>OX419699.1:0-4800000 GCA_948474745.1 Oligia latruncula
TAAGACAAAATCTACCTAAGGGATAGTACAAAATACACATACCTCAATAACTTTGCATCCCGGTGACGCATTTACAAGCTGTTTTCAGCAAAACTAATCGTTTTTAGGCTCCGTCCGACTATCCCGCACGTAAAAACTGACAAATCCGCGAAAAACATTTCTCGGTTATTGACTTAGGGAAATTTCAGTAAAAAACCTCTTTAAAACATTTTTATCTCAAAATTTACAGCAAAAAACTACTTTTCTTATAATTTTTAACAGACACTTACCTGCCTTACCTGCACTCCGGCGCGCGCCCCGCGAGCTCGAGTCCCGTTTGGCGGTGTTATTCCAAATTTCTTCATACTTTTGGTCGTAAAACACGTATTTTCAGCTTTTTTCAAAATTTTTGTTCAGCGTTAATTCACAAAAACCTCATAGTTTGCTGGCCCGCGCCGAGACACGTCTTTTGACACCTCGCACGCCCGCCTAGCTCACATAGAAGTTCAACAATTTTTTGGCACAAGGTTTTTCACTATAAGACAAAATCTACCTAAGGGATAGTACAAAATACACATACCTCAATAACTTTGCATCCCGGTGACGCATTTACAAGCTGTTTTCAGCAAAACTAATCGTTTTTAGGCTCCGTCCGACTATCCCGCACGTAAAAACTGACAAATCCGCGAAAAACATTCTCGGTTATTGACTTACGGGAAATTTCAGTAAAAAACCTCTTTAAAACATTTTTATCTCAAAATTTACAGCAAAAACTACTTTTCTTATAATTTTAACAGACACTTACCTGCCCTTACCTGCACTCCGGCGCGCGCCCGCGAGCTCGAGTCCCGTTTGGCGGTGTTATTCCAAATTTCTTCATTACTTTTTGGTCGTAAAACACGTATTTTCAGCTTTTTTTCAAAATTTTTGTTCAGCGTTAATTCCAAAAACCTCATAGTTTGCTGGCCCGCGCCGAGACACGTCTTTTGGACACCTTCGCACGCCCGCCTAGCTCACATAGAAGTTCAAAAATTTTTTGGCACAAGGTTTTTCACTATAAAGACAAAATCTACCTAAGGATAGTACAAAATACACATACCTCAATAACTTTGCAATCCCGGTGACGCATTTACAAGCTGTTTTCAGCAAAACTAATCGTTTTTAGGCTCCGTCCGACTATCCCGCACGTAAAAACTGACAAATCCGCGAAAAACATTTCTCGGTTATTGACTTAGGGAAATTTCAGTAAAAAACCTCTTTAAAACATTTTTATCTCAAAATTTAACAGCAAAAACTACTTTTCTTATAATTTTAACAGACACTTACCTGCCTTACCTGCACTCCGGCGCGCGCCCCGCGAGCTCGAGTCCCGTTTGGCGGTGTTATTCCAAATTTCTTCATACTTTTTGGTCGTAAAACACGTATTTTCAGCTTTTTTCAAAATTTTTTGTTCAGCGTTAATTCCAAAAACCTCATAGTTTGCTGGCCCGCGCCGAGACACGTCTTTTTGACACCTCGCACGCCCGCCTAGCTCACATAGAAGTTCAAAAATTTTTTGGCACAAGGTTTTTCACTATAAGACAAAATCTACCTAAGGGATAGTACAAAATACACATACCTCAATAACTTTGCATCCCGGTGACGCATTTACAAGCTGTTTTCAGCAAAACTAATCGTTTTTAGGCTCCGTCCGACTATCCCGCACGTAAAAACTGACAAATCCGCGAAAAACCATTTCTCGGTTAATTGACTTAGGGAAATTTCAGTAAAAAACCTCTTTAAAACATTTTTATCTCAAAATTTACAGCAAAAACTACTTTTCTTATAATTTTAACAGACACTTACCTGCCTTACCTGCACTCCGGCGCGCGCCCCGCGAGCTCGAGTCCCGTTTGGCGGTGTTATTCCAAATTTCTTCATACTTTTTGGTCGTAAAACACGTATTTTCAGCTTTTTTCAAAATTTTTGTTCAGCGTTAATTCCAAAAACCTCATAGTTTGCTGGCCCGCGCCGAGACACGTCTTTTGACACCTCGCACGCCCGCCTAGCTCACATAGAAGTTCAAAAATTTTTTGGCACAAGGTTTTTCACTATAAGACAAAATCTACCTAAGGGATAGTACAAAATACACATACCTCAATAACTTTGCATCCCGGTGACGCATTTACAAGCTGTTTTCAGCAAAACTAATCGTTTTTAGGCTCCGTCCGACTATCCCGCACGTAAAAACTGACAAATCCGCGAAAAACATTTCTCGGTTATTGACTTAGGGAAATTTCAGTAAAAAACCTCTTTAAAACATTTTTATCTCAAAATTTACAGCAAAAACTACTTTTCTTATAATTTTAACAGACACTTACCTGCCTTACCTGCACTCCGGCGCGCGCCCCGCGAGCTCGAGTCCCGTTTGGCGGTGTTATTCCAAATTTCTTCATACTTTTTGGTCGTAAAACACGTATTTTCAGCTTTTTTCAAAATTTTTGTTCAGCGTTAATTCCAAAAACCTCATAGTTTGCTGGCCCGCGCCGAGACACGTCTTTTGACACCTCGCACGCCCGCCTAGCTCACATAGAAGTTCAAAAATTTTTTGGCACAAGGTTTTTCACTATAAGACAAAATCTACCTAAGGGATAGTACAAAATACACATACCTCAATAACTTTGCATCCCGGTGACGCATTTACAAGCTGTTTTCAGCAAAACTAATCGTTTTTAGGCTCCGTCCGACTATCCCGCACGTAAAAACTGACAAATCCGCGAAAAACATTTCTCGGTTATTGACTTAGGGAAATTTCAGTAAAAAACCTCTTTAAAACATTTTTATCTCAAAATTTACAGCAAAAACTACTTTTCTTATAATTTTAACAGACACTTACCTGCCTTACCTGCACTCCGGCGCGCGCCCCGCGAGCTCGAGTCCCGTTTGGCGGTGTTATTCCAAATTTCTTCATACTTTTTGGTCGTAAAACACGTATTTTCAGCTTTTTTCAAAATTTTTGTTCAGCGTTAATTCCAAAAACCTCATAGTTTGCTGGCCCGCGCCGAGACACGTCTTTTGACACCTCGCACGCCCGCCTAGCTCACATAGAAGTTCAAAAATTTTTTGGCACAAGGTTTTTCACTATAAGACAAAATCTACCTAAGGGATAGTACAAAATACACATACCTCAATAACTTTGCATCCCGGTGACGCATTTACAAGCTGTTTTCAGCAAAACTAATCGTTTTTAGGCTCCGTCCGACTATCCCGCACGTAAAAACTGACAAATCCGCGAAAAACATTTCTCGGTTATTGACTTAGGGAAATTTCAGTAAAAAACCTCTTTAAAACATTTTTATCTCAAAATTTACAGCAAAAACTACTTTTCTTATAATTTTAACAGACACTTACCTGCCTTACCTGCACTCCGGCGCGCGCCCCGCGAGCTCGAGTCCCGTTTGGCGGTGTTATTCCAAATTTCTTCATACTTTTTGGTCGTAAAACACGTATTTTCAGCTTTTTTCAAAATTTTTGTTCAGCGTTAATTCCAAAAACCTCATAGTTTGCTGGCCCGCGCCGAGACACGTCTTTTGACACCTCGCACGCCCGCCTAGCTCACATAGAAGTTCAAAAATTTTTTGGCACAAGGTTTTTCACTATAAGACAAAATCTACCTAAGGGATAGTACAAAATACACATACCTCAATAACTTTGCATCCCGGTGACGCATTTACAAGCTGTTTTCAGCAAAACTAATCGTTTTTAGGCTCCGTCCGACTATCCCGCACGTAAAAACTGACAAATCCGCGAAAAACATTTCTCGGTTATTGACTTAGGGAAATTTCAGTAAAAAACCTCTTTAAAACATTTTTATCTCAAAATTTACAGCAAAAACTACTTTTCTTATAATTTTAACAGACACTTACCTGCCTTACCTGCACTCCGGCGCGCGCCCCGCGAGCTCGAGTCCCGTTTGGCGGTGTTATTCCAAATTTCTTCATACTTTTTGGTCGTAAAACACGTATTTTCAGCTTTTTTCAAAATTTTTGTTCAGCGTTAATTCCAAAAACCTCATAGTTTGCTGGCCCGCGCCGAGACACGTCTTTTGACACCTCGCACGCCCGCCTAGCTCACATAGAAGTTCAAAAATTTTTTGGCACAAGGTTTTTCACTATAAGACAAAATCTACCTAAGGGATAGTACAAAATACACATACCTCAATAACTTTGCATCCCGGTGACGCATTTACAAGCTGTTTTCAGCAAAACTAATCGTTTTTAGGCTCCGTCCGACTATCCCGCACGTAAAAACTGACAAATCCGCGAAAAACATTTCTCGGTTATTGACTTAGGGAAATTTCAGTAAAAAACCTCTTTAAAACATTTTTATCTCAAAATTTACAGCAAAAACTACTTTTCTTATAATTTTAACAGACACTTACCTGCCTTACCTGCACTCCGGCGCGCGCCCCGCGAGCTCGAGTCCCGTTTGGCGGTGTTATTCCAAATTTCTTCATACTTTTTGGTCGTAAAACACGTATTTTCAGCTTTTTTCAAAATTTTTGTTCAGCGTTAATTCCAAAAACCTCATAGTTTGCTGGCCCGCGCCGAGACACGTCTTTTGACACCTCGCACGCCCGCCTAGCTCACATAGAAGTTCAAAAATTTTTTGGCACAAGGTTTTTCACTATAAGACAAAATCTACCTAAGGGATAGTACAAAATACACATACCTCAATAACTTTGCATCCCGGTGACGCATTTACAAGCTGTTTTCAGCAAAACTAATCGTTTTTAGGCTCCGTCCGACTATCCCGCACGTAAAAACTGACAAATCCGCGAAAAACATTTCTCGGTTATTGACTTAGGGAAATTTCAGTAAAAAACCTCTTTAAAACATTTTTATCTCAAAATTTACAGCAAAAACTACTTTTCTTATAATTTTAACAGACACTTACCTGCCTTACCTGCACTCCGGCGCGCGCCCCGCGAGCTCGAGTCCCGTTTGGCGGTGTTATTCCAAATTTCTTCATACTTTTTGGTCGTAAAACACGTATTTTCAGCTTTTTTCAAAATTTTTGTTCAGCGTTAATTCCAAAAACCTCATAGTTTGCTGGCCCGCGCCGAGACACGTCTTTTGACACCTCGCACGCCCGCCTAGCTCACATAGAAGTTCAAAAATTTTTTGGCACAAGGTTTTTCACTATAAGACAAAATCTACCTAAGGGATAGTACAAAATACACATACCTCAATAACTTTGCATCCCGGTGACGCATTTACAAGCTGTTTTCAGCAAAACTAATCGTTTTTAGGCTCCGTCCGACTATCCCGCACGTAAAAACTGACAAATCCGCGAAAAACATTTCTCGGTTATTGACTTAGGGAAATTTCAGTAAAAAACCTCTTTAAAACATTTTTATCTCAAAATTTACAGCAAAAACTACTTTTCTTATAATTTTAACAGACACTTACCTGCCTTACCTGCACTCCGGCGCGCGCCCCGCGAGCTCGAGTCCCGTTTGGCGGTGTTATTCCAAATTTCTTCATACTTTTTGGTCGTAAAACACGTATTTTCAGCTTTTTTCAAAATTTTTGTTCAGCGTTAATTCCAAAAACCTCATAGTTTGCTGGCCCGCGCCGAGACACGTCTTTTGACACCTCGCACGCCCGCCTAGCTCACATAGAAGTTCAAAAATTTTTTGGCACAAGGTTTTTCACTATAAGACAAAATCTACCTAAGGGATAGTACAAAATACACATACCTCAATAACTTTGCATCCCGGTGACGCATTTACAAGCTGTTTTCAGCAAAACTAATCGTTTTTAGGCTCCGTCCGACTATCCCGCACGTAAAAACTGACAAATCCGCGAAAAACATTTCTCGGTTATTGACTTAGGGAAATTTCAGTAAAAAACCTCTTTAAAACATTTTTATCTCAAAATTTACAGCAAAAACTACTTTTCTTATAATTTTAACAGACACTTACCTGCCTTACCTGCACTCCGGCGCGCGCCCCGCGAGCTCGAGTCCCGTTTGGCGGTGTTATTCCAAATTTCTTCATACTTTTTGGTCGTAAAACACGTATTTTCAGCTTTTTTCAAAATTTTTGTTCAGCGTTAATTCCAAAAACCTCATAGTTTGCTGGCCCGCGCCGAGACACGTCTTTTGACACCTCGCACGCCCGCCTAGCTCACATAGAAGTTCAAAAATTTTTTGGCACAAGGTTTTTCACTATAAGACAAAATCTACCTAAGGGATAGTACAAAATACACATACCTCAATAACTTTGCATCCCGGTGACGCATTTACAAGCTGTTTTCAGCAAAACTAATCGTTTTTAGGCTCCGTCCGACTATCCCGCACGTAAAAACTGACAAATCCGCGAAAAACATTTCTCGGTTATTGACTTAGGGAAATTTCAGTAAAAAACCTCTTTAAAACATTTTTATCTCAAAATTTACAGCAAAAACTACTTTTCTTATAATTTTAACAGACACTTACCTGCCTTACCTGCACTCCGGCGCGCGCCCCGCGAGCTCGAGTCCCGTTTGGCGGTGTTATTCCAAATTTCTTCATACTTTTTGGTCGTAAAACACGTATTTTCAGCTTTTTTCAAAATTTTTGTTCAGCGTTAATTCCAAAAACCTCATAGTTTGCTGGCCCGCGCCGAGACACGTCTTTTGACACCTCGCACGCCCGCCTAGCTCACATAGAAGTTCAAAAATTTTTTGGCACAAGGTTTTTCACTATAAGACAAAATCTACCTAAGGGATAGTACAAAATACACATACCTCAATAACTTTGCATCCCGGTGACGCATTTACAAGCTGTTTTCAGCAAAACTAATCGTTTTTAGGCTCCGTCCGACTATCCCGCACGTAAAAACTGACAAATCCGCGAAAAACATTTCTCGGTTATTGACTTAGGGAAATTTCAGTAAAAAACCTCTTTAAAACATTTTTATCTCAAAATTTACAGCAAAAACTACTTTTCTTATAATTTTAACAGACACTTACCTGCCTTACCTGCACTCCGGCGCGCGCCCCGCGAGCTCGAGTCCCGTTTGGCGGTGTTATTCCAAATTTCTTCATACTTTTTGGTCGTAAAACACGTATTTTCAGCTTTTTTCAAAATTTTTGTTCAGCGTTAATTCCAAAAACCTCATAGTTTGCTGGCCCGCGCCGAGACACGTCTTTTGACACCTCGCACGCCCGCCTAGCTCACATAGAAGTTCAAAAATTTTTTGGCACAAGGTTTTTCACTATAAGACAAAATCTACCTAAGGGATAGTACAAAATACACATACCTCAATAACTTTGCATCCCGGTGACGCATTTACAAGCTGTTTTCAGCAAAACTAATCGTTTTTAGGCTCCGTCCGACTATCCCGCACGTAAAAACTGACAAATCCGCGAAAAACATTTCTCGGTTATTGACTTAGGGAAATTTCAGTAAAAAACCTCTTTAAAACATTTTTATCTCAAAATTTACAGCAAAAACTACTTTTCTTATAATTTTAACAGACACTTACCTGCCTTACCTGCACTCCGGCGCGCGCCCCGCGAGCTCGAGTCCCGTTTGGCGGTGTTATTCCAAATTTCTTCATACTTTTTGGTCGTAAAACACGTATTTTCAGCTTTTTTCAAAATTTTTGTTCAGCGTTAATTCCAAAAACCTCATAGTTTGCTGGCCCGCGCCGAGACACGTCTTTTGACACCTCGCACGCCCGCCTAGCTCACATAGAAGTTCAAAAATTTTTTGGCACAAGGTTTTTCACTATAAGACAAAATCTACCTAAGGGATAGTACAAAATACACATACCTCAATAACTTTGCATCCCGGTGACGCATTTACAAGCTGTTTTCAGCAAAACTAATCGTTTTTAGGCTCCGTCCGACTATCCCGCACGTAAAAACTGACAAATCCGCGAAAAACATTTCTCGGTTATTGACTTAGGGAAATTTCAGTAAAAAACCTCTTTAAAACATTTTTATCTCAAAATTTACAGCAAAAACTACTTTTCTTATAATTTTAACAGACACTTACCTGCCTTACCTGCACTCCGGCGCGCGCCCCGCGAGCTCGAGTCCCGTTTGGCGGTGTTATTCCAAATTTCTTCATACTTTTTGGTCGTAAAACACGTATTTTCAGCTTTTTTCAAAATTTTTGTTCAGCGTTAATTCCAAAAACCTCATAGTTTGCTGGCCCGCGCCGAGACACGTCTTTTGACACCTCGCACGCCCGCCTAGCTCACATAGAAGTTCAAAAATTTTTTGGCACAAGGTTTTTCACTATAAGACAAAATCTACCTAAGGGATAGTACAAAATACACATACCTCAATAACTTTGCATCCCGGTGACGCATTTACAAGCTGTTTTCAGCAAAACTAATCGTTTTTAGGCTCCGTCCGACTATCCCGCACGTAAAAACTGACAAATCCGCGAAAAACATTTCTCGGTTATTGACTTAGGGAAATTTCAGTAAAAAACCTCTTTAAAACATTTTTATCTCAAAATTTACAGCAAAAACTACTTTTCTTATAATTTTAACAGACACTTACCTGCCTTACCTGCACTCCGGCGCGCGCCCCGCGAGCTCGAGTCCCGTTTGGCGGTGTTATTCCAAATTTCTTCATACTTTTTGGTCGTAAAACACGTATTTTCAGCTTTTTTCAAAATTTTTGTTCAGCGTTAATTCCAAAAACCTCATAGTTTGCTGGCCCGCGCCGAGACACGTCTTTTGACACCTCGCACGCCCGCCTAGCTCACATAGAAGTTCAAAAATTTTTTGGCACAAGGTTTTTCACTATAAGACAAAATCTACCTAAGGGATAGTACAAAATACACATACCTCAATAACTTTGCATCCCGGTGACGCATTTACAAGCTGTTTTCAGCAAAACTAATCGTTTTTAGGCTCCGTCCGACTATCCCGCACGTAAAAACTGACAAATCCGCGAAAAACATTTCTCGGTTATTGACTTAGGGAAATTTCAGTAAAAAACCTCTTTAAAACATTTTTATCTCAAAATTTACAGCAAAAACTACTTTTCTTATAATTTTAACAGACACTTACCTGCCTTACCTGCACTCCGGCGCGCGCCCCGCGAGCTCGAGTCCCGTTTGGCGGTGTTATTCCAAATTTCTTCATACTTTTTGGTCGTAAAACACGTATTTTCAGCTTTTTTCAAAATTTTTGTTCAGCGTTAATTCCAAAAACCTCATAGTTTGCTGGCCCGCGCCGAGACACGTCTTTTGACACCTCGCACGCCCGCCTAGCTCACATAGAAGTTCAAAAATTTTTTGGCACAAGGTTTTTCACTATAAGACAAAATCTACCTAAGGGATAGTACAAAATACACATACCTCAATAACTTTGCATCCCGGTGACGCATTTACAAGCTGTTTTCAGCAAAACTAATCGTTTTTAGGCTCCGTCCGACTATCCCGCACGTAAAAACTGACAAATCCGCGAAAAACATTTCTCGGTTATTGACTTAGGGAAATTTCAGTAAAAAACCTCTTTAAAACATTTTTATCTCAAAATTTACAGCAAAAACTACTTTTCTTATAATTTTAACAGACACTTACCTGCCTTACCTGCACTCCGGCGCGCGCCCCGCGAGCTCGAGTCCCGTTTGGCGGTGTTATTCCAAATTTCTTCATACTTTTTGGTCGTAAAACACGTATTTTCAGCTTTTTTCAAAATTTTTGTTCAGCGTTAATTCCAAAAACCTCATAGTTTGCTGGCCCGCGCCGAGACACGTCTTTTGACACCTCGCACGCCCGCCTAGCTCACATAGAAGTTCAAAAATTTTTTGGCACAAGGTTTTTCACTATAAGACAAAATCTACCTAAGGGATAGTACAAAATACACATACCTCAATAACTTTGCATCCCGGTGACGCATTTACAAGCTGTTTTCAGCAAAACTAATCGTTTTTAGGCTCCGTCCGACTATCCCGCACGTAAAAACTGACAAATCCGCGAAAAACATTTCTCGGTTATTGACTTAGGGAAATTTCAGTAAAAAACCTCTTTAAAACATTTTTATCTCAAAATTTACAGCAAAAACTACTTTTCTTATAATTTTAACAGACACTTACCTGCCTTACCTGCACTCCGGCGCGCGCCCCGCGAGCTCGAGTCCCGTTTGGCGGTGTTATTCCAAATTTCTTCATACTTTTTGGTCGTAAAACACGTATTTTCAGCTTTTTTCAAAATTTTTGTTCAGCGTTAATTCCAAAAACCTCATAGTTTGCTGGCCCGCGCCGAGACACGTCTTTTGACACCTCGCACGCCCGCCTAGCTCACATAGAAGTTCAAAAATTTTTTGGCACAAGGTTTTTCACTATAAGACAAAATCTACCTAAGGGATAGTACAAAATACACATACCTCAATAACTTTGCATCCCGGTGACGCATTTACAAGCTGTTTTCAGCAAAACTAATCGTTTTTAGGCTCCGTCCGACTATCCCGCACGTAAAAACTGACAAATCCGCGAAAAACATTTCTCGGTTATTGACTTAGGGAAATTTCAGTAAAAAACCTCTTTAAAACATTTTTATCTCAAAATTTACAGCAAAAACTACTTTTCTTATAATTTTAACAGACACTTACCTGCCTTACCTGCACTCCGGCGCGCGCCCCGCGAGCTCGAGTCCCGTTTGGCGGTGTTATTCCAAATTTCTTCATACTTTTTGGTCGTAAAACACGTATTTTCAGCTTTTTTCAAAATTTTTGTTCAGCGTTAATTCCAAAAACCTCATAGTTTGCTGGCCCGCGCCGAGACACGTCTTTTGACACCTCGCACGCCCGCCTAGCTCACATAGAAGTTCAAAAATTTTTTGGCACAAGGTTTTTCACTATAAGACAAAATCTACCTAAGGGATAGTACAAAATACACATACCTCAATAACTTTGCATCCCGGTGACGCATTTACAAGCTGTTTTCAGCAAAACTAATCGTTTTTAGGCTCCGTCCGACTATCCCGCACGTAAAAACTGACAAATCCGCGAAAAACATTTCTCGGTTATTGACTTAGGGAAATTTCAGTAAAAAACCTCTTTAAAACATTTTTATCTCAAAATTTACAGCAAAAACTACTTTTCTTATAATTTTAACAGACACTTACCTGCCTTACCTGCACTCCGGCGCGCGCCCCGCGAGCTCGAGTCCCGTTTGGCGGTGTTATTCCAAATTTCTTCATACTTTTTGGTCGTAAAACACGTATTTTCAGCTTTTTTCAAAATTTTTGTTCAGCGTTAATTCCAAAAACCTCATAGTTTGCTGGCCCGCGCCGAGACACGTCTTTTGACACCTCGCACGCCCGCCTAGCTCACATAGAAGTTCAAAAATTTTTTGGCACAAGGTTTTTCACTATAAGACAAAATCTACCTAAGGGATAGTACAAAATACACATACCTCAATAACTTTGCATCCCGGTGACGCATTTACAAGCTGTTTTCAGCAAAACTAATCGTTTTTAGGCTCCGTCCGACTATCCCGCACGTAAAAACTGACAAATCCGCGAAAAACATTTCTCGGTTATTGACTTAGGGAAATTTCAGTAAAAAACCTCTTTAAAACATTTTTATCTCAAAATTTACAGCAAAAACTACTTTTCTTATAATTTTAACAGACACTTACCTGCCTTACCTGCACTCCGGCGCGCGCCCCGCGAGCTCGAGTCCCGTTTGGCGGTGTTATTCCAAATTTCTTCATACTTTTTGGTCGTAAAACACGTATTTTCAGCTTTTTTCAAAATTTTTGTTCAGCGTTAATTCCAAAAACCTCATAGTTTGCTGGCCCGCGCCGAGACACGTCTTTTGACACCTCGCACGCCCGCCTAGCTCACATAGAAGTTCAAAAATTTGCCCTCCCACCCACCCATTCGTGTCTAGGGAGGTAAACTTTTCAGTTTTGACGGAAAAATTTGTGCGTGTTTTTTATTGTCCCGGGTACTCTTCTACCTTCTATAATAAGACTCTGGGGAAGTAAACGGATTTGTAGACGACTACCGCCTCTTGAAGGCGATTTTACTTTATTTTTATTTAAATTTTTATTCTTAATTGACAACTACTTAATATACCTGACCGAGTCCGTATTTACAGGGCTCGCAATTACGAATACTTTCACTTGCTACTGATCCCCCCTATACAGGGATCTAGCAACATGATCGGCAGGACTCCGGTGAGTAAGCAAAAGGTCTCGGAGGAGAGCTTAGACGCGGGGAGACCTCAACTCACACAGGCTGGCCCGTCTGACAGGCGTGGTGTCGGGGAGTTGGAGGCTGATGGACTGAGGTCTGGGCAGCCGTCCAGAACCCCGACGCCACCGAAGAAGCCGCAACAGCCTGGCACATCGCCAACAGGAGAGGACGGTATGAGAGCGGGCCCCTCGAAAGTCACGCAGGTGCGGAAAAATACAAGTGACATCGAGGCAAAAACAAGATCACCTCCAGCACTCAGGTTGAAATTCTCAGCACCTGTCGCTGAGGCGCGCGCTCTCATGCTCAAAGCAAAAGCTCAGTTGGACATGTCAGGAAACATTAAGTCCACCATAAAACAGACGGTGTCAGACTGTATAAAGGCGCTTTACGAGATTGTAAAGAAAATGGATAAACCGGAGGCAAAAGAAGAGGAAAGCAGGGGCGAGAGAGAAATTAAGCAGTTACGGGAACCAGGAGATAACAGCTTAAGAATATTAAATGAAATTTTGGAAGTCAAAGAAATTTTGAAGAGAAATGGAAAAGAAGAACTCCCGGCCAGAATTGAGAAATCAAAAGTGGAGCTAAGTGACAAAATCGATGCGCAGATGGTAGAAATTAAAGAACTGAAGGCGGTGTCAAAGCTACAAGCTGAGAGAGTAGAAGCCCGAATGCAAAGCATCGGAACGTACGCGCAAGTTGCAGCGACGCCGCCTCAACCATCGGCTAGGAAGAACATGCACTCGATTATAGTGTCATCGTCGCACGAGAGCGACACATCAGACAACGTAGTCGACAAAATTCGAGCGACGGTCGATGCAAAGAGCACTGGAATTAGGATAGACCATCTGCGCAGAGCAAAGAACCAGTCCGTGATCATTAGCTGCTCGGAAAAAGGCGAGATAGGGAAAGTATCGGCAAAGCTTAAGAACTCCAGGGGGGACCTAAAAGTTGAGGAGGCTATCAACAAAAACCCGCTCGTGGTCGTCAGAGATGTAATGAACTACATCACTGACGACGACTTGGTGACGGCAATAGGATCCCAGAACGGACACCTCCTGGAGGGCGCCGAAATCAGCGAGGGTGACATCCGGGTCATGTACAGGCGAAGGGCGAGAAACCCGCTGACGAGTCACGTGGTGCTGCGCGTAAAGCCAGTGATCTGGCAGCGACTGACCTCGGCGGGCCGAATCCACGTGGACCTGCAGAGGGTGGTTGTAAGAGACCAGAGCCCGCTTATCCAATGCACAAAGTGCCTCGGATACGGGCACAGCAGAAAGTACTGCACAGAACCGGCAGTCCTCTGCAGCCACTGTGGTGAACCGCACACGAGAGCAGAGTGTCCTGGATTCACCCTCAATGAACAACCCAAGTGCAGAAATTGCAGCCAAAATAAGAAGGACGCAGCACATAACGCTTTTGATAGCGAGTGCCCCACAAGAAAAAAGTGGGATGCACTGGCCCGATCGGCAGTAGCGTACTGCTAAGGTGGTGGCGGGGACAGGAGCTCAAAACAACAATGTAAGGTATCGTGTCGTGCAGGCGAACCTCCAAAAGAAAAAACTGGCCACTGAGGAACTCATACTCGAAGCCGGGCGCAGGAAAATCAGGTACGCTCTTGTACAAGAACCCTATGTAGGGGCAAAGGGGGAAATGAAGACCTACCCCGGGACAAGAATAGTCCAAGCAACCAAATCGGGAGACAAAGACATCAAGGCTGCCATAGTCATTTTCGATAGTGGAGTGGACGCAGTGGTGTGTCCGACACTGACAACCGAGAACTTAGCGGTTGCGAGGTTGACGGTGGAGGACACCACCACCGTGGTAGCGTCCGTCTACTTCGAGGACTATCTGGATATTGAGCCATACCTTGACCAGCTGAGGGAAATAGTCTCAAAGACAGACGGGGCAAAACTACTGGTGGGAGGCGATGTGAACGCGTGGAGCACGTGGTGGGGAAGTGAAAGAGAGGACGAAAGGGGAAGACTTTTATCCGGAACCCTAGATGAACTAAACCTCCACGTGCTAAACTGCGGAAACATCCCAACATTTGATACCATCCGAGGGGGTAAACGGTACAAGAGCAGCGTGGACATCACGGCCTGTTCGGACGACATGCTTAAACATGTGGAAGAATGGAGAGTAGAGACGGAAATGACGAGCTCAGACCACAACGCGGTAGTACTCAGAATCACAACAAGGAAAGGAATAGGGAATAAAATAAAGTACAGTAATACTAGGATATATAATACTAAAAAAGCAGACTGGAAACGTTTTCGGGAAGAATTGACAAAAGCATTGCTGGAAAATAAAATAGATAAAACATATATAGACAATATAAACAGTTTGGAAGAATTACAAAAATGTACAGAGAACTTGACAAAATTTATCACAGAAACATGCGATAGGACAGTACCTAAAATAAAGAAAATAGATAAAACGTACTTACCATGGTGGAATGAAGAACTCGATCAGCTCAGAAGCTCCATGTACACGAAGAAGCGAAGAATCCGTTGCGCAGCACCTCGTCGCCGGGAATGGGTCGTGATGGAGTACCTGAGGGCAAAGGAAGAGTATGAGTTACAAGCAAGCAAGGCACAAACTGAAAGCTGGAAAACCTTTTGCGGAAGGCAGGACAGGGAGAGTGTTTGGGATGGCATATACAGGGTAATCTCAAAGACAAAGAAGAGGCACGAAGATCAGCCAATTGTTCAAAATGGTGAGGCACTAGACTCAGGTGAATCTGCCAGGGTCCTGGCGGAAACTTTCTTCCCAGATGATGATGCAAAGGAGGACAATCCCGAGCATACAAAGATAAGAGAAGCAGCGGCGCGCTCTGAAGAAGGTATGCCAGGGGACAAAGTGGACCCACCGTTCACTCTTGCCGAGCTCAGGTACGCATCAAGGAGCTTTAACCCAAAGAAGGCGCCGGGCCCTGACGGATTCACCGCTGATATCTGCGAAGCCGCCATTAGTAATAATGAACAAGTGTTCCTGGCCATAACCAACAAATGCCTCGAGCTGTCCTGCTTTCCGGAAAAGTGGAAGGAAGCGGCGGTCGTCGTGCTAAGAAAACCTGGAAAGGATGACTATACCAAACCAAAATCCTACCGACCGATCGGACTCTTACCTGTTCTCGGGAAGATCTTGGAGAAGATGCTGGTGCGGAGACTCAGGTGGCACATATTGCCCCGGATGAACCCAAGGCAGTATGGGTTCGTACCGCAGCGAAGTACAGAGGACGCTCTGTACGATATGATGCAGCATATTGATTTGAGACTTAGGGAGAAGAACCTGGTGGTAGTTGTCTCGCTGGACATAGAAGGGGCGTTTGACAGTGCGTGGTGGCCAGCAATAAAAAGTCGCCTGGCGGAGAAACACTGTCCACTAAACCTCCGAAAACTGGTGGGCAACTACCTACGAGATAGAAAGGTTGTGGTGAGATACGCTGGAGCCGAGCACAGGAAGGGGACCACAAAGGGCTGTGTACAGGGATCTATCACAGGGCCCACGTTCTGGAACCTCCTCCTGAACCCGCTGCTGGACGAATTAGAGGAGAGAAACACTTACTGCCAGGCGTTTGCAGACGACGTGGTTCTTATTTTCTCCGGGAAAACAGCTCTGAGTCTAGAGACCGAAGCCAATGCCAGCCTGGCACATGTGCAGCAGTGGGGTATTCGAAACAAACTTAAGTTCGCGCCGCACAAAACTCATGCCATGCTGCTTACTAGGAAGTTAAAATTCGACACACCACGGCTGCACATGGGCGGGGTTGACATTGAGCTGGTCGAAGAAATCAAGCTGCTGGGATTGATAATTGACCGGAAGATGACCTTCCGGAGCCACGTCACATACGTCTGCAAAAAAGCCATCAACATCTTCAGGCAGCTGTCCAGCGCGGCAAAGGTAACATGGGGACTAAACCCGGAAGTGATAAGGGTTATCTACACTGCGGTTGTGGAGCCGGTTATCCTTTACGCAGCTAGTGTATGGGCCAGAGCGGCCGACAAGATCTACATTCAAAACCAGCTCAACACAGTTATGAGGGGCTTCGCCCAGAAAATATGCAAGTCGTACAGGACGGTGTCTTTGAATTCGGCCCTAATTCTGACAGGACTGCTGCCGCTTGACCTGAGAGTCAAGGAAGCAGCATCCCTCTACGAGGCGAAGAGAGGAAAGCCTCAGCCAATTCTTAGGGACCGTTCTGTCGAGGACAAAGCGAGCTTCTTGGCGAGGCCTCATCCAGCTGAGGAAGAAGATCTCGAATTCCAATGCTTGGAGAGTGACGAGGAAGTGCAGCTGCGCATGAGGGAGGGTACAGTACAAATCTTCACGGATGGGAGCAGAATTGAAGGAAAAGTTGGTGCTGCTCTTTCCTGGTGGAATGAGACAGACGAAACTAAAAGCAGGAAATTCAAGCTCGAGGAGTACTGTACCGTCTTTCAAGCGGAGCTGTACGCGGTACACAGAGCTATGGAGTTAATCGCGCAGAGCCCGAAACAAGAGTTTAATATATTTAGTGACTCCAGGTCAGCCCTAGAGCTCTTGAGAAATAACGACACCTGCAACACACTCGCTCTAGCGATAAGGAAGAACGTCAAGCAGCTCAAGAACTCAGGCAAAAACGTTCAGCTCTACTGGGTGAAAGCCCACGTCGGGATACGAGGGAACGAAAGGGCAGACGAACTGGCGAAAACAGCGGCGCTGAAAAGCAAAAAGAGAACTGATTTTGACAAATGCCCTGTCTCATTTGTCAAGCGAACCATAAGAAGTGGTTCGATTGACAAATGGGAGGACAGATATCAAAAGGAGAGCCAAGCTGGTGTCACTAAAATATTTTTCCCCTCAGCCACAAACGCCTACAATATAAGCAGGAATATTCACCTCACACACCTGCACACACAACTTTTTACAGGGCACGGGGGCTTCTCCCAATACCTAAATCGATTCAAGAAAAAAGACTCACCCGCTTGTATTTGTGACCCAGTCGCGGAAGAATCGATCCCGCACCTGATCGCTGAGTGTCCAGTGTTTCAACTTGACAGATTTAACCTGGAAAACAAAATAGATATTAAAATACGTAAAGAAAATATATGTATAATTATGTTAAATAAAGACACCAGAAATAAATTCTTAGACTTTTGCCTAAAAATAATTAAAATAGTTATAGATAGAAATAAAAAATAGACTAAGTAAATTAACACAGTAAATATAGTAAAGTATATTATACTAAGTGTTAAAGTATAAGTAAGTTAAGCAATTAAAAACAAAAGAAGAAGAAAAAAAAAAAAAAAAAAAAAAAAAAAAAAAAAAAAAAAAAAAAAAAAAAATGTATATCTAAACATTCTTAACATATATAGGAAATAATTAAATAGAAATAAAAACTAGGATAAGAACATACATTAGGAATAACAAAAAATAGTAAAGTAATAATAAATAATAGTAAAGTAATAGTATTGCCTTAAACCTTAGTAGACAAAAGTGGTACAAACACAGAAAGGAATGAAATATGCCGCCATCACCTGAAAATATGAACATCAAAAAATTAACGCCCCTAAAAGGAAACAAGTTAAGAAAGCCTCCGACCGCAATATCGGAGAGAACCGGGTCCTTGGGCAGGAGTGTGTAAAAAAAAAAAAAAAAAAAAAACCTAACCTAACCTAACCTAACCTAACCTAACCTAACCTAACCTAACCTAACCTAACCTAACCTAACCTAACCTAACCTGAGCGAACCTAACCTGAGCGAACCTAACCTGAGCGAACCTAACCTGAGCGAACCTAACCTGAGCGAACCTAACCTGAGCGAATAAAATTTTAAAATTAATACACGAACAGAATAAATCGACAAACATTCGCATAATTTTACAAAAAAAATTTCTCGGCAAAACTTGACCCCTCCCCCCCCCCCCCCCCCAGATTATTATTTTTTTTTTGGGACTGTTTCGTGCCGGTGGCATGTGGGGTATCATATATCATAGCACATTCTCAAACCTTTTTAATTTATGTATTTTTTGGGCTGCATAGTTTTCGACTTTTGAAGAAAAATGTAAAAAAAAAAAAAACCGTTCCCACCCTTATCTTCGAAGGTTGCAAAGAGAAAAATCTGTACAGGAAAAATAAAACGAAGTTTAGCACAACAGATTAAGGTCGCTCTATAGACCGGATTTAAAAAACATGTGTGAAAAAGAATAAGTTAAAAAAACAGCTGATAGGGAATGGTCTATACGTCCAAACATTGCGCAGTTCAGACTGCAACGCGGTCATCATTAATAAAAAAAACACCTCGTAAAAGAAAAAATAATAAAAAACCACAAATATAAAAAAAAGGAAACCTGGGCTATACAATTAAATCTACGCTACACGTGTATCTACCCACTTGGAAAAAAGGAATGAAATCCCACCAAAAACATAATGTTGAAAAAGAAGGCCAGTTCCTTACTTCATGTAGATGTTTGACCAGCAAAAGAGTTGAAATCGAAACCAACGCCAAGTTTTAAACCATTTTCTTTACACCGGCCTTATTTTGCAATTCTGTTGTAAGTAATTTGTGTATGAAACTTTTTTAGATATCAATACAATAAAATTTTTCCAATTAAACTTGGCGGATTTTCAGAAAACCATAAGGGGTGTACATCCCTTACATCTTAGAAGGCTATACATAGCTATAATTCGAAGTAGGATGGATTATGGTTGCTTTTTGTACGGAAACTGTGCCAACTGCCACCTTAAAGTGCAAAATCAAGCAATGAGAATCATAGGAGGATTTATTAGAAGCACGCCTATCCATGTGATGGACAGTGAGCTGTTCCTCCAACCGTTATTTATTCGAAGACTGTTTCTAACAGGTAAATTTTATTTAAGATCAAAATCAGTTCGTAATAATATTCTCAGAAGCACTTTAGGGGAGCTGTCTGACCAATGCCAAAGTGTGTACTGGAGAAACAAAAAACTGGCATTATTGGTGGATGTCCACAGAGTTTATTCAGAAATGTCTTTGTACTCTAGCCCGATACTAGATATTTATTCATTGGACACTTGGGTAACTAATATAGATGTAGGTATCTAACGTAATAAGTGGGTGTAAGTTCGGCAAAAAGACTGATTAATGTAACGGATCTTAATAATACGTGTGTAAAAATGATAGATGATAAGTTTAGTCGACACCATAAAATATTTACGGACGGCTCCAAGGATGGTTCAGACTTGGGAGCTGCTTTTTTTGATCCTCAACTTAATACTAAAGCTAAATTCAAAATGAACGCCAAGATTTCTATTATGTATTGTGAACTCATAGCTATCTCTGAAGCCCTGTTGTATTTACTGAATATAGATCAAGAGAACTTTGTCATATTTTCGGATTCAAAAAGCAGCCTCCAACATTTGGCTCGAGTACCCTCGACTTCTTTTCTTCGAGGGATCCCGATAGCCATAATTATTTTGGACTCAATTTGTAAGATGCAGTCTATGAATAAAACCGTCAACATTCAATGGATTCCCTCACACATTAGAATCGTGGGTAACGAAGAAGCAGACTTAGCAGCCCAACAAGCATCGTATGAGGGTATTAATTACACATGCACACCGTTATACTCAGATTGGCTTGGCCATGTCAAAGATCTATGCAGACAAAAATGGCACGAATACTTTGATGAACGATCAAAGGTAAAGGGAATCTGGTATAAAACCATCCAGTCCGAACCGCTTCGTTACCCATGGTTTGAAGGAAGGGATCACCAAACACATCACCCATGACAGCGACTGAGTTTCTCAAGTCCTTAAGTTTTCGATCCACTCACTGCTTCAACATGAGCTCTATGACTTATGGTACATTCGTCCCACATTATCAACGACGTATTCTGTAACAACTGACCAATAGGCCCATTTTTGCGTATCAAACATACCGACTGTTGCTCCAATGAAACTGTCAATCCCACCAAAAACATTTTCATGTAAAATGTTGCCAAGACGAGACCACATATGGCACGCACTGTCAAAAAGTTATCAGATCTCATGTAGAGCCAAGCTTCTGACTCTACACGCCCTAACTTCACAAACTCTACACCTTAGTAAAAATATGAGGCTTGACCGTGTCGTTACTACAAGAACTATTGTATAACAGAAAAGTAATGAACAGTGAATAAATTTTTCACCTTACGTCCATGTGATGGTAGAGATAGATACTTAAGACCAAAAAATAAAGAATAACGTGTATCAGGGTTTTTCGAAATCTACCCTTAACGGGGTGAAAAGGGGTAGTTAATACAGGCAAGGATTTTACTGCGTGGCTTGATTAAGTCGAAAATAATTGGTTTAATAATCTTTGAGTCAAGTAATGAACATATTTCAACCGATTTTTTGAAATTCCACCCCGTTGGGGGTGAAAAGCGGAAATACAGTTTATATGAAAAATCTTATTCATTTGGTTTAGCTTCAGCTATCGGCTCTCAGCAAACACCCAGTGCGTTCTTCTGCTCTTTTAACAAAATTACTTTGGGCGGAAACACGTAGGTACATATTATTACACTTACAGCTACTCCTCGCTAGCGTCAGCAAGCGTGCAGCATGCCAGCCAAGACGTCGGCAGTAGAGGTCACACTAACCGGGGAGTTAGAAAATGAAATAACAAAGTTTAACGAGCGATATTTTATTTAAAACTCGTATTATCACATCAGAACTTAAAACTTAACCGGGCGTGTGGGACAGGACGTGGCGCTAGCCGGACAGGTCGCCGTGGTCGAACAGGTCCTGGTCGTACAGCGCGGCGCGGACCGTGCGGCCGCCGAAGTACCGCCCGTGCAGCGCCGCCGCCGCCGACACCGCCTCTGTAACACGCCACGAGTCAGTACTGCAGCACAGATCGGAGAAGTGTTGTCGAATTTCGTGCACACTGACACGAGCAGAAAAAACCCATATAATAATCAAAGGCCTCAATAACTCAGCGGGTTTTTTTTTTTTTTTTTAAACTTTGCCCCACACTAGGAATTTCTCCTGTATTGTGGATGCGTTTACAAACATTTAAACTCACATACACAAACAGCCAGACCCGGAACAACTACTTGTAGGTCATACAAATATTTGTTCCGTGCGGGAATCGAACCCGCGCCACGCAGCGCAGCAGTCAATCGCTTAACCACTGCGCCAACCGTGCCGTGCCGTTGTCCGAAAGGGTTACC
This sequence comes from Oligia latruncula, assembly GCA_948474745.1. Lineage (NCBI taxonomy): Eukaryota > Metazoa > Arthropoda > Insecta > Lepidoptera > Noctuidae > Oligia > Oligia latruncula. Next base: position 21,344 of record OX419699.1, read on the forward strand.
GCTGGCCCGGAACTTAAAGGGCTAAGGAAGGAACACGGATGGGTTTTAGTCAGTAAGAATCTGACACTCCCATCCGCTCCACCCAGAGCGGCAGGGGTCATTTGATTTCCAATAAGAAAAAAAAAATGCCTCAATCACAGCAACTTATAAATGCGAAAGTGAAACTTTTCACCCCCTTATAGGTTGAATTTCCAAAAACCCCTTTCTAGTGCACCCCTACATTATAAAAGGAAGCCGTGTGCAAAATTTCACATTCCTAGTCCCAGTAGTTTCGGCAAAGTCAAAGTCAAAGTCAAATCATTTATTTCAAATAGGCACATTAAAGGCACTTTTGAACGTCAAAAAAAAACTAAATAGAAATGATTCTAGTCGCCCATTCGAAAAGGTAGATTTCGTATGGAGAAGAATGGGCAAGAAACTCCACCGTTACTCTTTTAAAATGTTTTACAAGGTCTTGTATACATAATAAAAATTATATGTGAACACGATGCACCCATAATAAAATTAATCTACCACAAAAGGTAAAAAGAATTAAAAATTAAGCAATGACAGGTAAATCAAATAAGTGATAGATACATGGTGCTCACATATTTAAAAGTTATTTAAAAAAAAAAAAAAATGCAAAAGTAGTTGAACTGTAACAAGTGTGTGAGCCACTTAGTCGCAGATTGTAAAAAATGAATTAAAATAAGATGTCATATTAAAAAAAAATATATATCTATACATATAATAAATCTGTAGACGAGGCGTTTCTGTACATTGAAAATAAAAATAAAAAAAATAGTTGGGCTGTTATAGGATAACCAACAGATGCCATTTCTTAAATTTTTGGAATTTTTGTCTGTTTGTCTGTTTGTCTGTTTGGATGTGACAGATTTTGAACAGGCTCAACGTAAAAAGTACCAAACCAATATGGTTCATATTTATACTCAAATATAGTCTAGAACTCGGAGCAGTGATTAGTCTTTGTTTCATCGCAATCGCTTCAGTCTATCAAAAGATATAATCAATTTAAAGCATTCTATAACAATTTTTATTGCAATAAGTGGAAACATGTAACGACATCTATTGGCGCGATATAGTACTAACGAAATCATATTGTTATCTTTAAAACATTATTATGTGTTTAATCACGTCGTAAAGGCTTGCCTTTATGACGAAATAATTCTGATCCTTATGTCTGTGTTATTTAAAAAAATAAATAATGATAATGTTTAAATAAATAATATAAACACATAAATCGTAGGAAAGGCAAAACTGTACATAGAATATATAAAAAAAAATACTTGGGGCGTGATCTACAATCGATATCGAAGCCAAAAATATAGTTTTTAGAATTTTTGTCTGTTTGTCTGTATATATGTCCGGGCTAAACTCAAAAAGTACTGCATGGATTTACTTCAAATTTTGAATGAATATTACTAAGAGGTCGGGTCAACATATAGGCTACATATTATCACGCTATCACCTACGAGGAGGAGCTGTGAATCTTTAATTTTCTTACGCATTCTGTGACAGCGTGTAATCTAACGACGCATATTTAAATGTTGTTTTTGAGTAAGTCATGCTATTATCTAGCTTTACACTATAAAAACTTTTACGCCATTAAAGTAACTTGGGCAGAGAAACATAGTTTAATGAATGTTAGTAGTATAAGACAATTTTGAAGCAGCGCCATCTATGAGATTTCATAAAAATCAAATCAAGTTACATATCAACACTTTTTGGAAATTAATAATTTAAATTTGATCATGTTGGTGAGGTTAGTAGTTAGTTATTCTTAAAATTCATAGATGGTAATGTGCATTTTCTTCATAAAAGTTGTATCGTATAGTTCGTTTTGACAAATTCAAGTTCCAACAAAACCCTCAAAATCTTGAGCAGAGTTGAGGAAGACAATTTAAAAAAAATGCGGTGTTAAGTATTACAAAAAAGTAATGCTCATTGATGATGATCATTTCTTCATCAATTTCATGTTGTTAGTACAAAATAAACATTGACTGTTAATACTTTTGTTCGGTATTTATCTGTGTGATTATTGCTTGGTAATTAATATATTTTCATGTCGTATACCTAATTATAAACTTAAATTATACCGTGCATCCAAATAATGGCGAATGCGATTTTCTGCGGTTGTTACTTCACACTGTCCGAGGCAAAGTCTTTCGCCTTTCTGAGGACATTTGATGGCGTGGAGTTTCCCACTTACCGCGCAGCCTGCGTAGCACGTCACCTTCTCGACGGTGACCAAAATTGGGCTGACACCCTCGCGGAGGCGAGTGTCAGTGACAGTCCCAGCCGCATGCGTCATCTGTTTGCCGTCATCTTGGTGTTTTGTGGAGTCGCGAACCCGGTAGCTTTGTGGGAGAAGTATCGCCATCATCTGTCTGAAGATTTTCTACGAGTCGGAAGTCAGAGACGGCGAAATGACCACCATACGAAATGACCATGTCGCTTTGTTCTCTACAGAGCAAAAACAAATTTATGACACCGTCCTTGAAAGCGTTTGGCAAAACCAGGGTAAAATGTTTTTCTTGGATGCTCCTGGTGGTACAGGAAAAACATTTGTTACCACTGGCATACTTGCAGAGGTCAGGAGGCAAGGCAAAATTGCTATTGCTGTAGCGTCGTCGGGAATCGCTGCCACACTGCTTCCGGGACTGCAAGACAGCACATGCCATGTTTAAAATTCCCATCGATTTAGAGAGCGCCGAAACACCTGTTTGTGGTGTGTCACGTAACAGCGATAAGGGACACGTGCTCAAGGATTGCTCTCTGATCGTATGGGATGAGTGTACGATGGCCGAGGATCGAGGGCTGACGAGGTGAATGCTTCGTTGAAACGATCTTCGTTGTGGTCACGAGTTCGTACGCTGCGCTTGACCATTATTATGAGAGCTCGGCTCGGCGGCAATGCACGCGCTCAAGAATTCTCCGATGTCCTTCTAAGTCTTGGCGAAGGCACTCTACCAGAAGAGAGAGGTAGACAGGTGGTGCTTCCAGAGTCTCTCGGTAGAGTGGTTTCCAGCTTAGAAGAACTCATTCGCTGTGTGTACGGGGACATTCAGTCGTATACCGCACCAGCAGAATTCTTGGGTGTGTGAGCGGGCCATTTTGACGCCCAAAAATGATCAGGCTGCAGCAATTAACGAATGCATTCTCTCGGAAATTGAGGGGAATGAAGTGGTCTACACCTCGATAAACACTGTTGTCAAGCAAGATGACGCCACACATTATCCCGTGGAATTTCTGAACTCCCTGTCAGCAAGTGGACTTCCAGCGCATTCAAGCTGAAGCGGTGTCCCGGTTATGCTTCTTCGGAACCTATCTCCTCCGAAGTTGTGTAACGGGACCCGCCTTAAAGTCATCTCGCTCCACAGACAGACCATTGAGGCGGAAATTCTTACGGGTTGTGGCGTCGGCGAGGCAGTATTTATACCACGCATTCCCCTCATACCTCATAACTTCCCGTTCCAGTTCAAGCGCGTACAGCTCCCCGTGAGTGTTTGCTTTGCGATGACCATCAATAAGTCGCAGGGGCAGACACTGAGGGCAGTGGGTGTCGACGTCAGGACGAGTTGCTTCTCACACGGGCAACTGTACGTCGTCGCTTGCTCCCGCGTCATCACACATTTTGGCTCCTGGCAGCATAACTACCAACGTAGTTTATAGGGAAGTGTTGTAAGGTATATATGATACCTTTGAACGTATTTTTATTCTTTTGTGTCCTGGAATGTATTCCTGCATTATTTCCTCTATTTCCTTCAGTCACCTCTTATGACTGAACTCAGCAGGATTCCCATATAACTCTCTTCACTTGCTTCGCTTGCAAAAAAAACTTATATTTTAATGCTATTTTAAAAGTTGTTTACTTTATAATGCTATAGCGACACTGGCATCTTAGGTATTTTTGGTGCTGTAGAGCCTTCACGCAGACGACGTCGCGGGCAGCAGCTAGTATATAATATAAATTAAATTAGGAACAAGTTTGATGTTGTCTAGACTTTTAGATTGTCCTATGGAGCAGGACCAGCATGTTTCCAAACATTCTTATCTTGGATATAATCCTCTAATTTGTAATATCCTTGTTTACAAAGTGTACTTTTAATATGAGTTTTAAATTTTCTTTCATTTAATTGCAATATGTCACAAGGTATTTTGTTGTAGCATTTAACACAGTACCCCATAAAAGATGTATGTACTTTAGATAATCTGAAAAAAGGTTGATCTAATTTATCTTTATTTCTAGTATTAAAATTATGCCTATCACTTATTTTATTAAAAAGATGTTGATTTTTTCTTACATACATAATATTTTCATAAATGAATTGGCAAGGTACCGTCATGATATTAACCTTTCTAAATAGTTCCCTAAGAGATTCGCGACGACGTAGATTGTAAATGGCTCTGACAGCTCTCTTTTGTAAAATAAAGCTGTGCGTTGATACCTATATCTCCCAGTCAGTCAGTTTACCATTTTATATAATCATATAGATATTAAAACCTTCCCTGAAAAATATGCATTTATATAACGAAAACCCCATCCAAATCGGAACAGTAGTTTTTGATAAAATCGCGGACATACAATACTCAATTCTTTATTGCATTCCATATGTATTACATAGATGGTATTACAAAGTAAATGATCAATATGGACCCTGTCGGGCACAGCAAAAATTAGGAGAGAGGAAGAGGGTTAAGTAGCAATTCAATATTACGAGTATTATTAATTGCTTAGTAATGTAAATATAATTTTCAAACAATGTATTGTATACAGTGCAAAGTGCAATGTTTTTGTAAAATAAATACTTTATTATTATTAGGTATATTATTTATTATTAGATTAGATGTGCTTAATTGGGTGTATAATTATGTATGTTTTTACATTATTGGGTTTGTGTACATAGGTATATTATATTAGTTATTTTATGTAATTATTACGTAAAAGTAGTATCTAATCAGGGTTGATAAAAATCATGATTTTTAAAAAAAAATCGGATTTTATTGATTTTTTTTTACATTCTGATCTTTCTTAATTTGGAAGTCAGTTATTAATTAAATAATAACACTACATATACAGGGTTATTGGTAAAACATTAACTACCTACCTATTAAGAGGTCATTGTACTCATCATTATGAACAACTTTTACAATGGGACCAAACCTGAAATCGCGAAAAAAAAATCAGCTGTTCCCTACATTTATGTTCGTACTAGCTGCTGCCCGCGACGTCGTCTGCGTGAAGGCTCTACAGCACCAAAAACACCTAAGATGCCAGTGTCGCTATAGCATTATAAAGTAAACAACTTTTAAAATAGAATTAAAATATAAGTTTTTTTTTGCAAGCGAAGCAAGTGAAAAGAGTTATATGGGAATCCTGCTGAGTTCAGTCATAAGAGGTGACTGAAGGAATTAGAGAAAATAATGCAGGAATACATTCTAGGACACAAAAGAGTAAAAATACGTTCAAAGGTATCATATATACCTTACAACACTTCCCTATAAACTACGTTGGTAGTTATGCTGCCAGGAGCCAAAATGTGTGATGACGCGGGAGCAAGCGACGACGTACAGTTGCCCGTGTGAGAAGCAACTCGTCCTGACGTCGACACCCACTGCCCTCAGTGTCTGCCCCTGCGACTTATTGATGGTCATCGCGAAGCAAACACTCACGGGGAGCTGTACGCGCTTGAACTGGAACGGGAAGTTATGAGGTATGAGGGGAATGCGTGGTATAAATACTGCCTCGCCGACGTCACAACCCGTAAGAATTTCCGCCTCAATGGTGTGTCTGTGGAGCGAGATGACTTTAAGGCGGGTCCCGTTACACAACTTCGGAGGAGATAGGTTCCGAAGAAGCATAACCGGGACACCGCTTCAGCTTGAATGCGCTGGAAGTCCACTTGCTGACAGGGAGTTCAGAAATTCCACGGGATAATGTGTGGCGTCATCTTGCTTGACAACAGTGTTTATCGAGGTGTAGACCACTTCATTCCCTTCAATTTCCGAGAGAATGCATTCGTTAATTGCTGCAGCCTGATCATTTTTGGGCGTCAAAATGGCCCGCTCACACACCCAAGAATTCTGCTGGTGCGGTATACGACTGAATGTCCCCGTACACACAGCGAATGAGTTCTTCTAAGCTGGAAACCACTCTACCGAGAGACTCTAGAAGCACCACCTGTCTACCTCTCTCTTCTGGTAGAGTGCCTTCGCCAAGACTTAGAAGGACATCGGAGAATTCTTGAGCGCGTGCGTTGCCGCCAAGCCGAGCTCTCATATTAATGGTCAAGCGCAGCGTACGAACTCGTGACCACAACGAAGATCGTTTCAACGAAGCATTCACCTCGTCAGCCCTCGATCCTCGGCCATCGTACACTCATCCCATACGATCAGAGAGCAATCCTTGAGCACGTGTCCCTTATCGCTGTTACGTGACACACCACAAACAGGCGTTTCGGCGCTCTCTAAATCGATGGGAATTTTAAACATGGCATGTGCTGTCTTGCAGTCCCGGAAGCAGTGTGGCAGCGATTCCCGACGACGCTACAGCAATAGCAATTTTGCCTTGCCTCCTGACCTCTGCAAGTATGCCAGTGGTAACAAATGTTTTTCCTGTACCACCAGGAGCATCCAAGAAAAACATTTTACCCTGGTTTTGCCAAACGCTTTCAAGGACGGTGTCATAAATTTTTTTTTGCTCTGAAGAGAACAAAGCGACATGGTCATTTCGTATGGTGGTCATTTCGCCGTCTCCGACTTCGTCTCCAGTAGCACGCCTCAAAGCTCGTAGAAAATCTTCAGACAGATGATGGCGATACTTCTCCCACAAAGCTACGGGGTTCGCGACTCCACAAAACACCAAGATGACGGCAAACAGATGACGCATGCGGCTGGGACTGTCACTGACACTCGCCTCCGCGAGAGTGTCAGCCCAATTTTGGTCACCGTCGAGAAGGTGACGTGCTACGCCGGCTGCGCAGTAAGTGGGAAACTCCACGCCATCAAATGTCCTCAGAAAGGCGAAAGACTTTGCCTCGGACAGTGTGAAGTAACAACCGCAGAAAATCGCATTCGCCATTATTTGGATGCACGGTATAATTTAAGTTTATAATTAGGTATACGACATGAAAATATATTAATTACCAAGCAATAATCACACAGATAAATACCGAACAAAAGTATTAACAGTCAATGTTTATTTTGTACTAACAACATGAAATTGATGAAGAAATGATCATCATCAATGAACATAACTTTTTTGTAATACTTAACACCGCATTTTTTTTAAATTGTCTTCCTCAACTCGGCTCAAGATTTTGAGGGTTTTGTTGGAACTTGAATTTGTCAAAACGAACTATACGATACAACTTTTATGAAGAAAATGCACATTACCATCTATGAATTTTAAGAATAACTAACTACTAACCTCACCAACATGATCAAATTTAAATTATTAATTTCCAAAAAGTGTTGACATGTAACTTGATTTGATTTTTATGAAATCTCATAGATGGCGCTGCTTCAAAATTGTCTTATACTACCAACATTAATTAAACTATGTTTCTCTGCCCAAGTTACTTAAATGGCGTAAAAGTTTTTATAGTGTAAAGCTAGATAATAACATGACTTACTCAAAAACAACATTTAAATATGCGTCGTTAGATTACACGCTGTCACAGAATGCGTAAGAAAAATAAAGATTCACAGGTCCTCCTCGTAGGTGATAGCGTGATAATATGTAGCCTATATGTTGACCCGACCTCTTAGTAATATTCATGCAAAATTTGAAGTAAATCCATGCAGTACTTTTTGAGTTTAGCCCGGACATATATACAGACAAACAGACAAAAATTCTAAAAACTATATTTTTGGCTTCGATATCGATTGTAGATCACGCCCCAAGTATTTTTTTTTATATATTCTATGTACAGTTTTGCCTTTCCTACGATTTTATTATATACGATTTTATTATATATGTTTATATTATTTATTTAAACATTATCATTATTTTTTTTTTTAAATAACACAGACATAAGGATCAGAATTATTTCGTCATAAAGGCAAGCCTTTACGACGTGATTAAACACATAATAATGTTTTAAAGATAACAATATGATTTCGTTAGTACTATATCGCGCCAATAGATGTCGTTACATGTTTCCACTTATTGCAATAAAAATTTGTTTTTATCTTTTGATAGACTGAAGCGATTGCGATGAAACAAAGACTAATCACTGCTCCGAGTTCTACACTATATTTGAGTATAAATATGAACCATATTGGTTTGGTACTTTTTACGTTGAGCCTGTTCAAAATCTGTCACATCCAAACAGACAAACAGACAAAAATTCCAAAAATTGAAGAAATGGCATCTGTTGGTTATCCTATAACAGCCCAACTATTTTTTATTTTTTTATTTTCAATGTACAGAAACGCCTCGTCTACAGATTTATTATATGTATAGATAACTCGTCAAAATGTAGGGAACAGCTGATTTTTTTTCACGATTTCAGGTTGGGTCCCATAGTAAAAGTTGTTCATAGATAGTGATGAGTACAATGACCTCAGAGGTTATTAATGTTTTACCAATAACCCTGAATAAACAGCATTGGACACGTGTGTGCGCGCTCTGTAGTTTATGTCGGGGGAAGTCCCTTGACACATTTTGGCTGATTTGGTCGCAGTAAAAAAGTATTGATTTATAACATTGATTTTTATAAAAAAATCACTTGATTTTAATCGCGATTTAAATCACTGATTTAAATCATATCAACCCTGTATCTAATATTTTCATTATTATTACTAGGTATGTTATTATTTATGTATTCATATTTTCATATTTTCACATCTATATTTGATATTCTATATTCCATATTGTATTATATTATATTTATTTCATAGTGTTTGGTGTATAAGAGAGAAAATTAGAAAATTATTTTATTTCGCTATCGATTTGTCATCTAAAAACTCCTTTACTGAGTAGAATTGTTTCTGTAATTATGACATTCAACCGGTTAATAGATGAAATTTGGTATAGAGATAGTTTGAGTCCCGCCGGGAATGGACATTGGATAGTTTTTATCCCGATATTACCACGGGATCGACACTTATGCGGGTGAAACCGCGGCGCGCTGTTAGTACATACATACATACCGGTCGAATACTTTACTTTTTAGAAGTCGATTAAAAAGTACTAGGCTTGCATGAATTCACGATAGTATTTTAATCATTAGTGTTATGCTAATCGGATTGGGGTGTTTAGCACACAAACAGTTTATAATTTGTATTAGCTCATTGGATGCTTTTTATCTCGGTATGCGGTAGTACGTTTCGGTGGGATAATTCCCGACCACCGCGCGGGCGAAGCGGCGGACAAAAGCGAGCAAGTAAATAAATCAGCCGTAAAGCAAATGACATAAAGTGCACTCTTGATTTTCTAACTCGCTTGTTTGTCTTTTGTCTGTACACAACATTGCCCATTTTCTTGCTGTTTTTTTTTTTAATCTGTGAATGCAAATCAAACCCAAAAAGGTAAGGACAGTTCCGTAAGACCGTTTTCCTGTAGCTACAACTCGGCGTCGAAGGTACCTGTCCTTGGTGCCCCATCTCAAAAATCCAACCTGGATTATCGTACTGCACACCATGAAAATATGATACAGATAGCATATAGTTTTACTACGAAATCCAGCACGGACTCACCGTCGGGCTCGTTGAACTGCACGAAGATCTTGACGTCGGCGTGCGCTGGGTCGTCGTCCTCGGACTGGCGCTCGTTGTAGATCACCAGCCGCTCCACCTTGCCCCACTTGGTGCACTCCTCGGTGATCTCGTGGTGCAGCGCCTCGTCCACCTCCGCGGCCGACACCATGTTGCACAGCAGCACCGTGCGCGAGGCGCGGCGCCGCATGAGGCGCTGCATCACCAGGTGGCGCGCCGACTGCCCCGAGATGGACAGCGACTCCTGCTGCTGCAGCGTGTCGGGCGACGTGTCCAGCAGCTTGCGCTGCAGCGCCGCCTGCTGGCCCGCGCCCGCGTCGGGCGGCGGCGGGCTGGGCGGGCCCGCCGGGGCCAGGCGCGGCGTCGGCGGGATCACCACGCCGGGCGGCGGCAGCGCGGGCGCGGGCAGCGCGGCCGGCGGCAGGCCGGGCAGGCCGGGCAGGGGCAGGCCGGGCAGCGCCGCCGGCAGCGCGGGCAGCGCGGCCGCCAGCGAGGGCAGCGCGGCCGCGGGCGACACGCCCAGCGCGTTGAGCTTGGTGAGGCCGAGCGCGACGGCGTTGCTGGCCACGGCGTCCATGGCCTGTATCTTGGCCGTGGCGGCGGCGGCGGCCACGGCGGCGGCGGTGGGCATGGCGGAGGGTTGCGGCGGGCCCGCCAGCGCATTGGGCGGCGTGATGGCGCGGCCCACGCGCAGGTACTGGCCGCCCAGGTCGAACAGGTTCATGGACGCGATGGCCTCGAGCGCGGCCGCCAGAGTGGCGTACTCTATGAACCCGTAGCCCTTGTGCTTGTGCGCCGACGCGCCGTAAGCCAGCTTGCAGTACGTGATCGGTCCGAACGCCTCGAACACGCTGCGGGCGGTCGGACGAGAACGGTCAGGGATGTTCGAGTAATGTCGCCGAGATATCGGCGCCGAGAGTCAAATATACTCACTTTTTAATGTCGTCTTCGGTCAGCTCCGGGTGGATGGAGGCGACGTAGATACGGTTGTATTGCTTGGCCTCCTCTTGGATCTCGTCGATGACGGCCTGAGCCTGCGGCATGTTGGAGGGCCGGCCGACTACCTTGATGTTCCGGCCGCCCAGCATGACGCCGTTCATCTGTTCGAGGCTGAGCTGGGCCGCCTCGGGAATCTCGTACTCCACGAAGGCGAACCCTTTGTGCTTCTGCGTGACGGGGTCCCACGACATGTTGATCGACTTGATCGGCCCAAAGGGAAGGAATGCCTGCCGTATCGTGTCCTCCTTCAACTCAAATGATATGGACCCCACATACACTCTGATGAAAAACACACAACGTTAAAATGACATGGGCAAAGTGTTTTCGTCTAAATATGTAAACAACCGAACTCAGATCTTTTCAGCATTATAGATCACAGGCTCGACCTGCTCGTGGCGGGAGCCTCCAGCGTATCGCTCTCATCATAGTACGGGGCGTGTGTGTATGTGTGTGTGCGGTGCGTAGTGTACCTGCCAATGAGCGCGAGGGCCCGTTGCCGCTGCACCTGCGTGTGTTTGTGGGTGTGCGTAGTGTACCTGCACATGAGCGCGAGGGCCTGTTGCCGCTGCACCTGCGTGCGTGCGTGTGTGTGTGTGCGTAGTGTACCTGCAAATGAGCGCGAGGGCCCGTTGCCGCTGCACCTGCGTGTGTTTGTGGGTGTGCGTAGTGTACCTGCCAATGAGCGCGAGGGCCTGTTGCCGCTGCACCTGCGTGTGTTTGTGGGTGTGCGTAGTGTACCTGCACATGAGCGCGAGGGCCTGTTGCCGCTGCACCTGCGTGCGTGCGTGTGGTTGTGTGTGCGTAGTGTACCTGCAAATGAGCGCGAGGGCCCGTTGCCGCTGCACCTGCGTGTGTTTGTGGGTGTGCGTAGTGTACCTGCCAATGAGCGCGAGGGCCTGTTGCCGCTGCACCTGCGTGTGTTTGTGGGTGTGCGTAGTGTACCTGCACATGAGCGCGAGGGCCTGTTGCCGCTGCACCTGCGTGCGTGCGTGTGTGTGTGTGCGTAGTGTACCTGCACATGAGCGCGAGGGCCTGTTGCCGCTGCACCTGCGTGCGTGCGTGTGTGTGTGTGCGTAGTGTACCTGCACATGAGCGCGAGGGCCCGTTGCCGCTGCACCTGCGTGTGTTTGTGGGTGTGCGTAGTGTACCTGCCAATGAGCGCGAGGGCCTGTTGCCGCTGCACCTGCGTGTGTTTGTGGGTGTGCGTAGTGTACCTGCACATGAGCGCGAGGGCCTGTTGCCGCTGCACCTGCGTGCGTGCGTGTGTGTGTGTGCGTAGTGTACCTGCACATGAGCGCGAGGGCCTGTTGCCGCTGCACCTGCGTGCGTGCGTGTGTGTGTGTGCGTAGTGTACCTGCACATGAGCGCGAGGGCCTGTAAGCCTGTTGCCGCTGCACCTGCGTGTGTGTGTGCGTAGTGTACCTGCACATGAGCGCGAGGGCCTGTTGCCGCTGCACCTACGTGCGTGCGTGTGTGTGTGTGCGTAGTGTACCTGCACATGAGCGCGAGGGCCTGTAAGCCTGTTGCCGCTGCACCTGCGTGTGTGTGTGAGTAGTGTACCTGCACATGAGCGCGAGGACCTGTTGCCGCTGCACCTACGTGCGTGCGTGTGTGTGTGTGCGTAGTGTACCTGCACATGAGCGCGAGGGCCTGTTGCCGCTGTACCTGCGTGCGTGTGTGTGTGTGTGTGTGTGTGTGCGTAGTGTACCTGCACATGAGCGCGAGGGCCTGTAAGCCTGTTGCCGCTGCACCTGCGTGTGTGTGTGAGTAGTGTACCTGCACATGAGCGCGAGGACCTGTTGCCGCTGCACCTACGTGCGTGCGTGTGTGTGTGTGCGTAGTGTACCTGCACATGAGCGCGAGGGCCTGTTGCCGCTGTACCTGCGTGCGTGTGTGTGTGTGTGTGTGTGTGCGTAGTGTACCTGCACATGAGCGCGAGGGCCTGTTGCCGCTGCACCTGCGTGTGTGTGTGTGTGTGTACCTGCACATGAGCGCAAGGGCCTGTTGCCGCTGCACCTGCGTGTGTTTGTGTGTGTGCGTAGTGTACCTGCACATGAGCGCGAGGGCCTGTTGCCGCTGCACCTGCGTGCGTGCGTGTGTGTGTGTGCGTAGTGTACCTGCACATGAGCGCGAGGGCCTGTTGCCGCTGCACCTGCGTGCGTGCGTGTGTGTGTGTTCGTAGTGTACCTGCACATTAGCGCGAGGGCCTGTTGCCGCTGCACCTGCGTGCGTGTGTGTGTGTGTGTGTGTGTACCTGCACATGAGCGCGAGGGCCTGTTGCCGCTGCACCTGCGTGTGTGTGTGTGTGCGTAGTGTACCTGCTCATGAGCGCGAGGGCCTGTTGCCGCTGCACCTGCGTGTGTGTGTGTGTGTGAACCTGCACATGAGCGCGAGGGCCTGTTGCCGCTGCACCTGCGTGTGTGTGTGTGTGTACCTGCACATGAGCGCGAGGGCCTCTTGCCGCTGCACTTGCGTGTGTGTGTGTGTGTGTACCTGCATATGAGCGCGAGGGCCTGTTGCCGCTGCACCTGCGTGTGTGTGTGTGTGGGGGTGTGTGTGTGTGTGTGCGCGTAGTGTACCTGCACATGAGCGCGAGGGCCTGTTGCCGCTGCACCTGCGTGTGTGTGTGTGTGTGTGTGTACCTGCACATGAGCGCGAGGGCCTGTTGCCGCTGCACCGGGGTGTGTGTGGGTGTGCGTAGTGTACCTGCACATGAGCGCGAGGGCCTGTTGCCGCTGCACCTGCGTGTGTGTGTGTGTGTGTACCTGCACATGAGCGCGAGGGCCTGTTGCCGCTGCACCTGCGTGTGTGTGTGTGTGTACCTGCACATGAGCGCGAGGGCCTGTTGCCGCTGCACCTGCATGTGTGTGTGTGTGAACCTGCACATGAGCGCGAGGGCCTGTTGCCGCTGCACCTGCGTGTGTGTGTGTGTGTACCTGCACATGAGCGCGAGGGCCTCTTGCCGCTGCACTTGCGTGTGTGTGTGTGTGTGTACCTGCATATGAGCGCGAGGGCCTGTTGCCGCTGCACCTGCGTGTGTGTGTGTGTGTGTGTACCTGCACATGAGCGCGAGGGCCTGTTGCCGCTGCACCTGCGTGCGCTGCGAGGCCATCTGCTGCTGTTGGTGCGCTAGAGTCTGCTTCATGAGCACCATCTTGATGCTCTGCTCCATGGCGTACTTCTTGGCGCGCGCCACCGCCTCCGCCTGCTCCGACGTCAGGCGCGGCAGCGAGCCGCCCAGGATGGCCGGCAGCGTGGAGCACTTGGCGCCCGGACCTGCGGACACACACGCGTCACGCTCGGCTCGCTCGCCGCGCCTCGCCTCGCCGAGGACTGGAGCCTCACCTGTGAACACATCTCCGACCTGCTGCAAGTCGTAGATCGGCGCCGAGAGGAAACCACCTGTAAAACCAAATCTGTGTCAGTCAGTGCCGATTAAGTACAGATGCCAAACAGTAGTGGACGCAGGCACTCGCGCTCGCACACACATCGCTGACACTCCGCGGGCGCGCGCGTCCGTCCCGCCGCGTGCACTGCGCAATGCCAGCGCTGCGCCGCGGTATAATTATCTATACAGTATTCTATCTTCATACAAACGGTCGGAACGCGAGTTATAGGTACCTACGTGGCTCGAGTTCGGTTTACACTCGGTTAACAAGCAGTCTCGAATGCTCCGCAGTGACGAACGGCCAGACGGTGAGATGGTTTTGTAAGCAGTAAGCGTACGATTTGTGACAAATATTCATTGAAACAAGTACTGACTTGATATGGCAAAGAGCAAAAAAATATAGACTACTAGCTGGGCCCCGCGGTTTCACCCGCATAAGTTTAGATCCCGTGGGAATATTGGGATAAAAACATAACCCTCCTTCTGACGCAGTCGGGTAAAAAGTAGCCTATATGTTAATCCAGGGTGTCAGCTACCTCCATACCAAATTTTATCAAAATTGATCCAGCCGTTTGAGCGTGAAGAAGTAACAAACATATAAACACACCCCCACCAACTTTCGCCTTTATAATATTAGTGTGATAATAAGCTGTTTTTGGTTGTTAGAATTCGTCAATAACTTTTTTTTATTAAAGCTGTTAATAAAAAAAAAAAAATTATGTATTTTTATTGAACTCTTCCTATTTCATTCGCAATTAATTTAATTTTTTTATTAATAAAAAAGTTATATTATTTATATTTACAATCACAAAACTAGAAAGAAACTCAAGTAGGTTGATGAAATTAAAATACTGTAGGCGGGGGCCCTATCGCGTGTTTACGTACCGCGCGGCTGTAGGTAATTATTTCTAGAACAGGGCCCAGTCACAATACTGTATAGATAATTATACCGTGGCTGCGCTCCCGCCGCGCCTCGCACTCGCCCGTTCTCGCACTCTATCGCTCTCTCGCTCGCGCGGCGGGCGCGGCGCGGCGGCACGGACGGGCGCGCTCGCTACGCGCGGGCACGCGGGGTACAATGCGGTATAATGAAGTAGGTACATTGTGAGACCGGCGAGGAGCAGCCGGCGCCGCAGCCGCAGCCGACGCGTCACCGGCACGCCTAAGCGTATAGCAAAAACCTAACTTATATCTAGCCTGAAACAGAAAGCAGAAACACTGATCACTGAGGACGGTTTCGAAACGAGACAACGAATGTGAAACGGTTTGGCGGCGAAGGGGCGGGCCGGCGCGGCGGAGCGGCGCGCGGCGACGGCGGCGCCATCCGGCGCAGCGAGCCGCGCAGCCCGCCCGCGCCGGCCACGCGCTGCGCTGTGGGCTACTCACCGGGCACGCCGCCGGGCAGCGCGGCGGCTAGGCCGGGCAGCGCTCCGGTCAGGCCGGGCAGCGCTCCGGGCAGGCCGGGCAGGCCGGGTAGGCCGGGCAGGCCGGGCAGGCCGACCAGGCCGGCGGGTAAGCCGGGCAGCGGTGCGGCGGGCGGCGCCATGACGCCCGGCGGCAGCGGCGGCTGCAGCGCCCCCGGCGAGCCGCCCTGCAACTGTCACATCATACATCATCGCTAACATTAACATACTTAATAAAATATGTTCCCACAATGTCTGGTTGTGCTGTGTGTCAATATTATGTTGCTGGGGACAGTGGGAACAAAAACTCGTGTCTAAGTAATAACAGCCGCACGGGTCAATCAAAGGTTAAGGTACGCTTGCCGAGGTCAGTCCTTGGATGGTAGCCATCCATTACATATCGCGACCCCATCATGCTTCGGAAAATTCGTTAAGTCATTGGTCCCGGCTGTCATTTGTAGATCTCTCACAGTCGTCGAAGCCCGAAAGTCTGACAACCAGTCTCAGCAAGTGGGTAACTGGGTTGTGGAGATCAGATAGGCAGTAACTCGCAAGTAAAATGCAGGCACATGATGATGATGTTGGACACAAAAATAGTCATTAACAATCAATATTTCTTAGCAAATAATGCTTTAATTTACCTACTTGAAATTTAACAAACAGCCTTTACTCACATCATCTACCTTCTAATCATCTACCTACATCTCATACACTGTAAATATGAAAACATTGTGAAAGTTTTTGCCAGTTCTTCTCCTTAGGAAATGACCAATTGGAACCGTGCACCTAGCTACTGACGCTTTATAAGTGCCCATGTATGTTTACACGTCACTATTTATGTTATCTGTTTATCGTCTACTTATACTTACTGCATAAGGAGTCTGGGGTATTACACATACAGCAACTGTTCATTCTAGGGTCACTTTTAAACCTTATAAAATTCCATGCAATTTGCTCTAGCTTCAGTACAAAAACCCTAACCTAACCCATTATACAAGTGTTTAATGCTATTTTTAAAAGCAAAACTTACCAAATAACTACCCTGGGGCCAAAACTAAACTAAAAGAATGGTTGCTAGGCCAGACTTATGAGAAAACTTAAAGCCTACCTTGTAGCACATACACACTCTGAAAACACCCTTACATTATAATACTCTCACACCTTACACACTTGACTCACCTTAACTATTTTTGTTTAATCTAACACATTTGAGTCCATCCTCAACATTTCAAAGAAAATAATGAACATAGACTCTATGTCTATTATTTTCTTGTTATGAAATACAAACCTGTGCTAGCAGAACTTAACTGGATCAATAAGATGCAGGCTGAGCCTAACTTGGGATCTGCAGCAGATCCCAAGTTAGGCTCAGCCTGCATCTTATTGATCCAGTTAAGTCAGCCATTGTTAACCATCATGCTAATGCAAAGTTTTCATTCTGGAATCTATTGCAAGTATTGCTGCAACGCTTTTTGCACAATTTTGTCAGCCATTGTTAACCATCATGCTAATGCAAAGTTTTCATTCTGGAATCTATTGCAAGTATTGCTGCAACGCTTTTTGCACAATTTTGTCAGCCATTGTTAACCATCATGCTAATGCAAAGTTTTCATTCTGGAATCTATTGCAAGTATTGCTGCAACGCTTTTTGCACAATTTTGTCAGCCATTGTTAACCATCATGCTAATGCAAAGTTTTCATTCTGGAATCTATTGCAAGTATTGCTGCAACGCTTTTTGCACAATTTTGTCAGCCATTGTTAACCATCATGCTAATGCAAAGTTTTCATTCTGGACTCTATTGCAAGTATTGCTGCAACGCTTTTTGCACAATTTTGTCAGCCATTGTTAACCATGCTAATGCAATTATTAGTGGCCAAAATGTTGCAGTTGCATATTGCAGTAAAAGTTAGTGCATTTATTAGTGCAGGAATTTCATAACTTAAGGTGCGCTTACACAGGCAACTAAAATTGCTCAATCCTGGTCAATTCTCGTCAACTATGACTTCACAACTACATCCAGCAATTTAGGGCGATGGCAACATGTAGCAACCTGTTGCCAGAGATATGGCCACATAATACTATGCAATATGTAGCAACTTAAAAAACTAGGCAATACAAGTCAATACGTCCATACACTACCAATTCAGTTAAACAATCTCTGGCCATGAACGAAGTTTTGCTTTCAGCAGCGGCTTGTAGTGCTTTTGTGATCATGAGTTTATAACAAATGAAAAAGAAAAGAAATAAAGGGATTTGGGTGCGAACATATCTAGCAAGACGAAAACCATCTTTTTTGTGTGATGATACTTATGGACAATAATTTATTCAAAAACTTGACCAGAATGTCTCGGGGTGACTTTGAATTACTTTTAAATAAAGTTAAGTGTTTTGGTTAATGGACATTGATTACCAAACAAATTACCAATATGAGGGAACCAATTTCTGCAGCTACAAAACTTGCCTGTACCCCCTGTACCCGCCGGCCGGTTCCTCTCGCAAAAACCAGACGTAGTTATACGTATAAACGAGATAGAAAGAAAAAAGTAATTTAAAAAAATTAAACCGACTTCAAAAAGAAATGAACTCAAAATTATGAAATAACTTTAATTTCGGAAGTCGGTGTCTTGGGATCTGTATTTTAGTTTTAGTTTTTTGCCACCGACTTCCGAAATTAAAGTTATTTCATAATTTTGAGTTCATTTCTTTTTGAAGTCGGTTTAATTTTTTTAAATTACTTTTTATTTGGTAATTTTTAGTTGTTGCACTAGAATTAGACCAAGGTTTTGAGATGTTTTCCCTTTGACACTACACCCGTAGCTCGTATCAATAAGCCAGGCCGTCACACTTTCACGTCTTAGTCCATATCTTGAAAATTACTGAATCGATTTTGATGAAACTTGCACTGTTCCCTAAGTTGAAGTAAATGTAAGCCAATAAAAAAAGAATGGTCACGATCCGATTAATAGTTACGGAGATATGCGTGGACAAACATACATACATACATACATACATACATACGTCTATAAAATTTTGTATATTTGTTTGGAAGCCCTAATAGATTGTCATATGTGAATATAATGCAATTCCAATAATCTTACATACATACGTATCGAATTGATAACCTCCTTTTTTTTTGAAGTCGGTAAAAATAGACTAAAAATTTCCAAACCAATTGGATATTCTGCAACTCATATTGGCGACATTGAGAATTGTGAAATAATATGGAGCAATTAGAAGCAATATTCCCGAAACATTTATTGTTGTTGCTCCAGATTGCTCCACTTAATTGATTCATTAGTGTTGTCAAGCAATTATTGCTCAAAAAATTGCCCGTGTAAGAACACCTTAACAGAAGACAATTACAGCAGCTGTAGTAGTATCAAATTGTCTTCTGTTAAGGTGTTCTTACACGGGCAATTTTTTGAGCAATAATTGCTTGACAACACTAATGAATCAATTAAGTGGAGCAATCTGGAGCAACAACAATAAATGTTTCGGGAATATTGCTTCTAATTGCTCCATATTATTTCACAATTCTCAATGTCGCCAATATGAGTTGCAGAATATCCAATTGGTTTGGAAATTTTTAGTCTATTTTCTTTCTATCTCGTTTATACGTATAACTACGTCTGGTTTTTGCGAGAGGAACCGGCCGGCGGGTACAGGGGGTACAGGCAAGTTTTGTAGCTGCAGAAATTGGTTCCCTCATATTGGTAATTTGTTTGGTAATCAATGTCCATTAACCAAAACACTTAACTTTATTTAAAAGTAATTCAAAGTCACCCCGAGACATTCTGGTCAAGTTTTTGAATAAATTATTGTCCATAAGTATCATCACACAAAAAAGATGGTTTTCGTCTTGCTAGATATGTTCGCACCCAAATCCCTTTATTTCTTTTCTTTTTCATTTGTTATAAACTCATGATCACAAAAGCACTACAAGCCGCTGCTGAAAGCAAAACTTCGTTCATGGCCAGAGATTGTTTAACTGAATTGGTAGTGTATGGACGTATTGACTTGTATTGCCTAGTTTTTTAAGTTGCTACATATTGCATAGTATTATGTGGCCATATCTCTGGCAACAGGTTGCTACATGTTGCCATCGCCCTAAATTGCTGGATGTAGTTGTGAAGTCATAGTTGACGAGAATTGACCAGGATTGAGCAATTTTAGTTGCCTGTGTAAGCGCACCTTAAGTTATGAAATTCCTGCACTAATAAATGCACTAACTTTTACTGCAATATGCAACTGCAACATTTTGGCCACTAATAATTGCATTAGCATGGTTAACAATGGCTGACAAAATTGTGCAAAAAGCGTTGCAGCAATACTTGCAATAGAGTCCAGAATGAAAACTTTGCATTAGCATGATGGTTAACAATGGCTGACAAAATTGTGCAAAAAGCGTTGCAGCAATACTTGCAATAGATTCCAGAATGAAAACTTTGAAACAATTGCTGTGAAATGCAGCAATATTTGAAGTATTGCGGGGCCACACTAAGTATTGCCGGCACTTTTTGTAGCCCAGCCAGTACATTGCCCAAAAGTATGCCCCTATAACGGGCACCTATAGAATGTAATTTCTTGTTACTTGTATGCTAGTTTTGTGTAAGTAAGTTGAATAATAAATTAAATTGAATATTAAATATTTTTATTTATTTTATCCACCAATCCACCATTGAATAGAAAACTCACATGATGGTAAACTATGTGACAGTAGAACACAAAGACAAAGGATTGATGCATTTGAGATGTACTGGAGACAAATGTTAAGAATACCGTGGATTGCCATACACACCAATGCATCGATCTTAACCCAGCTTCGAATAAAAACCCATATGTCAACAATGCATTCTCTCCTATTTCGGCCACATAGTATGCAGAGGCGATGTAAGTTTGGAAAAACTGATTCAAACTCAAAGCATTTATTTAAATTAAACCTTGTACAGGCACTTTTGAATTGTCAAAATTAAATAGTCTGTCAGTTAGTCAGAAAGTTGAAGCTAGTTACCCATTCCAAAACGTAGATCTCTATGGAGAAGAATGGGCAAGAAACACCATGGACACTCTTTTAAATCAAGATATATAATCCTGGGTGCAATATTCTTGTTGCTTCTATATGTGAGAACAATGTAAAAAAACACACAAATGAAGAAACAATTCAAAATATAAGATTAAAAATAAGCCTTGGTAGTTAAGAGATGACCAGTCTCAACCGACGGCGTCCGTTCACGAACATGACTGTGGTTGGGAACACCGAAGGCAAATGATTGCACAATAATTGTTCACGAACAAGATGGCCCGATCAGGTGAAGGAATCATCATCCTCTAAATTCTACACGATGGTGAGGGATGCACTGGACAGAAACCAGTGGAGGCGGGTCATCTGCTCCAAATGCAACTCCGAAGCTGACCATGGTCCTCAGACATGAAAGACTGACTACAGGGAGAGAGAACAGTTTTACTCAACATAATTGTTCTGTTTATTAATGAGAATTTTAAAATAGTATTGACATTGAGTAAAATGAAAATTTAAAAATATCAGGCAAAAAAAAGTGTGAATGTGTGATCATAACAATGAGTTTTCTCCAAGAGGTGCATTATTAGGTATGCATTAAAAGTGTATGTAGTATAGTAAATTGTGTTACCTTGTAAGCTTGTACCTAACAAGCTAGCTTTGCATTGTGACTTACAAGTATGGTTTAAGAAAACTCATGTTCAGAACAAGCTAAACGACAGCTTACAACTTTCTGGGGATTTCAATAGTCGATCAGTGGGTCGTCTTAGGGGCGGAGTTGGGGTTTACTGAAGTTTAATGTAGGTAAGTACATGTAATATTTATGTCACTTGTGAGGAGTTTTAATTTTTAATACTGAAGAGTGCTTGGGAGTGTGGCATGGGGACCACGCTAGTCAGACTATAGATAGAAGCGTCAGCAATGGCAGTAGGTCTACAACTGGCAGATGAGTGAATTTGTTTGTGAGGAAGTGAAGGGCCAGTACAAGTAATGTATATTCCTTCGTATTACAGGCTATGTTGTGATTTCCAGAATTTGTAGCGAATCTCTGTCGGGTAGACCTGTCAGGCCAAATAACAAATATGATAGAATTTATTCTTACCAATTCCATATTTGTTTTAATAGCTGTTATGAGTGACGTAAGCCACAATAAACACTAATTTACAAACATACAATATTAAATAACCATATAACAAATATTTGTGTTAGTTTTCTTCAAATATCACACAACGACACACCGCTCAGCTTGCATGGAATAACGCTCGTTTGCCACTTGCCACAGAGTACTTTGATAAGACTATGCCACTGACAGTGACACTAACACAGCACAGACTGACATTTGACAGTAATGCCGCATTCTGAATTACCCTGCGTTCCGAGAAGGGAAATAATCGATGTGAGCGTGCTTAAACCCGTACCGAATTAGCGTGAGCGCGATAACGACGTTCCGTGAATCGTCATAGATGACGTCATGATATGCGCCATCTTGCGATAACGCCGACCATGCCCTAGAATAATATCACCGTGAGCGCTGTCAAAAATGACAGTGTGTGTGTGAGGATGTGTCAGTGTGGGTTTTGTTTTGATTTGCATCTTATCATAAAAATAAACTAACGTGGCATTTTCGAAATTGTGCTTCTGGCTGATAGTCGCCACCTAACCAAAGAAGAAGAAATGTGGTGTTTATACAAAGAAATACTGTAATAATATCGTTTTTACATTGAGTAAGCACTATGAGCGCGCTCACGGGCGTTCCGAATTGTTGACAGCTCTCAGCTGTCATAATCGTGATATCTAAATCGGAACGAATGTGAGATGATGTGAGCGCTGTGAGCGATTATAGCTAATTCGGAAAGCGCCCAGCTATCCCTGCCATAGACTAGACAGAGCTTACAAATAAAAGTAGAGACGGCGGGTAGCGCCATTTTATTTCCACAAGAAAGAGATAAAGTATCGAATTATTCTATGTAACAGAAAAGGATAAAGCTATACTATTTCCGTCTCTCAGTGCGTGCCCGTTTTTTCAAGGCAGCTACATAAGTAGCCAATGTTATTAAGTTAGTTTTTTGTCTCATGTGTGGCCACGCTACCCGATGCTCTATACTCTAAGAGACAGAGTCTGTCTACGATCCCTGCGTTCCGAGATGGGAAATAATCGATGTGAGCGTGCTTAAACCCGTACCAAATTAGCGTGAGCGCGATAACGGTGTCCCGTGAGTCGTCATAGTTTTTTTTTTTTTTTTTAAAAACGTTGCCCCACACTAGGAATTTCTCCTGTATTGTGGGTGCGTTTACAAACATTTAAATTCACGTACACAAACAGCCAGACCCGGAACAACTACTTGTAGGTCATACAAATATTTGTTCCGTGCAGGAATCGAACCCGCGACACGCAGTGCAGCAGTCAATCGCTTAACCACTGCGCCAACCGTGCCGTCAATAGATGACGTCATGACATGCGCCATCTTGCGATAACGCCGACCATGCCCTAGAATAATATCACCGTGAGCGCTGTCAAAAATGACACTGTGGGCGCTTTCCGAATTAGCTCTAATCGCTCACAGCGCTCACATCATCTCACATGCGTTCCGATTTAGATATCACGATTATGACAGCTGAGAGCTGTCAACTATTCGGAACGCCCGTGAGCGCGCTCACAATGCTTACTCAATGTAAAAACGATATTATTACAGTATTTCTTCGTATAAACAGCACATTTCTTCTTCTTTGGTTAGGTGGCGACTATCAGCCAGAAGCACAATTTCGAAAATGCCACGTTAGTTTAATTTCATGATAAGATGCAAATCAAAACAAAACATTGGCGGGGACACTGCCGTGCCCCCCGATAGTTGTGTATTTGGGGTATGGGTTTGGAAGTGTTGAGTCTGCATTCGGTTAATGCTATTATATCTATATCAGTCTTTAAACTAAGTAGGTTGAGTAGAAGGTCGTTGTGATTAGAGTAAATGGTTCGTATATTTTGTGTCACAATGGTAATATCCGCGGGATTTCGTTTCATTAAGGGGGAAGCTCTAAGGTGGCCCGCGAAATTCAAATTTCCTTACGTTTTTTGCAATTTGCTGGACAGTATTAAGTTGTATGTTGATTAAAATAAGATTCGCGGTCGTAACAAACATGTATTTACAGAATTATAATCATTAAAGTCATCAACACAACTCTCTAAGACCATGTAATCCCCAAATGTCAAGATTTCATGAAATAGTCATTCTTGGGGATTACATGGTCTTAGAGAGTTGTGTTGATGACTCTAATGATTATAATTCTGTAAATACATATTTGTTACGACCGCGAATCATATTTTAATCAACGTACAACTTAATACTGACCAGCAAATCACAAAAAACGTAAGAAAATTTGAATTTCGCGGGCCACCTTAGAGCTTCCCCCTTAATCGATTAAGATCCTCAGTGAGTAATCGTCTGTGCAGATTCTGCACTGTCTATATTGTTTATAGTTTGTAATGTGTTACTCATATTTATATAAGATTAGTGGAATGTGATCCTTAACTTTATTCGTCATATTTTTGTAGATGTGTGTGGAGGGGTGAGAGTGGGCGAGTAGTGTAAATGTGTTTAATGTGGAGTACCTATGTTATTCGAGTGAGCGTAGGTTTGAACAAAAGTGTAGTTGAATGTATGAGTATTGAGAGTGAGCGCGATTGATTTATACATTTAGGCTTATAAAGTAAAAAGTTAAAATTATAATACGATTTTGAGTAGTACACAAAAACAATAATATGTAACCGTAACAGAGAAATACATACGGCTAGTCATTTTTGTTGCATTAGATTATTCACTTGTGATTCACTAGTTATGATTATGGTTGGCGCATTTTCGTCCTTCTTTAATGAAATGAAATGATTTTATTTTTTGTAAGTAGGTTTGTACAAACACTTTTACACGTCAATCATGGTTTTTTTTAAACTAGATGAAGTCGGCGTTTCCTATCTGACTACTCTGAGAAGAAAGGCCGAAACAAACTCAGAGGTCACAGTCTCTTTTAAAGTCCAGACATAATCTTGGTCAGGTTATTATGAAGACCATGTAGATCTATGTCTGAGGTGGTCTTTTGAGGAAAGAACCACACAGATTGAGAGGACCTGTCCAGTCAGTGCACGCATTTGTCAAAAATCGTGCAGCTCAACTCAAGACTTAAGGAGCTCAACGATTCGACGAACAATACCAAAGAAAGGACATTTGGGTAGGCCACATAAATTACTCAAACTGCCAGACCATGGAAAAAAACCAACAGAACAGAGAGAATAATAAAAATATATATATAATATATGTAAAATGACCCACCATGGACGTAATATATAGAATATTGTTACGAGCTTCGGGTACGTGACAATAAAAACTGCCGATTTAATAACCAAAAATAACAATTTATTTTACAACACTAATTACAACTCAAAACACTAATTAAAAGAACACAATCACACTACTGATCACTCTTAATTCGCACTTGAAGATCGCTTAGATGTTTTCGCTCTTGTCGCTTTATCCAAACTGTGTTGGTCGTGTGGATATCGCGACGCCCCCGTCAGGGGGCGTGGCGAGCGGTGCCGGGGCTTCGCCCCCCGGCCGCGGAGGCCATGCGGTGGCCTGCCAATACAGGCCCCTCCCTAGGTCGGCTACATTGGCCTGCGGCAATGTTGGGCGCACGTATATTGCGCGCGCCCATGTGAGTGATTGCATGTAGTTTTTCTGTAGGCGCGCCACGACGCTGTCTCACAGCGCCGCTTTCTTCACGACACCTCGGCGGTCTGTCCCCGCCAGGTGAGACCCCCAGTTACCTGGGGGAGGCCCGGCGGGGGACGACCAGCGACGGAGGTGCCGACTCGACGCTCCTACAGAATTGGGTGATATTGCTCCCGCCCGCCCCGCTTCCAGAGCTAGCCGTCCACGGTCCGGGCTAAGGAGCGTCATGTATGTACTGTGTCGGTCGTCGCGTATCCCGGCCTTATATAGTGCCGCAGATAGTTCTAGAACCTTCCATTGTAGAAACATCTAGAATGTTCGAGTACATACCGGCCCCGACCGACTAGGCGTCGATAGTTCGAGAAAGTTCTACAAAGTTCTAGTATCGAATTTTCTAGAACGATCGTGACTCTACTAGTTCTGCTACTCGATACTAGATGGCGCTAGTGGTAACTAATGTCGCCATGTACCAGGCATTAACTGTGGCGCGCAACACTGCCCCCTCCTAAGACATGCTCGTCCCGAGCATTATCAGCCCCATAATAACGCGCCAGTCGGTCCACATGGACGATCTTAGGAGTACCTCTTGCACCTTTCTGTATCCGGTAGGTTACGTCATTGATCTTTGTCACAATCCGGTACGGTCCGTCCCATTTAGCTTGAAGCTTAGGAGATTTCCCTTTGCTGCAGACTGGATTGTGCAACCACACTAGTGAACCTTCGTCGAACCCTTTATTGTTCATTTTGCGGTCATATCGGGTTTTCATCTTTTCAGACATTTGCTGGCCCGATTGTCTGACGTGCTCATAAATGTCATTCATTTTATTCCGCAAGTCATTCGCATAATCGGTTATACTGCGTGGGGCATCAGGTGGTATTCCGGTGATCAGGTCTGCAGGCAGCCGTAATTCTCTTCCAAAGTTTGCGAAAGCGGGTGTCACCGATGTACTTTCGTGAACAGCGCTTCGATATGACAACAAAAACGGTTGTATGTGCTTGTCCCAATCTCGTTGCCGATTTTCCACAACTTTGGCTAGGTACCTCTCCAATGTCTGATTAAACCGTTCCACCATTCCATCCGACTGTGGGTGGTAAGAAGTTGTTCTGGTTTTATGAGTACCCATAACTCGACAAGTTTCCTGGAATATTTGTGACTCAAAATTCCTTCCTTGATCACTGTGAATCTCTAAAGGTACTCCAAAACGACAGAAGACTTCATGAACTAACTTATCTGCAACTGTCGAAGCTTCTTGATTTGGAATGGCGAAGACTTCCGGCCACTTGGTGAAGTAATCCATCACAACCATGAAATACTTGTTGCCACTTTCACTTACCGGAAACGGCCCCGCAACGTCAAGGGCTATCCTCTCCCATGGTGCACCAACATTGTACAATTTCAATGCACCTCTACTACGAGTCTGAGGTCCCTTTACAGCTGCACAACTTGTACATTTGCGACACCAGTCCTCGACATCGTCCCGACAGTGGACCCAGTAAAACCGTTCTCGTATCTTCAGTAGAGTCCGTTTTACTCCCAGATGACCTCCTGAACAACCATTATGGTACAGCTGTAGAACATCCGGTACTTGAGCTTTAGGGACAACCATTTGCAAATGACAGCCGTCTCCCCGAGCATTTTCCCATTTACGGCACAGGACTCCATCCTGAATTACCAAGCTGTCCCATTGGGCCCAATAGCTTTTTGTGATCGAACTCATCGCTGAGACATCGCTCCACCTGGGCTTAGGAGCTCCGGCCTTCATCCACTCCAGAATTGGTTTGATGTCCGAATCTTCCTGCTGTGCACGTTGTAGGCTTTCCTTCCACTCGTTGCTGAGGTCTGTCTTGAGCGTCCTCACAGGTACGACTTCCTTGCTTTCTTGCCTAGTACAATGCTTGCAGTCTTCAGGACAAGGTCTTCTTGACAATGCATCTGCGTTGCCATGCGATTTTCCGCTGCGATGTTCGACCTCAAAGTCGTATTCCTGTAGTAGCTCAATCCATCTCGCAACTTGTCCTTCTGGATTTTTGAACTGCAATAGCCATTTCAGTGCAGCATGGTCAGTTCGTACGTGGAATTTCCGACCCAGAAGATATTTGCTAAAATGCTGCAATGACTTTACCACAGCAAGCAATTCCCGTCTCGTGACACAATAGTTCTTTTCCGGCTTTGACAGCGACTTGCTGAAGTACGCTATCACGACCTCTTGATCACCATTCCGTTGAGACAACACACCGCCAAGTCCTATGTCACTTGCGTCTGTGTCAATTATAAATTCCTTGCCCGCATCAGGGTACCCCAAAATAGGTGTATTGCACAGACGGTCCTTTAGCTCCTGGAATGCGATGTCGCAACTTTCATCCCAGCAGAACTGTCTCTTTTTAACCGACTTCAAAAAGGATTACTCGGAGACGGCTTGACCGATTTCAAAAAATATTTTTTTGTTTGAAAGGGTATACTTTCCAGGTGGTCCCATTGTCATCAGGTCAGGATCTGATGATGGGATCTTGGAGAAATCGAAGGAACTCTTCAAGTATTATAGGCACACCTATAGCGATTTGGGTATTTTTTATAGTAACTCGTGCATTTGCTCTCTGAAAGCATCATTTGGTGAAGTGGAACTGATGATGAAGACCACAAATGGCCACCGGAACTACTCAATAATAAGTATTTCCCGGTTTGCGATTCGATTACTTACTTTAATATGGTTGCTAAGCAAGTTATGCTCGTCACGAATGCGAATGGTGAAATGGAGCTGATGGTGGAATATCAGGAGAACTCCTCAACAATTAACGTCCCTGCATCGGGAAAAGCAATATTTTGTAAAAGGCGATGAGCAAGTTGGCATTAGGCTATTGTAACTTAGATACATTACAAACAGACACACTAAAAAGCGAGAAATAAAAACTTTTTAACAAAAAAAAAACCGACTTCCAAAAAAAACACTACAAAGTGAAAAATAACTTTTATTTCGGAAGTCGGTGGCAAAAAACTAAAATACAGATCCAAAGACACCGACTTCCGAAATAAAAGTTATTTTTCACTTTGTAGTGTTTTTTTTGGAAGTCGGTTTTTTTTTTCTTCGGTGAGTTTATGTAGGGGTTTGGCTATGTCTGCAAAGTTCTTGACAAATCGCCGATAATAGGAGCACAAACCCAAAAATGCTCTGACCTGCGTCTTGTCTTTTGGAACTGGCCAATCCTTGACGGCGGCGATTTTCTCTGGATCCGTGCGGATACCTTCTTCAGACACTACATATCCCAAAAAGCTAACTTGTCGTTTGAATAGTGAACACTTCTTCGGACTTAACTTGAGGTTGGCACTCTGGATCTTCATGAGCACGCGTTCCAGGTTTTGAAGATGTTCTTCAAACGTGCGGCCTACGATGATGATGTCATCCAAGTAGACCAAACAGGCATCGCCAATTAGTCCGGTAAGTACAAGTTCCATCAACCTTTCAAAAGTTGCCGGAGCATTGCACAATCCAAACGGCATAACTTTAAATTGCCACAGACCCTTTCCTGTCGAGAATGCAGTTTTCTCCTTGTCCTTAGGATCAATTTCAACTTGCCAGTAGCCACTTTTCAGGTCCAGCGTGCTAAACCACTTTACTCCAGTAAGCATGTCTAGCGTGTCGTCAATTCTTGGCAAAGGATAGCTGTCCTTCTTTGTAACGTCGTTCAGACGACGATAGTCAACACAAAACCGCATGCTGCCGTCCTTCTTTCTTACCAGCACTACAGGTGAACACCATGGACTAGATGAAGGTTCAATAACACCATCCTTCACCATTCCCTCAATCATGGTTTCCACCTCCTTTTCACGTGCTACCGGCAATCTCCTTGGCCGCTGACGGATAGGCAATTCTTCTCCTGTGTTTATTTTGTGTTGAACTAAGCCAGTCTTCCCGATGTCAGCATCGTTTGACGAGAAAACATTGGTGTACTTGAGTAACATCTTCTTCGCCTTGACCATTTCATTTTGGGACAGAGCGCTGCGGCAGTCGTCTAAAAGTGTGGTCACTTTCGTTTGTGCAGGCTTGCTGAGGGTCCCAGTCGATAGATATTGGCATCGACGCAACCAATCCACTTCCTCGCAAGTACCGACTAGTGTGCCTTTTTCTATAATCTGTTCCTGATCACAAAGGTTCAGCACACGTACCCCTGAGATGTCGGTGGCTCTGACCAAAGTTCGTGCCACTTTCCATGGAAGGTCATTGTCTACCCTTTCCACGAGTACACAACGATGTGTTTGTCTAGGATTCCGAGGAAGACTAACCGGCACAATCGTTTCCGATCTCGGCGGAAGAACAATCTTCTTAAGGCTGTACACATTACCTGGCAACGCCCCTTCCACGAAAAGTTCCTCTTGTCCACATTTCAAAACACCTTGCTTGACGTCAATCTCGCAACAATTCGTCCTCATAAAGTCAAGGCCCAGGATGCAATCGTCCATTATATCGGCCACGATGACATTATGCAGGTAGATTCTGTTGCCTAGCTTCAACTCCATCTTCTTCTCTCCATGGACGGGTATGCGCTGACCGGTGGCTGTTACCAAATTAATGCGTTCCCGGTTGTATGCGGAGTCCCCAAGGGACCGACTTGTAAGTTGGGAACTGACAACCGTGCGAGAAGCTCCAGTGTCTATGGTCAGCTTACACGGCGTTCCGTTGACCTCGCCCTTGATGATTAGGCTGTTCCCGTCATGGGTTTGTGTGATCGAAACCCTTGGGGCTCTTTGAACATCAGCCAGCACCCGCCCCGCAGTCCTGGCTATTACTCGTTTCCCTGCTGCTGATGCTGGGCGGTGCTGTTAGCCGCACTGCCCTCTGGAGATCGGCCGTCTTCTCTTTCTGCAGTTCGCTTAGGGCAACTGGATCGAAGGTGGCCCTTTTCGCCACAGCCGTAGCACCTAGGGCTGTACCCTTTATTGCGGTCGCGAACTGTAGCCGCTGCAACCTCCCTGACGCGATGGGAACGATGATCCTGCCGCACAGCTTCCACCTCCAGTGCATGGGCCAAGGCGTCCTTAAGCGTCCCGTGGTGACCGAGACTCACAGCAGCTCTAACTTCAAGGTCGCGGATGCCGTCGATGAATGCCTGCACCACGCTTTACAAACCAGCTTCTCCACTTCAAGGGCCCACTGCTGCAGGTTTTCATTACTGCGTTGCACGCGATCCTTGAGCTGCGGACGAAATACGTGTTCCAGGTGAGCGTCGCCATACCGAGCTTCCAATGCCTCAAGGAGCTGCTCCTAAGTCACTTCCTTACCAAGAGCTTCAAGAACGGTTAAGGCCTGGTCGCGCAGGCCTAGGGTGAGAGCAGTCATGGCCTGACTTTTATTCCACCCGTTCGCCTTCATGACAGCCTCAAACTGGATTTTGTAAGCCGACCAGGAAGAAGTTCCGTCGAACGGTGGCACTTTAAATCCACGTAGCGAAGGTGTTGTAGCTACGGGAACTGCGATTCCATCCCCAAGTTTGAGGTAATCCAGCGTTTTCTTCACGTCAGCCATCACGGTTAGCTTCACGTCAGCCATCACGTTGTCAACCCGATTATTCACTTGGTCGATTCGGGTTTCAGCTTCCGACAGGCGGTTGTCATATTGAGCAACCTTATCCTTCACCTCCTTCATGTCTTTCCCGAAGGTAGCGTGAAGGTCCTTCATAAGGAGCATCTGCTCTTCCTGGCGGCGCGACTGCTCCTCCTGTCGGCGGGCCTGTTCCTCCTTATCACGCTGGAGCTGTTCTTCCAGCCAACGAGCCTGTTCCTCCTGTCGGCGGGACTGCTCCTCCTGTCGGCGAGCCTGTTGTCGCGTATCCCGGCCTTATATAGTGCCGCAGATAGTTCTAGAACCATCCATTGTAGAAACATCTAGAATGTTCGAGTACATACCGGCCCCGACCGACTAGGCGTCGATAGTTCGAGAAAGTTCTACAAAGTTCTAGTATCGAATTTTCTAGAACGATCGTGACTCTACTAGTTCTGCTACTCGATACTAGATGGCGCTAGTGGTAACTAATGTCGCCATGTACCAGGCATTAACTGTGGCGCGCAACAATATATTACGTCCATGTGACCCACATCGTCTTCACATTCACAATGAAAAAATAATATAATACTTTACAAAGTAAGCAAATGTCATTGTTTTTTTTTTTAAAAAAAATCATCAATGTCAATGTGTAGGTATATAAAAAAGAAAAAAAATCATTCAAAATGCAGAAATTGGAAGCAGCTCAATCCCAAGCCTTTTTGTCCTCAATATAATCTTTAACGGTATAAAAGGCTTTCTGGCACAACTTACGTTTAATGAAAGATTTGAATTTATTAAGGCTTAGATCTTGAACTAGGCTTGGTAGTTTATTGTAAAAGCGTATACATTGGCATCTGAACGAGCCACCTATTTTCTTGAGCCTGGTTGTAGGTACAACATATTTGTGTTTGTTTCTAGTATTTATATTATGGATATCACTGTATTTTTTAAACAATTTTATATTTTTATGGGCATATAAAAGATTTACATATACCTTTCCATAGGAGGTCCAGCAGAATTTATAGTCTCGTGACTTAGCTAGGTCGCGGGCTAGATAAAAGAACCAGGCCCCCTTTGCGGTTAATTGTTCCGAGACGTAAATTGGTGTATATTCACCTGTCTTGAAGCCGAGGTGTTTTGCACAGATTTTTTCCTTACTGTTTCTATTAAAGTCCTTTGTCTTTTTAATAAAGTCCGTTTTAATTAACGTTGAACTTAGTTCGACCAGTATAGTGCTGTTTTTGGTGTTGCTACGCTTATTCTGCACTCTGTATATGTCTGTAATGTCTTTGGTATCTATGGTACTATTTACAGCTTGGGACAAGTTTACCACCATCTGAACCAGGTTGTCTTTGGATTCTTGCTGGACTTTAGGAACGTTTTTAATTTCAAAGTTGGACTTTCGTGTTCCCCGTTGCAAGTCCTCGATTCTTTCTTCTAGGATTATTATGTGTTCGTTATCTCTCTTCACCCGGGTTTCTAGATGATCAATCTTCTTTTTTAGATCCTCATTTTGAGCCGATAGCACGGCCATTGCATTCTCAATGTTGGCATTAGTTGATTTTATTTCCATCAGTGTTGGATATATTTTTTTGAGTTCGGCTTGCTGTGGTGCAATCAGACTTGAGATCATGTTGACCATTTCCTCTTTGAAGGCACGGAAGTCATCACTGCGGTATTGATGCTCATTTACATTTCTATAACGTTGAGTTAGTGTTTCTGGACACTAGGGAGCAATGAAGTCGTGGGAGCTTTGCCGACTAGTTTTAGCACCTTGAGCCTGTAGTTTAGCTTTGCAGCTGCTATTGTCAAATGGCTATTCTAACAGGCGATCATAAACTGACAGAGTATGTAACCATTCAAATTTTTTTTTATTATTTATTTATTTATTAATAACCAACTTATATTAACAGTTTGCACCACACATACAAGTTATTAGTCAATATTAGTAATTCCACATGTCATACAATCATAAAAATAGGCTAAATCACATAATAAAAAACTGGACAAAAGATGAAATTAAATGAAATGTAACAAAGTTGGTCAACATTAGATAAAAATTAGATAATATTAAATAAAATTAAACAAATTAAAACAGAATACACAATTATTACAGAATTAGGATAAATTGGAATATAATTATTAATAACAAGTAATTTAATTTGTTTACTCCAAGGAGATTGTACTGGGAGTGGCAATGGACTCCAGGTATCGAGTAGCAGTGTCCAGGAATCTCAGTTCAGCACTCGCGAAGACATCTAAGGACTCATCATATAACAGTTATTTCGTTAGTACTCTGTTAAAAAGGTCCAGTTGGTCGCAGTAATTACCAGGATACCATAATACTCGTACAATGCCCAAGTGCTCGGATTGTGTCAGTGTTCGTTCGTCTTTCCCTAATTAGATATACCACACACACTTCGGTTTTGGGAAATGATGATCCTGGCGATTATTTTATGTTACGATCCTTATGATGAACACCATTATTATTTTTATTGGTAGCAAATAACAAACATGGTTTTATTTTTATACATTTGTGATGGCCGAAGGAAGCAATTTCCTACTTAGTAACTTTGAAAAATCTTTCATTTGATATTATGTGCGAATAACGGACAACGTTCGACACTGCCGGTTTTTCCCCTGATATTATCGATGCTTCCGACAGCAAAGGTCGTAAACACCAAAATGGCATTTTTGGTAATTAATGAAAAACGAAAAATAAAATCGTTTTTGGCTTAAATCTTTTTAACTTGTAAAGTTAAAAGTTGTAAAATAATGTTGGTTCTATACCGACACGAAATACGTAAATATTGTGATGTTTCATAGTACGAGTATATCATTGCTATTTATATCAAAGCCTTATTTTAAAAATTAGCTCAAACTCAAACATAAAGCATTTATTTCAACTAAACCATTTACAGGCACTTTTGAATTGTCAAGAAGTCGGTCAGTCAGAAAATATGAAGCTAGTTGCCCATTCCAAAGAGTAGGTACTTAGGTACCTATGGAGAAGAACGAAACAAAGAAGCTTGGATATACACCCCAGAAAATTCAAGAAGTTGGTATTTACGACCACTACTAAACGACCGAGCCACAGTTTAAAGATCATCTTTATACTGTGACCGAGCGTTGTTTGGTATACGACCTCACGGATCACGGATCACGGTTATAGGTACTGTTCTAAGCAATATGAGTTATACATACCGTCTTTTCTAAAAAATCTTGATTAATACTTACTAGTAAAAAATTTGGGAGTAAAAGTATTTTTTTGAGGCGAATTCTGGTTTCACATTATTAGATCGACGCAGCGCTAAAAAATAAGGGTTGCATTCTAAGCTCATTTTCGCCAAAATGGCTTTTACGACATTTGATGCCGGAAGCATCGTTATGCTGCACCTTCGTAGTTGGAATCAAAATTTCGATCCATCAAGTCCAATGAGATTTAAGATAGGTACAAATTTAATGTCTTTGATCAAGTCCTAAGTTGGCTCTAGTCTAGAGATCTCAAATTGTAAAATTCACACGCTGATGTGGGAGCGAGCAGGAGCGTCGGCGCTCATTCTGTCCATAAGTATAACGTACTCTATGGTTCCCGCACTGTGCTCGGGAGTCGGGATCGGTGGTAGAGTATCAATAGCTTGCTTGCAGTAGTGTCGTGTCGCGCGCGAAGCTTGCGCGGGCGCGTGTGTAGACGGAAAGTGCGAGTGATTTGTGATGATCGATCGAAGTGAATTGCCTGCTAAATAAATATTGTTATCTACCTACCAAGTTACTGTGCGAACACGAACAAGTGTGAATAGATAATTAAATGTTTGTCTTTATATAATATATATAACTGATCTGTGACTGTGACAAATACGAACTTACAAGTAATTGATAATAATTGATCTGTGACAAAATATAACGAATATACAACTAAGGTAAAGTAACTTTGAGAGTTTATGTAGGCTTCAAGTGTTTAGATGTAATAATAAAAAAAAACCGGGCAAAAGCGAGTCGGACTCGCGCACCGAGGGTTCCGTACCATCATGTTTTTAAATTTTCACCGGCAAGCTACTTACTAGATCTCGTTCATACCAGGAAGTTTACATGGACAAGACGACCCACTGACCAAGTTATTTCATAATTTTGAGTTAATTTCTTTTTGAAGTCGATTTTTAGGGTTCCGTAGCCAAATGGCAAAAACGGAACCCTTATTTAAAAGCAGAGAGCAACAACTTAACTTTGCAAGTATTTGGAAAAGAAAATCAATGTTCTTGGTTATCGCTGTAAGGTCGTCCGAAGTAAGTTTTCCTAAGTAACATCACAGTAACGTGACATCGATTGAACAAGGCTTCGCAGTATGATATTTACGCAGTAACGAAATATCGCAGTAACAAGGCGACGCAGTATAGAGATGTCGTTGAAAGGTTTTCGAAGAAACAAAATTCGATGATACGGCTTTCGCACTCAAGTAGGTATTACCTTAAAAAATGATATTGAGGTTTCTAATATAATTTTTTTCTAAACTGAATAGTTTGCGCGAGAGACACTTCCAAAGTGGTAAAATGTGAGTCCCCCCCCTGTAACTTCTAAAATAAGAGAATGATAAAACTAAAAAAAATATATTATGTACATTATCATGTAAACTTCCACCGAAAATTGGTTTGAACGAGATCTAGTAAGTAGCTCGCCGGTGAAAATTTAAAAACCCTCGCCTCGGTGCACGAGTCCGACTCGCTCTTGCCCGGTTTTTTTTAATTACTTTTTTATTTTGTAATTTTTAGTTATGATTAAAAACTGAAATATTTGTTTGTAAAGTGACTAAGATGAAGTAGTTGCTTGTTTATAACGGGTAAAGACTTGCATTGAAAAACAAAATATGAACATTTTTTTTTTTTTTTAATATCAGTATAAAGAACAACAGAATCGTACTACATTGTGATAGCGGGCTACTACAGAACCCTACACTGTGCGTGGCCCGACACGCACTTGGCCAGTTTTATCTAGGTACAATTAAAAAGTAGGTACCTATCTACTTTGTAATTGTTTTTATTTTTATCATTAATTGACATTCAGAAAATTAGAAAACCAAGCAGGGTAGTGATTTGGTATCGACCTTTTTAGTTGCAGTTAGTTTTTAGGGTTCCGTAGTTCTGACAAGGAACCCTTATTATTGGATTTTATTATTATTTTCGTTTATTTGTCTATTTACACATCTAATTACATTTTTAAATATTTCTTAAAATATAAAATAAGTATAAAAAACATTTAAAAATATAAAAAAATAGCGATCCGCCGGTGTCGGGAGCAGGGTCCAAGCTACCGGTGGTTAGGGCTCCAGAGACAGAAACCTCCTCACAATGCGAGCCGTATCGAGGAATACTGCCTTCTGAATCAGGCCCTTGACCCAACCGCCTAAAGAGAGCCTCGATAGATGTTGATCGAGGCTTTCGGCCATCAGTCCATTGGCCGATACGACAATCGGCACAATGGTAAAAAAATTTAATTTGCTTCTCTTTCTCAGCTTTCACGAGGTTCCCGTCATGTGGAATGGTAACATCGACAATCATTGTGCGGCGCGCTAATCGGTCTATCACTACTATATCAGGCTTATTGGCAACAATAGTCCTGTCAGTATAATGATAGACCGATCCCAGTACAATGTGACATGGTCATTTTCAAGAACTGGGTCGGGCACATACTTGTAGTACGGTATTATTATTATTATTATCAGCCATTTCTGTCCCACTGCAGGGCAAAGGCCTCCCTTCCCTCCTTCCACTTATCCCTATCCAGTGCTGTTAAACGCCAATCCTTCTGGAAAGAGTCGAGCCCGTCCCGCCACCTCATTCTGGGCCTGCCGCGCCGTCGTTTACTGCTGTTTGGGACCCATTGTGTGATTACTTTAGCCCATAGTTCCTCCGGCATGCGACAGATGTGACCAGCCCAGTTCCATTTTAGCTTGGCAGCCGTGTGACCTACATCAGCAATTTGAGTTTTAGAACGCAGTATCGAGTTCCTTATACGATCAGAAAGTTTAACTCCAAGGATACTGCGCTCCATTGCTCGCCGGCAGACCCCAAGTGCGGACTTTTAACGATTGGTTAGTGACCATGTCTGCGCTCCATAGGTGAGGGTAGGAAGAATGCACATGCACATCCTCACACCCCTAATTCCTATGTTACGCTTGGTTCTGTTGGTCATCACCTTGGTCTTCGCCATATTCATCGCGAGTCCGACCTCGAGGCTGGCACTGTTCAGTTGGTCGAGCATTAGGCCTAACTCGGCTGCCGTGGAGGAGAAAAGAACAATATCGTCGGCGAAGCGGAGATTTGTTAATCTTCTATCGTCCACGACGATGCCCTTAATTGTCCCCCCAATTGCTACTTAGTTTTCTAAAGACTTCTTCAAGCGTAGCTGTGAAGAGCTTTGGAGAAAGAGGGTCGCCCTGTTTAACCCCTTTTTGGATAGGGAATGATGGTCCTGTGGTGTTTATTTTTATGGCTGCTGTGCTATTTTGGTATATTTTTTGTAGTAAGTTAATGTATGTAGGTTCGATGTCTTGGTTTTGAATACCAGCGCTGTGACATTTTCTTTGTTTTAAATGTCGCAGCATCATGCTGAGATAGGAGCCTTTTGGCCTCGTATAGGAGTTTCTGTTTAATTTTCCTTTTGGTAATTTTTTTTTTTATTATCTTGAATTTTTATTTTACTGTGTTTAGTTTAGTTTGTGATCTTCCTGTACGAATCGCAATAAATACGTTTTCTTTCTTTCTTTCTAGATTCAAATATGGCGTTGTGCGATAAACTGTCAAATGCTTTAGAGTAGTCGACAAATGCGAGGTATAAAGGTAAGTTGAATTCTAGATGTTTTTCTATAACCTGGGACTGTAAATGGTCGGTAGTGGATAGGCCACGGCGGAATCCGGCTTGTTCGGGAGGTTGATGTTGATCTAATTGGCCAGAAATGCGATTTTCAAGAGCTTTTATGACTATTTTGTAAAGGTGTGAGATGAGGCTAATGGGGCGGTAATTGCCGATGTCAGTCTTATCACCTTTTTTTTATGGAGGAGGATAACATTTGAGTGGCAGAAACTACTTGGAAAAACACCTGTTTGTAATATTGAATTAAATAAGTTGCAGATGTATGGCAACAAGATAGGCTCCGCGGCTCGAAGTGATTCGGTTGTAATACCATCTTCGCCGGGACTTTTATTGTACTTCATGCCTGTGAGAGCCTGGTGTACTTCATAGCCAGATATTACTGGGACCTCCTCAGGACATGAGTAAACTTCGGTTGTTTGTTGGGATGTTTGGTCGTTGGAATATAGAGCTTTATAAAACTCGGTACTTATCCCAAGAATTTTTGCCCTATCTTCTTGCTTAACACCATTTTTATCTTTTAAATGTGTAATTGAAGACTTGCCTACATCCATACCACGCATAGCTGATCTTAGGGATCGATTGTTTGTCAATGCGGCATGGACAAGTTGTGCGTTATGGTACCTTATGTCCTTTCTGATGCTCCTCTTTACTTTTCTGTCTAGATCCCTATAGCCAGCAGATTGGTACGTTACATTCTGTCGCTCTTCTATAAGACGTGTTGTGCTGTCAGTAAGTTTTGTTTTCTTTTTCTTGAGGCACAACATTTTTTGACTGGCGATTTTAATAGCTTCCTTTATGTTTTTATACTGTATATGTACGTCCTCTGAATTTGTATCTAATAAACTGAAGGTGTTTTTAATATTTATATTAAACTGTTCTTTATTTGCAATTATTGTCCATCTATCTAAACGTTTGATTGATGAAAAATCTTATTCATTTGGTTAATAGAAACTTGGCACGAATACTGATCTAAGTAAATTACGAAGTATGGCATTTTTTGTTTTTTTAAACTACCCCCTAAAGGGGGATTGGGGGGTGTCAAAATTCGTATGGAAGAATTTTAACGCGCGGTCCGATTATCTCCAAACTCAGTATTTATACTTAAATCGAAAAATAAAGAATAACCTGTATCAGGGTTTCTCGAAAATCTACCCCTAATTGCGTGTAAAGGGGTAGTTAATTTCACAGGGGAGGATTTTACTGCGTGGCTTGATTAACTCAAAAATTGGTATAAATAATCTTTGAGTCAAGTGAAGAAGTCTTTCACGCGGTCGAAGTCGCGGGCAGAATCTAGTATTTAATAAAACACAAGCTTGAATATCTGGGGGCACGGGATCGGGAGTTCCCCCGCCAAGACGAGCCAAGCGAAGCGCAAGGGCACTACCTACCTTTTCTCGAAGCACTTCGTCGTATTTTTGAACCTTCTTAACTTGGGTTTGGATTATACCAGATAAACAAAATTTTCGGGATATGATGTCAGTGGTTGACTTATTAACTTGATTGCATAGCTCTTATACTTTAGATTTTATTGATATCTAAAATACCCCGATTTCGTCACTGATTCACTGACTCACTGATGATCATCCATATTCTTAAGGTTCTTCCTGAAGTCCTAGAAAGCTGAAATTTGGTATGTAAGCTAGTAATAGTACACAAACAACAAAAATATCTTAAAACTTAAACTTTTACCCCCCAACCCCTTAAACTAGGGGGTGAAAGTTTGTATGAGACTTCCGTAAATTTTGATGCTAGAGTAGAGGTCTGAAAATTTATATAGGGGGTCCTTGTTACAAATAATAAGATAATTATGTATTTCAGGATTTTTAGTAAATCATCCCCTACTTTATTTTTACCCGACTGCGGCGAAGCCCAAAAGGAGGGTTATGTGTTTGACCTGTATGTATGTATGTATGTATGTCCGTTTCTTTGTTCCCTCGTAACTTCTAAGCGAATGAACGGATTTGGATAAATTATACTTCTTTAGATTTGTCTTGGTAGCGCGAGTGTCACTGGCTACATTAAAATAAAAAACAAAGTAAAATGGCGGATTTAGGTTGCCATATTGTGGAGTTCGATTTTTTTTTCTTCTAATACCATCGAGTGACATATCAAAATTAAGGGTTTTAAAAGGTGATTACAAAAATATATACAACTTATATGGTTAAAAGTAATTCGAAGTGACAAATCGTAAATAAAAAACACGTTAAATAAAATAATTATTTCTAAACTAACTCGTCTAAACTACTACTAACTAAATCGTCTGCGAAATCTTTCAAATTTGTAAACTAAAAAGCTGGAAATAAAAAACAAGTAATTAAAAAAACTAAAAAACCCGACTGCGGTAAAAAAATAAAGTAAAAAAAAACTGAAAAGCTAAAAACAAGGCCATTTTAAATTAAATAAAAGTCGGAAGCAGGCGGGACCCATTTGAGTTTGAAAATATAATAAAAAAATGGTATGGGTCCCGCCTGCTTCCAACTTTTATTTAATTTAAAATGGCCTTGTTTTTAGCTTTTCAGTTTTTTTTAACTTTATTTTTTTACCGCAGTCGGGTTTTTTGTCATGTCAGTCCCTGCATCGGGAAAAAAAATACTCATATAAATATCATAAGCAACTTACAAAAAGAAATGAAATCCCACAAAAACATTTCATGTTAAATGTTGCCAAGACGAGACCATGTAGGTCGCACTGTCAAAAAGTAATCAGATCTCATGTAGAGCCAAGCTTCTAACTCTACACGCCCTAACTCTACAAGGCCTAACTTCGCGAAGTCTACACCTTAGTCAAAATAATATGGCTTGGCCATTTCGCTACATTCAAATGAGCGTAAGGTGAAAAACTCTCATACTGCGGTGCTATTCTGTAAAAATCTCACCGTGAAAACTTCGGTGAAGTGAGCGTGGAGTGAGCTGTCAATAGTGTCAATTCCTATCAAAAACAAACTCACTTCACCTATGTTTTCACGGTGAGATTTTTACAGAATCGACCGGCTGTTATACAATGGTTCAAAAGATATAAGGGTTTATAGGTGGCCACCTATAAACCCTTATATCTTTTGAACCAGTGACCGACAAATACTGATATTTGGCGACAAATTTCGTCTAATTAGCGACTAATTCTTTGTGCGACGCGACTGCGGAGAACCTCTCTCCGCAGTCGCAGCAGCAGCGCCAGCACAGCATGCCAAGCCAGGAAGATGGGATGGCGCAAGAGTATCGACACACGTAGCGTCCCACACTAAAGCCCTACCCACCCTCCATGGAAATAAAGACATACCGTCCGGTCTCTTGCCATCGTCGCGTGCCAAACCATTGGGTTCTAATACAGCTGGAACGCCGACGGTGACAAGAGCTCGTCGAATGATGTCATTAAAGTTCGCGTGTCGCGCTAAGCGACCCGCACTTCGGTTGCAAGACAGGCCGTGGTGTCCGAGGCTGTTGAAAACTTCGCCACAGTGACAGCGATGGGGAGAACAGCAAGGAGTGCCTAGTCGTAGGGAAACAGCGAGGCAAAAAGTAGTGTCGTCAAACAAAGTGCCTATGTTCGACGAAGGTAGTGCATGAAGCCAAAGACCCGACCCCCACCTACCCACAGCCAGCAGGCGCGCACGTTCCGCATTAGTAGCAGACGAGTCAAATTTTTTTAGGCAACACATTCTTAACATATTTTCTAATATACTAAATTTGTTATAAAATATGTTTCATTCTATTATCAGCTCGGTGAAGGTCGTTTTAGGGTCGGATCTTAGACTAGTATACAAGACCTTGTAAAACATTTTAAAAGAGTAACGGTGGAGTTTCTTGCCCATTCTTCTCCATACGAAAACTACCTTTTGGAATGGGCGACTAGAATCATTTCTATTTAGTTTTTTTTTTGACGTTCAAAAGTGCCTTTAATTGAAATATTTTTTATTTGAAATAAATGATTTGACTTGACTTGACTTTGATGGAAATACTTCTGACCTTAGATTCGGCTGTAATCTCGTACAAAGTTCAAGGACTTTGTTTTTGATTATGAACTACAAGTACTACGTACCGATATTGAGGTGATTGGGAAGGAGATCAAAATTTTTATAGAGTTGGTTCACCTCAGAAACAATATTGTGTTGTAATGGTTATAAATAACTAAACGTATTCTAACTATGTTCGAGACAACTACGGTTGATTCACATATTATTATGTTCATAACGCATATTGGTCGACTCAAGTAATGTTTTACTTACTTAATTTTGATTAAACTAAAATTAATCGCACTAACGAACGATTAATCTAAGTAATGATTTTTTAGATAATTGGAATGGACGACTCGCCTACCGTTTTTTAACCTAAACTCAAAATACTAATAAAATACTTTACATTTGCTCCTGCATCGTCTCCGGCGCTGCGGGAAGTGCAACCCCTCCACCCTAAGGGTCAGTTCACACCGAGACGCGACGCGACGCGCAGTTTTCAAAATAGAAATACAATTACAGACCTTATCTACTACACTAAAAGGTACACAATGCAGGGTTCACAACGTCGAGCTACGCAGCGCTGCGCCGCGCGGCGCAACGCTGCTTAACTCACTGAATCGTCAGGTCGCGTCTCGGTGTGAGCTGACGCTTACGTAACAAAGGATAGGCACCCCTCACACGCACCTCCGGTTTTTACCGACTTTACAAAAAGGAGGAGGTACTATGTTCGGGTGTTTGTATGTTTTTTTTTTTTTTTTTTTTTTTTTTTTTGTATGTTTGTTCATCGAATACGCCGCCAATTGTCGACGGATTTTCAAAATTCTTTTTTAGTTCGAAAGTAGATAGTTCTGAGGTGGTCCCATTGTCACCAAGTTAGGATCTGATGATGGGATCTTAGAGAAATCGAGGGCAACTCTCAAATTTTATAGGCTCACTTATTGTTTTTCGCATATTTTATGAAGTATCTTGTGTATTTGTGTATGGTTGTCACCATCTCAGGTAGCTGGGCTGATGATGGAAGGTACAACTCCTTAACAGTAAGAAGTTACTCGAACAGGCAAGGACTGTTTTAGTAAATTGTTTTGATGTTTGATAGGGCATTTGCCACATTTGGTCTCATGATCATCAAGTCATGACCTGATGCTGCAGTCAGGATAGTCTGCAGAGTACCTAACTCCTCGACAACTAACAGCAGATATATCGTGTTTAGGCTCATTGAAAAGGGCTCGATGTGTGGATAAACGTACTGTTACTGAGGAACACCGAAGACCTGATGCTGAAGCCAGGAGCATCAGAAAAAG
Organism: Oligia latruncula; assembly: GCA_948474745.1. Classification (NCBI taxonomy): domain Eukaryota; kingdom Metazoa; phylum Arthropoda; class Insecta; order Lepidoptera; family Noctuidae; genus Oligia; species Oligia latruncula. The sequence goes on from OX419699.1 coordinate 64,251, forward strand.
TACAAACCTTTAAATTACAGCACCGTAGTCGTGTTTGGGCTCATTTTAAACAGGACTAATTTTAAGTTCAATGCAATGTTGACATAAGTCTGGCCTGATGCTGCAGCCAGGATTATCAGCATCTAATCTAAAAACTAATAAAATGAGAACTCCTCAACAATTAACGTCCCTGCATCGAGAAAAGGAATATTTTATAAAAAGGCGATGGGCAAGTTGACATTAGGCTATTGTAACTTAGATAAATTATAAATAGACCACTAAAAAGCGAGAAATAAAATATTTTAACAAAAAAAAAACCGACTTCCAAAAAAAACACTACAAACTGAAAAAAAAAAAAACTACAAACTGAAAAATAACTTTAATTTCGGAAGTCGGTGGCAAAAACTAAAATACTGATCCCTAAGACACCGACTTCCGAAATTAAAGTTATTTTTCAGTTTGTAGTTTTTTTTTTTCAGTTTGTAGTGTTTTTTTTGGAAGTCGGTTTTTTTTTTTTATATACACTGTAGGGGTAGTAGTCAAAAGACTACGTGAAGTCGGGGGTGCCCCGATTCGGTGGTGGACAGCGAGAATCATTACCGACTTTACAAAAAGGAGGAGGTACTATGTTCGGGTGTTTGTTTTTTTTTTTTTTTTTTTTGTGTGTTTGTTCATCGATTACGCCGCCAATTGTCGACGGATTTTCAAAATTCTTTTTTTGTTCGAAAGTAGATAGTTCTGAGGTGGTACCATTGTCACTAAGTTAGGATCTGATGATGGGATCTTAGAGAAATCGAGGGCAACCCTCAAATTTTATAGGCTCACTTATTTGTTTTTCGCATATTTTATGAAGTATCTTGTGTATTTGTGTATGGTTGTCACCATCTCAGGTAGCTGGGCTGATGATGGAAGGTACAACTCCTTAACAGTAAGAAGTTACTCGAACAGGCAAGGACTGTTTTAGTAAATTGTTTTGATGTTTGATAGGGCATTTGCCACATTTGGTCTCATGATCATCAAGTCATGACCTGATGCTGCAGTCAGGATAGTCTGCAGAGTACCTAACTCCTCGACAACTAACAGCAGATATATCGTGTTTAGGCTCATTGAAAAGGGCTCGATGTGTGGATAAACGTACTGTTACTGAGGAACACCGAAGACCTGATGCTGAAGCCAGGAGCATCAGAAAAAGTACAAACCTTTAAATTACAGCACCGTAGTCGTGTTTGGGCTCATTTTAAACAGGAATAATTTTAAGTTCAATGCAATGTTGACATAAGTCTGGCCTGATGCTGCAGCCAGGATTATCAGCATCTAATCTAAAAACTAATAAGAGGAGAACTCCTCAACAATTAACGTCCCTGCATCGAGAAAAGGAATATTTTATAAAAAGGTGATGGGCAAGTTGACATTAGGCTATTATAGTAACTTAGATATAAATTATAAATAGACCCACTAAAAAGCGAGAAATAAAAACTTTTTAACAAAAAAAAACCGACTTCCAAAAAAAACACTACAAACTGAAAAATAACTTTAATTTCGGAAGTCGGTGGCAAAAACTAAAATACTGATCCCTAAGACACCGACTTCCGAAATTAAAGTTATTTTTCAGTTTGTAGTGTTTTTTTTAAAAATTGTTTCGCTGTCCCCCAGTGGTGGCCAAACAAGTGGCGCACAGCAAAAGAGTGGAACTCTTTACCTGCGTCTGTGTTTCCGAGCTCATACAACCCGAATCTCTTCAAAGTAAGAGTGAACAGGCTTCTTCTGGGTGAGCTCACTCCATCGTCGACTTTGTCTCTGTCAACTCTGACCTAAACTAGAGTCAAGAGCAAACCCATTTCAAATTAAAAAAAAAAGTGGTGGCCATCGGGAATAATCAATAAATCAACAATGAATCTCCGTTACTTCAATCAACCTTAGATTAATTAATTGTAGTCGAATAAACCGCAGGTGAATTCCTCTTTAAGGATTTCGTTCATTAGTTAATACAAAAATCTGTGAAACAATCTTTAGGTAAGTACATACTAGTATATAGAGAGATATATTTAAACAAGGTCTTTTGACCATAGTTATCTCGAAAATAGTTAGAATACGTTTAGTTAACCGTTGTATTACGGTATCATGAGTGCAGTCCATCATCAGTCATAGTAAATACTGTAGCGAACGTAAACGTTAGTGTAGAGCTTATAGTAGGTCTGTGTAGTGGTGTAGTTGTTAGCGGAAGCAGGTCGGCAGCGGCGCTCGGCATGTGCGCCGGGCGCGGTGCGGCCGTGCGGGGCGCGGGCGCTGCGGGGCAGTGCGGGGGTGTCGTGCTGCCGGTGTGCGATATTTAGCTAACCTTTGCGCGATATTTTGGGCGCGCTATTTGCAGGCCCTCCGATAGCGTCGCCGAAATAGCTGGCACGCGCGCCCGCGCCACGCACACACACACGCGCGCGCGCACTCATGCAGAGCGCACCACTGCTGTGCACTGCATGCTGTGGCAGCATCACCTCACCACACACTCATTCTGCCATAAATCATCATCATCGTCACATTGCAAAATGTAGTCGTAGATAAATAAGTACGCCTCTTCGCTCGTTCTATATGTTGTGCTGTGAGTAGGTTTAAGAGTAGGTAAAATATTCATCATATTCACATAATTATGCACTAGGCTTGCCAGCATATTTTCTGTCCCACCTGATCGTCCACTTCCGCGAAGTTCGCACCAACCAGTGTGTATTAGGAAGTTGCTTTGTGGTTTTAATGGCATCGTAAACATGGCACGCCAATGGACGAGCGAAAACAAGACTATGGAATATGGAAGTAACTGATCGTAGGCATTCCCAGGATACCATCAAGAATTACAAATCATATTCGTGAAATATTCTCCTATTCGATGAATCCTCATTTTCTCAAAACTGGGTGTCACAGAGCATGTAACCTTTTACAATGTGGACTATTTCAGGTTCAAAATCGAAAGGTTCTAGTCGATGTTAGGACGGATCTTGTACTTACCCTTAGTTTTGTTGAAAGCTGCCACATGATACGTCCCTCGTGGTGTCGGTCCAGCTGTCGTGCCCCGGTGAGCGTGGGGTGGCGTGGGGCTGGAGCTTATCAGAGCATCGCGGGCGCGGCGACTCTCCCCTCAGCTGGGCGTAGGCGTGCGGGCAAGTAAACAAACATTCCGCGTGCTCGTAAGCTCGTAACGTGGTATTGATAGCGTGCTGGGCGTATAGCAGTCGGTTATGTGAGCATTATCGTGTGCGGTCAACGTAAGTCAAATATTCGGTCGACCATGACTGCAGTGAAGCCGCTGCGAGTTCCGCCGCGCTGGCGCCCGTCAGCACTTCCCAAAGACTCACACACAACCCAAAGAGAATATATACTGGTTATATCGTCGCTGCTTGAACCAAATGAGCATCAGCGGCCTGTATCTCTGCCGATTTGTTATGATGCGTAAATTATGAGAACTGGAGCCGAAGGATGCACAGAAACTCAGTTTGCTTAATATTATTTTTAACCGACTTCAAAAAGGAGGAGGTTCTCAATTCGTTGGAACTTTTTTTTTTTTTTTTTTTTTTTTTTTTTTTTTTTTTATGTATGTTCCCCGATTACTCGGAGACGGCTAGACCGATTTCAAAAATTATTTTTTTGTTTGAAAGAGTATACTTTCCAGGTGGTCCCATTGTCATCAGGTCAGGATCTGATGATGGGATCTTGGAGAAATCGAAGGAACTCTTCAAGTATTATAGGCACACCTATAGCGATTTGGGTATTTTTTATAGTAACTCGTGCATTTGCTCTCGGAAAGCATCATTTGGTGAAGTGGAACCGATGATGAAGACCACAGATGGCCACCGGAACTACTCAATAATAAGTATTTCCCGGTTTGCGATTCGATTACTTACTTTAATATGGTTGCTAAGCAAGTTATGCTCGTCACAATGCGAATGGTGAAATGGAGCTGATGGTGGAATACCAGGAGAACTCTTCAACAATTAACGTCGCTGCATCGGGAAAAGCAATATTTTGTAAAAGGCGATGAGCAAGTTGGCATTAGGCTATTGTAACTTAGATACATTATAAACAGACACACTAAAAAGCGAGAAATAAAAATTTTTAACAAAAAAAAAACCGACTTCCAAAAAAAACACTACAAAGTGAAAAATAACTTTTATTTCGGAAGTCGGTGGCAAAAAACTAAAATACAGATCCAAAGACACCGACTTCCGAAATACTTAAAAGTTATTTTTCACTTTGTAGTGTTTTTTTGGAAGTCGGTTGTTTTTTGTTAAAAAGTTTTAATTATAAAAGAATTACAATATTATGAATTAAATCTAAAGTAGTGATAATTGGTCGATGTGTGTACCAAGAATAATATTCTTTTTAACGTCATTAATTACGAAGATGCGGAAGTCTATTGCGAAATTGAGGTGGCATTTTTTTGTGAAGCATTTGCTGAGTCAGCGCTTTGTGTCGGCCAGGATTGCGTCGCGCTGAAAGGGGTTCAACTGTAGTCAGCGTTCCTTCTATTGCACCGATGCGTAGTAGGCGGTCTCCCTGTTACACCGATACGTAACACGTACAACGTAGGTACACTCTTGTTTACTTACCAGCCGACAGCTCAAGGAGACATCTTACCTCGCCACCATGCTCGACCCTGCTAACACTAATAAATAAGAGGTAATAAAACAACACTTAATTGAGAGGCGGCTGAGAGTGATCTGCGTTTACGATGATGTAGGTAAGTACATACACCTATCAGGCGGCATATGCTTGAGTATCGACTGACTCAAATTGTAGCGATCGAGAGTCGAGCGTTTATCGTTTAGTTGTTAAGTTGTCACACGCTGCGAGCAGTGCTGGGCCCCAGTGGTTTGCCCTCTGGTCGTCAAGTGGTCGTCAATACGGGGTTATAGCAAACACATGTAGCGCACTGCGCATGCGACATTACGACTTACGGCAAGCAAGCTTATCAATATAAGTATCCGATTTATGTCCGCGCGCAGCCGTTCTCCCCTCGACCGTCGGTCGGCGGCGTACGGCCGCCGCCGGCCGGTGCGCCGCCGCCGCGCCGCGCCGCCCGGTCGGTCGTACGTCGATAAGTAGAGACATTTTATAAAATAAATATACTTATATGTAGGTACCTATACCTTTTTTTTGATTAAGGTGACTGGGGGTAAGATGAAAAACGGGGAAAGATAAAAAACATATAATAACGCCGAATACCAGGGAATTCTTTTAATTTTTTTTTTTTTTTTTTTTATTATTTTTATTTTTCCGTACATTACATTTCCCGCGTAAAATTGAGTTTTTCAATCTTACCCCGCTCGCTGCATCTCCTTACACAGGTAAGTAACAAACATTTTGTTTTGATATTCGTAATTAGATTTGAAATGTAATATGCTCTATAATGTGGTGATTAGTATATTTCACGTATTTTAAGATTTTGGTGCCTTTCGAACTTCCCCTGCAAAATTTAACGGGGTAAGATGATAATATAAACTTTCCATCCTACCCCGTTTATGAAACTCCTACAAAAGGTCAGGGGCCCTCAATCTTAAATACACGGTGGTAATTCCACAACATCGTATCAAAAACTTGTAAGATCATGAAATTAGTACATAATTCTAGACTCTCTATTGTTAAACCGCTTGTCGACTTAAAAAAAACAGATGCTCTGTACATAAGTGCAATATCTACACGATTAAAATGTATCAATGTTATACAGCTGATTTTTTAAGCGGATGAATAAATTCTACGTTAAGGTGTCTAGAATTATGTACCTACTGAATCCATGGTTAAAGTTTTCATTCTGATGTTCTTCAATTTGTATGTTCTATTCTAATCATCCGAAAACCACTGTGGTCACTTATTAAAACAAATTAGGGATACCTACTGTTATGGTCTTGTTAATTTTCTCTAATAATTTCCTTTGGTAGGGAAATTATTAACTAGAATTTGCCTCGATGGTCGTCGCAAGCGCAGCTACTGTGCATGAGGTCTTGGGTTCGATGCCCAGGTCAGGCTGTGTTTTTGATTTTCCATTAGAAATCTCTCTATAAGAGCCGGGTCTGGATTAATGCACGGATTATCTTCTATACTTACACATAGCTCGCAAAATATTAGCGTACTATACACCTCTGGTTTGTGTGGTGAAGTCAGTACTTTGCCTCACAAACCAGAAGAATTTTTTATAGACCGTGTCTAGAAAAAATATAATGCCATATAATGTACGCTACGTGGTACTAAATGAAAACGTGTCGACCCGAGTTAGACTTGACAGTCATGCATGAGCATGATTATTTAATTCTTTTAATATCCATAACATGTTGAAACTCCTGACTGCCCGCCTGACTGCCCTGTTTCAACGGGGTAAGATCGATATATTTTATTTGATCAATTATTTTTTCTTGCATTTAGAATGCGATTTTTGAATGTAACTGATTTTCAAGTTAAGTATTTAGGTTATTGAAGCAGAAGGTTTATTGATCACCACACAAGCATAATCACCATGAATACGATTTTAGTCACTATTTCAATCTTACCCCTTCAGCGTTTCATCTTTCCCTTACATATGTTTTTTCTTATGACCAATTTTACTAACGTTTTTTTCATAAAATATTGTTTCAAAAAGATTGCTGTCAACAATAAAGAAACAAGTTGACTATACTTTTTTACCCAAAACATCATTTTATGCATTTGTTTCACAACAGTTTCAAATCAACACTGTTTATCTGATCAAAAATCCATTCCGACTTACCCCCACTCACCTTAGTAGGTACATGTTTTAATCTCAGTAATTGCTGTAAGTACCTAGTGTTTTCGTTGTTATGTTTCTAAACATAACATGTGTCGTGTAAGTACCTATTGTATTATGTATATCTTTTGTTGGACATTATAAACTTAAATAAGTAAGCTGTGAATCAACTGTACCTTGCCATTTTCGTTTGGTTTCGGATTAGCCAACCAATCACACTTGAAAAATTTAGCTGCACCCTAATTGCGTAACACACGATCAATCTTAATCAGAATTTTGAAGGATAGCTAATCCATTGCTTCATATATTCGAAAAATCTAGTCAAGTCTGGTGCTTGTTGAACTGTCAAAGTGAAAGCAATTGCTACTGACAGTTTGTTACGCAATTACCCCGCTGGAAATGTATGACGTCATGTATGTAGGGTTCCAATAAGAGCTGCAGCAGAAGTACTAGCTAGTGTGATGATATCAAGTGGTGTGTTGCAGGGTGCGCCGGAGTCGTTCGGAGTGCGGGGCGACATGTGCACCGCCACGCTGCTGCTGCTGGCCGCGCTGCCCGCGCTCGCAGGTACGCCCCACGCCCCACGCCCCACGACGACGTGACGGCACAGCAAGCGAGGCTGCGAGCTCTCAGGCTCGTGGTGCCTCAGTCCACATTACCCAAGTAGCAAATAAATGTCATATAAAGGTATTGTAGGTTCTTGAAGGCAAGTAGACGAATTCCAGCCGTTGTCTTGGCTAAAACTAGTATGTCCCTCAAGAGATACACTCCAAGGGGCACAGTATTTAGAAAGAGTTAATAGGTAGGTTACTGCCTAACTGCTACTGTTTAGATAAACTTTGACCCTATTTATGAATGTGGTTTTGCAGAACTCTTAACACTGATTTCAAGATATCTTGTAGGTTGACTTCAGATCAAGAAATAGACTTAAAGATATCTACAATACCTAATTAAAACTATCAATATTGAATTGCAGATATTCGATCATAACATTCATAACTTAGTGAAATAAAAAACTTATTTTGCTTTAAAGTGCTCTAAGTAACTTTATTTTAGAGAAAATGGTGAACTTTTAAATTATTACAAAAACTGTCTTAAGACTTATGAAAATGGCGATTAAGCAACAAATTTTTATGTCTAGAAAATGCTTTCTTATGTCGTTGAATGCATTGGAAATTAAAAACGCATGATTATTTCTCGTGTAAAATTGATAGTGCTATAAATCAGACGGGCTTTTAAATACCTAGGTACTATAAAACAAAAAAATAAAATTAAGTATCAGATGTCGAACAATGAAACAGTGGTACACAATAAAACACTGTAATATTTCTAAAATGCTGCGTTGCCAGATCGTGCATTATATCGCGTAAGGACACTCTCGAGAACCCCCCGCCCCACCCCAATTTGTGTCGGCGCCACATGGGAGAAGACAGGTCTGTGGAGTATTTTTTTAGCTTTTCAGTTTTTTTTAAACTAATTTTTTTTACCGCAGTCGGGTTTTTTAGTTTTTTTAATTACTTGTTTTTTATTTCCAGCTTTTTAGTTTACAAATTTGAAAGATTTTGCAGATGATTTACTTATGTATTAATTATTAGCTGACCCGTAAAGTCACTCAACAGGGAACAAGAAATAATTATTTTATTTAACGTGTTTTTTACGATTTGTCACTTCGAATTACTTTTAACCATATAAGTTGTATATATTTTTGTAATCACCGTTTAAAACCCTTAATTTTGATATTTCAGTCGATGGTATTAGAAGAAAAAAAAAATTCGAACTCCACAATATGGCACCCTAAATCCGCCATTTTACTTTGTTTTTTATTTTAATGTAGCCAGTGACACTCGCGCTACCAAGACAAATCTAAAGACGTATAATTTATCCAAATCCGTTCATTCGTTTAGAAGTTACGAGGGAACAAAGAAACGGACATACATACATACATACATACAGGTCAAACACATAACCCTCCTTTTGGGCTTCGCCGCAGTCGGGTAAAAAATCATGAAGATAGGTACCTCTAAAAACTTACTTTTTACAATAAAAACCATACTAATATACATGCAATCATTCTGTTTTTTTGTCAGATTATTCTACAAGCAACATACTAAAATACCTACTAGTGTTTTAGTTTTTTAGTCCAAACAATAGATTTTTTGTAATTAAATAATTGCTTCATATTTTGCAATAAATAACCAGCGCAGCGTTGTCATCGCGCTTCTCTTTTTTTTTAGGGTCCCGTAGCCAAATGGCAAAAACGGAACCCTAAAAAATTATGGATTCGTCATGTCTGTCTGTCCGTCTGTCCGTCCGTATGTCACAGCCACTTTTTTCCGAAACTATAAGAACTACACTGTTGAAACTTGGTAAGTAGATGTATTCTATGAACCGCATTAAGATTTTCAGAAAAAAAATAGAAAAAAACAATAAATTATGGGGGCTCCCCATACTTAGAACTGAAACTCAAAATTTTTTTGTCATCAAACCCATACGTATGGTATGGGGTATCTATGTATAGGTCTTCAAAAATGATATTGAGGTTTCTAATATAATTTTTTTCTAAACTGAATAGTTTGCGCGAGAGACACTTCCAAAGTGGGAAAATGTGTGTCCCCCCCCCTGTAACTTCTAAAATAAGAGAATGATAAAACTATTAAAAATACCTATATGATGTACATTATCATGTAAACTTCCACCGAAAATTAATTTGTACGAAATCTACTGAGTAGCTTGCCGATGAAAATTTAAAAACATATGATGTTACGGAACCTTCGGTGCGCGAGTCCGACTCGCTCTTGCCCGGTTTTTTTTCTGTGCAGTCCGACAGTGACCGCACTTGTCATGTAAGCCCCTTTCATTTAAATAACAAAATAATAACAAGAATAAGTCAGGGTGTGAGTTAAAGTAATTACAGAATGTAAATCAATGTCAAAAAAAGAATAAATCCCACTAAAAACATTTTCATGTAAAATGTTGCCAAGACGAGACCACATATGGCTCGCACTGCCAAAAAGTTATCAGATCTCATGTAGAGCCAAGCTTCTTACTCTACACGCCCTAACTTCACAAACTCTATACCTTAGTCAAAATATGAGGCTTGGCAGTTTCGTTACTACAAAAACTATTGTATAACAGAAAAGTAATGAACAGTGTGTTTTTTCTCCTGTGGCAACACTACAGCTAACAGCTGTTAAAAATTTGTTCTTGTAATTTTAATCTTAAATATTTAATTTCGTTGTTTTTTAGGCCTATTTCCAACTACTCCTCAAGTAAATAGTATAATAATGTGTATATTGTGTTAGATTCAAATAGCTAGTGCAAATTAAGTGTAAATATTTCTATGTAAACCGGTGACAGTTACCGGCGTAAGTGAATTTTGCATTGTCATCTTGATATCAGGTACAATACTCTATATTTTACTTGCTATTAGTTTGTTTACGTACTACAATTTAACCAGCAATTAGTTTGTTCATTTTTAGTAAGGCTTTTTATTGATGCCAATGACCTTTGAACGTAAACATAACCTTGCATTGGTTTGGTGACAGAACTCCTTAGAATTACATCTAAATTTCATTTTTCCTTTTAAACTAATCATCTTCTCTACTGCTGCCACAACTACCTTCTCTCTTCTAATTTCTTGTCGCTTCCTTACAATCATGATTATGACTCGCAGCGCCCGTGCTCGCCTCGGAGAGTCCAAACTCAATGAGGCTTTGAGCGCCTTAAAGGCGTCAAAGGAGTCCTGTGACCAACTAATTAAGGAAATAGATGACAATGAAAGGGTGCTCTTTGATGCCCATGAAAAGAATAGGAAGTTAAAAATTGAAATGGCTCAGATATATAATCAATACACTGATGCCATAGAAGAACGGGATAGACTTCGACTTGTTGTGGACGGGTTCAGCCAGTGTAGCACAGAGTATGAACAAGCTCTTAGTCAAAAACATATTTTATTACAACAGCAGCTACATGAGGCTCAAAGTCAAGTAACACAACTTGAGACGACCAATCTTAACATCACCGCCTCGCTGAACCAAAGTCTGTTCAATGAGTTGATGCCTATTGCCCCGTCAATGGTTTCTACCATAAACCCCACATACACTATGGATTTGACAGCTGATGATGAATCAAAATCATATAATTCAGTGAGGGTGGTAAGCAGAAAAAATAAACTTAAAAAATACATTAAAATTAATAAATACATTGTTAAAACACAAAAAATGGTAAAAAGACAAAAGTTCTTTAACAAAAACGTTAAATTGAATAGAGAAAGGTTGAATTTAATTAAACAATTAGATATGTATTCTTATAATTTGGAGCAGAGTACTAGGAAGTACAACATTGACACAGAGACCTTGCAATCTGAACTTGACCATCTACAGGAGAAACTTAGTTCAATGACCAACAAATATAATACCTCTGAAGACCTAATGAGGGAATATGTGTTGGCAATGAATGAGCTGGTAAACTCACAAAAAAACAACTGTGAGCATTGTCAAACACCAACCAATGTCACACCGGACCATTCATTGACAACTTGCAATACCACCTTAGTGCAGCCCTGTGTTGATTTGATAATTCCTTCTACTAATAGTTCGTATAAACAGTGTAAACAAACTTTAAATAATGATATTGTGTTATTTTGTGATGAGATCGGTAAGGACTTAGGACACTTGTTAACAGCTGAATATCCGGGACACTCAATAATAAATTACTGTATGCCTGGTTGTTCTTTGTTTCATATTATGAAAAAAATTATTAAATGTAACTTTACCCAGGATACAACTTTATTAATTTTTATGGGTAATAGGGGAAATGTAAACAAAGGAGAACTGCTCCAGTATCATAGAACATTATGCAACCTTAGTTTAAGAAAAGTTGTATTGTTTACATTCCCTTATAGTAACAGTTTGCCACAGGAAGTTTGAATTGAATATGACAATGCATAACTTGACATTTAATAATAACATGTTCCATTTAGTTGATATTAACAATTATGTTAGTAATAATTTCTATTTGACAAAAGATAGATATAACATTGTTATGTACTATCTTTCTGACTATTATAAACTAGCGGCCCGTCCCGGCTTCGCACGGGTGGACATGATTTTTTTAATATTTTTACCTTTTAATTAAGATATTTTTTGATGCTGTTCTGATGAGCATAATCAATATGTGGATCGTAACTGAATGCCGATCTATTTACTATGAGCTAAAATTCTATTACGCGTCCTAGTTGTTAACGATTGTTGTCTTTCTCTCTGTGCAGTCGCTGCGAGCGTTCGGCGCTAGGTTTCCCGGGCACGCGTTCGCGAGTTCCTAACTCTATTATCAGCGAGGCGCTGCGAGCGTTCGGCACTTGATTGTCGTTCGTATAGTTGGAATGATCTGGCATTTTGTTCTGCAAGGCAAAGCGAACATTCTGCGCTAGATTCGTTTGCCCGTGCTTGCGAGTTTCTAGCTCTATTTTCTGCAAGTCGCTGCGAGCGTTCAGCACTCGATTGTCGTTCGTGTAGTTGTGATGATCGGGCATTTTGTGCTGAGAGACGAAGCGAACGTTCGGCGCTAGATTCCCTTGTACGTGCTCGTGACATTCTGTCACTATTTTGAACAATCGTGGCGAACGTTCGGCGCTAGATTCCCTTGTACGTGTTCGTGAAATTCGTTCACTATTTTCAGCAAGGCGTTGTGAACGTTCGGCGCTAGATTCTGTGGCCCGCGATTACGACGCATACGCTCTCTGATTTGCGAGACGTTCTGAATTTTCAGAAGATGATTCTCCAATACGTCGTATTTTTGCTAATCTCGCTTAGGAGCAACTTTTAGATAGTTGAGACCTTTTTTCCTAGGCATATCAAATCAAATAAATCATTTTATTTCAGGTATACACCCATATAAAATTTAACCGGATTACATATTGTTGACTTTTTGTTAAATCAGATAAAATAAGAATAGGTACTTAGAACTTTTGATAAATACTTAAGTACTATTGAAAAAGTGAGAGAATAGGTAGGTAGGTACTATAAAAAATAAACGGTAAAGCGTAAATAAACAATTTTTAATTAGTTTTGAGAAGAACTTTGCAAATAAAATAGTCAAAAAAATGTTCAATGTCGGTTACGTCCGCTGCGTAGGGACCTATTTCATAGATGTGTTTATTTTTTATATTTCTATGCCTTATTAAATTCGTAATATCTATTGAATGGAATAGCCAATTTGAACAATTCAAAAATTAATATACATGAATTGAGACAGTCTTGAAAACAATATGATTTACTTGGATAGGGATTTAAACAGAAGTATGACTAACATAGTCTAATTTTGGTCGGTATTTCTATCAACTTTTAAAATGTAAAAAGTGGTTATTGTGACATAACGATAATAGTTGGACATATGGTATTTCTATCAACTTTTAAAATGTAAAAAGTGGTTATTGTGACATAACGATAATAGTTGGACATATAGTATCGCGAAGTTTTTTGAAGTTATTGATAAATGTTCTTTAATATGGTAGAACATACTTTTGTTCTATCATCAATAGTTTCCGCAGCGCATGCGACGAAAGATGTTTTATGGCATTTTTTTTACACCTTGGGTTACGTTACTAAAGTTTTAGTAAGGATCCCTAATCTTTTCTAGCAATAAATATAGCCTATGTTACTCAGGGTGAATGTAGCTTTTTAATGGCGAAAGCATAGATTTATAAGAACGTCCAGATGCCTAGTACGCGCTGTCCAAATGCTTCGAATTCAAACACACCAAAATAGCGTGTTCGTTCGTAAGCCCCGCCCACAGGCCGCCATTACGCGACAGACGTTCAAAGCGCGTCTACGCTGTTAAATATATTGAAAAAATGACTGTTTGTGCGGTGAAATCGTGTAAAAACTACACTCCAAAAAAAGATAAGGATACGAACATTACTTTTCACTTGTAAGTTTGCAATTTTATGATGAATTTCTTTGAAAATATTACGAAAACTAAATAAAAACAAAACGACTCCATAATATTTGAGTATTGCCAAGGTACAGTGTGAAATATTTTTACCCCTTTTTTGTGCTGCGATATTTTAATATTGTAAAATGTTACGAAATCAACATTATTATTAACAAAAAAAAAGAAATGATATCAATGGTTGCCAAGGGTATGAAATACTTTTGAGTTTAAGTTTGAATACGTTGTTTTATTTTATTTTTTATTTTATAGCTGCCTGCGGCTTTACCCGCGCGAAAGTAGAAATACATTCAGTCAGTCGTTCGATCTTTAAGAAGAAGTACCTAACAAACATACACAGAAACATGCACACACACCACTCACAAACTTTCTTCTTTATAATGTTAGTATGATATTAAAAGTTTTTTGTTCATTCACACATGTTTACGAAAACCATGTTATAAAATAAAATTATAACAATCTCCAAAAACTATCATAATAGGCACTCGGTATGAATGTAAAAGGCGGGTTTCATTTTGTACACATATATTAACTACATAATTACCTATGTCAATATGAATAAGAAAACTACCCGAATTTTCCCATATTTTGGGGTAATCATTTTGCGCTGGTATTAGAAAATGTCACGCACACAAACGCAGAAACGATAATAATACACTTGTGGTGGGCGGTCCGCACGCACACGCGCATTACAAAATGCATTCAATTTGAACGTTGCGTTTTGTACGGTACACTCCATCTGGTTCTTATAAATCTATGGGCGAAAGAATTTTTTAAATCGGCACAGTAGTTTTTGAGTTTATTCATTACAAACATACACACAAAAATACAAATCTTTCCTCTTTATAATATTAGTGTAGAAGACAGATAGCTGTGTCGCTATCTTATTTTTTTTTCTATTACAGCCAAAAATTTGGCTAAACAACTTGCTTCTTTTGAGCAATGCAATGACATTATAAATAATTCTGCCAATAATTTGGTCACTATTAATGACATTGCTAATAATTTAAATTAGAAATTAAGACAATAGAGGCAACCTCTAGCTATAATGTACGCAAAAAAAGCTTAAAATCAGTCAATAGTATCAACCTAGTGCATCAAAATATTCAAGGATTTATGAACAAAGAATTAGAAGTAGAATTATTTATGAATTTTAATAGTATTGACATACTTTGTATAACAGAACATTGGCTGAAAAGCCACCAGTTGTTGTTCAATTTTAATAATCACCAGGTTGGTAGTTCGTTTAGCAGAACAAATGCTATACATGGTGGCTCATTAATTTTAGTAAGTAACCAGCTCAAATTTAAAGATCGTATAGATATTGTGAGCCTATCAGTTGAGCGTACGGTTGAAATTGCCTGTGTAGAATTGGAGCACTCTATTGTATTAAGTGTGTATAGACCCCCTTCAGGATTGTATGACTGCTTTGAAAAGGTAATGGATGAAGTGTTACACAGGATTTGTAACTCAAACAAGTCCGTTATCATTTGCGGTGATTTTAATGTCAATTTATTAGAAAACTCAGGTTCTTGTAGTAAAATTTTAAGTCTGTTTCAGTCCTACAATCTTCTAAACCTATTTTTGGAGCCCACAAGAATAACCCCTACTAGTGCCACATGCCTAGATAATATATATACAGATATTATACCAAGCCACAAAGAAATATAACTTTACTAGATTCTGATCATTGCGGGCAAAGGATTACTATTCAAAATCAAAACAAAAAAGTGGCTAAAAAGGATATCACTGTTAACCCCAAAACTGCAAGTCGCTTGGAGGCTTTTAAAGTTAAACTCATTGATAAATTACCAGTTTTGTCTATTCATGCTGATCCTAATCATCTTTATGATAATTTTTTTAAAGTATACTGTAAACAATTTGATTCCACCTTTATTCCCAAGACTATTACGGTTAATAGTAATGCATCGTTCAGTGATTGGGCTACCATTGGTATTCATAAAAGTAGAACACGGCTTTATGAACTGTACAATGAAAGGACTTATATTAACACTGATGAATTTAATTTGTATGTTAGAAATTATTCAAAATTATTTAAAAAAGTTTGTTATATGGCCAAGTCACGTTATTTGGGATCAAAGATTAAAAACAGCAGTAATGTAATTAAAACGACTTGGACTATTATTAATAGTGAAACGGGAAGATCTAGTAACCGAAATACTGACTACAGCCTGTCTATTAATGACAACATAATAAAATCAGACGCACAAGTCGCCGAGGCATTTGAAAATTTCTTTTCAGATATTCCCGTTTCAACTACTGAATCACTAAACTCATCACCTTCTGTTGCTGAGTCTTTGCTTAAAGAAAATGTTAATGGTTGCGATTCGGAATTTCATTTTGAATATATTACCTGTAGAGATATAATTAAAACCTTTCACACTTTAAATGTAAAAAAGACTGCAGATCTGTGGGGTAATTCTGTAGAAGTAGCCAAGTCTATTATTGACATTGTAGCACCTACTCTAGCTATTATCTTTAAACTCAAAAAACTCAAAGCATATATTTCAATTAAACCAATTACAGGCACTTTTGAATTGTCAAGGGGTCGGTCAGTCAGAAAGGTGAAGCTAGTTGCCCATTCCAAAGCGTAGGTACCTATGGAGAAGAACGGACAAGAAACTCCATGGACACTCTTTTAAATCAAAATAATATGGTTACAAAGTCTTGTTTACATCATTCATGTTAAAAATTATGCATGTGAGAACGATGCAGAACGTTAAAAGCGTCCGTAATGAAAAAAACAATTCAAATATTAAATTAAATTAAAATAAGCCATGGCAGCAAAGAGATGACCAGTCCCTACTGACGGCGCCCGTTCACGAACATGACGCATGTATTAGCACCATTCAGCTCAACCATTTTATAGGGAGCTAAATGATCCAACACACGCGCCACCATCAGCGAGACATTTGAGTGAGCATGACATACTCTCAGCCGCCAGGGCACATTCAAGTCAATGAAAGGCGTACCCAGTAAATGGAAGCTTTATAGTAAGTATGTACATAGTACTCACACATGTGCTATGCAATTATACAATACTAGGAGATTGAATTTATATAATGCAAAAAGTGTATTTTAAAATCTTCAGCAGCTTCAACAGTATTTTCCAATGCTAATCAATTTATTTGTGCGTCCTTATGGAGCAGGACCAGCGTTTAGCCAAGCACTTTCATCGGCGATATAGTCCCCCAATTTATAATATGCCTGGCTGCATAGTGAGCGTTTTATACAAGATTTAAATTTCGTTTCATTCAGTTGAAGTATGTCGACAGGTATTTTATTGTAACATTTTAAACAGTAGCCCATGAAAGACGAGTCTACTTTAGCCAGCCTGAAACCTGGTTGAACTAATTGGTCCCTATTTCTAGTGATATAATTGTGTCTTTCACCTCTTTTACTAAAAAGATGTAGATTTTTCCTTACGTACATGATATTTTCATAGATATATTGACAAGGTACCGTCATGATGTTAATATCTTTAAACAGTTCCCTTAGAGAGTCACGCCTGCGGAGGTTGTATATGGCTCTGATAGCTCTTTTCTGCAGAATAAAAATAGTTGTATTGTGTTTTAATAGTTGTATTGACAATGGGGAGTTTCCTGACCTTATGAAAAATAGTAAAATAATACCTTTGTTTAAATCAGGTAGTACATCAGACCCCACAAATTATAGACCTATTTCTGTACTACCTACCTTTAGTAAAATTTTTGAGAAATTAATTTTAGACCAAATGCAAAGATTTTTTAATAAACATAAATTATTACATAGCAAACAGTTTGGTTTTACAAGGGGTCGTTCAACTACTGATGCCGGCGTTGAACTATTAGGACATATTTATAATGCATGGGAAGATAAATGCGATGCCTTGGGCATCTTTTGTGATTTGTCCAAGGCATTCGATTGCGTTCTTCACGAAACGTTAATCAGGAAACTCCGCCACTACGGAATCCGAAACACTGCTCTGGATCTTCTTATTTCATACTTGAGTAAAAGGATTCAGAGCGTTGACGTTAATGGAAAAAGATCACCCGGATCTATAGTAACAATGGGAGTCCCACAGGGCTCAATTCTTGGTCCTTTCTTGTTTCTCATTTATATTAATGACTTGCCGTACCTCATAAAGGATCATCATGATATAGTGTTGTTTGCAGATGACACTTCTCTTTTGTTTAAACTTAAACGTCAGCAGTTGGTTACTGACGATGTAAATAGCGCGATCTCGAAAGTAGTCCACTGGTTCAATGTTAATAATTTGCTTCTA
This sequence comes from Oligia latruncula, assembly GCA_948474745.1. Classification (NCBI taxonomy): domain Eukaryota; kingdom Metazoa; phylum Arthropoda; class Insecta; order Lepidoptera; family Noctuidae; genus Oligia; species Oligia latruncula. The sequence continues at coordinate 82,208 of OX419699.1, forward strand.
AACGAGAAGAAAACCAAATGCATTAAGTTTACGCTACCCCACGTAAGGCAGGTGAAAACTAATGTGTTGATAAAGGGCGAGAAATTGAATCCTGAAGACAACACAGTATTCTTGGGCATAACTTTGGATGCTAAGCTTAAGTGGGGTCCACATATAAATACATTGTCAAAAAAGCTAAGTTCTGCAGCACACGCTGTTAGAAAAATTCGAAATTTAACTGATATAGAGACTGCTCGTTTAGTGTACTTTAGACATTACACTATTTTCATAGTGTAATGTCGTACGGTATTCTATTGTGGGGAAATGCCGCCGATATTCAGACTATCTTTGTTTTGCAGAAGCGAGCTGTTCGATCAATTTATAAATTAAGTCCGAGACACTCTCTCAGAGACAAATTTAAAGAGATTAATGTAATGACTGTGCCTTCTCAGTACATTTATGAAAATCTTTTATATGCCCATAAAAATATAAAATTGTTTAAAAAATACAGTGATATCCATAATATAAATACTAGAAACAAACACAAATATGTTGTACCTACAACCAGGCTCAAGAAAATAGGTGGCTCGTTCAGATGCCAATGTATACGCTTTTACAATAAACTACCAAGCCACGTTCAAGATCTAAGCCTTAATAAATTCAAATCTTTCATTATACGTAAGTTGTGCCAGAAAGCCTTTTATACCGTTAAAGATTATATTGAGGACAAAAAGGCTTGGGATTGAGCTGCTTCCAATTTCTGCATTTTGAATGATTTTTTTCTTTTTATATACACATTGACATTGATGAATTTTTTTTTTAAACAATGACATTTGCTTACTTTGTAAAGTATTATATTATTTTTTCATTGTGAATGTGAAGACGATGTGGGTCATTTTACATACTTATATATATTTTTTTATTATTCTCTCTGTTCTGTTTTTTTTTTTCATGGTCTGGCAGTTTGAGTAATTTATGTGGCCTACCCAAATGTCCTTTCTTTGGTATTGTTCGTCGAATCGTTGAGCTCCTTAAGTCTTGAGTTGAGCTGCACGATTTTTGACAAATGCGTGCACTGACTGGACAGGTCCTCTCAATCTGTGTGGTTCTTTCCTCAAAAGACCACCTCAGACATCGATCTACATGGTCTTCATATAACCTGACCAAGATTATGTCTGGACTTTAAAAGAGACTGTGACCTCTGAGTTTGTTTCGGCCTTTCTTCTCATAGTCAGATAGGAAACGCCGACTTCATCTAGTTTAAAAAAAAAACATGATTGACGTGTAAAAGTGTTTGTACAAACCTACTTACAAAAATAAAATCATTTCATTTCAGTGAATAAATTTTTCTGGTCTCGTCTTGGCAACATTTTACATAAAAATATTTTTGGTGGGATTTCACATCTTTTTGAAAGTTGCTTATGAAATATATATATTTTTTTTGAGTTTCTTTACTAAAAATCTTGAAATATGTATTTTATTATTTATTACAAGGAGTCTCTATATCAATTTTCAGAACTCTAGCATCAAAATTTGCGGAAGTCTCGTACAAACTTCCATCCCCTAGTTTTAGGGGTTGGAGGGTAAAAGTTCCAAGTTTTAGAGTTTTTTTGTTGTTTGTGTACTACTACTAGCTTACATACCAAATTTCAGCTTTCTAGGACTTCAGGAAGTACCTTAGAATATTGATGATCATCAGTGAGTCAGTGACGAAATCGGGGTATTTTAGATATCAATAATATCTAAAGTATAAGAGTTATGCAATTGAAACTTTATCGGTTTAATAAGTCAACCACTGACATCATATCCCGAAAATTTTGTTTATCTGGTATAAATGAAATGAAATGAAATGAAATGAAATGATGAAATGAAATGAAATGATTTTTATTTTGTAAGTAGGTTTGTACAAACACTTTTACACGTCAATCATGTTTTTTTAAAACTAGATGAAGTCGGCGTTTCCTATCTGACTACTCTGAGAAGAAAGGCCGAAACAAACTCAGAGGTCACAGTCTCTTTTAAAGTCCAGACATAATCTTGGTCAGGTTATATGAAGACCATGTAGATCGATGTCTGAGGTGGTCTTTTGAGGAAAGAACCACACAGATTGAGAGGACCTGTCCAGTCAGTGCACGCATTTGTCAAAAATCGTGCAGCTCAACTCAAGACTTAAGGAGCTCAACGATTCGACGAACAATACCAAAGAAAGGACATTTGGGTAGGCCACATAAATAACTCAAACTGCCAGACCATGAAAAAAACAACAGAACAGAGAGAATAAAAAAAATAATATATAGGTATATATGTAAAATGACCCACATCGTCTTCACATTCACATTGAAAAAATAATATAATACTTTACAAAGTAAGCAAATGTCATTGTTCCATTCTAACTTCTTCTAATTCTAATTCTTCATAACTTGGGTTTCTTATATCCAAACCCAAGTTATGAAGGTTCAAAAATACGACGAAGTGCTTCGAGAAAAGGTAGGTAGTGCTCTTGCGCTTCGCTTGGCTCGTCTTGGCGGGGGCACTCCCGCTCCCACAGATTTAAAAGAGTGTCCATGGAGTTTCTTGCCCGTTCTTCTCCATAGGTACCTACGCTTTGGAATGGGCAACTAGCTTCATATTTTCTGACTGACCTACTACTTGACAATTCAAAAGTGCCTGTAAATGGTTTAATTGAAATATATGCTTTGAGTTTGAGTTTGAGTTATATTTTGAAATGTTACTTAAATTTATTTATTTTTTTAGTTCGCGTTATTCTTTCTTTTTTAGGTTGCGTTTTTATTTAAATAAAAGCTTGTTTTTGAAAACTTTTTTTATTTTAAATTTATTTTTTACTTTTTAGTCTATTTTTAGTACATTTTTTATTTATTTATTTTATTGATTTACCCCTTTGACATTATTTATCCTATTAACATTATTTCTGTCTGTGTAGTGCCGGACTTAAAGAATAGCACCACCCCATACTTCCCGTGGGTGTCGTAAAAGGCGACTAAGGGCCGTACCGGAGAATGGGCAGCAGCGTTCTCTGTGCATTCCACCACCATACCATAACTGCGATCGCCAACCCGCCTGCCAAGCGTGGCGATTATGGCAAACCCCCCCCCCCCCCCCCAAAATGACAAGCACAAAAAACACTTGGCCCCTAGTACCCGGCGGCCCGCCTACCCTTGGTTACGGTAGCGGCCAAGGCCACGGTGTGCTAAGAATCCCCGGAAGAGATCCGGCTACCACAATCACCGAAAACTGGACCTGGCAACATACAACACGCGTACACTCCGGACCGACGAGAAGATCACCGAACTCGAGGAAGAATTGAGCAAGATACGATGGAGTATAGTCGGGTTATCTGAAGTCCGAAGAGAGGGGGAGGACTCGATAATCCTCAAATCCGGAAACTTGCTCTATTTCCGGGAGGGCGACCAGCAGTCCCAAGGTGGTGTCGGGTTTATCGTCCATAAGTCCCTTGTGAGCAACGTGGTGAAGATCGAGAGTGTGTCGACCAGGGTGGCGTACCTTATACTCAGAATATCCGAAAGGTATTCGCTGAAGGTCGTACAGGTTTACGCCCCGACCTCGTCACACCCCGACGAAGAGGTAGAGACCATGTATGAGGATATTTCCAGAGCCATGCATGAGTCTAAAACTCACTTTACCGTTGTCATGGGGGACTTTAACGCGAAACTGGGTAAACGAAACGATGATGAGCTGCGAGTGGGGCAATTTGGAGTTGGACGCCGGAACCACCGGGGCCACCTACTGGCCAGTTTTATGGAGAAGGAAGCCCTCTTTATGATGAATTCCTTCTTCAGAAAACGTGAGCACAGAAAGTGGACCTGGCAGAGCCCGGATGGTGCAACTAAAAATGAGATTGACTTCATTATGTCGACGAAGAAGCAAGTGTTCAATGATGTCTCTGTGATCAACGCGGTGAAAACCGGAAGTGATCACCGCATGGTAAGAGGCACATTGAACTTAAATATCAAGCTGGAAAGATCTCGACTGATGAAGTCTACGCTCCGTCCTGCACCGATCCAGGTCCATAACCCCGAGAGCTTTCAGCTCGAACTCCAGAATCGTTTCGAATGCCTAGGGAGCTCCGTGGACGATTATAACGATGGGTTCGTGGAAACTGTCCATACGGTCGTGTCTAAGATCTTCAAGACCCGTCGTACGAATTCAAAAAAGAAGCTCTCTGATCCTACTTTGCGGCTCATGAAGGAGAGGCGCAAGATGATCCTGCAGTCTTCGGATGATGCGCAAAATTACCGGCAACTCAATAGACAGATCTCCAAGTCCTTGAAAAGCGATCTTCGCCGCTTTAATACAGACCGTATTAAGGACGCGATAGAGCGAAATAAAGGCTCCAAGGTCTTTGCTAGAGATCTGTCTATTGGGCAGAGCCAGCTTATGAAACTGAAGACCGAAGATGGCAGGATCGCATCCGCCAAACCTGAGCTGTTGAGAGAGATCGAGAGGTTCTATGGACAGTTATACACGTCAACAAGTAACCCCGTTATGAATCTGGCAAACGACCCGAGAGCTAGATTGACCCGGCACTATACCGAAGACATCCCGGACGTCAGCCTGTACGAGATTAGGATGGCTCTGAAGCAGCTCAAAAACAACAAGGCGCCGGGTGATGACGGAATTACGGCCGAGTTGCTGAAGGCCGGCGGAAAACCCGTTCTTAAGGCCCTTCAGAAGCTGTTTGGTTCCGTCATACTCGAGGGCAAAACACCACAGGCATGGAACAGAGGCGTGGTGATACTTTTCTTTAAGAAGGGCGACAATGCCCTTGTTAAGAATTATAGGCCCATCTCACTCCTGAGCCATGTCTACAAGCTGTTTTCGAGAGTCATCACGAACCGTCTCGCGCGCAGGTTTGACGACTTCCAGCCTCCCGAACAAGCCGGATTCCGTAAAGGCTTTAGCACCGTAGACCACATACATACGCTGCGACAGGTTATACAGAAGACCGAAGAATATAACCTGCCTCTCTGTTTAGCGTTCGTGGACTACCAGAAAGCTTTTGATTCGATCGAGACATGGGCTGTGCTGCAGTCTCTTCAACGGTGCCAGATCGACTATCGGTACATCGAGGTGCTGAAGTGTTTGTACGAAAACGCCACTATGTCAGTCCGACTCCAGGATCAGACCTCGAAACCTATCCTTCTGCAGCGAGGTGTAAGACAGGGAGACGTTATCTCTCCGAAACTGTTCACCGCTGCACTGGAGGATGTCTTGAAGGTTCTGGACTGGAAAGGGGCTGGCATCAACATCAACGGCGAGTACATAACTCACCTTCGGTTTGCCGATGATATCGTAGTCATGGCTGAGACTATGGAGGACCTCAGTACAATGCTCGATGACCTCAGTAGAGCCTCCGAAAGAGTGGGTCTTAAAATGAACATGGACAAAACGAAGGTCATGCCCATGTAACACCCACTCCCATAAAGATCGGAGACGCTACACTCGAAGTCGTGGACGAGTATGTTTACCTAGGACAAACTGTCCAGTTAGGTAGGTCTAACTTCGAGAAAGAGGTCAATCGTCGAATCCGACTCGGCTGGGCAGCGTTCGGGAAGCTACGCAATATCTTCTCGTCCCACATACCGCAGTGTCTCAAGACGAAAGTCTTCGACCAGTGCGTGTTGCCAGTGATGACTTATGGCACTGAAACGTGGTCGCTCACAATGGGCCTTATAAGAAGGCTAAAAGTCACCCAAAGGGCAATGGAGAGGGCTATGCTTGGAGTTTCCCTGCGTGATCGAATCAGGAATGAGGAGATCCGTAGGAGAACCAAGGTAACCGACATAGCCCGCAGAATTGCCAAACTTAAGTGGCAGTGGGCAGTACCGTACGTACCGGAAGACGTAGCGTTGGAAGGCCTCCCACAAGGTGGACCGACGACCTTGTGAAGGCCGCAGGAACCCGTTGGATGCGAGAAGCACAGAACCGGTCGAAGTGGAAGTGCTTGGGGGAGGCCTCTGTCCAGCAGTGGACGTCTTTTGGCTGAAATGATAACATTATGTACATCATTGACATTATTTACCCTATTAACATTATTTACATCATTGACATTATTTACCCTATTAACATTATTTACATCATTGACATTATTTACACCATTTACTTTATTTAAACCACTGCTGATGTTATTTAGTTCCTTTAAATATTACCACCTGTCTGTTTTAAATTTTAATTGAATTAATCGTGTTGATTGTTCACGTATCGTTTTTTACTCTTCAAGTCCTTTCATTTGATACCAATATGGGGGTTAAAAAAATATGTAATCCGCCATCTTGGAGCGGCGGCCATATTGAATTAAGAGTGTTGTTACTAAATTTATCGATTTCTACGCTTCAAGCTCTTTCATTTGATACCCATATCAAGGGGATTGTAAAAGAATGTAATCAGCCATCTTGGAGCTGCGGCCATATTGAATTAAGTGTAATGTAACTAACTTTATCGTTTTCTACTCTTCAAGTTCTTTCATTTGATACCCATACTAAAGGGGTTGAAAAAAAAATCCGCCATCTTGGACCGGCGGCCATATTCAATTTAGTGTGATGTTATTAACTTTATCGTTCTCTACTCTTCAAGCCCTTTCATTTGATACCCATATTAGGGGGGTTGAGAAAAAATAATATGTAATCCGCCATCTTGGAGCGGTGGCCATATTGAAATTATTATATATCAATGATTACAATATTGAGTATTGCACATTGTATTGTTACCAGAACTAAAGGTGTATGACACATTTCAGCTCAATCGGATACCAACAAAATTAATGGTCGAAAAATGGTTTGCAAATTTTGAACGGACAACTTACATAATTACATACGAACAGTGCAAGCTAAATAAAAGCTCGTATTAATAAAAATAAAAAAAAACTGGCCAAGTGCGTGTTGGGCTACGCACAGTGTAGGGTTCCGCCCGCTGTCACAATGTATTACGATTCTGTTGTTCTTTATTCTGAATATAATAATCTGAGAAACAAATAAAAAAAAATAAAAATTTCATATTTTGTTTTTCAATGCAAGTCTTTAACCGTTATAAACAAGCAACTACCTACTTAATCTTAGTCACTTTAACTCAAAAACTCAAACTCAAAGCATTTATTTCAATTAAACCATTTTACAGGCACTTTTGAATTGTCAAGAAGTAGGTCAGTCAGAAAAATGTGAAGCTAGTTGCCCATTCCAAAGCGTAGGATTAAAGGATTAATGCTAAGGATTTTGCATTTGGTACAAAATTATCCAACACCCAAGTTCAACTACTGTTACTGCTAAACTAATAAAGTTATCTTAACCGCTATAATTTTCCTTTAAAGTTCATGAAATGCACTATTATTGTGAATTTTTCCAGATTTTTCAACCCAGCAATTTAGGTTTTAGAGGGGGGGGGGAGACGCCCTACTGGAACAAAAATTTGCACTTTAAAGTTCAGTATTTCGTAAATGGAGCATTGAATCGAAAAATAATTTTAGCAACCCCCAAGTTATTTTGGAAGACCTATTCAACGATACCCCACACGATGGGGTAGATGACGAAAAAAATATTCATCCCCACTTCAGATGTAGGGGAGCTACGATAAAAAAAAATAGTTTTTAAAATTTTATTTTACCACTTTGTCGGCGTAAAAATATAATTATACACACTCCTACAAAATTACAGCTTTCTAGTACTAACGGTCTCTTAGCAAAACCTCCGACAGACAGACGGACGGACATGACGAAACTATAAGGGTTCCTTGTAGGAACTACGCAACCCTAAAAAGATACTTCAATTATTCAATTGAGTTTTAAGTGAGCTTTCAATTATTCTGAGTTTAATAAAACAATATTTTTAGTTTTAACTGTTGGCATACCTGTTACAAACTACAGTACACGCGATGTGGATGCACCCTAGGTCGTCGTTCACTGATCAGGGCCTTAATTCACTACTACTGTACATATAGCACTTGATCGACTCCTATGCAACTACCAGGCTGTACAATGCCTGTATAAGCAGCTTGTGTGCTAGTTGGGAGGTGTTGCGTTGCCCGTTACGCTGGTTCGATGATCCCGATACAAAAATAACACAACCTTAACAACATTATGAATTGGCAAGCTTCCATAGGTTTAAACGTTCGAGTAGGAGCCTCACAACATTATCTTGTGAAGATGGTAGATGTGCTCGCTCGGTGACGCCGCCACGCGGGTGACGCCACAGTGACGAGCGGCGCGGTGTGAGTGACGCGGACACTTGGCGAGCTAGCGCCACACATACTCGCATACATTGTACACACAGCTCCATTAAGTAGTTACCCCCCCAAAAGACATGTGCGTTCAAATCCGTGATAGGCCCAAAGTTGGTTTTTGTATTTTGCAAAAACATTTTATTTTAAATAATGTATTGTTTTAGTGAATAAATAAGTTTAAGTAAGTTTTTTTTTTTATTCTGTTTTTATTATTGTTTTTTTCAATAAAACAATACTTTTGCGACGACAAGCAACAATAATAGGGTTAACATTTACAAAATGTGCTTTTTGTTCATTATATTATTTTGATATATTTTTCTATTTTGTTTTAAGAAGTAATTATTTATAAAGAATTAAAAAATCAAGAAAAATAAAATACTTTATTAATCATTTAGTTAATAATATTTATTATTGTTATTATTTAACAAAACTATGATCTTATTCTACAACAAACAGAACAACTATTTTAGTTCTCATAAAATCAGAAATCATTTAAAAAAATAATGGATATATAGTAGTCATTTACTCTTCGCCGTTTTAAGTGAACGTATACAAAGTTCTAACTTGAAGGTATGGATTAATTTTATAAAGACAACGTAAGTAAGTAAAATTAATGGATACCCTCAAATTATAACATCTTTCGATTAGACAGGGACCTAAAGATATAATGACTCAGCCAATAGTAGATAACAATTTCATCGCAATTCATATGGGCTCGCTGGCTAGTTCGTCAAACTGCCGGTATGAGTATGACGACGTTCGGTGATGCGATGGTTCCAATCCGAGTCAACACAATGGACTCTTTTTGAAGTATTCTTTAGATTATTCGTAAGGAATTCAATGTTGTAGCAGTGTAACATTTTAAAACTTAGGGGTTAGGAGTTAGGACATAGTGACGCTTTCTGTACATCATCATCATTTCGGCCGTAAGATGTCCACTGTTGGACATAGGCCTCCCCAAGCACCTCCACTTCGACCGGTTTTGTGCTTCTGGCATCCAACGGGTTCCCGCGGCCTTCACAAGATCGTCGGACCACCTTGTGGGAGGCCTTCAACGCTACGTCTTCCGGTACGCGGTCGCCACCCCAGAACCTTTCGGCCCTATCGGCCATTTGTTCTGCTTACTCACTATTACTTACTCACTTTGTACTTAGTCACTATTATACAGGGTGATTGGAAGATGGGTGCAAAGCTTTAAGGCGAAGATAGTACAGGCAATTCAGAACCATTTAAGCCATGGTTGTCTTAGACGAAGTCTTACCACTTTTTTTTTACCAATTTCTTAAGATTTTTTTCGAAAATTCCCAAAGTTTTAACTAAACTACTTATTTATGGCCAAATTGAATGATAAACGAATTCATTTTTATTGTATTTAATTAAAGTAATGTGTAAGCAATCTAGCAAAACATGTTGTAGGCCTCTGTGTCGTTAGACATTTTTTTTACAGACATTTAAAGTTCATAAAACATTTTAAAATTCATAAATATTTTTTGTAAACCTTATTTAAAAAAAAACGAAGCGTGCTTTTTTTGTTCAAACCTTTTTGAAAACATGCTTGATAATCGCTTTTTCTATTGAGGTAACATTTACGCGGATATCTTACAAATTATTGAAATTAGGGCCTAAAAACCAATTTGAGGGAGAAATTTTAAATTTTTGGCAGACTAAATAAAACAACATTTGAATTTAATTTATTTATGTTTCATGTTCAAAATGTTGTCCGTGATTTCTAATACAAGCACGGCTCCGTCTTCTCACTTCTGTTGTTGTTATTTTCAAGATCATCTCCAGCTTCATTGTTTCAAACTCTGAATTCATTCTCTCTATCGGTTCTTCTCTCGTGTTTATTTCAACATTCGTATACACTAACTCATTGGCCCGGCTCCACACGAAAAAGTCCAGCAGGGTCAGATCTGGTGAGCGAGCGGGCCAAGGGATGGGTCCATCTCTGCCAATCCAGCTGTCAGGAAAACAATTATTTAAGTGTTCCCTTACATTTAACATCCAATGCGTTGGACAGCCGTCTTGCTGAAAGATGACTGTACTGTCTCTTGCGAATATCGGGACACCGGTTTCCTCTATCAGCTCTGGTACCTAAATCCACTTGTAGAAAGTGCAAATCATTTTCACCATTGAAAGTCTCCGGTAAGAAGTGGGGCCCAATCAACGTCCTGCAAATTACTCCAGCCCAAACATAGAGAATTTCCTCTGAAACGACACCTGCTTCTTAAAATGTGGATTGTTGTCTTTGGCGGCCCATTCATGAAGGTTATGAAAGTTTGTAATGCCCTCCCTAGAAAATTTGAATTTGAAATCAATCTTGTGGACGGATGAAAGCAAATTTTCTAGGGAGGGCATTACAAACTTTCATAACCCACACAACACATGGGGAACACTTAAATAATTGTTTTCCTGACAGCTGGATTGGCAGAGATGGACCCATCCCTTGGCCCGCTCGCTCACCAGATCTGAACCTGCTGGACTTTTTCGTGTGGGGCCGGGCCAAGGAGCTGATGTATACGAATGTTGAAATAAACACGAGAGAAGAACTGACAGAGAGAATGAATTCAGAGTTTGAAACAATGGAGCTGGAGATATGATGTTGAAAATAACAACAACAGAAGTGAGAAGACGGAGCCGTGCTTGTATTAGGAATCACGGACAACATTATGACCATGAAACATAAATAAATTTAATTCAAATGTTGTTTTATTTAGACTGCCTAAAATTTAAAATTTCTCCCTTAAATTGGTTTTTAGGTCCTAATTTCAATAATTTGTAAGATATCTGCGTAAATGTTACCTCAAAAGAAAGAGCGATTATCAAGCATGTTTTCAAAAAGGTTTGAAAAAAAAAAGCACGCTCCGTTATTTTTAAAATAAGGTTTACAAAAAGTATTTATGAATTTTAAAATTTGTTATGAACTTTAAATATCTGTAAAAAAAATGTCTAACGACACAGAGGCCTAAAACATGTTTTGCTAGATTGCTTACACATTACTTTAATTAAATACAATAAAAATGAATTCGTTTATCATTCAATTTGGCCATAAATAAATAGTTTAGTTAAAACTTTAGGAATTTTTGAAAAAAATCTTAAGAAATTGGTAAAAAAAAAGTAGTAAGACTTCGTCTAAGACAACCATGGCTTAAATGGTTCTAAATTGTCTGTACTATCTTCGCCTTAAAGCTTTGCACCCATCTTCCAATCACCCTGTATAATTATAAGTATTATACCTATTACCCAATATTACCCCAGATCGTATTTCGGCTATGGCGGCCAATCTCAACGGAGACTAGGCTTCGGCGCGGGAGATAGTATAGCGCACAAGTGTGTACGCAGATACAGGTGCACTCTCTCTTCCCTCACTCTCATAGTCCGATGGGACGGCAATCCGACACGACCGGGGAGAGATCAGGTCATCAGGCGCAGGACCAACGGTTTCAAACGTGCTTTCCGAGGCACGGGGTAACACACCGCCAACTTCCAAACTCCGTAATTATTAATGGAAAACCCAATAACATTTTGCTCGACCTGGGAATCGAACCCAAGACCCCACGCTCAGCAGTCGCGCTCGGCGCTTGCGACCACGCGACCAGTGGGGCAGTTACGTATAACATAACACGCATGCATATGCGATGTGACGTGCTGTATGTTTACAGTAGTCATTACACAGCGTGTGCTTGTTACTAAGCGATGTGACGTGCTGTATGTTTACAGTAGTCATTACACAGCGTGTGCTTGTTACTAAGCAATGTGACGTACTGTATGTTTACAGTAGTCATTACACAGCGTGTGCTTGTTACTAAGCAATGTGACGTGCTGTATGTTTACAGTAGTCATTACACAGCGTGTGCTTGTTACTAAGCAATGTGACGTGCTGTATGTTTACAGTAGTCATTACACAGCGTGTGCTTGTTACTAAGCAATGTGACGTGCTGTATGTTTACAGTAGTCATTACACAGCGTGTGCTTGTTACTAAGCGATGTGACGTGCTGTATGTTTACAGTAGTCATTACACAGCGTGTGCTTGTTACTAAGCAATGTGACGTGCTGTATGTTTACAGTAGTCATTACACAGCGTGTGCTTGTTACTAAGCGATGTGACGTGCTGTATGTTTACAGTAGTCATTACACAGCGTGTGCTTGTTACTAAGCAATGTGACGTGCTGTATGTTTACAGTAGTCACTATGCAATCAGGCGAAGCCTGCAGTGCTACGTGCTGTAATGAAGTCTGTAATGTAGCATTGGTTGTTACGTGCTGTACATAAGTTTGAAGTGTTACATGGAAATATTCCAACTGAAGCATTTATACTTCTTCAGAACTCACCGTTTACTCACTTTAGCATCCGGGCAACATTTATAATTCTTCAGAACTCACCGTTTAGTCACTTTAGCGTCCGGTCAACCTTTATACTTCTTCAAAAGTCACCGCCTAGTAACCTTCTTCAGCAGTCACCGCTTAGTCACTTTAGCATCCGATCAACCTTTATTATACTTCTTCAGAACTCACCGTTTAGTCACTTTAGCATCCGGTCAACATTTATACCCACTTCTTCAGAACTCCCCGTTTAGTCATTTTAGCATCCGGTCAACATTTATACTTCTTCAGAACTCACTGTTTAGTCACTTTAGCGTCCGGTTAAACTTTATACTTCTTCAGAACTCACCGTTTAGTCACTTTAGCGTCCGGTTAAACTTTATACTTCTTCAGAACTCACCGTTTAGTCACTTTAGCATCCGGTCAACCCTCAACCGCAGCAACATTAATGTTCATTGAGAATATTTGAAAACCGGTGAGCATGTGGTGTGTGATATACGAAGGACATTAGTAGCGTCAGTAGCGGCAGGACGGGCGCGGGTCGCAAGGCTGGAAGTGTTCCGCCAGTCGGCTCGCATGTGTGCTGAAGATTCCAGCTAAGTTGAGTCACGCGCACGTGGCGCGCCTGCGTTTGGCCATAGATATAAGAAAGAAATTTGTTCTGTATTTTATATTTGTATGGTGCTGGCTCTGATGTAACGTCAGCGTCACTACTCTTGCACATGGGAGCGACTCTCTGAGCTCAGCAACCGCTAACAACGTGCCCGTTGCCAATACCAGTATTCTACTAACCTATGATTTATTTATTCAAACTAGTCAATCAGCGCTTTTTGAACGTCAAAATTACATAAGAAAGCCCCAAAACGCCCGCCCTACGTATCAACTTGTATCATTGTATGTAACAGTAGGAAGTGCGTACATGGTGCATCGCCTATTCGCCTGCACAGTCATGTAGCGGCCTCAAATCACAGTGTGCGTATCAACTTGTATCATTGTATGTAACAGTAGGCAGTGCGTACATGGTGCATCGCCTATTCGCCTGCAGCCTGTAGTCATGTAGCGGCCTCAAATCACAGTGTGCGTATCAACTTGTATCATTGTATGTAACAGTAGGCAGTGCGTACATGATGCATCGCCTATTCGCCTGCAGCCTGCAGTCATGTAGCGGCCTCAAATCACAGTGTGCGGATCAACTTGTATCATTGTATGTCGTTGACCGCATAAAAACGCTAGTAAATGCGAGCGGTCAGAGCGCTGGGCCGCTGCCGCTGGCGCCGCGCGGCCGGCGGCGGCGGCGGGCGGCAGGACTGCCTACGTGTAAACATTTTAACCAGGCGCCCCTTTCATCTTAACCGTGTCGTTGTATATTGCCCAAAGAAACAATAATATCACTCATTCGTGTGCCAATCGTTTCAGTAGGTCGAGGCAGAACTCTGTCCTAAAGATATTATTATGTTATTGAGTAGCTGATTGTCTTTAGTGGTGTCGGACGGGCTTTATAGTGCCCCCTTATATTTTTTGCCCCTTTATAGTTTTGTTTTGTTTTGAGTAGGTACTTACATGATGTAAACTGCGCACCATATTGGTGGAGGGGTCTGCGCCCCGCATCCCTCGCTCACAACTGTGTGACGCTGCATTGTTCGCAACCCTCTGCACTTGCCCCGGGGAATTTACATGCATTGTCAAGCAAATTATAACGGGGTATCCTGCGTGAGCGGCGAATATGACGCTGCGAGCGCGACGAACGCGAACAACTCAACGGCATACCCTGCTGCTGCTAGTGCTTGCGGCCTATATGCCAGTCTGCGGCGAGACGCGACGGAACGCCATAGACTACTATTAAATACTAGACACGGAACGCGTACCTTCTTGTTTTGAGGGCGGCCAGACGCGACACCACGAACAACGAAATGGTTGATTCAGAAGCGTTGATCGCCGCAGTGCGTGCGTGAGCAAAGATTGTTTTGGGACAAAAACAATCTTTTTAATACTTCAAATATGAAATATCAAGCAAAATTGTACTGTACTTCTCCATGATTCGAGAAGTAAGGACCAAAATCACGTAGGACATTTGTCGCGTGCAGCATCGCGTCGTATGGCATCGTGTCGTGTCGCTCCGCGTCGCGTCGTATTCGTCGCTCAGCGAAACTGAAGTGGGGGCAATGACTTCCCAGTCGCCGCCGGTGGCGACTGGGAATTTTTATTCCCATTTGCCTCCGGTGGCAATTCCCGCGGGGGCGACTGGGAACATACGTGTATGCCACGGACCTCCAAAGCCGTTTCAAGTCACCCTGTGTCGAGGCTGAGTGATTTTATAAATTATACACAATTTATTAATTTTATGAAAACCGTCCATTCCATACCTTGCTAAAAATAATATTCCCAACCAAAAATAAAATGGTTTATCTTTTTGAGAATAATGTATCATACGGAATAGAGGCTGTCTCTTATTAACCCTGATTAGACTAAACAGCAGAAAAATAAAGCAGTGGTTTAGCAGCGTGGTGCAGCACGAGGTGTGATGTTAGTAAGTCGGTAGGTACTCGTGCTACTCAGTAGTTTAGCAGCGTGGCGCAGCACGAGGTGATGTCAGTAAGTCGGTAGGTACTCGTGCTACTCAGTAGTTTAGCAGCGTGGCGC
The DNA here is from genome assembly GCA_948474745.1 of Oligia latruncula. NCBI lineage: Eukaryota > Metazoa > Arthropoda > Insecta > Lepidoptera > Noctuidae > Oligia > Oligia latruncula. Next base: position 97,400 of record OX419699.1, read on the forward strand.
AGCACGAGGTGTGATGTCAGTAAGTCGGTAGGTACTCGCGCTACTCAGTAGCTCGCCGCACTGTTATTTCGGGCGCTTGCTCCACTAACAGAACCGGCAATGTCACAATGCGGTTAATTGCTTCTATTTTGGCGCTAGTTATTTATTAGTCGTAGCCCGTAATCCGTAGGAGCTCAGAAGTGTCGCCAGAGTTACAAGCGTTTGCTAAACGACAATCGTCACTTTCCTACATCATCGCTAACAGTTCCTATATTGTCTCAAATAGTATCGAATGTTTTATTTGGTCCCTGACAGTGCAGTGACTGATGGCAGCCATGACTCGAGTTCGTTGTATTTATAGCGGTGAGTTCTTACGCACGAGTTGCCGACTTGCCGCCCCTTGCCCCCGTCATCGTCAGCTGCGATATTCCGCGTCTTAGTCCTGGTCCTCTTGTTAGTCGTTTATGAATAAGGAGCTTACCGGTGGGCGGCGGCGCGGGCGCACGAGCGCGGCCCGCATCCTGCGAGTACATCCGCCTGATTCATATGCAGCGCGGCAGGAAGCTCCTCGCAGGGCGTCCTGGGCGTTAGCGTCAACACCTCCAATGTTACGGGCGCACTGCTCTCATGTACACAAGGCACATTCTCCGCACTTTTGAGCTTTACTTAGGTGTCATCAGTCTCATTTTTAGGGTTCCGTAGTTCCTACAAGGAACCCTTATAGTTTCGTCATGTCCGTCTGTCTGTCTGTCCGAGGTTTTGCAGAGAGACCGTTAGTACTAGAAAGCTGTAATTTTGTAGGAGTGCGTATGTCAATTACGCCGACAAAGTGGTAAAATAAAATTTTGGAAAATATTTTTTTTTGGGTAGCTCCCCTACATGTGAAGTGGGAATGAATATTTTTTTCGTCGTCTACCCCATCGTGTGGGATATCGTTGAATAGGTCTTCTAAAATGACTTAGGGGTTGCTAAAATTATTTTTAGATTTAATGCTCCATTTACGAAATATTAAACTTTAAAGCGCAAATTTTTGTTCCAGTAGGGCGTCCTCCCCCCTCTAAAACCTAAACTGCGGGCTTGAAAAATCTGGAAAAATTCACGATGATAGTGCATTTCATGAACTTTAAAGGAAAACTATAGCGGTTAAGATAACTTTATTAGTTTAGCAGTAATATTCGTTGAACTTAGGTTGGATAATTTTGTACCAATAAAAAATCCTTAGCATTATGAAGTAGTTGCTTGTTTATAACGGGTAAAGACTTGCATTGAAAAACAAAATATGTGTTTTTTTATATTCAGAATTAAAAACAACAGAATCGTACTACATTGTGATAACGGGCTACTACGGAACCCTACACTGTGCGTGGCCCGACACGCACTTGGCCGGTTCTCCTTATTAAGGCAGTCCTGACATGTGCCCAAGCACGAGGTTGTGGATTCGAAACCGACCAAAGAGAGTATAACCACGTCTTTGAAACCGATCAAGTACCATCCAGACAGATCACCAGACGGTCAATTCAGTGTTTGCGGGTAAGTTCGTAACAATGCACTTGGGTATTGTGATGTCAGAGTTGTTATTGCCATTATTTTGTTTTAGATTTCGTGAGCTCACGCAGAGCAAATTAGTTCAATGTCCATGACGTTGAATCACAGCGTGCAGCGGTCGCTAAAATGAATACCGGTGTCGCGTGGATCTGTGCGTGTATTTACAGTAATTCCAAGAATTGCATAGTTTACATTGTTGATGGCGAATAACTGCAGTGAATCAGAGGCGCGTGCCGGGCGTACCGCACCCGCACCGCCCGCACCGGACGTCGCCTTACATGCCGTGCGGGAGTACGGTGCATGACGTCACGCTCCATTCATGCATCGCGGCCTTGCGCCCGCGCTCCGAGCAGCGTTCCTCTCCCTGTGCTTGCTTGTGTCATTCATTGTACCGTAATTCAATTGTAAATATGTATGTAACTACTAACCACTCTCTAAGAAAGGCAGACTGCAATGGGTTATAAAATACCTAGTTGTTACCTTGCGATCGTATGATGAACAACCGCTTGGAAAGGCCCAAACGGAAAAAGAAGAAGAGGTAGACTAGTAGCACGTTGGCAAAACGAGACGGAGGAATTGTTTGGTAAATTATGGCTGGTGAAAGCAAAAAACAGAAAAAGCTGCAAATTACCGGAGGAGGCATATACACATCGAGGGGTCCTTCATTAATTAAATAAGTAATTGTTTTTAGTGGTGGTCGCGCCTTGCGAGTTGTAGTTCGTAGATCCAAACACTGATAGACGCTTTACTTTGTGTCAATCATAATAATAGTATTATTTCATCAGCACTGGGGCCCAATTCTGTCGACACACTACAGACATTATTTCGCCACTGTTTTCAAAAATTATATTATATTAATTATATTTCACCAAAAATTATATTAGACACCTCAATATCATTTTTGAAGACCTATCCATAGATACCACACACGTATGGGATAGATGAAAAAAAAAATTTGAGTTTCAGTTCTAAGTATGGGGAACCCCCATAATTTATTATATACTAGCTGTGCCCGCGACTTCGTTCGCGTGGATGTCGGAACACAATAATGTGTCGCTTAGGAAAGGTATAAAAGGAAAAATCTTCCGATCATGTCTGGTAACGCTTCCCTTGCCTGGGGTTCTCAACCATAGCCCTTTCGACTGCACAGCAGTCACTGCGTCTTCAGGGTTCATAATGACAATGCGACGAACGTCACTTTGATTTTTGAGGATAAATAAAAATGAAAGCGCCTGCTCGAGGCTGATTGTCTGACCAAATAGTCATATTATGTCCATTTTATTTTGCATTTGTCTTAGAATACTAAGTTAGACCGGAATAAATCGTAAAATCATACCACCATTTTATTTAAAGTATATCTGAGATTAGTAGGTGAAGTTTGAAGTTAGTTTTTATAAGTCTTGTCTTCTTCTCTGCCGCTCTGCGATAAATTTAGAAATTCTTAACTTGGTATTGTAGATATCTTACATACCAATATTAAGACTTTATCATAGCGTCGAGATATCTAGAAGATAAAAAGAAGAATACATCAATGGTGTTACTCTTAAATCGTACCTACCGAAGTTTATCTGAAAAGTAGTTTGAAGTCTTTCTTAACTTATCCTGTAAACCTGTGCCCACATTTGCTAACTCTCTCTTGGTGGATAGCCATAAGATACCTTGAGGGTCGATATGGTGCATTTCCGACGTTTGGCCCCCAAACTGGAACGGGCCGGGGCCGCCATGGGATCTGGAGGCGATAGTCCTCGCGCGCCTGTATGAGTGGCGCGCGGAGGCACTACGCCGGGGGGAAGATCCGCTTCCGCGGCAAATCGGTGCGGAGCGGACAGATCTCCGGCGCGATCTCATGGCGGCATGGAAAGAGCGACTGTCGCTACCCAGCGCAGGGCACGCCGCGATAGCGGCGATAAGACCCCTCTTTAAGGAGTGGCTAAAGAGGCGCCACGGCGCCCTCACCTACCGCCTGACGCAGGTCCTCACCGGACACGGAAGTTTCGGGAGTTCCTGCACATCATTAGGCGGGAGGAAACGCCCGGGTGTCACCATTGCTAGGATCGCCCAGAGGACACGGTGGAGCACACGGTGGAGGTCTGCCCCGCTTGTGCGGAGCACCGCCGTGTCCTTGTAGAGGCGATCGGCAGCGGCGGCGACCTCTCGCGTCCGGCCCTGGTGCAAGCTATGGTCCGGGGCGAGAGGGAGTGGGAGGCAGTCACCTCCTTCTGCGAAGCAGTCATGCTAGCAAAGGAGGTGGCGGGATGGCTCATGGAGAGAGACTCCCGTCCCAGCCACCGTGGGAGACGCTCCGGGCGTCGGGAGCCGCGTGACGACTCCCGGCCACCGTAGGCGCGGGCCTGCGGGCGGAGAGTAATAGGTAGCTGGGTTTTAGTCAGTAAGAGTCTGACACTCCCTTCCGCTCCACCCAGAGCGGGAGGGGTCATTTGATGATTTCCCATCCAAAAAAAAAAGGTCGATATGGTTTTAACCAAGACAATGGCTAAAAATTTAGTTATTGTCGCGAAGACATAATTTACAATACCTTTTTACGACATGGCAGTGCTACTTGTATTGGGTGTGCACAGTGCACCTTGACATATCGCTGCCGACCGTAGTCGAGTCGACGGCAGCGAAGAGTCCTGGGACGCGGTGGTTTCCTTCTGCGAGACGACCGTTTCGCTGTGGAAAGGGAGAGGGAGATCTCATCCACTCACCCGGCCCGCAGTAGGCGCATCGGGCGTCGGCGGAGGGCGGACAGCGCCCTCTTCCAGCCCCCCTAAACGGGTCCAGGGGCGACCAATTCGGGGACGTCTGTCACCGCCAACACATCAGGACTTGAGCTGGCGGCGCGTAGTGTTCCACGCGCACCCCTCTTTGACGTCACCAGTCGGGGGTTGCGGAAGGATCGTACGGTCCCTCAACCCCCGGCGTAGGTGTGAGACGGAACACTGGGGTGATTTTTAGTCAGTAAGAGCCTAACAGACGTCGCCGCCCGCCCCAGGGCGGCGGACATCCATGAAGATTTTCCACCCCGGAAACAAAAAAAAAGGGTGTGCACCTGCCGAACCTATACTCAATAAATCAACAGCCCGTCTGGAGGTGTGCGTTGAAGCGTTATCATGGTAAAGAAATTTAAAAGAATTCGAAAAAAAGGCAAAAAAACTTTGAAAGTATGATAATTATGATCTTAAAACCTTATGTCACTAAGAAAATGCTTCTCTGTTAACAATGTTAGAAAGGTTGCTTGCCCCTCGAAAGAGCTCCTACATAAAGTTGCCCGTGTGTGCGTTTGTTTCGGCCTTTCTTCTCAGAGTAGTCAGATAGGAAACGACGACTTCATCCAGTTTAAAAAAAAAAAAATGATTGACGTGTAAAAGTGTTTGTACAAACCTACTTACAAAAATAAAATCATTTATCATTGCAATCTTTATCACTCAGAACACCACATCACATAATATTATCTTACATTATCCTCACTTTTTATTTGAAACTAGCTTCTGCCCGCGACTTCGTACGCGGATCCTGTTGGTTATGCCAGCGACAACGGGGTAGTCAAAATCGAAGATCTGAAACGTCTGATGTCGAATTCTAAGAACCCGGGGACTGGATAACAACGGGATGCGCGAGACGATTCGAGACGTCATTTTCAGGCAATAATGAACCAATAGGGTGGTAAACTTGGCCTTGCACTTTGAATGTTGGCATAAATGGGCCTTCTGAAATCTGTTTCGCAACAAAAGATGTCATTTGAAAGGCATTATTGTACGAACGTATGTTGTCCAAGAAATGTTTTGACTGTGATGGTCACCGATTAGCAGTGATCTTAATATTTCTGGAGGATTTTGTAATATTTCAATATGTACTTTCCCACCTGAGCAACACATACCGTTTGTTTCTTTTTGCTATTTAACAGCTTCACAAAAAGTAAAATTTTTAACCATACCTCCGATGGCGGAATATGTGGCGTAGTCAATCATAGGAGTATACGTAAATGCACTCCGTTCCTTATCAACCCAAGGAAGGTCGCCATGCCCTACGGCTATATCTTGAGACACATCCGATTCTTCAGATGATATCGACATTCTGTTCAGAGAATGTCGTAGTCGATCAGAATTCAAACGTTCGTTGCGCTCTCCATCTGTCTCTTCATGCCGCACTCCAGCAATTCTAACTTTCTCACTTTCTGATTATGAATATTTTGTTGTGTGCTTGTTCGGAACAATGTATGATAATCTCACCGTATCAGCGGTCAGTCGCGCATCATATTCTTCACTGGTCTCTAGAGATCTGGATGTAGATGCGTAAATACGCTGAGAACGCAGGCGTGCTTCGCGATCCAAAGAGGTTTCCACGGAGCGAGTTGCAGCCTGATGTTCTCAAACAGCATCAAGTCTCTCCTGACGCTCTTCGGTAGATTCTTGGGATCTTATGATCCTCAATCTTTTAGCTCCTTTGGAACATTGGGAAAGATTTGACCTCTTTCTAGGCATGGTTATAGTTTTATTATGAAGATACCTGATCAATTAAAATCTAAGTGACTGCTCCCCTACCAAGGGTGCCCAGACACGGGATCGTCTGGCGCCCATGTGCTGGTTTGGTCCCTGGGGTGGTCACGGCGTGCTATGTGTTCTGGTGCGCCGGTGATGGGGAGTACTCCCCAGCGGAGGGTCCGGGGACGGACAGCCGCGGCGGGTTCACGGATGAGTGCTAACGCGTGCCCATGTTCCCGCCGTAAGCGGCAGAGGAGGACACAGTGGAGTTTTAGTGGGTTAGAGTCCCACATAACTGCACTATCTCCCCGTGGTAGTGCAGAATGCATGAGCATTTCTAGACGTTAAAAAAAAAAAATGGGAGTTTTGGCCAGTAGAGTCAAATGTTCAATGATATACCATCGTCATCGAAAATCAGTCCTAAACTGTTACCGCCTTCACCGCGTGGAGGTGAAATTAGTGATAGCTTAGATTTCCACATCAGATGTTTCTGATCTTCGATTTTTATAAGTCAACAGGAAATGCCCATCAGACCGAATAACTTTTACTAAGACGTCATTCCTATATGTGTTATGGTGTAGCTGGGCTCTTGGAGTTCCCCATCAGGTGTTCCAGATCTTCAAATTTATTCTCTCAGCAGAAAATCCTCATCACGTGGAACAATTTTTGCTATGGTACCATTTTTGTATCTCTTATAGTTAAGCTGGTCTGTTTCGGTTCTGCATCAGGTGTTCAAGTTTTCAAGAAACATTATAGCCTGAATGTTGTCCAGCCATAATAACTATACAACAAAAAAAAAAATCAGCGCAGGCCCGAGGCGTGTACGTACTCTGATAGAATACCTTAACAAATGTTCGCCGTGATTCTTTAAATTGACATAACTTTTTTATTTATGAACCGATTGACATGAAATAAACACTAAATGTTAAGTGAAGCCTAATACAATATATTAGTGAAAACCGCATCTAAATCGAATAAGCCGTTTCTGATATTAGCGTGCACAAACAAACAGACAAACAGACAAACCGACAAACAGACAAACAGACAAAAAAAAATTAATTACAATTTCGGGTTCGGTATCGATATAATAACAACCCCTGCTACTTTTTTTTTTATATTTCCATTGTACAGACACCACTTTTCTACAAATTTATTATTATGTATATAGATGTATAGATTCTTTTAGCGCCACTAATCAACCAACAATCGAAAGCGATTAACATTATATTATGTAATCATTATCATTACTTTTTCAAATAACACAGGCAGAAGTGACTGTGATAGTCATCTTATAGGTAAGCCTGCATGACGTGATTATTCACATAATAATGTTATAAACACAATAATTATGTTTTCGTTAGTACTATAAAGCGCCAATAGATGTCATTACGTGTATCCAACTTACGTAATGAAAGTTGTTGTAGAATACTTTAAATTGATTATATCTTTTGATACAGTGAAGCGATTGCGATGAAACCAAAACTAATCACTACTCCGAGTTCTACACTATATTTGAGTATAAAAATTAACCATATTGGTTTGGTACTTTTTACGTTGAACCTGTTCAAATCAAATTTTGTCACATCCAAACAGACAAACCGACAAACAGACAAAAATTCTAAAAATTGATGAAATGGCATCTGTTGGTTATCCTATAACACCCCAACTATTTTTTTTTTAAATATTTTCAATGTACAGAAACGCCTCGTCTACAGATTTATTATATGTATAGATAGATAGATGTCAAGGTATTGTGAATGTCAAGTTTATATTGGATCATGTCATTATTATTACTAGAAATTGTCACTGTGCTATCATCTGCAAATAAAGTCATAGGGTGTGAAGTTGATTTTGGCAAGTCATTAATATACAGTGTAAAAAGCGCTGACATAAAAGTCCAATATTCTACACCGCAGTGCACATTGTTAAAATTCTCTGTCGAATATAGGCCTCGACATTTTTTCTTTAATTTTAGGCCGCATAGTTTTCGGCTTTTGATGAAAAATGTAAAAAAAAATACCGTTCGCCCCCCCTTATCTCCGAAGTTTGCAAAGAGAAAAATCTAAAATGTTTCTATATGATAGAAGTTTATGTAAAGATTATAGGAAAAATACAACGAAATCTCTAAATAGCACACTTTTTCAGAAATCATTAACAAAAGTTACTTTAGTTCCACTATCGGTCAAGAGATGGCGCTGACATAAAACTCCAATATTCTACACCGCAGTGCACATTGTTAAAATTCTCTGTCGAATATAGGCCTCGCCGGTGAAAATTTAAAAACATAATGATGGTACGGATCCCTCGGTGCGCGAGTCCGACTCACTATTGCCCGGTTTTTTCGCTGCACTACGTAGGCATATCAAAGAGATTGTGATTGGAGTGATTGGTATTTTAGCAAAGACAAAAAAAAGAACTGAAAAATGCTTCACCAATGGGATAACAGTTAACTGTCCATTATGTTATCCTTTTATGATTCTGCCAAAGTGGCCTTGGTGGCCATGGGAACTCGGTAATAAAACGCAACCCCATCGATTTTGGACTCGTTGATTCGTCTTGACAAAGAAAGACTCCAGAGTCTTTCTTTTAGTTTACGGCAAATAAAAAAAAAAAACAAGCTGTAAAGGATGTCGTCGCCGGTGCCGGCACAAAGATGTCCAGTTGTTGATAAAGGATTTATTTACACAAACGTACAATATTTAATATAGGACCAATCCACACAGCCTTTTCCCAGAAGGGACGAAGGAGGGGATAAGGTGTCCTCTAAACCAAAAAAAAAAAAAATAATAATAACCCCACCGCCGTATCTCTACGTTGACGTCGTGGTGGGGCTTGCGCGCTCCGAACTCTAGGCCTATGCCGGAAGAGTTTACTTTGCCGGAACAGGTCTAAGGTGAGGAGCCAGACAAAGAGAGATACAGAAACCCGCAGGGCAGCATGTGGCGAGCTGTTGGGCAGTAGCGACCCCACGGACCCTATCTCCCGGGAGAAGTCTTGTTCCTCATCTCTGGCTTGCCTTTATTGGCCGGCTGGAGTGAACAATGACGGGGAACGGAGCTCCCACCTCATTCTTGCCTTTATTGGCCGGCTTGAGTGAAGATTCGCAAGAGCAAACGTGCTCGGAGGAAGGAAGTATTCCAGTAAGATGCTGGTAGGGATCTTGACCGTACTTCCGGGATTGTCCTGATAGCCGTAGAATACCTCTCCACTCCTCATAAGAACCTTAGGACATGTTGCCCCCTTGTTGCTACGTCACTATGTGCTAGCGACCATTTCTGGGGGCCCATTATTGAGTGTGCAAGTCACCCCCTGCCATTTTATCCGTGCATATATAAAACATTGATCAGGCAGGGGTCATAGTTGTTCCATAGTTCTTGGTAACCAGTCCACTTTAGCCACCCAAACCCATAGTCCAACTTTTTATTTTTTCATATCCTGCAATAGTCCTACACCAACCGGGGGTTGTCCTTGGGTGCACTTGCATAGTGCATACAGGGTTAATCGTCGGTTGGTGCCGCATTTTAATAAAATTTCCTAAGGGGCCTCTGCGAGTAGGCTTCGGCACCTCGTATGCCTTCCAAAGGACCGGGACCCCATGGTCCCGAGATATATAAATTCATAAAAAATAAATAATAATAAATTTATTTCAGACCATAAGTCCATAAAACCACACACATTACAATTTTATACACAAAAACATACATACATACATAAAAACACATAGCTACCTACACAAAACATACACTAAGAAAACACACTATTTTAAATATTGGAATGACGCACGATGAGTGGTCATCCATTTCCACATCATTGGACTGTCTGTCCTGTCGGCTACTATAGCCACCAAGCTGTTGGAGCTGTCGCGCACTCGCCGCATCAGGGATGCTATCCGTGTCCGCATCAGTGCGTAAAAATCTGGCACGCCATTCTCCGCGAACATCCCCGATGCACTGCAAAAGCGCGGCAGCCCCAACATAACTCTGAAGGCGTTGTTGTATTGGACTCGCAGAGCATTGTACGAGCTTTTTGTATAGCTGACCCATAGGGCACACGTGTACATAGATTGGCAATACGCTATAAAGAGTGTAATTTTCACCTCCCTAGTACAAACGCCAATGCTCTGCGTTCCCTCTCCACGTCTACACCGTCGGACAGACTATCGGTGATCCAATGCCCCAGGTACTTGAACTTCGTGACCCTGGAAAGCTGAGCGCCTCCCAAGGTGGCTGGTGGGACAGTATCATAACATTTGTTACCCGCTTTGAAAACCAGTAGCTCGCTCTTGGTCGCATTGTACCTGAGACCGTGAGCCACCGCATAGTCCTCACAGATGCGAAGAAGCCTCCTAAGTGTACTGATCGAAAAATGACAATAAGTCTAGATTTAGGCTAATTAAGTAGCGATGGCCCGTGTGACTATTCCAAGTAGGACGTAATCCACAGATGCACCACTAGTTCAGTTTTTTCTCAATCAAAATAAAATATACTAGCGGAGGTCATTAACCATCGGAGAATCTCGACATCGCGATTCAGAAACGTGACGTAATGCGTCAGCGCCATCTAGCGTCGAGTTGCGGTATGTTGTGGTGTCTCTTGTAGATGATAGGTGGCGTTGGTAGGTTAAAAGGTGGTTTGTTACAATCTCCCCCTCAGTTATCGAAGACTTCTCGGCGAGAAGAACTGGAGAGTTATTGTTTCCTGGGACGTCCACGGCCTCTTTTACTGGCGGGAAGTGTGGTCTGCGTAACCAACTTCTTCGTAGGTCGTCCCCTTCTTCTGAGCGGGTGTACACTTGTACAGGCTCAGGAACTTCGGTGGAATTTTCAGAACACGGGGTGCTCTTCTTCCTTCTTCATCTGGACGGGAACTGTTCCGAGAGCAAAACCACTGGCATCTGTTTTCAAGATGTACTGGTTCCGTCTGCGTGTTTCAGGACAGGCGCAGTTGTAAGCCGGTGTTTCAGTGTGTTATATGCATCTTCTTGTTCCGCATTCCATTCTTCTACTACTAATACTTCTTGTCGGACAGGTTGACTGACATCGCTTTAGGTGAGGTCTTCACAGTTGACGTCGTTATTCTGCCTGAACGAGTGACGTACTTCTGTTGATCCTTGTCGGGCCCCACGTTGGGCGCCAGTTTGTAAAGGATGTCGTCGCCGGTGCCGGCACAAAGAAGTCCAGTTGTTGATAAAGGATTTATTTACACAAACGTACAATATTTAATATAGGACGAATCCACAGATCCACATAGCTTTTTCCCAGAAGGGACGAAGGAGGGGATAAGGTGTCCTCTAAACTAAACCAAAAATGACAATAAGTCTAGATTTAGGCTAACTAAGTAGCGATGTCCCGTGTGACTATTCCAAGTAGGACGCCAGTAATAAAAGTGCTCTGTGGTAGGACGTAATCCACAGACAGATGCACCACTAGTTCAGTTTTTTCTCAATCAAAATAAAATATACTAGCGGAGGTCATTAACCATCGGAGAATCTCGACATAGCGAAGTGACAAAGTGGTGTATTGCAGGGACGTATAGCGTTCGGGATGTGGGCTATTCATTGACTTATAAAAGTATGGACTGGAAATACCTACAAAAAAAGGGTGCATACCTACAACTCATATTACCGCATAAAATGGCTGCCGTTGCTAGGGTTGTGTCAATCAAGGAACATAGCTGTTACTCTAACGATTCAAGATGCCGAATCCCGTTCGAACCAAACTCAATATTTATGCGTCCAACTATACCAGAAGATATATACAAAATAATTAAAGCCCTAAAGAACACAAATAGTACCGGATATGACAATATATCAACAAAAATTTTAAAGCACGTATCCATTAAATTATCACCTATACTTAGTCATATAATAAATTTATGTATAGCAAATGGAGTCTACCCAGAAAAGTTAAAATTAACTCTAATTAAGCCTTTATTTAAAAAAATAAATAAAAATGACATGAGCTGCTATCGTCCAATAGCGCTTGTACCAGTCTTATCAAAGATATTCGAGAAAGTGATTCATGATGGTATTTACAAACTTACTTTGTAAAGAACAGATTGGCTTAAGTAAAAATAAATCTATTAATATAGCAGTATATTATAATTTTCTCCACGACATATTAACCCACATGGATAAAGGTAAACAAACGTGTGCACTGGACCTCCAAAAGGCTTTCGATTATGTAGACCACAAAATGCTCTTAGATAAATTATACGCCTATGGTGTCAGAGGAAACATTTATGACCTGATTAAATCTTACTTAAGTAATAGAACGCAAATAACGCAAATAACAAGGATATGTCCTGATGAAAAAAAACTGGTAACTTATTCATCCTCATGTAGACAGGTTACATCAGGCGTTCCGCAAGGAAGTGTAGTGGGTCCGCTTCTTTTTATAATTTACGTCAATGACCTTCCAAAAGCGACAAAATACTTAAAACAATCCTATTTGCTGATGATAGTACAGTACTGTTCACAGGAGATAATAAATCACACATGGAACCTGAGATAAATATGACTTTAGATAGCACTATAAACTGGTTGGCATCAAACAATTTACACATTAATCTCGACAAAACCAACTTCATGACATTCAGGAGTAGAGTAATTAAAATAGCAAACATGAACATAAATTACCGAGATAATAAGATCCAAGAAGTTGACGTCACAAGATTTCTGGGTATAAATATAGATAATAATTTGAATTTTAAAGAACATATCCATATATTATGCACTAAATTGAATACCTTCTCTTATGCATTGTTTAAACTTAAACAAACGGTCAGTACCTCTACAGTCCTTACAGCATACAACGGCTATGTTGCACCTATTCTAAAGTATTGTGTTATTTTTTGGGGTAATTCTACTGATAAAGAAGCGGTATTTAAAGCTCAAAAGAAATGTATACGAGCCATAACTAGTCTAAAAGTAACTGACAGCTGCAGACCATCATTTTTAAAATCAAATATTCTTACGTTGCCATGTATATAGGGTGACTGGTAATTAGTGACCGATATTTAAACACGTGATTTTACTCATCATTATGAACAACTTTTACTATGGGACCAAACCTGAAATCGCGAAAAAAAAATCAGCTGTTCCCTACATTTATGTTCGTTTAACTCGTCAAAATGTAGGGAACAGCTGATTTTTTTTTCACGATTTCAAATTTGGTCCATAGTAAAAGTTGTTCATAATGATGAGTAAAATCACGTGTTTAAGTATCGGTCACTAATTACCAGTCACCCTATATATATATTAGAGGTTATAATGTTCGTTAGGAAAAACACAAACTACTTTAATAAGTTCAATAGCAAAAGATACAAATACCATATATGTTTACCAAATACCACTCAATAAAACAGCGTTATTAAATAAAAGTATATTATGTATGGCTCCACGCATATTACATTCCATTTACCAAATTCACTTCTGGAGATAGGTGATATAAATATATTTAAAAACAATATAAAAACAATGCTACTAAAAAAAGCATATTACTCTGTCACTGAATATTTACAGGATAAACTTATATAATGTTACTCCATACGATATTTTAAATAATGTCTTTTATTGTTAACATTCTAGTTTCGATTCGTTTCGTTTCGTCTGTGTACCTATTTGTAAATTTGCATGCCTTATGGTAGGATATGGCTAATGGACACTATTGTTTGTATGAGACCTTTTCTTTTGTACCCATATTCGCAAATGAATAAATGATTATGATTATGATTATTGTGATTATACAATTCACACATGAATTTAACTGTGTGTGAACCACGGGCCGGACCTAGCAAGGTCATTCGGAGTTCGGACCGAATAAGACGCAGGATTATTTAAGTATGTAAACATCGCAGAACATACCGATATCGTTTCAGGCGGAGGAACTAGTTTCGGAAACTGTTACGGCAACGGTACAACCCTATTCTTTTTGACATATTATTGTAAACAAACGAGTGAATTAACAAAATACATTAAAAAGGTCTGTTATACGGAAATTAACCCAAATATCAATACTTTAGCCATAAATTCATGAACGCGTTACAATTGTATCATTGAATGTGTATTATTGTATGTATTATTGCATGAAAACCGGCTACTAACCTGTGGAAAGACAATTGAGGTTGATTTTCATTATTTCTTGCACCACACTTCACAATACAACACCCAGGCATGTTGAATTGCTGTTTTCCAACATTTACATGCAGTTTTAAAAGATAAAATCCTCGTAATTTTCTCGCAAATCTCAATAATACAAAAAGTAAACAACCATATGACAGCACAACTACCACGAAACTCGCCGCATAAGATGGCTGCTACGGCACTTACCTACAACTCGCACTACGTCAAGACAAAATGTTGCCATAATGAGCAACAACTTAAAATATTGTTGTCTCTTTTATCAAATACGATTATCTTATTAGAAAGAACGAGGCAAAACTATATTTCACATTCTGAATCATATATATCTCATATTTGTATAAGCAAATGTATGTAAAGAATAACGCGGCTTCTCCATGTTTTCCTATCTCAATGGGGCTATTACATAATAGTGCTTTTTTTTTACCTTTCCCGAACTCGTGCGTTCTCTTTCCCAACTGTCAAAATAATGTCTATTAAAAAGAAAAACCAACCATGAAGTTTTTACTAAAGAGTTTTTGTGATTCATACAAATACGTATATTTCTAAAAAGAAGCTACTAATTTATTTCAATATCAGATTTAATTGAATGAGTTAGGTTAGGTTTCATTTCATTTCATCTCATTAAATTTCATTTTCATTTCATACCAATAAAAAAAATATACTGAAGACTAAGCTGTATGGATAGTTCCCTTTGCCTACCAAAATGGGTGAAGAAAAAAAAACTGCTTATATTCTACGGTTGGCGCCATTTTCCAGAAAAAATGATTAGTTGGTTGAGTTTATTGTGTTTTTATTATTTTATTAAATTGCTTCATTTTTTCGCAACTGTATTAAAAATAGTCGTTCAGTACACCTGCGGAACCGTCATTGCAACTTGTTCCGACTGTCAACCCTCGCCTTCGCCTGCGCCTCGGCTCGGGTAGACATTTGTCGGAACTCTTTGCAATGACAGCCTTTCCGCACTTGTAATGAAATGAAATATACTATTCTTTGTCGGTGCCATGTCGGTGCACTCTTGACAGAGGGGTCGTGTCTGTTTGTATATATTAGTCTATGGGGTCGTGGTCATCGCGTTGCAGTGAGATTTCGAACAGCCGTGATTTGATCTGATCGTAAAATAAGATGCAGTTTGGAATATTAGCAGTTGGTGGTCTGATCCGCAGTCCGCTCCGGGTAATGTGTAGGCATTTCTGATTGAGGTTTGCCAGCGTCAACCTGTTATTGGTTGTTAATAACAAAATACTAAAAATAATTTTAATCGGAATAAAATTATTTTTAACTTTTTATTTCTTTTTAATAAAAACCAATAAAAGCTTGTTTAAAAAAACATGTAAGAAAGTGTCGATAAATTATAATGTGCAGGGCGTGCGGGCTGGTGTGCAGACGGCGAGGTAGTGTCAGTGGTGGAAGAAGCGGCAGGCGGAGGTGGAGACGGGCCGGCGTACGCGGCGCGCCAGCGAACCAGCGTGCTGGCGCCCGTGGGCCACGCCGCCACGCTGGACTGCAGTGTGCTGCACCTGCGCGACAAGTCGGTCAGTAACTCAAAGCATTTATTGAAATTAATTCAATTATAGGCACTTTGAACTGTCAAAGAGTCGGTCATCCAGGAAGATGAAGCTAATTGCCTATTCCAAAGCGTAGTAGATTTCTATGGAAAGGTACGGTCAAGAAAGTCCCTTTTACTCATTTTTACCGACTTTACAAAAAGGAGGAGGTACTATGTTCGGGTGTTTGTATGTTTTATTTTTATTTTGTATTTTTGTTCATCGAATACTCCGCCAATTGTCGACAGATTTTCAAAATTCTTTTTTTGTTCGAAAGTAGATAGTTCTGAAGTAGTCCCATTGTCACCAAGTTAGGATCTGATGATGGGATCTTAGAGAAATCGAGGGCAACCCTCAAATTTTGTAGGCTCACTTATTGTTTTTCGCATATTTTATGAAGTATCTTGTGTATTTGTGTATGGTTGTCACCATCTCAGGTAGCTGAGCTGATGATGGAAGGTACAACTCCTTAAAAGTAAGAAGTTACTCGAACAGGCAAGGACTGTTTTTATTAGTAAATTGTTTTGATGTTTGATAGGGCATTTGCCACATTTGGGCTCATGATCATCAAGTCATGACCTGATGCTGCAGTCAGGATAGTCTGCAGAGTACCTAACTCCTCGACAACTAACAGTAGATATATCGTGTTTAGGCTCATTGAAAAGGGCTCGATGTGTGGATAAACGTACTGTTACTGAGGAACACCGAAGACCTGATGCTGAAGCCAGGAGCATCAGAAAAAGTACAAACCTTTAAATTACAGCACCGTAGTGTGCACCGTGTTTGGGCTCATTTTAAACAGGACTAATTTTAAGTTCAATGCAATGTTGACATAAGTCTGGCCTGATGCTGCAGCCAGGATTATCAGCATCTAATCTAAAAACTAATAAAAGGAGAACTCCTCAACAATTAACCGTCCCTGCATCGAGAAAAGGAATATTTTATAAAAAGGCGATGGGCAAGTTGACATTAGGCTATTGTAACTTAGATAAATTATAAATAGATCCACTAAAAAGCGAGAAATAAAAACTATTTAACAAAAAAAAAACCGACTTCCAAAAAAAACACTACACACTGAAAAAAAAAAACTACAAACTGAAAAATAACTTTAATTTCGGAAGTCGGTGGCAAAAACTAAAATACTGATCCCTAAGACACCGACTTCCGAAATTAAAGTTATTTTTCAGTTTGTAGTGTTTTTTTTTTCAGTTTGTAGTGTTTTTTTTAAATCAAAATATTCGTTACGTCTCAATCAACTTGTAATTATAAATGTGAGAACGATGTAACAAAGACGTGGCAGCTAATACAGTGCCTTACGACGGCGCCCGTTCACGAACATGATGTTCAGCATCACCATGTAAGTACTGCATGTCCTTAGGGGGTAGCATTAGTGACGAAAATTGCTCGGCTGTTGTTTGTGTTACGTTTGATATTGTGGGAAATAGGTCGCAGGAGGAAAGAAAAGACGTGTGCACTGTTCAACGGACCGATTTATATTAAACAGAAAACATTTGAATAACCGACATCAACGAATGATCGAAAGAGTGAATGATCTAATCGAATGATTGAATCGAGTAGGTACTTATTTTAATCTGACAACACTGGGATTTTTGTAATATTCCAACAGATTCCCTCTCAAAAATGCAAGTATACAGAAAAAATAATATCGACAAATACTAACTTAATTTATTAGTAATTTTAAAAGCTGAAAATAAATTTTAGCTTTTGTTATTTTAAATCGGATGTGTTTTTATCAAACGTAGCAATATGGACGCCATTTTAGTTTCAATGTTATTTTAATCAAATGTTCCTTCAGTTAGATAAAAACACCGATTGATGTTTACAAATCATAATATGAATTAACAATATGGTTTATGTAATAAATCGTTTTATGTAACTCACATCTTAATTTGTGGTTTTATCTAAAACATCCTAATTAAAATTACAAAATCAAATGAATTGACAATAATGGTTAGAAAAGCTACTAAGCGACTATAGGATTTTAAAATTGGTTTGATTAACCAGAATTATTTAATTAGTAAGCAATTGCAAACTATAATTGCTTTGACGCGTCGACATTTACATATATATTAGAAATGTTGAATAGCTTGGTTTCTTTGTAAATTTTGTGTGTGGGGGTCAGATAGTGGTAGTGAAATAGGACTTTTATAATTCTGTTTTGCGCTCTTTGTAGCCTTTCTAGGTTGGTTTTAGCTGCTGAACCCCACATTTCTATAAGATATTCAATGTACGGTTTCACCAATGAATTGAATTATTTATTTAATGAATGAATTATAAATAGTGCGACGGACCTTAAGAGGAAAGCATCTCACAATTCGACGTAACGCCCCCGTTAGGCTTAATATTTTAGAACGAGTTTTCTCGATATGTGGTTTCCACGTAAGTTGATTATCTATACATATAATAAATCTGTAGACGAGGCGACATTCTAGATGTTTCTACAATGGAAGGTTATAGAACTATCTGCGGCACTATATAAGGCCGGGATGCGCGACGACCAACACAGTTTGGATAAAGCGACAAGAGCGAAAACATCAAGCGATCTTCAAGTGCGAATTAAGAGTGATCAGTAGTGTAATTGTGTTTTAATAATTAGTCTGTTTGAGCTGTAATTAGTGTTGTAAAATAAATTGTTATTTTTGTCACGAACCCGAAGCTCGTAACAGTATTTAATACTTTTATTTACTTACAGGAGTAGGGTAGGAGTAGTGTGGGAGTAGGGTAGGAGTAGGGTAGGAGTTGGGTAGGAGTAGTGTAGGAGTAGGGTAGGAGTAGGTTAGGAGTAGGGTAGAAGTAGGGTAGGAGTAGGGTAGGAGTAGTGTAGGAGTAGGGTAGGGTAAGGGGTAGGACACCACGCGAACGATAGCGCCGGGCAGCTAGAAATAATTTATATGGCAAAACAACGTTTGCTGGGTCAGCTAGTCTAGAATAAGTCCGAGATATTTCTCTTTATTAACTTTATTTATATTGGCTCTAAGAGGTTTGTGATCTGAGATTTTTTTGTTTTTAGCTGCAAATATTATGTAGTTGGTTTTGGATGTATTGATAGGTATAGTTAACAGGTTATTTAGAAACCATCTTTCCAAGATAATGAGATCCTCTTGTGCGTCCAGGGTGCTTACTCTCGAGTTTAATTCCGATAGATCGACATTGGAATTGTGACGTTTCGTACTCTTGAATTCGATGCTAGCGCCAATTGATTTTTATATTGGGTGTCCATTTTGGGGAACTAAGTGGAATTGGGAATAGGCTTGGCGTGTCGTAAACGGTACTCTTGAGTGTATTTTGACAGCTGTGTATTGCGTCAATATTGCGTTGGGATAGTTTGTTGATAGTGATTTTTCCAATAACAAAAGTGTAACTTTTTAGAAATTATTTTGCGTTTTAAGTGGTTTTTTGTGGGTTCTATGAGTATAATATGGCACGATAAGCAGTAATATATAGTGTTTTACGTAATTCCCATAAAAAACAACTGAAACAAAGACGAGATGAGCGTCGGATGATGCGTTATATGAACAAAGCGTTTTCTATGAATAAATACGAATTTAAAGCAAATTACGGAGTGAGCAAGGATTTTACTCCTCCTTCGTATTACATAACAACATTTTTATCCTATCTCTATACAATAAAAACTATCTAGAACATTAACTTAATAAAATCGGACTTCGGCATGTTTTCATTATACAAAATTCTTTCTATCTCTAAAACCCGTAGACCGATTTTCATAATTCAAACTAGAACATCAGTTTTGAACATAATCCTCTCATTTGACACTAAAATATCGCAAATATTCCTATAAACAAAAATCCTCGTTTTCAAGTTACCTACGTAATAATTTTGCTTCGTACATTAAAATTAAATATTGATATCAGATTCTAATACGAAAACTAATAATAAAAACCAGTTAGAAAGCTAATTAGAGCAATACAAACACTTAAAATCTACTTAATTAGAAAATCAAAATCCTACTCAGTAAAACAGGTAGCACATATCGACTCCCATGCTAGGGTCTTAATTATCCTATTCTAACTATCACTTTTACATATTCTAATATCACTTCACTGGTATCTCAGTAATGTTCACTATTCACATAAACACGTTCGGCGTTCGTTACAAAAACATTAAGTACTTTATGAAGCAGTTGTTTATCTATTTACTTGGTATCATTTGTATAAAACTGTAATACTAATTAGGTAAGTAACTTAGAAAAAGAACCAAACGCGAACAATATTGTCATAAACAAACAAACATATGTTTGAAATTGGAGAACTTACACGCAGTCTTTTTTTTAGAAGTGTAGGCAACGATCCTACCGCATGCAGCCAAAGTCATGGTTAATTTTATGATTTTAATCATTTTCTTACGCCCAAATGAATTAAATACTTTATAATTAATCAATTAAAGAACTATTTATATCATTTTTATTTATTAGCCTTGTTATTTAAAAGATAAAGCATTTTAAAGCCCCATTACCGGTTTATCGTAATGAGTTGAACCACACTATTGCAGCCCGTTACGTAGCTAACTTCACGTGTAACAAAATAATGGCAGACCAATGTCAATTTCATTTCAATGGTGACAATATTGTTTTCAAGAGTACCGAATCACGTGACTGTAAAATTAACATCGGAATCGTATTGGCCTTTCATTAGAATTAAAATTAATTTGGAGAGTTAGCCCCCTGTATTATTGTGTCAATTGAGTGACCGAAATAAAATATAAAAATATCAGTATGGAACGGTGTTTCTGTGCGTGAGAACTAGACGTTGTTTGTGTAGACTAGCGTCTAATTGCTCATCACTGATACTAGCTCTGTCTATAAAGAACTATAAAGCCAAAGCCCCGAAATGAGTATCGTAAACAATTCTCGCGCGATCCAGAAATATCATCGGAATGAATCGACGCCGAGTGTGAAATGTGAAACGCATTACAAGATTACACGATGTGAGGATTGTGGGCACGGGCACGCGGACGCGACACCCGCGTTGACCGCGGCGCGGGTCCGTGGGATACACGCGCGACGTCACCGCGCGGCTAAAAACAAACACCTGACACTGATCATGAGCGATTTGAAAAATGCCGGTCAACGACTTGCTCTCCCCCCCCGAATCACGCGCACGGCACGCCACATATAGCGGCACGCGCCAGGGCAGCCGCGCACGCGCCGCACGCCCACCGTGCATGCTCCCGGAAGCGCCCGCTGCCAATACTACGCTATAATTTTCGCGAAATGTTTGCATCGCGACGTCATCACATTTTTGTATTTACTCATCCACGCCCACAGAGTGAGTAAGCCGGATTTGATCGAGTTACGATTGTTTTTAATTTTGAATGGATACTGGCCAAGTGTATCCTATCCTCTTGTACTGGCACACAGTTGTGTTGTTAGGTGTATATATATCCTTGCCTCCTTGGTTGCACGTTGCACGGCAGATCTACGAACAAGAAGAGGTGTTTTTGAACCGCTATTTACTAGTGGATTTTATTTTATTAATTTTAAGAAAACTTACAGCTAGTAATACAGTCGAGTAATCACAAGTAATATGTAGAAGAAAGCTAATTACAAGTTTACCTACACTTTATAAACTTATGTGTAAAATGGATAAAACGGTACAAAACAGCGTGAGAGTTAAACATAGAAACAACTATAGAGAATAAACAAACATAAAATACATAACACAACAAAGATACACTACAAAGAAAAAGTTATTTAACATTTTTAAAATTTCTGGACACTATATTTTGTGAATAAATCAAACTCAACATCCCGGCACACCATATTGAACGTTCGACGTGCTCTTAAAATATATGTATTTAGCCTATAGATAGTTCTCACAATAGGAATGAAGAAGATGAGGTCTCCGAAGAAACACAGACAGCTCAGGGACGTCAGTAGACCCGTTCATTATACTAAATAGGAAAGCAAGATTCAGGAAGATAAGTATTTGAACGATATTGAGTGTACCTTAAAAATCGCCTTTCAATGCCTTCAAGGCGATTAATATAAACATTGTAATTTGGATTCCTTTGAGAAGCATATTCGAGATGGGTACGGACCTAAGCACAGTATAGAATTTTCATGGTTTTGAAATTCTTAAACTCAGAGGAGACCCTAAAAATAAAACCTAACGCTTTAGAAGCCTTGTTGATTAAATTGTCAATGTGCGCATCAAGCAAAAGCTTTGAGTCAAAAATTACCCCAGGATCTTTGATGACGTTGACTCTGGCAATTGAGGTATTCGGTAATTTGTAATCGTACCCATAATAGATACACACATAACATTTTGAAATATTTGTATAGGTACTAATATTATCAAGAGGTAAAATTTGCTGTTTGTTTGTATGTAATTTTGTATGTAGGGGTAATCTCTGGAAATACCGGTGGGATTGAATTTATTTTTATTGCATTTGGTAGCCCAATTCTTGAAGAAGGCAAAGGCTGTTTAACATCACGAGTCACGTTACGAGCCTTAGGAGCCAAGCAAAAAAAAACTAAACGAAAACAAGGTAACAGCGCGGGCGGGCGATGCGATGGAAAGCGACGCGGTGGATCGGGGGCTACTGTCACGCAAACGAAGTCGCGGGCATAAGCTAGTTGTTATCTAAAAACCGGAGTCTTTGGTCAATGTCGAGGATACAAAAATAAACCTGCAGATAATCTATTTTCACTCACTTGCATCCCACACCAAAGGCCTGCCTAACTTCTAAGGCATTATGATCATTCCGTCTGGTCCCTTCCCATCGTCGCTTGCCAAGCCGAAAGCAGCATGGTTCTAAAACAGCTCGCACCCCGGTGTTGACACGACGTGAGCACGTCGGATGATGTCATTATGATCATTCCGTCTGGTCCCTTCCCATCGTCGCTTGCCAAGCCGAAAGCAGCATGGTTCTAAAACAGCTCGCACCCCGGTGTTGACACGACGTGAGCACGTCGGATGATGTCATTATGATCATTCCGTCTGGTCCCTTCCCATCGTCGCTTGCCAAGCCGAAAGCAGCATGGTTCTAAAACAGCTCGCACCCCGGTGTTGACACGACGTGAGCACGTCGGATGATGTCATTATGATCATTCCGTCTGGTCCCTTCCCATCGTCGCTTGCCAAGCCGAAAGCAGCATGGTTCTAAAACAGCTCGCACCCCGGTGTTGACACGACGTGAGCACGTCGGATGATGTCATTATGATCATTCCGTCTGGTCCCTTCCCATCGTCGCTTGCCAAGCCGAAAGCAGCATGGTTCTAAAACAGCTCGCACCCCGGTGTTGACACGACGTGAGCACGTCGGATGATGTCATTATGATCATTCCGTCTGGTCCCTTCCCATCGTCGCTTGCCAAGCCGAAAGCAGCATGGTTCTAAAACAGCTCGCACCCCGGTGTTGACACGACGTGAGCACGTCGGATGATGTCATTATGATCATTCCGTCTGGTCCCTTCCCATCGTCGCTTGCCAAGCCGAAAGCAGCATGGTTCTAAAACAGCTCGCACCCCGGTGTTGACACGACGTGAGCACGTCGGATGATGTCATTCATTAATAAAAAAACTTTTTAACAAAAAAAAAAACCGACTTCCAAAAAAACACTACAAAGTGAAAAATAACTTTAATTTCGGAAGTCGGTGTCTTTGGATCTCTACCTATTTTAGTTTTTGCCACCGACTTCCGAAATTAAAATTATTTTTCACTTTGTAGTGTTTTTTTGGAAGTCGGTTTTTTTTTGTTAAAAAGTTTTTATTTCTCGCTTTTAAGTGGGTCTGTTTATAATATATCTAAGTTACAATAGCCTAATGTCAACTTGCCCAACGCCTTTTACAAAATATTGCTTTTCCCGATGCGATGCAGGGACTTGAGGACTTCTAGTATTCCACCATCAGCTCCATTTCACCATTCGCATTGTGATGAGCATAAATTGCTTAGCAACCATATTAAAGTAATCGAATCGCAACCCGTGAAATACTTATTATTAAGTAGTTCCGTTGGCCATCTGTGGTCTTCTTCATCAGTTAAACTTCACCAAATGGTGGTTTCCGAGAGCAAATGCATGAGTTACTGTAAAAAATACTCAAATCGCTATAGGAGTCCCTATAATATTTGAGGAGTTCCCTCAATTCCTCGTGGATCCCATCATCAGAACTGGATTTTGATAAAAATGGGACCAATCTGGAAGTATATCCTTTTAAATAAAAAAAGAATTTTCCAAATCGGTTTATAAATAACGGCGTACTGAGGTAACAAACATAAAAAAAAATACAACCGAATTGAGAACCTCCTCCTTTTTTTGAAGTAGGTTAAAAAAAATAGCCCACCGGTATCCTGAACAGGTCCTAGCTACCGGTGCGCCTGCGCGGTGGTCAGGAATCCAGAGAGACGAACCTCCTAACAATGTAAGCCCTGTCCAGAAGTACCGCTTTCGGAATCAAGCCTTAAGTACAGCTTCTTAGGTGTTGGTCGAGGTTTTTGATTATTAAACCATTAATATTTATTATTATTTACAATGTCTACCAATTGGTGGTGGTGTACCTATTGGTGTTATGTTGACTTATGTCGGTACCCTGGGGACCCGATCTTTTGGAAGACGTACGAGGGACGAATGTTACGCGGTGGAAAACTTGCTACGTGACAACGACCATTATTCGCGCATGATCAGTTATGGAGCAGTTTGGTAATGCTTTAACACGGTGTTACTGTGCACAGGTGTCGTGGGTGCGCTCCCGCGACCTGCAGATCCTCTCGCACGCGGGCGCGGTGTTCACGGCGGACGCGCGCGTGTCGGCCACGTCGGGCGTGGCGGGCGCGTCGGGCGGGTCAGCCAGCCGGCACACGCTGCGCATCGAGCGCCTGCGCACGGCCGACGCCGGCCGCTACGAGTGCCAGGTCAACACCGAGCCCAAGATGAGTCTCTTCTTTAACCTCACCGTTGTGGGTGAGTACCGATATCTATAATAATTATTCTCACTCTATCGTAAAACTAGTCAGCATATCGGTCGATTATTCGATATGCTGTCATAATTATGCTACTTTCAACTAGGTACACAAGGCAAAAAAAATCAGTTTACATTTCACACATACGGGTTACGGGTTGTTACTTGTGCGTAAATTAATGAGTCGGTCGGTCGGGTACGAATAGCAAACGCTAAACTGTCTTTGTGCTTATGATATACCCACATATACCATTAACTAATAAACCAATGTATAGTAATCATAATTGAATGAGCTCCAATATTTCAAAATTATAAAAAGCACCTAAAGTCTAATTATTAATTCACTGGAGTAAACTGACAGATGCTAAGCCACAAACAAAGTCAATGCATTGACTTTGTGTGAATGAACTGAATCACAACGAACGGAACTCATCACCTAATACAATAAATATGGCTTAGCATCTGTCAGTTTACTCCAGTGAATTAATAATTACACAATAAGTAGGTAGTATAGATTGTCAAGTTCAAACCCCTGCAAAGGAATATTGTTTTACAGGTTTTTATTTTTTGTTTTATATAAGTACCTACATCAATTTTGTGTCAAATAAAATTATTCAAACAAAAAAATAAAAAGGTAATTAAATAAAACCTATAAAATTAATAATGAAGTATTTTATTAAATAAACTAGGCGTTGGAATGCGGGCGTCTATTGTTCCATATCACTTGGGTCTTTAGTGAATGAGCCAGCTCGTTTCGACTATTAAGTTTCTTACTAATAGTAATACTAATAGTTGGCATAAGGTTCAATTTGGCATGGGCTTTAAGATAGCAAATAAAAAACTACGTGTGGTCAATACAGTACCTCTAAGTGATGAAAACTATTTTAAATATACTAGCTGCGCGCCGCGGTTTCACCCGCGTAAATGTCGATCCCGTGCGATCTCTGCGTCATGTTTGCCGCAAATAACAGTTTTTTTTTATTGCTAAATAAATATACCGCTCAATAAAACTTATATCAATCAATCTGCCTAGCCTTTTCCCAACTATGTTGGGGTCGACTTCCAGTTTAACTGGATGCGGCTGAATACCAGTATTTCACATGAACCTGACCTCCACAACCCAGTTTACTGGGTAACACCATCGTGTTACCCCTAAGTAAGACTGGTTGTCAGACTTTCGGGCTTCTGACTTCCCGTAACGACTGTCAAAGATTTACCACAATACAATTAAACCTTTAAAAAACCTATGTAAACTTATTTAAAGATATTAAAATCGCTTCTTATTCGCGGTCATATGTTGCCCCCCGCGGCCCCAACGGAACTACTGTATGTCGACCACACGGTGTCCCCTACGGCCCAAACAGAAAGACTGAAAAATTAAAGCGGCGTTCAACGTAAGCATAAGCATCGTAAGAGTAAAACTGTCACCCAAGCTTCACTCCCCATTCTCATCCAGCATCACTGCACAACTTTATTTCAGAAATCCATATTATACTCTTCAAAGATCTTATACTTACAATCATCAACAAATATATTTCGAAAAAGATTATTACAGGATTTTATGTTGATAAAAAACTCTATGGCCCATAACTCCTTAATAGGTACCAACTCTTAACATCTTACACACGTGATAATTTTTAAACGAAATATCCGATTGAGATGAAACAAAAAGTATTTTACTTCTTCATAAATACTCTTGATAACATAATGCTTAATTTCGATAAAGATTAATATTACGATACATATTTAACTTTACGTCTTCAGACGATTTAATAATTATTTTGAACA
This sequence comes from Oligia latruncula, assembly GCA_948474745.1. NCBI lineage: Eukaryota > Metazoa > Arthropoda > Insecta > Lepidoptera > Noctuidae > Oligia > Oligia latruncula. The sequence goes on from OX419699.1 coordinate 123,819, forward strand.
CAAAATCGGTTATTGTGATTAAACCATGATAGCTAGATATATGTTCTCGCGGACTTTTTTGTAGGTCTTAATGGGCTCTACAAACCCGTAGTACATCATTTTGTTCTATTGTCAATAGTTTTTGCAGCGCACGCAAAAATAGGTTTTCGATTTTACACCTTGTATTACAAAATAGCAATTTTATTACGGATCCCTAATGTTGAAAAAAAATATATAGCCTATAGCCTTCCTCGATAAATGGACTACCCAACACTAAAAGAATCATTCAAATCGGACCAGTAGTTCCAGAGATTAGCGCGTTCAAACATACAAACAAACAAACAAACTCTGCAGCTTTATAATATTATATAGTATAGATTCCCAAACATTTGGATGAGTAGAACACTGCTGGTAACTTCTTTACCAGTTTATAAGACAAGACAAGGTTTTTTGTTCAACAAGATTGAACGTAAATATTTTTTCAAAGTATACAAATTTAAAAAAAGTGAAATCGGAGGTGAAGTGTGGCAACATGTTAGATAGTAAGAAATTAGGACGATTTCTAACTGCATATTATTCTCTCAATCTCGTTTTTTATCGGTGAGCGGTGGACAGCAAAATCTTCCGTGCTGGCTTACTACAAAACCAGCGTCATCTTCATGCAGGTGATTTCGCACTGTTTGTAAGCACACATTATGTGCTGTTGCAGTTATGCGGGTGGATAAAAACGGATTATCCCTGTGCTTTGCCACGATGTCGTAGTGACGAGCCGAAGAATTCGCCTTCGGTTTTGGCCCACGTCGATTATGGTCTACTTCTCCAGAATCCGCATACCGATGTACCCATAACTGCACGGTTCTCCTCTATGGATAAAAACAAAATAATGAAGATAAACAATGAAATTGAAATTGAAATTGTTTATTGTTTATTGAAATAACTGATTTACATAAAATATTTACAAAATAGGGCTTTATACTAGATGTAGGTAAAAATAATTGGATTATACCTGAACTAGGAATAAACCTGTATCTCAGGTATCTCACTCAAGTGCTTATACATAAATATTAAGTATCTAAAATTCCTTAAACAAATAGTACAACATATATACATATATAATTTATCTACTATAAATTATGGGTATATTCTAATTGACAGAAATAACGCTACCTCTTTGCATCATCGTAAGACATTTTTGCAACCAAGTACTATTATGATTTTGCAATGTTACATTTTTAATAAGGTCGCGTTTACTTTGTCGTAGTTACTTGAATTTACAAAAAAAAACAATGGTGGATTGATGGATAAAACATAGATAATGAATTACTTATATTGCCTCATAATAATGTAATCTATATCTTCTTCTACACATATCTATATACATATAATAAATCTGTAGACGAGGCGTTTCTGTACATTGAAAATAAAAAAATAAAAAATAGTTGGGGTGTTATAGGATAACCAACATATGCCATTTCTTCAATTTTTGGAATTTTTGTCTGTTTGTCTGTTTGTCTGTTTGGATGTGACAGATTTTGAACAGGCTCAACGTAAAAAGTACCAAACCAATATGGTTCATATTTATACTCAAATATAGTGTAGAACTCGGAGCAGTGATTAGTCTTTGTTTCATCGCAATCGCTTCAGTCTATCAAAAGATATAATCAATTTAAAGCATTCTATAACAATTTTTATTGCAATATGTGGAAACATGTAACGACATCTATTGGCGCGATATAGTACTAACGAAATCATATTGTTATCTTTAAAACATTATTATGTGTTTAATCACGTCGTAAAGGCTTGCCTTTATGACGAAATAATTCTGATCCTTATGTCTGTGTTATTTAAAAAAAAAAAATAATGATAATGTTTAAATAAATAATATAAACATATAATAAAATCGTATATAATAAAATCGTAGGAAAGGCAAAACTGTACATAGAATATATAAAAAAAAATACTTGGGGCGTGATCTACAATCGATATCGAAGCCAAAAATATAGTTTTTAGAATTTTTGTCTGTTTGTCTGTATAATGTCCGGGCTAAACTCAAAAAGTACTGCATGGATTTACTTCAAATTTTGCATGAATATTACTAAGAGGTCGGGTCAACATATAGGCTACATATTATCACGCTATCACCTACGAGGAGGAGCTGTGAATCTTTATTTTTCTTACGCATTCTGTGACAGCGTGTAATCTAACGACGCATATTTAAATGTTGTTTTTGAGTAAGTCATGCTATTATCTAGCTTTACACTATAAAAACTTTTACGCCATTTAAGTAACTTGGGCAGAGAAACATAGTTTAATGAATGTTAGTAGTATAAGACAATTCTGAAGCAGCGCCATCTATGAGATTTCATAAAAATCAAATCAAGTTACATGTCAACACTTTTTGGAAATTAATAATTTAAATTTGATCATGTTGGTGAGGTTAGTAGTTAGTTATTCTTAAAATTCATAGATGGTAATGTGCATTTTCTTCATAAAAGTTGTATAATTTAATTATAATTATTTATAATTATTTAATTATTATAATTATTTATTATTATTATTTATTATTATAATTATTTATAATTATTTAATTATAATTTGTCAAAACGAACTATACGTTCGTTTTGACAAATTCAAGTTCCAACAAAACCCTCAAAATCTTGAGCAGAGTTGAGGAAGACAATTTAAGAAAAATGCGGTGTTAAGTATTACGAAAAAGTTATGTTCATTGATGATGATCATTTTTTCATCAATTTCATGTTGTTAGTACAAAATAAACATTGACTGTTAATACTTTTGTTCGGTATATAACTGTGTGATTATTGCTTGGTAATTAATATATTTTCATGTCGTATACCTAATTATAAACTTAAATTATACCGTGCATCCGAATAATGGCGAATGCGATTTTCTGCGGTTGTTACTTCACACTGTCCGAGGCAAAGTCTTTCGCCTTTCTGAGGACATTTGATGGCGTGGAGTTTCCCACTTACCGGTAGCTTTGTGGGAGAAGTATCGCCATCATCTATCTGAAGATTTTCTACGAGCTTTGAGGCGTGCTACTGGAGACGAAGTCGGAGACGGCGAAATGACCACCATACGAAATGACCATGTCGCTTTGTTCTCTTCAGAGCAAAAACAAATTTATGACACCGTCCTTGTCCAAAACCAGGGTAAAATGTTTTTCTTGGATGCTCCTGGTGGAACAGGAAAAACATTTGTTACCACTGGCATAGTGGCATACTTGCAGAGGTCAGGAGGTAAGGCAAAATTGCTATTGCTGTAGCGTCGTCGGGAATCGCTGCCACACTGCTTCCGGGACTGCAAGACAGCACATGCCATGTTTAAAATTCCCATCGATTTAGAGAGCGCCGAAACGCCTGTTTGTGGTGTGTCACGTAACAGCGATAAGGGACACGTGCTCAAGGATTGCTCTCTGATCGTATGGGATGAGTGTACGATGGCCGAGGATCGAGGGCTGACGAGGTGAATGCTTCGTTGAAACGACCTTCGTTGTGGTCACGAGTTCGTACGCTGCGCTTGACCATTGATATGAGAGCTCGGCTCGGCGGCAATGCACGCGCTCAAGAATTCTCCGATGTCCTTCTAAGTCTTAGCGAAGGCACTCTACCAGAAGAGAGAGGTAGACAGGTGGTGCTTCCAGAGTCTCTCGGTAGAGTGGTTTCCAGCTTAGAAGAACTCATTCGCTGTGTGTACGGGGACATTCAGTCGTATACCGCACCAGCAGAATTCTTGGGTGTGTGAGCGGGCCATTTTGACGCCCAAAAATGATCAGGCTGCAGCAATTAACGAATGCATTCTCTCGGAAATTGAGGGGAATGAAGTGGTCTACACCTCGATAAACACTGTTGTCAAGCAAGATGACGCCACACATTATCCCGTGGAATTTCTGAACTCCCTGTCAGCAAGTGGACTTCCAGCGCATTCAAGCTGAAGCGGTGTCCCGGTTATGCTTCTTCGGAACCTATCTCCTCCGAAGTTGTGTAACGGGACCCGCCTTAAAGTCATCTCGCTCCACAGACACACCATTGAGGCGGAAATTCTTACGGGTTGTGGCGTCGGCGAGGCAGTATTTATACCACGCATTCCCCTCATACCTCATAACTTCCCGTTCCAGTTCAAGCGCGTACAGCTCCCCGTGAGTGTTTGCTGTGCGATGACCATCAATAAGTCGCAGGGGCAGACACTGAGGGCAGTGGGTGTCGACGTCAGGACGAGTTGCTTCTCACACGGGCAACTGTACGTCGTCGCTTGCTCCCGCGTCATCACACATTTTGGCTCCTGGCAGCATAACTACCAACGTAGTTTATAGGGAAGTGTTGTAAGGTATATATGATACCTTTGAACGTATTTTTACTCTTTTGTGTCCTAGAATGTATTCCTGCATTATTTTCTCTATTTCCTTCAGTCACCTCTTATGACTGAACTCAGCAGGATTTCCATATAACTCTTTTCACTTGCTTCGCTTGCAAAAAAAAACTTAAATTTTAATGCTATTTTAAAAGTTGTTTACTTTATAATGCTATAGCGACACTGGCATCTTAGGTGTTTTTGGTGCTGTAGAGCCTTCACGCAGACGACGTCGCGGGCAGCAGCTAGTATATAATAAATCTGTAGACGAGGCGTTTCTGTACATTGAAAATATTAAAAAAATAGTTGGGCTGTTAAAGGATAACCAACAGATGCAATTTCATATTTTTTTGGAATTTTTGTCTGTCGGTTTGTCTGTTTGAATGTGAGAGATTTTTTATTTGAACCGGTTCAACGTAAAAAGTACCAAACCAATATGGTTCATATTTATACTCAAATATAGTGTAGAACTCGGAGTAGTGATTAGTCTTTGTTTCATCGCAATCGCTTCAGTCTATCAAAAGATATAATAAATTTAAAGCATTCTATAACAATTTTTTATATTGCAACTAGCTGTTCCCCGCGGTGTCACACGCTGCGCGGCTCCTAAGGGTCGTAGCGTGATGTTATATAGCCTATAGCCTTCCTCGATAAATGGACTATCCAACACTAAAAGAATCATTCAAATCGGACCAGTAGTTCCAGAGATTAGCGCGTTCAAACAAACAAACAAACAAACTCTGCAGCTTTATAATATTATATATAAATATATATACTAGCTGACCCGGCAAACGTTGTTTTGCTCCTACACTACTCCTACCCTACTCCCACACTACTCCTACCCTACTCCCACACTACTCCTACCCTACTCCTACACTACTCCTACCCTACTTCTACCCTACTCCTACCCTACTCCTACCCTACTCCTACACTACTCCTACCCTACTCCTACACTACTCCTACCCTACTCCTACACTACTCCTACACTACTCCTACCCTACTTCTACCCTACCCCTACCCTACCCTACTCCTACCCTACTCCTACACTACTCCTACCCGACTCCTACACTACTCCTACCCTACTCCTACACTACTCCTACACTACTCCTACCCTACTTCTACCCTACCCCTACCCTACCCTACTCCTACACTACTCCTACCCTACTCCTACACTACTCCTACACTACTCCTACCCTACTCCTACACTACTCCTACCCTACTTCTACCCTACTCCTACCCTACTCCTACCCTACTCCTACACTACTCCTACCCTACTCCTACACTACTCCTACCCTACTCCTACACTACTCCTACCCTACTTCTACCCTACCCCTACCCTACCCTACTCGTACCCTACTCCTACACTACTCCTACCCGACTCCTACACTACTCCTACCCTACTCCTACACTACTCCTACCCTACTTCTACCCTTCTTCTACCCTACTCCTACCCTACAACTACTATAAAAAAAAAAAAAAAAAAGTATCCTATGTCCGTCTCCTGGTCCTAAGCTACCTCCCCACCAATTTTCAGCCAAATCGGTTCAGCCGTTCTCGAGTTATAAGTGGTGTAACTAACAGACTTTCTTTTATATATATAGATATATAGAAGATAAGTGGAAACACGTAACGACATCTATTGGCGCGATATAGTCATAACAAAAACAAACTGTGATCTTTAAAACATTATCAGTCTTATTACAAAACGATATCTAATTTTAGACCTAGCCTAAACCTTCGAGCCAGTTAGTCTATTTTGTACTTTATTCCGACAAACGTGAAGTTCTTAATGCAAAATTGACAACTTAGACTCGGGTTTGACGTCAGTTTTTGTAAAAAGAACTTTAGCTTCGTCGGATTATAGTTCGAAATTTAAAAATGGCTGGATGGTTTAAACCTGGTTCTAAAGATAAATCTTGTTTTGTAATAAGGCCGTTTATGTTCGTAAAGGCTTGCCTCATGCCTCATGCATTGCCTTATGACGAAATAACTCTGATACTTAGATATGTCTGTATTATATTTATAAAAGTAATGATAATGATTTATATATGTTTCAATTTTCACTTTTTTAGTGCCAAATACACTAAATGTCGTGCTCTTTCGTTTGCGCGTATCGAAATACCGATAATCCGTCTCTTTCTACCAAAAACGTAGTTCACAGTTGTATTAAATAAGTTCCATGAATGCCTTATGAATGCACTACTATACTAATGACCTTTATTTTTATAAATCCAAACAAGACTTAACTGATTTTAAGTTTCTCAACTGCAGAAAATTTCAAAACACAAACGTATTATATACACTTGCAATATCTGCTCATACTTTTTAGCTGTGCTTTATTAGTGAACTACTTATGTGTTGATAGTACAAAAGAATCACTTTTACTTTAAGGGTTTTGGAATTTTTGAAAGTGCTCAAATGCATTAAATCGTTTTGAGATATAGTCCCATTTGTACAAGTGTGCTTAGTACTATTTACTTGAAGGGGTTTGGGAATTTTTACGTTTTTAGATTCTCATGACAACACTGTTATGGGACGAATGTAATGGCAAAAAAAGGTTCTACTGAAATCTCTATCTGAAATCTATATAGAAAGAGCGCGAAAACATAGAAGCATATTCACTTTGCGCGAATATGCTTTGGTGATAGGGTCTGCTAAAATCAAAGTGAAACCCTACGATGTTATTATTATGAAACACCGGGAATTCTGTGATTTGAAGGGATTATAAAAAACTTTGAATTCCAATACGACGAAGAATACAAAAAATGAGCATGTGTTTCTATCCAGCGGGGCCCCGTGAGCTATGCTCATAAAACTAGTGGCAATGCTTTGTTTCTTCAATTTACCTCATGAATTTATCAACAAGGTCCAATCCAATTTTTTTTTATGTTACGAGTGCAATACAGCCGAGGGCCTCGCTGGATGAGGCGATTTATCATGATTTCTATCAAAATGATCGAGGTTCATTGGACCTTGTTGATAAATTCATGAGGTACATTGAACAAACAAAGTATTGCCACTAGTTTTATAAGCTTAGCTCGAGGGACCCCGCTGGATGCTTAAAAGCTTTAATTACTGTTAAGGGGTTAATATGCCTAAAGTTAAATTCAACCGGGCAGGCTGAAACGTTCGCCCTTACTAAATCAAAAGCGAGGGAGGGCTAAACTGTCCATTGAACCTCTCGATCTCTCTCAACAGCTCAGGTTTGGCGGATACGGTTTGGCCTGCCATCATCGGTCTTCAGTTTCATAAGCTGGCTCTGCCCAATAGACAGATCTCTAGCAAAGACCTTGGAGCCTTTATTTCGCTCTATCGCGTCTATAATACGGTCTGAATTAAATTGGCGAAGATTGCTTATCAAGGACTTAGAGATCCGTCTATTGAGTTGCTGGTAATTTAAAGCATCATTCGAAGACTGCAGGATCATCTCGCGCATCTCCTTCATGAGCCGTAAAGTCTTTTTTGAATTCGTACGACGGGTCTTGAAGATCTAAGACCCGACCGTATGGACAGTTTCCACGAACCCATCATTATAATCGTCCACGGAGCCCCCTAGGCATTCGAAACGATTCTGGAGTTCGAGCTGAAAGCTCTCGGGGTTTTTTTTTTTTTTTTTTATTACTAAATGGGCCCGCTCTTAGTTTAGTTTTGAAACTGGATAGGTGATGGACGGAGCGTAGACTTCATCAGTCGAGATCTTTCCAGCTTGATATTTAAGTTCAATGTGCCTCTTACCATGCGGTGATCACTTCCGGTTTTCACCGCGTTGATCACAGAGACATCACTAAATACTTGCTTCTTCGTCGACATAATGATGTCAATCTCATTTTTAGTTGCACCATCCGGGCTCTGCCAGGTCCACTTTCTGTGCTCACGTTTTCTTAAGAAGGAATTCATCATAAAGAGGCCTTCCTTCTCCATAAAACTGGCCAGTAGGTGGCCCCGGTGGTTCCGGGGTCCAACTCCAAATTGCCCCACTCGCAGCTCATCATCGTTTCGTTTACCCAGTATCGCGTTAAAGTCCCCCATGACAACGGTAAAGTGAGTTTTAGAGCCATGCATGGCTCTGGAAATATCCTCATACATGGTCATCGTCGGGGCGTGACGAGGTCGGGGCGTAAACCTGTACGACCTTCAGTGAATACCTTTCGGATATTCTGAGTATAAGGTACGCCACCCTGGTCGACACACTCTCGATCTTCACCACGTTGCTCACAAGGGACTTATGGACGATAAACACTTATTTAGCGTAATTATAATTTTGTGCAAATTTAAACTCTATTGTTAATGATTTATGGATAATATTTATTATAAAATGGGTAGAATAAAACGTAGTAAGTCTAAAGCACATTCAAAATTAGACGGCACGGTTGGCGCAGTGGTTAAGCGATTGACTGCTGCGCTGCGTGTCGCGGGTTCGATTCCCGCACGGAACAAATATTTGTATGACCTGCAAGTAGTTGTTCCGGGTCTGGCTGTTTGTGTATGTGAGTTTCAATGTTTGTAAAAGCACCCACAATACAGGAGAAATTCCTAGTGTGGGGCAACGTTTTTAATAATAAAAAAAAATTAAAAAAAAAATCCGAGCGATAGAATTGTAGTATCTCTAGCTGGCATAAAATACTCAGGCGGTGAAATTTCTGTATCTCAGTAGAACATTATTTTGTGACAAATAATAGATACTGCTGTAAGTGTTTCGTAGCATACAAACGAGGACCGTGTATCTTGACTGTGAAAAAAAATACTTATAGCATTTTTGTTGTATCTATTTAAAAATTAAAAATAGTTGATTTTATGGTATTTACAGCATTTTGAAGTCTCTTTTGTAAAAAAAGTTAGAAAAGTCAACGTCGTATCATAAAAAAAACACCGTAGGTAAACGTTGATCAGGGGGCCTAAAAGGGCCACTTTGGAGAATCATAAAAGGATAACATTATGAGTTTTAAAATGGCGAAGACAGTCCGTGTCTTTCTTTTTTTCGCTGCACTACGTAGGTACAATCAAAGAGATTGGGATTGGATTTGGATTGGATCGATTGCTATTTTAGCGCAGACAAAAAAAAAAAACGGAAAAATGGTTCACCAATGGGATTAGATACGATTAACTTAACAGAACTGTCCATTATGTTATCCGTTTATGATTCTGCCAAACTGGCCTTTTTATGCCCCCAGACCGTCCGACGCAGTATTTTTTTCTGATTTCAATGATGCAATAAAAAAAAAAACATTTTTCGAGATACGACAAAATCGCTTTCCAGGGTCGATATCTTTATAACCGTTTGAGCTAGCTTCATGAAAGGGCTTCTAGATGTCCTTATGGATATACTTAAACACACGTAGTTTTATGTGTTTACGTTAAAGAGGTTTTGAGTTATAGAAGGGTCAAAAGTGGCACCAAGTGGTTCGTGTAAGGCTCAACACACACCAAAAGAGCGTCGAAGCGCGGCGAAGCCGATCGCAGTTTCAGTGTCATATGAATTTTAACTTTATTTTCATTACTATAATACTTATTATCGCATGAGAAATCGAACGAGTCGCGCGGATGCCAGCGGCGCCGCTGGAATTCCAGCGAATTAGCCGTGCGACTGCGCGAGAAGGCGCGGGAAGTCCTGAGAATGCTCGAGCAGTCGCGAGCGGCCGCTGGCAATATCCTGCCCCTCGCGCCCGCTCCCCGCGCGCGTCTGTTGCGCGCTAGCATTCGCATTAATTCCTTGCAGTGCAGCGAATACAAAAGTGATGGAAATGGATGAAGAAAAGTTTATTTATTTATGTGGTGCAAATGTACGACTGCCTATACAATATCAAATCAAGGCATTACAGCGATAAACACATGAAAGAAGAAGAGAAGGCGCGCGGATTCCCGCGACTTCTCGAGCATTCCAGCGACTTCTCGGGCAGTCGCTGGAATCCGCGCGCCTTCTCTACAGGGCGCTTCGCCGCTCTTTTGGTGTGAGTTGAGCCTAAAACACTCGGCGCTGGCTAGCCAGTTCCTTTACTTGAACTTAGCTTGACACGCTACCGCGTGTCTAGATTGCCCATTGCTTGGTGCGACATACGCACACTGTTAATGTTAATAATTTGCTTCTAAACGAGAAGAAAACCAAATGCATTAAGTTTACGCTACCCCACGTAAGGCAGGTGAAAACTAATGTGTTGATAAAGGGCGAGGAATTGAATCCTGAAGACAACACAGTATTCTTGGGCATAACTTTGGATGCTAAGCTTCAGTGGGGTTCACATATAGATAAATTGTCATAAAAGCTAAGTTCTGCAGCATACGCTGTTAGAAAAATTCGAAATTTAACTGATATAGAGACTGCTCGTTTAGTGTACTTTAGCTATTTTCATAGTGTAATGTCGTACGGTATTCTATTGTGGGGAAATGTCGCCGATATTCAGACTATCTTTGTTTTGCAGAAGCGAGCTGTTCGATCAATTTATAAATTAAGTCCAAGACACTCTCTCAGAGACCAATTTAAAGAGATTAATGTAATGACTGTGCCTTCTCAGTACATTTATGAAAATCTTTTATATGCCCATAAAAATATAAAAAATACAGTGATATCCATAATATAAATACTAGAAACAAACACAAATATGTTGTACCTAAGAAAATAGGTGGCTCGTTCAGATGCCAATGTATACGCTTTTACAATAAACTACCAAGCCACGTTCAAGATCTAAGCCTTAATAAATTCAAATCTTTCATTAAACGTAAGTTGTGCCAGAAAGCCTTTTATACCGTTAAAGATTATATTGTGGACAAAAAGGCTTGGGATTGAGCTGCTTCCAATTTCTGCATTTTGAATGATTTTTTTTTTCTTTTTTTATATACACATTGACATTGATGAATATTTTTTTTTTTTTAACAATGACATTTGCTTACTTTGTAAAGTATTATATTATTTTGTCATTGTGAATGTGAAGACGATGTGGGTCATTTTACATACTTATATATATTTTTTTATTATTCTCTCTGTTCTGTTAGTTTTTTTTTTTTTCTTGGTCTGACAGTTTGAGTAATTTATGTGGCCTACCCAAATGTCCTTTCTTTGGTATTGTTCGTTGAATCGTTGAGCTCCTTAAGTCTTGAGTTGAGCTGCACGATTTTTGACAAATGCGTGCACTGACTGGACAGGTCCTCTCAATCTGTGTGGTTCTTTCCTCAAAAGACCACCTCAGACATCGATCTACATGGTCTTCATATAACCTGACCAAGATTATGTCTGGACTTTAAAAGAGACTGTGACCTCTGAGTTTGTTTCGGCCTTTTTTCTCAGAGTAGTCAGATAGGAAACGCCGACTTCATCTAGTTTTAAAAAAAAACATGATTGACGTGTAAAAGTGTTTATACAAACCTACTTACAAAAAATAAAATCATTTCATTTCACTAATAAAAAAAACCGGCCAAGTGCGTGTCAGGCCACGCACAATGTAGGGTTCCGTAGTAGCCCCGCTATCACTATATAGTACGATTCTGTTGTTCTTTATTCTGAATATATTGAATATAATTATGTAATGGTAAAGATATTAGGAGTTTATGGTTATAATAACAATATATGCAAGGGTGTCCGGAGTAAAACAAAACTTTAATACATAACGTAACCACGGAGGTCATACCTTGCAAGAAAATCTTAACACTGCGATCTACAAAAGTAACGTCACGGCACAACGCCATCTGTTATCGAATAGCGATACGAAACACAACAAAATATTGATTTTCGAAGATAATTATTTAAACAGATTCGACTTTAACGAGTAAGAACCATTTTCTTCCTTGTAAAGCTAAAAATAAGAGTACGATTGCTGCCAAGTTATTATTTCAATTCACAAAATTTAAATTCCATCATTGTTTTTAATGCATGTCTTTACCCGTCATAAACAAGTAACTACTTCGTCTTAGTCACTATATAGGATTAACGCTAAGGATTTTGTATTTGGTACACAATTTCCAACACCCAAGTTCAACGACTATTACTGCTAAACTAATAAAGTTATCTTAATTCCTATAGTTTCCCTTTAAAGTTCATGAAATGCAATATCATCTTGAATTTTTCCAGATTTTTCAAGCCAGCAGTTTAGTTTTTAGAGGGGGGGGATACGCCCTACTGGAACAAAATTTTTCACTTTAAAGTTTAGTATTTCGTAAATGGAGCATTAAATCGAAATAGTATATTTCATTACAAGTGCGGAAAGGCTGTCATTGCAAAGAGTTCCGACAAATGTCTACCCGAGCCGAGGCGCAGGCGAAGGCGAGGGTTGACAGTCGGAACAAGTTGCAATGACGGTTCCGCAGGTGTACTGAACGACTATTTTTAATACAGTTGCGAAAAAATGAAGCAATTTAATAAAATAATAAAAACACAATAAACTCAACCAACTAATCATTTTTTCTGGAAAATGGCGCCAACCGTAGAATATAAGCAGAGTTTTTTTTCTTCACCCATTTTGGTAGGCAAAGGGAACTATCCATACAGCTTAGTCTTCAGTATATTTTTTTTATTGGTATGAAATGAAAATGAAATTTAATGAGATGAAATGAAATGAAACCTAACCTAACTCATTCAATTAAATCTGATATTGAAATAAATTAGTAGCTTCTTTTTAGAAATATACGTATTTGTATGAATCATAAAAACTCTTTAGTAAAAACTTCATGGTTGGTTTTTCTTTTTAATAGACATTATTTTGACAGTTGGGAAAGAGAACGCACGAGTTCGGGAAAGGTAAAAAAAAAGCACTATTATGTAATAGCCCACATCCCGAACGCTATACGTCCCTGCAATACACCACTTTTTGAGCAACTGTATTAAAAAATATCTTTTGCAACCCTGAAGTCATTTTAGAAGACCTATTCAACGATACCCCACACGATGGGGTAGACGACGAAAAAATATTCATTCCCACTTCACAGGTAGGGAAGCTACCCTAAAAAAAAATATTTTCCAAAATTTTATTTTACCACTTTATCGGCGTAATTTATATACACACTCCTGCAAAATTACAGCTGTCTAGTACTTACGGCCTCTTAGCAAAACCTCGGACAGACAGACGGACATGACATGACGAAACTATAAGGGTTCCTTGTAGGCACATACTACGGAACCCTAAAAACAGAGCTCGCTCGCGCGCTCGTTTTATTTAACGTTTGTGTGCGTAACTATTCATTCTGACACTGCTATCCATGTGTGGGATGTAAATCGAAGTTTTTTGCAGTGTGTACATTAATAAAATGTAGTTTCAACATACCCATATCCAATGGAGATATTCATGTCAGCAACGTCGCTGGGGATGTTCTCTGTGGGTAGAGCTGTGTCTTACAATAGTGTTGATGTTGCAGACGAGCCGGTGCCCGTGGTGGTGGTGTCGGTGATGGGCGACGCGGCCGTGCGCGGGCGCGCGGGCGGCGCCGCCACGCTGGCGTGCGAGGCGCGCTACGAGCCGCCGCCACGCGCCCTGCCGCTGCCGCCGCTCGACGTGCGCTGGCAGAAAGGTGATCAGCCCATAAACCTACAGGTAAGCCCTCGATCGCACGGGCGCCCACCGCGATTTTTTATCCGCTTATGCGTTGAATAAATGCTACATACGAATTAGGCTTGTTACGGGAACGGAGATATACACAACCTTTGTTATTGGTTACCTACCAAGTGCCTACATAGGTCTTCTCTCTGTTAAAGAGACTGGGCCATAATTCACCACACGGGTCCAGTGCGGGCTGGTACATTATTTTCGATTTTTTGGTTCTAAGTCTAAGACAGACATGCCGGTTTCCTCACGATGTTTTTCTTCACCGTTTTGGGAGCAGTGGTAATGAAATAATTTACACAAAGTATAGCGCTTGTCAAGGTTCGAAACTACGACCACCCGCTGCTCCTCGCGGCCGTTACTCAGTGACACTGCTCTATACAAATTGGCAACTGAATCTATTGTTCATAATATCACTGCATCACAGGGTGGCGTGGCGCTGGACACGGCGCGCTGGGCGGCGCGCGTGGAGTCGCGCGTGACGCTGGCGGAGCTGCGCGCGCGCGACGCCGGCGCCTACTCCTGCAGCGCCGCCGGCCGCGCCGCCACGCTCACGCTCCTCCTCGATGACGACGGTGAGTCATCTCTCTTAAGTACACGATATTTATTTCTGTAATTGGTTCAAAACACACTTTTACACCTCAAAAATAATTTATGTTTTTAAAACTATGTATATGAGAAGAAAAACTACTTCGAAAAGAAAGACCGAAACAAACGCAGAGGTCACCGCCTCATTTAACATCCAGACATAATCTTGGTCAGGCCATATAATAATGAGAATCATGCAGATAAATGTCTGAGATGGTCTGTTGAAGAAAGAACCACACAAAGATTTGAGTGGACCTGTCCAGTCAGTGGAAGCATTTGTCATTAGTGCCGAGTCTCCTCGAGCACAGCTACGCGACGTGTTTACACACATCTGCTTGGCATCATTTCTATCTGAACCTCGGATCAATAGAACATTTTTATCGACGCGACACCCAAATAAAACGATTCTAGGAAATTCTAAGAAGATTGATTATCGTAGGATGACGTCACAGTATTGTCCAGATGACTGTTGGGTTGGTTTTCTACTCTTTAAACTTTTTGATTGTGTAACTATGTAGCTGCTACTGAGATGACGAGTTGACTACCTACTAGAGAAAACGTAAGAAGAAGGCACACTGCGCGTACCGCAAAGAAATTGGGGATACGGCAAGAGAAGGAGGATGAACTAGCTATAGTTGGCATTTAATAGCATGGCAATAGGGGTCATTGTTCCATCTACCTACACCTATTTAGGTACACTTCTGTACCAACAAACATACCTCCATCTGGTCTGTTCCAAAGGTTCTGACTAATTATATATTACATCTGATTGTTTACATTTTAATACCATACGGCTATACTCACAAATTCAGTGCTTCGATTTGATTATTTGAATACTTAATCCCGAAATTCTATTTTTAAATCACGCATCAGCACGGAACAAATATTTGTATGACCTACAAGTAGTTTTTCCGGGTCTGGGTGTTTGTGTATGTGAGTTTAAATGTTTGTAAACGCACCCACAATACAGGAGAAATTCCTAGTGGGGCAACGTTTAAAAAAAAAAAAAATCACCTTAACCACTCAACCGTCCGCGCGGCTCACGCTCTTCGCGCACGGCCTCACGCGCGCGGCCTCCGACCCGCGAAAGTGATTTTAAATAAATTCAATATACTACACCATTGGATAGCTAAAGGATTAAATAATTAATTACGCCATGTGAGGACTGTAAACATAATTATTGTGTTTATAACATTATTATGTGAATAATCACTTCTGCCTGTGTTATTTGAAAAAGTAATGATAATGATTACATAATGTTGGTTGATTAGTGGCGCTAAAAGAATTTCAAATAAAAAGTGAGGATAATGTAAGATAATATTATGTGATGTGGTGTTCTGAGTGATAAAGATTGCAATGATAAATGATTTTATTTTTGTAAGTAGGTTTGTACAAACACTTTTACACGTCAATCATTTTTTTTTAAACTAGATGAAGTCGGCGTTTCCTATCTGACTACTCTGAGAAGAAAGGCCGAAACAAACACACACACGGGCAACTTTATGTAGGAGCTCTTTCGAGGGGCAAGCAACCTTTCTAACATTGTTAACAGAGAAGCATTTTCTTAGTGACATAAGGTTTTAAGATCATAATTATCATACTTTCATAGTTTTTTTTTCGATTTTTTTAAAATTTCTTTACCATGATAACGCTTCAACGCACATCTCCAGACGGGCTGTTGATTTATTGAATATAGGTTCGGCAGGTGCACACCCTTTTTTTTTGTTTCCAGGGTGGAAAATCTTCATGGATGTCCGCCGCCCTGGGGCGGGCGGCGAGGTCTGTTAGGCTCTTACTGACTAAAAATCACCCCAGTGTTCCGTCTCACACTTACGCCGGGGGTTGAGGGACCGTACGATCCTTCCGCAACCCCCGACTGGTGACGTCAAAGAGGGGTGCGCGTGGAACACTACGCGCCGCCAGCTCAAGTCCTGATGTGTTGGCGGTGACAGACGTCCCCGAATTGGTCGCCCCTGGACCCGTTTAGGGGGGCTGGAAGAGGGCGCTGTCCGCCCTCCGCCGACACCCGATGCACCTACTGCGGGCCGGGTGAGTGGATGAGATCTCCCTCTCCCTTTTCACAGCGAAACGGTCGTCTCGCAGAAGGAAACCACCGCGTCCCAGGACTCTTCGCTGCCGTCGACTCGACTACGGCCGGCAGCGATACGTCAAGGTGCACTGTGCACACCCAATACAAGTAGCACTGCCATGTCGTAAAAAGGTATTGTAAATTATGTCTTCGCGACAATAACTAAATTTTTAGCCATTGTCTTGGTTAAAACCATATCGAGCTTTTTTTTTCGGATGGGAAATCATCAAATGACCCCTCCCGCTCTGGGTGGAGCGGAAGGGAGTGTCAGACTCTTACTGACTAAAACCCAGCTACCTATTACTCTCCGCCCGCAGGCCCGCGCCTACGGTGGCCGGGAGTCGTCACGCGGCTCCCGACGCCCGGAGAGTCTCCCACGGTGGCTGGGACGGGAGTCTCTCTCCATGAGCCATCCCGCCACCTCCTTTGCTAGCATGACTGCTTCGCAGAAGGAGGTGACTGCCTCCCACTCCCTCTCGCCCCGGACCATGGCTTGCACCAGGGCCGGACGCGAGAGGTCGCCGCCGCTGCCGATCGCCTCTACAAGGACACGGCGGTGCTCCGCACAAGCGGGGCAGACCTCCACCGTGTGCTCCACCGTGTCCTCTGGGCGATCCTAGCAATGGTGACACCCGGGCGTTTCCTCCCGCCTGATGATGTGCAGGAACTCCCGAAATTTCCGTGTCCGGTGAGGACCTGCGTCAGGCGGTAGGTGAGGGCGCCGTGGCGCCTCTCTAGCCACTCCTTAAAGAGGGGTCTTATCGCCGCTATCGCGGCGTGCCCTGCGCTGGGTAGCGACAGTCGCTCTTTCCATGCCACCATGAGATCGCGCCGGAGATCTGTCCGCTCCGCACCGATTTGCCGCAGAAGCGGCAGAGAAGAAGACAAGACTTATAAAAACTAACTTCAAACTTCACCTACTAATCTCTTTACGATTTATTCCGGTCTAACTTAGTATTCTAAGACAAATGCAAAATAAAATGGACATAATATGACTATTTGGTCAGACAATCAGCCTCGAGCAGGCGCTTTCATTTTTATTTATCCTCAAAAATCAAAGTGACACTTCGTCGCATTGTCATTTTGAACCCTGAAGACGCAGTGACTGCTGTGCAGTCGAAAGGGCTATGGTTGAGAACCCCAGGCAAGGGAAGCGTTACCAGACAAGATCGGAAGATTTTTCCTTTTATACCTTTCCTAAGCGACACATTATTGTGTTCCGACATCCACGCGAACGAAGTCGCGGGCACAGCTAGTTAATAATAAAATAATAAAGATTTCCAAGAATCCTTGTCTATTCCTTGTCCGATCTGAGTACCTACCTATTGTACCTAATACAGGGCGGAATTTGAGACGAGGCACAAGAAAGCTACTTTGACCGTTTGTAGCTACGGAAAAAAGCTCTTAGGAGCTTCTTCAGTACCTAATTGCTAACTATATTCACAGATTTTGGAAAAATGGTACGGTCAGCTAGAAAAAACGTTAATTTTAGTAAACACAATAACATCCTCAATCGGTTTCTATCTTTGTAGTTTACATTAGTCGTAAGTCGCTACTGAAACGATTCAATACATTAGTTTTTTTTGTCTGATTCCTAAGAATCTATTAAAGGGAGGGAAACAACAATGACCGCTATTGCCATATTAATACGTACCGACTATAGTTTTGTTGATGCAGAATGATTTTGTTTGGGAGTGTGCATGTTGCGCGCTGAGTTCGCGTCGTCAATTGATGTAGCGTGTGAACAGTGCCCCGTGTTGTTGCAGAGGACCGCGCGGAGGCGATGCAGCGGGACCAGGCGGCGAGCGCGGGCGCGCGGCTCGCTCCCCGCGCGCTCGTGGCTCTCATCTCGCTCGCCACTCTCCTCGCACTCGCCCCTTGCGCGCGCGCCTCTCTCTCCCACTCGGCGCACTAGTCGCGCCTGCGCTACTGGCGAGGCGATGAAGCTTGCCTCCTCTACATTCTAAGCACATTCTGTATATTTTGAATTTTGTAAATATTGTAAATACATAATTATGGAGAGTTAACGGCGTTTTTTACATAAGAACAGCTATCACAAATAAAGGACTATAGTACGTCTACAACGCCACATGAAAAATTACACATCGCACTGTCGCATCGTCATGCAAAATCCTGTGTCCCGCAAGCGAAGTTTATCGCGCGACTAGCATTACTGATACTGACAACGGCCCGACAACAATCGTTGGGCAGTCGCCCACCAGACACAACACTGACAACACTCGTCTGGAAAGGAGGATCCTCCGACCAGACGGGTCAAAACGGAAAGTTCACTCATCCCGCAGGATGAGTGAACTTTACACTCTATTCCTCAGACCTTTATAATACTGCCCCCATTGACTTATCTATCTATACATATAATAAATCTGTAGACGAGGCGTTTCTGTACACATTGAAAATATTAAAAAAAAAAATAGTTGGGGTGTTATAGTATAACCAACAGATGCCATTTCATCAATTTTTAGAATTTTTGTCTGTTTGTCGGTTTGTCTGTTTGGATGTGACAAAATTTGATTTGAACAGGTTCAACGTAAAAAGTACCAAACCAATATGGTTAATTTTTATACTCAAATGTAGTGTAGAACTCGGAGTAGTGATTAGTTTTGGTTTCATCGCAATCGCTTCACTGTATCAAAAGATATAATCAATTTAAAGTATTCTACAACAACTTTCATTACGTAAGTTGGATACACGTAATGACATCTATTGGCGCTTTATAGTACTAACGAAAACATAATTATTGTGTTTATAACATTATTATGTGAATAATCACGTCATGCAGGCTTACCTATAAGATGACTATCACAGTCACTTCTGCCTGTGTTATTTGAAAAAGTAATGATAATGATTACATAATATAATGTTAATCGCTTTCGATTGTTGGTTGATTAGTGGCGCTAAAAGAATTTCAAATAAAAAGTGAGGATAATGTAAGATAATATTATGTGATGTGGTGTTCTGAGTGATAAAGATTGCAATGATAAATGATTTTATTTTTGTAAGTAGGTTTGTACAAACACTTTTACACGTCAATCATTTTTTTTTTTAAACTAGATGAAGTCGGCGTTTCCTATCTGACTACTCTGAGAAGAAAGGCCGAAACAAACACACACACGGGCAACTTTATGTAGGAGCTCTTTCGAGGGGCAAGCAACCTTTCTAACATTGTTAACAGAGAAGCATTTTCTTAGTGACATAAGGTTTTAAGATCATAATTATCATACTTTCATAGTTTTTTTTTCGAATTTTTTTAAATTTCTTTACCATGATAACGCTTCAACGCACATCTCCAGACGGGCTGTTGATTTATTGAGTATAGGTTCGGCAGGTGCACACCCTTTTTTTTTGTTTCCGGGGTGGAAAATCTTCATGGATGTCCGCCGCCCTGGGGCGGCTCTTACTGACTAAAAATCACCCCAGTGTTCCGTCTCACACTTACGCCGGGGGTTGAGGGACCGTACGATCCTTCCGCAACCCCCGACTGGTGACGTCAAAGAGGGGTGCGCGTGGAACACTACGCGCCGCCAGCTCAAGTCCTGATGTGTTGGCGGTGACAGACGTCCCCGAATTGGTCGCCCCTGGACCCGTTTAGGGGGGCTGGAAGAGGGCGCTGTCCGCCCTCCGCCGACACCCGATGCACCTACTGCGGGCCGGGTGAGTGGATGAGATCTCCCTCTCCCTTTCCTTTCCTTGGTGACACCCGGGCGTTTCCTCCCGCCTGATGATGTGCAGGAACTCCCGAAATTTCCGTGTCCGGTGAGGACCTGCGTCAGGCGGTAGGTGAGGGCGCCGTGGCGCCTCTCTAGCCACTCCTTAAAGAGGGGTCTTATCGCCGCTATCGCGGCGTGCCCTGCGCTGGGTAGCGACCGTCGCTCTTTCCATGCCGCCATGAGATCGCGCCGGAGATCTGTCCGCTCCGCACCGATTTGCCGCGGAAGCGGATCTTCCCCCCGGCGTAGTGCCTCCGCGCGCCACTCATACAGGCGCGCGAGGACTATCGCCTCCAGATCCCATGGCGGCCCCGGCCCGTTCCAGTTTGGGGGCCAAACGTCGGAAATGCACCATATCGACCCTCAAGGTATCTTATGGCTATCCACCAAGAGAGAGTTAGCAAATGTGGGCACAGGTTTACAGGATAAGTTAAGAAAGACTTCAAACTACTTTTCAGATAAACTTCGGTAGGTACGATTTAAGAGTAACACCATTGATGTATTCTTCTTTTTATCTTCTAGATATCTCGACGCTATGATCTACAATACCAAGTTAAGAATTTCTAAATTTATCGCAGAGCGGCAGAGAAGAAGACAAGACTTATAAAAACTAACTTCAAACTTCACCTACTAATCTCTTTACGATTTATTCCGGTCTAACTTAGTATTCTAAGACAAATGCAAAATAAAATGGACATAATATGACTATTTGGTCAGACAATCAGCCTCGAGCAGGCGCTTTCATTTTTATTTATCCTCAAAAATCAAAGTGACACTTCGTCGCATTGTCATTTTGAACCCTGAAGACGCAGTGACTGCTGTGCAGTCGAAAGGGCTATGGTTGAGAACCCCAGGCAAGGGAAGCGTTACCAGACAAGATCGGAAGATTTTTCCTTTTATACCTTTCCTAAGCGACACATTATTGTGTTCCGACATCCACGCGAACGAAGTCGCGGGCACAGCTAGTATATTACTAAATCATTGACTGCCACTTTGCCCTTTGTATGTGTTAGTGAATACGTCCACAGCCGACAGCTACCGGCGAACCAGGGGGTCTACTCCGAAGTGGTTGATTGTCGTGTCGGCCGAATGTTCGGTCATTTTCTGATTCGAATATTGTTGTCCTACTACGAATTAAAAAAAAAAAGGTAAAAAAAGGGCAAGGGTTCTAAAAAGGTTCGGATTGACACAGTTTGGTCGGGACCTATTATAGTCAATATAGGAAATGAAAGGTAGTAGAAAATGACCGAACATTCGGCCGATACGGTGGTTAACCGCTTCGGAGTAGACCCCCAGTTGTCAGCAGTACCTAATGGCGCCGTGGGCAGCTCAACACAAACAATTGTCTCTAATAATCGCGATAAGTCCAGAGAGAGGTAAAAACATTCTATAGCATCTAAACAGTGTCAAAAATGTCTCTGGGACGACAATACACGACACCGGGTAAGAATAAAGAAGTACACATTTTGGAACGTATTTTATACAAACAACGGGATTTGCTTCATTTGGTTTCGTTTGTCTGATGTCTCGGTAAGCTATAAACAGATATCTATTTGAAGAGTAGAGTTTAGTTAGCAACACAATGTGTGGAATGCGCGGCGAGAGCGTGTCGTGTAGCCGTTAGTACTTAGTTGTTGGAGCGGCTGCTTTGCGTGAAGCTTCTTGTTTCTGTGTAGTGTACCTACAAGTGTGCCTGGTGGGGAGGACATTATTACTGCACGAGTGCACGCGGTCCGGTGTAAGCCCAGGTCGGCCCCAGGTACAAGCGGGCAATGTTCTAACGCGTCATTTTTTGTCGCGCTTTTCAACTTTTTGTGTTAGGCCGAGCATTGCAAAATCCATAGATATCGTGGCAAAATCCAACAGAGTGCATCCCAGCGCCTCAAAAAACACAACTGCTGGATTTTCAAGTCTCGGAGCTAAGCAACATAGGTACATAAACTCACGCATTCTTCTCCTGGGGGTTAAAACTACAGAACGCTACCTGCTGCGATCCTCACATGCACAGAACTACACTACTACACACTACTACACTACTACACACACGGAATAGAAAAAACGAGTGGAAGTGCCCTTAGACTTCCTTAGTACGGGAACCAGTGTCGCCAAACTCACACAATTGCAAATTAAAATAAACATTTCAATACACAGAAAACGATGATATAATTGGCTACTAAATATAAATGCAACTATGGCGAAAAGTTTATTTATTGTTGTTCAAAATTAAGTCTTATTACAACTACTGAATGTTGTTTTTATTTTACATGTCAAAATCAATGAAGTACATTTTTCCATGTATCAATCAAATTCGAGCAATCCCCAACGAGTTCAGCTACTCAACGCTAGAGGGCGCTGTACTAAATTACTCTATTTAGCACGCTAACATCATTGAAATAGATGTCATATTCGTATGCACCTGTTATCTGGGGGCACGGGAGTGCCCCCGCCAAGACGAGCCAAGCGAAGCGCAAGGGCACTACCTACCTTTTCTCGAAGCACTTCGTCGTATTTTTGAACCTTCATAACTTGGGTTTGGATTATACCAGATAAACAAAATTTTCGGGATATGATGTCAGTGGTTGACTTATTAAACCTATAAAGTTTCAATTGCATAGCTCTTATACTTTAGATTTTATTGATATCTAAAATACCCCGATTTCGTCACTGACTCACTGATTCACTGACTCACTGACTCACTGACTCACTGATGATCATCAATATTCTAAGGGTCTTCCTGAAGTCCTAGAAAGATGAAATTTGGTATGTAAGCTAGTAATAGTACACAAACAACAAAAAAACTCTAAAACTTGGAACTTTTACCCTTCAACCCCTTAAAATAGGGGATGGAAGTTTGTACGAGACTTCCGCAGATTTTTATGCTAGAGTTCTGAAAATTGATATAGGGACTCCTTGTTATAAATAATAAAATACGTATTTCAGGATTTTCAGTAAATAACCCCCAACCCCCAAAAAAATTTTTTTTTATTTCATAAGCATCAATATTCTAAGGTTCTTTCTGAAGTCCTAGAAAGCTGAAATTTGGTATGTAAGCTAGTAATAGTACACAAACAATTCTAAGACTTGGAACTTTTACCCTCCAACCCCTTAAACTAGGGGATGGGAGTTTGTATGAGACTTCCGCAAATTTTGATGCTAGAGTTCCGAAAATTGATACAAGGACTCCTTGTTACAAATAATAAAATACGTATTTCAGGATTTTCAGTAAATAACCCCCCAACCTACCCAAAAATTTTTTTTTTTATTTCATAAGCATCAATATTCTAAGGTTCTTCCTGAAGTCTTAGAAAGCTGAAATTTGGTATGTAAGCTAATAATAGTACAAAAACAACAAAAAAACTCTAAAACTTGGAACTTTTATCCTCCAACCCCTTAAAATAGGGGATGGAAGTTTGTACGAGACTTCCGCAAATTTTGTTGCTAGAGTTCTGAAAATTGATATAGGGACTCCTTGTTATAAATAATAAAATACGTATTTCAGGATTTTCAGTAAATAACCCCCCAACCCCCCAAAAAAATATTTTTTTATTTCATAAGCATCAATATTCTAAGGTTCTTCCTGAAGTCCTAGAAAGCTGTAATTTGGTATGTAAGCTAGTAATAGTACACAAACAATTCTAAGACTTGGAACTTTTACCCTCCAACCCCTTAAACTAGGGGATGGAAGTTTGTAAGAGACTTCCGCAAATTTTGATGCTAGAGTTCTGAAAATTGATATAGGGACTCCTTGTAATAAATAATAAAATACATATTTCAGGATTTTTAGTAAAGAAACCCCCAAAAAAAAAATTATTTCATAAGCAGCTTTCAAAAAGATGTGAAATCCCACCAAAAACATTTTCATGTAAAATGTTGCCAAGACGACACCACATATGGCTCAAAAAGTTATCAGATCTCATGTAGAGCCAAGCTTCTAACTCTACACGCCCTAACTTCACAAACTCTACACCTTAGTCAAAATATGTGGCTTGGCCGTTTCGCTACCATCACATGGGCGTAAGGTGAAAAATTTATTCACTGTTCATTACTTTTCTGTTATACAATAGTTTTTGTAGTAACGAAACGGCCAAGCCTCATATTTTGACTAAGGTGTAGAGTTTGTGAAGTTAGGGCGTGTAGAGTTAGAAGCTTGGCTCTACATGAGATCTGATAACTTTTTGAGCCATATGTGGTGTCGTCTTGGCAACATTTTACATGAAAATGTTTTTGGTGGGATCTATTTTTCTACTCAGCTAGGGATGAGGACAAGATATCTATAATTAAATTCAAATATCTCGAAAACGGTGCGTCCTAGGCAAAAAATAACCAAAATTTAACCCCCCCTGTGTTACCCCCGTGCAAGCAGTATCCCAACATGAATCAAGGAAAAAAAAATTTTTCGACCGACAAAAAATTTAAAAAAAAATCTCAAACGTTTTTTTTTTTCAATATTTCGCGGGTTTTTTACATCAGTCCTCATGGTTTTCGACTAGAGCAACAATTTCTTTCCAGAAAAGATTTTCATCCGAGCCACCATTTTGAAAACACAAAGCGTTTTATATAAAATAAAATTCGGAGGCCCATAATTCGGAAACGGTGCGTCGTAGGGCCATGCTTCTTAGAATGTAAATAGTTTCTATGGTCAAGGTTAATTCGAAACTGCAATAAAATTGGGACAGTTTTGAAAAAAAAATCGAAAAGATTTTTAAGTCAGTACCCTTGGCTTTCAACCGGACCCAGTTCTTTACCTGAATTAATAACAATAGAAAACGTATCTACTGGTTATTTAGAATGTTCTCCTTGTTTTTGAAGTCGGTTAAAAAGGAAAATGAATTCAATTAGTGTACTCTATTAATAACATTAATATTAAATGTACTTAGGTGATGTCCCGAAACCCCGATATTAGTCCCGAAAAAATATTTCAGTCGTAAGGAAGTCTCAGACTTTCGTCTATCTTCTTCGAAGTTTAGGCAATTAGGCACTAAGTACCTATTCCTATCACTGTTTATTAGTATTAGTTCTTTTTGAGGCCTACGTCCAGCTATGAATGAATGATTTTGGTTTATTTGTCAGAATATAAATACTCAAACTCAAACCATATAATTCAATTAATCGAGAAGAACGACAACGAGTTCATAATATGTCATGGTAACGTATAACGTTTCACTATATAAATACACATTTTATTGTTTTATCGATACCGAACTATTTGAATGTGTCCCATCCCTAATCGAGTAGCGTCGAATTTTCTAGAATGTATACGATGATATTCAAGACAGCGAGCAAGTTGATTTAGACTTTGAACAATGGACATAAGGTAGTTTTTAGTTCGCAACAAAGTAATAAATATGGTTTTGTCAATAAAAACAATTATATTGAAATATATCATAGTTTTATACTTTCCGGTGATACGATACACCTCCGCAAGATACATTTTTTGTCCTGCTATCGTTTTTGCATGTAAAAATTGCACAGTAAGGCGAGTTTGTAATATTTTTCGTTAAGTTCGAGACGTCCTATCACAGCAAGTAGCTAATCGCGACTGAGCCGCCTCAGAGCCGGTGTTGCGGAGCTCCGCATAATTGTGACACGCGCGATAGCTGCGTGGCACTTCCACTCGTTTTTTCTATTCCGTGACTACACACTACACACACACTACACACACACCCCCACACACACCCCCACACACACACCCCCACACACACCCCCACACACACACAGACACGTCAAACTTATAACACCCCGTCGTTTTTGCGTCGGGGGTTAAAAAACTGACGTTACAGGAAACACCGACGGGAGACGCATGTAAGCGGGAAGTAAACAAAGGAGGCCTATACCCAGCAGTGGGCGATTCCGGGCTGAACGATGATGATGATGGTGACTGGTACCAGACCAGGCGAAGATAAAGCAGGAAGTGGGACGCTCTGGAGCTAAGCTGAACGATGATGATGATGCTGACTGGTACCAGGCGAACATAAAGCAGGAAGTGGGTCGCTCTGGAGCTAAGCTGAACGATGATGATGATGGTAACTGATACCAGGCGAACATAAAGCAGGAAGTGGGACGCTCTGGAGCTAAGCTGAACGATGATGATGATGCTGACTGGTACCAGGCGAACATAAAGCAGAAAGTGGGACGCTCTGTAGCTAAGCTGAACGATGATGATGATGCTGACTGGTACCAGGCGAACATAAAGCAGAAAGTGGGACGCTCTGTAGCTAAGCTGAACGATGATGATGATGCTGACTGGTACCAGGCGAACATAAAGCAGAAAGTGGGACGCTCTGTAGCTAAGCTGAACGATGATGATGATGATGCTGACTGGTACCAGGCGAACATAAAGCAGAAAGTGGGACGCTCTGTAGCTAAGCTGAACGATGATGATGATGATGCTGACTGGTACCAGGCGAACATAAAGCAGAAAGTGGGACGCTCTGTAGCTAAGCTGAACGATGATGATGATGATGCTGACTGGTACCAGGCAAACATAAAGCAGGAAGTGGGACGCTCTGTAGCTAAGCTGAACGATGATGATGATGGTAACTGATACCAGGCGAACATAAAGCAGGAAGTGGGACGCTCTGTAGCTAAGCTGAACGATGATGATGATGATGCTGACTGGTACCAGGCAAACATAAAGCAGGAAGTGGGACGCTCTGTAGCTAAGCTGAACGATGATGATGATGCTGACTGGTACCAGGCGAACATAAAGCAGGAAGTGGGTCGCTCTGGAGCTAAGCTGAACGATGATGATGATGGTAACTGATACCAGGCGAACATAAAGCAGGAAGTGGGACGCTCTGTAGCTAAGCTGAACGATGATGATGATGGTGACTGGTACTAGGCGAACATAAAGCAGGAAGTGAGACACTCGTGAGCAGAGCTTAGCTTACAAGACGTGAACCTGGCAAAAGTGCTTCGATCACCAGTAAAATGTGTTGCGTACCTATTTATTGGACATCCTAATCTTAGTAGATTAGTACAGGTAGTCACGACCACGACCCCGTGAGGTGGGTTTCTATTCAGTAGTAGGTACCTACCTGCTTAGAATAGTACACTCTGCCTCGTGGTTTTTTCGGCAGCGTTTTGTTTTTGTTTACCTCGTAGAAGGAACTGAGTCACTCTTATTAGGCCGTTTAAAATATGGACTTTGTTCGGTTTTAAACAGGGTGTCTTCGTATTTCATTTAATGTGTTATCATTGCGTTGAAAATCACATGATAATTTTTTGCTAATCCCATTGGGTTTTTTATGTTTACCGTTTTAGAGTTCTACTTGAAGATCACACTGATCAAAGAAACCCCCTATAGGCACCTAGCAGGTAAATATGGCAACGTCCGTCCTTGCTTCTGTATAACGTAGTCTTAAACTGTAAAATAGTATAAATTATAATAACGTTCAGAGATAGCTAACTCGTGTTGAGTAAGCGTGGTGATCAATGCTCGAGCCTTCTCTGTACGAGAAGTGGCCTTTGCCCTGCAGTGGCATAGTAATAGTAATAGGCTGGTATTTTATTATGAATAGGTAAGTAGGTACGTTGGCGTAGAAAAGCTGTAAATATTAGAACATAAAATCATTATTTCTCCTTCCTAATATTAATTTAGTAGTAGTTGAATTAGATCGAACATAATGATAAGCGCGCGGTTAGATAACGTCGCACCGTGCTCCTATATAAATACAGTACGCACGCGGCCGCAGTACTCGGCACACACCGCTCCCTGGCGGCCGCGCGCGCTCGTTCTGTCTCGCTCGATACACACCAACGTCAACACAGCAGTATCAACATGATCACCGCGGCCATCGTGCTCGTCGCAATCGTCGCGCTCTACCTGTACGGCACACGCACCTTCAGCTACTGGGAGAAGAAAGGAGTTAAACATGACAAGCCGACAGTGTTGGTCGGCAATAATTCTCAAGTCTACCTCATGCAGAAAAGCATCACGCAGAAGGCGGCAGAAATGTACTGGAAGTATCCGAAGGAGAAAGTGGTAGGATTCTACAGATCCACGCACCCGGAGCTCGTGATCAGAGATCCTGAGATCGTAAAGCGCATCCTGTTAACAGATTTTCAATACTTTTATCCCCGCGGCCTGAACCCGCACAAGACGGTGATCGAGCCTATGATGCGCAACCTGTTCTTCGCGGACGGCGACTTGTGGCGGATGCTGCGGCAGCGCATCACGCCCGCGTTCACGAGCGGCAAGCTGAAGGCGATGTTCCCGCTAATCGTGGAGCGCGCGGAGAAGTTGCAGGTGCGTGCGCTGGCCGCCGCCGCCGCCGGCCGCCCGCTGGACGCACGCGACCTCATGGCGCGCTACACCACGGATTTTATTGGCGCCTGCGGGTTCGGCCTCGACGCCGACTCACTCAACGATGAAGACTCTGCCTTCAGGAAGTTAGGAGCTTCAATATTTCAAGGTGGAGTAAAGGAGGTTTTCATAGCTATGTTGAAAGAAATATTCCCAGAATGGTGTAAGCATTTAAAGTATGTCGAAAGAGTGGAACAACCTTTGATCGATCTAGTCTCAGCTATACTAAAACAGAGAAATTATGAACCTTCCGGCAGGAATGATTTCATTGACTTGTTGCTCGAGTGTAAGAGAAAGGGAAAAATGATGGTAGAATCGGTGGAAAAGTTTAAAGCAGACGGCACTCCGGAGATCGCCACGTTAGAGCTGACGGATGAGCTGATAGCGGCGCAGGTATTCGTGTTCTTTGCGGCCGGCTTCGAGACGTCATCGTCGGCCACCAGCTTCACGCTGCACCAGCTCGCCTACCACCCGGAGGTGCAGCGCAAGGTGCAGGAAGAGATCGACGCGGTGCTGGCCAAGCACGGCGGTCGGCTCAGCTACGACGCTGTCAAGGAGATGACGTACCTGGAGTGCGCGTTCAAGGAGGGCATGCGCATGTTCCCGTCGCTGGGCTTTCTGGTCCGCATGTGCGCGCGCACCTACACCTTCCCCGAGCTGGACGTGACCATCGACCCGGACGTGGGCGTGACCATCCCGCTGCAGGCGCTGCACAACGACCCGCAGTACTTCCCCGAGCCGCACAAGTTCCGTCCGGAACGCTTCCTGCCCGAGCAGCAAAATGACAACACCAAGTTCGTGTACCTGCCCTTCGGTGACGGTCCCCGCGCCTGTATAGGTAACAATTGTTTATTTATTAAGTGTTGTCTTTACGTTTTTTCAGGCGCTGTCGACGCGCGTCGCACGCAACTGTAACGCGCTGCAAACGCGATGTTATCGCAACCAATTTGCCTATTCACACGTTGATTTATAATTGTAGTATGCAGACGACGACTTTTTCGCATGCTGTCAACGCGCTACTAGCGCTGAATTACATCGATACAGACGCGCTGGCTTAGCGCGTCTGTTTTGCTGCAAACACACACGTACATCGCGTTTTAATCGGTTACCTACTTGCCGATAGTATTACGATGGCATCAATCGGGACACACAAAATATGAACATGATCTCACAACACGATCTGACAACCACGATGATTGAGTGTTGAGTAGGTACATACTGAAGTATTGGTCACAGGACACTTCCCCCTAAAATTTGTATGGTGTCAGGAAGTTGAAGTACTCTCAGTTGTAATATTATATGTGTTTGGTGTTTGCAGGTCTGCGCCTGGGCCTGATGCAGTCCCTGGCGGGGCTGGCGGCCGTGCTGTCGCGCTTCAGCATGGCGCCGGCCCCCACCACGCTGCGCCATCCCGTCGTCGACCCCAAGTCCGCCATCGTGCAGAGCGTCAAGAACGGCCTGCCGCTCGCCTTCGTCGAACGCAGACCTTCTGTGGCCGCGCAGTAAGCGGACGGACTTGTGATTAGTGCCACTAGTTTTGTAAATAACTTATACATATTTTAAGCTACAGTGTATATATTTTGTTGTAAAATAACTATTTAAACCTGAACGCAAGTTGTATTATTGTCTAGTTTTTCCATGCAACGTCTGAATGAAGTAGCGCTCCTCAGAATAAGGAGGTGCATACAGACTTAACGTATTTGTTCCAGGGCGTGATAATGGGACCCATTTGCAACAATTACGCACCCCAAGTGGCATATGCAAGAATCCATGGGACTAAACAAACATTTCCCAGAAATTGACATTGACACAGAAATTGACTGACCTCACTTTTCTAAATTCTCAAATTGAATGATATAATTTTTTCATTAATTGGCATGATTCATTTTATATTTTAGTACTTAGTTAATAAGTACTTTCGACGTAACCAAGTGTTCTAAAACGCCAAATAATTAAAAGTTACAAGAAGACAAGAAATAAATGATTGATTTTCACTGCTAAGAACAACTCCGACTAAACCAGCTTTCTTATACATAAAACTCGCTTTGGAATCGGACCAACCCGTTTGATATGACAGACACACACAGAGAACGACAGACCCGTTAGTGAACGGCTATGTCGTTCTGTGTGTGTGACTTTTCCCGAGAGAAAGAGAAAAGTACCTATCCAAAGCTAAAGCTCTTTGAAAAGGTTTCATAATGGTTTCATAAAATAGTTGTAACTTGTAACAATATGACAAAAAACAATCTCTAAAATGATCAAAAGTTGGTCATCGAACTTACTGACACAAGTTTGCAAAGCAGTCGTCGGACCAAAATTTGTTTTCTTGAATGTTGACTAAAATAGCCGTTCATATAACTATGCCATGATTGACTGATTAGCTCCATAATAGTATAGCGTGATGATAATCAATTAAATTTCACTCCGTAAACGATCACAAGAAGAAGAACGATCACAAGAAGATAATAGTCTTGTCAGTAACTCCAGTTTAAAAATATATTTTTACAACATTTTTGTGATCATTGGTTGAATATTGTTGATATGCGCTGTGTAGTAGTAGTGGTAGTAGTGAGTGTGAGTATAGTACAATAACAAAAAACAACAAACTATTTAAAACATTATTGGAAATAATTGCAAATCACGGTGGATACAGTAACACAACGGCCGGTTTGGCAAGTGCACGGGAGTGTCGTAGTTGTGTGGATTGCGTACGAGCGAAAACGGCGCGCGACGAAAGTTAGTGACGTATCGCTGACTAGTTACCAAAGAGTATAATTAGTTACTGAAAGCGCCCGGTGTGTTTACGAAGAACGCGGCGAAAATTTTATGACAGTGACGTGCACAATAACTAATTACTTGCTAATAATTTTGTACTTTTCACCCTCAGACCAATAAACCAATTGGTCTGAGTTTTCACCATACTGAGCATCCGCTTTGCTTACTCATCATATTCCTTTTTAGGGTTCCGTAGTCAAATGGCAAAAACGGAACCCTTATAGATTTGACATGTATGTCTGTCTGTCCGTCTGTCCGTCCGTATGTCACAGCCACTTTTTTCCGAAACTATAAGAGCTATACTTTTGAAACTTGGTAAGTATTCTGTGAACCGCATTAAGATTTTCACAAAAAAACAAATAGAAAAAAACAATAAATTCTGGGGTTCTCCATACTTAGAACTGAATCTCAAAATTTTAACGACACAACACGACACAGTAATGTGTCTCTGGCTTAAGCACTGTGAGCGCGTTCACGGGCGTTCCGAATTGTTGACAGATCTCAGCTGTCATAATCGTAATATCTAAATCGGAACGCATGTGAGATAATGCGAGCGCTGTGAGCGATTATAGCTAATTCGGAAAGCGCCCTTTGCCGATTGATTGTATGTACCTATTGTATGACTTATCTATTTCATTTCAAAGTCGCTTTTCGCTCATTCTGTACCTACAACAATTGTATTTTAATTATCTTATCTTGTAAAGAATAGTTTCTTCGCAGATTGTTACAACTTTTGCCTATTTTTAACCGACTTCAAAAAAGAAGGAGGTTTCTCAATTCGACCGTATATTTTTTTTTTTTTTATGTGTGTTCGCGGATAACTTCGTCGTTTATGAACCGATTTTGATTATTCTTTTTTTGTTGGAAAGGAAATATGCCAAGGGTGGTCCCATTATAAGAAAACCAGGATCTGATGATGGCATCCCAGTGAAATCGAGGGGAACATTCGAAAATCGTAGGAGCGACTAGTGCGTTTGTTAATTTTTTCATTAGGTATTTTGAAGCACTACAATTTAATGAAGGCCTGGAGTCGATCTGATGATGAAGCCGAAAGACAGTCGAGGGAACTCCTCAACGGTTTACAGCAGTTACCTTGTGTTTGGGCTTGATTAATTTGTATTGATGAGAACTTTACACCTACATGGTTGTGACTGTCATTCGGGGTCTGATGATGAAGACGAAGGACAGTTAAGGGAACTCCTCAACAGTTTACAGTAGCTACCTTGTGTTTGGACGATTTACAGCAGTTTTTGTTGGGCTTACTTCATACGGTTCAATATGCCAAAATGTTCAGTTCGTACAATAATAATACCTAATTAAGATTGTAGTTTTACATAGGACGACCACTACCTACTAGTCATGCTGATGCGTCAATTTGAAACCGAATTTAAGTTGAGTAATCGCGTCATTTCTAGCAATGCTCTTTCGTCGTGTGGCCTACTCAATAATTAAAGTAACTTGAGCATTTGCTCTCGGAAATCATCATTTGGTAAAGTGGAGCTGATGATGAAGACCACAGATAGCCATCGGAACTACTCAATGACAAATATTTCACGGGTTGCGATTCGGTTACTTTAATATGGTTGCTAAGCAATTTATGCTCGTTACAATGCGTATGGTGAGTGGTTGTTGAGGAGTTCTCCTGGCTCTTACCAGGAGAACTCCTCAACAATAAACGTCCCAGCATCGGGAAAAGCAATATTTTGTAACATGTGATGAGCAGTTGACATTAGGCTATTGTAACTTAGATAAAAAAGCTTGTAATTACAAACTGACCCACTAAAAAGTGAAAAATAAAAACTTTTTACAAAAAAAAAACAACCGACTTCCAAAAAATACACTACAAATTGAAAAATAACTTTAATTTCGGAAGTCGGTGTCATTAAACGAAAATGCGGAACCAAAGACACCGACTTCCGAAATTAAAGTTATTTTTCAATTTGTAGTGTATTTTTTGGAAGTCGGTTGTTTTTTTTTTGTAAAAAGTTTTACAATGTTTACTTAATGAATCACTATAATCTTCGCTTTTTAGGGTTCCGTAGTTCTAACAAGGAACCCTTATAGTTTCGTCATGTCCGTGGTCTGTCCGAGGTTTTGCTAAGAGACCGTTAGTACAGCCGGCGTCACAGAAAAGGAACCCCCCCAAGACTTAAAGATTATCGCCCGAGCACGCTCGCGCCCGCCGTCGCTCGTCGCTCGAGCGGCGGCGGGCGCGTCACGTGAGCCTTGAGCAGCTCCATCTCCCGCCGCCCGCGCCGCACCCATCTCTGCCCGAGTGCATCCACTGATCCGCCTCAAATATTATTAGCAAGGTTTTAATAATTTTATATGGTATTTTTAGGGTTCCGTAGTACTTACAAGGAACCCTTATAGTTTCGCCGTCTGTCTGTCCGAGGTTTTGCTAAGAGACCGTCAATACTAGAAAGCTGTAATTTTGCAGGTGTGTACCTATATAAATTACGCCGACAAAGTGGTAAAATAAAATTTTGGAAAATATTTTTTTAGGGTAGCTCCCGTACATGTGAAGTGGGAATGAATATTTTTTTCGTCGTCTACCCCATCGTGTATCGTTGAATAGGTCTTCTAAAATGACTTGAGGGTTGCTAAAGATATTTTTCGATTTAACCCGTAGTATGTCGCAACGTAGATCCACTCGAGACACAATGGCTTTTTAACCGACTTCAAAAAGGAGGAGGTTCTCAATTCGTCGGAACCTTTATTTTGTTTTTTTTATTTTTTTTTTTATGTATGTTCCCCGATTACTCGAAGATGGCTGGACCGATTTCAAAAAATATTTTTTGTTTGAAAGGGTATACTTTCCAGGTGGTCCCATTGTCATCAGGTCAGGATCTGATGATGGGATCCTGGAGAAATCGAAGGAACTCTTCAAATATTATAGGCACACCTATAGCGATTTGGGTATTTTTTATAGTAACTCGTGCATTTGCTCTCGAAAAGCACTATTTGGTGAAGTGGAACTGATGATGAAGGCCACAGATGGCCACCGGAACTACTCAATAATAAGGATTTCGTGGGTTGCGATTCGATTACTTTATTATGGTTGCTAAGCAAGTTATGCTCGTCACAATGCGAATGGTGAAATGGAGCTGATGGTGAAATACCAGGAGAACTTTCAACAATGAATTTCCCTGCATCGGGAAAAGCAATATTTTGGTAAAGGCGATGAGCAAGTTGACATTAGGCTATTGTAACTTAGATAAATTATAAACAGACCCACTAATAAGCGGGAAATAAAAACCTTTTAACAAAAAAGAAAAACCGACTTCCAAAAAAAACACTACAAAGTGAAAAATAACTTTAATTTCGGAAGTCGGTGGCAAAAAACTAAAATACAGATCCAAGACACCGACTTCCGAAATTAAAGTTATTTTTCACTTTGTACTTAGTGTTTTTTTTGGAAGTCGGTTTTTTTTTTGTTAAAAAGTTTTTTTAATTGTTTCTGTAATTACGACATTCAACCGGTTATGCTCCATTTACGAAATATTAAACTTTAAAGTGAAAATTTTTGTTCCAGTAGGGCGTCCCCCCCCCCTCTAAAAGCTAAACAGCTGACTTGAAAAATCTGGAAAAAATCAAGATGATAGTGCATTTCATGAACTTTAAAGGAAAACTGTAGGAATTAAGATAACTTTATTAGTTTAGCAGTAATAGTCGTTGAACATGTACATACGTAGGATAGGGTACCTTTCATATAACAGTACGTTGTCAGGTGTACATACTGTAGCGATATAAAAAGGAAAAGCTTCTTCGCCACTTAAAAAACGTATAATTTTGATATCATAAAAATAACCGAACTTACAAAAAAATTACAAAAACTGATATAAAAGTAGAAATTAAAGAAAAAAATTAATACTTGAGGTTTTTGTACCTTGAATTATGTTTCAAAATTGGATAGATTACGCGTCGAGTTTAATTGCAGTTGCAACTGAAATTTTCCCTACGATCGCGTAGCACTAATCATGAACGAACGATATAAAACCTGTAGTATTCTGCATTTAAAGTTAGTACACGAAACAATTATTATACGACAATAATATTAGTAAAAAAAATCAATGAAAGAAAATAATATCTGATAAATCCTGGATTATTTCGGCTGGTATTCCATATCTGGTCGGTAATTTTGAAACTGCTCCCACGAATCTTCACTCCTCAACTTATTTAAAATCCGGGAACAGAATAGTACGAAGGGGATAGGTAGGGGTAGGGTAGGGTAGGGTAGGGCCGAAAACTCGGCTTGTTAATCGTATATCTTCAGGCGTATCCTAGACAAAATAACGCACATTAAGAATGCTGTAACAAGCTGAACCACTTTTACCAGAAAATCACAAGTAGAAATACACATACCTGATAAGATCAAAAAGAGTTATATAAGTACTGAAGACTTCTCTCGAATCCAAATTAGTTGATTATTATCATATATTCATCATATTTTACGATTATAAGCA
Organism: Oligia latruncula; assembly: GCA_948474745.1. Classification (NCBI taxonomy): domain Eukaryota; kingdom Metazoa; phylum Arthropoda; class Insecta; order Lepidoptera; family Noctuidae; genus Oligia; species Oligia latruncula. Next base: position 159,641 of record OX419699.1, read on the forward strand.
GAGAAAAAAATAACTCGTCTCCAAACAACAAGTCCCCAAACTTCAAGAGAAAATTCACTTGACAGAAGCAGTTCAATATTCAAAAGTTTGATTTTTTAAATCAGAAAAATGACCAAAAAAGGTTGCCTAAAATTTTAAAGAAGGATGGAATGTTGAAAACATAATATGCAGTAATTACTAATACTGCAGTTTAAACATTTTGTAGCGATATAAAAAGGAAACACAATCTCGCCACTTAAAAAACGTATAATTTTGTATAAAAAAATAACCTAATGTAACAAAAAAAAAAACAAAAACTGATATAAAAGTAGAAAAACTTGTGTCGATACTTCTGGCGGCTGATATCAAAATTTATAAAGAAACGGAAATAATACTTAAGGTTTTTGTACTTTGAATTATATTTCAAAATTAGATAGATTACGCGTCGAGTTTAACTGCAGTTGCAACTGAAATTTCCCTACGATCGCGTAGCACTAATCACGAACGAACGATATAAAACCTGTAGTATTCTGCATTTAAAGTTAGTACACGAAACAATTATTAAACGACAATTATATTAGTAAAAAAAAATCAATGTAAGAAAATAATATCTGATAAATCCTAGATCATTTCGGCATCCTGCATTCCATATCTCATCCGGTCGGTAATCCCGGATAGGCAATCCAGAAAAACCCGTAAGAAACCGCTCCCTCGAATCTTCACTCCTCAACCCATCCAAAATCCGGGAACAGAACAGTACGAAGAGGATAGGTAGGGGCAGGGTAGGGCCAAAAACTCGGCTTGTTAGTCGTATATCTTCAGGCGTATCCTAGACAAAATAACGCACATTAAGAATGCTGTAACAAGCTGAACCACTTTTACCAAAAAATAGGTAATGAGTAGAAATACACATACCTGATAAGAACAAAAAGAATTATATACTGAAGACTTCTCTCGAATCCAAATTAGATGATTTACATCATATATTTGTCGTGGATAGATGGCAACACAGTACAGCGAACAGCGCCATCTAACGATTTGTTTGGTAAACGAAGAATCATGTGATCGGAAACGCAAGCGAGCCCTACCGCTTGGACACGATCGTCGGTGGAGGGGATGCCGCGAGGACTGGTGGAGAGACCGAGTGTTGCGACAGTCAGTCTACAGTCGACCGTCGAGCTCGGACAGTCTCGGCAATCGCTCAATACCAACGCACGTGTTTGTTTCCGACACACGTGTGCGTTTCGGTTGTAAATAGCTAGTTTATTAAAGTTACTGTAAATTAAAATAATCTTTTCGTTCGAGTACCCACTGAAGTGCCCACACCTATCTAAACTATGTCGGATCGTGAAGAAGACCCGATGTATCGCATCTCGGCCACCCGCTGATGCGACATATTCATCATATTTTTTACGATTATAAGCAAAGAAAAAAAATAATTCCAGCCGTCGGCAGTGATCACCAAACAACAAGTCCCAAACTTCAAGAGAAAATTCACTTGACAGAAGCAGTACAATATTCAAAAGTTTGATTTTTAAATCAGAAAAATGACAAAAAAGGTTGCCTAAAATTTTAAAGAAGGATGGAATGTTGAAAACATAATATGCAGTAATTAGTAATACTGCAATACGTAGGATAGGGTACCTTTCATATAACAGTACGTTGTCAGGTGTACATACTGCAGTATTAGTAATTACTGCATATTATGTTTTCAACATTCCATCTTTCTTTAAGATTTTAGGCAACCTTTTTTGGTCATTTTTCTGATTTAAAAAATCAAACTTTTGAATATTGAACTGCTTCTGTCAAAGGAATTTTCTCTTGAAGTTTAAGACTGGTTTTTTTGGTGGTCACTGCTGACGGCTGCAATTATTTTTTTCCTTGCTTATAATCGTAAAAATATGATATTAATCATCTAAATTGGATTACAGAGAAGTCTTCAATATATAACTCTTTTTGATCTTATCAGGTATGTGTATTTCTACTCGTTACCTATTTTTTGGTAAAAGTGGTTCAGCTTGTTACAGCATTCTTAATGTGCGTTATTTTGTCTAGGATACGCCTGAAGATATAAGACTAACAAGCCAAGTTTTCGGCCCTATCCTAACCTACCCTACCCTGCCCCTACCCGTCCCCTTCGTACTGTTCTGTTCCCGGATTTTGGATTGGGTTGAGGAGTGCAGATTCGAGAGAGCGGTTTCTTATGGGTTTTTCTGGATTGCCTATCCGGGATTACCGACCGAAAGAGATATTGAATGCAGGATGCCGAAATGATCTAGGATTTATCAGATATTATTTTCTTTTATTGATTCTTTTGACTTATATTATTGTTGTTTTATAATTGTTTCGTGTAATAACTTTAAATGCAGAATACTACAGGTTTTTTATAACGTTCGTTCATGATTAGTGCTACGCGATCGTAGGGAAATTTCAGTTGCAACTGCAGTTAAACTCGACGCGTAATCTATCTAATTTTGAAATTTAATTTAAAGTACAAAACCTTAAGTATTATTTCCGTTTCTTTTATAAATTTTAATATCAGCCGCCAGAAGTATCGACACAAGTTTTTACCTTTTTTTATATCAGTTTTTGTTATATTTTTTGTTACATTCGGTTATTTTTTTATACAAAATTATACGTTTTTAAGTGGCGAAATATGTGTTTCTTTTTATATCGCTACAATACGTAGGATAGGGTACCTTTCATTAACAGTACGTTGTCAGCTGGTGTACATACGTAGGATAGGGTACCTTTCATCCAGAAAAAAAGTGCTGTTCCCGAAGAAAATCACAATAACGTTATTATGATAATAGATGGCGCCACGTGTCTTTCGAATCAAAAACAGGACAACGTCTGTCGGGTCAGCTAGTAATCTATACTAATATTATAAATTCGAAAGTAACTCTGTTTGTCTGTCTGTCTGTATGTTACCTTTTCACGCCTAAACCACTGAACGGATTTCGATAAAATTTGGCAGAGAGATAGATTGCATCCCGGGACATAGGATAGCAGCCAGGCATATTATAAATTGGGGGATTACATCGCCGATAAAAATGCTTGGCTGAACGCTGGTCCTGCTCCATAAGGACGCACAAACAAATTGATTAGCATTGGAGAATACTGTTGGAGCTGCTGTAGATTCTAAAATACTATTTTTGCATTATATAAATTCAATCTCCTAGTATTGTATAATTGCATAGCATATGTGTGTGTACTATGCTTCCATTTACTGGGTACGCCTTTCATTCATCATCATCATCATCATCAGCCTATAGCAGTCCACTGCTGGACATAGGCCTCCCCTAATGAGCGCCATAGCGCCCTGTCTTCAGCTTGACGCATCCAGCATCTGCCTGCAGTCTTTCGCAGATCGTCATCCCACCTGGCCGGAGAGCGTCCCACACTAAGTTTGCCGAGTCGCGGTCTCCACTCAAGAACTCGTTTACCCCAGCGGTTGTCGGTTCTTCGCGAGATATGGCCGGCTTACTGCCACTTCAGCTTGCTAATTCTTTGAGCTATGTCGATAACTTTCGTTCTCTGTCGGATGCATTCGTTACGGGTCCTATCCTTCAGAGAGACTCCGAGCATAGCTCTTTCCATAGCTCGCTGAGCGACTTTGAACTGGTGGACCAGCCGTATCGTGAGTGTCCACGTTTCAGCCCCGTAGGTCATGACGGGTAGGACGCACTGATTGAAAACTTTCGTTTTCAAGCATTGCGGTATAGATGACGAGAAGACTCGACGTAGTTTCCCAAACGCTGCCCAGCCTAGCTGGATCCTTCTCTTGGCCTCCCTCTCAAAATTGTTTTTACCTAACTGCAGAATTTGCCAGAGGTAAGTGTATTCGGAAACAATTTCGAGAGGGTGGCCGTGCACGACAACCGGTCCCGGATCAATGAGGCCATTGATCATGACTTTGGTTTTATCCAGATTCATGCCGAGACCGATGTGTCGCAAGGCTGAAGCTAGGCCGTCCAGCATCTGGGTTAGCTCCTCCAGCGACTCCGCCATCAAGACTATGTCATCAGCGAATCGCAGGTGTGAGATGTAATCGCCGTTTATGTTAATGCCCTTACATTTCCAGTCCAGCGTCTTAAACATATCTTCCAACGCGCTCGTGAACAGTTTCGCGGATATGACATCATGTCTCACTCCTCTGCGCAGTTGGATGGGTTTTATTGCGCTTTTCATTGCGCTGCTAATAATATTATAAATGCGAAAGTAAGTTTGTTCGTTTGTTACGCTTTCACGCTAAAATGGCTTAACGGATTTTGATGAAGTTTGGCACATGGGTAGACCATGACCTGGAGAAGGAATAGGGTACTTTTCATCCTGGATCGTAGACGAACTCGCGGGCAACAGTTAATCTTTTATATATCAGAGATGCGGGTGCACCAATTTCTGACTCATATTGACTTTATTGCATCATAAAATAACCAGTTTCATAGTGGTGTATGTACAGTCACGAGCAAAAGTATGTATACACTTGACTTTATTCAAAGTCGATTTTCTCCTTCATTTTTTAATGAAATTTTATATTAGTAGGAACATAGTATTGTCGAACCCATAGGTATATGTGAAGTGTCGTATTTCAACGTTGCATTCGTTATTTCGTAAAAAAAACGCAATTTAAAGTTGCCAAGTGTTGACATATTGGTGCTCGTGACTGTATGTGGCCGAGGCTATAAATATAATGTATACCTAGAGCGTTGCTAAAAAACAACCGTCTTCCAAAAAACACTATAAAGTGAAAAATAACTTTTATTTCGGAAGTCGGTGTCTTTAGAGTTATATTTTTGTTTTTTGCCACCGACTTCCGAAATTAAAGTTATTTTTCACTTTATAGTGTTTTTTGGAAGTCGGTTGTTTTTTTTGTAAAAAAGTTTTTATTTTTTACTTTTTAGTGGGTCAGTTTGTAATTTATGTAAGTTACAATAGCCTAATGTCAACTGCTGATCACCTTTTACAAAATATTGCTTTTCCCGATGCAGGGACGTTAATTGTTGAGGAGTTCTCCTAGTATTCCACTCTCCTAGCTGATAATCCTGGCTGCAGCATCAGGCCAGACTTATGTCAACATTGCATTGAACTTAAAATTAGTCCTGTTTAAAATGAGCCCAAACACGGTGCACACTACGGTGCTGTAATTTAAAGGTTTGTACTTTTTCTGATGCTCTTGGCTTCAGCATCAGGTCTTCGGTGTTCCTCAGTAACAGTACGTTTATCCACACATCGAGCCCTTTTCAATGAGCCTAAACACGATATATCTGCTGTTAGTTGTCGAGGAGTTAGGTACTCTGCAGACTATCCTGACTGCAGCATCAGGTCATGACTTGATGATCATGAGACCAAATGTGGCAAATGCCCTATCAAACATCAAAACAATTTACTAAAACAGTCCTTGCCTGTTCGAGTAACTTCTTACTGTTAAGGAGTTGTACCTTCCATCATCAGCCCAGCTACCTGAGATGGTGACAACTATACGCAAATACACAAGATACTTCATAAAATATGCGAAAAACAATAAGTGAGCCTATAAAATTTGATGGTTGCCTTCGATTTTTCTAAGATCCCATCATCAGATGACATCAGAGGTAACAGTGGGACCACCTCAGAACTATCTACTTTCGAACAAAAAAAGAATTTTGAAAATCCGTCGACAATTGGCGGAGTATTCGATGAACAAAAATACAAAAAAAAAAAAAACACAAACATCCGAACATAGTACCTCCTCCTTTTTGTGAAGTCGGTAAAAATATAATGTATGTATTACCCGCGGTACACGTTGCGTAACCCCAGCAGCAACACATCGTACTGTAATGATGACTGAACTAATTATTATCATAAAAAACATGAACCTTTGTATTCAAAAGTTCATGTTTTATCGTCGACTACACTACACTAGAACGCGGCACGCGGCACGCGGCACCACCAGGCTTGGTGAGTCAGTATATTTACTAAAGTAATCTAGCAATTAGTGAAAAGTCTCACTAATTGTCAGATCAACAAACATCATGATTACAGTATCATTTTGTAGAAATAAACATGTTAGAGAATATAATAATAAACGGGCCTCTGCGAGTTGGCTTCGGCCCCTCGTACGCCTTCCAAAGGACCGGGACCCCATGGTCCCGAGATATGTTAAAATATAAAAATAAATAATACCTAATAATAATAATCGCACTTGATAGGCTGCGCTCAAAGGTACTGAGCAACCATATCGTCTCGACTTCGGCACAAACTGCGGCACAGGCGTCAACTGTTGATGCCATCCCGCCGCGGTCCAATCATGTTGAAGAAGAGCATGATAGGGTTGACACAGTAAGTAGCCAGTGCAACGTCCGACTGAGGAGCGCACTGGAGGATGCATTACGCGAGTATAGGTCCACTCCAGCCGAACTTAGACCCCGATTACCACGGTTACCCATGCACAAAAAAAATAGGGCGCTGGTGTGTGCCTTGGACTTGCAGCTCAAGAGTTTCTTCGAGAGCAGCGAGGATCTCGTTGATACACATTCGATCCTGTACTGTGCGGCTGTGGCGGCATGTCGTTTAGCTAACGTCAAATTCACAAATTGTGACGGAGCTATTCGACCAAAACCAGCCGTACCAGACTGGCAGCGCAGGATCGAACGTCGTATTGATGGGGCCAGGGTACTCATCGGCAAACTATACTGCTTCAGAGAGGGCAATACACGACCACGTGTGATGCGCTTTGTAAGGCGGGCATTCTCGGGGACTGGAATCAGCCCTCGAGGATACATGTCCCGTGTCACAGAGCGCATCGACTTCCTGAAGCAGAAAGTTTGTGCATGGGCGAATTCGGCGGTATAAGAGGCAGGTTGATCGATACACGCAGAATCGCATGTTCCAGAGCGATGAAAGGTGGGTGTATAGAGCTTGGGAGCGACCTGAACAAAATGTGACAGATGTATGCCGCCCGGATAATGCCGCCACAAGTGCATTCTGGTGCAGCATCTGGTCGGTGCCCGTCTGTCACACTGAGGCTGACTGGATGCAGGATGTCGAGCGAGTGTGTGAGTCTGTACCAGAAATGAAAACAGTCCTAATTACGCCATCAGACGTTGCCAGAGCGGTCCGTCCGTTACCGAATTGGAAATCACCGGGACCGGACGGACTGCACAATTTTTGGCTGAAATGGCTAATTAGTTCACACACTTGCCTGGCATCTCAGTTCCAGTCATCCTTAGAGTCTGGGTCGCTACCGCAGTTTCTAACAACAGGCGTTACCCACCTGCTCCATAAATCAGGTAGTCCCGCGGAACCCAAGAATTATAGACCGATCACGTGTTTGTCGACGGTTTATAAACTTCTTACATCTATTTTGAGAGCGAAAATTAATACACACATTGAGAGTAACTCGGTTATGTCTGCCTCTCAAAATGGATGTAGGAATGGGTCCCGCGGTACTAAGGAGCTGAGAAATCTATAAGTATTTGGGTATGTCGGAAGCGTTAGGCATCAACGATGCTGACATGAAGCAATCGTTGAAGGAGCGCTTCTTTTGTCGCCTGAAGAAGGTATTAAATAGTCTTCTTTCGTTCGGAAATAAGGTGCGCGCCTTCAATGCGTTGGGTCATGCCGGTTTTGATGTACTCTTTCGGCATACTCAAATGGACTTAGACCGAACTCGACGCCCTGGATAGAAGAGTCCCTACACTACTGACCGCAAACCGGATGCATCACCCACGATCATCGGTGATGAGACTATATATCCCGCGGAAGTGCGGGGGTCGAGGCTTTTTAAATGCGAAGACCCTCCACAACCGGTGTGCAGTCTCAGGGAATATTTTTTAAAAGCCGAAGTGGGTATGCACCGTGATGTGGTCGCAGTGGACAAAGGGCTCACCCCGCTCTCCATGGCTAAAGAGAACTGAAGGTTTTATCTGTGCAATTATGGACGAAGTTATCTTAACGAATAACTACCGGAGACATATTATGAAGGACGGGACGGTTGACGTGTGTCGGGCATGCCACCGTCCGGGTGAGTCTATCAGACATATTATCTCTGGTTGTTCTCGTCTAGCTAACGGCGAGTACTTGCACAGGCATAACCAAGTAGCTAGGATTATTCACCAGCAACTTGCTTTGAAATATCGCATCTAAATCGAATAAGCCGTTTCTGATATTAGCGTGCACAAACAAACAGACAAAAAAAAAATTTATTACAATTTCGGGTTCGGCATCGATATAATAACAACCCCTGCTACTTTTTTTTTATATATTTCCATTGTACAGACACCACTTTTCTACAAATTTATTATATGTAATATAATATATAGATTTTAAGAAATATTTAAAAATGTAATTAACTAAGTAAAAAAGACAAACGAAATAATAGTAATTTATTTATTTGTTAACATAGGTAAAGAAATACAGATCTTATAATCGATGAACAGAGCGCTATGTTATTAATAGAAAACGCTCTTTATTATTTAGATACCATATCCATCATATGAATTACAGAACATGTCGCAGAACTAAAACTTCGAGGACATGTGACATCCACCAACCCCGCACTCGGCCCGCGTGGTGTAATACGGGTACAACCCGTTCCTCGCACAGAGAGTAAATATACCTACTTACTACTTATGATGGACCTGTCTCTGCAGCTCCAACAGTTGTCAGGCAGAACACCGGACAGGCCAAGGTTCTCCGCGAGGCTCGGGGCGAGCTAGAAGCATAGTACACACAAACATCGACAGATAACAGCGTGTTTACTCAGAGTAATCTTATCAGTCTACAAGCGATGTAACGTAGAAATATGTAACAGGTGTCGGTAGCTTGAGTCGAAAAGTACGTGTAGACTCAATGTCCAAGACGTGTTGTAAGTACGTACGGTCACCAGTCCACTGCACGTCGACGTAGAACGTACGCTCGCCAGTCGACTGCACGTCGACGTAGAACGGCTCTTTTAGGTAACATCATTATAACGTAAATAGAATGCAGAACAGAGAAAAACAGCTCGGTACGTCCTTATGGATATATACCGCCCTTCAAACGCACCACTCCCAGCAGGCATGGTAATGATGATACGGGTTCCGTCACACTCTGTGACTGCAGTGCTTTTCTGACTGTACGTTTTTATCGTTTCGTGTAGAGTTGAGACTTTTTGAATCGTGTAGAGTCGGGATTTGGTGAGAGTTGGGACGAACCCCTCTCTCGTGCGCCCTGTGTCTGGTCGGGCGACGGACTCTCCAAGTCCTCACCTATAGCATGGCGGTTCTCCTTTGGGCCAGAGTATCTAAAGTACCAACTCAGGTACTTAACTGACCGCTACACCGACATTGTTTTGTTAATTGGTTGCCCATACAGACTGGAAGTTTTTCCAATGGCGTTTAATCGCGATGCTCGTTCGTGAGTCAAGTTCCAAAGTTGAGATTATTGTTTACAATAAGTGTGCTGCCTCATCATCATTGACATCGTTGATATCAGCCAAAGACATTAAATTATTTACTATCTTAAATCTCTTTGATATCAGCCTACTAATATCCCGCGACCAAGAATCGAAAATTATAGAGTTCTGGTATTTGATTTGAAGATAAAAACTTTCCTCTAACAAATTATTAAAATAATGACTTTGATTTTAGATTTAGTAGAAATAAATTGAATAAAATAAAAAAGCCATATATTTCTTACAAAAAAAGTTACAGAACTACAAATAATGAAAAGTATAAATAAACTAAACTATTAACTACCTACGTTAACTACAATTTCTTGAAATCTATAGAGTTAAGCATATGTTAGCTGAAGGCCTCCCCTAGAGATTGCCATTTCTGCCTGTCATTCGCTGTGTTCATCCACTGTTCGCCAGCCACTTGTACTATGTCGTCTGCCACCGGGCAGCCGATTTAGTAATAAAAATTAGTAAAGTAAACATTTAGTAATAATCTTTATTATTTAAGCACATTTTAGTAAAAGGAGTTGCAGTCGCTCCATGTAAAATATTGGTATTCAGCTGCATCCGGTTAGACTGGAAGCCGACCCCAACATAGTTGGGAGAAGGCAGGCAGATAATAATAAATAATAATAATAATAATTTATTTAATAAAAACGTTTACAAAAGGTGTACATTAATCCAAGAGTAGAAAATTTTCCATACAATTATAGTGCCTAAAAATAAACTAAAACTAAAATATATTTTTTTAAACAGGTGCAAGTAGTGATGGTACGGAATTAGAGTGTTAGGTAGCGACCCGCCCGAACTAGGTTTATTCAAACCTGTGTTTCAGGTCATCACTTTACATTTCAATTAAATTGGAGCGTTAATCTATACATATAATAAATCTGTAGACGAGGCGTTTCTGTACATTGCAAATATTTAAAATAAAAAATAGTTGGGGTGTTATAGGATAACCAACAGATGCCATTTCATCAATTTTTAGAATTTTTGTCTGTTTGTCGGTTTGTCTGTTTGGATGTGACAAAATTTGATTTGAATAGGTTCAACGTAAAAAGTACCAAACCAATATGGTTAATTTTTATACTCAAATATAGTGTAGAACTCGGAGTAGTGATTAGTTTTGGTTTCATCGCAATCGCTTCACTGTATCAAAAGATATAATCAATTTAAAGTATTCTACAACAACTTTCATTACGTAAGTTGGATACACGTAATGACATCTATTGGCGCTTTATAGTACTAATAACGAAAACATAATTATTGTGTTTATAACATTATTATGTGAATAATCACGTCATGCAGGCTTACCTATAAGATGACTATCACAGTCACTTCTGCCTGTGTTATTTGAAAAAGCAATGATAATGATTACATAATATAATGTTAATCGCTTTCGATTGTTGGTTGATTAGTGGCGCTAAAAGAATTTCAAATAAAAAGTGAGGATAATGTAAGATAATATTATGTGATGTGGTGTTCTGAGTGATAAAGATTGCAATGATAAATGATTTTATTTTTGTAAGTAGGTTTGTACAAACACTTTTACACGTCAATCATTTTTTTTTTTAAACTAGATGAAGTCGGCGTTTCCTATCTGACTACTCTGAGAAGAAAAGCCGAAACAAACACACACACGGGCAACTTTATGTAGGAGCTCTTTCGAGGGGCAAGCAACCTTTCTAACATTGTTAACAGAGAAGCATTTTCTTAGTGACATAAGGTTTTAAGATCATAATTATCATACTTTCATAGTTTTTTTTTCGATTTTTTTTAAATTTCTTTACCATGATAACGCTTCAACGCACATCTCCAGACGGGCTGTTGATTTATTGAGTATAGGTTCGGCAGGTGCACATCCTTTTTTTTTGTTTCCGGGGTGGAAAATCTTCATGGATGTCCGCCGCCCTGGGGCGGGCGGCGAGGTCTGTTAGGCTCTTACTGACTAAAAATTACCCCAGTGTTCCGTCTCACACTTACGCCGGGGGTTGAGGGACCGTACGATCCTTCCGCAACCCCCGACTGGTGACGTCAAAGAGGGGTGCGCGTGGAACACTACGCGCCGCCAGCTCAAGTCCTGATGTGTTGGCGGTGACAGACGTCCCCGAATTGGTCGCCCCTGGACCCGTTTAGGGGGGCTGGAAGAGGGCGCTGTCCGCCCTCCGCCGACGCCCGATGCGCCTACTGCGGGCCGGGTGAGTGGATGAGATCTCCCTCTCCCTTTCCACAGCGAAACGGTCGTCTCGCAGAAGGAAACCACCGCGTCCCAGGACTCTTCGCTGCCGTCGACTCGACTACGGCCGGCAGCGATACGTCAAGGTGCACTGTGCACACCCAATACAAGTAGCACTGCCATGTCGTAAAAAGGTATTGTAAATTATGTCTTCGCGACAATAACTAAATTTTTAGCCATTGTCTTGGTTAAAACCATATCGAGCTTTTTTTTTCGGATGGGAAATCATCAAATGACCCCTCCCGCTCTGGGTGGAGCGGAAGGGAGTGTCAGACTCTTACTGACTAAAACCCAGCTACCTATTACTCTCCGCCCGCAGGCCCGCGCCTACGGTGGCCGGGAGTCGTCACGCGGCTCCCGACGCCCGGAGCGTCTCCCACGGTGGCTGGGACGGGAGTCTCTCTCCATGAGCCATCCCGCCACCTCCTTTGCTAGCATGACTGCTTCGCAGAAGGAGGTGACTGCCTCCCACTCCCTCTCGCCCCGGACCATGGCTTGCACCAGGGCCGGACGCGAGAGGTCGCCGCCGCTGCCGATCGCCTCTACAAGGACACGGCGGTGCTCCGCACAAGCGGGGCAGACCTCCACCGTGTGCTCCACCGTGTCCTATGGGCGATCCTAGCAATGGTGATGGTGACACCCGGGCGTTTCCTCCCGCCTGATGATGTGCAGGAACTCCCGAAATTTCCGTGTCCGGTGAGGACCTGCGTCAGGCGGTAGGTGAGGGCGCCGTGGCGCCTCTCTAGCCACTCCTTAAAGAGGGGTCTTATCGCCGCTATCGCGGCGTGCCCTGCGCTGGGTAGCGACCGTCGCTCTTTCCATGCCACCATGAGATCGCGCCGGAGATCTGTCCGCTCCGCACCGATTTGCCGCGGAAGCGGCAGAGAAGAAGACAAGACTTATAAAAACTAACTTCAAACTTCACCTACTAATCTCTTTACGATTTATTCCGGTCTAACTTAGTATTCTAAGACAAATGCAAAATAAAATGGACATAATATGACTATTTGGTCAGACAATCAGCCTCGAGCAGGCGCTTTCATTTTTATTTATCCTCAAAAATCAAAGTGACACTTCGTCGCATTGTCATTTTGAACCCTGAAGACGCAGTGACTGCTGTGCAGTCGAAAGGGCTATGGTTGAGAACCCCAGGCAAGGGAAGCGTTACCAGACAAGATCGGAAGATTTTTCCTTTTATACCTTTCCTAAGCGACACATTATTGTGTTCCGACATCCACGCGAACGAAGTCGCGGGCACAGCTAGTTTTTAAATAAAACTGATATAAAAAATAATTAGTTAACAATTCTGAGAAAAAGCACATTGGTACATTATTACCTAATACTAAGTCTATGTAAACATACAAAAGTAAATACTTACAAGGGAATCAAATTATGATCATGACAAAATTTCTAGAAGTTTTTCTGTGTCTGTGTAATTGAGTAACGCTAAGTATTCTGATAACATTGTGCTACATTTTTTATAGCTTACACTATAGAAGCTGAGTAACTTGTTAAGTCTATTATACAGAAAAGGTCCTAAGAACACATAAAAACGATTAACAAACGCATGTCTGGTTTGGGGCTTTATGCAAACCAAGTCTTTCCTTCTCTTGTCGGAAGGTACTGGGTCAAAAGGAAGTGCAGAGTGCTGGTGTTGTACTATGTTTAGAATAAATAATTGCCTTACTGTTAGTACATTACATGCTATGTAGAGTTGGTGGGTAGGAAATCTAAAAGGGCGAAAGGTAGCAACTTTTAGAATTGCTCTTTGGGCGCGCTCTAGAGGGAGTAAAATTGTTTTTGCAGCACCCCCCCAGGAAGTTATGCAATAGGTAAGTATGGATTGACACAAAGCTAAATAAACCTGTTTAATTAATTTATAGTCGGCTATGTTCCGTAGGTTCTTAAAAACATATATTAATTTGCGCACTCTGGCACAAAGTAAATCGATATGTTTACGGAAATTTAGATTGGAGTCAATAGTGACACCTAGGTATTTCAAATGGTCGGCCTTAGCCAAAGTGGGGCAAGAACATGCAGTGTCAGCGGCAGCGTACGTGCTACAATTGTGTGCGTAAATGTTCAGATTAGTAAGCGGTATGTTAGTATTTCTCATTGTAAATAAAATGTATTTTGTTTTATCTGCATTTAATGTTAGGAGATTATTATGGAGCCAATTAGAGACAATGTTAAAACCATTTTGAGCATATTCATAGACTTCAGATCTTGATTTAGCTGAGAACAATAGGGCAGTGTCATCCGCATAAGACATTATGACTCCATTTTGGAGTGGCAGGCTGCACAGTTCATTTATGTAGATTAAAAATAATGTGGGGCCCAAAATGCTGCCTTGTGGAATTCCAAAACAACTATTTTTAAGTTCAGAACTTGTACACTGACCTATTTTTACGCATTGGTGACGTTCGCTGAGATAATCCGCAAATAGTAGATGTTGTGTTCCTCTTATCCCAAGTCTTTCAAGCTTGTGCAAAAGTAAAGTACATGAAATAGTGTCGAAGGCCTTGGCAAGGTCCAGAAAGATCCCAATTGTGTGCATACCATAATCTAGATCGGTAGTAATATAATTAGTTAATTTGTATACTGCTTGGCTAGTTGATCTTTTGGGCCTGAAACCAAATTGATTATCTGAAAGTAGTCTGTTATCTTCCAAATATTTTATCAATCTACTGTTAATAATTTTTTCCAAAATTTTTGAGAGGCCTGTTAGCACTGAAATGGGTCTGTAGTTATTCACACAGTTTTTGTCTCCAGACTTGAATACAGTTTTGTGACCACAGCTTTTTTTAGCAATTTGGGGAATATTCCTTCAGATAAACATAGCTGAAAAATGTGGGTTAATGGAGGGGCAAGTAGATATCTAAATCTTTTAAGTATATGATTAGGTATGTTATAATGATGAGCACAGTTTGGTATGCTTGTGCCTGTTTCTATCTTACTTACTTCTTCTGCTTTATACAAACCAGGAAAAATATTTTGCTTACAACATTGTAATATTTATACTCGTAATACTTTCGTTATTGGAGGGGGGGGGGGGGGGAGGGGAGCTGCGGGAGTGGTCGCACAGACACAGACAGGTGGGACAGGTGCGGGCGTCACACTAGTCAGCCGAGTACCATATCATAGAGGGGGGGGAGGGGAGCTGCGGGAGTGGTGGCACAGACACAGACAGGTGGGACCGGTGCGGGCGTTACACTAGTCAGCCGAGTAACATATCATAGTGGTCGCACAGACACAGACAGGTGGGACAGGTGCGGGCGTCACACTAGTCAGCCGAGTAACATATCATAGAGCATGAGCTGCGGGAGTGGTCGCACAGACACAGACAGGTGGGACAGGTGTGGGCGTCACACTAGTCAGCCGAGTAACATATCATAGTGGTCGCACTGACACAGACAGGTGGGACAGGTGCGGGCGTCACACTAGTCAGCCGAGTAACATATCATAGTGGTCGCACTGACACAGACAGGTGGGACAGGTGTGGGCGTCACACTAGTCAGCCGAGTAACATATCATAGTGGTCGCACAGACACAGACAGGTGGGACAGGTGTGGGCGTCACACTAGTCAGCCGAGTAACATATCATAGTGGTCGCACTGACACAGACAGGTGGGACAGGTGCGGGCGTCACACTAGTCAGCCGAGTAACATATCATAGTGGTCGCACTGACACAGACAGGTGGGACAGGTGCGGGCGTCACACTAGTCAGCCGAGTAACATATCATAGTGGTCGCACTGACACAGACAGGTGGGACAGGTGCGGGCGTCACACTAGTCAGCCGAGTAACATATCATAGAGCATGAGCTGCGGGAGTGGTCGCACTGACACAGACAGGTGGGACAGGTGCGGGCGTCACACTAGTCAGCCGAGTAACATATCATAGTGGTCGCACTGACACAGACAGGTGGGACAGGTGCGGGCGTCACACTAGTCAGCCGAGTAACATATCATAGTGGTCGCACTGACACAGACAGGTGGGACAGGTGCGGGCGTCACACTAGTCAGCCGAGTAACATATCATAGAGCATGAGCTGCGGGAGTGGTCGCACTGACACAGACAGGTGGGACAGGTGCGGGCGTCACACTAGTCAGCCGAGTAACATATCATAGTGGTCGCACTGACACAGACAGGTGGGACAGGTGCGGGCGTCACACTAGTCAGCCGAGTAACATATCATAGTGGTCGCACTGACACAGACAGGTGGGACAGGTGCGGGCGTCACACTAGTCAGCCGAGTAACATATCATAGAGCATGAGCTGCGGGAGTGGTCGCACAGACACAGACAGGTGGGACAGGTGCGGGCGTCACACTAGTCAGCCGAGTAACATATCATAGTGGTCGCACTGACACAGACAGGTGGGACAGGTGCGGGCGTCACACTAGTCAGCCGAGTAACATATCATAGAGCATGAGCTGCGGGAGTGGTCGCACAGACACAGACAGGTGGGACAGGTGCGGGCGTCACACTAGTCAGCCGAGTACCATATCTTAATGGTCGCACAGACACAGACAGGTGGGACAGGTGCGGGCGTCACACAGACAGGTGGGACAGGTGCGGGCGTCACACTAGTCAGCCGAGTACCATATCATAGTGGTCGCACAGACACAGACAGGTGGGACAGGTGCGGGCGTCACACTAGTCAGCCGAGTACCATATCATAGTGGTCGCACAGACACAGACAGGTGGGACAGGTGCGGGCGTCACTCAGACAGGTGGGACAGGTGCGGGCGTCACACTAGTCAGCCGAGTAACATATCATAGTGGTCGCACAGACACAGACAGGTGGGACAGGTGCGGGCGTCACACAGACAGGTGGGACAGGTGCGGGCGTCACACAGACAGGTGGGACAGGTGCGGGCGTCACACAGACAGGTGGGACAGGTGCGGGCGTCACACTAGTCATCCGAGTACCATATCATAAAGCATGATTTTCACGCTTCGTAATTTCGAAGCGAGAAACTCTTTTCGTATAAATGATGCTTAACTAGAATGACGTTATTATTGACGGCTCACTTCACGTAAGATTCCTCAAGCTGAAGAATTCCTCAAGTTGCAGAATTTTATTAGTAGAATCGTCTCTGCGAGTGCGCCCGCACCCGCCGCGCGCCCTCCTACCTCCTCGCGGCGGATCGGCCGCTACTTCGTTTATTGCCCAATTATATAAACTGCACTTCGCAGCGTTCTCTCTAAGTTTTCTGAATTAATCCCCTCGTATATTTGAAACTTATAGCTGCGGGAGTGTATTAAACTTGGCGACTAGCGATTGTTACCCACTTGCTGAATAGCTGTCGGTGCGCGCGAGGTAGGGGTACGGAGTATGAGCACCCGGTTCACCTGTCTGGCTTCGTCGACTGCAGCGCGCTGCTGAGCCGCTAGACTTTGCTATAATCTCATCATAGATACTGTAACATGTAGCTCTCGCGCTACACAGTGACGTAGGTGTTGGCACCAAAATACTTCTCATTACTCGGTACAGTCACAGACTCTATCAGCGTTGACCATTTTAACCGGTCAAGCCCCGCGCGTACCTACTAGGTACATGTGGCACGTCTCATTAGCGGAACTTGAGAGGTCATGGTGAATTACTTACAGCTGTTGAAGTCCGGTGTTGGGTTAGATCCCAACCTAGTCAAAAAAAGTGCTAGAAGCTTTGTTTCCCGTAAAATCACTTGCCATAACATCACTTGTCATAATCATTGTAAGCCCTAATTATCACGTGCCCTAATTATCACATGCCATAATTATCATATGCCATAATTATCATTTGCCATCGACATTGGGTGTGTAACGGTTGTTATATTAGGAGAAACTGGATGCAATCGGGACTTTAAGGCACCCCGACTCGGATAGGTTAGGTTAGAAGGGGATGGCGGGGTCGTTTGAGCGAGCGAAGCGAGCGAATAGACCCCGCCATCCCCTTCGTGGTTATTTTTTTATAAACCACCCAGAAGTAGGAGCCCCGCCAAGCCCACTCAGACATTAAGGCACCCCGACTCGGATAGGTTAGGTTAGAAGGGGATGGCGGGATCGAATGAGCGAGCGAAGCGAGCGAATAGACCCCGCCATCCCCTTCGTGGTTATTTTTTTATAAACCACCCAGAAGTAGGAGCCTCGCGCGGGGCTCCGTCGACCAAGCCCACCCTCGACCATGCATAGAATATTTTAAATATTTTTTCTAATCATTATTATGGCATTTAAATATTATGTCTAACAATCATTATGGTATTTAAATATTATGTCTAATCATTATTATGGCATTTAAAAATATGTAAAACAATACGTATGGCACTCGTATCTTATGGCATCTAAGTTTCGGGCAATTAAAAGTATTTCATATGTCTTTTAGGGCAAACAAAACATTCGGGCAAATGAAATTCGGGTAAATGAAATTCGGGAATATGATGATTATGGTATATAATCTTCGGGCAAACAATACCAAACCGTGGGTAAAGATAATTATCAAACGTACTTCTCCGATTACTATACAATTTACGGTACAAACATACAATAAAGACTGGTATGTTTTTAAATAAATATAGGTAGCATATAATATAGCTTGTAGTAGTCAAGTGTCAAGTGCAGTAATATTTTTTTTTTATTATTTATTAATTAAGAAACTAAACAAAAACAAACATGAACATCACAAAAACCTCAATAGGTTTGTCTGGAGTAATAACTCTGGAATAATAACCTTAAATCTAGTCTTCCAAGTCAAGTCCAGTGAACTGGCAGACTGGCCCACACTAACCCATCTTGATACACTTTGGCATCGTGGCCACGTCGGTCGTTGACGATATGACCGGGGTCACCGGCGGGGGTCACGCACAATACCTACTGACGAGTTTATTATACCCGTAGCTAGCTACTTTTAGACGTCGCATTGTTATTCAATCATACATAACATAAATGACGTACATACAAATTATTACCTATTGAAAGAACATTATTAGTAGATAGTTAGTAGATGCGTGCACTAATTGGACAGGTACGCTCAATCTGTGTGGTTCTTTCCTCAAAACGACCATTTCAGACACCAATCTACATGGTCTTCACACGATCTGACCAAGATTTTGTCTGGACTTTAAAAGAGACTGTTACCTCTGAGTTTGTTCCGGCCTTTCTTCTCAGAATAGTCAGATAGGAAACGCCGACCTCATCTAGTTTAAAAAAATATAATTGCCGTGTAAAAGTGTTTGTTCAAACTTATAGAAAATAAATCATTATTTTATCATTTATTTATCATGATACGGAACTCATTAACATTTTCAAGGCTTATTTTGAGATACTTTTACCTACCTAGGCTATTCTTAAATCTGTGAATCGGTATCTACTGCGATTAATAAACAAAGTTATAAAAAAAAAATAAAAAACCCGACTGCGGTAAAAAACTTAAGATAAAAGAACTGAAAAGCTAAAAACAAGCCCATTTTAAATTAAATAAAAGTTGGAAGCAGGCGAGACCCATTTGAATTTGAAAATGTAGGAAATCTAGGTTCCGGCACTTAAATAAAACGAGTTATAGGCTTTTTATAACTGTAAGTATATTATTAGCCAATTAGAAAGTCACTAGGAAGGATATGCATCCATCTTTTATAACGCTTAAAAAGCAAGTGAAGAATATTAGAGATGGCGGTTAAAGGAGAATTTTATTTTTTTAAATAAGTACCTTCATATCGATTATTACAGAATCGACTAAAGATTGATTTTTGTAAATAAGTAAATCAAATAAATCAACACGCCCCCTCAAAAATTAATCCACCAATTGTAGAAATAAATTAAAGTCAATACCTAATTGACCGGAACATATTCACTTCCTAGTGGCTGCTGGGAAATACATCTCATGGCCCAACATTTGTTGCTAAGGATTAAGGGAAACCCAGAAAACCTTAATCAGACCATTACTAAATAATAATTAAATTAATCACAACACAAAAATACTCAGAGTCTTATTCTAAGAGTTTAATTCTATTGGTTGGATTATTTGCAATGCTTAAACAGCCATTGTTATCCTCATAAATTATGATAGGTTTATCAATGTCTATCGTAATACTACTGCTAGTGATTTAAGCCATAATGCCTCAATATGACATACATTAAACATCTTATAACGTTTCGACATGGCGCGTTATATTTTTCTTCAGAGTTTAATGCGTCATAATTAAGCTTATTTTCAATGTATTAACAGGTTTACAGTCGTGCATATTAAATTTATTTAATATCGTCTTTATGTATGCACTTTGATCTAATGTAATTTCATTTGCATGCCTTTTAATTTTTTTTATACCAAGAAATAATTTTATCTCTTTCAAATCAGTCATTTTAAATTTACTCAATAAATACCTTTTAAAATTATTCATTATTTCAATATCAGCGCATACTATAACTAAATCATCTACATAAAGAACGACATAAATATTTTTATGTACATCTCCATTGTCTTGCAAATATATATCTACACCCATCGACTGAAGAACTTTGAAAACCTTCTTCTTTATAAACTTCAAACCAACACCTAGCTGCCTGTTTCAGCCCGTAAAGTGCTTTATTCAATTTACACATATAATTATCTGGACAAGAGATAACCAGGGACTTCCACAAAATTTTTTTTTTTTTTTTTGCTTTAATTCGCCATTTAAGAAGGCAGTTTTGACGTCCATAATATTATGAACTAGCAAATTAAATTGATTCGCAAAACTAAGTATAAATCTGAAACTAGCTATTCTTGCTGCAGGTGCAAAAGTATCATTATAGTCCGTGAGGTATTCTTGACTGAAACCCCTTGCAACAAGTCGTGCTTTGTATCTTATAGGTTTTCCAAATTCATCATTTTTTTTTATAGTGAATATCCATTTACAATCGACAATGTTTTTATTTTCAAGTCTTGGTACGAAAGTCCAAGTATTACTAACTTTAGAGAATTTAATTCATCCCTAATTGCGCTTTTCCACTGAGATCTATCGTCTCGAGTTTTGATCTAATGAATTTAATATTTTTTTTTTTTTTTTTTTACATAGAATAGACTGAGCACACAAAATGACACAATCACACATCATCATCGTCTTCATTATACGAAATAGGTGGACGATTTTTGAGTATATTGCTTATTCTAATCTCAGGATTATTATCTGTGTTTTCTTTTGGTGAAGACATTATCAGACTGAAAGTATATCAACTATTTGCTCCGATTCAATTAAATTATCATGGTTTAATTTGCGAATTTTACTAGGACACTCGTGCCCATCAGGTTTAGATGTATCTGATATTAAATTATCAGAGTTATGAGACTTTACCGGCACTGACTTGGATATTACATCATCAGTTTTGCCGTGAGAATTTTTAATATTCCCTTCAGACATGAGGTCTGGCCTGGATTTAAAAAAACCAGTCTCATTAACAATAACATCCCTGACTACTATGTATTTTCGCATTCTGGGTTCCAAACTTTATTGCCGTTTGGTTCATAACCCACTAGTATCTCTTTCCATGATTTTTCATCAAACTTGGTCTTACTGATTTTATTATGAACGTAAACAGTTGAACCAAATACCTTCAAATATTTAATTTGAGATTTTTTTTTTTTATCATGCTACATTGCGAATTATTTTTCGCATTCTGGGTTCCAAACTTTATAGCCGTTTGCTTCATAACCCACTAGTATCTCTTTCCATGATTTTTCATCAAACTTGGTCTTACTGATTTTAGTATGAACGTAAACAGTTGAACCAAATACCTTCAAATATTTAATTTGAGGTTTTTTTCATCATGCCACATTGCGAATGGTGTTTTTTGAATGTTTCGCTTTAGTTGGGGTCAAATTAAATTATTTTATTAAATAAACAGCAGTCAGTACTGCATCGCCCCAAATCACTTTGTCTAATTTAGCACTGCTTATCATGGAACGAGCTTTTTCAGTAATGGTTCTGACCATACGTTCAGAAACGCCATTCAACTGTGGTGTTCTCGGAACTATTAAATGTTGATATCCCTTATAACGTTGCACCTAGCAAGTTACACTTTAAAAGAGTTTATTCTAAGTATCCTTAATAATAACTAACCTATATACACTGAAAACTATACCATTTACACATAAAGCTTAAAAAAAATAACCAAGTGTAATAATTAAAAGTAAACATAACACTTAAAAACAACAATAAACTTAAATAATACTATACGGAACCTTCGAGCGGTCATTAACTTAAAGGCACTCTACCCTTCAACCCTTTCGCCACGTCGTGGTTCCGGCGTGAAGGAGGACACTTGGTGAAGATCCTCTGCTGCAGAGTGATTCACGTCTACTAACTACCATACACTGAAGTTTTACCACAGAACCTGGAACTGGACCCGGCAGTTGCAGACAAAGTCTGGGACTACCATCATCACCTGGAGACGGTTCAGGCCAGTGTTCCCTGCTTCATTACTACCCTCTGCTATCGGGACTTGAGAAGGCCACGGAAGTTAGGCAATAAATAATAAGTATACCTATCTTCTAGTTCTTATTATTTACGAACCTCCTACATTCCTACCTGCTGGCAACCCCCCTAAGGGAAGAGTCACGCCCTCTCTCTACACAATAACTTTTCATTTAAGTCGTTAGATATTCGCCACCGTTAAGTATCACAGTATAAGTTGACTAATTTTAAATTAAACTTAGCCTCACTTTTAGCCACAAAATCTTTAAAAACAGCAAACACGCCTGATTTATAGGTTAATATATACGTAACGCAATAATGTATAGTATACTCTTCAACAAAAAACACAAAATAGTTTTTGTTGTTGTTAGTTGGGGGAGTAATAGGTCCAAAAACATCTGAGTGCACAATATACATAATAATGGCCGTTTAACATGACTTTTATCTTTAACCAGATTGAATGGAAGTCGACTCTGTTTTCCATTTATACAGGAATCACACAACTTATCATCTGGCATTACAGTTTCAATTTGGCTGGTGTCATAAACCATTTTATTAGTTTTAATTTCAATGAAATTATTTTTACTAATATTACCAAAGTTATGATGCCATAATTTGTACATATTTTTATTACTGCATACTTGAGAAACAGATTGACACTTATTTACAGATGCCATTAAGTCTACAGCAATTACATTATTTTTCAACATACCTTAATCGTAATGGTTTTATTATCCTTACGTAGTTGGGCTCCTTGCTGGTCGAAAATGACTGTCAACCCAGCACGTTTCATTTTTAATACAGATAGCAGGTTGCATGGTACCTCAGCACAGAAGAGCACGTCCTCTAAAACTCCTTGAACGCCCATGTTGCTGGTCACATACATTGTTCCCTTTTTTGGTACCTGAAACATAAATTCACCATTTTTAGCAATAGAATTTTTGAATGGCGTTGGTGACGGTGTGACTAATGAAAAGAACTTCCCGGTTCATAATATGGTCCGATGGTCCAGAATCCATAGGAAAGTAACTTTGCTTCCATCCTCATCCGCTTGATAGTCTCCCATCATAAAAGCAAATCCAGAAAAATTGTTTGTTGTGGTCCACTGATCTCCACTGCCTGGACCGTCCTTGTCCTTTCCGTATTTTTCTGCTGCTGCTGTTGTTGAGCTCTTTTGAAGTAGAAACAGTCGTTTTTCACATGCCCCTTGCGGCCACAGTGATGACACTTCAAGAACTGACACTTCTTCTTCTGCTTGTTATCCTTCTGCTTGTAGCTATTATTCCCTTTATAATTTTGAAAATTATCGAATTTTCTTTTTCGAAATTCCTGTCCATTTTTCCACTCAACTTGCAAAAATCCAATTATCGGGTCTTCGTCAATAATTTTTATCACATCCATTTCACTTACCAATGCCCGTATTCTAAACTTCTAGACACTGTATATTTCACCATCGAATGGCTTGATATTACGTTTGTTTATAGATTATCCATTTTAAAAAGTTCGTAACGGACTTACTTTTTGAACCACTTATATTGCAGTAAAAACGTAACCTGGTCCCATAACCTGAAGGAAATCTAGGTTCCGGCACTTAAATAAAACGAGTTATAGGCTTTTTATAACTGTAAGTATATTATTAGCCAATTAGAAAGTCACTAGGAAGGATAATGCATCCATCTTTTATAACGCTCAAAAAGCAAGTGAAGAATATTAGAGATGGCGGTTAAAGGAGAATTTTATTTTTTTAAATAAGTACCTTCATATCGATTATTACAGAATCGACTAAAGATTGATTTTTGTAAATAAGTAAATCAAATAAATCAACAGAAAATAATAAAAATGATATGGGTCCCGCCTGCTTCCAACTTTTATTTAATTTAAAATGGGCTTGTTTTTAGCTTTTCAGTTCTTTTAACTTAAGTTTTTTACCGCAGTCGGGTTTTTTATTTTTTTTAATAATTATTTTTATTTCCAGCTTTTTAGTTTACAAATGTGAAAGATTTCGCTGACGATTTAGTTCTTGGTACATGTTTTTTATGATTTGTCACTTCGAATTACTTTTAACCATATAAGTTGTATATATTTTTGTAATCATCTTTTAAAGCCCTTTATTTTGATACCCCACTCGATAGGTTTTGAGAAAAAATTTTTTTTTTGAAAACATACATACATACATAGTAGTCGCCATATTGAATTTTCACTAACGTCATGTCTTTAGTGACACTCGCCGGACTAAGAGGAATCGATTGACGTGTGAATCATAAAAATCGGCCCAGGCGTTTGGTCTGTATAGTGCTTCAAAGGAACATACAAACATACATACATAGGCTGATGAACACATTACCACTCCTTTGCGTCGCGCAGTCGGGTAAAAAGGTTTGCCCATCTACACGTTATCTTACAGGATAATTTTCAAGAAACCTGTTATTCAGCTGAAAAGAACATAATTTATGGAACCCGACTCCTTCGAAACATACCTACTATAGCAATCAGCAAGATTACAAAAACATCAACGATAAGCACCAGGAACAATGAATAGAATAGAATAGAAATACTCTTTATTATGTACACAAAATAAATTACAGACATAAAAATAGAAATTGTACATAGGGTGACACAATGGGCGGTCTTATCGCTAAAAGCGAGCCCACCAAAAACATTTTCATGTAAAATGTTGCCAAGACGAGACCACATATGGCTCGCACTGTCAAAAACTTATCAGATCTCATGTAGAGCCAAGCTTCTGACTCTACACGCCCTAACTTCACAAACTCTACCTTAGTCAAAATATGAGGCTTGGCCGTTTCGTTACTACAAGAACTATTGTTTATCAGAAAAGTAATGAACACTGAATAAATTTTTCACCTTACGCCCATGTGATGGTAGCGAAACGGCCAAGCCACATATTTTGACTAAGGTGTAGATAGAGTTTGTGAAGTTAGGGCGTGTAGAGTCAGAAGCTTGGCTCTACATGAGATCTGATAACTTTTTGACAGTACGAGTCATATATGTGGTCTCGTCTTGGCAACATTTTACATGAAAATGTTTTTGGTGGGATTTCACATCTTTTTGAAAGTTGCTTATGAAAAAAAATTTTTTTTTTGGGGGTTTATTTACTGAAAATCCTGAAATACGTAATTTATTATTTATAACAAGGAGTCCCTATATAAATTTTCAGAACTCTAGCATCAAAATTTGCGGAAGTCTCGTACAAACTTCCATCCCCTATTTTAAGGGGTTGGAGGGTCAGCGTGTCATTGACTGGCGCGTCATGGAGGAGGTGGAGACCTACTCCGATCACCGGTATATCCGGTTCGACGTCTCCGCCCAGACCTCTAGCGCGCTGGTCCAACAGGCCCCGAGTGGTCCGCGGTGGGCGCTGAAGCAGCTGGACCGGGAGCTCCTCCTGGAAGCCTCGATCGTACA
Source organism: Oligia latruncula (assembly GCA_948474745.1). Lineage (NCBI taxonomy): Eukaryota > Metazoa > Arthropoda > Insecta > Lepidoptera > Noctuidae > Oligia > Oligia latruncula. Next base: position 185,132 of record OX419699.1, read on the forward strand.
GGCCTGGGTGTCATCACCGGACAGGCCTGCCGATATCGACGAGGAGGCGGAGTGGTTCCGGGAGGCCATGTCCGAGATTTGCGACGTGGCAATGCCCCGAGTCCGGCCAGGACGCGCCCGACGTCAGGTGTACTGGTGGTCGCAGGAGCTGGAGGCGCTACGCAAGGCGTGCGTCGACACACGACACCGGTACACCAGGCACCGCAGGCTCCGCATTCGTCCTCCGGATGCGGAAGCCACGGAGGCGGAGCTGTACGAGGGGTACAGAGCAGCGAAGACCGCCCTCCAAGAGGCTGTCCAGCGGGCCAAGGACATGGCCCGCGAGGAGATGCTGGAGACTCTGAACAGAGATCCGTGGGGGCGCCCTTATAAAATGGTGCGGAATAAACTCCGCACCTGGGCCCCCCCGCTGACGCAGAGTCTCCGCCCCCAGCTGGTGGAGGAGGTGGTGAGCGCTCTGTTCCCTTCACGGGGGGAGCACACCCCCCCGCCCATGGCTCCGCCAATTGCGGTGCCCGAAGCGGACCACGCGGACGACGACGACGACATCCCTGAAGTGACCGGGGTAGAACTGAGAGCGGCGGTAGGAAGGCTGAAGGCCAAAAATACCGCCCCAGGACTCGACGGCTTGCCGGGTAAAGCCTGGGTCCTGGCCTCGAGGGCTCTCGGGCCTCGACTGGAGGCGCTCTTAAGCGCATGTTTGGAGAGAGGCCAGTTTCCACTCCGTTGGAAGACGGGGAAGCTGGTCCTCATTCGGAAGCCAGGGCGCCCTGCGGACTCTCCGTCCGCATACCGGCCCATCGTGCTGCTCGACGAGGTCGGCAAGCTCTTTGAGAGAGTGATTGTGGGCCGCCTCGTCGGGCACCTGGTGAGGACAGGGCCGGATCTTGCGGACAGCCAGTTCGGCTTCCGCAAGGGGCACTCGACAGTGGACGCCATCATGCGCGTGAGAGCCCTCACGACGGGGGACGCGGTGTCCCAGGGTGGGGTCGTCGTGGCGGTGTCACTCGACATCGCCAATGCGTTCAACACCCTGCCCTGGAGCTGCATTGTGGAGGCACTCCGGTATCACCGGGTGCCGCCCTACCTCCGTCGAATAGTCGAGGCGTATCTGACGAACAGAGCCGTCAGCTACTCCGGTCGCGATGGGGAGTGGAACCGGCGAGAGATGTCGTGCGGTGTCCCGCAGGGATCGGTCGTGGGGCCGTTCCTGTGGGACATCGGCTACGACTGGGTGCTGCGGGCCGACCTCCCTGATGGCGTCAGCGTGGTTTGCTACGCTGACGACACGCTGGTCCTGGCGCAGGGGAGGTCGCATCAGGCGGCGGCCGACGCGATGACACGCGGGGTTGCGATAGTCGTGGAGAGGATCCGGCAGTTGGGTCTCGAGGTGGCATTGCACAAGTCCGAGGCCATGTCGTTTCATGGGCCCCGGAACGCGCCACCATCGGGATCCCAACTAACGGTAGGAGGGGTTCACATCGGCGTCGAGACAACGATGAGGTACCTGGGTCTCGTCCTCGACAGCCGGTGGAACTTCGTCGAGCATTTCCGACGTTTGGCCCCCAAACTGGAACGGGCCGGGGCCGCCTTCAAGCGGCTCTTGCCCAACCTGAGGGGGCCAAACGCCTCCTGCCGGAGGCTTTACGCGGGGGTCGTGCGGTCCATGGCCCTATACGGGGCCCCGGTGTGGGCGCGTTCACTGCGGTGGCGAGCCGCCCACTACCTGAACGCGCCCCAGAAGGTGGTAGCCATAAGGATCATCCGGGGCTACCGCACGATCTCTGGCGAGGCGGCAAGCCTCATTGCGGGACTGCCGCCATGGGATCTGGAGGCGATAGTCCTCGCGCGCCTGTATGAGTGGCGCGCGGAGGCACTACGCCGGGGGGAAGTTCCGCTTCCGCGGCAAATTGCTGCGGAGCGGACGGATCTCCGGCGCGATCTCATGGCGACATGGAAGGAGCGACTGTCGCAACCCAGCGCAGGGCACGCCGCGATAGCGGCGATAAGACCCCTCTTTGAGGAGTGGCTAGAGAGGCGCCACGGCGCCCTCACCTACCGCCTGACGCAGGTCCTCACCGGACACGGAAGTTTCGGGAGGTTCCTGCACATCATCAGGCGGGAGGAAACGCCCGGGTGTCACCATTGCCAGGATCGCCCAGAGGATACGGTGGAGCACACGGTGGCGGTCTGCCCCGCTTGGGCGGAGCACCGCCGTGTCCTCGTAGAGGCGATCGGCAGCGGCGGCGACCTCTCGCGCCCGGCCCTGGTGCAAGCCATGGTCCGGGGCGAGAGGGAGTGGGAGGCAGTCACCTCCTTCTGCGAAGCAGTCATGCTAGCGAAGGAGGTGGCGGGACGGCTCAGGGAGAGAGCCTCCCGTCCCAGCCGCCGCGGGAGACGCTCCGGGCTTCGCGAGCCGCGCGACAACTCCCGGCCACCGTAGGCGCGGGCCTGCGGGCGGAGAGTAATGGGTAGCTCACCGTCCGATCAGGACCAGGCCCGTGCCGGACGGCGCGTACGTGTTCCACGCGCGCCTCAAAGAGATGTCAGCATCGAGGAGGGGCCCCATAGGGCCGAAGCCTGCCGGGTCAGCGGGATTGTCCGAAAGGGTTCCGCTGGCCCGGAACATAAAGGGCTAAGGAAGGAACACGGGTGGGTTTTAGTCAGTAAGAGTCTGGCACTCCCTTCCGCTCCACCCAGAGCGGGAGGGGTCATTTGATGATTTCCCATCCGCAAAAAAAAAAAAAAAAAAAAAAAGGGGTTGGAGGGTAAAAGTTCCAAGTTTTAGAGTTTTTTTGTTGTTTGTGTACTATTACTAGCTTACATACCAAATTTCAGCTTTCTAGGACTTCAGGAAGACCCTTAGAATATTGATGATCATCAGTGAGTCAGTGAGTAAGTGAGTCAGTGACGAAATCGGGGATTTTATTGATATTTTAAATATCAATAAAATCTCAATCAGTCAAATCAGTTTAGAAAAAAATGATATTAGAAACCTCAATCATTAGAAACCTCATCGGCTATCTGTTCTGCGAGCAATGTGCCCTGCACACTGCCACATAAGTTTGGCAATTCTTCGGGCTATGTCGGTTATCTTTGTGACGTTGAAAAAATTGATATTTATCACAACAAGTGGCGCCGTCTATCGTGGGTCTGTGCAGGCACGAGCCTGCACAGACCCACGATAGCGTAGTCGCCATCTAGTGACACGGAGCGTAGTCTCCGCGTCACTAGATGGCGCTAGGGTCGTGGTGTTTAGTAAATTAATTATAATACTTATTACTTATTTAGAGTAAATAAACAGACAGATAATTCCCACATTTTATTTATGAACAATGTCTAATAAATTTAAAGTCACAAATCGATAAGATTTTATTTACTCTGTGGAGGAAGATTCGAGATTTCAAACTGACAAATAGGTTTGAAAAGGAAAAGACATTTCCGGTCTTTACGACCGAGGACACAAGCCAAAAGGCTGATTGAGCTGATTGAGCGGGACTTATTCCAGGTTGGACCTGGATATGTGCCCAAATAACCCGATGGGGTTTTATTTTAGTTCAATAGAAGCTGAATCCTGTCTGGCTGTTATGCTAGCCTTTTAAGATCGGCGCTATGCGCGATTAAGTCGTGATGCCTTGGTGCAGCCCTGTGGTCAGATGATTTGGAATTGATCCGGGCGCTTTTGACTTTGAGGTTATCCCTTGCGGTGTGGTCATCTGTTGTTCAAGAGGGCCTTACCTAGCCAAATCCAGGTGATGAGGGAAGTTCGTCACTCCAGGTAACGCAAACGTCACCATCTAAGCCTGTAGGCCACGTCATTCGTGTGTGCACAGGTTTGTCCTGTGCATGATGCCAAGGTCAGAAAATCCGTCAACTTTTTTATTTTTATTTTTTTTAATTTATTTATTAATAACCAACTTATATTAACAGTTTGCACCACACATACAAGTTATTAGTCAATATTAGTAAACATGTCATACAATCATAAAAATAGGCTAAATCACATAATAAAAAACTGGACAAAAGATGAAATTAAATGAAATGTAACAAAGTTGGTCAACATTAGATAAAAATTAGATAATATTAAATAAAATTAAACAAATTAAAACAGAATACACAATGCCATCAAAAACATACCTTGTAAAAAAAGCCAAGTCTCGCAACTCAGTTCTTCTACCGTAAAAAGTTGTGAGATCCATGAAATACCAAGTCGGTTAATTTATTCACTCCCTACTTAAGGAACCTTCTGTCTTAAGTTATTACATAATTAGCTAACCTAACAACATCTTGTAGTGACCATCAATGTTAGAAATCTTTTGTGTTTTAAATAAACAGATTGACTTGGCAATCGCACTGTGAGATACATTGTGATTTCATGCGATGGCGATAGCCAAGTCAATTTATTTATTTAAAACATAGAAGATTTTTAATATTGATGGTCACTACAAGATGTTGTTAGGTTAGCTAATTATGTAATAACTTAAGACAGAAGGTTCCTTAAGTAGGGAGTGAATAAATTAACCGACTTGGTATTTCATGGATCTCACAACTTTTTACGGTAGAAGAACTGAGTTGCGAGACTTGGCTTTTTTTACAAGGTATGTTTTTGATGGCATCTCACTTCTTTTTGTAGATAGTCCTACTTTTTTTCCTTTCCGGTACCTTTTTAACTTTTTATTTTTAACATAATCCGTTGACCATTTTACAAGTTACCTTTGAACATAATTATATCTAGGTACCTATCTACACCTATTATTCCATTATATTATATACTAGCTTCCGCCCGCTTCTTCGCTCGATAAAAAAACTACCGCAAGTCCTTCCCCGGGATGCAATCTATCTCTCTGCCAAATTTTATCGAAATCCGTTCAGTGGTTTAGGCGTGAAAAGGTAACATACAGACAGACAGACAGAGTTACTTTCGAATTTATAGCATTAATATGGATAATTGTTATTTTCCTCGCTAGAGAGCTCCGATAAACGCGTGCGATCGCTGCTAATCTTAAAGTGCTAATAGGGCGAAGCGCGTTTTTGTTTTTTGACTATGGCATCTCGTAGTTGACCTTATTCTTCTTCTTAGCGTGTCGATAGCAATCTAAATGGACTTGGCCCAGAATTCGGCTACTTGTTTGGCGACTTCACCAGCGTCCATCAGTTCCTGTAACGTGCAGCTGACAGGACACGCAGGACACGATATTAAGTACCAGCTTTGCATGGGCAGAACGGCTCCACACGGGGCACGCGAATTCTCCCGCAGAAAAAGATAGCGCCAGTCCAGTAGTCTGCATAACTTCAGGCGAAGCACCCCATTTCGATGAGACCAGTCGACGAAGAAGACTGTTGCGAGTGTGCACCTTCTGCTTGATATTTTTGCAGTTTTTGCTGAATGTTAAAGACCTGTCCAGGGTAATACCAAGATATTTAGGGGAGTTGCTGAGCTCGAGGTACACCCCACCCCAAACGATGAGAGGTCGTGACTACTTAACCGTATTATCCTGTCGTTGCCTAAGGTAAACTCACCAGCGCAACCGCAATTTCCTTACTTTTTAAATCTGTAATATCTTCAAAAAAATTCATTTAAATTACATGCTTCAAAGGGCCAAATTGATCTATAGTAAATGCACAATGTATTTAAGGTACCTAATTGGATATAGATTAATGCTGTATTGCTTAAAATCGCTTCGTAAACAAGCCACTATTTCTCGTAAAAAGTAAAGGATAAAAAATGGTTATTGTGGGTTATCCCTAACAGGTAGACATATACCATCGCGGACTTTTTTGTAGACCTTTTTAAGGTGTGCAATACTGTAGTACATTATTTTGATCTATCTCGTAGGGTTCAGCTAGCTTTTGCAATATAAGCGCAAGAAAATCTGTTTATTTACGACATCACATTAGAAACCTCTAATATTATCAGTGTTTCTCTACTATATTATGCATGTATTATACAAATAAACCTTCCTTTTGAATCATTCTATCTATTAAAAAAACTGCATCAAAATCCGTTGCGCAATCATCCATAGGGACAGACAGACAGCGGGAAGCGACTTTGTTCAGGTACACTGATTCATTAACTGCAAATGTAACTTTGTAATTCTATATATTTATATGGGATTACAAAGTTATTTATGCAGTTGGTGTATCTAGAAAAGTGGAACGAAATTGCAAAATGTTTTAGTTTTTCCTTGATTTATACACTAAACGCTAATTGTGTTCTAAATTTGAAGCTTCTATGTCTGCTAGAAGTGCCTTAGAGTTTTGATGATCGGTCAGTCAGTCAGTGAGTGACAAAATTAAGAAACTTTGACTAGTTATAATTCTTAAACTACTGGTTCAAGTTGAATGAAATTTGAAATATACCGTGTTTATACAATACCTGCTTGATTACTGAAAATTCAGGTCTCTAGTTTTATCCACAACGAAGTTATAGGGGGTCGAAAATGTCCTGAACTGCTTCGAGAAAAGGATGGTACGGCCGTGCCGCTTTTTGCTCGAATTGGCGGGGGCACTGCCGTGCCCCCAGATATCTAGGTACCTATCTACACCTATTATTCCATTAGATTGTACATAATTATACAGGTACACTGATTCATTAACTGCAAATGTAACTTTGTAATCCTATATATTTATATGGGATTACAAAGTTATTTGTGCAGTTTGTGTATCTAGAAAAGCGGACCGAAATTGCAAAATATTTTAGTTTTTCCTTGATTTATACACTAAACACTAATTGTATTCTAAATTTGAAGCTTCTATGTCTGCTAGAAGTGCCTTAGAATTTTGATGATCGGTCAGTCAGAACGTCCAAATCGTTGGCAAATAATATAGGTAATCCAAACTTACCTTTGAACATAATCCGTTGATTGACTATTTTACAAGTTACCTTTGAACATAATTATATCTAGGTACCTATCTACACCTATTATTCCATTAGATTGTACATAATTATACAGGTACACTGATTCATTAACTGCAAATATAACTTTGTAATCCTATATATTTATATGGGTTTACAAAGTTATTTGTGCAGTTTGTGTATCTAGAAAAGCGGACCGAAATTGCAAAATATTTTAGTTTTTCCTTGATTTATACACTAAACACTAATTGTATTCTAAATTTGAAGCTTCTATGTCTGCTAGAAGTGCCTTAGAATTTTGATGATCGGTCAGTCAGTCAGTGAGTGACAAAATTAAGAAACTTTGACTAGTTATAATTCTTAAACTACTGGTTCAAATTGAATGAAATTTGAAATATACCGTGTTTATACAATACCTGCTTGATTACTGAAAATTCAGGTCTCTAGTTTTATCCACAACGAAGTTATAGGGGGTCGAAAATGGCTTGAACTGCTTCGAGAAAAGGATGGTACGGCCGTGCCGCTTTTTGCTCGACTTGGCGGGGGCTGATGGCGTCAGCGTGGTTTGCTACGCTGACGACACGCTGGTCCTGGCGCAGGGGAGGTCGCATCAGGCGGCGGCCGACGCGATGACACGCGGGGTTGCGATAGTCGTGGAGAGGATCCGGCAGTTGGGTCTCGAGGTGGCATTGCACAAGTCCGAGGCCATGTCGTTTCATGGGCCCCGGAACGCGCCACCATCGGGATCCCAACTAACGGTAGGAGGGGTTCACATCGGCGTCGAGACAACGATGAGGTACCTGGGTCTCGTCCTCGACAGCCGGTGGAACTTCGTCGAGCATTTCCGACGTTTGGCCCCCAAACTGGAACGGGCCGGGGCCGCCTTCAAGCGGCTCTTGCCCAACCTGAGGGGGCCAAACGCCTCCTGCCGGAGGCTTTACGCGGGGGTCGTGCGGTCCATGGCCCTATACGGGGCCCCGGTGTGGGCGCGTTCACTGCGGCGGCGAGCCGCCCACTACCTGAACGCGCCCCAGAAGGTGGTAGCCATAAGGATCATCCGGGGCTACCGCACGATCTCTGGCGAGGCGGCAAGCCTCATTGCGGGACTGCCGCCATGGGATCTGGAGGCGATAGTCCTCGCGCGCCTGTATGAGTGGCGCGCGGAGGCACTACGCCGGGGGGAAGTTCCGCTTCCGCGGCAAATTGCTGCGGAGCGGACGGATCTCCGGCGCGATCTCATGGCGACATGGAAGGAGCGACTGTCGCAACCCAGCGCAGGGCACGCCGCGATAGCGGCGATAAGACCCCTCTTTGAGGAGTGGCTAGAGAGGCGCCACGGCGCCCTCACCTACCGCCTGACGCAGGTCCTCACCGGACACGGAAGTTTCGGGAGGTTCCTGCACATCATCAGGCGGGAGGAAACGCCCGGGTGTCACCATTGCCAGGATCGCCCAGAGGATACGGTGGAGCACACGGTGGCGGTCTGCCCCGCTTGGGCGGAGCACCGCCGTGTCCTCGTAGAGGCGATCGGCAGCGGCGGCGACCTCTCGCGCCCGGCCCTGGTGCAAGCCATGGTCCGGGGCGAGAGGGAGTGGGAGGCAGTCACCTCCTTCTGCGAAGCAGTCATGCTAGCGAAGGAGGTGGCGGGACGGCTCAGGGAGAGAGCCTCCCGTCCCAGCCGCCGCGGGAGACGCTCCGGGCTTCGCGAGCCGCGCGACAACTCCCGGCCACCGTAGGCGCGGGCCTGCGGGCGGAGAGTAATGGGTAGCTCACCGTCCGATCAGGACCAGGCCCGTGCCGGACGGCGCGTACGTGTTCCACGCGCGCCTCAAAGAGATGTCAGCATCGAGGAGGGGCCCCATAGGGCCGAAGCCTGCCGGGTCAGCGGGATTGTCCGAAAGGGTTCCGCTGGCCCGGAACATAAAGGGCTAAGGAAGGAACACGGGTGGGTTTTAGTCAGTAAGAGTCTGGCACTCCCTTCCGCTCCACCCAGAGCGGGAGGGGTCATTTGATGATTTCCCATCCGCAAAAAAAAAAAAAAAAAAAGGGGTTGGAGGGTAAAAGTTCCAAGTTTTAGAGTTTTTTTGTTGTTTGTGTACTATTACTAGCTTACATACCAAATTTCAGCTTTCTAGGACTTCAGGAAGACCCTTAGAATATTGATGATCATCAGTGAGTCAGTGAGTAAGTGAGTCAGTGACGAAATCGGGGATTTTATTGATATTTTAAATATCAATAAAATCTCAATCAGTCAAATCAGTTTAGAAAAAAATGATATTAGAAACCTCAATCATTAGAAACCTCATCGGCTATCTGTTCTGCGAGCAATGTGCCCTGCACACTGCCACATAAGTTTGGCAATTCTTCGGGCTATGTCGGTTATCTTTGTGACGTTGAAAAAATTGATATTTATCACAACAAGTGGCGCCGTCTATCGTGGGTCTGTGCAGGCACGAGCCTGCACAGACCCACGATAGCGTAGTCGCCATCTAGTGACACGGAGCGTAGTCTCCGCGTCACTAGATGGCGCTAGGGTCGTGGTGTTTAGTAAATTAATTATAATACTTATTACTTATTTAGAGTAAATAAACAGACAGATAATTCCCACATTTTATTTATGAACAATGTCTAATAAATTTAAAGTCACAAATCGATAAGATTTTATTTACTCTGTGGAGGAAGATTCGAGATTTCAAACTGACAAATAGGTTTGAAAAGGAAAAGACATTTCCGGTCTTTACGACCGAGGACACAAGCCAAAAGGCTGATTGAGCTGATTGAGCGGGACTTATTCCAGGTTGGACCTGGATATGTGCCCAAATAACCCGATGGGGTTTTATTTTAGTTCAATAGAAGCTGAATCCTGTCTGGCTGTTATGCTAGCCTTTTAAGATCGGCGCTATGCGCGATTAAGTCGTGATGCCTTGGTGCAGCCCTGTGGTCAGATGATTTGGAATTGATCCGGGCGCTTTTGACTTTGAGGTTATCCCTTGCGGTGTGGTCATCTGTTGTTCAAGAGGGCCTTACCTAGCCAAATCCAGGTGATGAGGGAAGTTCGTCACTCCAGGTAACGCAAACGTCACCATCTAAGCCTGTAGGCCACGTCATTCGTGTGTGCACAGGTTTGTCCTGTGCATGATGCCAAGGTCAGAAAATCCGTCAACTTTTTTATTTTTATTTTTTTTAATTTATTTATTAATAACCAACTTATATTAACAGTTTGCACCACACATACAAGTTATTAGTCAATATTAGTAAACATGTCATACAATCATAAAAATAGGCTAAATCACATAATAAAAAACTGGACAAAAGATGAAATTAAATGAAATGTAACAAAGTTGGTCAACATTAGATAAAAATTAGATAATATTAAATAAAATTAAACAAATTAAAACAGAATACACAATTATTACAGAATTAGGATAAATTGGAATATAATTATTAATAACAAGTAATTTAATTTGTTTACTCCAAGGAGATTGTACTGGGAGTGGCAATGGACTCCAGGTATCGAGTAGCAGTGTCCAGGAATCTCAGTTCAGCACTCGCGAAGACATCTAAGGACTCATCATATAACAGAATGTTGTTGATATGGGTGAGGGCCAGGTACAATGGACTGGTCTTAAGGGTTATAGTTTGAGGTATTCTGAATAGAGGACGTCGGCGAGGGCGAAGTGTGTGCCTAATAGCTAGTGGGATATCAAAGGAGATGTCCTGAAGTAAGGAGGAATTGAAATGGGTACCACGAATTAGGCGGATGAAATATTTTACCAGACTAAGATTTCTCCTCAATTCTAAACTTTGGTACCCCACCATACCCAGCACAAATAGTGTTGGGTACATATACGGGTAATAACCATAAAGCTTCAAGTAGAGGTAGCGGACAAAAGACTTCTGGATCTTTTCGATGACCAGTATATACACTTTTTCATGAGGGTTCCAGATTGCGCTATTGGTCTCTAGCAAGCTGCGAATGAAGGAGTTGTACAGTATCGTTATGGCTTGACGATTATTGAAAGTTTTGGCCTGACGCAGGACAAAACCTAAGTTTTTGCGGGATTTGTTGCAGGTCTGTATTATGTGCTGGTTAAATGTAAGATGTGGATCGAAGTGAGTACCCAGATCACGTACGGTTAAGACGCGTTTCATGGGCTCATTGTTCATAGTGTAGATGTTGTGTATAGGTTGTGCGGCTTTTGAGTAGGTCATGATCACGCATTTACTAACGTTTAGGTTGAGGTTGTTGATAGTGCTCCAAGTGTGAATGTTGTCAATGTCGAGTTGAAGTGCGGCTGTATCACAGGAGTTAGCTACTGGTAGAGCAACTTTGACATCATCAGCATACATTAAGACAGTGGAGTGTTTTACAAAAGTGGGGAGATCATTAACAACTATTAGAAAAAGAAGGGGCCCGAGGTTAGTGCCCTGACCTATGCCAGAAGTAACCGAGTAGTGCTCAGAATTGGCATTTTTGTATGTTACAAATTGCTTGCGGTCATGCAGATAGTTCGCGAAGAATTTTAGCGATGACACAGAGAAACCTGCCAAAGCTAGTTTACATAGAAGTACGTCGTTGTCAACCCGGTCAAAAGCCTTCTGGAAATCAAAATAGGCTACATCAATCTGCATTTTGTCATTAATATTTTTAGCTAAGAGAGTAGTTATATTAAGTAGATTTGACGCGGTTGAGCGATTTGGAAGGAATCCGTGCTGCTCATCCGCGAACCACCGTTGCAGCTTATTAAATATTTTTTTATAGAGCACCGATTCAAATACTTTGCCGAATATCGATAGAACAGCTATTGGCCTGTAATTTTTAACGTCATTTTTGAGGCCGCTTTTATGCACAGGGATTACCTTAGAGGTTTTCCACTCCGTTGGATATATGTTCGTTGTAATAGATAGGTTAAAGATAAACTGCAAGGGCAATTTGAAAATTTCGCAGCCGTCCTTAACCAGGTACTGTGGTATTCCATCTGGACCCTGAGTAGATTTTGGAGGAAGTCGAGCCATAGCGCCACGAACCTCAGATTCGTGAACGTAATCAATATCAACGAGATGGGACATATTATTAGGAGACGCATTAGCAGCAGCGAGAGCATGCTCGATATTTAATGATGGTGAGGTTGATAGGAAGACGCTACTGAAGTATTTTGAAAACGCGTCTGCAACTTGCGTTGGCGACCTGTCACCAAAGGTGGCCTGCTCATTGTTTTCTCTGTTACTTTTTACATAGGCCCAGAAGGTTTTGGGGTCACATTTGATATTTGACTGAATACGATTAGTGTAAGAAGCAAAATCTGCATCTGTGCTTCTCTTTAATAAGCGCCTATAGTAAGTAAAGAATGCATAATGGAGTTGGCTATCATTATTCTGCTTGTATAGCTTGTGATAATAGTTTTTAAGGTTATTTAGTTGGATAGAAAGAGACGTAAACCATTTAGGGTAACTCAGTCGCGATGTTTTCATCCTTTTTAAAGGGACAGTTTGACAAATAATGTCGTTAATTAATCCATAAAAGGTCCGAACAGCAACATTAACATCACCGCATGAATACACTGGCTCCCAGTCTATACTGGCCAGTTCAGAGTATAGCACTAAAAAGTCTGCCTTACGGAAGTTACGCTCTGAAGTTATACTAGAGGTCGAGTCATTAGGGTGGTGGTTATTATTTATGATCAAGCTTGCGTACGGCGTGTTAATATTGATAGAGATATCTAACGGCTTGTGATGTATTTCAGGCGAGACAATGCCAGAACATGCTGAAACTGAGATTCCCGCCACACATGAGTTAACCAAAATCAGATCTAACATTCTGCCAAGATCGTTCAAAATTATGTTTTCCTGCATTAAATTACATTCAGATAGAAACAAATCAAAGTCCTCACGTATGGCTACACTAGCGGAATATAGGTTAAAATCCCCCAGTACAACCAGAGGCAGTTTGTTAATGTCAATGTCAATGTCAATGTCAACTGAAGTCAACTGATCGAGTAAACTGAGAGCGATAACTGACGTAATTATTTATAAAATAAATAAATTTATTAATTTTATTTTCAGGTAAATAACACCCATTAATGGCACACGTATACAATCAAATAAAATCAGATAAATTCAAATAAAAAAAATCAATAGGTACAAATCAAATTAAATGGAAACATAATAAATGTATATAAAATTAAATGAAATCAGAATAGATCGAATCAAAATAAATAATCAAAACAATAAAACTAACATACTTAAAAATAAAAATTAATAAATAATCACAGCAATAAAATCAATGCAGTCAATACCCCCTTTCCGACACTGCTACAGCAACATGTCTGCTGGAACAATGTCGGATGAAGGGGCAGTCCAGCCTTCCCGCAATCATCGTGAGAACGATGTTGGGGCTAACCCGTACCCTGCGCACCAAGGACGCGGCGTGCTTGCGCATGGTCGCGTGAAAGCAGTCGGTGCGCGCCTCTGCGAACATACCCGAGGCACTGCAGTATCGGGGTAGACCCATCACCGCCCTAAACGCGTTATTGTACTGGACGCGGAGGGCGCTGTAACTTCTAATAGAGTAGTGAGCCCACAGACTGCACGAGTACATCGATGTACAGTACGCTCTAAAGAGTTTTAAAGACGCTCTAAAGACGTTTATTGTTGAGGAGTTCTCCTGGTAAGAGCCAGGAGAACTCCTCAACAACCACTCACCATACGCATTGTAACGAGCATAAATTGCTTAGCAACCATATTAAAGTAACCGAATCGCAACCCGTGAAATATTTGTCATTGAGTAGTTCCGATGGCTATCTGTGGTCTTCATCATCAGCTCCACTTTATCAAATGATGATTTCCGAGAGCAAATGCTCAAGTTACTTTAATTATTGAGTAGGCCACACGACGAAAGAGCATTGCTAGAAATGACGCGATTACTCAACTTAAATTCGGTTTCAAATTGACGCATCAGCATGACTAGTAGGTAGTGGTCGTCCTATGTAAAACTACAATCTTAATTAGGTATTATTATTGTACGAACTGAACATTTTGGCATATTGAACCGTATGAAGTAAGCCCAACAAAAGCTGCTGTAAATCGTCCAAACACAAGGTAGCTACTGTAAACTGTTGAGGAGTTCCCTTAACTGTCCTTCGTCTTCATCATCAGACCCCGAATGACAGTCACAACCATGTAGGTGTAAAGTTCTCATCAATACAAATTAATCAAGCCCAAACACAAGGTAACTGCTGTAAATCGTTGAGGAGTCCCCTCGACTGTCTTTTGGCTCCATCATCAGATCGACTCCAGGCCTTCATTAAATTGTAGTACTTTAAAATACCTAATGAAAAAATTAACAAACGCACTAGTCGCTCCTACGATTTTCGAATATTCCCCTCGATTTCACTGGGATGCCATCATCAGATCCTAGTTTTCTTATCATGGGACCACCCTTGGCATATCTCCTTTCCAACAAAAAAAGAATAATCAAAATCGGTTCATAAACGACGAAGTTATCCGCGAACACACATAAAAAAAAAATATATACGGTCGAATTGAGAAACCTCCTTCTTTTTTGAAGTCGGTTAAAAAAGGCAGCAAATTTGTGAATATTATTATTATTGCAAACAAAAATAAATATTGTCAAAAAATTGCACTGCGCTTCGTGAGATTCGAATCTAAGCCAGTTGCATCACAGTCTACCGCTTGACGATTACTGCTATGAGCACATAATTATAACTGTTTGAAATTTTGCAACACGGTTATAGGCATAGCGCTATAACCGTGTCTAACAAAAGGGACGGAATATATTTTTTTGTTTCGTGTGGTGCGACGAGTACGTGACGATATGGCAGTGTGTGAAGTAGGTAGGTGGTGTGTGTACCGTGCTGTTTACACATACAGATGTACATTGTACCGCGTGATCACAGCAATACGACTCTTAAAGTGCGCAGTTACTTTTGAACTCGACCGTAAGTACCTAGTCGTATCGTACAAGCTTGTTTTTTCTATTCCGTGCGTACAAGCGTGTTTCTATCTTAGGTTCCACACCGGAACAAGGTTGCTGATGATGATTTTTGAAGTTTTGATTAATCTTTCTACAATCAAAGCTTACCTAATCGAAAATCAACAATAATGATTAATATTTAAACGCTTTTAATAACTTGGAGAACGCATCGTTGTGAAATGTTGTTCCTAAGTCTGTTAATGATCTGGCGAACCTGTCTATAATATTTCTTGAAATGCGATTAATAATTCATATTATTTGCACAGTCCACGCATATTTTGAAAAGCCATCAATCACAAGTTATACCTAACTGAAATCTTTATTGTTATTTTTAATGTAAGTATCTTAAACGGGTCTCCCTTGTTTCACCAAAAAGAAATTGTCAAATTATCACTTTCCAAACAACTTTCCGCATAATTTCATTTGCCAAATTTATTACTTAGCAAAAAATCTCTTCACAAATAATTGTAACCCAAACCTAATGTTTGGCAAGTGAACGTTTAAACAATAACTTGTTTACCAACTAGTACTTTTACCAGTTTTTATTTAGTCAAATATTTCAGTTGGAATAACTCATTTTACGCAAAATTACATTTTGCCAAATATTTAGCACCGTCAGTTTTCGCAGTTTTAAGGCAGCCATTTCAAGCATAAGATCTAACTTGGAAGACGTTTTATTACAAGGGTGTTTTTTCCACTTAGGACAAATTCTAAACAGGTAATAATATTATTAAGTATTCTGGTAGTATTTTTTTTAAATAATTAATCTCGTCTGACTAGTTCAGTTAGTTTCGGGTAGTATGTTTTTTTCCATATTTTTTTTCTATATAATCTAGTCGTTTCTGGCACTCGCCGGCTGCTCCCGCGGCACCGCTCGCTTCGCTCGCTCGGCTCGTGCGTCACAGTTTTAACCTAGCCTAAGCATTTTTTTTAAATAATAAAATTAACCTCTTCTAACCAATTCGGTTCTCGATAATGTCCATTGTCTGTACTCCAGTGAGCTCCAGTGAGCTGAACTTGCAGCCCGCCACCATCTGTATTCCAGTGAGCTGAACTTGCAGCCCGCCACCATCTGTACTCCAGTGAGCTCCAGTGAGCTGAACTTGCAGCCCGCCACCATCTGTACTCCAGTGAGCTCCAGTGAGCTGAACTTGCAGCCCGCCACCATCTGTACTCCAGTGAGCTCCAGTGAGCTGAACTTGCAGCCCGCCACCATCTGTACTCCAGTGAGCTCCAGTGAGCTGAACTTGCAGCCCGCCACCATCTGTACTCCAGTGAGCTCCAGTGAGCTGAACTTGCAGCCCGCCACCATCTGTACTCCAGTGAGCTCCAGTGAGCTGAACTTGCAGCCCGCCACCATCTGTACTCCAGTGAGCTCCAGTGAGCTGAACTTGCAGCCCGCCACCATCTGTACTCCAGTGAGCTCCAGTGAGCTGAACTTGCAGCCCGCCACCATCTGTACTCCAGTGAGCTCCAGTGAGCTGAACTTGCAGCCCGCCACCATCTGTACTCCAGTGAGCTCCAGTGAGCTGAACTTGCAGCCCGCCACCATCTGTACTCCAGTGAGCTCCAGTGAGCTGAACTTGCAGCCCGCCACCATCTGTACTCCAGTGAGCTCCAGTGAGCCGAACTTGCAGCCCGCCACCATCTGTACTCCAGTGAGCTCCAGTGAGCTAAACTTGCCCGCCACCATCTGTACTCCAGTAAGCTCCAGTGAGCTGAACTTCATTTTTGTTTTTAACCCCCGACGCAAAAACGACGGGGTGTTGTAAGTTTGACGTGTCGGGGTGTGTGGGGGTGTGTGTGTGTGTGTGTCTGTCTGTGGCATCGTAGCTCCCGAACGGATGAACCGATTTTGATTTAGTTTTTTTTGTTTGAAAGGTGTATTAGTCGGGAGTGTTCTTAGCTATGTTTGATGAAAATCGGTCCAAGATGGCCGCCGCTACAAAATTTCGGATAACATATTTTTTCACAATTCCCTCAATATGGGTATCAAATGAAAGGGCTTCAATAGTAGAATACTATACACTATAACAAATTTTGAATCCAAGATGGCCGCCACAACAAAGTGGCGAATTACATTTTTTTTTCTCAACTCCCTCAATATGGGTATCAAATGAAAGGGCTTGACTAGTAGAATACTATACACCCTATACACTATTAAAAATTTCAAATCCAAGATGGCCGCCACCACAAAATGGTGAATTACATTTTTTTTTCACAACTCCTTCAATAAGGTATCAAATGCAAGGGCTTGACAAGTAGAATAATTTACACTATATTGAAAGGGAATGAGAAATATTAACTACCTAACGAAATGAAAACTAAAAACTTGAAAAATATATAAAACAAAAAAAATTGTTTAGTCTTAAAAATTATTCTTCAACTATAAATTAATCAATATTTTTTGACGGATAAAAAATCTGATTAAACACCAAATTACCAGAATCTTAAAACGGAAGAAAATAAAAGAAATGAAATACAAAAATTAAGGAGTCCCTACAAAAAGCATGAAATAAAAATTAATTAAAAAATTTAAAAAACCCCCGACAAAAATAAAATTAAGGAATCCCTACAAAAAGCATGAAATAAAAAAAAATAAATTTGAAAAAATCTTATGGAAGTCGGGGGACCTCAGAAGCAGAATAGAAGGTGTTCCACAGAACGGTCCCCCGACTTCCATAAGATTTTTTCAAATTAATTTTTTTATTTCATGCTTTTTGTAGGGATTCCCTAATTTTATTTTTTTTTCGTATGAACTTGTGGTTGTAAACAAAACAATAGGTAATAGCACAGTATAAAGATCATAGTAATAGTTATGATGATAACTTTATTTTAACACTTAGAATTATTTATATATTAAATATCTTTGCCTTAATATTTAAATACATTAAAGATAATCATTGAAATGAAATGAAATGAAATGAAATGATGAAATGATTTTATTTTTTGTAAGTAGGTTTGTACAAACACTTTTACACGTCAATCATGTTTTTTTTTAAAACTAGATGAAGTCGGCGTTTCCTATCTGACTACTCTGAGAAGAAAGGCCGAAACAAACTCAGAGGTCACAGTCTCTTTTAAAGTCCAGACATAATCTTGGTCAGGTTATATGAAGACCATGTAGATCGATGTCTGAGGTGGTCTTTTGAGGAAAGAACCACACAGATTGAGAGGACCTGTCCAGTCAGTGCACGCATTTGTCAAAAATCGTGCAGCTCAACTTAAGACTTAAGGAGCTCAACGATTCGACGAACAATACCAAAGAAAGGACATTTGGGTAGGCCACATAAATTACTCAAACTGCCAGATCATGAAAAAAAAAACAGAACAGAGAGAATAATAAAAAAATATATATAAGTATGTAAAATGACCCACATCGTCTTCACATTCACAATGAAAAAATAATATAATACTTTACAAAGTAAGCAAATGTCATTGTTTAAAAAAAAAATAATAATAATAATAATATTAATCAATGTCAATGTGTATATAAAAAAGAAAAAATCATTCAAAATGCAGAAATTGGAAGCAGCTCAATCCCAAGCCTTTTTGTCCTCAATATAATCTTTAACGGTATAAAAGGCTTTCTGGCACAACTTACGTTTAATGAAAGATTTGAATTTATTAAGGCTTAGATCTTGAACGTGGCTTGGTAGTTTATTGTAAAAGCGTATACATTGGCATCTGAACGAGCCACCTATTTTCTTGAGCCTGGTTGTAGGTACAACATATTTGTGTTTGTTTCTAGTATTTATATTATGGATATCACTGTATTTTTTAAACAATTTTATATTTTTATGGGCATATAAAAGATTTTCATAAATGTACTGAGAATTCCGTATATTGAAATACATTCTTCAGTTTTATTCTACAGAGATTAACATTGAGAAAAATTTACTTAGTAAAACTATACAAACAAAACATTTAGTTCAACAAACACTCCACAGATCACAGCTACGCGGGACAGTTATCAACTTATCACTCCGTATCTTAACACAATTAACTAATGTACTTTTTACAAACTAATCTGCACTTCACTCGTCTATTTCCGAGAACGTTCGTCTAGATTCGGCCACGACGATGTCGCCACCACAATCTGTGCTCCGAACGAACAGTATCTAAACATTCCCGGAAAGTAACAGACATGCTCCCTCTATCGAGATCTTTGAGGCCAGGCTGCCTGCATGCGTGGCTACAGCGAGCGGCTGGTGTCGAGGGGTGCGCGGGCGCTGGCGTCCCGCACCGTGAAGATGAGCGGGATGCCGCCCACGATGTTCTGCACGATGCTGGACTTGGGGTCGGACACCAGCTCGCGCTTGGTCTCGGGCGCCGGCGCCACGCTGAACTTGCTCAGCACGGCCGCCAGTCCCGCCAGCGACTGCATCTGACCCAGGCGCCCACCTGAACAAACGAATATATTGTTCATCAAACATTTAACACTACAAGACACTTCCATTTGTCATACAATAGGGGGTGCGTAAAAACACTTGATATTATAAATCACCTACGTTTTGGAGACGAATATACAACGTGTTTTTGATATCCCATAACTCTAGGGGGTCATTGTACTCATCATTATAAACAACTTTTACTATGGGATCAAACCTGAAATCGCGAAAAAAAAATCAGCTGTTCCCTACATTTATGTTCGTATAAACTCGTCAAAATGTAGGGAACATCAAATTTTTTTCTCGCGATTTCTGTTTTGTTCCCGTAGTAAAAGTTGTTCATAATGATTTATTTATTTACTAGCTTCTGCCCGCGACTTCGTACGCGGATGCTGTTGCTTATGCCAGCGACAACGGGGTCGTCAAAATCGGAGATCTGAAACGTCTGATGTCGAATTCTAAGAGCCCAGGGACTGAAAAACAACGGGATGCGCGAGACGATTCGAGACGTCATTTTCAGGCAATAATGAACCAATAAGGTGGTAAACTTGGCCTTGCACTTTGAATGTTGGCATAAATGGGCCTTCTGAAATCTGTTCTGCACCAAAAGATGTCATTTGAAAGGTATTATTGTACGAACGTATGTTATCCAAGAAATGTTTTGACCGTGGATGGTCACCGATTAGCAGTGATCTTAATATTTCTGGAGGATTTTGTAATATTTTAATATGTACTTTCCCATCTGAGCAACACATACCGTTTGTTTCTTTTTGCCATTTAACAGCTTCACAAAAAGTACAATTTTTGAACCATACCTCCGATGGCGGAATATGTGGCGTAGTCAATCATAGGAGTATACGTAAATGCACTCCGTTCCTTATCAACCCAAGGAAGGTCGCCATGCCCTACGGCTATATCTTGAGACACATCCGATTCTTCAGATGATATCGACATTCTGTTCAGAGAATGTCGAAGACGATCAGAATTCAAACGTTAACGTCTTAATCTTCTCTTCATGCCTTACTCCAGCAATTCTTTCTTTCTCACTTTCTAACTGATTATGAGAATGAGTATTTTGTTGTGTGCGTGTTCGGGACAATGTATGATAATCTCACGTTCATCACTTGTTTCAAAAGACCTGTTAGTAGATGTGCGAATACGCTGAGAACTCAAGCGTGATTCTGTATCGGTAAACGTTTCCGATTCGCGAGACAATGCATGTCGCTCACGATCAGCGGACAGTCGCGCATCACGTTCCGCACTTGTCTCTAGAGACCTAGAAGCAGATGCGTAGATATGCTGAGAACTCAAGCGCAATTCTCTATCCGTGAACGTATCCGACTCGCGAGACAATGCATGACGTTCACGATCAGCGGTCAGTCGCGCATCATATTCTTCACTGGTCTCTAGAGACATGGATGTAGATGCGTAAATACGCTGAGAACGCAGGCGTGCTTCGCGATCCGAAGAGGTTTCCACGGAGCGAGTTGCAGCCTGATGTTCTCGAACAGCATCAAGTCTCTCCTGACGCTCTTCGGTAGATTCTTGGGATCTTATGATCCGCAATCTTTTAGCTCCTTTGGAACATTGGAAAAGATTTGACCTTTTTCTAGGCATGGTTATAGTTTTATTGTGAAGAAAATACCTGATCAATTAAAATCTAAGTGACTGCTCCCCTACCAAGGGTGCCCAGACACGGGGTCGTCTGGCGCCCATGTGCTGGTTTGGTCCCTGGGGTGGTCACGGCGTGCTATGTGTTCTGGTGCGCCGGTGATGGGGAGTACTCCCCAGAGGAGGGTCTGGTGACGGACAGCCGCGGCGGGTTTACGGATGAGTGCTAACGCGTGCCCAAATTCCCGCCGTAAGCAGCAGAGGAGGACACCGTGGAGTTTAAGTGGGTTAGAGTCCCACATAACTGTACTATCTCCCCGTGGTAGTGCAGAACGCATGAGCATTTATTCACGATAAAAAAAAATAAATGGGAGTTTTGGCCAGTAGAGTCAAATTTTCAATGATATACCATCGTCATCGAAAATCAGTCCTAAACTGTTACCGCCTTCACCGCGTGGAGGTGAAATTAGTGATAGTTTTGATTTCCACATCAGATGTTTCTGATCTTCGATTTTTAGGGTTCCGTACCCAAAGGGTAAAAACGGAACCCTATTACTAAGACTTCGCTGTCCGTCCGTCCGTCCGTCTGTCTGTCACCAGGCTGTATCTCAAGAACCGCGGTAGCTAGACAGTTGAAATTTTCACAGATGATGTATTTCTGTTGCCGCTATAACAACAAATACTAAAAACAAAATAAAATAAATATTTAAGATGGGCTCCCATACAACAAACGTGTTTTTTTCTTCGTTTTTGCCGTCTGTCTGTCACCAGGCTGTATCTCAAGAACCGCGGTAGCTAGACAGTTGAAATTTTCACAGATGATGTATTTCTGTTGCCGCTATAACAAGAAATACTAAAAACAAAATAAAATAAATATTTAAGGGGGGCTCCCATACAACAAACGTGTTTTTTTCGGCGTTTTTGCCTTGTGGTACGGAACCCTTCGTGTGCGAGTCCGACTCGCACTTGGCCAGTTTTTATAAGTCAAGAGAAAATGCCCATCAGACCGAACAACTTTTGGTAAGACGTCATTCCTATATGTGTTATGGTGTAGCTGGGCTCTTGGAGTTCCACATCAGGTGTTGCAGATCTTCAAATTTATTCTCTCAGCAGAAAATGCTCATCACGTGGAACAATTTTTGCTATGGTACCGTTTTTGTATCTCTTATAGTTTAGCTGGTCTGTTGCGGTTCTGCATCAGGTGTTCAAGTTTCCAAGATAAATTATAGCCTATATGTTGCCCAGACATAATACCTATACAACAAAAAAAAATCATTCAAATCCGTCCAGTAGTTCCGAAGATTAGCGTGTACAAACAAACAGACAAATTTTTTTTTTTGGATTCTTGCTCTATTACTGTTTCTAAACCCCCCTCAGTAATTTTTTTTTTAATATATTCAATGTACAGACACAGTTTTTTTACTGTCTTATTATATGTATAAGTATAGATTATATGTATATAGATAATATTTTTACAGAAAGCTTACAGACTAATAACACAATTAAAAATCATTCATAGGCAAGAAAATTTGCTAATTACAAGCTTCCACATATAAACATCTAGTTACAAATACTTTGCGTTGACTATGTTCGTTAACAGCGATTTGTAAACCAATAGAAAGAAAGAGAAAAAAAAAAAAGAATGATGAGTACAATGATCCCCTAGATTTATGGGATGTAAAAAAAAACACGTTGTATTTGTATTTTCGATGGTTGTTAATTATGACTTGTATTACCTAGCTATGTAGCTACCGAGGAGAATCGTAAACTTTTCACCGCTCAGGCGACATAGCTAGCTTTCAGTAAACTTCCGCTAGTTTTCAATAGATGGCTCTGTTTAAACTTTACAGTAAATGTCCTGAATAGGTATACATACATAAAGACCGTAATATTTAAATGTTTTTTTCTATTTAATCTAAACCTATTTCTATCTATACTAATAATCCCACCAATAACATTCTGTAAAAAACTAGCCAAGTCTCAATGGAGCTGCTTGTTTATCTCTAAAAAGTAATAATGAAATCTAGACAAAGTCGTACCAAGTCTAAGGGGCTGCCTCCACGAGCGAGAGAATCGCGGCGATAGTCTCGCCGCGCCAACAAATTTCCGCGGCGATGAAATCGCCGTGTGGAGACACGTTCTAAGAGAGTGTATAGAAATACGTGACACGACTATAATATCGCCGCGATTCTCTCGCTCGTGGAGGCAGCCCCTAAGGTTCCTTACTGCGATTTCTTTATTATTATAGTTAATGTTCTCTGACTTGGCCGTTGAACATTATTTCTACGTTAGTGGGTACAAGTCAATTTTGTTTACACGTATGTTATATCTGTTGTAACTACCTATGTTTGTTAAGCGAGATAATAGCCCATACTGGTATTGGTAATTGGACGCTAGTGTCTCATTTTAGGCTGTTGTTGATTGTGCAACACATGCATTCAGCATTGACAATGCTGACTTCTGCTCTCTTCTTTTTGGAGCGTCAAATCGACCACCGATCTAACATAAAATAGACGTACAGACGGACTTCTATCAATGATTATAAGTCCGTCTGTACTGGAAATAATTTTGAATACTGTTTGTTTCAGGCTCGCCTATACATTTAAGTATTATTGAAATACGCAGCTTTATCAAGCCTACAATTGACTAGTTATTGAACGTTTTCCATGTGGCAATTTTCCATCGTCAATGGGTAGCGGTTCTGGCGACAGATTGGTGCAATGGTGTCATGGAGCACCTGGTTTTGTACCCTTGTGTACCCTTCAACGGCCAAGTCACACAACATTAACTATAATAATAAAGAAATCGCAGTAAGGAACCTTAGACTTGGTACGACTTTGTCTAGATTTCATTACTTTTTAGAGATAAACAAGCAGCTCCATTGAGACTTGGCTAGTTTTTTACAGAATGTTATTGGTGGGATTTCACTTCTTTTTGGACGTAAGTATATTGATTTATTTTATTAGATTTTCTTATTAAACACAGTTTTTTTTCTTTTTAGGAGTAGTTTTTTTATTATTACAAATCTTTCTTTTCTTTTTTTCCGGTTCTGATTCTTGTACAGTAGCAACAGTTTCTCGTATTGCCCATTCGCGTTCATTATTTATTCTTTAGACGGTTTAATTTCTGAAAGATCGGCGCGGTATTTACGCCTAAGCCGGTTGTATTCGGTGATCGCTGTAGCTTGAGCTTTTATACTCTTGAAGTCAACATTTATGATGTGCACCCCATGAATATTGGTTACTCGTGAAAGCGCCACGTAGGCTTGGCCACAAGAGAATATGGAGGTGCCAATGTCCCTAAGGGGATTTTTTAGACTTAGACCTTGGCTCTTGTGAATTGTTAGGGCATACGCCACACAGATTGGGAATTGTTCTCTGTACACGTATGCCCGGGGTATGATCTCAAATTTTGACTTAAAAGGCAATAATTCGTGAATCAAATTATTAGGGAATTTTACTATTAATTGTTTAGGCTTTGTTTGGTCTTCCGGGTTCCACATCACTTTTTGTACAATGCCTATCGACACATTCACTAATATCAATGTTTCTCATATGCATTACTTTAGCTCCCTCTTTAATGATTTATAATGTACATATAGCAGTATCTGATGTTACAGAATTTAATGTTATGTGATCAAAGGGGGAAGAAGATGGAGAGGCATCTCGTATAGGAATGAGTAGGTACATCGTAGTGGCCGCTTAAGTAACTACCGGTAAAACGTAAATACTTTTTTTGGCCAGCATCGCCAAAGGAACCTCTTAGTATACCGTTCTCATACACTTCAAAAGTGAAGGGTTAGATTTTTCCAGCAGCCATAAGCTCAGAAGCTGAGCCGTAAGTAGTGGGTTTCATCATATCGCTCGTGTAGGATTGCGCGCTCGTGTATACGTCACCATCAGCATCACACGTGTACACTTGCATTTCGTCCCAATGTTCAGCAACGTATGCAACTATAATAGATCTGATACCGCAAGTTGAGTCAGTTCTACCATACACCAAGAAAGATATTGTATGGAAGAGACAAGACCCGTCTTTGCGCATACCAACTCTTGGTAGCCACTAAGTTCATCGTCGTCTTTTAATATTATCGACATTTTTTACGATATTATCTTGCGAAATCAAACACAAATAAACTCAACGACCTTTAGTATATGGACAACAAATCAGAAATACCGATAATATTTAGACTAAAACAATAATAACCTATATCTTTAAGACTTCTTTTGTCTTAATAAAAAATAAGCTCACTATTCAAACTATAAACAAAACGTTAACTCTTAATTATTAGACGAGTGTCAATATAATAATTAATTATCAATGAACTTTCTACATACCCCGAACATAGCCCGCAGAATTGCCAAACTTAAGTGGCAGTGGGCAGGGCACATTGCTCGCAGAACAGATGGCCGATGGGGCCGAAAGGTTCTGGAGTGGCGACCACGTACCGGAAGATGTAGCGTTGGAAGGCCTCCCACAAGGTGGACCGACGACCTTGTGAAGGCCGCAGGAACCCGTTGGATGCGAGAAGCACAGAACCGGTCTAAGTGGAAGTGCTTGGGGGAGGCCTATGTCCAGCAGTGGACGTCTTTTGGCTGATGATGATGATGAACTTTCTACCAAAGGTATTACCTACCTAGTACTGAAATACAGCTAAATTAATGATATTTTTAAACGAAACGAAGTAATATCTAACTAAATACACTAAACCTAGAATACTAGAAAAGTATTTATAAACACGAACGCGATTCGAAGTACTGCCTAACTGTAAATTAAACCTAGAAAACTAAGAGTACTAAATAAATAACAATTAAATAAAGTATTCAATTAAAACTTCTTTTAAATCTAATAATTAAATGAAATGAAATGAAATGATGAAATGAAATGATTTGAAATGATTTTTATTTTTGTAAGTAGGTTTGTACAAACACTTTTACACGTCAATCATGTTTTTTTAAAACTAGATGAAGTCGGCGTTTCCTATCTGACTACTCTGAGAAGAAAAGCCGAAACAAACTCAGAGGTCACAGTCTCTTTTAAAGTCCAGACATAATCTTGGTCAGGTTATATGAAGACCATGTAGATCGATGTCTGAGGTGGTCTTTTGAGGAAAGAACCACACAGATTGAGAGGACCTGTCCAGTCAGTGCACGCATTTGTCAAAAATCGTGCAGCTCAACTCAAGACTTAAGGAGCTCAACGATTCGATGAACAATACCAAAGAAAGGACATTTGGGTAGGCCACATAAATAACTCAAACTGCCAGACCATGAAAAAAAAACAGAACAGAGAGAATAATAAAAAAAAAATATATATATGTAAAATGACCCACATCGTCTTCACATTCACAATGAAAAAATAATATAATACTTTACAAAGTAAGCAAATGTCATTGTTTAAAAAAAAATCATCAATGTCAATGTGTATATAAAAACGAAAAAAATCATTCAAAATGCAATTGGAAGCAGCTCAATCCCAAGCCTTTTTGTCCTCAATATAATCTTTAACGGTATAAAAGGCTTTCTGGCACAACTTACGTTTAATGAAAGATTTGAATTTATTAAGGCTTAGATCTTGAACGTGGCTTGGTAGTTTATTGTAAAAGCGTATACATTGGCATCTGAACGAGCCACCTATTTTCTTGAGCCTGGTTGTAGGTACAACATATTTGTGTTTGTTTCTAGTATTTATATTATGGATATCACTGTATTTTTTAAACAATTTTATATTTTTATGGGCATATAAAAGATTTTCATAAATGTACTGAGAAGGCACAGTCATTACATTAATCTCTTTAAATTTGTCTCTGAGAGAGTGTCTCGGACTTAATTTATAAATTGATCGAACAGCTCGCTTCTGCAAAACAAAGATAGTCTGAATATCGGCGGCATTTCCCCACAATAGAATACCGTACGACATTACACTATGAAAATAGCTAAAGTACACTAAACGAGCAGTCTCTATATCAGTTAAATTTCGAATTTTTCTAACAGCGTATGCTGCAGAACTTAGCTTTTTTGACAATTTATCTATATGTGGACCCCACTGAAGCTTAGCATCCAAAGTTATGCCCAGGAATACTGTGTTGTCTTCAGGATTCAATTCCTCGCCCTTTATCAACACATTAGTTTTCACCTGCCTTACGTGGGGTAGCGTAAACTTAATGCATTTGGTTTTCTTCTCGTTTAGAAGCAAATTATTAACATTGAACCAGTGGACTACTTTCGAGATCGCGCTATTTACATCGTCAGTAACCAACTGCTGACGTTTAAGTTTAAACAAAAGAGAAGTGTCATCTGCAAACAACACTATATCATGATGATCCTTTATGAGGTACGGCAAGTCATTAATATAAATGAGAAACAAGAAAGGACCAAGAATTGAGCCCTGTGGGACTCCCATTGTTACTATAGATCCGGGTGATCTTTTTCCATTAACGTCAACGCTCTGAATCCTTTTACTCAAGTATGAAATAAGAAGATCCAGAGCAGTGTTTCGGATCCCGTAGTGGCGGAGTTTCCTGATTAACGTTTCGTGAAGAACGCAATCGAATGCCTTGGACAAATCACAAAAGATGCCCAAGGCATCGCATTTATCTTCCCATGCATTATAAATATGTCCTAATAGTTCAACGCCGGCATCAGTAGTTGAACGACCCCTTGTAAAACCAAACTGTTTGCTATGTAATAATTTATGTTTATTAAAAAATCTTTGCATTTGGTCTAAAATTAATTTCTCAAAAATTTTACTAAAGGTAGGTAGTACAGAAATAGGTCTATAATTTGTGGGGTCTGATGTACTACCTGATTTAAACAAAGGTATTATTTTACTATTTTTCATAAGGTCAGGAAACTCCCCATTGTCAATACAACCATTAAAGATAATAGCTAGAGTAGGCGCTACAATGTCAATAATAGACTTGGCTACTTCTACAGAATTACCCCACAGATCTGCAGTCTTTTTTACATTTAAAGTGTGAAAGGTTTTAATTATATCTCTACAGGTAATATATTCAAAACGAAATTCCGAATCGCAACCATTAACATTTTCCTTAAGCAAAGACTCAGCAACAGAAGGTGATGAGTTTAGTGATTTAGTAGTTGAAACGGGAATATCCGAAAAGAAATTTTCAAATGCCTCGGCGACTTGTGTGTCTGATTTTATTATGTTGTCATTAATAGACAGGCTGTAGTCAGTATTTCGGTTACTAGATCTTCCCGTTTCACTATTAATAATATTCCAAGTCGTTTTAATTACATTACTGCTGTTTTTAATCTTTGAACCCAAATAACGTGACTTGGCCATATAACAAACTTATTTGGAATAATTTTTAACATACAAATTAAATTCATCAGTGTTAATATAAGTCCTTTCATTGTACAGTTCATAAAGCCGTGTTCTACTTTTATGAATACCAATGGTAGCCCAATCACTGAACGATGCATTACTATTAACCGAAATAGTCTTGGGAATAAAGGTGGAATCAAATTGTTTACAGTATACATTGAAAAAATTATCATAAAGATGATTAGGATCAGCCTGAATAGACAAAACTGGTAATTTATCAATGAGTTTAACTTTAAAAGCCTCCAAGCGACTTGCAGTTTTGGGGTTAACAGTGATATCCTTTTTAGCCACTTTTTTGTTTTGATTTTGAATAGTAATCCTTTGCCCGCAATGATCAGAATCTAGTAAAGTTATAATTTCTTTGTGGCTTGGTATAATATCTGTATATATATTATCTAGGCATGTGGGCCCACAAGAATAACCCCTACTAGTGCCACATGATGTGGCACTAGTAGGGGTTATTCTTGTGGGCTCCAAAAATAGGTTTAGAAGATTGTAGGACTGAAACAGACTTAAAATTTAACTACAAGAACCTGAGTTTTCTAATAAATTGACATTAAAATCACCGCAAATGATAACGGACTTGTTTGAGTTACAAATCCTGTGTAACACTTCATCCATTACCTTTTCAAAGCAGTCATACAATCCTGAAGGGGGTCTATACACACTTAATACAATAGAGTGCTCCAATTCTACACAGGCAATTTCAACCATACGCTCAACTGATAGGCTCACAATATCTATACGATCTTTAAATTTGAGCTGGTTACTTACTAAAATTAATGAGCCACCATGTATAGCATTTATTCTGCTAAACGAACTACCAACCTGGTGATTATTAAAATTGAACAAGAACTGGTGGCTTTTCAGCCAATGTTCTGTTATACAAAGTATGTCATTACTATTAAAATTCATAAATAATTCTACTTCTAATTCTTTGTTCATAAATCCTTGAATATTTTGATGCACTAGGTTGATACTATTGACTGATTTTAAGCTTTTTTTTGCATACATTATAGCTAGAGGTTTCCTCTATTGTCTTAATTTCTAATTTAAATTATTAGCAATGTCATTAATAGAGACCAAATTATTGGCAGAATTATTTATAATGTCATTGCATTGCTCAAAAGAAGCAAGTTGTTTAGCCAAATTTTTGGCTGTAATAGAAAAAAAATAAGATAGCGACACAGCTATCTGTCTTTTATAATAGTCAGAAAGATAGTACATAACAATGTTATATCTATCTTTTGTCAAATAGAAATTATTACTAACATAATTGTTAATATCAACTAAATGGAACATGTTATTATTAAATGTCAAGTTATGCATTGTCATATTCAATTCAAATCTTAAGCTATTTTCTTCCTGTGGCAAACTGTTATTAGAAGGGAATGTAAACAATACAACTTTTCTTAAACTAAGATTGCATAATGTTCTATGATACTGGAGCAGTTCTCCTTTGTTTACATTGCCCCTATTACCTATAAAAATTAATAAAGTTGTATCCTGGGTAAAGTTACATTTAAGAATTTTTTTCATAATATGAAACAAAGAACAACCAGGCATACAGTAATTTATTATTGAGTGTCCCGGATATTCAGCTGTTAACAAGTGTCCTAAGTCCTTACCGATCTCATCACAAAATAACACAATATCATTATTTAATGTTTGTTTACACTGTTTATACGAACTATTAGTAGAAGGAATTATCAAATCAACACAGGGCTGCACTAAGGTGGTATTACAAGTTGTCAATGAATGGTCCGGTGTGACATTGGTTGGTGTTTGACAATGCTCACAGTTGGTTTTTTGTGAGTTTACCAGCTCATTCATTGCCAACACATATTCCCTCATTAGGTCTTCAGAGGTATTATATTTGTTGGTCATTGAACTTTTTTATAATAATATAATATTAATAATATAATATATAAATTAAGTAATAATCAGTAATCCGTCACTAATCATAAAATTCCTAACCTATTCAAATCTTCGAATTGTTATAATAACATGTCTGTAATTTATTTGGTGTACATAATAAAGAGTATTTCTATTCTAATAGATTCTCAGGAAATAATAAGCGAAATCAACGAAATGCAAATAATCCCTCCTAATCCCTAGCAAACGTTTTCAAGCGCAGTAGAAGAATGTTGTAAACGACTGTAACGCGGCCGGTTGCCACTTCGCCATATAAGGTTATCGGAAAAACAAACGTAAGCGCGTTTTAAAATACAGTCAGCGTCATCTAGCGACGTGTGCGGGTATCACCGCCACTCTTAGTCCAATGCATTATATTTTGACCAAATTTTGAGCGAAATTAATATTTTAGTGTAAGGAGGATGGGCGTTTTGGTACCTGAAAACTAATTACATCTAAACAAAATAATTTATATACAGATTGAAAGGTCTAATTATGTAGAACAATAGTTGTTATGGGGATAGTCCCAGTTCGCTGTCCGTTCAGAGATATATAACCTTTAACACTATACATTTATGTTAGGTTTAGGTTAGGTTAGGTTAGGGCGTTTTGGTACCGGAAAACTAACGTTTTGGTACCGGAAAACTAATTACATCCAATCAAAATAATTTATATACAGATTGAAAGGTCTAATTATGTAGAACAATAGTTCTTAAGGAGGATAGTCGCAGTTCGCTGTCCGTTCAGAGATATACAACCTTTAACATTATGTAGGTTAGGTTAAGGTTAGGTTAGGGCGTTGCGGAAGGATTGTACGTTCCCGCGACCCCCAGCGTAGTGTAAATGGAAAAACGGGGTAAAAAAAAAGGTAGATAAAATTTAGTCACGTCACGATAAAGCAAGAGTCTATTATTGTTACTTATGACCTAACCTAACGATAACCTAACCTAACCTTTAAAGGTTGTATATCTCTGAACGGACAGCGAACTGAGACTATCCGGTAACGACTATTGCTCTATCTAATTAGACCTTTAAAACTGTTTAAAAATTATTTTGTTTGGTTGCCATGTTTTTCGGGTACCAGCTTCCATACATTTTTGCCCATCCTCCTTTGTTTATTTAATTTGTGTAATGTTCGACATCAAATGAAGCGGCCCACCAAGTTAAATATTTTTTGTAAAGGCGGTATGTCGATCTCTAATAGTTTGGTTGGGCTCTTGTGTTTTCTAATCAGGGTCACCCACCAGGTACTCCAGATCTTCGATTATCCTAATTTTTATAGTTTTCCCTTTATGTGGCCATTAAACCCTAACTCTGTACCAAATTTCAGCACTCTGAGTTTATGGGAAGTACTAGTTCTATTTTGATGATGAGTGAGTGAGTGAGTGAGTGTCATAAATGCGAAACTTTGCTTTCGCTTAACTTCGGAACTAAATAACCTACAGACTTGAAATTTTGGATTATAAGTATGTGATTATAGCTTACTGGATGACGAAAATTTCTGCGTTCTGGTCTTATCCAGAGGTTCTCAAATAGGGGCCTGAAAATGCGGCGAAATGGTTCCAATAAAGGATGGTACGGCAGTGTTTGCTTCGCGCTCGACTTGGCGGGGGCACTGCCGTGCCCCCCGTTATAGCTGAAGAGTTTGTTTGAATGCACTAATCTCTGAAACTACCAGTCGGATTGCAAGAAAACTTATAGCATTTGATAGCCCAATTCTCGAGGAAGGTATTGAACATCACGATACGACCCTTAGGAACCGAGTAAAAAGAATAAAAGTCAAAAAGTATGCTAAACGAGAGCGAGCGGGTGATGTTGTAGGTCGGGGGAGCGTATTTCCCTTTCCGTGTCCAACTGGCGACATCGGTCTCGCGAAATCCACACGCTTTTGTATTAGTACGGAATTTTACTAGCCCGTGTTCAATTCGCGTCAACTGAGCACGCCTTTGTGATAACGTAAAAAATAAAGTAACCTAACAAAACCGAACCTCGGGGTGCCCTTCGCTCGCTCTTGCATTCTATGTCGCCTATAGACCGACCGCAACCATGCAATGTAATTAAAAAAGTGATTATATAAGTAAAATCATGTAATTCCCAAAAAAAAAAACCTTTTAAACTCTTCCAATAGGCACTATGTAAACAAGAAACATAACCTCAAACGCACAGTAACAAACAAATAACAGCACGCGAATGCAACTTCGGGCACCCCGCACCGCGGCGGCGGCGCGGCGGCTCTCGCCTGCTTCGGCCCGCACGATTTATTCCGAACATTTACGAACGCGCTAAATGAGCACGGATTTGTTTCGAAGAGACCAGATAAAAAACCGTGTTCAATTCAATTGCACACTATTTTGTAAAACCTCTTTTAGCGTTGCTTGATCGCAAAAACGTGCGCAGTTGACGCGAGTTGAGCACGGGTTGGTTGAATTGTGTAGCAATACAAAAGCGTGTGGATTTCGCGAGACCGGTGTCGCCAGTTGGACACGGAAAGGGAACACGCGGACGAACTTGCGGGCAGAAGCTAGTACAAATAGTAAAGAAGTCAAAACTGTACATTGAATATTTTTGAAAAAAATAATTGCTTCGAGGTGTGGGAACGAATTTGATGCCGAAAATATAGGTTTTAGAATTTTAGTCTCTTTGGCTGTTTATCTAGATGTTAAAGAAGCTGAAGTGAAGCTGCGGGCATAGGCTAATAATAAATAAATGCCATCAAAAACATACCTTGTAAAAAAAGCCAAGTCTCGCAACTCAGTTCTTCTACCGTAAAAAGTTGTGAGATCCATGAAATACCAAGTCGGTTAATTTATTCACTCCCTACTTAAGGAACCTTCTGTCTTAAGTTATTACATAATTAGCTAACCTAACAACATCTTGTAGTGACCATCAATATTAAAAATCTTTTGTGTTTTAAATAAACAGATTGACTTGGCAATCGCACTGTGAGATACATTGTGTTTTCATGCGATGGCGATAGCCAAGTCAATTTATTTATTTAAAACATAGAAGATTTTTAATATTGATGGTCACTACAAGATGTTGTTAGGTTAGCTAATTATGTAATAACTTAAGACAGAAGGTTCCTTAAGTAGGGAGTGAATAAATTAACCGACTTGGTATTTCATGGATCTCACAACTTTTTACGGTAGAAGAACTGAGTTGCGAGACTTGGCTTTTTTTACAAGGTATGTTTTTGATGGCATCTCACTTCTTTTTGTAGATAGTCCTACTTTTTTTCCTTTCCGGTACCTTTTTAACTTTTTATTTTTAACATAATCCGTTGACCATTTTACAAGTTACCTTTGAACATAATTATATCTAGGTACCTATCTACACCTATTATTCCATTATATTATATACTAGCTTCCGCCCGCTTCTTCGCTCGATAAAAAAACTACCGCAAGTCGTTCCCCGGGATGCAATCTATCTCTCTGCCAAATTTTATCGAAATCCGTTCAGTGGTTTAGGCGTGAAAAGGTAACATACAGACAGACAGACAGAGTTACTTTCGAATTTATAACATTAATATGGATAATTGTTATTTTCCTCGCTAGAGAGCTCCGATAAACGCGTGCGATCGCTGCTAATCTTAAAGTGCTAATAGGGCGAAGCGCGTTTTTGTTTTTTGACTATGGCATCTCGTAGTTGACCTTATTCTTCTTCTTAGCGTGTCGATAGCAATCTAAATGGACTTGGCCCAGAATTCGGCTACTTGTTTGGCGACTTCACCAGCGTCCATCAGTTCCTGTAACGTGCAGCTGACAGGACACGCAGGACACGATATTAAGTACCAGCTTTGCATGGGCAGAACGGCTCCACACGGGGCACGCGAATTCTCCCGCAGAAAAAGATAGCGCCAGTCCAGTAGTCTGCATAACTTCAGGCGAAGCACCCCATTTCGATGAGACCAGTCGACGAAGAAGACTGTTGCGAGTGTGCACCTTCTGCTTGATATTTTTGCAGTTTTTGCTGAATGTTAAAGACCTGTCCAGGGTAATACCAAGATATTTAGGGGAGTTGCTGAGCTCGAGGTACACCCCACCCCAAACGATGAGAGGTCGTGACTACTTAACCGTATTATCCTGTCGTTGCCTAAGGTAAACTCACCAGCGCAACCGCAATTTCCTTACTTTTTAAATCTGTAATATCTTCAAAAATATTCATTTAAATTACATGCTTCAAAGGGCCAAATTGATCTATAGTAAATGCACAATGTATTTAAGGTACCTAATTGGATATAGATTAATGCTGTATTGCTTAAAATCGCTTCGTAAACAAGCCACTATTTCTCGTAAAAAGTAAAGGATAAAAAATGGTTATTGTGGGTTATCCCTAACAGATAGACATATACCATCGCGGACTTTTTTGTAGAACTTTTTAAGGTGTGCAATACTGTAGTACATTATTTTGATCTATCTCGTAGGGTTCAGCTAGCTTTTGCAATATAAGCGCAAGAAAATCTGTTTATTTACGACATCACATTAGAAACCTCTAAAATTATCAGTGTTTCTCTACTATATTATGCATGTATTATACAAATAAACCTTCCTTTTGAATCATTCTATCTATTAAAAAAACTGCATCAAAATCCGTTGCGCAATCATCCATAGGGACAGACAGACAGCGGGAAGCGACTTTGTTCAGGTACACTGATTCATTAACTGCAAATGTAACTTTGTAATTCTATATATTTATATGGGATTACAAAGTTATTTATGCAGTTGGTGTATCTAGAAAAGTGGAACGAAATTGCAAAATATTTTAGTTTTTCCTTGATTTATACACTAAACGCTAATTGTGTTCTAAATTTGAAGCTTCTATGTCTGCTAGAAGTGCCTTAGAGTTTTGATGATCGGTCAGTCAGTCAGTGAGTGACAAAATTAAGAAACTTTGACTAGTTATAATTCTTAAACTACTGGTTGACTATTTTACAAGTTACCTTTGAACATAATTATATCTAGGTACCTATCTACACCTATTATTCCATTAGATTGTACATAATTATACAGGTACACTGATTCATTAACTGCAAATGTAACTTTGTAATCCTATATATTTATATGGGATTACAAAGTTATTTGTGCAGTTTGTGTATCTAGAAAAGCGGACCGAAATTGCAAAATATTTTAGTTTTTCCTTGATTTATACACTAAACACTAATTGTATTCTAAATTTGAAGCTTCTATGTCTGCTAGAAGTGCCTTAGAATTTTGATGATCGGTCAGTCAGAACGTCCAAATCGTTGGCAAATAATATAGGTAATCCAAACTTACCTTTGAACATAATCCGTTGATTGACTATTTTACAAGTTACCTTTGAACATAATTATATCTAGGTACCTATCTACACCTATTATTCCATTAGATTGTACATAATTATACAGGTACACTGATTCATTAACTGCAAATATAACTTTGTAATCCTATATATTTATATGGGATTACAAAGTTATTTGTGCAGTTTGTGTATCTAGAAAAGCGGACCGAAATTGCAAAATATTTTAGTTTTTCCTTGATTTATACACTAAACACTAATTGTATTCTAAATTTGAAGCTTCTATGTCTGCTAGAAGTGCCTTAGAATTTTGATGATCGGTCAGTCAGTCAGTGAGTGACAAAATTAAGAAACTTTGACTAGTTATAATTCTTAAACTACTGGTTCAAATTGAATGAAATTTGAAATATACCGTGTTTATACAATACCTGCTTGATTACTGAAAATTCAGGTCTCTAGTTTTATCCACAACGAAGTTATAGGGGGTCGAAAATGGCTTGAACTGCTTCGAGAAAAGGATGGTACGGCCGTGCCGCTTTTTGCTCGACTTGGCGGGGGCACTGCCGTGCCCCCCGATAATTATGTGGTACTCACCAATACAAGAGCGGGGTCCATCTCCGAAGGGCAGGTACACGAACTTGTGTCTCTTGGCGACCTCTTCGGGGGCGAAGCGTTCGGGGCGGAACTCTTTGGGGTTGTCGAAGTACTGCGGGTCGTTGTGTAATGCCACTAGCGGGATGTTGATCTTTACGCCGGGGTCGATGGTGAGGTTTGTGCCCGGGATGGTGTAGGGGCGAACGCACTGCCGCAGCAGCATGCCGGACGACGGGAAGATGCGCATGCCCTCCTGTAGCACCCAGTCCAGGTACGTCATCTCCTTAACGGCGTCGTAACTGAGGAGGCCGCAGTGCTTGGCGAGCACGCGGTCGATGTCAGCCTGCGCGCGCGCCTGCACCTCCGGGTGGTAGGCGAGCTGATGCAGCGTGAAGCTGGTGGCTGACGACGACGTCTCGAAACCGGCCGCAAAGAAGATGAACGCCTGGGCTGCCACCAGCACGTCGTCCATCTCCAGCTCCAACGGCTTGGGGCTGCCGTCCGGGTTCGTCTCCTCCAGAGATTCCACCACAATCTTTCCTCTCTGTTGCCATTCCATTAGAAAATCAATGAAGTCATTACGGCCAGAAGGCTTGTAGTCCCTTTGTTTTTGGATCTGATTAACGAGCATCAAAATATCATCCTCGAGATCCTGACCAAGAAACTTCATGCGTTTGGAGAAGTTGGGGAATAAGGTTTTCAAGAAAATTACGATGGTGCGTTTGAAGGTAATGTTGAAAATTTTCATGCCGAGCTTTCTGAAGGGTGAATTCTCATCGTTAAGCGAGTCGGCGTCGAGACCGAAACCACAAGCACCGATAAAGTCAGTGGTATAGCGCGCCATGAGGTCGCGCGCACAGATCGGGTGCCCAGCGGCAGCGGCGCACAGCGCGCGCGCCTGCAGCTTCTCCGCTC
The DNA here is from genome assembly GCA_948474745.1 of Oligia latruncula. NCBI lineage: Eukaryota > Metazoa > Arthropoda > Insecta > Lepidoptera > Noctuidae > Oligia > Oligia latruncula. The sequence goes on from OX419699.1 coordinate 222,027, forward strand.
GCTCCACGATGAGCGGGAACATTGCTTTCAGCTTGCCGCTCGTGAAGGCGGGCGTCATCCGCTGTCGCAGCAAGCGCCATAGGTCTCCGTCTGCGAAGAACAGGTTGCGCAGCAGCGGCTCGATGACCTTGTGCGCTGGTGACAGACCGCGCGAGTAGAAGTACGCGAAGTCCGTGGTGATTATGCGCTTCACGAGATCTGGGTCGCGGATCACCAGCTCGGGGATGGAGCCGCGGTAGTAGCCCACGAAACGCTCGCCGGGGTATTTCCAGTACGTCTCGGCTGACATCTGAGCGATACTTCTTTGCAGAAGGTACCGTTTTGCGTCCGTCCCGAAAAGTGGTATGGGTTTGTCATGTTTGACTCCTCTGTCCTTCCAATAGTTATGGTTTCTAGTCCCGTAAAAATATAGCGCCACCACACCGACGATCAAGAGTGCTAGGATGATCATGTTGCTGTTACACTGTTCACGAATTAATGCCTCAATAAGAAGGCGTCCACTGATTTAATACTATTCCTTATCTGGCAAGATAATATGGTGCCCGCCTACCAAGCACGATTACGACACAAAATCGGTGGAAAACATTTTTAAATGGGTTTTCCAATAACGGGCAAAGACAAAAACAAAGCAAAGTATGATTTAGGAAATCCAACTTAAAAATAACTAATGCCATCAAAAACATACCTTGTAAAAAAAGCCAAGTCTCGCAACTCAGTTCTTCTACCGTAAAAAGTTGTGAGATCCATGAAATACCAAGTCGGTTAATTTATTCACTCCCTACTTAAGGAACCTTCTGTCTTAAGTTATTACATAATTAGCTAACCTAACAACATCTTGTAGTGACCATCAATATTAAAAATCTTTTGTGTTTTAAATAAACAGATTGACTTGGCAATCGCACTGTGAGATACATTGTGTTTTCATGCGATGGCGATAGCCAAGTCAATTTATTTATTTAAAACATAGAAGATTTTTAATATTGATGGTCACTACAAGATGTTGTTAGGTTAGCTAATTATGTAATAACTTAAGACAGAAGGTTCCTTAAGTAGGGAGTGAATAAATTAACCGACTTGGTATTTCATGGATCTCACAACTTTTTACGGTAGAAGAACTGAGTTGCGAGACTTGGCTTTTTTTACAAGGTATGTTTTTGATGGCATCTCACTTCTTTTTGTAGATAGTCCTACTTTTTTTCCTTTCCGGTACCTTTTTAACTTTTTATTTTTAACATAATCCGTTGACCATTTTACAAGTTACCTTTGAACATAATTATATCTAGGTACCTATCTACACCTATTATTCCATTATATTATATACTAGCTTCCGCCCGCTTCTTCGCTCGATAAAAAAACTACCGCAAGTCGTTCCCCGGGATGCAATCTATCTCTCTGCCAAATTTTATCGAAATCCGTTCAGTGGTTTAGGCGTGAAAAGGTAACATACAGACAGACAGACAGAGTTACTTTCGAATTTATAACATTAATATGGATAATTGTTATTTTCCTCGCTAGAGAGCTCCGATAAACGCGTGCGATCGCTGCTAATCTTAAAGTGCTAATAGGGCGAAGCGCGTTTTTGTTTTTTGACTATGGCATCTCGTAGTTGACCTTATTCTTCTTCTTAGCGTGTCGATAGCAATCTAAATGGACTTGGCCCAGAATTCGGCTACTTGTTTGGCGACTTCACCAGCGTCCATCAGTTCCTGTAACGTGCAGCTGACAGGACACGCAGGACACGATATTAAGTACCAGCTTTGCATGGGCAGAACGGCTCCACACGGGGCACGCGAATTCTCCCGCAGAAAAAGATAGCGCCAGTCCAGTAGTCTGCATAACTTCAGGCGAAGCACCCCATTTCGATGAGACCAGTCGACGAAGAAGACTGTTGCGAGTGTGCACCTTCTGCTTGATATTTTTGCAGTTTTTGCTGAATGTTAAAGACCTGTCCAGGGTAATACCAAGATATTTAGGGGAGTTGCTGAGCTCGAGGTACACCCCACCCCAAACGATGAGAGGTCGTGACTACTTAACCGTATTATCCTGTCGTTGCCTAAGGTAAACTCACCAGCGCAACCGCAATTTCCTTACTTTTTAAATCTGTAATATCTTCAAAAATATTCATTTAAATTACATGCTTCAAAGGGCCAAATTGATCTATAGTAAATGCACAATGTATTTAAGGTACCTAATTGGATATAGATTAATGCTGTATTGCTTAAAATCGCTTCGTAAACAAGCCACTATTTCTCGTAAAAAGTAAAGGATAAAAAATGGTTATTGTGGGTTATCCCTAACAGATAGACATATACCATCGCGGACTTTTTTGTAGAACTTTTTAAGGTGTGCAATACTGTAGTACATTATTTTGATCTATCTCGTAGGGTTCAGCTAGCTTTTGCAATATAAGCGCAAGAAAATCTGTTTATTTACGACATCACATTAGAAACCTCTAAAATTATCAGTGTTTCTCTACTATATTATGCATGTATTATACAAATAAACCTTCCTTTTGAATCATTCTATCTATTAAAAAAACTGCATCAAAATCCGTTGCGCAATCATCCATAGGGACAGACAGACAGCGGGAAGCGACTTTGTTCAGGTACACTGATTCATTAACTGCAAATGTAACTTTGTAATTCTATATATTTATATGGGATTACAAAGTTATTTATGCAGTTGGTGTATCTAGAAAAGTGGAACGAAATTGCAAAATATTTTAGTTTTTCCTTGATTTATACACTAAACGCTAATTGTGTTCTAAATTTGAAGCTTCTATGTCTGCTAGAAGTGCCTTAGAGTTTTGATGATCGGTCAGTCAGTCAGTGAGTGACAAAATTAAGAAACTTTGACTAGTTATAATTCTTAAACTACTGGTTGACTATTTTACAAGTTACCTTTGAACATAATTATATCTAGGTACCTATCTACACCTATTATTCCATTAGATTGTACATAATTATACAGGTACACTGATTCATTAACTGCAAATGTAACTTTGTAATCCTATATATTTATATGGGATTACAAAGTTATTTGTGCAGTTTGTGTATCTAGAAAAGCGGACCGAAATTGCAAAATATTTTAGTTTTTCCTTGATTTATACACTAAACACTAATTGTATTCTAAATTTGAAGCTTCTATGTCTGCTAGAAGTGCCTTAGAATTTTGATGATCGGTCAGTCAGAACGTCCAAATCGTTGGCAAATAATATAGGTAATCCAAACTTACCTTTGAACATAATCCGTTGATTGACTATTTTACAAGTTACCTTTGAACATAATTATATCTAGGTACCTATCTACACCTATTATTCCATTAGATTGTACATAATTATACAGGTACACTGATTCATTAACTGCAAATATAACTTTGTAATCCTATATATTTATATGGGATTACAAAGTTATTTGTGCAGTTTGTGTATCTAGAAAAGCGGACCGAAATTGCAAAATATTTTAGTTTTTCCTTGATTTATACACTAAACACTAATTGTATTCTAAATTTGAAGCTTCTATGTCTGCTAGAAGTGCCTTAGAATTTTGATGATCGGTCAGTCAGTCAGTGAGTGACAAAATTAAGAAACTTTGACTAGTTATAATTCTTAAACTACTGGTTCAAATTGAATGAAATTTGAAATATACCGTGTTTATACAATACCTGCTTGATTACTGAAAATTCAGGTCTCTAGTTTTATCCACAACGAAGTTATAGGGGGTCGAAAATGGCTTGAACTGCTTCGAGAAAAGGATGGTACGGCCGTGCCGCTTTTTGCTCGACTTGGCGGGGGCACTGCCGTGCCCCCCGATATAAGAACCAATCCTACCAACCAATCTTTAAATAATATCTGCTAATGAGTGATTACTGCCCCGATATGTGGCGACAATCAACGAGATGTAATACAAAGATAGTATTTTAAAATTAGTCACAGCTGATAGTGAGCTGACGAAGTAATCGTACATCCTGTCAAACGATACAAACACCCAGTCGAAGGAAGCACACGTCGAGGAGCACACGTAGAAAGACCCGGCGCGGCGGCGCGGAGCACACGTAGACAGACCCGGCGCGGCGGCGCGGAGCACACGTAGACAGACCCGGCGCGGCGGCGCGGAGCACACGTAGACAGACCCGGCGCGGCGGCGCGGAGCACACGTAGACAGACCCGGCGCGGCGGCGCGGAGCACACGTAGAAAGACCCGGCGCGGCGGCGCGGAGCACACGTAGACAGACCCGGCGCGGCGGCGCGGAGCACACGTAGACAGACCCGGCGCGGCGGCGCGGAGCACACGTAGACAGACCCGGCGCGGCGGCGCGGAGCACACGTAGACAGACCCGGCGCGGCGGCTTTTCGACAAGATTGCCATGAGCTTTTCGATCAGTCGCAAACGTTTTTGGGTTTTTCATCATCGTTATCGCTGACAGGATGTCACTTTGTCTAGGCCCTCTTTACATGCACAGTACCTAAATTCAGAAATAGCAGAGATACTGCTACGTGCACATGCACGACACACACTGTTCGCAGCTGTTCTTGTGTTGCGTGCCTGAGCAGAGGACAGTGCTGCTCTCCAGTCTGTGTATCTGTTACCTGCCAAACCCGATTTTAGGATGAACTAGTTTCGCCTAGGCAAAACCAGTTCTCCCTCGCTCTTGGATCCTATGTCGACGGAGGCTCCTATTTCTGTATATAAGGTTCAAAGTAACCTAACTAAACCTAACCTCGGGGGTGCTCTCCGCCTAGTAGAGTTAGGGACCTAGAAGATGAATTAATTCACGCTAATAATCGTATCATCCAGTCAGAAAAATAAATAAAATGTAATCAGGTTAAAATAAAAACTTTTTAACAAAAAAAACAACCGACTTCCAAAAAACACTATAAAGTTAAAAATAACTTTAATTTCGGAAGTCGGTGTCTTTGGATTTGTATTTTAGTTTTTTGCCACCGACTTCCGAAATTAAAGTTATTTTTAACTTTATAGTGTTTTTTGGAAGTCGGTTGTTTTTTTTGTTAAAAAGTTTTTATTTTTCACTTTTTAGTGGGTCAGTTTGTAATTTATTTAAGTTACAATAGCCTAATATCAACGGATCATCACCTTTTACAAAATATTGCTTTTCCCGATGCAGGGACGTTAATTGTTGAGGAGTTCTCCTAGTAAGAACCAGGAGAACTGGAGCTGATTGAGAAGTCACCATCAGCTCCACTTCACCATACGCATTGTAACGAGCATAAATTGCTTAGCAACCATATTAAAGTAATCGAATCGCAACCCGTGAAATATTTGTCATTGAGTAGTTCCGATGGCCATCTGTGGTCTTCATCATCAGCTCCACTTTACCAAATGATGATTTCCGAGAGCAAATGCTCAAGTTACTTTAATTATAATTGAGTAGGCCACACGACGAAAAATGACGCGATTACGCAACTTAAATTCGGTTTCAAATTGACGCATCAGCATGACTAGTAGGCTAGTCGTCCTATGTAAAACTACAATCTTAATTAGGTAGGTATTATTTTTGTACGACCTGAATATTTTGGCGTATTGAACCGTAAGAAGTAAGCCCAACAAAAGGTAACTGCTGTAAATCGTTGAGGAATTCCCTCGACTGTCTATGGTCTCCATCATCAGACCTGTAATGGCACTTATAACCCATATGGGTGCAAAGTTTTTCCTTTGCCATTACAGTTCTCATAAATATAAATTAATTAATTCCAAACACAAGGTAGCTACTGTAAACTGTTGAGGAGTTCCCTTAACTGTCCTTCGTCTTCATCATCAGACCCCTAATGACAGTCACAACCCATCTAGGTGTAAAGTTCACATCAATACAAATTAATCAAGCCCAAACACAAGGTAACTGCTGTAAATCGTTGAGGAGTCCCCTCGACTGTCTTTCGGCTCCATCATCAGATCGACTCCAGGCCTTCATTAAATTGTAGTGCTTTAAAATACTTAACGAAAAAATTAACAAACGCACTAGTCGCTCCTACGATTTTCGAATGTTCCCCTCGGTTTCACTGGGATGCCATCATCAGATCCTGGTTTCCTTATCATGGTACCACCCTTGGCATATCTCCTTTCCAACAAAAAAAGAATAATCAAAATTGGTTCATAAACGACGAAGTTATCCGCGAACACACATAAAAAAAAAAAAAATATACGGTCGAATTGAGAAACCTCCTCCTTTTTTTGAAGTCGGTTAAAAACGAACCACTTATATAACGAATTATTAAATAGTAATTGTAACCCTCATTCCTTAACATCTACTGACCTTACTGAAGATTCCTTGCTAAAACAGAATTATAGTTATAATAAAAAAACCCCCGACAAAAATAAAATTAAGGAATCCCTACAAAAAGCATGAAATAAAAAAATTAATTTTGAAAAAATCTTATGGAAGTCGGGGGACCGTTCTGTGGAACACCTTCTATTCTGCTTCTGAGGTCCCCCGACTTCCATAAGATTTTTTCAAATTTATTTTTTTATTTCATGCTTTTTGTAGGGATTCGTTAATTTTATTTTTGTCGGGGGTTTTTTAAATTTTAAATTAAATTTTTTATTTCATGCTTTTTGTGGAAGAAGAAAACGTGTTGCGCCGACCCCAAGTAAACATGGGATAAGGGCAGGAAGATGATGATTTCATGCTTTTTGTGGGGACTGTAGGGACTGTATTCAAAAAAGAAGGTCTCTGAATTCAAAAAAGAAGCTCTCTGATCCTACTTTGCGGCTCATGAAGGAGAGGCGCGAGATGATCCTGCAGTATTCGGATGATGCGCAAAATTACCGGCAACTCAATAGACAGATCTCCAAGTCCTTGAAAAGCGATCTTCGCCGCTTTAATACAGACCGTATTAAGGACGCGATAGAGCGAAATAAAGGCTCCAAGGTCTTTGCTAGAGATCTGTCTATTGGGCAGAGCCAGCTTATGAAACTGAAGACCGAAGATGGCAGGATCGTATCCGCCAAACCTGAGCTGTTGAGAGAGATCGAGAGGTTCTATGGACAGTTATACACGTCAACAAGTAACCCCGTTATGAAAACTGGCAAACGACCCGAGAGCTAGATTGACCCGGCACTATACCGAAGACATCCCGGACGTCAGCCTGTACGTGATTAGGATGGCTCTGAAGCAGCTCAAAAACAACAAGGCGCCGGGTGATGACGGAATTACGCCGGCGGAAAACCCGTTCTTAAGGCCCTTCAGAAGCTGTTTGGTTCCGTCATACTCGAGGGCAAAACACCACAGGCATGGAACAGAGGCGTGGTGATACTTTTCTTTAAGAAGGGCGACAATGCCCTTGTTAAGAATTATAGGCCCATCTCACTCCTGAGCCATGTCTACAAGCTGTTTTCGAGAGTCATCACGAACCGTCTCGCGCGCAGGTTTGACGACTTCCAGCCTCCCGAACAAGCCGGATTCCGTAAAGGCTTTAGCACCGTAGACCACATACATACGCTGCGACAGGTTATACAGAAGACCGAAGAATATAACCTGCCTCTCTGCTTAGCGTTCGTGGACTACGAGAAAGCCTTTGATTCGATCGAGACATGGGCTGTGCTGCAGTCTCTTCAACGGTGCCAGATCGACTATCGGTACATCGAGGTGCTGAAGTGTTTGTACGAAAACGCCACTATGTCAGTCCGACTCCAGGATCAGACCTCGAAACCTATCCTTCTGCAGCGAGGTGTAAGACAGGGAGACGTTATCTCTCCGAAACTGTTCACCGCTGCACTGGAGGATGTCTTCAAGGTTCTGGACTGGAAAGGGGCTGGCATAAACATCAACGGCGAGTACATAGCTCACCTTCGGTTTGCCGACGATATCGTAGTCATGGCTGAGACTATGGAGGACCTCAGTACAATGCTCGATGACCTCAGTAGAGCCTCCGAAAGAGTGGGTCTTAAAATGAACATGGACAAAACGAAGGTCATATCAAATGCCCATGTAACACCCACTCCCATAAAGATCGGAGACGCTACACTCGAAGTCGTGGACGAGTATGTTTACCTCGGACAAACTGTCCAGTTAGGTAGGTCTAACTTCGAGAAAGAGGTCAATCGTCGAATCCGACTCGGCTGGGCAGCGTTCGGGAAGCTGCGCAATATCTTCTCGTCCCACATACCGCAGTGTCTCAAGACGAAAGTCTTTGACCAGTGCGTGTTGCCAGTGATGACTTATGGCACTGAAACGTGGTCGCTCACAATGGGCCTTATAAGAAGGCTAAAAGTCACCCAAAGGGCAATGGAGAGCGCTATGCTTGGAGTTTCCCTGCGTGATCGAATCAGGAATGAGGAGATCCGCAGGAGAACCAAGGTAACCGACATAGCCCGCAGAATTGCCAAACTTAAGTGGCAGTGGGCAGGGCACATTGCTCGCAGAACAGATGGCCGATGGGGCCGAAAGGTTCTGGAGTGGCGACCACGTACCGGAAGACGTAGCGTTGGAAGGCCTCCCACAAGGTGGACCGACGACCTTGTGAAGGCCGCAGGAACCCGTTGGATGCGAGAAGCACAGAACCGGTCGAAGTGGAAGTGCTTGGGGGAGGCCTATGTCCAGCAGTGGACGTCTTTTGGCTGAAATGATGAATGATGATGTAGGGACTCCTTAATTTTTGTATTTCATTTCTTTTATTTTCTTCCGTTTTAAGATTCTCAGATTTTTTTGTTTTATTATATTTTTCAAGTTTTCAGTTTTCGTTTCGTTAGGTAGTTAATATTCCTCATTCCCTTTCAATATAGTGTAAATTACTCTACTTGTCAAGCCCTTGCATTTGATACCTATATTGAAGGAGTTGTGAAAAAAAAAATTAATTCGCCATTTTGTGGTGGCGGCCATCTTGGATTTGAAATTTTTAATAGTGTATAGTATTGTACTAGTCAAGCCCTTTCATTTGATACCCATATTGAGGGAGTTGAGAAAAAAAAATGTAATTCGCCACTTTGTTGTGGCGGCCATCTTGGATTCAAAATTTGTTATAGTGTATAGTATTCTACTATTGAACCCCTTTCATTTGATACCCATATTGAGGGAATTGTGAAAAAATATGTTATCCGCCATTTTGTAGCGGCGGCCATCTTGGACCGATTTTCATCAAACATAGCTAAGAACACTCCCGACTAATACACCTTTCAAACAAAAAAAACTAAATCAAAATCGGTTCATCCATTCGGGAGCTACGATGCCACAGACAGACAGACACACACACACACCCCTACACACACCCCCACACCCCCACACACACCCCCCCAGACACGTCAAACTTATAACACCCCTTTGTTTTTGCGTCGGGGGTTAAAAATAGTCTTAGCAAAATAAAAAAATATGCAAGCAAGAACGAATAGAATAATTAAAAAATGTAGGTAATCAATTTAGAAAACAACAAAAACACTTTTCTAAAAATATTCCACTGAGGAAAGAACGTGTTGATCTAATGAATAAATTAACCAATTATCAAATCAAATTAGAAGACAGCAAAAAAATCTATGAAATTGATACACAGCGCTTACAGTCTGACATACAGGAACTTGAGGACAGACTTAGTTCCCTTTACATTAAATATGTGGGTTCTCAAAACCAAATTAAAGAACACATTCTTGCTGCTAATGAGTTAGAACACATTCTTGTTGCTAATGAGTTAGTTATGTGTCAGTGTAGTTCTCAGACAGTTCCACACCCCGCCGCTGTCCAGCCTGAGGTAACGGAGGACTCGTCCCAGACTGAGAGTTTGTCTCAAGAGTGTATCCTTAACCAGGATGTATCTGATATAGTACAAGATCTTTCTCAATTGGTACAGCTTGAGACTGGTAATTGTCCATCTTTCAATAGTCATGAGTATTATGATTCAGTTATGTTCTCGGATAGTACCTATAGGAAGAGGTTTAGGTAAGTTAATTAGTAACAACCTGAGTTATTCTACTCAAAATAATTGTATGCCAGGGTCAACCTACAAACAACTAATGGCATCAGTAACAGGAAATGTATATAATCCTAAAACTAACATTACTGTATTTGTAGGTAACAGTTCTAAGGTAAAAAAATATGAAATAACTGACTGTGTAACTCAGTTGTTAAAGTTAAATTGTAATAAAATAATATTGTGTGCTTTCCCATATTTAAAAAAATTAACAAATAGACTAAACAAATATATTCATATGCTTAATAAGCATATGCACTTTTTAGTTAGTTATTACAGTGTCAAGCTTGTATATTTTGACACCAACAGTTTTGTAGAAACTTTAAAATCGACTAGGGATACTGTGTATCTGCGTGTTAGTTTTAGACACATTAAGGCTATTAGCTTTTTATATAAACTCAGACTTATGTATTGTGTCGAAATCTTGTATTATTAACACCATAACAGTTAGTAATAATACTAATAATAAGGTGGTTTGCCTGAATGAATGTAGCTCAAATGCTATAATATGGTCAGCGGGATTGTCCGAAAGGGTTACCGCTGGCCCGGAACATAAAGGGCTAAGGAAGGAACATGGGTGGGTTTTAGTCAGTAAGAGTCTGACACTCCCTTCCGCTCCACCCAGAGCGGGAGGGGTCATTTGATGATTTCCAATCCGAAAAAAATAAAATGCTATAAATATTTGTACAAATTGTACGAAGGAGGTTCCATTTCCCTCACGCACTATAAGCTCACTGCCTGGTGATGACATTGAAGTCTTGGGATTAACTCCGGATAATCATTTAAACTAATTGGTAGGACAACAGAAGGTACCAGTAATAATATTCTTATGCCTAACAACAACAAGGTATCTTCTTGCTCTAAAATATCAAAAAAGAGATCAGCAGAATGCCTTGACATTATTTCATCAAAATATTCAAGGCATTTCTTCCAAATTATTAGAAATTGAAATGTTAAAAAAAAAATACAAAGTTTGACATTGTTTGTTGTACTGAACATTGGTTAAAAAGGATTACCAAATGTTAATTAATTTTGAGAACTATAGCGTGAGCAGTTGTTTTAACAGTAAATCTATGCTGCGTGGAGGTAATCTAATCTTGATAAAAAATTGTTTCAAATATAACCAACGAAATGACATAGTGGGTTATCAATTGAACATTGCATCGAACTGTCCTGTGTTGAGCTCTAGATAAGCATGTCGTAGTGTGCGTTTACAGACCCCCTAATTATCAGAACTTTTCTGTATTTGAGTCAATAATGGAAGATGTCCTAGCGAAACTTGCATCCAATAATAATAATAATAATAACCCCACCGCCGTATCTCTACGTTGACGTCGTGGTGAGGCTTGCGCGCTCAGAACTCTAGGCCTGTGCCGGAAGGGTTTACTTTGCCGGAACAGGTCTAGAGTTAGGAGCCAGACCAAGAGAGATACAGAAATCCGCAGGGCAGCATGTGGCGAGCTGTTGGGCAGTAGCGACCCCACGGACCCTATCTCCAGGGAGACGTCTTGTTCCTCACCTCTGGCTTGCCTTTATTGGCCGGCTGGAGTTAACAATGACGAGGAACAGAGCTCCCACCTTATTCTTGCCTTTATTGGCTGGCTTGAGTGGAGATTCGCAAGAGCAAACGTGCTCGGAGGAAGGAAGTATTCCAGTAAGATGCTGGTAGGGATCTTGACCGTACTTCCGGGATTGTCCTGATGGCCATGGAATACCTCTCCACTCCTCATAAGCACCTCAGGACATGTTGCCTCCTTGCCGCTACGACACTATGTGCTAGCGACCGTTTTCGGGGGCCCATTATTGAGTGTGCAAGTCACCCCCTGCCATTTAATCTGTGTAATTTATAGAGAACATCGGTCAGGCAGGGGCTATAGTTTTTCCATAGTCTTAGATAACCAGTTCACTTTAGACACCAAAACCGATAATCCAATATTTTTGTTTCCTTATTTTGCAATAGTCCTACACCAACCGGGGGTTATCTTTGGGTGCACTTGTATAGTGCGAACAGGGATAATCGTCGGTTGGTGCCTCATTTCATTGAAAATCTCTAACGGGCCTCTGCGAGTTGGCTTCGGCCCCTCGTACGCCTTCCAAAGGACCGGGACCCCATGGTCCCGAGATATGTTAAAATATAAAAATAATAATAATAATCATTTTATTTCGGACAACTATAAGATCCATAACTTGTTAGTAACAGTTTTGCACTTAATACTAGTGTTAGTAACTTAAACTAAAGACAAAAACGTACGAAGACCACCCAACAACTCGACACCCAGAAACTATGGAACAAGTCTTCGCACAAATTGCCTTATTATGGCGGAGGAAGTATCTGTCGCCACAGCCTTCAGGATGCTATTGCGACTGCCTCTTATTCTGCTCAGGAGTGAGGCCGTTTTTTTACGCATGATGGCATGAAATCCGTCGGTATGGGTTACCGCGAACATTTCTGAGGCACTGCAAAAACGAGGAAGTCGCAACAGCATCCTAAAAACATTATTATATTGGACGCGCAGGACATCCAGCGACCTTTTCGAGTAGTTGACCCAAAGACTACCGGTGTAAAAACTCTGACAATAAGCTTTAAAAAGCGTAATCTTTACTTGGTCTGTACACCGAGCAAATCTTCGTGCCAACATATTACCCCTGACCGCTAGAGCCCTGCGCTCCCTCTCAATGTCACCATGATCCCTGAGGTCGTCGGTAAGAAAATGCCCAAGATATTTAAACCTTGTGACTCTACGTATTGGCGTACCGTTTATGACAAGTTCGAGGGAATTTTCCCGGCGCTTACCAGCGACCCCGAAGACCATGTATTCACATTTTTTGGCATTATAGACCAGTCCATGTGCAGCAGCGTAGGTCTCACATACTTTGAGCAGCTCCACGATAGCCCCCGGCGACGGGCCCAGCAGCACCATGTCGTCCGCATAACTGATGTTGTTACAATTAACACCATTTACCCTGCATCCGACACGCATGCTGCTGAGCTCATCAATGAGGTCATTGACATATAGATTGAAGAGCCGGGGAGACGACAAACCACCCTGCCTCACCCCGCACTCCAACCCATATGATTCCGACAGCGCATTAGACCATCTAACATGGTTCGTCTGGCTACGATACGTCGATATCAAAACTGCAATACACTGAGCAGTTCCGCCGGTATACCCCTACTCCTCAACTTACTCCAAAGCACATCGTAAGAAACGAGATCGAAAGCCTTGGAGAGATCAAGGAAGCAGGCGTACACCGGCGTCTTACGGTCAGTGTAGTATTTGACAGTATGCTTGACACCCAGGATAAGCACTTTCCGTAGACAGTCCAGGACAAAACCCAAACTGTGCATCGTGCAACTTTATACATTTTGCCAAATAAGAGTCAAGCACACTGTCCAACACATTAGCCACGACAGTGGCAAGAGATATCGGGCGATAATTATCTACGTCCGAGATGTCTCCTGTCCTCTTCACGATGGGTACAACAATGGTCTTGATTAAGTCTGCCGGTAAATACGAATGGCTGAGACACATATATATAAATACACAATACACACAATAACAAAGCCGCAATTATTTGTGGGGATTTTAATATTAATATTTTGTAAAATAATTCAAATAGCAGTGGATTATTAAGCCTTTTTAAATCGTTCAATTTATCTAATGTTTTTACAGAACCGACTAGAATAACTCCAACTTCTGCTACTTGTATTGATAATGTCTTTTGCGAATGTGATTATTTAGATAAAGGCATCGTAAATTGTCTGCCGTCTGATCATAGTGGACAAACGGTATATCTTTTAAGTTTAAAACACCTTTGCAAAAAGTGCAAATACAATTTAGACCAATAACGACTGGTAAACTAAATAGTACCCTAAATAATAAGTTAAATGATCTGGGCCATGATTTGGATGATGCAAATAAATTGTACGAGGATTTCTTTTCAGTAGTGCACACTCAATTCAATACAACTTTTGAAAAGAAAATAAAAAACATTTGCACTAATTATACTCGATTGCAATAAGTTTAAATTAAAAGCTAAGGTGATGGAATGTTTACTTAAACAGGACTATACACAAACTGAATCACTACTAAAATACATTGCCTAGTATGGCTTGTTTTGCTTTTATTTGTTTTACATATCACCTCACACTCACTACACTCACACAAAATCTCACCACACATACATACCTACATCATAAACACATTTCCACAAACACTCACCCATTCATATTACATAGGTATTAAATTGTTTTTTTTTTTTTATTCTTTTTTGCTATTTTCCTTTTCTTTTTTCTTTCAAGTAACCTCACAGCTGAACACTGTCTTTTAAGATACAGGTTATCCTAGTTTAAGAGGCAGGGCTCAAAAAATCTGTACACAGATTCCTGAAAAAAAAAAAAAATTGTGACTGGGCAACTATAAGATAAGTAGGGAAAGACTGTTCGAGCTGTATAGCCTTAAGCCTTACGTCAATACTGAAACTTTCAGCAAGTATGTTGCTACTAATTCCAAAATTTTATATAATTGCAAAATTGCCAAAGCCCTGTACATTAGCAATAAAATCAAAGCAGCAGAAAATAAAATAAAAACTGTTTGGAAAATTATAAATAACGAAACTAGTAGGAATAAAACGAAACCTTGATTACACATTGGAGACTTCACGTGGTTCCATGAGCTCTAACTTAGAAGTAGCTCAGGAATTTGTAAATTTCTTAACTAATATAGTAGCAGTAATACAAGCTTTTAAGCAAATTAAGATTAAATAGACCGAAGATTTTTGAGGATATCCATTAAAGTCTGTACCTCCTTATTTTGCACCTTACTACCACTTTAGAAATCCGGGGACAGTAAAGACACCAATAATTATAAACCTGTATCCGTGTTGCCGGTTTTCAGTAAGGTGTTTGAAAAGATAATGCTTACGAATAAAATCCTTCACGATCAACAATATGGTTCACCAAAGGACGTTGTACTACCGACGCCGGCGCCGGCGCCGGTGTAACCTTATTAAAAGACATTTTTAACGGGTAGGTTTTTGTTTGTTCTTTTTTTTTTGTTTTTTGTGTTTTGTTTTGGATGTTTTTTTTGTTTTATGTTTTGTTTTACCTGTATCGATAACGATTTTCGTTAAGTTTTCTTTGGTTTCATGGGGTATAGGTGGTATGTTTCTTAGTTCCAAACAAGTGGCCTTTTGATATCTTTCGAAGCTCTCAACCTTTTCTTCCAGGGCCAGAATATATGCCAAGTTATCGTTACGTTCAGCTGATAACTTATTGAATTCCAACATGAGATCATCGTATTTTTTTGAGACAAAGTCAGCTGACTCTTTTAAGGCCACGTTAAGCTCTTTTATTTCAGCCACTGTCGCCTGGAGTGACGCATATATTTCATTATGTTGCCTTTCAAAATTTGAGAAGAATTCTCTCATTTCCTCCATAAACACGTTAATATCATCCATTCGTTTCCCTACCGTTACATTTGATTCCTCTTGCTCGAGCGGTTTGGTGGGCAGCACAGGTTCTGAGTCATAATGTACTGATGGTGATGGCGGGGGTGGTGAACGGTTTATTGGCATAATTTAAATTGGTAAAAAGGCAGAATAAAATATAAATATTTCAAATTATAAAAAGAATACCCAATTGCGGGATTCGAACTCGGAATCCAAGACGAGTGCGCTTAACGAATGAGCCACTGAAGTAGTGGATCCGTTTGTAGTATATGGTCGTAAATGAACCTCTGTTGTTTCTGTAGCCCTGGTACTTTTTCCTGCGTACGAGTCGAAAAGCAATTTAAAAATCTATATTGCTCACTCACGTTAGTTGTCTTCAGTGCGAAGTTGTCCGTATCCGAAGCGTTTATAATACCCTGATAGTTGGTGGGCGTTCACTTTTGTTCCTGCGGCGTCCAGAGAAGTCCAGAGTAAGTAACGTCGGAAACCACTGCTATCTTTCCAGTCCTCAAGATATTAGGGCTCCAAGCTCGACAAATAATTATTTCTAAGTAAATCGAAATTACAATTTAGGTCTTCGCAATGTAGTGGAAGCAACCAAAAACACGTCTGCTCTCGAGCAATGTTCGGGCGGGAGGGGCTTTGAGTTTGAGTTTGAGTTATCGACCGACCGCAACCATGCAACCCGTGTATGGAGAACTGGTTTGGCCTAGGCGAAACTAGTTCATCCTAAAATCGGGTCTGGCCGGTAACATATCCACAGATGATCATCGCCGTAAGATCATTGTGGTCGTTCTGGGTCTGGGCACATTATTATGTTATAGGATTCGATTGATTGACGCGAGACTAAGCAGACGTGTTTTTTGTGTTGATTATAACGATATTAATTTAATTGATTACGAATAATGTCATTGCAATAATTTGCGGAGTCAGTTTTATTGTGTAAGTGACGAACGTGACTAACAATTTTTTTTTCGTTGTGAAAGATGAACTAAATAGTTTTTTATAGACAATCAGCGTTTTCGGTGTTAGTAGCATGTCGAACCCAGGAGATAGCCCCTTCGGCCGCAGCAAATTGGTAGGACGAAGTCCTCCACCGACCCCATCGCCCGCCGAACAAAACCAGACAAGAGAACCAGCGCCGCCAGTGGCCACGGAGACCGAATTACCGACTGAAGTCGTCTCTACGTCGGAGATTCAGAGATGGCTTGGGTCCATCGACACAATTTTGACCGAAAATTGCTCGATTGTGGCGGAAGGAAAAATGAATTCCGACCAAAAACTTCGTGTCACCAATCTCTGTCGAAAAGTTAATCATGGGTCGTCTCAGATGGCTGTGCTGTACCAAGCCCTAAAGCAGAAGTCCATCCAGGCGCACACAACCATCCAGCACCTTCAAGTGCAGCAGAATGTTGCGGAATCCCTTTGCCAGTTTAAAGAAGTCGTGGAAACGAAGATGAGCCGAAACGAACCGGAAAGTACTTCCTACGCTAACATGGTGAAGAAAGGCTCTGATAAATTTATTCGCCCAGCAAATCTCAGTTCAGTCGCTATATATCCCAGCGATAAAACCAAAACCAGTGACGACACCAAGTCATTGTTACAAAAAATTATCTCGCCTGAGGAATTAAAACTCCATGTCCGCGGTCTAAGGAAAATTAGAAACGGAGGCGTCATCATTAGGACGGACAACAAAGACGACATTGACAAATTAAAAACATCACAGAAGCTAGTTTCCTCAGGCCTTACAGTTGAAGAACCAACCAAACACCGTCCTAGGATTGCTGTCATTGGTGTCCCCGTAGCCCTGACTGAAAAAGAGGTATTTGATTGCATTTACGTCCAAAACTTGACAGATAAATTGCCGAACATTACTCTTGAGTCCTTCTTAGAAAATATAAAATTGAGCCATAAGTCAGGGAAGAAAGATCGTCCTACCTGCAATTATATAATGGAAGTTCCTGCTAACATCAGGAAAATTATGATGGACCAAGGCCGAATTTTCATAAACTGGACATCATGTCCAGTGAGAGATTTCAACTATTGTGACCAGGTGTTTCAACTGCCAGCAGTTCGGACACGCAGCCAAATTTTGCAGAGAAACGAGCCCGACTTGCAACCTCTGTGGCGAAACAGGACATTCTTTCAAGGAATGTAACAATAAAGGTTCTCCGCCTCAATGTGCGACCTGCCGACGATTCAAGAGGAAAAACGATCATCCAACTGGTGATGTAATTTGCCCAGCACGTAAATATGCAGAAGACAATTACATTAATTCCATTGACTATGAAGGCGCCTAGGAGCGCCGCCGACTAACTAGTTAATTCCATTGACTATGAAGGCGCCTAGGAGCGCCGCCGACTAACTAGTTAATTAAGCACGTAGATAGTAGTTTAACTTCTATATATAATTTTTATTATGGCAAATCAGCTAATATGTGATCTAGATGGGTTTTCCGTGTCTGAAGCTAAAATCTGTAATATTGAGGAGTGCAAAAACATAGTCTATACTGGGAATAAAACATTGACTTTACTTACACAAAACATACGCAGTATAACTCGAAATGTTAACGGTTTCCAAGTTTTGTTACAAAATCTTGATATAAGCTGCGACATTATCGTTCTAACAGAATATTGGTTATCCAAACAAACGGCCAATATACCATCTATGGATGGCTTTAATCTTCACAAAAGCGATAGAACATTCAACCAGAATGATGGCGTAGTGGTTTATATTAAAAATAATTTAAAAACATTAGTAGAGTAACCCCATTTTCTAGACTGCAACTGCTTAGTAATTAAAATGATTCCCGATACAGTAATTATGGCTATTTATAGGCCTCCATCCCAAAGTATTCATGGGTTTTTGGATTCGCTTAACAGTAACTTAGAAAAATTATCTTCGTTTAAAAATATAGTACTGGTAGGTGATATCAACATAAACATTGCTGCCGGAAAAATCGATACTCATTCACATAATTACCTAAATATTTGCTCATTTCATGGACTATTTACCAGCTCATTATCACCCAACCCACCAGAGCGGCTCTTGTCTAGACCATATCCTTATAAAATCTAAAAGTCCATCCAAAACATTGGTTACTAATTCGTCACTTACCGATCATCAAGCTGTTTTACTAACATTACTAATTTCTTCACCTAGAAATAACTGCATGTGCAGCTATACTAAACTCAATATGACGAGTCTTGAAACTGACTTACGCGGCAGTAATTTTGACCCCGTTTACAATTCACATGATCCAAATGTTTCTCTACAATATTTTGTCGATTTGTTACGATCTACGATAAGGAAAAATACTTTTACTAAAGTAATACCTCGAAAGTATAGTAATATTAAACCTTGGATTACGCCCGGACTTGTTCGCTGTATCAGACATAGAGATAAACTACACCAAAAATCGAAAAAAGCACCGGATAATGATCTATTATCGAGTATTTATAAACGATATAGGAATTTCTGTAATAATCTGTTGAAAAAGCTAAAAAACAAATATGATCACAGTCAGCTACAGAAAGCAGGCAAAAACAGTAAACTTATATGGAAATTCATAAAAACTAACACTATTAGGTCAAAAAATCCGGAACCGGCGCTTCTGACAAGACAATCTTTTATCCTCAGAGCAAAGCCCTACCGAATCAGCAAATAAAGCTAACAACTTCTTCATTAATGTAGGAAAAAGATTAGCAGAAAAAACCCTACTATCTAATAGCGCTTTTTCCATTCAAAGCCAAACAAAGACATGTACCTCACGAAACTCTTTTGTCTTATTAGATACAGATGTTAATGAGGTAATAAGTATAATAGATGGATTAAAGGAAATTTGTGCCATAGGATGTGACGACATACCAAATAGCATAGGTACTCAAAAGATTTAAATATGTCGTTGCACCTCCCTGGACTCACATTTTTCAGCTATGTTTAACAAAAGGAATATTTCCTAAATTGCTTAAAAAAGCCGTAGTCACCCCTGTGTTTAAAGCTGGAGACAAAAATTGTGTTAATAACTACAGGCCAATTTCAGTTTTAACAGGCCTCTCTAAGATTTTAGAAAAAATTATAAATAGTAGATTAGTAAACTATCTTGAAAGTAATAAATCACTCTCTGATCATCAATTTGGTTTTAGGCCAAAAAGATCAACAAGCCAAGCTGTTCACCGACTGACAAATTTTATAAGCACAAACCTGGATAACGGCATGTACACCATAGGGATATTTTTAGACCTTGCCAAGGCTTTTGACACAATTTCTTGTACTCTGCTTTTGAACAAGCTGGAAATGCTGGGAATACGGGGGGTGCAATTGCAACTATTATCTGATTACTTTACCGACCGCCATCAGTGTGTAAAAATAGGTCAGTACATGAGTTCTGAACTTAAGAATAGTTGTTATGGAATCCCACAGGGCAGTATTTTGGGCCCTACTTTGTTCCTTATCTATATAAATGACCTGTGCAATTTGACCCTCCAAAAAGGTGTAATTATCTCATATGCGGATGACACAGCTCTACTGTTCGCAGCTAAATCAAAGGCCGAAGTCTATGAGGTAGCACAGAATGGTTTTAATACTGTGTCCAATTGGCTTAATAAAAATCTCTTGACATTAAATACAGATAAAACCAAGTACCTATTATTTACAATGAGAAACACTAATCAAACGCTTACTAACCTAATCATTCAAGCACATAATAATTGCAATTTACATTATGCTGACATTACGTGCACTTGTCCCACTTTAGCTAAAATCGACCATATTAAATATCTAGGCGTCACCATTGACACAAATCTGAACTTCCGCATACACATCGATTTATTATGCACCAGAGTACGCAAACTAATATACATTTTTAAAAATTTACGTAACATTGCCGACTTTAAATTAATTAGACAGGTTTATTTGGTTTTGTGTCAATCTATTATTACCTACTGTATAACGTCCTGGGGTGGTGCCGCTAAATCAATTTTACTGCACCTAGAACGCGCCCAAAGAGCAGTTCTAAAGGTTGCTACTTTTCGTCCATTCAGATTTCCTACACACCAGCTTTATTTGGCATGTAAGGTGCTAACAGTACGTCAATTATTTATTTTGAACGTAGTTTTATTACAACACACTGAACTTTATTTTAACCCAATACCTTCAGATAAGAGAAGAAAAGATTTGGTTTGTGCTAGCTCGCAGACTAAACATGCTTTTGCTAACCGATTTTATATATTTTTAGGACCCTACCTGTATAACCAGTTTAACAGAGTGCTAAAGATTTATAGTTTAAGTTATAATAGGTGTAATTTACTAGCACAGGAATATTTGGCAAAACTCAATTATGCAGACACGGAAAAACTACTAGAAATTTTAAAATAAAATCTATCTACCTAATCTAATATAAGTCTCTTCATTTACCTAATAAATAATAGTCTCCACTCTATCTACTTTAATATTATTCGTTAATTTATTTAAACATTACTTATTCTTTAATTTATTTAAACATTATTTGTTAATTTATTTAAACATAATATTATCATACATAATCTAGTTTTAAAATAATATACCCAAATAGTAACTCTTTAAGACATTAAATATATTTTACTTTCTTTTTATTTAGCTTCTAAGACATTTCTTGTGTCTTCTTTTATAAATGTTTGGTGTAAATTGATGGCCTGAAACACAGGTTTCCCATAAACCTAGATCAGGCAGGTCTACATTACAGTTAGAATTAAATTTTTCCTAGATTGTAATTACTGTAAATCCTATGCCATCAAAAACATACCTTGTAAAAAAAGCCAAGTCTCGCAACTCAGTTCTTCTACCGTAAAAAGTTGTGAGATCCATGAAATACCAAGTCGGTTAATTTATTCACTCCCTACTTAAGGAACCTTCTGTCTTAAGTTATTACATAATTAGCTAACCTAACAACATCTTGTAGTGACCATCAATATTAAAAATCTTCTATGTTTTAAATAAATAAATTGACTTGGCTATCGCCATCGCATGAAAACACAATGTATCTCACAGTGCGATTGCCAAGTCAATCTGTTTATTTAAAACACAAAAGATTTTTCAAAGCTTCAAAGGGCCAAATTGATCTATAGTAAATGCACAATGTATTTAAGGTACCTAATTGGATATAGATTAATGCTGTATTGCTTAAAATCGCTTCGTAAACAAGCCACTATTTCTCGTAAAAAGTAAAGGATAAAAAATGGTTATTGTGGGTTATCCCTAACAGATAGACATATACCATCGCGGACTTTTTTGTAGACCTTTTTAAGGTGTGCAATACTGTAGTACATTATTTTGATCTATCTCGTAGGGTTCAGCTAACTTTTGCAATATAAGCGCAAGAAAATCTGTTTATTTACGACATCACATTAGAAACCTCTAAAATTATCAGTGTTTCTCTACTATATTATGCATGTATTATACAAATAAACCTTCCTTTTGAATCATTCTATCTATTAAAAAAACTGCATCAAAATCCGTTGCGCAATTATCCATAGGGACAGACAGACAGCGGGAAGCGACTTTGTTCAGGTACACTGATTCATTAACTGCAAATGTAACTTTGTAATTCTATATATTTATATGGGATTACAAAGTTATTTATGCAGTTGGTGTATCTAGAAAAGTGGAACGAAATTGCGAAATATTTTAGTTTTTCCTTGATTTATACACTAAACGCTAATTGTGTTCTAAATTTGAAGCTTCTATGTTTGCTAGAAGTGCCTTAGAGTTTTGATGATCGGTCAGTCAGTCAGTGAGTGACAAAATTAAAAAACTTTGACTAGTTATAATTCTTAAACTACTGGTTCAAGTTGAATGAAATTTGAAATATACCGTGTTTATACAATACCTGCTTGATTACTGAAAATTCAGGTCTCTAGTTTTATCCACAACGAAGTTATAGGGGGTCGAAAATGTCCTGAACTGCTTCGAGAAAAGGATGGTACGGTACGGCCGTGCCGCTTTTTGCTCGAATTGGCGGGGGCACTACCGTGCCCCCAGATATCTAGGTACCTATCTACACCTATTATTCCATTAGATTGTACATAATTATACAGGTACACTGATTCATTAACTGCAAATGTAACTTTGTAATCCTATATATTTATATGGGATTACAAAGTTATTTGTGCAGTTTGTGTATCTAGAAAAGCGGACCGAAATTGCAAAATATTTTAGTTTTTCCTTGATTTATACACTAAACACTAATTGTATTCTAAATTTGAAGCTTCTATGTCTGCTAGAAGTGCCTTAGAATTTTGATGATCGGTCAGTCAGAACGTCCAAATCGTTGGCAAATAATATAGGTAATCCAAACTTACCTTTGAACATAATCCGTTGATTGACTATTTTACAAGTTACCTTTGAACATAATTATATCTAGGTACCTATCTACACCTATTATTCCATTAGATTGTACATAATTATACAGGTACACTGATTCATTAACTGCAAATATAACTTTGTAATCCTATATATTTATATGGGATTACAAAGTTATTTGTGCAGTTTGTGTATCTAGAAAAGCGGACCGAAATTGCAAAATATTTTAGTTTTTCCTTGATTTATACACTAAACACTAATTTTATTCTAAATTTGAAGCTTCTATGTCTGCTAGAAGTGCCTTAGAATTTTGATGATCGGTCAGTCAGTCAGTGAGTGACAAAATTAAGAAACTTTGACTAGTTATAATTCTTAAACTACTGGTTCAAATTGAATGAAATTTGAAATATACCGTGTTTATACAATACCTGCTTGATTACTGAAAATTCAGGTCTCTAGTTTTATCCACAACGAAGTTATAGGGGGTCGAAAATGGCTTGAACTGCTTCGAGAAAAGGATGGTACGGCCGTGCCGCTTTTTGCTCGACTTGGCGGGGGCACTGCCGTGCCCCCCGATTTGTACTTTGTTTTATACTTGAATAAAATGTTATTTATTTATTTTATTTTTATTTATTTATATCAATTGATCGCCGACTGTTTAGAAAGAAGGAAGGAAAGATAGAATTATGAAAACTATAGTTGACGCATACTTACAGCTAAAAATAATAGGTACTAAGTACAATAACAACTATAAATAGCAGCAAGATATACAGAATATACGATAATGTTGATAATATTGATAATGTTGATAAGGACAGCTTATTCAGAATTAATTACGTATAGTTTTGGAGTTTTATTAACTTTGACAATCGTGTAGATTGTGAATCATTATTTTGACTAATGATACTCATGAAATCATGATAGACGATCTGTAGTTATAAAGGTGTGTCCAAAGTTCCAAACATAACGTGGCAATCATGCGCGGCCTACCACGCTGTGATTGGACTACAGCCGCGGGCGAACGCTTCTGTCTACCTGCCGCGCAGAATTTTTTTATAGACATTCGTCAGTAATTTAGTTTGGATGTATTTCTGATTTCTGGGTCTCAAAATGGGCAACGAAACATCGATTTGTTTGATCGAAGGGTATGGATCTTTTAATGTGTTATGGGATCCTCGACAAAAAGATAATCGACAAAAAAATAATATTATGTAGAAACAAACGTGAAGACTTATGAGATGAAATAGCAAACCATTTAGATCTTCCCTTTAAGTTCTTATAGACGAGAAAGGAATAGAGAAAAACAAGTTATACAACTGGAGCAGTTAAAAACGTGTTTTGATTTTTTTATTTTTTACGCCCGTGCGTAAATCTCTTATATGCGATTCCACCAGGCTATCTAAATGTTCAAACTCTTCCAAGGATAATCTTAAAAAAACTGTGGTGTTCGGTACTGAATTTCGTAATTTATTGATCCAAAATTCTGTAACCTCCGCTGATAAAGTGGTTTCTTCCAGCATTTCCTTATTTTTACCGACTTTACAAAAAGGAGGAGGTACTATGTTCAGGTGTTTGTATGTTTTTTTTTTTTTTTTTTTGTATGTTTGTTCATCGAATACTCCGCCAATTGTCGACGGATTTTCAAAATTCTTTTTTTGTTCGAAAGTAGATAGTTCTGAGGTGGTCCCATTGTCACCAAGTTAGGATCTGATGATGGGATCTTAGAGAAATCGAGGGCAACTCTCAAATTTTGTAGGCTCACTTATTGTTTTTCGCATATTTTATGAAGTATCTTGTGTATTTGTGTATGGTTGTCACCATCTCAGGTAGCTGGGTTGATGATGGAAGGTACAACTCCTTAACAGTAAGAAGTTACTCGAACAGGCAAGGACTGTTTTAAGTAAATTGTTTTGATGTTTGATAGGGCATTTGCCACATTTGGTCTCATGATCATCAAGTCATGACCTGATGCTGCATTCAGGATAGTCTGCAGAGTACCTAACTCCTCGACAACTAACAGCAGATATATCGTGTTTAGGCTCATTGAAAAGGGCTCGATGTGTGGATAAACGTACTGTTACTGAGGAACACCGAAGACCTGATGCTGAAGCCAGGAGCATCATAAAAAGTACAAACCTTTAAATTACAGCACCGTAGTGTGCACCGTGTTTGGGCTCATTTTAAACAGGACTAATATTTTAAGTTCAATGCAATGTTGACATAAGTCTGGCCTGATGCTGCAGCCAGGATTATCAGCATCTAATCTAAAAACTAATAAAAGGAGAACTCTTCAACAATTAACGTCCCTGCATCGAGAAAAGGAATATTTTATAAAAAGGCGATGGGCAAGTTGACATTAGGCTATTGTAACTTAGATAAATTATAAATAGACCCACTAAAAAGCGAGAAATAAAAACTTTTTAACAAAAAAAAAACCGACTTCCAAAAAAAACACTACAAACTGGAAAAAAAAAACACTACAAACTGAAAAATAACTTTAATTTCGGAAGTCGGTGGCAAAAACTAAAATACTGATCCCTAAGACACCGACTTCCGAAATTAAAGTTATTTTTCAGTTTGTAGTGTTTTAATATGTTGTTTCTCAGTCCTTCTTTGCAATTTTCGAATAATAAGCAGAGCTACGACACACGCAACCGCTTTCATTTTAGTTCTGATGCCAACTGAAGAGCGCGGCAGCGTGTCTCGGATGTGCGAATGTGCCACGCACGCAGTACTGCCGCGCAAACATGCGTCGGTTTAGTCCTAACTAGAGCACGGCAGAAATGTGTCCCGCAAACGCCGCGTGTTGAAAGAAAAGAAAGAAAGAAAAAGTATTTATTGCGACTCGTACAGGAAGATCACAAACTAAACTAAACACAGTAAAATAAAAATCCAAGTTATATAAAAAAAAAAAAGTAACAAAAGGAAAATGAAGCAAAGTCCTATACGAGGCCAAAAGGCTCCTATCTCAGCATGATGCTGCGACATTTAAAAAAAAATTAAAGGTCGCAGCGCTGGTATTCTGATAGGGCCCGCTGTGATGTCACGGGCAGTTACAGATATAAATAAATATGTAAAATATTAGCAACTAAAAACAAAAAGTAAATAAATAAAAGAAATTCATTTTACACTACGCGCCAGGCGTAACCTCATTACTTGTCAATGCCTTGCAGTGTCATAGGTAGTAGCATTGAGATAGGAATTTTCTATGTCAATGAGTAGTAGGCACTATAATCTATGGTAGGCACTCCGGTGTGTCTGTGGCATGGCGTATCTCTAAGACTAAGTAGTCTGTGGCATAGATTAATATCCTAATAGTCTGTGGGCATGGCATTGTTGTGACAAGTAAATGGTCGCAGGCGCCGACATTATGGATATGGCGAGATTAGATACATAACATTTGAAACATAACGTTACGGCTGTTTAGTGGAACAGTATTATTACAGTGAATATGCAATAAAAGTGGAATGTGGTAACTATATCGAGTTACAATTTTTTCAAGAAAAAGACAACAAAACCCTATGTGGGTAGGCTTGACATATATACGTAATTTTTGCTTTCCTGTTTAATATTTATTTAAAAATAGTTAATTATTTCTCTTTCACTATATTTATGTGCTAATTAACCAGTATATCCACCTTCGCTTGGAATTTCCTTTCACTTTTACTCTTCTACAACCACAACAC
This sequence comes from Oligia latruncula, assembly GCA_948474745.1. Taxonomy (NCBI): domain Eukaryota; kingdom Metazoa; phylum Arthropoda; class Insecta; order Lepidoptera; family Noctuidae; genus Oligia; species Oligia latruncula. The sequence goes on from OX419699.1 coordinate 248,415, forward strand.
TTGAGTTAATCCAACAAACCATGGACAGCAAACTTGTGCACAGTATGGAAGAACTGGAGAAGCTCTTTAGCTCTCGCATGTGCGAATATGAGGATAAGCTGCTGAGAGCTACTGCTGGAACGGACCCTGCACACTCGGACCTTGCTGCTCTTTCCCTGGACTTCTCAGAGTTTAAATCCTTCGTTTGCAAAACGCTTGCTCACTTCAAAACTCAGATAGAACTCCTATCTTTGAGCCTGGACAGACATGAGACTGCAATGCGAAGAAAGATCCTGCTATTTCACGGTATTCCTGAGAAGCCTAATGAAAAACTGTGTGATGCGGTTCTCCATATTATATCAAAACAGCTTTTGATTGATGACATTAAAGTGGAGCACTTAGAGGTATGCCACAGATTGGGAGCCGCCCAGGGCAAAACTAGACCTGTGTTGGTGCGTTTTAATGCCATGGAGCATCGTCGGTTAGTTTGGGACGGTAAAACTACACTCAAAGGCAGCGGCATCACCATTTCTGAGTTCCTGACCAAGACACGGCACCAGGTTTTTATTGCTGCCCGCAAGCATTTTAGCATCAATAGCTGCTGGTCTGCAGAGGGCAAGGTAATTGTCTTAACGCCGGACAAGACACGCCGGAAGATTGCATCCATGGGTGAGCTTGAAACTTTAATCGCGTTATTCCCCGTTCCGGCCAGTGCTGCCGCGCCCAATGTTCCCGTGCCGGCCGCTTCTACCTCGCCACCAGTCGCATCTACATCGACTGTAACCGCAACCCCCAAAAGTAAGGCTGTGAGGAAGGCTCGTCGCTGAATTGACCGTTTTAGACGTCCTTTTGCATGTTTTTCGTTCACCATTATGTAATACTTTCGTATAGTGTCGGTACACTTTTAATTTATATTTTCTTTTTGCTAATCTACCCAAAGCATTTACTTTTAGTTAATGTCTTTTTCACTACGTTTAGCTCGCCGGTAGATGTTTTTATTTTTCTGATGTCAGTGATTTAGTACAGTGACGTCTGTCAGTCATGCAAGTGTCAGTTGTCATTTGCTTTAGATTGACGTTACGTTTCGTTACACTGTGCGTCTGGTATAGGCTGTTTGCAAATGTTGTGGCCGACATTATCGTTAGTTTATTTTTAGTGTTTTTAATTAATTTTATTTGTAATTTTTTTTTTAATGCCCTCTGTTAACATAATTCATGCTTTAATTTTTCCTTTTTACACTTTTTACATACCCTGTTTTTAAATGTTGTGTTAAATCTCTACCAACACCAGCGAATAGGTGTTTATATTGTTTGAGAGTTTTAAATTATTATTATTATTGTGTTGTATGCACATTAAGTACCTAGTTTTATTTTTGTTAGTATCTTATTATTTTTATTTTAGTTTTATTATTAATACATACATAATTATACATTAATTTTACAAACTATGATCGATGTCGACCTTAACGATGATTTTTTCTCTTGTTCGTCCTCTTCAAGTAGTTTCCTTAGTGCGGCAAGTGGTTCTTCCTCTCCTCTTACTCTCAGCGATCAGATTTCCTCTCTGTTTTCCCACCTCCCCAACAATCTCAACATAGCCCACATCAATTCCCAGAGTGTTCCTGCTCATTACTCAGATCTTCTGGCTTCCTTTAACAGTGCACATATGGATGCTTTGCTCATCTCCGAGTCATTTCTTAAACCCTCTCTCTTATCTGTTAATTATGCCCTTCCTGGCTTTGTCCTTATCCGTAATGATAGAACTGGGAAGGGGGGTGGTGGCGTTGCCATTTATTTGCGTACTGACATTCCCTACAAGATTATCAGCACATCACCATCTTCCTACTCGGGGTCAGCGGAGCATCTTTTTCTCGAAATTTCCTTGCATCACGCTAAAATGCTTCTCGGAGTCGTCTACAGTCCTAACCTCACTATTGATTACTTTGAGTCTTTTGATTCGCTTTTAGACGTTTTCTGTCCCTCTTATGACCACGTAGTCTTGATGGGCGATTTTAATACTTGCCTTCTTAAAAACGACAGTCGTACTCACAAACTTCAATCTCTCTTATCTTCTTATAACCTTAGTATTCTGCCTCTTTCTGCTACCCATCATTCTCCTAATTGCACCCCTTCTCTGTTGGACCTGATGATTGTCTCTAACTCTAATAATGTATCTGTCCACGGTCAACTAACTGCTTGTTTTTCTTACCACGACCTCATCTTTATGTCCTACAGGATTCGCCCTCCTAAGCGTAAGCCGCAATATATGTTCCTTCGGAACTACAAAGGCATATGCCTGGAGGCATTGCTGCGTGATGCTGGTAGCATCGATTGGACGGACGTCTTGGAGAGCTCGTGTATCAATGATATGGTTCTCATTTTTAACAGCAAGCTACTTAGTTTATTTGACCGGCATGCCCCTATCCGTCGAGTCAAAGTAAAATATGTTCCGGCTCCTTGGCTTACTCCTACCATTAAGGATGCGATGGCAAGTAGGGACAGAGCCAAAAGAAGGTTGAAACGCTGTCCTTCCGAGCGCAACTTGAATGCATATAAGGTGCTGCGTAATCGCTGCAGGCGTATGTGTAGAGATGCAAAGAGACGCTACTTCCATAATTCTCTCGACAATCGTAACTCTTCTCAAGTCTGGAAGTTTCTTAAAACTGTAGGCATTGGCAAGTCTCCAGTCGTTTCTAGTAATGGTATTGACGTGTGTGCTCTTAACAAACATTTCTCACATCCCCCTGTTAATATTGATCCGCACGTCAGATCAGCAACGTTAAATAAACTTTCTGGTTTACCAATGCCGCAGTGTTCTTTTGAATTGAGTCCAGTGAGTGAAAGTGAGGTCAAAAAATCTTTTTGTGCTATCTCCTCTACTGCAGTTGGTAATGATAATATTTGTTCAAGAATGATTTCTCCTATCCTCCCTACACTACTTCCCGTTTTGACCCACATTTTTAATTTCTCCTTATTTTCTAGTACTGTTCCTGAGGTCTGGAAACAAGCTCATATCATCCCCTTACCCAAAATTCCTAAGCCGGTCTCACCTACCGATTTTCGTCCCATTTCTATCCTCCCTTTTCTCTCTAAAGTTCTTGAGCATATTGTTCACCAACAACTTTCTGTCTTTTTATCTGCGAATGACCTCCTTAGTCCATTTCAGTCTGGTTTTCGAGCTGGTCACAGTACAGTGACGGCCCTGTTGAAGGTTACTGATGACATTCGCTGGGCAATGGACCACAAATCTCTTACTCTACTTGTACTTCTCGACTTTAGCAGTGCCTTTAACTCTGTTGATTTCGATATCCTCCTAGGGATCCTTAAATCTTTGAATTTCTCCTCTTCTACTATTGGTTGGTTTAACTCCTATCTTAAAGGCCGCTCGCAGCGGGTCTGTCTCGACGAGTCATCTTCTGATTGGTGCTCTCTTACCGCAGGTGTGCCTCAGGGTGGCGTTCTCTCTCCTCTTCTCTTCTCTATTTTTATTAACTTTATCACCCGAGTCATCTCTTCCTACTTCCATCTCTATGCCGACGACCTGCAGCTTTACAATCATTTCTTAAGGGAAGATGCGGAAGCCGCTGTGTCTGCCATGAACAGTGACCTGGATTTGATTAGCGAGTGGTCGCGGTCATTTGGACTGCAAATCAACCCTAGGAAATCCCAGGCCATAATTATCGGCAGCAGGTATATGCGGAATAGGCTCGATGTTGCGTCGCTGTCTCCACTCTGTCTGAATGGAGTTCAGATTGAATACGCGCATACGGTTAAAAACCTGGGGGTGACCATGGACTCTTACTTGTCGTGGACTGCTCATGTTGCACAAGTCAGTCGCAAAGTGCACTACACGTTCCATTCGTTGAAATGTCTGCAGGGCTTCTTGCCCTTGAACACCAAAATCTCTCTTGCTCAAACCCTCATTCAGCCCATTATTGATTACGCTGATGCCTGTTATTTGGATGCCACCGAGGAGCTTTTGAATAAACTTGAGCGTTTGCAAAATATCTGTATTCGTTTTGTTTTTAACCTTAAAAAGTATGATCACGTCTCCAACTTTCGCAAGATACTCAAGTGGCTCCCCATTCGACTTCGCAGGAACTCTCGGATATTGTGTCTATTATTCAATCTCCTTCACAATCCTAAAACACCATCCTATCTGCGGGAGCGTTTTTCCTACGCCCGTCCTTCAGATGCGCCTTGCAGGTCGCATCTTAAGAACCTTCTTAAGTCCCCTCCCCACTCCACCGACTTCTACTCCTACTCCTTCACAGTGCACGCGGTGCGGCTGTGGAATTCACTACCGCCTGAAATTAGGGACTGCCAATCTGTTGCAGTTTTTAAGAGAAGAGTAAAAGAACACTATCTTTCCACTTTATCATAGTTGTGTTTGTATTTATTATTTGATTACGTTATATTTATTAAAATTATAGTGATATTTATTTTAGAAATATGTATGTTTGTTTGTATGTATGTAAGTATATTCTCATTGTTTTAGATTTCATGTATTATTTTTGTCTCCTTTACTATTTCACACGCTGTCTACATCTCTCTATTAATTGTCCTATCGCAGGTATGCTGGAAGAGATTTCTTATGAAATAAGCATCACCTTTGTACCAATTTTTCTGTTCTGTTTTACTTGTCTGTTTATATGTGTGTACATAAATGGTTAAATAAATAAAACATTGTGTAGGCCAGCACTGACAACTCGTCTGATGCTGCCAGTAAAAGTGTGGAATAAACAACAAGTAATTAATTATCGAGCATGTACCTATTCAAAACAAAACAAAAACAAGATACGAAACAACTGCTGTGCCTGTTCAGTGAACAAACGCTGCCAATCGCTCGGACACGGCGCTCGGACCCTGACCACCATTGCTAGCTGCGTGCACATCAAGGGTAGGTTCAAAGTTCATTATCTTTTTGTAGCTGAAGTAAATACTGTTTATATTTTAACTTAAAAGTACTAATTGTCTTTATAGCACGAAAAGGAGGTGGCAAGTCGTTCCAGCAACGGGAGGCAGCGAATTTGAAGCTACCACGGAACGCAGCAGTTCTATGCGATGAGGCTAACATGAGGTAGGAAGATGCTCTAGTTTTAATTTTGTTAACATCACGTGACCACAACAGTTTATTATATAAATAACCTGGTTTCTTCGTGAGAATTGTGCCAAAGAGTAGGGTAGCCAGGTGAAGCTTTCTGCGTGCTGACATTCTCATCAAATTACCCTTATTAAAAAACGGAGTGATGTGGGACCGAGGTGGGACATTGTAGCAGAATCTTGCACAAGCATTCTGCACCCGCTGAATCAGTCTTTCACTTCTACCGAGTATACATGCCCCATACACAGTGTTGCTGCCGCGCTCTTGCCGCTCAATGTTTGGACACACCTCAAACACCGCCGCGCCACCCGCCGTGCCGCGGCATTGACATCGCAAGGAGTTTTCTACTAGGACGTGGTCTTGTTATAGACTTACTTGTCTAAACAGGGTTAACATACCTACTGGTACTGACAAGACGTGATTCGGAATGATCAAGCGGTATAACTGCCTCCGTTCTCTTCGCCACAGTCCTTAAGTGAACTATGTTATTTAAGTTCTTATGAGAAATAAATGTCTTTAAACCTAACTACGGAACCCTAAAAAGCAATATAGGTCATAATTAGGGATGGGCCGAAATTCGGTTCACATTTGGTTCAACCGAAATTCGGCAGCTTGAACCGAACTTCGGCATTCGGCCGAAATTCGGTTCAGATGTCGAACATTCGGCACAAGAAAAATAATACCTACTTGCACTATTTTGACTGAAATTCAATAGAATTAGAATAGCATTACTGTAAAATAAAATTATGTCTTTTACTCAGTCATTGTCATTTATTTTAGACTAGATTCTGCCCGCGACTTCGTACGCGGATCCTGTTGCTTATGCCAGCGACAACGGGGTCGTCAAAATCGAAGATCTGAAACGTCTGATGTCGAATTCTAAGAGCCCGGGGACTGAAAAACAACGGGATGCGCGAGACGATTCGAGACGTAATTTTCAGGCAATAATGAACCAATAAGGTGGTAAACTTGGCCTTGCACTTTGAATGTTGGCATAAATGGGCCTTCTGAAATCTGTTTCACACCAAAAGATGTCATTTGAAAGGCATTATTGTACGAACGTATGTTGTCCAAGAAATGTTTTGACTGTGGATGGTCACCGATTAGCAGTGATCTTAATATTTCTGGAGGATTTTGTAATATTTCAATATGTACTTTCCCACCTGAGCAACACATACCGTTTGTTTCTTTTTGCCATTTAACAGCTTCACAAAAAGTACAATTTTGAACCATACCTCCGATGGCGGAATATGTGGCGTAGTCAATCATAGGAGTATATGTAAATGCACTCCGATCCTTATCAACCCAAGGAAGGTCGCCATGCCCTACGGCTATATCTTGAGACACATCCGATTCTTCAGATGATATCGACATTCTGGGGGTCTACTCCGAAGCGGTTAACCACTGTATCGGCCGAATGTTCGGTTATTTTCTACTACCATTAATTTCCTATATTGACTATTGGTCCCGACCAAACTGTGCCAATCCGAACCTTTTTAGAACCCTTAACCCTTTTTTTACCTTTTTTTTTTTAATTCGTAGTAGGACCACAATATTCGAATCAGAAAATGACCGAACATTCGGCCGATACAGTGGTTAACTGCTTCGGAGTAGACCCCCTGTTCAGAGAATGTCGAAGTCGATCAGAATTCAAACGTTCGTTGCGCTCTTCTTAATCTGTCTCTTCATGCCGTACTCCAGCAATTCTTTCTTTCTCACTTTCTAACTGATTATGAATATTTTGTTGTGTACGTGTTCGGGACAATGTATGATAATCTCACGTTCATCACTCGTTTCAAAAGACCTGTTAGTAGATGTGCGAATACGCTGAGAACTCAAGCGTGATTCTGTATCGGTAAACGTTTTCACACACAATGCATGTCGCCCACGATCAGCGGACAGTCGCGCATCACGTTCCGCACTTCTCTCTAGAGACCTAGAAGCAGATGCGTAGATACGCTGAGAACTCAAGCGCAATTCTCTATCCGTGAACGTCTCCGACTCGCGAGATAATGCGTGACATTCACGATCAGCGGTCAGTCGCGCATCACGTTCCCCACTTGTCTCTGGAGACCTAAAAGTCTTGGAACTCAAGCGCAATTCTCTATCCGTGAACGTCTCCGACTCGCGAGACAATGCATGACGTTCACGATCAGCGGTCAGTTGCGCATCATATTCTTCACTGGTCTCTAGAGACCTGGATATAGATGCGTAAATACGCTGAGAACGCAGGCGTGCTTCGCGATTCGAAGAGGTTTCCACGGAGCGAGTTGCAGCCTGATGTTCTCGAACAGCATCAAGTCTCTCCTGACGCTCTTCGGTAGATTCTTGGGATCTTATGATCCTCAATCTTTTAGCTCCTTTGGAACATTGGGAAAGATTTGACCTCTTTCTAGGCATGGTTATAGTTTTATTGTGAAGATACCTGATCAATTAAAATCTAAGTGACTGCACCCCTACCAAGGCTGCCCAGACACGGGGTCGTCTGGCCCATGTGCTGGTTTGATCCCTGGGGTGGTCACGGCGTGCTATGTGTTCTGGTGCGCCGGTGATGAAGAGTACTCCCCAGAGGAGGGTCCGGTGACGGACAGCCGCGGCGGATTCACGGATGAGTGCTAACGCGTGCCTATGTTCCCGCCGTAAGCGGCAGAGGAGGACACCGTGGAGTTTTAGTGGGTTAGAGTCCCACATAACTGCACTATCTCCCCGTGGTAGTGCAGAATGCATGAGAATTTCTTCACGTTAACAAAAAATAAATGGGAGTTTTGGCCAGTAGAGTCAAATCAATGATATACCATCGTCATCGAAAATCAGTCCTAAACTGTTACCGCCTTCACCGCGTGGAGGTAAATTAGTGATAGTTTTGATTTCCACATCAGATGTTCTTGACCTTCGATTTTTATAAGTCAACAGGAAATGCCCATCAGACCGAACAACTTTTGCTAAGACGTCATTCCTATATGTGTTATGGTGTAGCTGGGCTCTTGGAGTTCCACATCAGGTGTTCCAGATCCTCAAATTTATTCTCTCAGCAGAAAATGCTCATCACGTGGTACAATTTTTGCTATGGTACCTTTTTTGTATCTCTTATAGTTTAGCTGGTCTGTTGCGGTTCTGCATCAGGTGTTCAAGTTTCCAAGATAAATTATAGCCTATATGTTGCCCAGACATAATAACTGTACAACAAAAAATAAAAACATTCAAATCCGTCCAGTAGTTCCGAAGATTAGCGTGTACAAACAAACAGACAAACAGACTGAATTTTTTTTTTGGATTCGTGCTCTATTACTGTTTCTAAACCCCCCTCAGTTATTTTTTTTTAATATATTCAATGTACAGACACAGTTTTTTTACTGTTTTATTATATTATGTAGAAGATTTTATATAGATAATATAGATATCTTCTTCTTAGCGTATCGATAGCAATCTAAATATACTCGGCCCAGAATTCGGCCACTTGTTTTTTTTCACAAGTGGCCGATATAGATATGAAGATTGTAAATGTAAACCTTAAATTACAGTTTTTCTTATTAGTTTTTCTTTAATCTTTGCCTAATTAATTAGACATAAAAATTAGATAATATTATAAAAATGAAATAAACTTAGTATTCTTCTAACAAACATCTGGATTACAATTCGTAAATTGAATAAAAAAATAAAAAAAATCAATCGCACGCGACACGCCGATAACGTATTTGCTGATGACCGGCCGGCTCCGGGCCACGTGGTGGTTGCGCGGTGTGGGGGCGGTGTGGGGGCGGGGTACATCTAGCAATCATATTGAAGTAAATGCGTAAACAAGATACGATGTGTCGCTCTCGAGAAAGCGCTTGAAATTGAACCGAAGTTCGGCCGAACTTCGGCCGAACTTTTCATTTTAACCGAATGTTCGGCCGAAGTTGGGATTCGGTTCAAACCACATTCGGCCCATCTCTAGTCATAATGTTTATTAATTTAAGAACTTAATAGTGTGTATCACGAAATAATAGAACTGAAATCGTCGACTTACCAGCATTTTACACTTTTCATCATATTATAAACAGCAGGAACATTATTTGATGAAGAACTAAGCTTATTCAACATTTTCCGTGATCGTGACATCTCTAAAAATATGTTTTTTCATGCAAAACACTAAACTTAACAAATTACATTTTTCATCAAACCGTAAAAAAAGCTAAGCGCATGACACAAAATTTAGTCCTGTTTAAAATGAGCCCAAACACGACTACGGTGCTGTAATTTCAAGGTTTGTACTTTTTCTGATGCTCCTGGCTTCAGCATCAGGTCTGTATGTACTTCGGTGTTCCTCATTAACAGTACGTTTATCCACACATCGAGCCCTTTTCAATGAGCCTAAACACGATATATCTGCTGTTAGTTGTCGAGGAGTTAGGTACTCTGCAGACTATCCTGACTGCAGCATCAGGTCATGACTTGATGATCATGAGACCAAACGTGGCAAATGCCCTATCAAACATCAAAACAATTTACTAAAACAGTCCTTGCCTGTTCGAGTAACTTCTTACTGTTAAGGAGTTGTACCTTTCATCATCAGCCCAGCTACCTGAGATGGTGACAACCATACGCAAATACACAAGATACTTCATAAAATATGCGAAAAACAATAAGTGAGCCTATAAAATTTGAGGGTCGCCCTCAATTTCTCTAAGATCCCATCATCAGATCCTAACTTGGTGACAGTGGGACTACCTCAGAACTATCTACTTTCGAACAAAAAAAGAATTTTGAAAATCCGTCGATAATTGGCGGAGTATTCGATGAACAAACATACAACAAAAAAAAAAAACACAAACATCCGAACATAGTACCTCCTCCTTTTTGTGAAGTCGGTAAAAAACGCCCTCCCTCCAACAAACAGCAGCGGCCAGACAGACGAACGGACGGGGCGCCCGCGCCGCCCCCGCTTCCCGCGCGGGTACGTATTTGAATATCGAAAATTAAAATATCGACTGTTAAAATATCGATGTTCAAAACATCGAAAATTTAAATATCGATTGTATCAAAATGTCGAAAATTGTTATACCTACGCTTAAAACGTCGAAGATTGAAATGTCGAGTGATTAAAATTTCGAATGATTCAAAATATCGAATGACATTATGCCTAAGTTCAAAATATCAACATTTAATACATCGAAGTTCATAATATCTACGTTACGTTACGTTTGGGTTTTTATTATGTAAAAATAATTAAAGTACCTACATTACATGAGGTTTTCCTTGTTTTTTTTTTGTAACCTACCTAGTAACTGATTTCCATCTAGCAAACAAGCATGCAGCAATCATGCAACATGCAAGCAAACATGGCTTCCGTCACGGCTCCGGCGCTGCAGGGCTCCGGCAGTCCCACGCGAGCTTAACGTCGCAGATGGTCTAAACGCCCACCACCGCAGCTTCGGCTTGTTGGCCGGCTTCGCCGGCCAGCCTCAGCTGCGGCGGCGGGTGTTAAAACCACCTGCTCCTCAGCTCGCGGGCTGCCTCGCCCCTCCGCGACTACGCGATTCTAAATTACACTCTAGGGGTAGGGCAGACAAGACTACGTGGAGTCGGTTTTGCAGCGATACATTTCTGTCACTAACTTTAGTAGCACAACCTGCACAACATATTGACTTTCAAGAAAATATTTTAATTTAAATAATACCTTCACGATTGACCTAGGCTTGTACACTGGACACTGATTTTCATGGATAAAATAGGTCGAAATTGTTCCAAAACCGAATTGGGGCACCCCGAATTTACGTAGTCTTTTGGCTGTTACCCCTAGAGTGTATATAAAAATCCGGAGGCGCGAAGGGAGGGCAACCCCCGCCCGCTGTAACAAAGCATAGGCACCCGTGGGAACCGTAGCGGCTGAGGCTGGTCGCCGGAGGCGACCAGCAAGCCGAAGCTGCGGAGGTGAACATGGGTGCCTATCCTTTGTTACGCAAGGGCGAAGGGGTTGCACTTCCCGTAGCGCCGGAGACGTTGCAGAAGCAATCTTTTTCCACTCATACTACTTATATCAGTTCGATATTTTAACTTGTACGTATTTTTGTTGTGTACGTTGTACGTATTGTTGTGTGAATTAATGAATGTATTAAATGTTGAAAATTAACCCATTTTTACACGTAGGTATATTAATTTTCGATGTTCAAATAATATATGTACCCATCGATATTTAGGACGTTCGATAATCTGTATTTCGATATTTAGATCTTTCGATGTAACTTTTGTAGATATTTAGATTTTAGATATATTGGACGTAGGATATTTAACCGTTCGATAATATAAACTTTCGATATTTTAATTTTCGGTTATATGATCGTTCGATATTTCCATTTTCGATGTTTCGAACATCGATATTTTAACAGTCGGTATTTTAATCTTCGATATTCAAATACGTACCCTCCCGCGCGCCGTCGCTTGATCACTTCGTGCGTTTTATGCGGAGCTAATGTCAGATTGAACGTTATTCGATTCTATATTTCCGAAATTAACTAAGATACAAACATTCTAAAAACGTATGTCTGTAGAGTTAGTACCTATTCCTTATCTCGTCTAGCTATTTAACTCGTTTTTGCTCCATGATCACATCGGATTCTGTTCTACGGATAAGTCGTGGGGTCCCGGTCCTTTGAAAGGCGTACAAGGGGCCGAAGCCAACTCGCAGCGGCCCTTTAGACGTTTTCAATGAAATGAGGCACCAACTGACGATTATCCCTGTTCGCACTATGCAAATACACCCAAGGACAACCCTCGGTTGGTGTAGGACTATTGGAAAACATAGAAACAAAAATATTGGATTATGGGTTTTGGTGGCTAAAGTGAACTGGTTATCTAGGACTATGGAAAAACTATAGCCCCTGCCTTGCCGATGTTCTTTATAAGTTACACAGATAAAATGGCAGGGGGTGACTAGCACACTCAGTAATGGGCCCACGGAAACGGTCGCTAGCACATAGTGTCGTAGCAACAAGGGGGCAACATCCCCATGCCTGTGGTCAACCTAAACCGGGGCAGGTTGATCACAGGCATGAGGTAGGTTGAATAATATAGAAAAAAATAAGTTGTACCTGGTCAGTAATATGTAAAATAATGTGAACTCATGAGAAGGGATGAGTATTTAAATTAACACGAGATCTTCACTGTATTTCTTAAAAATAATATTATTTACCTAAACTTTCAGCACATTTCTCATGTTTTCCTGTATGTGTTGTACGGAACGTGTTGTTGTTATTGCACGCGGCTTGTTGTGGCGGCGGCAGCTCGTGTGTGAAGGCCGCCGGACGAGCACCGGAGCAGGTCGGCGCGGCCTCCGCACGGACCGGACACGCCTCCCGGTGCGCGACAACAACGACGTCACCACCGCGCCGCACTCCTGAATGATACGAAATTTAAGGTAAGGTATAAATGTTATTAATTTTGTGTATTTTGAGCATAATTTAAAAATTTAATACAATCTCTCACCATCAGTTACAGAATTTATTCCGGAAGGTTTATTCATTAAACTTAAACTACTGTCATACGCACTGCGGTCATAAAAGTCCCTAATTAAATAAAGAATAAAATAAATACCTACAACAAAAAATAATTTCAATGTGAACTGAACTAAACAGCTGTTTAGGAAACACCGGACGGAGCTACCTAAGGCTGGAACTAAACAGCTGTTTAGGAAACATCGGACGGAGCTACCTTAGGCTGGAACTAAACAGCTGTTTAGGAAACATTGGACGGAGCTACCTAAGGCTGGAACTAAACAGCTGTTTAGGAAACATCGGATGGAAATCCGTAAGGCTGGAACTAAACAGCTGTTTAGGAATCATCGGATGTAACTACCAGAGGCTGGAACTAAACAGCTGTTTAGGAAACATCGGACGGAGCTACCTTAGGCTGGAACTAAACAGCTGTTTAGGAAACATTGGACGGAGCTACCTAAGGCTGGAACTAAACAGCTGTTTAGGAAACATTGGACGGAGCTACCTAAGGCTGGAACTAAACAGCTGTTTAGGAAACATTGGATGGAGCTACCTAAGGCTGGAACTAAACAGCTGTTTAGGAAACATCGGACGGAGCTACCTTAGGCTGGAACTAAACAGCTGTTTAGGAAACATTGGACGGAGCTACCTAAGGCTGGAACTAAACAGCTGTTTAGGAAACATCGGATGGAAATCCGTAAGGCTGGAACTAAACAGCTGTTTAGGAATCATCGGATGTAACTACCAGAGGCTGGAACTAAACAGCTGTTTAGGAAACATCGGACGGAGCTACCTTAGGCTGGAACTAAACAGCTGTTTAGGAAACATTGGACGGAGCTACCTAAGGCTGGAACTAAACAGCTGTTTAGGAAACATTGGACGGAGCTACCTAAGGCTGGAACTAAACAGCTGTTTAGGAATCATCGGATGTAACTACCAGAGGCTGGAACTAAACAGCTGTTTATGAAACATCGGGTCGAGCTACTTAAGGCTGGAACTAAACAGCTGTTTATTAAACATCAAAGTCAAAGTCAAATCATTTATTTCAAATAGGCACATTAAAGGCACTTTTGAACGTCAAAAAAAACTAAATAGAAATGATTCTTGTCGCCCATTCCAAAAGGTAGTTTTCGTATAGAGAAGAATGGGCAAGAAACTCCACCGTTACTCTTTTAAAATGTTTTACAAGGTCTTGTATAACATACATAATATAATTATATGTGACCACGATGCACCCATAATAAAATTATTCTACCACAAAAGGTAAAAAGAATTAAATATTAAGCAATGACAGGTAAATCAGTTATGTGATAGATACATGGTGCTCACATATTTACAAATTATTAAAAAAAAAATGCAAAAGTAGATGATTTTATTAGAATTTTAACAAGTGTGTGAGCCACTGTAGTCACAGATTGTAAAAATCAATGTCATAAAATAAAAAAATAAAAATTGAATTGGTAACAAGTTTGATTTTTTCTAAATCAAATCAAATTATTTATTTGCTAGTAATAAAAAAAAATAAGAACATTTAAACACAATTATCAGATAAAAATTAACAGTTCAATACAATTAATAAATTACTTAATAGTCAAAATAAGATCAAAATGTCAAAATGCGATTACTATGTCAAAATACAATTCCAATGTCATAATACAATTAAAATGTCAAACAAAATATGTAATATATATAAAATATATAAAAAAAATATAAAATATTTATTGAAATAATAAGTTTACAAAAAGTGTACATAAGGTTCATTAGTATTATATTAATCTAGGCCTATAATAGGATTATAAAATCTGGATAGACTATGGTATGAGAAATATGAGATTACAGTCAAAAATAAAACTCTGAAGGTAATCTAGTGCGTTGCCTGATCTAGGTTTATTTAAACCAGTGTTTCAGAACATCTCCCTACTAAAGTATTTTGTTAAATAGGACAGTCAAGCCGAAACGGGGCGACAGGATTGATTGTAAACATCATGAGAAAAATCTGAAAAAAAATCTATCCCATGCAGTTTGAAAATTATGGGCATTGTCTCTCTCACTCATGGCACACATGTCCACTATCCATCTCTCTCATCATTTTGCCGTAAAATTAAGAACCTACCAAGAGCTTGTGCGAATAAAAAACATTTTAACTAAGTAAAATGGGTTAGCAAAAATCGGGTTACTTGAGGTTTTTAGTTTTTCACTCGTTTTTTTTAGTATGAAACTAACAAGTATTGCACCATTTTACAATCCTGATTAAATGCGCCAACTTCTAATGGCACTTGCCAAGGCACTCTAGTACATTTTTTTTAAAGGAGGGCCTTTCAAGTTCGACTAATTTTGAAAATTTTAAATTCATAGTTTAACAAAGTCTTAATTCTAGGAAACTTGGGGCAATCGTGTCATTATTTTTGACTGTGATTCTCAGAAATATTATTTAGGGTTACGGTTTCAAAGTTTAAATGAACAAAAATAATAAAAATTAACGACAATAACCGAAAAATGGTTACAGATTGACCAAATTTTTAGATTTTTTTTAAATGCCCATAATTTTCAAACTGCATGGGATAGATTTTTATTCAGATTTTTTCATGATGTTTACAATCAATCCTGTCGCCCCGTTTCGGCTTGACGTTGAGTTCTGGGACACCCTGTATATAATCTATAACTAAAACTATTATGAAATAATATTAGGTTAGGTAAACTAATTACAGTTAAGTCAGCTAGTTTAGTTCAGCACCTCTAGTAGTTTTTCCGTGTCCGAGTATTTTAGTTTTGCTAAATAATCGAATAACATTATACTACACCTATTATAACTTACATTATAATTATATCTTAAGCAATTTGTTAAATTTATTATATAAGAAAGGTCCTAGAAATAAATAGAATCTTTTTGAGAATGCATTTTTGGTCTGAGCGTTCGTGCAAACCAGATCTTTTCTTCTCTTGTCTGAAGGTACATGGTTAAAATCTAGTTCAGTGTGCTGCAGTAAAACTATACTTAGAACAAAAAGTTGTCGAACTGTTAGCACCTTGCATGCCATATAAAGCTGGTGTGTGGGAAATCTGAAAGGACGACGTGTGGCGACTTTTAGAATTGCTCTTTGAGCACGTTCTAGCAGTAGTAAAGTTGATTTTGCGGCACCACCCCAAGAAGTTATGCAGTATGAAAGAATAGATTGACACAAAGCCAAGTAAACCTGTTTAATTAGTTTAAAGTCGGCTATGTCCCGTAAATTCTTAAAAATATACATATATATGTTTACGGAAGTTTAGGTTTGCGTCAATCGTGACGCCTAGGTATTAGATGTAGTCAGCTTTAGTTAAAGTGGGACAAGTGCATGCTGTGTCAGCGTTTGTATTACAATTGTGCGCGTGAATGTTTTCGTTAGTAAGCATCGGGTTAGTATTTATCATTGCAAATAGAATAAACTTGGTTTTATCTGAATTTAACGTTAATAGATTGTTATGGAGCCAATTACACACAATATCAAAGCCATTCTGAGCAAGTTCATAGACACAAGCTCTTGATTTACCTGAGAACAGTAGAGCAGTGTCATCCGCATATGACATAATTAAACCATTTTGAAGTTGTAAACGGCCAAGGTCATTTATATATATTAAAAACTAGCTGTTCCCCGCGGTGTCACACGCTGCGCGGCTCCTAAGGGTCTTAGCGTGATGTTGTATAGCCTATAGCCTTCCTCGATAAATGGACTACCCAACACTAAAAGAATCATTCAAATCGGACCAGTAGTTCCAGAGATTAGCGCGTTCAAACAAACAAACAAACAAACTCTGCAGCTTTATAATATTAGTATAGAAGTATAGATAAGGTAGTGTTGTAAGTAATTGTATAACAAGGCTGTGAATGTGATCCAGCAAAAGCTTGAGATTTGCATGCCTCAAGGCGTAATATGATTGAACTATACTCTATTTCTTTTAACAACTCTATGTAATTACCCATATTAGCAAATAAATGATTTTGAATTTGAAATAATGTGGGCCCCAAAATACTGCCCTGTGGGATTCCATAATTACTATTTTTAATTTCAGAGTTCGTGTACTGACCGATTTTAAGAGACTGGTAACGGTCGCTTAGATAATCAGCTAACAATTTTAACTGTATTCCTCTTATCCCAATTTTTTCCAGTTTAAGTAATAAAAGAGAACAAGAAATAGTGTCAAAGGCTTTGGCAAGGTCTAAAAAGATCCCAAGGGTATGCATGCCATTATCGAGATATGTACTTATAAAATTTGTCAATTAGGTTGATCTTTTAGGCCTAAAACCAAATTGTTGATCTGAAAGCAATTTGTTTTTTTCAAGATATTTTACTAGTCGGTTGTTAATGATTTTTCCAGAATCTTTGAGAGTCCCGTTAGTACTGAGATAGGTCTATAGTTAGTAACACAGGTTTTATCTCCGGATTTGAAAACAGGGGTGACTACTGCTTTTTTAAGCAATTTTGGGAATATTCCTTGGGTTAAACATGACTGAAAAATGTGAGTTAGTGGAGGGGCAATTAGGTATTTAAGTCTTTTAAGTACAGCATTAGGAATGTCATCCCAACCGACGGCGCATACGTCCTTTAACCCGTCTATTATACCTAACACTTCACTCACATCCGTATCTAATAGTACAAAAGAGTTCAGTGTAGTATGAGTCATAGATGGACTTTGAATAGAAGAAATTCTGTGGGATAAGTTTTTTTCTGCCAGATTTTTCCCAATGTTAATAAAGAAATTGTTTGCTTTATTTGCCGCTGCGGATGGGTTCAATTCGGTTGCTAAAAATCGAGCGGAGGTTCTGAGTTTTTAGTTCTAAATGTGTTATTTTTTATACAGGGTGATTGGAAGATGGGTGCAAAGCTTTAAGGCGAAGATAGTACAGACAATTTAGAACCATTTAAGCCATGGTTGTCTTAGACGAAGTCTTACTACTTTTTTTTTACCAATTTCTTAAGATTTTTTTCAAAAATTCCTAAAGTTTTAACTAAACTATTTATTTATGGCCAAATTGAATGATAAACGAATTTATTTTTATTGTATTTAATTAAAGTAATGTGTAAGCAATCTAGCAAAACATGTTTTAGGCCTCTGTGTCGTTAGACATTTTTTTTTACAGATATTTAAAGTTCATAACAAATTTTAAAATTCATAAATACTTTTTGTAAACCTTATTTTAAAAATAACGGAGCGTGCTTTTTTTGTTCAAACCTTTTTGAAAACATGCTTGATAATCGCTCTTTCTTTTGAAGTAACATTTACGCAGATATCTTACAAATTATTGAAATTAGGACCTAAAAACCAATTTAAGGGAGAAATTTTAAATTTTAGGCAGTCTAAATAAAACAACATTTGAATTAAATTTATTTATGTTTCATGGTCAAAATGTTGTCCGTGATTCCTAATACAAGCACGGCTCCGTCTTCTCACTTCTGTTGTTGTTATTTTCAACATCATATCTCCAGCTTCATTGTTTCAAACTCTGAATTCATTCTCTCTGTCAGTTCTTCTCTCGTGTTTATTTCAACATTCGTATACACCAGCTCCTTGGCCCGGCCCCACGCGAAAAAGTCCAGCAGGGTCAGATCTGGTGAGCGAGCGGGCCAAGGGATGGGTCCATCTCTGCCAATCCAGCTGTCAGGAAAGCAATTATTTAAGTGTTCCCCATGTGTTGTGTGGGTTATGAAAGTTTGTAATGCCCTCCCTAGAAAATTTGCTTTCATCCGTCCATAAGATTGATTTCAAATTCAAATTTTCTAGGGAGGGCATTACAAACTTTCATAACCTTCATGAATGGGCCGCCAAAGACAACAATCCACATTTTAAGAAGCAGGTGTCGTTCCAGAGGAAATTCTCTGTCAATGTTTGGGCTGGAGTAATTTGCAGGACGTTGATTGGGCCCCACTTCTTACCGGAGACTTTCAATGGTGAAAATGATTTGCACTTTCTACAAGTGGATTTACCAGAGCTGATAGAGGAAACCGGTGTCCCGATATTCGCAAGAGACAGTACAGTCATCTTTCAGCAAGACGGCTGTCCAACGCATTGGATGTTAAATGTAAGGGAACACTTAAATAATTGTTTTCCTGACAGCTGGATTGGCAGAGATGGACCCATCCCTTGGCCCGCTCGCGCACCAGATCTGACCCTGCTGGACTTTTTCCTAGCCGGGCCAAGGAGCTAGTGTATACGAATGTTGAAATAAACACGAGAGAAGAACTGATAGAGAGAATGAATTCAGAGTTTGAAACAATGAAGCTGGAGATGATGTTGAAAATAACAACAACAGAAGTGAGAAGACGGAGCCGTGCTTGTATTAGAAATCACGGACAACATTTTGAACATGAAACATAAATAAATTAAATTCAAATGTTGTTTTATTTAGTCTGCCAAAAATTTAAAATTTCTCCCTCAAATTGGTTTTTAGGTCCTAATTTCAATAATTTGTAAGATATCCGCGTAAATGTTACCTCAATAGAAAAAGCGATTATCAAGCATGTTTTCAAAAAGGTTTGAACAAAAAAAGCACGCTCCGTTTTTTTTTTAATAAGGTTTACAAAAAATATTTATGAATTTTAAAATGTTTTATGAACTTTAAATGTCTGTAAAAAAAATGTCTAACGACACAGAGGCCTGAAACATGTTTTGCTAGATTGCTTACACATTACTTTAATTAAATACAATAAAAATGAATTCGTTTATCATTCAATTTGGCCATAAATAAGTAGTTTAGTTAAAACATTGGGAATTTTCGAAAAAAATCTTAAGAAATTGGTAAAAAAAAAGTGGTAAGACTTCGTCTAAGACAACCATGGCTTAAATGGTTCGGAATTGCCTGTACTATCTTCGCCTTAAAGCTTTGCACCCATCTTCCAATCACCCTGTATATTTCCAGATAAGCTTATTGTATTTTCCTGCCTTCTGTAGTTGATCTTTGTCATATTGTTTTTTTAGTTTTTTCAACAGATTGTTGCAGAAATTTCTATATTGCTTATATGTGACTGATAGTATTTCATTGTTAGGGGAAAGTTTACATTTTTGGTTTAGTCTGTCTCTATGTCTGATACAGCGAACCAGTCCGGGCGTAATCCATGGTTTAATGTTATTATACTTTCTAGGTATTAAATTTGTTAAAGTGTTTTTCTTAATCGCATATTGTAACAAATCAATGAAACACTGTAACGAAATATTTAGGTCACTCGAATTATTATAAACAGAGTCGAAATTAATTGCTCGTATGTCATTTTCAAGATTAGTCATGTTGAGTTTAGAATAACTGCGCATGCAAGTTTTTCTAGGTGAAGGTATTTGCAATGTTAATTCAACAGCTTGATGGTCGGTAAGTGACGTATTAGTAACCAGTGTTATGGACGGCGCTTTTGACTTTATAATGATATGGTCGAGGCATGATCCGCTCTGGTGCGTTGGGTAATAATGAGCTGGTAGAAGTCCATGAAATGTGCAGATGTTCAGATAGTTATGTGCATGAGTATCGATTTTCCCGGAAGCAATGTTAATGTTAATGTCACCTAAAAGTATAATATTTTTAAAAGATGATATTTTTTCTAGGTTTGAGTTAAGCGAGTCTAGGAATCTGTCAATATTTTGAGATGGAGGTCTATAAATAGTCATAAATACCCTATCGGGGGAAATTTTAATTATCAAGTAATTACAGTCTTGAAATAAGGGTACTTCTACCACTGCTTCTAAATTATTTTTGATATACACAATTAATCCACTATTTTGTTTAATGTGGCTATTGGTTTTGTGTAAATTGTACCCGTCTAGTGATGGTATATTCGTTGTTTGTTCGGAGAGCCAACATTCTGTTAGTACAATAATGTCACAGCTTATTTCAAGATTCTGTAGTAGCACTTCAAAGCCGTTAAAGTTTCGGTTTATACTACGAATGTTTTGTGTAAGAACTGTTAACCTTTTCTTACCGATGTGAAGAAGATTTTTGCACTCCTCAAGATTACAAATTATTGCTTCGGACACTGAAAACCTGTCTAGATCACTGATTAGCTGATCAGTCATGTTACTAAAAACTAACTTATCTACTTTTTATGTGCGAACTAACAAATTATTTGATGGCGCTGTTAGGCGCCTTCATAGTCTATTGAATTAATATAATTGTCTTCAGCGTATTTTCGTGCTGGGCAATTCACGTCACCAGTAGGGTGATCATATTTCCTCTTGAAACGTTTGCACGTTGCACACTGAGGAGGAGAAGTTTTGTTGCTGCAATCTTTGGACGAGTGTCCCGTCTCTCCACAGAGGTTACATGTTGGAGATGTTTCACGGCAAAACTTGGCTACGTGACCAAACTGCTGGCAATTGAAGCACCTGGTTACTAAAGTAAAATCTCTAACTGGGCATGATGTCCCATTTATAAAAATACGGCCTTGGTTCACCAGTATTTTTCTGATGCTGGGATCCCGGGACTTCGAGTATATAATTACATGTTGGACGATCTTTCTTTCCGGACTTGTGGCTCATTTTTATTGTTTCTAGAAAGGCCTCTCGAGTAGTTTTCGGCAATTTCTCAGATAGGTTTTGCTCAAAAATGCAATCCAATACCTCTTTCTCACTAAGAGCTACGGGGACACCAATTATTGCTATCCTGGGGCGGCGTTTTGACGGTTCTTCGATTTTAAGGCCCGACGAAACCAGTTTCTCCGAACTTTTTAATTTAGCAATGTCGTCTTTGCTATCGGTACTAATAATAACGCCTCCATTCCTAATTTTTCTTAGGCTACGGACCCGAAGTTTCAGTTCCTCCGGCGAGATAATTTTTTGCACAAGTGTTTTGGTCTCGTCACTAGAATGATTCTTATCTATAGGATAGATGGCAACAGAACTAAAATTTGCTGGGCGAATAAACTTATCTGTACCCTTTTTAACCATATTGGCATAAGAAGTAGCTTCTGGTTGCGTTATCTTTTTATCGACGACCTCTTTGAACTGGTGCAGAGTGTTTGCAACGACCTGCTGTTCTTGAAGGAACTGGATGGTGCTGTAAGCCTGAATGGATTTTTGCTTCAGGGATTGGTACAGGACAGTCATTTGGGATGTCCCATGTGCGACTTTACGACAAAGATTGGTGACGCGGAGCTTCTGGTCAAAATTCATTTTTCCTTCGGCAACAGTAGAGCAAACTTCGCTCAGAATGGTCTCTATGGATCCTAACCATTTTTGGATCTCCGGCGTAGCAACGACATCAGCCAGTAAGTCATCCTCCGTGGATGCTGGTGGCGCTCTTTCACCTGGTTGGTTTTGGTCAGAGGTTGATGGAGTAGGCGGTAGACTTCCCCGTATTAGTTGGCTCCGACCACAAGGGCTAAACCCTTGGTTAGACATCACTAATACAGAAAAACACTATATTTTGTGTATAAAAGTAATTAATTTATCGTGCACTGTGAAAAAGTTGTTCTATTGCACAAAACACGCGCGACACACTTTATTCAATATGACTGAGTCCGCAAATTGATAAATTAAGTAATATTCGTGATTATTTGGAGGTAATTCATGATAATTAACACAAAACACGTCTGCTTAGATTCGCGGTTCGAATCGTCTCGAATAAAAAGTAGTTAGTCATTTAATTTAGTATTCAAAAATAAAAAAAGTCATTTTAGTCGAAACTTTCAAAATACTCTAAATTCAATTTCAAAGTCTATAATAATCGGTCATTTAGAATAGTACATTATGATACATGTGTGCTATGTTGATCATTATACTCGAGGCGATATTATTAGCGCGAGCCGCAGGCTAGAGCGATAAGAAAGCCGAGTATATATTGATTAATGCACAAGCGTTTCATACGACGTTTTTCAACACACTTGCGAGGAAAAAAAAACAGACTTGTATTGTTAAATATTAACTTGTATGGAAAATGGCGCGCTGGTTTTGTTTTCCCGCGCGCTGTGTGCTAGCCAGCACTAGCGATGCGCGCGCAGCATTGACTCTCATTTTAAATATATTAGTCTTTGGCACTGACAAAACCGTTAAACAGCCTATAGAAAAAAAAAAAAATAATAATAATCCTTTATTTATAAAAATAATCGTTTATTTATAAAAAGGGATACATTTACAATGAATAGCTTAACAATTAAAATAAGATAGCGCACAGTTGCAAATTTGCCTGAACTAGGTTGAACCTGTGTTTCAGGCTAGAAAGTGCTTATAAGTACTTAATGTAATAAATTAACAATCAGTATAACGTAAAAACTAAATTAAAAACATAGGTAAATAAAAGTAAAATAGCATGTTAGCAGGTCTATTTGCAAACAATAAGTAGGTCTTCTGTCTGTGCATAGTGGATGGTTAATAAATATTTAAGTATAATTTGTTTACAGCTATAGTAATTTAGTTTATAAATACTTAGTTTTCTATTTAATCTATTGTACAGGAATGGGCCTAGGAAAGTAAAAAATCTTTCTACAAAGACATGTTTTGAGGTAGCATTAGATATGCATACTAAATCATTCCGTCTCTTGTTAGTGTTGTCGGCATTGTAGGCAAGCATGGTGTGCTGTTTTAATACTAAGTGCATGATGAAAAGCTGGCGAACCGTTAGTACATTGCAGGATTTATATAGGAGATCTGTGGGAAAAAAGAAGGGATGGAAGTTTGCTACCTTTAAAATTGCTCTCTGAGCTCTTTCAAGAGGAAGCAAGTTAGTTTTTGGTGCGCCACCCCAAGAAGTGATACAGTATTGAATTATAGATTGACATAGGGCCAAATAAACTTGCGTGATTAATTTTGAATCTGCTAATGATCGCAATTTTATAAAAACATATATTAGTTTGCGCACTCTTTTAACTAGGCTTTCAATATGTTTTTTAAAAGAGAGTGTGTCGTCCATTATGACCCCCAGGTATTTTATGTTGCTCGTTTTGTGGATCAAAGGACAATTACACATGGGGATTGTACGGTTTCCACATTGATGTGCGTATAGATAAGGGTTAGTAATGTTAAGTTGAGGCTTGCGCATGGAGAAGTGAATATATTTTGTTTTGTCGGCATTTAATGTTAGTAAGTTACTATGAAGCCAATTAGTCACAGTATTAAAACCTAGTTGAGCGATTTTGAACAGTTCGCTACCGGTTTTAGCGCTAAATATTAACGCCGTGTCGTCGGCATATGATATTATTTTGCCATCTTTAATATTTAGATTACACAAGTCATTAATATAAATAAGGAAGAGGTTGGGGCCCAGAATACTCCCCTGAGGAACACCAAAACCAGTATTTTTCTGCTCATCGCTCGTAATATTATCTATTCTAACACATTGGTACCGGTGGTCTAGATAGTCAGTAAAAAGTTTCAGCGGCGTTCACCTTATCCCTATGATCTCTAATTTGTTCAGAAGTACAGAAGTAGACACCGTGTCGAAGGCCTTGGCTAAATCGAGAAAGACTCCCAGGGTCTGGTTTCCTTTGCCGAGTTCTTCTGAAATATAATCAGTCAGGCTATGCACTGCATCTGCTGTCGACAGTTTGGCTCTAAAACCAAATTGTGCAGGAGATAAGATGTTGTTTTTTTCTAGGTAATTAACTAGTCTACTGTTTATAATTTTCTCTAGAATTTTTGAAATTGAAGGGAGCAAGGATATTGGCCTATAATTATTAACTACGTCCTTACTTCCAGATTTATAGATAGGGATTACAACTGCCTTTTTTAGACAACTAGGGAAAATTCCTTCGGAAAGACAGATTCGAAATATATGCGTTAAGGGAGGTACCAAAATTTGCTTAAAGAGCTTAAGGATCTTATTGCTTATGTTATCCCATCCAACTGCACAGTCGTCTTTTAGCCCAGAAATGATTCGGGTTATTTCATCTTCATCGGTATCCAACATAGCAAAAGATTTCGGGTTACAGCTATTGCTAGATTTTTGGAGAGATGGTTGGTCGCAATACTTCGGAATCTGATCGGTAAGAGTTTTCCCTATATTTACAAAAAAGTTATTTACATTGTTAGCTGATAAGAGTGGTGAAGGATTAGTCAGCAATAAACTCGAATTTGATTCACGCTGTTTAGACATATTAGTGACGTTTTTAATATGTTTCCAAAGTTGCTTGGTATTTTTACCTGCTTTATTTAATTCAGTTTTATCGTAATTATTTTTTAAATTCTTTAGGAGATTGTTGCAGAAATTCCTGTATCTTTTATAGGTGGTTTGAATTATTAGATTATCAGGGTGTCTTTTAGTTTTCTGATGAAGTTTATCTCTGTGTAATCCATGGTTTAATATTGTAAAATTTCTTATTTACTGTAGAAACTGTCGTGTTACGTAATATTGCTTGTTGAACTTGTTTTATTAAGTATGTCGGATTGGCCCAGACATCAGAAGTAAAACACAAGTTTATTCAATTGAACAATCAGTTATCTTAATCTAGAAAATACAGTAATGAAATACTAAAACTAATAACGGCAAAAGGCGGTCACATAGGGCAGTACTGACTGTCAGGGACAGTGGTCCATGCACCCACCGCAATAAGGATAGTACTAATTGTCAGAGACAGCGTTCCACATCCAATAATCGGGCAGTACTGACTGTCGAGAGACAGTGGTCCGTGCACCACGACGCAACCGTTGGAAATGCGTACCGATCAAACAGCGCAGCTCCTTATAAAGGCGATCGCTAGTGGGGGGGAAATCGTTACAATATTTTACTGGATTGGATACCAAGTCCTTTAGGCCAAATGATCGATAGAGTGAATGATTTGCGTCTGGTGCACGTTCCACTAGCGCCATCTAGTCGCCGTCTCTCACAGCTGCTAATCAATGTGTCTGCCGACAAGTACGATAAAGCCAGATTAGCGTCAGCAGTATTGTAAACTAGGCTAAGGTCAATGTTGCACAAATCATATTCGAGTTTGTTTGTATTTAATTTGCTAATAGTCTGAGGACGCTTTAGCTTAGGCAGCGTTAAATTTACGTTGAGTAAGACTGCGTGATGGTCAGTAATTGTTGAGTTAGTAACAAGCGTAATATACGATAGGCTGGTTTTGATCATCATATGATCGAGGCAGGAACCTGTTAAATCACCTGTTAGTATAACATTCTTAAATGGGCTTAGTGCTTGAAAAATCTGGTTTATGGAATTGTTAAAAGGATCTAAGTTTCTAGAGGATGGGGATCTATACATAGCGATTATAGCTGTGTTTGTACCAATTTTGATGACTAAACAATTACTCATACAGTCTTGTAGAGTATGTTCCTCGACTGTGACCTTTAATGATTCCTTAGCATAGACTACCACACCATCATTCTGATTGTGGTTTATTGTGGTATGTAATAAGTTGTACCCTGGTATTACTGGGAGGTTATCGTGGCGATTAGAAAGCCAGCACTCGGTAAGTACCATTATATCACAATCAAAGTTAAGTCTATGAAGAAAAATATTAAAGCTATCTATGTTCTTATAAATACTACGAATGTTTTGGGTTAGTACGGTTAGCGAATTTTGATAGTCGGAAAGATATTGTCTGCAGTCCTCAACGTCACATGTCTTTGATCTAGTTAAAAATGTGTTATCTATATCAGTAATTAAGTTATCCATATTAAAATAAAATAAAACAATAAATTAAGTCTAAAATAAAAACTAGTGTGTGGCGCTCTTAGGCGCCTTCATAATCTATCGAATTAATGTACCTGTATTCGGCAGCTTTTTTAGCAGGGCAATCTGTATCTTCCGTCTTGTGGTTGGCTTGTTTTTTAAAGCGCGAACATGTAGCACATTTTGGCGGATTGGCCTTCTTTGCGCAGTCTTGAATTGTGTGCCCTTCTTCACCGCAATGGCCGCATGTGGGGGCAGAAATTTTACATGTTTTGGCTGCATGACCATACTGCTGGCACTTGTAACATCTAGTTACCAGTGTAAAGTCTCGTACCGGACAGGACGTCCAATTTATAAATAATCTGTCCTGCGTGACGAGGGCCTTGCGAATGATGGCTGGAACTTCTATAATAAAGTTGCAATTCTCAGCATCCTTCCTGCCGGATTTGTGGCTCAGTTTTATTGAGGTCAAAAATGTATAAAATAATAAACATAAAATAATAAACACAAACTAGCTAACATAGAGTAAGTAAACATGTATAAACATATATAAGAGACGGAACTCCCATAGAAAAAGTTGAAACACGTCGCTTGTATGAAACGTGCGCTAAATTTGTCATATTTTATCTGTGATTAGCGCACGTTTCATAGTTTATTTTTTTATTAGACAGTTGCGATAGTTTCTTTTTTTATTAGAGAGTTGCGTCACACTGCTAGCTAATGTTTAGACTGATTGTAGTGTTGTCGTACGTGAAATTGTAGTGTATTTAGTATGGAATTAAAAAGTACTATTGGCATAGAGAAATATACATTCGTTCAGTGAGAATCCGCAATAATAGAACGCCAGACAGGGTCTTTTCCGTTTGGTTTCGGAAGGGACCACGGACAATTTAAGGTATTCACCTTATTGTATATCAGGTTGTATCTTGATCAAATATGATTCGCGACTACCTATAATGTATATGTTTTTACAGAATTATAGTCATTAGAATTTAATTCTTAAGTTAGATTTGTTCCTTAAGATCTTTTCCATAAGAGATTTGTTCTTGAGGAACAAATCTAACTTAGAAAAATGTATTAATGATTCTAATGATTATAATTCTGTAAAGAGGTACCTGTTATAGCCGCAAATCATGTTTTGATCAAGATACAACTTGACACCGACCTGAAAATTGCAAAAAACCTAACAAAATTTGAATTTCGCGGTCTACCACTGCGCATTCACCTTAAATTGTCCGTGGTCCCCGCGCAATCACCTTAAGGTAAATAAATATTAGTTCATTTTGCGACCAAGGACAATACAGACTATTAAAAAAAAAGTGAAATATAGCTCGCGGATTCCTTTTGGCATGAAGTCTCTTTGATGAGATTAAAAAAGCGCGCGTCTCCGACTAGTAAATAGTTATCTGTGGTATTACAGCATAAGTGGATTAAAGTAAAGAAAAAGCACGCGTTCGTAATACACGCCATTATGGACCTAAAAGCGGTTCAATAAGAGTTACTTTACGAGCAAGTGTGTTGAAAAATCATTAATGGAGTAATAACATTTTTCCACTAGAAAAGCCTTAAGTTTGTGTTTGAAATGTTGAAATGTGTAATTTTTTATATATTCCGGTAATTTATTAAATATGATTGGTCCCATACAAATAACACTTTTCCTTAATAGTGCAGTTTTATAGCCACCGACATTTAAAAGGTTTTTATATTGGCTTCTCACACGGCCTTTTCTGGTGTCCGAGACCTTAGTGAATAAGTTCGTATTTGTTTTAACAAATATTGCCATTTCCATAATAAATAATGACGGAAAGGGAAGAATTTTTAGAGACATAAACAAAGGTTTGCAACTATCTGTGGGTTTAAGACCGCACATCGCTCTTACACAGCGTTTCGGAGCTTTAAACACCTTATCTCTTAGGCTACAGTTACCCCAGAAAATTATTCCAAACCTCAAGACCGAGGCGATCAAACCATGGTAAGCTATTAAAGCAGTTTTTGTGTCAACTTGTTTTGCCAAATTCCATAGGACATATGCTGCAGTACTCAGCTTTTTGCACACTTCTTCGGCTTGAGGTTTCCAAGTTAATTGATCGTCTATTAGTATTCTAAAGTAGGAGTTTTAGAGTAAAAATTGAAACAAAATTATTTTTAGTAGACTATGTAAGTATTTACGCTGATTTGAAACTACAACATATATTTTTATCCGATCAATACAGAGAATGTTTGATTGTTTACGGTTATATCAAAATTGGTCAGTTTCGAATATCTGAATTAAAACGATGTTTCATTTCGTTTTAATCACATAATTAGTAGATCTCTGATGTGATTAAAACGCAATGAAAGATCGTCATTTCGTTAAAAAATGTTGCCACACTATCTGAGTGGCAGTGAGAAGTGTCATTTTACTGCAGGCAGCTAATTAAAAGTCGGAGCCTAACTAGTAACTACATGTTACTTTATTTGTTTCGGGATTGCCCAACAATCATCTATACAAATCTAATAAGTATTCATAATCTATTTATATTATTTGCGATAATTCTACTAATTGCTATTAACAAATCAAAAGATAACGAAAAGTGTGACTAATGCCACGCACATTGTGTAATATTACATTAACATTTTGTGGCCTCTTTGTACCTTCCTTGTGATATTGCTAATAACTGATAGCACAGTAATTCGCCGAACTTAATCTGTATAATCTTTCAATCACTGCTTTCGTTATCAGTAATACTGGGATCCTGCCGTTTTGCCGAAAAGATTTTGCCAAAATTTCACTACCCAAACAAATTTTCGCAACCTTTTATTATACCAACGCAATGTTTGGAATAATTTTAGTATGCACATTTTCATTTGGTCGAATTTTTACTTGGCAGAATATTATTAAGGATAATGTCATTTAGGCATTTGGTCTTTAATCAAATGATTTATTACGGCAAACAATCTTTAGACAATAAACGTTTGGTCAAACGATTTGTTATGACAAAAAATATAAAGGCATAAATAAGATTTTTTGAATTTTTTTTTTTTTGGGAATTAAATATATAAAAAATGCAAATTTATTTTAAAATAATCATTTATTTAATACAAAATATTTGTAAAATAATAATAGTATGTACATTTATATGAAAGAAAATAAGCAAAATGATCATAGGGCATCAAAAAATTCGTCCGCATCGCTGTCAACAGGAACAGTGCCCAAAAGGCTGGCAGCATTGCCACGTTGTATGGCAATGCTAATTCTTTGGCCAAGAAATAGGCCAGCCCTCTGGTCACGTGAAGAGTCGACTAACCGCTTGGCGATATCTCGAAAAACCAAGTGGGCACTCGGACCCCATGGCCCTAGTGTTTCAACCCCAAACGGCTCGAACATATAACTCCCAATCAGGTTGGAATATTTTCGCCGTTTGAGGTTTTCTGCACCTGCAGCAGCCGCCCCAGCACAGCCCACCGTGCTAGGAAGATAGGATGGCGCAAGGGTGTCGACACATGTTGCATCCCACACCAAAGGTCTGCCTAACTTCCAGGGCATTATGGTCATTCCGTCTGGTCTCTTTCCATCGTCGCGTGCCAGGCCGTTGGGTTCTAAAACAGCTGGCACCCCGGCGGTGACAAGAGCACGGCGGATGATGTCATTAATGCTGGCGTGCCGTGCTATCCGGCCTGCGCTCCTACTACAAGATAGGCCATGGTGCCCGAGGCAGTCGACAGCTTCACCGCACTGACAGCGATGCGGAGCCCCGCAAGGAGCGCCCAAACGCAGACAGGTAGCGAGCCGGAAGGTGGTGTCACCCAGCATAGTGCCTATGTTGGGTGACGGGAGTGCTTGAAGCCAGAGACCCGACTCCCACTCACCCACAGCCAGCAGGCGGGCACGCTCAGCAGAATTGGTGGACGTATTTATAAGATTATTCCGTACCAACCTGCAGAGCGGCTCATCCCACTGTCTCTGGGAAGATGGGTTTACGGGCCGATCTGTATCCGGGCAAGCCGCTTTCCAGGCGTTCACCGCGTCGGTCAAGCACGGCACTTCAGAGTCGACTAGGCAAGGGGCTAAAATTTTCCCGGTCAACTTTTCAGTGCTGTGGACAGAAGACAGGAACGCCGGTAAGCTAATACTGGTAATTTTGCGGACGCCGAGGCCACCAAAACGGATGGGTAGTGTGGCTTGAAGCCACGCTCGGTCGTCCAAGGCCACATTTAGAATGGACAATATTTGTAACTTACTATTTTAATTTTTTTGCTATGGACATTATCGAGAACCGAATTAGTTACGAGGTTAATTATTTAAAAAAAAATGCTTAGGTTAGGTTAGGTTAAAACTGTGACCTCCTACGCACGAGCCGAGCGAGCGAAGCGAGCGGTTCCGCGGTAGCGGCCGGCGAGTGCCAGAAACGACTAAATTATATAGAAAAAAAATATGGAAAAAAGAGATTATTTTTAACAATCTATCGAGAACCGAATTAGTTAGACGAGGTTAATTATTAAAAAAAAAATGCTTAGGTTAGGTTAAAACTGTGACCTCCTACGCACGAGCCGAGCGAGCGAAGCGAGCGGTGCCGCGGCAGCGGCCGGCGAGTGCCAGAAACGACTAGATTATAATAATAAAAAAAAAAATATGGAAAAAAGAGATTATTTTTAGCAGGCTATCGAGAACCGAATAAGTTAAACGAGGTTAATTATTAAAAAAAAATGCTTAGGTTAGGTTAGGTTAAAACTGTGACCTCCTACGCACGAGCCGAGCGAGCGAAGCGAGCGGTGCTGCGGCAGCGGCCGGCGAGTGCCAGAAACGACTAGATTATATAGAAAAAAAAAATGGAAAAAAAGTCTACCCGAAACTGAACTAGTTAGACGAGATTAATTATTTTAAAAAATACTACCAGAATACTTAATATTATTATTACCTGTTTAGAATTTGTCCCAAGTGGAAAAAACACCCTTGTAATAAAACGTCTTCAAAGTTAGATCTTATGCTTGAAATGGCTGCCTTAAAACTGCGAAAACTGACGATACTAAATATTTGGCAAATGTAATTTTGCGTAAAATGAGTTATTCCAACTGAAATATTTGACTAAATAAAAATTGGTAAAAGTACTAGTTGGTAAACAAGTTATTGTTTAAACGTTCACTTGCCAAACATTAGGTTTGGGTTACAATTATTTGTGAAGAGATTTTTTGCTAAGTAATAATTTGGCAAATGAAATTATGCGGAAAATTGTTTGGGAAGTGATAATTTGGCAAAATCTTTTCGGCAAAACAAGGGAGACCCAAAAATACTAGATCAAATTGTAGGTTTGACTAGAATTAAAAGATTACAGCATTAGAATAGACGATAACATACAATTTACTAAAATATTTCCTTGAGTAGCGTCACGTTGGCGACGGCGGGCCGAGGCGCGGGCGCCGCGGCGCAGTCACAAGTGAAACAGTCAAATAATGAAAACGGTAAAGTAACGATCGCTCATCATCATCATCATCATTTCAGCCGAAAGACGTCCACTGCTGGACATAGGCCTCCCCCAAGTACCGCCACTTTGACCGCTTTTGTGCTTCTCGCATCCAACGGGTTCCTGCGGCCTTCGTCGGTCCACCTTATGGGAGGCCTTGCAGCGCTAAGCTACGTCTTCCGGGACGCGCTCGTCACTCCAGAACCTTTCGGCTTCATCGGCCATCTGTTCTGCGAGCAAAAGTCCGTTAGACGGTAAATAAAATTGAATCCAGAATATTGATACCTACGAGAGATAAGACCACCATTTTACCTATAAAATTATCAATATTGTATGAACTATGTAACAATGTTGGTGTACAATAAGGTAGGGTAGACCGGGTACAATTGTACCAGGGCACGGTAGTAGTGGTAGTACCATCGGGAATATCTGTATAGCGGCGCTCCGCACACCCATTCCCAACCTCGCGGGGGGCTTATAGAACGCGTACCCACACGCCGTCAGAAAGCCGCGCGTGTGTCTCGTCGCGAACGCTTGTGACCGCGAGGTGAAATTTCTGGTCAATCTAATATTTATTAGTCATAACACTCATAACAGAAAATCTAAGCATAACTTTTCACTCAGTGTCAGTTTAAACATTTCTTTCTATTATTGGCTTTACATTCCAACTGTATTCGGGTAGTTTCGAATTCAAAATCGCGAGATTTTTTACTTTATCGATGAAAAGACCTACTGGAGTTCTCACAAGGTAAATTCGAACAATTGTATAATTTTTTCGGGGACAATTGTAGCGGTAAAACTGTTCCCATGGTAGAATTGACCCCGTTAGCGTATCGTACCTGGGTTTCGTTCAGTTTACTTTTTCTAGGTCTAGAACAAGAAGGAACATTGAACGAAAGAGAAACTCTACAGAAGTAAGAAAAAACCCAAAGCCCTGCACCTTAAGCTAAACCTTTTTCAGAAATAAAGTTTTTGGGATGCAAAAAGAAACCTCCTCGTGTAGCGCAGTTTGTTCCGCCAGTTACTCAACTGAACCGAGCGCTCGGCGTATCCTGGACAGTCACACCCAACACCTAGTTTGACTGGCCAATTCTTCCCTTGCGGTGGTAGGGCTAACGCCCGCCTGGTTTGCGACCACCCTCCCACCGGAGTCCAGCGTCAAGCAGCCTGCTGTGATTCGTCTATGCGTGGGAGTTCTAGTGCCCTAAGGCACTAAGCATCTTCTGGGTACGCTCGCTATACCATAGACCTCATCCATCGCTTTCCATCAGGCGTGATCGAGGGCAAGAGCGGGCCCATTCAGCAATAAAATAAAAAAACTGAAGAAAGCAGCTCAAGTAATGAACATGAATCGTGACATTTGTATCAATTCTCCCGATCTACTTAATTTGTTTGTATTGTTTCCATACATCTAAAAGTAATACTAACTTATAGCCAAGTAAACTAAGTATCAGTGAAAATTGGTGCTTTTGCCACAATATTAGCAGTAAACTCAGAAATGAACATTAACCCTAAAAATCCTAAAATGCTACATTGTCTCCGGTCTCCCATCTACGTGCGATGTAAAAATGTAATGGTGTGATGTGAAAAAGTGCTTCTCTTTGTTGTCCGTCATCGCCACCGGTTTACAAATGATATTCACACACTACCTATATTTAAGTACAAGTTAATAGGTTCCAAAGTGCGGGTCCGCTCCCTCGACATCATTTCTTAGATCCTGTAAGTGCCTTTTGTGTTGGTATGTATAGCAATGATTTCAAAAGTAAGGATACGCCCATCTGAACATTTTATAGACGATTTTATCATAGACGTTCTTCATACAAGCAAAAGTAACGCCATCTGTCATAAATCATACGAACTACGTGAGTGCAGCGTTGCATAGGTCGACGACGTAACCTTGTAAGTACGTGCGTACTTACTTAAATGTTTTTTTTATCACGTTTTGTCGTCAGTCAGTATGTCAGTTGCATGCCGATATCCTTTAAACTCAGAATACCAGATTCTCAAAATACCAGATTCTGAAAATATAAGATTCTCAATATATCAGATTTCAGACAGTCGAAATCACAATTTAGTAATATTACAATTACAAAAAAAAACTAGCTAGTTTTTGCAGCAAATAGACTGCATATTGCACATTTTGCAATAAAATACTGTTTGGTTTTCTTATGTTATTACCTATTTTGATTCATTGACATTTGGAAATCTGTAATTTAAATATTATTTGTATCGTATTTGTTATCGCATATTGTATAAAAATCGTTTATACCTATGTCTTCTCCTAATTTGGTACCAAAATTCAAGATTACTTACACTACGTTCATAAGACAAAAATAAAACAGAAATAAAAAAATTACGTCCGTACAAGGTTACTTTGTTCACTTCGAGGAGCCATTGGCAGCCATTGGCCACACAATGGCCGCCATTGTATAATAATTGTCGCTGTAGATAAAAATGTGTTTATTTAATCATTTAATTGCAACAAAAATAATGGAAGGTTACATTCCGATGATACGATATCCCATGTTTCTTTTTAATTTTTGTATCGTAATTTTTGCAGCCTTTTACCACGTAACTAGGCATTTTTATGACAGGCAAATACACGATCTCTCCTTCGCGCGCACCACTGTCAAATGAGTCGCGTTGGCCCTAAAACCGTCATTTTAGGGCCAGCGTGTTGGTGCCATTTAGTTGCGCGGTTAGCCCGGTCCTTACCCTAGTCAATGATGTATAGTCGTTACGTCGGCTGCGTGTTCGTTTTACATATCATTGTCGGAATGAAGTCGTTGAAGTGAACGCTATGCTCTTGAGAAGGCACTATTAGTGACACTGCACACTGTTCCAGCTGCTCCGCCGCATTCCTGCGCTGTTCACGTTCACAATGACGTCGTTTTACATTTTGGCAGTTTCTGTTAGTGCTGAAACACTTCTAGAAAAATAACACTAAATTGCGATCAATTGGGTGATAGTGGTTATCAATCCAGCAAGTGCCAGTTATCGCCTATTGTATTAGTTCTGTGATAAATATGAATGTATTGATATCTACTTAAGTATCTCTGTCTATTTTAAATAAAGTGCTCAATATTGTAAATAATTGATTTATTATTTAATTTTGTTTGTTTATCTTTTCCTCCGACATTAATTGATTGATTATTTCGCTCAGCGACCTCACAACCTGATGTTCACAATAAAGGCTCACTCCTGGTAACAGTACCTACACATTTACACACATATCAATGTTCACTCATTGACACTGTTGATAATATTAAGGTATGTACGTATCTAGTACTTAAACCAAGTCGAGCAAAAAGCGGCACGGCCGTACCATCCTTTTCTCGAAGCAGTTCAGGCCATTTTCGACCCCCTATAACTTCGTTGTGGATAAAACTAGAGACCTGAATTTTCAGTAATCAAGCAGGTATTGTATAAACACGGTATATTTCAAATTTCATTCAATTTGAACCAGTAGTTTAAGAATTATAACTAGTCAAAGTTTCTTAATTTTGTCACTCACTGACTGACTGACTGACTGACTGATCATCAAAATTCTAAGGCACTTCTAGCAGACATAGAAGCTTCAAATTTAGAACACAATTAGCGTTTAGTGTATAAATCAAGGAAAAACTAAAATATTTTGCAATTTCGTTACAGTTTTCTAGATACACCAACTGCATAAATAACTTTGTAATCCCATATAAATATATAGAATTACAAAGTTATATTTGCAGTTAATGAATCAGTGTACCTGAACAAAGTCGCTTCCCGCTGTCTGTCTGTCCCTATGGATGCTTAGATCTTTAAAACTTCGCAACGGATTTTGATGCAGTTTTTTTTAATAGATAGAATGATTCAAAAGGAAGGTTTATTTGTATAATACATGCATAATATAGTAGAGAAACACTGATAATTTTAGAGGTTTCTAATGTGATGTCGTAAATAAACAGATTTTCTTGCGCTTATATTGCAAAAGCTAGCTGAACCCTACGAGATAGATCAAAATAATGTACTACAGTATTGCACACCTTAAAAAGGTCTACAAAAAAGTCCGCGACGGTATATGTCTATCTGTTAGGGATAACCCACAATAACCATTTTTTATCCTTTACTTTTTACGAGAAATAGTGGCTTGTTTACGAAGCGATTTTAAGCAATACAGCATTAATCTATATCCAATTAAGTACCTTAAATACATTGTGCATTTACTATAGATCAATTTGGCCCTTTAAAGCATGTAATTTAAAAGAATATTTTCGAAGATATTACAGATTTAAAATGTAGGGACATAGCGGTTGCGCTGGTGAGTTTACCTAAGGCAACGACAGGATAGTCCGGTTAAGTAGTCACGACCTCTCATCGTTTGGGGTGGGGTGTCCATCGAGCTCAGCAACTCCCCTAAATATCTTGGTGTTACCCTGGACAGGTCTTTAACATTCAGCAAAAACTGCAAGAATATCAAGCAGAAGGTGCACACTCGCAACAGTCTTCTTCGTCGATTGGTCTCATCGAAATGGGGTGCTTCGCCTGAAGTTATGCGGACTACTGGACTGGCGCTATCTTTTTCTGCGGGAGAATTTGCGTGCCTCGTGTGGAGCCGTTCTGCCCATGCAAAGCTGGTGGATACAGCTTTGAATGAAACGTGCCGGATCATCACTGGCTGCCTAAAACGAACCCCGGTACAAAAGCTGTATCCACTAGCAGGAATAGTGCCACCAGTGCTTTGCAGAGCGGTGGCAAGCTCCAGCGAAAGAGCTAAATGGTCTCCGACACACGACAACATCCTCCAACAGTTTTTTAAAGTGTGTCGCCACTCACTGGCGAACCATCACAAGAGAGACTGAAGCTGTGGCGAGACAGTGCTTCCTTACCCAAACCGTTCGTCCCACCCGCTGAAGACCTCCCACCTGCTGAAGACCTCCCACCTGGACATGAGTTACCTTGGGTAACCTGGAAGTCTTTAAACAGACTCCGGACCCAGGTTGGCCGAAGCAAGGAAAACCTGTTCAGGTGGAGATTCATAGACGACTCCGCCTTGGAGTGTAAATGTGGTGCTGTCCCACGAACGACGGGACACTTAATATCGTGTCCTGCGTGTCCTGTCAGCTGCACGTTACAGGAACTGATGGACGCTGGTGAAGGCGCCAAACAAGTAGCCGAATTCTGGGCCAAGCCCATTTAGATTGCTATCGACACGCTAAGAAGAAGAATAAGGTCAACTACGAGATGCCATAGTCAAAAAACAAAAACGCGCTTCGCCCTATTAGCACTTTAAGATTAGCAGCGATCGCACGCGTTTATCGGAGCTCTCTAGCGAGGAAAATAACAATTATCCATATCAATGTTATAAATTAGAAAGTAACTCTGTCTGTCTGTCTGTATGTTACCTTTTCACGCCTAAACCACTGAACGGATTTCGATAAAATTTGGCAGAGAGATAGATTGCATCCCGGGGAAGGACTTGCGGTAGTTTTTTTATCGAGCGAAGAAGCGGGCGGAAGCTAGTATATAGGTAATATAATGGAATAATAGGTGTAGATAGGTACCTAGATATAATTATGTTCAAAGGTAACTTGTAAAATGGTCAACGGATTATGTTAAAAATAAAAAGTTAAAAAGGTACCGGAAAGGAAAAAAAGTAGGACTATCTACAAAAAGAAGTGAGATGCCATCAAAAACATAACTTGTAAAAAAAGCCAAGTCTCGCAACTCAGTTCTTCTACCGTAAAAAGTTGTGAGATCCATGAAATACCAAGTCGGTTAATTTATTCACTCCCTACTTAAGGAACCTTCTGTCTTAAGTTATTACATAATTAGCTAACCTAACAACATCTTGTAGTGACCATCAATATTAAAAATCTTCTATGTTTTAAATAAATAAATTGACTTGGCCATCGCCATCGCATGAAAACACAATGTATCTCACAGTGCGATTGCCAAGTCAATCTATTTATTTAAAACATAGAAGATTTTTAATATTGATGGTCACTACAAGATGTTGTTAGGTTAGCTAATTATGTAATAACTTAAGACAGAAGGTTCCTTAAGTAGGGAGTGAATAAATTAACCGACTTGGTATTTCATGGATCTCACAACTTTTTACGGTAGAAGAACTGAGTTGCGAGACTTGGCTTTTTTTACAAGTTATGTTTTTGATGGCATTGTAATTACTTAAAAACATATATATTATTTGAAAAGTAAAACAGAACTATTTTTTGATTTTGATGTTAATTTTTTGGTTTGAATGTCGAAATTATAGCATTTAAGAAATCCGTGTCTTCTTTAATTGAACTCCACTTTTCTAAACCTTGACCCTTGAACTAAGCTATGTACGATCGGGAAGGAAAGTTAAGTTTAATAAAAATGAATAGTCACCCTCATTAATCACCACACCAACATTCTAATTTGTTTTATTAAATTTTAAGATTTTTGCTTGCGTGGTTTGTTTTGAGCTCCAAAATCGTAAAACATGACTATTGCGATACCTACTCAAATAGGGAGTCGAAACTGACTCTCCTAAATACTGATTACTCAGTGATGTAACTAAGACAGCAGCGCAGTTCTTTGTAATAATTACAAAGAATGGTTGGGTGAAGCGCTGCTCTACATGTTGTTGAGTGTATTCATTATTATACACTCAACAACATGTAATTAATCACACTAATATTATAAAGGCGAAATTTTGTGAGTGTGTGTGGGGGGTGTGTTTATATATTTGTTACTTCTTCACGCTCAAACGGCTGGACCAATTTTGATGAAATTTTGTATGGAGGTAGCTGACACCCTGGATTAACATTTTATGGAATATTTTTTATCCCGATATTCCCACGGGATCGAAACTTATGCGGCTGAAACCGCGGGGCGCAGCTAGTAATGCAGTTGGTTCACAATTATTACAATTGTGGGTAGTCCATATAATTTGTTGTTCTTAATATGAATTTGAGTGATTTTTACTATCAATTATTGTCTAACAAATTGGAACATAATTTATTGAGTAATTGGTGTACGCACTAATTGATTTTGTCAACTTATCTCGATAATTGTAACCGATAGTTTTGTTCAAAACAATTGACGACGTTACTTTGATTTTAAAATGATTCACTTTGTGAAATATGGGTGAATTGCCCAAGCAAAAAAATACACGGCAAACCTGAGAACGGTAGTGCAATGTGCTGATTATTAATTTTATATATTTTTTCTCAACAACGTAAGTATTTCTCTACCTTGGCAAAAAAAATCATTGGTATCTACCCTCTAATATACCCAAAAAAAAAATTACAAAGTGTTATTTTATCATCACGGTGACCTGTCCTGAACCCAATTCCGCTCATAACATACCTTCTCCTGCAAATACATTCGTAATATGGATTTAAATTGATTTTGTTATCATTAAATTATAATATATTCGATCAAATAAAACAATTTTTGTTTGTTTATCTTCTTTCTCATGGATTTGACAGGCAGTCAACTTTTGTCTGGAAAAAAGTTATCATTTCAGAGGACAGTAAGTTTTAGTAGAATAGCCACATCAACATTGCGTTGTTACGCCCCTTTCACCTTTTCTCACTCCGGATCAGTCCGGCTTAAGCTCTCGGCGCGAACGCACCGGTCCCAACGTCTTGCGGTTTCCCGCCAAAAAAGTAAGTTTATCATTTCAGTAATATGGGGACAAAAATAGTTTCATTTCGGTGGCTGTTATAACTCGTGCTAGATTTGTTTAATTTGTTTCAAAATTGTGTATTAAATTCGCAGTAAGTACTGTTTTGTTTGAGTAGTGTTCATATTTTTTAAATAATTTTTTTTCGGAGTTAAATGTAGAACTAACCTCTATTTTATCATCTCAGTGTTATCATTTCAGTGGATTCGGTGGACTGTTATACCAATTACAGTCCACCGGAATTAAAAGTATCTCCGAAATGATAAAAACATAAAGTTTTAGAGATCCTGGTGTCAAATACAAAGTCATAGTTTTGTAATGTACCTACTTTTACCTAGAGTGTCGATTAGATTATTTAGGTGTATTTGTTGTGTAATATTTGTGCTTAAGATATATAATATATACATATATCTATGTAGTTAGTACATGTTTACTATACTTTAGATACACATTTGTTCGGCTCAACGAAAATGTGATGAGTGTGTGGGTCACCACAGTGTAGATTATTATACCTACTAATTGTCAACAAAATAATTATTTCGAGGGTTTACCTTCAATATAAGTCACTTACCTTTATTTTTATATCATTTATTACGAGTAAATAACAATAATAAATAATATTTGATATAATTACAAAATTTCTTAATTTTACAAGATATAACAAATAAGTTAAAGAGCATTTAAACGTTATATGAAAAAAAAGAGATATACCTATGTGATGAGAAATTGCCTGTGAGAGTGTTTGTCTGAGTCAATGCAAGAGAGCTAGTGTGTGAGCGCGTGGTGTATCTGAAGGTATAGTATTTTATAGGATCATAGTATAGTGTGAATGTATGTCTGTGGATATGAGAAAGAAGAAAATTGAAAAGCGTGTATTTTGATTTTAGGATGCCGCGGCCTAAGCAACAGACTAGAGAAGAAAGGTTGGAAAAAAGGAGGTTGTATGAAAGAAGAAGAAAAGAGAGAATTAAGAGCAATGAAGTCTCACGCGAAGAGTTTTTGAGAAAAGACAGAGAAAGGTATGCCAGAAAAAAAGCAGCGGGATTAATTGTTTCAAGGCATCTAATGACCCCTAAAAAATTAAGAATCCTAAGAAGAAAAAACAAAATAAGTGCTGCTGCTTATTACCAAAGAAAAAAAAATAGAGCAGCTCCAGCTCCTATAGCGGCTCGTGCTAACCCTCTGGATGAGACAATTGGGGATCAAAGTGATGGTCCTGGACTAAGCACTTCCTGTCACAGTTCCTTCTTGCCTACTTTACGGCGCAGCTTACGATTGAACAGCAATAGTATTAGTATTAGTAAATTAGTATTAGTACATAAACAAGCAAAAATATTTATTTAAGGTTACCAGCATTTACGATAAAGTTTTCCAACATTTTCACACAACAACAACCACAAAAATTACCAAAGGTTATAAAAGTAAAGAAACTATTCATTCATATCATAATAAACATTACATTACATTAATATCATTCTTTGAGGTTATTGTAACCTCAAAGAATGATATATGTAATAATACTAACTGTAATATCTGTATATTAATGATGATATTAAAAAAACTGTGTACTGTCCTGTCTCAGTGTTTATCTAAAATTTGTGGAAATCAAACCTAACAAAGTACGGAACCCTGGCTGGGGGCACGGTTGTTCTTAGCTGTATCATTTCGGTGGATTTATCATTTCGGTGGTAATTTTTATCATTTCGGTGGACACTTTTAATTTCAGTGGACTCTTAAAACTTTATCCTTAAATATTTATGTAAGTTTTGATAATATTTGATGTCCACTCACGCACAATGTTATAAAATAGACTAAAGTATTATTTGTCACTAAAAATATATAGATTGCATTGAAATAAAAAAATCCCACCGAAATGATACATAAAAATCTCTTGTTGAAATTCACCCATATCCATTTTTTATTTACGATAATTTTTATTGTATTATTTGATTACTTATAATGTAATGTCTTATTAGTTTTATCACATTTTACTGTTTTGTATCAACTCAAGTAAACACGTTGACGTACTTCCGTGCGTCATCATACATAGTTGTTGTGGGGCGAATGCGCGGTGGGGACAAACCATTTATAACTGAGCGCATTCGTTTGTGCTGAGAGTCAGACGGTCTTCGGATCGGACTCGACTCCTTACAGAGCACTAGCTCCCGACAAACTCTAACATTCATACACGCACATAATCGTATCACACAAAGAGAGGACCCATACACTGTTCAGTTTTTATTTTAAAAAAATATTTTGGTTTTAATTTAATTATTT
Organism: Oligia latruncula; assembly: GCA_948474745.1. Lineage (NCBI taxonomy): Eukaryota > Metazoa > Arthropoda > Insecta > Lepidoptera > Noctuidae > Oligia > Oligia latruncula. The sequence continues at coordinate 289,905 of OX419699.1, forward strand.
TTTTTTATTAAACACTTGACCGTTATTTGAAGCTTACTAGATTGAGAGTGGCACTACTGGTTTCCGGTATATTATCCCTCTCTTTTGCTCTTACCTTTAGTCGTATCTATCCCTCTCTTTCGCACATCCCGATTCCTCACCAGGTGGCGCTGCCAAATGTGGGCTTAGCCATGGCATGGCAGTGAATCGCTGATCATTGGCGTCTTTTTCCGCGTGAACAGAGGCTGTCGAGACAACTTTTAAAATTAAATTTAAATTCTTCTTAAAAAAAGTGATTCTAAGTGCATTCCATCGCACAAAATTGTAAGTAGAAATAAATTTTCATAAAACTTTTTCAGTGATGCGATTGATCATGATCACTATGTTTATGGACAAAGTTAAAATATAATAATAACGGTGTTACCGTTCGCCGTTGCCCTTAGCCAGCATTGCATTATTTTATTCGCAATGCAATGTTGGTGCGTCGAGAAAGGAATCATAAAAAATCGAAGTTTTCATTTTAAATAGGATGGAGGGCGCAAGTAATCCAAATGCGATGGACGCTCCGGGGCCATCAGGTTTACAAACCAAGGGGTCTACATTGCGTCGAGAACATCGTAAAAAAATAGAGTCGTATTCTAGCTCCTCGTCCAGTTCTTCTAGCTTTTCCACTTCGTCATCAGCAAAGCCCAGTAAAAATAAAAGTCGCCGTCACTATAAAAAAAAGAAGGGGGGCCGCCATTCTCGTAAAGCAGATTTATTGCAACAATTACCTCAAGAGAATTAGCCCTAATGCGCCTAAACCATCGCACCGAGTGTGATTACGAACTGCATTTGTGATATAATATTGAGTCCATTTTTACGCAGCACGATAACAGCGGGAAAGCTGTTATCAGCTTTCATCTCAATTTCAAAAAAATATTTTCTTGCATTTCAAAATGAACTATAACACCACTAATAGATTAAACACACGTCACTAACCCACAATATCCAAATATCAAACCAACCAAGAACCAACAACCGTAAGTTAACTGCATCTGTCTACCTTATAAAGCGAAGGCGTGTAAACTCGAAGTACAGTTACCCCGAGTGGTACACGATAGACATAATTCGCAACATAAAATTAAAGGCTTCATAGGCAGTATAAGGGTAGCAAATCATGGCCCGATTATGAGGCGTTTGCTAAATGTAGGGCGAAGGTAAAAGGTTTGATAAACTCTGCATATAAAAATTATAAAGACCGGATGCAAAGCGAGTTTCAGGAAAATCCAAAGGCAGTATTTCCGGAAAGGTGGAAAATAACTAAGGTCGTCCCGGTACCCAAAGGAAAGTCAGCATCGAACGTGGACCAATACAGACCGGTGGCTGTACTTTCGACACCAGCTAAAGTACCTACTGGAGACTGCAGTGCACAAGAGCATTCTCTCACAGGTTAATGTGCAGCTTTCAGATGAGCAACACGGTTTCAGACCCGGCAGAAGCACCACCAGTAACCTAATTAACTACATGAATTAAATTGTACCTGAAGTAGATGCTGGAGGGCAGGCAGATGTAGCTTTCTTTGACTACAAAAAAGCGTTCGACCTAGTGGATAATGACATACTGCTGACAAAAATGGCAGGTGTAGGGTTTACTCCCCACTTATTAACCTTTTTTGCTAGTTACATGCGGGACAGACGACAGTAGGTATGTAGAATATGCGGGGCGTAGGTCAGAAAATTATTTTACTAGGTCCGGAGTAAGCCAGGGTAGCAACCTCGGTCCATTGGAATTCATATTGATGGTAAATGACCTTCCGACAGTTATCAAAGAGGCTCATTGCACTCTATTTGCAGATGACCTAAAACGATATCTTACGGTTAGGAACAGGGAAGATTGCCAAAAGTTACAGCAAGATATACCTAGATAGGGTGGTAACCTGAAGCAATAAAAATAATTTGCAATTTAACGTCTCGAAGTGCATGACTATGACTTTCAGCCGGACACTCTCGCCGGTTACATACCAATACCAAATTAACGGGGTAGCATTAGCAAAAGTGTCCGAAGTCAGAGATCTAGGGGTTAGCTTCTACTCTAAACTAGAATTTCGCGAGTATGATGTATAATTAATAAATACATTGTTAAAACCCAAAAAATGGTAAAAAGACAAAAGTTCTTTATTAAAAATGTTAAACTTAATAGGGAAAGGTTAAATCTACTTAAACAGCTAGATATGTATTCTTTTAATCTGGAGCAAAGTACTAGGAAATACAACATTGACACACAGGACTTGCAATCTCAACTTGACCAGCTGCAGGAGAAACTAAGATCAATGACTAACAAATATAATACCTCTGAAGATCTAATGAGGGAATATGTGTTGGCAATGAATGAGCTGGTGAACTCACAAACTAACAGCTGTGAGCGCTGTCAAACACCATCCAATGTACCTACACCAGACCATTCATTATCGGCATGCAATACCACATTACCGCAGCCTTGTGTTGATTTGGCAATTCCCTCTGTTGATAGTACCATTATACCATCTAAAGAAATTGTAAATCATGATATTATATTATTTTGTGATGAGATTGGAAAGGAGTTAGGTCACTTGTTGACAGATGAATATCCGGGACACTCAATAATAAATTACTGTATGCCTGGTTGTTCTTTATTTGATATTATGAAAGCAATTGTTAAATGTAACTTTAAACAGGAAACAACTTTATTAATATTTATGGGAAATAGGGGTAATTTAAATAAAGGAGAATTGCTCCAATATCATAGAACATTGTGCAACCTTAGCTTAAGAAAAATTGTTTTGTTTACATTACCTTACAGTAACAGTTTGCCACAGGAAGAAAATAACTTAAGATTTGATATAAACATGACATTGCACAATTTGACATATAATGATAACTTATTCCAGTTAATTGATACTAACTATTATGTTGGTAATAATTTATATTTGACAAAAGATAGATATAATATTGTTATGTACTATCTTTCTAACTATCAAAAAAGACAGATAGCTGTGTCGCTATCATATTTTTTTTCTATTTCAGCCAAACATTTGGCTAAACAAATTGCTCCTATTGAGCAATGCAATGACTTTTTAAATTACTCTGGTAATAATTTGGTTGAAATTATTGACATTAATCATTTAAATTAGAATTTAAGACAATAGAGGCAACCTCTTGCAAAAATGTAAATAAGTCAAATGAAAGTGTAAAAAAATTAAATAGTATCAATCTGGTGCATCAAAATATTCAAGGTTTTTCAAACAAAGACTTAGAAGTAGAATTATTCCTGAATTGTTACAATATAGATATTCTTTGTATGACAGAACATTGGCTTAAAAGTCACCAGTTCATGTTCAATTTTAGTAATCACCAGGTTGGTAGTTCATTCAGCAGAGTAAATGCTATACATGGTGGCTCATTAATTTTAATAAATAACCAGCTTAAGTTTAAAGACCGAAAGGATATTGTGAGCCTCTCTGTTGAACGGACAATTGAAATAGCCTGTATAGAATTGGAGCAGTTCATTATATTAAGTGTGTACAGACCTCCTTCAGGATTGTATGATTGTTTTGAAAAAGTTATGGATGAAGTGTTGCACAAAATCTGTAATACAAACAAGTCCATCATCATTTGTGGTGATTTTAATGTTAATTTGTTAGAAAATTCTGGGTTAAGTACTAAAATTATAAGTTTGTTTCAGTCATACAATCTTGCAAACCAATTTTTGGAGCCCACTAGAATAACTCCTACTAGTGCCACATGCCTAGATAACATTTATACAGATGTTATACCAACCCACAAAGACATTATTAACCTAATAGACTCAGATCATTGTGGACAATTAATCACTATTCCAAATAAAAACAAAAAAGTTACTAAAAAAGATATCACTGTTAATCCAAAAACAACTAATCGCTTGGAAACATTTAAAACTAAACTCATGGGTAAATTACCACTTTTGTTCACTAATGATGACCCTAATCAACAATATAATGATTTTTTTAATATGTATTGCACACAATTTGATAACACATTTATTCCAAAAACATTATCGGTTAATAGTATTGCTTCCTTCAGTGACTGGGCCACCATTGGTATACATAAAAGTAGAAAACGACTTTATGAATTATATGAAGAACGGATTTGTATAAACACTGCTGAATTTAATTTATATGTTAAGAATTATTCTAAAATATTTAAAAAAGTTTGTAGCATTGCCAAGTCACGTTATTTGAGTTCAAAAATTAAAAATAGTAGTAACATTATTAAAACGACTTGGAATGTCATTAATAGCGAAACGGGAAGGTCATGCACCCGAAGTAGTGACTACAGCCTTGTTATTGATGACAATATAATTAAATCAGATTGTCAAGTCGCCGCGGCCTTTGAAAATTTCTTTGCAGAGATTCCCGTATCAACTACTAAATCTCTTAACTCATCACCCATTGCTGCAGAGTCTTTACTTAAAGAAAACGTTCCAGTTTGCGATTCTGAATTTCACTTCCAATATGTAACCTGTAAAGATATAATTAAAACTTTTCACACGTTAAATGTTAAAAAGACCGCAGATCTATGGGGTAATTCTGTGGATGTTGCTAAGTCGATTATAGACATTGTAGCACCTACTTTAGCTGTTATATTTAATAATTGTATTGACCGTGGTGAGTTTCCTGATCTTATGAAAAACAGTAAAATAATACCGTTGTTTAAATCGGGTAGTACATCAGACCCTACTAATTATAGACCTATTTCAGTACTACCTACCTTTAGTAAAATTTTTGAAAAACTTATTTTAAATCAATTGCAAAGATTTTTTAATAATAATAAATTACTACATAACAAACAGTTCGGATTTACAAGGGGTCGTTCGACTACCGATGCAGGAGTTGAACTTTTAGGACATATTTATAATGCATGGGAGGACAAATGCGATGCTTTGGGCATCTTTTGCGATTTGTCCAAGGCATTCGATTGTGTTCTTCATGAAACATTAATCAGGAAACTGCACCACTACGGAATCCGGAACGCCTCTCTGGATCTTCTTACTTCTTACTTGAGTGATAGGATTCAGAGAGTTGATGTTAACGGAAAAAGGTCACCCGGATCTGTAGTAAGAATGGGGGTCCCCCAGGGCTCAATTCTCGGCCCATTTTTATTTATTATTTATATAAATGACTTGCCTTACCTCATAAGGGATGAACATGATATAGTGTTGTTTGCAGATGACACTTCACTTTTATTTAAACTCAAACGTCAGCAGCTGGTTACTGACAATGTAAATAACGCCCTTGCAAAAGTAGTTAACTGGTTTAATGTCAATAACCTACTTCTTAACGGAAAAAAAACTAAATGTATTAAGTTTACCATACCCCACGTTAGACAAGTAGAAACTAGTGTTCTCATTAAGGATGAAGAGTTGAAACCTGAAGATACCACAGTATTCCTAGGCATAACGTTGGATGCCAAGCTTCAATGGGGCCCCCATATAGATAAATTGTCAAAAAAGCTTAGCTCTGCAGCATACGCCGTTAGGAAAATTCGTGATTTAACTGATTTAGAGACAGCCCGTTTAGTATACTTTAGTTATTTTCATAGTGTGATGTCGTACGGTATTCTGTTGTGGGGAAATGCCGCCGATATTCAGACAATTTTTATTTTACAAAAAAGGGCAATTCGTTCCATTTATAAATTAAGTCCCAGACACTCCCTCAGAGACAAATTTAAAGAGATTAATATAATGACTGTGCCTTCTCAGTACATTTATGATAATCTTTTGTATGCACATAAAAATATTAATCTGTTTAAAAAATACAGTGATATCCATAACATAAATACTAGGAACAAACACAAATTTGTTGTTCCTACAACAAGGCTCAAAAAAATAGGTGGCTCGTTTAGATGCCAATGTATACGTTTTTATAATAAACTTCCTAGCCACATTCAAGAACTAAGCCTTAATAAATTCAAATCTTTTATAAAGCGAAAACTATGTCAGAAAGCCTATTATACTGTAAAAGACTATATTGAGGACAAAAAGGCTTGGGATTGAGCTGCTCCAATAGGTTTAGATTGTTGTTTTTATTTTTGCTATTTTACACTTTAATAATTTTCTTTTTTTTTTTTTTAAGTATCTCTTTACTTAAATAATGACATGTACATTTACTGTATAAAGTATTATATGATTTTAATTATTGTGAATGTGAGGACTATGTGGGTAATTTTTTTGTTTTTTCTCTCTTCGTTTTAATCATGATCTGGCAGTTTGAGTAGTTTATGCGGCCTACCCAAATGTCCTGTCTTTGGTATTGTTCGTCGAATCGTTGAGCTCCTTAAGTTCTGAGTTGAGCTGCACGGTTACTGACAAATGCGTGCACTGACTGGACAGGTCCGCTCAATCTGTGTGGTTCTTTCCTCAAAAGACCATTTCAGACACTAATCTACATGGTCCTCAAAGATTATGTCCGGATTTTTTATATACACATTGACATTGATGAATTTTATTTAGACAATGACATGAATATTTACTTTGTAAGTAATTTTTATTATTTTTTTTTTAAATTAATTATTGTGAATGTGAGGACTATGTGGGTCATTTCTTTTTTCCTTCTTAGTTTTAATCATGATCTGGCAGTTTGAGTAGTTTATGCGGCCTACCCAAATGTCCTGTCTTTGGTATTGTTCGTCGAATCGTTGAGCTCCTCAAGTTCTGAGTTGAGCTGCACGATTTTTGACAAATGCGTGCACTGATTGGACAGGTCCGCTCAATCTGTGTGGTTCTTTCCTCAAAAGACCATTTCAGACACCAATCTACATGGTCTTCACACGATCTGACCAAGATTTTGTCTGGACTTTAAAAGAGACTGTGACTTCTGAGTTTGTTTCGGCCTTTCTTCTCAGAATAGTCAGTTAGGAAACGCCGACCTCATCTAGTTTAAAAAAAAATATGATTGACGTGTAAAAGTGTTTGTACAAACCTACTTACAGAAATAAAATCATTTATCATTTATCATTTATCATTTATGTTACTAAAATCTGTAAGAAAGCCTACATAAATGTAGGATTCGTGCTTCGGGTAGCTAGGGGCTTTACTAATATCAATGCAATAATTGCATTGTATAACTCTTTAGTGAGGAGTTAATTAGAGTTTAACGCAGTCATCTGGTCTCCACATGAAACTAAATATAGTGTCATCTTGGAGAGAGTGCAGAATTTTATTAGATACTAGCTGCGCCCCGCGGTTTCACCCGCGTAAATGTCGATCCCGTGGAAATATCGGGATAAAAAGTAGCCTATATGTTAATCCAGAGTGTCAGCTACCTCCAAACAAAATTTTATCAAAATTGGTCCAGCCGTTTGAGCGTGAAGAAGTAACAAACATATAAACACACACACACTCACAAACTTTCGCCTTTACAATATTAGTGTGATTTACAAATATAAAAAAAATTACGGAGTATACCCATTTTATACCCAAATAAGTATCCTACCTTATTCATTTTGGGTATGTTAGGATACAATGATTTATAAGTCAGAAGGAATTTAGCGCTAGTCTCATATATCTTCAAGGTGATGAGGGGAAAGATTCACAATCCAGACGTATTGCAACAGGTGTGCATGTGTGTTCCGGACAGATACGTGTGGCGGCGCCGGCGGCGGCGGCTGCTGGCAGTGCCGCGCGGCCGCACGAAGCTAGTGAATGAAGCGCCGTTTACTCTCGCGCTCCGAGTCCTCAACAGTATAGCGGAGGATATAGATATATTTTGTTGCACTCTGGGTGGGTTCACAGTGAGAGCTCTCTTTGAACTAAGTTATGGTCCTACTGGGACATAGATATATTTGGGACTTAATATGATCAACAATTGTTAGTTTGTAAGTTGTCTACATTATCGCATTAGGTGACAAACCTGTAAAGATAATTGTATGGTGGGATATAAATAAATAAATAATAAATAAATAATTTATTTAATTAATTAAATTTTTAATAAAAAAATTAAAACATAAAAGTTTTACGAGTTATGTGAACAAGACGAACATGACACGGATCTATATTCAATAGCGTGATTATTCGAGTAATTATTGAAACATAAAAAAATATATATCACCGCGCGTGAGATTTGAACCCACCACGGCTCGCTACGCATAAACTGCGCTTACCGACGTATGATAACCGCTAAGCTATTATGTCATATATACCCTAAGTATTTGGCCAGACTGGGGCGCGGGGCAGGCGCGGGTGCGGGAATCCGCGCGGGCTGCCTGTCCGCACTGAAGCGCGGCTGCGTTCTGCATGTTGTCGTGTCCGGTGTTTGTCAAAATATAATATGGATGAAGAGAAGACTTATATTTACTAGACAAAAGCTCGAACTAGCTTGAGTACCTCGGTCACCACGCGGGCCGCCCGCGCCCGCGCCGCACTATTGCGGCCACTTGTATGAACGAGCTATGGCGTGAGTTGCCCGCACGCTCCCCGCGCCGAGCAGCCCGCGCTGCTCACCGCGCCCGCGTGGACTATGGACACTCAAAGGAAGTTCATAATATGTTTGAGTTCGCCGGGCCGCGCTCGCCTCGCGCCCGCGCTGCCAGTCTGGCCAAGCACTAATGGTTTCATTTATGAAATACAATCAGTTGCCCACGGATGCGAGTGTGGTTGTCTATAAATTACTCATTAAAAGAAGGTCGTAAGTCAAACTAAACGTCATTAATTAAACTATTATTGCTTTGTGAGTTTGCATATGGACTTTTGATGCCTACTGTACCTGCAGTCATAAAGAAATAACGAATTACTATGACCTCTAAAGCCTCTGCTAAATAATAGTGAGACTACGATTTAGTGTATCAGTTCGGTGTGACGGCATCCTAAGAGTCACCGCGTCGAGGCTGGTGCTGTGCGCAGATTTACACGAAAAACTAAGTTCGGACCTCTCCATGCGCGCTCGCTCTGCCGGATACGGTACGGTATCACAATTGATACTGCAAGACGGCTCAGTGCGTGTCATGCAACGAGAACATTAGCCTGGGTTATGTCCAAAGATAGACTGCAAATAAAACATGTGCACTTACCGAATTTACCGACTGGCTTCTCAACGTACTAACAGCCTAAAGTAAGGTTAATACTAAGGCAAATAAATAATAAGTATCAATAAGTCATTAATATTCTATATCAGGCCATTAAGGAGGACAACACGACGATCATGGGGAACATTGCAGTAATTACCATGATGTGGCACCTACGTGAATGACGTTGGCACCTGCACAGTGTAGCCGCGCGCGCGCGGCGCAGTGTTCAAGTTATATTGCGTCCAGTATTTATTGCTCTCACCTGTCGCTCGCGACTCACGCTGACCCCCCTGCTCCCCCCCCCCCCCCCCCCGCCTGCACCACAGCATGTAGTGTGCGATAACACTCGCTCCAGCTGCAAAAGAACCAACTTTGTATAGATTGACTTTAACCTCCTACATCGCTAGATTTCTAGATAGGTACACTAGTTTTTTTTTTTTAATTTGTGTTCTTTATTGTGAACCAACAGCAGACGCGAATGTATACACATAAAACTACTAATATGCCATTTACGCCATTCGATATTGCAAAACTGTACATTAACTAACTTTTAATTAGCCAACTATTGATAAAGCGTATTTACTAAATGGACGACCATTCTCGTAGACGGCGCACTACGGCGTAGCGCTCGTAGCACTAGTAGCTCCGCGTATACGCGTAGCTTCTGGAAGGTTCAAGAAACAACAGATTTTAATAATCCTTCTTTGACCGAATTTTGTTATGGGTTTGTGTTATTATAATATTAAACTAAATAAATTACATTATGAACGGATAGATGTTCAACGTTACTGTTAGTGCTCGTTAATTGGACACTAGCAGTGAACGTTCGTACCTCCGAGGATGTGCCAGTCAGCATCTCTCCTATGCGAGTTATCCCGGGGCAGATGTTATTGCTCGTAATTTACTAACGAGCGGTCTAATAGCGTGGCGACATGGCGTCTAAAACCGGATAAAAAAACCGGATATAAAGTATCCTATGTCCGTCTCCTGGTTCTAAGCTACCTCCCCACCAATTTTCAGCCAAATCGGTATAGCCATTCTTAGAGTTATAAATAGTGTAACTAACACGACTTTCTTTTAATTTATAGATTATAATCATTATCATTATTTTTTAAATAACACAGACATAAGTGTCAAAGTTAATAATACACATAATAATGTTTTAAAGATCACAATACATTTTCTTTAGTACTATACGAATGGGTCCCATTATGGGTCTCCCTTGTTTCACCAAAAAGAAATTGCCAAATTATCACTTCCCAAACACTTTTCCGCATAATTTCATTTGCCAAATTATAACTTAGCAAAAAATCTCTTCACAAATAATTGTAACCCAGGCCAAACCTAATGTTTGGCAAGTGAACCTTTAAACAATTGTTTACCAACTAGTACTTTTGCCAATTTTTATTTATTCAAATATTTCAGTTGGAATAACTCATTTTACGCAAAATTACATTTGCCAAATATTTAGTATCGTCAGTTTTCGCAGTTTTAAGGCAGCCATTTCAAGGGTGTTTTTTTCCACTTGGGACATCTAAACAGGTAATAATAATATTAAGTATTCTGGTAGTATTTTTTTTAAAATAATTAATCTCGTCTACCTAGGTCAGTTTCGGGTAGCCTGTTTTTTTTCTATATAATCTAGTCGTTTCTGTCACTCGCCGGCCGCTACCGCGGCACCGCTCGCTTCGCTCGCTCGGCTCGTGCGTAAGAGGTCACAGTTTTTACCTTTTTTTTTTTTACGTGTAGAAATGCTCATGCATTCTGCACTACCACGGGGAGATAGTGCAGGTATGTGGGACTCTAACCCACTAAAACTCCACGGTGTCCTCCTCTGCCGCTTATGGCGGGAACACGGGCACGCGTTAGCACTCATCCGTTAACCCGCCGCGGCTGTCCGTCACCGGACCCTCCTCTGGGGAGTACTCCCCATCACCGGCGCACCAGAACACATAGCACGCCGTGACCACCCCAGGGACCAAACCAGCACATGGGCGCCAGACGACCCCGTATCTGGGCACCCTTGGTCCCCCCTGCGACGGGTCAAGTCATTGGCCCCGCCGCCTGCCAATTTTCGGCCGCAGAGGATAGGGAGAGCGGCCAACGTCATATCAACACTCCTCCTCCCCTGCGGCCCCACCGCGTCCGCCATCAAACGGTGGCAACCCCGTCAAGGCCGCGGAAGGTAGGGAGAGCGGCGCACCGTAATACCGGCACTCCTCTCCCGCCGCGGCCTTCTACCCTCAGCCGCGATGCCTCCCATATGAAATCGCGGCCCGCCTCAGTTGCGATGTCGCCTAAGCGGCACCGCAACCTACATGTTGGCCGCTACGTCGTCGGCTTGTCGGCAAAAGCCCTGACGAGCGGCCCCTCCTCGGTTTCCTCTTCGCTTCACCGTGGGTGACCAAGCCACGGCTACTGAGCCCCCCCGCCTCGACAATGCGGGAACCCACCGGAGGGGTCACAGTTTTAACCTAACCTAAGCATTTTTTTTTATAAGTAATTAACCTCGTCTAACTAATTCGGTTCTCGATAGCCTGCTAAAAATAATCTCTTTTTTCCATATTTTTTTTCTATATAGTTTAGTCGTTTCTGGCACTCGCCGGCCGCTGCCGCGGCACCGCTCGCTTCGCTCGCTTGGATCGTGCGTAGGAGGTCACAGTTTTAACCTAACCTAACCTTTTATTTTAAAAAATTAACTTCGTCTAACTAATTCGGTTTTGGATAATGTCCATTGCAAAAAAGCGAGAGCAGTGGTGGCCAAGTGGTAACGGCCGCGACTTACGAGTTGTAGGTCGTAGGTTCGAACCCAGACAGGCGCTTTACTTTGTGTAAATTGTTTCATCACCACTGCTCTCAAAACGGTGAAGGAAAACATCGTGAGGAAACCGGCATGTCCTAGAACCAAAAATTCGAAGACATGTGACATCTGCAAACCCGCACTGGGCCCGCATGGTGGATTACGGCCCACTCCCTCTCACAGAGAGGAGGCCTGTGTCCCAGCAGTGGGAACATTATAGGCTGATTATGTATGTTATGTGACCTCGTCTAATTCGGTTTTGGATAATGTCCATTGCAAAAAAAATTAAATTGTATGTTACAAATATTTTGTATTAAATAAATGATTATTTTAAGATAAAATTGCATTTTTTAATTATTTAATATCTGTTTATTGTGCTTTGTGCCAATCGCTCCTGACACACTGCATCACTTCATGGGGTGGAACGTTTAAAACTAACATTTTAGCACTGGAAAGGGCTCAAAGGGCAGTCCTTTTAAAGTTAAAGTTGCACTATTCCTTCCTTTCCGTCATCCCACTATAGAAGTTTATAAGTCTCTTAGAGTCCTCTCAATTCGACAGCTTTTTATACTCCATGTTGCTTTGAAACAACGATCTCTTATTCCTTTTACAAATACCGCTCATAATTCTAACATGAGAAACAGTAAAATCAAAATTTGCCCGAAATTTATTTTCTTTTCTTGTCCCATTTCTATACAACAGACTAAAAAATGATATACTCTCTGTTCATAACCTAAACAAAACAGCTTAGGAAAATAACTGACTGGCTTATTACATTAGATTATACACAAATTGAAGATCTTTTTAAAACTGCATCTTGACATAAAATTCCCTTTGCAACGCACATACAAGCACCCCAAACCACACACTCACTCACCTACGCCTACATCCCACACGCCGACCTCATCTAGTTAAAAAAAAAAAATGATTGACGAGTAAAAGTGTTTACAAACTTACAGAAATAAATCATAATTATCATTTATTCTTTATTTCATTAAATAACACATATAAATTATATTTTTAAATATTAGAATATAAAAAATATAAAAACATTTAAAAATATAAAAAATAGTAGCCCACCGGTATCGGGAACAGGGTCCAAGCTACCGGCGGTCAGGGCTCCAGAGAGAGGAACCTCCTAACAATGCGGGCCGTGTCCAGAAGTACCGCTTTCTGAATCAAGCCCTTGATCCAGCTGCCCAACGAGAGCCTCCTTAGGTGTTGGTCGAGGCTCTTGGCTATTAAACCATTGGCTGTCACGACTATCGGCACAATGATTGCTGAGTCCACATCCCACATGTCGACAACCTCGCGAGCCAAGTCAAGATACTTGATCTGTTTATCTTTCTCGGCTTTCACGAGGTTCTCATCATGCGGGACGGTTATGTCAACAATCATTGCGCGCCGTTCTGATCGATCCACCACCACTATATCAGGCTTATTGGCAACAATAGTCCTGTCAGTGATGATGGATCGATCCCAATATAATGTGATATTACCATTTTCGAGAACTGGGTCGGGCACATACCTGTAGTACGGCACCTCCGATTCCACAAGGCTGTATTTCAGAGCAAGTTGCTGATGGATTATCCTGGCTACAAGGTTGTGTCTATGCAAGTACTCTCCGTTAGCTAGACGAGAACACCCGGATATAATATGCCTGATTGATTCTCTCGGCCGGTGGCATGCCCGACAGATGTCAACCGTGCCGTCTTTCACAATAAATCTCCGGTAATTGTTCGTCATCATAACTTCGTCCATAATTGCACAGACAAAACCTTCGGTTTCTCCAAAGAGATCACCGAAACGCAGCCAGGCTACGGACGCTAGTAGATCTACATCGGGTCCATGTAGGGCCCGGAAAAAGCGTCCGTGAAGCTCCTTACTCTGCCATACCTCCATGCGATCATTGGTGTCAAGCACTACTGGCTTGCGCCAGTTCTCTTTAGCTAAGGAGAGCGGGGTGAGGCCCTTGTCCACGGCGACTACATCTCGATGCATCCCCACGTCGGTTTCTAGGAAATATTCCCTGAGACTGCATATCTCGCGATTGTGGAGGGTCTTAGCGTTTAAAAACCCTCGACCTCCACACTTTCGCGGAATATACAGCCTCATTACCGATGACCGTGGGTGATGCATTCGATTTGCAGTCAGCAGCGTACGGACCCTCCTATCTAGGGCGTCGAGTTCGGTCTGAGTCCATTTGAGTATGCCGAAAGAGTACATCAAAACCGGCATGACCCAACCGTTGAAGGCGCGCACCTTGTTTCCGCCTGATAGAAGACTATTAAGTACTTTTTTCAAGCGACCAAAGAAGCGCTCCTTCAACGATTGCTTCATGTCAGTAACATTGATCCCTAACGCTTCCGACATACCCAAATACTTATAGGTTTCGGATGCGAAGAGGGCTCTAAGGTTTGTGGAAGCCGAGAGTTGGGTTCCCACGGATTCCACAATCTCCCCTCGCTTTACATGCATGACCGCACATTTGTCCACACCAAATTCCATCCTGATGGCGTCATTTATTTATCATTATCGTTTATCATTATCATTTTTCATTATCATTTACATACATCTTCCCTTGCATGTATTCATAGTAAATTATTTTATTTCACGATTTTTATAATTCAAGATGAAGCAGTATTGTAATATTATTATAATGTGTGAGATTTTTATTTCAATATGATCAGATCGTCTCCAGTGCAACAAAAATGAAGTAAAACTTTGATTAGGGGTGACCTAACATACAGGTTTTGTAAAAACTTAGCTTAGGCGCCAGTCTTCCACAAATTAATTATGAAATTGTATCTGTAGACTATTATTTACTATCTCTGTAATTTGCGGTAAGAAATAAATAAATAATTATTATTATATTATTAAAAACCTATCTGCCTAGCCTTTTCCCAACTATGTTCGAGTCGGTTTCCAGTCTAAACAGGTGCAGCAGAATACCAGTATTTCAAATGGAGCCAGTGGTGCCTATCTGACCAACACAACCTAGTAACTGGGCAACAACCCTTATTAGTAGCCAGTTTTAAACTGCACTCGCCGGAAGATCATCGAGGCTTTATAATGAAGACTCAGCTAATCACGGCAGACAACTTTATCGTTTGTTGTATTTCATAATCACTGATGCTCAGTTGTTGCTCTTGCAACCCCCTGCCCCTCCCCCTGCCCCTCCCCCTCTCGCTCGTCGCCAGTGATTCACGAGTGGAGCATAATGTGCGGCCGCTTACCGCAACTGAAGATTGAACATTTTCCCAATAAATTAATATTAATCCTGCGGAGTTAGGGAGCTCGTTGATTTATCTTATCCTTGGTGTTTGTGAGTTACTTTCTTAATTTACACGGTTCATCGGCTCTTATGGGACGCCGGCAAAAATAACTGCTCCATAATGTATGGAGGGACACTGGTTAGTTAACTTGGCGCCGCTCGACACTACCATACACTACGGACTATATGGTGCTTGAAGAGTATTTCAACCTTTTTTTTTTTTTTAACACTTGCAGTGAGTTTAATGTTTACGTAAGTTCGTGTTAAGCAATCTAATATGGTTTGCCCTAAGAGTAACTGAAGGGTTTAAGAGATCGCCCAGAGGACACGGTGGAGCACACGGTGGAGGTCTGCCCCGCTTGGGCGGAGCACCGCCGTGTCCTCGTAGAGGCGATCGGCAGCGGCGGCGACCTCTCGCGCCCGGCCCTGGTGCAAGCCATGGTCCGGGGCGAGAGGGAGTGGGAGGCAGTCACCTCCTTCTGCGAAGCAGTCATGCTAGCGAAGGAGGTGGCGGGACGGCTCAGGGAGAGAGCCTCCCGTCCCAGCCGCCGCGGGAGACGCTCCGGGCGTCGGGAGCCGCGTGACGACTCCCGGCCACCGTAGGCGCGGGCCTGCGGGCGGAGAGTAATGGGTAGCTCACCGTCCGATCAGGACCAGGCCCGTGCCGGACGGCGCGTACGTGTTCCACGCGCGCCTCAAAGATATGTCAGCATCGAGGATGGGCCCCATAGGGCCGAATCCTGCCGGGTCAGCGGGATCGTCCGAAAGGGTTACCGCTGGCCCGGAACATAAAGGGCTAAGGAAGGAACACGGGTGGATTTTAGTCAGTAAGAGTCTGACACTCCCTTCCGCTCCACCCAGAGCGGGAGGGGTCATTTGACGATTTCCCATCCGCAAAAAAAAAAAAAAGGGTTTAAGAGAACGAGTTTGGCATATATTAGGACTTAACCTATGGAATTACCGATTTTTGATACTAGATATCTTTCAGTCTATTTAGGATTCCAAATTAAAATTAATGTGTCATGCTATATTAATTGTGTAATTTATTTGTAGATATTTTGTTTTTAAAAATCATTTGTTTTTCACCAACTTATTTCCATTTTTATTCGGTATTTGGATTACTTTTTACAGGCGAAAATTTTCAAATTCTACGAGGCTGTGAAAAATGCCTCTAAAGAGTTCAATTATTTCCGTCCTCAGGATTTTTATAGCAGAGCCATCAAAGAACTTCCACTAAAATGGCTAAAGAACATCTCCACTAATGGCCAGTACTTCGATTAATGAAACATATAATTTCCTTTAAAAAAACATAAATAGATTTTAGCGTTAAAAATACTTTTTCACTGGCTCTGGTTAAATGCCCTCATTTTACGAAATAGTGAGATTTGGCTAGGGCTACGTGAATAGTTGAGATCTTAAATAGTGAGATTTGGCTAGGGCTACGTGAATAGTTGAGATCTTAAAAAATGCGTATTGACAAGAGCTACAAAATAGTCACTAAAAAAAAAATTGAAAAGGTAAAATTTTTTTTTTGGAAAATGCAAAAATGTTAAAAAAATCGCATTTTCTTCATGTCTTTTGTGATAAAATTGTCTATATCTCCAAAACTAAATTCGATATAAAAAAAAAACCGTCGGGGCATTGAGTTACACTACATTTTGAAAAAACCAAGATCTCTCTATCTCTTATGGTCTACGTATTTTGGACAACGCGCGGAAGGCGCTAGGCGTGTAGGGGCGAGGGCGAGGCGGTCCGCGGGCTGAGGAACAGTTCGCCGCCGGCCAGACTCAGCCGCGGTGGTGAGTGAGGGAACTTTTTAATCTTGAACACAACCATCTCTCGACGGTTACATTGGGGTAGATTTGGATTTCGGATGATGGTCATGGTCGTGGTCTTGTGGGTGTTGTCATTTCTCTAACTTTTGAGAAATTGTTGCACTTTCAAATTTCAAAGGTCGTGAAAGGCACGAGATCTGTGCATTTTTTCTTTGTAAAACGGTAGTTTCATAGGTAAGGACCTAATTCAATACATACAGAAACAGCTTGCAATTTTATCAAGATTTAAAGAAATACATCTTACGAGAACTATGCGACTTGTCACTTCACTTTAAATACTTGCCTTGTGACCCAGTCATTACACAAAGCTGGGTTTCAAACTTACGGTCACCGATCCTCTTCAGCGCTGCTCTGTCGTCAGTAGAGTGGGAAACATGATGACGGTTGCGGAGGGCTCATGAATACATTCGGCATGCTTATCCGCGCCGTACATCACGCGAGTGAGTGAGGAGCTACCCGACGGAACTGCTACTTGTATACCTACTTATTAACATGGACTGGAATTACTTCTTTCCTGGCTACTTCAAATTAGGACATAGCCTGTCTCAGAGTCGTGGATCACTCTTACTAGTTCCCGCCACTTTGCGGAGCTGTGATATGACTGACGGGGCAAGGCAGCGGCTGGTTCGATTCCTTGTTAGTGGGATGTAAATATAAGTTAAATTACCTACCTATAAGTAAATACCACAAGTGTAGCAGTTAGCCACAAGCCATCCTCCACTTTACCAGTATTATTACCGAAGTTGACTCACGATTACTTTACACTATCTTTTAATACGAAGATAAGCAGATTGCATTAATTAGTGATAAATGGTAACAGACATTCACATCATCATTCATTGATTCGCGATAATTTTAAGTACTATTTTTTCCTTATTCGGTGAGTAACTGTGGGATCGTTTTTAGAATTCTCTAATGTTAACACACTTTATCAATTTTGATTAGGAAGCACCGCCCTTTGTTTTTGAAACGAAGTTCTTTAACGCGGCTGGCGGAAGAAATAAACTGGTAGAAATTGGTACGAAACGGAGAAGCGTTCGTTATTCTCCTCCATGCGACATACAGGCGCAGGAACATCGACGCGCAGTTAGGTATGCTCCTCCATGCGACATACAGGCGCAGCAACATCGACGCGCAGTTAGGTATGCTCCTCCATGCGACATACAGGCGCAGGAACATCGACGCGCAGTTAGGTATGCTCCTCCATGCGAAATACAGGCGCAGGAATATCGACGCGCACTTAGGTATGCTCCTACATGCGACATACAGGCGACAGTATATGAGCGTGTGCTCACGACTATCGCGTGCGGAACTTTGTACCTGACGGGGTCCACCGACCGCACTTGTTTTATCTTTTATCTGGGGGCACGGCAGTGCCCCCGCCAAGTCGAGCAAAAAGCGGCACGGCCGTACCATCCTTTTCTCGAAGCAGTTCAGGCCATTTTCGACCCCCTATAGCTTCGTTTTTAACCGACTTGGTATTTCATGGATCTCACAACTTTTTACGGTAGAAGAACTGAGTTGCGAGACTTGGCTTTTTTTACAAGTTATGTTTTTGATGGCATCAATTTCTCACAACACACTAATTTTAAATATATTTGTCCATTTTGTTTTATGTGGTGTACAATAAAGTGATTATAGTTTATTAACTGCTCACACAAATGTCTCGCTGAAGGTGGCGTGTGTGTAATTTAGCTCCCTTGAAAATGGTTGAGCTGAATGGTGCTGATCTACGTACGTCATGTTCGTGAACGGGCGCCGTCAGTTGGCTGCTTCGGCTTATTTTTAATTATTTTATTTTTAGATTGTTGTTCTGTTATTAGTATTTGCTGTACTCTGGACGCTTTTAACGCGTACGTCTTTTTTTTACATCGTTTGTACATATAGGAAATATAAATTCAACAGTATTGATGTAACTAATATTTTTGTAAAAATATAATTTAAAAGAGTGTCTATGGAGTTTCTAGCCCGTTTTTCTGCATAGGTACGCTTTGAAATGGGCAACTAGCTTCATATTTTCTGACTGACTGACTTCTTGACAATTCAAAAGTGCCTGTAAATGGTTTAATTGAAATAAATGCTTTGAGTTTGTAAAAATAGCGTCCGAATGCCGCCGTAATGGTCTGAAACAATAGTAGTCAGTAGCTAGCTACAACGTAACAAACTACACTTGTATATTGTAGAGAGAGTCAGTAGCTAGCTACAACGTAACAAACTACACTTGTATATTGTAGAGAGAGTCAGTAGCTAGCTACAACGTAACAAACTACACTTGTATATTGTAGAGAGAGTCAGTAGCTAGCTACAATGTAACAAACTACACTTGTATATTGTAGAGAGAGTCAGTAGCTAGCTACAACGTAACAAACTACACTTGTATATTGTAGAGAGAGTCAGTAGCTAGCTACAACGTAACAAACTACACTTGTATATTGTAGAGAGAGTCAGTAGCTAGCTACAACGTAACAAACTACACTTGTATATTGTAGAGAGAGTCAGTAGCTAGCTACAACGTAACAAACTACACTTGTATATTGTAGAGAGAGTCAGTAGCTAGCTACAATGTAACAAACTACACTTGTATATTGTAGAGAGAGTCAGTAGCTAGCTACAACGTAACAAACTACACTTGTATATTGTAGAGAGTCAGTAGCTAGCTACAACGTGACAAACTACACTTGTATATTATAGAGAGAGTCGGTAGCTAGCTACAACGTGACAAACTACACTTGTATATTATAGAAAGAGTCGGTAGCTAGCTACAACGTGACAAACTACACTTGTATATTGTTTGCATGTGCCTACTATGGAGCCTCTCTTCATAAATACTACGTGCATAATGTTGGGTGCAAGATGTTACTGTCTTCTATTTGCAGGATACAAGATCTGTCGGTCGAAAACCATTGAATGACTTGGAAGCGTTTAGTTAAGAATCATAAAATCTAATTAAATACAGTGTGTCGAGTACATTGTTTTGTGTTGTGTGTGTGAGTGCGCACACTAAGATGCTCAATGCTCCGCCACCATAACTCACCGCCAACGACTTCATGTTCTATCTTAAACAATTTATTTAGAGCCGGCCCCCGCGCACACCCCCACACGGCTCCGCACAGCCCGGCACACCCCCGCACACCCCCGCATACGCCGGCTCACTCAAATTTTAAATTATCATTTGATTTCACGCGGCCATTGTTCACGAAAAATAACAGAGCAAAGATACGGCGCGGAAGACAAATGCGAAGTGGCTTTGTTTGTGGCGAAATATCATAAAAATGTAAGACGATAAAGTGGCGTGATTTATAAGCGCCGTGGCCCGTCTCCGCACTACCGCCGCGCCCGCACCGCTGCCGCCACGCTCCCGCACCGCCGCCGCACTGCTACCGCGTGTCCTTCTGTCCTTTATTGCGCTGCGCTTTGTCTTGAAGGAAACTATTTTGTATAAGTTTATATAAAGAAATGTGAACGGGCGGCGGCGGCGGGCGCCGCTGGCACTGGCTGGCAGTAAGCTGAAGTAACTACCGCTCGGTGCGCGGAGCGACCAACTAACGCGCACTTGTGGCTGAGTTATGTGCTGGAGACTGGAGAGTAACAGTACGAAATGAACCAAGAAAATAATAGAAATTTTGTGAACTTCAAAACAGGTGTTATTTGAATAAATCTTGGGGGTTGTCTACCAAGACTACAGTTTAGTCACGCCTATCCATTTATGGCCAACGAACGCGTAGCAGTCTTGTGTAGCAGAGCGTAGCTCGTAGACACGATGGCCGCGTAGCAGTCTTGTGTAGCAGAGCGTAGCTCGTAGACACGATGGCCGCGTAGCACACTGAGACCTTGCTGCCTTGCTGTGTATCAAAAATACCAATTGAGAGACGAACTTTAACCTCTTTTATGTTTAAATGTATTTATGTATTAGACATAAAACATGCTTCATCGTAGATACCAATGAAAGAGTAACAAGAAAACAAGGTATCTCGTTTGCCAAGTCATTATCAAATTGATGAAGTACCTTAACACTTATTCAAACAAGGTTGTGATTGTTGAAATATAAGTTTCTCAAAGTAAACTGGTAGCAAAATAAATTACTTTTAAGCGATCGCAGAGTTTTAAGTTGTCAACTAAATCCCACTTCCCACCAAAAACATTTTCATGTAAAATGTTGCCAAGACGAGACCACATATGGCTCGCACTGCCAAAAAGTTATCAGATCTCATGTAGAGCCAAGCTTCTAACTCTACACGCCCTAACTTCACAAACTCTACACCTTAGTCAAAATATGAGGCTTGGCCGTTTCGTTAATTGTATAACAGAAAAGTAATGAACAGTGAATAAATTTTTCACCTTACGCCCATGTGATGGTAGCGAAACAGCCAAGCCACATATTTTGACTAAGGTGTAGAGTTTGTGAAGTTAGGGCGTGTAGAGTTAGAAGCTTGGCTCTACATGAGATCTGATAACTTTTTGGCAGTGCGAGCCATATGTGGTCTCGTCTTGGCAACATTTTACATGAAAATGTTTTTGGTGGGATTTCACATCTTTTTGAAAGTTGCTTATGAATTTTTTTTTTTTGGTGTTTCTTTACTAAAAATCCTGAAATACATATTTTATTATTTATTACAAGGAGTTCCTATATCAATTTTCAGAACTCTAGCATCAAAATTTGCGGAAGTCTCGTACAAACTTCCATCCCCTAGTTTAAGGGGTGGGAGGGTAAAAGTTCCAAGTTTTAGAATTGTTTTGTTGTTTGTGTACTATTACTAGCTTACATACCAAATTTCAGCTTTGTAGGACTTCAGGAAGAACCTTAGAATATTCATGCTTATGAAAAAAAAAAATTGTTTTTTGGGGGTTGGGGGGTTCTTTACTAAAAATCCTGAAATATGTATTTTATTATTTATTACAAGGATTCCCTATATCAATTTTCAGAACTCTAGCATCAAAATTTGCGGAAGTCTCGTACAAACTTCCATCCCCTAGTTTAAGGGGTTGGAGGGTAAAAGTTCCAAGTTTTAGAATTGTTTTGTTGTTTGTGTACTATTACTAGCTTACATACCAAATTTCAGCTTTCTAGGACTTCAGGAAGAACCTTAGAATATTGATGCGTATGAAATAAAAAAATATTTTTTTGGGGGTTTGGGGGGTTATTTACTGAAAATCCTGAAATACGTATTTTATTATTTATAACAAGAAGTCCCTATATCAATTTTCAGAACTCTAGCATCAAAATCTGCGGAAGTCTCGTACAAACTTCCATCCCCTATTTTAAGGGGTTGGAGGGTAAAAGTTCCAAGTTTTAGAGTTTTTTTGTTATTTGTGTACTATTACTAGCTTACATACCAAATTTCAGCTTTCTAGGACTTCAGGAAGTACCTTAGAATATTGATGATCATCAGTGAGTCAGTGAGTCAGTGAGTAAGTGAATCAGTGACGAAATCGGGGTATTTTAGATATCAATAAATAAAATCTAAAGTATAAGAGCTATGCAATTGAAACTTTATAGGTTTAATAAGTCCACCACTGACATCATATCCCGAAAATTTTGTTTATCTGGTATAATCCAAACCCAAGTTATGAAGGTTCAAAAATACGACGAAGTGCTTCGAGAAAAGGTAGGTAGTGCCCTTGCGCTTCGCTTGGCTCGTCTTGGCGGGGGCACTCCCGTGCCCCCAGATAATTACTTACTATACTACCTCTACGAGAAGCGTTGTCGTTTATTATAATTCACTTCACTGGAATTGTATCAGTACTTAGCTAAATAAACATGGAACATACCTAAGAAACAGGAGCGATCTACAGTACGCAGCCGTTTTATCTGACACATAAACTTTTACAAAAGTAAAGATTAGTCAAGCCATGTCTGTCATTCATACCTGCGACAGTCTCTCTCTAAAAGCCGATGCACCATATGAACATCCTCGTAGGTACTAAGTGAGTCAGCAGCATATACTGCGGTATATGATCGCAGTATGTCGTGACAGCGTGAGCGCCTTATTACCGTCATGTTTATGACATTAGAGGGCAGCGCGCGGCGGCACGCGGACGGCTGCGGCGCGCGCGGCGGCCAAACAATTATTAGTCGCCAATTACCGGCCGCGACACATAGCGTCTGCCGTCGCAGCGACATACTGCACACACTGTGGACATCTGTAGCGGACACCGCACACATCCGTGTTGTATGACTGTACAGAACTTAGCGGGGAAGCGAGGGGTCATCAGAACAAGCGCTTACAACTTACGTGGAAACGGGCAGCACTTCTGTGTGGGTGTGTTAAGTGAGGCTCATGAAGGAAGACATCAGTGCAAGACAAAGAGCGAGTATAGTCAGCGCCGCCACACAACGCTCCCTAACATATTATAATAACTTCGCAAAACAGGGATAAAACAATTTCCCCCGGCGAAATTCATTTCGCGGACATTTCATTATGTGCCGAGATTGGATGAAGTTTTTGATGAAATTAAAGCGGGTGTGCGATGCAATTTCGCGAACTACGATCGTGTACACTTTTTAATATTATCAAAGAAAATTGTTTTGTGAACATTTTCACTTTCCATGTTCTGTTAGGGCGGGTGTGGAGGGGGCGGGGAGGGGGTGTATGCTCCGGTGAATATCGGAAATAGTTTCAGTAGACGAAGGAGTGACGCTTCAGAGAATTGTAGTTACATACTCAAACTGGGTGCGCTGCATCGAAGAACAGTTTAAGTAGACGAAGGAGTGACGCTTCAGAGAATTGTAGTTAGCTACTCAAACTGGGTGCGCTGCATCGAAGAACAGTTTAAGTAGACGAAGGAGTGACGCTTCAGAGAATTGTAGTTACCTACTCAAACTGGGTGCGCTGCATCGAAGGACAGTTTAAGTAATATGATGTTGCCGGTATTATGTAGCTAATATGAACAAGCGATTATTGGTGACTGGATACAATGTTGTTACGTATTCCTGCAATATGGAATAATTATGCATTAATTCAAGTCATATATAAATAAATTAATCGTTCAAAAAACATTAGAAAAACACGCTTTTATAAATGCACGTAAAAACAAAAAAGAAACCTCATCGTGTTCAAAGTCCATTACGTGGCCTTTCTCACAAGTGCAAACACGACAATGATACGATATTCTATCATGGAATGCCAGTGCCTATCTTCCGGCTTCATCATCAGACCTTGAAAAGTAATCGTGGTCAAAGTTCATTACAAGACTTTTCTAAGAAATCCAAAACAGCTATAATACGATTTTCCATCATGAAGTTCCAGTTCATATCTTCCGGCTCCATCATCAGATCAGTTCGACAGTACCATATTATTGTATTGTCATCAGAACTACATACAGCTGCCAATTTTCATTACGCTACGATCCTTGGAAGATGGTTAAATTAGTTACCTTAGAGTCCATTACATAGTTAGTTACATACATCATATCTTCCGGCTCCATCATCAGATCAGTTCGACAGTACCATATTATTGTATTGTCATCAGAACTACATACAGCTGCCAATTTTCATTACGCTACGACCCTTGGAAGATGGTTAAATTAGTTACCTTAGAGTCCATTACATAGTTAGTTACATACAGGTCGACCTAATAAAAGCGTGTTAAAAAAACTTTTTCACAAAAAAAAATAACCGACTTCCAAAAAACACTACAAAGTGAAAAATAACTTTAATTTCGGAAGTCGGTGTCTTTGGATCTGTATTTTAGTTTTTTGCCACCGACTTCCGAAATTAAAGTTATTTTTTACTTTGTAGTGTTTTTTGGAAGTCGGTTGTTTTTTTTTGTGAAAAAGTTTTTATTTTTCACTTTTTAGTGGGTCAGTTTGTTATTTATCTAATTTACAATAGCTTTTACAAAATATTGCTTTTCCCGATGCAAGGACGTTAATTGTTGAGGAGTTCTCCTAGTAAGAACCAGGAGAACTGGAGCTGAGAAGTCACCCTCAGCTCCACTTTACCATAAGCATTGTGACGAGCATAAATTGCTTAGCAACCACATTAAAGTACCAAATCGAATCGTAACCCGTGAAATGCTTATTATTGAGTAGTTCCGGTGGCCATCTGTGGTCTTCATTATCAGTTCCACTTCACCAAATGGTGCTTTCCGAAAGCAAATGCACGAGTTACTATAAAAAATACCCAAATCGCTATAGGTGTGCCTATAAAATTTGAGGGTTTCCCTCGATTTCCATGGGATTCCCTCATCAGATTCCGAGTTGGTGACAATGGGACCACCTCGAGACTATACCCTTTCAAACAAAAAAATAATTTTGAAAATCGGTCAATTGGCGGAGTAATCGCGTAACAAACAAACAAAAAAAAAACAAAAAAAACATACCGTCGAATTGAGAACCTCCTCCTTTTTTGAAGTCGGTTAAAAAACAGTGGCACTCCGGGATTGCCGACAGAAGTAAAAACAAAACACAAACAGAGTAGATACTTTGCTATCCCTCACTGACATATCGGATTTAAAACCGAGTACATCCCGAGGACTGCCGAACACATCCGAATGTAGCGCGGTATCAGTAACAGTGTCGCGAGTTCAATGCTTTTTTCCCATCTCAAAAAATGCCCAACGCGCCTAAAGACGTTTTTATTTAAAAAACCATATTACGTGAGCACGGCGGGCAATGTCGGGCAATGTCGGGCAATGTCGTTAGCCAAATAACTGATAATGTCCACCGCCACCATCACCAAGAGCACGTTGATGCTCTTTGAGCCGGTGAGCTGACGTGATTGGTGTGTTGTTGGCATGGAATTAGTATGTACTGTTGTTGGATCTTTGGGACAACTCATTGACGTTAGTCGACGTCTCGTAGTTGAACTTCATCGCTGTATGATGAAGGTGATGAGGCAGGTTACCGCGGTAGGTATTGTTCAACACCCCCCGCCCCTCACCCGGTGATTCGTATGCATGGAATATCCACGTAATTTGCGAACTCATTGCGTGGATCAAGGTGAGATTTAAAAAAGTCGGTCGAGAAAATAAGAAAAATTCTTGGCTTGGCGCAAGAGCCGACACCCGAGCGCCGAGTGCCGGGTGCCGGGAGCCGAGAAGGGAAGGCAGGGCCTTTATAATGCAAATGGTACTGATTGTTCCCATCGCTTCGGATTCCACTAATTTACGACACCTCCACGTGGAACTCCAATTTCCGAAGACGTTTCGTTCGGCTATTCCCGGCGGCGCGGAGATATTTAGAGTGCTCTGGCGAGGAAATTATCGTAATGTTTGGAGCACAGTCAAGCATCGTGACTAATATTGTGCGTGCCGCCATTTATCAAGATACATGTGTAAGTACTTACACATATTTTTATGAAAGGCTTGGGTTTGAAACCTAACGAACTCCTCAACAAAGAATGACTTCGACTTGAATGTTGCTTGTTCGTCAAGGTATTTGCGACTTTTTCACCAACTTTTCAAGTGTCACATAAATATCGTGCTCCCTAAACTACCTTCTGGACTATTTAGAATCTATAAGGAATAAATGGTTTATCTATGTATCGTACCTTTTCCTGTAGTCGGTGTCTGTGAAGGTGAACACTGCAGCTCGTTATCTGCATATTCACTTGAAAAGTTATAAATTAATAAAATAAAGAAGGGCATGAAGCGAATGAATAAGTCAGTGTATAATTTAGTATAAGAAGGATTTTGCTAGAGCCGATTTCAGATCGCGCTAACTTTAAAGCTGGCTCAGAACTTTCTTATAGATAATCTGTTCCCGACTAGGTAGGTATATATCCTGTACATCTTTAACTTTTATCTATTTTTCAAGTTCTCAAATAAAACCTACAAAGAGTTAGGTACAAACAAAACACATTAATTGTTTCAATCACAAATACTGCTTTATACAATAAGTGGACTGTCATTACCGCTGTATAAAATATGTAGTTCACGTAAGTATTTAAATGCAATGACATGGATTACAGCAAGTTGGAATAACCATCCGGTAATGACAAACTGACGAATAGGCGCGCGGGTGAACGGTGCGTGGTAAATACGCGCCTCATTTGTCTGGCAAGCTCGTAATGCGCGTATGAATGAGCGGTGACGACGCGCCGCGCATATACGACGCACGATGTGATGCGGACTCGGCTCACCTCCACCATACTGGACATTTTTAAGATAATAAAAATATACGGTCGAATTGAGAAACCTCTTCCTTTTTTGAAGTCGGTTAAAAAGCAGAGACAAACTGGTCCCACGTACGCAACACGTGTAACATCATGAGACCAGCACTCTTGATTTTATACAAAAAACTATGCATTAGAAAAATACTTCTCGAATGCAACGTACATAATTATAGGCGGATACCTACGGGTAAGTAATATATGATCACTAATATTTACAAGATATAACTACTGAAACTATAAGTACTTTTATTTGATATAGTGATCAGTTTAATAAACGATTGATATAATTTTTAAGTAACTTAATTTATTTATGCATATGTATATAAAATCGTTTGTTAAAGCTCTCAAAAGACATAAAACCTGTTTAGTCTAATATGACAAAACACTTTTTTTATAATTTCTATCATAGTAGGTATACCTAGTAACTGATACCTAGTAGCTACCACCTGCCAAGATAGCTCAACGGAACCCCGTTTTGAATCGGGGTGTTAACCATGCACGCAGCATGCAAGCAAGCATGCAGCATGCAGCAGGCATGGTTTCTGTCACGGCTCCGGTGCTGCGAGGCTCCGACGGTCCCAACGCGAGCTTATCGTCGCAGATGGTTGAAACGCTCACCACTGCAGCGACGGCTTGCCGCAGCCTCAGCCGCTGCGGAGAGGGTTACACCCACCTGCTCCTTAGCTCGCGGGCCGCCTCGCCCCTCCGCGCCTACGTGGGTTTAAATTACACTCCAGGGGTAGGGCAGACAAGACTACGTGGAGTCGATTTTGCAGCGATTCGTTTCTGTCCAATGATTTCAAAAGTATTTGCACATTTCAGCCATTGGCCACACAATGGCCGCCATTGTAAAATAATTGTCGTTGTAGATAAAAATGTGTTTATTTAATCATTTAATTGCAACAAAAATAATGTAAGGATACATTCCGATGATACGATATCCCATGTTTCTTTTTAATTTTTGTATCGTAATTTTTGCAGCCTTTTACCACGCAACTAGGCATTTTTATGACAGGCATATACATGTTCTCTTCCTCGCGCGCACCACTGTCAACTGAGTCGCGTTGGCCCTAAAACCGTCATTTTAGGGCCAGCGCGTTGGTGCCATTTAGTCGCGCGGTTAGCCCGGTCCTTAAGCTAGTAATATATATATGTCAATGTTTCTGTCACTTACTTTTGTAGCATGTTGTGCTACAAAAGTAAGTGAACCATAATGAGGGTATCAATATATATTTTAATTAAAAAATAAATAAATAAACTTAGGCACATACCTAATAGTAATAGGTACCTATATTTGACTATAATAACCCCGAGACCAAGTCAGGAGCTAAAATCTTCAAATATTTAATTGACGTTGTACTGCTTATGATAATGTAAGATGCATGTAGACAATTGTCATTCTGTACTTATTTGACTGTCCGATATATTTCGATGAGTGAAAAAAAAAACCTTTGTGACAGACAGACAAGAAAGTAATCATAAATTCAGTAGAATTGATAGCAAAATGAAACTTATTATATCCGCATAACTCGGGAATATTTAGCACTGAAAACATTTAGGCCACTTGATGGGTCTCTACAAGCTTATGTTGCTAATACGCCGCACCGCTCGCGACATTTATTACGCGATTGAAGGCCACGCACACCGACAACTTGTCACAAGATTACCGGAATTGACACACGGCTTTCGCGAGCATTGGAGCACTAATTAAAGTAGAATAATAATAGAATAGAAGTCTGGTCCAATGTCCTATGCTGGTCCTGTTCCACAACCACAACTAATTGATTAACACTTGAAAAAAAATACTCTTGGAGCTGCTCAAGATTGTAAGACTATCTTTGCATTGCATAAACTCAATTTCCTTTGTATTGTATAATTGCATAGCACAGATGTGAGTTCTATGTACCCTATAGCTACCATTTACCGTGTAATAATGGCTTTCATTGACTTGAATGTGCCCTGGCGGCTGATAGTAGGTCATGCTCACTGAAATGTCTCGCTGACTGTGGCGTGTGTGTTGGATCATTTAGCTCCCTTGAAAATGGTTGAGCTGAATGGTGCTGATCTATGCGTCATGTTCGTGAACGGGCGCCGTCAGTTGGGGCTGGCCATCACTTAGCTGCCTCGGCTTATTTTTATTAATTATTTTATGTTCTCTATTCTTGACAATCCCACTGCTCCTTCTTACTTGACTTCCCAAATTCAATATTTATGCTCTGCCCATGCTAAGAATCTTCGATCCACTAACAATCGTCTTCTACGATGTCCTTCTCACCGTTCTGGCTTCATTCGGTCTTCTTTCTTTGTCCAAGCGGTCTTTCTTTGGAATGCGCTCCCTCTGAACATCAGGATGGCAACCAGTCGGTTATCTTTTAAAGTTAAGGCACGTGAACATATCCGTCAAAAGTTGGCCGTTACATCTCAGCGCTGATTTGCTGGATTCGTTTTCTCCTCTACCGATAATTTGTTTCTCCTCAAAGATTTTGTTTATATGTATGTATGTATGTATCTATCTATGTATTAGTATCTATTCTTGTATTATATAGTCATTTCCT
Organism: Oligia latruncula; assembly: GCA_948474745.1. Taxonomy (NCBI): domain Eukaryota; kingdom Metazoa; phylum Arthropoda; class Insecta; order Lepidoptera; family Noctuidae; genus Oligia; species Oligia latruncula. Next base: position 319,521 of record OX419699.1, read on the forward strand.
ACCTATTTATCCCTTTTGTTGCACCTGCCATGTTTTGTCTCTGCATCACCCTAAGGTTGACTGGTAGAAAATGCCTCAGGCATTAAGTCCGCCTTTGTACAGTATTTCTTTTACTTGTGCATAAAGTGTTAATAAATAAATAAATAAATAAATAAAAAAAAGGAGGTTATCAATTCGACACGTATGTATGTTATATTATTGGAATAGGCTATTTGACTGGTTTCTGATAAACATCTCAGATTATTTAATGGTGTCTAACGAGCCCACAAAAACCTATTACTTCAAATTGCATAATGTATTTCTTTTAGAAAATAGTAAATAAAAATGTACTGTTTAAATAAGCCGCCAAAACGCTATCTTTAACAATATGGCGTCGTGACGTCACAATACACGTAAACAAACGTTGAAACGGTCGAGATACTAGACAAAAGTCATCTGTTCTGTCAACGATAGACAGAGATTGACTATATCATGACGTCATCATAAGTTCAGCCAATCCAGACCGTTTTCGATTACGTGGCGCCAGATTTAAAAAGATGAAGTTTTTTCGGGATTTTTTTAATAAATAATACATTGTTTTGTAGTAAAATTAATGCAAATCGATTTTAAAAGCGATAATCTATACGAGTGTCAATAATTATGACCTTATTTTTTACATTGTCAAATAGCCTATTGCATTATATTCACATATGATGATCTATTAGGGCTTCCAAACAAATATACAAAATTTCATAGACGTATGTATGTATGTATGTATGTTTGTCCACGCATATCTCCGGAACTATTATTAATCGGATCGTGACCATTTTTTTTTATTGGCTTACATTTTCTTCAACTTAGGGAACAGTGCCAGTTTCATCAAGATCGATTCAGTCATTTTCAAGATATGGACTAATGCGTGTAAGTGTGACGGCCTGGCTTATTGATAGGAGCTACGGGTGTAGTGTGAAAGGGAGAACATCTCAAAACCTTGGTCAAATACTAGTGCAAAAACTAAAAATTACGAAATAAAAAGTAATTTAAAAAAATTAAACCGACTTCAAAAAGAAATTAACTCAAAATTATGAAATAACTTTAATTTCGGAAGTCGGTGTCTTGGGATCTGTATTTTAGTTTTATGCCACCGACTTCCGAAATTAAAGTTATTTCATCATCATCATTTCAGCCGAAAGACGTCCACTGCTGGACATAGGCCTCCCCCAAGCACTTCCACTTCGACCGGAAGTCGGTTTAATTTTTTTAAATTACTTTTTTTTTACATCGTTCTCACATTATTTAATTATAAATTCAAAAGTAATGATGTAACTAATATTTTTGTAAAATATAATTAAAAAAATGGAGAAGAACGGGCAAGAAACTCTATGGACAATTCCATGGAGTTTCTTGCCCGTTCTTCTCCATAGGTACCTACGCTTTGGAATGGGCAACTAGCTTCATATTTTCTGACTGACCGTCTTCTTGACAATTCAAAAGTGCCTGTTAATGGTTTAATTGTAATAAATGCTTTGAGTTTGAGAAACAAAAGATTAAATGATGTATGTAAAACAACAAAAGGAGTTGGCTATCGGTCCACAAGTTGGAGACAAGCTGGGTCCAGAAATGGACACAAATAAAACAAAATGTGTTATGAAGCAATAATAGTGTTTCAAAGCCCTGTATATTTTTGTTCATCGTAAGACTTCGTGAAGGGCCATAAGACCCTTAACAAAGGGCTCTAGGTCTACCTACCTAAAACACCTGACAAAGAAAGCAATCATTATATCAAATCAATCATAAAACAGAAACTGTTCACCACATATTCTAATATTTACACAATTAAGTAAGTACCAGCGAGCGTAGGCGTAGGTCCCAACACATAACTCTCTATAGAAACTAACATGAAAGTTGTAAACCGCTAACACATGTAGTGCGACATATTTCTTCGGGCCTGCAATGATAATCACGTAACTGCCTACAGCGCACTTTAATATGAAACTCTCTCGCGACACAAACTAGCGGTCGTTCAGTGCGTGGGGCCTGTAGAGTATGCGATAGTACGTATCGCTGGGGTGCCGTGGTCGCAGGCTGAACTGCACGGAAGCTCGACTCCTCTACCTTGTCGCGAGGGTACGCACACACGCATAAGCGCTCATTACGCGGACCTTGTAACTGGTCTACAGAGAACAGCGAGTGAAGCCCCGGGAAACTCTCCTGTAAGACAAGGATGTGTATGTGTGCGTGCGTTCTCGATGACTATAGGATGTCGATTAGAATGAGTGTTGTTGGTAATGTGTTCCGCGTTGAGGGGATATGACGCCGCGTGCGCAATTATATGTAAATCTGAGAGGTGCGGGGCACGGGCGGGGTGGGGGAGGGGTGACATTAGCGGATTGTTCGCGTTATGTTTGATAATAGGAGTTTAAGTGTCGCTCACGTGTTCCTACGTAGTCGTAATGACGCGGACAACTAGTGGTGACGCGCGAACCCGCCCGGTGGCCACAACATTGGCAGTGTACAGTCGGAGAAAAATATTTTTTAAGCAGATTGACATACCAATGAATTAACCGAGGTGTAGCCATTACATACGAGTCTCAAACACTCTTAATACAAATTAAAAACATTTAGTCGTTTTTTTTCAGGTTAAACTGAAGTCTTAATGAATGTAACTACCTACATAAGTACAGTCGAACCAACTACTTAATTAGTTTACATTTTACACGTGGGTGAAGTCATAGTTATACACACAAACACTAAATAATACGAGCGAGCTCTGTTTTTATTAGTGTGTGTAATGGCATACCAATTACCATATACCAATAAATGGTAATCATTTATTTATGTTACTGAATGAGATATAATATTTCGCATGATATTACTATAGCAACCTTGGCACACACTTGGTTTTTGGTCAGGGAACGAGAAGTCGTAAGTTCAAACCTTGGGTGCAACGATATATTCTTTTTGTATTCATTATTTTGTTAAAACATTGCATAAACTTGAATTTAAAACGATTCGATCCCGTTCATGGATGAGTAATGAAGTTTGCAACGTTTGAGACAACCCCGGAACTCTCAGGCCATTTTATTTTGACTGTTTAGAAAATAACTACTTAACCACAATTAAAAAAAATGGTTTCAATTTATAACAAATTAGCTTTCTTAGTTGTCAATCTAAGAGTATGTGCATTATAATTATACTGAATTTATTTATACTACCTACTCATACTTATTCGTGTTTATTGAAAATTAAGGAGAAACACGGCTATAATTATTTATGCTTGATTATTTGAGATTTGAGGGATGCCAATTTTTACGACGACTCTTCTAATAAATTCCGAAAAAAAACTACATTTTATGTCTTAGGGTAGTTATTTAAGACCCAATTTTTAAGATCCAGTTGCAATCAATACAGACAGATTTTGTTGTTGTCAGACCTTTTAGGTTCTAAAATTTTACTATTTGAACTGAAAAATATGCTGGATGAACTATAAATCCGACAATTTGGTTCAAAAATGTAAATAATGTGTATTAAAAATATCTATTATGTTAGTTAACAACAGAATAGAATAGAATAGAATACTCTACAGACCCTATGGCTTGGGACAAATATCATTTCAACGGCCGAACTTAAGTTCTAAATATGCTTAATACATGGTGTTACAAAACTACCCGTAAAGCCGAAAGGAGGTTAAATAGGGCCTTATAACGAGTCTATTCACAATATTTAAGAACCGTAGTAACGCTGCGCTGTATAACATACCCCAAAAAAATATTATTATTTTCACTGATGTGCAAACCCTATTTCTGTAAAATTAAAGAGTAAACTACGCAGAATGTACCTACATTTCTACCTAATTCGCGGAACGACAAAATTCTAAATAGTTGTAGGATATCGATTAGAAGATTTGAAATTGACAACATATTTTTTTTCCAACTTGTCATTTTTTGAAGTCAGTACTTGAGTATAATGACATCCTTGTATTGAGGTAGCAAACATTTATGAATGAAAAATATAAAAACTATTAAAGTAGACAATTATTAAGTAAAATAGGTACGTAGGCCTTTCTATTAAATAATCTGGTTCCCTGACATGACAGTTTACTAGGGTTGACAACATTTTTGACTTTGATAATTAATTATATTTTTTACGGGGTATTTTGTAACACGTTGTATAAGACTATTTGGCACTGAGTTTATTTGATTGGTATACGTTCTATTGTTAAATGAGTCTTTATAGCCTCTTCCATCCATACATTGAACTGAATTAAAAATTTGTTTAATTAATTTTGTGGCGTGAGGACTTTAATTGGATAAAATTTCCTGAGGTACTGCAGTTAGCCATTTAATGTGGGGATAAGTGTACAGCTCTTACCATCAAAAGCGACTTCTACGTTGGTGATTTGAATGCAGGTACAGGTACCGTGTAGATGGCCTAAAATACTACCTAGATCAGAAGTATTATTTTAAATGTATTATTTTAAATGACGGCACGGTTGGCGCAGTGGTTATGCGATTGACTGCTGCGCTGCGTGTCGCGGGTTCGATTCCCGCACGGAACAAATATTTGTATGACCTACAAGTAGTTGTTCCGGGTCTGGCTGTTTGTGTATGTGAGTTTAAATTTTTGTAAACACACCCACGACACAGGAGAAATTCCTAGTGTGGGGCAACGTTTTAAAAAAAAAAAAAAAAAATAATGTGGAAGTCGCTTTCTTGTGTTTGGGTGTTTGCTAATGAATCACGCCTTATTGGCTGAACGTGTTTGGGTGAAATATGGCACACGAGTAGACCATGACCTTCTGGTTAGGTATTCTATGTCCTAATCCATTAGGACATAGAATACTATTTTTTCCGGTAGTACGGTTCAGTGAAATAATCTGACCGGTACGGATGAAGCCGCTAGCAAAAGCATGAAAATATCTTCATAAAAGTGTAGAGGAAAAGAAAGTTTAGGACACGTAACTCCACATGCATGCTTTGCGTAAGTTTAGGAGGAGCTCTTCTCAATTATTTAATCTCGACACCGTTGGAACCTTTGATTATAGCACGGATGATTACAGTAACGAAAATAGTGTTTTACATAACTGCTTATTTAAAGTCGATTTGTTGCAGTTCTTTTCGGACTTCGAACTGGGGAGAGTTCTAAGTCCCTCAGATTACCAAGACATCCGTGAAATGGAGAACGTTGAAAGTGTTCGATCCACTTGGGTTGCTGTTGTATGTATGTATGTCCGTGCATAAAATTAGTACAGTTCTTGTTTCAAGACCAGTGGTCTTCTAAGCTAGACTGAGATGGTCCTGTGACAACAGATTTTTGTAAAAACTAGTAGTTTGGTTATAAAATTTTAAAATTTAGCCCAGTTTCTTCGGAGGTTTTTTTTTTTTGCCTTTGGGAAATCATCAAATGACAAGGGTCATTTTAGTGGAAGTTCTTTGATGGCTCTGCTATAAAAATCCTGAGGACGGAAATAATTGAACTCTTTAGAGGCATTTTTCACAGCCTCGTAGAATTTGAAAATTTTCGCCTGTAAAAAGTTATCCAAATCTATACATATAATAAATCTGTAGACGAGGCGTTTCTGTACATTGAAAATATTAAAAAAAAAAATAGTTGGGGTGTTATAGGATAACCAACAGATGCCATTTCATCAATTTTTAGAATTTTTGTCTGTTTGTCGGTTTGTCGGTTTGTCTGTTTGTCTGTTTGGATGTGACAAAATTTGATTTGAACACGTTCAACGTAAAAAGTACCAAACCAATATGGTAAATTTTTATACTCAAATATAGTGTAGAACTCGGAGTAGTAGTTAGTTTTGGTTTCATCGCAATCGCTTCACTGTATCAAAAGATATAATCAATTTAATGTATTCTACAACAACTTTCATTACGTAAGTTGGATACACGTAATGACATCTATTGGCGCTTTATAGTACTAACGAAAACATAATTATTGTGTTTATAACATTATTATGTGAATAATCACGTCATGCAGGCTTACCTATAAGATGACTATCACAGTCACTTCTGCCTGTGTTATTTGAAAAAGTAATGATTACATAATATAATGTTAATCGCTTTCGATTGTTGGTTGATTAGTGGCGCTAAAAGAATTTCAAATAAAAAGTGAGGATAATGTAAGATAATATTATGTGATGTGGTGTTCTGAGTGATAAAGATTGCAATGATAAATGAATTTATTTTTGTAAGTAGGTTTGTACAAACACTTTTACACGTCAATCATGTTTTTATTTTTTAAACTAGATGAAGTCGTCGTTTCCTATCTGACTACTCTGAGAAGAAAGGCCGAAATAAACACACACACGGGCAACTTTATGTAGGAGCTCTTTCGAGGGGCAAGCAACCTTTCTAACATTGTTAACAGAGAAGCATTTTCTTAGTGACATAAGGTTTTAAGATCATAATTATCATACTTTCATAGTTTTTTGCCTTTTTTCTCGAATTTTTTTAAATTTCTTTACCATGATAACGCTTCAACGCACACCTCAAGACGGGCTGTTGATTTGTTGAGTATAGGTTCGGCAGGTGCACACCCTTTTTTTTTGTTTCCGGGGTGGAAAATCTTCATGGATGTCCGCCGCCCTGGAACGGGCGGCGAGGTCTGTCAGGCTCTTACTGACTAAAAATCAACCCAGTGTTCCGTCTCACACCTACGTCGGGGGTTGCGGGACCGTACGATCCTTCCGCAACCCCCGACTGGTGACGTCAAAGAGGGGCGCGCGTGGAACACTACGCGCCGCCAGCTCAAGTCCTGATGTGTTGGCGGTGACAGACGTCCCCGAATTCGTCGCCCCTGGACCCGTTTAGGGGGGCTGGAAGAGGGCGTTGTACGCCCTCCGCCGACGCCCGATGCGCCTACTGCGGGCCGGGTGAGTGGATGAGATCTCCCTCTCCCTTTCCACAGTCTCCTTCTGCGAGACGACCGTTTCGCAGAAGGAAACCACCGCGTCCCAGGACTCTTCGCTGCCGTCGACTCGACTACGGCCGGCAGCGATACGTCAAGGTGCACACCCAATACAAGTAGCACTGCCATGTCGTAAAAAGGTATTGTAAATTATGTTTTCGAGACAATAACTAAATTTTTAGCCATTGTCTTGGTTAAAACCATATCGAACCTTTTTTTTTTCGGATGGGAAATCATCAAATGACCCCTCCCGCTCTGGGTGGAGCGGAAGGGAGTGTCAGACTCTTACTGACTAAAACCCAGCTACCCATTACTCTCCGCCCGCAGGCCCGCGCCTACGGTGGCCGGGAGTCGTCACGCGGCTCCCGACGCCCGGAGCGTCTCCCACGGTGGCTGGGACGGGAGGCTCTCTCCATGAGCCATCCCGCCACCTCCTTTGCTAGCATGACTGCTTCGCAGAAGGAGGTGACTGCCTCCCACTCCCTCTCGCCCCGGACCATGGCTTGCACCAGGGCCGGACGCGAGAGGTCGCCGCCGCTGCCAATCGCCTCTACGAGGACACGGCGGTGCTCCTAGCAATGGTGACACCCGGGCGTTTCCTCCCGCCTGATGATGTGCAGGAACCTCCCGAAACTTCCGTGTCCGGTGAGGACCTGCGTCAGGCGGTAGGTGAGGGCGCCGTGGCGCCTCTCTAGCCACTCCTTAAAGAGGGGTCTTATCGCCGCTATCGCGGCGTGCCCTGCGCTGGGTAGCGACAGTCGCTCTTTCCATGCCGCCATGAGATCGCGCCGGAGATCTGTCCGCTCCGCACCGATTTGCCGCGGAAGCGGATCTTCCCCCTGGCGTAGTGCCTCCGCGCGCCACTCATACAGGCGCGCGAGGACTATCGCCTCCAGATCCCATGGCGGCCCCGACACGTTCCAGTTTGGGGGCCAAACGTCGGAAATGCACCATATCGACCCTCAAGGTATCTTATGGTAAATGGACATAATATGGCTATTTGGTCAGACAATCAGCCTCGAGCAGGCGCTTTCATTTTTATTTATCCTCAAAAATCAAAGTGACACTTCGTCGCATTGTCATTATGAACCCTGAAGACGCAGTGACTGCTGTGCAGTCGAAAGGGCTATGGTTGAGAACCCCAGGCAAGGAAAGCGTTACCAGACAAGATCGGAAGATTTTTCCTTTTACACCTTTCCTAAGCGACACATTATTGTGTTCCGACATCCACGCGAACGAAGTCGCGGGCACAGCTAGTACCGAATAAAAATGGAAATAAGTTGGTGAAAAACAAATGATTTTGAAAAACAAAATATCTACAAATAAATTAGGTACACAATTAATATAGCATGACACATTAATTTTAATTTGGAATTCTAAATAGACTGAAAGATATCTAGTATCAAAAATCGGTAATTCCATAGGTTAAGTCCTAATATATGCCAAACTCGTTCTCTTAAACCCTTTTTTTTTTTTGCGGATGGGAAATCATCAAATGACCCCTCCCGCTCTGGGTGGAGCGGAACGGAGTGTCAGACTTTTACTGACTAAAACCCACCCGTGTGCCTTCCTTAGCCCTTTATGTTCCGGGCCAGCGGTAACCCTTTCGGACAATCCCGCTGACCCGGCAGGCTTCGCCCCTATGGGGCCCCTCCTCGATGCTGACATCTCTTTGAGGCGCGCGTGGAACACGTACGCGCCGTCCGGCACGGGCCTGGTCCTGATCGGACGGTGAGCTACCCATTACTCTCCGCCCGCAGGCCCGCGCCTACGGTGGCCGGGAGTCGTCGCGCGGCTCCCGACGCCCGGAGCGTCTCCCGCGGCAGCTGGGACGGGAGGCTCTCTCCCTGAGCCGTCCCGCCACCTCTTTCGCTAGCATGACTGCTTCGCAGAAGGAGGTGACTGCCTCCCACTCCCTCTCGCCCCGGATCATGGCTTGCACCAGGGCCGGGCGCGAGAGGTCGCCGCCGCTGCCGATCGCCTCTACGAGGACACGGCGGTGCTCCGCCCAAGCGGGGCAGACCTCCACCGTGTGCTCCACCGTGTCCTCTGGGCGATCCTGGCAATGGTGACACCCGGGCGTTTCCTCCCGCCTGATGATGTGCAGGAACCTCCCGAAACTTCCGTGTCCGGTGAGGACCTGCGTCAGGCGGTAGGTGAGGGCGCCGTGGCGCCTCTCTAGCCACTCCTCAAAGAGGGGTCTTATGCCTGGGTCTTATGCCCTGCGCTGGGTTGTGACAGTCGTTCCTTCCATGTCGCCAAGAGATCGCGCCGGAGCTCAGTCCGCTCCGCAGCGATTTGCCGCGGAAGCGGAACTTCTCCCCGGCGTAGTGCCTCCGCGTGCCACTCATATCCGCGCGCGAGGACTATCGCCTCCAGATCCCATGGCGGCAGTCCGGCAATGAGGCTTGCCGCCTCGCCAGAGATCGTGCGGTAGCCCCGGATAAGCCTGATACAGTTTCTTCGGAGGGCTCTGTGCTAAACCCCTCGCGACAGACTATACATTGCGTGTATTTGAATCTTTTAAGAATCAGTAGGACCAAAGAAAAGAAGAAATGAGGTTGTTGTTGCGTTGAAAAACACGAGTGGTTCCGCTTAATTTCAGCCAGCATACCGCGGTCATAATTATGTGGTGCAGCAGTTATCTCGGGATGGTTGGAGACTCCTCCAAGAGATGTCAACATCTTTGTAAAGAATGGAGTAAACTATACAAGGTTAAATTTAAGTCATTCTGGACCTCTTAAGGGGTCATTGTACTCATCATTATGAACAACTTTTACTATAGGACCAAACCTGAAATCGCGAAAAAAAAATCAGCTGCTCCCTACATTTTGACGAGATAGGTATACGAACATAAATGTGGAACAGCTGATTTTTTTTTCGCGATTTCAGGTTTGGTCCGTTATTATTCAGTCAGTTATTATTATTATTATTTATGTAAAATTCTTACAAAGAGACATCGGAAAGCGGTCCTGGGTTAATAACTCTCGTGAACTCAGAGGAGGCGTGTTAATAAGGTTAGCGCGTATTATAGGATCTGCAGCCGCCCGACGGCCCGACGCAGTCCGACACAGCCCGACACAGCCCGACACAGCCCGACACGACCCGACAGTGCTCCGATGTAAATAAATACATTAACGCACGACTCAATTTACGGTGTTTACCCCCGACCTGTTATTAAGGGGAACGCACACCTTTCCCGCACATAACACAAGCATTTTTATTTACAATGAAGGGCGTTAATTGCTCCGCGATGCGTAGGTACTTACGAGCCGGGCGTATGTGCAGGCTTTTGTATGAATACCAAGAGCGATAACATTTGATGTGTGACGCTCTCGGGGTGATGACAAGTGTATGCTCGCCTTTTACCTCTTAGTACGGAGACGCTCCGGGCTTTGGGAGCCACGTGACGACTCCCGGACACCGTAGGCGCGGGCCTGCGGGCGGGGAGTAATGGGTAGCTCAACGTCCGATCAGGACCAGGCCCATACTGGATGGCGCGTACGTGTTCCACGCGCGCCTCAAAGAGATGTCAGCATCAAGGAAGGGGCCCCTTAGGGCCGAAGCCTGCCGGGTCAGCGGGATTGTCCGAAAGGGTTACCGCTGGCCCGGAACATAAAGGGCTAAGGAAGGAATACGGGTGGGTTTTAGTCAGTAAGAGTCTGACACTCCCTTCGTTCCACCCAGAGCGGGAGGGGTCATTTGATGATTTCCCATCCGCAAAAAGAAAAATAAAAAGTATCTGATTATCGGAGATAAGTTGCGTCGCTGATGACCCTGTCGGCGAAGAGTCCTGTCGGCAAAGTGTCCTGTCGGCGAAGAGTCCCGTCGAAGTAAAGTCTTGTCGGTGTTCAGTCTGTCGGCGTAGTGTCTGTCGGCGTATAGTCGTACACTCATATCCGGGTGGTAGATACATTATGGTGAAATAACAAATCTAAGTATCCGGACACTTAATTCAGAATTCCAGCCCGGTGGGGACCTAGCCATTAGAGTCATTGATTAACAAAAATATGACAGGGGCATCATATTCACTTGACCAGGTACCAACTGAAACAGAGCAAGTCCAGTCAAATGATTAGTGGACTAAATGGTTGTTTACTTCATTATTTATATTACTCTCCGTAGTTATACCACCACGGAGAAATGTGGAAAACCACCATTTTGTCCACTCATCATTTGGCAGGGCAGGGCCATCATAATTTTTCCGCTGCGGTCTGCATACTCAATGTGCATTGTTTAGACTAACTTCTACGTTCTTCCGGCTCCTCGCATTGTATCACATTGTAGTCAAGTTATTACGAGTTGCAGCATCACTTTAGAAAGGCGTACACGACTTGTTAATTTCCTCTGAATGGCGATAGCCTTTGTAGCAATAAAACATTACATTGTATCTCATTGTGTTTGGAGATTTGATTGGATACCTCTCACGCATAAAACATTTGACAAACGGTGTACACCATTTGTTATAGCCATCTGCAGCAATTTCCTAGTTCTACTTGCCCGACACTACAAAAAGATACGTACCTAACAGTACTTACTTCACCTACCTAGCCTTTTCCGAAGTATGTTGGGGTCAGCTTCCAGTCTTACCGGATGCAGCTGACAACAACAGAGCTAAGTACAACAGTTGGCTTACTATGTTGCTACGTTGCTTCAACGTTCTAACTTGTGTATAAGCGACAGAAGCTACCTGATTATAATAGGACCATTCCCAAACAGGCGTCTTCGTGTTTTAGTTTCTTCAAATGTTGATTGAACTTCTGTACTTGCTCGTATACTTGTATCCGGTATGTATACTTGTATGTTCATCGCTCAGCTCTCAATAACCTCCGAGCCGCAAGTATCGCACTAATGGCTCTGTTTGGGAAACTCGGCGTTATAGTAATTTATTTGATTTGAGTCCAGGAGCTGACCAACGACGGCAATTTGCAAGAAATATCTAAACAGATTCTCAATTTATTTGAAAGCCTAGGTTAGGTATGTGAAAAATAGAATCATCCACCAAGTCGTGTGATAATGCCAAACATCCTACGGATCAAGCTCACCGGGTGCCATGTGTTGTGGAAAATGTTTTAATACAATTACACGGAGGCTTCTTCTCTGATCTTAAACACTAGGGACTTTCATGGTTTGAAACTATTTTAATTTCAATTGTAAGAAAATTTTCAGCAATAATTGAAGTGAGACAAAATACCATTAAACTACTATTGGAAGGATAGTCGCGCGACAGGTTGGTCACAAACATTGGTCGAACGTGACCAATATCTGAATGTAAACAGGCGACCCGAAGATAAATGAGAATAGTACAAAATGCAAATAGTTACCGAACTGCAATTCTAAACTAGGAATCGGAGACTTTAAGTAGCGACCGGCTCTCAGTGGCAACTTTAATTAAACCTAACTTCTGAGATGACGTCCCACTCAAGATAATCCTTACAAACTATCTTCGCTATTCACACAGCGAACTTTAAACTCTATTCAGAAGTATTAAGGTTTGGTGTGATTGCAGAGTTAGTTTGGGAAGCTATTAAGCTGTTGCGTCCTGCGGCTGGAGGAGACTAATTCAGAAACAAGATCGTGGAAGTGTTGTAGTTCGTTTAATGTGGCCGGGGCTGGCCGGAGCTGGCCGGCCATGACGACCGCGCGCAACATGCCCACGTCCAGCAAAAGATCATTGCAGCATTCAAGATTATCAATAATTCATAATTATGCATTCACACCAATTCTGTATTTGTCATCTGTATTGAAACCTAAATAGATGCAAGGTAGAGTAGTTTCACAGGCGTGTGTATTGTAACTAGTAACAGTTCGTGTTCAGTAGGTACCTACGTACCGGGCCGCCGCCGCCGCCGCGCCTCCGCGCCGGGCGGGACGCGACACCGCGCTATGTAGACGCAGCGAGTTCATTATTTGTGCCGCACGGTCGTCGCGGAAACAATTGTCGGCCTGATTTACATATCGCGTGGCGCCGCACCACACCGCAGCGCACCGGTCTGCTGCGGGCCGCAACGAGAACAGTTGTTGAGCACTTGCTCGTCCATAATGTTTAATACCTACTTGTTATTTAGGATATTATATTACAGTTGATGAATGTGAGCTGGTAGAGAGTGGAATTTGTGAACGTGGATAAGTATCTTTGACAGATGCTTCTAAACAGGAGCAATCAACCTCTTCCTAAGAATCAAAGATAAGACATGGACCGTGTCTCTTCCATTAGAAATTCATTTTACAAGAACTGACAAGAGACAGATATTTCCAAGTCACAACAACAACAACAATGAATAACTATTTGTTCTCCTCATAATTATCACTTGCGCGAAAAGATAAGATAAGGAATGAATAGGTTCTAACGCTTTCCTTCATTATATTATTATGATCATCATATAAATGAGCTACCGATGCTAAATTATGATAATAAATACGTGAAACTCACAGATGGAATAGAAAGCTACATTGAGCGGAATCAACAGATGAGAGGATCGCACGTGTTCGGACGAATCAAACCGGCGCGATACGATTCATCTGTATAGTGCCGGCCCTCCCTGCCATTACATTACTTAATTACTTTTTTCTTCCTCTCGGTCGACCCATTAGGTAACCCTTCTTTTTTAAACGACTTCATTAAAATAGCAATAAAAGTTCGGCTCGAAGTGACCGAGCCGCCGCCCGCGCCGCCGGCATTTTATAGTTGTAAGACATTAATGACGTCAACCTTGAAACAGTTAGTCCGTGGAAGCGCACCTTTTACGCATTGAAATGTAGCGAACGATCCTAGAAAAAAATAATAATTAAAAAATAAAAAACTCGCCTGCGGTTAAAAATCTAAGTTAAAAAAACTGAAAAGCTAAAAAGAAGGCCATTTTAAATTGCCTTGTTTTTAGCTTTTCAGTTAATTTTACTTAAGTTTTTTACCCTTTATTTTTTAACTCGATAGGTACTGAGAAAAAAAAAAACAGTGGCACTCCGGGAGTGCCGACAGAAGTGAAAACAAAACACAAAAAGAATACTTTGCCATCACTCACTGACATATCGGATATACATTAAAACCGAGTACATCCCGAGGACAGCCGAACACATCCGAAGCGGGTATTTTTTTTAATCGTCTTATATACAAAACACGCTTGGTGTCGCTTACGGTAACAGTGGCGCGAGTTAGGCAGGATACAAAAGTCTAAAAAGTTAGTATTTTTAGACCTTTATATCCTGCTTATGCGTATGAAGTTTCATTAAAATCGGTTCATTCATTTCGAAAAATAAGGGCTTGAAAGTTTGTATAAAATGCCGCACGGCGTAAACGCTCTTAACTAAATATCTATTTAAAATAGTTTGAGTCTAATTATAGAATCTAAAAAAAGCTTCAAAATGTCAAACGAAATATTTTATTCAAAAAACAGCCATATTCGCTGGTATGCTGGTATGGTGAACCACGCCGTAGCATAGTGTGAGCTACGTCGTAGCACAGTTTGACCTACGCCGTAGCACTCTCCATCCGTCTTACGAATTTTCGATCAGGTCACGTGTCCTGACGCGAGTTTAACATTTTTTACCCATTACAAAAAAAGTGTACAACGCCGCTAAAGAAGTTTTCACTTCAAAAAATTTTTTTGAAGACAATATTTCGCCAAAAATCGGCCATTATATATATTTTTTTCAATTTTGATATACCCATTGTCACTCTCACAATTAATACGAATCTAACGGCACCTCTCAAGCTGAAATCGATCAGGCCGTTTAGGCTACAGAGCGTGCTAAAGAAATATACATACGTACATATATACACTCGAAAAACATAACCTTCCTTCTGACGCAGTCGGGTAAAAGTAGAGAGGCTTTTACAAAATAAAACTGGCGTGTATTTAATGAAAAATTTCACAAATTCTTGTGTCTATTTAATTCTTGACATCAAAGTGAAACGTAATGAGCGAACGAACGAATAAGGACTCGTACACACGGCCGACTAATTAGCTAAACGAAATCCGTCAAGTGACACATTCAATTAACTCGAATTCACTGCGCCGCCATTTAAACGGCAGTATCAATAAGTTCATTAAATAGAGAGGCTACGCCCCGGGGCCCGGCCCGGGACCCCGGGCTCATATCCCAGGATTAAGCGCTGACCCGCGGCCCGGGCTGGGCGCCTCTTATTAGTTCGTCCACTTAAACCTCTGTCAATATTCATTCTATATCTTTAAATCCCTCTTTGGATAGTTTCCACGTGTTCCCAGTGCCTGCTGTCTGATGAGAGCTTTCACACAACTATTTTCTATAACATTTCAATTTAATACTGCAATAATTACTGTTACTGTCCGCCTGCATCATCCCACTGCTGGACAAAGGACTCTCCCCATGACTTCCAGGTCTTTCGATCCAGGGCTAAAGTGGACCACTGGTCGTTTGTTTTGTCCAGCTCGTCCCACCATGTTCTACGGGGTCTGCCGCGACGCCTTCTACCTGTGTCAGGGCTCCACGTGGTGACTGCAAGAATGATCGATATTAATTTATTATACTGTTTAATTACGAAGCAATTGAACAGCACGTCTTAGGACAGGGAATTGAGTAGCGACTTTCATAATATTGGTTTTTTTTTTAGTCAAGTGTGGGTTCCTGCACAGTTGTCTTGTCTCGTGCAATATCGAGCAGCTCGCCAAGGAGGCTACGTCCAGCTACAAGTTGCGCGGCCCTAGGATATCGGCTTATGATGTTTACTACTAGTTATAACTATTTCATTAAAAGCTCTCACTAAGCCCGCGATGGACACAAAACGTTCATTATTGATTGATATTATTTTCAGTTCGACAATACTATAGAAGTAAGTACTTTTTGGATTAACAGTTTCTGCAGAATATCAGACAGATTATGAACGCATCATGAACAAGTTACTTCCACCTGTTCTGTTCTCACGATTAACTCCAAGTTGCATCAAAGAAAAGCTGCTTCGACGCCAACTACGTATTTTAGTTTAGATAAACTAAACATGAAATATTCACAAATAAGTAGGTATATGTATTATGTACAGTCACGAGCAAAAGTATGTATACACTTGACTTTATTCAAAGTCGATTTTCTCCTTTATTTTTGAATGAAATATTATTTTAGTAGCAACATAGTATTTTCGAACCCAGAGGTATATGTAAAGTGTCGTATTTCAACGTTGCATTCGTTATTTCGTGAAAAAATCACAATTTAAAGTTGCCAAGTGTTGACATATTGGTGCTCATGACTGTACTCGTAAATACGCCTTGAGACGATGGAAAATAACTAGTAATAACGCTGTCTTATGTTTGAAATTTAAAATCAAGTTACTTATTTTGTACGTAATTTTTACTTATTTAACATTAATACTAGGAAAAAATATTATATTAATAACTCAACATTGATATACCTACACGCATCTGACCAAAATTGTGACAATACTCCAAGCAGTACATTCGTTTAAGCGAGATGATACATTTTCTTTGAACAAAATCTTATTTTCTCGGAGCTAGGTTATATTAGCGAGTTTCCTCTCCCATCCGGCGCCGGATACGCGCGGCGCGAGTACGTACATTACCGTGTACGAGTGATTCATCACCGGACGAGAACCTGTGCGGTTTACATTATGCAACGCTTTCAACGGCGCGCGGCGGCCGGCGGCGGCGGCAAGCCAAACACGTGCACCACACATGTGCCCTGGATTACAACGCTAGCTAAATTAAAGTGATAGAGAATAGAATTCATAATTAACCGGCATTATCTATACATATAATAAAACAGTAAAATATATACATATATATATTTAATATAATAAAACAGTGAAAAAACTGTCTGTACATTGAATATATTAAAAAAAAATAACTGAGGGGGGTTTAGAAACAGTAATAGAGCACGAATCCAAAAAAAAAATTCTGTCTGTTTGTCTGTTTGTTTGTATACGCTAATCTTCGGAACTACTGGACGGATTTGAATGATTTTTTTTTTGTTGTATGGTTATTATGTCTGGGCAACATATAGGCTATAATTTATCTTGGAAACTTGAACACCTGATGCAGAACCGCAACAGACCAGCTAAACTATAAGAGATACAAAAATGGTACCATAGCAAAAATTGTTTCACGTGATGAGCATTTTCTGCTGAGAGAATAAATTTGAAGATCTGGAACACCTGATGTGGAACTGCAAGAGCCCAGCTACACCATAACACATAGGAACGACGTCTTAGCAAAAGTTGTTTGGTCTGATGGGCATTTCCTGTTGACATATAAAAACCGAAGAAAAAAAAAAAAACATCTGATGTGGAAATCAAAGCTATCACTAATTTCACTGTATAATTATAAAATAACATAAGCTGGGAGTACCTACCTCCACGCTGTGAAGGCGGTAACAGTTTAGGACTGATTTTCGATGACGATGGTATATCATTGAAAATTTAACTCTATTGGCCAAAACCCCCTATTTATATTTTTATTTTATCGAATAAATATGCCTTCGGGCTTATGTTATTTGAGTGTTTAATTTCCTTTTCTATTTATCTTCGTGACACGGTAGCCTACCCGGTAACGCAGGGGAGCAGTCACTTAGATTTTAATTGATCAGGTATCTTCTTCTCTTCACAATAAAACTATAACCATGCCTAGAAAGAGGTCAAATCTTTCCCAATGTTCCAAAGGAGCTAAAAGATTGAGGATCATGTTCTATGTTCTGTTATGGGTTTGGTTTCCGCACTTAGTCCTTCAGTGGACCATTGTGCGTGGGCCATGGCGGCCGTCAGTGGTTATTCCAACCAGCCTACCTCCCTCCAGAAGCTGATCAAATCTCCTGGTCTGTTAAGAACATCTGTGTACGATCTGGGTGTCCCGAGGGTTTCTGTCCTTATCTGAGTGACGCCTGTGCACTCAAAGAGCACATGCGCAACGGTTTCATCAGCCTCCATGCAAGCCCTGCACAGGGGACTGTCTGTTATGCCTAATGTGTAAAAGTGTTTATTTAGTGAGCAGTGTCTCGTGATGGTCCCAGTCACCAGGCGCAGGCCTTTCCTGTCCAGTCGAGTCGATTGAGGATCATAAGATCCCAAGAATCTGCCGAAGAGCGTCAGGAGAGGCTTGATGCTGTTCGAGAACATCAGGCTGCAACAAGCTCCGTGGAAACCTCTTCGGATCGCGAAGCACGCCTGCGTTCTCAGCGTATTTACGCATCTACATCCAAGTCTCTAGAGACAAGTGCGGAACGTGATGCGCGACTGTCCGCTGATCGTGAGTGACATGCATTGTCTCGCGAATCTGAAACGTTTACCGATACAGAATCACGCTTGAGTTCTAAGCGTATTCGCTCATCTACTAACAGGTCTTTTGAAACGAGTGATGAACGTGATGCGCAACTAACTGCTGATCGAGATTATCATACATTGTCCCGAACAACAAAATATTCATAATCAGTTAGAAAGTGAGAGAGAAAGAATTGCTGGAGTACGGCATGAAGAGACAGAAGAAGAGCGCAACGAACGTTTGAATTCTGATCGACTACGACATTCTCTGAACATAATGTCGATATCATCTGAAGAATCGGATGTGTCTCAAGATACAGCCGTAGTAGGGCATGGCGACCTTCCTTGGGTTGATAAGGAACGGAGTGCATTTACGTATCTTACGTATCTTCTACGCCACATATTCCGCCATCGGAGGTATGGTTCAAAATTGTACGTTTTGTGAAGCTGTTAAATGGCAAAAAGAAACAAACGGTATGTGTTGCTCAGGTGGGAAAGTACATATTGAAATATTACAAAAACCTCCAGAAATATTAAGATCACTGCTAATCGGTGACCATCCACAGTCAAAACATTTCTTGGACAACATCCGTTCGTACAATATCTAATGCCTTTCAAATTACATCTTTTGGTGCGAAACAGATTTCAGAAGGCCCATTTATACCAACATTCAAAGTGCAAGGCCAAGTTTACCACCTTACTGGTTCATATTGCCTGAAAATGACGTCTCGAATCGTCTCGCTCATCCCGTTGTTTTCCAGTCCCCGGGCTCTTAGATTTCGACATCAGACGTTTCAGATCTTCGATTTTGACGAACCAGTTGTCGCTGGCATAAGCAACAGGATCCGCGTACGAAGTCGCGGGCAGAAGCTAGTTTAAAATAAAAACCTGAGCATGACGATGAATGAAATAATTTTTTTTTTGGAATATAAGTAGGTATATTTAATAGGGTATATTTAGGAGGGGATTGTGGCTAAGTAATATCAGCCGCACGGGTCGATCGATCAGGTTAAGCTACGCTTGCCGCGGTTGGTCCGTGGATGGGTGAACATGTTTACATCCGAGACCCCTCCGTGCCTCGGAAAGCACGTTAAGCCGTTGGTCCCGGCTGTCATTCATGGATCTTTGACAGTCGTTACGGGTCGTCAGAAGTCTGAAAATCGGACAACCAGTCTTACCAAGGGTAGGTAAGGGTATCGTATTACCCAATAACTGGTTGTGGAGGTCAGGTAGGTAGTCGCTCCATGTAAAATACTGGTATTCAGCTGCATCCGGTTAGACTGGAAGCCGACCCCAACATTATTGGGAAAAGGCTAGGCAGATGATGATGTAGATATAAATAATATTTTAGTTTAAGGCGTCACAAATCAAATTCTTCTCTTCTTGTTCTCATCTTATTGTGTGGTGAATTATTGCCTACTCGGATTACTGAAACTGTTGATTGAACCTTTATGTAACGACGGTTACCGAAATTTTTCACTATTTTGTTATCTCGAAATTGTTCTTAAATGGATTTTAGTTTAATTGAACTAACATTTTTCATTTGTAAAATTCTTAGTAGAACATTTTCATAATTATTACAATTAGGTATTAGTCCGTAAGCGTCCTCTGCAGAATATTGTTCATCCAACAACCGTTAAAATGATTTGTCAATTGAAATGAACAGTCGAAGGAGCTGTTATCTAATCAGCGGGAGGATCAATGGCTGCGGAGAATGCTTATGCGATTTATGCGAATCCCGCGCCCCAGGCATAGGCAGAGGCGGAACACCGCGGTGGTTTTAGCCGGTAAGCGTCCAGCATGCTCTGTCACCCCCGCGATGGATGAAACCCGTGAGGATGTCCACCGCGCACCAAAAAAAAAGTTATCTAATCAGCAAGCTCGACAGACGCCAGACGGAATGATGCTCTTATCGCTTTTTAAATTGATAATTTCGGTTTAGATTTAAATTTACGTATAGGTATAAGATACGGTATCTATCTACACATTTTAATTAACAAAAATACTGATTATGAAAACATGTCAAACAGTTCCAGTTGTTGGGATGAAAATCGACTGTTAGTTTGTTCGGTAAATGAAGACATGCATGTGGGTCTCCCTTGTTTTACCAAAAAGAAATTGCCAAATTATCACTTCCCAAACAATTTTCCGCATAATTTCATTTGCCAAATTATTACTTAGCAAAAAATCCCTTCACAAATAATTGTAACCCAAACCTAATGTTTGGCAAGTGAATGTTTAAACAATAACTTGTTTACCAACTAGTACTTTTACCAATTTTTATTTAGTCAAATATTTCAGTTGGAATAACTCATTTTACGCAAAATTACATGTGCCAAATATTTAGTATCCTCAGTTTTCGCAGTTTTAAGGCAGCCATTTCAAGCATAAGATCTAACTTTGAAGACGTTTTATTACAAGGGTGTTTTTACACTTGGGACAAATTCTAAACAGGTAATAATAATATTAAGTATTCTGGTAGTATTTTTTTAAATAATTAATCTCGTCTAACTAGTTCAGTTTCCGGTAGACTGTTTTTTTCCATATTTTTTTTTCTATATAATGTAGTCGTTTCTGGTAGGAGGTCACAGTTTTAACCTAACCTAACCTAAGCATTTTTTTTTAAATAATTAACCTCTTAACTAATTCGGTTCTCGATAATGTCCATTGCAAAAAAAAAAAAAAATTGTAAGTTACAAATATTTTGTATTAAATAAATGATTATTTTAAAATAAAATTGCATTTTTTAATTATTTAATTCCCAAAAAATCTTATTTTTGCTTTTATATTTTTTGTCATAACAAATCATTTGACCAAACGTTTATTGTCTAAAGATTGTTTGCCGTAATAAATCATTTGATTAAAGACAAAATGCCTAAATGACATTATCCATAGTAATATTCTGCCAAGTAAAAAATTAACCAAATGAAAATGTGCGTACTAAAATCATTCCAAACATTGCATTGGTATAAGAAAAGGTTGCCAAAATTTGTTTAGGTAGTGAAATTTTGGCAAAATCTTTTTGGCAAAACGGCAGGATCCCCATATACCTAATAGGTACAGCTACATATTACTACTAGTCAACTATGACAGTGTAGCTAAATGAAGACATGCGTGTACCTAAGAGGTACAGCTACATATTACTACTAGTCAACTGTGACAGTGTAGCTAAATGAAGACATGCGTGTACCTAAGAGGTACAGCTACATATTACTACTAGTCAACTGTGACAGTGTAGCTAAATGAAGACATGCGTGTACCTAAGAGGTACAGCTACATATTACTACTAGTCAACTGTGACAGTGTAGCTAAATGAAGACATGCGTGTACCTAAGAGGTACAGCTACATATTACTACTAGTCAACTATGACAGTATAGCTAAGTGAGACATCCAGTGTCATCTCAGTCTAGTATTCACATTGTCCACACTTACTGTGTGGACAATGTGAAGACGTGTAATAATTATAGTTCATGGAACCAAAGGAACCGATGTGCAGTTCATTAATTACGTACCCCTGACATAATGAGCAGTTTTTTGAATATGTTACTTAAGAAGTTAGATCTAACTTAATGTTAAGAAAGAACTCAACTATCGCAGATGAAAATATTTCTTTTATTGAACTGGCAATCAATTGAGGTTAAATGATGTCGCGGCGATAAGCGATGTCAATGTTGATGAGAAACCCGTCTGGACTCCGGAGTTCCGGACCCAGACGGACAAACACTCGTAGTAGTGACAATAACAGGGCATTCACTTTGTTACTTCATTCTCAGCTTTATGGTGTGATTTCGACGCCTAAATATCCTTTTGTGTTTTACTTATTTATATAGTTAGTCTTTTACTTTAGTACCCAGTGTAAATCGTTAGTTAACGAGATTATGAAAATAAATATTATTTGATTAAACCAAAATTAGGTATCTAATAACAAGATGAATGGTTATGATTTGTCGGAAGTTGGTTCCTGCTGCGACAGGCCTACGTTGTTTCCTATAATTACAGGTCTACCAGAATATCATGGCATAAAAAAATTGTGATTAACATGTGGATTGCCATATTTATTATTATTATTATTAGCCTGTGATGTCCCACTGCAGGGCAAAGGCCTCCCTACTCTCTTTCCACTTCTCTCTGTTCAAAGCTGTTAAGGACCAGTTCTTGTTGAAGGAGTCCAGCTCATCCCGCCATCTCCGTCTGGGCCTGCCACGATGTCGTTTGCCATTAAGTGGGACCCATTGGGTCGTAAGTTTGGCCCATTGTTCGTCTGACATGCGGCAGATGTGTCCAGCCCAGTTCCATTTTAGCTTGGCAGCTTTCCAAGTGACATCAGTTATCTTTGTGATGGAACGGATGGTCGTATTCCTAACTCGGTCTGTTAGTTTGATACCCAGAATACTCCGTTCCATAGCCCTCTGGCATACCTCGAGCGTGGACCTCTGGTGATTTGCCAAAGACCATGTTTGACCACCATATGTGAGGATGGGAAGTATGCACACGTCAATGAGTCTTCTCTTAAGGGACATGGGAAGATCACCCTTCATTAGGTCTTTCATGGCCCAATAGCTCCTCCAGGCATTTTCGGTGCGTCTTGCAACTTCTTTGTTTTGTCTTGCCTGGAAAGAGACTATTTGGCCAAGATAGAGATACTCATCAACGTATTCAACCTTGGGGAGGTTGAATACGTCACGCCACAGTGATCCTGCGATACGCGCTGTTCGTCATCAACTTGGTCTTTGACATATTCATCTGAAGTCCGACCTCTAGGCTTGCCGTGCCAAGATCGTCTAGCATCTGTGTCAACTCGGAGGCTGAAGACGAAAAGAGCACAATATCGTCGGCGAAACGGAGATTAGATAATCTCTTATGGCCGACCATAATGCGCCTTTCCGTCCAGCCTGCTGCCAGCTTTCGGAAGACTTCCTCCAGCACAGCTGTGAATAGTTTCGAAGACAACGGGTCGCCTTGCTTAACTCCTTTCTCTATCTGGAAGGACGGTCCTGTTATGGAACTGATCTTAATAGCTGCAGTGCTGTTCATGTAAATAATTTTTAGAAGATTAATATAAGTGGTGTCTATATCTTGATATTCCAGGGCGTTAAAAATTGAACTATGGGTGATACTATCAAAAGCTTTTGAATAGTCCACAAAGGCGATATAAAGTGGGAGCTGGAATTCTGAGTGTTTCTCGATAATTTGGTTGATGGAGTGAAGGTGGTCAGTAGTAGAGAGGCCGCGGCGAAATCCGGCCTGTTCGGGAGGCTGTTGTTTGTCTAGTGATCCTGATATTCGGTCTTCGATTACTTTAATAAAGGCTTTGTACAGGTGCGAAACCAGACTGATAGGGCGGTAATTATTAATGTCGGTTTTGTCACCCTTTTTATGGAGGAGAATAATTAATGAGTGGCAAAATTTGTGTGGTAGAATTCCGGTTTTTAAAATACTGTTAAAGAAATTCGTAATATGTGGGAGAAGAACCGGCTCTCCTATTCTTAAGGCTTCCGTGGTTACGCCATCGTCGCCTGGGCTCTTGCTGTATTTCATGCTCTGTAGTGTCTTGTGGACTTCCCAACCTGTAAATGGTGGAATGTGATCGGAGCACGAATACGTAGTTGTGTTAGATTGGAGGGTCGGCTTTTCACTGTAAAGATTTCTATAAAATTCGGTGCAGATGTTTAAAATTTTGTCTCTATCGTTCTGCCTCGCACCTGAACAATCCCTTAAACAGGCAATAGTAGGTCGCCCTTTGCTGGAAATTCCTTGTTTTGCTGATTTTAAAGATGTATTTTGTTCCAAAGCAATCTTGATGAGATGTGTATTGTGGTTTCTCAACTCTTTACGTATACTACGCTTTACAAGTTTATCCGTAGCGGTGTAAGCTGTGGTGTACATGGCTAGTTTGTGGCTCTCTTCGATCAGTTGTTTTGTTTGGTAGCTTAATTTACTGTCTTTATATTTGTTTGTTTTGATTTTGTTACGGACCGTTTTTATAACCTCTTTGATATTGTGATATTGTGTTTGAACAGTATCTTCATCTTTTGTTCCTAATAAAGTAAAACTATTTTTTAAATCAAGAACGAATTGCTCTTGGTTTGCTATGAGTGTGGTCTGTTTAATTTTTTAATAGAGTTTTTAATTATTTGGGCACGCTCTATTTTTAAGTTGAATTTTAGAGTCGTGCGCAAAGGTCTATGGTCTGAACTGAACTTGAAATTATTAAGAGCTTCTACGTTGTTAACCAATTTTTTATGTGAAGAGAGGCAAAAATCTATTTCATTTTTTGTGAATTTATCCGGAGACTGCCATGTCCATCGACGATGAGACTTTTTATAGAAATAGCTGTTTCCTACGCTTAGGTTTTGACCAAAAGCGAACTGAAGCAGTCTTGTCCCGCGCTCGTTTCTTAAGCCTAGTCCGTATGGACCGACTATGTTGTTATTGTCGAGTTCTTGTCTAGTACCAACTTTGGCGTTGAAGTCTTCCTGTACGATAGTCCACGTGTCTCGGTTATCGTCGCACGCCCTATTTAGGAGGTCGTAGAACTCTTCAACTTCGTCATCAGGATGGGCTGATGTTGGTGCATAGACTTGAACAATTGCTAAGGTTTTCTTGTCGGCTATGCGGAATCTAAGAACAGCTACCCTATCTGAGTAAGCTTTGAACTCCAGAATGTGATCCTTCCATTTTCTCGAAACTATAAATCCCACGCCGTATCTACTGGCTGTCCCCCCGCTATAATAAAATATATTAGAATTTCTTTCTAGGGTATCTTCTCCATCTCGTCTTACTTCGGCCAAGCCGATTATGTCCCACTTTATACTTTCCAGTGCATATTCTAGTTCTGTTATCCGTTCTTCCGTTCTAAGAGTCCTGGTGTTTAATGTTAGGATGTGGAGCTTTTCTGAGTCCTTTGAGCATGCTTTGGTCGTCTGACAAAGGGATCCCACCCGGGGATTTTGAGGCTCCTTGGTTCCAGAGAGAGTCTGCCTAATGTCAGTCTCGGCGTCGGCTCTGCTGGAACCGATGCCGGGTACTTGAGGCGCATTTTTATTCGTGTGTGTCATGAGAGAGTAGGGGTTTAGACAAATTAACCCACCGCGCTTGTCTATTGCGAGTTGGTGGGTGTACAGTGGACCGCCTGACTGGGTCCGTAGGCGCCGCCTTTGACGTGCTAGACGTTCATCAGCCACCGCCCTGAGTTGATATCCTGCACTAATAAACATATTTATGAAAATCACAATTTTTTATGCCTTAAGATTCCGGTATATCTATAACACTGTAATTTTAAATATTGTAAAAGCCAGTTACTTTGGAAAAAGTAACCGTGGGAGTATCTCGCCGCCGCCGCCTCTTCTCCATATGACAATTCCAATTGTCTCCTACTGTGCTCCTAGTTTCTGACGTTTCATAAGTTCCCACGTGTGTATTTTGAATTGAATTGATTTGTTTATTTATTGTGTTAGGTATTCGAAAACCATTGGGTGCACACCGACGTTAAACATTGTATTGACAACAAAGGTTCATGAAACTTGCAACTGAAAATTCGGAAAAACATTCATCTGCCGCGCTTTGTGTAAAAACACAAAGAAGATTAGTCTTTTCACATATAAATAAATACCCATCTAACTGTGATCCGTTACAAAAATAGGGTCTCGTCAACCTCTCGGTAACCGAACACTATTTGCGACAACCGTCAATATAAGTTATGTACGAGCACAGGAGGCCTGCACAAACAAATATTTTGAGATAATGTCAACTTGGAAAGGTACCTTAAGAAGTTGATGAGTGGTATAGGTACATAGAGCTATACCATTATATACATAGTTGTTCCGGGCGTCAAAGCTATACCATCGGGCAGTACGTACCTACACTTGAAGAACAAAGTGTGGCGAGTGTACTTTTTTCGAGTGTCTGACACTCGACAGCGATATGTTGCAAGTGTCTGACACTCGATGGCAAAATGTCGCGAATGTCTAACCGTGTACCATGCATTATTATGTATTAAAGAGGTATGAGGAATATTGCGTAAAGTTCACTCATTCTCCATAGAAAAGGAGGATCCTCCGACGAGACGTAGGTAGGTTGTATCAGGAAGGCTACTAGCTGACGATTGATGGCGGGACGTTGTATATTTGCAGGTCGCCGGTCATCTTGCGTGACGTCAGTGTGTCATCTTGCGTGACGTCAGTGTGTCATCTTGCGTGACGTCAGTGTGTCATCTTGCGTGACGTCTTGGTGTGTTGCGTAATTCGCATGTGGCGAGGTGGATATCGCCACATGTACATTGTAAGTAGGTATATCATATTTCGAAACTGAACTTGGTAGTCACAATATAACCACTTACTAAACTTAAATGTCACCACATCAGTAGATCGACCCCATAGATATTCGATCGACCCCGTGCGAAGCAGGGTCGGGGCGCCAGCTAGTATATTATGACGATGATCGTAACCTAACCGTGTAAGGCTTCACTTACAGGTATAAATTACCTTCGATTACGATTAGGAATTTCGCAGAATCACTCCAGTGTAACATAATATTCGTGTAATAAAATATCTCATCATTAATCAAACGAGTTTATGAGCTAACTTATAAATCATGTTCACCTTCAAACGGTGCGCGGTGCGGTGCGGTACGGTACGGTGCGGTGCGGTGTGGTGCGGTGCGCGCGCGGTGCGGTAAGCTAATTTAATTGTAGCCGTCTATTGTCGGCAGCGCGCTGGGCGGGTTGGGCCACTGAATAATCGCGGGCTCACAATAAATCCATACTGAGGCTACACAATTGTTTACCAATTATCCCTCTAATGACTAAAACTGTGAATAATTTGTAGTAAATCAGTTGGCGTCACGCGGCTTAGCATGATTCATGGCGAGCGCGGGGGTGATTGCGGGTGAACAGGGCCGGGGGGGAGTGTGTACCATAGTTGTACGTACACGTGCTAATTGCCTTGTGATTGTTTTAGGACGACACGCGCGACCGCCACACGGACGCGGGCAGAAGTACCACGACACAGTGATTGCTCGATTGGATTGGACGTCACATCACGTACATAGGACAACAACCCTACCAGGTGTACCGCCAACTCTGCCGGTGGGTATGTAACTCCTGTTGTCATTACTCCATGTCCAAGTCCAGCCTCATCGACATAAAAGGATACAAAGAAGTAATGAAGGTTCTGAACTACTGCATGGTGGATTAAGTCTCAAACATTTTTTGACTTCCAGAATTTTTACGGTTCCGTACCCAAAGGGTAAAAACGGAACCCTATTACTAAGACTTCGCTGTCCGTCCGTCCGTCTGTCTGTCACCAGGCTGTATCTCATGAACCGTGATAGCTAGACAGTTGAAATTTTCACAGATGATGTATTTCGGTTGCCGCTATAACAACAAATACTAAAAACAAAATAAAATAAATATTTAAGGGGGGCCCCATACAACAAACGTGTTTTTTTCGGCGTTTTTGCCTTGTGGTACGGAACCCTTCGTGTGCGAGTCCGACTCGCACTTGGCCAGTTTTTTAGTCTTTCTGTACC
The DNA here is from genome assembly GCA_948474745.1 of Oligia latruncula. Taxonomy (NCBI): domain Eukaryota; kingdom Metazoa; phylum Arthropoda; class Insecta; order Lepidoptera; family Noctuidae; genus Oligia; species Oligia latruncula. The sequence goes on from OX419699.1 coordinate 347,189, forward strand.
TACCTGCAGCGTGGTCCACCTGACCCCACCCCACCGCGCCCTGGAGGACGCCCGCGCGGTGTCGCGCTAAAATTGCACTCATTATTAAATTAGTGTGACCTTCCATTTGTCTGGCCTTTCATGTATTATGCTCATTAGGCCGCAGATAATTGTATCTAATCATGGAGACGCTGAGGCCGCGGTGATTACGTCACAGACAGGAGGTCGCGTAAGACATACCTCTGTGAATTTTATAGCGGGTTTTTTTATACATATTTAAAACAGAAAATGGCTTATCTAATGTTTATTAAAATGTTTGATTCTGCAAAAGAGAATGAACATTCTAGCTTTTCATAGACATTACATTATTGAAGGTACTAACTGTGATGAAGAGTCGATGCCCTTCCAAGATCATGTCAGATCACGTCTCTGTGTAGATCGAAATGAAAAGTTACCAAAAGTCTCACAAGCTTTGCTCTACATAGCACTCAATACACTCGCAAGCAAAAACAAGTTCTCAAATGAAATTGAGATGTCTAGCCGAACTCAAACTATCTCAGTTCACACAGTAGGTACAAAACGGGCGCGGCGCGGCGGCGGTAGTTAGTCGCGCGATAATGACGCGACTGGTCGCCATAACTCGCAAGTCGCGCGACCCGCCGCCATGTTGGCACTTTTTAGTTTATCACCGACCGTGGCCGAAACGCGGCAAGTTGTGGGTCGTTGCGGGTCGGTGCGGGTCGACTGCTGATAATATTGGTGATTTAAGGACGATTGGGAAGCAGAAAGCGATGGGGGAAGATGACCTATTTTATTGTTATTAAAGTGGCGTTTTCTGTTATTGGGTGTGAGTAGGTTGTTGAATAATCATTTAGAATGTATCACATGGAATATTGGGTCCATAAAACGGAGAATCCAATTCTTCTTTCTACGTTAGTTTAGGAATACTTACTATCGATAAACGATAAATGATATTTATTTCTGTAAATTGGTTCAAAAAAACACTTTTATTCGTCAAATATAAATTATTTTTTAAATCTAGAAGAGAAACACACACAGTTAAAGTTCCAATACACAGTGAAGCACCTTCAATTAAATTACAATTAAACTGGTATGGCACACTGTAAACGGAACTAATTGAAACTATAGGACACGTCAGAGCTCACACACACAGCCGCGTCTTAGGGGGACTGCGCCGCCGCCGCCGGTGTCAAGCGACGCATTCAATACGCCTCCTTACCTTTTGCTAATTAAAGTGGATCCGTGTGTGACGTACAAAGCCGCGGCACACTCCGGCAACCGGCACACCCGGCAGCGGACGGCACAACGGCAATTAATTGATTGGAGCGCGGCAGTTGTTTGTCCGAGCCTTCGTTCCGCTACACGTCGTGATTACCATAATAGAGAGTAGTATACGGCTAACGTTGCTCACCGGTGAGCTTTGGGTGCAATGTGGGTTTGGTTCGACGAGCATCCAGCGGTACATACCTACGTAGGTACTTGATGTGAGACAATATCAAACTTAAATAAAGACGGACGGTCGAGCCAATGTCACTGAGAATACCAACACTGAGTTATAACTGTCGGCACAGATGGCAAGAAATATAGGTTACTAGCTTTTGCCCGCGACTTCGTCCGCGTGAAATTTCATCTTCCCCGCGTTCACCCTCTTAGGGGTTGAATTTCGAAAAATCCTTCCTTATTCCTTGTCTACATTATAAAGGGAACCTCTGTGCAAAATTTCAGCTTTCTAGGTCCAAGGGCTGGGCGTTGATGAGTCAGTCAATCAGTCAGTCAGGACTTTTTATTTATATATATAATATAGATTTTCCTCTAAAAATTTCGAAAATGTAATCTAATTATCATTTATTTAGATAAATAAGTATTCGGGTCAATTTTCAAGTTTATTAACCAAACAAATGATTAGGATTTTTCATATAAACTGTATTCCCGCTTTTCACCCCCACAGGGGTGGAATTTCAAATTTCAAAAAATCGTTTGGGATATGTTCATTACTTGACTCAAAGATTATTTATACCAATTTTCGAGTTAATCAAGCCACGCAGTAAAATCCTCACCTGTATAATTAACTACCCCTTTTCACTCCGTTAAGGGTAGATTTTCGAAAAACCCTGATACACGTCATTCTTTATTTTTGATCTTAAGTATAAATACTGAGTTTCGAGTTAATCGGACCGCGCGTTAAAATTCTTCCATACAAATTTTGACACCCCCCAATCCCCCTTTAGGGGGTAGTTTAGAAAAACAAAAAAATGCCAAACTTCATAATTTACTTAGATAAGTATTCGTGCCAAGTTTCAAGTTTATTAACCAAATGAATAAGATTTTTCATATAAACTGTATTTCCGCTTTTCACCCCCATAGGGGTGGAATTTCAAAAAATCTTTTGGGACATGTTCATTACTTGACTCAAAGATTATTTATACCAATTTGCGAGTTAATCAAGTCACGCAGTAAAATCCTCGCCTGTATAATTAACTACCCCTTTTCACCCCGTTAAGGGTAGATTTTCGAAAAACCCTGATACACGTCATTCTTTATTTTTGATCTTAAGTATAAATACTGAGTTTCGAGTTAATCGGACCGCGCGTTATAATTCTTCCATACAAATTTTGACACCCCCAATTCCCCTTTAGTAGTTTAGAAAAACAAAAAATGCCAAACTTCATAATTTACTTACGTAAGTATTCGTGCCAAGTTTCAAGTTTATTAACTGAAGAAATAAGATTTTTCATACAAACGAAATCCACCCTTTTCACCCCCTTAAAGGTTGAATTTCCAAAAACCCCTTCTTAGTGCTCCCCTACATTATAAAAGGAAGCCGTGTGCAAAATTTCACATTCCTAGACCCAGTAGTTTCGGCTGTGCGTTGATATGTCAGTCAGTCAGTCAGTTTCTCCTTTTATATAATAGAAAATGACAAAGGTGCCGATTCCCTTGTTCACAAACTAAACTAAGTTCAGTGCATCATTTTTTTTCTATTTCATTAAGAAAAGGACAGAAGATAAATTTTAGTTTAGTCCTGTCAAATTAATCAGCGCCTGATGTAAATTGACATAATTTTAGTAGGCAAGTTTTTAATCACGTCTAAATTTGTAAGTAGTGTCAGGATCTTTAACATAATATTATTAAGAAAATACTTATAAAAATAGTAATGACTCTATGAAACTGTTCACTGACTCCTAGCGTATAACTCTCTGAGTAATTTTAAACTTGAATTAATTTTGTTCAGATTTGGACCTTGAAGAGTCAAGTGGAGTACGTCGGATCCAATCTCGTGGCGGCGGCGAATAGATCATAAGAACCTTTTGTGTATATTAGCAGCACATTGGAGCAGAATGTGAACTTCATACCTCGACCGAGAATTTCAAGTCATAACATAACCAATGTTTAACGTACTCTTATTAGTTTTAGAGGGGAATAAATCAGTTCTGTGTGAACTAATTAACTGGAATTTAGTTAGAATTAGCTTTTGTAAGTTAGTTCAAAATTATTATTTTAGTTACAAAGTTACAATCTACGTACAAGTATACATTATTATATCAGTGTAATAAGAAAATAGTAGATCAACTCAGTATAATTTTCGCTATACTCATTTATTTTAGTGTGTACTAGCAGCACCCCGCGGTTTCACCCGCAAAAGTTTCGATCCCATGGGAATATCGTGATAAAAAGTAGCCTATATGTTAATCCAGGGTGTCAGCTACCTCCATACAAAATTTTACCAAAATTGGTCCAGCCATTTGAGCGTGAAGAAGTAACAAACATATAAACACACCCCCACCCCCCCTCACTCACACACTCACTAACTTTCGCCTTTATAATATTAATAATGTGATGAGTACATGTTTTAAGTGAACCCTTTTCGCATTATTTTCACAACGCTTCGTCAATTATCCGGCAGTCCATCAATATATCCATTACAGGTAACACACAGATGAAAGAGTCTGACATTGTGTACACCGAATCTACCATAACGGGATTCCTAATGCCCATTACTGACACGTAGAGCGTAGCGATGACGTAGTATGGCGTAGCACGTAGCACGTAGCACCGACCCGCTACAAAGCGTAGTCGTAGCGTGTACATTGTATCTGATAGCAGTCTTGCTAATAAGTTAGGTATCGAGTGCACTAGTGATTTTTAAATTAAGTTTTAAAAAATCATAAGTACAGTCACGAGCACTAATATGTCAACACTTGGCAACTTACAATTGCGATTTTTTCGTGAAATAACGAATGCAGCGTTGAAATACGACACTTTACACAAACCTATGGGTTCGAAAATACTTTGTTCGTAATAACATAAAATTTCATTCAAAACTAAAGGAGAAAATCGTCTTTGAATAAAGCCAAGTGTATACATACTTTTGCTCGTGACTGTACGTTGTGTTAAATGTAAGGTTATCACTTTTGTATTTTTTTGCTATTATTTCTACCATACGAGTATTACAAAAAAATAACAATTTTGTAACAGTGCACTAACATTTTGTAAGTGCCTAACTAAAGTTGTAAATAAGTTGTTCTCTGTAGCGGACGTCGCTGTAGTTTATTCAGTGTCGACAATAGAGCTCGCATCCATATCAACTGAAACAAAGTTGTGAACGTTACTCATGTTCTATTAACATGGTAATGTGCTTCGAATTCATTATATCACTGTTCTTACATTGTAATAGTTATACATGCAGTTTTGGGAGTTTTATTGTGTTACAAAATAATAAATGGAGGGTGCGGGACCTAACATACATACTTTTCGGTAAAAGGCTGAATTATAAATGCAAAAATAACTATGTCCTTTTCACAGGTAGACAGCGACCTGGGATAGGACATAGGACACTTTCTTATCCCGGTAGAACGTCCCCGAGGGATAATGATCGACATCCACGCGAGCAATACCACGCGTAAAAGCTAGCAGAAACAATGTTACTGTATGTTTAACAACCAATGTATGTGTATATATTTAGTATTAAACTTTTTACCTCTTTAAATATTCCACATCAGGAAGAGACGGAAAAATCCTAAGATTGTGGAAACTTCAATCAACAAGACACACCTCAGCACACATCCAGACCCTCACACTGCGGCCTCGTGTCGCCTCCTGCTCGCGGCCGCTAACAGATCACGCTCCTCCGGAAATAAACCTGTCAATGTTGATGATCCTACAGGCTACACCCCCGGGCTGTGACGTCACAGAGGCCGCTTCACCCGGCGGCGGTAAATCAAGCCGTCAGTAATGCCTACCCACTTGACATTATGTAAATCGTGGCAATAATAATACGACGAATAGTTAGCGATTCTGTTGTAATATAACTAAAGTGGAGTACTGCGACACTAACATTTTTTACAGGTTTTTTTTAATGAGCATTGTTGTCATGACGACACGAAAACATTTTCAGCTGAATATAGATCTCCCAATCAACATCATTTGGTGATAGGCAACACTTTGGTGACCGCAGTACCTTTATATAAATTATATTTACACTACACGACACGACTTCATAAAACATCGAGTTTCTTTGTTAAATACTTATAATATTAAGATTAATTTATGCTACACATAAACCTTTCGGAATCAATTCTCCAAATGTTGGTTAAAACCGCATCAAATCCGTTTCGTGGTTTACAAGAACAACACAGACAGACACGAAAAGTGTCATATCAGAACAATACTGGTCTACATTCACCTAAATTGTCAGTCCGTGCGTGTGACACGAGTAGATATCGTTTGACACGAGTAGATATCGCTTAAAAGCTCCTGCATCAGAGCAGCACATACAACGTGGCAAGAGCCCAAGTCGTTATAGTTGGCCGGTCTTAAGCACTGACCAACCCTCCTTGTGTAGTAATACGCTCTGACTAGATAAGCTGAGGTGTCTGCCGTTCCCACCTCTTTTATTTAAAATCAGGCCAATTAATTTTAGTCAGAAATGTACTAATTCTTCAATTTTATATAAGGTGACACTGCAGTCTCCTAAATTATAAGTAAGGTGACACCAGTCTCCTAAATTCGGGTACTGCCATAAAAACAGAATAACACTTTAAAATCCCGGACTCGGACTAGTATAACACGCTCGACGATAACTTGCTAAACAGAGAGGATAAAGAAACCCTATTATCTATACTTAGTTGTATGTAGATATAGAGGAGCGGGCGGCACTCATTACGTTCAAACTTAGCTCGCATATTCGGCCAGATTAAGAGATTAAGCAACTTTATGGAATCGCTTCCCTCGCTATTGGACGATTGAATTTTTTGCACATTTTAAGTACCTATAGGCAATTAGGTACACGTGGACTTTAGAGGATGACTTGCCTTCTCAAATATACTCGTATCAAAGTGGGGATAAAAGAAATAAAATTGTTTTTATTCGTCGGATTAAGAGCTCTTTCATTGGCTTATTCTCGCTGCGAGTTTACGCAGTAAACATTATCCGATAGTTTACGCAGTAAACATTATCCGATATTTTTAGGCACTCGTGAAGACTTTGTTTCACAATGCTATTAATGTGCATCGCTGTAACTATGTAGATGTGGTCACATCAGCGCAGGACTGATCGCTGTAGTGATGTGTGAGGAAAGTTTCAGTCACCTCTCGCGGGACCCGCAGGTGAAGTCTTGCTTCATCAATGAGTCACTGTCAATGTGTCACTCACTTCTAGTCATGTCATGACTTCACCACTGTTGGACACCTTCACCAGCGTCCATCAGGACGCTGGTTAAGGTGTCAAACAAGTGGCCGAGTTCTGGGTCGAGTCCATTTAGATTGCTATCGACACGCTAAGAAGAATGAGTCACTTGTTTCACTAATAAGCATGTTGTTAGTTATAACTAAAACAACTAGTTACGAGTATTATGAATTTATTACCATGCGTTTCATTAAACTAATGTTTACAACTAACGCCGTCCGCTGCAATTAATTATAACTACACATAATTATTCGGTAACTAATGATTCGTATCAATTCGTCGAAGTTCTAAATAACGTGCTATTCCAGTTTAATCAGTAAATGGTCGAATGTTTCTATTGCACTGTAAATATTGGTATATTTGTCGAGTCAGTGGTCGAACTGAACTGATTTTTTTAGGTATGTGTAAATAGCTACCACGCGCTGGTATAGGTTCGTTCAATTGACACCGATAGAAAAGTGTGTTGTAAAAAAATGTATGGCACGTATTTACCTACCTGCAAAATCTAAAATATGTGCCTCGTAAGACCCTTTAATTCTCAATACTAAGAATTTTTCAATATCATTGTCCGCATTACCCCAGTGGTCCCCAGTGGTCACCCGGTCCGGTCGCTACTGATCCCATTTTCAATTACACGCGTGTGAAAGTTTAGCCGCTCATTAATGTTCTTGATTAAAACTTAGTACTGTCGGGCAGTGTCGGCCATTGTCGGGCACTGTCGGACACGTCTCCCTGCGTTATTGCAGGACACGTCTTGTAAACTGCCAACTAAATACACTCTCACAAGAACTTGAGGGATACAGCGACACTAAAAAAAGCAAATCAGTTGATTCATCTTACGATATGGCCACATGAAATGAAAACCTACCAAATGTGCAATGACGTACAGATAGACAATTAGGTACAGAATATACGTTTTCAATTCGTTTCTGTGTGGCGGTCGCGGCGTAAAATGTAGGTACCTATAGAAATTAGTTCTATTTCAGTAGCACAGTGACGTCACCTTCAACAACGCCAGCATTCAACAGGCTCACCGGCGAGACGCGAGGTGCGAGGTACGAGGAGCGAGGTGCGAGGTGCGAGGTGCGAGGTGCGAGGTGCGAGGCTGTGTGAGGCGTCAACGAGCCGCGCATCAAACTCGTGCTAAGACGAACAACTTAGATTACTTACCTCGCTCCGCTCCCTCATCCTCCTCACGACCGGAGGTATCGCCTAAAACTTGCGACTAGCTACTGGCATGATGCTGCAATGGGATCAAATGCAACTCTCTATTGAAGAGCTAGCGAAGTTGTTATTAAGCGCTCTATGACTAACAGTGCCTATTACTCTAGCCAGAACTTTCTCGATAGACTTGTTCATTTATAGAATAAGCCATTTTGAGAATTAGTCCATTAAAGACTCAGTTACCATTTTGAAAAGTGGGCATTCTGCGCCTTAATCTTCCACTTTTACAGCGTACCTATGTTCATCAATAGATACAATAAGAACAAGTTACACACGGAGTCCGGTTTGCCACGACCAAACTGGATTTGATAAGTCATTCCAATTATCAATGTGTTATTATGAACTAGCATCTGCCCGTGACTTTGTCTGCGTGAAATTTCACCCTCTTAGGGGTGAAATTTCGAAAAAAAAACCCTTCCTTAGTGGATACCTACTCTTCACAAAGAACAGACCCTCTAAATGTCATGTCTCTAGGACCAGCGGTTTAGGCTGTGCGTTGATATATCAGTCAGTCAGGACTTTAAATTTTATATATGTATGTATGTATGTAAATAGATACTTCTCCTTAGTATATTAGAGACTTCGCCCAGCTATCAGTTACCCCTATCTTTGTATATTTACTGTTCGCTTTGTAGATCTTTGTATCAGCAGAAGCATGCTATAACGACAAAACACTCATCTTCTATAAAACATACGAATACGAAACAACTACTTCTATAATGAATTGCAAACAAATTGTACATAAGTACTTGTGTTGTGTTGCCAACTCTTGAAAAACTCGCCCACTACAGTGTGTTGCCAGTTACAAACTACTCGTTCAGTTAATAACATCCCACCAAAAACATTTTCATGTAAAATGTTGCCAAGACGACACCACATATGGCTCAAAAAGTTATCAGATCTCATGTAGAGCCAAGCTTCTAACTCTACACGCCCTAACTTCACAAACTCTACACCTTAGTCAAAATATGAGGCTTGGCCGTTTCGTTACTACAAAAACTATTGTATAACAGAAAAGTAATGAACAGTGAATAAATTTTTCACCTTACGCCCATGTGATGTTAGCGAAACGGCCAAGCCACATATTTTGACTAAGGTGTAGAGTTTGTGAAGTTAGGGCGTGTAGAGTTAGAAGCTTGGCTCTACATGAGATCTGATAACTTTTTGAGCCATATGTGGTGTCGTCTTGGCAACATTTTACATGAAAATGTTTTTGGTGGGATTTCACATCTTTTTGAAAGCTGCTTATGAAATAATTTTTTTTTTGGGGGTTTCTTTACTAAAAATCCTGAAATATGTATTTTATTATTTATTACAAGGAGTCCCTATATCAATTTTCAGAACTCTAGCATCAAAATTTGCGGAAGTCTCTTACAAACTTCCATCCCCTATTTTAAGGGGTTGGAGGGTAAAAGTTCCAAGTTTTAGAGTTTTTTTGTTGTTTTTGTACTATTATTAGCTTACATACCAAATTTCAGCTTTCTAAGACTTCAGGAAGAACCTTAGAATATTGATGCTTATGAAATAAAAAAAAAAATTTTGGGTAGGTTGGGGGGTTATTTACTGAAAATCCTGAAATACGTATTTTATTATTTGTAACAAGGAGTCCTTTTATCAATTTTCAGAACTCTAGCATCAAAATTTGCGGAAGTCTCATACAAACTCCCATCCCCTAGTTTAAGGGGTTGGAGGGTAAAAGTTCCAAGTCTTAGAATTGTTTGTGTACTATTACTAGCTTACATACCAAATTTCAGCTTTCTAGGACTTCAGGAAGAACCTTAGAATATTGATGCTTATGAAATAAAAAAAAAATTTTTTGGGGGTTGGGGGGTTATTTACTGAAAATCCTGAAATACGTATTTTATTATTTATAACTAGGAGTCCCTATATCAATTTTCAGAACTCTAGCATAAAAATCTGCGGAAGTCTCGTACAAACTTCCATCCCCTATTTTAAGGGGTTGAAGGGTAAAAGTTCCAAGTTTTAGAGTTTTTTTGTTGTTTGTGTACTATTACTAGCTTACATACCAAATTTCAGCTTTCTAGGACTTCAGGAAGACCCTTAGAATATTGATGATCATCAGTGAGTCAGTGAGTCAGTGAATCAGTGAGTCAGTGAATCAGTGAGTCAGTGACGAAATCGGGGTATTTTAGATATCAATAAAATCTAAAGTATAAGAGCTATGCAATTGAAACTTTATAGGTTTAATTAGTCAACCACTGACATCATATCCCGAAAATTTTGTTTATCTGGTATAATCCAAACCCAAGTTATGAAGGTTCAAAAATACGACGAAGTGCTTCGAGAAAAGGTAGGTAGTGCCCTTGCGCTTCGCTTGGCTCGTCTTGGCGGGGGCACTCCCGTGCCCCCAGATAACATGAATGCTAACTTGCAACACTGCTGTCTCCAAAGTTTTCTGCAATAATGGCTAATTCGTTATTATTACAAGTTTAGTTATCAAGTGCTGTTGTTGTTCACTGATGTACTGCATGGAAGGTTTTCACATTAAATATGAAACAATACTCTGGAGCTTAGAATTAGCTTGGAATTTGGACCTCGGAGCCTTCAAACCGAGATCTGCTAGTTTCTTACGTTCTTGTTTTTCGTTATCTTTGTTCAGACACACTGTCGATAAGCCTTGCTGGATGCTAACTAGTAAAACTTTTCTTTTAAAGGAATGTTCCTGTTCCGACACAAAGCATCTGAATACAATTAGTGACTTGTCACAGCATAGTGTTGCGAAATGCTGCGGAACTGCGGATACAGCGCAATTGCCTCTTACATTACACCAGCGCGGCGGATTAGACGCGTTCGATATCTTGCGCCGCGGATATAGACGCGCTTGATATCTTACGCCGCGGATATTAGACGCACTTGATATCTTGCGCCGCGGATATAGACGCGCTTGATATCTTGCGCCGCGAATATTCTTGCAGTGCGAGTGATCGCTTTTGCATTATAATATGTAGGGTAGTGTTCTGATAAATCGAAACAAGGATTGTTACTTATGTATTTTATAAGATCGATCACATAATCACATGGCTCCAGGTGGGTATTCACTTACACACAACGACGAAAAAAATGCACAGATCTCGTGCCTTTCACGACGTTTGAATACATTGAAAATGAATTTAATAAATTAAAAATAATTTTTATAACCAAATTCTCAAAAATGAGCGAAATGACAACACCCACAAGACCATAACCATCATCCGGATACTACCCTAATGTAACTGTCGAGAGATGGTAGTGTTCAAGATTAAAAAATTCCCTCACTTACCACCGCAGCTTCGGCTTGCGCCTCAGCCACGGTGCGGCGGCGGCTCGCTCGCAGCCTCCTGCTCCTCAGCCCGCGCGCCGCCTCGCCCTACGCCCCTAGCGCCTTCCACGCGTTGCCCAAAATACGGCTACACAATAAGCACCTTAGCACCTCATCATTCAGCCGAAAGACGTCCACTGCTTTACATAGGCCTCCCCCAAGCACCTCCACTTCGACCGGTTCTGTGCTTCTCGCATCCAACGGGTTCCTGCGGCCTTCACAAGGTCGTCGGACCACCTTGTCGGCTTCCAACGCTACGTCTTTCGGTACGCGGTCGCAACTCCCAACTTTCGGCCCCATCGGCCATCTATTCTGCGAGCAATGTGCCCTGCCCACTGCCACTTAAGTTTGGCAATTCTTCGGGCTATGTCGTTTACTTTGGTCCTCCTGCGGATCTCCTCATTCCTGATTCGATCACGCAGGGAAACTCCAAGCATAGTCCTTTCCATTGCCCTTTGGGTGACTTTCAGCCTTCTTATAAGGCCCATTGTGAGCGTTTCAGTGCCATAAGGCATCACTGGCAACACGCACTGGTCAAAGACTTTCGTCTTGAGACACTGCGGTATGTGGGACGAGAAGATATTGTGTAGCTTCCCGAACGCTGCCCAGCCGAGTAAGATTCAATGATTGACCTCTTTCTCAAAGTTAGACCTACCTAACTGGACAGTTTGTCCTAGGTAAACCTACTCGTCTACGACTTCGAGTGTAGCGTCTCCGATCTTTATGAGAGTGGGTGTTACATGGGCATTTGACATGACCTTCGTTTTGTCCATGTTCATTTTAAGACAGAACAGCCCATGTCTCCATCGAGTCAAAGGCTTTCTCGTAGTTCACAAACGCTAAGCAGAGAGGCAGGTTATACTCTTCGGTCTTCTGTATAACCTGTCGCAGCGTGTGTACATAATTATGTGGTCTACGGTGCTAAAGCCTTTATGGAATCCGGCTTGTTCGGGAGGCTGGAAGTCGTCAAACCTGCGAGCGAGACGGTTGGTGATGACTCTCGAAAACAGCTTGTAGACATGGCTCAGGAGTGAGATGGGCCTATAATTCTTAAGAAGGGCGTTGTCGCCTTTCTTACAGAAAAGTATCATCACACCTCTGTTGGCCTGTGGTGTTTGGGCCTCAAGTATGACGGAACCAAACAGCTTCTGAAGGGCCTTAAGAACGGGTTATCCGCCGGCCTTCAGGAGCTCGGCCGTAATTCCGTCATCACCCGGCGCCTTGTTGTTTTGAGCTGCTTCAGAGCCATCCTAATCTCGTACAGGCTGACGTCCGAGATGTCTTCGGTATAGTGTCGGGTCAATCTAGCTCTTGGGTCGTTTGCTTTAGCACCTAGCTAGATCGTAAGTGATAGAGAGCTCCTGATTTTTTCAAAATGTAGCCTAACTCAAGCCCGACTGTTTTTTATTTTTTTGATATTGCATTTAGTTTTTGAGTTATTGACGATTTTATCACAAAAGACATGTCATGAACGAAATGCGATTTTTTTTTATTTTTGCATTTTCCAAAAAAGGTTTTTTACTTTTGGATTTCGTTTTCACTATCTTGTAGCTCTTGTCAATACGCATTTTTTTAAACCTCAACCATTCACGTAGTCTGAAAACTCATGAAGCCCTAGCCAAATCTCACTATTTTGTAAAATGAATGAAAAAAAATTAACCGGAGACAATGAAAAAGAATTTTCAATGCTAAAAGCTAAAGAAGGAAACATAAATCGATGAAATATTTAGTTCAATAACAATAATATCCTGTACAGACACACAATACTAATGTAGCTTCGATAAGAACAGAACAAGATGTGCAAATAATAGAATACTGACAATTTGGGGTTCTGTGTGACCTAGTTCCTTTGTGCAGTATCATACATGCAGCCGGGCTTTGTGTGTGTGTAAATGAGAAGAAAAAACATTTGTCTATCTAATTCTCAGTACTACAACAAAGACGCGACGACGCGCCGACGTACCGACGTCCCGCTGTGAGAGCAGGACAGTTTACAAGCGTCCATACAAACTAATGAGGATGGCTTCCTAAACAGGCGGCTGTTAACGCACTAACTGCGTCGATCTAAGTCGAACTGTCCCGGCATTACAGCCCTCGTAAAAACGTATCGTATCGCGATGTGCCGAGCGCCGAGCCCGACGCCGGCGCCGACCGACGACGACGCCGACAGCCGAAGGCCGAGGTTGGCACCGAGCCAGCCAACTGCTGCCAACTCAACTTTTTATCTCGCCGATTAGTTACTCAAAGTGTTACACAAAAACGACTCAACTCGGTAACTTGCGCGCTTTCGTTTTGTGTGACATTTGTGACGTCACATAAAAAGTCGTGTTTTTTTCGTCATTTATTGTGCACACATTATACTTACAAAGTTCACACACATATGTAGGTCGTGTTGCGAGGAAGCTGTTGTCCAACTGACTAGGGTGCTGGGTTTAAAACTCGAAATGAGAATTAAGCTCACAAAAAGCTGGTTTATAGTTATATCCTCGCCGAGAGTATTGTGCGCTGCGAGCTGCAAAGCAGTCGCATGACGTCATCATTTATGTGCGTTTACAGTTTGATCCATTGTGGTACGAGTAATTGAGAGTTTTTGAGGATATCATAATTGGTAAATATTGTAGTTAGGTTGGAATAGTTAGTTTTGAGGTTTCGAGTAAAAATTTTTACGCTATTTTCTGGTTTCTTTCCTCTTCATTTTCTCTATCAAGTATCGAGGAAAATCCTCTAGGAAAAAAATATGGACACAGAAAAGATGCTTCAACTTTCACCTTTTGCACGGAATACAAAGTACCAAACGTAAAGACGTTCTGATCTCGTTGTTAGCTAAAATCTAAAGAGGTTTTAGCTAACAACGAGATCAGAAAGTGTTATCCGGTTGAAAGTGACTACAAATTCTGGCCGAACACCAACGGGCCACCGACCACAGCCACTGGTGGCTGTCGCGCGCTACCGCCACATTTGTAACAACAGTGTCAGATGCGAGCGACAGTCATCGGTGTTCGGAAGCCGCCACATCTTATAACCCGCTCTCTGCTGCGCAGTGTTACGATGGACTCCGACACGGACAGTTTGCTCGCGCTATTGTTAATACGCAGACGACGTAGACAACGCCGACGCCGCCATATATATTATATATTGGGTACATCCAATTTTAACTGGCGCGGGGAATGGAGCAGTGCGACAGTGGCGGGTGTCGGCGTCTTGTGTGGCCCGTAGCGACTACAAGTGGCGAGTCGCGGACACTGCTGTAGCGAGTGGCCGCCACCGGCTACACGTGTGCGGCGCGTCTATACAAAATATATGAAAAAGTGTGTTAAGTCGCTGTCGCTGGCCACCAGTGGCTGTGGTCGGTGGCCCGTTTGCGCCGAGCTTAAGTATCGCAGTGCATCTACAGTTAGTGCGGGTGACAGACTTTATCAGTCGCAGCGGGGATGCGGCGAGCCGAGTGTGGTGGTGCCGAGTGGTGCCGAGTAGCGCCGAGCACTTTTATCAAGAATGTAATCAATGTTTTCATAGGTTCCTTTTTCGAATGTTTCATAAAATAGTTACGTTTATGGTTGCTACTGAAAATTGTAGCCGGGTTTAGGTAGGTAGCTGTCGGTCGCATATGAAACTTGAAAAGGACATGAGTAACTTAGTGAATAGACACGGACACAGTTAGTTGTATGAATAGAGTCCGCATCGCCTCAGGTCACTTTCAAGAAGTGAACACACGGAAGATATGAGCCATTCGTTCTAACAACGGGGTTGAAACAATCGTCGGCTCGGCGACGTAGCCAAGTGCGCGTAGGTGTGTACTGACAAGTTTTATTGTTGTGCAAAAGACGCTGTAGTTTATCGACGAGCGGCACGGCATAGGGCGGCACTCTGCGACACAGTACGGCACGATGCTAAGCGTTGCGTCCACTGGACAACCGCTCAACATAATACACGAACAGTCACACTAACCACGCAACTGTACTTGTAAACTCTATCGAGATGTTTTCGACCGTATGTGCTTCTGATAAGGTTAATAGTAAGTGCATAGACAAAGTTGTGAACTGTTAATCCGCGAGCACGGACTAACTGCTTAATTATGCGGCCGCGGTTCCCGGGGTTATGTTTTTATTTTGGGGCTAAAGCATTATAAATTCCTTAGAATATTCTCTTAATGCCGGCTTTATCTGAGCGAGCGCCATTATTCTCCCGCGCCGGCTACACGTCTCGCGTCGCCGTCGCCGCGTCGGTCGCCGCGTCGGTCGCTGCGTCGGTCGCCGCGTCGGTCGCCGCCTCGGTCGCCGCGTCGGTCGCCGCGTCGGTCGCTGCGTCGGTCGCCGCGTCGGTCGCCGCGTCGGTCGCCGCGTCGATCGCCGCGTCGGTCGCCGCGTCGGTCGCCGCGACTGATCAACACACTAATGTAAGTACGTCACAAAAAATAATCTAAGTTATCGGGACACTAGCTTGAACCATTTGTTATTTTATAAAAATAATAATCTTTATTTAACAATTATAGTATTATTTTGACAATTATAGTGTTTTGACAAAAATGCATAAAATGTGATCCTTGATATGATCCTTGATTTTATGTTTCGGTTCAAATATTAAATGTTTTGTGTGTGGCTGAGTGGAATATCGAGAAGAGCGTAGGAATCGACTTTTATCAATTTTGACAACGGTTTGTTTTTTTTATAAGCTACCGGTAATCTGGCCCTACTTTGCTCCTAAGGTGGTGCAAAATGCTCCACTTCCGAAAAATTATTAAATCTGATTTTACGTACTGATACTCTACTATTTAGTAGAATCCAATATTTTTATCTGAAAATATTGTTCTTAATCTAGCAACACCAGAGTTGACAGATGTCAAAGTCAGCCATTATTTTTTTCTGTGTGTGATAGAAATGCATCGCTCTTCGAGGTGAAAATTTCGGAGCAAATAAAAATGACTAAATAAAACTATACTCCATTGAAAAATAAATGACAAACCTGTGAAGAGAAATTACGGTGCAAAGTTACCCCCTGCATAAGAACTACTTTGCTCCAAAAGAAATAAAAAAAATAAAAAACTTGGTCACTAAATACAATAATTTATTTAATGTCAGGTTAAACTTTAATAGTACTATTATATACACAATATCACATTATTCTCACATTACTGATTTAGGCTAGATTTAAAAAGATGTGGATAAAAAAAAAGTTGGAGCAAATTTTGGTGCAAAGTAGGACCAGGTTACTGTAGCTGTTTTTTGTAGAAAAGAATAGTAAATTGAACTAAAAAAAACTTCCACATAGAAATAAGAACATGTAACATTCTGGTGTAGATCGGTGCAGGGTGTGCAGAGTCGTCTGAAACAGCGGTGTCGCCACGGATATGGGTGTCGCGGTGTCGCGGTGTCGAGTCGCCGATTTCCATTCGAACGGCATTACGTTGAATGCGCTGCGATCTGCATTTCCTTAGCTAGTTAAGTCAGGACCAAAGTGGATGAAGCTCCATAAATCATGTAGGTAAATGCGAGGTTTTTCCCAACACCCGCGTTGCCTGGCAACCGTCCAACTGCATTCCATCGGAAACTTTACGTTGCTTTTCGATTCGATATTATTTTCCTATTCCTTTTAATAGTGTTCTTTAGTTGGCGTTACACAATTTATGTTATAAGAATGGGGACAGAAGGACGCGATACGCGTTAGTCCGTAGGAAATATGATAGATGGCGTTAGGTACTCATCACGATTCTTATCACGTGGGTTTTGACGTGACAACGTCTTAAATTAGGTTGCGGCTGGGAGTCACTTATGAAAAAGTGTAACGCTCGGTAACGTTACGATGAGTCACCGAACGAGAGAGAGAAAGACGTTGTCACGTAAAATCTTCGCCCGTAAAACCGACTTTACAGGCAACCATTTTTTTAACATTAATATCTACAAAAGTTATAAACCTTTGAATCTATCTTAAAATAGTATCTTTAAAATACTTAGGACATTCATCACGCTCATAATCCCTGAGGGATTACCTACATGAGGATTCCATTCACTACAGTGTACCTACACGCTGCGTGGAGGCGGTGGAAGCTACCGTTTAGTATGGACAGCGTGCTTTGCTCCTACAATCCGCAATCCCTGCGACTTTCACGCGGGCTCGTTTTTTGGTCTTAAGTGTAGAAGGACCGCGGACCAAAGATTTCAAAAGTACGCTAGTAATATATAAGTCAATGCCGCGGACACACTGTGGACGAGCACAAAAGGACCGCTCCACACATGTACCTAAATCCGCTAAAGCGATACTTCAAAAATGATTTACGATGCCTACTTTACTTGCACTGGCTTTTTACTTATAAATCGAACACATTTTATGGTGGAAAATTCTGTAAACGGTTTTCAACCATTCAACTTTGATGTTGTAGGTACTTTGATTTAGCGGGCTCTTAATTTTCATTCCAGGTGCAGCCATTCGAAATAGCTTTCAGTTAGGAGTTTCGTTGGTAATCTAACTAATTGATAAACAAAACGCTAACATAATCTATAGGTACAGAAATAAAAACTTTTTAACAAAAAAAAAACACCGAAATCCAAAAAAAACTACAAAGTGAAAAATAACTTTAATTTCGGAAGTCGGTGTCTTTGTATTTTAGTTTTTTGCCACCGACTTCCGAAATTAAAGTTATTTTTACCGACTTCAAAAAAAAGGAGGTTATCAATTCGATACGTATGTATGTAATATTATTGGAATTGCATTATATTCACATATGATGATCTATTAGGGCTTCCAAACAAATATACAAAATTTCATAGACGTATGTATGTATGTATGTATGTATGCATGTATGTATGTATGTATGTATGTATGTTTGTCCACGCATATCTCCGGAACTATTAATCGGATCGTGACCATTTTTTTTTTATTGGCTTACATTTTCTTCAACTTAGGGAACAGTGCAAGTTTCATCAAGATCGATTCAGTAATTTTCAAGATATGGACTAATACGTGTAAGTGTGACGGCCTGGCTTATTGATAAGAGCTACGGGTGTGTGTATCAAAGAGAAAACATCTCAAAACCTTGGTCAAATACTAGTGCAAAAACTAAAAATTACGAAATAAAAAGTAATTTAAAAAAATTAAACCGACTTCAAAAAGAAATTAACTCAAAATTATGAAATAACTTTAATTTCGGAAGTCGGTGGCATAAAACTAAAATACAGATCCCAAGACACCGACTTCCGAAATTAAAGTTATTTCATAATTTTGAGTTAATTTCTTTTTGAAGTCGGTTTAATTTTTTTAAATTACTTTTTTACCTTACCGACTTCAAAAAAAAGGAGGTTATCAATTCGATACGTATGTATGTAATATTATTGGAATTGCATTATATTCACATATGATGATCTATTAGGGCTTCCAAACAAATATACAAAATTTCATAGACGTATGTATGTATGTATGTATGTATGTATGTATGTTTGTCCACGCATATCTCCGGAACTATTAATCGGATCGTGACCATTTTTTTTTTATTGGCTTACATTTTCTTCAACTTAGGGAACAGTGCAAGTTTCATCAAGATCGATTCAGTAATTTTCAAGATATGGACAAATACGTGTAAGTGTGACGGCCTGGCTTATTGATAAGAGCTACGGGTGTAGTGTCAAAGGGAAAACATCTCAAAACCTTGGTCAAATACTAGTGCAAAAAATAAAAATTACGAAATAAAAAGTAATTTAAAAAAATTAAACCGACTTCAAAAAGAAATTAACTCAAAATTATGAAATAACTTTAATTTCGGAAGTCGGTGGCATAAAACTAAAATACAGATCGCAAGACACCGACTTCCGAAATTAAAGTTATTTCATAATTTTGAGTTAATTTCTTTTTGAAGTCGGTTTAATTTTCAATTCGATACGTATTTTTAAATTACTTTTTTTCACTTTGTAGTTTTTTTGAAAGTCGTTTTTTTTTTGTTTTAGTAGGCCTGCTTATAATTTATCTAAGTTACAATGGTATTGTGTCAATTTGCTCATCGCATTTTACAAAATATTTTGTTTTTCCCGATTCAGGGACGTCAATTGTTGAGGAGTTCTCCTTGTATTTCACCATCAGCTCCATTTCACCATTCGCATTATGACGAGCATAAATTGCTTATCAACCATATTAAAGTAATCGATACGGAACCCGTGAAATATTTATCATTGAGTAGTTCCGATGGCCATCTGTGGGCTTCGTCATCAGCTCTACTTTACCAAATGATGATTTCCGAGAGCAAATGCTCAAGTTAATATAAAAAAAATACCCAAATCGCTATAGTTTTGCCTATAAACTTTGGGGTTTCCCTCGATTTCCATGGGATCGTCTCATCAGATTCCAACTTGATGACAATGGTGGTCCCATTGTCATCAAGTCCTCGAGAATTATACCCTTTCAAACGAAAAATAATTTTCAAAATCGGTTCACAATTAATAACGGAGTAATCGGTGTACAATACAAAAATAAATATTTATACGACGAATTTATTGATTACCTCCTCCTTTTTTTTAAGTCGGTTAAAAAAAGGAATAAGTATACTTAATTGACTTTCTTAGTTCTCATATTTTTGCGTCAGAGTTTCTAAGATTCAATATACTTACAGTCTGTTTTAAAGTGAACAGCTGAACGTGTTAATTTGCTGAATGTCTTACGTAGGTAAGGTCAAGGCTGCGTGTCGATACTTAATGCATGAATCAATAGACAGGTGGCGAGCTTGGCGCGGCTTAGCGGACTGTCCGATAGATTAGCATACAATCAGTTTGCGGAGCACTCTCACACGTCGTTTGTTAGCGGGTCGTGTGCGGCAGCGTGGCGTGTGCGGGGCGGCTGCGTGGTGGCTGCGTCGACCGTGTGTTTGTCCATCCAGTGAGTTACGTGTCTGCGTCAGGCCGCGTGTTGGTGTATGCGATTGAGGCGACCTCTGTTTGTGCACTATAAACTATTATGTTAGTGCAGATTAGGATTCCAAGATTTACACGTGTGACCAGCTGTAGGTATGCTGCGTTACACAGCACACATTGTGGCGCTTATGATAGTTCATTGTTGGAGTCAAGAATGTTTAATAGACGCTGCACCTGCGATATTATGATGACAACACAGATCTACGTTAGACTTTATAGATTTGAATTAGTTTTCTTACAAAACTTAGCCGTAGAACAAGTTTCAAATACTTGGTATCGAAGACCGAAATAACGTTGACTTGACTTTTTCTTGAATACAATAAATTAGTTCAACTTTAACTTCAAATTGAGTAATTAATAAACATTCATTTTGAAGTTTTTGGCAACGAATTTTCAAAATTACATTCCAATTTCTGCAATCTGATTAATCGTAATTACATGTTTCGAAAATAAATGTTTTCATAACAGTATTTAGAAATAAGATTAGATAGACTTTATAATTTTCAGAATAAAATTATTTAAATGTAGGGTAATTCCAGGATAGGTGCCCCAATGGGATAGGTGCCGCGGCTTTGAATACTGTATATTAGAAATGCCGTGGGCTAAAATTGTACTAAGTAATAGGAAGCGCTCCCCCCACAGACCTCAGTGCCACGCCAATCGCACGCGAAAGCGCATGCGTTTTGCCTGTGAGTGTAAAAATCTTCCGCGGCGAGACCATTACAAGCGTTGAAATTATAATCGTAAGTACTTACTATCGAATATCTTTTCACTCTGATAAAAATTCTATTTTTTTTTTATTTATTTGCTGATATTACAGTTTAAAGTACACGAAATAATGCTATAAATTATAGTATACTTTTTAACTCTTTTTAAATTAAAAAAGGCATCTATCCTGTGCTAAAAGTATAGTTGCCCCATTTGCTGTTCGGGATAGATGCCTAAGTATTTCTATAAATGTTTTCATATTGCAGGTGGAAGAAATGCCTCGAAATAAAAGAAAACCGGGGGTTGGTCCCCCGTCACATTAGTTGGACTGAAGAAAGCTTGGAAAAGGCTGTATTATTTTTATTTCACCAATAAAAAAATGTTTATTTTGTTCATAAGTCTAGATAGACATATAATTATAAAAGATGTCACAAATTAATGTTAAATACGCTTAATGTTTAATGCTGAATACAAACTGATTATTGAAACTAATTAGTATGTTTTATTTAAATTAGGATCTAATATTGAAGCATTTATACAGTGAATTTTACGTTAGGCATCTATCCCTTGAAGCATTTTTACTACGAGTCTTCTATCCCTCACGTTAGGCATCTATCCTACTTTTGAGAGGGTAAAAAAGACACAATTTCTTCAAAATCTATGAAACTTATGTAAAAACTAAAGGGGTACCATCATAGATTAAAGATCAAAGTTACCATATGCAAAAGACGTATTGCCAATAGATTTTTAATTAATAAGTTATGGCTCCCTATCAAAAAGTGGGGCACCTATCCTGGACTTACCCTACTTTTCGTGAACTCTCAACAAAATATTTCATTTCACAGAAACTTACACTTATGAAACGTCCGAAGCTAGGTGCACGGTTCCAATTGGTCGTTTCCTATGAAGAAGAGCTGGCAAGAAATTCCACGGTTACTCTTTTAAAAATTATTGGCTTTTCAAATTACAGTAGTTATGGGAGGACAGCGTAGGCCTGTCAAAAAGTACCAGGTACTTGACAAAATAAAAAATGGCCTGCAGATCTCTACAAAGTTCTTTTTTTTTTTTTTGGGTGGGTAATTATCAAATAACTTCTTCCGCTCTCTGCGGAGCGGGAGAAGTCGGGCATGTCAGACTTTTACTGACTAAAACCCACCCGTGTTCCTTTAGTTGCCTGTGCCAGAGGCCACGGTGTCTCTTTCGAAAAACCCGCGACCCTGGCAGACATAGGCCCTAGCGGAGCCCGTCAGTTTAGTGCTGACATCTCTTTGAGGTGCGCGTGGAACACAACGCGCCGTCGACCTGGGCCTGGTCCTTACCGGACGGCGAGCTGCCCATTGCTCGCCGTCCGCAAGCCCGCGCTTACGGTGGCCAGGAATCGGCTATGGACTAGGGGCGTGAGGGCGCAATGATTGCCTCTCATGCGCTCCGCCTCCTCCGTCGTGAGCATTACTGCTTCACAGAAGGAGGTGATGGGTTCCCATGCACTCTCGCTCCGTACCATGACCTGGACTAGGGCCGGATGTGACGCGGTGGTACTCTGCCCAGACTGGGCAGACCTCCACCGTATGCTCCACCGTGTCCTCCGGGCAATCCACACAATGGTGACACCTGGGCGTTTCTTCCCGCCTTATCCGGAACAGTAACCTCCCGAAGCAGCCGTGTCCGGTGAGGATCTCCGTTAATTGGAAGGTGAGGACGCCGCCGCCGTGGCGCCTTTCCAGCCACTCCTCAAAGAGGGGACTTATCGCCGCAATTGTGGCGTGCCCAAGGCCTACAAAGTCCTCACATTTACAAAAAAAGAATCTATCAAAAGGATAAATAAAAATTAAATATACAAACATTTTGAAACCAAGTGATATATTGCCAATACAACCACTATTAGAGAGTTGAAAAATTAGAATTGTCTGTTTACTCGTATAATGTCAAATAATAAAAAGATTATGACAAAGAAGTCTGTAAAAAAAAAAAACATTAGTAAAAAAAACCCAAACAATTAATAAAAAAAAGCAACAAAAGCAAAAAGCAAGGTGAAATCTCAGCTCACTATTTTAGTGTACAATTAGTGTATATTTTGCCTAATATACAGGCTGAATTTTTCAAGTGGGCGTGGATGGCCAAATCCGAAACTATGAGGAATAGCGAAAAGTACTCAAAGGAGTTGTGGGCTCGATTTTGATGAAAACTAAAACTGCATCATTGGATTTAAAAAAAAACAATATTTCTAGCCAAGAATCGAACCCGTTGATTTTGATAAAAAAAACATATACTGTATTATTACGTCCCTAACAACCCGCGACTCGGCTCTCAGCTGGGATTTCACCTTGCTTTTTGCTTTTGTGGCTTTTTTTATTCATTGTTTAAGTTTTTTTTTTTGTGGATGGGAAATCATCAAATGACCCCCCCGCTCTGGGCGGAGCGGAAGGGAGTGTCAGACTCTTACTGACTAAAACTCACCCGTATTCCTTCCTTAGCCCTTTATGTTCCGGGCCAGCGGTAACCTTTTCGGACAATTCTTCGATGCTGACATCTCTTTGAGGCGCGCATGGAACACGTACGTGGGCTTGGTATAACCTTTTATAACAAGCTACCCTCTTCTTTGCTAGATTTGCCTTTTATTGCGTTGAAAGCTCAAGTAAAATCCAATCTTTGTTCAAAGGCATTCTATTCCATCAACGACTACTTAAACGTTAAGAATAGTTGGTCGCCCTGAGTAACTCAAGACAATGTTTATGTTCTTTTATCTCCAGAATTAGCTTACTGACAGGTTATAATATGAGTTCATCATAATATTTTTTTTTGACTGTAAGTATAATTTAATTCAGTTTAATTTTATTTTAATGTCATCATCATCATCATTTCAGCCGAAAGACGTCCACTGCTGGACATAAGCCTCCCCCAAGCACTTGCTATTTTAATTTATTATTGACATAATCTACCCATTTCAATCACATAATATTGCAATCAACTCAAGCAGTCAAGTATCGAGGTCGCTAGCTGGTTGGTTAGCTTGACCATATTATTGTTGCCTGAGCAACCGGCAGCAAGTTCGTCACGCTCCCCCATAGATGTCGCTGCTTGCGGTAGCGTCGGGGTCGGGTTGCCTCCTTCCCTTAAATATGGCGAGGGGGGTAATGGCTAATCTTTGCGTTATGCTCGTGAACGGGTGCTGCTTGCGGTGCCTGGTCGTTTTGCTGACCATGGTTTCATTGTCGTTATCTATACATATAATAAATCTGTAAACGAGGCGTTTCTCTGTACATTGAAAATATAAAAAAAAAAAATAGTTGGGGTGTTATAGGATAACCAACAGATGCCATTTCATCAATTTTTAGAATTTTTGTCTGTTTGTCGGTTTGTCTGTTTGTTGGTTTGTCTGTTTGGATGTGACAAAATTTGATTTGAACAGGTTCAACGTAAAAAGTACCAAACCAATATGGTTAATTTTTATACTCAAATATAGTGTAGAACTCGGAGTAGTGATTAGTTTTTGTTTCATCGCAATCGGTTCACTGTATCAAAAGATATAATCAATTTAAAGTATTCTACAACAACTTTCATTACGTAAGTTGGATACACGTAATGACATCTATTGGCGCTTTATAGTACTAACGAAAACATAATTATTGTGTTTATAACATTATTATGTGAATAATCACGTCATGCAGGCTTACCTATAAGATGACTATCACAGTCACTTCTGCCTGTGTTATTTGAAAAAGTAATGATAATGATTACATAATGTTGGTTGATTAGTGGCGCTAAAAGAATTTCAAATAAAAAGTGAGGATAATGTAAGATAATATTATGTGATGTGGTGTTCTGAGTGATAAAGATTGCAATGATAAATGATAAATGATTTTATTTTTGTAAGTAGGTTTGTACAAACACTTTTACACGTCAATCATGTTTTTTTTTTAAACTAGATGAAGTCGGCGTTTCCTATCTGACTACTCTGAGAAGAAAGGCCGAAACAAACACACATACGGGCAACTTTATGTAGGAGCTCTTTCGAGGGGCAAGCAACCTTTCTAACATTGTTAACAGAGAAGCATTTTCTTAGTGACATAAGGTTTTAAGATCATATCATACTTTCATAGTTTTTTGCCTTTTTTCTCGAATTTTTTAAAATTTCTTTACCATGATAACGCTTCAACGCACACCTCCAGACGGGCTGTTGATTTATTGAGTATAGGTTCGGCAGGTGCACAACCTTTTTTTTTGTTTCCGCTGTGGATAATGTCAGGTTCTTACTGAATAAAAATCACCCCAGTGTTCCGTCTCACACCTGCGCCGGGGGTTGCGGGACCGTACGATCCTTCCGCAACCCCCGACTGGTGACGTCAAAGAGGGGCGCGCGTGGAACACTACGCGCCGCCAGCTCAAATCCTGATGTGTTGGCGGTGACAGACGTCCCCGAATTCGTCGCCCCTGGACCCGTTTAGGGGGCTGGAAGAGGGCGTTGTCCGCCCTGCGCCGACGCCCGATGCGCCTACTGCGGGCCGGGTGAGTGTATGAGATCTCCCTCTCCCTTTCCACAGCCTCCTTCTGCGAGACGACCGTTTCGCAGAAGGAAACCACCGCGTCCCAGGACTCTTCGCTGCCGTCGACTCGACTACGGCCGGCAGCGATACGTCAAGGTCTGCCATGTCGTAAATGTCTTCGAGAAAATAACTAAATTTTTAGCCATTGTTTTGGTTAAAACCATATCGACCCTTTTTTTTTCGGATGGGAAATCATCAAATGACCCCTCCCGCTCTGGGTGGAGCGGAAGGGAGTGTCAGACTCTTACTGACTAAAACCCAGCTACCCATTACTCTCCGCTCGCAGGCCCGCGCCTACGGTGGCCGGGAGTCGTCACGCGGCTCCCGACGCTCGGAGCGTCTCCCACGGTGGCTGGGACGGGAGGCTCTCTCCCTGAGCCATCCCGCCACCTCCTTTGCTAGCATGACTGCTTAGCAGAAGGAGGTGACTGCCTCCCACTTCCTCTCGCCCCGGACCATGGCTCGCACCAGGGCCGGACGCGAGAGGTCGCCGCCGCTGCCGATCGCCTCTACGAGGACACGGCGGTGCTCCGCACAAGCGGGGCAGACCTCCACCGTGTGCTCCACCGTGTCCTCTGGGCGATCCTTGCAATGGTGACACCCGGGCGTTTCCTCCCGCCTGATGATGTGCAGGAACCTCCCGAAACTTCCGTGTCCGGTGAGGACCTGCATCAGGCGGCAGGTGAGGGCGCCGTGGCGCCTTTCTAGCCACTCCTTAAAGAGGGGTCTTATCGCCGCTATTGCGGCGTGCCCTGCGCTGGGTAGCGACAGTCGCTCTTTCCATGTCGCCATGAGATCGCGCCGGAGATCTGTCCGCTCCGCACCGATTTGCCGCGGAAGCGAATCTTCCCCCCGGCGCGCGGCGTAGTGCCTCCGCGCGCCACTCATACAGGCGCGCGAGGACTATCGCCTCCAGATCCCATGGCGGCCCCGGCCCGTTCCAGTTTGGGGGCCAAACGTCGGAAATGCACCATATCGACCCTCAAGGTATCTTATGGCTATCCACCAAGAGAGAGTTAGCAAATGTGGGCACAGGTTTACAGAATAAGTTAAGAAAGACTTCAAACTACTTTTCAGATAAACTTCAGTAGGTACGATTTAAGAGTAACACCATTGATGTATTCTTCTTTTTATCTTCTAGATATCTCGACGCTATGATAAAGTCTTAATATTGGTATGTAAGATATCTACAATACCAAGTTAAGAATTTCTAAATTTATCGCAGAGCGGCAGAGAAGAAGATAAGACTTATAAAAACTAACTTCAAACTTCACCTTCTAATCTCAGATATACTTTAGATAAAATGGTGGTATGATTTTACGGTTTATTCTGGTATAACTTAGTATTCTAAAACAAATGCAAAATAAAATGGACATAATATGGCTATTTGGTCAGACAATCAGCCTCGAGCAGGCGCTTTCATTTTTATTTATCCTCAAAAATCAAAGTGACACTTCGTCGCATTGTCATTATGAACCCTGAAGACGCAGTGACTGCTGTACAGTCGAAAGGGCTATGGTTGAGAACCCCAGGCAAGGGAAGCGTTACCAGACAAAATCGGAAGATTCTTCCTTTTACACCTTTCCTAAGCGACACATTATTGTGTTCTGACATCCACGCGAACGAAGTCGCGGGCACAGCTAGTTAATAATAAATTGTTTATTTATTTTACTTTAATGGTCCTAGTTTATCATTTGTGACTTCAAGGACAACGTATGTGAACCGAACCCTTTATACCTGGAGGATTTTATTTAGGTGTTAAGTTTTTGTTTACATTTTTATTTATTACTAGCTGTGCCCGCGACTTCGTTCGCGTGGATGTCGGAACACAATAATGTGTCGCTTAGGAAAGGTATAAAAGGAAAAATCTTCCGATCTTGTCTGGTAACGCTTCCCTTGCCTGGGGTTCTCAACCATAGCCCTTTCGACTGCACAGCAGTCACTGCGTCTTCAGTGTTGAAAATGACAATGCGACGAAGTGTCACTTTGATTTTTGAGGATAAATAAAAATGAAAGCGCCTGCTCGAGGCTGATTGTCTGACCAAATAGTCATATTATGTCCATTTTATTTTGCATTTGTCTTAGAATACTAAGTTAGACCGGAATAAATCGTAAAGAGATTAGTAGGTGAAGTTTGAAGTTAGTTTTTATAAGTCTTGTCTTCTTCTCTGCCGCTTCCGCGGCAAATCGGTGCGGAGCGGACAGATCTCCGGCGCGATCTCATGGTGGCATGGAAAGAGCGACGGTCGCTACCCAGCGCAGGGCACGCCGCGATAGCGGCGATAAGACCCCTCTTTAAGGAGTGGCTAGAGAGGCGCCACGGCGCCCTCACCTACCGCCTGACGCAGGTCCTCACCGGACACGGAAATTTCGGGAGTTCCTGCACATCATCAGGCGGGAGGAAACGCCCGGGTGTCACCATCACCATTGCTAGGATCGCCCATAGGACACGGTGGAGCACACGGTGGAGGTCTGCCCCGCTTGTGCGGAGCACCGCCGTGTCCTTGTAGAGGCGATCGGCAGCGGCGGCGACCTCTCGCGTCCGGCCCTGGTGCAAGCCATGGTCCGGGGCGAGAGGGAGTGGGAGGCAGTCACCTCCTTCTGCGAAGCAGTCATGCTAGCAAAGGAGGTGGCGGGATGGCTCATGGAGAGAGACTCCCGTCCCAGCCACCGTGGGAGACGCTCCGGGCGTCGGGAGCCGCGTGACGACTCCCGGCCACCGTAGGCGCGGGCCTGCGGGCGGAGAGTAATAGGTAGCTGGGTTTTAGTCAGTAAGAGTCTGACACTCCCTTCCGCTCCACCCAGAGCGGGAGGGGTCATTTGATGATTTCCCATCCGAAAAAAAAAGCTCGATATGGTTTTAACCAAGACAATGGCTAAAAATTTAGTTATTGTCGCGAAGACATAATTTACAATACCTTTTTACGACATGGCAGTGCTACTTGTATTGGGTGTGCACAGTGCACCTTGACGTATCGCTGCCGGCCGTAGTCGAGTCGACGGCAGCGAAGAGTCCTGGGACGCGGTGGTTTCCTTCTGCGAGACGACCGTTTCGCTGTGGAAAGGGAGAGGGAGATCTCATCCACTCACCCGGCCCGCAGTAGGCGCATCGGGCGTCGGCGGAGGGCGGACAGCGCCCTCTTCCAGCCCCCCTAAACGGGTCCAGGGGCGACCAATTCGGGGACGTCTGTCACCGCCAACACATCAGGACTTGAGCTGGCGGCGCGTAGTGTTCCACGCGCACCCCTCTTTGACGTCACCAGTCGGGGGTTGCGGAAGGATCGTACGGTCCCTCAACCCCCGGCGTAAGTGTGAGACGGAACACTGGGGTAATTTTTAGTCAGTAAGAGCCTAACAGACCTCGCCGCCCGCCCCAGGGCGGCGGACATCCATGAAGATTTTCCACCCCGGAAACAAAAAAAAAGGATGTGCACCTGCCGAACCTATACTCAATAAATCAACAGCCCGTCTGGAGATGTGCGTTGAAGCGTTATCATGGTAAAGAAATTTAAAAAAATTCGAAAAAAAAACTATGAAAGTATGATAATTATGATCTTAAAACCTTATGTCACTAAGAAAATGCTTCTCTGTTAACAATGTTAGAAAGGTTGCTTGCCCCTCGAAAGAGCTCCTACATAAAGTTGCCCGTGTGTGTGTTTGTTTCGGCTTTTCTTCTCAGAGTAGTCAGATAGGAAACGCCGACTTCATCTAGTTTAAAAAAAAAAATGATTGACGTGTAAAAGTGTTTGTACAAACCTACTTACAAAAATAAAATCATTTATCATTGCAATCTTTATCACTCAGAACACCACATCACATAATATTATCTTACATTATCCTCACTTTTTATTTGAAATTCTTTTAGCGCCACTAATCAACCAACAATCGAAAGCGATTAACATTATATTATGTAATCATTATCATTGCTTTTTCAAATAACACAGGCAGAAGTGACTGTGATAGTCATCTTATAGGTAAGCCTGCATGACGTGATTATTCACATAATAATGTTATAAACACAATAATTATGTTTTCGTTAGTACTATAAAGCGCCAATAGATGTCATTACGTGTATCCAACTTACGTAATGAAAGTTGTTGTAGAATACTTTAAATTGATTATATCTTTTGATATAGTGAAGCGATTGCGATGAAACCAAAACTAATCACTACTCCGAGTTCTACACTATATTTGAGTATAAAAATTAACCATATTGGTTTGGTACTTTTTACGTTGAACCTATTCAAATCAAATTTTGTCACATCCAAACAGACAAACCGACAAACAGACAAAAATTCTAAAAATTGATGAAATGGCATCTGTTGGTTATCCTATAACACCCCAACTATTTTTTTTTTAAATATTTGCAATGTACAGAAACGCCTCGTCTACAGATTTATTATATGTATAGAAGATGATTTGCTTGAGTACGTATAGTTTTTTATTGTATTTGTTGGTATATTGGCGTCGCTAGCTGGCATAATGGCAAATAATTTAATTTATTGTTCCGTCTTGTAATGCTAATAACTTTTCATACCTAGTATGGTATACAATCAAGTATTTTCTAACTAAACAGACAGCTGTGCTGCTGGGGAGTTTGTTGCTCCACACCTTCTCCCCAGTGATAGCACTAGGAAGTGGTGAACGACGGGCGTTTTGGGAGACTGTCTTTTGTAATTTTATCGTTCGAAAAGTGCTGATTCTCAGCCTAGTTAGAATAAATGACTTTTGATAATGATTTTGTACGCGGTGTGTAGCGACCTCTCGTATTAGTGCCTGTGTCATCCACGGTGTAACACACATCAGCACGTGATCTGTGCGTGTAACTCACGCGCCTATGTCGCCCGCTAATACGGGAGTTACGACTGTCCGGCCCGCCCGTCCGGCCGCGTGTCCGGCCCGCCCGTCCGGTGTCGATGCGCTGACTAATGTAATCTTTGTTAGATTGTATTACGGTATCCATAAGACAATCGCTGTGAGGTTGCAGAAGACTGGTTAGGTTCTTTATTGCGGAATTGGCTATATTTGCATCTTGCGACGTTATGTCTGCTCAAAGAATCAGAACATAACAAAACGTTATAAAAAACGAGGGCTGCACGCGCTTGATAAAATGAACACTACGTACAGCTACAGACTTTTCGAAAATCAACAAAAGCTGCAGAAAAATCGGAAAAAATATAAAAGCGAACATTTTTATCCACAGCTGAAACACACTTGTTAAAAGTGTGCCGTAACCGTAACGGATATAGCTCTGTTTGAATACAATAATAGTAAATCTAACGTACGAGTTAGCGCGATACGTCGCGTCGGTCGGATCGCATCAGTCGGGCCGGTCGCGTCGCGCGCGCTTTCCGGGCACCCAACACACGGTGCGATTTATCGCCACACTTAATTACCGCGCCAACGAGAACGAAAACCCTGCCTATACGTTTCATATCGCGCGCTTTGTTCCACGCGCTTTTGTTTCGTCTCGCACTTCACTAGCGATGTATTGTGCACCGGCCGGCCGATCGCTTTGTCCGCGTTTCGGAATGTGGCGTAAATAAGTGACATCAGTCTTTGACCATGTAGGTCAGTGACCGTGTGCTGTCCTGTCGCACAGAACAACTTTTTATGAGTTTTGTTTATGGCACTTGTTGGATAATGTTTCGTGTCGGAATACGTGTCGCGTCCGGGAAGTTTATCGGTTATATACTGCACTCGATATTTGTGAGTGATACTACTTCATTTGGTCTCGCAAGTTAATTTTGACCGTTCTCATTTTTAGACGCAAATGACCACCATGACCATGACCATGTGTTGTTGACTAAATAGTTAACAACACATTAATTAATTTTTAAATATTAAGGAGAGGACCGCGAAAAGATAATTTTGTACTCTAATTTTACTTTAGCTCATTATTAACTTACTGTGTCATTGCTTAGAGTTAACTTTATAAGCTACGAGCGCGCGTAGCTGGTAGCTCGTAGCTCGTAGCTCGTAGCAGTGCGTAGCGCTTCGTATCGGTAGTAATGACTTCCACATAATTATATCTATGTGAAATCGTTTACAGTAGTATAAACATAGAATAAATGAAAAACCGGGCAAGAGCGAGTCGGACTCGCGCACCGAGGGTTCCGTACCATCATATCGTCGACCGTAGGTTCAATTGAGGTAAGGGACATAATACGATTTTTCAGGAGAGGCCGACAAAGTTTTTTTTCGGACTAAATCGCCTATAACTTTTTTTGTTATTAACCTTTTTCGGATCTGATTTCACACATAATCTTGTATTTTAGTGCTCTATCTACCTGTGTAACATTTATTTAAATAAGTTAGCTATTTAAGAAAATAGACGTCCCTTACACCAACGTATTTTGTTAGTAATGTCCCTTACATTAAATTGATCTCTACGTTGGATCCAATCTTAATGAAAAAATAGTGTAAAGGTCATGTTGAAAAAAATTGTGAAGAATAATTCGTTGATTGGGAAGACCCTTACCTTATTTGAAGTGGATTGGCGGCGGTAATTACACCATTTCAAGTTGCTATATTGCATAGTTTTTCAGATACATTGTTATTATGGGGCTGATGCGAAATTCGAATCCAAAAATCAGTAGGGTAAGGGACATTTTTTTTAAGCTAGAATTTTTTCTTATACACCATTCGAAAGAGCGCAAAATTCTGAACAAAACTGTATACTCAACTCATTTTGGGTATTTTGTCCCTTACCTTAATTGAACCTACGGTCGACGATATGTTTTTAAATTTTCACCGGCGAGCTACCTACTAGATCTCGTTCAAACCAATTTTCGGTGGAAGTTTACATCATAATGTATATCGTATATTTTTTTAGTTTTATCATTCTCTTATTTCAGAAGTTACAGGGGGGACACACACACATTTTACCAATTTGGAAGTGTCTCTCGCGCAAACTATTCAGTTTAGAAAAAAATGATATTAGAAACCTCAATATCATTTTTGAAGACCTATCCATAGATACTCCATACGAATGGGTTTGATGAAAAAAAAAAAATTGAGTTTCAGTTCTAAGTACCCCCATATTTTTTTTTTCTATTTTTTGTAAAAATCTTAATGCGGTTCAAAGAATACATCTACTTACCAAGTTTCAACAGTGTAATTCTTATAGTTTCGAAAAAAAGTGGCTGTGACATACGGACGGACAGACAGACAGACATGACGAATCCTTATGGGTTCCATTTTTGCCATTTGGCTACGGAACCCTAAAAATGAAACTACAATGTAGCTCGCCGCTGTAATGTGATTACAGTAATTTCTAGTTTTATGAATTATATGACAATTACTAGAATCATACAGATCTGTTCATAAATCAAACAATTTATTTTGTATAGATAGTGAGTCGCGCAACGCGGCCAAACTTTGTCTATGACGAAATTAACTCGCACTCCCTTTGCCCGCTCGACGAGAAAGTTTTCGGCGAGTCGTTTAGTCGTCCGGCGTCCGGTTCATCCGTCCGGTTTGTATGGACAGACACGAGCAATGCAACATTGTTGTAGGTTGGTGTAGTTTGACTTCTTCAGATGAACAGAATTTTAAATTAATCATTATTTAAATGATTGGCTTTGCTTTAATCGACTTCAAAAAAGGAGGAGGTTCTCAGTTCGGATGTTTATATTTTTTTATGTATGTTCGGGCATAACTCCGTCATTTAAAGACTTGCGTCACATATGGATTTGCAAAATTATTTTTTTAATGGATAAGGTATGCCTCAGGGGTGGTCCTGTTTATAGATTAACTTTGCTTGGGTAGTTTTTGCGTTAGCTTCAATAATACGATTTTTTCCACTTAGTTTAAATTGATATAAATAAAATAAAAACTTTTTTATATAAAAAAAAAAAACAACCGACTTCCAAAAGAGTTTTCACAGTTCTATTTCTTGATAGAAGTAAAGTAAGCTTATACAAATGATTTACCATCATCATCACTCTCCTGCCCTTATATCAATGCGGGGGCGCCGGGCGGCGCAACATGTCTTCTTCTTCTATACTTCTCTATTAGTCGTCACCCCCCTTATAGCCAAAATAAAAATGATGTTTTGCCTAAAATATTGACCAGTACAAGAACCTATAATTAATACGCTACATAAACCTCTCTGAAATACTTGTAGGTAGCCTCGAGAGTACGTGGCACAAGTACGTACGTAACACAACGAGGTTGAGCCGACACACGAGAGGATCGTATCGGATTGACTCGCTTTCGTTTGTTACTCTGTGGCCGCGTCACCTTAGTTCCAAGTATTCCGTTCTGTGGCTTCGATCTGAGCTCACTGCGCGCTGCGTGAAGAAAATGCTACTCTGTGATTTCCCAAATGCTACCTGCATATTTAACTTTGGACGCGTTCCTGCTGGACTAAAATCTGGAGTCTTTTTTATTTATCAAAGTGGCAATCAAGTGTTTACTTTGCCACCATACTTTGTCTAGCCTTACTAGTATAAAATTATTAATAAAAAATAAGAGTTACAGAATAATGCCTACAGCTAAAACATTTTTGGTTTTCTTAGAATTTAAAACAAGAGACATTTCCGGACTTCCTGCACTAGGCTAGACCGGTCCCGCAGGAAGCGATCTTTCCCCGAAATTACAATTAATAGAATTTGATGATAATGCTCATTTGTTTCGGGCCTTTTTTCAACTCGTAGCTAGTCACATCAACACACACTTATTTTACCTCTTTATAGAACACTAGCTTCCGCCCGCGACTTCGTCCGCGGGAAATTTCACCCTCCCCCCATTCACCCTCTTAGGGGTGGAATTTCCAAAAATCCTTTCTTAGTGGATACTTACTCTTCACAAAGAACACACCCTCCAAGTTTCATGTCTCTAGGAAAAGCGGTTTGGGCTGTGTGTTGATATATCAACAATCAGTCATTCAGTCAGTTTACCATTTTATATATATAGATTACCACGATGGTCGGCCCAGTCAGACATCGCGCCTACTCGGCCTCCGGCAGGGCCCCAATGTGCTCAGGTGGTGGGTCCCGCGGGGCCGGGGCCCGTCGCCTGTCGGCTCGGCCGCTGTCAGCCGCGACCTGCGTCACGCCTGTTATTGGAACATGTCATAACGACCCACCTTCCGTCGATCTGTTGGACAACACAATATGGACAGAAGGTCCACTAGAGGACAACTACATAGTTTGCACCTATATAAATACGACAAAACAGTTCTAAACAGACCCAGTAGAGAGATTATTCTTTGATAAAATGTATACCAGATGTCTACTTATACCATGATTCCATAGAAGTCTTTCACACAACCCTGCTCGCTAACGTCAAATTATATGTCATGCAAACCTAACCTTTTTTTTTTTTTTTTACGTGTAGAAATGCTCATGCATTCTGCACTACCACGGGGAGATAGTGCAGTTATGTGGGACTCTAACCCACTAAAACTCCACGGTGTCCTCCTCTGCCGCTTATGGCGGGAACACGGGCACGCGTTAGCACTCATCCGTGAATCCGCCGCGGCTGTCCGTCACCGGACCCTCCTCCGGGGAGTACTATCCATCACCGGCGCACCAGAACACTTAGCACGCCGTGACCACCCCAGGGACCAAACCAGCACATGGGCGCCAGACGACCCCGTCTCTGCCACCCTTGGTCCCCCTGCGACGGGTCAGGTCATTGGCCCCGCCGCCTGCCAATTTTCGGCCGCAGAGGATAGGGAGAGTGGCCAACGTCATACCAACACTCCTCTTCCCCTGCGGCCCCACCGCGTCCGCCATCGAACGGTGGCGACCCCGTCAAGGCCGCGGAAGGTAGGGAGAGCGGCGCACCGTAATACCGGCACCCCTCTCCCGCCGCGGCCTCCAACCCTCAGCCGCGATGCCTCCGGTACGACATCGCGGCCCGCCTCAGTTGCGATGTCGCCCAAGCGGCACCGCAACCTACATGTTGGCCGCTACGTCGTCGGCTTGTCGGCAAAAGCCCTGACGAGCGGCCCCTCCTCGGGTTCCTCTTCGCTTCACCGTGGGTGTCCAAGCCACGGCTACTGAGCCCCCCCGCCTCGACAATGCGGGAACCCACCGGGGGGGATGCAAACCTAACCTAAAGCAAGTCATTTAAGCCCATCTAGCCGGGCATTAATAATTAATTATTATGACCAGAGCGGGTCAAAATGAAATTCGTTCCAAATTCAAAATTCAATTCAATTCAATTCGTGATTTGAATTTGGAACGTCAACTGAGACAATC
Source organism: Oligia latruncula (assembly GCA_948474745.1). Lineage (NCBI taxonomy): Eukaryota > Metazoa > Arthropoda > Insecta > Lepidoptera > Noctuidae > Oligia > Oligia latruncula. The sequence continues at coordinate 382,770 of OX419699.1, forward strand.
GTATGGAAAAATTAGTTTTTTATCACATTTATTCAAAAAGAGCTAGTGTACTCTTCGTAAACAGGGACTAAAGTAGTGCTTTAAACATTAGGGACTAAACTAAAGCTTAAGGCTTACCATTGTAAGAACTTTTGTAACCATATTTATCTGCAAATAAATCTTTGACTTTGACGTTGATTTTTTTCCACCCCGGATTATACTGCTTGCTTCCATTAACTCGAAAATGGGTATGGGCCTTTGAGTCAAGATATGAACACACCCAAAACGATTTTTAAAAATTCCACCCCTGTTGGGGTGAAAAGTGGGGGAAACAGTTTATTTGAAAAATCTGATCCCTTTGATCTATTAACTTAAAAATTCGCCCGAATACTTATTTATCTAAACCTCATAAACATACATTTTCGAAATTTTTAGAGGAAAGTACGATTAGCGATTAGCGGGCAGAAGCTAGTAATTATAAAAGGAGAAACTGACTGACTGATTCATTCACTTTAGGTACCTAATAACGAACTTATGTGCAAAATGTTCATGCTACTAGAGCCAGCGGCGTAGGCAGTGTATTGCCTGTCAGTGAATGTGTAGATTAATGTAGACTCAAGCCATCACATTCTGTACAATACTGATAGATTATTTAACATTACCGTATGACATATCACCGTGGGCCTGTTCCTGGTCCTTCACAACCGGACTATTTGCAGGCTATTATAAGATTACGTAATGTTTGAGATCCTTTTCTTAGCCCACACGGAGCAGATCTTCTGTTCCTGCTCATTGTGCGACGGCGTCGTCGACGACACCCGATGCGCAGATTAATCAAATGTGCCGATGTTTTATACGAGCCTCTACGGCGCGTGTCGCGCGGCGGGACCACACTGTGCTCTTCACACGTAGTTCCGCGGCAATGGGACTTTTGGTAACTTTTGGTCGAAACTGCTTTAATTTAGGGGGCTTACATGACCTAAAGCGCGGTCACTGTCAGACTGCATAGAAAAGAAAGAGAAGCGCGATGACACAACGCTGGTAATTTATTGCAAAATATGAAGCAATTACAAAAAATCTATTGTTTGGACTAAAAAATTACATAAAACACAAATATTTTAGTATGTTGCTTGTAGAATAATCTGACAAAAAATCAGAATGATTGTATGTACTCGTAGGTATATTAGTATGGTTTTTATTGTAAAAAGAAAGTTTTTAGATGTATCTTCATGATTTTTTTTATCGTATCAAATTAGTTGTATTATGTTTTCAACACACTATCTACCTAGCATACATCCTGAAGAATGTCATATATTTTTCTGATTTTGTTTACTGTAGTCGATCATATAGGTACTTTTATTGTTTCTAAAACTTGCGTTTTTTGTGTTTAGGTCCTTTAAGCCCCTTAAGATAACTTAATATAACTGGAAGGACCTGGAACGACTTGGGGGAGGCCTTTGCCCAGCAGTGCAGCAACACTATACTAAATGTATTTAGAAGAGTTTCTTGGCCGTTCTTCATCATAAAAACCTACTTACCGCGCTTTGGAATGGGCAACTAGCTTCATGTTTCTGACCATAAATTTAGTATAATATACAATAGGTACTGACTGACACTAAAAAAGTGCCTGTAAATGGTTTTAATTGAAATAAAAGCTTTGAATTGGTGCGAGTGGAACTGTAGTGTCATTCTGGATATAATTAATATGTCTTTTAATAATGAATTAAACATACGCATGTCTCGTTTCTTACTGTGAGGATAATTAAATCAGTGAGTGTATACACACTTCTAAGTGCGCCATTGACGATTGTTGATGACATCTGAGCAAATTATAATTTCTACGCAAATATTATCAAACCCCTACCTACCTATAGCCATGCATGTAACTCGAACTCTCGACAAGTCAAACATTAAGTATCATTACGCTAATTACAGCCGCGGGGTGGAACATTACATACAAGTGTTAAATACTATTTTATTAGCATCGGTACAACAAAGAGATTGATCCCGCGTGGTTGCTACGTACTGTCGCCCCCCCCCCCCCCCTGGGCGGGCGACCCAGGGGGGACGGGGTGTATAATTAATTAATTGCATGAGTGTAAGAAGCCGGCGGAGAGCAACCCGAGCCGCTTGTAATGCGACAATCTGCTTCACGTGTTATCGGATCTATTACAGATATTTGTACTTAGCGATTTATTTTAAATGATAAAGTAGGTTTATACAAACACTTTTACACGTAAATCATATTTTTTTTTAACTAGAAAAGGTCGGCGTTTCCTATCTGACTACTCTGAGAAGAAAGGCCGAAACAAACTCAGAGGTCACAGTCTCTTTTCCTTCAAGCGGGCGCGCGGTCATTTGTAACACCAGCGGTCGCGCGTAACGTAAAAGACCTATGGGATATTTCAGGGATTTATAACACTAATTATTTAATAACCTTTTTATTAATATTATTAATATTATTAATAATATTCTAATTTTCTTTGGATTAGTAGGTAAGCAATTGGGCATCATACATTTTCTTATACCTCTAACTTTCGCGTGCTTTCGACGCCTGCGCCGCGACTAAAACAAATGCGATCTGCACTCCGGAGGGTGCGGGGAGGGGAGGTAAACAGTTTATTTTGTGCTCAGTGAAACAATGACAGGCTACTAGGGATGAAAAATACATGCGACAAGAAATAACAATTTAAGAATGAAAATGTATCCGTCGACTGCGGTCGATTCGACGCCGCGCGCCTGCTTGAAGGTTGAAGTCCAGACATAATCTTGGTCAGATCATGTGAAGACCACGTAGATTGGTGTCTAAAATGGTTTTTTTAAAAAAGAACCACAGATTGAGTGCATCAGCTGTCCAGTCAGTGCATGCATTTGTCATTAACTGTGAAGCTCAACTCGGTACTTAATAGTGGTGGTTAATATATCATATAGCAAAATAAAGCACCGTGCTTAATACACACAACATAAAGCAAATGCTATCGTGGCTCTCACAAGTTGCTATTTGCTTATTGCTTTTTTACATCGCACTCTGTCTCTGTCATCGCGCGAAACGCATTAAGCAATGAATGACTGAAAAAGCATTAAACATTGTCGTCGCATGCTATAAGCAAGCACAGCGTGCGATTTGCGATCTTGGGCGGCTCACGTAAATACGTAATATAATGAATGATATGCTATTTGGTTCGTGTTAAAAGATTATTTCAATGTCTAATCTTATTGTGAATGGGGTATAGTTTTATATTAGTGATCGATGTTCAAAAACTAACTTATTTTATTTCATAATAATATTTATTCAATTATTATAGACAGTCCTAAGCCTGGAAAGTATGAAGGAAAGTTCATTGTATTTATCGTATGAGGTATATGAGGATATGTATAAGTATGAAGGAAAGTTCATTGTATCTGTTTTATCGTAATTCATAAACGCGATGTAATATTCTTTAGCATGCTGTCAGTCACCGCGCATGCTTTATTCGCGCCCGCCCGTAACATAACAAGTCAAGTACCAGGTACCTACGCGTATAAAAAAAGCATGCTTTCATAAAGCATTTAAAAAAGCATATGCAAGTATAAAGCATTAAGCATTAAACAAGTGATTGCCTTATAGCAACTTTGAACAGCACTAGTACTTAAGTAGCTCAACGATTCGACGAACAATACCAAAGAAAAGACATTTGGGACTTAAACTACTCAAACTGCCAGCTGACCATGATTAAAATAGAAACAATGACCCACATAGTCCTCACCACGCCGGTCCTCACATTCACAATAATCAAAATAATAGATATAATACTACAGTAAATGTTTTAAGTACAATACGCAGGGTCTTATTTATTTATAAAACTCTTGTTCTATTTGATCGACGGGGCTCACAGACACAATGTCGTGCTACTTAACATAGGTACCTTCTTGTGTTAATCTCAATATTTTTGAAACGATTTATTATTGGTCTTCTACATTATTCTTTACTTGATGACCACATGATTCATGACAAATTGATGCGAACTACCTACTGGTACCCAACAGAATTAGCGGATTCGGAATATTTCCAAAATACCTAGGTACATTTGAACTACAACACTAGTCTTTACCTCATCAATAAAGGCTGTTCGCCTGCTCAAACATTAGGTATCAACTTTCGATCGCGTCTTTTAAAATGTGTTCCTTTTCAAGATAACGAAAAAATCGTTCAAAGGGTGAAAAACTCCGCCGTGGATCATTGTACCATTTGTCATGGCGCGGGAGAGGCCCCCAGAGACATGAGGCCTCCAATCATCAATTTTAGAGTACGCGAGGACTCGTCCGGGATCGTTGTGACCCGCTGCGGATCGTTGCGAATCGCTGCGGCGTACCGCGGCGTACCGCGGCGCGATATAAATTAGAGGCGAGTTATGCGACGTTTTGTACGATCAGCGTCACGACCCACGGACCACCTGCACAGCTCGTATTCGATACACCATTTTTTGCAACAAAACATTATACGAAATCATGTGGCAACTAATCAAATTCATATGTGAGTTATTCTGAAATTGTCTATGTAACTGAACATATCAAGCTGAGTCCTGAGATACTTTTATAACTTAATCTCTAACGAGAATTTCCCGGATATTATAATATACCTAAAATTGTACCAAAACACTAAAATTAAGATTGATTGTGATTAGGTATTGGAAGTGCGTCTCGGAGGAGTACAAAGCGCCACCTACACCGTTCAATAACTGTATTCAGCGTCAAAGTGCGCAATAAAGTTGTCCTCAATATTGAGACAAGTTCGTATCTGTCGGGCACAAGCGGGGCTCCTAATTCACGGCTTCCACTCCCAAATTAATTAAAAGTCGTTTAATAAAAACAGTAAATTTGCTGTGTATCGTTTTTTAGGCAGCGCACCGGCGCGGCCCAATTATTGGAGAACACGTTTCGATTTAATAAAGCAATTTAGAAAAAGGGCAATTTGCATCGGAATGAGGGAAGGGTTGTCTGGGAGGAAAGAATCGGGAACAAGTTTAACGGACAAGCGGCAAGCGGCCACTGGGGTCGCGGGGGGCGCGGGGGGCGCGGGGGACCGGCGGCGAGCGGCGAGCGACGCGACGCTCTTGGCCCTACGCTTCACACTGAAACTGAGTCTATGATAAATGATTTTATTTCTGTAAGTAGGTTTGTACTGTAATATATTAGGTAATTTAGTAGTTAGTCCATGGTTCAAGAAATAATGTGAATCGTCTGTGGTAAGCTCTCTCTCTTGTCTCTGCATCCAGGAACAGAAGCAATGTCGTATAATAATTAATATTTACCCGTGAGAACCTGTAATTGGCTTTATGTCTCATAAACGATTGTTATGCTTCTGTTATAGCTGTTGGTTCTCCTATAAATAAATAAATATAAAAGTGATTAACATACTTTTATTAGAACATATTAATATCTACAATTCTACATGGCACAGCCGGGAAGTGGTAAGTATTCCGAGTAAGCCAAGTATTCCGATTTATTTTATTAAAATTATTTTATTTGTATTGTTAATAATGTGTTGACTTTATTAGACACTAGCTTCTGCCCGCGACTTCGTCCGCGTAAAATTTCTTGTACCCCCACCCCGTCGCAACACTTCGTATTCGCTTAGCGTTCATTCTGACTTTTTTCTTTTTGCTCGGCTCCTAAGTGTCATAGCGTCATATTAAATAGCCTATAGCCTTCCTCAAGAATTGGGCTATCAAATGCAAATCTGACCGGTAGTTCCAGAGATTATCGCGTTCAAACAAACAAACTCTTCAGCTTTATTATTAGTATATAAGTTGATTATTTAATTTTATTATCTTCGTCGTGTGTGATAGTCCATTGAATTGTATGGCGAGCGATATTGTATCTTAAGATAAAATATTATAGTATCTTAGCCGTGTGCAGCGCCCCCTAGTGAACTCCACTGCGGGTGACGTAACCTGCGACAAACTTATTATTTGAGGTTGGTACAGTAATCGGTTCTAGGGATCGAACCGCAAAATTAAGTTTGTTTTTTATTGTATATACTTTTCCGGGATAAAAGTACCCAGTGTGGTGCCCAGGATATTCCGGTTGAATGCCGGAATTACAGAAACAATTAAAAAGCCATTGTGTCTCGCGTGTATATACGTTCCGGCATACTAAGGGTTAAAGAATAATTATACCAAGTTTCATCGTAATCGAACCGGTAGTTTTTGCGTGATGCCTGAACAAACAGACAGACAAATTATTTTTAATCACATTTTTGGGTTTGGTGTCGGCCTAGTAACACCCCCTGCCATTTATTTTTTTGATATTTTCAGTTTACAGAATTTTCACTTCTACAGATTTATTTTAAGTTTATATTACTTAATTATATCACTTAATTATTATGACATTATATACTCTGACATTACTTACTCATTAATCTGAATTTATGCAATTACTTACTTATTCAAACTCAAACTCAAACTCAAATCATTTATTTCAATTAAACCTTGTACAGGCACTTTTGAATTGTCAAAATTAAATAGTCTGTCAGTTAGTCCAAAAGTTGAAGCTAGTTGCCCATTCCAAAGCGTTTTATTTGTATATAGGACATTGTATAACTTATTGACTTGCATTTATGACATTTTCTAAGGTATTATTTTGAATTAATGAAATTGTATAACGTACAGATCTGAATTTTTGACACTGTTTAAGGTACCTACCAATTGTAATTTAAATGATTTTTTATAGTAGATATTAATTGGAAATAATGACATAGTATAATTTTAATGATAGTTTTGCATGCCTGAATTGGTGCAACCGAAGAGGATCGTCGTTGGGTGCAACACAGTGGCCACTGCGCATTCACTTGACATCTAGATATGTATTATTATGTAGGTACTGTGTTGAGCAATAAACATTTGAATTTGAAATTGAATCTTTGGTCTAGTGGTCGCAAGTGCTACTGTTACCTAAGCATTAGGTCCTGGGTTCGATTCCCTAGTCGGGAAAAGTGTCATTGAGGTTTTCCATCAGAAATTTCTGAGTAGCAGCCGGGACTCGACTGCCCGTCCGGACTGGATTTGTGCCCGGCTGATGGCAGGCTCGCCCCCTAGTACTTTGGAGAGATGTAGGTGTACTATAGGCACATCTCTGCCTAACCCTTCGGGTAGTACAGGCGCGATGTTCTGTGATACGAACATCGACTCTAGATGTTTATAAACATCGAGTCTAGCTGTTTATAGACATGGAGTCTAGCTGTTTGTAAACATCTAGTCTAGCTGTTTGTAAACATCTAGTCTAGCTGTTTGGAAACATCTAGTCTAGCTGTTTGTAAACATCGAGTCTAGTTAACGACTCATTATTTACTATAGGTAGGTACTTCTCAAGTAGGTACTCGACAAGCTTCCAGTAGAATCTAGTAAAGATTTTGTTTATAAAAAAACGTACATTAGAATAGCAACAAGATAATTGATTCGTCCTTTAATTATGAGTTATTTATCGTACGGAATTATAATATTGCGATTATTTAAATTAAACAAATTGACAGATCCATAATTGTCTTCTAGGATAGCCTGTAGGTACTAGGCGTCGAGTTGTTGATATTACTAGAAGTAGTATCAAAACACATTACACAAAATACGCAGCCACAGAGTCGCTTATGAAGTATGAACCCGTGCCGAGCAAGATAAAGGCGCGTCCATACTGTCCGCTGCGTCGCGCGTCGCTAATGCGGTGCTCCGCATGCCGCCCCGCCCGGGCGCCGCACTATCATAGCCGATGGAAAAATCGGCCGATTCCGTATAATAATCGTCGACATTGAATAACAATCGCGTCGCCGGCTGGCAGTGCCTTTATTAATAAATTCTATTACGTATTGCGGAGTGACACGGCCGGGAACGGGGGGAAGGGGGGGGGACGGGTTACTCTGTGGTCTATGATTTTCGTTTTCGTTTCTCGTGATATCGCGGACGTTTAGCTGCGCATTTTATTTGCTGTTGATATCTTTAGGTGCCATCTGTCGAGGCCTAAATGCTAGGCAGTAAAAAACGTACATTCTTGTTCAATTGTGGCTACTAATTTATTGATTGCAATTGCCACTTGCAATCAATAAATTGACTATTTGAGGAATCTTCAGACGTGGGGAATACCGGCTAATTTCAAGCAGCGATACTACATCACCGTCTTATCTCTATCTGATCTAATTACTCGTTAATATGGCACATTTCATGTGATTACTGCTACCTAAGTACATTTGGCCTCTCTTTATGTAATTCGGTTACTGAGGTTCCTACTCGCTCACCCTGAGGTTGGCCAAGCCGTGGTCAGTGACAGTTCTGATTTACCTAATATTTATTTTTGTGCGATAGGTATACTGCAGGAGGATTCTCTACCAGTCAACCAAGGGTTATAAAGAGATTGGATGGCAGGTGCTTTGGTTAAGAGGAACAATGATAAAAAAAAACTATTATTAATTCCATCTGTCTGGTAGCCATCGTCTCTAATACTCCCCCAGTGACCTCGACCTTGGGCACGTTGTTTCCCACGTAGGCCCGTCAGTTGCTTCTGTTCACACAAAAGAACTGCTTTATATTTGGTTCTGAATAACTATCGGATTCCGATACAAACGTACAATTTATTTGCGGTTCTAGATATCATTGAAGTTATAAACTACTTTGTTACTTTAAATGAAATAGAAATCATTCAATTGCTTATCATGTAGTCATCAGGTAAGATGGTACTTTTAGGGCGTCGGCCGCCTTCTGGTACAGAGGTAGGTACTCGAAGGCTGCCGAAGGGCCCATATTACTAGCTCACCGTCCGATCAGGGCCAGGCCCGTGCCGGACGGCGCGTACGTGTTCTACGCGTGCCTCAAAGAGATGTCAGCATCGAGGAGGGGCCCCATTCATAGGGCCGAAGCCTGCCGGGTCAGCGGGATTGTCCGAAAGGGTTACCGCTGACCCGGAACATAAAGGGCTAAGGAAGGAACACGGGTGGGTTTTAGTCAGTAAGAGTCTGACACTCCCTTCCGCTCCACCCAGAGCGGGAGAGGTCATTTGATGATTTCCCATCCACAAAAAAAAAGGTGCCCTATTACTAAGGCTACTCTGTCCCTCCGTCCGCCTGTCACAGGGCGGAATCTTTTTAACCGTAATAGGTAGACTCTTGAAATTTATAGAGGGAGTGTTTTTTTTATATATTTGTTCATAGAGCGTGTCTATGACCGCTATAACAACAAATACCTAATTAAAATAAAACAAAATATAAACATGCAAAATGTTTTTAATATTTCCAGCACAAGTTTAAAGGTTTTACATCACTCAAGTCTTTTTAATTCATCAACTTTGACCAAATAAGTTAATGAATAAAAAGGGCTTTCTTAAACGGTAAATATTAATCCCACCAAAAACATTTTCATGTAAAATGTTGCCAAGACGAGACCACATATGGCTCGCACTGCCAAAAAGTTATCAGATCTCATGTAGAGCCAAGCTTCTAACTCTACACGCCCTAACTTCACAAACTCTACACCTTAGTCAAAATATGAGGCTTGGCCGTTTCGTTAATTGTATAACAGAAAAGTAATGAACAGTGAATAAATTTTTCACCTTACGCCCATGTGATGGTAGCGAAACAGCCAAGCCACATATTTTGACTAAGGTGTAGAGTTTGTGAAGTTAGGGCGTGTAGAGTTAGAAGCTTGGCTCTACATGAGATCTGATAACTTTTTGGCAGTGCGAGCCATATGTGGTCTCGTCTTGGCAACATTTTACATGAAAATGTTTTTGGTGGGATTTCACATCTTTTTGAAAGTTGCTTATGAATTTTTTTTTTTGGGTGGTTCTTTACTAAAAATCCTGAAATACATATTTTATTATTTATTACAAGGAGTCCCTATATCAATTTTCAGAACTCTAGCATCAAAATTTGCGGAAGTCTCGTACAAACTTCCATCCCCTAGTTTAAGGGGTGGGAGGGTAAAAGTTCCAAGTTTTAGAAATGTTTTGTTGTTTGTGTACTATTACTAGCTTACATACCAAATTTCAGCTTTCTAGGACTTCAGGAAGAACCATAGAATATTCATGCTTATGAAAAAAAAAAATTTTTTTTGGGGGTTGGGGGGTTATTTACTGAAAATCCTGAAATACGTTTTTTATTATTTATAACAAGAAGTCCCTATATCAATTTTCAGAACTCTAGCATCAAAATCTGCGGAAGTCTCGTACAAACTTCCATTCCCTATTTTAAGGGGTTGGAGGGTAAAAGTTCCAAGTTTTAGAGTTTTTTTGTTGTTTGTGTACTATTACTAGCTTACATACCAAATTTCAGCTTTCTAGGACTTCAGGAAGTACCTTAGAATATTGATGATCATCAGTGAGTCAGTGAGTCAGTGAGTAAGTAAGTGAATCAGTGACGAAATCGGGGTATTTTAGATATCAATAAAATCTAAAGTATAAGAGCTATGCAATTGAAACTTTATAGGTTTAATAAGTCCACCACTGACATCATATCCCGAAAATTTTGTTTATCTGGTATAATCCAAACCCAAGTTATGAAGGTTCAAAAATACGACGAAGTGCTTCGAGAAAAGGTAGGTAGTGCCCTTGCGCTTCGCTTGGCTCGTCTTGGCGGGGGCACTCCCGTGCCCCCAGATCAAAGAAAAGTCCTGACTGACTGATTGACTGACTCATCAACGCCCAGCCCAAACCCTTGGACCTAGAAAGCTGAAATTTTGCACAGAGGTTCCCTTTATAATGTAGACAAGGAATAAGGAAGGATTTTTCGAAATTCAGCCCCTAAGGGGGTAAATGGGCGGCGGCGACCTCTCGCGCCCGGCCCTTGTGCAAGCCATGGTCCGGGGTGAGAGGGAGTGGGAGGCAGTCACCTCCTTCTGCGAAGCAGTCATGCTAGCGAAGGAGGTGGCGTGACGGCTCAGGGAGAGAGCCTCCCGTCCCAGCCGCCGCGGGAGACGCTCCGGGCGTCGGGAGCCGCGCGACGACTCCCGGCCACCGTAGGCCCGGTCCTGCGGGCGGAGAGTAATGGGTAGCTCACCGTCCGATCAGGACCAGGCCCGTGCCGGACGGCGCGTACGTGTTCCACGCGCGCCTCAAAGAGATGTCAGCATCGAGGAGGGGCCCAACAGGGCCGAAGCCTGCCGGGTCAGCGGGATTGTCCGAAAGGGTTACCGCTGGCCCGGAACATAAAGGGCTAAGGAAGGAACACGGGTGGGTTTTAGTCAGTAAGAGTCTGAAACTCCCTTCCGTTCCACCCAGAGCGGGATGATTGATTGAGGATGATTTCCCATCCACAAAAAAAAAAAAAAAAGGGGGTAAATGGGGAGAGGGTGAAATTTCACGCGGACGAAGTCGCGGGCAGAGGCTAGTAAAACATAATTTTCTAATATCGCCAGACCTCAAAGTAAATACCTAACATAATCAATATAAATATACGAGTTTATAAGGAGAAACTGACAGACTGACATATCAACGCACAGCCGAAACTACTGGGTCTAGGAATGTGGAATTTTGCACACGGCTTCCTTTTATAATGTAGGGAGCACAAAAAGGGGTTCTTGGAAATTCAACCTTTAAGGGGGTGAAAAGGGGGGATTTCGTTTGTATGAAAAATCTTATTCCTTGAGTTAATAAACTTGAAACTTGGCACGAATACTTATCTAAGTAAATTATGAAGTTTAGCATTTTTTGTTTTTCTAAACTACCCCCTAAAGGGGGATCGGGGGATGTCAACATTTGTATGACAGAATTTTAACGCGCGGTCCGATTAACTCGAAACTCAGTATTTATACTTCATCATCAGCCTAGCCTTTTCCCAACCATATTGGGGTTGGCTTCCAGTCTAACCGGATGCAGCTAAATACCAGTATGTATACTTAAGACCAAAAATAAAGAATAACGCGTATCGGGGTTTTTCAAAAATCTACCCCTAAATGGGTGAAAAGGGGTAGTTAGTTTTACAGGGGAGAGTTTTACGGCGTGTCGAAAATTAAATCTTTGAGTCAAGTAATGAACATAATTATCCCAAATGATTTTTCGAAATTCCACCCCTGTGTGGGGGAGAAAATCGAGGATACAGTTTATATGAAAATTCATCATCATTTGGTTAATAAACTTGAAACTATAGGGAGATTGGGGGTGTACAATTTTGTACGGAAGAATTTTAACGCGGTAAGACCAAAATAAATAATAAAATACATCACGATTTTTAGAAAATCTACCACTAACGGGGTGAAGGATAGTCAATTTCATAGGAGAGTGTTTCATTACGTGGCTTGATTGGAAACGTGGTATTTATAATCTTTAAGTCAAGCTATAGTAATACCCTAGACGATTTTTCAAAAATCCACCGATATGCGGAAAAAAAGAAGAGATACAGTTTATATGAAAAATCTTATTCATTTGGTTAATAAACTTGAAACTTTGGCAATATTTGGCTCAGTAAATAATAAAGAATGTCACTTTCAGTTAAAAAAAAAACCCCTCGCAGAGGATTTAGGGGATGACAACGTTAATATGTTAGAAAAATATGTAACCCGCTCTCGGCTTAACTCGAAACTCGGTACTATACTAAAATAAAAAAGTATGTGTTTTAGGGTTTTTCAAAAATCGTCTCCTACCAAGGTGGAAAAGGTCAATAAAGTTTAAGGGGTGGATTGCTTGGAAATATAGTAGGAAATGCTGTAACCACTAGCAGGAATAGCGCCACCAGTGGTTCGCAGAGCGCTGGCAAGTTCCAGCGAAAGAGTCAAAATGGTCTTCGACACACGACACCCTTGCACGGCAAAATCGTTATATAAAGTGTGTCGTCCCACTCACTGGTGAACCACCACCAGAATGACTGAAGCTGTAGCGAGACAGTGCTTCCTTACCCAAACCGTTAGTTTTACCCGCTGACCGCTGTTTCGCCACCTGAGTCCGGGGCGTGGTTACAGGCGATTCCTTCACCTCACCTTGGCACTCTTCTGGACGATGACTCTTTGCTTTGCAACTAGCTTCATCTTTCTGACTGACCGACCCCTTGACAATTCAAAAGTCCCTGTAATTGGTTTAATTGAAATAAATGCTTTGAGTTTTTGAGTTTTGCGTATGGCGGTGGCTCTCCGCCTGGGCTGTAAGGTGTGCGAACCCCACATAGGCACCTGCGGTTCCATGGTGGAGTCCGATGGCCATCACGCACTGAGTTGTCGGCGTTGCACAGGGAGGTTCCCGCGTCACCATGCCCTGAATGACATAGTCCGTAGAGCCCTTATATCGGCAAACGTCCCCTGCTTGCTTGAGCCTACTGGTCTTAGCAGGTGTGAGGGTAAGAGGCCGGATGGGCTGACTCTAGTACCATGGAAGAACGGGAAGTTCCTGATCTGGGACGCAACTTGCGTCAGCACTGTCAGCACAGCACACTGCCTCTGCCGCAGCTGAAGACGCCTGCTCTGTAAAAAGGCTCAAGTACGCTTCCTTAGAGCAGCCTTACTATTTTGTGCCGGTAGCTGTGGAGACCCTGGTTAGTTGGAGTAGGGCAGCGAAGGTTCTTGTGGCGGAATTGGTCCGTAAGCTCAGGGAGGCAACCGGTGACTCCCGCTCTGGGTCGTTCTTGGTGCAAAGGTTGGCCATCGCTATTCAGCGAGGCAATGCGGCGAGTGTTATGGGCATCTTTGCGCCGAGAACGATCAGGGGCGGGCTGTTTTGTCACCTTTGACTGTGTATTTATTTAATTTACACTATCGTTTTATGTTTGTGAATTTATATGTATAGACTCTTTGTATAAATAAAGTTACAATCTAAATTAAAAATTGAAAATTATACATTAAATACGTTGCCGTTGTGCATTTCATGGAGACCAAACTTGCCCTATATATTATAATATATAGCCCTATATATTATAATATATAGGGCAGCATATCATTAAAATGAATATCTTAGAAGATATCAGAGATTTAAAAAGCGCGGGCACAGCGGCTGGCGGGGCGGTACGAAGTTCGCCAGGTCAGTTAGTTTTCTAACAAAAAGCGCGGGCACAGCGGCTGGCGGGGCGGTACGAAGTTCGCCAGGTCAGTTAGTTTTCTAACAAAAATCTAACAAATAAAAGTTTTGCTTATATTTTTAATAGAAACATTTAATTAGTAATGAAACGCAACAATTTGCAATTAATGAAATTAACGCACGACATGATCACAGCGCGAACATTCCAGAGGAGTCGCCGCCGGTCGGCTGGATTACTAAAATCAATTTACATGATCACTATTTAATTACTAAATGCCTAACGGAGACACAAATAACTTCGTATCATTAATCTTATTCATCAAGTTTGCTGTAACACGTTTAATTTGGAAATAATTCATTCTTTAAATTTCTACTGTTTAAAGATGTAGGTACTGATACAATTTGCATGACGGTAGACGACTGCATTCAGTTTAATTTGGCGCCAATCGGAGACGACGACGGGATGCTGTGGGAAAAACTGTACTGAGAGTCTGAGATAGGAAGGATTGATCATCACGTGACAGTGGCGGCTTAGCGCCCTCCTCCCCCGCCGCACCCAGCACCGTACCGCTCGCCCTCGTAACCCCAGATATCGGCGATTCGGCGGCAGGCCCGCATTGCATAAATTCCACGGTCCACCTATAATTTCCGATCCCTTCGGGTAGGGAGTTCAAGGCAAATTGCCCCGAGCACCGAGCCCTGAGCCCTGAGCCCCGAGCCTCCAGCCCCGAGCCCCGAGCCCATAGGTGTGCCAATAAAATTTGAGGGTTTCCCTCGATTTCCATGGGATACCCTCATCAGATTTCGACTTGGTGACAATGGTCTCATTGTCACCAAGTCGAAAAACCTAGAAAACATACTTTTCAAAAAAAAAAAAATTAAAATAAAAACACATAAAGTCGAACATTATACATATAACCTCTTCCTATTTGGAAGTCGTTTAAAAATAGCGCGAAATGTTACACGTAAGGATAAAACATTCCTAGAACATCAGACAACTCGCAGACAACTCGCGTGAAGCTGTTACAAAGTAAGCATGCAGTGTACTTAGTACGAATATCGGGAATTAATTACTTAATAAAATTATTCCCTCGTTTTCTTTAGAATCTTTTGCGATCAATTTCATGATAAATACCAAGTTTTAACAACTCTAGATTGGAACCGCAAATGAGTGTAATTTGTAGACAGACACCCTTTGACGGCCGCCTGTGGTTCGAACAAGAACTCATTACAAGAGCGCAACGCCGCGCAACGCCGCGCACCGCCACGAAACGAAGCAGAAAAACTAATTATAGCTAAATTATTTGCGATATTAAAAATGAATTCCACTCTTTCTACTTAAAAGGTCTTTTACCCGTTACCTTTTC
The DNA here is from genome assembly GCA_948474745.1 of Oligia latruncula. Classification (NCBI taxonomy): domain Eukaryota; kingdom Metazoa; phylum Arthropoda; class Insecta; order Lepidoptera; family Noctuidae; genus Oligia; species Oligia latruncula. Next base: position 398,072 of record OX419699.1, read on the forward strand.
ATGGGTACATTCAATCTCCTGCAGTCCTGACAACCTCTACAGATGGCAATGTAAGGAGTTGTCAGAGTGAAGATACTTGAAATGCCATCATTAACCGACTTCAAAAAGGAGGAGGTTCTCAATTCGTCAGAACCTTTTTTTTTATGTATGGAGCTGATGGTGAAATACCAGGAGAACTCTCAACAATGAATTTCCCTGCATCGGGAAAAGCAATATTTTGGTAAAGGCGATGAGCAAGTTGACATTAGGCTATTGTAACTAAGATAAATTATAAACAGACCCACTAAAAAGCGGGAAATAAAAACTTTTTAACAAAAAAGAAAAACCGACTTCCAAAAAAAAACACTACAAAGTGAAAAATAACTTTAATTTCGGAAGTCGGTGGCAAAAATCTAAAATACAGATCCAAAGACACCGACTTCCGAAATTAAAGTTATTTTTCACTTTGTAGTGTTTTTTTTTGGAAGTCGGTTTTTCTTTTTTGTTAAAAAGTTTTTTAGTCTTTCTCTCGGTTTTTCTTTTTTGTTAAAAAGTTTTGTAGTTTTTAGTCTTTCCCTTGTAGAGTTCTGCATTAACTCCATTTTGTCTGAAGGTTTTTTATTCTTATATATTATATTTTTTGTTATTATATGTACATAATTATATATACCAAATTACCAACTGTCAGTCCATAATTATTTCGCCTTGGGATGTTCCTAGAATAAATGTAGAATCGTTGGGAGCATTCAAAGTTGTGTCTAGTGGGAGCAGAAGTCAAACAATATAAAAGAGCTGGAATACGAAGCAGTGCTCCGAGTTGAAAGTTCAGCTGTCCCACAACATGTGCCCACACATGTACGCGTGTGTTTATTCTATGAAAGCTTATTTATTTGAGTGGATGACGGACAGGAGGCATATCCCTGTATAAAACTGGAGGACTGCGTTCGTTATAATAAGACTGTAACTAGGTAATTAGGAGACTACACGGATATCTATGGGACTACAGGACCTAAACGCAAAAAACACAAGTTTTATAATGCCTAAAAGTATATGATCGACTACAGTAAACAAAATCAGAAAAATAATATATGATATTCTTCAGGATTTAAACATGATGTAGTTAGATAGTATGTTGAAAACATAATTCAACTAATTTGATACGATAGAAAAAATCACGAAGATACCTCTAAAACTTTCTTTTTACAATAAAAACCGTACTTACAATCATTCTGATTTTTTTGTTAGATAATTCTACAAGCAACATATTATAGCACTAGCTAGTGTTTAAATTTTTTAGTCCATACAATATTTTTTTTGTAAATAGATAATTGCTTCATATTCTGCAATAAATTACCAGCGATGTGTCATCAATCTTCTCAATCTTTTATAAGCAGTCCAACCGTGACCGAGCTTTAGGTCATGTAGTCCCCTTAAGTACTTAATTAGGTACAAAGGTTCTAGCAAAGTAGTAATTAGTATTTCAATCTAACTGCAATTTAAAAAAATATGGAACACAAACATTTAAATAATAAAGTTGTCTAGATGTATCTGTTGCTAAAACAAAGTAGAACATTATCTACGCTATCCGTTCATGAGCTGCGATGAGATGCGTCCCGGTGCGGTCCGGTGCGACTGCGCGCGGTCATCTGCGGTGGCATGCTCTGCTGGAAGTGACGCCGACATGACGCGCGTGTCATTACGCTGTCCATATCTGGCACAATGAGGTGAGATCGATTAATAAAGCTTGTTGTTTTCATTAAAATTATAATTTTCACTGTTGTTGTAACAAAACAGCACGTCATTCCGGCCGTCTGCATGCGGTGAGGTGCGACCCGGTGCGGTTCAGTGCGACGATGTGCGGTCGGCTGCGGTCGTGCGCTCTACTAGACATGACGTGCACATGACGCGCCTGTTATTGTGTTGTCCATAACATCGGACACTCTAAGGTGAGCTCAATCAATTAATTTGCGAAGTTTATCGATGTCATGGTCAGATGTCGACACTTGGTTTCAGAAGTCTGTTGTGATATTAATGAGTAAATACGGAATAATAATAAGAAATCCATGTATTGCAGACTAATTACATATCCATAGCTGTTGTTGGTAAGTGCCAAAGGTCTTAAAACTGTGTTAGTCGATACTAAAAATCAAAAACAAAACATCATTCAGACTCTCAAAATTCAAATCATAAAACCACTCATGTCAAAAAATATCATGTCAAAAAAATAAAACTCATAGTTAGTTATAGTGCCATCTCGTCATGAAGCTGGATGAATCTCCTCAGCACTGCAGAGGCTGACCTCTCAGAAATCATCCTAAGGGTTGGACCTCATCTGGCAGCACTGAATCGCCTTTTTCCGTCGCCCTTTCTCTTTCTGTCGCTTAAAACTGCCATTTGCTAGACCGATTTTGTAATGATTATAATTCTGTAAATACATATTTGTTACGGCCGCGAATCATATTTTAATCATCGTACAACTTAATACTGACCAGCAAATTGCAAAAAACCTAAAAAAAAATTAATTTCGCGGGCTACCCTGGCGCTTTCACCTGAACGTACAAATTAAATAGTCTTAGTGCTTGGCTAAACTGGCAGCGCGGGGCGGGGAGCGGCGCGGGTGCGGGAACGTGCGCGGTTTGCCTGTCCTGTCCGCAGTCGAGCGCGGCGGCTGCGTTCAGCGTGTTGTCGTGTTCAGTGTTTGTCAAAATATAATTTATGGATGAAGAAGACTTATCTTTACTAGAAAAAGCTCGAGCTAGTTTGAGAACCTCGGTCCCCGCGCGGGCCACCCGCGCACCCACTGCGGCCACTTGTATAAACGAGCTATGGCGTGAGTTGTCCACGTGCTCCCCGCGCCAAGCAGCCCGCGCCGCTCACCGCGCCCGCGTGCCCACTATGGACACTCAAATTAAGTTCTTATGTTTGAGTAAGCCGTGCCGCGCCCGCCCCGCGTCCTCGCGTCCAGTCTGGCCAAGCACTTAGGGAGGACAGGCCTCCCTGTCTCATACTACACACTAGTGCATACTCGAGCCACAAAAAATATCCCCACTTTAGGAAATTCTGGTTTTAGTACAAAAAGGACAAGATGTTAATGAGTGCAGTGGGAGTGGGCCTCTTCAAGCTTGGCCCAGAGCATGTTGTAGTCCACTAAGTCAAAGGCCTTTGATATGTTGAGGAAGCAAGCATAGACAGGTGTTTTTCTGTTTACGTAGTAGTTGACAGTATGTTTCAATACTTTCAATGTCAAGATAGCACTTCACAGAAGCTAAACTGTCAATGTGCTTGCTGAGTTGAGCGTCAAGTAGACCATCGAAGACCTTCGCAATTACAGTCGCTAGTGAGCAAAGGTCTATAGATGCTTTTTTCTGTGACGTCCCTATTAACATTTTTCAGTATCGGTACAGCAATAGTTTCCAACGATTTTACCGGTAGGTAAGAGTGTCGTACACAGAATGTAAATAGCATAGCCAGGACCCCTAGCCATTATGGTCTCGTCTTGGAAACATTTTACATGAAAATGTTTTTGGTGGGATATTAATAATAGATATCTTGTCTTCTTCTATCTTAATGTATCTTCAATATAATATATAATAATAAATTATCTTGTCATATTACATATTTCGGAATAAGGCGGTTAACCTATGCAGCGTATAAAATTAATCAAAGCTAATTGAAAACATATTTTTAAAATTATTCAAAGCTGCATTAAAATGGAAAAAAACCGGTCAAGTGCGAATCAGACTCGCGCACCGAGGGTTCCATACAAATTTGTTTTAAATTGAAATTTGTGTGTTGTGTTGTAAAAATACAACCTTTGTAAATAATTTATCACGGGAAAAAACATTTTAATGTACTTTACGGTTTTCAGATTTTTTCTTTTGTGCTACATGTAGCACAAATAAAAGAAAAAAAATCCGAAACATTGCTTCTTGCCAAATTTCATGATTCTAGGCAATGATTTCAAAAGTATACAGGGCGTGTCACGGCTATGCCACATGGAGGGAAAGTACCTTGAATATTGTAGATGGAACATTTTACTGAAAGAATACATTATTTTAATTTAAAAAACTATTTAAACTGCATTCATAGATTTTTAAATAATTAGATGGTTCAACCGGGAATCGAACCCGCTACACGAGAAAAAATTACCCTGTAGCTTTATCATACCGATCGAAAGGCTTCATCATAAGGATTATTTTTTGCTAATAAAAGGAAGACCATGAATTTTAACATTTGATGTGAAATTTTGTTCAGAAAAATGAAAAGCTGACATTGCTGTAAGGACATACAACTGACATTATCATAAGTACCTATTATAATAAATGTACCCACTTGAGAAGTACGCATCATTTCCCTATTATAATTTAAGTGCATGATAAAGAGATACGTAATTAGTAGGTACCTGGTTTTATGTAACAAATCGAGCCGTATCCTGAGCCGAAAGACGCGTAAATTATTTTGTCTATCGCACCCCGATCTAACCCCGTTAGATTTTTTTTTGGGGTTATGTCATTGTAAAAAATTTAGTTTACAAGAACCAGTATGAACATGTCCACTTAGCATTTGATAAATTGATTAATTTTATATTAAACATGTTAAAATTCATGGTCTTCCTTTTATTTCTGACAATATGTTATTTAGCAAAAAATAACCCTTATGATGAAGCCTTTCGATCGGTATGATAAAGCTACAGGGTAATGTTTTTTTTTTTAATTCAACCATGTAATTATTTAAAAATCTATGAATGCAGTTTAAATTGTTTTTTTTAAATAAAATAATGTCTTCTTTCAGTAAAATGTTCCATCTACAATATTCAAGGTTTACTTTCCCTCCATGTGGCATAGCCGTGGGACGCCCTGTATATAAGTCAATGATTCTAGGTCAACGGGGAGTCCACCCCCGACGACGCCACTACTCTCCTCCAGGAGAGTAGTAAATCTACCAGTACTCTCAAGAAGTACAAGTCCCGACATCCGTCGTTCCGTCCTCGCCGTCGAGGCCCGTCGCGACACCCCGTACCATGTCCACCCCGACCCTTGCTCGAGCCAGCCCGCGCCGCTGAGCCTGTAGCTTTAAATTCGTCCCCATTAAATAATAATTCCGATCCAGCCTGTCCCTTGCTGTCCTCTCCCAGCGACGCCCTAAGCCGAGGTCCGAACCCCCCGGGGGGGTGCCCTTAGCGTGTAGTCGCTTAGTTTTTAAGTTTTTATGCCCTGGCTGGAGGCCCAATTTATTGTGGCATCCACAGGAAAGTCCGGTTGAGCAGTCGACAACCCCTATGGTTGAACTGCGAGATGCCATTTTCAAAAAAAAAAAAAAAAAGTCAACGGGGAGTACGCTATACTTAAGTTTTGATTCCAGAACATAAACGCCCGTATCTTTTGATTGCGTTGACTTAGAAGTTTGATCTTTTCATTGTTTCAAAGGATTGCAGCCCCGAGTATTTGATATTAATTTCAACTTCATATCTCTACGCGTTCCTGAGAAAAAGAATCTTAACCGACGGACAGACAGACGTACAATGAAGTGATCTTATAAGAGTTCCGTTTTTCCTTTTGAAGTAAAAAATAAAACAATCAACTTCAAACAGTCGTATTACAATTGGAAACAGCATCGATGCGTGATTGCTAACGCATTAATTGTCCGCGGCCGTCCAGTACGATCCGGGCCGGTCCGGTCATTTTGGCGTCAATTTTGCGCCCATTGAGCCGCGCACGTACCGAGGGCCAGGGGCGCGGGGGCGCAGCGCGCCCAATTGTATCTATTTTATACGTCGCACTCGCGGCAGGATTGCTGTTAATGATGTGTTCAATGTCAATTGACAGCCGAAATGGATTTTTTTAATCATCAATTCATCAGGTAGTTTTCACCTTTAGATTCGCTGCGTAGATTACAGAGGCGACGATAATTAGGTTAGTCCCCTTTATTGGCACTGTCATTCTCATGATACATTGCGCATTATTTACGATAAGATATGGAAGTCAGTACTTACCTATTTCCAAAGCGGCGTACTTGTGACTTAACGTTTCCAAGAACACATTACCTATCTCTTATTTTAGGTATTTTTGAGTTGTAAGTATTGTACTATTTATTCTGTGGTAATACTTTTAAATTGGTTTTGTGATAGGTACATTGTGTTCTACGGTGCAGAGTTTTATAAGGGACATTTTTACCGTCATAACTTGTCAAGGTCTCTACTCTTTTCAAGGATTTTCCACTGCATGCCGTGGAAAAGTGTCAAAAGCTCGATGTGGCCGTAGGCTAAAGTATTCTGAGAATGACCATACACTGCTAGATATCGCTACTTACGGCATTCGTCAGATTCTGAGTAACCTATCCGACGCCGGATAACGTTTGCCGAGGTCCGGATTGTAGTCAGAATGACGTCAGAAGGTAGCAAAAACTGCCTGGGCCGTGAGTTGAGAACAAAATAGCAACCAGCCAAAAGGTGCAATAAATTATAATGGTTTCAACGGGGAAAGACATGGTGTCTGCCTCTTAGACATAACACAAAGACGGTAAATTATTGAGCAACCTTTGTTTTATAAGACAGCAGTGTTTTAGCAAGCTTGTAAGTCAGAGATGCGAACCCAAATAACATAATATTAAATACATAGGCACTCAGTCTCATGTTAATAATGTCTCCACGTACATTATTCGAGAGTATCTTCACTTCTTATTACGAACGTTGTAGTCATAGATTTATAAGAACACCGGGCAAGACCGAGTCGGACTCGCGCACCGAGGGTTCCGTACCATTATATGTTTTTAAATTTTCATCAGCGAGGCCTATATTCGTCAGAGAATTTTAACACTGTGTACTGCGGTGTAGAATATTGAAGTTTTATGTCAGCGCCATCTCTTAACCGATAGTGAAACTAATGTAACTTTTGTTGATGATTTCTGAAAAAGAGTGCTATATAAAGACTTCGTTTTATTTTTCCTGTAATCTTTACATAAACTTCTATCACATAGAATTATTTCAGATTTTTTTCTTTGCAAACTTCGGAGATAAGGCGGGAGGAACGTATTTTTTTTAATTTTTCATCAAAAGTCGAAAACTATGAGGCCAAAAAAAAAAAATTGAGAATGTGCAAATTGCGCTCTTTCATATGATACCCCACATGCCCTAGTAGCCCCACTACGAATTTTTCAGACCCCCTTTCAGTCACTGTTGCAAAAAATATACATTATGATCGAGAAAGTCCAGCGTAAAATTCTTCGAACCATGTACTATTATAGTATATGGCTCGAAGAAATTTACGCTGGACTTTTATAGCACCTATAATAGGTGCTATAAAAGGTGTTTGTCATATTCACAATTGCTAAGCAAATATAACATGTTAACAATAGAATCTAGACGTAAGTACCTAGAAGCCAACATACTACATGGTATTGTTCATAATCACTTTGATTCCATCGATCTCACGAGTAAGTTATGTTATGTGGTCCCCCGCACTGTAAATAAGCGTAGTGTCCGTGCGGTGCGGGTACATTGTTCGCTGTTAATACCTGTCGGACTAATTCAGGATTGCGTTGCCCTGTTCGTCGTTTATTGGAGTCTTATAATCACAACTTCATTGATATTGATATTTTTGTATGTTCCAAATCGAAATTTAAGTCTAACGTTTTTTAAATTTTATCTAATGATAATAAGCAATAGTGTGTCTTTTATTCTAAATTTAATTTAATTCAAACATTTTAATTATTTTTATTAATGAATTTATTGTATTGTACTGTCAAATCCTTTTTTTTAATTAATAACGATGTGCGAGCCTCTAGACGCCAAGGCACCTACAGCTAGGTAATTAATAATGATGTGCGAGCCTCTAGACGCCAAGGCACCTACAGCTAGGTAATTAATAATGATGTGCGAGCCTCTAGACGCCAAGGCACCTACAGCTAGGTAATTAAAAATGATGTGGGAGCCTCTAGACGCCAAGGCACCTACAGCTAGGTAATTAATAATGATGTGCGAGCCTCTAGACGCCAAGGCACCTACAGCTAGGTAATTAATAATGATGTGCGAGCCTCTAGACGCCAAGGCACCTACAGCTAGGTAATTAATAATGATGTGCGAGCCTCTAGACGCCAAGGCACCTACAGCTAGGTAATTAATAATGATGTGCGAGCCTCTAGACGCCAAGGCACCTACAGCTAGGTAATTAATAATGATGTGCGAGCCTCTAGACGCCAAGGCACCTACAGCTAGGTAATTAAAAATGATGTGGGAGCCTCTAGACGCCAAGGCACCTACAGCTAGGTAATTAATAATGATGTGCGAGCCTCTAGACGCCAAGGCACCTACAGCTAGGTAATTAATAATGATGTGCGAGCCTCTAGACGCCAAGGCACCTACAGCTAGGTAATTAATAATGATGTGCGAGCCTCTAGACGCCAAGGCACCTACAGCTAGGTAATTAATAATGATGTGCGAGCCTCTAGACGCCAAGGCACCTACAGCTAGGTAATTAATAATGATGTGCGAGCCTGTAGACGCCAAGGCACCTACAGCTAGGTAATTAATAATGATGTGCGAGCCTCTAGCTGCCAAGGCACCAACAGCTAGGTAATTAATAATGATGTGCGAGCCTCTAGACGCCAAGGCACCTACAGGTAGGTAATTAATAATGATGTGCGAGCCTCTAGACGCCAAGGCACCTACAGCTAGGTAATTAATAATGATATGCGAGCCTCTAGACGCCAAGGCACCTACAGCTAGGTAATTAATAATGATGTGCGAGCCTCTAGACGCCAAGGCACCTACAGCTAGGTAATTTATAATGATGTGCGAGCCTCTAGACGCCAAGGCACCTACAGCTAGGTAATTAATAATGATGTGCGAGCCTCTAGCTGCCAAGGCACCTACAGCTAGGTAATTAATCAAGAAACCTCATGTTACAACCCTATTGCTATTAACTTTATTTTTGTACTCGACAGCTGCCTTCAACTGAGCAATCAATCATCTTGTGAAACTTTATATTGCTTTAGAAAATAATTTTTAATTACAAGCCAATTTTAAAACAATAACGTTGATGGATCTTGAACAAAATAAGCATTTGTATGTAAGGGTACCTCATTATCTCCTCTCTCATTACTCCTGAGCTAAGTAAAAAGAAATCTATTCTCTCATGGGTTGAACAAATTGTACGAACAAAGTGAACAACATGCATGTTACGAGTACTATGATATGATTTGACAAATTCACGTATCGGAATACTTAAATGCTTGGAATCTCTAGCAGAATTGTTTTTCTTTCCTTTGATCTAAAAAATGGGTGAAAACTGAAAGCACAGTGTAGGTAATTTAATTAATACTCATTTTATGCGGGATATGAGAAACTGTCATCCAGGAACAATCTTAGCCGACACTGTCACAATCACTCGTCTAAGCTGATCAACAAAACTTCCTCTCTGTAGATCCGTTCAGCTGTTTTAACATTTTGTATTTGTGGTATATTGTGGGGAGGCCATCTGTCGCGTCATTTGGTGCCGTTCAGATAGCGCCGCGGCCCCTAATGCACGGTTTCGTCTGAGCGATACGGAGGTATCGCTCAGACGCTCATAGTTACTGTTCAGTAGGAGAGAGCAGCTGCGTTTGCTCAGCATGAAGGCTTATTGTTTGGCGTTAGTGTTGACCGTGAATATTGTTTCAAGTATTGCTCCTCTCCTTCTCTGCTCCTGTGCCACGTACTGTTGAATAATTTTTACAATATAATATAAAGTATTTTAAACATAAACTTAGTAAGATGAAAAGGATAGGTATCCTTAATTTCTGTGAGCACGTGTTAGTATTTTTAACATCCTTTCATCATTAAAAACTTTCTAATCACACACCAAAATAATTTTTAAAACCTATAACCATCAAACTTTGACCTGAACACTTGCACAAAAAGGCACACACAATACTCGGAGTGCACTAAACAAATGTGCTCGGCTTGGAGTTGAGAACAAGTGTATATTGGATACAAATCCAATAGAGGCACGGAGCAAACATCTTAGAGGCACGGTGTAGGAACGTCTTAGAGGCACGTTGTAGGGAACAAAACATTAATTCAGTGGCGAGTCAACACTTGGCTGTAGAGCGCGAGGCTCGACAGTGCACAGGGACGTGTAGAAAGATCACTTGCATCAGAACACGAGGTACGGCCTGCAAGGTGTAGGTAAGGCCATATTATCCCACGATTACACCCATATTCAAATTCTGATTCTTGTTCTCCACAAGTCTTGTAAAAAACTTTTAAAACCTGTCGTGTATAAAACATATTATTATATTATATCATACATGTTTTGGCGTTGTTTTAATCATTGGCCGATATCGATAAAAGCGGGTCGGTAACAAAACCCTCAAAAACTTCCAAAATATTGGAGCTAGCTTTATGAAAAAAAAGACTGTATATTATAGACAATTTTATAGTGCCTAAACCAATGTCATAAAAGTTCAAGATTATGAAGTTTATGACCATTTTCACTAGATTTTGAAAAATGCACCATGGTATCAAATATGCAATTTTTACACGTTTTAGTATTTTGTATTGCCACCACGAGCTGTTAATACAGCTGATAGACAGTTTGGCATGCTTTCCACCAGATTTCTGATCCGATGCTGAGGAATATTCTCCCATTTCTCTATCAGTGCTTGTTTCAGTTTACAAAGCGTGATTGGAGAACAATTTCGTTGGCGTACACGTTGTCTCAGTTCGTCCCAGGCTTACTCAATGGGGTTCAAGTTTGGGCCACGTGCTGGCCACTCCATGCGTGTAATAGCTACATCTTCAAGGTAGATAAACACTATCCGAGAGTTTTAACTTGTTTAAAGATGGCGTTTAAAATTGGGCGTTCTCGCCCATGTGTACTAAAATGGGCCAACATACTCATTTAAGATTTTATTTACATAACTTTCTGCAGATAAAATGCCATTTTCTCTTATCACTAGCATGCGATGCGAAATTTCAGCCCACACGTGTATGGAGCCTCCACCGTATGGCACTTTCCCCTTAATGCAAGCTTGGTTATAGTGCTCTCCTGGTCTTCTATAGACTCTTTGCCTCCCATCATGCGTGTATAGCATGACCCTCGAGTCCAGTCCGAGATCCAGAGTCCAATTCGTGTGTTCTCTAGCGTAACTCAGCCATGAATTTCGACCTTTCGAGTTTTGGACCATTTGCAGGTCTAAATGGCTTCAAGTTTGCTTCAGCAAGACGCCGCCTCACTGTACATGTGCTCGGATTGCTGTTCATTGCTCCCTCCAGCACGTAGAACGTGATTTTTTACTTCAACAGCCATTTGAAATCGATTTTCAACATTGTTGAGAAAATTTATATTGATCATCCCGCGCTGTCGTGCACTTTGTTCGGCCTGTTCCTGGTTACGAATATTGGATCCAGTCTCTTCAAATCGCTGGAGCACTCTTTATGAACGGTTGATAGCGACACACCAACAGTTCTCGCTGTATATAACAGTTCTCGCTGTATATAACAGTTCTCGCTGTATATAACGCTGACTGCGCCCGTCTTCAAGTATTATCAGGATTCTGACACATTCTTCAGGGGTTAGTGGCATGTTTTTGACAGAATAATAAATTTCTGCACAATAAATACCTTATTTATAAACAGAAAAAAAATTAACTTTTCTTTCTGTTTACAAATGGTTTCAAAGTTGTTCTTAAAACATCGTCTTTGTTGTTTTTTTATTGTTTTTAATACAATCACTAAAAATAATTTAAAAGATTTTACTTCTTCCTATTTTTCTAATGAAATAAACTTTAATTTAGTTTTTATTTTAAAAGGATTGCTCAAATATTTTAAAAGTTATCGCATATTTTATTACCGACCCGCTTTCTTTGCGGCCCAGTGTATTTTGTTCACGTATAAGTTTAATGCAAGTCTTGCATACAACTAGTCTTTATTACTTGTATTAAATGTAAATTATAAACAAAACAGTAGACATGTCATGTAGAATATATGTTACACCTTGGTGGAAACGTGGGATTAAAGAAATTGTGAGACAACATACATAACATACAGTTTCCTAAAAATTATACTTCGTTATTTAGTACCGAAACATAGAAAAAGGAATTAAGAGTTTCATAGATGAGTGCATATCGGTGTCATCAAGAATGAAACCGTCGCCGATTCTCACTTAACATTGATGCAGGTAGTTACGTCTATATGGCCTTTACATACCTATCCGAGCTTCATTTCCATAAAGTGGTACTTCTGTCTCCATCTAAGATATCTTGCGGAGGGCGCTAATCGAACGGGATTGGTTTCATCGGCGCTCACGCTGATTTACAGCCCACCTGACCTGCGGGGTGCGGGCGCGGTGCGAGGGGGGTGTCAGACGTAATGCCCACCGCGCCGCCACTGAGACACAGAGCTGGTTCTGTCAGATTGCCAATTGTAATGTAGAGAAGTGTTTTCAGTTGAAGTAAGGGGGTTAGCTCGTTATGTGGTAACCTTTATTATTATATATGTAGATCATGCGTTTTCAATATGTTGAAAATTACACACCTGAGAATAATAAAATTGAAGCCAATAAGGCTTCTAGTTGCAATCAGACATGAAGTACCTACACTGTTCGCAAGAATAAATGCGCGATCCTAAGTGGTGGAAGCTCAAATCTACTTGCGGTGTAGGACTAGTAACGATCTGTCGGCTGTATTGTGGGTTACAAGTCCAATATAAATACAATCTCATCTACTTACCTTAATATTGTATTTATTGTACTTACAGCGAAACATAAACACCTACATAAACTTACGTCTTCTTCCATGAGTGAAATATAAATCCATAATATCTATCGTACGTGCTGATATCTTTGTAACTGCATGTTAATATAAAAGTTCAATGCACTTGTATAGCAGATGATTGACCAGATATATGTATATAAATACATAAGTGAGCATATTTACTCACATCATGTTTGTAGTAAACTCATACCGTCAATGCATCACAACGTAATCGCTGAAGATATTTGTCCAGACACAAATTGAATTCTTTTCCAATCACAGCATCGCCTAGAGAAATCATTTCGTTTGCTAGATTGATCGCTGACTCACTTAAATGTGTTGGATCACAAAATGTTCCATGTTGTCGGCTTACTATTGCTTTCACGAGATTTCTTGTAGCTTCCTTTCTTACATGGTTTTGTCAGATATTGAAAATAGGCACTGTTTATGTAGGTATTCTATTTTGCCCTAAAAACAAAAGCGGTATAATACTGTTTAAAAAAAAAACAGTAAAATACCGCTTCTAATTCTTCATCTTTTGGTGGCTCTCCAATTACTAAAGGTTGGCCATCAACTCCAAATATTTCTCTTTGTCCTCCAAAATACCGATTAAATACTACAGAGTATCTGTAGTATTTAATCGGTATTTTGAAAATCGGTATTTTAAAATGAAACACTTCATTTGGAACATTTCAACTACCTACATATGTGAAAATGTTTAGGTACCTACCTATCGAATTATAGAAACGACGTTTTTACAGACAAACACAGTTCCAAAGGAAAAATAATGCAAGTTTTTGAGTGTTACGTCAAATGTAAATGAGGGGGCTTGGGTTGGCACCGGCGACCAACTAAATGAGTTATTTTCCGTGTAGGGTGTAGGGTTGAACAATGTAGAGAAAAGGATAGAAGGCTCACTGTCATGATACACGGATCTATAATTGCATTGGTATAAGATGACTTAGCAGAGCAGAGGCAGCACATTTTCCAACCAAAACGACCGGCACAAGGTATAGATTGTAGTAAATCAAATCAATCGCAGCATCACTGGCGCAAGAAGTAATTCTTTGCGATCTGTGGATGCCCTAACAAGTAAATAAAGAACGGTAACAAGGCATGAGCCACACTAGCGCATGTTACACGCGTCAGAGTGAAATGAAATTCACCGTGTTGTTTAGAGTCAACCTTTTATATGTTCTTATGTGGTGTTGTTTGAGGCTTTTTGCTTGCGGCGTATATCCGCTATCATAATTACGGGGCTGATCGCACACCCGCACTGGTACACCCACACAGCTGCACATCAACATTGGTACACCCGCGGTACACCTGTTTCGGCGCTCTGTCGCACTCGTCGTAAATATTTTACAACATTTACATCGTCGTTATAAGCCGTAGTTCAAAAGTGACCTTCTCCTTATTGTACGAACAAGTGGCTGTTTACAATGATACAGGGTGGTCACCTGGTCACCTTCCGGCTTCATCATCAAGCCAATAGTTTGTAAAAAGAAATACTAATGAGAGGCTCCGGTGTATTAAATTCAATTAATTCAGTATCGTATGGTGTAGTTAGTTATTAATCATAATTGGCACTACCTACTACCACTAATGACTCTGTAATAACTAACAACTGCCGGGCAGTCGCGCCGAGGCCAGCTGTCATCATATTATGTGACAGCTATTGTCTGCGACTAGGTCTTGATGGAACTGTGACTACATACAGTTACTTTGCTTGTGAACCAGTAGTTTTGGCGAAGAAATGATTACCATCCTTTCTTTATTGAGGCCGAAAAGCGACCAGAGATTCAAGTCAAAAAGAAATACAGCAGTAAGTATCTGTATCAAATTCAAATTATTTTTTTACATAAACATACATGGGCACTTATATGACTTATCCGAAACTGGTCGCACGTTTCCAAGTAGTCGTTTCCTATATAGAAGAGCCGACAACAAACTCCAAATTGATTTATTATCAAACTACAATGCAGTTATAAAAATATATAAAATAGCGAGGCGGGGCTACACACTCGTGTAATTAGTAAAACTACATACTTCGGGCCAAACTTTTTCTTAAAATAAATCAGTTTGCTTACAATATAAAATAAGCACCTTCAAGCAAATCACTTAGTACTTTATAATAACCGTTTGTTCTCCGCTTTCTCAAATAACACAGGAACACTACGACGAGCCCCGCTGGGGCCGCTGCCTGCTCCTCATCACAATGACCGCGGGAACCACTCCACGAATTAAGGAATTTGTTTGGGCAGGTGTCTGAAGGTTCCGTGTGCTCGTGGAAGTACTTACAAGTTAGTACTTCCCTGAGTACTTCGCATTGGAAGCAAGCTTGTAATGCCGCAGTGTGAGAGGCCATCCGCTGTGATAGATTACTGTGTTGTTGACGGTACGTGAAGTGAACAGGAGCTCAGAGGTAGTCGCAAGTTAATGTCTGAAAGAAACGGAAGTAAGCTACAAACAGCAATGAAGATGCAAGCTAGCTTGTTACTACATTTCATTTTACATTTCAACACTGACCGTTGGTAAACGATCACACCTGCCAATGGGTATTTAGTCTGAACGGCCCAAACCGAATGGCCCGCGGGCCATGCGACCGTAAACAAAATACGTTATAACATTACCTGTAATGTATAGTCAGGTGTGATCGTTGTAAGAGCATGTACATTTTGTACATAACACCTCGTATGCGGTACAAAATATGGAAGTATACAAATGCGTACACTCACAATCCGTTTAATTAAATAGTTGCGCTCAATGAATTGTAAAACGCGCGTCAAACTAATTGTATCACGTGGTGTTACATCTAAGTGCTCTATAATGTTCAGTTCGACACAAACACTGTTCACAACAGCGTTCCCATGTCACAATAATTTTATTACTAAAATCGAAAACCGAATTATACAGAGCTAATTTGCCGTAGATCTCATTATCAGATAGGTGGATTTATGGAAACGGCCCGAATGAGCGCGCTTGCTAATTGCTTTACAATGTTTGCGATATTCCAGTTTTGTCATAACAGTGTTTTGGTATTTATCGTCGGGTTTGTGGCGCATCTAGATAATAATTTGTTTCCTCGATATATTTGTAGATACAGTTTGATTCAAACTCCTATTTTGTTATTTTGTAGGTATATCGTCTTTGTGTACTCTCGAATAATCTTCATTAGGTAGGTACCTACATAGAAACAATATTGATTAAGAACATTATCTTTCATTTACAATTAAGTATGTAAAATTCATGATCCCAAGAGGAAATGTTACCTTTATAAAGAAATAATCATGCATTTAAATCACATTCAAATATTTTATTTAGCCTAAAACCTGAAAGTATACAATAAAGTCCACTCACGTGAGACATTCATAATGAAGGCAATTTATTTAGATTAATCTCTGAAAGTTATAAGCTTTCGAGGTGTGCAGAATACCACGAATAGATGAAATTCTGTCGATACATTATTGGTTACAGACTGCTGACGTGCGTCATCGCCCGCCCTTCACCGTGCACCGTGGATGAAATCCAAGCGAAGAATTACACAAATAAAATAACGCGTTCAAATCAAATGCACACAGCGTGCAGCGGGGATACGAACCGCGCTCACAACTAACTAGTACAGCACAAGAGGTTGCTTTTGTTCAGTTCATAACGAAACAAATCTGTAAAGGCTCATTTTCAGTGGTCGATAGGGCTCTGTAATGCGTGCCATAAGAAAGCATGCCGCAAACGCATGCTTTAGAAACAAGTTTTTATGTTTCACGTTTTAGTTGTACCTACCCCACACAAATATAACACTACTTGCTACGTAAATATCAGTGACAGGAAGTTATTAAAACAGCATCAATATAAACTAATTGGAAAAAGTCGTATTATTGAAGCTAACTCAAAAACTACCCAAGCAATGTTAATACAATTTATATGGGACCACCCCTGAGGCATACCTTGTCTTGCAAAAAATAATTTTGCAAATCCGTCAAACAATATTATCCGTGAAATATGACGGAGTTATGCCTGCACATACATAAAAAAAAACATCGAAATTGAAGCCTCCACTTTTTTTGAAGTCGTTTAAAAAGCGTTCCACGCTTTTAGAATTCATTTTAAGTCAATTTAATTCATTTATATTTTTTGTTCGTGATAGAAGATAAAAGTTGTTTAGTGATGAAATTTTTGCCAGTCGTTGCTTGTCAAGTAAAAATTTATTTTTTGGTGAAATGACAGGGCACCGTGGCGAACATTATTCTACTACTTATCACAAATATAAAGTTTTTCGTCTATTTTGAAAATATTAACTAAGTATGTAACACTTGACACATGGCCCGCATACCTTATCGCCACCAGTACGGAGGCTCTTATACTGCTCCATATACTTGTTGTTATTTGAATTTGTAAAATAAACCCCAGCATATTATTCACCTGTAAATTAATTAATTTTCATCTGTAACACGTGTGTTATATTATTGTACAAAATTGATGAGAAAATGAGAAAGTGCAACAATCAAAAACGAGTAATGAGAACATTTCGATGTGTGGTAATCAATTAGCACGAGCTAAACAAAACACTGCTCCACTCTTAATTACATTACATTTTACGCAGAATAATAATTACCTATGAATGTGATTATTATTTAGTAACGAACTAGAGGATTATGAACTTAGTTAATGTTGTTGCATTTAAAACTCAAGTAAAATAGTGTAAAGGGCATAACAGAGGTCACGTCACGCTTGTTTGGAAGAGCTTGTGCGATGTGAATACAATATAAAACGTCTAAAAAGGTTTTCTGAATGTAAAGGCCAGTTAAGCTAATGCGATTACAGACGATTATTCCCAATCGTCAGCAAACATCGTCCTTCGAAACAACAAGCGCCGAGCGCTGCCAAATGGTTGAACAATAACAATTTCCACTTATCTATTCATTCTCCGCAAGCTTTACACCAAAAAAAAATCCGCTTTAATATAAAAAATATCATTTTCCTTCACGTCAGAGGGGATTCCGATGACGGCGACATACTATATACGGATAATGTCACATGAAAATGACGAAAACGACACTTGAGCGATGCCACAATATCTACACACTTCACGTAAGCCCTATCGCTATTTGTATAAAGTTTATAATTGCTTGAGGTGGTTTAAAATGTGTTTGGTAGTTTGAGTAATGTCAGGGCAAATGTAGCGAGCGTAGTTTTCGGTCAAGTCCGTTGATCCTATTACGATAGCGGAGAGGCTCACAGTGCTTTCGCGGCGGAGACAATGGCGGCGATGTGTTGAGTTATGTGCAGGAGTAGAGGATGGGTTCATTTTGATGAAAAATGTGCAGGTGGGGGCGTGAGGGTGTGTGGTGTAGTTGTGACTATTGCAGCGTATCGAGATGGATACGGTGATAGCTTAGTTCTAAGTAGCGCCTACAAGACGTTGATGTGGAGTTGACTTGAATCTCAGAAGCTCATTCTGCACCTAAAATGACTTCAGTGGTGTCCCTGAATACGTCGATAGGTAGCAAATCTATACATATAATAAATCTGTAGACGAGGCGTTTCTGCACATTGAAAATATAAAAAAAAAAAATAGTTGGGGTGTTAAAGGATAACCAACAGATGCTATTTTTACCGACTTTACAAAAAGGAGGAGGTACTATGTTCGGGTGTTTGTATGTTTTTTTTTTTTTTTTTTTGTATGTTTGTTCATCGAATACGCCGCCAATTGTCGACGGATTTTCAAAATTCTTTTTTTGTTCGAAAGTAGATAGTTCTGAGGTGGTCCCATTGTCATCAAGTTAGGATCTGATGATGGGATCTTAGAGAAATCGAGGGCAACCCTCAAATTGTATAGGCTCACTTATTGTTTTTCGCATATTTTATGAAGTATCTTGTGAATTTGTGTATGGTTGTCACCATCTCAGGTAGCTGGGCTGATGATGGAAGGTACAACTCCTTAACAGTAAGAAGTTACTCGAACAGGCAAGGACTGTTTTTAACGACCACATTTGGTCTCATGATCATCAAGTCATGACCTGATGCTGCAGTCAGGATAGTCTGCAGAGTACCTAACTCCTCGACAACTAACAGCAGATATATCGTGTTTAGGCTCATTGAAAAGGGCTCGATGTGTGGATAAACGTACTGTTACTGAGGAACACCGAAGACCTGATGCTGAAGCCAGGAGCATCAGAAAAAGTACAAACCTTGAAATTACAGCACCGTAGTCGTGTTTGGGCTCATTTTAAACAGGACTAATTTTAAGTTCAATGCAATGTTGACATAAGTCTGGCCTGATGCTGCAGCCAGGATTATTAGCATCTAATCTAAAAAGTAATAAAAGGAGAACTCCTCAACAATTAACGTCCCTGCATCGAGAAAAGGAATATTTTATAAAAGGCGATGGGCAAGTTGACATTAGGCTATTGTAACTTAGATAAATTATAAATAGACCCACTAAAAAGCGAGAAATAAAAACTTTTTAACAAAAAAAAAACCGACTTCCAAAAAAAACACTACAAAATGAAAAATAACTTTAATTTCGGAAGTCGGTGGCAAAAACTAAAATACTGACCCTAAGACACCGACTTCCGAAATTAAAGTTATTTTTCATTTTGTAGTGTTTTTTTTGGAAGTCGGTTTTTTTCAATTTTTGTAATTTTTGTCTGTTTGTCGGTTTGTCTGTTTGGATGTGATAGATTTTCTATTTGAACAGGTTCAACGTAAAAAGTAACAAACCAATATGGTTAATTTTTATACTCAGAACTAGTAGAACTCGGAGTAGTTATTAGTCTTTGTTTCATCGCAATCGCTTCAGTCTATCAAAAGATATAATCAATTTAAAGCATTCTATAACAACTTTTTATTGCAAACATAATATATTATATATTTATTGAAACACGTAACGACATCTATTGGCGCGATATAGTACTAACGAAAACATATTGTGATCTATAAAACATTATTATGTGTTGCCTTTATGACGAAATAACTCTGATACTTATGTCTGTGTTATTTCAAAAGTAATGATAATGATTATAATCTATCTAATAACAGACTTCCAAAAAGGAGGAGGTTATATGTTCGACTTTATATATGTTTTTTAACCGACTTCCAAAAAGCAGGAGGTTATATGTTCGACTTTATATATGTTTTTTAACCGACTTCCAAAAAGGAGGAGGTTATATGTTCGACTTTATATGTTTTTTTTTTTTTATGTATGTTCAGCGATTACTCGAAGACGGCTGGACCGATTCCAACAATTCTTTTTTTATTTGAAAGGGTATACACTCGAGGTGGTCCCATTATCATCAAGTTGGAATCTGATGAGAGGATCCCATGGAAATCGAGGGAAACCCTCAAATTTTATAGGCAAACCTATAGCGATTTGGGTATTTTTTAAAGTAACTTGAGCATTTGCTCTTGGAAATCATCATTTGGTAAAGTGGAGCTGATGATGAAGACCACAGATGGCCATCGGAACTACTCAATGACAAATATTTTACGGGTTGATATTCGATTACTTTAATATGGTTGCTAAGCAATTTATGCTCGTCACAATGCGCATGGTGAGTGGTTCTTGAGGAGTTCTCCTGGTTCTTACGAGGAGAACTCCTCAACAATTAAAGTCCCAGCATCGGGAAAAGCAATATTTTGTAACATGTGATGACCAGCTGACATTAGGCTATTGTAACTTAGATAAATTACACAGTTTGTAATTTATCTAAGTTACAATAGCCTAATGTCAGCTGGTCACCCACTAAAAAGTGAAAAATAAAAACTTTTTACAAAAAAAAAACAACCGACTTCCAAAAAAAACACTACAAATTAAAAAATAACTTTAATTTCGGAAGTCGGTGTCAATAAACGAAAAGCCGGAACCAAAGACACCGGCTTCCGAAATTAAAGTTAATTTTAGTGTTTTTTTTGGAAGTCGGTTGCTTTTTTTTGTAAAAAATTTTAAAAAAGAAAGTCGTGTTAATTACACTATTTATAACTCAAGAACGGCTGAACCGATTGAAAATTGGTGGGGAGCTTAGAACCAGGAGACGGTCATAGAATACTTTTTATCCGGTTTTTTTATCCTGTTTTAGAAGGACATAGTATTTAATACTTTTATTTACTTATAGGAGTGGGGTAGGAGTAGGGCAGAAGTAGGGTAGGAGTAGTGTAGGGGTAGAGTAGGGTAAGGGGTAGGACACCACGCGAACGAAGTAGCGCCTGGCAGCTAGAAATAATTTATATGGCAAAACAACGTTTGCCGGGTCACCTAGTGTTTAATAAATGTATACTATGTACATTCAATAAACACGTATTTCTAAGACGTTTTCAAACGGTTAATAAAAAGATTAGGTTATTTAGGTACCTCAATGAATATCTGAGGACAACAAGAGATAATGAATGGAAGCCATAGCGAACTTGGAAACATTTTTATGAGCTGGTAGCAACTTGGCGTGACATTCCTTTTCCGTTGATTTGTTCAATTAGCTACGCAATTGACTTATAAGTGGTAGCGACGGCTTCAGACGAGTCTTCAGGAGTTCTGTTCGAACCTATTTAGAACAGGAAGCTTCATCCCTCCTTGCGTTTGGAGGAAGAGGAGTGATGTACTTATCAGTTTGTACACCTTAGTCAAAATATGTGGCTTGGCCGTTTCGTTACCATCACATGGGCGTAAGGTGAAAAATGTATTCACTGTTCATTACTTTTCTGTTATACAATAGTTTTTGTAGTAACGAAACGGCCAAGCCTCATATTTTGACTAAGGTGTAGAGTTTGTGAAGTTAGGGCGTGTAGAGTTAGAAGCTTGGCTCTACATGAGATGTGATAACTTTTTGGCAGTGCGAGCCATATGTGGTGTCGTCTTGGCAACATTTTACATGAAAATGTTTTAGTGGGATCGCATTTACCAGCTAAATTTCCTTGTTCATTTCACTAATAGCTCAAAGTTTATCCGCTTCATTATACTTCCCATAGAGATACACAAGTTCGGTTGCACACCGTACCGCGAGCACAATGAAGCCATCTCAACAGTAGACACAATGACCTAATGCTCGTGTGTGTACAACAGAAACATTAATCACGACCGGGAATCGAACGCGGACCGTCGCGCCCGCCGCCCGCACAAAGGAATCGTACCTACTTGCGGACCGTATCGTACGCGCGCGGCGCTACGAATACTAATCGTATGGAGCTGCTTGGGTAAATGACGAGCAGGTTTTTCCGTATTTGTTACTGCCGTAGTGATTATTGTTACGCCGAGCCGTATGATAATGTTCGAATGTTTACAAAAAGGGTACCTATAACGAATTCAAGGTATCATAGTTGCTACGCGGAAAAGTGAAAATGTATTCACGCAGCACATCGTTAGTTATGATTATCCGAGTAGAATTATATTAAATACAGACGATATAAAATCCTATTTGAAAGTTTATTGTACATACCTAATCACAAACCGTTACTGAAAAGTTGAAATAACATGACGTTTTTCATTAGTTTGCTAGTGCTGAAAAACTAATATGGAAATTGTCGACGAAACGAGAGACAAAGTGACAGATCGTAGAAACATTTCTACGGTGTGATGTCACAAAGTGACAGATTGTAGAAACATTTCTACGGTGTGATGTCACAAAGTGACAGATTGTAGAAACATTTCTACGGTGTGATGTCACAAAGTGACAGATTGTAGAAACATTTCTACAGTGTGATGTCACAAAGTGACAGATTGTAGAAACATTTCTACGGTGTGATGTCACAAAGTGACAGATTGTAGAAACATTTCTACGGTGTGATGTCACAAAAGTACTTATAAGTATTCAAGCTTACTTGTCTTTTTTATATGCACGTGTTTTTTTTTTACCAAATAAATAAAAAATCTTTTACTTTGTATAAAAAGAGACACTACTTAGGTATATTCAACAAAATTATTAAGTACTACTATTTCGTAGAGCAGAGGGAGTGGTCACGTCAGGCGCTGCGGTGGAAGGTGTGTTCTTATTTCGTGACTCCTTGGGGGGACGCGTGGACAAAAAATAAATAAGCGTGAGCGTTCGGTCGGGCACACCGCTCCGCTCCTTGCTTTTTGTCGCCAACCTGTGTTACACCAACTACAGCCCATTACACCGACGCAACTTCGCACTTCTTAACCTTCTTTAAATAAACATAATCAGCCTATAATGTTCCCACTGCTGGGACACAGGCCTCCTCTCGATGAGAGGGAGTGGGCCGTAATCCACCACGCGGGCCCAGTGCGGATTGGCAGATGTCACATGTCTTTTAATTTTTGGTTCTAGGACATGCCGGTTTCCTTACGATGTTTTCCTTCACCGTTTTGAGAGCAGTGGTGATAAAATAATTTACACAAAGTAAAGCGCCTGTCTGGGTTCGAACTTGGCCACCACTTGGCCACCACTGCTCTCTTTTTTTGTCTGTCTTTAATTATATGAGATGCTTAACTCCAATTTGATGACCCTTAAATTAGCATCTTCTGCAACTATAAATTTTAAATACACGATAAACTATAATATAATTACGGACACATCGCTGTACATTAATTTATTAATGCAAAACTTTTATTATTTATGCATATATTTATTTAGGGGCGGATTAAGTTCAACAAAAACAAAGGAAAAACTTGTCGTTTGCTGAAACAAATTAACTATTATAATAAGTTCATACCAAACAACACGACCAGGGTGTTAACAGAGGATTACACGAAAATACTGTGTTCCAATATTTCAGGCACATTGTTTTAAAATTAAAAAGTGCCATCAATTTTATATGAACAGTTGAAATCGATGGAACTCATCAACTTACAGAGTCAATATTCACTTCAGTTCTAAGTACAACCAGCCCTGGAAGTATGTAGAGCTCGAAGCGTGGAGTTGTGGAGTACAGGCAGTACGGCGCGATTCGAGGAAAAAATCAACGATGAAACAAAAGTTAATATCGGTTGAGAATGCACAAGATATCTGGAGCGAGCGAGGAGGCGAGTATTTGGCAGGTATTTCACATAACGGGTATTATTGGGCGTTACGCCGTAATCTCTTTATGCCGAGCGCGGCGCCGGCCTTTTTACATTTTAATCCGGAGCTCGGCCGGCCCGCTCGCCGGATATAGCAACCGGCTGCCTGATGGGCCAAATGAACTCATTACTTAAAAGGAACACACCTAATTAAAATTCAACGAATTACTTTCTACTTATTTAAAGTGTGATGAGAATTTATTGTTATTAGGGATTGCTGTGATTCCAGGATAAGTGACCACAGATTAATTCATCTTAATCCGAATTCTAATTAGTATGGATCAGCATCTGAGAGGATGGACCACACCTCGGCTAAATGAGTATTATCTGCGTCGTGGTGACGTGTTGACGAAGTGTGTGATGTCAGTAATGTCGCGTGTCATTAATAGGCGTCGTGTTCGCACCGGTAACCGAACTCCGACTTATGAAGAGTAATGGCTGACTCACCAACACCGTCTTTGTAACAACTGTGTACATCGATAGATGTAGGAGGCTAGGAGGTGGGGATTACGGTGTAAGGAGCGAAGTTTCAGTGTCTTCTTTACCTAGGACTAGGTGTGCCGGAAGTGTTTCTGATAAATGTTTGATGCTATTTTAGACGGGCAAGATATGCCTCACTATCGTAGTGAACAAGAAGTGATTATATTGTTAAATGGAAGACCAGGCAGACCGTTTTAAATTAAATTCAAATAGCTATGTTGAAACTAAGACACAAATACTCGTTAACACAATTAACGCTGAACGTTCTGAACGACATATCAGTAAAGTGGTCACAGACATACGTAAGGCGAATGTTTAGAGAGTCGTGCAACTTAGTTAGTCAAGTACCTGCGCGTATTATGAACGTTCTGCGGAACGGTGTGACGCTGTCGCGGTTAGGTAGCGGACACAGAGGCGCGGGGCGTGGCAGAAGCGGTTAGAAAATTAAGTACTCCAACCATCAACATTCTAGAAAGAAAGAATAACGTTTTTTTTGCAACTAAACTGTTCATAAAACTCAAAAATACAAATAAAAAAGTGCACGCATCGAGTACAGTGTCGAGACAGAGTGAGTAGGTCGACTACCTACCGAGTAATGTCTCTCATGAAGTACTTCGTGCGTGCAATGGTAAGAGATCATAAAAGGTAAGAGATCACAAATGGGTATGCTCATTGTTACGCAACACAGCAAGGTTACTTCCGCGTCCGCTTCTGAACTAACCAACCAATCATAGTTAAGAAGACTGGTAAGTTCAGTTTGGAAAGCTTCCTCTCTACTGCCATTTCGCTGTGCCCGACAGGGTCCATAATGATCTCATTAAATTTTAAGTTCACCACCTCAGTCCACTTTGTTGCATGCAATAAATGATTGAGTAACCACGTCGGTGCCATTCCTAAAGTTAACAGCCATGTATAATTGTATATATGTAAGATTCACTCGGCAATGGAGCGCACGCTGCGTGGTCAACCAACAGTGGGTGCCGCTGCTACAAGCCATAATGACTGCAGAAGAACCAATAGGTATAGAAGCACACTTTTGTTCAAATATTGTAAAATCTATCGAAGCTGCAGTCACATAGACGTGACCGTGACAAATACACGTGACTAAAACGAATGTACAGACGCCAGCACATCTAGCTACTATAATCTGTCAAACTTTAACAGATTTTCAACTTTATCGCTAAAGGATAAGGTTCACAGTTGATTGGGAAAATTTTACTGTTTCGGGTAGCTTGATGTACTGGCGTCTGTGTACCTATAAGGCTGTTTACACATTACGGCATAATGTGTAAACGGCCTAAGGCAATTATGGCAATTGCCTTTTGTGAAATCTCCCTCCACATTTTATTAGTAGGTACCGTTACTTTATACGGAGTTTTGTCCGTACAAATGTCAGAAGTTTGGATGCAGCTGAGGTCACACCTTCTGTTCCAGTCGCCACGCAGTGGTCCTCCCTGTTGAGTCCCGGAGTTGAGGAAACACTTCTTCTGCGACTTGTATGTTTTAATAGTCGTAATTGGACGCGTCCTCTTTGTTTCGCGCTCGCCGTATGATCTGGGGGCACGGGAGTGCCCCCGCCAAGACGAGCCAAGCGAAGCGCAAGGGCACTACCTACCTTTTCTCGAAGCACTTCGTCGTATTTTTGAACCTTCATAACTTGGGTTTGGATTATACCAGATAAACAAAATTTTCGGGATATGATGTCAGTGGTGGACTTATTAAACCTATAAAGTTTCAATTGCATAGCTCTTATACTTTAGATTTTATTGATATCTAAAATACCCCGATTTCGTCACTGATTCACTTACTCACTTACTCACTGACTCACTGATGATCATCAATATTCTAAGGTACTTCCTGAAGTCATAGAAAGCTGAAATTTGGTATGTAAGCTAGTAATAGTACACAAACAACAAAAAAACTCTAAAACTTGGAACTTTTACCCTCCAACCCCTTAAAATAGGGGATGGAAGTTTGTACGAGACTTCCGCAGATTTTGATGCTAGAGTTCTGAAAATTGATATAGGGACTTCTTGTTATAAATAATAAAATACGTATTTCAGGATTTTCAGTAAATAACCCCCCAAACCACCAAAAAAATATTTTTTTATTTCATACGCATCAATATTCTAAGGTTCTTCCTGAAGTCCTAGAAAGCTGAAATTTGGTATGTAAGCTAGTAATAGTACACAAACAACAAAACAATTCTAAAACTTGGAACTTTTACCCTCCAACCCCTTAAACTAGGGGATGGAAGTTTGTACGAGACTTCCGCAAATTTTGATGCTAGAGTTCTGAAAATTGATATAGGAACTCCTTGTAATAAATAATAAAATATGTATTTCAGGATTTTTAGTAAAGAACCACCCAAAAAAAAAAATTCATAAGCAACTTTCAAAAAGATGTGAAATCCCACCAAAAACATTTTCATGTAAAATGTTGCCAAGACGAGACCACATATGGCCCGCACTGCCAAAAAGTTATCAGATCTCATGTAGAGCCAAGCTTCTAACTCTACACGCCCTAACTTCACAAACTCTACACCTTAGTCAAAATATGTGGCTTGGCTGTTTCGCTACCATCACATGGGCGTAAGGTGAAAAATTTATCCCACCAAAAACATTTTCATGTAAAATGTTGCCAAGACGAGACCACATATGGCTCGCACTGCCAAAAAGTTATCAGATCTCATGTAGAGCCAAGCTTCTAACTCTACACGCCCTAACTTCACAAACTCTACACCTTAGTCAAAATATGAGGCTTGGCCGTTTCGTTAATTGTATAACAGAAAAGTAATGAACAGTGAATAAATTTTTCACCTTACGCCCATGTGATGGTAGCGAAACAGCCAAGCCACATATTTTGACTAAGGTGTAGAGTTTGTGAAGTTAGGGCGTGTAGAGTTAGAAGCTTGGCTCTACATGAGATCTGATAACTTTTTGGCAGTGCGAGCCATATGTGGTCTCGTCTTGGCAACATTTTACATGAAAATGTTTTTGGTGGGATAACATTGTCAGTTTGCCGCGGGCTTCCGATTTCATTCCGCAAGTGGTATGAAAGTACGCTTGTGGTATCTTTATAAATCTATATAAATAAAACTAAGTGAGGTTAGTTACACCATTTATAACCCAAGAACGGCTGGACCAATTTTAATTATTTTTGATTTTTTGGTTTTTTCTCCACCTCGAATATCAGAATCACGGTTATACCTATTAAAACAAGGTAAGACTTCACGAGAAAAATTATAATGAAGATAATTCATTTTATCATACATTTTGTATAGAATGTAATGGAGTTTATGATGGAAATTGGAAAAGAGGAGCAGTGAGAACTCCGCTAGAAGAGAGAGGTTCCTTGAGGGACGGTCAACGGCAGTCAACGGAGGTCAACTTGGTTAGCCATGCCCAGTAACGGATCTCTCTGCTTATCTGGATGTGTCGTGTACATACAGTGTGTGATGATTAGCTATGTGTGATTCAATTGTTCGTAAATTATAATCTAATTTGAAGTGCAAACGGTTATTCTATTGCGCAATAACCAACTCTACCCTTATTACGCCCACGGTAGTTGAAATATGGCTGATGATGATGACGAGACAAACTTACCTTCTCCGTCATATTATATATCGACGGTTGAAAGGCTAATTGCTCTAAGCGACATTTTGTATTCTTTTTTTATTCATAAAAAATCAACTATTTGATAGACTTTTATTAAGTAAGGATGTTTTTTAAGTTATTACTGTTGAAAATTGTGTATTATTTTAGAAAATTTATGTTGGTTAGCCTAGCCCAAAATGCATCAAATATAGTTATTTTTTGAGAAAGGCAAAATGGTTCAAATGCCTACCGTAAATAAAATAGCTGTAAAAAACTGGCTCAAGCATCGACCTAGAATAAAATAGTACGAGAGAAATCAGAAAATGAATTTAACGCCAAGTCAACTGACAGTTGAATATACCCAATGAGCATAAGCAACATGATGGTGTTACACCAGAGTGAAGTAGGTAGTTTGATGCAGATGCCCATTAGAGGGACTGCAGGATGAAACAAAATGAATCCTTACTAGATTATAGTAGATATTGATGCTTAGGTCATCATAATTCAGCAACGTCCTTAAGATAATTATTTTTGAGATTGGTATGCCACTTTGATGCAAAATAGGCCAAACGCCAATACCACAACCATGGCGAAAAAGCCAAATGCCTTAATCGACACACGTTGTAAAAGTTCGGAAAATCAAAATAGCTGTCATCCAGTCCTTATATTTGTCTAATTTTATGTCGTATAGATCAATGAGCTTAGAAATGGGGCCTGTTTTGCAGTGGGTGCCAAGCGCCAAAAACGTAGTCAAAAAAATTGAAACCTGTCTCAAACGACGGAGAAATTGAATTTGCTGATTCCGATTATGTATATAACCCAATATTGCAAAAAATGTTGCTTAGACCAATTAGCCTTTCAACCGTCGATATATAATAATATAAAGTAAGTTTGTGACAAACAAACAAACCGATCATCCTGAAATTTTTCATATACGATTACGTAGTCAGGTGTACAGAAACGGACACGGGTACCCTTCATCCCGAAAAAAAGTGCTGTTCCCGAGGAAAACAACAGTAACTTTATTATGATAATAGAGGGCGCCACGTGTCTTTCGAACGGGATCGACACTTATGCGGGTGAAACCGCGGGGCACTGCTAGTAAGTAAATCTTTATCCGTATCTGTCACTTTCAAGGCAGTTGTGAAGTTAAGTGACAGTGACGGATAAAGACTTTTCTTTTATAATTAGGTTTCTTCAAAGGTTTATATAAAGAAAGAACGTACTAGGTAAATCGACTTCCCTGGTTTTCATTGGATTCTACCCTATATCATTATACATCTGGTTACGAAAGAGACAAGGCGTGATAATGACACTCACTTACTGTAACTATTCCGTCACGATCGAAGTGGATCCGTCCCCCTGAATTTCCCTTTGATGGGTGTTAAAGTGCCGCCAAGGAAATTTAATCGTTGCTCACACAGTTACAAGACATGACGTCATTACGGCACAGATTGCCGCCAGTAATGCCGTTACTGATTGAATATCCTCCCCTCCTCCACTGATGCACTATCTTGGAAATATTTTATTACTGGGTAATCTGATTGCTGAACCCAACGGTATTTATGTAAAAGTAAACAAAAGTAAAGCTTATTATAACGAGTTTTTAAGAGCGTTCTAAAAGCTTCTGAGTAAAATGCTTTCGTTTTGGATTTAGCCCTTTAGATGGCTTTCTTTGCTGAAGTGTTTTTTTGGATAATATTTCCTATGACACACTATTGTTATCATATTACTGAAATACGTTACAGCATGACTATTCATTTCAAACACATTATATATATTTTTTAAATTCAGTTCCATGCTGATTCCCCAAAAAGGCAAAAAAATCATAAGCTGCGTAGAAGCAGACAATAAGACCGGTTGTGTCGTCACATCACGTGCGGGCTCGCACATAAAACCAAATGACTAATCCAATTACCGGGCGAAAGGCCAATCTGCCTTCTCATGACCATAATTATACTAACCTTAGCTTTTTGAGCGGCTAATAAAGGCCCCCGTATTCTGTGTGTAAAATAAAACCGGTGGGCCTTTATTAGTGATTCCTCGTGTGTTCTCATTTTTGTCCTCGTAAGTAGGTTTAGAGGTTCGGCTATTTTCGGAAGTTGCTCCGAGTTTAATTAGAAAAAGGATTTAACTGAATTGTGGGACATGTTGGTTGTAAATTAGTACTTTTGTCGTCGCCTGCTTCATCCCGTTGTCTGTACGGCGAGTGATGGGACAGTAGCAAGGTTGCAGAAGCTTTCTGTTCATAAATGTGAAACTGAATTTTTCACAGGTCATTGTTATTATATGCTGAGATATACTTAATTTATATAAAAGTAAAATTTGTAGTGAAAATTATTGTGTTAGAGTACCTTTGGTATGGCTTCGCATCGATATTTATCAAAGAGAATATATCGTCGTTGATATTTATATACCTAAATGGGTTTCTTGTTAACCTTGTCGGTTTTTTGAACTAAGCTTAGTTCTCATACATAATAAGAAGTCTACACAGTAATGATGGTTGAAATTAAGACTTTAGTGTTTCCCAAGAAGCTCCAGAAGCAGTGGTTTGTTATGATTATGACCAAGATCAAAATATTTCAAACAAGCATTTTATTTAGTTTCAGCATCGCCACCAATTTACAGAATGTAACCACAAATTTCAATTCAAGTATTGCAGCGTCAAATGTACCTAAATATTTCTATGGTTCTGACGAATCGTCAAGAAAACATTTTGGCATCGGGCGATGGTTTCCACTAGACACGCGCGGGGCGATGGTTTCCACTAGACACGCGCGGGGCGATGGTTTCCACTAGACGCGCGCGGGGCGATGGTTTCCACTAGACACGCGCGGGGCGATGGTTTCCACTAGACACGCGCGGGGCGATGGTTTCCACTAGACACGCGCGGGGCGATGGTTTCCACTAGACACGCGCGGGGCGATGGTTTCCACTAGACACGCGCGGGGCGATGGTTTCCACTAGACACGCGCGGGGCGATGGTTTCCACTAGACACGCGCGGGGCGATGGTTTCCACTAGACACGCGCGGGGCGATGGTTTCCACTAGACACGCGCGGGGCGATGGTTTCCACTAGACACGCGATGTGCGTGTGGATTGAGAGATCTTTTCGAAAAACTCTTCCAATCCCAACCAAATTATAAGAGGATTTAGGAAATAATTGTGAAATCTAAATGGCAAGGTATAAAATTTGTGAAACCTAACAAAGAAAGTTAGAACTCATTAACTGGATCTCTCAATCTGGACAACTGAAGAAAAAGCCATAACGCGTATCCAAGAATATACTGCCTATGTGTTTATAATTTGCATTTTAATTAATTGTGAAGGATTTGTGAAAGCTGCTAAACAAAATTTCGATTCGTTTCAAAGCCACGTTTAAGATTTATAACGGTTTATATGGATCACTCAGAGTGGACAATTTTGAATTGAGTGATCTTGTAAAACACGACCTAATACTGAAAAAGTATGAATAATTATCATGTTTATTGCAAATTATGCTTCTGGGAAAATTTGTGAAACAAAAACCGTGATTGAAATCTTACTGGTTCAAGAGAAAATGAAAATCTTGTTTTTTGTCGATCGTCCCAACTGAGAGATCATTATTTTGAACTATATTTAATAAACCAAAACTTATAGGTAGAAGGTAGATACATCAGAAATTGTGAAAAATGTTGTACTAAAATTTGACGAATCAATCGTCCCTGTAAGTGTTATACTTAAAAAGATAAATCATTTTTTACAATCCTTAGGGAAAACGTTGAGTAGTCCCTCCCGATTTCTCTTTGATGATGTCTTGAGGGTTGAGAATGCACTTTAATCGCTGCTCACCCGCATATTATTAGAGGGACGGTGTTATGCTCTGGCACGGCTTGCCTCCAGTAATAAGTTTAGTGATTTAATTTCCTTTATACAAAGTTACCTTTCACTTAACAAGCTAAATTCAACTCTATTTCTTTGTAATAAAGGCTATGAAGTCAAAGTGAGGAAGGCTTATGATGAAAACATATTATTATTGAATCGCTATTGACGGCATTATTTTCCGGAAGTCGTAGTAATGTAGGAATGTCACTTGACATTAAGATGGAACTCCGATCTGGAACAATTTGTGCTCAATGTTCAGCCGGAAGTCAAATGTTACACATAAAATCTTGTGACTGCTGTTGTAAACCCGCTGAAGTTTTAACGCAGGCAGTATGATTATCTTCACGCTTACAAGCTCATCAGTATGAGCAGAGGTGAAGATATATAAATAATAAAACGTTTATTTCAGAAACAATACATATACACATTTCAGTGCCTGTTTTTCGATAGTTATTGATGGCTGATCTTGTAAACTAAATTTAAACATACTTTCTATGTATTTGTAAATATATGTAATTTTAAAAAGATCAAGTTTTATAAGCTGTTATTTTTTTCCTGTAAATTTCTTGTAACTTGACATAAGCCAACCCTTCAAAATGCCGCAAAACTGTGCAACAAACAAAGCTGTATGTTCATCTTCAGCATGCAAACGAATACAAATCAATATTTATGTTGAGCACAGCACACGAAACTTATACCTGAACAACCTGCGTGCTGTGCTTTGGTGGGTTAGACTCTGATAGGCGGGGGTTATAACCGTCTGCTAGCAAATTAAACCAGTGCACTCGATTCACACATTTATATTCTTGAAAAGGCACGTACACAAATCAGAAACACAAAAGACACATAATACGTAAGTCACAATAATCACAGAAACAATTTAACTTACTTAGCACTAATTATCACAATTAAAAGACAGACTCGCGACTATATATAGGGCTCCGTCGAGCATTACGACCGCTACGTGTTGCTCGATCAGTAGATTTTCCGGACTAACTCACAATTTTTTTTTTGAAAAATGGCATCTCGCTGTTCAACCATAGGGGTTGTCGACTGCTCAACCGGACTTTTAACTCACAATTTCTACGGCGAGGCATATTTATACTTTTGTCCCTATAGCTGACGTAGTGGGTACACCTCACCCTACTCTATTATTTCACGCCGATGCGTGGCTATAACAGTGGCCACGCCCCCATTTTCTAGCTACACTGGTCGTACAGGTCGCGACCTGTCGACTTCTGACAGACAGGCACAAACCTGTTCGCAGTTTTCTATTGTTTGCCTGTGAGCAAGTCACGACCGATTTATGCTTTGTACCGATTTCCTACATGCAGGTCGCAACCTGTTTGTGTCTTGTACTGACTCTCTATGGACAAGCACAGTCTTGTTTGTATGTTTACATTAATTGCCTAAGACACAGCCTATGTTTGATTTACTACATAATCAGTACATGAACAATTACTAAACTAAGTTACATCTGATGCTTTACCTACAGCTATTACATAATAAATCAGTACTTCTCTTAAGGTATACTTATATCTAATAGCAATCGGAGCTAGACTTATGGTGCTTCTCCTACAAATTATATGAACTGTGCAATCAGTCGCGATCACCCTGGTCAGCACACAGGAGTGTCAACCACAATAATCACTCACTATTTTAGTATGTTTTCATTTAAAATGTGACTCAGGCTGGCTGGACAAATCTTCAAAATAGCTCGCATTTAACTGGGATTATGGCACGTTTTTGATCGATTTTCTAAGATTCTGTAGCGTCCATTGACATATATATTACTAGCGTACTTTTGAAATCATTGGTAGCGTCACAAATTCTGAAATAAGGGTGTTTAGCCGTCACATAAAGAGCCCTATTGACCTAGTTAAATGCGAGTTATTTTAAAGATTTGTCCAGATAGCCTGAGTCACATCTTTTAAACCTGTACTGGACAGTACAATGGAATGTAGACTATGGTTATTATGCATAATTATCGAGTTTTAATTCGACTTTGTAGCGTCTTCTCTGTTACTCATAGGTGTGTGGCAGCCTTGTTCCAAAGTGTCGTCGTGTTAACACTCGGGTGCTGTACTTTTTTACGCGGACCCCCATTATACGTCATATTAACTGATGCAGACGAGACTATCAACAACAACATTATCACCTGAAATCTCAAGACAATTATCGTCCTCCTGCCATCCCAATTAACCCGTCGTCATCTCATTACCACCTTTTCTAGCTACATTATACTAGTAGGTATCATCTTTACAATCCATTTTTGGCTTTCGCCGACATTTATGCCATCCACATTCATTCACTCTTGATCACAGATTACTAATATGTAGCAAGCTACTCTTGATGACTGAATAATAATGTTGGCTTGAAGCCAGCCCTACCAAACGAGTGTTGCCATCTGACTGCACAGGTAATGAGCGACTATTTAGCGGTGGTGTGTTGTGGCAACATTGTGCGCTGCCTACTCACTCGAAAGTACCGGTGTACTGTCACTGAATTGACATAGTTCACTCAATTGTTATGTTATTTGTTTATTGCACAATGTGCACAGATAGGTACAGGCTATGAGTAGCCTAAGCTTATGAGTAGGTACATACATGACTTGTTAGGTCGCAGCAAGTAGTTAATATAGCTAGCTTATACTTAAAATAAAATATATATTGCATTCTAGATTACAGCGTATATTATTATAATAATAGAAACTTATTCCCTTACAATTACAAACAATTTTAATTTAATTTATAATAATAATTAAATAAATTTCACTTTATATAAATTAAATTATTTTTAATTTCTTGTTGTTTTTCAGTTTATTATCTTAGAGCTACTTCCAATTAGGGGCAGGACGATTAACGATTAACTATGAATAAGTAAGTACCTACACTTAACATCGGGATGCTTGGCTTGATCTACAAAGTAAATAAATAAAAAGTAAAGTCAGTTTTCTTGTAAGTCGCTTTGTATAGTTATTTCAAACTCAAACTCAAACTCAAATCATTTATTTCAATTAAACCTTGTACAGGCACTTTTGAATTGTCAAAATTAAATAGTCTGTCAGTTAGTCAGAAAGTTGAAGCTAGTTGCCCCATGGACGTAATATATAGAAGTAACTCTATATATTACGTCCATGAGTTGCCCATTCCAAAGCGTAGATCTCTATGGAGAAGAACGGGCAAGAAACTCCATGGACACTCTTTTAAATCAAGATATTACAAAATCCTGGGTACATTATTCTTGTTGCTTCTATATGTGAGAACAATGTAAAAAAGACAGAAATGAAGAAACAATTCAAGACATAAGATTAAAAATAAGCCTTGGCAGTTAAGAGATGACCAGTCTCAACCGACGGCGCCCGTTCACGAACATGACGCGTGGATCAGCACCATCCAGCTCAACCATTTTGTAGGGAACCGAATGATCCAACTGGAACGTGTGTAACTTATTACATATTACTTATAAGGTAAGGAAAGGACCGACTCGCAATGACGTCACTGATAAACTGTTGGCAGCACCTTTTCAGCAGGCAACAGTCTAAAGCTTTGCACCCATGAATCTCAATAAGCTTCGATGCCAGAAAACCCATTAGCAATAATGTCACATGCGAATATCTCAATAATAAACGTCACTACATCACCTGCACAGACCACAGCGGGGGTGACGTGACTGTGCGGGCAGAGGGGAGGAAAGAGGCGAAAACCCACCGCTCTGAAATGCGTATTCATAGTGGATTAACGACCGACGATAGTGGGCCTTTCACGCCATTAAAAGTGTTAAAAAGCGACTGGTTCGATACTGGAGTGCGGTGCCACTTGTGGCGTGCGTGTGGCAGGCCGCCTTTACCGTACTTCTTGGGTATACTGTGTCTTTTTAGTTACTTGTGGGCTGTGTGTTTTCTTTCTGATCTGCTGAAAGATATTTATGGTTCATTGTAATGTGCATAAGTAAGTTTTCAGAATGTATGCCATACTTTCGACTGTTTTTTTTGTAACGATAAAATCTGAGTTCTTTATACCTTTCTATCATCAATATGTCACAGGCTCACAGCCAACTAGCTTAATTAACCATTCAGTTAAGTACCGAACCTTTTAACTAAACGGCACCGTATAGCTAGCGGCCTGAATGATATTCCGCCAATTCGTCTAATACTCGTACAACATTTAATGAATTGGCTGGCTGATGCTTAGGCCTCTGATGGTATGAAGGTATCTGATGAAACTTGTGACGTTAGTCATTGTTTATTTTAAATGTGTTATTTATTATTTGGTAATTATGAGTTCATGAGCGTAACTTAGTTACTAAGTACATAATTTAAATATTATTTGTTAAGGCAAGTCAAACTTCCATGGTACTTGGATCCACAAAGGACTTTGTTTTAAAACACGTACATCTATTATTGCGACACTGAACTACAGCAGGCTTACAAACTACATTTTTGGAATCCCTGGCCCCCGAAAGGCGACTGACTTGCCACAACCTCTCTCAAAGAAATACGAGTTACAGAAATTTCGTCACCATATTGTATCCGAGTAGGTACTGCCACTCTTGCCATGCAAACCAGTTTTTAATACCTATGTAGTACCATATTTAGTTCCGTATCTATAATATACTAGCTGCGCCACGCGGTTTCACCCGCGTAAATGTTGATACCGTAGGAATATCGGGATAAAAAGTAGCCTATGTGTTAATCCAGGGTGTCAGGGTGTCATGGAGGTATCCATACAAAATTTTATTTTAGCCGTTTGAGCGTGAAGAAGTAACAAACATATAAACACACACATACTCACACACTCACGAACTTTCGCCTTTATAATATTAGTGTGATATATTATTTTCCCTTGAATATTTTTCATGTCTAGAGGCCCGCGATCCACTTTGGGTACGCTTACCAAAACACTAGTACCAAAGTCTTTTTTTAACGGTAGTATTAATCATCTTTGCGGCTGCCCGCGTGCGCACTGTCCCTCTCTACATTTATCTTATATATCTTATTCAATATATCTATAATATAAATATCTAATATATCTATAATATATAATATATAATATAAATATATCTTGTTCAACCTTACTTATGAAACATATAACTAAGGAACCGTAACCTTCTTCACCCACAGTTATTCCGCATATTGCATGCACAATATTAATTGCAGGACTCACACTTGTGCCCTCCAGTGACTTCTTTATGGCATACTGCATAAGTGAAGTTTGACTCTAAACTTTCAATATTACCTATCCATTACGGTTTTCAAATTATTATCATTGTTGTCATAGTCACTGCTCCTAGCGTCAGTTAGTTCTTGATCTGCGAAAGTTTTCAATTGCTCCTCTGTTTCCATAGTTAAAAGTATAGACGTTGGGTTATCAGATCCAGTTAAACCCGCTTTAGGTTCACTTCCAAATAAAGCTTTATATGGAGATCTTCCAATTATTCGTTGGAATGAAGCATTTTTGAAATATTGCACGAAGAAATAGCCCACAGACCAGTTTGTTGATTTGTTTTCATTCATCGGTGCATATTTTCGACGTCTTGATTGCTTCTCTCTACGCTGCCTTGAGTTTGAGGACGACGCGGATTTTCATGAACAATTTTACAGTCAGGCCACATTGCAACTAATTTTTTATTACATTTGCAGTAACACTCGCGGCCATTGTCTGATTGTAAAATGTAGGGTGCCCCGACTATAAAAAAAATCTTCATCAGCCCAGAAGCAACTTCAACAGCTTTTATTATTTAACTTGACGCAGATTTAGTAATTTTGATGCGTTATCTTAATAGTTTAAAAGCCATCAGGACAGGACTGAAAATCACGTGAGACGATTGGCTTCATCACAATGCCTTTTCTTGGAGCGTTTCTTTTAGTTTCACTTATAGGACAAAGAGACACAAACACTTCTACAGCTTACATAAACATCATTTAAATATTTTTTTCTATAATAATTTAATCAATCGATTTTGCAATTTATTCCTGCGCGATAATCTTGATGAGGCCATTCACGAAACCACATTTCCTCGCCACCAATGGCACCCTACAAAACAAGCTACTATATTTTTTCCATAGGCACAATATATTACACGAGCACTATGTATAAAGGCTTTAGAAATGTGCCGGTTAACGTTCAGAGGGAACACAGATCGCCTCTCGGTACCTGCTGCCTCCATACTGCAATAACAATGTTAATAGCCTTCGTTCGCGTCGACTTCTAACATACTGCTTTGACTTCGAGCTTTTATGGCTTTACGAATTTAAGGTATTTTTGTAGATATCAGCAATAGTCTAAAGTTCAACTCAATATGAGGTGTGTTTCTAGGCTTGGCACGTACAGTTGGATGAAAAGGGATTCCCACCTTGATCACATCGGGCTGCGATTACAATCTAACAGCAACGTCAAAAAAAACCTGGGAAGTGTCATGGATATGGATATAATTATGATGTATATATATTATTAATACATCCCGGCAATAAATCTTGTGTAGGTACCTGAAGCAAACGGAATCGTAGCACGAGACCATCTGTAGTTATCTTCATGGGAAGCGTTTGTTAAGTTTATAATTATGAGTGTATCATTGTTTAAAAGTTTCCTGCAATCAACTTGAACAAGAGATCGTCGCATCATTTTAATTCCGTCAATGGAGGCGAGCCGCTGCCGTCACGTGCCGTGTCTCCCTCAAACAGAGTTGTGTGCACGGCGCGGTATCTATCATCATCTATCAGTGTCGTTTGTTTTGTACGTCCGCCGCCGCCCGGCCGGCCGGCAGGAACCGAATACAAAAGTGCAAAAGGCTTAGAGATAAAGAATATTTCAAAAGTAGCTTTTCACCGTGGCTTCACACGTTTGGAGGTCTAAAATTATCACCTAATTCAATCCAATTCATTTATTAAGTCAGACAAAAAATATCCATAGTCACAAATACAACAAAAAAAAAAATATTACATAAAATTCATACAAAGTCAAAATACATACTTTAACAATTATAAAAACTTTTTAACAAAAAAAAAACCGACTTCCAAAAAAAACACTACAAACTGAAAAAAAAAACACTACAAACTGAAAAATAACTTTAATTTCGGAAGTCGGTGGCAAAAACTAAAATACTGATCCCTAAGACACCGACTTCCGAAATTAAAGTTATTTTTCAGTTTGTAGTGTTTTTTTTTTCAGTTTGTAGTGTTTTTTTTGGAAGTCGGTTTTTTTTTTGTTAAAAAGTTTTTATTTCTCGCTTTTTAGTGGGTCTATTTATAATTTATCTAAGTTACAATAGCCTAATGTCAACTTGCCCATCGCCTTTTTATAAAATATTCCTTTTCTCGATGCAGGGACGTTAATTGTTGAGGAGTTCTCCTTTTATTAGTTTTTAGATTAGATGCTGATAATCCTGGCTGCAGCATCAGGCCAGACTTATGTCAACATTGCATTGAACTTAAAATTAGTCCTGTTTAAAATGAGCCCAAAAACGACTACGGTGCTGTAATTTAAAGGTTTGTACTTTTTCTGATGCTTCAGCATCAGGTCTTCAGTGTTCCTCAGTAACAGTACGTTTATCCACACATCGAGCCCTTTTCAATGAGCCTAAACACGACATATCTGCTGTTAGTTGTCGAGGAGTTAGGTACTCTGCAGATAATCCTGACTGCAGCATCAGGTCATGACTTGATGATCATGAGACCAAATGTGGCAAATGCCCTATCAAACATCAAAACAATTTACTAAAACAGTCCTTGCCTGTTCGAGTAACTTCTTACTGTTAAGGAGTTGTACCTTCCATCATCAGCCCAGCTACCTGAGATGGTGACAACCATACACAAATACACAAGATACTTCATAAAATATGCGAAAAACAATAGGTGAGCCTATAAAATTTGAGGGTTGCCTTCGATTTCTCTAAGATCCCATCATCAGATCCTAACTTGGTGACAATGGGACCACCTCAGAACTATCTACTTTCGAACAAAAAAAGAATTTTGAAAATCCGTCGACAATTGGCGGAGTATTCGATGAACAAACATACAAAAAAAAAAAAAAAAAAAAAAAAAAACATACAAACACCCGAACATAGTACCTCCTCCTTTTTGTAAAGTCGGTAATAAAAATAGTCATTTATAAGAACGTACCTAAGAACGTACTACCAAGTTGAACAGTATTCTATGTCTTAACCCGGTAATGGGCCAATTTCCATCAAAAGGAATGAAAAAGTAACAGGCAGGCAGAGTTACTTTTTACCGACTTTACAAAAAGGAGGAGGTACTATGTTCGGGTGTTTGTATGTTTTTTTTTTTTTTTTGTATGTTTGTTCATCGAATACGCCGCTAATTGTCGACGGATTTTCAAAATTCTTTTTTTGTTCGAAAGTAGATAGTTCTGAGGTGGTCCCATTGTCACCAAGTTAGGATCTGATGATGGGATCTTAGAGAAATCGAGGGCAACCCTCAAATTTTATAGGCTCACTTATTGTTTTTCGCATATTTTATGAAGTATCTTGTGTATTTGTGTATGGTTGTCACCATCTCAGGTAGCTGGGCTGATGATGGAAGGTACAACTCCTTAACAGTAAGAAGTTACTCGAACAGGCAAGGACTGTTTTAGTAAATTGTTTTGATGTTTGATAGGGCATTTGCCACATTTGGTCTCATGATCATCAAGTCATGACCTGATGCTGCAGTCAGGATAGTCTGCAGAGTACCTAACTCCTCGACAACTAACAGCAGATATATCGTGTTTAGGCTCATTGAAAAGTGCTCGATGTGTGGATACGTAACGTACTGTTACTGAGGAACACCGAAGACCTGATGCTGAAGCCAGGAGCATCAGAAAAAGTACAAACCTTTAAATTACAGCACCGTAGTCGTGTTTGGGCTCATTTTAAACAGGACTAATTTTAAGTTCAATGCAATGTTGACATAAGTCTGGCCTGATGCTGCAGCCAGGATTATCAGCATCTAATCTAAAAACTAATAAAAGGAGAACTCCTCAACAATTAACGTCCCTGCATCGAGAAAAGGAATATTTTATAAAAAGGCGATGGGCAAGTTGACATTAGGCTATTATAACTTAGATAAATTATAAATAGACACACTAAAATATCGAGAAATAAAAACTTTTTAACAAAAAAAAAACCGACTTCCAAAAAAAACACTACAAACTGAAAAATAACTTTAATTTCGGAAGTCGGTGGCAAAAACTAAAATACTGATCCCTAAGACACCGACTTCCGAAATTAAAGTTATTTTTCAGTTTGTAGTGTTTTTTTTTTTCAGTTTGTAGTGTTTTTTTTGGAAGTCGGTTTTTTTTGTATTGAAATTATAAAGTATATAATTATGTAGTAGTATTATTATGTACGAGTGTATCGTTAGTTTCAAATTGTATCAGTGATGATGAAAATACAATGTCACCAGCCCATTTTTAACTTTCGATGCTCCTAGTATATTTCCCTGATAATATGGTGGTATTCATTATTTAAAAAAAAAAAAAAAAAATTATATAACATTATAATTACACTAAAAACTAACGCACACGAAGTGTCTGCGTCGTGTTTCGCTGACTGGTGTCAAGTAGCCAGCCACTAAACCGGCGGTACACAAGGAACTTCTCGAGATGATGTGTCGGAACACGCACCACGAACGACTTGAAGTTCGTGTTGTGACGCGAGTACAACTTCTCGACCCTCATAGTCCAGTTGCTC
This sequence comes from Oligia latruncula, assembly GCA_948474745.1. Lineage (NCBI taxonomy): Eukaryota > Metazoa > Arthropoda > Insecta > Lepidoptera > Noctuidae > Oligia > Oligia latruncula. The sequence goes on from OX419699.1 coordinate 439,415, forward strand.
TTCACACGCATGTACTCCACAATCTCTTCAACCTTCGCGGAGTGGTGCAGTCTGGACACGTACAGCTGCGTCGTCGGGATTGCTGCATTGCTGCGCAGCAGCATGTTGGGTCCTGCCTGCGCGGTGCCGCACTGGTTCCGATAAGGAGGCTTCTTCTTTTTCTTCTTCTCTACCTTGATGAAACCGTCCTTTTCGCACGTGTCCTTCTCTGGACCCTGCCTTTTCAAAACCTTGTTTAACTTCGACCGGCTCCATTTACCCCCTTTTGGTTTTTCCGCTAGTTTTACCTGCGATTTTTGCGACTCAGCAGACTTGTTAGCAGCTACTATTGCAGCGTAGACTCGTTTGGGGGTCGACGAACATACATACGTCATTCATTACTGGTAGTAAGAGGCTTAATAATAGGCTTTTCAGTTAGCTGCTCTAATTATGTTATAGTAGCTCGTGTCGACAGGGTTTTACGTAGGCATTTGATATCATTTGAACACGATGTTAGTCTTGAACACAAGAACCATACCAGTACATAATTGTCGTTCTTCTTCTGTCGGGTCCTGGTATCGTGCATCACTTGGAATGGAACTACTGGTCAAATAATTTGGTGTGATCCAGCCACACGCCACTTTTTGTAACGATACTGTGAGAGACGACGAGAGAGTCAGCTATTATGACGTCATCATAATTCTTTGTAAATAAACTAGTTATTTGAAAATGTCAGTATATGCTGCTTCGCAAACGTACGATAGAAGAGAGTTCCATCTTAAGGAATGGTGATTAATAAAATTATACCATAGGCCAGGAACGGTAGTTATTAGCCTGTGTAGTCACCCACTATGTCATCGCTTTTGGTAACAATAATCGGATCATATCTCTAACACCTATGCGGACTCGCAAGGAATGTTAAGCATCTGAAACACAAATGTTCGTAACAACTTTAAACTACCAACAGAACACCTTTCCTACATCCGTGATCGTACAAGTGTGAGTGTCAGCCATTTCCCTAAATACTTGAAGTACGTTTCCTATTACGTCTGTAAAACGACCCGTCTGTGCAGCTACTCTCTGTGCGACATCGCACAGATTCGCTTCATATAATATGCATTCAAATCCGGGCGGCGCCGCGCGGCACGCGGCTGCTCTAGCACTGCAGGATACATTGGAATAACAATACTGTTCACTTGTACAGGTGGGACATAGGAGGGTATACTAGCAGAATTGTGTAGAATATTCTGTGAGATCGCCTTGCTTCTGAGGGATTATTTTGCACTACACATAATAAATAACAAGCGGAATTAGTGTCATCCTCAATATATTATCACATTCCTTTATTTTATTGTACTTCACTTTGATCCTTCCTCCGTATGATACCGGCGTTATGTTCCTACTTGCTGCACCCTGACAGGGTCATGTAGTCACAAGTTTACTCTAACATTGTGCAATAAATAAATAAATATAAGTGCCAGAAAAGTGTATCATCTTTTCCATTGGGACGATATGGGATGTTGAAAACAAATCATTACTATACTCTATGGTTGAAAATATTGGATCAGGACCGTTCATAATACCCGCATCAAAGAAAGAGAAATTCATGAGTTTAATGAGACAAGGTCAATATTTAGATTGTAGATTATATTTCAAGTTCATATTTGATGAATTAATTTACATACATATATTAATTAAGTTATTATATGCTTATTTTTTTTATTTTACTAGCCAACTCTGTCCCAGTCCTGGGCAAAGAACTCCCTCCACTCCTTCCATCTTTCGCGAGCTCGCGCGTCCTCCTTCCAGTTTTGACGGAACCTATCCAGCTCGTCCCGCCATCTCCTACGTGGTCTGCCGCGACCCTGCCTCGCTGTCTCATTTTTGTGCTATTTGGATCAAAATGATCAAAATCATCTCATGCGGCAGATATGTCCTGCTCAGTCCCATTTAGGTTGGGCAGCCTTTTGAGCCACGTCAGCTATCTTTGTTTTGGTGCGCAGTATTGTGTTTCGAACACGATCCGTTAATGTAACGCGGAACGCCTAGTATACTGCGCTCCATTGCTCGTTGGCAGACCTTGAGTTTGGACTTCTTTATGTTGTTTGTGTTAGTTGAATAAGAATCGTAGGCTAGCTATTAAACGTTATACTTGAGTAGGTACTATAATATGTATTATGTAGAAAATTTTGTCTACCTATTTAAAATTAAGTTTGCTTTGAAGAAGACTTGAGTGATGTTTCTCAAAATATCAAGTTTCTGAAATATGGGCTCCTGACCTGTGCTCAAAGCTCACCTTCTAAGTAAACATCTCCAAACATATTCCTTAATAATAAAGGTTGAGCATGTTACTTACATAATAAGTTATCGCCGAAAACCTTGAGTTTGAACGACAAGCTCGGTTGTGATGAATAACAGCGACATATGATATGAGAACCAAAGAAAATTGTTTATTTTGATCTTCGATAGATTTGACTTTGTAGGAGGCAGTTTGCAATAACGAAGCTGCACTCAAAACTAACTTCACATTCTACTTATTGCGAACATCGACATAAACCTTCCTTTTTGAAGTTGTACATACTCGTATTGATACATAGCGAAACGTTAAACTCGACTTTCCTACGAATTCCTTGGAAAGAGTTCTCAACAAAACACATTCAATTTCGTAGACATTCAAATTGTAATTGGTATTTGTATATAGTTGTTGTATTTGTTTCCGCGAGTGTTCGAGGGAGGCTCGCGAACTTCGCAACTAAAAAGAAACTTGAATTAAACAATGAATATTACAACAAATCACGACGCGTTAACAACGGTACCTTTACTTAACAAAATATGTTTATTTGTGTTTGTACACAACTCGGAGGTGCGCGGGTCGAGAACTTACTAACACCACTTACAACCTTACCCATTCACCCGGACAAAGCCAATTTCTATCCTACGGCACTTGTTATAAGATCGATGGTAAGTGTATAGGTGAAAGTTGTTGTTCGTAAGTCGTAAAGCCCACTAGCACAATAAATAAATAGTTGTAGGTCTAAAGTTGTCTGAACAAACTTGGGCACGTCTTCTCGATTTTTCCCTCCGCTTGTGAATTATTTACCTTTTCCCTTGTTCCAATACAATAGTTGGCAACTCGCGCTTTCGAAACAATATCATTGGGAAATATTTCCCATAAATATTTATTTATTTTATGGACGTAAACGTCCCTGACCTTTAAAGACGTATTACCTTATAAGAGCTTGCCCATAACCCTGAGCGGTTGATTTCCTTATCTCTTTCAATGAAGGGATTTTAGACCTGTCTTGAGTGATGATTACGATCAAAAAGGAACAAAGGTATTTTTGATAAATGAGCTTTCTATCATTCAAACTCACCACCTCACCTCACCTGCAATATGCTTTCATTATATAATATCTAAGCGTCGCCCGACAAACAAAACAAAGAAAACGAGCCAACAATTTCAAGCATGTGTGCGTGCAGGCGGTGTTTTACACTGTGCGTGTATGTCTCTGTGTGCGTGAATAATGTTACCAGCTACTACAATTCTCCCCTAAATCACATATTAAAATAATAGACAAATTAAATAACATAAGTTTTTTTTAATGCAATCTATCCATCGATTCCTGATAATAGGATTATTGGGTATTCTAAAAAAATAAGATGTTATGTTGATAACCATATTTTATTCATCAAATAATTATGTTTGATAAGGGCTGATTATTCAATAGTCAGAAAACTTTTATCATAGGAATAAAAATGGAGGTTAAATCTATGATTTAATACTATTAATCCGTGCCAGTTATTAATAATTACTAAAATGTGAACATGAAGTCGGTACCAAGTAAATCTCAAACTCAAAGCATTTATTTCAATTAAACCTTGTACAGGCACTTTTGAATTGTCAAAATTAAAATAGTCTGTCAGTTAGTCAGAAAGTTGAAGCTAGTTGTCCATTCCAAAACGTAGATCTCTATGGAAAAGAACGGGCAAGAAAACTCCATGGACACTCTTTTAAATCAAGATACTACAAAATCCTGGGTACATTATTCTTGTTGCTTCTATATGTGAGAACAATGTAAAAAAGACACAAATGAAGAAACAATTCAAGACATAAGATTAAAAATAAGCCTTGGCAATTAAGAGATGACCAGTCTCAACGGACGGCGCCCGTTCACGAACATGACGCGTGGATCAGCACCATCCAGCTCAACCATTTTGTAGGGAACCGAAATTATTTACCTAGCTAATATAATAACAATTTTTACTTGGGATCGACTTCAAAATCATATAGAGAAAGACTTAATAAATTAATCTTTTTAAATAACTCTTGGCACCTTTGAAATCGGTTTATTGGACCCAATGCAAAAATAATCATTAAAATGGGCTCTTAAACAAAAAAGTTATAAAATAGTACAGACGAATTGAAAAACTTCACCTTTTTTAAATCAATTAATAAAAGTACACCAACTAAATAAATTAATATACCCACAAAAAAAATACGTTAAGTTGGGAGAATGAAAAAAAGAAACTGGCAACACTGATAAAATATGGCGTAATTTGGTGTTCATAAAAACAAAAAATAAATATAATAGTTTTTTGGTTACTTAGCGATGATATGATATGTCAAGTGATGTGTTTGGTATTTTTTACCCTTCCTGTATAATTCCGGCACAGTTTAAGAGCACATACCGTCATTTTATCGCTGTTATTTGTTTATTACTTAGCGCACGTAATACGTTGTGACACTAAAGCGACTCGATTGGCACTAATCAGCGGGTAAGAACTTACAGGCCAACAGTTGGGCGATATTTTTTGACACGTTTGCGCGCATTTGATGCTCTATCTAGACGTCTTGGCGGGGGCCCGGGAGTGCCCCCGCCAAGACGAGCCAAGCGAAGCGCAAGGGCACTACCTTCCTTTTCTCGAAGCACGTCGTATTTTTGAACCTTCATAACTTGGGTTTGGATTATACCAGATAAACGAAATCCGACGAGACCACATATGGCTCGCACTCAAAAGTTATCAGATCTCATGTAGAGCCAAGCTTCTAACTCTACACGCCCTAACGTCACAAACTCTAGACCTTAGTCAAAATATGAGGCTTGGCCGTTTCGTTACTACAAAAACTATTGTATAACAGAAAAGTAATGAACAGTGAATACATTTTTCACCTTACGCCCATGTGATGGTAGCGAAACGGCCAAGCCTCATATTTTGACTAAGGTCTAGAGTTTGTGACGTTACGGCGTGTAGAGTTAGAAGCTTGGCTCTACATGAGATCTGATAACTTTTTGGCAGTGCGAGCCATATGTGGTCTCGTCTTGGCAACATTTTACATGAAAATGTTTTTGGTGGGATTATAAATAATCAAAGGCAATATGTTTATAACTGACCAAATGAAAAGGCAACGATTGCAGCAACTCAATCAATGGAAATGTCTATGCAACCGCTCCAAACTGCATCTTTTAGAGTCGGTGTGTGGCGGACTGGCGGTTGACATTGCGAACATAAATAACTCGCACGAATATCCAGACGCAGCGCAAATATTTGTACAGCTCACAGTTTTTGTGACGATGCTGGAATCGAATCCACGACCCGCGCAAAAAGAAGACTTCGCTATGCGGCATGGCGTTATGTGCATTATAGCGTTATGTCAACGGGAAGCGTTGCGTTTTGCTATTTTTATCATGAATACAAACTGGGTTCACAGATTGGTCAGAAAAGGACTCGTAGGTTTATTGATGAGCAGGACGTCCTGGGATCGAACCCCAGGCAGAGTTAGTGTTGTTAGGTTTTCCCATTAGTCTGAGTAGCAGCCTGGACTCTAGATTTGAGTCCGGTATAAAGCAACAGGCTCATCCTTATACATAAATAATATGGGTATACTGTATGGTGTCTACCTATGTCTGTTTAAAAAAAAGATTGATCCAGCTGTCTGAAGGCTGATACGTACACTGCCTTGTTACGTAGGTATGTACCATAGTAGGTACCTACCAATAAGGTGGAATTTGCATATCTTTCTCAATTTCTACAAAATACTCAGACTGTCAAGAAGCTAATACACTTTCTACTTTACTTCAAATTGGTAGATTATTATCTTTCAAATAAGCTAACGATGTTGGAAATTCAACGCGTTGGATCTTCTACAGCGCATCGGCTGACTCCCTTCGGATCGAACAAATCGCTTGTACCTCTGATAAGGGGAGGTATTTTAATGAATGCTGCTAGTTTATTACTTGGTTCTAATTGCAACTGCTCCTTTGTTTGTTGTATCTGTTTTTAATGAGACAATAGTGAATAACCACATAAATCTAAATAATAAGGAAAGAAATCTGTGGATGATTACTGAACACGAAGACATTTGAATTAGATCAGGAATATTGAATCCTTGAATATGTGTCTTTAGTGAGTAAGTACAGTGTACAGTCCACCGACCGCGACGTGCCACCCGTCGCGGTCGGTGGTAACACTATCTTGAGCTGGCCTAGTGAAGTGCGGAGTCTTAATAGCATAAGAGGCAGCTTATACTGGTTTGGTTACTACTGACGCGCGGCCTACTTCACACAATAGCGTATGAAGCAGCTTGTACTGGTTTGGTTACTACTGACGCGCGGCCTACTTCACACAATAGCGTATGAGGCAGCTTGTACTGGTTTGGTTACTACTGACGCGCGGCTTACTTCACACAATAGCGTATGAGGCAGCTTGTACTGGTTTGGTTACTACTGAAGTACTGACGCGCGGCTTACTTCACACAATAGCGTATGAAGCAGCTTGTACTGGTTTGGTTACTACTGACGCGCGGCCTACTTTAAACAATAGCGTATGAGGCAGCTTGTACTGGTTTGGTTACTACTGACGCGCGGCCTACTTTAAACAATAGCGTATGAGGCAGCTTGTACTGGTTTGGTTACTACTGACGCGCGGCCTACTTTAAACAATAGCGTATGAGGCAGTTTGTACTGGTTTGGTTACTACTGACGCGCGGCCTACTTCACACAATAGCGTATGAGGCAGCTTGTACTGGTTTGGTTACTACTGACGCGCGGCTTACTTCACACAATAGCGTATGAGGCAGCTTGTACTGGTTTGGTTACTACTGACGCGCGGCTTACTTCACACAATAGCGTATGAGGCAGCTTGTACTGGTTTGGTTACTACTGACGCGCGGCCTACTTCACACAATAGCGTATGAAGCAGCTTGTACTGGTTTGGTTACTACTGACGCGCGGCCTACTTTAAACAATAGCGTATGAGGCAGCTTGTACTGGTTTGGTTACTACTGACGCGCGGCTTACTTCACACAATAGCGTATGAGGCAGCTTGTAATGGTTTGGTTACTACTGACGCGCGACCTACTTCACACAATGACACCAACGTGCAATGCCTCAATTAATTTACTATTGACATGAGGAATTCAAGTTAAACCTCATAAACAAACAAATGATTTTTAATTTGTTAATTTGATTGATACAAATCTCTGTTTATTGTGTTAGTTAATTTGTTCCTAGTGATTCAGGAATTGCTTTCCGACTGATGTTCGATTACTGGAGTATTTTTAGATGACATGAGATCAGATGTTGATGATATTAATAGCAATCTCCAGGCCCCCACACGCCGCCACAATCAGGCCCCCGCGCCGCCACAATCAGGCCCCCGCGCCCGCCGGGAGCCGCTCGAATAAATATCCAAAACATGTTTACGGCCAGTCCTCAAGGCGTTCACAATGTAATTTTCTTCAGCAATCTGTTCGGGAATATTACCGGCGGTATTTATTCCCGGGCTCATTACAGTCGCGGGATCCAATCGCGGGATAAGATTCCCGACGCCGGTATCGCATTGGTCGCGCACTCCCTAGAGTAAAGTTGTGATTTGAGTCACCAGTTTTACTCGAGCTGTTCTTCTAACACTATCTAAGAAGCTTTCTTCTAGTTGAAGGGTCTTGTTCGACTGGTCTTGGTGTTATGATTCGATATAGCGGTTATTGGGGGCGTCGAGCATACTCCCGTGTGATCGAGGTGTCGCAAAATAGTTTTTCCGGTTCGTTTTGCAGTCTTGTCGTGTTTACTGCGGATATGTCTCGGTTCTATCCTGTATATAATATGTAGCTTGCCACGTGATCACTTGACTGAGCATGAGATATATTCGGAGGCGTTCATGAGGAAATTGACTAAGAAATAATTATTAGGTGCAGTAATATGTTTGAAAAAATTTTGGAGGAGTGATTTAAATTCAGGTGCTGCGCTCATGATACCTATTTGAAGATACGATGTCACCTAAGCCTAATTGAAAAAAAGTCGTTAGTGGAAACTACTATCAATAATTTTCTTTGATAACTTAGGTTCTTCACAAGAAATATTGTAGGTACGTAACTATCCTACCTCCTTTTTTTATAAAGACTTCGTTTCTATACCTACCAACAGACCGACGGATCCTTTACAAGTACCTACCTTCAAGAACTAATTTGAATACGTTGCATGTCTGAAGGGAACCTAACCACCAAACTTTTGCAGTTTGCATTATCTTACATACTTTCGCCGACTTTTTATATAAACTTTGATTTTTCACCTTTCTGACAGGGATAGAAGTTTCGCGGCGATCTATAAAAATAAACTGCTCCGAGCTGGCGAAGTTGGTAAAGTCACGGGCTTACCAGTTCGGGGCCGCTCGGCGACGCTCGGCGCGACTCGGCGCGGGTCGGGCGCGGCACGGATGCGGACCGCGCACGTGTTCGGGCGGCCGTGACCGGCATGCCGGATGACTCGTTCCCAGATTCCCTAATGTTGCACCTGACGACATTATTTGTATAATTTTAATTTAAACGCTGTGTTTTGTATAATAAATGAACTGTTTACGTTATAAGACACGTATTCGAGAAGTTTTTGGGTAAAGTTTTGACTTCATGCCTCCGGACGTGCCGGGAGAAGTTTCCGTAATATACAGAAACGAGTTTTATGAGGCAGGTACACTTTGAGAAGAAGTTTTATATTGTTGTTCATATTATCGGAACGATGACGCGGGTTCCAATAATTGACCAACTTCTTTAAAAATTTACATTATTTTCCCGAGGAGGCTGAGGTGTATCTAAAGGGATTTAAACCAAAATTGCGCAGACTTAGGCTGTAAGCCCTAAGAAAACAATAATGATAATATTAGCGTTTCAGTTATGTAGGCTCACCGTAGTCGATGCATAATACAAATATGATAATACCTAACAATTCAAAACGAATACAAAAGACTATCAAAATAAAGTAGTCGTTTGAGAGAAAATAGTCCAGAAATACACATTTTTGTGAGGTACTCTAGAGGCGGGCCAAGCCCGGCCAGGTCTGCCCGAATAATGCTGTCACGGCCCAAGAGGTAATCTCCAGCAAAAGTATGGAAACGGCCGTCTGTACTGTTGTGGAACTTTCACCGGGGCCGCGGGGGCGCGCCGCGCACTCGCTGGGGAAAACGCTTCTTTTTATGTGTAATATTGTTATTGCGTTAAATTGGACTTTTGTCAGGTTGTTACGTGCTGTCTTATACGCCTCTTTGGTCTTTTAGTCTCAAGTCTGGCCCCGGGAATGGGAACGGAAAGGGCAAAATGTAGCAGTGATACCTACACCTTGCCTACCGTTCGGGAACAAACGCGTGTAGTCATGTTCAATGAAACTTGTTTCTGTAAATTGGTTCAAAAATAACACTTTTACACATTTAAATAAAATTATGTATTTAAAACTATAATTGAGTTCCGTGTGTCCTGACTACTCTGAGAAGAAAGGCAAAAACAAAATTAAACATCACAGTCTCTATTAAAATATAGACATAATCTTGATTATGAGGACTATGAAGGTCTGAGGTGGTCTTTTGAGGAAATAACCAAACAGATTTGAGTGGAGCTGTCCAGTCAGTGCACGCATTTGTCAGTAATCGTGTAGCTCAATTCAAAACTTAAGGAGCTCAATGACTCGCCGAACAATACCAAAGAAAGGATATTTGGGTAGTCGGCAGGTGATAGATAAAAGAAACCACATCCTTTTATCTATCACCTGAGAGTAGGTACTGTGAAATCAAAAACGTAGTTCTAGTTAACGTTCAAAGAATAGCCCTAAGCTCAATCCGAGGAATCAGTGGAGTAACTTAACACGTTTGTGTCAGTATTCTTGATTTTATAAATGTTAATGTTGAGACCCTTTTCATTTTTCCTTTTTGCTTGAGATGTATGTGGGATTAGTATGGTGACTTTGGATAATATGCAGCCGAGATGTGATTCCCAATCCAAAGTCAACTTTTGTTACAAACGAAGAATTGTTTATCTAGTTGAAGTTGGTAACAGAAATATTCACCAACCGCAGCGTGTAGCCAGCCTAGTGCGATCCATTGACCGCAACTCCGAACTTGTGTTGTGTGTACGTGAGCGGCATGACTCCCGCGATAAATATAACCGTTTTAAACGGCGCTCGCAGGCTCACCCACTTCTTAATTTGTTTGCTGGCCACCTCCCGGAGTCCCGGCATCATTTGACTAATTGTACAGGTGAATCTTTGCCTTTTTCTTCCTTGTTTTTTTCGGCCTTTAAGCGTTTTTGTAAAGAAAGCCTGGTGTATAGAAAGTGTAATTGTTGTAATTATTTAAAAGCTCACTCGAGTTTTTTTAATTCTGTAATGGCTTCATTTTAGCAACATTAAGGTCAAAAATGACCTGGCAAAGAGTACGGGAATCCGCGGGAAGCTTAGAACCAGGCGTTGTGGCGCTTGGGGGCCTGTGTCTAGCATGCATGGAGCGGCTGAATTAAGATGATGATGAAGTTTAAATGGTTTGGTTTAGCAGTGTGAGGTTATTATCTGTTGTGCGTTGCGTTTAGAAGAAGATAAATGTCAATGATCTATTCTCTATTTTCCTACTTAATTATCAGATAATTTACTGGAGCTAAATGTTCAGGTATAATAGAATACTACTCATTTCAGTAATCATTTATCTTTCCAACTGGTACTAAACTATAGTTCGGTAACTCTAGCGTGTGGTCGCGAGGTCGGAATATGAACGAATGTTAGTGAACCTTCAGCAAAGGTCGCGATATATCTTTCAGCACTTCTTGAATATTTCGCCGCATTTCTCCTGAATTTATAAAGTGCTGAAAACCCCGACAGGCTGAAATAAACGGTTTAACACCATTACTGAACTACTTGTTTCGCTTTACACGTTTATTATAACTTTGAACTGGAGTCTTTGTATCGTTATGATTTTCATACATCGTTAGTGATAGTCATCGATCATAACATTTATCGTTAATCTTTGAAGACGTAGGTATAACGTGGCTGTGTTTAAAGATACAAATCAAAATAAAATATACAGTCACCCGAACCATGAACAAACCCTACTAGGTAAAGAAATGTTGGTTCGTTGATCTCTTTTGCCTCCGTTTGACTGGTTTATGTACGTTACTGTACACAATTAAACACAGCGGCACATCCACACAAAGAAGTTAGCACGTAACTCTGTCATCAGCAGTCACTGCGACCTATACATTGTGTCGCAGGTCGCTGTGTGCACTTTATATCGCATCTCATGTCGTGTCGTGTTGTGATCCCACCCGTATCTGGTTTGTATGTCAAATGTCGTGACAATGACATCTTTTATGTTATTTCGTGTTTTAAGCTTTTGTACGCCAGTCGAGTTCGCGTCATTGAATGTAGTAAGTTAAGGATTAGTATCACAGATCTGGGGGCACGGGAGTGCCCCCGCCAAGACGAGCCAAGCGAAGCGCAAGGGCACTACCTACCTTTTCTCGAAGCACTTCGTCGTATTTTTGAACCTTCATAACTTGGGTTTGGATTATACCAGATAAACAAAATTTTCGAGATATGACGTCAGTGGTTGACTTATTAAACCTATACAGTTTCAATTGCATAGCTCTTATACTTTAGATTTTATTGATATCTAAAATACCCCGATTTCGTCACTGACTCACTGACTCACTGACTCACTGATGATTATCAATATTCTAAGGGTCTTCCTGAAGTCCTAGAAAGCTGAAATTTGGTATGTAAGCTAGTAATAGTACACAAACAACAAAACAATTCTAAAACTTGGAACTTTTACCCTCCACCCCCTTAAACTAGGGGATGGAAGTTTGTACGAGACTTCCGCAAATTTTGATGCTAGAGTTCTGAAAATTGATATAGGTACTCCTTGTAATAAATAATAAAATACGTATTTCAGGATTTTCAGTAAACAACCCCCCAAAAAAAAAAAACATTATTTCATAAGCAACTTTCAAAAAGATGTGAAATCCCACCAAAAACATTTTCATGTAAAATGTTGCCAAGACGAGACCACATATGGCTCGCACTGCCAAAAAGTTATCAGATCTCATGTAGAGCCAAGCTTCTAACTCTGCACGCCCTAACTTCACAAACTCTACACCTTAGTCAAAATATGTGGCTTGGCCGTTTCGCTACCATCACAAGGGCGTAACGTGAAAAATTTATTCACTGTTCATTACTTTTCTGTTATACAATAGTTTTTGTAGTAACGAAACGGCCAAGCAAGAAGGGGGACGCAGAGGTAGACAACACTAACATTTCGCCAGTTGTCTTTTAAGTCCCGACCGGGCATAAATCCAGACTGCAGTCACCACTCAGACTAAGAAATTCCGAATGAAAAACCCAGTAACTGAACAGCCTACCGGCCCTGGCCTGATAGAATCCAGGACCCCCACTCTCAGAGGTCGGTATCGGTACTCACTGTTGCGACCATTCGTCCAACAGGCTAACAACACTTACAAAACTTCTCGATAACATGATTGTATTTTATGTTGAAAGGAAGGTGTATTTGGTCTTGGTGCGAGGAACTAGGCCAATCTCCGTCGACTCAGAGGTGCACTCTACTAACGAGGCACGAGCCGGGTTTATGACCGAGAGGAGAATAGTACCATGATAGTACCAGACACATTCTAATAAACTCGAGACAGCATTACGTGCAAAGCAGCAGTATTTTGAATAGTCATCATCTGCTTAGATTTGTTCCAAACTAATAAATAATCTGGCCCAGTATTACTAGTTTCTGCCCGCGATTTCGTCCGCGTGAAATGTCTAGTTCTCCCGACCCACCCCGTCGCATCGCATTCACCTGTCCGCGCTATTACTTCGTTTTCGCTTAGCGTTCTTTCTGACTTTTGTTCTTTTTGCACGGCACCTAAGGATCCTAGCGTAATATTAAGTAGCCTTCCTCAAGAATCGGGCTAAATAATTTTTCAAATCCGACGGGTAGTTTCAGAGATTAGCGCGATCTAACAAACAATCAAACTCTTCAGCTTATTATTACTATATATTTCCGCAATTCTTCTATGAACGATTGAGCCTATTTGGCGCAGCCGTGAGGCACACAATACTATTTGGCGCAGCCGTGAGGCACACAATACTATTTGGCGCAGCCGTGAGGCACACAATACTATTTGGCGCAGCTGTGAGGCACTCAATACTATTTGGCGCAGCTGTGAGGCACACAATACTATTTGGCGCAGCCGTGAGGCACTCAATACTATTTGGCGCAGCCGTGAGGCACACAATACAATTTGGCGCAGCCACAATACTATTTGGCGCAGCCACAATACTATTTGGGGCAGCCGTGAGGCACACAATACTATTTGGCGCAGCCACAATACTATTTGGGGCAGCCGTGAGGCACACAATACTATTTGGCGCAGCCACAATACTATTTGGCGCAGCCACAATACTATTTGGCGCAGCCGTGAGGCACACAATACTATTTGGCGCAGCCGTGAGGCACACAATACTATTTTAAGTATTTTTTGTCGCGTTTTTTGTGAATATTATGTGCCTCACATATCCAGGTTCTAATAAACGTATTTTCTTTCTTTCTTTCTATTATTTATGAAACTGATATTATCATGTCATCATAATTTCGTCTTTCGTTTTCTGAGTATGGAGCCGTCAGTTTAGTCCAAAACACACATAATATTACACTCATTTTACATAATATTGGTAATTTATATCAGTATCAGCGGCACACGAGCGCCCGATTGCGGCACTATCGAGATAGCGTAATGTCTGTGTCACAGGCGATAAATGGCGCGCGCTGCGGTCTCGGCAAATAAGTCATGTTGTACGATAACACGATTATAGTATCAATTGTGACTAGGGATTGCAAATATTCGATATTTTTGGTATTCGAATGTTCGAATACTTTTTCAGCCTTATTCGAATTATTCGAATAATATTCGAATATTTCAGAAAAAAAAAAGTATTTATATAATTTCTCACGTTTTATTGCCTTAGAAACTAGTAACATATTTTTCATGTAAGTAGGGCAACATCCCAATCAGACAGAACCAATATTTAAACAAAACTTTTAATCTAATAAAATAATTAACAAATTTTTATAAAGTTAGATGTAATAGGAACTTCGACTACGAAAATATGAAATAAAAAATATTAATTCTTAAACAATTATAGGAAAACTATTAAGTAGGAAACACAATTAAAATCTCACTAGCAAAATCAAATAACATGTTAATAAACTTTATACAACACAAGTAAAAGTAAGAAACAAAAAAGTATATTATAGATATTGTACTATCAATTTCTTAAGGATAACTAAAAAGAAACGAGATCAAAGTCACAATAAGAATGCACTGCGCGGATAACTAGCATCTAAAGAGATATGCAAATTGCAAGTGCACGCAATCACTAAAATTGAAAATTATGATCCAACGCGGTAAGTAACAATTATAATTAAATAAATGCCATCGTATAGGCAAAGGATACAATTATTCTTATTTACGGATCCTTTGAAAGTGGGACCTTAGAAAACTTAAAGAGTCAATGGAATCATCATTCAATTTACATCTGAGATGATTGCAGATATATTTTGTAGAAGAAAATACCCTTTCGCATTCTACGCTAGTTGGTGGAATGCAAATTAGCACGTCATAGGCCTGACTTAGGTGTATTTGTCTTGGCGTACCTGTATCATATAGAGCCATCTGCATTTTTATTGATGTTTCTAGATCATGATGTTCAAGATTTGCTGTGGATGTGGAAGGCACTGCATACATTTCGTCCTCTATCTTTTTCTGCAGCTGTTCTTTCATTGACATATTTGAGATTCTTGACGCTTCTTCATTTTGATAACGCTGAAGGTCTAATATAGCAATGTTATCTTCGTCATCAGAAACGCCAGTGTTAGTTGTCGTAGGTCTTTGCTTAAAATATTTTTTTTGAATGTCAACTATGACTTTGGTGATAACATCATTTCCTACTTTAGGGAAGATAGAAGAACTCGGCTCCTGGTAGTATTTGTTTGGGTTGTGCAAGTACTTCAGTGTACAAACCAGGTCTGTTTGTCGTCGTTCAGCAATCCTTGTTTTCAGAGCCTGAAGAAGTTTACCACTGATAAACCCATTGGTCTCTCGTAGTTTGGTAACCATGAACTGTAGGGCTGTGTCCGCAGTTAATAAAGTGGCCTTTTCTTGACATATCGCTTCCACAGTAGTTTTGACGATAGTGAGAGACGTAGATAAATCCTGCAAAAGAGCAAGCTCATAGGTGCTGAACATAGTTTTGTCTTTCAAGTCAATCAGTGCTTTTAAAATTGCATCTTTCAGTAGCAAGAATCTTGAAACCATGTCCGCCATGCTATTCCACCGCGTTTTACAGTCTAATACCAGGCCTGCGCTTTTGTTTTCTTCAAGAATATATTTGTTCAGGATTTCTGTTCTGGTTGGAGATTTTTTGAAAAATTTCACTACTTTTCTTACTTTGTCAATCAAACCTTTGTACTCGACATTGAGATTGGGTTCACTTCTGGAAACCACATTCTGATCGACTACAAAGCCTTCTCCATCATCATTTTCATCTGTTTCCTCATCTTCTGATTCATCTTTCTTTGTATCATCTGTTTCTACTGGAACTTCTTCTGTGTCTATTTCTTCTAACTGTTCATAAGTTTCACTCTGATTATATCGGTTCTTATATATAGGGTGACTGGTAATTAGTGACCGATACTTAAACACGTGATTTTACTCATCATTATGAACAACTTTTACTATGGGACCAAACCTGAAATCGTGAAAAAAAAACAGCTGTTCTCTACATTTTGACGAGTTAGACGAACATAAATGTAGGGAACAGCTGTTTTTTTTTTCGCGATTTCAGGTTTGATCCCATAGTAAAAGTTGTTCATAATGATGAGTAAAGTCACGTGTTTAAGTATCGGTCACTAATTACCAGTCACCCTATATTGTATCCACTACGGCACATTGAATGCCGTGTGCAAGGCACAATTGATGAAATGATTGCCTTTTACGACCCATGCAAGTCATGACGCTTGCACTGTCTGTCACCACACCAGTTATATCATCTTCTAAAGATATATCAATCCGAGCAGTGCCGATCTATTCAGAAATTTGACGACCATGCGTTAGATGTCGCGTTCGTAATTAACAATATAATGTTGTAACTTTAATAAAATTGCTGTGGTAATATTTGAATGTTCGAATATTTTATAATTTACTATTCGAATACGAATTTCAAATGTATATTCGAATAATTCGAATATTCGAATATTCGATTGCAATCCCTAATTGTGACCAGTTACGTAGCTCCAATGCTTTTCAGGTGTTTACTTTCAACTTAATTGCAGTTTTGATGACTCTATTTTCACTTATCCTTTATTGAAACAATAGATATTATATTTGTGAACTTTGTATTTGTGCGGCTTTTAAATGCTCCAATCTTCGATCAACAATAAGGCTCAAATAACTAAAAGTTCGAAATCTTCAAAGCTACTTATTATCCCCATGTAACATAGATGTACCTAATTATCAGTTTCCGAACAGTCTCCTAACTGTAAGTTATACGAGAACAACTCAAATCCTTCTCACTTGTCACAGTGCGAGTCAGGGCTTGTGAACGCGCGGGCTGCAGCGCATAATATGGTTTAATCGTGTGTTGCGGCCGCGGCGCGCGCCGTCAGTCCGAGCGGATTAATCTAAACAATCTTAACTAAGTTCAGTGCGCCTCTGGGGAGCGTGCCGACGGACACCGGTACAAGTGAACATGCCGACGAACACCGGTACAAGTGAACAACGAACAGGGACAAAAAACGGGGATATTTTTAAATCTCTATTGTGTCTTCAAGTCTTTAGCTTCTGTATATTAGCTTATCCTTGGACACTGAATGGTAATGCTCGTACAGTACAACGATATGACGGGAGTTTCTTGTGCAGGCACTAAATGCAGCAAGCTGTATGCTGACCTTCAAGAATTAGTTTGTACCAGATTACGCTTGTATTAAAATTTTATCGCGTTTTCAAACTAATAAATAAAGCAAATACCTTACATTTGAGTTACCCGCTTCCGCACGTGACTCAGGCCGCGTGTGAAGCCGTTGTTGCGGGGACCGGTTGAGCGCACCTGGCCGGCAGTCGGGAACTAGTGTTAAACAACTATGAAGGGGCGCGGGGCGACGCGCCCGCGTGGTTGTGCACTTCTGACCTACCAACTTAACGCTGCAAAAAATCTGCATTTCTTCAGATATGGAAAGAATACTGATTATTATGAGAAAAATGCAATTGGACGGGCAGAACGGGTTAGGAAATCTATACATATAATAAATCTGTAGACGAGGCGTTTCTGTACATTGAAAATATTAAAAAAAAAAATAGTTGGGGTGTTATAGGATAACCAACAGATGCCATTTCATCAATTTTTAGAATTTTTGTCTGTTTGTCGGTTTGTCGGTTTGTCTGTTTGGATGTGACAAAATTTCATTTGAACAGGTGCAACGTAAAAAGTACCAAACCAATATGGTTAATTTTTATACTCAAATATAGTGTAGAACTCGGAGTAGTGTTTAGTTTTTGTTTCATCGCAATCGGTTCACTGTATCAAAAGATATAATCAATTTAAAGTATTCTACAACAACTTTCATTACGTAAGTTGGATACACGTAATGACATCTATTGGCGCTTTATATTACTAACGAAAACATAATTATTGTGTTTATAACATTATTATGTGAATAATCACGTCATGCAGGCTTACCTATAAGATGACTATCACAGTCACTTCTGCCTGTGTTATTTGAAAAAGTAATGATAATGATTACATAATGTTGGTTGATTAGTGGCGCTAAAAGAATTTCAAATAAAAAGTGAGGATAATGTAAGATAATATTATGTGATGTGGTGTTCTGAGTGATAAAGATTGCAATGATAAATGATTTTATTTTTGTAAGTAGGTTTGTACAAACACTTTTACACGTCAATCATGTTTTTTTTTTAAACTAGATGAAGTCGGCGTTTCCTATCTGACTACTCTGAGAAGGAAGGAACTCTGGAAGTGCTTGGGGGAGGCCTATGTCCAGCAGTGGACGTCTTTTGGCTGAAATGATGACTCTGAGAAGAAAGGCCGAAACAAACACACACACGGGCAACATTATGTAGGTGCTCTTTCGAGGGGCAAGCAACCTTTCTAACATTGTTAATAGAGAAGCATTTTCTTAGTGACATAAGGTTTTAAGATCATATCATAGTTTCATAGTTTTTGCCTTTTTTCTCGAATTTTTTAAAATTTCTTTACCATGATAACGCTTCAACGCACACCTCCAGACGGGCTGTTGATTTATTGAGTAAAGGTTCGGCAGATGCACACCCTTTTTTTTTGTTTTCGGGGTGGAAAATCTTCATGGATGTTCGCCGCCCTGGGGCGGGCGGCGAGGTCTGTCAGGCTCTTACTGACTAAAAATCACCCCAGTGTTCCGTCTCACACCTACGCCGGGGGTTGCGGGACCGTACGATCCTTCCGCAACCCCCGACTGGTGACGGCAAAGAGGGGCGCGCGTGGAACACTACGCGCCGCCAGCTCAAGTCCTGATGTGTTGGCGGTGACAGACGTCCCCGAATTAGTCGCCCCTGGACCCGTTTAGTGGGCTGGAAGAGGGCGTATGTAAGATATCTACAATACCAAGTTAAGAATTTCTAAATTTATCGCAGAGCGGCAGAGAAGAAGACAAGACTTATAAAAACTAACTTCAAACTTCACCTACTAATCTCAGATATACTTTAGATAAAATGGTGGTATGATTTTACGATTTATTCCGGTCTAACTTAGTATTCTAAAACAAATGCAAAATAAAATGGACATAATATGGCTATTTGGTCAGACAATCAGCCTCGAGCAGGCGCTTTCATTTTTATTTATCCTCAAAAATCAAAGTGACACTTCGTCGCATTGTCATTATGAACCCTGAAGACGCAGTGACTGCTGTACAGTCGAAAGGGCTATGGTTGAGAACCCCAGGCAAGGGAAGCGTTACGGGGATGCGAACCGTTACGGTTAGCTGCCCCGTGACGGCGGCCAGGACGATTGTGGAGGGCCGAAGGCTCCTGGTGGGCTGGGTTTCAGCGCAGGTCAAACTCCTGGAACCCAAGCCTCTGAGGTGCTACCGATGCCATGTGGGGCACCACGTTGGCATCCAGTGCACCTCCGAGGTAGACCGCAGCACACTGTGCTTCCGCTGCGGTCAGCCCGGACACAAGGCCGGCTCGTGCAACGCCGCGCCGCACTGCATCACATGTGCGGCTGCTGGCAAGCCGGCCGATCACCGGGCGGGGAGCAAGTCCTGCGCCCCACCCACCGGAACCAGGAGGAAAGGCAGGCCCTCCGCCGCCGCCGACACTCCCACCGTCGCCGCCGCCGCTGCCGCCGCCACCGCCGCCGCCGCTGCCGCCGCCACAACCGCCGCCACCGCCGTCGCCGTTGCCGCCGCCACTACCGCCGCCACCGCCGCCGCCGCCGCTGCCGTCGTGGAGCCCTCGCAGGGGGCCCAGGAGGGGGCTGAAATGGAGGAGTAATGGCTCCATTGCGCCTCCTCCAGGCGAACATCAACCACTGCGCATGCGCTCAGGATCTGTTGCTCCAGAGCGTGGCGCAGTGGTCGATCAACATCGCCGTGGTCGCTGAGCCGTACTTTGTCCCGCCCAGGGATGACTGGGTGGAGGACCTGAGCGGCTCAGTGGCCATAGTTTCGTCGGTCGCCGCCGGCACCCCGTCCCTGGAATGCGTCACGAAGGGACAGGGGTGTGTAGCAGCACGGTTCGGAGAGGTTGTAGTCGTGGGAGTATACTTCTCTCCGAGCCGAACTCTCGCCGAGTTCCACAACTCTTTAACAGAGTTGAGTGTCGTCGTCGCCGGAAGCCATCCCTTCCCCGTGCTAGTGCTCGGGGACTTCAATGCCAAGAATTTGGCCTGGGGTTCCCGTTGCACAGATGTGCGGGGTAGGATGGTGGAGGACTGGGCTCTGGAAACAGGCCTGGTCGTCCTAAATCGGGGTTCTGTTCCCACGTGTGTGCGGATGCGGGGTGAGTCAGTGGTGGACATCTCGTTTGCCAGCCCCGCTCTGTCACAGCGTGTCATTGACTGGCGCGTCATGGAGGAGGTGGAGACCTACTCCGATCACCGGTATATCCGGTTCGACGTCTCCGCCCAGACCTCTAGCGCGCTGGTCCAACAGGCCCCGAGTGGTCCGCGGTGGGCGCTGAAGCAGCTGGACCGGGAGCTCCTCCTGGAAGCCTCGATCGTGCAGGCCTGGGTGTCATCACCGGACAGGCCTGCCGATATCGACGAGGAGGCGGAGTGGTTCCGGGAGGCCATGTCCGAGATTTGCGACGTGGCAATGCCCCGAGTCCGGCCAGGACGCGCCCGACGTCAGGTGTACTGGTGGTCGCAGGAGCTGGACGCGCTACGCAAGGCGTGCGTCGATGCGCGACACCGGTACACCAGGCACCGCAGGCTCCGCATTCGTCCTCCGGATGCGGAAGCCACGGAGGCGGAGCTGTACGAGGGGTACAGAGCAGCGAAGACCGCCCTCCAAGAGGCTGTCCAGCGGGCCAAGGATATGGCCCGCGAGGAGATGCTGGAGACTCTGAACAGAGATCCGTGGGGGCGCCCTTATAAAATGGTGCGGAATAAACTCCGCACCTGGGCCCCCCCGCTGACGCAGAGTCTCCGCCCCCAGCTGGTGGAGGAGGTGGTGAGCGCTCTGTTCCCTTCACGGGGGGTGCACACCCCCCCGCCCATGGCTCCGCCAATTGCGGTGCCCGAAGCGGACCACGCGGACGACGACGACGACATCCCTGAAGTGACCGGGGTAGAACTGAGAGCGGCGGTAGGAAGGCTGAAGGCCAAAAATACCGCCCCAGGACTCGACGGCTTGCCGGGTAAAGCCTGGGTCCTGGCCTCGAGGGCTCTCGGGCCTCGACTGGAGGCGCTCTTAAGCGCATGTTTGGAGAGAGGCCGGTTTCCACTCCGTTGGAAGACGGGGAAGCTGGTCCTCATTCGGAAGCCAGGGCGCCCTGCGGACTCTCCGTCCGCATACCGGCCCATCGTGCTGCTCGACGAGGTCGGCAAGCTCTTTGAGAGAGTGATTGTGGGCCGCCTCGTCGGGCACCTGGTGAGGACGGGGCCGGATCTTGCGGACAGCCAGTTTGGTTTCCGCAAGGGGCGCTCGACGGTGGACGCCATCATGCGCGTGAGAGCCCTCACGACGGGGGACGCGGTGTCCCAGGGTGGGGTCGTCGTGGCGGTGTCACTCGACATCGCCAACGCGTTCAACACCCTGCCCTGGAGCTGCATTGTGGAGGCACTCCGGTATCACCGGGTGCCGCCCTACCTCCGTCGAATAGTCGAGGCGTATCTGACGGACAGAGCCGTCAGCTACCCCGGTCGCGATGGGGAGTGGAACCGGCGAGAGATGTCGTGCGGTGTCCCACAGGGATCGGTCGTGGGGCCGTTCCTGTGGGACATCGGCTACGACTGGGTGCTGCGGGCCGACCTCCCTGAGGGCGTCAGCGTGGTTTGCTACGCTGACGACACGCTGGTCCTGGCGCAGGGGAGGTCGCATCAGGCGGCGGCCGACGCGATGACACGCGGGGTTGCGATAGTCGTGGAGAGGATCCGGCAGTTGGGTCTCGAGGTGGCATTGCACAAGTCCGAGGCCATGTCGTTTCATGGGCCCCGGAACGCGCCACCACCGGGATCCCAACTAACGGTAGGAGGGGTTCACATCGGCGTCGAGACAACGATGAGGTACCTGGGTCTCGTCCTCGACAGCCGGTGGAACTTCGTCGAGCATTTCCGACGTTTGGCCCCCAAACTGGAACGGGCCGGGGCCGCCTTCAAGCGGCTCTTGCCCAACCTGAGGGGGCCAAACGCCTCCTGCCGGAGGCTTTACGCGGGGGTCGTGCGGTCCATGGCCCTATACGGGGCCCCGGTGTGGGCGCGTTCACTGCGGCGGCGAGCCGCCCACTACCTAAACGCGCCCCAGAAGGTGGTAGCCATAAGGCTTATCCGGGGCTACCGCACGATCTCTGGCGAGGCGGCAAGCCTCATTGCCGGACTGCCGCCATGGGATCTGGAGGCGATAGTCCTCGCGCGCGTCTATGAGTGGCGCGCGGAGGCACTAAGCCGGGGGGAAGTTCCGCTTCCGCGGCAAATCGCTGCGGAGCGGACTGAGCTCCGGCGCGATCTCATGGCGACATGGAAGGAACGACTGTCGCAACCCAGCGCAGGGCACGCCGCGATAGCGGCGATAAGACCCCTCTTTGAGGAGTGGCTAGGGAGGCGCCACGGCGCCCTCACCTACCGCCTGACGCAGGTCCTCACCGGACACGGAAGTTTCGGGAGGTTCCTGCACATCATCAGGCGGGAGGAAACGCCCGGGTGTCACCATTGCCAGGATCGCCCAGAGGACACGGTGGAGCACACGGTGGAGGTCTGCCCCGCTTGGGCGGAGCACCGCCGTGTCCTCGTAGAGGCGATCGGCAGCGGCGGCGACCTCTCGCGCCCGGCCCTGGTGCAAGCCATGGTCCGGGGCGAGAGGGAGTGGGAGGCAGTCACCTCCTTCTGCGAAGCAGTCATGCTAGCGAAGGAGGTGGCGGGACGGCTCAGGGAGAGAGCCTCCCGTCCCAGCCGCCGCGGGAGACGCTCCGGGCGTCGGGAGCCGCGCGACGACTCCCGGCCACCGTAGGCGCGGGCCTGCGGGCGGAGAGTAATGGGTAGCTCACCGTCCGATCAGGACCAGGCCCGTGCCGGACGGCGCGTACGTGTTCCACGCGCGCCTCAAAGAGATGTCAGCATCGAGGAGGGGCCCCATAGGGCCGAAGCCTGCCGGGTCAGCGGGATTGTCCGAAAGGGTTACCGCTGGCCCGGAACATAAAGGGCTAAGGAAGGAACACGGGTGGGTTTTAGTCAGTAAGAGTCTGACACTCCCTTCCGCTCCACCCAGAGCGGGAGGGGTCATTTGATGATTTCCCATCCGCAAAAAAAAAAAAAAAAAAAAAAAAAAAAAAAAAAAAAAAAAAAAAAAAGGGAAGCGTTACCAGACAAGATCGGAAGATTCTTCCTTTTACACCTTTCCTAAGCGACACATTATTGTGTTCCGACATCCACGTGAACGAAGTCGCGGGCACAGCTAGTTTTTTAATAGAAAACGTTTCTACATAGTTACGTTCTTAGAAAGTTACAAATGAATCGTAGAAAGTAAGGGAAATTGTTTTGTGTGCGCATTGCATAGCTGAACCAGTAAATTCAGGAGATGATATTTTTCAATTTTTTATAAAAGCCCTAATTACGTAGGTTAGTATAAAAAAATCCGAAAAAAATTAAAATAAGAGCATACCTACTCAAAATATGAAATTTACTGCTTTATATAAGTACTAATTTTCCAACAACTTATATGCGAATACAAATAAAGAAACTACCGAATAAAATTCTGAAAAATCAATACAGCATTTGCTGACGTAATATTTTTCCATCAGCTTAAATTGCGTTTTACCGAAAACTACAGTTAGTTATTTTAATCGTAACTCATCATCATCTTCCTGCCCTTATCCCATGTTTACTTGGGGTCGGCGCAACACGTTTTCTTCTTCCATTCTCCCCTGTCAACCGTCACGCTATCATTCACTCCCTTCTCTTTCATATCATTCCTCACACAATCCATCCATCTTTTCTTCGGCCTTCCTCTCCCTCTCCATCCATCAACATGTATATTCATCACTCTTTTAGTGACATGCGTTTCGTCCCTTCTCATTCTCATCACATGCCCATACCAAGACAAACGATTTCCTTTCAACTTTTCTGTCACTGGCGCCACTTTCAAACTTCCTCTTATATACTCATTTCTTACTTTATCCATTCTCGTCACTCCACACATCAATCTCAACATTCTCATTTCCGCTGCATGCAATCTTTTTAATCGTAACTCACCTATTATAAATTTAGAATTAACCTTAAACATTTTATAAACTGTGGCGCTCGTTAAACTATTGTGACATTATAAAAATACTTTTCTAGGTGATTCCATAGATACCACTAAGAAATATTAAAATGTGCTTGTAGTCAATATCATTCATTACTTACACCTACTTACTGGCCACTCTAATCAATCAATATAATTATACATAGGTAAAGCTAAAGGTACTTGTATTCTCACTCGCTCGCTCTGGCATCCTATGTCGACGGAGCCAAGCTTCGCGGGGCTCCTATTTCTGTGTATAACAGTAACCTAACCAAACCTGACCGGGTTAGGGGGCAACTGGGCTCCCTCGGGGTGCCCTTCGCATCCTACGTCGCCTATCGCTCTGCACCCGAACGCAGCCATGTCATCCGAAGTACGCACGTATATACCAGGTGTTGGTATTTGTAAGGTATATGTATTTATAAGGTAGCCGACCCCAACATAGTTGGGAAAAGGCTAGGCGGATGATGATGTATTTATAAGGTAGTTATTTTCATTAAAATTGAGGGTTAAAAAAGTTATTCCAAGTTAGTTATTAGTTATTCAAGTTAGTTAACGGGGCACCGAGCTTTTTATACACAAAAACACGTTTTTCTAACGGTTGTTTGAAGTAGTAAACAATTAAATAAAAATCTAAGGAAATAAATTGGTATTATTGGGCATATATACTAGCCAGTATACACGATGGAAACACGATTTGATAAAGTTGGCTCGATAGAATAAATTCACAAAGTTATCTCTAAAAAACAAAACAAACGCTTAGTACGGCGTGAATACTTCGCGGAAGGTCATCAGTTTTTGAATAATAACAAAACTACATGTTTTATACAACGTATATACTTTACATTTTCAAAATGTGTATTTGTTTAACAATAAAAAGGAAATACCTAAAGTCGCGCGAGTTTCGCCCAGCATACCCTGAGCTACCGCGCCGCCCTCCTATCCGCTTTAGTCCTGCCTCGGCCATCGGACGGGGAGCTTGTGTCGCTTGCGCTTACGCACGGATTTAATAATGTAACGAAGAAAATTGTATGAAAATTCACTGTAGCGTATTTGAAATGGGGAACAAAGTAAAGAAATCAAGGGAGAGAAGGGGTTTGGCGAAAAACCAATGCGTTTAGCATTGGTTTTTCGCCAACCCCTTTTCTTGCCCCTTGCCCTTGCCCCTTCGCTTGCATGAAAAAATGAAGTAAGTAAAATTCGTATATTTACCTACTTATTTACCAATTGCGTCAGATTATAGAATAAACTGTAATCTGAGCTAATTGCCTTACTAGGTGGTGTTATTTTTTTTAATGGGGTATTTTAAAAACAATTTAATTTATCTTTGCTGAGAATGTTGAAGACAAAGAGAATACTCCTGTTGCTTCGTAAGTATACTCAGTACAGTACCTACCTACTTTCTAGTATCTGGTGACATTAATTCATGCAGCCAAATTCATACTGATGACTCGGTAAGTGCTCAGTATCAAGGGTCGATGACCGCCTTTGTGAATTTCGTAATTTATTTTTTCGTGTGGTTCAAACGCAATCCCAGCCCTTAGTCAATATACACAAATACAAATAGGTCAACATTTTATTTTGCATTTGCATAATATGTTGTGATGTTGTCGATCCGTGATACTCATCTATCACTTACCAAGCCACTAGTATGAATTTGGCTGTATAAATTAATCTCGCCTTATTTAGAAAAGTACCGAGATCCTTTCAACCACATAGAGTGATTGCATTCTCAGCACAGCCGCCGTGCGCGCGGCACGCGGGCACAGTATAAAGATCATACAGTATTGTAACTCGGCCGTAACCTTGAAATAAATGCCTACAGCCGCGCGGTACGTAAACATGCGATAGGGTATAGGGCAATTACATTTGCCTACTTTGTGTTTCCATTTAGTTTTGTTATTGTATTTTACTGTGTGTACATAAATATTAATAATAAAAACCACGTCTTTACTTTGAATTACACAAACTAACAAAACAAAACACACATGCCCAGAGGTTTTAACACAAGCGTACCTACCGTATAATGATTCATGAACCGCCTATAACTACCTATTTCACTCGTGTCTCACTTTCCTTTACTCTATTCACTTTATTTATTAATCCAGACATCTTTTTTTTCGGAAGATAAAAGGAAATACTTATCCATTAAAAAGACACACATTATGTACCTACCTACTAGTAAGTAAAATTATTTCATACCTTTCAGAGTTTCCAGGTAATCTAAAAAAAAGTTATCTCTGGATGCGTTATTGACGAATTCATGCAACCAAAAACAGCACAATATTGCCTACTCGTCATATTAAATATGTACTTCAATTTATTTTGCGCGGTTATTGTTAAAAAAAACAACACACCGTCCGTTCGTCACTGCGGCACAGTCGCGACTGTCTGCATGCCGAGCGCATCCCGAGGTCGAGGCGCGTAGGTATAGCTCGCGTTTCGTCCGTTTGTATGAAGTCGAAATACTGTATATCTTTATACTGTGACGCGGGCGCGCGCGCGCTAGCCTGCGCAGCGATTTATATATAAAAAATTAATTAATTAGAATGATTAAAAATGGAGTGACCTTTTTTATGAGTCGCTATTCTGAAGTTTTTTTATTTATTTTTAATATTATTTTTTAAATTTATTTGTAGAATGTATTACCTGTACCTGTGTGTGTATTATATCTACGAGTATTTACGATATTTCTGCAATACAGTTTACGTACGAAAGGTGGGTAAAAATCACTAAATTAAATCTAATTTTAATCATTCTCTGTATATTTTTTTTCTATTTATAGTGTAAATGTACCAGTTGTTGACATTTCACTGCAAAATAAATTTGAATCATCTGATGACGAGAGAGAAAGACAAGTGCAGATAGAAACTACATTGGTACACTGGAATAGTATATTTCATTACAAGTGTACTGAACGACTATTTTTAATACAGTTGCGAAAAAATGAAGCAATTTAATAAAATAATAAAAACACAATATTGCTTTTTTCTCTTCTCTCCACGCAATAAATTAGTCGTATGTAGATATGTAACGACTTTTTGACTTTTCCGGTAAAATGTTTTCCAAAGCATTTTGTGCAATTATGCAATTATACTGAGTTCCGGTAAAGGTTATAAAAAAAAAATAAGGTTGAAATTACTCATTTTGTGCATCAAACAACTAAACTCGCAAAGAAAATTTCTGGAAAATGGCGCCAACCGTAGAATATAAGCAGAGTTTTTTTTTCTTCACCCATTTTGGTAGGCAAAGGGAACTATCCATACAGCTTAGTCTTCAGTATATTTTTTTTATTGATATGAAATGAAAATGAAATTTAATGAAATGAAATGAAATGAAACCTAACCTAACTCATTCAATTAAATCTGATATTGAAATAAATTAGTAGCTTCTTTTTAGAAATATACGTATTTGTATGAATCACAAAAACTCTTTAGTAAAAACTTCATGGTTGGTTTTTTCTTTTTAATAGACATTATTTTGACAGTTGGGAAAGAGAACGCACGAGTTCGGGAAAGGTAAAAAAAAGCACTAGTATGTCATAGCCCACATCCCGAACGCTATACGTCCCTGCAATACACCACTTTTTGAGCAACTGTATTAAAAAATATATTACCGAAGTGTGTAAAGTTAATTGTTTACGGCTACCACCAAAATGGTAGGACTGTATTTCTTCATTACACTTGACTGCATAATTTTCACTATAGTCAACATGGACAATACAATCACCTTCTTTAAGATGTTCTTTTAAACATTTGAAAGCCTTTTCTTGAGCAACTATATTACCACAATGTATAAAATATTCATTCAGTGTTGAATCAAATTTTTCAATACATTTCATAGGTTCTTCTCTTTTTTTAACTTTCTCAGTTGTTCATAATTTTCTTGACGTACCTTGAATTATGTCTTGTTTAGTCTCCCACTGCCAGTACGTGATTTCGATAGAATTATCAAATTCCTGATAAGATACTACCTTATTCTTGCATGCTGAACAAGTTCAATGCAAACAATCTGCATCATACACGTCGCAACATAGCAAAGAGAGAAGATCTTGAGAGTTCTTAGATGATAGTATCTTTCTCTGGTACAAACCCTGGATGATTAAATCCATGTTAGTATGCAATTTGCATAAACAAGTGTCTCGAGCGAGACCGAAAATCAGGTAGCAGCACCCAAAAAGGTCTTAATTTGCAGAATGCTGAATAGCTGATAGTAAAATTTGAGTTTTTCAGAAACTTTTTATGCAGATTGAGAAGACTGTCACTGAGGTACCGCTTTTGTTTACGTATCTTGTTTCTTGCTATAAATTCTTTTTTTCCAGAGCATAGTCTACTATTTTCATCGTCCTCATAAAATATTTCGACTTCTTTTTTCAGTCTTTCAGGCAAAGAATTTAAATTATGATTTGGTGTTTCATTTGAATTTTTCACTATGCGTTTTATTTTAGGGACTATTCTACTTTGATTGGGCATGTCTAAAGCTGAGGGTCTTTTATTCATTTTTGCCGGTACTAATCTTTGCAGTTGTTTTTTATAACGTTCATTTTGTCGCTTCACGTTCAGTATTATTTGTTTAAGATTATTTATTTCTTTTTTGTAACGGATACGTCTTACAGCAGAAGATACAGGTGAGATGTCAGCATCGAGGAGGGGCCCCATAGGGCCGAAGCCTGCCGGGTCAGCGGGATTGTCCGAAAGGGTTACCGCTGGCCCGGAACATAAAGGGCTAAGGAAGGAACACGGGTGGGTTTTAGTCAGTAAGAGTCTGACACTCCCTTCCGCTCCACCCAGAGCGGGAGGGGTCATTTGATGATTTCCCACTCGCAAAAAAAAAAAAAAAAGGGTCGACTACTGGGACTTTTACCCTACTTATTTAGCCGTTATGTTATTTTACGTTATGAGATCACTTTTAAGTTTCTATTGTACTTTGAATATTATCATAAAAGGTAATTAATTGTAATAGTTAATAATTCGACTAAGTAAATTATACCTAATATTGGTTCATTTTTCATTGATCATAGATACCTACCTAACGACGATAAATTATAAATTGTGTAAAATCTGAAAAAGTTTTCATAACGTGAATATTTCCAATAAAAGTATTTCAAATCGTTATTTTGTAAATATTGGTAGCACCTCGCTAGTCGATCGGCGCGCGGCGCACAGCTCGACGCGCGCGGCGCGCGATTGGCGCAGTGCTCTTATCTATCTAGCCGTTCGATCTCTTGTCGGTGTGCCTCACGCACACATACACGGAGCGCATAGAATACCTAAAATCGATTAGCGCTAGAAGCTCGGTGCGCCCTTAAGGTTTCTATAGTGCTTAAGAAAACGATTAATTTAGCAGAACATAATAATAATTATGTTTTCGGAAACTTAGTGTTTTTTTTCGGAAATTTGGTATTTTTTTTGGAAAGGAGAATGCCGTCAAATATAGGGCGCCTTGTACAGTCAACAGCAAAAGTAGATGATCAAAATCAGAAATTCAATACTAATGAACGGGGTTCGCGTCAGAACTCTGCCACACAGCCACACAGCTCAACAACAACAGCTCTGCCATACAGTTCTGACGCGAACTACGTTAATTAGTATTGACTTTCTGATTTTGATCATCTACTTTTGCTGTTGACTGTACTAAACGCAAAAAATCCGCAGTCATAACCAAACGTAGTGTATTTGGAGGAGAATTTAATGACCTTCCTATGTTGCTAACTATTTTTTACATGGGTTCCCGCAATTCGTATTTATTTGCCATTTACCTACACCTACATAATATCTCGAGGTTACGTTCGAAAAAATTACGAATAACGACGACGACGATGAATGATAATTCATCGTTAAAGATTATCACACAAAGATTACGTTATGGAAAAGCACCTGAAAGTTTTTGTTAATAAGGATTTTAATTATATTTCAATAGTTCAGATGAAACCAATATTGAAAGTAACGTCGTCCGTGACAGAGCAATAGAACAAAAATGCAATACGTCACAATAAAAACGGTTTTTTTTATCGGTCCTCTTTTTTTTAAATGTTTTCCAAAATAATAATTTAAATTAATATGACGCAACGCGTGACTTAAAGATTTTTTGACACACTAAAATATACCTAATATTTTAAGTAAATATTAAATCGGTGTCAGTAGGTAGGTCTTACAATGATCTAGTTAATTTAGATGTTTCGACGATTCCTACGTAGATAAGGTCAAGTCAAAAACCGAGGTTTACAGGAGAGCGTAATTTGTGTTCAACACGCCCTAGAAATAATTCAATGACCAATAATAAATATTTTAAAACAAGTAAATAAAAAATAAAAAAATCGTATGTCGCATAGATAATCTAAAGCCAATGATACAATAAAAAAAAATCCATTTTCGACATGTCTTTACATACGTGGGGACCGTCGGTTTGTTTGCAGGTACCTATATTTTTTACGTAGTAGCAACATTCGGAAATGAAATGCAATGGCAGTGACATAAGAGAAAATACGTACAAAAGTAAATTAACAATACTTTTTTTTGTGTCCGAAATCCGGGAATCTTTTTCATAACAAAAACGTAAATCTAATTTAAAAAATAGGAGTAATTTTATGAATTAATTAATTAATTACATTTGGTTGTGACACGCTCCCTAGCAAGTTGGTACGGTCCCACGGCGTTCTCCTTTAATTTATTACTTGAAAGTACAGATTATTTTTCGTAGAATTGTAATTTGAATAAGCTCATAATTATGTTTGTTTGTTTGTTTATAACATTTTTTTCGGTTAATTTTGTGTTAATTTTTCGGTAAGTAATTCATTTTAACACAGTTTAGTCAGTAATTATTACATTCAACCACAGATCGCTGGAAGTTGATTTGTTTTTCGGAAGCTTTATTATTTCCCTAATGAAAAGCATGGATATAGATTATAGATAGATAACTATTGTCAATAATATAATATATCACGTTTTCATTGTTTTTGATTAAACAAGATAATTTAAATATTCTCCAAAAATATAGTATGATAGAACACAGTGAGTGACGTGGCGCAACAGGACATAAACCTAATAACGCAGGCGTCTAGACGCTGCCTCGCTGTGCTGCCTCGCCGTCTCCGCCTCGCCTCGCCGGGACGTGAGAACGCGACCCGCTGCGCACATGAAACACAGAAGATGTATTACACAGAGACTCAACTCCTTACAGGCGTTGTTTAAAGCATGCACACATCCACGGTGTATCTTTGTTCGTGCAATAGCGGGGAATAAGGCGGTTCTATAAGTTGTTTACTTCTATTCCAAATACATAAAAGAAAATGATGTGTGATAGTGTGCGTGTGCGCCCCGTTGTTCTAGTGATTGCAAACGCTACTGTTGAGCGGTACTGGGTTCGTTTGCCGGATCGGGCAAGTGTTATTGGGATTTTCGTTTCGTATTTTTTGGGTGTTATGTCTATGTATAATACGTTATTTACTGACATTTAAATATTTGTTCGCCACTAAGGCCAAACATGACTGATCTAATAATGTATTGTGATAACTTGTATGGTCTGTATGTATACTAATGTTTCCACAAATAAAGACTCTTGAATCACTAGGAAATCACCGCAAACAGTTCCGACTCACCGTGAACTATGCGGCACCCAGAACGTAACAGCAACTACATCGTCACATGCACACTACGTTAGTACCGTGTTCTGGGTAGTACGTTAACGTACTGACGTTACGCAAAATCCTGTAACTTCACTAAAGAGCAAACGCAAACATATATTTTTTAAACAATACGTGGTGGATGATAGCTAACCTAACTAGGTACCACGTATTGTTTACAAAAATATCCTGTTTGCATTTATTCTACAATGAAGTTAAAATATTGGCAAGGGTACTATATCGTAACTAATACAAATAATTATTTTCTCATTCCTAGTGCGTGATAAAAGTGTGTTTTATAATTTGTTTAAATGTACATAATTGTTTTTTACCAATAATGTGCTAAGTTCGTCTGCTCAACAACGTTAAAACCGTAATGAATTTGGCTGAACTGTCAAAATGGAAGGCATTACAATTGATTTCCATTTAATGTGTGTTACGCAAGTACCTTCGAAAACCGTAGCACGAGGCTGCAATTAATTTTAATTTATTTCTTATTTATTCTGTTTACTTGAACTAGATTTAAATTTTCATTACGAAGTTATCAAATGAGCTGATAAAATTAAATTAAAATGAAATGGTTTCTATTATAAAATAGACATATTTTTGCCCATTATTTATTTCATGCAATTCTGTAGCATTGTAAACTCAAAATAAAGTTAGTACAAATTGAGTTTAATTTAAGTCATGCGAATAGTCTAGAGCTACCCTGTCTAAAACATTTTTCTTGTGGCGCTGCAATACACTTCTCTGATCTACAGGAACCGTCTTCACTAATAAAAGTTATACAGTACGTAATGGCCGGTCCAGGGCAGTCGTCGGGCGCCGCAATGAGACGCGCCCTATATCACCGCCAGCAATTTAAACGTCGGCTCGCCTGCTCGCCGGAATAAATTCAGCAAAGTGTCAAACAAGCGGACAACTTTCGCACCTGGGCTCATGGCCGCGCACCGGCTGCGCTGGCGCGACACACGAGCGGGAGCGGGAGCGACCAGTCGGCGGGGCGATGTCAACTGTAGAACAAATAGGACCATTTGACAAGGATCTTTTGGCGCCTGGAGAAAAAGACGGAGCTATACAATGACTGATAGCAACCCTTTTTCGCTATGGAATCATGAGGCGTTAGTACTTCGTAATATGGCCCCTGAATGACATTATCAACCTGATGTTGGTTAATATTTGAGTAATTGTCACTGTCATTGTGACTGTCACAACAATAATTTCATACTCACTATTTTTGATTGCCTGTTAAAGTATCTTTTTGAGTTCAGAAAATATTGTCTGTAGATGTAAAATATTTTTTTACCCACGACGACGCCGCGACGTTACGGAGACGATACATAAGTTTGGGGTGAGAGGATGTGTGTGCAAACCAATGTTGCCATTTATCTCCAAAACTACTAGTCCGATTTTGATGCGGTTTTCAGTGATGGTTTGGATTTGATTGGTGCATGTTCTTAGATAAGTGTTACGATGACAACTCACGAAACGAATTTTTACTGCAACGCCCCCTGCGTTGCAGTAAAAATTCGTTTGAGCAAAAACAAAACAACTAGTCAGATTTGGATGCAGTTTTCATCATCAATAATGGGTTTGTGGTTGATTAGTGAGGATTCTTAAATAGGTGTTACGGTGGAAAATCACTAGGAGGCGTTGCAGTGTTATATTTTATTTTAGCTACTAAATATTATGTATAATGAGCCTATGCTCTTTAAAACCCACGATGGTTAAATGTAATTGGAAAAGGATTCATTGACACAGAAATCGTGCATATTTAAGATTAGTAAGTTTTTCTCGAAATATGTTACTGAATTCCTAATACAAAACAGAAATAAAAAATAAAACTAAATACCCTTTGTCTATTAAGGTAGGTACTTACATGGCCTGGTTATATGTAAAAATTCGCTTCATGGTTTAACATGCAGCAGCGGTCAGCCATTCAAAAACACCTTAGTTGGAAGCCATCTAGAAAAAATAGCTCCCGAGCGAGTCGAGCGACACACCGACTGTTTTTAAGAAAACTACCTCCAAATTACACTCCGGACCAGTCTCTGATGAACAGTTGTACGTTAATTACATTGTGGACTCAACATTAAAAATCGTTTCCGGGAAGAAATCGCACGACGTGATAAATTTGTTATTTGTTTAAAAGAAGTCAAATATTAACGTTTTGAACGTAAAAAATTACAACTAAATAGAATTGATTCTAGTCGCATTCCAAAAGGTAGTTTTCGTATGGAGAAGAATGGACCAGAAACTCCACCGTTACTCTTTTAAAAAAATGTTTTACAAGGTCTTGTATACATAGGTAATAGGTATAATAATATATGTGAAGACGATGCACCTAGAATAAAATTAGTCTACCAGAAAAGGTGAAAAGAATTAAAAATTAAGCAATGACAGGTACCTAAATCAATTACTTATGTGATAGATAGTGCTCACATATTTACAAATAATTTTAAAAAGTTATAAAAGTACATGATTTTCCTATAATTTTAACCAGTGTGTGAGTCATTGTAGTCACAGATTGTAAAAATCAATGTCATAAAATTTAAAAAAATATAAATTGAATTAGGAACCAGTTTGATTTTGTCTAGACTCAAGATTGTCCTATGGAGCAGGACCAGCATGTTTCTCCTGAGAACTATTTTATAAGTACACCTCTGTTGAACCCTTTGGAAACAGGCGTGTACTTATAAAATAGTTCACCCATTTCGCCACTTATGTTTAAGTCCTCTGTATTCGACTACATTATCATGTGACAATAAAATTGACCTTCTGCATCTGCATGCGTAGGGTCTGGCAAACATCCCAAGTACATTAATACAGAAGAGTGCCAATTAACCGCGTTTATAGGCCCACTTAGTTCAGTGCGCAAGTTCACAAAGAAACCCATTACTGATAAGCTTAAATGTAGGTAAATTGTAAATGAGAAGGCGTTCATAAAAAATTGGATTAAAAAGCGAAATAAAGAATACTAAAATTGAATGTCTGCACTCCCGATAAATGGTATAGGCTCTTTCCATTACCCGTATAACGTCACCGGTGATTATATCATAGGTGTATAACATGCGTACCTACTAGATAATAGGTACATGTCTATAACTTAGTATAAAAAACTTTTTTACAAAAAAAAAAAAACAACCTACTTCCAAAAAAAAACACTACAAAGTGAAAAATAACACTACAAAGTGAAAAATAATTTTAGTGTAAAAAAGTTTTTATTTTTCACTTTTTAGTTGTACCTACCCACACAAATTCCTATAACACAACTTGCTATGTAAATATAAGTGACAAGAAGCTATTAAAACAACTAAGTGGATTTTTTTTTTATTATTGAAGCTAATTCAAAAACTACCCAAGCAAAGTTCATACCATTGAAACATACCTTATCCATTAAAAAATGAGATAATTTTTGGATTAGAGGTACCCCCCAATAACAACTTTGACAGAAATGAGGATGTACAGTGACATACTGAACACATCTGCGTTCCCCTTTAGAGGGTACAGGCGTGATGTTATGTTGTGTGATTGCTTAAAGCGACTAGAATCAATTCTATTTTATATCGTAATTTTTGACGTTCAAAAGTGCCTTTTATGTGCCTATTTGAAATAAATGCTTTGACTTTGACTTTAAACAATAAAACTTAAGTGATAGCAGCAATCGCAGTTGATTTGCTAGCATTTACTGGAGAGTTCCGTTGTCTGTCTCCGAAACTCGTCATCAGATCTTTACGAAATTTAAATGGGAATTTCCATTTCGGAATAAACTTCTTTCGAACAAAAAATATTTTTGCAAATCGGTCTATATTTAACGGAGTTATAAACGAACATACTTAAAAAAAATATATGTATAAACATCCGAAATGAGAACCTCCTCTTTTTTAGAAATCGGTTAAAAACTGTTTTTTTAGAATCATGATTGTAAAAATATTTTCATCATCTATGTGTTTTTAAATAGATAATTATAATCCCAATAATTCCGCTCCAACCGCATGTACTGTCCGTAACAGGCAGTGTTCGAAAATGCTCAAAAGTCACAAAGCGAGCATCAAGCGCCACTTTTAATTGGTGACATCATATGTAGATTAATGAGCATTACTACGTCATGAGCCGCACGCGTCGCTCGTATGGGTTGAAGGCGCAAGTAAGAACTACCAGACAAATTATTTTATTCATTGACGCTTTTTAATTGGAAATGAAGGAATTTTTCATGTTTTGTTAGTACAGAATCGAAAGTCATGAAAACAATTTTTGTCCCATGCCATAATTGAACCCAGAAACTAACGTCCAGAACAACAGACAATTTATTACATCCGTCGTAATAAATTGTCAAGAGAAGGCCTATACCGTGATAAAAAAGCCAGTTATGTTTCAAGTCCCATGTAATAGGGGTGAGCCTATTATCATCCGGGCACAAGTCCCTGGCAGAGAAACCCAATAACACTTTGCCCGACCTGGGGAACCCAAGACCTCCTGCTCAGCAGTAGCGCCTACCGCCACTAGGCCAGCGAGGCAGTAGAACATCGAGTCTATTGATACACGAACATACAAGGACAATATTATGAATCATAATATGGCGAAGACAGTCCGTGTTATTCTTTTTTTCGCTGCACTACGTAGGTATAATCAAAGAGATTGGGATTGGATTTGGATTGGATTGATAGGTATTTTAGCACGGACATAAACAAATAACTGAAAAATCCTTCACCAATGAGATTTGATACGATTAACTTAACAGTCAACTGTCCATTATGATTATTAATGTATTGTTATCCTTTTATGATTCGGCCAAAGTGGCCTTTTTAAAAACCCAGCTCGCCTGATCATATTGATACACGAACCAACAGCTCGCCTGATCATATTGATACACGAACCAACAGCTCGCCTGATCATATTGATACAAGAACCAACAGGTCGCCTGATCATATTGATACAAGAACCAACAGGTCGCCTAATCATATTGATACACGAACCATCAGCTCGCCTGATCATATTGATACAAGAACCAACAGCTCGCCTGATCATATTGATACACGAACCAACAGCTCGCCTGATCATATTGATACAAGAACCAACAGCTCGCCTGATCATATTGATACACGAACCAACAGCTCGCCTGATCATATTGATACAAGAACCAACAGCTCGCCTGATCATATTGATACACGAACCAACAGCTCACCTGATCATATTGTTACAAGAACCAACAGCTCGCCTGATCATATTGATACAAGAACCAACAGCTCGCCTGATCATATTGATACAAGAACCAACAGCTCGCCTGATCATATTGATACACGAACCAACAGCTCGCCTGATCATATTGATACAAGAACCAACAGCTCGCCTGATCATATCGATACACGAACCAACAGCTCACCTGATCATATTGTTACAAGAACCAACAGCTCGCCTGATCATATTGATGCACGAACCAACAGCTCGCCTGATCATATTGATACAAGAACCAACAGCTCGCCTGATCATATTGATACAAGAACCAACAGCTCGCCTGATCATATTGTTACAAGAACCAACAGCTCGCCTGATCATATTGATACACGAACCAACAGCTCGCCTGATCATATTGATACAAGAACCAACAGGTCGCCTGATCATATTGATACACGAACCATCAGCTCGCCTGATCATATTGATACAAGAACCAACAGCTCGCCTGATCATATTGATACACGAACCAACAGCTCACCTGATCATATTGTTACAAGAACCAACAGCTCGCCTGATCATATTGATACACGAACCAACAGCTCACCTGATCATATTGTTACAAGAACCAACAGCTCGCCTGATCATATTGATACACGAACCAACAGCTCGCCTGATCATATTGATACAAGAACCAACAGCTCGCCTGATCATATTGATACAAGAACCAACAGCTCGCCTGATTATATTGTTACAAGAACCAACAGCTCGCCTGATCATATTGATACACGAACCAACAGCTCGCCTGATCATATTGATACAAGAACCAACAGGTCGCCTGATCATATTGATACACGAACCATCAGCTCGCCTGATCATATTGATACAAGAACCAACAGCTCGCCTGATCATATTGATACACGAACCAACAGCTCACCTGATCATATTGTTACAAGAACCAACAGCTCGCCTGATCATATTGATACATGAACCAACAGCTCGCCTGATCATATTGATACAAGAACCAACAGCTCGCCTGATCATATTGATACAAGAACCAACAGCTCGCCTGATCATATTGATACAAGAACCAACAGCTCGCCTGATCATATTGTTACAAGAACCAACAGCTCGCCTGATCATATTGATACACGAACCAACAGCTCGCCTGATCATATTGATACAAGAACCAACAGGTCGCCTGATCATATTGATACACGAACCATCAGCTCGCCTGATCATATTGATACAAGAACCAACAGCTCGCCTGATCATATTGATACACGAACCAACAGCTCACCTGATCATATTGTTACAAGAACCAACAGCTCGCCTGATCATATTGATACATGAACCAACAGCTCGCCTGATCATATTGATACAAGAACCAACAGCTCGCCTGATCATATTGATACAAGAACCAACAGCTTACCTGATCATAATCCGAATTCTCAACTAATTACCATCGGCAACTGTTGGCAATTAAACTGCGTCGGAAAGTGTTCTTTGCGTTATTAATGATTTATAGCCGCGGCCTGCGCGCGCCCGATAGCGATACCCGACGAATTAATAACTAAATACTTATATGTCTCGGCTGACCGGGAACTGGGGACTGGGGACGGGGACTGGGAACTTGTGACCATCCGTACATTGCGACGTGCGGAGTTCGTACTTTGGGTTTGAGTTCGGCGGGCATTTAGCTTGCGGAAGAGATAGGTGAAGTGA
This sequence comes from Oligia latruncula, assembly GCA_948474745.1. NCBI lineage: Eukaryota > Metazoa > Arthropoda > Insecta > Lepidoptera > Noctuidae > Oligia > Oligia latruncula. The sequence continues at coordinate 478,218 of OX419699.1, forward strand.
AACAACTAGGCGAGACTTTAATAATATGGAAATGTGAAGCATTTGGTGTTTCCTAGGACACAGTATCTGCGAATCATATTTTACTTAACAGAAAAAACTGAATTATATTTTTCTTATAGGGAAATTCCCTGAAATACTTTTTCATCAGCGACCTAGATAAAAAATTAAAAAAAAAAACTGATTTGGTTGCCAAAACTGACTAACTAAGAACATCTTAAACAGCGACATGAAATGTATAAAACAGTTGTTACTATTTTAAGAATAATAAATTAAAACTTGAGAAGGAAATTAACGCCTCAACCTTTAGAAAATAATAAAGTCCTATGTTAACGTAAGTTGCATTTAGTGCCAACTTTTTATTTTCACTTTTTAGCATTATAATTTGTTTAAATATCTGTTTCCTAGCCTGGAGCCAATCCTGGGTGCAGCAGCCAGGTCATGGTGGACTTTAGAACGGACTATCATAAATTAATGTAACGATGTAACGTTGACTGTTATGGAGTTCCTTTGTCTGGAGCCTGGGTCTAGAATCAGGTCATGCATCATAAAAAATATGCACTGTCTTCGAAAAGGAATCAACATGTCTCAACTTCTTAGGATAAGAGGAAGTAGTATGTTTAATTCGACTTGCAAGATTTGACCAATCAACAGCGATATTAAAAAAAAATCAAACCGCGGGAAAAATTAAAAATGAATAACTGATTTTGAAAAACAATTTGTCATGCTATATTAAAACATTAATTTAAATTTGGAAAATAGACTAAAAGCTATCGATCTTCACAATAGCCAGTATCAAAAATCAGCAATTTCATAGGTAAGGACCTAATATTTATTGTATAATTGAGTGTGTGGTAGTGATTTTCTAAATAAAATAAAAATGTTCAAAGATATTTCGGTTCAATATTCCTTTTGGTTATTTGTACAGAATGTGCAAACATAATAAAACGAAAAAAAGTCAAAGACTTCATTGATTGAATTGCTACATTTTATCCTCACGAGTAAAACACATCATATTAAGGGGCTTACATGACCTAAACCGCGGTCACTGTCGGACTGCATAGAAAATAAAGAGAAGCGCGATGATACAACGCTGGTAATTTATTGCAAAATATGAAGCAATTATCTATTTACAAAAAATCTATTGTTTGGAATACAAAAAAAAACACTTAGTACTTCAGTATGTTGCTTGTAGAATAATCTGATAAAAAAATTAGAAAGATAGTATGGTTTTTACTGTAAAAAAAAGTTTTAGAGGTATCTTCATGATTTTTTTCTATCATATCAAATTAGTTGTTTTTCAACACACTATACCATCCTGAAGAATATTATATATTTTTCTGATTTTGTTTACTGTAGTCGATCATATACTTTTATTGCTTCTAAAACTTGCGTTTTTTGCGTTTAGGTCCTGTAATCCCCTTAAGTGTATCTTTGAAGTAGGTTAAATGTCTATGAAATTAATTTGGTTCCCCTGTTTCTGGCTCGGGGCTATTTTGAGATTACTGCACCCCGCGCAGCGCTTAATCGGGCATTATTTAAATTCGTATTATATTTTGAGGCTATTTCTAACAGATATTGCCTATAGACACGCATATTGCGTTGCGATGGGATCGTTGATAGAGTTATGGGTTTGTTTACGTTGTTTTACAAAGGGGGCAATCATCCCCCAGTTATTTTGATCGCTGAATTAAGTGAAGGAATGATATTGTTTGAGCCAAACTGCCCGCCGAGAGAGAGTGTCGGACAAGCTGGAGTGAACAAACTGCCCGCCGAGAGAGAGTGTTGGACAAGCTGGAGTGAACAAACTGCCCGCCGAGAGAGAGTGTCGGACAAGCTGGAGTGAACAAACTGCCCGCCGAGAGAGAGTGTCGGACAAACTGGAGTGAACAAACTGCCCGCCGAGAGAGAGTGTCGGACAAGCTGGAGTGAACAAAGTTTTCTCTTTGCGTTAAGACAGTGATGTTAACTTAAGCAGTTGATAGGTCGTTTGGTTTATATAATTCTTTGTTTGTACAAATAATTGATAGACTTAACTATTGATTGATTAACTTGATAGACTTTTCTTAGACCTACGACCTACGCCTACAATAACACTGCGCAATACTTTTATTGTGCAATAATATTGAATTACCCCTAGCACTCGAACGATCAATTATATTGTCGCACCATTGACGGCTGGTAAGCGTCAATGTTTTTGCATGAGCGTGGCTTGCCTAGTATTCCGTGAGCATGTCAGACTAAGATTTGGCTGCAGCTATCATCATGCGACTTCTGGCTAAACGTAAGAACTTCTGGATGAGAAAGGGCTGAAATATACTCATAATAAACATCTTTCAAAAGACTTGGCGTTGACTTTTTTTTTAAGATTGGATTTGACAAAGTTTCAAGAATTATATTAGAATTGGTAACTAATTAATTGAAAAAAAAATACAAATATGAGGGAGCGCTATCGCCGTATCTAGCGACTGGAAATACTATCTTCACAGTGCTATTTCTCACAATGCCTTTCCTTAATAATTATGGATGTCCGCGATGCGATTTTTTACGCACCAGAAGTCCTTGTGAAAGCTAAAAATAGACTAAAAAATATTGCGCAATACTGATCGGTCCAATGAAAAAATATAGTGCAATAAAAATTAAACTCGCTCAAACCTTTGTTCAATCATTACGTAATAATAGGTAATACGGGCTGGTTTCCGCAACTCCACGACAAACCGCGTATTTTGCGTACGAGTGGGAAAATCGATTATTATTCGATCCACCCCAGCTCCTCAAGGAAGGCCAGCAACGTCTTGATGTTACTGACCGTCTCACGTAGGGTACCTGGGTTACCGAAGTACTTTGCCCTGTACGTGGCGACTACCGGGCAGTTTAGCAGCACATGTGCCGCTGTCTCGTCATCGTCTGTTACTCCTATGACATAGAGGTGTTTATTAAATGACCCGTAGCCAGTTAAAGCTGCAGTAACTATACGCAGCTTTTGCTTGGTTAGACGGAGAACCTGTTTCGTGAGGCGGGCATCCAATGCGGGAAGTGCTTCCCTAGCCTGCCTGCATTCGCCTTGATCCGTCCAAAGTTTGTCGTGCTTGTCTCTGGTGCGTTTCCTTACCAGAGTGCGTAGAAACCCGAAGGGGAGTGGCGCGATGGGCTCAGGTCCCACCGGTGCCATGCTCAACCCTCTCCTGGCAAGCTCGTCGGCTGCATCGTTGCCCCGCGAGCCGCTGTGTCCCTTGATCCATTGAATGGTTACTTTATTGAGGTTACCCACCTGATTGAGGCGCTGGTGACACTCGTATATTAGCCCAGAGTCAACTGTGTAACTGTTCAGCGCTTGCAGAACAGCCATACTGTCTGAGAGTATGCGGATTGAGTGGTCCTTCACTTCCCTGGCCATAATGGCTGAAGCGGCCAGAGTAATACCCATGCACTCGGCCTGGAACACTGTGTTGTGAACCCCCAGTGGTAATCAAAATCATTACGTAATCAAACGCTCAAAAACATTGCGCGATTTGTGATATTGTGTTGGGCCCGCGTATCATACCCGTGAGTCTCACGATGCACACTCTGTGCATCGTGAGACTCACGGGTGTGAAACCAAAATAGAGATCCAATAAAGACCCGCAGAACATCTTTGGAACTTAGAAGACTTATGAGTCTTCTAAGTTCATTATTGCTGTTCAGATATTACTGTCCAGTCAGTTCCTTTCACAGTTATTTTACCTCTTTACATAACTGTCCAAAATTACAGTGATCTTTATTTTCGTTACAATAAGGTTGCTGTTCAGTTACTGCTGTCAGAGTAAAAATAACTGCATATTAAAATCATCTTCTTTTAATCTCAATATTTGTTATAAACCTAGCTGTCACCACATTCATTAACCCTTCACTGCCATCCCGCCATCCATCCGACTGCATCACGAGGGGTGGCAGACAGGGGGGTCCCCCAAATGTGATAACGCTCGCGTTGTCGAAGAAATTGAACACTTCACTACGTACCGCGGCGAAAAAATTAATCTGTTGGGGAGGCCACGTGTGAGCTGAGGGACCCATGCTCAATATTAAATTGTTAGGTAAATATTGCAAAGTGCATGTTTTGCGTAGCGCTAAAATTGGATAGAGTTGTATATTTTTTTAATAAAAAATGAATATAGTGGAGTACTTAGTTCAGTGTGGCTTGCTTCGGGAAAAACATTCAGCCAATGCACCACTGCTACCCTACTGGAGCATTTTCACCGTGGACTATGCAGTATCCGGTTTTGGAACTTTCCACTGGCCCGGCAAGTATAACAAGATGGGTGATTTTGACATCCGTCTAGCTACCGGTCTCGAGGTCTCGAAGGGTGTGATGTAAGTGACTACATCACACCCTTAGCCCAGCTACGTGGAAATCTACACAACCAGCCAGAGAACTACAGATGTCAAACCCGTAATGTAATGCATCCTCTAAAATCATTTTCTGTTTAATATGCCACGAGTGATCTTGAATTATTTTCACGCATCACAGAAAGTCTATTAGTTTCCGTCTTATTGGATGTCATTCAAAAGACACCTAGGGCAACCTGCCCACATCAGGAATTGCTAAACATCATCTCAACTTGTCTAAAAACTTGGAACTTCAAACTTCACAGACAACAGAACATCAGCGAGGTCTATTTAAAAGCAGCTGATTTAACAATAATGGCTTCGTTTATAATTAATTCCACAAGTATTATCGATTCAGAGCTAATTAATAAACGTATCTTAGTAAGTCGGAACTGGGCCGGAGCCGAGAATAAAACCGGGATTAGCGAGAAAGCGACGGCGCAGGATTAAGCAGTAGTTATTAAATAAGTTGGGCAGGTTCACAGCCGGCCACACAGACTATATTGTATACATAAACTAGCTATTAGATTTCATAACCGAGAGACATTCCGGGTAGGTATGTTGTCTACGCTATGTCCAGCTTAAGTCATAAATTATTATTCTGGGAAGAATCGTTCAATTCGGAGTGTTTCCTAGAATTATGTAGTTTATTATAATTGGAGATGTTATCTTCCAAGAATTATGGTTCCTAGATATTATAATTATATAAGTTGCACGTCACTCTCCTGAAACATTAGAACCTACTGCGTAGTACAGCAGAAATCCTGCCTGTATACCTGCATCCTGTCATGTACAGCTCTGTGTAACAGGATGTATAGTGTGAAAGAAAACTTCATTTCTAGCACTTTTTATTTTTGGCTTTTTTTAAACTAGACATATAATAATTATCTGATTCATGTTTTAGGATTAAGATACCTACTTTTTAACAGATACAATTCGATTAAAATTCTAATACAAAAGTATTTGTACTTACAGACAGTTTCTCAGCTACGTCATCACAATTTAAAACAGAGTTCATGAGCTAACACTCTGTAACGCTTTATCACTGGCTCACAACAGCCAGCGGCTAAAACAAATCGGAAGTGCTCAGTATAATTTATATCTGTGTTTACATCTTAATAATATCATTTTGTATTCGGGCTAAAAGATAATTGCCATTTGTAATGTATTTATCTTACTTAAAAACGAGTAATGTTAGTAATTTCTTTATTTAAATACGCCCGGGGGAGGAATTACGATGTACTGCGAAATAAAGCCTGCCTCAGACGGGACAGTACTGTTACTTACCATAATACTTAAAATCAAATAAAAGTTTTACACTGAAAAGGAAAATTAATGTTAAAATAGAATGACAAAATAATAACATAGCACACACAAAATCACGCCTTTTTTCGCCGAAGGGTTGGGTGGTCAAAAAAAAACCACAAAAACAATGTTAAAAAAACTCATTGCAAAAATCTGGATTGAGATAATTTAAAACCACAGTTAAATTTTCTCTTTCATCTGACGCTAACTTTGATGACCACCGATCAGTGATCATCAAAATTAGCGTAGCGTTAGCGTTTTTAGCAGCTAACTGTACTTAGCTTGCGGTCAGACCATAGATATAACACGGATATCGATATAATCAACAGCTACCGTCAATTTATCAGTTCAATTATACAATACTAGCTTCTTTCCACGACTTCGTCCGCGTGAAATTTCACCCTCCCCCCATTCACCCTGTATAGCGGTATCTACAACGCCACATGCGAACAACGCGTCATACTGACGTCTCGCAAAATCCTGCATCGCGAAAGCAGAGTTTACCGCTCAACTAGCATAGATACAACGGCCCAACATGATCATCGAGCAGTTGCCCACCAGACACAACACCCGTCTGGTCGGAGGATCCTCCGTTTTCCATAGAGTATGAGTGAACTTTACACCCTGTTCCTCATACCTCTATACTGGTGACCCCGAATATCAGCGCAGCCTTCGTGCACCTACTTCAGCGTGACGTCATCATCGTCACTCCGTCAACTTTAGATCGGCGAGTCACCCAGCCAGCCAGCACCCACGGCTTCAACGGGTATCCTGACGACCAGCATGCAGCGACCGCGCATACCTGGTCATCACTCTCAGCTTCATCAGCAACCTTGGTACAGCACACTGCACTTTCGGCCGGTTAACAAGAAGAGCTCTTAATTCCTCTCCTGGTCGACGCCAGCAGTCAGCTTCAACCCGGCGCTGTACCACATCCGACGCACTGCAGCATTATCAACCACTGTCGACCTCCAGTCTCCAGAGGGAAGTGATGTAGCGGTATCTACTGCATAGATACAACGGCCCGACATGAATCAGAGAGAGAGTGCCAGACACAACACCCGTCTGGTCGGAGGATCCTCCCTTTTCTATGGAGTATGAGTGAAGTTTACAACCTGTTCCTCACACCTCTATAACCCTCTTAGGAGTGGTATTTCGAAAACTCCTTTCTTAGTTGACCTACTCATCACGAAGAACACACTCTCCAAATTTCATGTATCTAGGACCAGCGGTTTAGGCTGTGCGTTGATATATCAATAAGTCAGGACATTGAATATTATTTATATAGATAAACAAAGGTTATTTTTATTGCTGAATGGGTCCGCTTTTGACCTCGATCACGCCTGATGGAAAGCGAAGGATGAGGTCTATGATAGAACGAGCGTGCTTAGAAGATTCATAAGGCACTGGAACTCCCATGCATCGACGAAACACAGCAGGCTGCTTGACGCCGGACACCGATGGGAGGGCCCGGTCGCAAACCAGGCGGGCGTTAGCCCTACCACCGCAAGGGAAGAATTGGCCAGTCAAATAAGTTGTTGGGTGTGACTGTCCAGGATGCGCCGAGTGCTCGGTTCAGTTGAGAAACTGGTGGAACAAACTGCGCTACACGAGGAGGCTTCTTCATGCATCCCAAAAAAACACAAATACACTTAATGTTCTACAGACCATTTATGGTGGTCGTCGTGTGGATTATTAATAGCTCGCGTGAGTCAAGTATAGAATATATTCAATGAAAAAAACATTAATTGAGCCGAGGCTTTGATATTGAAATAAAAAAAAAATAATATTCTAGTTCTATTTACATCATAATAACCACGGATATCGAATAATAAATAATATTAAAATAAAAAATAAAAACAAAATATATACGAGTATAAATCCGATTATGATTAATTCCGCAGCGCTCGGTGGACAGAGCGGCTTACAGACGGAGACAGCGCTGCGTTGCAAAACAGATCAAGCAGAAGGTCGATGTCAAAATTTAAAGTGGTTGTATTAAAAAGAAACGTTATACATGCAACATCACGGGTAGCAAGGTGTTTTTCAGTTTTCATGGAAAATCGGAGAAAAATAAAGAAAAGAAAAATTAGTTCATTGCCACAGAAAACGATGCATAAAAAATGTAAAGTGGAGTAAGATGGCTATATTAACACTTCGTATTATTAAATGTTTTAAAAAAGTTATTAATTTTTACTTTTTAATACTTGTCTTATTAATTGTGAGAATTGGTTCTTCTGAACTCCTCATTATTGTGTCTCCACAGTACACAGTTTTACGAGGTGACAATTGCGTTTTAATTTGATCGAATCGCTTGAGAGTCGACCCTTGTTTATTGGACACGACTGATGCAAGCTCGCCAATTGTACTCCAAAGCTTATCACGATGAGAATGGTTCGTGATTTTTTGAAATCCTTCGTTACTGCACTGTTCTTTTGTTTCGTGTTCGTTCGAAGGCAGAGGGCAAATAGAATGTTGTTTTCGTAGCAATAAATTGTCTGCTATTTTTGTACTTCCAATTAATGCGTGGGTTCCACGACCGGCCTTTACTTACACGATTAATCTACTAGATATTACTTGATTAATTTGAAAATAAACCGGTGTGTATTAATGTGTGTACACGTGTGTGTAATTTTGGGTCCCTTCGCATCTTTAATCATGCACCTCGCACAGATCAACTCATTTCACCCCAAATGTTCTGGGGATAAAAGCAACCATCATCGTGTTAAATTATCCAATTTATTTACAAGATTAAAGTCATAGCCTCGTAATGCTGACTCAGCAGTTACAAGTGCTCTCGATGACCTTATCGGCTTAGAGCGATATCATGTAGACACAATCACTTTGAAGGGACACTCACTCAAGTAATGGATTCCCAAAGGGAGTAACGCGCTGTTCTAGTTGTTGGAGCGCTTTGATTTTAAATTAAATAACTTTAGCTTTTATTTACGGTGTCATATTGTTAGTTATTTTTGGAAAATCACTTTGTTTGGAAATTAATTAATTTAGTAACAGACAAATGAAGCAGTGCACTGCACTAAAAGCTACTGCCGGTCGATTCTGTAAAAATCTCACTGTGAAAACTTAGGTGAAGTGAGTTTGTTTTTGCTAGGACACTATTGACAGCTCACTCCACGCTCACTTCACCTAAGTTTTCACGGTGAGATTTTTACAGAATAGCACCGCTGGTTCTTAGACAAACGGTGACCGCACATAGCGGCCGCAGTGACTGCTGTCATGAAAATAATGACAGCAGCAAAAATTTCAACCGATGCGTCAAAAGATAGTCGCGTTTGATGCATACACGATAATAATGTATGTGAGATCTCAAGATGACCACTTTTTAGCGTGACTAAGTACGGTTAGGGATACAGAAACGAGATTCATTCGCAAGGAAATGCCGGCGCCATCTAGTTTTAAAATCATGACTAAATAATGTACGTGTCTAAAACTTACAAAAATAAACATTATTTAATTTTATTTGTTTTATACATAATATTATTAATATGCTCCATATATAATAGGGAACAGAGTGGTTTACCAACTTAATAGCTTTATTGTTCGCGAAACAATATCGCAAATAAAAACTCTTCCAACCTGTTTATAAATTGTTTGTGAAACAATTTAATTAAGTATGAATGATGTCGTCGCCATGGCGACCGGTATTCAATGGTCAGAGAGTTATTAAATAAGTTTGGAGAAGTTTCCTCCGTTCGCGAGTACTTTACAAGTTTTCATTTATTTATTGCCGATTTATACAGCAGCGAGACGTAATATGGGACCTGGAATGTACTCGTGGACCCAAGAACTTCATGTAAACGTAATGTGGGACCTGGAATGTACTCGTGGACCTAAGAACTTCATGTAAACGGGACCGGGTGATATTGTGTTGTTATTATATTGTGGACGAGGTGAAACTTTGACTCGCTTTTGGTTTAGATGTGGCTACGGGTAGTTTTTTTTAATCAGTCGTGTGTTTTCAATGAATAGAGCTTTGATAGTTTTATATGGATCTTGGGGCTCTACCTTTATCCGTTTATCGCTAATGTTTCAATAAGAAAGCTACTACAATCTGTCAAACTTTAACAGATTTTCAAGTTTATCGCTTAAGCATAAGATTCGAAGCTGATTGAAAAAATTTGACAGTTTCGGGTAGCTTGATGTACTGGCGTCTGTACTACGAAGTGTCGTTTTCTTCCATTATCCTGCTTAGTATTTTCTATACCTAGGAGGAGTATTTATATTAAGAAGGGTTCCAGGAAAAAAAAAAGTCAGAGTGCCTATACATATTAATATATTAATATGAAACGCCTAGACAAAACAAATTTCAGGAATAAAATTGTACCTATCTATACAGTTTTATATATACCTATCTTACTACGTCATTGTTTCATATTATGCTCATAACTTTATACTTTTAACTCGACTCGATTATAAAGTAAGTACCTCAGTATAACGAACTCCACATTAAAATTTGAGCTCAACGTCGTGAACTATGCGAGTGGCGCCATCTGTGGGCCGCCATCAAAATGCCACTTATTGAAGTTTCCAACAAATATGTAGATTGGATCCGACGGACGGCGAAAAAGACAAAGACAGTTAATATAATTTGAATACTTGGAAGTTGATCCTTCGTGTGGGTAGGTAGGTAGGTAGGTACCGATTGGGACAAGTTCGGTACTTGAAAAGGTTGATGGAACAGGTTACGGAAAATTAGGAGCGTATGCTTAGGTAAAGGGAGGGGATTTTCATACTGGTATTGTTTTTTTACTTACTTACCTGGTTGGGTATTCAGGACTTTTATTTTTTGCTTTAAAACTCCACAGATACGTTATAAGCCTTTGATAATTCTTTATCTTTTAATATATTTTATTTATCAAATATAATTTTTCTCATCTTCGGCAGAAATAAAGATATTATCAAAATTTAATTAAATTTTTAACATTTGATGTTAATCTAGATTTGCAATTTCGGGTGTTGATTATGTACACAAGCGTAACAAACATATTTGTATGATGTATGTAGGTACCTGTCGTGACGTGTCACCGGAGTGTATCCCAGAACACGATGTCCCGTACATATTGATTACCTTATCTTTTCCATTTCATGCTTCATAAATCTGCTATCCTTTCTGGAAGTATGCAATTTCTACCACATAAATGTATTATAAAACCCCAAGATTATAACAGCACAAGATAGGACACAAATAACCTAATAAGGTATTTCAATAAGCGTAGTCAAATGAAAATCATAGTAATACAATTCGCTGCCTTCATATTTTAGAAATTACAAATTTTTCCCAAAAACATATTCGTTCTACTTAAATATAAATAAAATGACAAATCTCTACATAAGTTTATTATATTGGCATATCCGTCTTACTGCAATCTTAGCGCGAATCTCCATAAGTAATGCATCATGGGTATCCCATAACTCCGTATGCGACATTGTGACCAACAACTATGTCAACGGGTTTTAGGTGTATTAATATTTCTTAAACAACCTTGACAACTTTGTACGTATTTTTCTGTTCCTTTCTTTTTGTATGTTTTAGGTGTATTAATATTTCTTAAACAACCTTGACAACTTTGTACGTATTTTTCTGTTCCTTTCTTTTTGTATGTTTTAGGTGTATTAATATTTCTTAAACAACCTTGACAACTTTGTACGTATTTTTCTGGTCCTTTCTTTTTGTATGTTTTTAAGTGTTTGGTGTTATTTCATAAGAATAGCAGTAGCAGTATAGGGTACCAATTACATTTTTGACTTTTCCAACATCTTTATCGCCCAGATAGAATGTTCTGGTAGCTGCTGGATCGACAATAGCGTACTTAGCCCTTAGTTCTAGAACAGATTAACATACGAACTTCCTAGTATACCTACCTAAGTATTAAACACAGGTAACACAAACCTCTGCTTGGCACTAAAAAAATCTTAACATAATCCTCAAATCGGCACATAACAGCCATACGAGCCCACCTGGCAATATTCTTAACATAATCCTCAAATCGGCACATAACAGCCATACGAGCCCACCTGGCAATATTCTTAACATAATCCTCAAATCGGCACATAACAGCCATACGAGCCCACCTGGCAATATTCTTAACATAATCCTCAAATCGGCACATAACAGCCATACGAGCCCACCTGGCAATATTCTTAACATAATCCTCAAATCGGCACATAACAGCCATACGAGCCCACCTGGCAATATTCTTAACATAATCCTCAAATCGGCACATAACAGCCATACGAGCCCACCTGGCAATATTCTTAACATAATCCTCAAATCGGCACATAACAGCCATACGAGCCCACCTGGCAATATTCTTAACATAATCCTCAAATCGGCACATAACAGCCATACGAGCCCACCTGGCAATATTCTTAACATAATCCTCAAATCGGCACATAACAGCCATACGAGCCCACCTGGCAATATTCTTAACATAATCCTCAAATCGGCACATAACAGCCATACGAGCCCACCTGGCAATATTCTTAACATAATCCTCAAATCGGCACATAACAGCCATACGAGCCCACCTGGCAATATTCTTAACATAATCCTCAAATCGGCACATAACAGCCACACGAGCCCACCTGGCAATATTCCCCGCGAGCGCCCCGCGTGGCTTTGGACGGAAGTTATTCAATTAAGGGGATTACAGGACCTAAACGCAAAAAAGTAAGGTTTGTCAACGTCCATACTACGTCGAAAACACCGGTTCTCGTCCGATCACCAAAAGTATATGATCGACTACAGTAAACAAAATCAGAAAAATATATGATATTCTTCAGGATAGGTATATGCTAGGTAGATAGTGTGTTGAAAACATAATACAACTAATTTGATACGATAGAAAAAAACCATTAAGATACCTCTAAAAACTTTCTTTTGACAATAAAAAGCATAGGTACTAATAGGTATACATACAATCATTCTGATTTTTTGTCAGATTATTCTACAAGCAACATACTAAAACACTAGTGTTTTAATTGTTTAGTCCAAACCATAGATTTTTTGTAATTAAATAATTGCTTCATATTTTTATTACCAGCGTTGTGTCATCGCGCTTCTCTTTCTTTTCTATGCAGTCCGACAGTGACCGCGCTTTAGGTCATGTAAGCCCCTTAAAGCGGCGTCACACCGCACTCGCCCGCGCTGCGTGCTCCTTTTTACACTCACACGCTTAACTGGCTTAGTGCTAATTAATTGCTTGACTATTGTAGGCTCAGTGGATAGGATTGATTATGTTTATACGTTTTTCTAAACGAAAATATGCGTTGGGAAGTCGTGTCTAGATCGAGTTGGTTTGAGGTATTGGTTTGTTATTATATAGCTTTCTGTTGCATTTAAAAATACATAGAGATGTTTTGAACCGTATATTATTATACGAACATACCTACTACAATAATTATATTTCCTGATGTTAGATATCAAATTCGCGGGTTCCTTCTATCTGGCAGAATATTGATGCTCCGAAATTTATCTGGCATAACACACTTGGCATAATCTTCTTTAAACGAATATTTTTAAGGCGAATGTTTATATGTCCGAATTTACAATGGCATACTTTTAAGATCATCATCATTATCATTTCAGCCGAAAGACGTCCACTGCTGGACATAGGCCTCCCCCAAGCATTTCCACTTCAACCGGTTCTGTGCTTCTCGCATCCAACGGGTTCCTGCGGCCTTCACAAGGTCGTCGGTCCACCTTGTGGGAGGCCTTCCAACGCTACGTCTTCCGGTACGCGGTCGCCACTCCAGAACCTTTCGGCCCCATCGGCCATCTGTTCTGCGAGCAATGTACCCTGCCCACTGCCACTTCAGTTTGGCAATTCTTCGGGCTATGTCGGTTACCTTGGTTCTCCTGCGGATCTCCTCATTCCTGATTCGATCACGCAGGGAAACTCCAAGCATAGCCCTCTCCATTGCCCTTTGGGTGACTTTTAGCCTTCTTATAAGGCCCATTGTGAGCGACCACGTTTCAATGCCATAAGTCATCAATGGCAACACGCACTGGTCAAAGACTTTCGTCTTGAGACACGGCGGTATGTGGGACGAGAAGATATTGCGTAGCTTCCCGAACGCAGCCCAACCGAGTCGGATTCGACTTTCGACTTTTAAGATGGCAGAATTTTATTTGGCATAATTTCACTTGGCATACTATGAAGATGGCAGAATTTTATTTGGCATAATTTCACTTGGCATACTATGAAGATAACAGTAGAATAATTTTTTAACGAAAATTGTTTGTTCGGTGTATTTTTCCATGGTAAATTGAATGAACTAGAAAAATAATGATTTCTATAAGCGATCTCGGAACTCGGGGCACCCCGACTTGGGTTAGCTTAGGTTCCTTTAAACCCTGTAGACAGAAAGAAATAGGGTCCCCGCAAAGCGTGGCTTCGTCGACTACGTCTTATTTATTATTGCTTGTAATAACTAACTTAGCCCCTAACTTAGACCCCAACTAATTACAAAAAAAAAATGGTTAGGTTATGTTAAAACTGTGACCCCTACGCACGAGCTCACGTATGCCAAAAGACGATTCTGACTGTGAACTTTCTGCGATATGATCGTTCTACTTTTTAATTATTATGGATATGTGGCCTAAAGATGATTCTGACTTACAAAATTATGAGTTTTGAATGTATGATAAATGAGTGTATGATTTTCAGCGAAATGAAGTTTATGCTATCCGTTGATAAGCAAAATAATATTATGACATAAAAAGCATTCTGCTATAAAAGTGGGACTCCAAATTCGCACATACCTGTAACAAAAGACAAATTATTCTTAAAATGATCCAAACCTCATCACATTCCTCAGTATCCACACGGCTAAGAATACACATAAAATTTGTTAAGTATTAGCTTTTATTAAGATGTAGATATCTATTGATAAATGATTTTTAACCGACTTCAAAAAGGAGGAGGTTCTCAATTCGTCGGAACCTTTTTTTTTTTTTTTTTTTTTTTTTTTTTTATGTATGTTCCCCGATTACTCGGAGACGGCTCGACCGATTTCAAAAATTATTTTTTTGTTTGAAAGGGTATACTTTCCAGGTGGTCCCATTGTCATCAGGTCAGGATCTGATGATGGGATCCTGGAGAAATCGAAGGAACTCTTCAAGTATTATAGGCACACCTATAGCGATTTGGGTATTTTTTGTAGTAACTCGTGCATTTGCTCTCGGGAAGCATCATTTGGTGAAGTGGAACTGATGATGAAGACCACAGATGGCCACCGGAACTACTCAATAATAAGTATTTCCCGGTTTGCGATTCGATTACTTACTTTAATATGGTTGCTAAGCAAGTTATGCTCGTCACAATGCGAATGGTGAAATGGAGCTGATGGTGGAATACCAGGAGAACTCCTCAACAATTAACGTCCCTGCATCGGGAAAAGCAATATTTTGTAACAGACACACTAAAAAGCGAGAAATAAAAACTTTTTAACAAAAAAAAAACCGACTTCAAAAAAAAACACTACAAAGTGAAAAATAACTTTTATTTCGGAAGTCGGTGGCAAAAAACTAAAATACAGATCCAAAGACACCGACTTCCGAAATAAAAGTTATTTTTCACTTTGTAGTGTTTTTTTTTGAAGTCGGTTTTTTTTTTGTTAAAAAGTTTTTATTTCTGTAAGTAGGTTTGTACAAACACTTTTACACGTCAATCATATTTTTTTTTAAACTAGATAAAGTCGGCGTTTCCTAACTGACTATTCTGAGAAGAAAGGCCGAAACAAACTCAGAAGTCAGTCTCTTTTAAAGTCCAGACAAAAACTTGGTCAGATCGTGTGAAGACCATGTAGATTGGTGTCTGAAATGGTCTTTTGAGGAAAGAACCACACAGATTGAGCGGACCTGTCCAATCAGTGCACGCATTTGTCAAAAATCGTGCAGCTCAACTCAGAACTTGAGGAGCTCAACGATTCGACGAACAATACCAAAGACAGGACATTTGGATAGGCCGCATAAACTACTCAAACTGCCAGATCATGATTAAAACTAAGAAGGAAAAAAAGAAATGACCCACACATAGTCCTCACATTCACAATAATTAAATAATAAAAATTACTTACAAAGTAAATATTCATGTCATTGTCTAAATAAAAAATCCGGACATAATCTTTGAGGACCATGTAGATTAGTGTCTGAAATGGTCTTTTGAGGAAAGAACCACACAGATTGAGCGGACCTGTCCAGTCAGTGCACGCATTTGTCAGTAACAGTATTAAAATGAGACTAAAATTGTCATCAGTTTACAAACTAAACAGAATTCAGTAACACGAACAGGGGTATAGCACAGACCAGTTCAGTTATAACTACATTAATTTGACTAAAATTGGTTCAAACTGGATATGATAGTTAATCACAACTTGAACTAGTGTTTACCAGTAGGTACAGACAGACGAACCTATTTAATTGCATAATGTTGCCATGATCGCAGAGAGAAACCGCTGGAGAACTTTTAATTGGCATCGAGCAGACCTACGGGAGGAAACAATACTGTATACACATACATAATAGTCATTCAATAATTAATCATCGAAAGCGCGTTCTATAAAAATTAACAATTATTTTTTTATTTGTTCCCTTTATCGTCGGTGTCGTGTATGAATGCAGAAGATAATATGTTTGATTAATATCATATTTGTATCTTCGGTCCAATTAGTGTCATATTTAATTTTAAGCTCTGTGGCTATACTTGATATTTAGTCTTTGCTTACAATACCTAGAATTGACGTAAGTGATTTACCGCAGTAAAGTGGTTTCTAGCAAATAATAGTTTTATTATTTACTAGAAAGCACACTGAATATCTCGATAATTCGTGATACTAGAGCTACGTACACACATAATGTGGCTGGTCTATTGTAAGCAGTGTTCAAGTGTAAGACGAAGGTTCGCGTCAATTCCGTCGAGGGGTATCATTTGATTTGGGTTCCACAAATACTTGGATTTACGTATTATCTGTGGCGAGTACTGTAGGTACATGCCGCCCTTTTAATTAAAGGTAATAGACGATTTGATCAGTAACACTATTGTTACTGATTATAAATCGTCCATTACCTATCTATTAAATTACCACTACTAATAGTAGAACTCTTCGCGGAAGAGTGTGTCTGAGGAAGTATGTGTTTAATATAATATCAATAAGGATAAGGTATCAGACCTTATCCTTATTATCTACCTTATTTTATTACCTTACTATCTTCTGCCCGCGATCGCCCGCGCTGTCACTTCATTAACCGACTTTAAAAAAGGAGGTTCTGTATTCGACTCGCATGTATGTATTTATGTTTGCATGTCCGCGATTTACTCAAAACTAATGAAGCAATTTTGATAATTCTATTTATGTGATCTACATACTTTCAGGAAGGCTTTAGTATATAATATATTAGGTAATTATTCTTAAGTACGAGGTTATATGTCTAATGTACTGCATCTCCGGTATTTCTATGCAAATTTTGAAGATTCTTCTAGTCGGTGTCTTCAATTTTTCAATGCTCTAGTATTAATTGAATTTGTGTGCGGTAGGTACTATGCTTACAACTAAAAAGTGAAAAATAAACGCTTTTTTACAAAAAAAACACCCGACTTAAAAAAAAACCTACAAAGTGATAAATTACTTTAATTTCGGAAGACGGTGTCAAAAACCGTTTGTCATGCTGTTTTAGGTTAGGTAATTCCTAATCGGTCAATGCAGTATAAGTGATTAAAGAGCATTGAGCCTGTTCTTTCGATCACTAATAATTTATTTATTATAATATTATTTGAAGAGTTCTCAAGAGTAGTATCTTTGACTCATCCTCAACAACTTTCAAGATTAAACTTGATTAAATATGTATCTCTGTAATACATCACAAGCATCTTCGCTTATTCAAGTTCTAAGAATCTCAGATCCTGAACTCGCAATCTGCTACCGCGTTTACTAAAAGAACTTTTATAAAATAGCGCAGTTCAAACTTACGTCGAAGGAGTTTCTCAAGTTTTGCAGTAAGGTACAGCATTCTCTTATATCTTATGCAAAAAATATGCCATACACATTTTCGCATTAAAAATTCACATAGAAACTTCTAACTATATGACTTTCCAATTTGTGGTACCTACTGACTGATAATCTTCCGTCATACGCACTTCTAATATTACTTTCGTAATAAACATTGACTCAGTGGCTCCGAAGACCCCTCCGGTTGCTATGGCGACGACGATAACAGCCACACATTTTTCATGTAAAAATTATAAGTCGCACATGAATGGTGATTGCTAGGTAACAGTAACAGGCACATGCTCATACATAGGGTATCAATATCATGTCTTATGACGTACACGAGCGAGAATAAGTCGGCTTCGGCGATTTGTAAAGAAATGTGCCGCTCCAAGCGACAAATTGAAACGTTATTAAGTTATTTTTATTACGACCGATATTGAAATGTGTTTTCCTAATAATAAACTGCGATTACGTCCTTCGATAGTTGTTAGTTGTTAGATAGTTGTCAGATAGTTGTTAGATTGCGAAATACAGAAAGCGTTGTACCTTAAATACGGAAAGCGTTGTACCTTAAAACCAAAACAAGACAAATGTCCATTCAAAACTTATGTTTCTATTTGACTATCAATGCCTGTACTTTAAGTATTATGTACTTTACTGTTTCAGATTTATAATATGACTCAATAAATATATAATTGATGACCGTTGGCGTTGGGGTAGACGTGTCTTTGAGTGGAGACCGCGAATCGGTAAACGTAAGGTGGGACGCCTTCAGGCTAGGTGGAGCGACGACCTTCGCAGGGTGCCTGGTACCAGCTGGATGAGAGTTGCCGAAAATCGAGTTGAATGGCGTGCAAAAGGGGAGGCCTATGTCCAGCAGTGGACTGCTATAGGCTGATGATAATGATGAAGATGATGAGATTTATCAAATGACTACTACTTCTGAAAAAGATCAAGTCTTGTGTTCTAACACCAAACTTTCGACCTTATCATGAAGACTGGATTTCCTTTTATTAAATCGAACCATGACGTGAGAAGCTAGGTACATACCGTAAAGTGATAGCAGTATTCGTGTGCACTATTGACGCTGCAGCGTAGGTAGTGGTAGTCGTATTATAGTCGCGGAGGTAGCAAGTCAGAGACGCGGTTAATATCTGCGCGACTTACCCACACATATTATTTGGGGCCACGACACCACAGGATAAGCTAGAGAAATTAATTGTAAAGCAAATTGATTACTAACTTAAATTATCCGTATATGCAACTCACAACTGACATTCATTGACAGTTGTATGGAATGGCTATAGCGCGGCAAACTGACGTAGGGTGTGAATTTCCCCGACATACTTATAAACTTATGGTATTAGTCAGGGTCTCGAAACGTGTGAGTAGGCCCCACAAAGCGGAATGATGACCCGTGGAGGTCGCGGGAATCCATTGGAGGTGAGCATCACAGGACCGGCCGTTGTAGCGACGCTTGGGAGCGGAGCATAGTATCAGTGGAGCGGAGTATAGTAATTACATATTAGGTACACCAATTTTTTTAATACAGTTCACTACTGTTTTTATTACAAAGTCCAGTTGAGCACATTCACCGCGGGACATAGCTGATCATTCCGCCAAAACAAAACCTATATTTATTTTAGGAAATTTTGCAGAACTTAAACATTAAGTAATAATTTATACAAAATAAGGCCAATTACAAGTTTCCAAGTGTAAAATTTAACTCACTATGAAACAGAAAAATTTATATTAGGTACACTATAAGGCAAAACAGAAAAAAAAAACTACTATTTACGCTCGAAGAAGCAATTAGATAAAATTTTCTTCAATTTAGCAACACTAGTATTGAAAATGTCGATATCAGCTTCCTGGCAGGTTGCGGTTGCAATATTTTGTAACTACCTATGATCCACAATAAAAAATACGAATGATTGATTGAAATAAACCCATACAATACGAGTTCCATATCGTCGTTCCTCTGGCCCCCATTCCAAGACGACCAAGTATCGAGTTTCAATGGTCCCCCCCCTGCCCCCGCACTCCCAACCTTGTCAGGACTAGCCTCATACTAAGACGTACATGCTATGTTCACATCTCAACTAACTTGAACTGCTGACCTACTGGAATCGTAATGTCGAGTCGTATTCATGATATTTGGTACGTCTGTCGATCATACCTGCCTGTTAGATATTTGGTGTTTGGAACTTAGTTTCTAGCCAGTAAGCTGTCTATTTTCTGCATGAAGTAGGTGCTACACTATACATAGTATTACAAGATGATCTCTGCGTAGCCTTTTCCCAACTATGTTGGGGTCGGCTTCAGCTTCCAGTCTGCCATCACGGCTACATGAAGCGACTGCCTATATGACCACAACTCAGTTACTGGGTAACACGATACTCCTTGGTAAGACTGGTTGCCAGATTTTCGGGCCTTTGACTACGCCAAAAAATTACAAATGACAGACTGGACCATTCCGAGGCACAGAGTATTACAAGATAATAAATAGGAATAATATCGTACGTCTTTTAAATCAAAATAACTATTTCGCGGGAAGAATTTTATCATCACTTTTTAAGGTGTGCAAATACAAACCACCTACCCCGGCCCAGGATCAGGCTACTTACTAACGCACCAGACAGGATAGCGGTAAAGGCTATAAGGGAAGGCAGGCTTCAAACAGCCACATCGTATAACTATAAGAGGAATTTATCATAACATAACGTTATGGTGACGCACGTTACAAGTTTTCCTAATTAGGAAACCGGAAAATCTCCAGAAGTAAAGCTTGAAAACATAAATATAAAGCCTTTTAGTTTCCACTACCTACAGAGACGTCATCTTTATCATGATACTCATAATAATTAACAGACTACGGAAATTAGCAAAAAAGAAAGCCAGAAAGAAAGCGCGCTCCGCGTGTATTATGAAAAAGATAAGTTTCTTTGTTTCAAAATGCTGGGGAAAATAATGTACATTCTACATCAGAGCGCTCCGAACAACTTCTTAGATATAAGTTGATCTTATTTTTATTATTTTAGTACAACCGGGAGTGCCGGGAGAATGGACTGTAGGTACCCTTTTTGCCCGTCGACAGAAATCCCTCTCTCACAAATATAAGTTATTAATATTTAATCAACCTCAGAAATAAAGCACAAACCAATTGTATTCAAAATGTGTTTATTGTTAGTGTAACAATCAGAGCACCAAAACTATTAGCTACCAAACTTATTGTCGAGATAATCACCCAATTTCAAAACTTATTGTAGTCTTTAAAACTAAACTTATTTTTCTTCCACCCGTTCGCTTCCCGCCATCCAAATGCCCAAAATCCCCGCTTACGTCATCCGTCCGGTCAGTGTAGCCAACCTTTTAGTTCCGTTTTATTATTTATTTTATTAAAACCTTACAAATATAAGCTAAAGGATTCTACTGCAACAAAAGGATTAACAATCCGATTGTTATATACAAATTATGATTATGGCAACTTGCAAATTTTCTTCCTGATCCTTGTTATAATATGAGTTTCTGACTAATAGAATGATTAAGTACTTTAAAATAACAGTTTTTGTATTACAAGTTACAAGTCATTCTGTGAGAAATCCCATACCCGGCAGTGTATGTTTAGGTAAACACTAACGTAAAATCAAAGCAAACCCCGAACAATCATTGACCACATAGCCACATACCATCTATCTATTCAATGCAGTCATAAAAAAGCCGTTAAAACGGACGACACAACTTCACCAGAGACAATTAAAAATAATTGAATCAAACCATTCCTAGTTCACATAACCGCACGAACTCCGAATAGAAACTCCTATTCACAATTTCGGACTTCGAATTCGGCCCATCGGATGTAAAGTACGATGTCAGTGGTCCACTGGCACACCAAAGTCCATTTAGAAGTTTAACTAAGCCTAAAGTTGTCTCTCAAAGTGTATTATCTTAAGATAGGAGAGTACATTTTATGTTATTAGTTGGTATTGGATCGCTCCCAAAATATACTGTTTTAGTTTCAACTTGATTAAGAAGTGTTGTAAATTTTCAGTTTCATGACTTCCTGGTTGATGTTGACGGTCGTGGCCGCAGTCAATAAGAAAAGGTTGCTAAAGTTTAATAGGCTTGCCCCATATTACATGGGAAATGTGGATATACTACAGGTACATATCTGTCTAACCCTTCCGTGATGTTATTTTATTTATTTAATAATTTATGTACACACAGTAAAATACATACATAGGGATATGACATAATTATAATTTGAGTACAAAGGTACTGCTTATTTCTTAAGAAATTTCTTCCAGCAGACCTGCGAAAGGAGAAGTAAAAAAGAAATGTAGACAATAGTGTGTGAGAACAAGTAGAGAAAAATATGAATGTGTGAAGTCTAAAACTAGAATATTAAATAAACCTACACATATAACGCAAACATTTTTTTTTACATAAGTGTACTTAAATAAATACGTAATGCTAAAATATATAAACATATATCTCACAGTATAGAAAGGTAATGCACTTTTAATCGACACTTAAATAGAGAAATAGTTTTTAAATCACGAATGGAGTTTCTTGCCCATTCTTCTCCATACGAAATCTACCTTTTCGAATGGGCGACTAGAATCATTTCTATTTAGTTTTTTTTTTGACGTTCAAAAGTGCCTTTAATGTGCCTATTTGAAATAAATGATTTGACTTTGACTTTGACTTTGAATGCTAGGCGGAAGTGAGTTCCACAATCTTACAGCATGGACAGAGAAGGAATAAGAATAGTAGCTTGTTTTATGAGGAGGTGTGGTCTACACGGTGCGTCGCTAGGGCGAGCGTAAGAAAAACGATCACGCAAGTAGGAAGCATAAGACGGGTTGTGTAAGATGTTGAAGAGGAGACATCAAATCCGAGTATTCCTGTGAAGGCGGATTGGGGAGCCACTAGAGTTTCTTGCGAAGGTGAGAAACATGGTCATACTTTCGAAGACCAAAAACAAAGCGAATGCACAGGTTTTGCAAGCGCTCATGTTATGTATGTTTAATTTTGAATAATTATATATTAGATACAAATGTCAAATGGCCTCATAGTTTAACAATTCGTTGTTCGAAATTGAACGACCTACATATTTCATACCCGAAAGAGCTATAAAATATATAATTAATAAAAATACGTATATATAAGGCCACCACCATTCCAGGCCACAAACAAGTCACCGTACTAACTTCCTAATAACGGCCACGTTCCGCAGACTGATGCTATCAGACAAGAGTACGTAATATAAACTAAATTAACAATTTACTTTCAATAGGCCACGCGTGACGATAAAAGCAACTGCGTCGATGAGACGTAACGACTGTGACGACGACGCGGCGATTATACCGATCCTTATACTGATCATAGATAGTGAGTCTGTAAAAAAGAATAGTCTGGAAAAGAATTTTAAGGAACACACATTTTCGACCTTCGAAATAGTTCATTATGTTACTACATAGAGAGAGCAGTGGTGGCACAGTAGTAACGGCCGTGACTAACAAATTGTAGGTAGTGGGTTCGAACCCCTAACAGGCACTTTACTTTGTGTAAATTATTTAAATCACCACTGCTCTCAAAATGGTGAAGGAAAACATCCTAAGGAAACCGGCATGTCCTAGAACCAAAAATTCGAATACATGTGACATCCGCCAACCCGCACTGGGCCCGCGTGGTGGATTATAGCCGGCTCGCTCCCTCTCACAGAGAGGAGGCCTTGTGTCCCAGTAGTTGGGGACATTACACAACATCGTAGGGCAGTCGCCCACCAGATACCATCGCCCATCTGCCCACTACCCAACTGGTCGGAGGATCCTCCCTTTTCAATGGAGGATGAGTGAAGTTTACACCCTGTTACTCATACCACTATATCTGTGAGATAGTGTTAACTTATCCGTTAAATAGTTACAATACAATGATGTCATACGCATTTAACCCTCCAGTAACAGTTTCATTGATCGGTGGCTAAGAGAAATTGACAACGATCCCTCAGCCGTAGCTCAATGGAACTATAACACGTCAGTTTGCACGCTGTGACTACCACAATCAGACACTTGAGCGTCGGTTTGTGTGGTGTCGTACGTTCAAGTTTACTTCACGCGATTACTGTTCTATTAGTACGAGTAAACCAGAATAATGAATAGCTGTGAAATTATCCAAGTAACTGGTTTAAGGGATAATTTTTTGGGTTCATTTATGTTTTGAGGTTTGTCTGTCTCAATGGATGTATACGCGACTATGTCTTGGAAAAAATACGTTACCTATATTCTTGGTCTGAATAGGATGATTGTGTTAAATCTGTACCTTCAAATGTCCCCGTAATATAGACTAAAAGTCCTTTGTTGGAAACTAATATTATCGTTGGCTAGCTGTTATAGAAGGGAAACGTTTCTAACCAGCGACAGTATGTATTAGATAGCGCCAAACTTGAGACCATAAAATACATTTTTGTAACATAATATTTCCTGCTTGATAAACACGAGGCAATTTTTCTAAATTAGGTACACCGAGCGACACACAGAAACTAATATTTTAAGTAGGTAATATCAATTCCTAAGAGGTTTTGTTGTTAGTTATACCAAGTCCAATAACTTCACAAATAAATATTAGTTTAACGGTTTTTTCGACATATTTATCGAAAAAAATAGTCAATGTTTCTAAGAATATTTACATTTAGTACATCTATAAGTGTGTCTTATGGGAAGTACTAAATGTAAAGATTGTTAAATGTAACAATATTCATCACATAGAAATGAAGGGTGCCACAATAAAATGGTAATGGAGTGTTTGTTTCTGGGCGAAGTGTTGCGAAGTGTTGCGGTGGATCAAAGGGCTCGTGGCGATAATGTAATGCGCCGTTATGTTAACAGATACCAGTGTTTATTGTTAATTATTAGCAGTAGTGCTAATAGAAATTAGTAGGTTAATATTGATATTGGTTGTTGCTGCAGCTAGCCGGCAACAGCGTGAATAGGAAGGAAACTTTTATACAACTAAGCAATGTTCATTATTCCCATTCCAAAACAAACAGCATTTTAGAGATCATTCCCATTTTTCCGTATTCCTCGCATTATTTGCTCAGCATTTCGAACAGTAAAATATTGCATGACAATCCAAATTAAATTTGTCAAAGCATTCAAAGCTTTCCTCCACAACAACAAAGCGGTTGTCAGTGAGTCGTGCAAATCAATTCGACTCGTCTCTAAGCCTTCGCTCAAATCGCTCGCGAAAACGTAAACACAGTATAAAGTATTCATTCAGTTGAGCTCTGTACTTAACGCGACGGAGCCGAAAAACAAATCCTTTCGCACAATAGACACGACCCCACAATAAAACCTATAAAATTTATATCTAACCTCGATATCAGTAGAGAGAATACGTAATGAACATTAGGAACAAAGGCGTGTGAAAAGAGCCGATACCGAATAGTGTAGGTGAGAAATTGATACCATTTGTGCGACACACGAAATGCTACGCTAAGTACTTAGCAATAAAGTTCAGGTTTAATCGTTCGATTAAGCAACAGAATCAAACAATGTTGTCAACAAAATATATTGGACTTAAGTAAACAGGAAAATAGAGTCTATTTTGGTTTACGGGACGTGCACTATAGAAAAAGCAAGAATCGAAGATAAGTGAGGTGGCGCGGCTCTCGCTCTGAAATATTAGTGTTCTGAAGGTTTTCTTTGAAATAGCGTGTTGGTGCAGCGAACTCTTTTGTAGGTTCCCGTTTGAACATTTATATCAGCTACGGCGTAGCCAGCTACGCCGTAGCGCGCTACGGGCTACGGGCTACGATACATAGCTTTCGTAGTGGGTGGTTATTTCACAATGAATTTATCTATACTCGTATAAGAACTTCTTCGCAGGTATACAAATACCCTATCATTTTTATGGTGTCACTTTTTTGGCCATGAGTGGTGGTGCGACGATTATCTATATATATAAAATGATAAACTGACTGATTGTTGATATATCAACGCACAGTCTAAACCGCTGCTCCTAGAGACATGAAATTTGGAGGGTGTGTTCTTTGTGAAGAGTAGGTATCCATTAAGAAAGGGTTTTTCGAAATTCCACCCCTAAGAGGGTGAAATTTCACGCGGACGAAGTCGCGGGCAGAAGCTAGTTTATAATAATTGGGTACCTACCTTGCAAGATAATAATAAGAACATAAGAAATATGTATGTAGGTATACGAATATCGAAATGATAATCTTTGTTTAATTTTGTTTTGTGAATTTTTCTTATACATAACACGGTATAGATTCTCAGCACAGAACAAATATTTGTATGATCTACAGATATTTATCCCGTCTATATAAGTGTGTGCATGTGATTCGTGTGTATAATGGCGGCCACATTACGAGCAGTACTATATAGGAGCCTATGAATTTGAAGCGTTTATTTATTTATGACTTACATTGTACGGTATTCCCCGAATCAACTTCGGTATTGCTTACACACATTTTTATTTATCTCAAGATTGCTTGAATAAATGTCTATAGGTATTTTTGTGGTTTCGTACAATACAAGTAAATGAACAAATAAATCGAGTCATGTTATTCATAAAGATGACTAAATATTATTTATTGCCTCTCATTTTTTTACACTTGTTTAAATTAACACGGACGTAAACATCAAACATTTACATGCATTACATAATAACAATACTGTGGATTTTTTGGTATTATTCAATAAATGGAGAAGTATTGTGCATTGTACCAGTCATTTAATTTTTCTGTTTGATAAATTAAATGACTGGTACAATGCACACTCGAATGTGTACTATAATAATATTTTGCGCCACGATTTGGCGCCAAATCTTACGGCTGTTTAATGTCCACTATTTAAGGATTGATGAAAAACAATCCAATGCTTTTCAATAAATCAGTACGAGTAACTAATCCCGTTTTGATCACAGAGGATTTGTAAATAAACAAAATGTTCAGTATAGTGTCGAAGATTAACCTTTTTTGACCACGTAGGATCCCTAAGTTCTCTTTGTCTGACTGGTGTCGGTGGAATAAATACACCATTCTTCTTGGAAGAGGCTTCAGGACAAGTGTTGCTGGCAATCGCAACAATGTTAAGATTATTTCAAGTTTTATTTTATCAAATCAAACAGTCAAACCAAGAAACAACGTGATTCCAATAAGACGGTACCAGAAACCATACAGCCCAAAACGTAATGGAAACTTTGAGAGAAATGTTTTTGAGTCAGTAAAATACAACAAAACGTTGACAACAATTTCTCAATTTCACTAGATTAGACAGCTCCTTTTTGTTCTGTTGGGCTATCTAAAGGGGCGTCTCGTAGTTAGTTCACTTAAACTACAATATTTGTGGCTCTGATAGTGGAATACCTAATAAGGTATGCACAAACTAGTGGACTACACGATAAAAAGCGATCGCAATTTAAACCAGCAATAAGGTTCAGAAGAGATTTGGCGGATATTATTTTTGTTAAAATTGCCAAGCAAATTGTAATTATGGAAAAATATCAGGCAATTTTCGTTTGTATGTAATAAAAATAATTTTAATTTAAAGTTAATTACATACTTCCGACGGAAGGGCTTGTGGCTAAATAATAACAGCCGCACGAGTCGACCGTTCAGGTTAAGCTACGCTTGCCACGGTTAGTCCGTGGATGGCTGACCATCTTTACATACCAAGACCCCTCCGTGCCTCAGAAAGCACGTTAAGCCGTTGGACCCGGCTGTCATTCGTGGATCTTTGACAGTCGTTACGGGTCGTTAGAAGCCCGAAAGTCTGGCAACCAGTCTTACCAAGGGCTTTCGTATTACCCAGTAACTGGGTTGTGGAGGTCAGATAGGCAGTCGCTCCATGTAAAATACTGGTACTCAGCTGCATCCGGTTAGACTGGAAGCCGACCCCAGCATAGTGGGGAAAAGGCTAGGCAGATGATGATGATACTTCCGACTTAGCCACGCTTCAACAAGTTGTTTATATCGAACGTTATAAATACACTGTAGTCAGATTTTAAACTTTTTTGAGCACGTACAAGTAGGCTCCCTAAGTTCTCTTTGTCTCACTGATTTCGGTGGTATTTTATTAAATGAATAATATTATTTATACTGAAATCAACTGAAAATTAACTTTAGTCACCGACACAATAATAATATTTAACTGAAAGCTGAAATGGCAGTGCCGCAGTGGGCTGGTCATATTTATCGGAACCGACGAGTCCGGAGCGAAGACCGTGAATCTTCAAATAGCTAGGATTTCGACGACCGACGTCGCTTGAAAGGCGACTGGGGTCTATGTCCAGCAGTAGACAAATGTCTCCTAGATCCTTTCACCATGCTAAGTTGGCGATCTTTTGCTGTACATTTTGAACAAGTTAGCAAATATGTTGAAATGGAGTATATAATTATATCAATCAATATATTGTATAATAGTGTGTGTGTGCATTGAATTATCATACTTCGTATTTGATATTATATTTTCTGAACACCAATCTACCACACAATACCGATTATACGCATAATAAAATTCTACATGTAAATACTTAAATATGCACAATACAAAGCAAAATCCCAGATTTATCGAGTGGTTTCGTAGCACTCACAGATTTTGGGAATATTACATATTTACCAATCCCCTGCATCAATAAAGTTCTAAGAATAGTCGCCGAGAGAATAGATTTGTCAATCTTTCCGATCGAGAGTCACTTGTTTGATTTGTAATCGCCGGAGAGCGGGAAGGGCCGGCTCCCCTATACCATTATTTTGAAAACGGCTCTCCACAAAGTAACGCTAGATTCAATAAATTATTAGCCCATTCTTTTCTTAGTCGGCTATAACGGCCCGCGCAGTAATAATCTCTTAAATTATTTTTTGTTTCAAGATCAAAGGAATAAAACTGTCCGGCGGATAATTATGTGGATCGCCACTCCCATTTATGGATTTGGGGTGGATGTACTGGTAGAGAAAAGTTTCTCCAATTTTTTCAAATAAAGTTTTTCAGATAAAGACTGAGAGGCATCCGTCACAGAATAATGACCTTAGACTGCCGTACTTATTTGTGATTGTAGGATCATAGAAGGGCATCACCATCATCCATTTCTCTAATTTAGGAACTACTAGCTGCGCCCCGCGGTTTCACCCGCGTTAGTGTCGATCCCGTGGGAATATCGGGATAAAAATCCCGTGGGAATAGCCTATATGTTAAACCAGGGTGTCAGCTACCTCCATACAAAATTTTATCAAAATTGGTCCAGCCGTTTGAGCGTGAAGAAGTAACAAACATATAAACACACCCCCACACACACACACCCCCCCACAAACTTTCGCCTTTATAATATTAGTGTGATGTAGACGGAGCTATCACCAATCAGCCAACTGTAGTAATTAGGTACCTATAGATCACAAACAAATCATTAATTTGACTTTTTATTAAACGTTTCAACTTATTAGTAAGCAGATGACTTTACTATACCTACCTAGTATCAATATGTTCAATCATTCTGTTTAACCGAGTAATATTTCGAACAAACGATAATATAATATTCACACGTAGCGATCCATTACTATTTAGAATATGAATTGTGATGCTCTTTTCCTAGCGGATGAGAATCCCCCGAGGCGTCGCACGTCGGCGGTGGAGCTGCGCTACACCGCGAGATACGTATCAATACATAGATATCATAGGATTATGTTATCGGCTCGCTAGATCCGTTGTTCTGGCTATTTTGTTGACTACACAATATGATATTTTATATGATTACAAGCCGTGTCACATGATAAGAGGGAAGGACAAATGGAGCAAAATAGTTACCCAGTGGTACCGAAGAAACGGTCCAAGAACTTTCTCTCTGCCCGTTACTTGGGGACCACTGGGTAACTATTAATTTTGTGTAGTCTGCCTGTTTGGCAGACTACAGGAAAGTCGGAAAGGTGATATCAGGCAGGTCGCTGGAACGCTGGAGGAATGGAAAAGGTTGCAGGAGACCTTTGGCCACTGACAAACGGACATACAAATCAAAATTACTCAAGAACTCTTTACCTGCGTCTGTGTTTCCGAGCTCATACAACCCGAATCTCTTCAAAGTAAGAGTGAACAGGCTTCTTCTGGGTAAGCTCACTCCATCGTCGACTTTGTCTCTGTCACCTCTGACCTAGACTAGAGTCAAGAGCAAACCCATTTCAACAAAAAAAAAAAATTAACACCAAATACGAGACTGCAATCTACATTTTATGTTTGTCTGGCTAAAAAGCTAATTATAAATAAATAAATGACAAGCCGTGTGCCCGATGGGGTTTCCCTTTAGGTAGCAATGAAGAACTTGCATCCCCTAGTCAACCCCTTCCAGGTGGACGTCCACTGGTCCGCACCGTTCGCAACGCACGCACGGCATGCCATCTATTGAACAACTGTTGATTCGCCGATGGCATCCGTCCTCTGTATCCGGATATTATCTCTTCTTTGCAAAGAATATTATCGATGTTTCAGATTATACGTTTCTTCATACCTTTCTACTAATAGAACTAAAAGTGAGTCATCCATTTAAAAAAAATTTTGGTGGTTCTCACCACAATTATGCACAAAACAACGTGCGGCATTGAGCGATGTACTCGGTGAAATAAACCATGAGATGTCACCGACATGCAACGCATTTTTAGTTCATATTTTATTTTATTTTTTATATATTTGCTATCGGTGCGAGCGGTGCCGATAGTGGGCGCAGTACTATATAATTTCATGCAAAGCAAACAAAAATCCGTTGAGCGTCTCGTTTGTGCGTTGTGGCCGGTGCGGACCAGTGGACGTTCACCTTTAGGGGGTGAATATTCAAAACAACCTTTCTTAGTGCTCACACTGCTCACCTGCAAACATGCTTGTAGACACATCGGCTTAGGCTGTTGAATTTAAGGTTTCTATTATGTAGATCTGCAATAAATTGTTGAATTCATCGTGTCTATGACTGTCGATTGAAGGCTCTACAAGTGCACGCATCTAGATCCTCCATCCCTCTCGTGCATTGCTAAACTACGAAGATAACCGCTCCACGTACCTTTATGATGTCCTACTGACAATGGTTTACAGTCTCCACACAAGACATTTCCATTTATTTTTTATCAAAGACAACCAATGAAATTTCTTATCACACTAATATTACAAAGGGGAAAGTTTGTGAGTGTGTGTGTGTTGTGTGTGTGTTTATATGTTTGTTACTTCTTACGCTCATACGGCTGGACCAATTTTGATAAAATTTGGTATGGAGGTAGCTGACACCCTGGATTAACATATAGGCTACTTTTTATCCCGATATTCCCACGGGATAGTAACTTATGCGGGTGAAACCGCGGGGCGCAGCTAGTTTATCACGAATATTTGAATATTACTGTGTGTAAATACATCACTTATGCGCTACATTCTTATCAGAAGAACATCTTGCCAGTCTTGTTTACATAATAGCTTCTGCCCGCGTGGATGTCGGAAATTCATGTAACTCCTTATAATATCAGATAACTGCCAGTGAAAGTCCCGTCAAAATCGGTACATCCGATTTTAAGATGAGCCGGAACAAATAGACAGACAGACAAAAACTTTAAAAAATCTTTTTGTTTAAAAGCACCGTAAATTTTTTTATGCATTTAGTCTAAAGCTGTAATTTTAGACATTACAAAAGCATTTTATTTATTTGGATGTAGGTATATGTATCTATGTGTGTACTGTGTATGTATAGATTTAATTAGGGCTTCATAGTTTAATCAAAGCGTTTTAAATTCAATTAATTAATGTCTAAAGTCCCAATAACAATCTGACTGATAAATTCTGGAGATTTCAAAATAGCGAAGGTCAAAACAAATAGTTTGATAGGTACCCCAATTAATCAATTAACTCAGTCTATTGCAATCTGTCTGCTGAATTATTGTTTAAGATCGACGTGAAATGTTCTCTGAATGTTGGCCTGGCTTGTGCGAGGTGCTGGCACCTTGCTGCTGCGACCTTGAGTTAGTGAGAATCTACATATAGCAGGTGTTGGCTACTAATCGCATTGTAGGTATGCCAATCATGGTAGTTGCGGGTATTAAGCTTTCAGTGACACTTGGAACAGCAATTAGATTTGAGAGGAAAGCGCACATTTTAGAGGCTATTATGTGCCGTAGACGCACGCGTCTTCGACTAATAATCTAAAGATAGCATAAACTACCCAAAACCTGATAATAGAGCACCGAATGTCTGTCAGAGACCGAATCTGAACAAGGTTTATAAAGCATGAAATATGTATGTAGTTATTGCGAAAATCTTTATTTTTAAAAAAAGCTCAAACAAATATTAATTACAAAAGCATAGGTACTACACGATAAACGAATATATGCATGCCAAAAAAATCTATTGAACACAAGCAGATACCACACACAATTAGTCGTATAGATACATTCATACATGCATAGATAAATAGATAATTAAATGTGTAATTACCTTACCAAATAATTATTATGTACCACAAACTTTATTAGGCTGATCTCAATAAAATAAAAAGTTATATTACTTATTTAATTTTAATAGCATATTTTTAAAATTGCTTATTGTTAATTTGTGTCTTATATTAATAAGAATACATTTTATACTTTTTGCTGTGCCCTACAGGGTCCATAATTGTACCTTAGCTTTAAGCCATTGTAACACCTCTACAACATTATGGAATGCAAATAAATATATGAATATGAATACTATAGTTTTTTTTTTTCTTTTTTATAAAAATTCTAAACGCATGCTCCGTCTCACTTCACACAATAGTTGAGCGGCAGTGCCCCGCGAGTGCCCCGCGAGTGCCCCGAGCGCAACGCACAACTTCTAACTGACGTCTTGTTGGCTGACTTTCGTTCAGCACAAAACTAGCATCTCGACGGCACCGGGTGAATATTCAACAACTAAAACGAAGAGTCAGTTGTTCAGAGTTTGCCCAGAACGGTGTTTAGAAGTTTTGAAAGGACCTAAGGATCGTGAACGATTTTCAACTACATACCGTATACAAAAATGTTCACAAAGTCATTTTCTTTGGTTCCCTGGTCCTGCTACCTAGAATACTCTATCCTTTCTGTTAAGATCACAAGCAACGAAGTATAATGCGTAGATAAAAGAATACAAGGTAATAAGTTCCATAAACGGCGGGAGGAGAAATAATGTATGAAAATAGGCAAAAACGCTTTGAGCCCGCTTCGTTTGATGTTCGAGTGTACTGGAACGTCGTCGCAAAAAAGCAAATTTTTCATCTACCCTCAAGTTGGAAATAGAATATACATTCCTTTATATCTAAAAAGAAATGAACAGCCGTGCACGCGTTCATCATAAATTATTGCAAAACAGTCATTAGAGGTCGATAAAAGTAAGATAACTAATAACTGAACGAGCAACACTTAAGTCCTGAGGGTGAGAGAACGACCATTGAAACTCACTGACAGAGAAAGGTTTCTTTCTGATGTGATTTTTTTGTGTGCCGAATTGCAGCAGGGTGTGTAAGGGGGTGTGGGCGCGCGCAGGGAGGGGGGATGGCCGGGCTCAGGCGTGCGCACCCGGCAGTGTCTAGCCGGTCGGCGGAGCGCACGCACGTCCGCGCTGTGCCTCATTTGGCTCGGTCCCACGTTGGGCGCCATCAATCTATACCGCGATGTCGGCGTGTTATCGCCGCGTGTCAAATTAAACCTTATCACGTGTGCCACTGTGAGGCCTGTGCTCAGTGACGGATCTACTGTAATTAAAAGTTCAAGTGATTTGTGTTTACATAACAAAGATTTAAGAGAAAAAGTTCAAACGAAAAATTTTGAAGACCGTTAATTGATTAAAACAAACACAATAGTGAAAACAAAAATAACAGTGTTCAAGATATAAAGTAAGTAACAATATAAGTGAAGTGGCACGTGATATTTTTCCTCTCGATCGGAACTTCACAGAATAGGTAAGTACTTTCTCAGTAAGTAAGTTAACGATACATTGCGGATGATTGATAGAGCAAACTTACTGGGCCAGTGGGCCGAAAAAATGTTTATTATCAATAAACAAACTTCTGGCTATTTCTGAAAAAGGATCGCGCGGCGGCTGAAAGAAAATAAATACAAACATGTCGTCAGTAACAGATGACAGACGTTGTATTGGATCAACGTTTAATGAACCGTTGCGCAAAGAACTGGCATCAGTCTTAGATAAATAAATAGGTCAAGTTTTATGTCCGAATTCTCCGTCTTATATTTGAAGAGACTCGGCGAGATCTTCAAATTGTTTTAGAGCATTGAGTTCAATTGAAAAGGCGCCAGCCACTGAGGAAATTATGTGAACAGAAAACTTGGAAACAAATTATAAGTAGAGTCGAGTGTCCCCCAAGCTCTGCCAGCATTATTTGCTTCCGAACTTAACAAACTTTTTTTTTCATATTCTCCAAGGAATTAATTAAGTAAGGATCACTTTGCGAACAAAGAGATTCGTATTTCTTAGGTTCATTATCTCCATTTTAGAAAATAGCTTGTAATTTAATATTCTTTTTTGCGACAATACTTATGGGACCTTCGTTAAAATGACATTGCTTTGAAAAGATTTTCAGATTACGAGGTCAACGGCACTGATTCTTTTTTTTTTTATTTGCTTGAATCACGAAGCCCTTCCAAGCAAGCTTGTTTCTAATTATACCTTCCTCAGTTTTGTCTGCAACGTCTTCATCTAAATCAATTTTAAACAATCATTGTCTGTTCCCTCTCGGAATACTGCACAATCAGCGTCAATTCATCAAAATCTCTTGAAATGTACTTGTCATGAGTATTATTAAAGAAAGAAAAAG
The DNA here is from genome assembly GCA_948474745.1 of Oligia latruncula. Lineage (NCBI taxonomy): Eukaryota > Metazoa > Arthropoda > Insecta > Lepidoptera > Noctuidae > Oligia > Oligia latruncula. The sequence goes on from OX419699.1 coordinate 512,718, forward strand.
CAATTTTCGCGTTATGCAAACCAATCTGTCACCGCGCGTGAAGAGGAATAAGTCAACAAAACAAAAAGTGGTTCTGTATTAATATTAAATACCGTTTGTACGCGCGGGATGGCGGGATCGAGACTTCGAGAGCGCTCTGTTTATACACGCACCATGATTGGTGGATGGGTCATTTCAGTTCATATTATTGCGAGGAAAAATATCATATGAAAGGGTACGGAGGACATTGACATACTCATTCGGGAGGTCCTCGATGAGATTGACGAAGCAGATAAGGGTTCGTTATGCGTTTGTGGGTTTACTATGCTCGTTTAATAGGTCAAATAAGGGCGCTGTGAATGATTGAAGAGTATTGTTTTCGAATAAGATTTATACGGTGGTAGCATCGATATAGAAAGTCTTAATTCGGATATTGTAAGCACTTGGTATATCTGAATGGTATTATTATGTAGGTCTTACGTCATGCTGCTCATTCGCCGCCGATAAATGTTCATTACTGAGTATCAGCCCCGCACTGTGTGCTAACAGGGAACGGTTCACGAGGGATTTGCCAAAGCGGATCGGGAGTTAAAATAATACTGCATTATGCGTTAACGTTAGCGTAGCGTTAGTAATTAAAATACAATGATTATATGGGAGACTTGCCTCATTAGCAATGCAACACTGACATTAATTCATGCACTTAATTGCTCCTGTCAATTGATGTCAACGAAGTAAGTGGGTTTATCGACAATAACACTAATTATAGTAAGATGTTTATCACCACTGAATATAATTTATTTATTTTAATTGGTAGACATTTCTGAGGGTTAGTTAGATGGTTGACTTTCTTGAACATTCCGGTCACCAGACACCAATATTATTTCTGAATTAATGGAAGCTTGATATGCATTTAATGATGGAGTCGATCATGTAGGTACGTTTTAATGAGTATAACCTGACGCCTGATATGAAAAATAATTTAAAACAAAACATGAGCAGACGAAGATGAAACAGAAAGTTCAAATACTACTGCACATCCTCCAGACGTACACACTCAATCGTTCTTACATGTCCAACGGAAAGCGATGAGAAATACATCATAAGAAGACACACGCCCATCAATCTTTCTCGAATAATGTCAAACAAATACCGCTCACAGCACTGACACAAAATAAATTGTTTCTCGAGAGTCGAGAGCGAATGTGATCAACAAAAATACGATCGTGACAACGCCGGTAACAATTAACAATCGAATCTTTTATCTTATCTTAAAGGGAAACAAAACACCCTCGATCCAGTTGTTGGGATATAAGGAAACTCATACATCAATATTCGAGCGGCGCTCAAAGACAAAGGATCAATAAATAAAGAGAAACATGTTCGTTGCTCGAAGCTGATTTCTATGGATTCTCGGGAAAGTGAGTATAACAAAGGCTGCCTTAATTCTATCTTTCATCTCAGCTAGAAACTGAAGAACATATTGAAATAAAGAAAAGGATAAAACCGAACTCCTTTGAAGTGGCGAACAGAACGACGGCCGCGCAATGATTCGCGATCCAAAACTTTGCGCCGAGAATTTCGACAACTAATTTCGAGAAGAACCCTTATAGGATGAGTCTGCTTTGTAACCATCTTTGTTCTCTCTTATTTCATTTTGTACTCAAAGCAAAGTCGAAGAGTATGTGCACGTTTGTGGTCTGGCAAGCGATATCGAAGCCGATCGCGGTCCACCTCGGGACCTCCACTCATGAACAAGCGTATCTCAGGCAGCTCTGAAAGGACCCTTTTCAATACGAGTAGGCTTTCTGTAACTGCGAGAGATTATTTGACGTTTTATATAAATGAGCCTATGCCCAGAATAAAGTATCTATTGTGAAATCTAACAGGGATCGGAGCGGAGCTGATTTGGAAAAAAGTAATTTATCTCAGGCCAGGTTTTACAATTCGCTACGAGGAGGTCAATATCTGGAGAGAGAATAGAATTTAAACAATGGCCGCGCCGAATATTGTGATGCAAAACTGGTTTTATTTGTTGAGCTCGATGCGATTGTATGCGAACCGTTGTACTGGTAAATATTTATTTCAGTGTACAAGATAAAAGAATAAATCTAAAACGTGGAACGGTGCGTTATTACATTTATTTTGTACTGGACGAGGAGACATGTTTGTTTATTAAAACAAGAATTTAATCACATTTGTGACCAAAAACGGAGGGCGAGGTAATAAATAATGTGAATAATGTGAAACAGTGAGCAAAGTTACTATGAAATAAATATGAACCGCTATGGAGCCGAGGAATGTGCAGAAAATGAGGAGGCAATAGAGAGACGATATATTGAGAGACAACGGACTACGGATGGCGAGCGCGTCATTAGTATAGAGGGAAGGGATCACGGGATTGGTATAGTTGATCTTTTTTGTATGTAGAGAGAGACTAAAATAACATTATTTTGATATTTAGATATACTTTTTGGCTTTTCTCGGCCCAAAATAAAAAATGTTTGGGAACATAACAAATGATGTAATCACGTGATGTCGGACGTTTCAGTGGATATTCAGTACAGCTTTTTAAGACTTTCAAGGAGTATTCCTCGAAGGCACAGAATCAAATAAAGTGAATGGTTCCATTGTGATTGGCACCCTATGTGCTAAAGCGCAAGTCTAGCGTATCGGACGCAGACACATAGTGGCCACAATGAGTATTTTCAGGAACATTTACCAAAATCTGAATTATCCAGCAATTAATGTTTCGAACACATCTTAATATGTGGAAAATGTTGTGGTTATTACATTGATTTTGTTTTAAATAAGTACCTTACTGATAAGTGTTATATTTAATGTAATATCGTTTTTTTTCCCAAATAAAATCTTCGATTACTCTGAAAACACGTGAAAAAAAAATATGACCAGAGGGCAAATTATGATTATGATATTATTATGATAATGATTTTATATGAAATTATTATCTGTAGGTAGAATATTCCTGGCTTGAAATAAGGATTATCAAAATCTTACGTTTTAGATCGTAATCATTTAAATTTACATTTAACCAAAATAAATGGAAGATAATTTAGTCGTCTACTGGTGATGCGGGGCGTGTCTCGGCGGCTCGGCGGCTCGGCGAGGCTCAGCGGCGCGGTGGCTCGGTGTCCATGACGGCTTAGATTCAGGCGAGCAGCAGTCAGGCCGCCCGCACTGGCCGCCGCAATTTATTGGATCGCTTGAGAACTGACCGGCTATGAAATATGGCGGCCGTGTGCACACTGATTTATCACCACCGACACTGTGAAAAATGACACGCTCCCATTGAATACGTTGAAACTATCGCGCCCAGCCCCGACCTCTTTTGAGACGCTTTTAATTATCTCCGCAGCGAATTTTATAAGAACATCTTTCTTTCTGCTTAGCGATTCTTTTTTGTTCGTTAGTACTGCTTTTGTCGTTTCTTTTAGAAATGAAACGGGATTGTTATCGTAGTTTGTTTTGTAATTACTTACTGCTAACACTTAACCTGAAAAATAAGACCAAGAGACTTGAGTTTCTATTGACATTATCTTCATAGCCTTAGAGGTTGTTAGTGAAATCTTCTGTTGCGTACTAGTAGCACTCGTACGGTGGGTTAAACTATTTTTAGATAATTTTCAATAGACCTAACCATTTTTTTACTCTATTCTTACTCGTACGTAATCTTATATTGCAAGCAAATCTAACCATTGGAACAAAACCAAACCAAAATTCATCAGTCAAACTTTTAATACCTTCTCCTCCACAATGAATGAATCAGCCGCTTGTCAGCTGGATATGGATCTATTCGCCAGGGAGGCATACTGCAGTGTGGTCACGTGGCCCTGTCGATATTCTATCGAGCGGCCCTCGAGTAATTTATTGAGCCGAGCATGCCTTTATGAGTTATGGCCTCTGACGGCCTCGCCCTCGCGCCCTGTTTATAGAGAGGAAAAAATTAAAAAGTCTCAATTGAGCGGTCAAATAGCCACCCTTATTGAATAGCTTCACGAACCTCCAGCCGATCGAGGTCAAAAAGGTTCAGCAAGTAAACCAGCAGATATTAACAAGGAGGATTATAGGTAAGTTCGCCATATCGTTTCATCTTTTAATTACGCCATCAACACTTAACTGTTGTTTCGGGCTAAAGATTTTGTCGAATAATAATATTATGGTATAGCACCTAATTGGATAAGATCTTTATAATCCTTACAATAACGAAGTAATTGTCTTAACGTCTGTAGTAAACAACTGAACTTCAGAACATGATTAAAAGGTTTGAAGAGAGATTTTGCTATGAGGATGAAAATATATCTTATTAGTCTAGAGCTAAATACTTGGCACTCTCTCTTTTTTTGCAACGCCTTGCCATAAGGTACGTACTTATAACTCATATTTGATGCGAGAATTGCAGTTGCATACTCTAATTCTGATTTCTAATTGATGTTATTTCCACTTTAAAAAGTATTATACTTTATAAAGCATGGCCAATTCGAAAGTACTGTATGCAAAATATTAAGATTATTATGATTACAAACGAAAATTACCGGATATTTTTCTATAATTATATTATCCAGACTTGGTGTTTATACGGTACGACCTGCCTAACCTCCTCCTTTTTGATACTTAAAAATGCGATCGCTCTTTATCTGGTTTTTCATTATATTTTCGCATACTTTAATAAGTATCCCATTAATAAAGTCACAAAATATATTCTGCTTTATAACCGATTTCCTAAAGGAGGAGGGATATCTCCGGCAATTGTGGATCGATTTCGGAAATTCTTATTTTAATGGATAGGGTATGGGGTGGTCCCCAGGGGTGGTTCCAAATACATATTTTTTTAATTTTGCTTGTGTAGTCCCACTTAGGCCCGTTTTACAGAACCTCAAGACTCAAGTATTACTTAAAACTAGTGTCAACCAATCAAATGGCTCTAAATTAGTTTTAAATAATGCTTGATTAGTTAGTACCTATATATTGATGATGTTATAATAACTTCATATTTACATAGCAAGTAGTGTTATACGAATTTGTGTGGGTTAGGTATAACTATAAAGTAAACTCTTTTTTACAAAAAAAAAACCGTCTTCCAAAAAAATACTACAAAGTTAAAAATAAATTTTCGTTTTTTGCAATCGACTTCCGAAATCAAAGTTATTTTTCCCTTTGTTCTTTGTGATTTTTTTTAAGTCGGTTGTACCTATTCTTTTTCGTATTCAAGATTGACCGTAAACGGCCTAAGGGGGTACCTGAAGGGAGGTGCCCTTTAAATAATCCCACAGAAATATAGTCAGTAATATAGTTCAGTCAGGAAGTGTCGCGAAAACCCCAGTGATCAAAATGGTAGGTATTCGTTCTTGATGATTTGTTTAAGAAATTGGGTCGTTTTTAAATTCGTTTAAGAACTTCAGGATAAAATTACTGAAAGTATGCACAGTCACAAATAACAAATTTCCCGTATTTTATTTATCTAAATAGTAGACATCTAATAGTAGACATCAAATAGTAGACATCAAATAGTAGACATCAAATAGTAGACATCAAATAGTAGACATCAAATAATTGCAAAATTCGGCATCAAATCAGGATGGGGCCTTTTTAGCCCACATTCTGATTTGCATACATTCGAATTGGCCACCCTATAATTTTGTGTAAATTAAGTTCAATTCAAACTGAATTTACTATTGAAAAAGTCATAATATGTTCAAAGTTGTAGCGCCAACTGAACTTTATGTGTGGGTAGTACGGTTATTTTTACAAAAAACTATAATTGGTTTATCTGTTTGTAAACTAAAGTGCGTATAGAATGCGAAGCACTACTCCTTTGTTAGTTAGATTAACAGAATGATTAGCGAAACTAACTAACTACTCCACCAGCAGAATACCTTCACATTCACTCTTACCATTAATGACTACACTGTTCTGCAGTAACGTTATCCACAATATAACTAACGAGACTGTTAAACATCAAAGAGCAGTGAGTTGACCTCTAGACATTAATTAGGGACCCACCGGCCCGCTGCGGCCCGATGCGGCCTCAACCCGGCCCACTCCGACCCTGTCCAGCCCGAATCGAATTAGTGGCTAGCCCGGTTATAATATTGAAAATCAGTTAGCAAGAAAGTTTTGCTAGTTAAACCTATTTACGAGAGATGCGAGTTTATCTTACTTATTTCGTGGTGTGAGGCTGTCATTGCAAATGAAGTAACATAATTATCATATTGTTGGTGCTGTCACTAATGTGATGTTTAAATGTAAATGAGTCCATTAGGAGCCGTGTTTCTGCGAGTCGGTAAATAATAGACGTTTTTGAGTGAACCTACATACTCGTAAGTATCGTAGGCAGTTTCTATGGGTAAGTGTTGTTATTCATTTGGTCTGCAACTGGATTATAGCTTTTATTTCATAATTTCTATTTTCAGACAATCTTGACCAACATCCGTCTTTATTTTTAATTTTAAGATAAATGATTTTTTTACGATTCGAGATTGTTATGAACCAGTTGAAGCCTTCATGTTATGAACCAGTTGAAGCATTCATGTTATGAACCAGTTGAAGCATTCATGTTATTCCTGAAATCGTTGTAAAAATTGGTATGGAGTATTTGCGTAATCGTAATATAATCGAACGGGACCGCACAAATCAAGTCGTTGAGTCGATCATCTAATCGATTGCTTTGCTCTTCAGATTTAAATTCAACACTCCAAATATAAACGGACATAGAATTGCGTTCAGCTAAGAATACCTAAACGTATTGATTTTATTTCGCGTTACTTGTTGTTATTTTTGTGTTAATTTACATTGAGCTGAACAAAGGTGTTTACAGAAACATTCGGTGTTTGAGTAAATGTCCAATTTACAATTTAATTCTAAAGATGTATGCCTTTCATGACGCTAGCTTAACCGTTTTGAAAAACAAAATATTACAGTGTTTACATTACAATAAAAGGAACGAAATACATACATTCCGCTTCATAAACTAAGAATTCTATTTAAAAGTCAGTTCTTGTGTATACTTTAAAATAATTTTGTGCATTTAAATTCACCTTTAAAAATACGAATTCTCTCAAGTCGAGCAATATTTTAAGCGTTACATTATACATTTAAATTTCAACTATGTACCCAACATTACAGCTACTACATTTTCTTAACCCAGATATCGTGATCCGAATAAATCCCGCAACAAAATGCAGCTCTGAAATACTTCTTGCCAATATTAATTAAGTAAATTCATACATTATAGTAAGTTGGCGCAAGTAGTGGGTGGCGCGGCGCGCTCGTAAGCCTGTGTTATCGTTAGTTCCACTTCGATGGTCGTTTGTAACTTGCGATTTGCTTTCATACTGCATTAGTGGGATAAAAGCTATGTTTCAATGGTACGTGTTAACGTAGGAATAAACTGGCGTTCGGCTAATCTGAACCAGTTTGTGTCTAGTTTGTTGCTGATGAGAGTACTTTTATATTTTATTTATTTTGAATTTAGACGTTGTTTGATCTACGGAAAAATTAATTGTACAGGCATCGATCGGTTAGTTATCCTGACAAATCTCTATTAAATACGCACTTGGTGTGTAAACAAGAGATTAAAGTAATTGCGTCTGCAGAGTTTCGCTAGCTAATTTAATTTGACCCTCTAGAAGTACAGCGGGGTAATTGCGTAACACACTAACAGTAGCAATCATTCAACAACATTAATTGCGTTATTTACGTTCGTGAGCAGACGTAAGAAGCAATGGATTAGCAATATGCTTCAAAATAATTCAGGTTGTGATAGATCATGTGCTACGCAATTAGGGTGCAGGTTAGTGCTATATATGTGTAAAATTATAGACCAAGGGCAATAAAAATAATTTTATAATTGCTATACACAAACTTACCTATCCACTAAATCTCATAAATCAAACAGAACACCACTCGGTGGCCAAGACAATGTCCAAAATGTGGCAACATAGAACAGTATGAAATCGAGTCCGACACAGAACAATAGCTCGGAATAAAATGGAAGCGCCAACCGACAGGTATCCCCCAAACTCTATAAATTCTTACTCGCAAAATTGGATTCAAAAGTGCTGTAAAGTTGAAATTCGATGGCTAGCGGGCAACGGGCAGGGAGTAGTGCGCATGGGGCCGTTTATTGGAAATTTGTTAGTACTTCCATCACGAAGTGCCTGGATTGTTTTCTTTGATGTTCGGGTGATCGTCATGAAGTCGCTTGAGTAGGTTTTGGTACAAACTCTTTACGTAGGTTTTATATCCTGTTCTTGATTGCGATAGTGTGCTAAACTAATCAAAAGTATGGCTATAAAGTTTATGGTAAACTTTATCTATTTCTCTTTCAAAATGTTTTAATATTTCCCTTATCACTTTTTTTTTAATGTCACTCTCACAGTATAATTTAAAATATTTGTATAAAATAATTTTAAGCCACTATTGGAAAGTGCCTTCTCTGAAAATTTGGATTTTATTAATTTTCAATCAGCAGACGTAAATTAATTTACGTTGGACGTTCCGACAGAGCTGTTAAAATTAATTTATCGGTGATAAAAAGCATAAGTGTGAAATAAAAATACATGTGACACAGGGGTGAAGGGGTAGGAACATTGTGCAAAGGTTGTGCATACCAAATAGAGAAATTGAGATCATAATATGTTTAATTGAAAAACGGTATGTGAATAAGTCTTATCGTAATGTTATGTAAGTTGTGCCTATCTCGTTAAATAATTATTTGTGTCTGTCATGCTACATATACAACGATTCATGTCTTGAAAATAAGCCAAACTAGAGTTACATCTTTATACGTCACAGGACTAATAGAGTCAACTTTCGGATTAAATAAATATACGCAATGCGACAGGTGAGTTATTTATGAAAACAAAACGAACATAAACAAGATCAAAACATTTCGGATGGCGGAGGGGGTCGCGCCGAACGAGCTCGAACGCGCTCGAGTTTCAAACACTCTAATATTAACATTATGATTAGCAACTCTTTGAGTTGAGGTAAAGCTAAGGATACACGTGCAAAGAACGCGAACATATAATAATATATTCCCCAGATGAAACATTTGGAAAATTAGCAAGAATAAGTCATTCTAATTGTATTACTCAAACAAAATCCCTATTTATATAGCGACATGTAGTCCTGGTGTGATGAAAACCATAATTATAAATGTGGTGTTGAATGATGAACCATTAAAATAAATAGAATATACCGCTCTAGTAGGAACACATTACTTTATCCTTTTAAGTCAGTTAAAAAACGATGAGGCACTTACTAAAATAGTAACAACATAGAGGTGGAAACTGGTAACCACACCTGACGTTGTACCTCATGTCGAAGTATAACATACGAGTAGGGTGTAACCAGAAGTAGGCGCACCATAAAATATTGAAAGAAAAATCGCAAAAGATCATTCATCATCATATTTATAAACCGGAAGACATCCATTATTGAACATTAGCTTTTGCTATAGAATGTCGAGACTAATGAGGAAAAACGGTTTTTATGGCGTGTGTGCCAAATAGGTATTAAAGTATTGGAGTTGGCGCCGTACGTGTGACCGCTGCCATCTATTTATAAAATCTAAATAGGCTGTAATATTAATGGGATATTTGAACTGTTCTTCGAATTATTTGGTATTTTTTATTTTTATTTAAAAAAAAAACGTTGCCCCACACTAGGAATTTCTCCTGTATTGTGGGTGCGTTAACAAACATTTAGGACTCACATACACAAACAGCCAAGTAAGCCAAGTAGTTGTAAGTAAGAAATAAATAAAAACTTATGCTTGTTTGTTATCTGCATGGTCCTCACATAGCCTATCCTGAACAAGACTTTAATAGAGACTGTGACCTCTGACTTTGTTTCGGTCTTTCTTCTCTGGGTATTTAGTTAGTTAAGAAACACCGTCACACTCATTAATTGAAAAACATTACTTAAGTTTGACGTGTAAATGTAAACGTGTTTTTTTTAACCAATTCACAGAAATAAATATTATTTATCAACCTAACTACATAATAATATAAAGAGAAAAGATTACATTTTTTGTATGTATATTTGATATCTACGCTTTGACGTTAAAACGGCTTAACGGATTTGGATGAAGTTTGACACATGGGCAGTAGAGTACCTACTTGGATTAGGACTTGGAATACGTTTCATCCATATTTTCCCACGGGATCGTGACTTATGCGGGTGGAACCGTTGGGCGAAGCTAGGTAATTTTATTTCCCAATAAAAGTTTATGTTTTTAAACGAATGTACACTAGTAGATTCAAAGTGGTGTATTTTCTGTAAAACGGTAAATAATCCACGCTAGTGCCGTTCTGTTATTCTTTGTATTGTACTAAGTATTTTAAATGTTTTGAGAGATACCATGACAAGTACGTTCAATCAGCACGTCTGTACCCAGCTTAAAATAGTCGACACACGGCCTTATAAGGAGGTACGAAACTAGTCGACACGGCCTTATAAGGAGGTACGAAACTAGTCGACACACGGCCTTATAAGGAGGTACGAAACTAGTCGACACACGGCCTTATAAGGAGGTACGAAACTAGTCGACACACGGCCTTATAAGGAGGTACGAAACTAGTCGACACACGGCCTTATAAGGAGGTACGAAACTAGTCGACACACGGCCTTATAAGGAGGTACGAAACTAGTCGACACACGGCCTTATAAGGAGGTACGAAACTAGTCGACACACGGCCTTATAAGGAGGTACGAAACTCGTTACAAAAACGTTTTCAACGATACGATAACAAACTCTCTCGTTAACCGTTTGCTTTCGAAATGTTAATAAACTTGTGTTTTCTTGCGAAACTCATACATACGGTAATAAAGTGTATGATAATTCTGTTTATAAAGCACTGAAAAAATATTCACCTGCGTCAACAGTTACGGGTGAATTCGGCAATGGCGGCCGTTGGCTCACTCTAGCTTATATTTGCTTTTTATTATATTTTTATACAAGTGTGTGCGGGTTATTGTGTAATATGCTGGCTTCTGTTTGCAGCGGTGAATCAATTTCAGAAGTATTTGGTGCTCATCTGTCAAATACAGTGTTCAGCCTGTATCATAATGTTTCTGTTGTTACATAATAGTACCTTTTTTATACTAAGGATTACATAATTTCATAGCGGTTATAAATATCGCTGGATTTTTATACTTTTTTCGTCCTACTTGGTGTCTTCACGTTATAAGCTTACTGTTACTGTAAGCCTGCATCAACCCACTGCTGGGCAAAGGCCTCTCCTCATGACTTCCAGCTCATTCGATCCAGGGCTAAAGTAGACCACTGGTGTTTTTTTTCTCCAGCTGATCCCACCATTTTCTACGGAGCCACAACAGAGACAACGACTACGTGGAGCTCTGACACAGCCAGAAGGCATCGCGGTAGTCCCCGCAAAAGATGTCGGGACGAGCTTATAAGCTTGTGATGGAAAAAAGTGTTTGTGTGCTTATTGTCTTCAATCAATCAATCAACTCAGCCTATCGCAGTCCACTGCTGGACATAGGCCTCTCTCAGACTGCGCCACAGCACCCTGTCCTCCGCATAAAAAAAATAATCAAAATATACTCACATTAGGTTCCTTCATAAAATAGTTGGTACGTGTTGTGTGCTAGTGCAGTTTAGTGGGTATGTTGCGGTTTGGCAGTGAAGCGTGCTTTAATCCTATCACAGCGAGAACATTCACGATTGTATGGACAGACACCAAAATAGATTATAACGGGACACCTTCAAAAGTGATTCGATAGTGATCCTAAAAGTGATTCAATAAAAAAATCTGTCAATTAAAATGCCGTCAATATAATTAATCAGCATGCGGACAGCCGCGGCGGCTCAGTGCTATCGGTGCCGGCGGTGTCCTGTCAGTTCACCAAAAATTGATTTACAAGCAACGATTGGCAAAAACATGATTTGTTGTTGCATCATTATACAATAACATGTTTGCCAAATAATTCATTTAAGAAAATAATTATCCGATAAACTTTTTTTTCATAACGTATTATTTGACAACAATTTTTTTTTTTCATTTTATCTCATACAACAACTATGCTTGGAACAAAGACGTTATAAATATTGACTCACTAGCAGCGCCCCGTGGTTTCACCCGCACAAGTGTCGATCCCGTGGGAATATCGGGATAAAAACTATCCTATGTCCTTTCCCGGGACTCAAACTATCTCTATACCAAAATTCATCTAAATCGATTCAGCGGTTTAAGCGTAAAGAGGTAACAGACAGACAGAAACACACACTTTCGCATTTATAATATTAGCATGGATTATTACGCAATTGCCTAAAAATTAAACTGATTATACAGGCAATTAGTTAGTTAGTCATTTAATTTAGTACCTACCTAGTGTACATAGTTAGGTGTGTAAAATATTGTAAGAGTTAACAACGCAAAGCATAAATAAATAACGTTTGACAAAATGCATTGTTATTTACTTAATTTATTTTAGAAATTTTTCTGTGTCGCTGTCGGTCCAAAAGCAAGCGAAGCAAAAGGGGATGATAAACATTTATTTGGCAAATGCTTCTCTTTACAAATGTTTTGGATGATATTTAATCATTTATACATTTTTCATTTAATATTTATATAGATTCTTTTGGAAAAATAATATCTCCTTCGTGTTAGGTTCCTTTAAACCTTGTAGACAGAAATAGGGGCCCCACGAAGCGGGGCTCCGTCGACTACGTCTTATTATTATCGCTTGTTTTGGTGAAACATTAGTGAACGACTTACCGACCGACTTACGAGTCCAAGCAGGCGTTTTACGTTGTATACTTTGTCCATCACCACTGCTCTCAAAACGGTGAAAGAAAACAAAGTGAGGAAACCGGCATGTCCTAAAAACTAAAATTCGAAGACATGCGACCTCCACCAACCCACACTGGGACCGCGAGGTGGATTACGGCCCACTCCCTCTCACAGCGAGGAGGCCTGTGCCTCAGCAGTGGGAACATTATATGTTGATTATGCATTATATTACGATCACTCTCAAATGGCAGACCACGTAAGAGATGGCGGAACGAGCTGGATAGGTTCTGACTAAACTGGAAGGAGGACGCGCGGGCTCGCGAAAGATGGAAGGAGTGGAGGGAGGCCCAAGAGTGGGACAGCGCAGGATAGATTATGTATGTAGGCAAGTAAATTCAATTCACAACTACAACATTTACACTCCTCCCAAGTATATCTTCTCCAAATAATTACAAGATACTGAAACGTTTACGAGAAAAGAAGCTCGTACAAGCTGACCAATGATACTTGTACGCAGACTCGATACAAAGGAGCATCATTTTATTACAAGCCTCCGGAAGGCGCCTTTACATCAGGACTCAGGAGGCCTTTAAACATTCGCTTCGGCGCGACGTGTGAGGGACAAGCCATTCGATTAGGAGCGAACTCCTGTCTCTCGGTAGCTAAGACAAGGCTTCATGGAGATTTGATGGTTATTTGCTATGACTAACTTCCTTTGGGAAGTGTTTGTTGTCTAATTTATGACGCGTAGACTAGAAAGAAGGTCAAAAGATTTAGGTAATATTTTATACAACAATATTAGGAAGGATATTATGATCAGTTGAGTAAAATAATTCCTAGAAATACAGTTTCCGTAACAGCGTCTAGTTTTTTGCCATCAAGTTCTAAATTCAGACCCACTTGAGGTACATTTGGTAATGAGAACTTAAGACATTTAGTTTTGTTCGCATTAAGTAAAAGATTATTAGCTGCAAACCATTTCGAAGGAACAGCCAGACTATCGTAAACATGTAAGACATCCGTATCTTTTCTATCTATTTGAAAAATAAGGGAAGTGTCATCCGCGAATAAAATTATATCCGACAAGTTAGCCATCATGTAAGGAAGGTCATTAATATAAACTACTATTAAATACTATGTCCGTCTAAAACCGGATGAAAAAACCGGATAAAAAGCCTAAATCTCCTATATCCGTCTCCTGGTTCTAAGCTACCTCCCCACCAATTTTCAGCCAAATCGGTTTAGCCGTTCTTGAGTTATAAATACACATAATAATGTTTAAAAGATCACAATATGTTTTCTTTAGTACTGTATCGTCCCAATAGATGTCGTTACGTGTTTCCACTTGTTGTAATAAAAAGTAATTTAAAAAAATTAAACCGACTTCAAAAAGAAATTAACTCAAAATTATGAAAAAAAATGGTTGCCTGTAAAGTCGGTTTTACGGGCGAAGATTTTACGTGACAACGTCTTTTTCTCGGTTGAGTGGGAGAGAGACGCAAGGCATTCGGCGGGCCTCTCTCTCGTTCGGTGACTCATCGTAACGTTACCGAGCGTTACACTTTTTCATAAGTGACTCCCAGCCGCAACCTAATTTAAGACGTTGTCACGTCAATAACTTTAATTTCGGAAGTCGGTGTCTTGGGATCTGTATTTTAGTTTTATGCCACCGACTTCCGAAATTAAAGTTATTTCATAATTTTGAGTTAATTTCTTTTTGAAGTCGGTTTAATTTTTTTAAATTACTTTTTATTTTGTAATTTTTAGTTTTTGCACTAGTATTTGACCAAGGTTTTGAGATGTTTTCCCTTTGACACTACACCCGTAGCTCTTATCAATAAGCCAGGCCGTCACACTTACACGTATTAGTCCATATCTTGAAAATTGCTGAATCGATCTTGATGAAACTTGCACTGTTCCCTAAGTTGAAGAAAATGTAAGCCAATAAAAAAAAAATGGTCACGATCCGATTAATAGTTCCGGAGATATGCGTGGACAAACATACATACATACATACATGCATACATACATACATACATACGTCTATGAAATTTTGTATATTTGTTTGGAAGCCCTAATAGATCATCATATGTGAATATAATGCAATTCCAATAATATTACATACATACGTATCGAATTGATAACCTCCTTTTTTTTGAAGTCGGTAAAAAGTTGTTATAGAATGCTTTAAATTGATTATATCTTTTGATAGTCTGAAGCGATTGCGATGAAACAAAGACTAATCACTACTCCGAGTTCTACACTATATTTGAGTATAAAAATGAACCATATTGGTTTGGTACTTTTTACGTTGAACCGGTTCAAATAAAAAATCTGTCACATCCAAACAGACAAACCGACAAACAGACAAAAATTCCAAAATTGATGAAATGGCATCTGTTGGTTATCCTTTAACTACAGATTTATTATATGTATAGATAGATATAGATTAAGTTTCCTATATCTATCGAATACATTCATTGTAATAAACCTATTTCCCTGTATATTGAGGGCTGTTGTGAAATGTTAAACTATTGTATTTCCTCTTAGCAGAGTGGATTTCCTTTCGTTTTACGTAGAAGGGAGTCGTACAGGAAAATCGAGTTATTGCCGTTTTTTGATACAGTTTTGAGCGGGAAGATATCCTCATGATTGTATTTCCGTGGGGTGAAAATGAAAGATTTTAAACACAAACGTGCGGTCGGGATCTCCCGTCAGGAACGAAGTTCCGCACACCACACACTCGTATAAAGTCAGCGGGGGAGTGTCGCATGGAGCGGGTATAACGCTTTTTCCTCACGTGACTATTTTATCAGTCAACTCGTGCCACAAGCTGCGGTAAGGAGCTTCGTTTAAAAAAAAATAAACAGTGTTTTTTATAGTCGTTGAAAGTTTTTTTTTTTTTATTTTAGTCAGGACGTGCCTAAACACGTTTCGGTTCAGTTGGCGCTAAGAGATTAGCGAAGAAAAAATTGTAGATATAATTTATATTATTATATATTTGGAATAAGATTGAACTGCGTGGGATGCCTCAAAGGAATTTGTTGCCAGGCAGTAATAATCCCGGCTGTTGCCAGGTCTACCTTTCTAGCTTAAAGATATACTCAAATCTGCCTACAAAATGTATACATAATAAATATGTTTATTAATAAGGTTCTCGTAACATTAAAATTGTTAGGTGTAGACTCCCTACAATAAAAAATCAAATATTTTAATTTATTTGTTCAGACCTTCTCCCAGATTCTATAAATCTAGTGTTCTGAAAAGCGGGTACCAAATCTGAAGATCTTTATGCGATTCCTGTTAGCCGACTTTTTCATTGGTGATAGTCCCATAGTCCTAGCAGGTGAGGAGGGACGTGGATCAAAACAAATGACGCGCGTCCTGCCGCACAAAGTATTGCGTTCTCAAAGAATAGTGTTACGTTTCAAATATTAGTGTAAAGGCACTCCCTCACTGGGAGCATTCGCTTGTAATGTAACAATCCAAGTTTCCACGTAACGGCTAATGCTTTGCACGAAGACTGCGCAAGCCGTCAACTGCTAGGTAGTGTAGATAACCTATTGAGGTTATTGTGATGCTTCTGTTTATATTTTGTTTTGTTCCTTATTTAATAAACAAAAAAAAAAAGGTTGATACATATAATAAAAAAATAAGTTGAAGTAACACGGCCATCTGGCGGGTAAGGGTTACATTACATACAAATGCTCCCGGTGAGGGAGCGCCTTTTTGAACATTTATTTTCTTATAAAAATGTTATCTATATAAAACGAAATCTGCCTTTGACTCTTTATAAAGTATAAATATTGAATAACAAAATAAAAATAAAACTATGCTTCGTGTGTTTTTATTTACACGAAAGCATCCACAAATATCATCCTGCTTCAATTCGACATTTTATTTTTATTTAGTATTTATTTTGTAATGCTGTAGATACTGGTTGGTTATTCTTATGTTCAGATGAACATGGATCTTTTGTCCAATTTCTATTACCTACGTCACCAACAAAAATGTTGACCTACAAATCTGTACATTATATAGGAAAACTTTTTAACAAAAAAAAAACCGACTTCCAAAAAAACACTACAAACTGAAAAATAACTTTAATTTCGGAAGTCGGTGTCTTAGGGATCAGTATTTTAGTTTTTGCCACCGACTTCCGAAATTAAAGTTATTTTTCAGTTTGTAGTGTTTTTTTGGAAGTCAGTTTTTTTTTTGTTAAAAAGTTTTTATTTCTCGCTTTTTAGTGGGTCTATTTATAATTTATCTAAGTTACAATAGCCTAATGTCAACTTGCCCATCGCCTTTTTATAAAATATTCCTTTTCTCGATGCAGGGACGTTAATTGTTGAGGAGTTCTCCTTTGATTAGTTTTTAGATTAGATGCTGATAATCCTGGCTGCAGCATCAGGCCAGACTTATGTCAACATTGCATTGAACTTAAAATTAGTCCTGTTTAAAATGAGCCCAAACACGACTACGGTGCTGTAATTTAAAGGTTTGTACTTTTTCTGATGCTCCTGGCTTCAGCATCAGGTCTTCGGTGTTCCTCAGTAACAGTACGTTTATCCACACATCGAGCCCTTTTCAATGAGCCTAAACACGATATATCTGCTGTTAGTTGTCGAGAAGTTAGGTACTCTGCAGACTATCCTGACTGCAGCATCAGGTCATGACTTGATGATCATGAGACCAAATGTGGCAAATACCCTATCAAACATCAAAACAATTTACTAAAACAGTCCTTGCCTGTTCGAGTAACTTCTTACTGTTAAGGAGTTGTACCTTCCATCATCAGCCCAGCTACCTGAGATGGTGACAACCATACACAAATACACAAGATACTTCATAAAATATGCGAAAAACAATAAGTGAGCCTATAAAATTTGAGGGTTGCCCTCGATTTCTCTAAGATCCCATCATCAGATCCTAACTTGGTGACAATGGGACCACCTCAGAACTATCTGCTTTCTAACAAAAAAAGAATTTTGAAAATCCGTCGACAATTGGCGGCGTATTCGATGAACAAACATACAAAAAAAAAAAACATACAAACACCCGAACATAGTACCTCCTCCTTTTTGTAAAGTCGGTAAAAATTAATTTTGCCAGTTATGTTTATGTACCTAGATATTTTCTTTTTAAAATCTATTTCTTACAGAAACGATTCCCAACCTTTTCAACTCCGATAAAGTAAAAATCAAAGAAAATCTTAGGTAGTTCGTTGCGAATTTAGCGACAAGTTGCAAGAGTCAACTGAAGAAATAGGTCAGCGTAGAGCGATTCGATTGGCTGCAACTGCGCTTAATATTGATGGCGGCAAATCTTTACAAACGCTGTCTATTAGTAGCTACCCACCACCCGCAGTTGGCAACGCTTACCAACTGCGCAGGAAACTTGCTAATATTTAAAATTATGACCTATTTGAATTCATGAACTATTGAGCTTTAATGTGATTTCCGGACAAACAAAGCAATAGAAAGTCAACTTATTGTTTACCATAATAATTATGTACCTAATCGTTATCTGAGCATCGATTTGAAATTATGTTTTTTGACTAAGGCAGGGACACAATGATCAACAAGAACTTTTTTACCGACTTCACAAAAAGGAGGAGGTACTATGTTCGGGTGTTTGTATGTTTTTTTTTTGTCTGTTTGTTCAGCGAATACTCCGCCAGTTGTCGACGGATTTTCAAAATTCTTTTTTTGTTCGAAAGTAGATAGTTTTGAGGTGGTCCCATTGTCACCAAGTTAGGATCTGATGATGGGATCTTAGAGAAATCGAGGGCAACCCTCAAATTTTATAGGCTCACTTATTGTTTTTCGCATATTTTATGAAGTATCTTGTGTATTTGTGTATGGTTGTCACCATCTCAGGTAGCTGGGCTGATGATGGAAGGTACAACTCCTTAACAGTAAGAAGTTACTCGAACAGGCAAGGAATGTTTTAGTAAATTGTTTTGATGTTTGATAGGGCATTTGCCACATTTGGTCTCATGATCATCAAGTCATGACTTGATGCTGCAGTCAGGATAGTCTGCAGAGTACCTAACTACTCGACAACTAACAGCAGATATATCGTGTTTAGGCTCATTGAAAAGGGCTCGATGTGTGGATAAACGTACTGTTACTGAGGAACACCGAAGTACATAGAGACCTGATGCTGAAGCCAGGAGCATCAGAAAAAGTACAAACCTTTAAATTACAGCACCGTAGTCGTGTTTGGGCTCATTTTAAACAGGACTAATTTTAAGTTCAATGCAATGTTGACATAAGTCTGGCCTGATGCTGCAGCCAGGATTATCAGCATCTAATCTAAAAACTAATAAAAGGAGAACTCCTCAACAATTAACGTCCCTGCATCGAGAAAAGGAATATTTTATAAAAAGGCGATGGGCAAGTTGACATTAGGCTATTGTAACTTAGATAAATTATAAATAAACCCACTAAAAAGCGAGAAATAAAAACTTTTTAACAAAAAAAAAAACCGACTTCCGAAATTAAAGTTATTTTTCAGTTTGTAGTGTTTTTTTTTACAAAAAAAAAACAACAACCGACTTTGAAAAGATTTTTGTTGATTTTTCAAAAACCGCTTGTCCGATTTCGATAAAATTTTCATGTGACCATTTGGGAAGTATACCCTTTCCAACAAAGAAATAATTTTTCAAATCGGTTAGCAAACGACGGAGTTATGCGCGAACAAACAAAAAAAAATACAAACATCCGAATTGAGAACCTCCTCCTTTTTTTAGAAGTCGGTTAAAAAATGTCAAAGGTCACAAAAGATGACAGAGTTCAAAAAGAGTTATTAAAGTTCTTAGCGCCCCATAAGTACAACTATCGATTACCACCCAGAACTCGATCCTGTGCGAGTATTCGATTACTTACTCGATACTCATCACTAGGGCGGGCCAGTGTTACTGCACTCATAATCGGAGAGCGCGTCAATCTACTCATTTCGGATGTCAAACGGAACGGGAGCGACATGAGAGCGGACTGATACGTAATATAGTGGAGGTTACAGTTCCGAGTTACTGAACCAAAGTAATTAAAATTCAAATAGGAGTGAATTATAGCGTGACGGTTGACAGGGAAGCATGGAAGAAGAAATATAATAAGAAGAGGATCGACGCAACACGTTTTCACGTGTTGCGTCGATCCCAAGTAACATGGGAGAAGTGCAGAAATGTAATGAGTTGGTATTCACGCACGAGCCATTGCCGTACGACAATCTCAGTCCAACTTGGCCAACACTGATTTGCTCTTCGAAAAACATTGTAAGGAATTAATCTTAATAATCTTTTTCCGAAATGACTAACAAAAGCTAACCGTGGTGCCCGATGGCTGTTCCAACTCGGAGCAGGATCTGGGAAATAAGTCATTATTTACATTGGCATATCACAATAATGAAATAAGGAAATATTTCATTGTCAACCCGTTCTAAAGGGGGATTTAAAAATAAACATACACATGCCCGACCCGACCTGTCCGCAAAACTTCTATCTTTGAGCTGTCACAAACCACTGCAACACGCTGGTCCTGCTCCATAGGACAATGTACAGTCTAGACAAAATCAAACTGGTTGCTAATTTAATTGAAAAATTGTTTTTTTTTTTGACATTGATTTATATTCTGTAATTATTTTAACTCACATCATGACTTATTAATTGTTAATTTTTTTTTATGAAAATCGTCTTCTTTTACAATGTTTGTAAATATGTGTGCACCATGTATCTATCACATAATTAATTTTTAGGTCATGGTTTCATTAATGCATTTTAATTCTTTTACCTATTGTGGATATTAATTTTATTTTAGGTGCATCGTCTTCTCATATATCTATATCTATCTACATACTTATATAAAACAAAGTCGGGTTGGTTAGGTACACCATTTCTAACCCAAGAAGGGCTGGACCGATTTCTAAATGTATGCAAAATATTGTAAAACATTTTAAAAGAGTAACGGTGGAGTTTCTTGCCCATTCTTCTCCACACGAAAACTACCTTTTGGAAGGGGCGACTATAATCAATTCTATTTTATTGTAACTTTTGACGTTCAAAAGTGCTTTTTATGTCCCTATTTGAAATAAATGCTTTAACTTTGACACTTGCCCTAACTTTGCAACATTTGCGTGTGAGTTTGTAGTATTAAAACAATATCAACGGTTAATTTTCCTAGAAATACTGAAATATCCCTTTTTGGCTAATGTTTACTTCCACTTTGCTACAAAGGTCTATTGCCTTTGTAGCAACATTGTACTCATCATTATGAACAACTTTTACTATGGGACCAATCTTGAAATCGCGAAAAAAAAATCAGCTGCTCCCTACATTTAATTCCTTCAAGATACGCACACACTACCTATATGTTTACTTGTTAAGGTGGCTCCTTAGTTCATAGAAAAACTTAATTTCAGTTGTTCATAACTAAAGGTCAGACCAAGCATAAATTATAGTCATAAAACGGGCTAATTATTTGTGACATAATTAATTCTATAAATACACACATCAAAAGTGTCTAGGGATCAAGCATTTTTATGCGGATTTCTTGAGATTGAGATGTGGCTTTGTAATAAATTTATGATTTTATAAATTTATATGGATCCTTTTTGGTGCATTTCATAATTTGAATCAGGAACTGTGAATCAAATTCGAGTAAAAGATGAAAATCAGCTGTCAATATTTTCCCTATAAAAACATACAACGCATTGAAGACATTATTAGTGCTACTGTTTCCCTACTACTGATTAAAACCAACGTTATTATGGAGCGGCGACGTCATTTAAGCAGGGAAGAAATGCTCAGAGCCGTGGGAATGATAGAAGCTGGTTCCCGGCAACGTACTGTGGCTTTAGCTCTGAATACAAGTCAGAGTGTTATCAGTCGACTTTGGACACGTTACCGAAGCACTGGTACCGTGGCTGAGCGCCATGGAGGACGGTATCGCTGCACCACACGGAGACAAGACCGATACATTCAAATCTTAACTCGAAGAGCTCCAACAATAACCGCCATGATGTTAGCCGTGAGGCTTCATCACTCTTCAGGGAACTTAATTAGCGACCAAACAGTCAGAAACCGCTTGCATGAAGTGAACCTTCATTCCCGAAGACCGCTACGGGTACCACCTATAGCAATGCACAATCGTAGGATTCGATATCAATGGGCTCTTGAACACAGAAATTGGGCAGAAGAACAATGGCGTTTCGTGTGCTTTTCTGATGAGTCTCGTTTTGGTATGAGACCGGATACAAGACGTATACGACACTGGAGAACCCCTGGACGCCAACAGCGATTAAAATCCTGCCAGGAAGTCCATCCTTATAGTGGTGGAACCATCATGGTATGGGCGGGTATTTGGATCGGCGGAAGAACTGAGTTGATTTGGATCAGAGGCAACCTCAACGCTCAAATTTATGCTGAGACGATTGTATCAGACGTCATCGTTCCTCTACAAGTGCAAATCGGTCCCTTATTTCAGTTAATGCATGATAATGCACGACCGCACACCGCAAGAGTTGTAAGACAGACTCTCGCCGCAGCTAACATCAATGTCCTGCCCTGGCCTGCTCAGTCGCCAGACTTGAACCCGATTGAGCATGCATGGGATATGCTACAGAGAAGAGCTCTGCCGAATATGGAGGGTATCCAGTCGCAAGAAGACCTTTTTTTGTTGTTGCAACGAACATGGGCGGCCATTCCACAGCGTGATTTGGATGAACTCATTTTGAGTATGCCAAACCGATGTTCTTGTGTTGTTAGTGTTCGCGGTAGAAACACGGATTATTAATTGTTTAAGTTACCCAATAAAATTTTAAAGAAAACTGTTATTTCAGTCTTTTTTTCGAACTTTTGTGTTAGTGGTTCAAATGTCAAAAATCCCTTTATTAGGAAAATGGCAAATTTCTTTATTAATGCAAAGGTGACTTGGTTTATCGTTACTGTGACAAACGAAAACACTTTATTTGATGAATCCTTAAAGAAAATTTTAATTAATATCAATCAGGAGAAAAGTTATTGCAAAAATATATGTTGATCCCTAGACACTTTTGATGTGTGTAGGTACCTACCTACTAGTGAACACTATGCGTCACTTCTAGAACTTATAATAAAGGTTACCATTCGCTTTTATTTTACTCCTAATGACTCCAATATAGAAAATAAAAATACGAATCAAAACTACAAGCAAATGCGTGGTTCGCAATAAAAACAAGCACAATGATTAGCTCGACCTAATTGTTTCAATTCCTGAAAACGATCGAAATGTAACTTTGTTTGCATACAAACTGTAGGTATGCATAAACTGTCATATGTATTGAACATTAACGACGTCTTCCGACGAGCTGTTGTCACCGTCGGCGGTCCAGCTGTATTAGAACCCAATGGTTTGTCACGTGACGATGGCAAGAGTCCGGACAGCATGATGTTATTTCTATGGAAGGTGGATAGGCCTTTAATGTATGTGGGACGCGACGTGTATCGATACTCTTGCGCCATCCCATCTTCCTGGCTCGGCATGCTGTGCTGGCGCTGCTGCTGCGGCTGCGGAAAATCTCAAGCGATGAAAGTATAATAGCCTTATCGTAATTATATTTTTGAGACTTTAGAGGTGAAAACCCTTAGTCTAAGTGCTCATGGTTTGTTTAACGAAATCTCCAAACGGTTGGTTGACGCTTCCCGTCACCCAAGGGCTTGGTTTTACCTTGGCCAGAGGCTAATTGCCATACAACGTGACAATGCCGCCAGTCTCTTGGGTACATTACCAGTCGACAGCGATGCGGTGGGATTTTTGGACGCCATATTTTAATTCGTTAATAGTTTTAGTAAGGTTAGGCTAATATTTTCATTTTAGTGATTTGTTAGATTTAGTAGAAGTGTATATAATATTTGTATCATGTTATATATCAATATACCTACAAAGGTAAGTAAACGAAAATATATTTGTTATAATCTATTACTTTTACCTCCACAGTCCATGTACAGTTATTTTACTTCTGATTTGGAACCACTGCACACTGTCATTATCACAGTGATCTTTAATTTGGAACCACTGCACACTGTCATTATCACAGTGATCTTTAATTTGGAACCACTGCACACTGTCATTATCACAGTGATCTTTAATTTGGAACCACTGCACACTGTCATTATCACAGTGATCTTTAATTTGGAACCACTGCATACTGTCATTATCACAGTGATCTTTAATTTGGAACCACTGCACACTGTCATTATCACAGTGATCTTTAATTTGGAACCACTGCACACTGTCATTATCACAGTGACCTTTAATTTGGAACCACTGCACACTGTCATTATCACAGTGATCTTTAATTTCGTGACAATATGGTTGCTGTTGGGTTGCAGCTGTCAGAGGTAAAATAACTGTGAAAGGACTGCATACAAGTCATTTCCTACTCAGTTTTGATTGATCATGTACAAAACAACTTTTTTCTACAAGCGTCCATTAGGTATAAAACAAAGAGTATCAACAACAAATGAATCTTCTTAGTTTTTTCCACATTTAAGTAACATGGTATTCCACTTCTAACACATTATAATACAAGGCATTTCACTTTACTGTATCGAATGATACTTACTGTTCTCTTTGGAGAGTTGTCGCGAATCTACGGGAATTAGGTCGGGGGCACACGAGCGGGTGGCCCGGCCCGGCCGTCTGCCGCGAGATTATGAGGGATGACCACGGCTTAGTGTGCACGCACCCTTATGTATCATTGTCCTACACGCTGGAGATTTAGGGAATTGTCTTTGTATGGAATACCTATTTACGTTATAAAACCTGTGCTTAACACGCCCACATTCCGCCCAGTATGTATATGTCCGAAACTTTGCCCGACTCGGGACCTCGTGCTCAGCAGCAGCGCTTGCGAGCACTGGACCAACGAGGCAATATTATGAAAATGAAAGTGAAAGGAGAAATGATTGCCACCTCATCGGGCACGACCTTTCAACTTCTAGTTTGCAGCAAAATGGAGAAGAAGAATATAATAATAGCTCATAATAAGGTAGCATTTGTCGTTGAAAAATAGCTTACATTTTTTAATTCTATTTAAAGAAGGCCCCGTTTTCCTGTCGTGAAAAAAATGATGAAAAATAAAAGAAAATTGCTTTACCCAAACAAAATTAATTTCACTCTGTAGTCCTTACGGAAATATCAATAAAAAACCATTTTCCCCACGTTTTCATTCCAATTTTCATCAAAAATTTAAAATCATAAGCTCTCGAAAATACATGCCTTCATCCGCTATGTCATCTCTAGGTATTTTCGGGGAAAATGTTCAGATAACAAACAAAAAGTCGTACCTGCTTTCAGAAGAAAAACCAATAGGCCAGAATACGAGCTGCTGAACACTTTGTATGCACGCTTCTAATGAAAAGTGTATTCCCAATTCACAAACAAAAACAAATAATTAACGATGTACTTATCTGTTTTTGGGTATCGAGTTGAATAGATCTCATTTACAGCAATTTAGGAAGTAATAAACGTGTGAAATTCTTTTGAATGTTTATCTTCACCCACACACAGCATCTTATCAATCATACCAAATTCCGTTTGTCTACTCATGTGCCAAAACTCTTATGATACTGGCAACTCTACTATCTTTGCTGGAAAATTTAAAATATTATTTCTTTCAACTACGTAGTACTGTTATCATTAAACACTACAAAACCGATCGCAAAGGACGTATTTTTTGCTTAGAACAAAAACAGTGCAGAAATGTTTTAAGAAATATCATGGTTGCAGTTTTTCATTAATACACTGTTTTTTTATTTTTTATTTAGATATTAATTTATCACAGAGGTTTAATGTCTCCCATTAAGTTAAATAAAATCGGCTGAATAAAACCGAAATGGTGAAAAAAACAAATGGCACGCATTTTGTACCATTGCCTGGTTTTTTTTTTGTTTTTTTTTAACTTTGATACTTCATATTTAGCAAGAAAAGTTTAAAAAAATGGAAATAGACAGCGATAGCGATATGAATTTAACTCCAGAAAGTATAAAATCAGCTGCAAATGAAATTGTTAATATCCTTTTGCCGCAAAAGTCGCGGGATAAGTATTTGAAAGCTTATGAAAACTTTGTTTTCATTAACTTGAGTTTTTATTTTAAGTAGGTATATTTTATCACGGTAAGTAGATTGATAGTTGAAAGAAAAGTAGATTACGCACCTTGCTTATGTGAGCATTTAATGCACTCATGTTAATTTCGTGCCCTCGCATACGCTCGGGCACCAACATGACACTCGTGCATTAATAAGTCACTTTGCGCTCGATGCAACAATCTACTATTTATCTCACTTTTGTTAGCCCAAACTGATTGATTTATTGTGAGCTGATGTACTATCCTGGTTGTTCTAACTTTTCCTTGTTTTTGTTTCAAAGAACTTACAAGTGATAGTTACTCATTTTCAGATCAGTCGATCGATTCTTTAAAAATCTCACCGTGAAAACTAAGGTGAACTGAAGTGTGTGAATAGCAGTAGATGACAGCTCTCTTCGCCTAAGTTAACACGGTGGGATTTTCAATGAATACACCGGCTGTTGTCTGGCCTATGTTAGTGGTCACAATCCTTTTGGTATGGAAGAAGAAGTCTTAATTTCTCCGAAGCAACCCTACTTACGTCTAAATACTAAATACCACCTTAAGTTTACTAGTATACCTGACTAGCAATTCCTTCAAGCATAAGTACCCATTACTTACGCTATTAAGACCTCTATTTGCCATTTCACTAAATTCGGCTTACACTACGGAAGATATAAGAGATACTTTGTACCTCCGCATTTAGTTAATATCATACTTATTGTTATCATCAAGGCTTACGTCTTAAAGGTAAGCAGTATCACCGCACACATACTTGAATAAGCGTCCCAAATTGCTCAGTAATCCAGCAAAGAGTTAACTCCTCCAAGTAACTGTCGACCTTATTGAACTGTAACAGAGTTTACATTATAACGGAGATGTTAAAGCATGCACGACCAGACTACTGCCCTCCATTAAAACTAAACTTCCCACTAATAAAGTTATCCGTAACAAAGTCCATTTCCGAGTAAACAAGATACATCTACTCCGGCAACCGGACATAGCTAGCGATGTATAGCGCTCGGATCAGCATAGTCGTTTGGAGTGCGAGTCGTTGTAGTTTCAGGATAGGGGGCACGAGTTACATTATCTTTGAAATCGTCCCACTAGTGCTGACCCTTTGTTAAATTAATGCCATCTAATTTGATCTGACCAGTGCTGATTTGTTTATGTTCAATATAAACTATTGTTGATATTTTAAAAGTGGCTCGCAAACGTCGCCTCATTAAAATATTTTCCTTCAAATATTAGAATATTGGCAACAGTAAAGAACGTCATTATGATAAAAGAGGTCGTTCGGTAAAGTATATGTATGTACATACAATGTGGGGTTCGGGGGCATTTTTACAAAAATCAGGAATAGGTAGGTACACTATTATTATATAAAAATCAAACTCCAATTTATTAACTAACCACTAAGTGGTATTTGATATGATAATCTCATGACACATAAAGAATTAAAAAAAAATTGAATTGGAAAACATTGTGAGGAAACCGGCATGTTGTTGTTGGATCAAAAATTCAAAGACATGTGACATCTTCCACTGAGAGAAGGCCTGTGTCCCAGCATGCAGCAGTTGGAAAAGTAGGTTAGGTTAGGTTGATTGTGTCTTAAGTTATGTCTATATAGAATTATGTTGATAGCTTTAAGCTTCGATCCTATTAAGGTAGAAATTCACACTATATTAAGTACCTACACACATCAATGCCAAGATGGACGTTGCTCTATAAGTACCCAACTGAAAAGAGAAAAATACAGAGGTAGTAACTTTACAGTAAAAACCGTTAATTCTAAAGCCTTTAAAAAGATTCAGATGGAATCAGGTCAGAACATAGAACTACTAAGCCCTAGAGAGCGCAGACGGAAGACGTGATAAAACCGTCTATACGCTGCCCGCTAACTTATTGTGCTAACTTAAACCTTGACACTGTTTGACTTAGGTGCACTTTAAATCCTGGACCACATGCTACAAGAATGAAGAGAAGGTCTATCCTGTATACACATAACATAGAGAGAGTAGGTACTGAAAGGCGAGAAAACCTCGACTGAATTAACCATAATGCATAATGCTCTAATAACATTATTTTCCTGAACCGTTAAATAAATTAACACATCACGTTGTTTTTCATGAGACAATATTGAAACTGTTTGTAGGTAACAGTTGTTTGTTCATCTCTATCTCAAGGTAGAGATGAACCACTAACACGTGTAAGCGTGTGCACGTGTTAGAGGCCTTTATTATATTGTTCACCTTGAACATCTACATAATGTACGAACATATATCAATACATATATAAATCGAAGTCGCTTCTCGTATTTGTCTGTGTGGCCGCGATGTTCTTCTGAGAAAAACAAAAAATGGACAGTTTCTACCATCGATTTCGAGTAAACAACAATATTAAACTTACACGTGATAAACAATCTTGATGATTTGTCACGTCGTAAAAACCGTGCGAAACACAGGCAGATCGCTAGTTACAGGCATTATTAGCTAGTGATACCTGACACAAGAATATAGCTAGTGAGACCTGACACAACAATATAGTTAGTGAGACCTGACACAACAATGTAGCTAGTGAGACCTGACACAACAATATAGTTAGTGAGACCTGACACAACAATATAGCTGGTGAGACCTGACACAACAATATAGTTAGTGAGACCTGACACAACAATATAGCTGGTGAGACCTGACACAACAATATAGTTAGTGAGACCTGACACAACAATATAGTTAGTGAGACCTGACACAACAATATAGTTAGTGAGACCTGACACAACAATATAGTTAGTGAGACCTGACACAACAATATAGCTAGTGAGACCTAACACAACAATATAGCTAGTGAGACCTGACACAACAATATAGCTAGTGAGACCTGACACAACAATATAGCTAGTGAGACCTGACACAACAATATAGTTAGTGAGACCTGACACAACAATATAGTTAGTGAGACCTGACACAACAATATAACTAGTGAGACCTGACACAACAATATAGTTAGTGAGACCTGACACAACAATATAACTAGTGAGACCTGACACAACAATATAGTTAGTGAGACCTGACACAACAATATAGCTAGTGAGACCTGACACAACAATATAGCTAGTGAGACCTGACACAACAATATAGCTAGTGAGACCTGACACAACAATATAGTTAGTGAGACCTGACACAACAATATAACTAGTGAGACCTGACACAACAATATAGTTAGTGAGACCTGACACAACAATATAACTAGTGAGACCTGACACAACAATATAGTTAGTGAGACCTGACACAACAATATAGCTAGTGAGACCTGACACAACAATATAGCTAGTGAGACCTGACACAACAATATAGCTAGTGAGACCTGACACAACAATATAGCTGGTGAGACCTGACACAACAATATAGCTAGTGAGACCTGACACAACAATATAGCTAGTGAGACCTGACACAACAATATAGCTAGTGAGACCTGACACAACAATATAGTTAGTGAGACCTGACACAACAATATAGCTGGTGAGACCTGACACAACAATATAGTTAGTGAGACCTGACACAACAATATAGCTAGTGAGACCTGACACAACAATATCAACAAGGATTGTGTTTTATTTCAATACTCATTAAGGTGAAACTAAATGCTCTATTATACGGAATACTATATTACTCTATGTGAATCAGTCTTAGATAAATCAAATTTGTAAATATCATTAACAGCATCACTCTTTCATATTTAATAATATTATATTTATAAATGCGATAGTAAAACTGTCTGTCTTCTGTTTCCTTTTCACGCCTTAATGGCTGAACGAATTTCAATTAAATTTGACATTGAGGTAGACTATGAGCTGGGTTAGCACACAGGATACTTTTATCCTAGTAGTACGTTACGTTCCCGTGGGATGATTGCAAACATCCAAGCGGACGAAGCCGCAGGTAAAACCTATTTTTCTATACATTCAAAGAGTATTTCTTACGCAGTGTCTGCTTCGCTTCACCAATACCAAAAAAAACGATATATTTCTACAAACGTCTTACCGCTGCAGTACTTCTTCTTCGCTTCCTTACATAGTGTCACCTCCTACCTCCCTCCTCCACCCCCTCCCTGACGACAGCATGTGTAGCACCCCGCTCGTCTACGTAATCTGATGTCCGGTGAACTGATGGCATGCCAATGATGCAAGATCTTAAGTAAGAAGCGCTTTTTGTGCGGTTAGCGGGTAAGCGATATTGGTGAGGTTCATTAAAGAGCTTATTAGGTATGAGATATTATTGTGGTGTTTATACAAGATGGCAAAAATATGTTAAATTGACATGCCATGGAACTAGTGGACGCTACTGATAATGCTAAACTCGAATGCTGACTCAGACAATTCAGATTAATATCGATACGGTAAGAAAAATATTACGAAATATTAATGACCGAGGGCTCAATTAACTCTGGTAGGTCAAAAGTTAGCACAACCGTTGAACCTATAGATTTTATGTACACGAGGAATTAATATTTATATAGCCTACAGACTAATCCGGATCTAAATGTCTGATCCTATCCGATTCGTATAATAGTATCTCAAAAGGTGCCTACGATACAAGAGAAATGCGACAACATAGTCTGCCTTATGAAAGGTAAAACTGTGTCAGAGTTGAGTGTGTTTGTAACCCGGATGTTTTTATCAAAGGAAACGGAGGACAATTTAATTTCCTGAGGATGCAACAAATAGAGGATGTTACGGGATTGTCACGCTGTTGAATGAAAATCAGGTGAAGCGGGTTGGAGATGTGTGTCAGATGGGCATACAGCTGCAATACAACGCTGGTGATGATGAGTTTAATCTCTCTACACTCAGTTCCAAAAGCATTTGATGAAAATGTAAACAAAAAAATCAGAAAACGTCCCTGTGGACAATTTGTAATTCCACTTACAAATTAACATGCTTTGATGTGATTATTTGAATACTGAAATTAAATTGTTTATTCTGTAAATAGGATATCGGAGTAACTTTTACACGTCATATTAATAAAAAAAATTACGAAATTTTCAATCAATCAACTGTCAACCAAAGTCACGTAATGTTCACGTAATCATATGTCATAACGAGCAGGAGGCACTGGTTGAAGACCTTAGTTGTAGAACATACTAATTTAAAATCAACTTAGTATTATGCTTTTCATTTGACAGTTGAGATTAATTTTACAACCTCAAGTTACAACGATGATTTTGCAATTTAATGTTATTCAAACAATTATTATTAAATTGTTAAGTGGTGAGATATAACATTGAAACCTTCTAAGTAAAGATGAAAATGTTAGAAATTCTCCTCAGTGAGTAGATTGCGTAAGAATTTCACCTGAACAGGGTTTGTTGATACTTTCAGCAGATACTCATGGAACAGATAGTAGGACTATTTACTGGTCGAGATGGTTCTGAACGATTATAGGAGAAGTGTTTCACCAGGATTTCTGTTGCAACCTTAGTAGAGCAGTTCCGTGGTTCAAAGTTTTATCTTCTTCTCCTTAGTCACTTCCTCATGGCTTAGTGTGCGGCAACTGCATCTGCCGTTGACGCGTGTGGCTCGTGTGTATGAGCACTTAGGGGGGTTCTTGCCACATGCTCTCTCTGTCTTGCGCTAAGTGGCCTGCATGATTGGGCTTTTAGGTATTAATTTTACAAAACGGGCTTGCTGATATTAGGCAATAGGTAATACGGGCTGGTTTCCGCAACTCCACGACAATGTGCGTATTTTGCGTACGGCTTGCTGATATTATTATGAGAAATTACTGATAATGTGCACGACACTAAAGTTAATCTCCCATACCGCATCCACTGTTTTCTGCTCCGCATCACGTCAGCTTCGCTCACAAAGTCCTGTTACTTTAATTTCCGTTCTTTCGTACTCAATTTGCTCGTTCTTTGAAGCACGCGTATGCAAAGGCGATATACCCTCCGATATTAAGCAGCCTTTTTATTTCAACTTTGTTGTTGCAAAGTTTGTTCAGCAATAATTTGAAGGGAACATGTTACTAAGTTTTCTTATTAGGTATCCGAGGGTGAGACGGGATAAGTGTAGGAGTGAGAGAAAATTAGATTCAATCAAATCATGAGTTATGTTTGGCTTTTCGTTTAATCAGTTGATTTGATATTAGATACACGTGTCTGTAGTTTCATCAGCTACAATCACTGTCACAGCGAAATGTTACCGAAAAAAATGCAATTTAAAAAAAAATGCTATTTCGAAAAATATGGTTTGGTCAGGAAAGGTCATTTCCTCAGTTCATGTACCAGTGAAACTTTTGGCTAATGCTGTTGTGTTGTACTGTATGAATTTTGTAAGAACTTTGTTACAAAAACCTCATTTAAAAAATC
Source organism: Oligia latruncula (assembly GCA_948474745.1). Taxonomy (NCBI): domain Eukaryota; kingdom Metazoa; phylum Arthropoda; class Insecta; order Lepidoptera; family Noctuidae; genus Oligia; species Oligia latruncula. Next base: position 544,953 of record OX419699.1, read on the forward strand.
ACCGTCATTCACCTTGCACTCTGTCATGAATAACACTTAAATACTTAAAGCTATAATTATAAACATCCGTACAAAACACAAAAACCAAAACTATATCAGCCATACAGATCAAGCTCATCATTGAAAAGATAATTCAGCGCAGATCAGTGGCAGCCACACTCGACGCAAATGAGATGGGTTCCGTCACTGAACAATGGTTGTCGCGCGCAGCCGCTAGGGGGCGCGTCCCTAACGTGTCGCGACAGACTTGGCACTCGCCTCATGATTGTGCCGTTTGAAGTATTGTACGTGGATTGATTGATGGGAACTATGACGGATTCATCTAAGATGTTTTGGGATTGAGCGAAAAAAGTTTGTTATTTTGGATTTTTTCCCAAATTGGGTGATAGGTAATGTTGACATAATGACAGTAGAAGGGCACAAAAATAACAACGAAATTGCAATATCAACTCTTTTAATTAGAATGATCTCATTTGTTATTTCGGAACCGTAGTCGATAAAACACTAGGATACATATACAACCTCGAAACATAAAACACAAGACGTTTTTTTTCTGCGGCGTAATTCACTTTCGTTAAATATACTGTACATCCTAGATACATCTCCAAAATCTGCCTTTTCCTTTAGGAAGGGAAATATCGTCGCAATACCCCAACACCAACCCAAGAAAATAAACAACATTCTTTTCACAAAACTAGCAAACTGGACCATATTTTCGTCCACTAAATTATGTTCAGCATCGCATGAATCATACCGGCCCTTGCAGTACCCCTACCACGCTAAACGATTGGCTTTCCGTGAGTTATCGCCTTGCCGCGTTAATCGCTCGCATGATTGATGATCGCAGGCGCCGGCGAATTGTTAAATAGCCATTTTAGCTAAATACGGGAAGATGGTGAACGGCTGTGCGATTTCAATTAGATACGACACTGTGACTGGATTGTTTTACTTGATTTGAGGATAAGTAGTGAGCTGATTCGAAGAAGAAATATTTGGCTTCTTGAGGATAAGTGGGAAATGGATTATATCTGGTGGCTGGACAGGACCACCGTGTGGCTGGTGTCGTAATTTTGATGTTCTATAGCATTGACTGAAAGAGATTTTTAATTCACAATCATGTAGATTGCTCTAAACAAACCATCGCCGCCGGTCTTGGTTACATATCTAAGTGTTCTTATAAATGTCATCGAAGATAACAGAATAGATCACGTCCGGTAAAACGGAACTCCGGAATTCTAAAATAAGAATATTTTATGTGGGCTCATCGCTACGAGCCAACAGTAATTTAGTCTAGCAATGATAATAAACCTCTTATTGTCGCGTTTACTACAATACTTATAATAAGATCATGATCTTTCCACTTTCAATAATATACATTGTTATTATTTGTTCAAATAATAGAGTCAAATACATTCAGACTACAGAAGACTTATTTTATTAAAAGTTGCACATAAAGCTTATTCAGAGCTTAATGCAGATTTACCTACATGTCTCTTTTTCATTCATAGAAGTTTACTGAAATGTTCGCTAGAAATGGACGGTTTACGATACAGAATCAGACAAAGTTATTTAACGATGTTAATAAAACAAAACTATCCGTGTGGCCCCCTTACTACCCAATACAAGTGATTGGATGTGGATTAACTGCCTCTAACAACGAATACTGGCGCACTATTACACTTCACTGCTATATCCAAGGCGATAATTTCCAGTAACTTAGCGTTATCTTGCAATATTTTTAACATTTTGGCAAGATTCCTGAATATTCTTCAAGCAAAATCTGGGCCAAATTCACAAAAAGACTTTAAGTTATTGAAACATTTACAAAAGCCACAATCAGGAGCAGAGACGGTTTCTTTGAATTCCTCAGTAAAAAGAGTTGCACTAATAGTGATTAAGGAGTTAGAAACTTGTATAATATCAGACAGTTCACTCTGTGTAGCACAGGAGCCGGGCAGTCGATTCTTCTATACAGAGCGAAACTTCGCAGATAGGACAATGGATCTCAAAGTTCGGTCGACGTGGAATTTTCAGAGCTTAATCAAGTTAAAATGGGCGTTGTTAAAAATGTTTCAATTAGTTCGTTAATTAACCAGTATGCGGAAACTGAGACGTTTGTTTGAAGTTCAAGAATTATGAGATGACGGCAACTACAAAAGGGTAATAGAACCGCCTCAGGAGTTCATTCAAGTCGAAGGTAATGGGATTGGTAATGTAGCTCTTTAGTAACTAGGGGTCGGGTTACTCGAGTATTGTACTGCCGATGCCGGTTGAATAGCTCGTTTACGTTAATCGATACAAAACGATTGTGAGTTGGCTCAACACTACGTGATCAGTCCCACTTGCGGTGCCCGCGTGCGTCCTCAACGACTATACCTTATGTCAGCTGGAACTGCTGGAAGATTTGTTCCATTTCATATATAGTTTCGTTCGATACACATTACTTTACTACAATGGCCACATGAGTGTTAATATTTTAAATCTAAGATAAGATAATTTTTATTGGACAAAACATGAGTATAAATCATAGCATGCAATGTTATAACAAAACTTTATATTTTGATCTAAAATAATACGATAATTTCCAAAGCTCATTTGTTTATTCAAAGGATCAAACTAACTAGAGACCTGAAATCAATAAGTTAATGTATCGACACACACGAGTTTGTCGAGTGTGTCCCTGAAGTTTGTACAGATGACCGTAAAACCGTTGATGTGGAACAATTGGCTGATTTTCAATAACTCTCCCCAAAGTTATGAGTATGTTACTGTATGCTCCTGTGCGCAAACAACTACTTCACGCTTGGCCTGATTTCATTCCGTAAACCTCTGTAACTTATAAACTAGTTGGCCTAAATGCTGCCTAAAAAACATCCAACATGTTTACGCCGAACGACCCTCATGCGCCAATAAGTCAAAAACTTTTTTGTTATTTCGGTGGCGCGGGGCGCGGGGCGAGGCCCGGGGTGTCGAAATCGGCACATTTGCTAAAGTGTTCTACTAACTTTCTCCATATGAACTCGAGTGTCGTCGAGTTAACTTTTTATAACCCGCGCTTTTGTATTTCCAGATTTGACAACTTTCCCTGCGACCCTCCGCTATGAGGGCCACATTCTCTGTGCTCTCAACATGCAATCTTTTTTTGATTCGTTTCAATCATCCTTTGTTTTATGGCGGTATATTTTGTGTTTTCATGTTGTCCTTTTCATTCGATTGGCTTTCCTCTTCATTCACGCGAGAAGGATTAAAATAAGGAACACGCGATAAGAGGCACAAAGGTCTAAAACTGGTATAAATCTGTCGATCAGCGCTGACTTACTGTTCTAGAGTGTACAGAAGTCAGCTCAACGTAAAGGAAAATAGTAAATAATCAAACAGCGATCTCCGTGATTACAAGACCACTTTTTGTATTTAAATGAAGGTGTATGAAACATCGGGCGTCATTTTCCTCATTACAATTTACGCTTTAACTTCGGAAGGAAAATTAGCTGAGTTATTCACCGAAATTCCTTCCGATTTATCGCTAAACAATCAAAGCAGTTGCCGAAGAAGGCGAACTCGACGTCGGCGAGAGTTTCACAAATGTTCTACTTCTTACTAAACTCAAAGAACTTTACAAAAGACAGACGTTAATGAACCTTGTACTTGTTAATTTTTCGTTTAACTTTGAGTTTACGTGGCTTCTAATCGATGAGTTGATGGAAATTCAATTTTGCGCCCACTGACTGTTCAAAGAAGTTGATATTGAATTTAAATAACAATAAAGTGGAGAGCACTTAGTGAACAAACAAGGGTTGTATTTAGAACAATTTAAGCAGTGAGTGACGTCATGACGTGTCGGATGTGAGTCGTGTACCGGAAGGCTTCCTCGGGAACTCGCTCTCGTTATGTACGAGGCTACACTTGTAAGCGGGTCATGAATATTACACAATGAGAATACCTACAACGAAATTAACTTAAAATTAGTTCTCAAACAATTTCGTCACTGGCTAATATTAGGTATGTTATAACCCTTTTCGGGCTTTAATCCCTAAAGGCTAAGATGATGCCTATCATTTTCAAAAGCATACCTAACTGATTAATATTTTGAAACAAAATTCTATTAAACTTGATCTCCACTACACACACACACACACTTTATTTTACGAAAAAGCTTAGGTAGTTTAAATCGCGGCCAATAGGTCAAAAGTTTCCAATATTTGAGAAAGACTGAACTTCAACTGGGACGTCGCGTGTCGATAGATTCCCAATACTACCAACTTTATACTACCAACTTTATACCTATACTTTTTCAAGCCTAGACCTAGAGCCTAGTCTTTCTAGATATTTGAGACCTGCCTAATACTTTCCGTAAAAAGGATGTAGTTTTCTTGTAGTACCTACCTACTACTTGTTTACAAAAACTGTTTTTATTTTCAAGTTGACTTAATAATAAGTCAGGAATTACCAAAATTTTGTGCAAAACTTCAATAACGTCAATTTCTCTAAGTCATCAATTCTTTGTTCCCTGTTCTTCCTCATTTTTCGTTTGTTTGTGTCTTGTTTGTTACTTAAAGTTTTGTCTTTTATTTAGTGAAGTGGTGAAATAGCGACGGAAATTCTACTTCAAATACGTTAGTTGTATTTCTTTACGTCTATATAGGAGTCACGCCCACAACCAGTGACAAACAGACAGGAAACATTGAGGAAAAAGAAATAGAACTTATTGCAATATAATTTGTGTTGACAATTTAAAAAGTCGGTAAGTACATAAAAATATATTTTAACTTTCTAATTACTTTCTTATTTATTTTATTAACCCCCGACGCAAAAACGACGGGGTGTTATAAGTTTGACGTGTCTGTGGGGGTGTGTGGGGGTGTGTGTGTGTGTGTGTCTGTCTGTGGCATCGTAGCTCCCGAACGGATGAACCGATTTTGATTTAGTTTTTTTTGTTTGAAAGGTGTATTAGTCGGAAGTGTTCTTAGCTGTGCTGTGCTGTTTGATGAAAATCTGACCAAGATGGCCGCTGCTACAAAATGGCGGATAACATATTTTTTCACAATTCCCTCAACATGGGTATCAAATGAAAGGGCTTCAATAGTAGAATACTATACACTATAACAAATTTCAAATCCAAGATGGCCGCCACAACAAAGTGGCGAATTACATTTTTTTTTCTCAACTCCCTCAATATGGATATCAAATGAAAGGGCTTGACTAGTAGAATACTATACACTATTAAAAATTTCAAATCCAAGATGGCCGCCACCACAAATGGGCGAATTACATTTTTTTTTAACAACTCCTTCAATATAGGTATCAAATGCAAGGGCTTGACAAGTAGAATAATGTACACTATATTGAAAGGGAATATTAACTACCTAACGAAATGAAAACTAAAAACTTGAAAAATATACTAGAACAAAAAAATCTGTTTAGTCTTAAAAATTATTCTTCAACTATAAATTAATCAATATTTTTTGACGGATAAAAAACCTGATTAAACACCAAATTACCAGAATCTTAAAACGGAAGAAAATAAAAGAAATGAAATACAAAAATTAAGGAGTCCCTACAAAAAGCATGAAATAAAAATTTTTAAAAAATCTTATGGAAGTCGGGGGACCTCAGAATAGAAGGTGTTCCACAGAACGGTCCCCCGACTTCCATTAGATTTTTTTAAATTTATTTTTTTATTTCATGCTTTTTGTAGGGATTCCTTAATTTTATTTTTGTCGGGGGTTTTTTAAATTTTTAATTTAATTTTTTTTTAATATTGGCCAGATATTGTTAAAAAACTTGGAGGCTTTTTTCATTATTACAAAACTGAGTTTAACATTCAGTTTCTACATATTCCTTCACTAAATACAGCAAACAGAACCGTGATCTAATCACGACTACATCTCTACTTTATAAGCGGCGCTTTGTTCGCCAGATTGCGAGGAACGTATCGCATCTTAAACTCGCTTAATAAACGTAAATCCTTTACAAAGTGAACTGTATTTCGACTGCGGCTCACCAAAGATTTGTAACCGACTGTTGATATAAATCCACCGAATCGCGGAGTCGGGCCCCGCCCCGCCACGCCCTCAGAACACCGACTATTTAACTCAGCAACATTATATTACACAACTTTGCAGTTACTCAGACCTTAAAAAGTTTAAAGTTATTTTACCACGAAGTAGGACGCAAGTGTAATAGAGTATCAGCTTATCTCGACTTGTGGGGGAAACAAAGATGGAAAGGAATGTCTCATAGTTGCCGAGGTTTGGCACTGTGCATCGGATTCTAGGCTACACTTACCCAATGAAGTGTAATATCGTGGCCTAAAATAAACATAATTTATTTTGTTTCTTGTTATGATTATAATACAGACGCTTACTTATAACATGTGTGTGTGTCATTTTATAAGTCTGTTAGAGAGACAATCATCTCAGTTTTCACGTATCTTGACCTTTTTACAGATTCCTATGAAACGTCGACCTATGACATCTAACACGAGATAAAATCATGAAATGTCTTCCCTTTGTCATATTGTAATTAACGTAATTACATCGCAATTAACCTAATCGCGAATTTTTAATATTTCCCTCATTATGCCGAATTAATTTCCCAAAAAAGAGAGAGAGTCCTTGATATAATTAAAATGACGGAGGTATCGTTGGGGGAAGGTAGCTAATACGACATAGGAATGATTAATTTGAGTCGGGCACGTGTTGCAAGCGGGCTCTCCTCGCTACCACCCCCGCCCACACACCGTGCCGCGCTGCGTCCCCCTCCCGAGCGGCTGTACCTATGGACATCACGTGGAGCGCCTACGCAGACCGATATGGGAGATTGTACTCATCATTATGAACAACTTTTACTATGGGATCAAACATGAAATCGCGAAAACAAAATCAGCTGTTCCCTACATTTATGTTCGTATAACTCGTAAAAATGTAGGGAACAGCTGAAATTTTTTTTCATGATTGCAGCTTTGTTCCCTTAATAAAAGTTGTTCATAATGATGAGTAGGTACAATCTCCCATCACGGTTTGTCGCATGTTTTCAATTACAACCTGTAGACTAGTATATCTGATGTAGTATAACCTGTACTGTTTTAGAGCGGAATAATTGTAAGCACCTGTTTAGTCATAACATAATATCTCGCCGGTATAGCTGGAAGGGTTAGGCAGAAGAGTATATTACACTCATATTGATATCACCAGTTATTTTCTAGTCCCAATAGATGGAGCGAGCCTATTGCAATCAACAAGGTATACATCTAGATAGCATGCTTTTTCCGAAATATTTCAAACTAGCTTTTTTCACCCACGCGGAGGTCAGAAATTGTCCCATGGTAACGTAATACCACGATAAAAAAATAAAAGTATTCTATGTGCTAACTTAGCTCATGGTGTAACTGTGTGCCCAATTTCATTGGAATTCGTTCAGCCGTGGGCATGGGCATGGGCAAGGCATGACAAGGAAATAGACAGACTTACTTTCGCATTTTATATTATTAATGTATTTATAGTACGTAGTATGTCGATCGAAGGTTAATTTATGCTTGCCGCGGTTTGTTGTGGATGGGTGACGATCCTGTACATACGGAGACCCCTACGTGTTTCGGAAAGAATGATAAACCGTTGTGGTCCAGACTGTCATTCGCAGATCTTTGACAGTCGTTACGGCTTGTCAGAAGTCCATAAGTCTGACGACCAGTCTTACCAAGTGGTTTCGTGTTACCCAGTAACTGGGTTGTGGAGGTCAGATAGGCAGTCACCCCATGCAAAAAACTGTTACTCAACTGCATCCGGTTAGACTGGAAGCCGAACCCAATATAATTGAAATAAAGGCTATTCAGATTGGATACTAGTATGTTTGAGAAACCCAAAAGTCATTTTTGCGCACTTTTGTTGAACAATAAACCGTCACATTGTATAAAATCGATCAGAAGCGTGTACCTGTGGGAGTATTAAAACGTGATACAGTATGGAAAGCCTCGCAATTGTGCGTAATTATTTGAATATGGCGACGGACTGCGGACACTGACGCGCGTGCTCCTGACGCGTCATTTAGCCAACAACGCGGAAAATGGACTGACATCAGTGCCATCAGCGCCATTGTCGGGCTGAGCGGCGTACGAGTGCTGTCATTAAAACTTATTGCGATGGAATTAGGAGGGTGTGCATGGAGTGGTGGTTTGAGCAGATCTAATGTAAGAATAATGGGCTTACATTGATAGTAGCCAAGGTTGTCGCGAGACGCTTTTACGGCACACTAGGCTTTTGTCTTACTTGAATCTTATATGTCTTTAAACTGCAGTATAAAATGCACGAGAGTTGTTACACTATATCGCATCATGTTAAAGTATGCATAATGTTAAAGTGTTCCAAACTATAACTATAGCATAAAGTAATACTAGACTATTCACTTTAAGATCTGGGGGCACGGGAGTGCCCCCGCCAAGACGAGCCAAGCGAAGCGCAAGGGCACTACCTACCTTTTCTCGAAGCACTTCGTCGTATTTTTGAACCTTCATAACTTGGGTTTGGATTATACCAGATAAACAAAATTTTCGGGATATGATGTCAGTGGTGGACTTATTAAACCTATAAAGTTTCAATTGCATAGCTCTTATACTTTAGATTTTATTGATATCTAAAATACCCCGATTTCGTCACTGATTCACTTACTCACTGACTCACTGACTCACTGATGATCATCAATATTCTAAGGTACTTCCTGAAGTCCTAGAAAGCTGAAATTTGGTATGTAAGCTAGTAATAGTACACAAACAACAAAAAAACTCTAAAACTTGGAACTTTTACCCTCCAACCCCTTAAAATAGGGGATGGAAGTTTGTACGAGACTTCCGCAGATTTTGATGCTAGAGTTCTGAAAATTGATATAGGGACTTCTTGTTATAAATAATAAAATACGTATTTCAGGATTTTCAGTAAATAACCCCCCAAACCCCCAAAAAAATATTTTTTTTATTTCATACGCATCAATATTCTAAGGTTCTTCCTGAAGTCCTAGAAAGCTGAAATTTGGTATGTAAGCTAGTAATAGTACACAAACAACAAAACATTTCTAAAACTTGGAACTTTTACCCTCCCACCCCTTAAACTAGGGGATGGAAGTTTGTACGAGACTTCCGCAAATTTTGATGCTAGAGTTCTGAAAATTGATATAGGGACTCCTTGTAATAAATAATAAAATATGTATTTCAGGATTTTCAGTAAATAACCCCCCAAACCCCCAAAAAAATATTTTTTTATTTCATACGCATCAATATTCTAAGGTTCTTCCTGAAGTCCTAGAAAGCTGAAATTTGGTATGTAAGCTAGTAATAGTACACAAACAACAAAACAATTCTAAAACTTGGAACTTTTACCCTCCAACCCCTTAAACTAGGGGATGGAAGTTTGTACGAGACTTCCGCAAATTTTGATGCTAGAGTTCTGAAAATTGATATAGGGAATCCTTGTAATAAATAATAAAATACATAATTCAGGATTTTTAGTAAAGAACCCCCCAACCCCCAAAAAAAATTTTTTTTTTCATAAGCATGAATATTCTAAGGTTCTTCCTGAAGTCCTAGAAAGCTGAAATTTGGTATGTAAGCTAGTAATAGTACACAAACAACAAAACATTTCTAAAACTTGGAACTTTTACCCTCCCACCCCTTAAACTAGGGGATGGAAGTTTGTACGAGACTTCCGCAAATTTTGATGCTAGAGTTCTGAAAATTGATATAGGGACTCCTTGTAATAAATAATAAAATATGTATTTCAGGATTTTTAGTAAAGAACCACCCAAAAAAAAAAATTCATAAGCAACTTTCAAAAAGATGTGAAATCCCACCAAAAACATTTTCATGTAAAATGTTGCCAAGACGAGACCACATATGGCTCGCACTGCCAAAAAGTTATCAGATCTCATGTAGAGCCAAGCTTCTAACTCTACACGCCCTAACTTCACAAACTCTACACCTTAGTCAAAATATGTGGCTTGGCTGTTTCGCTACCATCACATGGGCGTAAGGTGAAAAATGTATTCACTGTTCATTACTTTTCTGTTATACAATTAACGAAACGGCCAAGCCTCATATTTTGACTAAGGTGTAGAGTTTGTGAAGTTAGGGCGTGTAGAGTTAGAAGCTTGGCTCTACATGAGATCTGATAACTTTTTGGCAGTGCGAGCCATATGTGGTCTCGTCTTGGCAACATTTTACATGAAAATGTTTTTGGTGGGATAATCTTTTCTAGACAGGCGTGTTAGCTTAGAATGTAATGGCGCAAAAACATCGCTCTAGATACGATTTTTTTCCGTAATCCTTAGCAATAAAGCCGTAATTTATAAAAAAATCCTCCCACCTTTTGTATTCACACGTTTTATGAAATTCTGCCTAGCGAGAGGGCTGGGTATAAATAGGTAAGTCAATCAATATCGATCCCTCCCCCCTCCTCGCGGACTTGAGACCACGCCATTAATGATACATTAGTTTTTGCCCAAGGCTTCGCAGTTAATGATTTTTTGTCCCTACATAATGATTTCCGCGACGAGACCCGACGCGGCCGAGACTAATGATTTTTCGTCCGACACCCTCGGTCAGCACAGATAACTCAGCAGCTCCATTAATCATTGCTGACGCCGACACTAGTTGCCACTAGTTCTCCGAAACTCCCGGAAAAAGTAGGTACGTATTGGGAGTTCCCGGTATTCGGCCGGTCCCGATATCCTACCTTTAATAATAAAGAATCTCGGTTGAAGAAATTTTAAGTCCTCTTTTGATGTTGCCAAAGTTACGATCCACTCTTTGACTTACGAAAGTACGCCCAAGAAACTAGGTTAATCCTTCGTAATCCCCTGTTTTAGTACACCTCTTTATTCCATGCCTCGTTTAGTGTGGTGTAGTTTAAAAATTTAGCATGAAACAAGCGGAGCGGTGTTTCGGCGGAGTCCTAACATAAATTGCGATGTCAGCACGTAAAGCGGTGTATTATTAAAGGCAACAAACTACTCTAACCTATCCAATTCATCAAAAATTAACAAAGCGGTTCTCACCGTGCGATATATGCTGACTGTTCATGACTGTACGCTGCACGGACAGGGATGGTCCGAGACGGGGGATGAAGCGATTTATGACAGTCAGATAACTAATCAATCAAGTTTAAGTGCTGGCCCTACAGAAGACTGGTCAAAATGGACCCAAAATTGTCATAACGTCCGGCGCTAAAGAGATGTATCCGAGTCTGAGTTTATGCATTGTCATGAGTAAGAATTACTGCATATTTCTTTTATTTAATTTCGATGGCTATCATGGAAATATTGCTATTTCTTTTTTTAAGGTTGTCCATTTTCATTTTCACTCCCTTCCGCTCCGCCCAGAGCGGGAGGGGTCATTAAATGATATCATATCCGAAAAAAAAAAAAAGGTTGTCCTTTTTTTTTCGTTTAAATAAAAAAAAGTATAATATATGTATATAAGTTAACGGAAAAGTGTGCAATCCGTCATTCTATATAATTCCTAGGAAATGTGTACAATTCCTAAAATAGATAGGAAATCTATGATATATTTTTTAATATGCACTTTTCCTAGGAAATCTATAGATTTCCTAAATAGCAATCGGAAATCTTAAAAATTCAATATGTTGTGCTACTAGACGACGTGGATCCAAGAGCGAGCGAAGGGCACTCCGAGGTTCGGTTTGGTTAGGTTCCTTTAAACCCTGCAGACAGAAATAGGAGCCCCGCGCAACGGGGCTCCGCCGACCTGACGTTGACGTCGACGCCGACGTCGTTAGGTCAACGTCAGGTGTATTTCCTGACGCATTAAAGAAGTCTATAGTGAAACCGCTATATAAGAAAGGTAATCACGAATTAATGATAAATTACAGACCGATCGCGCTTATACCAGTTATGTCTAAGGTGTTCGAAAAATACATATATGGTGAAATGAATACCTATTTAGAAAAATATAATATATTAAGTGACGAACAAAAGGGATTTCGAAAAAATTAAAAGTATAAGTTTAGCTATTTATGAGTTTTCACGTAATGTCATGATAAATGTAGATAAAAGAACACCAGTCTGTGCCATACTCTGCGACATGACACAGGCCTTTGACTGCGTCCATTATTATTCCCTGGAAGAGAAACTTGAAGCCTATGGTGTTAGAGGCAACGTTTTAGAATTAACTAGCTGTTCCCCGCGGTGTCACAACACCAACACTAAAATAATCATTCAAATCGGACCAGTAGTTCCAGAGATTAGCGCGTTCAAACAAACAAACAAACTCTGCAGCTTTATAATATTAGTATAGATTAAATCGTATCTTCATAACCGTAAACAAGTTACAGAAATCAGTAAAATAAATAAAAAAGTAAACGTGAAGAAACTTCAAGATCAGAAGAACGCGAGTTATATACGGAGTACCTCAAGGCAGTGTATTGGGGCCTCCGTTGTTCACTTTGTATATAAATGACTTGCCTAAAATAACTAAACATCCGATGACACTTTTTGCTGACGATTGCACTTTGACAATAGCTTGTAATGACATAAACACATATGAAAATGACATTAATAATTCACTAATATCTATTATAAATTGGTTAAATGATAATAATTTAATAATTAATTTAAAAAAGACTAACGTAATGCACTTTAGGCAACGTACACAAACAATCAATAATCTTAATATTCAATTTAATAATATAGATATCAATGAAGCCGACACAACAAAATTTCTGGGACTAATAATAGATTCTAAATTGAATTGGAAACCTCAAATAGAGGCACTTAGTAAAAAATTGAGCAGTGCAGCCTACGCTCTGAAACAGCTTGCTGCGGTTCTCAACACAGATGCGCTAATTACTGCTTACTATGGATTAGCCGAATCAATTCTTAGATATGGAGTCATCTTTTGGGGGAATAGCACGGACAATGAAATAGCGTTTCGGGCACAGAAAAGGTGCATTAGATCAATGTTTAGACTGCAAACAACGGACAGCTGTAAATCTTATTTTATAGAACGTAAGATATTGACATTGCCCTCATTATACATCCTGGAAACAGTAATGTTCATTAAATCCAACTCTCATTTATTTCAGCGTTTGTCTCTGTGTTCATGGCGCTAAAACAACTCATATGCGCATCTTTTGCATGGCTCCGACCATTTTTAATAAATTGCCCAAATCATGGAAATCATTAAATATATCTGCTCTTAAAAGTAAATTGAAGAGTTTACTAACTGAAAGAGCATATTACAGTATAGCAGAGTTTATGAAAGAGGACAATTTTCCTCGTATTTGAGATAACAATGTATAGATATTTTTTTTTTTGACATTGTCTATTGTATGTATTTTTTTAAATAAGTAATTGTATCATGATGAAATGTAATTTTGATGTATATTATCACGGTTTAGGCACCATCTCTTCTTACCAATTTGTACGCCACGATATGCGGCTGAACATGATAGAACTTTTATGTATCCCATTATTATCTTGCATGCAATTTACACCATGTTCAAACAAATAAAAATTTACTTACTTACTTACTTAGAAATAAAACATGCAGCATGCTAAATTTATGCTTTAGAATGTTATGCTTAATCTGATTTCAGTTTACAAACGTGTTTTATTTCTTTTAGTCACAGAAAGCATTACTTTTTATATATTTCCTAGTATCATCTTGGAATTGCATACAATTCCTAGGAAATACATACATTTCACAGGAAATGTGTGTATTAAAGAATCTTTGAAAGATTATTTTACACGTTTCCTAAGTAGGCTCGGAATTGCATATATTTCCTAGGAATTGTGTAAGATTCCTAGGTTTCATACATTTCCGGTAACATATATATAAATACTATTAAGTTCAGATTTAGCTATTAGTGCAATGAATACATGTGATATTGCTGCGCATTTTAGATCAGGAAAATATATATATTATGTTAAACTAGGTAGATATATATTTTTTTAATGAAATAAAAAAATACAAAAACCACAATATATACGCGGCTCGCGCACGCTTACGTACTTTGTGCAAAAACGAATCTTAACACAAAATAAACCTTAAAATTTTATTATTGGTTGTATTATAATCGGTAGAAATGAGAAATAAATCGCGCTTATGTTTGATAAACAATTGTTTGTGTGATTATTTTTTATCACTTTTAAATCACACCCTCTGAAATCAATACATTTTTTATATTTTGCTTAGCAATATTCAATGACAGCTACGATAATAGAAGATAGAATAGAGGCTGTATTAATCAGTTTCACAAATAATAATTATTATACTAAAATGTGAGATAGCTTTTTTTCCGCCGGGCCTGGGTACATTTTGTATCCGTCTTAATACCAGAAATCAGACCTCCTTTTTCCATGAGATTACTCGCAAAGACCGTCTCTGTGTCAGTATGTAAAGCACTTCGATACGTTCATCGTACTCGTACAACTCAGTCAGATATTCCCCACAAACTACCTCCATAATTCCTAGTCCCGCTACATCACCCCACTTGGGTTATCCCCACATCCGTTGAGGGTTTAATTGACCTGAAGACGAGTTGCGTATGACCTCAATTTTCCGACCCTGCGCGCGTGACGTACCTTCCTACAATCATACAATGTACCGGTTTTTAACGTTACACGGTGCGAGATCTCGAACACAAGGAATCACGTAATTGGAGGGAAGCTCGCATGATAAAGGACTCACGTAATGATGAGCAATTTACTGATCTGAGGATACGTGGAAAAGATGAGGTTGATGCCAGTCTTTATTTGATAATGATTGAAGGTAATATTGTGAGGCTATTTTCTGCCGGATAAACCATTTTTTATTATTAGCAGAACACTTTGTACGAATTTTCTTTCCTTAAGGAAGTCTTATTTATCACTTGACTGTCCTCTAGCACCGAACTCAATCTGCTGACTAATCTAAGTTTTTTCCTCATCCTGATTTGTCAAGACCTGACGTTCGACCCGCGCGCGTGTGGTCGAACGTCACGTCTAACGACGTAGAGTCCACGTAGCTAGATTATTTAAAGAAGATGAGTAAGAACAGCTCTAATGTGACACTTTTATATGCTGAATAATCATGCAATCATCAAACTATGCAGACAACTTCGTTCGTCTGTTGTACTTTGGCAGTGCTTTAATAAACTAGTCTGAGTACTTATGACCATGCTACAAAAAGGAGACGGCCTACTACCAGGGGGTGGAACCAAGCGATGGCGATGATGAAACAACAGGATCAGTTGCACGATCAGTATGTTACCTTTAGTGACTACCGACCCTGTCAAATCTTGGCAGTAATAGGCACGCTGCAACTGGAAGCAGAACTTCATTCTATAAGCGGCAAGTTAACAATACATGACCCTACCAATTCCTTGGGAATAGCTAGGTACCTACTCTAAAAATATTACCGATACGTAAACTTAATTAAAACAACGGCAAAGTTCAAAAGTCAAAGTTTCGCAAACAAAATCAGTTCCATCAGGTTTGGAGCGTAACTCGAGAGTGTAAATATATGTTGGTATAAAGTTTGTAGGTAATGACGGGTGACCCCGGGCCCCGGGCCCCGGGCCCCGCCGCTATCGGCACATAGTTAAAACTCACAGATCATTTGGCAATGGAGCGGTCGCAAACTATCCTAATTGCCAGCCTCGGTTTTAGATATCGCTGGGAAAATCCCAACCGATTTAAAGAAGTGTTCAAAGCGGAGCGAGAGAGCGGGGTATTACAGTTCGTAGAAAATTTTAAAGATGTCACTTAATTTTTCCTTTTGTTTTTCCATCTCATAACCCTTATATTTAATTGGTATGCTGTTTAGCAGCTCGTAATAGGTGATATGACTCAATTGGCTAGAAATCGAATACTATTAGAAATATAGTGTAGCAGCTGCGATGGTTTGCATAGCGTTAACATCCATTTAAATGTTATGTGGAATAGTAATCGTCTTAAATCGATACAAAAATAACCTACAAAAAGTTTTCTATATACACATAACGACACAACATTCAACTTCTTATCGCCTCTTTAAAACTTCTCCATTCGACACAGCAACACTTATCCCCGCCCCGCCCCGCTCCGCCTGTCACTCTGTCCGCTACCTTAACTTATCGGGTCACATTTTCAGCACGGGCCGTACCTATATCACTAACGACTGAAACGCCCATTGTGCGATAACCACCTACTTTATATACTTGTTAACTACAGTTATTTAGTTCCTATCTGCCGAGCCACAGCAACTTATTCCGTAATGTACGCCTATTGGCTGGAACTTTGTGTCGTCTGTTATGTATTCATCTGTTTGGGTGCTTGAGATTGTTTGTGTGAATTCACGATTTGTCGTGTTTACCAATATAGGGTTTTCTTTGGTTTCAGGGTAAGCAGTCAAGAGTGGTGTCAATTGTTGAATCATCTCAGTCAACCTCAGGCGACTCTACTGGGCCCAAATTTCAAGTATTTGATTGGACTGATTTAGTTTTGAGTAAAAAAGTTGATTGATTTGTGAGTAATTCTGAAGTAGGTACACATCTTAAAGTTCAAGTTTGACGATCCTCAAAACTCTGTCCTTCGTATAAGTTAAAACCAGTGCAAAGATCTGAAACTAGGTCAAATATTTCATTCTCAAAAATCAGAGAGAAAAGCAATGTAAATCGGAATGCATTTCCGTCAATACTTCTCATTCCTGACTCTGAGAGCTCGTAATCTTATTCCGAGAGTTTCTTAGCGAATATCTTTAGAAACAATCTGGTACAAGTTGCTTTTGTAAATCATTATTAATCTTATTTGAGAAGCTTGGGATTGCTCAAAAGATTATGATTTTGGTAAATAATAGGTAATTAATGTTTACCTTCTTTATTAAGCTCCGGCCGCTTGCTCGTTTTTGTATAAAATGGCGGACGTTCGCCTTAGTATAATCTGGGTATTATCAAATAGCCGTACGATGTTGTGTTTGCTAATCGTATAGGTACATACTGGAGCGCACTTACGAGTAGGTATGTCTCTAACTTTAATACATTTCTAACAATTTTGATAAAACATTTTGTTTAGTTTTTATCAACACAATTTCTATATTACCGAACTTAGCCACGCATGAACATAATGCCCAATTCAAGACCTTTCAAAAGTCCATGCGACTGTCATACTAACTCCATATTTTGTGTATTTGTATCCATACTCAGGCCACGTTTATAATGGGGTTTGTTTTATTTATGGCGCAAGTCGTGGGTAATGCGCCACGTATAGGACGTGACCGGGACCAACCACGCGCAGACAGAATGCTGTGATTTACTCGTTTCATTTGAGTTATTATAACAATTTTTGGGTTGTTTGTAGAAGTTTAATTATGTGTTCTGGATAGTGGATGAACAAAAAATATTAGAGTAGGTTTATTTAGTTCGTGCGATAAGAAGTCAACATATAAATGGTCCAGATGATGATGATCGCTAACAGTTACAGAACGACGTTAAGTTAAGTTAATTATAAGGTAATACATGTAACATTGGTTTGCAACATTGGCTCAATAAATCTTAAAGAAATAAAAATAAATAAGTATTTATAAAAGAATTTTGGGTATAGTAAAAATTGGTTGAAACTGACATAAAGTCCGCACTATTCCCATAACAGACTAAATTATTTTCCTCCATACTCTCCAACTTTTAATAATACACAAACTATAGGCAGATTAAAAAACTTCTCTAAAATATCGATACTCGTGTGAAAAAGTAAAACTTTTTAAATTGGAAATTATACTGGAGTAGTTGTTTGTTGTTCCACAATTCGCTGTTTGCTTTACTTTTATTGGCTTCGGAACAGTTAGTGTGTGTGCCAAACAACTAAATATTTACGAACAAATATGCAAAAAATCATTTCCATACTGATATGTCGTTTGAATATTAATAGAAAAAAGTCAATATTCACGGAGTGTAAAAATCACAGAAGGTACAAGCATTTGACAATTTAACCCCTTACAATGAACACTACACTACCCAATACACAATATAGTAATAAAAAGATTATACAATATGTATTATTATTTTCATGTTTGCAACACATGTTTGTGATCATAGATATCCGTTTGTGATACTTGTTTGTAAACTACAATTAAGTTAGTAGCAGGTTATGCACGATAGTTTGTGAATGTACTCGTATTTGCAATTTCTTGGAGGTTCAAATCTGATAATATTATTATGTTATCCTCTACAAAATACTAAATTATTATTACAGTGGACCACATAATAATAATAATAATTTATACAAAGATCTAAGATAGCGAAACCAGTACTGATGACTTACGAACACTTTCCGCAACGTAATATTTTCAAAAACTTAACCTTCTCTAAGCTTACTTTACATTGACAGTCAAACGTACAATCGTACGCATCACTCATGACTGTCCAATCAAACGAGTTATTTGTTGCCACCGTGTACAGCACGCCATCTTTTATTATTATACATCCATATCGGCCATATTAATACCTGGGTGTTGATCGATGACATTTAGAAGTATGTTCAACGATCGAACTGTTGAGTATAATTCCAGTAATGTATTTAACCGTATATAAGTGTATTATTTTGAGATCGGTACCTGTTGTACAGCAAAATCAGCCTATAGTGGTATCTGCTGGGACACAGGCTTTCTCTGTCTGTCAGCAGGAGCGGGTCATAGCCACCTCGCGGGCCCAGTGCGGGTTGGAAGATGTCACAGGTCTTCCAAATTTTGGTTCTAGGTCATGCCGGTTTCCTCACGATGTTTTCCTTCACCGTTTTGAGAGCAGTTATAGTGATGAAATAATTTACACAAAGTGTCTGCTTGGGTTGACCTACACACAACTCATACGTCGCGCCCGTTACGACTGGGTCACCACTGCTCACAACAGTATTGTTTTAAGATGATGTTGTATCATTCTATGTAATTTTAAGTATCGTGTTTGATTATCATGCAAAACAATATTTGTGGACTTTTTAATTTAGAAGTCACGTAACAGACTTTTCGAAGCAGGTATTGTCTAGCCTCCGTAAACTCCAGTCAGAGAGTTTATTAAACAGTCCCCATGACAAGCCTCACAAGCAGGGGGACCATTTGCAAACAAAAAGTGTAATTGTCAAAAAACTTGAGCAATCAAAACATTATGACCATTTCATTTAAAAAGTTACTCAAGTCCAGTTACAATAAATCTCTCGTTTGTAAAATCTTTGCAGAACAAAGTAAAACAAAAGAGCAATGTTGGCAAGTTAAAACAAATGCAACATTAAGGCCGGTCGAGCCATAAGCTAAGCGATTAGCGACGCTCGCTTACGAAACGCTTTTCATTTCCTCTTATATTCTATGTTTATTTTTATTGTATACTTTTGAGCTCACAATGTATGTTTAATTTTGCCGAGTGTTCGTTTTAACGTGGAGTGCGGGAACTATTGTGGGCCACGATTTATGTAGTGTGCACCTAGTTAATGGACGTGTTACCTATTTTGTTGAAAATATTTATAACTGAGGGTAGGTTTTATGATTAATGGCATGTGTGTATGTAATGCATCGCAGGAAATGAACAAGTATTTATTGCCAAGGGAATACCTCCGGCAGTCGTGCTTGATGTTGAAAACAATCATCTGTTGAGTGAAAACACTGGGAACAAGTTGACAAACATTACTTTATGTTTAGGTGATTTCCCATCACACCTACCTAACTATACAATAAACCTAATGATACATTTTTCGATTCGTCCGACGGCTCGGTTCGGTGGAATCTATTAAGATTCCCTAATTCAAAGTCAAAGT
Source organism: Oligia latruncula (assembly GCA_948474745.1). NCBI lineage: Eukaryota > Metazoa > Arthropoda > Insecta > Lepidoptera > Noctuidae > Oligia > Oligia latruncula. The sequence continues at coordinate 564,711 of OX419699.1, forward strand.
CAAATCCGTCCCTTCCAAAATATAGTGTTCGTATAGAGAAGAATGGGCAAGAAACTCCACCGTTACTCTTTTAAAATGTTTTACAAGGTTTTGTATACATAATATAATTATATTTGAAGACGATGCACCTAGAATAAAATTAGTCCATCACAAAAGTTAAAAAGAATTAAAAATGACGCAATGACAGGTAAATTAATTATCTGATAGATACATGGTGCTCACATATATTTACAAATATTGTAAAAGTAGATGATTTTTCTAGAATTTTAACAAGTGTGTGAGTAACTGTAGTCACAGATTGTAAAAATCAATGCTAAAATTTAAAAAAATATAAATTAAATTAGCAACCAGTGTGATTTTGTCTAGACTCTAGATTGTCCTATGGAGCAGGACCAGCATGTTTCCAAGCATTCTTATTTTGGATATAATCCTCTAATTTATAATATCCTTGTTTACAAAGTGTACTTTTAATATGAGATTTAAATTATCTTTCATATAATTGCAGTAAGTCACAAGGTATTTTGTTGTAGCATTTAACACAGTACCCCATAAAAGATGTATGTACTTTAGATATTTACTGATAGAGAATTGACTGTAAACCAATGGTTAGAAGTGTCTGCTGAAAATGTAAACAAGGCTTGTTCAGGTAATGCTTACGCAATCACTAACTTTTTAAATTGTAATTGAAAGCTCATCGATTAAAACTGAGATTAGAAAGAAAAAATAACCTCAATATTGTCAAAAGAATAATATGATTAGGGTGATTTAAAATTAGAATTTCGCGTTTAATTAAGTATATTAATATAATCTAATTACAGCAATCAATTTGTTTACCTTTTTATCAGATACTTTTGGAACAGACTATAGTTTATTTCACAATAGGATTCCCAGAGCAGGAGCGTTGTATTTTCCATAATATATTTCATGTTAATTTAATAACAATCTAGTGATGGGGATAAAACAATGACTGTGCCTAATTAGTAATCCTACTGGATTAGCTAATTATGATAGCAGTGTATTGTATGCTGTGAAATTATTTATTTAGACACAATTAATGTTGGCAAATGATCATTTATGTACATAATTAGTAATCGACATCCGCGGTAGAAGTGTTGCTTATTATCTGCACATTTGTGTTATACAAAATGGCGGAATTTCGCGATTAAAAAAATTTAAAATAAATAATAATCATCATCCATAACTAGGCGATTCTGTATACCTACACGAAGCACTTGGGCTCTTATGACCACACCAGAAAAAGTTATTTTAAGTATTTTGGTATACAAAAAATATTTGGAAAATACTTCCTGCTCTTGGATTTGGTATTAACAGATAAACTTAAAAAAATTATACAAACACATTCTCGAAAAGACCTTTCGGTTCAGATATCCAGTGACTGTGTGCTAGGTGTTGGGTTCCGCAGAGAGACGCGTATAATCGTGCCGACGGGATGATCGCGGATTACTTCGCCGTCCAACGGCGGCCGCGCGTGAACTCTTATAGCGCGCCCGGGTTCTGTACTACATTATTTAATTACTTCAATCCTGTTTTAAGTGGGGTTTTTGGTGAATATATTTTGTGATCAGTGCCTACGGGGCATACTGAAAGTTTCTGGATCTGGCCACTTACAATAAAATAATAAAAAAACAATTATGGAATTCGAAAATGGAACTCTTTGGGAACGTTTTACTTTTTAATTTGCGAGACTGTCATTTGTTTTTTTTAATTTTAACGTCCTTTCGAAAATTGTGTGTTGCTATCAAAATGAATTTAAGTCAACAAGAGATTTGCCAAAGACTTCAATTGGCATTTGGTGATGAAGCACCATGTCGTAGCTCTCTGTGTATTCGTGGTTTGGAGAATTTAGACGTGGACGTGATCATCTCCATGACGAGGTACGTGATGGTCGGCCGGCGACTGCGGTTACAGACTAATTAATATTGACACCGTACGACAACTTATTGAAACTGACAAAAAAATTACTTGCCAGCAAATTCGTGCTTTGTTAGGCATTGAAATGAGCCAAGTGCAAAACACTACATGTGCATCTGAAGGTTCGGAAGCTTTGCACTCGATGGATACCGCATGACTTAACGGAGGATCAGAACGTGTCCAGTGGTGCCGTAAAATGATAAAAAAGTTTAACGGAGGACAGTCATCGGCTGTCTATAATATCGTGACAGGTGACGAAACCTGGGTGTACTGCTTTGAACCCGAAAGAAAAAGCCAGTCGGCAGAATGGGTCTTTCCTTTTGAAGATTTGCCGACGAAAGTTAAAAAAAAGTCGAAGCATTGGTAAAAAAATGGTTGCTTCTTTTTTCGGCAAATCAGGACATTACACTACAGTATCGCTTGAAGATCAAAGGACAGTGACTACAGATTGGTACGTCAACACTTGCTTCCCAGAGTCTTAGAAAAAGTTCGCGAAAAGCGTCCTCGAAGCAATGTCCTCCTTCACCACGATAACGCATCCTCACATTCCGCTAAGGTAACAGAAGCCTATTTGAAGGCTTCAAATGTGGAACTGATGACGCATCCGCCTTACAGCCCGGACCGCGCACCCTGTGACTTCTTTTTGTTTCCAAAAATTAAAGACAAACTTAGAGGCACACGTTTTATGAAAGTTAGTATTGTTTCATATTATGAGTATAAATAAATTAGTGAGAAGAGCTTGATTGCAGACTAACTACCAATCAACAGAACCATAAACATAAACCTTACCTACCTAATTTGTTACTTATGAAATTCCTTTGGCTTCTTCATAAAAAAATGTATGAGAAAATTGTAGTGGGTTTGCTATAATCTTCGCAATAAATTTTATTTTACTCTTATCATTATTTTCTTAAACGTGTTCAATCAGTACAAATCTTGAAATAGAACGTAATTCTGCTTACACGTGTGTACGTGGGCAGTGTAGCGTGTCGGGTGCCCACTTTGCCCAGTTGCCCACCGTGCCCAGCAGAGTGTGCCCACCATGCCCGACGCGGCCTCCATCACACGCTGCATGAGGCAACCGTGCAGTGGCTTTCGTCATGTGACGGTGTGGACCTGTCCTTAGGTCTGTCAGTTTGAATGTGATAGTGAAATATTTTGATTTTGAGAATCTGCATATTTTGTTAAAAATAAACTTCAAGCAGGTCTGTAAAGAGGAGTGATAGTCATAGCTTTAATTAATCTTCCAAAAACCTCGTGAAAAATAATTTTAGTCGAAATTTCGTGCTCATGTAAGCAGTTTTTCCACAGTTACCTAGAATAGATTGAAATACATTTTTGCGAAAAACTACTTAGTCAAATTATTTGGTGGGACCAATGGGACTTAAAAACAAAATTACTACATTATTTCTGTTCATACCACTAACAAAATCAGTAGGAACAACAGAAATAAAATTATTATTTATTAAATTCCTGTTCGTCCCACCAATGGGACGACGACAGTAGGACGAACGGGAACACACGTTATGACACAGGAAATTTAGGGATCCGTATTTGGATTCATTCTAAACCTTAAATATATAGGTACAGTCAGGACATCGACAGAAGTTCATAGGATTGACTGATTTGTGTTCCTTAATAATAATGCATCAATGTGTAGCTATATTTGTACCCAATATGTGTTTTTTTTTTTTAATTGATACAAAATTATCTATCAAAGATTGCAGACAGCTAAAATAATAATTCAAGTTGATGCATACATCCTTTTTTAGGCTTACTCTACTCTGCCGGATAGTAAGGTCGCGGGCTGTCATAAAGACAACTTTATACAAATAAATATAGCCGAAAAGTAAGATGGAGATACAACCATATTATATTCACGTAGCCCATTAGGTTTTCAAATAGTCTTCCGTCTTTGTGCCAAAATACCTACTGAACCAAACCTTTAACAAATATATTCGGAGTACGTAAATAGCCAGGAGACTATCAGTTGCAATTACTTTCATTTTGTCAGTTCAAATCAAATCAAATCAAATCAAATCATTTATTTGCTTGAATATGGGTAGGTACATGAGGTGATACATAATTACAGCAGTTCTTTAAACCATATCCTACCTTAATAGGTGTGCAAATATCTAATAAAATAACATAATATATACACATACATAAACTCACGCCTTCTTCCCATGGGGTTAGGCAGAAAATTACAGAACGCTACCTGCTACGATCCTTACACAGTACTTTGACTTCGTTTACGTTCACACATCTGGTAGTACACGCACGGTTGCGATACTTAGTACATTACTTAATTGATTTCAAATACATACAATCACATTGAACATTATTAATATTATATATTATTATTGAAATTTATTAATTATGTAATTTTATTATCATTGTTAAAATTTAAAAGAAAATAAAAAAATATTATTAATTATATTTATCATTTAGATAATCATTAACTTTATAATATGCTTTATTGATCAAAAAACTCTTTAATCTATTTTTAAATGACATAAAATTGGTTGCTTCCTTTATATTATTAGGTAATTTATTATATAATCTAGGGCCCATACAAAATGCACTTTTGTCAAACATAACCGTTCTATGTCGTATTGCTTGAAGTGTACTGGCAAGCCTGGTACTTTTTAAAGTTTCATATTTATTTAAATTATTTCTAATGTCTAATGCTAGTTCATAAATATACAGTGATGGGAATGTCAATATTTTTAAGTTTATAAAGTGTGGTTTACAAGAATCTGTAGGTTTTAATCCACACATTGCCCGGATACATTTCTTTTGGGCTTTGAAGACTCTTTCTCTCTCAGTGGCATTCCCCCAAAACATTACACCATATCTTAGTGTCGAACCAACGTAAGCGTGGTAAGCAGATAGAAGTGCACTTTGATTTACCACTTTACGAAGCATATAGATGGCATATGAATAACGGCTTAATTTTGTACATACTTGTTCAATATGTGTCCTCCATGTCATGTCTGAGTCTAAGTGTAGTCCAAGAAATTTTGTTGTGTTTATTTTTTTTATGTTTATTTGTTCATAATTTATATTGAAAGTACTTAATTTTGAATTTTTATTTTTGAAAGTCATTATAAATGTTTTAGTTAAGTTTATTTTAAGTTCATTTTGATTTAGCCAGTTAACTATAGATGATAGCGTATAGTTAATTTCATGTTCATGAGTCGTAAGATCGTCAGATACAACTATCGCAGTACTATCGTCAGCATACAGAACCATGGAGGATTCGATAGGTTTGGGGAGGTCGTTAATATAAATAATAAAGAGCGGAGGACCCAAAATACTCCCTTGTGGTACACCTTTGCAGACTTTTATTGATTTTGACAAGTGCTTCTTTTCGACTTTTGTGTTATGTGAAATGCTAGATATTTCAGTTTGTTGTTCTCTGTCACTTAAATAAGATTTAATGAGATCTCTAGCGTTTCCCCGTATTCCGTACGCTTCTAATTTATTTAATAATATTTCATGATTAACGCAATCGAAGGCTTTGGTCATATCCATAAAAAGTGCTGAGACATGTTTTTTACTATCCATGCCTTTTAGTACCGTTTTGAGGAAAGTGTAAAATGCGTTGTTAATTGATTTATTTTTCCTAAAACCCATTTGTTCTTCTGCAAGGATTTTATTTTTTTCCATATAGTTATATAAACTGTTATAGATGACTTTTTCAAAAACTTTTGATAAGATAGGTATTAGAGATATTGGTCTATAACAATTAATATTTTCTCTATCTTGTTTTTTAAATATTGGAATGACAATTGATAATTTTAATTTTGTTGGAAAGACCCCATCTTCAATGCATCTATTTATTATGTAACACAGCACTGGCGCTATTATTTCCGCAACCACCTTAATAATTTTAGTACATATTCCATCATACCCCGCACTATTTGTGTTTTTTAGGGATTTTATTATTTGAACAATATTCTCTGGGGTACACGGGCTCATGAAGATTGAGTTTGAGTTATTATATGTAATTCCATAACGGGAGTTTTGGTTAGTAGAGTGGTTATTTGGTACTTCAGTTGTAAAAAACTTGTTGAATTCATTAGCTATAGCAATTGGATCGGTGATTGGTATATTGTTTATGTTTAATTTGTCAATTTTTTTAAATTGCTGGTGAACACTTGTTTTGTAATTATTTATAACCTTCCATGTAGCTTTCGCTTTATTTACTGAGGTTTTAATAAAGTAGTCGTTTTGAGATTTTTGTGTTAATTTAATTATTGTTTTTAATCTTTTATTATACACTTTGTATGAATCTTTAAATAGTTGGCTTGGTGATTTCCTGTATTTCCAAAGTAATTGACGTTTACGCTTGGAGCAAACTCTAATACCTTTTGATATCCATTGTGGTCGTTTGTGTACAGGGACTTTGACTTTTATTAAAGGAAAACAGAGATCATAGAATAATCTTAATAAATCGTGGAATTTGCTAAAAGCTTCATCTGCTGATTTTGCATTGTAAACTTCATTAAAGGCGAGATTTTGGATACAATCAACGAACTTATCCGTGTTAGAGACACTATAGTCTCGTTTATATGTGTACCAATGTGTTATGTTAAAGCTTTCTTTGACTGGATATTGCAGCAGTTGAGCAGTATGATCCGACAGCGCTAGTTCCAGTATATCATACCTGGAGCCCCTTTTATTACAGATAAAGTTGTCAATACATGTTTTACTACCTAATCGCGTGGGTTCATTAATCATTAGTTTAAGGTTATAGCTAGCCAGTAGTTGCTCCATTTCTATTACCATTTTATCCCTTTTTAGTCTATTGATATTAAAATCACCACATATAATAACTTTTTTATTTTTTAAACAAGTTTTATTAAGTATTTCGTTAAATTTAGCAAAAAATATGTTTACCTTTTCTAGTTTGTTGCTGGGGGGTCTGTAAATGTTAATTACAATAATATTATGCTCTAGGAGTTCAACAGCACTACTCTCTAAAATATTTCTCACAGTATATTCCTTTATGTTATAGATTTTAGCCTTGTGATCATTACGTACCAATATGCATGCCCCTCCATTTCTATTGTGCCTAGAATAAGATGAAATTAATGAGTAATTGGGAATTTGCAGTGAATAAGTATCCTCGTTTATCATATTATGTTCCGTTACACAAAGGACATCAACATGTTTATTCTTACGGCTCAGCTCGTCTAAGTGTAACGAAAGTTCATCTGATTTACTTATTAGACCATTGATGTTCTGATGTAATATATATAAGTGATTATACACGAAAAAAACTGTTATCTTTCGGTGAAATCGATGGAGTATCACATTCAGAAACTGTGTTCACTATAATTTGGTTTTCATTTTCATTTTGTTCGTGTTTGCTATTAGAGGTATTATTATTATGGTTAATGTTATCACAGATGAAGTCTGTTTGTGTGGAACTATTCACCATACTTTTTTGAGTGGCGGACATTTTTGTATTATTGTACGTAATTAATTTTAACTTATAATCTATACGTAATATCTCTCTTAGCCAGGATCTGCATAAATTGAGACTGAAGTGTATGCCTCTTGGTAAATGCTTTTCAAAATCTAAATCTAGGTACTGTACATTGTTAAATTTGCTACACATAAACTTCAGTTCATAGTTAAGTTTCTTAATATTTAGGAACCTATTGTATGGAATTTCCGTGAAAATCACATTTGTGTTTGTTACAGATTCAAGCCATCTCATAGTGCTAAATTGAAATTCATGCGGGTTTACATCGTTTGTTCCGCCAGCTACAACTATGTAATCGTCCTTAGTTAACGTTAGCATTTCACTTTTAAAGCTGTCCAACACATTTCGTAGTTTTGCTCCTTGTTTCCACATACACGTTACATAATAGTCCTCTCCAACCAAACGTTGTAATAAACTCTGGACCGATTTCCCTTGGTGATCTGCCATAATTATAATGTTTTTTCGTCTTTTCAGTGACGCTTCTTTAGCGCTCAATGTACCATTTCTGGGTGATTCAATGTTGATAATATTGTGATTTGACAGATTTTTGTGTGTTAGTTTCTTTCCCACAGCTCGCTGATTTTGGTTGTTCAGGAAGAGTTATCATTTGCCGAGTCTGTAGATCAGCAGTAGTATTGTTAAACGGTATTTTAGGGGTGCTCATGTTACAAGCACTAAGTTTTTTTGAATGAGTTATGTTCTTTCCTGAGTCCGGTGTTCGTAAAATTAAACTGTCTGATATGCCTACTTTTTTATAAATATCTATTAACTTCTTACATTTTTCTAATTCTTTTTTTATAGCAGTGTTTTCATAGTTCAAGTTTTCTATTTCTTGATTAGCAGTTTGTAATTCCTCTTTTAACTGGTTTATTTTACATTCCTTTTCACTTGTACTTTGATTCTCAATTGAAGTATCCGGTAGACTGCGAATTGTTGTCTCAAACATTGAATTTAATAGAGTAGTATTACTGCTGCTCAATGAACTTGAACGTTGTCGTTGTTGTTTCCGAATTGTAATATTATCTGTAGAACTATTCTCCATATTTGAAATAAGCTTTATGACTGCAGAATGAATAGTTTGTTATTTTATTTTAAAATTCTACAAATCACAAAAAGTCGGATCTTGTGTGTTCAACTACATTCATTGCGTTATTTACTTTGTTGAGCAGACAAATTTTTCGAACCTATCATCATCATCAGCCTATAGCAGTCCACCACTGGACATAGGCCGGGCCTATTGCATGCCATTCAAGTAAATTTTCGGCAACTCTCATCCAGCTGCTACCAGTGATGTACCTACCTTGCTTCGAACATATGAAGCAATAAATTAGCAACATCCGTCAAATGATGTAGATTATGATAGATAGTGTGTTAAGCAATAAGGGTGCGGGTAAAGTATTTTATTTCGCACAATAAGGGTGCAGGTAAAGTATTTTATTTCGCACAATAAGGGTGCAGATAAAGTATTTTATTTCGCACAATAAGGGTGCAGGTAAAGTATTTTATTTCGCACAATAAGGGTGCAGGTAAAGTATTTTATTTCGCACAATAAGGGTGCAGGTAAAGTATTTTATTTCGCACAATAAGGGTGCAGGTAAAGTATTTTATTTCGCACAATAAGGGTGCAGGTAAAGTATTTTATTTCGCACAATAAGGGTGCAGGTAAAGTATTTTATTTCGTACAATAAGGGTGCAGGTAAAGTATTTTATTTCGCACAATAAGGGTGCAGGTAAAGTATTTTATTTCGCACAATTTTTATCTGATTTGGGTACCATAGCTTATAAGCCTGATACTGCAAGGTAGGTCTTTAGATACTGTAAGCAAGGCTTTACTGGTTCTATAAATGTATTTTATTTACAACTATGTAACGGAACTGTAGGTTTTTGCAATTATATCTCCAAAAATATGCGTTTTCTGGCTATCACTTTTGCCAGAAACGGACAAAACTCTTAGTTACAAAATAAAATATTACAGGTATTATAGATATAATGCGTATTCTCGTAATTTAACGTTTTGTTTCGAAATATACGATGACAGACTCCTCAAGAAACGGAGCCGGAAACTAGTACAAAACCTGACTATGATACCGTGCCAAGTCTCGCATTTAAGACATATTGCTTTGAAAAAATAAAAATATCTTACTTATCAAAGAGAATATAGAGTACCGAGGTTACATATTCTTATTTTTCCGGTGCATGGATGAACTCACCATTATTTTGAAAATACAAAGCTAAGCTTTTAAGCTTGTTAATGTCATAAACTAATTATGACATTAACAAGCTTAAAAGTAATGACTCTAGTATCTTTCTACGGCCCACGACTCCACATGAAATCTTTCAGATAATTCAGTCTTTAAAACCCACCAAATCTGGCGGCTATGATAACATTAATACAAATCTCTTGAAAAGGATTGCACTCTATATTGCAGAACCATTGGCTTATATTATTAACTTATCTTTTGAACAAGGTTGCTTTCCAGATAAACTTAAACTGTCAATAATAAAACCTTTACATAAAAAAGGTTCAAAGTCTGATAAGAATAATTACAGACCTATTGCATTAACTCCTGTTTTGTCCAAAATTTTTGAAAGGGTAATGTACAAAAGACTTCTTAATTTTCTTGATAAATATGATATACTAGCTAAGGAACAGTACGGTTTCAGAAAGAGGAAATCTACTCAATTAGCTATTTTTATGTTGATTAAGTCTATTGTTTCCAGTATTAATTCTAAAATCCCAACGTCTGCCCTCTTTCTGGACCTCAGCAAAGCATTCGACTTTGTAGATCATTCCATACTCCTAGAAAAATTGGACAGATACGGTATAAGAGGTCTGGCTTCTCGGTGGTTCCAGTCGTATCTAAGCAATCGAAAACAGTTTACAAGGGTAACTAAATTCAACAAGAAGAATCTTTGCATAGAAAACTACGACTCACAGCATCGTACAAATCATTTTGGCGTGCCCCAAGGAAGTATCTTGGGGCCTTTGTTATTCCTTGTATACATAAATGATCTGCCCCTCGAGATATCACACAACTGTGTCTTATTTGCAGATGATACGACTGTCATAATTGAATGTAAAAATCTAAATTCTTATGAATCTGAAGTAAATCAAACTCTTTATTTAATAGTTGAATGGTTGAAACGTAACAAATTGACAAGACAAAACTTATATTCTTCAAAACGCCAAACCGAAAAGAGTTTCAGTTTAACATAAGCCTTGACCATAATAAAGTTGAACAAATACAAAGTACGAAATTTCTCGGTATCACTTTAGACGCACATCTCACATGGAAGGATCATATTGACAGTATTTGTAAGAAAATTAATAAATTCGTTTTTGCTCTTCGAAAAGTTAAAGATGTAACAACGAGAGAAACGTCTCTAATGGTGTATCATGCTTATGTTTGTTCCCTCATTCGTTATGGCATTGTAGTTTGGGGTAACTCTTCAGAGGTAAACCGGGTTTTTATAGCGCAGAAAAAATGTATTCGCGCAATTTATGGTATGAAGTGGTTTGATTCCTGTAAACCGATTTTCAAAGCAAAAAGGCTATTAACTGTACCTAGTCTTTATATATACGAAGTCGCCAAATTTGTTAAGGCCCATCCATTCCTTTTCGAATGCAATGATAATAAAAATAAGCGGTTGTTAACGCGATTACCCCTCAAAATGCCGGTCCCTAAATTAGAACGGTTTAGACGTAACTGTGCGTATATGGCACCACTCATCTACAACTCCCTACCCAAACACATTTCTGAATTACCATTTAATAAGTTCTGTCGTGTATTACGGGACTGGTTGATAGAGGAAAGCTTTTATTCTGTAAAAGATTTTTTGAAGAAAAGTTCATGTTGCTACAATTTTTTTAAGGATGCATAATTTTATTTCATGTTTAATTATAATCTATTTTAATATAATTAATAATGTGAACCTCAATTGTATTTATGTTTAATCAATATTCATTAATTCGTGTCTTTATTACTTATATTCTTTAATATTTGCATACCTGTAATTTAGGTGAAATATGTCTCGGTCTATAACTGTTACTATAACAACTCATGTACCATATTTATAGCAAATAAATGATTGATTGATTGATTGAATAAACCCTAGATTACAATAGAGCTCTTTAGAAGCATGTACGGCCTATCGAACGTCAGTAATACTCAAAGAGATATAAAGTATAATAAATTAAACTTCTTTGCATTTTTTTTATTCAGCCTATACTGTCCCACTGCTGAGCAAAGGCCTCCCCCAAATCCATCCATCTTTGCTTTTAAACTACGAAACCTACTGCGAAATTTAGACGCTGTCAATGTTACATTAAATAAAAGCACAAATAAAGATGTGCGTTTTAATAGAAGAATTTATTACGTGTAAGAGTAAGATTTTTCTTTCAACTAATTTTTCACGTCACAACTCACACGCACATGAACCGCACATAAATTCACACACCGCGAACACATGAACATTATCTTACCCAGCATTACCCGGCCTAATGAAATGCGCGGAATACCAGACCTCTTGTTAATGATTTTCATGCTGTTTAATTTGGCCGGGTCACCCGGGTGAGAATTTTAGTCAGTAGTGGAGCTTTTAGATATCTTGGTCGGGAGTGACGTTGTTTGTATTGTGGGTTATATGAATGTAGTGACGGTTCGTTAGATTTTGTAGGATACGGTCATTGTGAATTAAAAGCCCGTAAGATGTGTAATTCTAAAGCCCCAAATTTCATCATCACTAAATTAACAACAGTTTTTTTTTGTTTAGCCTATACTGTCCCACTGCTGGGCAAAGGCCTCCCCCAAATCCTTCCAGGAACTCCTTTCCCGCGCCATCTCAAACCAGCCCTCGCGGTACGCGTTCAGGTCGCCACCGCTTTCTGGGTCGTTCTCGGCGGCGCCGTCCATCTTCAGGCACCCATTGTGTGGAACTTTTGCCCAGCGGTCATCCTGCATGCGGCTGATGTGACCCGCCCAATCCCACTTGAGCCTGGCAGTCTTCTTGCCTACGTCTATTATACCCGTTTCAGAACGCAATAATAGGTGGGTAACAACAGTTACCTAGGTACCTATTATTTCTGCGTTTCAATTCTTACTTGTTATTCCGTATAGAATCTAAATAACAAATACAAACTAAATTCTCAAGTATTTGATCGCAGTTAATACTAGTTCGTCCTTCTACAACTTTAACGGAGCTTTTATGCTTTCTCGGAATAGAAATAATACCTAGTCCTTGAAGAATGCTTATAATAATTGCGCTCCTTTGCGATAGACTGACTATAACGGAATATTTCAGTGCTTTACCAATAATTATGGATATGTGTATAATGCCTTAAACAAAGTTTATATAATGCTCTTGATGACTACCTACTGATGGTCTTATTGATGAATCTAAATTAAAGTATAAAACTGAAGAAAGTTACAACATTAACCGCTTAATCACCGCTAATGAGACACAATCGATTTTCTGTTGTAATGGGCCTTTATCGTGCGACGCCGGCCTTGATCAGTTAAAAAATATTTTTATTGATAATGTAGGTAATGGAAAATCCAAAAGTGTACGACTCATAATGCTCATTTGATTGTACAAAAACCATAGATATTATATTAGACATAGGTGTAGTTTTTTTATTAATTATAATTTAACCTTTTTTGAATAAAAGAGCCATTTTCAATATTTATATAATTAAATATTTATGTATATTTTCCTTCTATGGGTAAAACGAATCTATTAAAAAAAAATTACTCAATTAATAGATTTTTTCCCACGCTAGAGTGTTTTCAGGTTTCACACTTGATTGACGGGATTTTTTTTTTTAATATTTTGATGGTTTTTTTTCGTTTCTACTGCATTACATCAATTTTTGAAAAGTACAGAATTAATCTTCATTAAATGAATAGATCATTTAATGAAGATTAATTCTGTACTTTGGTATATAAATTATATGGTATGGTATACAATGGTATATAAATTAAGTAGGTTCTGTGTACAAGCAAGGAGTATAACAATAGAAACAAATCTAATGCTTCGCATTATGAGTCGTGCAATACGCTCCGATTTTTAAGTAATTATAACATTCTACAAGTACTTAAAAGTTTACGCCATTCACAAGCTACCCTACTTACAGATTCTAAATTGCTTTACTTTATTATTTTGCCTTCCATGAACTACAATGACCTTCCCTGAGGTTTCTCAGATAGAAAATAGACGTAGGAATAAATGCTATCCTTCGCCGATATTTACAATTATTTGTATAGCGTATACATTTTCTACTTCTTGCCAAAACCCCATCGGGTGGACCCTTCAAGTATTCCTTTTGTTAGGATTATTGAGTGAAAGCGAAAAGGGAAAATCCTACAGAACCTTACGTACTCTGTGCGTGACCACTGTAATGTTATCTGCCGCTCCGCTCGGAGATGTGTGTCAGCGGGGGTGCAGGGGGTCTGACAATGTAAGTGAAGGGGTCTAGTTAGACTGATCATGTTTGAATATGGGTAGGTATAAATCGAGTGTGTAGCAGTGAGTCAAGTACGGTCAGCGGTCGGTCTTATGACATGGAGATGATTGTCCGTCCTTTGTTGTATTACTTGTAAATAGACGTCGAACGAATGGGATGCTGACAACGTAATTGGCTCGTATTTAATCCGAGTTATTCTTTTGTAGTTAAATTGAACTAAGTGGCCGTAATGGGATCCTGCCGTTTTGCCGAAAATATTTTGCCAAAATTCCACTACCCAAAAAAAATTTTGCAAACTTTTTTATACCAATGCAATGTTTGGAATGATTTTAGTACGCACATTTTCATTTGGTCAAATTTTTACTTGGCAGAATATTATCAATTGCATGGCAAATCTTAATCTTAGTCTTTAATCAAATAATTTATTACAACAAACAATCTTTAGACAATAAACATTTAGTCAAATGATTTGTTATGAAAAAAATATATAGAAGAAAATATATTTTTTTGGGAATTACATGGTTTTACATAACTATTTTTTTTAATTACATTGCATGGTTGCGGTCGGTCGATAGGCGACGTGTGATGCACGAGCGAGCGAAGGGCACCCCGAGGTTCGGTTTTGTTATTAGGTTACTTTAAGCCCTTTTCACAGAAATAGGAGCCCCGCTGAGCGGGGCTCCGTCGACTTTGGATGCAAGAGCGAGCGAATGAGAATACAAATACCTATACCTCATATCATATTAAACGGGGCCATCGGGGCCAATTGAAATCACAGGCATACAGAAATACTAAATATTTGGCTTATTTTATTTTGCTTAAAGTATGTTATACCAACTGAAATATAAATTAAAATTGGTAAAAGTACTATTTGGTAAGCAAGTTATTGTTTAAACGTTCACTTGCCAAACATTTGGTTTGCGTTTAAATTTTTTGTGAAAAGTTTATTTGCTAAGTAATGATTTGGCAAATGAAATTATGCGGAATTGAAACTCCGCACAACGCCAGCCCAGCACGCTCATGGACGGTCCGGTCGACTACACACCCACACTTTGGATCGTAATATACCTACATAAAGCCATATGTTTATACGTATATGTTGGCATGGGATCGAAAAGTAATTCGTAAAAGAATGCGGGTCATCGGTTATGGGGACCGTTGGTGTTAGGATCGAGGTAATGGCATTTATTTAGAATATACATATATTGTATGTATATAGCAGAGATAAGGAATCTAGTTATTTTTCACAGGGAGGATGCACAATGCACATGTGACGCGGGAGTAGGTCATGTGTTTCATCAAACGTTTTGTTTTATCTTCATCCGAATTGGGGTTGTGTCTCCTTTTTACTGGAAGCAACTGACCATGAACGGCATTTAACGGCACGGTTGGCGCAGTGGTTAAGCGATTGACTGCTGCGCTGCGTATCGCGGGTTCGATTCCTGCACGGAACAAATATTTGTATGACCTACAAATAGTTGTTTTTGTGGCAAAATCTGGCATGACGTATCAACCCATTTGTCTGTTTCATACGTGTCTGTAAATGGCATTTCTAAGGCCTCACTTATTTTCGGTAATATAATTAATGTAAGGTCCTAAAACCCGCACTCAACGGTCTCAACGGTCTCACACGCAGCGAGTAACCCCAAATAAGGTATAAATAGTCGTTACCTCCACTATAAATAGACTGCGGCAGATTTAATCGATGTAATACACTGTTTTACGACGTCACCTACCTTCCTAACTACAGAAGGCACTAAGCCCAGGTACGACGGTTCTAATATTTTTATAATATCATAAAACGCGTTTATCTTCTAGCAATTTAGCTAAGAGCTCCCTGCTCGTGTATTAGTTAGCGTTTAGTTAGAGTATAGTTAGAGTATAGTTAGCGGTAAGTAAACGTAGCGTATGTGCGACAACTTCAGCTCATACTTTAAACCTAATTAGTTATTGCAAAACACGAGTTGAAGCGGTCCTACTTAGTCTTACTTTGGCTTAAGCTATACCTAGTTTCTTTGTGAGCTTTATTGGGTTAGTGTGGAGCTAGGCTGCCCGTTAAAGCTTAAGTTTCGGGTTTGATCTAAAGTTAAAAAAAAACTTATCGAAGAATCGCAAGTCACTTCCTTGTGTTTATACTTGGTGTTGGTTTCCAGAACATGTTTGGATTTCTTTTGTGTGTAATGTTGTGCATTCTATAAATAAGCCAATTCCGCGTACCTTCAACGAGTACCTATAAACAAAAGATAGAAAGAAATCTGCGGTCGCACGTTGCGTATTTAGCAGTGCTACGCGTTGGGCTACGGCGTAGCCCGTCCTGTGCTACGGCGTAGCCTGCAATGATATGAACGCGCGGTCTTCACACTACTGTCGCGTCTTCTAATCTCTAACACCTTGTAAGGTAAGGTGTGTTTACGTTTGTTATTCAGTAATGTGGTTATTTATTTATTAACTATTTTTTTACACAACAGATAAAGAAAACAAGAATAAAATAAAGATTGATTGCAGAAGTATCTTATAAGAAGTTACATTATATTTTTGTTAAAACAGGAGTAACTGCCAGTATTTTTAGGAACCGGTACCATTGGCCTTGGTGCGATACCGGTACTAGAGTAGTGCCTGTACTATTGGTATTTCTAATCAGTGTCGGTACTGTATTTGGAACCGGTTCCAAAACCTGGTTAGCTCAAACGATTTTAGACGATGTGTTTTATTAAATGTTAGAGCACGTTTAAGAAATCGTGATACTCAAATGTAACTGTTATTACTGTACATGGTGTTCTCAATTCTCAATGCCAGTGGAAGCGTTTAAAATAAGTAAAATAAGTATAACTCTTCATCCAGAAGTCCAAGCTCAAGGTCTGCCAACGAGCAATGGAGCGCAGTATACTAGGCGTTACATTAACGGATCGTGTTCGAAACACAATACTGCGCTCCAAAACAAAGATATCTGACGTGGCCTAAAAGGCTGCCTAACTAAAATGGGACTGGGCAGGGCTAAAAGCACAGAATTGGTGTCCTGAGACAGTGAGGCGGGGTCGCGGCAGACCACGTAGGTGATGGCGGGACGAGCTGGATTGGTTCCGAAAAAACTGGAAGGAGGACGCACGGGCTCGCGAAAGATGGAAGGAGTGGAGGGAGGCGTTTGCCCAAGAGTGGGACAGTGTAGGCTAGTAAAAAAAAACTCTTGAAAGCACTTCAAGTTCTAAATGGTATGTCCTAAGTATTTTACTAAAACTATTAAGTAAATGAGAGGGTTTCCAAACCTTTCGCCTGAAGGCTTAGAAAATCTACTTCATCCATAAACATAGGTATTGAGTACTTTAGTTTTACATTCATAACGAGTTTATAGAAGGTTAACCTATAGGTTCAGGTACTCATGCGGATTATATCAGTTTAGTACCTATAGATTAAGATTCAACCCGGCGGCACTCGTCTCTACAGTTCAGTTCGCAACCTCACCGGCTAACCAGCTAACAGGCTTGCGATCTAAACACCCCGATGAAACCCACACCAAAAAACGGCGATTCTCATAAACACTGGGATGTGGGACTGGTTACCGAAAGTTGCAGATTCTCGTATAGTTCCATTCGGCGTGGAGCAGCACCCGCCCGCGACCTCGCCGCGACCTCGCCGCGATTGATTCGGCCGGCCGCATAAAATACGCACATTTATAACATCCCACCCACACACTCTACCCTAGTCACCGAACAGTTTGCCACAAAAAGGGACAAAGGATGTTATACTTAAACCATTTCTTAGAGACATCTCTTAAAACTTGTATTTTAATAATTATATTTTTCTTTGGATTATCATCATTCTCTTGCCCATATACCTACCAATTTATTTAGGCTCGGCGCAACATGTCTGTGTCTTCCATACTTCTCTATTAGTCGTCATCTCGGTAGTCACCCCCTTTCTAACCATATCATCATTCACACTTTCCATCCATCGTTTCTATGGTCTTTCCCTACTCTTATAGCCATCCATACTCAAAACTCTCCTCACGACATTTTCTTCATTTCTTCGTAACACATGCCCATATCATGACAACCGATTTCCACAAAACTTTACAGTTACTGGTTCCACTTTCAGGCTTCCTCTTAAGTACTCATTTCTTATTCTATCGTTTCGTGTAACACCACGCATCTCATCAATGATGGTAACAATCATTGTGCGTTTTATTTTCATAGTAGTGCAGTGTTCACACCAACTGGGGATAATATACATTAACCATCGGCGTTTGAGCTATCTTATTTGAATACGTACACGTTATTAATAAGCTGGCAGGGATGGATGTTCTTAACAAATATTAATGAGAAAAGAAGTACCTTTTTAATACTTGTACGTCGTATCTGCATCGGGGGGCACGGCAGTGCCCCCGCCAAGTCGAGCAAAAAGCGGCACGGCCGTACCATCCTTTTCTCGAAGCAGTTCAAGCCATTTTCGACCCCCTATAACTTCGTTGTGGATAAAACTAGAGACCTGAATTTTCAGTAATCAAGCAGGTATTGTATAAACAATGTATATTTCAAATTGACTTGGCCATCGCCTTCGCATGAAAACACAATGTATCTCACAGTGCGATTGCCAAGTCAATTTATTTATTTAAAACATAGAAGATTTTTAATATTGATGGTCACTACAAGATGTTGTTAGGTCAGCTAATTATGTAATAACTTAAGACAGAAGGTTCCTTAAGTAGGGAGGGAATAAATTAACCGACTTGGTGTTTCATGGATCTCACAACTTTTTACGGTAGAAGAACTGAGTTGCGAGACTTGGCTTTTTTTACAAGTTATGTTTTTGATGGCATCTATTTTACTCTGTGTACATAAATATTCAAATAAATAAATAAATTATATTATTAAGACTATCTGACGTACCCGGGCTTTTAAACTAACATTGTCGCTGACTTGTAACCTTCCACCATGCGCATGAGATATATTTGCATAGTTCGTCCAGACACTACTCGATATAAAACACATGTATCTATTGATTTATGTGCATCCATCAAACATCTATTTCATGTCCTCTACGTGACCCTGACATAGATTGCATCGTCTCTTCGTTTTGGCTTGGTCAGGTTTCACAATTACACACTGATTAGATGTAACACTTCTGTTCTTCCGTATACGATGTCCTGCGCACCTGTAGCTCAACCCTTTTGTTTTAATCCCCTCCAGTTAATATCGTTTGGTGAAGCACGAGGATATAATCAAATAATTTGGCTGGAGCAATCGTTTGTACGCTTATAAGTGAAATATTAATATTGGAGCTTTTTATCATCAGTTTATGTATATTGTGCCTAAAGAAAATTGTATGTTCGTTCATAAAAGATATTTCGTATTTACAAACTTTTCTCGTTTTAGGATCGTGCAGACCGATATCACAGTACGTACTTTATATTCTGTATTCCGTATTTAGGTACTTATGTGACTAAAACCGAATTATCTTTCAGAAAAATTATACTGAATAATCAAGGCAAGACGTTCCCTACAAAATAATTCTGGGTTTCGTTATTAATCGATGTTTTATTTATCATGTAAAATAATTGCATGTAAACCATTATGTATTTCAAGTAGATTGGTGCTTTTGCTGGTTCACTATTGGTTAAAAGCTTTTTGGTAGCTTTTGGTAGATCACACATTACAATGCGCTACCCGACGAGATGCCGATAACCCGCCCCCATGCGTGTTTTTTTCTTACAACTTAAAAGAAAAACGTCTCTCCGCTTGGAATTTAGCTTCGTTTCCCGCGCCCCGTCGCGGTGATCCGTATAAACACCTCTCATTGAACTTTTTTCTATAATTCTTGACCAGAGATAAATCATGTAAGAAAAGTAACCTGAACTGTCTCTCATCATATAATAAAATATCATGTCTATTTTCCCCACATGTAGTAGAAGAGAGGGTACATCAATATAACACAAGGGTAAGTATATTATATTATACTTATGATGTAGTTATCAATATGAAACTCTAAACTTATAACCGCTATCTGATAGAACAAACTCCAACTATAACCTGTAAAAACTCAGTTTAACAACTCCACGTTTGTCAAATTAAACCAGCGACACTTGCATACACCGGTTGATATAACGCGCCAACTTTCGACTCAACCCGACATAAATCATCCCGCCCCCTCTCGTCACCCTCTCGTCACCCGCGGATGACGGGGATGGCGTTATCTTACCAAATTAATTCTACTTACAAATCTTTGTGCCTGCTCCCTTTCACGATGAATGGAACTTCGAGAGAGGTGAACTTTATGTGACTTGACTATCAGTCGGAATTATGCCTTGGTTTGTGTGATTAATTGCCCATGATGTGTGTCAACGGACTCTTGGGTTCATTACTGAAAAACTCCATTAAATGAACAAAATACTTTTCAGTAGACTGTATGAATTTGTGTATGATTGATAATCGTATTCAAAAATGTTTTTTTATTTCAAATTAGACAGTCATCCTTCGCATTTTCTTACTGTTATGGTACCTTTATCAATATCTTTCGTCCTCTATAGCCTTCACTGTAGTGGTACATAAGGCCTAGGCCTTATGTACCACTACAGTGAATCACAGTGATCTAGATCTAGCAATGTAACACGCAATAGTGTCCCACATATGTATATACATACATGTATGTACCCAGCTCAGCACTGAAATCGTTTTACATCGTGTCTTCCAATTTAGCATTTTACCGCTCGCTCGTAGCTCTCACATTGCAAGTAATATAATTTGATGTCGGCCTGTAATGTGTTCCTTTTCTTTATACATTGTTTCCGTTCGTATTTGTTACGCAAATCAATCCCGGAATACCACCGAGGATGAAGTCAACTAAAAGATTCGTACAAACGAATCGGAGGGAATCACGTAATTTATAAAAGCGGGTTCTGACTGACATTGATCTATTAAAAAGATGCCCAAACATCTGATAAAAACACCTTTATAAAGGTTACAGAATTATAAGTGTTTCATATTGAATTGATAACAGAATCAAATATACACTGTACACTTTTATATGTGTTTTTAATGTGTTAACCTAAAAATACACAAAAGTGTAACCGTAATGTATCTGTAACAGATATGAAAGTGTTAACAGTGTTAATAAGTGTAACCGATAAACCCGCCGCGCGTTTTTGCGGTATGTACCGTGCAATTATACCTACAAATGCTTCTTTGTGTTACACATATTAACACTTATTAACACATATAAGGTTACACTTTGATTCTGTAACATTATTGTATTGTATCTGTTCCACTTAGAAGTGTTTTTCTTTTAAAACAGTTTTAAAAAAACCGTGTTAAAAACACTTATTACGGTTACAGTTTGAGTCCCTGATGGAAACAGGCGACACGTGCGCCTTTTGCTTGACGCAAGTCGCATCGCTCGAGGCCGTGACCAGGCCTTGGCTAGTCGCGCCTACCATACTGGACCGACACAAACATACCTACACAGTACACACGCAAAGCTCGTCTTAATCCCTTTCAAGAATTGTTGTTGAAATACATATCAGAGAATGGACCCTTTCAATTACAATCAGGCGCTTAATTAGAAGGGAGCGGGCGAGTGTTTATGAAGGTCTGCCGGGGTCCAAATCAATGGGCCACTATTTAGGACTATGTAGGGTTTTGTCGGCCGAGCATAATCTGCCAGCTTTGGTAATTGGCGCGATTTTGTTTACTTGTTATTGTATCGACTGGTGCTGCTGTGTCGTACTTCATAGTGGCTGATGTTTTCTAAATATAACTTTTTAAAATGTGTCAAACAAAAACTTGATTAGCATTTTATTAAAGAAATAAAAGAACAAACTTGCGATTAATGGCAACAAAATAAATAAAAACACTTTATAAAATTACATAAAATAACATGCCTGTGCTGTCAAAACTAGTAGATAAAAGAAAAATTGTTTATATGCTTTCGTTTCTTTAAACGATCTTGACTCTGAGTTCATTAAAATATTAGTTCGGCGGTGATCGTGTTTGACTATTTTTGCAGATAAAACCTAAAACTATCATTATTTATATTTTTTTTACGGAAACTTAATAAGATCATTGACACCCCAAATTGTCAGATTACATTTCATTAATCACCTGAGCGTGGCGTGGTAAGCAGAACGCTTGACCTAGTCTCACAGAGCACCGCGCACCGGTAGCTTACCCTCCGTGACAGGTGCGCACTTAACGTCGCTCTCAGGCCGCTCATACGATAAGCACTCGAGTGGGATTCCTTACTGCTTTAACGAGAATATCTGCTTTAAAAGTGGAAAACAACAATTTAAAGAATGAACATGATTTTCCATTTGATCGTGATTTCATCATGTATCTAATTGATGCAGACTTTGTGTAAATACATGGAATAATAAACACAAAAAAGGGGATAAATCTGTAGGTAAATATGGTGACAGAGAGAAAACCTCTATTATTTCAAAAGGTTGATATTTTGAAGGATGGCGAGACAGCTATATATCTCTGGCTTTTCAGAAGATCAGGCACATTGGCACATTGGTGTTATTTTCTACATTTGGCCTGAAAAAAACTATACAAAGTTATAGACTACACAAAGCGTTACCTATTTGTTTTTAATAGAAAACATTACAAAAGTAGCATTAGGGTCTTTTTCCTTCAAAAATATATTTTATTGAGAATGTAACAACATCGTATTTAGTAAAACGACACGCAACCTGGCTTATTGTGCCAACTTACTGAACTTATAATGAGATGATGAAGCAGTTCCACAACTCGCGACGTGTGAGTTACGTAATTAGCAGCTCCTAATGAGCCGATGTGTAACACAATACGTGGAATATTCAAGAAAGCATGAGTAAACACACACACACATATAAATTAGCTGTGACCCGCGAATTTGCTCGCATATCTACTAAGTTATACATCCTGATAGAGTTGCTCCGGGTACCAAGATTCCTTTCCCAGTTCTCAATGTTTAAATTATTTCCATAATAATTATGAATAAAGAAAATAATCTTGACCCATAACTCATTAAAAATGGGGGTACCACTAATAGAATCATAACGTTCTAGTCGTTGATAAAGTGAAAATATGTCGCTGAAGCGGAGAGCATCACTTCGTACACAGCATTCCACTTTCCTTAGAACTCATACAAATGGCTGGTAGGTACATATCTAATCCTTTTCTATGCCCGCACAGCGCCTGTTTTCCATACTATGAAAAGTCCGCTATATCCACACAATGAACTTTCATACCCGTTTTTCTATGCCTATTATTTCAGCAAATAATAACACTTTTATGTATGAATAAACTTCCAACAGTATGGAACAGGGTGCACTTTCACATCTAATATATTACCTCCTGAATGCTACACTTAAATAAAATTCATGTACCGGATAAATTATTCCGCAAACTTTATCTTGTTTTTGTAATATCTTAAGCAACGGGCAATCACTCCGGGCATTTGCCTAAAATATTGCACATTGTGACTTATCCGAGCAGATATTTTTATACGGACATCAAAAAAGGAAGGCTGTTCTTCTTTTATATTTTTAATACCTTCTACCTGAAAGTATCTCGGAGCAAGTAAAACGTCGGAGCAAGTAAAACGTTTACTGCAATCAATAAACAGAAAACATTCCATTAGAATATCGATGCGGGGATAAAAACGGATAAATATAAAAGGGTGTTGGTATAAACAGGCGAACGCACGTAAATTTGGCGATACGATAAACCGCGGTCCAATATCGTAGAGAATGAATCCCGAAGACAAATTGTGTGGGATCGCGCGATAAAACGCGCTTGCCGGCGCAATATCGCGCGCCTGCAAATAAACTCGCGCCGCGACTGTTTGTACGACGGAATTAAACGCCGCCAAGTGATCGCCTTGTTTATGTACACGCTGCTATGTATCGGGGTAACATAATACGCCACACGCTTTTAGGTTGTTATAGGAAATTCGTATCGAGAATTGAAAATTAAATGGATACATATTAATATTACGTGAAAGCTGCCTAGCGGGTAAGGCTCGACCTGGTTAGCCCTCGAAATACAACACATAACGATCACTGCCAAACATTCTCGAACTATAACTTTAACTCTTCCATTCTGCGCTAATAGGACAGAACTACAAATCACACAACGAATAAGAGTGCGCGATTACATGTACCATGGCCACCGCCGCCGGTTCGGCAGCGGTCGGCGCATCAATCATCCGTAATTTGACGCGGCTAAAACGCGTCTTAACGCGGCTAAGTGTGGTGCAAGTACAAGGTTGTAGCGTGGGGAATATTTACTTCAACAAACACATCAGATGTCGAAAGTTTTCCAAAAAAATTAAATATTGCAAAGACACATGACGCTCAAAAGTAAATTTCCACACTAACTTAGTTTCAAGGTTTCTCATTACTAGTTACATCAGAATTTAAAATCTTATTTCGTTTGATGAAAATAAAAGGCTATGAAGTAAAAACGGCTTAAAAAAGTACCACAACAAAAAGAAGTATCAAAAAATCTCTTCCGTTCATGACTCACATGATTTAAAAGAAAATAAACACGTTGTTCATATTATTATAAATGTTGTTTTAACTGTGCAAAATAAAGCAATTATTGTTGCGCGAAGAGCGGAACAATTTGTTGCCTACAATAGCTGTGCACGCGTTTAAAGAGATTGCCAATCAATCCCGTTAACCCGGGATTATGAACCGTGACGATTTAACGAGAAATGTTCGGGCGCACGGGAAGCGGGACGCGGGACGCGGGACTGCGCATTGTTTTTATTTTATTTAATTGTAGGTGAGCCTTTGCTTATCGTTACGATTTGTTCCTTATCGCACGCTCCGCGGCGTCTCAAAGAAATGTCGACAAATTACAATTGAGTAAGAATTCTTCTTTGTCGCGGCTCCAATTTGTTTTGTAAAAAGATTACAGCCTTCGAGTTTACAATAAAATTGCAATAAAGTTGTAGGAGTTGGATCAAAAATATTACGTTACAGTCCTCTAGGAGTCGTTAACTAAGTCGCCAGAGAATAATTCTGTCTGACCTATTTAGCTATTTCTGCCACAGATTTATTACAGGGGAATTCTTTCAAGAGGACAGCGATTATTACTTATTTTCGTTATAGTACAGACAATAAAGTCCGGTCATCCCAACGGCGACATAAAACAAAACCCATTAGAACCCCGTAAAGTTACGACCCTATAAAGAGTTCTCCGTCATTAAAACAAAAAGTTAATAATCATATGATAATTTATACGTAACAGTGTAGCATGCATTTTAATTAGGACAGTAACTCAAGTCTGAAGTTGGACCGCTCCGAGTTGCCGGGTATCCGGCGCTGGAGTTGAGGTGATAAATAGTGTTCCCGGTCACTAAATCACACCTTTATATGAAGGCATCCGAATTAAGGCGCTTCCACAAACGCTATTCTTATCCGGGATTGTAGTGTCACCTTTGTGTTGAATTAGAAAAATATACGAGGGCTCGTAATAATATTATAAGGAGAGACGCTTTTACAAAGCTACCTCGTGATGAATTACAGACGTAATATTTATGCGTTCACATATAAAATAAGTCAAGAAATTGGAGACGGCGTAAATTAAGATTTTAGTCTTGGGTTTTTAGGACCAAGTTTTTAATCTTAATATCTTTTTACAACTATTCATCTTTGTTTATATTACTAATAACTTATCTTGGAATACTTATATTATTTAGATATTTTCTTCGTGCAATTTCAAATACGTATTCTATTTGACACCAGCAACCACAGTTTTGATTCAGCAACCACAACGCTCTAATTACACCTAAAACAATACGGAATCAGAAATGTTTATTTTTCTAAATTTTCCTGTTGTGTCCCACTGAGGGGCAGGCCTTTCCGTCTTTCTAAACATTGGAGATTTTTTGTTGGTTGGTATACGTAAGACAATCCTTTGTACGAATCCTTTCCAATATTTATTTATTTAATACTTTAAGCACACAAGTGTACAGAGGCGGACTTAATGCCATAGGCATTTTCTACCAGTCAACCTTTGGGTGATGCAGAGATAAATATTGGTCGCTGCTAACCTGCATGCCCGACGCCGTGTCCCCGGCGCGGCGCGTGCTAGTGACGCCAGCGCCATCCCGGCCACGTGACTGTAGTTATGACGCGCCCGTGAGCCCTAGATATTGTGTATGCGGTGCGAGCAGACACCTGAATGGATATTGTGTGTCGACTCAAATAACGAGTTATTTGGTGAAGGTGCGCGAAGCAGCGGGTTTCTAAATAAGATGTTATGGGTTATTCTACCTTAGTGTAACAATATCGTAAAATAAACTGGCTTATTTCAAGATAGCCGGTCGTCAGTAACCTGTTTATTTTCATGATTACATGTATTTTCTACTTGAATCATGATAGCACTATACCGTGCCGGTAATACTATTCCAGCATCGGGTAATCCCGATTTCAGTTGCGTGATTTAAGCCATACATAATTACTACTTCATTATTATTCACTCCTCTATTAAACTACAAATGAACGATATTATTATAACCAACATATAGCTTCCTATTAATCACGAAACATTTCTCTATTTCAAGGAAATTATGTAAGCCAGCACAAATACACATCCAATGTTTTGTTAATAATTAAAGTTTCGTGTAATCTACACGCTCACTGCGTATGGCAAGAAAATGTCTCGGTGCAACCCTAGCCGTAAGGTCGGGCACACATTACCGATTGAGTTGGCGCGTGCGGCCGATTGTACAGACTCTCACCGCAACACTGCGACTCGGAACTTGAGAGGCTGCGTCTCGATCGCAGCGAGAATTATCGGATTCACGTTATAGCATAACTTTAGTCATAAGATGTATTATCTTTGTAGGCCATACGGCGTGTAGTCGCAGGTAGCGTAACAGTTGTCACGCGTGGAGAAACTTACGTGATGCTCCAGATCTTGATACGGCTTTAGTAATAACACGTCGCTAACTATCGCTTGCCTAGGAGATTGCGAACTGCGTGGCCCGATATACCGGCACAGTTAAGTTAGAAGATTGATCTTACAGAATGAAAAATGTCTTGTAGAAGGATAAACATTGGTATTTTTTGTAACTTTGAATGGTTTGAAATAGCTACGAATTTGTTAGGGAAATTAACAGTAAAGAAATATAGTTATTTTAATGTACTTTAAAATAAAGGAGCCTTCTTGCAATTTGCTTGCACTATTACAAATAACAACATGAAAAATTGTACGAACACTTCCGTAAACAACAAATTCCAGTACACTTATAATCTGCAGCCTACAATGCCACTAAGCACTATCATCCAGCGCTCGGTGCAATGTAAACTCGGTAACGTTTACATAAGTACAGTCGGAGCGGCCGCGCGACCGCAGCGCCGCCACGCCGTCGTGTGGTGCGCTCTGGCACTAAACCTACGGCGCACTGCCAGGGCTGCCACAAGGAATTACTAAAGTACGAAGTTATATTGTATAGGAGTTATAGAGTTTTGGCAATGTGATATCTAGTTATAGAAGTAATTATTGTAATTGGAATTCCCAGAAAATATCGACGATAATATTATTTATGTGAAATAAACTTTCATGTTCAGAATACTCCCCGTAGCGTAAACGATACAGATTTCTAAGAATCCAGCTTTAAGATTTGTAGACTTTTCGACATTTAATTAAAGTTGAGAAGTCATATAGGTAGATTCAGTTTTATAAATGTTTGCAATAAGTATAAAGGCTTCAATTGTCTTTAATGATAATTGACATTCAAGCAGGCGGCCCTTGATGATAATTGATCACCGCCACCTGGAAATCTGTGAGACCTAAGTACCAAAGTTATCGCATTGCATTGTTCACCCTAGATATCAAGTTGAAATGTTTCAGGTGCCTGTAATGTTATGATATACAGCAATGCGGCAGAAATAGGTACCTATGGTGTTAGTACTTCTCCAGACAAGTTCTTTCACAAAGAGTCTACCACCACAGCAATCCATGTAAACAGGGTCAGGTCATCTTAACTTCTTCTTATTGAAATAATCCAAATTAAAATAAATTTAAACAATCTTAAACGCTGAATAGAAAACCAGGTAATGTAAATACGACCATTGACTTTTCAAAAGTCAAACATTTGCCCGCAAAGGATTTCAGTACATTATGTCACAAGATCGTAATACAAAATGAGCCATTATTTCTCTTTGATAGGTAGCGTTAAGCCGAAAAATTAAATTCATAATCACCGCCCAAACGTTGAAAAGGCTCTAAAGTTTATTTAACAGGGGCTTTAAGAAATGCCGGGACTCAGACTTGTTTATCCGAGATGAAAGATTTGACGGCGCAAGTGGTAAGCGATAGGATTGCGAGGAGGCTGGACGATGCCTAAGGAGCTGTAAGAAAGGTTAGAGGTTAACTGGGATTTTCGTTCAGCAAAAATTACATAAAAGAATATAATTTATTCTCAATATAGAAAATAATTTGTATAAGATTGCTTTCACCAGTTCTGTTTTAATACCGTCTTGAATAAATATGATTACAAAAAGGTAGCCTTTTAAAGAAAAAGCCTTCTTACGCGAAGTATATACCTCCAAAATCAAATCAAATAAATTGCTGGCATACTTACCATTTTATTAGCAAGAAAAATATTTTACGAGTTTTCGCTCTTCACGAGGCGAGACAGTTTTCATGATTCATTAGCTACAGCAGCTTCCCGCGGGGCTCGTCCGTGTTCGCTCTCGTCTCACACTTCCACCGCGGCGGGCACAAAGCACCGTTGTATTAAGTCGTAAATTAATTTCACCTTCGTCCCGCGGAGGCACGGGTCTCCCAGTAATGAGGTGCACCCTATACTTCTATTTACAAAACTCGGCCGTATAAAAACGTAAAGGAAATTGGTTTCAGCGAAATTTAGCTGAAGCTCTTTAATCCTATTTTACAATGAGCCTTACTTCATTTACAAACGGAGCAGATAAGCCCGAGTTCACATTCCAAATATTCGTTTTGTTGATCTTTTTTTAGATAAAGCAAGCCCTGATATCTGTGCAGTTCAGTTGAATCTCCTCTCCCGCTATAAAAATGCGGTGAATTATCTGCTTCAGAAAATTGTGTGCGATCCAAATCACGTTTTATTTTTCTAATTCTGTTTTCGTTTAGATTGCCTTGCGATATTTTTTTTCCTAACTTCATCAAACAAATTCCATTTTGTGCAAAATGAAGCTAAGAGCGCTCGTAACAGCATCGATGAAAATTCAATTTAGAAAAATCACGAACTTTACGACTAGTGAATGAACGTCGAGATAAAATTATTATGTAATTTAAGTGAAT
Organism: Oligia latruncula; assembly: GCA_948474745.1. Lineage (NCBI taxonomy): Eukaryota > Metazoa > Arthropoda > Insecta > Lepidoptera > Noctuidae > Oligia > Oligia latruncula. Next base: position 593,875 of record OX419699.1, read on the forward strand.
AGACACATAAAATCATCGTTATAATAAAAGGCATTCATTTCGTTTTAAGCCCAAAAGCGATAATAATTTGTTCAATAATTTTATGATTTCAAAAGGAATACCATTAAACGAATAACATTGAACGAAACGCGTAGGAATGTAATTGTTCGTACACCGTACAACAATTGATACAAGCTAATGACTTGCGAAATTAAATCAAACGAACGAGTTAAAAGGACTGAAATCGCATTAAAATCCAAAACGACACCAACAAAAAAGGTTTTAACTCCAATTATTACCCATTCCGTATCTGTCTTACACGGGACCGTGAGCAAAAAAGGGACGAGGGGACAAAAAGAGCCCGCGATAATGGTCCCACGCACTACCGACAGCCTCGGGCCATTTTAGGGTTTAGTACAATGGGAACGCTTGAACGGTAATCGACGTTTTATAAGAAGCACTACAGAGCGGTTACGTCACCGCGACCTTTTCACTGTACTACTTGATAGCCTTTGTGTTGCTCTCATTAGAGCCACTTTGGATTCTCTTTCAGTGACTGAGCTTCTATCGGATAATGCAGTTACGACAGATATAGGCCTTTTGAGTGGCTTGTACAAATTTCTCACTTATAAACCGTTCCTTTAAACCTTTTTACAGTCAAAGAGTTCTGCAAGTAATACAGTTTTATTTAAAACTGGCTTTGAACGCGGTCCAAGAAGTCAATCGTAAAGCGGTTTCTCGCTGATTCATACAAATGCGTCGCACCGTGTTGTCGCATGAATTTTGTAACTCGTTGGAGCTGTTTTGCCAATGTGGCAAAATATGAAAAAACGGTGAGAAAATTGCTATACTCATCATCATTACTCACGCCAGTGACAAAAGAAAGACTTCTAGACTTGGTAGCAAAAATTTGATAGCTGATCAAACATACATCTTTGCCATTTGCGGGCAGTCTGAGAAATTTGATAAGCGCCACTCGCAAAAAGCCCGATTTACTTAATGCAAGATAAAATTTAGACATCCTCACGGTAACGGTAAGGTTGTTCTAGAAAATTCCCTTTAGAAGCGGAATATTCGAGCAGGAGAGGGGAGCACTCAACGGAACGCTAATGGCATCGTTTTAAAAGGAAACGAAAATAATAAATTATTGACATCATCTTTTCTATCGCGCCTTGGAAATTATTTATTTTATCTGTACAGTGTTAATGCCGGCGTCGGTTGGAAATAATGCTTTTTGCACCGGTCAATGAAATGGAAACAGATGTTAAATGTATGAAATGCTGATGGAATTTCCGATAGCGGTGAGATTTATTCCGTGTTTTCTGCGTATATTGTGATCGGATTAATACTGCGTCACTGTATGGTGGGTTCAGATGAATATTGAAACAATTTTTTTGGATAAAACCGGAATCGTTCTTTATGAGTAATTCCTAAACCCAAACACAGGTGAGTATTCAGTATTTGAAGTAGTATCAATACTCGGAAAATGTTTGTCGAGTTCACAATCAATTAATTTAATTATGCCATTTTAAAATTAGAGGAAAATTCAACATTTCATATTATTATTTAGTTATCTATATTATAATATAATTTGCAATTCAGTAGCAATGTAATTGCAAACGGACTTTTGAAATGCAAACATGGAACACGATCAACAAACTACAACATGACCAAAACGAAATCTGTAACTGAAACAGACGAAGTACCACTGAACTTACAAACTCAAAACAGTTCAGTTAAACTAATTGTACAATACAAACAATGCGGTAACCGTGTGGTCCTAACGATCGCTGCAGGTGGAGCTGTGGAGCTCGGAACTAACAGGACAGATACAAGTAACAGAGTATACAATACGGTCGCACAAAGGAGGCATCGTATGAGATAACAAGGGGGAGAAGTAGCGGCCCCATTACGCTGCCTTGAGGTACTCCACCCTTTAATGAAGGCTAGGACACCGCTAAAGTGAAGTGTTCTTGTTGCTTTAATGGTTTTATTCACACGTTTGGTGTGGCTTTTAATTACTTTATAATAATAAAAAGTGACATTAATGTTTTTGTGTATCTTCGAATGATTTTACAGGTGTAAGCCTTATGTAGAAAAGCGATTATAATGTTGAATATGCAAATAATTATTTGAGTACCGAAATAAGAATGTTTTATTTGGCAACACACATTGATAAAATATAGTTTCACTATTATACATAGTTACGAACTTTATAAATTGGTGTTGACAGATGAAAATAAAGAACAGTGGTGTGCACGGGGTTGGTGCCAAGTGGCGATTGGTGCAAAGACCTACTGGCGACTAACAATAATCTGGCTTTGGCACGCGTCCGACTCAGCGCTACCGTGTTGGGATATTAAGCTTCGCAATGTGATTTGACTCGCCACATTGGTCTGGTGGCATAGCACAGCTGCAAAACATGTGGACCTGTATATAATGCTTACGTCAGCAAAAACTATTTTTAATTTAGCAGATTAATATGTCGAAAAAAGACTAATAGTGATGTATGGATAAAAAAAACATATTGCGCCGGGGCATTTGATCACTGTGGCTTTGTAATAATTGAAATAAAAAGAAAGTATAACAATCCGTGTAAATGGCTGCTATTTATGTAGTTTTCACGTTTACAGCGTGCTCTATCACATGAAAATTAATTCAAGTAAACGATGTCTCCAAACACAATACTTGAACAATTTATACGTGTTTGCAACAAGTTTGTGATCAAAATAAATTTATCGTGAGATTAGTGCCAAACTCACTCACGGATCGATTTAATCACGAGCCTCTTCAAACTAATGGGTGAGGCCCACTTAATGTACAAATAGGCTGGTCGGATTGTAATCTGGATAGAGATTAGGCTGGGATTGAGGAGGTCATCGCACAATTCTCCCCGACGGTCATCAATGTAGCGCACTATACAATGATGGTATTAGTTTCAACCGCAAGGTTCACTTCAATGTCAGCTGATTTCTGTATTGTTTCGATTACCATTCGAAGATTGACTGATAGATTTACCTTAAATGAAACTGAATAACTAAGAAACCTTTTTATAATTAAAATTTTAATGATAGCATTCTGATGTATGTACTAGCATTAAACTACTAAGTATGTTCACAAAATAATTGAATCTAATTTTAGAATATGTTCACGTAACTTTTTGAGAGTAGACCTCATAAATAACATCCAAAATTTAAGGTCACATTACGAAAAGCAGATTTCATTAAAATCTTTCTTCTTGTCAGAATATTTTTCATAAAAATATTTTAGGTAAGTTTTAATAAAAACCGGACAAGAGCGAGTCGGACTCGCGCACCGATGGTCCCGTACCATCATATGTTTTTAAATTTTTACCGGCGAGCTACTTACTAGATCTCGTTTAAACCAATTTTCGGTGGAAGTTTACATGATAATGTACATCATAATTTTTTTTTAGTTTTATCATTCTCTTATTTTAGAAGTTACAGGGGGGGGCACACATTTGACCACTTTGGAGAAGTGTGTCTCGCGCAAACTATTCAGTTTAGAAAAAAATGACATTAGAAATCTCTATATCGTTTTTGAAGACCTATCCATAGGTACCCCACAAGTATGGGTTTGATGAAAAAAAATTTTTGAGTTTCAGTTCTAAGTCTAAGTATGGGGAACCCCCATAATTTATTGTTTTTTTCTATTTTTTGTGAAAATCTTAATGCGGTTCACAGAATAACTCTACTTACCAACAGTGTAGCTCTTATAGTTTCGGAAAAAAGTGGCTGTGACATACGGATGGACAGACAGATATGACGAATCCATAAGGGTTCCGTTTTTTGCCATTTGGCAACGGAACCCTAAAAACAAGTAATATTCATAAGCGACGCGTCGGTATGAAATAGTTTTATATAACATAAGTACGGATGGGAAATCATCAAATGACCCCTCCCGCTCTGGGTGGAACGGAAGGGAGTGTCAGACTCTTACTGACTAAAACCCACCCATGTTCCTTCTTTAGCCCTTTATGTTCCGGGCCAGCGGTAACCCCTTCGGACAATCCCGCTGACCCGGCAGGTTTCGGCCCTATGGGGCCCCTCCTCGATGCTGACATCTCTTTGAGGCGCGCGTGGAACACGTACGCGCCGTCCGGCACGGGCCTGGTCCTGATCGGACGATGAGCTACCCATTACTCTCCGCCCGCAGGCCTATTAAACATACAGAGAATATCTTGACAAGGTTAGTTTACCATTATCGTATAGAGAATCTTCGTCGTAAACAGACACAGTATTCAGTTGGAAAACGATTCGGTGTATGTGCGTTATGGATGAATTCGAAATTGATCGTAAACTATGTTAATTATTCCGCTGCGACAAAGGAGTGCGGCGCTCCGGCTTTGAAGTTTGACATATTAATGACCTGTACTAAGTCAACGGAAACTCCACTGTGCTCATAAAAGCTTTTAAGATGTGTATCCTCTTGATAATCGACTTGGTCGGGGGATATTAATTTAGAGTTATGTCGAGAGACAAAGTAAAATGAAATACTGTCAATGAATTTCCGTTAATTACTTGTTGTTTACGAGTTGCTTTTAAATATTATGACTGAAATGGGTTTTAATTATTTGAGCACGAAATAAACTAATTAAAAAGTATGTTAAATAGTACCTAAGTACATACTTTCAGCTACAATGAGGATTACTTGGCACTAGACTGTTTTTACTAAGCTAAGTTTTGTAATTTGTAGATAAATTAGAAAATTATAAACTTCATTTGTGTTCAAAATTTAAGCAATTTTTTAAAATTACATGTCCACGAATTTGAGCGTTCACCAACTTTAAAATTATAACCATAAGAAGTTACAAGTAGCAACTAATCGAGTCTGATGAGCAAGGTCAACAACTTTTAATTATAACCTACTAATGAAACTTAACGTAAGAAGACTTAGGTTCAAACTCTTACCACTAAAACATTCATTTACTAATTAGGGGAGTGGAGATAAAAAACCTCCGTTCTCTGCCGGAAACAAATTGTTTTACAGTTGAAACTGTGTACTTTGTTCTTACTGAACTTTCTAGAAGTAACGTCAGTGTTTTTAAATTCTGCGGGGAGCACTGAGCACTTTTACATGTAAGTTTTGCTGGAAAATAATATTTTACAAAACGCTGCTTGTATTTTGACGTTGAAATTATAATTCTTTGTGAAATTGAAGATACCTGCAAAATGTTTTGAAGTATTATTTTATTCTACGTAAAAAGTATTTATAACTTCATTTTCTGCATCGATACCACAACAGAAGTAATAAAAAAGAAAAAAAAAGTATATTATGTAAATGAAATGGTTTGGTAAAAGTGGAAGTATTTTTTCAAAGAACACAACTTAAACATGTGTAAAATGTTGACACGACACATAAGAGTTTTGATAGAAGCCTCTGAGGGAGTACTAAAATCCTGCTTAAAACAGGCTCAGAAAATTAGGCGGACGATTTAATGTTATTACGCGTAATATCGCCAAAATTTATGGTAACGTCACACCATCGCACAGTTCTCGTTTACATGGCGCGATGGCGACACTCGTCGTGAGCTCGTGGCACAACGCGCCCCCTGGGGCATGTTTGACAAATAGAGATCTCGTGCACCGAATTTGGCTTGAAAAAAATTGTCGCGGAACGAGCTCACGAAACCTATATCTACAACCAAATTATATTGACCTTCCCTGACTCCTTGAGGCCGGATTACATTGAGAAGAAACGGGTAAAGCTACCCGTGATGACAGGTCACGGAGCGTTGGCCGTGATACGTAGACTGCAATAAAGTAAATTGCTCGCATTTGCTATACGTATTTGGTACAACGAGGATCTTTATGGCGCCGATAATGTTATGGGCAGGTAATGTTCTGTTTCGAATGTACGAATGGACGTTTCATTGGTTTACGATCGTCTTTGCGTTCTTGATATTCTTTTGTGTGACGTAAAGTCGCCGACTCGCCGCGCGCCGTAAGGATTAACAGTTTACGAGCACATTCAAGATTTTACCTTTGAAAGTACTCTAATTATTCTAATATTAGGTATTTTATGGGTTTCTGTAATTGGCTTTATGTCTCATAAACTATTGTTATGCTTCTGTTAAAGCTGTTGGTTCTCCTATAAATAAATAAATACTATTATCAAGATATCGCTTAGGCTTTAGTTGGCCTGACGATATTTTAGTGTTCCGTTATTTCCTTTTATTATTTTTTTACATAATAATGTTGAATCAAAGAGCTTGAAGTTTTAATATTAAGTCAGTCATGTAAAATAAACAACACAGCAACATCCATTTGGGTACAACTAATACTTGCGTTTAAAACTTTCGACATATTTTCTTCCAAGACAAAGGTTGCGGAGCCATCCATCTTGAAACCAGAACCACTACCTATCTATTAGAACTGCTAATTAATTGATCTCTTTACTTTGTTTCTCCGAAATTGAAGGTACGTGGAAGGTCGTAGTTCTCACCATTGTTCAGACTCCCTATTATTCTAGTTTAGTAATTGGTAATTCGTGGAACGATATCGAACTGTGCGTGAGATTCCATATTAGCTGTATTAGAATTATGTATATATAAAATTATATTTATTGCAGCAAATTAAAATAATAAGTAAGTAAATAACAACTCATACCTAATTAATTAATAAAAATAACAAAATTATATCCTAACTCAACTAAAACTAGGTATACTTACACAAACATTCTGTACCTAAATAATGTTGAGGGTTTACCTTAGTTGGCCACAATAACAATAATATCATCCATAGTTACACATAATATATTACGATATCTACAACATTTAATAACTGCCAGAAGATGGCAAGTAACGTTATATTTATTTAGTTCGGTCGTTGAACCTCAGCAGGAGTGTCGGTAGCCAACTACGAACCACTCGCGTTTCTGAACTTATCTTCTAAAAACTTTTGGCATTGGTTTATCCAGTGCCAAATCAGTGCTCATTTAATTATATAACTCCGCACGATCTCTGCAGCATTTATTTTTCACACTACATGTCCTAGTTCTAGAAAACGTAGATTTTTCCGTTCTTTTCAAGTCTAGGCTGATATAAAATTTTATCTGCTATTGATAGGTGCTAGCGGTGCAATGTCGCAAGCCGAACAAAAAGGAAGGTAGGGAAGTTAGAGTTTCTATAGACGGAGTGAGGCCAATCGAGGTTTATTTTAGTTTGCTCTTCAGGGATAAGCTCCTCTCTACAGGAGGCAGGAGGTAGCATCGGGAAGTGTTCACGTTCCCGGAGGAACTGAATAGAGATGAATTTAATAAAACTTGTCTAGCTTTTGCATGTAAAGAGGTAATTACTTTACCGAAAAGCCAATATTACATACGAGTATCCCTTTATACATCTGTAATTAATAACACGAGCTATTTCTGTAACTGCAATATGTGATGAGCATACGATCCAATTTTATGCACTACCTCATTACTTAACTTTTCATAGTACAAATGCGATTTGTTTTATTGAAATTGTGTTGAATAGACGACCGTATGTTGAGCAGTACCTCATCATTTAATTTTTCGTTGCACGGATGCAAGTTATCCAATAAATTGTTTTTGATCTGGATATATAATTAATTTAGTATGGATGGAACTTAGCTTGTTTAAAAAATAGTGTCTAAAGATTAACCCATGACACAACTGACATTAATAATGTGTGTTGGTGTTATTGATGGTCGAAAGCCCGAAAGTCTGACAACCAGTCTTACCAAGGGATATCGTATTACCCAGTAACTGGGTTGTGGAGGTCAGATAGGCAAAGATAAAATACTGGTATTCAGCTGCATCCGGTTAGACTGGAAGCCGACCCCAACATGGAAAAAGGCAGGCAGATGATGATGATGGTGTGATTGATGGTTATATAGGGTCAAATTAAGTTAGCTAGCGAAACTCCGTGGACGTGATGGTTACCGATATCTCAACACGACCAAACTAAATAAAATAGATTTTCTCAACTCACACTTCAACTAACAAAACATCAAGCGGTCGTTGAGCGCTAACAAGAAAACCTTAAATCCTTTTTGTTTTTATTTTATACGCACCACGTCTGCGAAGTTTCGCCAGCTAATATAATTTCACCCTGTACATTCTAGCGAGTGGGGGGGGCGTTTATTAAAAAAACAAAAGTCAAATCTTACAGGGTGAGAAATTCACGGTAATACAAATTACACTCATTAGAGACGAATATAACATCATCTTAGAGGCCGTCAACTAAATTGTTGTCAGACCAAATATTGATCAAGACTAAGATCTCATAATCCGCATATCGGTTGAACAAACACAAGCCACGCACAGTAAGTGCCTCCCATGTGTACATCAAAGGAATGCTGCGTATGTTTCATTAATTATATCTGGTTAGCATCGAGTTTGTCGAGACGATCGGTTAGCGGCGGGTTGGCCTGTTAAGGTCAACGCACAAGTAGATATAAGTACTGCAAAGGATTAGCATTGCCTCAACTCGACCTTCAACTTGAATTTCAGGATTATTGCTATGAACCTCTGTACTGGAACTTGTAGGTAATTATAATAAGCGAGTTGCTACATAAGTGAGGCGTCGCCGGGAAGGTACAGTCACGAGCATAAATATGTACCTCACACTTACGCAAACTTCAAAAGCGATTTTCTCGCAAAATTATGACTGCAACTTTGAGAAAAAACCAATTTCGTAATAGTTTGGTTTCGGAAATACTATGTTTGTAACACTATAAACTTCCTACTTCCTATCAATACTCTAGGAGAACATCCTTTTTAAACCTCATGGCTGTACGTTGGTTGACGCCTGGTGGACGATGAAACGATGAGTTGAGGCAATGCCCTTCGGTGCAGTGTGCGATGACCTTTAACTATAGGATGGCTGGTGACTAATGACGTAATGAGTTGACAAGTCGTTGCAACTCTGCAACTAATACTCTTTGTTTAATATAATTAGTGGGAGGTTGTTACACAGCAGTCTCGGGATTGCTATTGTTACAAGGTTTTGACTATGTTGTTTTGTGTGAAGATTTATATTGCTTTGCACGGTATAATTATTTGTACTACCATTTATAACTACATTTTCTTAAATATTTTATGCGCTAAATACATCAATGTGATTTCACAAATAACTTAATCCTTGCTAATAATTATTATAAATGCGAAAATAACTCTATATATAACCTTTTCAAGTCTTAACGGCTGAACTGATTTAGATATTTGGCACATAGTTAAACCATGAACATTGGATACTTTTTATTCCGGTAAAGCTTCCCATAAACGGTTCCCATGTGAGATTATATATCCAAACACCACGCGGGCGAAGCCGCGGGAAAAATCTATTTTATGTAATTATATTTATTTTTAAATTACCTACTGGCTTAAAAATAAACCTAAAACGATATTTTATTTCCTTGTTGCAGAGCTAATTTCGCCCTAGTGATGTAACTGCCATCGTTCACAATGAAGGTGAAAGTGAAGTGAGCCGACCTGGGCTCCGGAGGCAGTGACGATGAGGCGAACTTGAGCACGATTTGCGTTACCATGACAACCAAGATGCTGCTCTCGTTGCTACTGCACTGCTTCTGCGTCGCCACCACAGCTTCAATACCCAGTGGAGGTAAGTGATAAGAGATAAGGACCAAGAATTCGAGCTATCTTATAGTTTTATAACCTGTACTTGTGAAAATTTATGTTTTGACAGTCGATCTTGATACGTCGGAGTTTTAGCAAATCAAGATAGATAATGAGAAGTTGAGATTGCATAACCTTTATTTTGTATAAAAAACTATTATTTATGTCTTGGAGTTAATCGCAATTTATTAAGTCAGATAAATTCAATATATAGCGAGCTCAGCTCAGCCTGGGTACATGGAGTGAAGGATTAAACAATAAGTTTATGTAAATGACATTATTATTTTCATCACGTATTTAATTTGTCTTAATATTTGATTAAAGATGAAGTTATTTAATAGTTAGATAAGGATTTTTTACAAAGTGCTTACTTATCATAAATAATTAACAATAAAATTAATATTCTTATGTTGAATTATAACTAATTAATATTTCAAGTTATGAGAACTGAAATAATAACTTTGAGCTCGTGTATAATAAATATTTCAACTTCTGGAAGTTTTTAACAAAAATAGCTGCAAGTATAACAGATAAAGAAACTTGTGATATTCGCTGAGAATCTCGCTAAAATATTCCCTTAAACCCCGGCCATAACTTATTCTATTCGGGAAATAAAACAAAGATCCCACTATCCAGAATGGAAATATCTCAAAAAACACGTTCTATTGCGCGTTCTGAATGAGATGGAAAAAAGAGGATTCGTACTGGAGCAGAGGTTTAACATAAAATTCTAGTAAACTCCAGAATGTAAGTTTGTAGTAAAGGGGTAAAGGATTCGTGAGTTTTAATGTATTAATATAAAATATGACTACATGGAGGTGATACTATGAGACATAGTTAATTATGCAGCGTGACAAAATGTACATGTGAAAGTCAGCGTGAAAAATTAAATATTACATGCGTTCCATTAAATTTTGGAGTGTCATAGGTAAAAGAGTACCTAACGCAAAGAGGGTTTATCTTTTCAGATGTAGATAGTAAAAGATTGAAGTTTGTAGTTCATTTATTCATGTAAAATGTACAAGATTGAAGTTTGTAGTTCGTTTATTCATGTAAAATCTTGGTGTTAATAAGACTGTCGTAATGAACTATTACAAATATTTCATAATATTACTTATTTCACAGTTAAAATTTGCAATTTATTTCATAAAGTTGGATAATTATAAATAGGTAAGACTAAACTTTCTAGCAGAACTGTGTATTGCGGAAAGTCGCACACCAAAAATACAATTTCCAGCATACGCGGGTTCAAAATCAAAACAACTTCCACTCAGTGAATCTTTGATTCACGTTACGCAACAAATCATGTGATACATATAAATCATAAACGATGAACAGCACGAGCAAAAAATATTCCTTGACACAGAGTAATATCAATCGGAGCGGATCAATCCGACAGTGGAGTGTCCCGCGGAATCCGCACGAGTGAATGGATGCGAGCTAGATACCGTTCGTTCTTCATTCGGCGCCAATTGAATGGAATGAATCGTGTAAAACCTGTTCAGAGTGATTTTTTATTGAGAATATGGTAAGTATGCGAGATACAGCGATTTCGGGTTGCAGGAAACATTTTTTATTCGGAACTGCGGAATTGGAAACAAAAGGAATAAAAGCAAGGACGCAGCGATACAAAAAAGAAGCTTTTTATTGTTATACAATGGCTCGTTCACTACATGAATGGCCCTGTGCCGTTCAGTCAGCACCTCCGCACCTCTTGCGCCGCGGATAACGTCTCCTACGTTGGAGATAACATTGCTCTCTAAACCAAGCTTTATTTCTGTTTTATTCTCATAGTTATTTTCTGTTTTTAGGTTTTCAGTTTTATTGTTTATTCACATCTGTAAAATAACATTTAAGAATGAATATTTCCTTATTTAACAAAATGCTGTTTCACAAAAATAGGAAGCAAATTATCTGCGTCACTCATTAAGAACGATGAAAACAAAATGGTTTCCGTACCAGTAACGAGATATTTTGCACGAGGATTAGATACAGTGAAATTAAATCTTTAGCGGAATTAGAATAATAAGCAAAATACGAATGAGATTTCTCGGGATCGTAAATTCGTTTGTTTATCTTAGGGTTTTAACGCTAAAAGGTTTAACCGAATATAATTTTGTGTATGTACCTATCTATGGTACCTATAGACGTTATCGAATATTAAATAAACTAAATAAAGTTTGTTTAACAACATACTAGCATAGTATATGTTGTTAAAAACTGCAAATAAATATCTACTGTGTTTTAAAACAATAAAAATATATTTTTAATTTTAACGCTGCAGTTTCCCAAGATTTCTGTACATTCCCAAAGGAACAAAATAACCGCACACTTGGATACTTTTATGAGCAAAATTGTACGACTGTTTTTAGTTTATTCTCGAAATGTTCCTAACTTGGATATTCCGCTAAAGCGAATGGAGAGATTCTAGGCAGATAATCATGTAACTACTATCTAAATAACTGTCGGTGTCTAGCTACCTACGTTGTTGAGTAGAATCTGTCTATTTGTCTATTTCAGGACATATTCTGAATTGTTGGTTCGAAGCATTTCGACTTAAAGTATTGTTCCTATTTCAGACAATAGAAATAAACTGACCATTAGTAATCACAAGCTCTCAAAGACTATATTCTCTATGCAAGCTTTGTAATACATTATGGAATAACAAGAAGTGACAAATGTATATTATTAAAATAAACTTAGCGAGGAAAACATTTATGCTTGAAATCCTATAAGTGCCAAATCAAAAAATACACAATCAAATTTAAAAACCAATAAATACAGAAAACTGAAAGGACAAAAACACAAAAGCAATTCCCAAATTCCGGCCGCGCCGAATGAAATGGACGATTGCACGAACACAGTCGTTGTACTTTACAGTACATGACGCAGGTAAACAACCTATGAATATCGGTAAAACAAAAGGTAAGGGAAAATGCGAGCAAGATTAACTTTTTTGCTTAGAAAATTATTTGGCGAAGCAACGCTGGAGACCGTTTTGCAAGTCGGGAAAACCGCAGGGAGATCGATTTGAATACGATTTGAATATTGAGCCTGAAGATGAGATGTGCACTGGGAAGTGTTCGTTAGTCTAGTGTACCCTATACTATGTGGGAATAGACATTTTTATATCGTTTGTGTAACTTATAATAAGGGAATTTTACTATCATAGGCGTTTTAATGCCGCGCGGATTCTCTTGGGAAAAACAACTGGGATACGTGAAAACAAAACGTGGCAACGACGATTTTATAAACCTGTTTGATGAATCAATTCCTCCACTACTACTACAAAGTTTACTAAAGACTAAAACCAATTTATGTAACGTAATCAATTACTTTGTTAAAAAAAAACTTAAAATGATCGAGGAAAACGATATTACGGAAGTTGATATATTTAGATATTTATTAATGGTAGGAGAGCCCAGAGGGTTTTTGAGCAAGCATATTCAGGGCGAAAAGTTGATAGCTGAGTAGGTGTGGCATGAGGAGAGAACACCGAAAATATAGGTATTTTAAAAGTTTCTGATAGGAGCCCCTTGGTCAGGCCGCCAGCTGCTAGTTACTTATCTAGATTAAATGAAAGATCATGAGAATCAAATTTATTTCTAACCGATTTCTAAAAGAGCGAGGTTATCAGTTCGTCTGTTTAAACAGGATGAATGTTTCAAGTCAGGATGGATGACCAAATCCGAAACTATAGGAGGAGTCACGGGGTCGATTTAGATAAAAATTAAAACTGCCTCACAAAATTTTTGGAAAATTTATTACTGTAGCTAGCAATCGAACTAGTAGATTTTGAAAAAAAAAACAGCCTGTGTGCACCCTCCGATGGTCTTGTTAGTAAGGATCACATTTTGGTAAGAAATGATACACGGCAAAGTAAAGGAAAGTAGACATTTTTAAGATTTACTAAAATCAGATCAATAAATTGATTAATTATGGTTTAACAATGAGTTCAAAATATAATTCATTACATTAAAACATAAGTGAACAGCCAAATAACTACTGCTACAGTGCAAACGAGCAAATCACTTACATTCTAGATAGGTACTTAAAAACTGTTACTATCTTAAAATAGTAGTTTTTTGTTAAAAATGCGCCCTTTACTTTGTCGTCTATCATTTCTTTCCAGAATTTGATCCTTATTAACGACACCATCGGACAATTTTGGATTTGGTCATCCATCCTAGCTTGAAACATCCAACTGATAACCTTCCTCTTTTAGAAATCGGTTAGAATTAAATTTGTATCGCATGATCTTTCATTTAATCTAGTTAACTAGCAGGTGGCGGCCTAAGCAGAAGTGTTGGGACTTATTTAACAAAACTCACATAACGAACTATATCACTGAGAATTGGAGGAGATACCAGTCACGATATCGAGCGCAGAGGTTCGTAGTTACAATACAACCTCGAATAGAAAAGAATTACGGCGTAAACAAGTCGTTAGTTTAATGTTTTCGTTCATTTTAGTAAGTATGACTTTCCACCTTTGCCAGCTTTATCAAACAATTGACGGACAACTCTCAATATTTTTTAAAACGTTGCTAGCTCGTCAGATAGCCCATGAGATGAGGAGTTTTTTCAAATAATTGAATTTTGAAATAATCAACTTTGTTTATGGTGGACTCCGACGATGTTTTAATTTTGCTACTTAACTTTTAATCATTACGTTCATGTTTTTAGTATTTTCAAACCTATGAATATCGAGAAATGTTCACAAACGTGTCACCTCCCAATCCAATTAGTAATCGAAGCTTTTGGGTTCCCTAATTTACAGATAAGGGCAAAATTATGGCCACTTTTGGGTAATTTTCTAAATTGATGGAATTTCCTTATATTTGCCAAAAGGCTCCATCAATCCGTCAGATATTTATATATTCACTATCAGGACATGTAACACTATAGAATAACTTTTATTTGCCCTGAATATCCTTTTAAAATGGTCCCAATCTGAGTTTTCAAAGTCGTTATATTTAGGGAAAGCCCGCAATTCGTCGCTTAAGTTCTAACACCGCGGAAGTCAAAATACGCAACTTTTCAGGAGAGCAAAAAATCCGTTTTATTTAGCCTCAAACAACTGTTCATATTTAGGTTTATTCAATATAGAAATTAAAATATGTTTAATTCATGTAGACACATCCAATTTTAAAACAAAATTTTGCGATTCTCTATCGAATGACATACGTATTTTGTCAAAAAAATGACTTCCGCGGTGTTAGAACTTAAGCGACGAATTTCTTCATTAAATTTGCCTATTTAAGTCATTATGGGTTAAACCACACCGGATCATGGCAAAATGAACGCCTCTGAAGATCTCTGTATTTTTGGACCTTTGTGAAATCTGAATGTGGTTTTCTGACCAAGGGCTCCTATCAGAAACTTTTAAAATATATTTTCGGTGTTCTCTCTTCATGCCACCTACTCAGCTATCAATTTTTTGCCCTGAATACGATGGCTCAAAAACTGGGCTCTACGTAGATAAAGTATTCAAAATATTTATACAACGTGTAACATAATTAACGCAAGACCTCATACACCCCAATTAGAGTAGGTATTGAGTTAAAAGCATAAAACTTTTTTTAAAGCATAAAAGCATACGACCAAAACTTTTTTTTTTTTAGCTTTGGTTTAATTATCACACAATTTACTTAATAATTAATCATAATTAATTGAGTCATATTACCTTGAAATTAGATTTAATTTTCTTTGTTTCAATCGGCGGTCAGTATGGCAAAATACATAATTAAAAAAAAATACCTATCTTAAATGTTACCGAAATCGTGTCAGTAATCAATTATGAACAAACTACTTTCAGGACTTACGTTTGTTCTGTTACACCTTGTATACAAGAAAAAAAATTGCCGAAATCTTTTATTATTTATTTGCGTCGTAAATTGTCGTCGAAATAAAAAACAAGATAATATCGTTGAAGTGAGCCGCTGAGAGGCGGGTCAGCGAGATCAAAGGGTCTGCCACACACGGCGGTACCTTTGAGTTCATCTCAGCGTGCGTGTGTGCAGTTATGAGTCTATTTATAAAATTCCACTCTTGGAGGGCTCCGAGGAAATTGTTCTGTCGGAATTATCGGATCTTTTTCAGGAAAATGAACGTGTGTAGGAAATACTTTGGGTGGAATTAATTCGGGAAAAACGTCCAGTCGTCAAGTGTTGGCAAATGTTTAAATAAGGAAAATATAGAATTAGAAAATAATAATATTGCAAAACGGAGTAATGTGAAACAGTAGGCACTTACTACATTAAAAACAATAAAATATTTTTGAAAGCAACAGTTTTTAAGATTCATTAAGCATTAATTGAAAGTGTAGAACAATTATATTCCATTCAGATAAACCATTAAGTCCTTCAAATTAATTGAATGAATAAACGCGATACAAAAATTTTGCACACGAATGAAAAGGGTGCCTATGTTACTATCAACATCAAAAGGTGAAAAATATTAACAAATTGATGTTTCACAGTTGAATTCTGCTGATATTAAAGAGTGTTTTCATTTTCATTATTTAATGGTTGTTCTTTGAAAGTCAAGCTGTCTGGAAAATTTAATAAGAAACCGAATGATGCTGAGACTCAGAGGTTAACGACCTTTTTAATGACACTAGGCAATAATAATAGCAGTTGACTGATTTAATATTTTTACAGCTTTTGAGTAACTTATACGTTATTATAAACGCAACGCCAATAAACTTCTAATTTTTAAGGTCATTATAATATGTATATATTTATCGGATTCCCAAAACCATTGGCTTAGAAAACTAAACATCACCGTTAGCGATGTGTGTAGTGTTCCCGCGGTCTTCTGTACCGAAGTAAGCTTGTAACAGGAGTGTGTTCAGAGAATAATTGCTTTGATCTATTCCATAGTTCAAATCAAAACTGCAGCGCTCCAGGAGCTTACTCTCTAATTCCATAGTTCAAATCAAACACTGCAGCGCTCCAGGAGCTTACTCTCTAATTCCATAGTTCCAATCAAACACTGCAGCGCTCCAGGAGCTTACTCTCTAATTCCATAGTTCAAATCAAACACTGCAGCGCTCCAGGAGCTTACTCTCTAATTCCATAGTTCAAATCAAACACTGCAGCGCTCCAGGAGCTTACTCTCTAATTCCATAGTTCAAATCAAACACTGCAGCGCTCCAGGAGCTTACTCTCTAATTCCATAGTTCCAATCAAACACTGCAGCGCTCCAGGAGCTTACTCTCTAATTCCATAGTTCAAATCAAACACTGCAGCGCTCCAGGAGCTTACTCTCTAATTCCATAGTTCAAATCAAACACTGCAGCGCTCCAGGAGCTTACTCTCTAATTCCATAGTTCAAATCAAACACTGCAGCGCTCCAGGAGCTTACTCTCTAATTCCATAGTTCCAATCAAAACTGCAGCGCTCCAGGAGCTTACTCTCTAATTCCATAGTTCAAATCAAAACTGCAGTACTCTATTAGCTTACTCTCTAATTCCATAGTTCAAATCAAAACTGCAGCGCTCCAGGAGCTTACTCTCTAATTCCATAGTTCAAATCAAAACTGCAGCGCTCCAGGAGCTTACTCTCTAATTCCGTCAACGAAGACGAGGGCCACTCCAAATGTAGTTTCATACATCGGAATGAACCCAACTCCCGATTAATTAACTTTGTCGAACACATCAGGAGTAAGAAGAACTGTCAAACCGTGTCGTCATTCAGAATATATAAGTTTTGTTATATCCGTAGATAATACGGAGTAGGAAACGCCCATAATTTCAGATGAAAAAACGCATTTCGAGCTTCGAGAGTAAACTCCCTGGATTGAACTCAGGACCAGACTTGCCAGGATGTGACGTTAAGCTTTATAACTTAAAAAAATATTAATATAGGTACCTTAATGATGTATTTAGAAGCATTCTTCGCATCACATTAAACACAATAAGTATTTATAAAAGGATGTATTAGTTCAAGTATGTACACATTAAACCATGGCACGCTGTATTATAGCCCGCGTTCCGCACCATTAGTTGCCAACAGTGTGGTGAGTCAGCCAGCTTTGGGCTATTTGTTCATTGTGTCGTACCGTGTGTATGTTCGTATTGTTTAGCTAAAGTCATGTAATTGGAGTATTATGGGCATACGGAATTTAAGACCAAAGAAAAAGTAAGAAACTGTATCTCATACAGAAAGAACTAGGTAATTGAAATTGGTCTGCTTGAACAAGTTTCTAATCGTCTTTGTTTACAATATAATTACGTACACAAAAAAAATGTTACTTCGTTCATTTTCAAATAATATAAGTAGGTAATTTAAACATAGATATGACTCTTTAGTAGGTGCTGCTTATTGAAGTATGAGGTATTTTTTAAAACATAATACAGGGTGGCAGAGACTTCGATCACAGTAAAGATATGAACAGTACAGAAACTACTTACGAACTTTCAAACGGCACACTCACACAGACGCGCGCATCTACGATACCCCTAAGCGGCACCCGTGACTGAGAGCACCGCGACTATCGCTAGGGGTACCGTAGATGCGCGCGTCTGTGTGAGTGTGCCGTTTCGAACGTTAGTACGTAGTTTCCGTACTGTTCATATCTTTACTGTGCTTCGATGCAGAACCTGTTACAATGGATTTAATTAATTCGTTAATTAGTCAGTTATAAAAAAATGCTGTTTCGGTACATATTGACCGCGTAGGTATTGCACTTTACAATAACCCGCGAACATGTTCTAGGCCTAGAGCCTATTACGTGCTAAATTCATGGTTTCAGTTTTTTCATAACACAAACCAGTGTTTACTCCGTTGGTTCAGCTACTCAATGACATAATAGAATGATCATTTTATTAATAAAAACACAACCCTCCTTTTAGGCTTCACCGCAGTCAGGTAAAAAACATATTCTATGAGTAGACAAATAAGCCCCATGGTCTAGCTCCCGTCTTGAAGCAGTACGTCACTTTCGCAAAATGTCACCGTGAAAAATTTGGTCACTTTCGCATAATGTCACTGAGCCCAGAGGACGTACAAATGTCTGGGATTTAGTAATCAAGCCAGCAAGTTTCGACAGTAAAATAAAATAATAATAAGCCTGGGCAATAAAAAATTTTTTATAAAGAATTACGCATTTCTTAATACAAATTTATAAATAATAAATAGCAATAGAAACCAATGTCTTTTAACAGATACAAATAAAATACAAAATAAAATGAAAACCAAAAATACTATGTCATTATACAATACAGATGTCAATATACAATGTATCTAACTATCAGTTCGATCTAAAAATAGAACCCTTTAGCATCAATGGTGGGGTAGTTAGATTGAAGTGAACGAGTATAGGCCGCCACAGTGCAAACAGATACAGACGGTCAGCGAACCAACGCATGCATTACAAAAAGTAATGGAGAACTCTCTTGGAAATACTTATATCTATACTTACATACTAATAATAACGCTGAAGAGTTTGCTTTTTGTTTGTTTGTTTGAACGCGCTAATCTCTGGAACTACCAGTCCGATTTGAAAAAATCTCTTTGAAATTGATAGCCCAATTCTTGAGAAAGGTTAACATCAGTCTACGACTCTTAGGAACCGAGCAATAAGAAAAAATGCTAAGCGAAAACGAAATAATAGCACGGGCAGGGGATGACTTTACGCGGATGAAGTTGCAGGCAGAATATAACATCATAAACAGGTAAAATTTATGAGTTTGTATTTTCGGAACTACTGATACGATTCCAAATATTCATTCACTAATATCATAGAATATATTTTATTTTAAAACGAGAAATTTCACGCGAACGAAGTAGCGGGAAGAAGGAAGACTGAACAATTTAAACTACTAAAAAACCTCGCCATCATATCAACCTTCTGTACTGCTCTGCGTGTTAACAAGCCTACCTGGCGCGCCTGCCGCCCTACGAAGTAGATCCAGCTAACTACCTGTTCTCACACATTTACTGAACATTGGATACATTAGCCCCCGACAGTCACACATGGTTTTATGAGCAAAGTGCTCTTTCAAGACGATCGTGTGAGTTACTCCGTGTTAATATTAATTTCCTGCTAATTCATGAATAAAAGGAAACGGCTCGACTGTTTATGGGTACTCTGTACAGTTTATTTTGCAGAATTGATGTCAATTGAAAGAAGTGCATGGATACTTATGCAAATTGTGACTGGAGAGTGTTTATAAATGTTCTGTATGATTCAATAAGAGACTCTATTTAAGACAACATTAAATAGGTTTTCTAGTACCCGGTTGGTAATTGTAAGATAAGTAATGACTTATCTTACGATTATTCTTCTAATTATGATTTCTAAATAGAATAAATGTGGGTATCAAATTGCCAGCGATGACGTAACTGATCCTAATGTGGAGCTTCGCACAAATCCTATTACATAATGTATCGTAACGCAGCTTACTGTGACAGTATTGCCGGCCGGTTGACAACCCCTGACGGCTCTCTAATAACGCGACTATTATGAAACATAATAGTATATTAATAAAAAATTTTTGTGCTTCCAAAAAAATAGTACCTATTCTATTTACACTTTGTAGAATAGGACGAAATAATAAAACGTCAGCCCTTGTCAAAATTATAGAAGAATAGAATAGAATTTTTCTTTATTAGAGTAACTCAGACTCAAAAACAAACAATATTGTTAGTAAAACTTATGACTAGGTATGTTAATTAAGTTAATTAAGTTTCCTTAGGTACCTACTCATAGTTTAATTTTTCAGCACCTACTGATAAAATCTTAATAAAAAACGTATAATTATAACAAAATATGCAAAAGAGGACTGCAAAATGATTATTACTCAGTAAATATTATAAACAGACATTTGGAGAGCACTCGGTGTATA
This sequence comes from Oligia latruncula, assembly GCA_948474745.1. Taxonomy (NCBI): domain Eukaryota; kingdom Metazoa; phylum Arthropoda; class Insecta; order Lepidoptera; family Noctuidae; genus Oligia; species Oligia latruncula. The sequence continues at coordinate 614,323 of OX419699.1, forward strand.
TGTGGTTTGAACCGAAAGTCAAAGTCGAAGCCGAAGGTTGTTTTTGCCTCGTCTACCATTTGTTGCATGACGCAAAAACTACCAAATGGATTTTGAAGGGGCTGTCATTGCTCTGAAACGGAAACCGCAATTGAAAAATTGGAGTAGGTACTACATTAAAATGGTGTCTGAGCGAGAGAATAAAAATACAAGAGCAACAAAATAAAGTACCACCAAATAAAATACTGTTTCACTGAGTAGACAGCTTTCTGTAAAATTTTAGCGCACTTAAGAATCTCCGCATATTTTAACACAAATAAGTTCCTCCGTGGCACTACTAACAAAAAATATGTTCTCATTTTTGTTTAAAAAAATATCTTTAGACGCTCGGAATATTGAAACTGTAAAATCTACAAAACAAAAAAATATACTAGTTTACTCAGTCATTTATACCAAGTAAAAGTAATTTAATAAATGGAATACGGAGCGCGCCGTAGTAGGATGAACGTACCAACATAATGTAATAATATACTGAGTTTTTGAACAACAGACACAGATGCGCACAGTGTTTCACTTCGTGTTTGTATAGAACTCGATTTAATCAAAATTACAAATTATGTTTCAGACAATACGTTCGAATGAAAGGAAAATACAAAGTGGACGCCAGATGTGTGTGTTCTCACTAAAGTTTTCTAGTTGGAAAAGGATACTTTGATGCCTACGATTGCCCCTTATTTCCGAACTATTAACCCTGAGCTACGCTTACTGAAGGTACAAAGGAGGTAAAAGCTTGTTGAAATCACGTACTAGAATAAGGTCGTGGTAGGCAGTAGTGGCTGAGTAATGACATGTTCTTAGGCCATCACTCGCGAACAACTTAATAGGCCGTAACCTTCAGGTCTCGTCGAAAGTGCGCAGAATGTTAAGTAAGCTCTAAACAGATTATACAGCGCGACGCGTACAAGGGTGTTCTCATTTTGATGACTGAACGAAATAGATAATATATTCAGAGGCAAGATTTAATGTATTTTAACAGCAAAATTGTATGTTTTTGTCGACATTTCAAGCGATTTCTGTTGCGATGAACAAGAACACAGCCAAAAAAAAATTTACCAACCATCGTAAACTTCAAAAGACAAACAAACATCGAGATTCATCTCATCATCTAAATCTCTCCCTTTGACAATTGTTTCAGCTGAAAGGGTCCTCTAAAACATTGATTTACAACTAAGACATCACTAGAGCCAGCCAAATAGGGATGTCACTTTACGTTTCTATACCAACATATGACATGGCTGTCGACAAAAACAAGTAAAATTATGCGCATACACGATGCCTCGGAATATTTGGCACAACACTATAGTCCCGGAGATGGAGCGCGATATTTGCCAAAACGTTATTTAATATGTAAACACGCCGAACGTTTACACACATAAACAGATTTCTATTGTTTACTTTGCTTACTGTTTAAACTATTTTGTTTGGTTGTGTTTTAATATGAAACGTTTGAAATTCGCTGGCGCTCGCGATGTAATGATGATTTCAGGTTGATTGAGTGCAAATAATGTGTCTAATCTATTGGAAATGATTATTATTATGTCTAAATTAATTGTTTGTCTAACGCTATGTGGACTAACATCAGTACCAAATCATTGATTGGTATGTAGAGGCACAAATAAATAGGTATAATATATACGTGTAAGACATATACAATTTATAACAACGCTTGATCCGTAATAAAAATCAGTCGGTCTCCAGGCCTAGGCTGTTCAAACAAGAGGGTTTTTTTTTATTTGTTTTTGTCTGAGAACTTTCGTCCAGAGGTCGCCGGGCCTGCGTCCATTAAGAGACTCTTTAAACAAATAAATATGTTCAGTAAATAAAATAGAGCGACTAAGATAGAAACATTTCAAAATGGAGTCGTGTAGGTAATAGTATCTTTAATTAGTTGCTCAGATTCTCTCTACTGTTCACGTAGAAAGGATTTGTGAAGGAGATGTTTTTGGGAATCCCTCTTGGCATAAAATTTTAAGGCATACCTAATATTGTTTGGCATAACGTTTTCGCATAACTTTTATTAGCATAATAATACATTGGCATAATGCAAAGGTTAGCATAACTATCATTTGGTCTCATTTGTTTTGGCATAATTTGGAGTTGCATAAATTATTAATGATTAATTGAGTAGTCTATGAGTTATACACTGGGTGTAAGAGACATCGCCGCGCAAACTGTTACCATTAAGTCAGAACATGATTCTAGATCCTCCAGGTAGACATTTTTCGTAGGTTTAAAAAAAAAACCGCAGTTTCATAAAAAAAATTGCAACATCTACACGGTCAAATGTAATAGAACAGCTGTTTTCTTTATATATAACCGAAAAATATAAACGCTGCTGGTGGATCAAGAACCATGTCCTACCTACTGAACCCATGGTAACAGTTTGCATGTCGATGTCCCTTACTCCTTTTATAATTGCAGAGCAAACTACACCAAATAACATAATATCATCCTTAATTAGAGCTTCATTTCTTACAAAAATAATCGATGCGTAAAAGAAGTCTAAGGATTTATGAATAACAGAAACACCATTTGCCCATTTCCTTTGCATACAATTCTCGTACATATTCGTATTCCTAGCTGTCCCCGCCCCATGCGGTCTGTTAGGCATTTCTGGAGCAAGACGCGTAGTTCCGCAAAGTGTGGGGCAGGCAGACCGCTGACCTCGTTCTCACTATCTGCCGAATGTATTTCAATGTATCGAGTCTTCGTCGACCGCTTGAGAAGGAATGTTCTCGCCGGAGGCTGCATACTGCTAGGTCTCGTTACCCAGCTTATACCAGTGACTTCCTTCGAGATGAAGTAAACTATACAATAAAACTTACTCAGTACTCAATTCATTATTGCATTCCATATGTATAACATAGATGGTATTACAAAGTAAATGATCAATATGGACCCTGCCGGGCACAACAACATTAGGAGAGAGGAAGAGGGTTAAGTAGCAATTCAATATTATTATAAAATATTAGATGTGCATAATTGGGGGTATGTTTAATGTTTATATATATTATTAGGTTTGTGTATATAGGTATAGTATATTAATTATTTTATGTAAGTAGGTTTTGCACCTATTACGTAAAAATAATATAGGTAAATATTATGAAATTCATAAAAATATTTTCATTAATATTAAATTATGTTATTATTTATATATTCATATCTATATTTGATTTTCGATATTCCATATTATATGATATATATTTCATAATGTTTGGTGTATAAGAGAGAGCAAATCTTATAGCGCTTGACAATAGTGTAATTTTTGATCAGTAAAATATTTTTTGTACTCGTATCAATACTTCCAGAGATTTCCTGTTACAAATTAACAATTTTAACTACCTATAAAATATTAGTTTAGATTAACTGCGAGGAACGTTACACCTAAAAAGGTCACTTTGGAGAATCATAAAAGGATAACATTATGAATCTTAATATGGCGAAGGCCGTGTTTTTCTTTTTTTCGCTGCAATAAGTAGGTATAATCCAAAGAGATTGAGATTGGATTTGGATCAGATTGAAAAAAAAATTACTGAAAAATGCTTCACCAATGGGATCTGATATGATTAACTTAACGGTTAACTGTCCATTGTGTTATCCTTTTATGATTCTGCCAAAGTGGCCTTTTTAGGCCCCAAGTTCTGGAAAAAAATTGTTATAATATTTTGTTCAAGTCGTTATTTTTTCTGTCCCATGAGTAAATGAAGCAATGTCTGCAACATTGCTTCATTTACTCATTATTTCTGAAACAATTTTAATTATCTTAGTGGACTGCATCTCATCATCATCAAACCTCCGTTACATTTACGTTGTTTATATTGTCATGTCCCCATACCATAATGCATATTAAAATTCTCCATTACACGTCCTTAATCATCGCTTTAATAATGTATTGTTCATTACCGCGGGTGCTAAGCAGCATGTGCTTACTCCGTAATATTTCTCGGAACATTTGTGCGAAAAATTCAGCGCTTTTAAAAACTCGTTTCCTGTAGGTGTTAGCACGTAAGAGGATGTTGTGTGGGTTGTACTTGTTACTGAGAGGTAGAATGCAGTAGATCCATTTTAAGTAATTTAGTTCCTTACGAAAAGCAAGGGCTTTCTATAACAACGGAAACATTGAAGTGGGACTAGAATTAAATACATAGCGATGAACGTTCGCTTGACATTCTTGTCAATCAAAATAAACCTACATGGGCACTTATGAAACGTCAGAAGCTAGGTGCACGGTTCCAAATGGTCGTTTCATAATGGAGAAGAGCCGAGAAGTTGTTATTTTTGTTTTAACCTTTTTTGTCCCACTGCTGGGCAAAGGTCTCCCCCATACTTCTCCAATATTTCTTAAATTTTGCCTTCTCCGGCAAATTGGTCAGAAATGAGTCAAAACCTCCACGGTTACTCTTTTAAAAATAATTACCTTTTACAATGTTTTTCAAAATTACAGTGTTAACAGGTACCTACGAGAGGACAGAACAACGTTTATAGGTAAACAGCACAACCATTAGTTAATTTCTATAAACATGATTTCAGATTAACTTCAATACTAAATACATACTGCTATTAGTTCAATAGCGTTTCGTTGAGTCAAATACCGTTGCAACAATAAAATGATTAAGTTTAGCTTCAAAATACACGTTTGTTCCAAATAGCTCGTCTGCTTTCACGTTGTTGGTCACACTATTACACGACGTAAAATCTGGCTTAAAGGATGACACCGTGTTCTCATAACATAAGTCGAAAAATTCCAGTTTATTTGATGCAACAAGCGAGCAGTATAAAAGTTTGTGAAATAAATTCGTGAAGTAAAATACATAATACATCAACTCATGCATTTTCCCACGGGGTAGAAGTGAAATAGTTATGCTCTTATATAATTATAACATTTCAGGAATGAGTTGTTAATTCTTGCGGTTATTAGAATATTTGGATTGCCAAAATACATCACGCCTGCCACGAATGTATTTTCACGCTTATTGCTGTGCCACAAATATTAGTCAAAGTGTTTCACATTGAACAATTATAACCTATACTGGAAAATTGTTGATTATTTAAAGTTTTGGTTTTAGATTTTTTAGCATTTAAAATGGAAGTATTCAACTACTTAATCACTGATCTAGTGCGAGGGAGAGAGAGCTACATTTGCACCACTCATAACTTCCATACCAAAATGTGCAAATAACCATTCCTCATACAAACTTTCATCTCTAACACGTTAAAATATCGACACCGTGTAACAAAGAACGCCACATTACATACTCCCCGTTAAAGTTTGAAAGGTATTTTATAAAAAATTCAATAACACAAGTCACCAAGTTGCTGAGAAACACTAGGGAATCACGCCTGTTATGTGGTGGAACACAGTGCGGGTATGGGCAGAAGTTTTATCAAGGAACTCGTTAAGGTGTATTTTAAATAAGTGGAAACCTGAAGAGGGGTCCTTGTCCTTCCAATATGAACAAATTTTAACAAGACCAGCACGTAATCGCTAAAAATAATCTGCTGCTCCATACATTTATGTTCGTATAACTCAACAAAACGTAGGGACTAGCCACAGGGACCAGCTGATTTTTTTTCGCTGGTTTCGTCTCATAGCGTAAGAAGTTTAATTTCAGAATCATGAGTAAAATCACCCCTTTTCAGGTTTCAGTTATTTTATTACACTTTATATATGTAAGTGTTCGCTTAGATGAGGCCACCTAAGGTATTGCTATTCAGGTTTAACTATTTCAATCTGTGGCGCTTAGAGTAAGCGATCTCTTTTGCCTTTTGGTTATATTTAGGCACTACAATTTCATTACTATCAAGTATGTTTTCCATACGCTACGATCTTAAGGGAGCGTACAGTAGTACTAACTCATGAAAATTGTCAATATTACTATGGGACCAAACCAAGGTAATACACTCCCTTAAAGTATGTCCATCGTTTAACCTAACACCCTGTATTTCGTTCGGTATAGGTCGCGGGTGCATGCTTGCTACTTATCACATAATTTACGGACTGCACCTTCTGACCCGATATATTATAGTAAGAAGGCTGGATTCACGAGGACCGGGTGTGCTAAAGCAATTTAATAAAAAGCCCGGGCGGGACCTGGCCGTATCTCGTCTGTTACCGCCTTTACTCGGCTACAACCTATTACGTTGAAATGATGCAAAGTTCCGCCATATGGAAATTGTTTACTAAGTGCTAACAATTGTTGTAAACATTTTTATTAAAAATTCTTATTTTCATAGAAAGTATGTACATTTAGACGTAATGTACATATTGTGTTACCCGAAATATTTTTGTAATTTTGTTCTTGTTGGATGTTTGGAATTTCAATTATGGCTTGGTAATTGAAAATGAAGTTGATGTTATTTTTGATATTGTCATGCTTAAACAGGTTACATATAGATAGGTAGGACAATCTAAATGAAATAATATTAAATAGATTAGTGTACCTATACTGAGAGGCCTTTGTCAACAGCAAACAATTTTTGTATCAATTTTATGATTAAAAAGAGTGTCTATGGAGTTTCTTGCCCGTTCTTCTCCATAGGTACGACTGAAAAAGTCACTGTTTCTAAATTCAAATTCAAATCTTAGTAAGTTCCCGGTAAAGAGATTATCAAGCCACCGTTCAGCCTCTTCAACAAACAACAAGCCAGCAACATAAGTTAATTCCGTCTGAGCGGAACATGTCCTCACAAATACCACTTATACTGAATTTATTTAGTGCACAGCACATAAATACAAGTCGTTGGCAATTGAAAGTAAGTGTAGGCCACGCCCCCTGTCGCGTAACTTTAACATAGGATCCTTTGTCACGATTTCCGACGACTGAATGATGGCGATGGGGGAAATGGTGGATAAACTAATGAGGATAATGTTTGGGAGGGAAATCGGGGGATAACCGGTTTTGAATGGTATTAGGGATGTAATTTATGAGTTTGGTTTGGAGGTCATGGTGGTTTTTGTAGTCTGAGAAATTCATTAAATGATTTATGAATAAATAGATTTTGTAGATGTTTATTTTATCGAGTAACCGCAAAAATAACACAAAACAAAAATAGATATGAATATGTTTCACTAACCTCGATCATTACAGCGCCGTTCCATTATCACGGATCCCGCTCGGATGCACAAACTGGAAAACACAATGGAAATAATTATCAAACAAACGAATACCTACAATTTTATTATCAAATTAACAACAAAACAGACTTTATTACACTAAGCTCATGTTATTAATTAAACTTACATAACTCATTCGCATAATTAATACCTAGTGTAACTGCATTAGTTAGTAAAACTACGAGTAATTTTAGCACTTTGTAAATTTGCTTTTCATTCTACGGTTGAAGTATGGGGCCCATAATTGGTCGCACGATAAATTAAGGGGTGGTTTGATGGCGCGTTATTTGATTAAAGTGCGAGTTGTGCCAAGTGCTATAAAGGAGTTAAATGGTGCAATTATGCGCTCTTAAGCTGTGGCGTAACGCGGTAATGTATTTTGCTGGACGCTGTGTCCAGGCGGTTTTATTGTGGTTGCAAATATCTGCATGTTGTGTTACAAGAATAATTTGATTAATATGTATAAATACATTAGTACACTCTGGGTATTAAGTTATGTTCGCCCCAGCTCATTCAATTTTGGAATAATACGCATCTATAGTAATGCGTAAGTTTGGTTTCAACAAACAAAGTTTAGGAAACTTATCTTGAACACCGTTGGCAAAATTATAAACGACAATAAATGCAATTTAAAAATTGAAACCAAAAAGTCGACCCCAAAAACATTTCACAAAGACATCGGATGACAATTTTCGTTAAAGCAAAATTTTAAAGTGCACCCAAGTCGCGGTTTGCAAGTAAAGCAAGGCTGACTTCACCCGACCTCGGTCAACTTCGGCAAACTTCGGGTGTACTGAAAACACACCCTTTTTAACTACCCAACAAGTTAGAAGAGGTAATTCTTCACTTAGTGTCGGGGTGCGTTGCGAGAAGGAAGTTTACTGCGTGATTGAGTTAAAGTTTGTAAAGTTTCATGTAGTTTATAAAATATTTATATAACGAGGAGTGTTGGTGCTTGGTGGTTTAGTGACGTAGCTAATAGGAGAAAATGAGAGTGAATGAAAATAAAATTGCATCAATAGCCTGTCCAATTGGTTTTGATTTTATTTTCGTGTAGAATAGGAGACGATATGAGTTAAAAATAATTCTGATGAAAACAGGACGCTGTTTAGACACAATTTTGATTGATTGAGAGTTTATCAGGACTCAATAAATCCATATAAATCTTCGTTAAAGCAAGGGGTTTTGGAATCTCGTCCGGCTTATTTTTACACCAAGAGTTGACGGCAACCGTGTCATAATGAACATCTAATTTATTATGCTTCCTGCTAGACAATATTAATTTAGAGTATAACAACAAAAAAATACAGTACATACTTCACGTGCTAATTTTATACAGTTTTTGTGCCAAACCACTGGGTTTTGTCGTAATTAAACCTATGTCGTTTTGTGTTTATTTTGTCGAAACTAACGCGAGGAATTTCCTGTGGGAGCTGCTGACTATATTTTAGAGTTCGTAGTGAAGGTAAAAAGAGTTACTCTACTGCGTTTACAGAATAATATTTACTTATTTGACGTATATTTTGTGCGGAGTAAATGTAAGGATGTTTCATTTGTTCTTTTGAATATTTTTCATTTATCTAGCGTGTTATCTATAGTTTTTTTCCAAAAGTACAGGAGTTAAAATCAGCTGCGGCAAGGCGGTTTAGTCACAACTTCAAGGTTATTGAAAATATTCAAAAACACAAATGTGTAGCTATCTCGACCGTAATCACGCCTACACTTCTAATCACCCAACACGTTTCAAAACCCTGTTTCAAATACCTATCGCTTTCGAACAACACATCATTATTACGACCGCATTAACAGATACGCGCTAAACATGCAGGGTGCCCAATAGACCATGTACTACCCCCCTCCCCCCCCCCCTTTGGACAATAAATCCCTAGTTATGGGCGTCGAAATAATTAGTGGGTTCATTAGGGAGCGTACTGAGTCATTATCTCGTGTGAGATATGGGTCATTGACTGCTAGGTGGCGCCACTTGGCTTCTGAGCTCTTGAAACCAAGAAGTGGGGATGAGGAGCAAGGAGTTCTTATTATAAAAAAAATTGGTGGGAAAACATTACATAACATCACCCGAGTATTCCCCGGAAGATTGTGCAGAGGAGCACCTATAGCAGAGCCACATTTTGCCAGTTACGTCTCCGGGCATCATCTGCCTAGCCTTTTCCCAACTATGTTGGGGTCGGCTTCCAGTCTAACGGATGCACCTGAATACCAGTATTTTATATAGACCGACTGCCTATCTGACCAGTTATGTCTCCGGGCATCTACTGGAAATCCCAACAACACTTTACCCGACCCGGGAATCGAACCCAGGACCTCATGCCCAGCAGTAGTGCTTATGATCACTAGACCACTAGAGGCAGGAACATCCATAGATAAACAAAAGCGACTAAACGAAGACATAGCACAAGTTATATACGTAAATAGATACGTTACACGTTTTAGAAATAGATGTATTTATGTAATTGTTTGATATTTCGTTTGTATTATTTGCCGTGTAGGTACTACAGCAGAACAAAGAGTACCTAAATTTTTAAATTAATAAATAACACACAAATAATTAAATACTTTTAACAGTAAAAGCAAATCTATATCAAAAATATTGCTTCCACGTTAATAAATATAAAATGCAAAACGGGAGGATTTAAATGATTGATTATTTAATATGACCAAACAAACGGATGATTCGCTTCTGCTAATAATAATTAACGCATTGTATCATTTTAAAAGCTTGTATAAATACAGGAATAACACGGGATAAGCTTTATGTTATTAAATAATTCAATTAACATTAAAACAAATAATTACGCAATTTGATCGTCCAATAATGATACAATTAATTAAATAATTACCTACCAAAAAAGGGACAAAACCAAGACGAAGTTAACAGAAATAAAATAATATAGATAATCTGATGAGATAGCGAAGTGTTAATTTCAATAAAAATAACAGTTAAACTCGTTACGATTCACATTAACTGTTATTGTAGCAGTTACAGTAACTATAGCGTTATAACCGCGTCATTCGCACCATCGGGCAATTAAAACTCGTATAAATTGTATCTAGCGCGGTCCGACGCCAATTATTATCAAAAACAGAACGATAATTATAACATTTCGATGTATTTAATGATTTAAATAATGGATAACAATAAGTAGCTCGTTAACGTTTATTTATGAACATATGTGTAGTTGTGTCGCTGTACAGCGGTTAGGGAATGGTGTCATGACAGGAATCCAGGGAAATAATATAATATTAATATATCTACATGACACTAATAATTTTATTCATGAAAGCTTAATAGGCATTTTTCCTGGAAGAAACATATCACGGAATATGTAGGCAAAGGTAAAGACTGTTCCTCTCAAGTCAGTCAGCCAATGCCAACGAATTATGTGAAGCACTTCAATGCCAACTACTTGGATGAACCTCTTCTATGCAATTGGAACGATGAATGCAATTCTCTTGACGTTGTCTCCGTTTGTTTGCAACTAAAATCTCTGTTTGCCTCGTTGAGTTTTTAAATTAAAGGTGCATTTATGTATATTTGACTTACCTACTTAACATGTTTATTTGGATTGAAAGTACCTACATCCAAAGTTAAGAAGTTATTTATTTCGCCAATCGTGGTCATTGAGATGTGCATTCTAGGCCGTTAATGAATACTAAGTATAGTAAGTATATATACTAAGTTCATTATCCTTTCAATTCGCAATATAATTTTGAAAGACCGGTCACTTATATCAACTAAATATGCATATAAATCCAACTATAGAAATAATAAATAACCTACAAATATCGACACTTATCGAAAATATCGATAATCTTATTCCACCAAACAAAATATCTATACATAGAGTAACTATGTATATTACTATAACACCGAGAGCGGTCCGTACACCTGGCAACAGCCAGTAATTATTATAATTTAATCTTTCTCATCCCTTTTCTTTTACAATCTTTTTCCGCCGAGATGCTTGCGCTGAAAATTGTATAGGATTTTTATGTCCCGGATTAAGTTGGAGCGGCGAGTTCAGGGTTATATTTTATATTTTTAGGCAAGGAGTCGTGGAAATTTCCTTGTAAATGTTAAGTTTACTTTGTTTCGTTTAAACTGGTAAAATGGGCTAAGAATAGAAAATGACATGAGGGTCGAAGGAGTTTATATATACCTAGTAAGGAGTACCATACCCAGCAAGGAGTACGATATCTAACAAGGAGTACAATACCTAGCAACGAGTACCATACCTGGCAAGGAGTCCAAACCTAGCAAGGAGTACCATACCTAGCAAGGAGTCCAAACCTAGCAACGAGTACCATACCTGGCAAGGAGTCCAAACCTAGCAAGGAGTACCATACCTAGCAAGGAGTCCAAACCTAGAAAGGAGTACCATACCTAGCAATGGGGAATTTATCGTCGAAAAATAACTAGCGTAGGTAGTGGTCTAAGATCGAACCAACAAAGAATAGATTTGGAGTCAGTTTTGATTTTCTTTGTTGAAAATTGATTAGAATAATATATCCACAATACCAATGGACAGAAACTTGACTTGGACGGAATTCGACTGCACGTTTAAACAAAACGCCTCTAATGGTTATAATACAGACATGTACCTAATACAATCTTTTGTAGCCTCCGATAAAGCTGTGTTATGTAAATAAATGAATTTGAATTTGTTAAACTACCCTAATATAATATTTTATTAATCGAACTATAAGTCATCAAATAAAGTCACAATATTATCAGACAATCAACATAGGATTACCTAAACAAATTGTCAATACAAGTACAAGCCCTCAAGGAATACAGGCTGAAGTGTGAGATTGGTATATAGACCCAAAAGTTTGCAAGCTACATTTGGGACTTCGGCAATAGAGTAAATAATTTTGACGATCAAAACCGGTTCATAAACTGCTGTAACTTGTGTCTAAGGGACACTTTCTCAACTCTTGTTTTAGTACTTTACATGTACCGATCAAACTTGGATTTAGTTTAGTATAGTTATTTGTTAGCCAAAATATTTACAACTCAATTATGCTTCGATTCTAAAGCCCCGTATCCAAAAACTATAGGCAAATTTAGCAACAAAAGTTACGCAACAACATAGTGTTTGTTAAAATAAGCTTTTCTCGCAAACTGTAAACACAAGAACATGTTGCTGACACATTGTTGTGCAACTTATTCAACCTGCAACACAAGAACATGTTGCTGACACATTGTTGTGCAACTTGTTTAACCTGCAGCACAAGAACATGTTGCTGACACATTGTTGTGCAACTTGTTCAACCTGCAACACCAGAACATGTTGCTGACACATTGTTGTGGAACTTGTTCAACCTGCAACACAAGAACATGTTGCTGACACATTTTTGTGCAACTTGTTCAACCTGCAACACAAGAACATGTTGCTGACACATTTTTGTGCAACTTGTTCAACCTGCAACACAAGAACATGTTGCTGACACATTGTTGTGCAACTTGTTCAACCTGCAACACCAGAACATGTTGCTGACACATTGTTGTGGAACTTGTTCAACCTGCAACACAAGAACATGTTGCTGACACATTTTTGTGCAACTTGTTCAACCTGCAACACAAGAACATGTTGCTGACACATTTTTGTGCAACTTGTTCAACCTGCAACACAAGAACATGTTGCTGACACATTGTTGTGCAACTTGTTCAACCTGCAACACCAGAACATGTTGCTGACACATTGTTGTGGAACTTGTTCAACCTGCAACACAAGAACATGTTGCTGACACATTTTTGTGCAACTTGTTCAACCTGCAACACAAGAACATGTTGCTGACACATTGTTGTGCAACTTTTGTTTCCCGTGATTACGTGTCTTTATTCATAACACATTTAAACAAACTATAAAAACATATCCTTTGCCAAAAGTATAATACATAACAACATAATATACCAACTCTTTCATTATATCTTACGAAATCTCCGCATTTTCGTAAAATTTCATACATAAATGTACAAAAAGGCAAAAGTTACAGTAGTCATACATATTTATACGGAAAGACAGATAATGTATCATTTTATATTAATATTCATGCGAAACGTATTGTAGCTGTCCAACAGTTTAATGTATTGGAGTCGTGATAAAAATGTTCTGGTTCATTAAACTGTATCATTAAAATATTTTATATGAAGAATTCAATTTAACTTTGATATTTACAGATTTTGACGTTAAAAATTGTGCTTAAAACATCAGAGGGATTTAAAATGAAACGATGTATTAATTTTACTCGAATATTTAAAAATAAAAATGTGTTAAATACCTAAAGGTTTTGTGACAAGCAAGTAAAAATTCGCTTGTCAATAAGCCTTTAGGTATTTCATATTTTATGCTACGTGTGCTCTAATAGTAAAGTTGGGATGGTTACCTACAGCTCAGTCAACATCAATAGAAACAAACTTATAAACGACAAACTGACATTCTATCAGCGATAACGTTTTGATAAAGTCTAAAATGTATGAAAGTCGTTGCAGAAATACGAAAGGCTTTGAAAACGATTGCCCCTTGTCTCTAGACCCTCTGCTGCACTCAATAACAACGAACCAACTAAACTTAATAAACAGTTCTTCACCTAAATAGACCCACCAAAACACTCCTTAATAAAGGAAGAAATTAACAATAAAAGTAATTTAATACCGACAAAAGCCCCATACAAACGAAAAGCAATGATTGAAAGGTATTTTTCGTCCGGCTCGAAAAATCAGCATGAACTTGCAACTATTTCCACTGCATGCCACTTATAACTGTCCTCTTCAGGACTCTTCCACTGAGGGTCGTTGAGAGTTGATTTCCTCTCTGTTTGTCACAACACAATTTATTGTATCGAATCTGTCGGCACAATTCAAATTGTATTTGTAACAAATAAAGGGCTAACCCGATTGGGGCATGTTTGTAGGATTTTCAAACTAACGCGTTCACAGAATGGCGGATTTTTTTTAGTTACTTTTGGTTAGCCATTTGATTGTTAGGAATTTAGGGATTTTAAGCCGGTTTCAAAACCGTACTATTTTGGTAGTAGCTGTTTTAATTTTATATTTGTGTTGCTTACAAAATACTTTCGACTTTTTGTTATAATATTTTAACTTTACCTTTACATAAAAATAAAATAAAACTTTAATTAAAAAAACAGTTTTTGGAACATTTTATAACAAACATAAATCATCATCATCATTTCAGCCAAAAGACGTCCACTGCTGGACATAGGCCTCTACCAAGCACCTCCACTTCGACCTGTTCTGCGCTTCTCGCATCCAACGGGTTCCTGCGGCCTTCACAAGGTCGTCGGACCACCTTGTGGGAGGCCTTCGAACACTACGTCTTCCGGTACGCGGTCACCACTCCAGAAACTTTCGGCCCTGTCGGCCAGTTCTGCGAGCAATGTGCCCTGCCCACTGCCACTTAAGTTTGGCAATTCTTCGGCCTAACATAAACATTTCATAACATAACTTCTTCTATCATCATCTTCCTGCCCTTATCCCATGTTTACTTGGGGTCGGCGCAACACGTTTTCTTCTTCCATTCGCCCCTGTCAACCGTCACGCTATCATAACATCATAACATAACTTCTTCTATAAGATCACAAAATGTATCTCCAATGTTGTCCGATGCGGAACAAGTCTCTATCTTCTAAACATTTACAGTAATGATTCGAATCAATCAACTATAAATCCACTTTACTTTATATTTGGCCTGGCATAGCGCAGCTGCTACACGCTATGGCCTACGTCCGCTACGAGCTACGAGGCTACGAGTGCTACGGCGTAGAGGACATGCAAACATTCCGACAGTGATGTTAAACAAACTCAATTACTGCTACGGACTAGTATCTGGCCTCAATTTTACTACTGTGGGATTACAGTGGTGAATTTGAAGGTAAATCTAAATGATGTAGTAATTTCAACTACAGCACTATCTATCGTAAATGAGCTTCGTTTGCTCTGATGCAAAAATGATGCAGTTTCTCGTTTAAATTATATTTTGACGTTTTTACGTTTTGTATTGATGCCTTTATCTCTTATTTATTTCCAATTTTACGTAAAAGTAATAAAGATTAATAATAGCTAGCGAAACATTTTTTATTAAAAAATGCACTATACATATTGCACTAAATGGAGGATTTCTCATAAATATCTCGTTTCGATAAAGTATTAAAAACTCCGTATTCGAGTCTCTCTTTTGACACTTACCGTTCAATTATGTTAACCTCGGTAGAAGCAGTATAAAGTTCAAGCTATTTTCATTTCATTCAAAAGGCAAACAAGTTTCGCCATCTAAAATAAAACCAACGCCTTCCGGAGCTCAAAATATAATCCTTACAAATTGCCCAGACTATCAGAGTCTAGGCCAATTAGTGCTAACTTTGTTGCTCATATGCAACAAAACCTATTCCACTTTTAACGAGAAATCTCTCAGCAAACAGCATCAGACCAGTTCAACTCAACATCTGTCAACTTACCTATGACATACCTACAAGGCCTCTGGAACATAAGTTTGGGCACAACACCACAAAGGATTTTGTGCTTTAGTTCTCAGTAATACAAGTTGTTTTCCCGTGGTTTGTAAGTGTGGATGCGAGTAATTTGTATGCAGATCGGTACATGTCAGCAGTGAGTTGGGGCCGGATTCCAAAGGAGCCTTTTAGTGACGTTTAGTACTTGTGTAAATTTTATACCCTTCCGTTGATTGTCGCCGAATTAATGTACGCGGGTTTGTACTTACAGGTCGACGGGTACCTACAGGCAGAACTGATGTTTATTTAGATACGAACAAGCTGGTGGTTTATTGTTCATGTTGTTATGTTAGAAGATGGAATTAGTAATGAGTGTAGTATAGGTACACCTCTGTCTGACCTTTCGAGGAATGCAGACGTGACGTTATGTTATGGAATTGGTTTGTGTACTGATGGTGATTGGAAACTGGTCAAAAATATAAACATAAGCATAAAATGCATGTACTTATGTGACCTGTTGATAATGAAGTATTGAACTGCCACTATGTCTCTCTTGTCATACCGATTGGTGTAATTAATTAATCATTCAATCAATAAAATATTTGAGCCTGAATTTTTATGTTAATTTCAGCATGAATGTCGGTAATATGTGAAATGTCACGGTAATAAATAGTTGTCTATTGTGACAACTATTTATTACCGTGTATCCATACATTGGCATACGTACCTAAAGCCTTTTCAAGGGTAGGCAGACCTGTATCTGCTGTACTAAATTATTAAAGGACCTTAATTACTAGTTAAGCAATATATTATGTAAGTACTAAAGCGATTAAGGTTAATTGGTTTCATTAATATTATCCAATAACGCGTAATAACAGATTATCTGTTTGTAGCGTCATCCTGTACGCTGATGTTAGTCAATATTCTCAGAGATTTTGGTCTTGAAACGCCAAAATAAATTTAAGATTGAATTTAAAGTTAATGCGGAAACGAACCCTTGGGACCTTTTTACACACACGTTTTTGCTGTGAAAAACTACGCTTTATTCGCCGTGTGTAGGTACGGTCGTCAGTATACAAACTACGGTTTATTCGCCGTGTGTAGGTACGGTCGTCAGTATACAAACTACGGTTTATTCGCCGTGTGTAGGTACGGTCGTCAGTATACAAACTACGGTTTATTCGCCGTGTGTAGGTACGGTCGTCAGTATACAAACTTCCATACTCGTAGTGAAGTTTGTTGACGACATGGCTGCGCTACGGCACGGCGCCGTCGCCGTACACCGTAGAACCGTGTCATATATACAAGGTCTTATGTCACCATTTTAAGTAAAGGCCCCTTACCTTCAACTTATAATGATGGTACAAAACTTGAGATATAAAAGATGGAGAGCTTTTTTGACACCTGTAAAAAATAAAAGAAGATTTGAATTTAAGCTGTGTGGCATTCCACTAAATTGTTAAATATTCAACAAAAACATCTAATAACGGCTAGTAACATTATTTATACAAAGAAAAGCCATTAGCTAAGTATCAAAGTCACCTCCACCACGCAGGCAGAATAACTAACCGATTAAACTCCAGTTTAAAAGCAGTCGCTTAAACATTAACCATAGACCAGAGATCGCTAGAACTACTTCTAGGAAAATTACGAGTGGCATTATTTCACTCGTTAGTTATTCCGTTACGTGTAAAATTTACTAGTGGACTCATTAAAACTTGGCCTGGGTCCAGGGCCCGATATTGTGTGGGCTGGCCTAAGCACATTTCGACTCGTTACGTGTGTCCGAATCAATTTCGTGAATAGTTTCGTTCGGGTTCATTTAAACTTGTTTCATCTAGTGAGTGTCGTTGTGTCATCGGAATATGCTTGCTTGTTTTGTATTGAATATTGGTTTTGGCAAAGAGTTTAAAATTGCAAATTCGATCATTAATGTGTATTCAAAGTTGGATGAAATAAAATAATTTTATTGCTCTTTTAATAATGTTGTGGTTATAAATATAGGCGACAAACGTCCTGCATTCATAACCATGTTTTAATTAAAAACAAGACTTGTTAAAAAATCTAGTTCCGCATCATAAGAGGAACCCTCGTGAATTACATATTTATTTTATTCGCAGGTGCCAAACTACCAGTGCAATGAAATTGATGGAAATTGGTTTTGTACCTTGAAAAAATACCATACAAACAAACAGCATTTATAATATTACGCAAAGGTTCTTTTAGAATAACAGTTGATAACAAAAAAACATTGATAGCTAAATTATTCCGCACAAAATGATATCTAAAACCAAGAGCGGTACCATAAAAATATACGTTAAATATTCGTCGTCCATATTCGTAACATATTCCGACTTTCTCGTCAGCAGTAAAAGTATGTAGGTATAGGAATTTTTAACATACATTAACATAATGCATATTCAGAGTAGAGCCTTACCTGGCATAATTACTAATACATATGTATGCATATTAGAAGGATATTTGCAAAATGAGCGTAAGGTATTAAGGTGCCTGTAATCCGCCGTCTTATGTTAGCTATGTGGGAGTTCTTATGTTACACTAATTAGTTATTGGGTCGTTATGGTGGGTTCATAGAGGGTTACTTCACCATTGTGAAAAAAATAATCAGCTAGAATATTAGATACGGTACTTAGAAAATAGTGATGTCCCTACGTTTTATAATTGCATCATTACTTTTACCTATTGCTTAGTGTTGCTATTCAACATCATAATCAGCCTATATTTTTCTCACTGCTGGGACACAGGCCTCCTCTCTTCGAGAGGGAGCACGCTATAATTACCACTCGGGCTCAGTGCGGGTTGGTAGATGTCACATGTCTTCGAATTTTTGGTTCTAAGAGATGCCGGTTTGCTCACGATGTTTTCCTTCACCGTTTTGAGAGCAGTGGTGATGAAATAATTTACACAAAGTAAAGCGCCTGTCTGGGTTCGAACCTACGACCTACAACTCGTAAGTTGCGGCCTTTACCAAAATGTTAATTATATATTTCTTTGCCACTGCTCTAAAAACGGTGAAGGAAAACGTCGTGAGGAAACCGGCATGTCCTAGCCGCACCGGGGCCGCGTGGCAAAATTGATAATAAGTGTTCTGCAGGGGTATATAATAAACGACTTCATTTATAAATTTTACATCCTATACAGTGACATGAATATTTACTTTGTAAAGTATTATATTATTTTAATGATCGTGAAGACTATGTGATTTAATTGTTTTTTTGTCTTTATTTTTTTTCAGTTAGTTTTAGTTTGAGTAATTTAAGCGGCCTGCCCAAATGTCCTTTCTTTGGTATTGTTCGTCGAATCGTTGAGCTCCTTAAGTTTTGAGTTAAGCTGTACGATTACTGACAAATGCGTGCTCTCTTGACAGTTTTTTTTATAAAATATATCATAGCTCTCTAGATATAAATACCTGTATACCTACACTATCTCCTTAAATCATAACCCTTCGTCGCGTGGCGCCTGTAATCCCAGAAGGCTAAGGGAAGGCCTATTGTTGTTCATCCTCTTTTGTCGATATTGTGAGTCATGTCGTGGGAAATGAGTTTAACGCTATTTACACAGTTCCAACCCTGGATCATTCCTATTGCTTAAATACAATATGTTGCAATACTTTCTCTGCTACGTGCTCAAAGTAAATTCTTTTGAGCTTTCCATGTTGATGTATATTTTTTATACAAAGATGTTTTGGTGTATTGTTGTCATTAAATTAAAGGTATCATCCAATGACAATTACATAGTAAATTGATTATCTTATAAAAAACATCTTGGTTGTGATCATGTGCAATATAATTAAACAATCAGTTAAAGGTTTCAACCGCAATCAACCAATTTAAGTAATGAATAAATAGTTTGTATTGCTTCCTCAACTTGCACGGCCCAAGTTGGAAAGCGAAAGGCAAACCAAACCCAGAATCAACCTAAAATTAAAAAATCTCCACTGCTTCTCGGAAATTTGGCCAATAACGAGAATTAATTGCACGCCTCGATCGCTAACATGTCGCCTGTGCAAGCTGGCGCACAAACACTCGCGCACAAATTAACTGGGCAGCGTAGCGGAGCACAGTGCACTGTGCACAAACGAGTCTCGATGCGGGCGGTGACAATCACTGCGATATTACGTGGTGGCAGGACTGGCAGGCAAACACTGATATTTTAACGCGTATTGTTGGGGAGCAAGGTGCGACCTGGATTTGTCGTCCATACTACGTTTACAAGGATTAGCCTGCGAAAGTACCTAACTCAAAACTGTGAATAGTTTGTTTCGTGTTCATTAGTTAATCATTCCGAGCTATTTAGTTAAGCACTCGCTAGAGAAAACAATTTTGAGTTGGAAAAGTATAGTAGTACGTAGTTAACATATGGTTAACAGTAGTTCGTAGTAAGTGTAGTCGTGTAGTTGGTGTATAGTTGGTGTACAGTTGGTGTACAGTTGGTGTACAGTTGGATTGGTTCGTGTAAATGATAATATCCTAGATGTGCGTCAGAAAAATTTGCTCCGATGTTTTTTCGACTCACTATCGAAAGGGGCGGATGGCAACGTATAATTAGCGAACGAATGATCTTACGATAATAAACCATTTTTTCTAGTTTGTGCAGTTTTTTCACATGTTCAGCGTGCTTGGGACGACGTCAGGTCTAAGGTGAGGATCAGCTGTTCGTGGGTTCATCGGGGGCTGATTTAATTAGACTCAGGGCTGTATCGCAGTCGGAATCGGGGCATGGTTGCACGCGCTTCCTTCGCCTCACCTGGGCACGTTGCTTGATGACGACTCTTTGCGTGTGGCGGTTGCCCTCCGCTTAGGCTGTGAGGTGTGTGAACCCCACAGTTCACCTGCGGTTTCATGGTGGAGACCGATGGCAGTCACGCTTTGAGTTGTCGTCGTTGCTCGGGGAGGTTCCCGCGTCACCATGCACTCAATGATATTGTGTGGAGGGCTTTTGGATCGGCAGATGTCCCCTGCGTGCTGGAGTCTCCGGGTCTGTGCAGGACTGACGGCAAGAGGCCGGACGGGCTGACCCTGGTGCCTTGGAGGAACGGCAAGTGCCTAATATGGGACGCAACTTGCGTCAGCACTGTTGCCGCCAGCCACCTTGGTCTCACCGTCAGCAGCAGTGGAAGACGCCGCTGAGAGGAAGAGGGTGAAGTACGTACCGTTGGTGGACCGTTACCATTTTTTGCCCAATGCCGTTGAGCTCATTAGTGAGATAGGGCACAAGCTCCGTGACAAAACATGTGACTCCCGCTCCGGCTCGTTCTTGGTGCAAAGGTTAGCCATTGCCATCCAACGTGGCAATGCAGCAAGCGTTTTGGGCACCTTTGCGCCGGGAACAGTTAGGGGCGGGTTAGGATTTAGGTTTATATGAATTAAATATTTTGAATGTTAAAACTTTTTAAATTAGCAAACACTCCAAAATAAACCACTTAACTTACAAAATTAAATTCCTTCTGAGACATGTAGAGACAGGACAAGATAGACAGGTGAACGTCTCAGTGTTAAACTGTTAATCCACGGAGCTGTCAGTTACATGATCAAATCTATCGCTCCAGAGCTGTCGTTAGTAACGTATCGGGCTTATGTCAGTCAGCGGCAGTCGAGTGACGTCACAGGCAGGTTGCGTCTTGAGAGATGGCTTTTCAATATTTGAGGGATACATGACTTCATAATGCCATAGTGGAGTGAACTGTGATATTTAGAAGACGTGTCATATTGGTGATGCAGTTGATGTACAGTAAGGGAAATTATTTTTTATCAAATTGACATACCGCATTGATTTCATACAGCTGTCAAATAATGAATATACACACAACTTAAGTTGGTAGTCAATTTGGTAAACAATTAATTTCCCTTACTTTATGTGTGACTTCTAATTGTTGTTTCTGATGTCAATTTTATCGCCACGCTAAGAAAATGAATGGGTAAGTGACTGCATGTACAAGAGCTTGTAGATCAAGTTTAATGCAAATACGAGTATGTTAGGCGACTTTCTTTAAACCATCAAAACCGATAAGTCTTAATATTCATAAAATTGCTACGCCACATCTCCATCTGAACCTACGTCAACAGAATTAGTCCCAGAATCCAGATCAAAACGGAACAAAATGTTTCAAGTTATATCCCGGGAACCCCAACCTCGGCCTTCATTTGATGACGTTTACAACAATCTGACAGCTGAACCACTACATTCATACGCACAAAGAATATTAAACTGTGTCGTAACCGATTAAGGTTGATAGTTTAATGGGGAAGTGAGGACTGATTCAAACAATAGTGCAAGTCAGGGATATGATGGCGTGTATTGGAAGTGACGGGATTTCATGACGTCACAAGAGTGACGACTGATTGTTTTGTTAGTTGGCTGGGATATGAATTACTTTCATTTTTTTTCTGTTGTTTGTTATTGCCTGTGCCATTGTATATGAAAATATTTGTCGAATTGACATAAAATGTGTTCTTTCATATATTAAGTAAATTAATATTGAAGATATTCTTATACGCAACCCGAAGTCTGGATTTGTACCCGGTTGGTATCAATAGGCTTGCCCTCCAAAGGACTTTAACATAACTGGAAACTGGGTATACCTACTATAGGTACTTTCTGCCTAACCCTCATTAGTATGTAAATAATTGAGTTATTTTATTTTTAATGTGTGTAGCGTGTACCTACAGCTGTGGTTTCGACACACCTAACTTTATAATTATTTTTATGCTCTCGAGTAAAATGTAGCGAACTGACCATCTTGTTATAACATCCTTTTGTAATGAAACCTACATTTACGAATAAACTTGATTTGATTTTTTTTTTAAACGTTGCTTTGTTATTTTTTTTTTAATTTGATTGGATTTGACCCTTTTTGGAACACGCATAGGCGTGATGTTTGTCAGACTTTCGGGATTCTCACTACCTGTAACGACTGTCAAAGATCCACGAATAACAGCCGAGACTTTCCGACGCACGGAGGGGTCTCGGTATGAAAAGATGGTCACCCATCTACAGACCAACCGCGGCAAGCGCAGCTTAACCTGATCGATCGACCTGTGTGGCTGTTATTATTTAGCCACGGGCCCCTCCTCTATCAGTAGTACAACTGTTACTCATAAATGTAACTCACGAGTACATCACTGGCACACAGACAGACAATCAATTCGAAACTCCTCCATCCATTGACATCCATCACAAACTATCGCGGACATTTCTATAGCGAACTAGTAGAAAAGCAACGCTCGCAAGTGGGGCGGCCACAAAGCGATGACGTCACGACACAAAGCGCCAATGACTCCACAAAGGTGGCTCGATGACGCGCGGCACTGACGCGGCACGACGCGACACAGATGTGGCACGGCACAGATGCCGCATTGATACCGCGCTGTGATTAGTGGGCGCTGCTTTCAGTAATGCGGTGCGGTGATAACTTGTTTCGTGATTTTCAGTCGTGTAGGCTGTAGGCTCTGTAACACGGAACTGGGGGATGTGACGTAATTGTCCAGTGCGGTTTTAATTATGATGGTCTATCTCTTTCGAAGCATATCGCCAAAGTCATAACCACAATAATAATTAAGATTTCAGTATTACGAGAAGTAGCCTCAATTCATTTGAGCGACAATATCATTATTGAAAATTGACCCGTTGAATTTCACCAACTTTATTTGAATTAATACCTTACCTTTTAGGTAACCCTTTAGATAAGGCATTGATTAAAAAATCGCAGGAGACTCATGCTAACAGAAAACATAGCTAAACTAGTACATTTATCGGCTGACTACATAAAATCGTGTACATACCTGTATACCTACATCCTGACATTTCCTAAGACTCCAAACAAATCGCTTCGTAAGCTAGAACGCTAGTTCAGCAATATCTCCGACTATTCGTATGCAGTCTGGATCCCCAGTTTTGTTTCATGCGAAGCATTCCATCACGATAGCGTTGTCTCTAGATTGGAAAGAATTGAGTTATGTTGACTTTATTCAATACACAGGCAGACTTAGCAGATAGCGTACAGTCATCTCAATTGCCTCTTTCCCATGAATTTGTTTATAAACACAGGGTAGATTTTTGAGATGGGGCAGTAAAGACAGGTACCTTAACCGTGGTCGCTACAAGAAAATGGTCTTCAGAGACTGTTCATAACTTTTTGAGACATTTTAATCTGTATTCACAGATTTTGAAAAAAAATTGTACAGTCAGCAAGAAAATGGGATTCACAAAAACTTTTTTTAATGCCAATAGATCCTGTTTCATATTTATGTACTTATTTATGTTTATAATTTATTATGATATCTTTTTTAATATTTCTTATTATGTTCCTCTCACACAGATCACCTGCCATCTTATGTCTTGGTTACCACCCTTGGTTAACTGGTAGAGAATTCCTAAGGCACTAAGTCCGCTTTTGTACCAATTTGTGTGCGAGGGGCTTAAATAATAAAAACAGTGGCACTCCGGGAGTGCCGACAGAAGTGAAAACAAAACACAAACAGAATACTTTGCCATCACTCACTGACATAATATCGGATAACATTAAAACCGAGTACATCTCGAGGACAGCCGAACACGTCCAAAGCGGGTATTTTTTTAATCGTCTTATAAACAAAACACGGGCGGTGTCGCTTACGGGAACAGTAGCGCGAGTTCAATGGTTTTTTCCCCATCTCAAAAATTGCCCAACGCGCCTATAGTTATACGCGCCTATAGGTATAGTTTTATTTTTTTGTGTGTACCTACTATTAACAACCCTACTAATGCTTTCTTTGTAAAAATGTATGGACGTATGTCTGAAATAAAGATAAATTATTATATTATTATTATTATATAGAAGTTTTCACTTCAAAAATAAATTTGCTGGGTTTAGAATAACTCGAAAAGTTGATCAAAATTGTGACTATGACTAAAAATAACCGAACTATTTCTTTTGTCAATTATAAAAGTACCTATACACATCTCTAAAAAGTATAGATCATTCAATTGTCTCAAGTTATACAAAAATAGACTGTTTCGGTTTGAAAGGATAAAATAAAAATAAAATTAACCGAGCTTTGTTTTTGTTTAGGTTCTGCCTTTCGTTACATTGAGTTTCAACCTGGTGAACTTGTACTATAAAACTGATTGGATTACCCCTTTTATTAGTAAAGCTTTCTCGATTATGTGCATTTTATAATTATAATGCATACTAAGTGCGTTTATTATTCTGTAGACAACGTCTGGTGGAACATTCTTTTTCCTTCAAGTCTTACATCAGGCAAATCGCCTGTAGTTGGCGTTTGAGGTACTGCTTTTCGTTTCAAGCAAAATGCGCAATGTATTGATATCTTCCAGACCTCACTACACGACAGCATCTCGAAATCCAGTAACATTGTTTTAGCTCATTGCAGACAGTAAGTAAATTAAAAAGTAAGCATAAACATCTAATTGAATAATATTAGTTTAATTTAATTTAAGTCATAGAAATAAAACTAAAAGATTCGGCTTTACTCCGTCACTGTACTAATGATGAAATTGGGCAGTGGGTTCAGTCGACCTATTCAAAATGTGATTGGGTTGAGTGATCCCGTGGGTCCATTTCGAGTGGGTTCAGTTGACCAAAGACTCCAAAGTAGATTCCGAATTTATTTCCTAAAGTAAATTTTTCAGTTATTTGATCAAGAGAGTTCAGTAGGTACATAGACACCAGAGGACCTGGTCTAGGCAAGTGGCAATCGCTTTTAAAGAGTTTCGTATTTCTACAACGATTTTCAATTCAATATTTAATTCATTTTTGGGTTACCTACTCAAAGGTTGTCAACGGGACCCTATTACTAAACCTCCGCTGTCCGTCCGTCTATCTGTCAGCGGGCTGTATCTCATGAACCGTAATAGGTAAGTAGACAGTTGAAATTTTCAGTGTGTATTTCTGTTGCCGCTATAACAAAAAGTAATGAAAATAAAGTAAAGTAAAAAATTAAAGGAACATGTTTTTTTTGTCTTTTCTTGTCTTGTGGTACTGAACCCTTCGTGTGCGAGTCCGACTCGCACTTGGCCGCTTTTTTATAGTTCATTTTTGACTTCACCATCATGGTTATCGCTGATAGAAACACTTTGTCTAGACGAAGTGCCTTCAGGACTACCCTCGATGTGCCATCATCGACAAACTGCAGTGCGACTCACCTACAGAAAACAGGTGATGACATAATTAAAACGATTTGAACGCAAACAAAATCCAGCTAATTCCACGTTCGTACAGTGAATGGAAGTGACCTGATTGCGGGGCGCACAGCGTCTTATTGTGCCAAGCGCAGTCGACGCGGCTTTGTTCGGCGCCAACTGAGAAGCAGTTGCGACGCATTCAGTACTCATGTACAGCTTTGAATTTAGAGCTGTGTATTATACCTGCTTGAAATTACGTGTTTTGGATGTATGTTAAATTTTGGATTTGTATGAAAGGTTTGCTTGCGATCAAGCGAGGGTGTTACCTTACTTAGTAATATGACATTAATAATTTCGTACGTTTAATTCAAGGGTTCATAATGAAAATGTGATTATGTCTGTCGAAGCTTTACTTGTGTGGTTTCTCACAAAGATTTCCCTATGGCATCAGTTCTGTTAGTTTCATCAGCATCTAACTATAGGTATTTCCAAAAATACACGAGGAGACAAAATTGTTTTCCTGGATATTTTCAGTTCGTCAGTAATTAGAGCCGTCATTAATGGTAACAGTACCATTTATAGATTTCACTGAGCTGAATCTAACAATGGACATACCATTATCAGAATTAGTTCAATTTAATCTGGATGTATCACTAGCTCTCCTTGTGCATACGATACTATAGAGAAACGTAGAAGGACGAACAAGTAGAACTAAACCTCTTTGATATAGATACGTATTTCCAATATGGCGACATTGTCTGTAGGTAAGTACCTACCTACCGTTAGTATCATTCGGTATGTATTCAGCAACGGAATCGGTTCTTAATAACAACAAACAGGTATAATTCCCTGCGCACCGGGTAAAACCGGGTAGGTAGTAGTAAATAAGGCCGCCTACAAACAAAGATCGCATAGATTGCAGCTAATCGCTCTCCAGCGTAGTGTTCACGCGCAAACACGACGTAATGAATACAAAGTGAGAAGCTCAAGTATTCAAAATCAGATAAAAACCCGCATGACTTAGGCATTGATGAATTTTATAAAATAACTCATTTAGCTGTTTTCACAGCTTCCTAAGTTACTAAAACATTATTTTAAATTTAAGTCCAAATAATTTATATTTTTTTAAATAATTCCTATTATTTTTGAATTCCAATCCAAAAAATCACCTTACATTGAAAGGTCTAAGTAACTGTAAGGTGTCTCGGTTCATCTTAAGTTAGTTCGGGCGCTTGCTTGAAGCAGCTCATGGGATCAGCGGTATTTTCTAAGGTTTTGCATGATTAAGTATATTTGTGTGAACATTTCATGAAGTTAATTATTAGCAGCTAATTATTGCTACATAATGACCATTGAATGAATAAAAAAACTTCTTGTACAGCCCGATTCAATCTTTATGGCGGCTCGGAGCATGAGGCGAGTCGCTGCGCAGTAACAAATTCACCTGTCAGGGGGGGGGGGGGGTGGGACTACGCAGTGAGTAGTGCACTTCAGAGCCGCCATAAAGTTTGTCGCGAACACAGACTTATATTGTAAGTCTGTGGTCGCGATAATAAGACATTATCTATTCTGTGCTAAGAACGCTAGTTTTTTCACCGGGAATACAAAATGATTGTTCTAACGTGTAAAATCTGCTTCTGAAAGTTAGACACACATTAATTTCTGTTTTCTTTATAGGCTTGTTGTTAGTAGTGGTATTTCTGTGATATTCTAACATTGCGGTGCTACACAGGCGCCTGAGCCAGATCGTCGGACAATAGTGCGGGGACAATGCGAAGCTTGCCACCTTTTGTGCAATCGATGCTTTTCGTGTAAAACAACAACGTTTTGTGGTTGTATCGTCGCGGTGTCTTTCTTTCTGCCTTTTTTTCAAACACGGTGCAATTAGACTTTTATTCGATTTCAATTATTGGAGACGATTGCGGTGTAATTTATTCGTGTTTTCTTTTCCTCATTCACGTTTTCTCGTATTTTGAATGGAGCACCTGCGTGAAATACTAATTCGTTGTTGACTGGCGTGTTGAAAGAACTTTCCTTTATAATTTCTAAATAACTACGTAAAGTGTTTAATAGAGACTACTTCGTAACAATGAATCTAATTTCCGAATTTCAACTTCTTGAGCCAATATGAAGCTCTTTCAGTCAGTAATTCCTAACGACCTCCTGAAGGTCATGTTTCATCAACTCATTAAGAACTAAACAACATCGTTACTGCGTCACAATTAATCATGAATCAAATCGCGCGACACGGCGACAGCGACACTGACGCGACGGCGCGCGCGACAAAACGCCTTGACGCCGCAACAATAACCCGTCAGCTCCGATACTACGAATACAATTAATATCCTGCCACCACCCAACCAAACGACTCTCACCCCCCAATTACCAATACATTTTCAACCTTATTCAAATAACAATAAAGCCCTAATTCCCCTTATAAATTGTATTTAGATAAGGTAAAGTTAAGCGTGTAACGATGAATGGACATATTAAAGATTAATTACGATAGCTTGTTGTCGTATTACTGAATGGATGTTTGTTTCAGTCTTTTAATTAGGCGGGGAATTGTGTTTTCTTGTTTTGTACGTTTTGAATGATGAATTGCGATATTTTTGTGAGAATCTGCAACTAATTTGACTTTATTTTTATTTTTATTACGCTAATCTTTGCACATTTTATAGTTTTACTACAACGTAGTTTTTCAGTCATTATTAACCATTTCATCTTCGATCAATAAATTGATCGAAGCATTTCACATAATTTATGAAAGGAAGCTTACGGTTATGAACCACAAATCTAAGTAATTATTACAATAACAATTCAGAGTTTCATTCACTATTCAAAGCGATCGACGTGACTCATAAAATGCCTTAAAAAAACCTTAAAGAAATCAAAAATCAAAGTAAATCTATTTAAATCTTTCATTAAAAACTTCAAAATGAAACAAGTGTCGAACTCATTTCTCAGATAGATCGTTATTTCACGTAAACCCTACAACCGCTACGTTGATTGTCAGCCAAGTATTCGCTATGACCGCCTGACAGGCACAATTTGGTCGCGTCAGACCCCTGCGGCCGCCGTGTCGCGATGACAGCTGACGGCTGATGGCACGAGGCGGCCGGCGCCGGCGCGGGCGGCGGCCGGGTCAGCTGACAAGCCGTTTTGTTTAGTTTGGAACGCGATGATTTGAGGGTTTCGCGTGATTCGATTTATGTCGGAATGAAGTTAAAACTTTAAAAGGACTTACTTAATCGGGCTTTATTTAACAAAGATTAAGTAATTCATACTGAGTTGAACATAAGTTACCTATTAGGATAATACTTACCTACCCGCTTAGGTGAGAGCGTCCCCGTAGAGCTTTGATAAATAATAATTTCTTGGCCGTTGGGTGCTTACAATACAATGAAATTCAAAGTATCACAAAAATAATAATTATAATTATTAAAGAAAACTTATTCAGATTGTCGAAGCGAGACAGACATTCATTTACGCCTAAAACAATATGATCTTGAAAAAAAGTAAAAAAAAAAAAATGGTTGCCTGTAAAGTCGGTTTTACGGGCGAAGATTTTACGTGACAACGTCTTTTTCTCGGTAGAATAGTTGAGTGGGAGAGAGACGCAAGGCATTCGGCGGGCCTCTCTCTCGTTCGGTGACTCATCGTAACGTTACCGAGCGTTACACTTTTTCATAAGTGACTCCCAGCCGCAACCTAATTTAAGACGTTGTCACGTCAAAAAACAATAATTGTATCCTTTGTCACAACCGTTCTCTGCATTAGCAACCTTGACGTTCAATCAAACGTTACAGTTATTACCTTCGGCTACGTGTCGAATGATTTCCAACAAAACGATTTCATGTCGGACACAAAACATATTCAACCCTTTGAATAGACAGAAAATGTGAAGTGACAATACAATTCGCGAACGGGGTCGCGCGGACCGGCGGCGACGGGCGCGTCGGGTGTCGGCGGCGCGGCGGCGCGGCGGCGGGGGGTTATGAGTGACGTGGAATATATCGAGTATCCTATCGATTCGATGTCGATCATGTTCGGACCTGTTATAGTAGGTACCTACGTCTTGCGAACCGTGATCATTTGCGAATCGGTTTTCGTTTTGGTTAAGTCGGAGCGGGATGTAGTGTTTCAGGGGGAGGTATGTCTGATGATGGTGAATAGAACACATTTTTAGGGTTCCGTAGCCAAATGGCAAAAACGGAACCCTTATGGATTCGTCATGTCTGTCTGTCTGTCTGTTCGTCCGTATGTCACAGCCACTTTTTTCCGAAACTATAAGAACTACACTGTTGAAACTTGGAAAGTAGTTGTATTCTGTGAACCGCATTAAGATTTTCACAAAAAAATAGAAAAAAACATTAAATTATGGGGGTTCCCCATACTTAGAACTGAAACTCAAAAACTTTTTTTTCATCAAAACCATACGTGTGTGGTATCTATGGATAGGTCTTCAAAAATTATATTGAGGTTTCTAATAAGACACTTCCAAAGTGGTAAAATGTGTCCCCCCCCCTGTAACTTCTAAAATAAGAGAATGATAAAACTAAAAAAAATATATGATGTACCTACATTATCATGTAAACTTCCACCGAAAATTGGTTTGAACGAGATCTAGTAAGTAGCTCGCCGGTGGAAATTTAAAAACATATGATGGTACGGAACCCTCGGTGCGCGAGTCCGACTCGCTCTTGCCCGGTTTTTTTTAGTTTATGAAACATAAATGATTAAAACTATTATCGTGTGTTTGCAAATGGAATGTGAGAAAAATAATTTCATAAAATAAGTTTCCTTGCAGTTGCGAGCTTAGTAGCTTTTCCTCTCTTTATATTGCAATTTGCTAAAAATAAATAAACACTTCTGATATTCCTTCTGTGTTCATTTTATTTCGAGAACCAGCTTAGTTAATAAAAATAAAACGTTAACAAACTCTGAAGCTCTTTCGAGGCATTATGAAACTTTTAATCCAATATTCAAATGAGCTCCGCGGGTCACATTTATCTAGACTAGAGAATAGATTTAATCTCTCGAGCAATCCTCTTCATATTCAATATTGTACTAAACCAAGTTTAATAACGTAAAAATACTCTGAATCAAAGCTGCCCATTAAAGTAGTCACTACTTTATACTGCCAGCGGAAATTAAACCATACGTCTTCTGCATAAAATCTAGTTTAGTGTAAAAGGATTGGGTTATAACTCTCGGTATTTACGATATTTTTATTTGCAACGGAGGCGCGTCGGTCCGCTTCGAAATGCTAATAATGGGTTCTGTAACCTTTTGCAAGGAACCAAAAAGAAAGAGAAGGTTTCTAAAGAGTTATTTGGAAAAATGATCTGTGATGTTACCCAGATTATTTTTGTCCCTTTTGGAGAGATAACAGATTATCTGGGAAGGCTTTTTTACAGTTGAAAATGGTTAAAACACAGAAAATTATTTCAACACAACACTCTTCTTTCTTTCTTGGCTCTACAAGCAAACCAATACTCTGCCATTGTCTAATTATGCCAGGCGGGCACCGTAAAAACTAACAGCTATAATTTTTTATACGAAAAACCAGCTCAAGCACAAGAGCGGTCTTCCTTCCGTATACGAAGGAGAAACTTCTCACATTTCCGAAGATATAACTCAACTTAATGCAATCCCATAACGCTGGCTTAAAACAATCAATTCCTAGCAGGCGAGAACATTTTTTAGCGAAACAAGCCCGTTTCCATTGCTGCGGCAGTTACTATAATCGTTAGTGTACTCATAGTAGCCTGTTCTAAAGTAAAACGAGCAATTAACACCGACGTATAGATACACTGGATGTTGCCGCCGCTGATTACGGGGTGATGAATATAAGATGTAATTTAACTTATTTGAAGCTTTACTATGCTAAGGGTTGGAAGTAGAAGTCTTTGTCAAGGAACTCGTCTGGGAAATCATTATCATCATTCCTATTCCCACCACCATGATTGTTCCTGATTGAAGCGGGTGCCTGTGTAATTGTAGGAACATATTACCTTTTACATTTCAGTTTTGCATCTGGGATGGCTACGTACGTGAAATTTTTCTGGTCTTACAAAAGTCCATAGGCGTGGCCGACCACTCACAATCACATGGGCCACCTGCTTGCTACCCAATGACATAATTATAAAACAAAAGATGGAACTGCCCGTTCCACTCTACCTACCTCCGTGTAAGCAAGGGGCCAGGCCGGTACCTCGCTTGTTTGCGAGCGGAATATGGCCGGGGTTATGGCCGCCGTCGCGTAATGCCATACTACGGCCTAACTTCGGACGATCCTGTAAGCATTTTGTAAGAGCGAGTGTGTTTACGTTCGCTTGCTGCAAATTGTGTAGATATAACATGGTTCTCAGAATTAAACATAAATGCATAACAGTGTGTATTCTTTTAGTTGATTTTAATAACTAATTTAAGTTGCCAAAACTAGCATACAAATATAAATCAAACCTTTATTTTCCGATGGGTGGCAGAGGTGTGATTTCGCTTTTTGTCGTATTTCTAGAAACATATTTGTATTAATTTACTAGATGGATCATAATTCGATGAATTATCATAGAATTATAATCTAGCTAGTATCTACTCCTCTCGACAAATTATTGTTGCATACAATCAGACTGTTATGCATTAAGAAAACGTCATAAATAAAACGTACATTTCATGAGAGTAGCGACTGTTGAAGGACTGATTCCCAGAAACACGAACATTGATTACTTTCTCAGAATGAGAGTTGCACGTCCTCAAGGCAATGTTGTTGCCTATAATATTATGGTAATAGCACATAAGTAAAACAATCTCGAATGTAATTCTCGTATGTTCAGACCTTGAAAACAACAAACATGTTATTTGAATTTCAAATTTATCATTAAGCGGTGAAGGCAATGTCTGAATCATTACAATTTCTACGCAGAATTATGGAACAAGAAAATATACATGTTTCACGTACATTTTCTTCGTCCTAAACATATGTAAATAGGTACGTATTTAGGCAGATTTTTAAACTAACTTGTGGAGGCAATCAGGACTAGATAACGAGGTTCAATCGTAACCCAACTCTCCAATTTGGTTGCATGCATTCTGACTGGTATTAGGTAGCCTTATTTCCCCATCTCCTAGTGTCCTTAGGTTGAGAAATAGGCAAATTCTTTGTAATAAACATATAAGATAGCAGTCTTAAAATAATAATATGTATATGAAAAGGAAGAGAAAGACAGATATACAACCTTTGTATACAACAGACTATAAGGCATCAAAAAATCGACCGTATCGCTGTCAGCAGGAAAAGTGCACGTTGTATGGCAATAGTAGGTCTGTGGGTGTTTGTAACAGTAAGTTCTAGAGATTACTAAATGTATAGATTACTAAAAATATATAGTTATCATACGTTTTTGTATCAAAAGTTGCCAATTTCTGTAGCTGTAGTTAAGCAAATAAACTCCCCAGATTATTGCAGTCACCTGAAATAAATGGTTAACATAGCATCCCAAAATGCCCATCTCTAGCAAAAATAACAATCCAAAAGAAAAATGACAAAATATTGACTTGAAATACGAAAAGTTAATAATTAAGAGGAAAAAGCCATTGCTTTTCAATTTCTAATTAACGGAAAAAATCTTAATTAACCTTACTTTATAATCCGAAGTTGTAACCGAAATCCTTGGCAACTTATTTTCATAAATTAAAGAATTTCACTCCGTATTTACATTTTGTATTGGAATACTGCGTCAACAAACAGCCACAGTACATAAACATACCCACACCACACCACACCACACCACACCACACCACACCACACCTACACCTACAGTAGGTACATAAACTGGGACAGTTAAATAATATCATTATTTTCAGGAAATAATTTCTGATGCATCTGCATTTTTCTCAGTAACATTGTATTAATGATATACTGTGAAACGACCTCATCGCACTAATAATATAAAGGCGAAAGTTTGTGAGTGTGTGTTTATACGTTTGTTACGTCTTCACGCTCAAACGGCTGGACCAATTTTGATTAAAAAAAATTATGGAGGTAGCTGACACCCTGGATTAACATAAAGGTTACTTTTTATCCCAATATTCCTACGGGATCGACATTTACGCGGGTGCAACCGCGGGGCGCAGCTAGTGTATCATAATTTACAGTCACGAGTCTGAAACCTCAAAATGTTTATTGACATGCTGAGTCAAATTCTGTACTTATTTGGTGGGGGACAGATCAACTAGGCAGACAGTGCACTGTTGAAGTTCATTCAGTTATAATACTTCACTTCCATCAAGCAATTATGACCCATCAGCCACTAAAACCTCCACACCCTCATGCTTCGAACAAATACTATCACTCAAGTGCAATCCTAACAAATAGCTGAGTAAACGTCGCATAATAGTGCACATTAGAGATAAAGGGGGGCCACACCGGCGGGAGATAATGTTGCGCGACAAATGGCCGCCGCGCTGCCGTTACGCCGTAATGGCGCGCGTTCTTGTGGTGACTGCCTATGATAGAATATCGGGGCTATTGTGACGTCCTCACGGGGGCTGTTGCTAGCTTGGATAGATTATTGTGCTACTGATACTGTTCAAGTTTTGATTCTGTGTCCGAGTCATTTTGTGGTACTATTTGCATCATTATCACGGGTCTGTGTGTTTTTAAGACTACTGTATACTGTATATTTTTTACTGTATCTTTGTATTATACAAAATGATTTTTCCATAAGTGTTTCCAGACTATTTTTATGAGTAACTTTTGTTATACAAATGACTGTCCTTCCGTCCATCCAATTTGTTAATTTGTTTCGATAAATAGGCATTTGCCGTTAGCTTAGTTTGTATTTTTCTTATTTTACTTTGCTCAGTAAAACACAATTTGTAAAAACATCATTATTTCTATAATGCCCACAATGTTCTCAACTAATTTAACTTAAACGTTGGAAACAAATATTGGAAAGCCGTAAATGTTTTACATGAACCTATTTTCTTGGCAGTTTCAGATTGAAAAACATTTCATAGCTAAATTATTGCTACAAGAAAGCATTTTTGCAGAAATTTGCTTTTATTTTTATTTATTAGCAATGGGACTGTACTGATCGTTAATAATAAGGCCATCGCGAGCAGAACCTGCATGAGGCTGGTACAGGAGCGTGGGAATTGGCACAAGACAAGAGAGGCCTATGCCCAGCAGTGGGTGAAGTGGGGCTGTGGATGATTGATTGAACTATATTAATAAGGTGAAACTTCTACGTTACGATCTGTGAGTTAATTCCTTGCAATATCGCATGAGACACTTCCTGTTGAACGGTAATATTTTAGACGACACCCTTGTTTCCTTCATCACTACCAATTTTGCATAAAAATTACACACATTATTCTCGCCAATGCACACTCGTGAAGAAAAAAAGTTCCCCTACCAAGTTAGTCATACGAATTACGAGCTGGCACCAGCCGGTTAGATTTCACTTTACATTTCTGCACGCCCATAAAAGTCCGCAATATAAAACGGTGCAGACGCAGTAATGTATTCAGATCCAATTGTGAACAGTGCACCAATACTATGTAGTGGTCGTTACACGGAGCGACAGAGGATTTACAATTCAAGATTGTGTTTAAGTGGGGACTTGCTGCTGTCTAATGGTTCTTGTGCTTTACAGCGATTTTGTAGAACATTATTTGTAAAAATCATGTATATTTTAAAAATAATTTAAGTTAGGTGTTAATGTTATTGTTTATTTATAAGGCTTTCGAATTTGGAGTGGTTATTCAACTTTTGGGAAGGTAACATAATTTTTGACATTTTACTTTTTTTTGTGAAAAGTAACTGGAGAGTCTCCCTTATACACAGATACACAGTAAAGAGACATCAGACACCAATCTTTAAATATGAAAAAATGTATATATATATATAAACCACAACGTTCAAAATAGGTACCTATAGAATGTATATATATATAAACCACAACGTTCAAAATAGGTACCTATAAAATCCATCTTCGTTCAAAATACCTATAAAGTCATGATGTTTTTAATAGTTTTGGCCCGAAATGTTCTTTCGGTAGGTAGGAACAATATATTTCGTGATTATTGCCACAAATCCTGTTGACCTATAGCCGAGTGTTCACGTAACAAGAAATAAATGATGTCTAATCGTCCAGGCTGTCCGCGTATCTCGACTAACACATTTCCTTTATTGAAAAACGTTTTGATGATATTTTTCTGGAATTTCAGGCCACTTTTGTTTCCTTTGACAAAAATATAACGAGCTTATGCAAAATTTGTTTATCTCTTGGAATTTTATATCAGCTTTGGCTATCAGTCTGAATCTGAGTAATGTTATTTTTTCCTCGATAACTTTGCGGGTGTTTCACAACTTTTCCTGTTATTAAAACACGATGCCTTTAACACTAACACAGAACACTCCACTTCAGTCGCTGTAACTTTGACAGCGTTAAATTCTTTGTCACAACGTTGAAATAGTGTAGAAACTCTTCTATCAGAAATAATGCTCATCAATGTTCCGGTGTGAAACAAGAACGAAACAAGATAGCTGATCAGTTTCAAAACCCTTTTATAAAACAGATGGAGTTATGAAACCGTTCCGAATCACAATATCAGATCAATGTTGATGGAATTTATATCTGTTGCCGCTATCGTTGTTCCAACTGTGATGGAGTCACCAATGAATCGCGATGTGAACGTTGGATAACTGGATAAAACTGGATTGTACCAACTTGGCATACAATGCTTAGCGTAGATGACGGATAAGTCGGATAAATATTCCACTGTAAGTTACTTACCTCGGAATTTCATACAAGGATGTTCAAAGTTAAACGAGCATGTTTTGCCACACAAAGGGATGCAGATAACTTAGGAGTATTTGCTTGCAAGGCTGAACAGGCAATGGTCCAATCAGTCAAAAGGGAGTACGGAGTATGGGCTAGAGTTTACTATCAACCAAACCGTTTGACGTCAATGTTTATGTACAGACGCCAGCACATCAAGCTACTACAATCTGTCAAATTTCTTTAATCTATTTTCAACTTTATCACCAAAGCCTAAGGTTCAAAGTTGATTGAGAAAATTTGACAGTTTCGGGTAGCTTGATGTGCATATGCTGTACGTATGTACGTAGTTGAGTAAGTCTTACGAACTCTGTTTGCATTTTGACCGCGCTACTAAATGGTTGTTTGAGGGAGCGATGCACATCGGGGACTATTTTGTAGTTGAAAAACTATGTTAATTTGTTTTGTAATCTCGTAAATTACATTTTTTATGATTCCTGTAGGATAAGCAAAAGCTGGACCATTTAATTCAGTGAATTCATGTCCCATTTTACAATATATTATTATCGTTTATTCCCTTTTAATTTCTGCATGCATGCCTTTATCAAGTTACCTTCATTATACAGGCATTTTCGCTTTTATTAAAACACTTAAACGCCATTATTCGTATGCTTACGAAGAGCGAGAGATGCGCTCGGAGTGCTCGCAGCGCTAAATATTTTTTGCGAGCTCACAAAGCGATACTCGATATCGCCGGCAGCTTCTGTTTGAGTTTCAGCTCTTAATTTATTATACGATGGCGAAATTTTCGCTAATTTCGTGAGAAACTTGAGGAAACCGCCAACTTTACCAATTAAACTGAATTCGATTTATTTTAGTAAACGCCTCTGAAAAGGTTCACAGCGTGTTCTTGTGGGATTTACAAAAAATGACTTTCGAGATCCGATCAAGTTTTCGAATTACATTTTACGGCTTCTACATAATATCAAGTTGGTTTTGGTTTGGTTTGTTTGGTTTTGTTTGTTTTGTGGAATTTTGCATAGGCTCTCTGCTTTTAAAGAAATGTGAAAAATGTAGGTATTAATTTGGAAAAGAAAATCGATGTTCTTGGTTATCGCCGTAAGGTCGTCCGAAGTAAGTTTTCCTAAGTAACATCACAGTAACGTGAAATCGATTGAATAACGCTTCGCAGTATGATATTTACGCAGTAAAATCGTTCGCGGTACAGTTTTTCGATGTAACGAAATATCGCAGTAACAAGGCGTCGATTTAACAAGGCGTCGCAGTATAGAGATGTCGTTGAATGGTTTTCGAAGAAACAACATTCGATGATACGGCTTTCGCACTCAAGTAGGTATTCCCTTAGTTTAGAGTGGTTTTGATTCGTTTTGTTGCGTAACTAACCTTGTTACGTCCTAGTGCTGCATTTTGTTCACATCTGTGCAAAAATGGCCTCTAACATTACTTTTTAGGGTTCCGTACCAAAATGGTAAAACGGAACCCTTATGGTGAGACTCAGTCTGTCTGTCAGTCTGTCTGTTTGTCTGTCACAGCTGGATATCTCAAGAACTATACTAATGCTATCAACTTGAAATTTGGAATAGTTTTAGATGACGTTTGCCCAACTATTTTGCAAATAAGAAAGGTTTTTTTTTGCATCGGAGTCCCTGTCCTGAAAAAAAGGAAAGGGGTTCTGAAAATTTGAATTGGGCCTACTATGGGGTATTATATGTATAAAAGAGCGCAGTTTGCACATTCTTTAACATTTTTTTTTGTATGCCGCATAGTTTTCGATTTTTGATGAAAAAAGGAAAAAAAAATACCGTTCCACCCCCCTTATCGCCGAAGTTTGCAAACAGAAAAATCTGAAATAATTCTATGTGATAGAAGTTTATGTAAAAATTACAGGAAAATTATAACGATTTCTCTGAATAGCACACTTTTTGAGAAACTATCAACAAAAGTTACACTAGTTCCACTATCGGTCAAGAGACGGCACTGACCTAAAATTGCGATATTCTACACCGCAGTGCGCAGTGTTAAAATTCTCTAACGAATATAGCCATCGCCGATGAAAATTTAAAAACATATGATGGTACGGAACCCTCGATGCGCGAGTCCGACTCTCTTTTGCCCGGTTTTTTTTTTCTCTTCAGTAAGTAAGTACCTAAGCATTACCAGTGAACATAATAACCTTTCATAGTATAAAAATAAGTTTTTCTATTAAAATCACATCAACACTCAACTTGAGACTTGTCCTGTGAGTTAAAGAGAACTCGAAACTTGTCTGCGTTCATTAAACGAAGGGCACTCGAACAGGAGACATGGATGAAAAACTCCAGACAGAACCAACCGGCAACCACTCTAGAACGAAGATGACTCGTTAAATGTGCACGAATGGGACGAGCCGAGGGTGAACGAGCAAATGCAACAATGAAAAGTAATTTTAAAGTTCTTCAAGTATAATGAATGTGTACCTATTGAAAGGTTTTTATAATGTAGTCTTGATAAACAGAAATTACATGAGAATGGCATTCACAATACAAGTTCAGACCTATAAAGATAATTTAGTTCTAAAATACAAAAGAGAATTTCTATAAAATGTAATAAAAACGATAACAGTATTGGAGACATTATTGCACCCTGGGGTACTCCAACTTTATTACTTTTACGTGTCATTAGATAAAGCTATTGGACATAATAGACAGCATTTATAATTGAGTTTGAGATTGGGTTTGTCAAATAAAATAACATATCCTTTTTTTTTCCTTTATTTTTCAATACATTCAATTACACTAACTAATTTTACAAGCATACACTTGTCTAAAAACCTTTGAAGGTTTATGTGACAGGTTTGAGGTTTTTGAACACTATGTGTGTTCATTGAGCTATTAGTGAAATGAGCTATTAGTAACGTGGCGTGGCTGTCAAAGGCTCTCGATATATTAAGAATAAATAGTGAATATTTCAGAAATAAAAGCTTGAGCTATTGAACAAGCACAACTTAAATTATTATAAAGCAAACCTCACTTGAACTTTATATTACACTCGCCGTAGTTTTTGCAAAAAACTGTAGGAATTGAAACATCACTAGAGTTTGACGGTAGCAATTAATGTTCTCTGGAGAGCCCGCCTGTGACGTCATGTTGCCTAGCAACGGTACCCTCCGCTGACGGATATATTCACAGATTTGCCTCCGATTTGAAAAATACCCGTAGTGACCCTTTTAGTCCTAATTAAGTGAAATATAAGCAATCGGAGTAAAACACTTTTAATGAAATTAACCCTTTTTTGTTTTAAACGATTCGTTTTAAACTTATTGTCCTAGCAATTGATTTACAAGGATTTAAAAATTCACGAAGGTACCACTTTTATATTACATCAGTTTTATGGAAATTCGGTAAAAAAATGTATTGTGTAAGGACATTATCAGTAATTTATTAATTTGCGGTCAATACCGCAAAA
Organism: Oligia latruncula; assembly: GCA_948474745.1. Classification (NCBI taxonomy): domain Eukaryota; kingdom Metazoa; phylum Arthropoda; class Insecta; order Lepidoptera; family Noctuidae; genus Oligia; species Oligia latruncula. The sequence continues at coordinate 654,367 of OX419699.1, forward strand.
GTATTGAAAAGAATCTGCCACATCAGCACAAGGTAAATGTACGTAGCTGTTAACGTTAATACTTATTGCTGAAAGTCACGCAGTACCACAGTGAAAGGCTTATAAATCCTAATGCTCGGTTAAACTCGCAGGGTCATCTTTCATGAGAACCGTTATAACTCGTTTTCCATTAACAATTGAGATCCGCGATGAAAGCGCCTGCCTTTTCTTAGCCTTGAACATGAATATAAGTATTTTACTTTGTAATTATCCATCACTGTGATTCTCTTGCATATACTACTAGTAGTAAAAGAACAAAGTTTAAGATTCATTGTAAATTATGCTAAGTAATGACGTGTCTATTTCAAAAATGGCTTTGACAGCGAAAGAAAACTCTAACACAGTACCATTAATTATATATTATTTCGATTAAAAATATTCTTCTACTCCTTATAAACTCCAGTACTCCCAGGATGTGATGAGGTGTGGCCTGACTCAGCAGCATTATATTCTTTTGCAGTCACAAAAATATATCTTTCTAAAATGTTAATATTGCTGAGACAGAGCAACGTATTCAGGTCGCGGTGTCCACACGTTCGCGCCATCGGACAAAGCCACGTTCATTAAAAATATTTCATTTTGACATTACTACGGTATCAATGCGTTGCGGATATCTGAAGTATTTGATCACTACGAGGAAATCATGCAGTATATTTAATTTTACGTGCCGACAGTTTCGTTCATAGTTTATTGGATAGTAGTGTATTTTTTATTGTGTTTTTCTTTCTCTGCCTGCTATTCTTGTTTGTGTTTGCGTTTTCCTTGTAATTGTTTTTACTGATAATGATCTCGTTAGTTCATTCTCATGAACTTATTGTACATAATTTTTTATCACGTGTGCCTAATATTTCTTCTTTGACCAGGCTTTAGAACTCATAAATAATTGATTGCGTATGCTGTCCTAATTGTTTTTGCCAGTTGGTATATTCAGACAACTTTTGATTACAAAAGGTCATCGGTCAGACATAAAACACTAACTCAGAATAACCGCAGAACACACAAGAGGTTTAGCCGTCACATAGCGAGCATCTTAAACCACAAACACTCAAACTAAATGCAAATTAAGACAAACGTACACAAGCTGAAACATTTACAGCATAATGCTGAAACGTGTCGGGACACAGAGCTCAGCTTAGGATACAAAACAGTCCTAAACTTTGAGTACTTCATAAAGGACGAATTAGACGGATACGTAGCCTTTGTAAAGCTTTGAGTGATTTAGGTCTCAGAGCTCTCCGCTGATATTTGATAAGACGGAATTGTGTGGGAGATTTTGATGATCCTTGACAACAGAACGAATTGTTTAATTAATATTTTCTTATTTTCGGTCGGTTTCCTAACCGACACAAAAACAGACGTTGGGGCTGTATTTCTAATGACGCCGACGCGGCGACGCATGAAATATACTGATAGTGAAGATGAATAGTAGTTAGGTAATCAACTATAATAATTATGTAAGTACGTGATTACGATCCTCAATCACTTCATACTCTATCATTTAGCTTGAAGGTAACACTCAGGTATGAAAAAAACAAAAGACTACACTTAATCCCTCGCCGATATCCTCCACTACACTAATGCGGTTTGCCGCATTAAGCCCATCAGCTTCAATAAGCGGTCCATTACAGCACCATTATGGGCTTGCCCGAGGCAGTCCCTCCACATCAGTAACGCGAGGCTCCCCTACTCACCGTATCATCTCGCTCAATTTATGTCAATTACGCGCACAAAGTCGCAGCAAAAAATGAAAATATCGAATAAAAGTGCCCGCACACGTCTCGCCCAGCATTCCCTACGTTTGAACTTCTCAAATATTCATCCTTACCTTTTGACGTCTTTGTATTACCTTTTATATATTCATATCGATTCGTACGGGATCGCTTTTAAGTCTATGTCTGTTTGCGTTTATTTGAGACGTTGAAATGTTGACTTTTTCGCGCTTTACGAGGTTTGGTAAAAAAATCAAAAGGTTTGAGAAATTTTTCTTTGTTTCATATTTAGTAGTTATTTCTTCATGTATCTGTTGGTATTTGAGTCTTATATTACTCAGCGTTATTGAATTGGTTAGTGATTTATTTATATCCATCGCTTATTATGAGTAAGTAACTAAACATTCCACATTTATGGCGAAATTAAATTTGCGATGGTACGCTTGGTCGTCAATACACTGATAGTCACGTAGATAGATAGAGAGATGTAAACAATTAAAAAACGCTGACCTCATCTAGTTTTAAAAATATAATTGACGTGTAAAACTTTTTGTACAAACCTACTTACAGAAATAAAAACATTTATCGTTAAAACCTTTAGTTGAGTAGTTTAATTAAAATGTTTATTGGCATTGTTTACATTATTCTGTTCACTCAATTAAAGTTAAAACGAATTTATGAAATCGCGTATATTTGCAATTCAAAATTATCTACACATTACGCCCAAATAACTATAATAACTATGATCCACAATTTTTTTTTTCATTTAAAACTTTAAAATTATAACTGGTGTTAATTATTTTGACACAGTTATATTCGTGCATTTAATCCTGAGTCGGAACTGTGCGCCAACTTTTCAAACGCATTTATACCAGAATTCGTCTCTCGTTTAGTATAATATCTGTATGACGTAGTTTCAAATTAAATGTTTTACACAGCCGGGCTCCCAAACGGGTTGGCGTGAAGATGAACTTTAAATTGGTCCACCGTTTTCTCTCGACACTCCGAATTTTCTGTAAAGTTTTTGCTACATGAATAGAGATTAAAATTTAGCATAGCTGTGTGTCCCTTTGACGGCGATGTCCATAGGAGTTGTACCGAGAACCGGCGAGATCTATTAACCTATAATACCACGGTTACTACGCTTAATACAATACCGGCTCTCGACAAAATTGATACTCACGTACACCTCTGCTCACGTAGTCAGCAAAGCTAATTTTGTAAGCAGAAATAAGTATAGACCACGGAGGGGCCTCGGTGGTTGCTGCTAAAGGAGGAATTGTAAACACTATCCATTTAAACCAAGCTTGTGGTTTACTCGCACTACGACACATATGACGTATGTGTAACGACGGCTTTATAGGTGGTCTGTGACAGAAGTTGTGCGCTCAACGCACTTTCGGCACCGCGAATTTTATAAGTAGGTACTCTCGCTGCCGGCGTAGCGGTCCTGTGCTCTGTGGTACCTTTATCTAGTGGAAAAAAGGTTGATCAAATATTTAATTAAAAATACATATATTTTAGGTAATGTTAAATCGTCGGTGTCCGGAAGAAAAGGGAACGAAAGCCTCGGTGCAATATGTCAGCAATGCACGGCGCCCACGCATTGCTTTCTTCATGACGGTTCTCGGACTCCATCTATTGTCTTACAGTAGCTACTAATAAAATTGTTAGTATGTGTATTGTGTAATTTTATTTTTTATTTATTTATTTTTACAGAAAGCTTACAGACTAATAACATAATTAAAAATCATTCATAGGCAAGAAAATTTGCTAATTACAAGCTTCCACATATAAAAAATGTAATTACGTAGTAATCCCCCAATTAAAATGTTTTTAATATTGTCACACTGATTATAATAATGAATCCATCAGTTAATGGAAAAGCAATTAAAATCATTATTGTGAATTGACACAAATAATATCAGAGAAATAATGTCTCATTATGCCGCTAGTATTATTATGTCAGTTCAACAACACGTAATCTGATTATGATTGTTTGTTTTAAACAACAATAAGCATGTTTCAATTAGTCATTTATACTTTTTAAATAAAACAGGTAGACCCATAACAAAGATTGCGTTCAATGTCTACGTAAGTTGTAGAAAACGTTTTCATGAAAGAAAAAATACTGCAAAAACTAACAAATAAAAAATAATATATTATAATATCAGTGATCGATGTCTGCTAGGCTAGTTTCTGTTGACTTTGAAGCATCTTACATGGCCTCTGTATATTCCCACTTAGCTTTCACTACAAGAAATCCTAACTTTCCAAAAACTGAAAACCTTCCCAACGTTCATCCCAAAAAAGAAACAAAATAGTAAGCCAGTAATATTTTATTGATGGCTCAACTATGTCCCAGTTTTTGTCCCGGCAATCCCGCCTAGATAGCCCCCCGGGGGGTTGTAACACTACAACTATCAACTACCGTCGTTATGACGTCACAAGCGGCCCTCTTCAGCAACTTGCCGCGACTTCTATTTACTTGTTTTGCTGGATTTTCGTGAATATTCATAAGTTGGGCGCGGATTTTAGTAATATTATGAGAGTGTTTCATTAAATTCTATGTTTGTGCGACGATATAACTGTGGTAAAGTTTTGCTCAGAGGCAACTTGGTCCGTTTCTGGTTGGATTACATCTGATGTTGATAATAATTATACAACTATCATGTAATGTTGCCCTACCGATGAGCTTCAGCTACGCACGTTTAAAAAACAATATTATTATAGGATAATGTAATCACACATACATACGTCCGGAAAAATACGTATGAAAAATGTTTTTCAGATATGAAAGGAAAATGTCATTTACAGTAGATATTGAACGAAAATACAAAAAAAAAGTCATTTAAAAAAAAAAATCGACTTCAAAAAGAAATCAACTTAAAATTATGAAATAACTTTAATGTCGGAAGTCCGTGTCTTGGGGATCTGTATTTTAGTTTTAGTTTTTTGCCACCGACTTCCGAAATTAAAGTTATTACATAATTTTGAGTTAATTTATTTTTGATTTCGTAATTTTTAGTTTTAAGTAATAAAAACTGGAATATTTGTTTGTAATAAGTAGGTAATAGTTTTGTTGTAAATATTGCACTAGAACTTGACCAAGGTTTTGAGATGTTGTCCCTTTGACACTACACCCGTAGCTCGTATCTATAAGCCAGGCCGTCAAACTTACACGTATTAGTCCATATCTTGAAAATTCCTGAATCGATTTTGATGAAACTTGCACTGTTCCCTAAGTTGAAGTAAATGTAAGTCAGTAAAAAAAAGGGTCACGATCCGATTAATAGTTGCGGAGAAATGCGTGGACAAACATACATACATACATCTATAAAATTTTGTATATTTGTTTGGAAGCCATAATAGATTGTCATATGTGAATATAATGTAGTTTCAATAAGTCTGTAAAAATCATTGAAATCGATTCCGTTCCCATGTATAACACAATACATACACGACTCCATGTCTTTTTCCAAAATGCCGCGTAGTATGATATGTACAGCTATTAGTTTAAACCGCGGCGCACACTGGCGGTAATTCAGCTCGTAATTGAATTCCTATCGGGCTCAGCACGTGATATGTAGGGTCGGCGCTCACTTGCCATCAATTACGTCGGCGGCTTTTTTGGCGCAATATTAACGTTGTCTCTTGTGTATACATGGTGTGGTATCGGTAGGTACATGGTGATGTTATATGTAGGTCTGCCTAAGGGAACACTTTGTCATTTGTTAAGTGCTTAGTAAAAGATACTTTCCAGCCTTCAGAAAGGTGTATAAAAGATTAAATTAAGAAATACGAAGTAGTGACGTGGTTATTTATTTATTTATTAAGGACAAAAAACAGTCACATGATACAAAATACAGAAAAATACTAAAATAAGATTAACATTAAGTAACCCACACCATTGTACACGTTTTATGAATTTACTTGTCATTACAACATTCCAATAAAACAAAGTTTTGGAGCGACTGCTCAAGTCACTTGCCTCTAAATGAAGCGTTCGTTCTCGAGGTTTTATTTAGAAATCCTATGTTTATCTCCACACAAAAATATCTCGCTGCAAAACTCCCGATAGACTGCGAATGCTAGATTCATTAATTTATAACAGAACATCGAAAATGAAATTTGTAACGATACATCATTAATGTATCTTGTTATTGTGAATGTATTTACTTACAATAAACTCTGCAATGATAACTAAAATATTATATTTGCCTTTCTGCTTGTTCGCGTTAGTCAACATTAGCCTACAACTCAACATTAAAAAAAAACCGACTTCCAAAAAAAACACTACAAACTGAAAAAAAAGACACTACAAACTGAAAAATAACTTTAATTTCGGAAGTCGGTGTCTTAGGGATCAGTATTTTAGTTTTTGCCACCGACTTCCGAAATTAAAGTTATTTTTCAGTTTGTAGTGTCTTTTTTTTCAGTTTGTAGTGTTTTTTTTGGAAGTCGGTTTTTTTTTTGTTAAAAAGTTTTTATTTCTCGCTTTTTAGTGGGTCTATTTATAATTTAAGTTACAATAGCCTAATGTCAACTTGCCCATCGCCTTTTTATAAAATATTCCTTTTCTCGATGCAGGGACGTTAATTGTTGAGGAGTTCTCCTTTTATTAGTTTTTAGATTAGATGCTGATAATCCTGGCTGCAGCATCAGGCCAGACTTATGGCAACATTGCATTGAACTTAAAATTAGTCCTGTTTAAAATGAGCCCAAACACGACTACGGTGCTGTAATTTAAAGGTTTGTACTTTTTCTGATGCTCCTGGCTTCAGCATCAGGTCTTCGGTGTTCCTCAGTAACAGTACGTTTATCCACACATCGAGCCCTTTTCAATGAGCCTAAACACGATATATCTGCTGTTAGTTGTCGAGGAGTTAGGTACTCTGCAGACTATCCTGACTGCAGCATCAGGTCATGACTTGATGATCATGAGACCAAATGTGGCAAATGCCCTATCAAACATCAAAACAATTGACTATAAAACAGTCCTTGCCTGTTCGAGTAACTTCTTACTGTTAAGTAGTTGTACCTTCCATCATCAGCCCAGCTACCTGAGATGGTGACAACCATACACAAATACACAAGATACTTCTTAAAATATGCGAAAAACAATAAGTGAGCCTATAAAATTTGAGGGTTGCCCTCGATTTCTCTAAGATCCCATCATCAGATCCTAACTTGGTGACAATGGGACCACCTCAGAACTATCTACTTTCGAACAAAAAAAGAATTTTGAAAATCCGTCGACAATTGGCGGCGTATTCGATGAACAAATATACAAAAAAAAAAAAAAAAAAAAAAAAAAAAAAAAAAAAAAAAAAAAAAAAAAAAAAAAAAACATACAAACACCCGAACATAGTACCTCCTCCTTTTTGTAAAGTCGGTAAAAATCACCAAACCATCCATAATATTAAAACGCTGATTATACAAACTCCTCACACTTAATTCCTTATCAAAGCAAGTAAACCTGTAGTTAACGCCTAGTATGCGATTAACGAAAGTGATATTTATTCACCGAGTGACCTCCGAAATTTACAGGCTGTGGTGATTACGGGCCTCGTTTGGTGATAACATCGATCGGGCATTTGCAAGCCAATGGGACATTAATAGCCCATTGCTTACTAAAAGCCTATTTATATTGGTACATAAAGATCCCGTTTCCGAGCCCCGCGGCCCCGGCAGAATAACAAACGGGAGAATATCGTTTTTCCCCTGTCTTTGAAGGTAGTTAGTTTATAATTTGAGTTTTAAGATGAAGAGTAAATGAGTTTAGTAATAAAGACTTAGGTACTATCATCAGTATCGGTATTTATTTAAACTATTCGCAAAAAAAGGTACAAAGGCGGACTTAATGCCTTTTTTTTTTTTAATGCCCTAGGCATTCTCTACCAGTCAACCAAGGGTGGTGAAGAGATTGGATGGCAGGTGCTTTAGTTGAGAGGAACAATGATAAAAAAAATTAAACTAGGTATTTGAATACATAAATAGGTTATATACACATACATACTATGACTATAATATATACTTATAGTATATTTATATATATTATACAAATTCAAGGGAGAGAGGTGTTGAGGTGACTACGCTATTTGTTATTCGTTATTATGTTAAATCTGGTACATATAATTAACAGAAAGAAAAATATAAAATTATATTCAATTTTTAGTTAGCGTGAAACATCTGACGAAATGCGATCAAAATTGTACCCAAATAACCTTTTAGACGAGCACAAACCAATTTTAAAAAGATCAAAAAAAGTGCTAAAATTAATAAATAGGTAAACGAAGAACAATGAAAACTGTAATGTATTTTAAAAAAGATGAATGAGCTTCAAAACAATGGCTACAAAATATAATGGACTCCACGAACGTGTGAAAAGGGGGATTTTTATCCTTCATTGACAACGTTGAATGGGTTTTATAAAGGGCAATAAACTTGTCATAGGTCATTTGATATTATAACGCTCTCATGTCGAGTTACGAGCTGAAAGTCGTTCGCAATATGTCCCATCTTATATTATCTTATTTTCCAATAAAAAGCTGCGGAGAAATAACAATATAATACGACTTTTTTGTAAATTGTTTCAGAGTTCAGACAGCTACTGTGATTAATTTTAGAAATAACTTCATTTTGCGCTGTTATTAATTATACCTTCGATAATTAAATTTTCTTGATCAGATATGATCAAAAACAAAGCTGAAAATGCTATGATTATAATAAACATTTCTAGAGAATTAATTTTAATCCAGCAGAACAATATTACAGGTTGTAGGTATATATTGTTTTGGGTACAAAAAAAAAACAGTGGCACTCCGGGAGTGCCGACAGAAGTGAAAACAAAACACAAAAAGAATACTTTGCCATCACTCACTGACATATCGGATATACATTAAAACCGAGTACATCCCGAGGACAGCCGAACACATCCGAAGCGGGTATTTTTTTTAATCGTCTTATAAACAAAACACGCGTGGTGTCGCTTACGGTAACAGTGGCGCGAGTTAGGCAGGATACAAAAGTCTAAAAAGTTAGTATTTTTAGACATTTGTATCCTGCTTATGCGTATGAAGTTTCATTAAAATCGGTTCATTCATTTCGAAAAATAAGGGCTTGAAAGTTTGTATAAAATGCCGCACGGCGTAAACGCTCTTAACTAAATATCTATTTAAAATAGTTTGAGTCTAATTATAGAATCTAAAAAAAGCTTCAACATGTCAAACGAAATATTTTATTCAAAAAACAGCCGTATTCGCTGGTATGCTGGTATGGTGAACTACGCCGTAGCATAGTGTGAGCTACGCCGTAGCACAGTTTGACCTACGCCGTAGCACTCTCCAACCGTCTTACGAATTTTCGATCAGGTCACGTGTCCTGACGCGAGTTTAACATTTTTTACCCATTACAAAAAAAGTGTACAACGCCGCTAAAGTTTTCACTTCAAAAAATGTTATTACAATAAATTGTTGTTAATGTCTTAGATAGTTTTTATTTGTCTAATACCTTGGGAAAAGGTTCTCGCCCGGCAAAGAGACAAAAAATCTCTTCTCTACAAAAGATCTCTTTCGCCAGATTTGATGATATTTTAACAATAACGAAAAACGATTTCTCAGCCATTTCTATACGAGATTTACTTTCTTTAAGCTCCGATCACCTTGAACAATAATTATTACTTCATTTACTTTCCAATATATTTTAAACCAAACATTAAAAGACTGTTTACACGGTTCCCTGAAATTAATTTCAAAATTCAATCAAAACTTTTGGTTAACAAACAGTAAGTTAGTTCGTAAACTGAGTTAAATAAAAACAGTCGAGGTGTGAATAACAATACAAAAGGTATAAACGTAGTAGGGAGAGCGGCCATTTTACGTGGAATTGATAGGCGGGCGTTTATTTCGTCGGAAAGCGACAAACTGCGCTGACATAAAACGCTCAGTGAGCCTATCCGATGGAGAGTGGACACACAAATGCGTTAAGTTTCCATCGGTGACGTAAAATGTGTCATTTCAACGGATTGCTAGTAAAAGAGTGACAACATGTTTGTGAGTTGGCTCGTGGATTGTTACAAGCTCACATTTTTTTATACGGCACACTTTTTAAGCGTCCTGTAACAATATATCTAAATGTAGTAGAGATTTGTTCAAGCAGGATATGAGTAGGTTATTTGGTCTTCAGATACTTTTAAACAAATACTTACATAGTGATAACGTGAGTAATTAAAAAAGTATTCGGTGCAGGTAATGATTCAACAGTAACTTTCTTTACAACCACGGTTATCCACAGAATATAAATAATACTTTGTGACGAGAATTTGCTTAGGTATCTATAAAAAAAATATGTTATCTGCTAAAAAGCATTTCGAACAGTATATTCATTGTTTCATCTCAACTTCGCACAACGTTTTATAGAAATGTCTAGATTTATTGAATCGCACGAATACGTCCCAAAAAATTCTCAGAAAATACATATGAAATCATTTTAGTACAAGGTTTTTTAGAAATAGATGTATTAGTTTTAGGTCGTAGGGTTCGCCCTACCGACCGAGGCAAGTAACCGCTGATTGCACTATTATGTGAAAATAACCTAATTATTTAGTTAAAAACCATTTTTTTTTAAATAAAAGCAGCTGTGCTTCGCGATCGTAGATATATCTGCACAAATAATAATAACTATTTCAATTCTACAGTAAAATTATACGATATTATTTATTCGATAATAACTAAATATTATTGTCATTATTAATAACCTATTAAATTACAATTATTACCATATACATAGACACATTCTCCCTTTATTACACATCGGGCCACAATCACGTGCGCAATTCGAATCACGTTGGTATTTACAAATCACAGAAGCGAAGACTTATGTATTTATAAATGTATAATGTGGGTACGTGAGACCAATGTCGATATTATACAGGTAAATAAGTGAGAACAGAAGGTTTACTTACTAAATACGATATTGTAAAAGTAACGCTAAATGCATGCAGAGTCTAGTAATATATCGCTAGATCGCGCCTAGTAATGTCACTTTGCAAAAGAACCATGATTTTTATTGTCAAAAAATATTTTTAATGGCTAAGGTATACATTGTGCATTGGAATATAATAATATAGATGTTCTGTTACTTTTGTGTTGTGACGTAGAGCAGGAACGAGATATCGTTAAAATTCAGTTTTCCAACAATATTGGACTGCACGTTGCGTCTTTTTTTGTGGTCTGAAGTGTTTTGGTAAAAAGGATTTTTGAATGGACTATGTCACCAATTTTTAGACAAAAAAGTTATGTACTCTATCGGCGAAAGTTTTTTAAAAACTTTGGTTTGCTTTTAAATGTCTTTGACAAGTTCTGGGTAAGTATGAAATAGATATTATATAGACCGGAATTCCCAAAACCATGACCACACAAACACTTTACCTGTCCTTTATATAGTTAACATACGTTTCCTTTAATGAAAAGATGTCACAAACCACAACAAATAATAAAACATATCCAAGAAATTAAGCACTGGAATGACGGCTCAGGTAAGTTGGAACACGCCATTACATTCACGGCTCCCTTCTTTACACCACTGTTAATTTTAATAAGCGAAGCTTTGTAGGACACCTGTGGTATAATGTGGGCCTTTATTCTCAGGGATGCTCTTCTATGGGAGAGTGATCTTAATGTTAGCGCAGACACCTTAACAGAATCTATAAATCCAGTGTTCTAAGACAAGATAAGATTTTTGTTTTGTTTAAACATGTGTATTCATACAAGAGCGCGCAAGATATTATGTCAGCAAGTACATTCATGTTTATCCTTATGACGTCATCATCGCATCACAATCAGCCTATAATGTCCCACTGCTGGGACACGGGCATCCTCTCTGTGAGAGGGAGTAATATGCTTGTGTATCAGCGTACAAATATGTTCATAACAAATTATTAACAACATGTAGGTATGTAGGTACTCTTATCAAATTGACACCTATTGTATGTATTTTGACTCATGCCAAGCATATTAACGGGTAAGATTCAAGCTACATAGGTATCTGAAAAAGATCTATCAGTTGCGGAAAAAGAGCCTAGCAACACAGAAACACATAGTAGTAAGTACCTACAGTCCCATTGGTACCCTTGGGTACGAAGCCCCATAAAATAGCTGAGTTACATTTATGTGGGTTTGTAATTTGCTCCGCAAGTTTATGTGACTTGACATTGTCAAGTAGTGATGTGCGACATATTAACGTTAGTATTTTTTTAGATTATAAACAATGATAGCGATGCTGACAGGCTTGGGATCGCCGGAACTTGATAGACAACGCCAATCTTATTATCACTACACAATAATTTAATATCAGTAATAGTATTATTTTCTTACGAAATCACTCGCGCTTTACTTGTGATAAGCAAGTGTAAAACACGTTGTGAATGTGTGCGTGAAGACGAGTAGCGTTAGTATATAAAACACACACGCACACATAGACACTCCCGACTTCGCCATTTTTTTTTGGTTTGGAAATCGTCAAATGACCCCTCCCGCTCTGGGCGGAGCGGAGTGTCAGACTCTTACTGACTAAAACCCACCCGTGTTCCTTCCTTAGCCCTTTATGTTCCGGGGTAACGGTAACCCTTTCGGACAATCCCGCTTACGAACACATTCACAGCGTGGTTGTACACTTAGGTAGTAACCACAAGTAAAGCACGCGTCACACGGGGAGATAAAATACTGTATTCATTAACTAAAATCACACTTCATGTGATTCTTTATCGCCAATAATAAAAATAACACTAATATCTTTCAGTATAACGAGATCCCAGGGAGCGTGTTGACTACTCTTTAGACCGAAACGAATTCACACCTTCATAGATGGCGCGTGTAATTGATTCCTTCTCCTATTGTCCATTAAATCAAGTGGACTTTTGATGTCGTCTTTATTAGTTTTATACCAAGATTTAGCTAGATAGGTAGGTCTTATATTTCAAATTCAAATTTATTTATTAAAACTTACACATGTTCACAAACATACAAGTATAAGCATGCAGTTCTAACCAAGAGAAAACTTAAACCGATTTAACAGCAGGTACCAAACTAGGCACAGCCTGTATCTTGGTGACCCAAATACTATACAAAGTTACTAATTGAATCAGTTCTGCTAGCTGTTTACCTGTTTTTTTTTTCTATAAGCAAATCGCACGAAGTTAATTTATTTGTAAGCGAGTCGACAACTCCAGAAATATGTACAAGGCAATTGGTAAATTTTGAATTTTATACAACAAATAATTGAAATAACACCCCTGTTTTTGTCGCAGGTTAAAGGACACTGACGTACAAAAGTGATAAGAGTTAAATATTATAAAACGTGAACTGTAACTTTGTGCGAGTCGCCTATAGAAAAAACAACATAATTATTATTCAAACAAAAGGGACGGTTCGTCCGTTTCGGGCGGGTAAATTCGTGCGAATCGACTAATACGCCCATTAAACAGCACCTGTAAAAGAGAAAACGTGACAAATGTGATTTTTTTGACAAATATTATGTCGCAATGTCAGTTTATTATATTATTCGTCCATTAGTGAAAACCGGATGAAAATCCGTCCTCCATCCGTCGCCGCGAGGGACTTTATTTAATAATATGTACTGTTAAGGCCCAGGTATTTATGAATACAAATATGTCTATGAGTGAGTAGCGGGGGCAATGAAATCTAGTGCATGTGACCTAAAAAGTATTGTAGTTACTCCAACGTCACCACTTATGAAGCTCCAGCCAGTTCCATAACTCACTCAAGTAAAAAACAAGGCTCAAATAGGTAGTTAAGTGATGATAAAGGGTTATTGTAAAAGTTGGTCGACACACAAGTTTGTAAGTAGCTCAAAGTATGCCAAACTTAAGTCAGAACATTTAGGACCAAACATAAGTAGGCGACTCTGTTTCATGTCTGAAATAGCTGAGGAATAGTTTTAGGTTCAATGTGGATGGAACGCCTACTGTGACAGAAACTACAGTCCTAGGGTGAGAGTGTAGAACCTTAGCTGGTTCACTGGCTGATTGGTTGGCTGGTGCTGAATTCTCACCCCAAGGACTTTACTTCTATTAGCTAGAAATAATTATACTGTAAAAGACTATATTGAGGATAAAAAGGCTTGGGATTGAGCTGCTCCAATAGGTTTAGACAGTCAATGTAGTTTTTATTATTTTTATTTTGCTATTTTACACTTAAATTTTTTTTTAATATATATTTACTTAAACAGGCTCATTCCTCAAAAGATCATTTACCAATCCAGTCTACAGGGTCTTCACACGAACTGACCAAGATTTTGTCTGGACTTTAAAAGAGACTGTGACCTCTGAGTTTGTTTCGGCCTTTCTTCTCAGAATAGTCAGATAAGAAACGCAAACTTCATCTAGTTTAAAAAATATAATTGACATGTAAAAGTGTTTGTACAAACCTACAGAAAATAAATCATTTATCATTACCGTACACGTGTTAAAGTGGTGTTGGTTACCTCTACACGCAAAACCAACTTCTATGACATTGATGAACGAGCCATTTAATAGACGTGTTAAATAAACATAACCGTCCAAGTGCGTGTCGACCACGCACTATGAAGGGTTCCGTGGATGGAATGAATTTATCCCAAGAACAAATCTAAGTTTATAGTTGAAAATATGTAAATAAATTATTATATTATTAAATATTGCATCGGAAAGCACGTTAAGTCGCTGGTCCCGGCTGTCATTCGTGGATCTTTGACAGTCGTTACGGGTAGTCAGAAGCCCGAAAGTCTGACAACCAGTCTTACCAAGGGGTATCGTATTACCCAGTTACCGGGTTGTGGAGGTCGCCGGCCGCGACTTACGAGTTGTAGGTCGTAGGTTCGAACCCAGCCAGGCGCTTTACTTTGTGTAAATTATTTCATCACCACTGCTCTCAAAACGGTGAAGGAAAACATTGTGAGGAAACCGGCATGTCCTAGAACCAAAAATTCGAAGACATGTGACATCTACCAATCCGCACTGGGCCCGCGTGGTGGATTACGGCCCACTCCCTCTCACCGAGAGGAGGCCTGTGTCCCAGCAGTGGGAACATTATAGGCTGATTATGGAGGTCAGAGAGGCAGTCGCTCCATGTAAATTACTGGTATTCAGCTGCATCCGGTTCACTGGAGGCCGACCCGAACATAGTTGGGAAAAGGAAAATTGCTTAGGATGGTGAGTTGAAAATATGTTCTCTTATACATCGATATGCGTCACGGTCAATTCTCCAACTGCAAAATGTAAGTTTGTAATAACAAAAAAAAAAATTGACAAAACTACAAATTAACGATGCATCGATAGTAGGGAAGGCACTCGGAGGACTCTGCTCTGCACATAGCGACACCACTCGCGTCCATAGTTCCCATCCACGACACGCATCCTTTCGTATAAAACATACCTTAGTTGAACCCGATTCCACCAGTTCTATCCTATGTGGACCAATGAATATGATTGGTAGATATTATCAATCGGATCCATAGCAACGTCGCACATCTCTGATGGAAAAGCAGCCTTAAACGCGCGGTCGACGCGACGTGTGACTATTCTGTATTGTCATCGTAAAATATACTTTGTAGCAGTGGATTTAAAATCCTAACTTGAATGACCAGGAATTTGCTGTGTCGGAGCGGTTCTGTTATAATGAGTGATGACCTTAAAAGGCCGCATTTTTTGATTGCGTTGACTTAAAAGCTTGTTTTTAGAGCTCCAAGGGACCGTAGACCTATTTGATTCAACTTGATATCTTCACGCGTTCCTGAGATAAAGAGTCTTGACAGCCAGACAGACGGACAACGAAGTAATCCTATAAGAGTTTTGTTTTTCCTTTTGAAGTACGAAACCCTAAAAATAAGCAATCCGTTTTCTAAGCGGCAAATGGTACAATTTCCTCGTCCCCCACGTGTGGAAATACCTTATTTGGTTGTAAATGGCCCTGTTCCTTATTCCTACAAGCCAATATAATGTCTAGGTACAGACGCCAGCACATCAAGCTACCCCAATCTGTCAAATTTCCCCAATTGAGAGTGAACCTTATGCTTATGTGATAAAGTTGAAAATCTATAAAAGAAATTTGACAAAACTACAAATTAACGATGCATCGATAGTAGGGAAGGCACTCGGAGGACTCTGCTCTGCACATAGCGACACCACTCGCGTCCATAGTTCCCATCCACGACACGCATCCTTTCGTATAAAACATACCTTAGTTGAACCCGATTCCACCAGTTCTATCCTATGTGGACCAATGAATATGATTGGTAGATATTATCAATCGGATCCATAGCAACGTCGCACATCTCTGATGGAAAAGCAGCCTTAAACGCGCGGTCGACGCGACGTGTGACTATTCTGTATTGTCATCGTAAAATATACTTTGTAGCAGTGGATTTAAAATCCTAACTTGAATGACCAGGAATTTGCTGTGTCGGAGCGGTTCTGTTATAATGAGTGATGACCTTAAAAGGCCGCATTTTTTGATTGCGTTGACTTAAAAGCTTGTTTTTAGAGCTCCAAGGGACCGTAGACCTATTTGATTCAACTTGATATCTTCACGCGTTCCTGAGATAAAGAGTCTTGACAGCCAGACAGACGGACAACGAAGTAATCCTATAAGAGTTTTGTTTTTCCTTTTGAAGTACGAAACCCTAAAAATAAGCAATCCGTTTTCTAAGCGGCAAATGGTACAATTTCCTCGTCCCCCACGTGTGGAAATACCTTATTTGGTTGTAAATGGCCCTGTTCCTTATTCCTACAAGCCAATATAATGTCTAGGTACAGACGCCAGCACATCAAGCTACCCCAATCTGTCAAATTTCCCCAATTGAGAGTGAACCTTATGCTTATGTGATAAAGTTGAAAATCTATAAAAGAAATTTGACAGATTGGGGTAGCTGGATTTGCTGGCGTTTGTACTTTCAATTGGACAAAGGAATCGCTTTTCCGGAAATATAGCCAATTATGAAATACCTGATGTTTATTGGATATACGAACTATTGGATATACAAACTTTATGTAAAAATGAAAAGTATAAAGAAAAACAAATGTCTGTCACTCAATAAAAATTTTCTCTTCAAGTCGTGTCTTTTTATCTTACGATTATAATCCTACATTGGTTACGGGCCCAGGCACCCAGGCACCCAGTCACCCAGGCACTCAGACACCCAGGGTACCCAGTCACCCCGAGTAGGAGTAGCGTAGATCCATGAAATAATTATTTGTGAAAAGGAGCGGCGATGAGCAGTATGTTTAGGATCGAGCCCCTGAACAAAGAAAATTATGATAGCTGGCGAATACAGGTGCAGGCAATCCTAATAAAAAATGATGGATGGAAGTATGCAAGTGGAAAGGTACTAAAACCATCTGAAACAGGAGAAGCTAAAAATTGGGAAGCTGAGGATGAAAAGGCCAAAGCGGATCTAATTTTGTCGATGTGTGGTACGGAACTTCGACATATTAGGGGCTGTAACACTTCAAGAGAAGTTTGGCTGAAATTAGAGTCTATTTATGCTTCGAAAGGACCTGCTAAGAAGGCTACACTTCTGAAGCGACTGATGTTGCACAAAATGACGGAAACAGGTGATGTACCAGATCATTTGAATAGTTTTTTCGACGCTGTTGATAAACTAGCAGAAATGAGTATACATATCAACGATGATTTGTTGTCTATAATGTTGTTATATAGTTTACCTGGAAAATTTGAAAGCTTTAGATGTGCTATTGAGTCAAGAGACGAGTTGCCGAAACCAGAGGCATTGAAGATTAAAATATTAGAAGAGCACGAATCCAGAGAGTTCAATGGATCTCAGAATGAAGGCGTAATGCATACATATAAAAAAAGAGGTTTAAAGAAATGGAACAAAAGCACGAAAGTTGTAAACAAAACTCTCCCAACTACGAGCGAAGAAGGATTTAAATATAAATGTTTTAAATGTCACATGCAAGGACATAAGGCATCAGAATGTCCGAATAAAAAGAAGGTACAAAAGGATGTGGTAGCACATCGTGTGGATGTAGACGAAGCACTTATTACTTTTAATGTTTCAGATTTAGGAGTTTGTAATGCTGTAAATGCACAAAAAGACGATTGGATTTTTGATAGTGGGTGCACGTCTCATCTATGTAATGATGCGAGTATGTTCGGGGACACTTTAATTGTAACTAGCGGAGAACTAAATTTAGCTACACATGTGAGTACTGAAATAAAAGGTAAGGGTACTGTAAGGTTATCGGCATGTAACAAACACTCAAAGACCGCGATTGACTTACATGATACACTTTATGTTCCGAACCTAAGGACAAATTTAATATCTGTAGCCAAGCTAACCAACGATGGTAGTGAAGTCACATTTAAACACAATTTCGCAAATGTGATCGACAAAAAGGGCTATACTACATTGTGTGCCCATCGCAAAGGGAACTTGTATTGTTTAAATAGGTCTGATTATTCATTTAGTTTAAGTAATGCAAATGTCGACATACTTAGTTGGCATGAACGCTTAGGACATTTAAATGGCAAGGATGTCGTTAAACTTTTAACTAAATCAGGTGTCAAAATTGACGCAACCGAAGTACAAAGCTTACTTGATTGCGATATATGTGCTAAAGGAAAAATGACCGCGTTACCTTTTTCTAATTCCGGGGGACCTTGCACTGAAAAACTTAAAATAATTCATTCTGACATTGTAGGTCCTATGAAATGTGAGTCTGTAGGAGGTGCTAAATATTTTATAACTTTTATTGATGATTGTACACGTTGGTGTGAGGTATATTTTCTAAGTGCGAAAAATAAAGCCTTAGAAGCTTTTAAGATGTACAAAAGTCAAGTTGAGAATGTAACCGGATTTAAGATCAAGTATCTTCAAAGCGACAATGGAGGTGAATATTGCAATGCT
Source organism: Oligia latruncula (assembly GCA_948474745.1). Lineage (NCBI taxonomy): Eukaryota > Metazoa > Arthropoda > Insecta > Lepidoptera > Noctuidae > Oligia > Oligia latruncula. The sequence continues at coordinate 673,041 of OX419699.1, forward strand.
GAGTTCGACGAATTTTTGAAACAAACAGGAATAATGCGAAGACTGACAGTTGCTCGGACACCGCAACAAAATGGAATATCTGAACGAATGAACCGGACTTTACTAGAAATGGCCAGGTGTATGTTGCTAAGTTCAGATCTTTCCGCAGGTTTTTGGGCAGATGCAGTGGATACCGCGTGTTATATCAGGAATCGATGTCCTACAAGCAGTCTACATGGTGATATTCCTTATGAAAGATGGCTAGACAGACCAGTGAAGATTGATTACCTTCGAAGATTTGGAGTTAAGGTACATATTTTAAATAAAGATCCAAACAAGGATAAATTCACACCAAGAGGAATTGCTGGCATCTTTGTCGGATATCCGAAGAATGCGAAAGGATATAGAGTATGGATTCCAGAGCGAAGAAAATTCATGATTGCAAGAGATGTGAGATTTCACGAAAGTGAATATTCAAGTCACGAGATCTCGATACAAGAGCCAGGACCGTCGAATGTTAAAGAAGATGCGGATAAAGAGTTCATTGAAGTCGAGTTTTCAAAGTGTACTCTACGGGAAGAACATGATAATCAAATAGAACAAGTAGACGATGAGATATGGAGCGAGTGTCAAGAATATTCTGTAGAATCGAGAGGATGCGAACAGGATGAAGAGACAAACCCTTCAAACATTGATCATCAACTAGAAGAATCAGAAACGATTCGAACACGTGGACATGTTGATCAACAAAGGTTGATGAAAAGAGCTCCCGGTAGACCTAAAATATTACGCACAGGTAGTGTAGGCCGCCCAAGGAAAATCTATCGAATGACCGAAATTGAACAAACAATAAACACTGATTTAAATGATGCTGCAGATTTTGCTGGTTCAGCGGAAATGAGTTTGAAAAATGCTCTGAAAAGTGATGATAAACCAGAGTGGGAGGAAGCTGTATTATCTGAAATTAGGAGTTTAGTTCAAAAAGGGACATGGGAGATCGTTAGAAGACCGAAAAACAGAAACGTTATTGGTTGCCGTTACGTTTTAACGACAAAACAGAATGTCGACAAGACTTTTAAAAAGAAAGCTAGGCTTGTGGCTCAAGGTTTTAGCCAGCAATATGGCATTGACTACAAAAAAACCTTTGCGCCTGTAGCTCGACTGGACACCGTCAGATTATTAATGGCCCTCGCAGTTGAATTGGATTTGGAGATTCACCAATTAGATATTAATACTGCTTACTTGAATGGTTCTTTAGATGAAGAGATTTACATGGAAATTCCAGAACTATTAAGAGAGACTTTAGTTAAGCTTATGAATCGTGAGGGAGAAGATCCAATGGTTAGAAAGCATGCGCTGGTTATGCTTAGTAAATTGGATGATGGTTGCGATTCATGCTTATTACGGAAATCATTGTATGGTTTGAAGCAAGCTGGACGTCAATGGAATCTCAGGCTCAACAAGAAACTCACTGAGATGGGGTTGAAGCAGAGTCTGAACGAACCATGCCTTTATTTTAAGCAGAATGGGAATATCTTTTTATTTGTATTAATTTATGTCGACGATATTTTAATAGGAAGCCAAGAAAGAGGTTTAATCATTGATTTTAAGAATGAGTTGTCAAAGGAGTTTGGTTTGAAAGATTATGGTCAAGCGAAATATATTTTAGGAATAGACATAAAAAGAAATGACAACGTCATTGTTTTGTCACAAGAAAATTATATTAAAAAATTGTTAAAACAATTTAACATGGAAAAGTGTAATAAATGTGCAACTCCCATGGAAATGAATTCCAAAGTAAAATTGGAAGAAAAATATGATACCGAAAAAGATGAAACATGGCCTTATCGAGAACTGATAGGTTGCTTAAATTACCTGAGCAACGCAACTAGGCCCGATATTGCAAATGCGGTGAGTAAACTAAGTCAAAAGTTAACGAAACCGGAACCATGCGACTGGAAATCAGCGAAACGTATATTACGTTACCTTAAAGGGACAATGCGATACAGCCTCGTATACAAAAGAACTGGTGATTGTATTCACGGTTTTTCTGATGCTGATTGGGCTAATTGTTTGTTAGACAGGCGATCATATTCTGGATATGCTTTCATTTTAGGTGGTGCATGCGTATCTTGGCAATCAAGAAAACAACGTAGCGTAGCTACATCGACTTGTGAGGCTGAATACGTAAGTCTATCTGAATGTATGAAAGAAGCAGTCTATCTGAATAGTCTTATGAGGGAACTAGGTATTGTTAGGTACACTCGAGTGGTTGTTCATGCCGATAACCAGGGAGCAATATGTTTAGCTCAAGATCCAATGTTCCACGCACGCAGTAAACACATTGATATAAGATATCATTACATTAGGGAAGTGTTAAGGGACAGTAAAGACATCGAGCTGAGACATGTACCCACTGAATCCATGTTGGCTGACGTACCCACTAAACCATTGTGTAGTGTCAAGCACTATAAATGTTTATATGGTTTAGGTGTTAAAGATTGTTGATTTTAGATGTATTTTAAATAAAGATTTAGGGGGTGTATTGGATATACGAACTATTGGATATACAAACTTTATGTAAAAATGAAAAGTATAAAGAAAAACAAATGTCTGTCACTCAATAAAAATTTTCTCTTCAAGTCGTGTCTTTTTATCTTACGATTATAATCCTACAATGTTCACCTTCATCTCAAGTCAAAGCAAGATTGTAAGTAAGAAAGTACATTCATATAATATATGTGTAATACATTCCTAACTGAAACTCAAAGCATATATTTCAACTAGCTGTTCCCCGCGATGTCACACGCTGCGCGGCTCCTAAGGGTCGTAGCGTGATGTTATATAGCCTATAGCCTTCCTCGATAAATGGACTACCCAACACTAAAAGAATCATTCAAATCGGACCAGTAGTTCCAGAGATTAGCGCGTTCAAACAAACAAACAAACTCTGCAGCTTTATAATATTAGTATAGATTAGATCACTTTTGAATTGTCAAGGGGTCGGTCAGGCAGAAAGCTGAATCTAGTTGCCCATTCCAAACCGTATTAGGTATCTTACCCATGGAGAAGAACGGGCAAGAAACTTCAGGGACACTCTTTTAAATCAAAATATGATTACAAAAACTACCTACATATACTATTGAGTTTATATATGTTTGGAAACGACAACATTATAATGTAGGTACATACCAAGCGGATCCAAATATTATGGCTTTTTAGGACCTATTGTTGTCCACGACACTACTCAAAGTAAAGAGTTACAAAATTAAATCACCAATGAATAGCCAGAATGTCAAAGTGGTCAAAACACTAGTATTTAATTTACTGTTGGTTCGTACGGGGCGTGACTTACTAACGCGTTATTAACTAGTTTTTGATAAAGTGTCCCTGCTGGGACACAGGCCTCCTCTCTCTTGGGCACTTATGAAACGTCAGAAGCTAGGTACACGGTTCCAATTGGTCGTTTCCTATGGAAAAGGGCCGGCAAGTAATTCCACGGTTACAGTTTTAAAAATAATTGACTTTTCAAATATTTTCAAATTACCCGAATATTTCGAATACAGGTATGGGAGGACAGTATAGGTCTGTCAACATTACAAGTACCAGGTACTTAAGAAAATAGAAAATATTCAACAAATACAATCATTTGTGAGTCTACAAGGTTGCGTAGGTTGACAATAGGCCTATGACGTATAAGTTTGACCACTTATTTTTATGTGTGTGTAATAAGTAGGTACACAGGCATACATAAAAAGATAAGTAGTCCCAAGTTCCACAGTCCTTAACATCTTATCATGGCTGAAGTGGTCCTTTATTCGCGTACACAATGTCAACTCGTGATTCTGTTATGGAGCCCTCTTTATTTCGTGTAGGAAGCCATTTATCAATCGGCCTCGCTGACTCTTCGCCAGTTACGGTGGGACGACTGACCTATATTCAAAATAGCTTTTTATTGTGATAGTTGTAGCGTAAATAGGAACGGTTTTAATGGTGTTTTGGTGATCCGTGGGCCTAGCACGACTGTGCGCTACAAACGCAAAGTCGTACGACTTTTAACTCATTTTGTAATCAATATTTATTTACTCTGTAGACTTTATTCGTACATGTCCCCAACATTTACACGGTGCAAGTCTCTGGAACGTTCAAGAGCAATCACCGCATGCCACAAAGCACGCTCAAATATTGTCATTCAAGAATTGCATGCAAGTATTTACACGCGTGCGATTTCCGTAAAATTCAATAAAATTGCATACGACACACACTTCGTGTGGTAGTCAGTCTCACACTTCGTGTGTTAGTCAGTCTCACACTTGTTTTTTTTGTTTTTCCATATATTCGTTCTGCGAGCAATGTGCCCTGCCTACTGCCACATAAGATAGGCAATTCTTCGGGCTATGTCGGTTACCTTGGTTTTCCTGCAGATCTCCTCATTTCTAAAGGGTCAATTGTCGAATCCGACTCGGCTGGGAAGCATTTGGGAAGCTACGCAATATCTTCTCGTCCCACATACCGCAGTGTCTCAAGACGAAAGTCTTTGACCAGTGCGTGTTGCCAGTGATGACTTATGGCACTGAAACGTGGTCGCTCACAATGGGCCTTATTAGAAAGCCAAAAGTCACCTAAAGGGCAATGGAGAGGGCTATGCTTGGAGTTTCCCGGCGTGATAGTACATACCTACTGACTATACTATAATTGGATGCAATTTTGTAGAGAATCTCCCCTAAATATCTAACTTCGTAGTTTTAAATAAATACAAATGGTTGTAACAATAAAAATCATCATTTAATTATCTAAAACATCTTTGATCAATTTACTATCATAAAAACATAGAATGTCCATTAATAACTGTTTCCAGTAACACAATAATTATGTCAATAAAAGTTGAAAAAAAAAAACAAAAAAAATTCAAATTGATTCTTGTTTAAAATTTTTTACTTCCAACAAAATGCAGCAATATCAAAACTATGAATATAAATTGAAATTAAAATGTTTTCTAATTTAGTATTTATCAATGTTGCGTTATTGCGGAGATAAAATTTCTAGGTATTTCTGATTCCAGATAAACTAATAACTAAATGGTACATGATACCTGACATAATAACTGACATGACTTTCAAAGCATAAAATATCAAAATAATTATGAAGATATATATTATGTTAAATCATGTTTCTATAGATTAGTAAACATTCCTCTTTGACACACAAGGGCGCTCAAATACTCAACTCAACATAATTTGAATGAAATAAACTTTCACAGATGGCGGGACACCCCTGAGTATATATTTCTTGAATAACGGCCGTCAAATTCGGGACTGTCATATTAAAAGTTGCCAGATTATGGACATTAGCTCCGGGGGAGAAATTCCAAGTTTTGCATAATACCTACTGTACCTAGAGGAGATATTTTTTAATGTTCTGCCCTTTGGAGGTCTGTGGGGCAGAAGGAAATGTTAGTTTATGATTCGTTGGGAAAAAATGTACTCACCTACCTTGATGAAATAAAAATGTGGAATAAAAGATGAAACTGATTTTAACTTCATTTTAAAAAGATAATCCCACCAAAAACATTTTCATGTAAAATGTTGCCAAGACGAGACCACATATGGCTCGCACTGCCAAAAAGTTATCAGATCTCATGTAGAGCCAAGCTTCTAACTCTCTACACGCCCTAACTTCACAAACTCTACACCTTAGTCAAAATATGAGGCTTGGCCGTTTCGTTAATTGTATAACAGAAAAGTAATGAACAGTGAATAAATTTTTCACCTTACGCCCATGTGATGGTAGCGAAACAGCCAAGCCACATATTTTGACTAAGGTGTAGAGTTTGTGAAGTTAGGGCGTGTAGAGTTAGAAGCTTGGCTCTACATGAGATCTGATAACTTTTTGGCAGTGCGAGCCATATGTGGTCTCGTCTTGGCAACATTTTACATGAAAATGTTTTTGGTGGGATTTCACATCTTTTTGAAAGTTGCTTATGAATTTTTTTTTTTGGGTGGTTCTTTACTAAAAATCCTGAAATACATATTTTATTATTTATTACAAGGAGTTCCTATATCAATTTTCAGAACTCTAGCATCAAAATTTGCGGAAGTCTCGTACAAACTTCCATCCCCTAGTTTAAGGGGTGGGAGGGTAAAAGTTCCAAGTTTTAGAATTGTTTTGTTGTTTGTATACTATTACTAGCTTACATACCAAATTTCAGCTTTGTAGGACTTCAGGAAGAACCTTAGAATATTCATGCTTATGAAAAAAAAAAATTGTTTTTTGGGGGTTGGGGGGTTCTTTACTAAAAATCCTGAAATATGTATTTTATTATTTATTACAAGGATTCCCTATATCAATTTTCAGAACTCTAGCATCAAAATTTGCGGAAGTCTCGTACAAACTTCCATCCCCTAGTTTAAGGGGTTGGAGGGTAAAAGTTCCAAGTTTTAGAATTGTTTTGTTGTTTGTGTACTATTACTAGCTTACATACCAAATTTCAGCTTTCTAGGACTTCAGGAAGAACCTTAGAATATTGATGCGTATGAAATAAAAAAATATTTTTTTGGGGGTTTGGGGGGTTATTTACTGAAAATCCTGAAATACGTATTTTATTATTTATAACAAGAAGTCCCTATATCAATTTTCAGAACTCTAGCATCAAAATCTGCGGAAGTCTCGTACAAACTTCCATCCCCTATTTTAAGGGGTTGGAGGGTAAAAGTTCCAAGTTTTAGAGTTTTTTTGTTGTTTGTGTACTATTACTAGCTTACATACCAAATTTCAGCTTTCTAGGACTTCAGGAAGTACCTTAGAATATTGATGATCATCAGTGAGTCAGTGAGTCAGTGAGTAAGTGAATCAGTGACGAAATCGGGGTATTTTAGATATCAATAAAATCTAAAGTATAAGAGCTATGCAATTGAAACTTTATAGGTTTAATAAGTCCACCACTGACATCATATCCCGAAAATTTTGTTTATCTGGTATAATCCAAACCCAAGTTATGAAGGTTCAAAAATACGACGAAGTGCTTCGAGAAAAGGTAGGTAGTGCCCTTGCGCTTCGCTTGGCTCGTCTTGGCGGGGGCACTCCCGTGCCCCCAGATTATTTTGTAACCTCTTTAATTTTTTTGTTAAAAGCTCAGTTATGAAAAACCGAAGCGAATTGATAAATAAATAAATAATAATAAATACCTGTAATTTTGTAGGTATTTTAACCTAATTAACTCTCCGATAAGTTTTTTTAGTTAAATTAGGATTTAACATTTGTATTTTTATTAATTAATTAGGTATTAGTTGATAGGTGTTATTTGCTTACTTGTTAACTCTCCGATTATAGATTACTTATGATTAAAAACCGCGTTTACACTTGTACAATATTTGAAAAGTAACTACCAAAATGGACATAAAGTTGAATTCATACCATTATTATTCATAGGTTTATTATTATATTCATAGGGTATTATTCATAGGTCTTTATACCAATACAGACCTTATTTTTTTTCCTTTTTATCAATATATTTGGTACGGGACCCAGTAGAACTCTATGAAACAAAGTTACCGTTACCTTTTACCCAGGGACACCCAAGGCAAGTTTCCGCGTTTTAATATTTGAAATGAGCTGTGTTTTTCTTTCAATTTATACGGACATCCTGTAACTTTACAATACATACCTTTTTAAAGATTATGAGCCTCCGAAGAACATTTCTTTATTTTCTTTTTAACTCGCCGAGAACTGTTATGAAGAATTTTTACTTGAGATAAATCATTTTTGAGAAGAATATTATTTTTATATTTGGTCTAACGTGAGATTGAGTTCTTGTGATTTGATTGATATTAGATTTAGCTTTTGCTTTTTTATTTGAAAAGCTTTACTACATTACAAATATTGTGTGAGGCTTAAAAATATTAAATTGACGAATAGTAGGTATAGAATAGTACCTATAGAATTCGTCTTCAGTCTTGTGACCACACTTAACAGTTTAAGTATGACTTATTCCTAAAATAAATACGTAAAGCACCTCGTATTATTTGCTGTCTGTCTCTATTTACAATCCTAAGTGTATGTTTAAAGGTTAAGGGTAGGTCAGAGGACAATAGACGATAGAACGGTAAACATGGTCACAGGATTATTTGTAGTTGATAAAAAAAAGTAAAGTTTTAAGATCTGCTTTAAAACTAAAGTGGCCACTTTTGTTTATTTCGTTTTAGTCCTACATTATTTGACTAATATTCGGGTCGCATAAACATTGATCACAGAATGTTTTCGTCAACCATTAACTTTGGATCCGAACAATAAATCCAACTACGCAGCCCTGTAACATTAGCCCCAATTTCCATCGAAAGCGAAAGATAGAAATCCAAAAAAGCTATAAACAACAATGTATAAAGCGACACTAACGTCGAGCAAATAAAATAAATCAGCGCATAAATAACGCTGTTAACTATATATTCCCCAAAACGTGGGGAACGAGCGTCGATGTTAGCAACACTTAAATAATTTTGGGCAAGCGATGCTATAGAGTGCTTAATTTATGGTGGACTACCGGCTATGTTTATGGGTGGGAAAAGTGGAGTTAGCTGTTGTAGCTACAACGAGTAATGGTTAAATAATAGTTGTTCGTAAAACTATCGTAATCGCTCTGTAAGAGAGGGGGCTCGCTTTCAGCACGCACTCTAGGAAGTAATTATGTTTTAAGTTGCTCACACTTTTTGTTGCTGTAGAGGTAATTTTGAAACAAAAATTACAAAGTATTTTCAAGAAAAACTTGATTTAAAAATTTGCTAGCTCAGTAATTTCAGTATAACAATATGTAATGTTTTTTAAATATCGCTGTAAGTAAGGAAACCAAATGATAAACAAACAACAATTTGTAATAAACAAAAATATCAATCTACCTATCTACTGATGAAGATAAAAATTCTCCTTGTAAAGAATAATAAATTTCCATAAATTGTAGACGTACCTACTGACGGCCAAGCGAGTCGATCAACAAAATTATTACCATGTTTTCCCAATAGAACAAACAAATTATTAAGTACACCAATACAAAACTACGGCGACAATAATTTTCACTAAACACGCCTATAAAACGGGAATAATAAAATTATAATATCGAAACTTTGTCAATAATTCTGTGATGGACGAAGAACAAAAGCTCAAAGTGGCCATTGTCCCCCGAGCGCATCAAATTATGGCCACATTATCCGTGATGGCGGTATATTTCCCCTGTTATTGCGACACCCTATTTATTTGGTACTCCGGACTGTTCATTATATAAGTTTTTATTGCAAGGTCAGAAGGAAGCGCTGATAGTTAGTTTACGATAAAATATTAGATTTATTTAATGACCAAATATGAGGGAGAGGATGACCGGAACGTTATTTTCAATGATTTCGTTGAGTGGTTCTGTATCGAGTTATGGCTTATTGGATATTTTATATATCAGCTTCCGGTATGATATTATCCGCAATGATATTAGCTTTTTATAAAAAAATTGTTAACAATTTTGGAGCTTTATCATTTACTTGTTTAGCAGGTATAGGCTAAAGTGACCATTATAAACAAAAAAAGGAATAAAAGCAACACGACCACGACTTTAAACTTCAGCGCTAAATTGCTAATAGACATTTATTTCAATGTACGAGTAACTTTAACATTAAACTTTTTGCTATCTACAAGGAACGCCTAAAACCTCTTAATTAAGAACTTTCCCGCGCTCACTTACTCAAACCTGATGTACCAGGCAAACATGAACATGTAGATATATACAAGTTCATCATTAATATAGGTTTTTAATGAGTTGTGAGCCAACAAGCCAAGAAGCAATCACTGTTCGATTAACTGTTAGCGAACAAAAAGTTGTTGAGTCGACGCTTACTAATGACTGTTTCATTGCATTAGCACAACAAGTGTATTAGCTGGGGTTGCCAGCCTTTCTAACTCACTTGAGTCTGGTTCTGTTAGGAAAAGTGGAAGAAGTGCTGACGATTAAAAATGGGGTTGGATCGGTGATTGATTGTTGAGATAGTAATTAATATAAATGATTTTTGAATTCATATTTATTTTTCTATTCTGTTTTTGTATGAAAATCTGCAAATCCTACTGACATTGCTTTATTTCGGTGAGTATTAATAATAAACACGGTTAAGCAAAAAAAGGGTCGCAGAAATATAACAAAAGAAAGTAAAAAGGTTTAACGTTACTTATTTTCCATAAATCAAAATAAATGTTGCCATTAAAAAAAAAACAGAAACTCAGCTCCAATTAGCGCTACACAAGCGTGACTGTTCTTTTTGTATTCACCACTAAAACCAGCCATGAAACAATATTTCATCCATTTATAATACTCATTCGGTCCACTCAACAAAATATTGTACCCGTTAATAGCACTTAAAGTGAGCATGACACGCGAATGTAATACCTTCTGAAATACGTCGTAAATAGCGGTAGTAGTCTTACTGATGAAGGCTCTACAGTGTGATTTTTTTTCTGAAAGAGTATACAGAAAGAAGTGACGTAAGCTACCCTCGCTGTGATCACCAATTAGAATACAAATATAATAATAGCACTGTTTTTAAGAACAAGTTTCTCTCAAAGGTTTTATACTTTTTTAGGTTCCCACTTATATAATAAAATAAATTATATTGCAACGATTTATCACCTAGCAACAAAGGCTTGTAAGATTACTCTAGTTGAATGGCTCCATAATTTAGATTATAAAACAACTGAGGATTTACTAACTCATCCAAAGTAGTCCAACCCCCTACTTAACTCTCCCTGTGTAGGAAAAGTAGAGGGTAAGATTATTTTTAAAGGTGATCTAATATGTGTATATCACGTGTGTTTATATGTTTGTTACTTCTTCACGCTCAAACGGCGGGACCAATTTTGATAAAATTTTGTATGGAGGTAGCTGACACCCTGGATTAACATAAATAGGCTACTATTTATCCCGATATTCCCACGGGATCGACACTTACGCAGGTTTTTTTTTTTTTTTTTTTATTGTTTAATATTCAAAAAAAAAGTTACAAAACATTTATGAACAATCAAACATACCGCACAAACCATCGCGGGTTTAACAGCGGTACATTGGCCAGACACGGCAAACTCGGTGCAATTAGTATAGGTACATACATATTATTTTCTTATTTTATATACAAGGTGTAACAGAATAAACGCAAGTCCTGAAAGTAGTTTGTTCATAATTGATTACTGAATCAATTTCGGTAACATTTAAGATAGGTATTTTTGAAACTGCGGGGCGCAGCTAGTTAAACATAAACAATAATAATAATAATTAATATGTGTGTGAAATTTATATAAACCCTGGTGATCCGCTATACAGGTATTCCTAGTGCGGACACCCACCAGTTCTCACAAACTAGTTTCTAAGCTTGTCTAAATTTATATATAATACCATTGTTTGTGAAGAGAGAATAAAATTATTTGAATTTGTTTTCTGAAAAATGTACAATCTTTGGCAAAATAAATATTGATTGATTTACTGAATTTCTATTACGTTTTAAAGCCATAGAGATTTGACTGTTAATACTCCCAAAATTTGAAAGGGAATAAATCTAGCTGCAAAGTCTATCCACCAATAAATTACCTTCAGCAACTATGCATTATGGTTTCCATCCGTCCAAAAGTCATGGTCACCCTACAGCTGCGTCATCACTGTAACTGAGGGTGTAACTCGGTACTAATTACAAGCCAGTAAGAACATGCCTAGTGATTGATGGGCACGCTTTCTTAATATTAGGCCGAGCCAACTTCGGACAGAAATTATTTAATTACTGCTTCGTGGCTCGTTACAGAAATAGGTAGAAAAATCAACATTATAATACCTTGTATAATGTAAAATTATGTTTGCAAAAGGACACTGTCTGGCAAAAATAATATGACATCAAGCTTGCAACTAGAAAACTAGACGGTTTGAGTGAACTACTTTGTAACTTGCCATAAAAAAGTGGGCCCAACTGTGTCATAAAAGTAGATCGATTGCTAGTTTCTCACGGCTCTCCAGGGATCACTCCTTGTTAGTGCCACTACCACAGTGTGACTACAGTGAAGAAAAAGTGGCCCATGTGAAACCCCTACCTTATGTGTCGATCGATCAGTTGAACGTTGAAAGGTCTGTCTATGAATGATTGTATCGAACCTCACAAATATTAATTTGATCTACTATACTGTATATTCATTTGTTTTCGGCGGGCATCACTCCAATCCAATCTGCTTTCAAAACGTTGAAGAAAAACATTGTGACGACACACTCATGCCCTAAACCAAAAACATCGAACACGTGTGACATCTACTAACCCGCACTGGGCCCGCGTGGTGTATTACGGCCCACTCCCTGTCACTGAGAGGAGGCCCGTGTTCCAGCAATGGGAACATTATAGGCTGATTATGCACTCCAATCTGTGGAGTGATTTTGCGCCCAAAATACTGGACTTTTATGCTGCGAATTAAGAGCTAGAAGAAGCCAAACTACCACGTATAGCTAACGGTCACTTCATCTGGTTTTCTTTAAAAAAAACTCTGTTTCTCACTGTTTAAACATTAGTTGTATTTTATAACTTCACTTTTTCTGCACTACACTGGATAATATGGCACTTCAACTGTGATAATTACATACTACAATGCAGTGCAATACACAAAAACCACATTATTTGTACCTACATAACTTTTTCTCTACTACCCAATCCCAGCTATTTACACAAAAACTCGTGAGCTTATCGTCCTCAGTAAGTGCCACGCCACCCCATTGGCAATAATGGCTCCAAAATTAAGTTACATTCAAATGTTACGGCTGAAAACAGGAGGGCGATTTATTTTGGTCTTAAGCGCTGTTTCATTGATCTGATACGATTTGACACTTGCGTAGTTGATGGGAAGTCTCCGGAGTGCCGGCTGATAGCTGATGGCTTTCAAACGGATTTTTATTATGAACGTGGAAGAGAGACTGGTGTTGTGGCCGATTTTCTGTAACGATTTATTTTTACCATGTTAAATATTGTTAAGGTTGTTTGTCCTAATCATTGTACAGTCAGGGAAATAAATTATTAATAGAGACACTACGTCAATTTGCCGTATAGCCATTTCATGAAACTACTATTGAATGACGGTTGTGATTTGAATATACATATCTACATGTTTACTTGGTAGTCAATTTGATAAACAATTAATTTCAATTAATAAATTTTTCAGGGATCGGCTATATTTAATAAATTGTTATAATAACACCAGTGACTGGGGAAAAAAAAACGTGAGTAAATTGGCCAGCACACAATGATTAACCGCGGTGAGGAATCCAAGCTCACAACCTCTCAAAACCTTATTCCCGCAAAAAAAGAAAAACAAACATTCGGCCATTAATCTGTTGGCAGGCGACGGGGCGCGAGACAAATGACGTCACACAATCGATATAAAACTATTTAGCTGTTTTATTGGCTATAAAGATAGCCGTTGTTTATGCCCGGGATAAGCATCCGAGGTGTTGATTAAAGCTGTATTTTGTTTACGCTGTAAATATGGCAGACTTTTATCGGGTAGGAGTGAAGTTCTTGTGCATTTTAGAGGGTTGTCGTGATGGAATGTTTGTAGCGAGTAGAAATGTGTAAAGTGTTTTTGTCTACGCAATTGTTATCGGAAAAAATATACTTTGTATGTTTGAAACACCTGCCTAATAATCATGCCTATAATGTTTCCACAAGCGCCAGTCAGGGTTCGAACCTACGACCTACATCTTGTAAGTTGCGGCCGTTACCACTGGGCCACAACTGCTCTGCAAGAATTAATTTATTCAAAAAAATCAATGTTTTTTACGTAATGCTAAAGGGACACAGCGTAGGCGAAGCCGCGAGCACAGCTAGTAAATCAATAAAATTGAAGAAAGCTCCTAAAATTGCCCATAACATAATATTTCTGTTTACTATCACTATGGTAAATAATGTCATTGTAACTTAGTAATTTTTTTCCCACCAATTTGTTTATAGACATTATTTTCCATGAATTTATATTTAAATTAAAGACAATAACAAAATCTACACGAAAGTAGTCAAAGAATATAATCGAACATATTTATAGCAAAGGTATACAGGTAAGCTTATAAAATCGGCACGTACCTTCCTGTTGTCCCTACACGTGTCGAGGGGTACATAGCAGGAGGCCACGGAAGAATTAACGCATGCCCCAAATAGACGGTGTCGTCCACATTGACAACCACTCACGCGTACGCCGTCATAAACTAACGCAACCTAAAATACGCCTCAATGACATCTGGATAAAACTCACATATCATAAAACTGTGACAGCAAGCCCTCAGTATTTATTTTTTTGTAATTTTGTCTATGGGAGTATTGCTTGCGTTCCATTTTCTTTAGTCGAGTGGTTAGATGTAGTACATGTGTGCCAAAAACCGTGAGTTCGTAGCAGCATTACGAAATTAGTTATCTGTAGTTGAAAATCATAAAAAAAAACAAATGACGGCGATGACGGGTGCGGTAATAGGATACTCGCGTGATATAAATGTTATTGTTTTTATAAACTTTGAAACTACAATGGTATGTATTATATGTCATTCGATTCGGTATGAATGGGGCTATTTTTTAGGCAAATAAAAAAATAGGGTCATCGCTTTCGATTTTGAATGAAAATTACTTTAATTTTTAATTTTCGTAATGTAAACAAACATTAAAAATAAGCAATTATTAAAAAAAATCAAAGTCTCTTAAAGTTACGAAACAAGTTTTGTAATCTACCCTGGTCTATCCACTTGAAGAAACAGCCATTAGTTTAACAGCGGTCCATAGATTTTTTTTCTGTACGAGTCGTGTATAAGTGGCGCGGCCCAAAATAAAAAATGTATGGGCATAACAATGCCCCTCGCGCGGGAAATGTTTATGTGAGTGGGTAAGTAACGGGAAATGTGACGCTGTACGATACATGAGGATACATTGGAATATTGGAGGAATGGGGACTTTTGTCACAATAGGAAGACTGTGGTGTGGAAATGTGGAAAATAAACGTACAAGTAACTCGTTGGATATTATTATGTAATAATTGTAATGTATCCATACATTGAATGGTCCCTACGTAATGAATTTAATAAATTAATGAGCTCGTTGCTCAGTAAAGTTAAAAAAATTATACTTAAGAGTAAACTAGTCGCGAGCTCGAACTCACTGGTGGTCATGGCCAAAAAGACACAGCTTGTATCAGTGATGGGCAGTTAGATGCTAGTCTACACGAACAACGTCTAGTTCTCACGCACAGAAACACCGTTCCAAACTGATAGGCGCGTAAAAAAAATCTAAAAGTGCTTCGGAAAATCGAGTTTTATGAAAAAACCACTGCATAAATCAATTACAAATAAAGTTTATTGAACTGTTCGATAACTGAGCTTTGTCGGTACGGAATTGGCTTTGAAGATTTAACAGTTCTTTTATTACTTATTTACACCCAAAGTTACGTTAAAAATAGCAAGAAAAACGAAACTTTGTTGGATCATAACTATTGAATGGTTTTTTATTTTACTATACTGTTTCCGTGCAGACAACATTAGTAATAAAATAAGAAAAAACGATATCATGTTTAACTTTGGATGCACAATGTCAAACAGTGGAGTAATACTCTCCCGAAATTTGTATGGAAAAAATAACGACTAGTGGCACCTTAATTGCTTAAAAAGCGAATCTCGATTAATGCAATTTTATTAATTAATATAAAATATAAACCAAAAAGATATTTGTAAATATTTATAAATAAAAACAAACTTGTAATTAAAGTAACTACTTTTAAGCGATATACTACACCAGTCGATTCTTGTTATGGTAGAATTATTAATTAAAATATTTAACAACAAAAAAAAACAATTTTTCAATCTGCCATGTCATCTTGACATCCCTCTACACACGTACAACTATCATAAATAATCTCTTTGGTGTTTCTGACCAAAGAGTATTAATCAAATAATAAGAAATATACTTTCTTCACATATCTATATGTTACGGCTAAAGATGGGTGTGAACATAAACTTAAGATTAGCCGGCTAAACTTAGGTTTATCTTCGAGAAGCGGCTAAAGTTCGATATCATGTTAGTTTGTGTCGCGTTATTCCATCTTTAGCCGGCCAATGTGCACATTAACTGTAACGAAATGGCTAAAAATGTCTTCGATGAACTCGGCGGGCCGGAGGAGGGCTTGAGGGGGCGGTGGGGAGACAATGCGCGCACACGTAGCAATGTTTTTATTTAGTATTGCGTCATCTTTCCTTGCGGTTGATTGCACGTACTTGCAATGTCGGCGTCGCACAATCTCGAAACGCCAAACGGGGTGTTCTTCGCTCGCTCTTGCATCCTATGTCGACGGAGCCCCGCTTTGCGGGGCCCCTATTTCTGTGTACAGGGTTTAAAGTAACCTAACCAAACCTAACCTCGGGGTGCCCTTCGCTCGCTATCCCCTATTTTTGTGTAAAGGGTTTAACCTAACCAAACCTAAAAGTTTTCGTGTCAAAATAGTAAATATTATTACATTGTTTCCTTTTTCATTTCCTTCTACAGTTTTAACTAAGGGCCTGCAGTTACACTTAAGTTTAGCCGGCTAAATATAGAAGAAACTAACTTTAGCCGCTTCTCGAAGATAAACCTAAGTTTAGCCGGCTTATCTTAAGTTTATATTCACACCCATCTTTAGCCGTAACGTAGACATATAAAATTCAAAGTCCTGACTGACTGACTAATATATCAACGCACAGCTTAAACCGCTGGTCCTATAGACATGAAATTTGGAGGGTGTGTTCTTTGTGAAGAGTAGGTATCCACTAAGAAAGGGTTTTTCGAAATTCCACCCCTAAGAGGGTGAATAAGGGGAGGGTGAAATTTCACGCGGACGAAGTCGCGGGCGGAAGCTAGATTAGGTATATTTCATTGTTAATAATAATATATTATATAATAATTTATTATATCATTAATATATTACAAACAAGTAATATATTCAGAACGTTCTTATCTATATATATAAAATGGTAAACTGACTGATTGTTGATATATCAACGCACAGTCTAAACCGCTGCTCCTAGAGACATGAAATTTGGAGGGTGTGTTCTTTGTGAAGAGTAGGTATCCACTCTAAGAAAGTGTTTTTCGAAATTCCACCCCTAAAAGTGTGAAATTTCACGCGGGCGAAGTCGCGGGCAGAAGCTAGTTATTTACAAAATGATTTGCTATACACCTACAAACTTCTACGTTGTATTCATGATTCCCTTTTATTATTAATTGTATATAAGCTACGACCAGAATTCGGCCACTTCAATAGCATTATCGTTGTCCTCACAAAGATCTTCGCATCTCTACGCCTGAATCGTGTTCATCATCTTTTCCAAAATCTGGAAGAGTAGACACTGATATAAATATCCTAAACTTGAGAGCATAAATTACTATATCACGTGAAAAGCACCTAAACTTCCGCATAGCGTTACATAAGAGAGGGAGGTCCATGAAAAATGATCGCTCGACATCGCAACGCCCTCTGACGCCACACGTGAATAATTTCACAAGCTTATCCGGGTTTAACACCTTCGCTGGATTTTTTTAAGTTTTGCCTTTAGAACCTGGTGAATCTGTTTTGTAACCAAATCTAACATAGTGCAAGAATAGACAAGACCGCTAAAAAGAAACCAGAAGCAGGTTATCTTTGATTAGTGAATTATCACTTTGCGGGACACTAAACGCCCTCAGACCACGATAAAACTTGTAGTTTCTCGTTCACCTAGTCCTTTAATGGGTTAATACGATAATATTCACATCAAACGATAACTCAACTGTCCGTCCTTGACTGCGTTACAAAAATTAACTTTAAAGACCAGTCCTATACCACCAACTATGCTGTTCACGTAACAAACTTCTGATCAACACGAGAATGGAAAAGATAAACTGACAACTTCTTCGAAAAAGAAAGCTGACGCTAAGACAAGGAATCCTTCTTCAATATTTCAGTGCTTCGGCATTGTTGTATATAAACAGTATCTGCCCGCTCAGTTCCAAGTCTCAAGTCGTAACTTAATGCCGTTCGCGGAAGGAGGGAGTTTCATTACTCGTGCACTATTGCAATTTATTAAATCAACTGTTCGAACAATATGTAAGTTTCGACGGGTTTTGTTTACTGCATAAGATCAAAGCTGTTTATGAAAAGTATCGATAACTCGGGACTAACTATTAAGTTGAGTCACTCTTTACATGAACTAAGAAAAAAGGAGATTGTTAGCCAGTTAAATAGCAACGATATAAACTCGGAAAACTTCATTTATAAAGACAATCAACGAGGAGAAATAAAGAGCCGTGAGTTTATAATGTATGTATGAAAGACTCGGTATTTATAACCAAAATGTGGTTGACGCAGCGGTTGTTTATGGGAGGTATTTTATACTTGAGTAACACACTCTAAAATACGCTTTAGTACCCAAATATCTGCCACATCATCCTAGAACATCTCACCAAAAATTGCAAAATCGATACCTCACCATCAGATTCAATTTACAATATCGTGATGCAGAGGCCCAAGTGGCTGAGAGTGTGGCCATCCTTGCGGTGGCCATTTGTGCAGATTTACGGCCTTCTGCCGCGGCCCGCCATTGTTCGAGATGCCACCGGATGCAGCCCTACGTCGTCAATACTCCGGCATGATTTACAGAAGCAGAGGGGGAAGGGGGGGAGTGAAGAGGAGTTCTAAGATTTGATTGGTGGAGTCGACTTTATATGGCGGTGAAGTTGTAAGATGTTCTTATTTGAAAAGTGCACAAGCACTAACAAGTAAGAAATTATCAACTTTTAAATGTGATTCCTTATGTGTTGATTGTAATTTTATGTTGTTACGAACATAGTATTTTAGGACACTCTATTATGAAATCTCGAAGTTGCAATCGTTATTAAACTAGAAAATTGCATTTTAATTTTACTAAGCGCTGATTTTATCAAAGTCAGATCATATCTTTTAATCGTGGCGAATAAAATAAAAATAGTTCCGAAAAACTGTCAAAAATTCAAAATTTATTCTCTGGATAAGACTTATTCTAGGTATAAATGTTTGGTGGAATGCGCCCTAAGAGTATATACTACTATTGTTGGTTTTGAATTTTGAATATTTAGCCCAATAATAAAGATTTAAACAATTGAAGTGTTCTTCTTTTCGAGTTGATGGTATTTTTTAAATAAGTTGACTAGTTGATGCCCACATTAATAGCAGCATCGTCTCTAACGCTAACTTAGCTAAGTATTAATAGACTACTGTCGCTAACGGTACAAAATAAATCCAGAAGTAGATATTCCGGCAAAAAATATTCAATTTTGAACTATGCTGACGATATTTAATGATATTGTTGAAACTTGAAGTTTACATTGTCAATAATTAACAATCTCAAAGAATTGATTACTCAGCAGTTCAGCACAAACACTTGTCTTGCAAAAATTGTGAACGGTGCATAATATATAAAGATAACTTTATAACATTCAAAAGGAAACCTGTAAAGAGTCTGAATGATTAGATTGCCTATGTGCCCATGTCTCGTATTTTATCTAGGACTGTATTTCTAAGGTCTTTTCACCTCTAGAAGTATTTTAGAAGTCAGAAGTTAATAGTTTATTAACCGACAAGTAATTCCTAAGAAACTTCAAAACACAAAATTTTAAAACGAACGTAGTAGTTACCTATAAAATAATATTTTTAAGCCTCAACGAAATCGAAAACCAGTTTCAATCTTTTACAAGTTTAGCTAAGTATAGTCGTATGTAAGTACTACTACTACAGTTATATTTAACTAAGCTAACTTACTTTGTTTCAGTTTCCAAAGTAAATAATCAATGTTAAGTAAATAACATTACCCTTTAATAACGACGAACGATCAAATAATACTTGACGTTTACGAGGAAACTCGGTGCTACGCGCTCGTAGCAACGCGCTACGAAGCTACGACGCTACGGCGGCGGCGTAGCTTGTAGGCACTAAGTTACTATGTTAGTTTGATATCAAAACTTATTACACTCTCGTCAGTTTATGACCATTACATAATAACTATGATATAGGTGTGTGTTATATGTGCTCGTAGTACCGGCTACGTCTTAGCGTAGACGACGACGACGATGACTCGTCTTATACAATTTTACTCATGTCTTATAACCTAAAATGGATGAAACTGTATTCGTGATCTACTCAAGTAGAGATCTTTTTTATAAAGTCTGTAGATATTGTTTAAATGAAAACAGTTAAGAGTAATTGGAATTTTGAATCGGTTATTCCTTGAATTGCAAGATAAAATAGCAATAACAATTAGGTAGGTATACTTAATTAATTTCTCAAAATAATATGAAAAGGTAATTTGGAATGAGTAAAGATTCCAACATGTTCTTGAACAATGAAAGCTAAAACGAACCGGTAGGTAACTTACCGGTAGTTATTGTACCGGCAGGTAACGTACCGGTAGGTATGTTTGCATGTATGCAAGCACAATATTTCGAGAGCATCGCCATCGAATTTATTTGAAACACTATCACATACAGAAAATACACCAAATAATATAAAGACTATTATAAATATTTTATTAGTACTGCGTGATTAATTACAGAATGTATCGGAGCTCAGTTACTGCTCATATTCACTCGTAAATATAAAACATATTCATATTATAATTATTACATTAGTCATGTTTACAGTAATGGGAACCAGTAATTTCGTTGCAATTATTATATTGTCTAATTAACAAATGGAACAGAATAAATATGAAATATTCGATAAAGCAGTGTTGTGTCTTTGTCATAATACAGCGCCTAATTGGCTTAAACCGGTCATAAGCTACTTAAATAACTGATAAATAATATAATAATGAACTGCCTCGTTGGTCGCGTGGTCGCAAGCGCGACTGCTGAGCGTAGGGTCCTGGGTTCGATTCCCGGTCAGGGCAAAATGTTATTGAGTTTTCCCATTACGAATTTCTTAGTAACAGCTTGTACTTTGGAAGTTAGCGTTGTGATACCCCATGCCTCGGAAAGCACGTTAAGCCGTTGGTCCTGCGCCTGATCTCTCTCCGGTCGTGTCGGATTGCCGTCCCATCGGACTATGAAAGTGAGGGAAGAGGAAGTGCACATGTGTCAGCGCACACACTATTGTGCACTATAATTATCTCCCGCGCCGAAGGTTAGTCTCTGTTGAGATTGGCCGCAGTAGCCGAAATACAGTCTGCCGGATGCGGCCTGAAAAATTCAGCAGGATGGAAAGAAACGTCAAGAGCAGTTTGTCATGAAGGAACTTTAGGGAATTGACAACATTCTAGTTGTATTTTGGTAAATAGATCTGACTTATTCCAAGTATTCAATATCCTTTTCACCATAGGTTTATTTATAGTTCCATTCATTGAGTTCTTTGAAGTCATATTCGTGGATATATTTTGTATTTTAGCTGGAACTCCAGACAAAAACAAACATTTTTATTTCTACAAATAAGTGCGTAATTTTATTTCCCAGTAAATTAAAGTCAAATTGATAAAACAAAATGATAGTTGTAATACGTAACCGCAACTGAATATTATATCAGTTTGTTTAATTACGGACTGATTCATTAATAGTATTGTATTATGTTCAACCATACATTATATCGTGGCAAACAATTAGTACAAATACTAGTGTCTGCTGTATTGATTAAATATGAATAATGTAAGGATATCATTCTAGAGGAAGTTCTAGGAATTGATAGAACAGGTCTGTTTACAATGAATGTAATGTTACATCAAACTCATTTATCTTTTCCTGCAATAGTTTTAGTTGTTCGTATAATTATCTGTAACAGAACTGTTTATAATATAAAAAATCGTCTTTAGTTTAAATTATATTAAATGAACAAATAAAAAACATACATACAACGTTTTATTGAACCTAATTGCAAGTGAATTACCTAATCATTATATTATTATCGTCATCTGTTTTTTACCGACTTTACAAAAAGGAGGAGGTACTATGTTTGGCTGTTTTTTTTTTTTTTTTTGAAGAGACTTTTCATCGTTCAATGGGTAAAGTACAATTGCAGGATTCGATCCTTACATAATCTATAACGTTCCCACTGCTGGACACAGGCCTCCTCTCAGTGAGAGGGAGTGGGCTGTAATCCACCACGCGGGCCCAGTGCGGGTTGGTAGATGTCACATGTCGTCGAATTTTTTGTTCTAGAACAGCCGGTGTCCTCACGATGTTTTCCTTCACCGTTTTGAGAGCAGTGGTGATGGAATAATTTACACAAAGTAAAGCGCCTGTCTGGATTCGAATCTACGACCTACAACCCGTAAGTCGCGGCCGTTACCACTGGGCCTCCACTGCTCCTTGATGCGATCCTTGCCTCACAATTCTTTCCTTGTTAAAGTCAGATTTTCCACCACAACATTCGGCTCAAATATCAACATTCTTCATATTATATAACAGCTTCCATCTTTCTAATGTCGCTCAAAGAAGCTCGTAGGAGCTAAGACTTTATATGAAGAGGTTATAAGTCTCCATATAAAGTAGGTTCTCTTTGACCCGAAGCCAGGCGGATGCAATAATCGTCGCCATGGAAACCTTTGAGCGCCTTCTCATACTATATGCGCTAAGAAATTGATACTGATATTTTGAAATATTTTTCTTATGTGGCGCTTCTGTTGTCGTTGGGAAAATATGGGCGTTGAGGGGGTGGAGGTATTGGAGGTTCTTATTATGATTGGAACGTGATATAATAACGATGCATCAATACAGTCAATTTCCTTTATTCGTTCAGACTACGATATCATTCAAATTCTATAACAGGAACACTAATAAAGTGACAAAGTATCTTCAATATGTTCTACTTTATTTATTTTAAATTCCTTAACAATCTATGATCATCTTGATGAAAAGAACATACAATACTAAACAATTCGGGAATACTACCAAATAAATCACGATATAACCATTCTACAAGACAAGTACTGAATCATTCCACAAGACAAGTATTGAATCCAAAAATACACCTACATAAGTTTATCTCCGCAATAAAAAAATACTGGCAAGAAAATCATAACGAAAAATGTCACCCAGCGAAACGTATCGATTCAGCAATTAACCATTTTCTAAACTATCGTATAAAAGTGAGCCGTAACGCGTCATATAAAAGGGTATCGACGCGGGACGTGACGCGCATGTTTAGGGGCCCGCGTATCGACAATAAAACCCAAATGTCCCGCGGTCCCGTACTTTGTAGCACGTTTTATTACTTTTATTTACTTTTAGGGTTCAAAGATTGAAACTTGATGTTATTTTTTTTAAGAGTACAGTGATTTATGGTTTGTTGTAAAGGTCATCTGTGATTTTTAATTGTTAAAACCTGTAATTTTCTCTTGACAAGGCTTTGAGATAAATAATGACCTCATTAAAAATAGCGTAATTTTGTTGTACAGCAGCTGAGGTTAAGAATTGCACTGCGATTACTAACTAAACTATTTTTTTTTTTCTGTTCAGTTAGTTTTTGTAATTTATGCGGCCTACCCAAATGTCCTTTCTTTGGTATTGTTCGTCGAATCGTTGAGCTCCTTAAGTTTTGAGTTAAGCTGCACGATTTCTGACAAATGCGTGCACTGATTGAACAGGTCCACTCAATCTGTGTGGTTCTTTTCTCATAAGACCATCTCAGACATCGATCTACATGGTCTTCACATGAACTGACCAAGATTATGTCTGGACTGTGACCTGAGTTTGTTTCGGCCTTTCTTCTCAGACTAGCCAGATAGGAAATGCCGACTTCATCTAGTTTTTAAAATATGATTGACGTGTAAAAGTGTTTGTGCAAACCTACTAACAGAAATAAAATCATTTAACATTGAATGTCACAGCAGATTTTCAGTAAGTGGTTGTTCTCTGAACCAAATTTAGATAAGGACCAAAGATCTTTAGGATATCATTAATGTTATGTTTTTAATGAAATAATGGGATGGATTTTGTCTGAAAATAAATAAAGTATTATTATTTAATTCCATATAAAAAGCACTGTTTGAATGTTAAATACCTTATCAGGCATTAACATAATCAAAATCCGGTTGGGTGTCCCGCGTCCCAAGGTTACGTCATCACAAGTGTACCTACATTTTTTTCGACGCGCCGCGGGGCGCCCTCGCCACTCATACACGACTCGTACAGAAAAAAAATCTATGGACCGCTGTTAAACTAATGGCTGTTTCTTTAAGTGGATAGACCAGGGTAGATTATAAAACTTGTTTCGTAACTTTAAGAGACTTAGATTTATTAAAATAATCATTTATTTTTAATGTTTGTTTACATTACGAAAATTAAAAATTAAAATAATTTTCATTCAAAATCGAAAGCGATGACCCTATTTTTTTATTTACCTAAAAAATAGCCCCATTCATACCGAATCGAATGACATATAATACATACCATTGTAGTTTCAAAGTTTTTATAAACAATAACATTTATATCACGCGAGTATCCTATTACGCACACGTCATCGCCGTCATTTGTTTGATTTTCAACTACAGATAACTAATTTCGTAATAATGCTACGCACACACGGTTTTTGGCACAGATGTACTCTATTTAGTAACTCGACTAAAGAACATGGAACGCAAGCAATACTCCCATAGACAAAATTACGAAAAATAAAATACTGAGGCGTGGAACGTGCTTGCTGTCACAATTTTTTCCGGGTCTAGATCAGGACTGGGTCAAAAAGCGGATGTGCACACGAGGCAGAATCGGGGACGCTCTCACCTAAGCGGATTGATACTCATAACTCATAATTAACGCACAACAATGTAACAATTACAAATACTGGCTAAAATAGTAACTAAATGAAATTAAACCATCAAACATAATAGTAGAAATAATTCCAACAAGCGGCCGACAGTGGCACTACATTGTGATTAGTGGCCATTTCACGCCATTGTGTGAAGAGCCATGCTTTATGAAAATTAATACTGGCTTCAGTGCTCAGCGGGTAGTAATTTTGACCAGTTTTAGATAATTCGCAGTGTGCAGTTTTCCCACAAGTTAGTTAGGATAGTTAGCCAATATCAGTGAGTAGTTTTAGTGAAGTGGTTTTAACTGGTCTTGGAAAAAAATGGACTTGGATGCGCATGTGCGTATGCGTGTGCGTGTGTAATTTTTGGTTCGGGTTTTGAATTAAAAGTGAAATTAATTTTAGGGCAATGGGTGGCGTACCTACTTATACAACGTTCGTGCTTGCATTAGTGGTGTATTGGTGATCATCAAAAAACTGTTGATGGTTAAGTTTTGTGTAATAAGGAGAAACAGAACTGTTATTAAAATTTATCAGGCTTCTGGGTACTAAAATAGTGCAAATAAAACTCAAGTTATTAAGTGTGGTCGTGTTGATTGATAAGCTAATGAGAATCATAAAAAGAAGGAACTAGAAAAAACTTCCGTTGAAATGCTCAGCAAACAAGTTTATCTACGAGTGGAATAACTGAATGCACTTAGTAAGAAACACATCCATACTAATATTATAAATGCGATAGTGTGTCTGTCTATC
The DNA here is from genome assembly GCA_948474745.1 of Oligia latruncula. Lineage (NCBI taxonomy): Eukaryota > Metazoa > Arthropoda > Insecta > Lepidoptera > Noctuidae > Oligia > Oligia latruncula. The sequence goes on from OX419699.1 coordinate 698,574, forward strand.
TGTATGTTACCTCTTCACGCTTAAACCGCTGAACCGATTTAGATGAAATTTGGTATAGAGATAGTTTGAGTCCCGATAAAGGACATAGGATAGTTTTTATCGCGATATTCCCACGGGACCGAAACTTACGCGGGTGAAACCGCGGGGTGCTGCTAGTATTATATAATTACATAAGACACTGTTAAAACAAAGCATTATAATTATAACAATTTGTATGCCTACTTCTATTTTTATCCTCCTACACAAAAACACGATAAAATTATAAAGGGACTAATGCTATAACCATTTCGCAAAGCGGTTAAAAATACTTCAGAACGTTACATAAACATTTAGGTCAACATTTAGCTGAATGAGATCTAGAAGTTGCTACGCAAGATTTTGTTTAGAGATTTTCTTTTCTACCGCAAGCAAAATTAATTTACGAAAGTGTCACTGCTATTTTTATAATGCAAAGGATCACTTTTTATCTTATTTCATTAGATTCAGTACACCACTACAGTGTCCTGTTAATATTCATTAGTGTAATTACTCCCTCCGCCCCCGCCTGCCCCCTGCCCTCCCCCTTCAGTCGTCCCATCCCCGGCTCTTTGTCACCGAAGCTCTGAAATTCAGCCACTTTGCAGAGTCAAGTGACTTATTATTTATGAAGTGCCGGATATGAATTTTTCCTAAATAAAATTCATGATCTTTTAAAAAACGGTGAATTTTATAAAATTTGTGTTTTGTTTGGAAGCTTGTCAAGTATTTTATTTGATACTTTTTTTATTAGCTTATTACCATGTCTCGTTTTAAGACTAGATTAGTTTGTTTTCCTTTTGGTGTCCCAAAAGTAAATTTAAGCAAAATTATCATCTCATCATCTGCCTAGCCTTTTCCCAACTGTGTTGGGGTCAGTTTCCAGTCTAACCAGATGCAGCTGATTACCAGTATTTTACATGAAGCGACTGCCTATCTTACCTCCACAACCCACTTACTGGGTAATACGATACCCTTTGGTAAGACTGGCTGAAGGATTTTCGGGCTTCTGACGACCCTTAACGACTGTCAAAGATCCACGAATGACAGCCGGGACCAACAGCTTAACGTGCTTTCCGAGGCACGGAGGGGTCTTGGTATGTAAAGATGGTCATCCATCCACGGACCAACCGCGGCAAGCGTAGCTTAACCTGATCGATCGACCCGTGCGGCTGCTATTACGTAGCCACAAGCCCCTCAAAAGCAAAATTATTATCTATTGAGCTAATAATATGCCAAAGGGAACTGGTGACATGAAACACTCAATCATTTGATTACGTGTTCCATGGCTAAACCCTTTTCGTGATTCTTTGATAAAGTAAAATCCATGATTGGAGTCTCATTTACATTCGTGTATGTTTCGTGTTGTGTAAATAAAGCAGTACCTTACCAAACACTAAAATGTTAGTCATCAATTTAAAAAGTATTTATGTAAATGAGAAGTATGCCAGTTCAACAAATGTGCTCGCGTGACATGCCTGTGCCAGCTAAGGAAACAAATGCAAGCAACACTTGTAAATGACTTTACTTTTGACTTTTCTACGTAAAATTGAGAAGGTATCGTGGCGAAGTGTAATGAGCTTTTAAAGAGTTACCGATTGTTATTTGTTTTTGTGTCAAACTAGTGACCCGCCTTTGCTTCGCACGGTTTCTATGACTTGACAAATCATCGCGATTTTTTTAATACAATGTAAGTTTACCTCTATGTTGTGATATGGTAAAAACTGCATAGAATTCATTGCGTAATTTAGAAGAACAACGCGGAGACGCGGTCTTTAATTTGTAATATGTATGTATAGATATAGAAGAATGCACACAGACGGACGGCTCCCTCGGACACTGGTCGATACAGACACCTGCATTCGAGCATTCGACCATCGGTTGGCAATCTTAGAGACAGGGAAATGCCTCACGCATCTGTAATTTCTCCAGTAGCAATTTCCATCAAACTGGAATACAATACATACATTCTACTCGGAAACAGAAATAGGCACGAGGAAGGCCTGTTCCTAATAGGTACATTCTACCTTTAATACTACCTTATAATATGTTCCAGAGTTTGGATGAACTCAAAATCTACCTAGCCTTTTCCCGCCCTAGCCTTTTCTTTATCTTATGTTGAGGTCTGAGTCCAGTCTCAGATGCAGCTGAGAACTGGTATTATACATGGAGTGACTGCCTGGACCTCCACAACCCAGTGACTGGGCAAATTGACACTAGTTGAGACTAGTTGTCAGACTTTTGGACTTCAGACTACCAGTAACGACTATCAAAGATATACTAATGACAGCCGGGACTTCCGGGGCCCACGGCACGGGCCCCTGGGGTCTTGATATAAAGTGTATGCTCGCAAGCTTAGCTTAACCATCGATGGACCCGTGCGGCTGATATTACTTAGCCACGAGCCCCTATAGCTAATTAATCTAATAAATCCATACTAATACTATAAATGCGAAAGTGTGTCTGTCTGTCTGTCTGTTACCTCTTCACGCTTAAACCGCTGAACCGATTTAGATGAAATTTGGTATAGAGATAGTTTGAGTCCCGGGGAAGGACATAGGATAGTTTTTGTCCCGATATTCTCACGGGATCGACACTTATGTGGGTGAAACCTCGGGGCGCTGCTATAGTGAATTATAATTCTGCTCAGCTCATCCCGCGTTATATCCACATTCGTAATGTCGGTCGCCAAGGATGATTAGTACCAAGTTAGTAGTACATTATACATGCAGCCGTATTAGCAGAGTTATATAGTAATCTGGAATAATTATGCAGCGACGAGTTACCGCGTATTAACGAAGGCAGTGGCTTGCGGTACTATTAGTGATACTAGCTGGTTTGACTTACTGGGTTATTAGGCTAATGATTTTAGGCATAATATTTAGATAAACATAGCTAGCAAAATGTGGATACACTATTTCCTACAACTCTGCCTATCCCAGCGGAGAATACGGGCGTGATGTTATAACGTAATGTTAGATGAAGTGAATGATGAATGAATGTCAGATTAAAAGTACGTTTTACAATTTGGTATAGTTTTAAGCAGTGTGATAATTGTGATGAAAACCAATCATCTATACACCGTGTTCCGGACGATATACATAAACTTCGATCAGATGTTCAAACCATGTAAAATAAGCATTTTCCATTATGGACACATTAATGAATTCTTATTGTTTATGTTTTGTTAATTTTCATTCAATTTAAATACCTTGACGTAAATCACCCGATATGCATGCCTCTCTACCCTAATTGGCAATGGCGTATTTTCATTCATAAGATTTGGCGGTCTGAAACTTGTCTAAACTAAGTTAAGACCCTTTCATACTGCATAGCTTAATTACATTTCATTACATGAAATTACAAATATCTTTGTAACAAAGCCTTTTTAAGCACTACCTCCTTTGTTTGATTTAATTTGTAAAATCTATGCCATCAAAAACATACCTTGTAAAAAAAGCCAAGTCTCGCAACTCAGTTCTTCTACCGTAAAAAGTTGTGAGATCCATGAAATACCAAGTCGGTTAATTTATTCACTCCCTACTTAAGGAACCTTCTGTCTTAAGTTATTACATAATTAGCTAACCTAACAACATCTTGTAGTGACCATCAATGTTAGAAATCTTTTGTGTTTTAAATAAACAGATTGACTTGGCAATCGCACTGTGAGATACATTGTGATTTCATGCGATGGCGATAGCCAAGTCAATTTATTTATTTAAAACATAGAAGATTTTTAATATTGATGGTCACTACAAGATGTTGTTAGGTTAGCTAATTATGTAATAACTTAAGACAGAAGGTTCCTTAAGTAGGGAGTGAATAAATTAACCGACTTGGTATTTCATGGATCTCACAACTTTTTACGGTAGAAGAACTGAGTTGCGAGACTTGGCTTTTTTTACAAGGTATGTTTTTGATGGCATCTCACTTCTTTTTGTAGATAGTCCTACTTTTTTTCCTTTCCGGTACCTTTTTAACTTTTTATTTTTAACATAATCCGTTGACCATTTTACAAGTTACCTTTGAACATAATTATATCTAGGTACCTATCTACACCTATTATTCCATTATATTATATACTAGCTTCCGCCCGCTTCTTCGCTCGATAAAAAAACTACCGCAAGTCCTTCCCCGGGATGCAATCTATCTCTCTGCCAAATTTTATCGAAATCCGTTCAGTGGTTTAGGCGTGAAAAGGTAACATACAGACAGACAGACAGAGTTACTTTCGAATTTATAGCATTAATATGGATAATTGTTATTTTCCTCGCTAGAGAGCTCCGATAAACGCGTGCGATCGCTGCTAATCTTAAAGTGCTAATAGGGCGAAGCGCGTTTTTGTTTTTTGACTATGGCATCTCGTAGTTGACCTTATTCTTCTTCTTAGCGTGTCGATAGCAATCTAAATGGACTTGGCCCAGAATTCGGCTACTTGTTTGGCGACTTCACCAGCGTCCATCAGTTCCTGTAACGTGCAGCTGACAGGACACGCAGGACACGATATTAAGTACCAGCTTTGCATGGGCAGAACGGCTCCACACGGGGCACGCGAATTCTCCCGCAGAAAAAGATAGCGCCAGTCCAGTAGTCTGCATAACTTCAGGCGAAGCACCCCATTTCGATGAGACCAGTCGACGAAGAAGACTGTTGCGAGTGTGCACCTTCTGCTTGATATTTTTGCAGTTTTTGCTGAATGTTAAAGACCTGTCCAGGGTAATACCAAGATATTTAGGGGAGTTGCTGAGCTCGAGGTACACCCCACCCCAAACGATGAGAGGTCGTGACTACTTAACCGTATTATCCTGTCGTTGCCTAAGGTAAACTCACCAGCGCAACCGCAATTTCCTTACTTTTTAAATCTGTAATATCTTCAAAAAAATTCATTTAAATTACATGCTTCAAAGGGCCAAATTGATCTATAGTAAATGCACAATGTATTTAAGGTACCTAATTGGATATAGATTAATGCTGTATTGCTTAAAATCGCTTCGTAAACAAGCCACTATTTCTCGTAAAAAGTAAAGGATAAAAAATGGTTATTGTGGGTTATCCCTAACAGGTAGACATATACCATCGCGGACTTTTTTGTAGACCTTTTTAAGGTGTGCAATACTGTAGTACATTATTTTGATCTATCTCGTAGGGTTCAGCTAGCTTTTGCAATATAAGCGCAAGAAAATCTGTTTATTTACGACATCACATTAGAAACCTCTAATATTATCAGTGTTTCTCTACTATATTATGCATGTATTATACAAATAAACCTTCCTTTTGAATCATTCTATCTATTAAAAAAACTGCATCAAAATCCGTTGCGCAATCATCCATAGGGACAGACAGACAGCGGGAAGCGACTTTGTTCAGGTACACTGATTCATTAACTGCAAATGTAACTTTGTAATTCTATATATTTATATGGGATTACAAAGTTATTTATGCAGTTGGTGTATCTAGAAAAGTGGAACGAAATTGCAAAATGTTTTAGTTTTTCCTTGATTTATACACTAAACGCTAATTGTGTTCTAAATTTGAAGCTTCTATGTCTGCTAGAAGTGCCTTAGAGTTTTGATGATCGGTCAGTCAGTCAGTGAGTGACAAAATTAAGAAACTTTGACTAGTTATAATTCTTAAACTACTGGTTCAAGTTGAATGAAATTTGAAATATACCGTGTTTATACAATACCTGCTTGATTACTGAAAATTCAGGTCTCTAGTTTTATCCACAACGAAGTTATAGGGGGTCGAAAATGTCCTGAACTGCTTCGAGAAAAGGATGGTACGGCCGTGCCGCTTTTTGCTCGAATTGGCGGGGGCACTGCCGTGCCCCCAGATATCTAGGTACCTATCTACACCTATTATTCCATTAGATTGTACATAATTATACAGGTACACTGATTCATTAACTGCAAATGTAACTTTGTAATCCTATATATTTATATGGGATTACAAAGTTATTTGTGCAGTTTGTGTATCTAGAAAAGCGGACCGAAATTGCAAAATATTTTAGTTTTTCCTTGATTTATACACTAAACACTAATTGTATTCTAAATTTGAAGCTTCTATGTCTGCTAGAAGTGCCTTAGAATTTTGATGATCGGTCAGTCAGAACGTCCAAATCGTTGGCAAATAATATAGGTAATCCAAACTTACCTTTGAACATAATCCGTTGATTGACTATTTTACAAGTTACCTTTGAACATAATTATATCTAGGTACCTATCTACACCTATTATTCCATTAGATTGTACATAATTATACAGGTACACTGATTCATTAACTGCAAATATAACTTTGTAATCCTATATATTTATATGGGATTACAAAGTTATTTGTGCAGTTTGTGTATCTAGAAAAGCGGACCGAAATTGCAAAATATTTTAGTTTTTCCTTGATTTATACACTAAACACTAATTGTATTCTAAATTTGAAGCTTCTATGTCTGCTAGAAGTGCCTTAGAATTTTGATGATCGGTCAGTCAGTCAGTGAGTGACAAAATTAAGAAACTTTGACTAGTTATAATTCTTAAACTACTGGTTCAAATTGAATGAAATTTGAAATATACCGTGTTTATACAATACCTGCTTGATTACTGAAAATTCAGGTCTCTAGTTTTATCCACAACGAAGTTATAGGGGGTCGAAAATGGCTTGAACTGCTTCGAGAAAAGGATGGTACGGCCGTGCCGCTTTTTGCTCGACTTGGCGGGGGCACTGCCGTGCCCCCCGATAAAAGCGATTGACAAAGTTTATGGATAAACGTGAAGAACACGGTGTATATATAAAATTGTGAATTAGTCCTTTAGAGACTCAGTCGCCATTTTGAGAAGTGGGCATTCTGCGCCTAAATCAATTCAAAGTCCTGACTGACTGATATATCAACACACAGCCTAAACCGCTGGTCTTAGAGACATGATTTGGAGGGTGTGTTCTTTGTGAAAAGTAGCTATCCACTAAGAAAGGGTTTTTCGAAATTCCAACCCTAAGAGGATAAATGGGGGGAGGGTGACGCGGACGAAGTCGCAAGCACAAGCTAGTCAAATAATTTTAGTTTCGGCGGGTTATTGGAAAAGTTGGAAATCCAATATCATCATCATCACTTAAAGCCCTACTTCACCCACTGCTGGGCATAGGCCTCTCTGGTCTTGTGCCAAGCCCCACGCTCCTGTGCCTGCCTTATTCAGGTTCTGCCCGTTATGCCAACAATGTCGTCTGCCCATCTCGCCGCCGGAAGACCAATCTAATCGAAATCCAATTTACCCTAGTATACTAACCCAACCTTTATAATTATCCAATCAGTTCTAATTCAAATGATAGAAACAAACATCGTCAACGAATGACGAGCACACACTCTCACATCTCCAAGTTTGTCGTCTGCTTTTTACACCTTCCAACACAACACTCACAACCTCTGACCACAACAACAACTCTCACTAAACAATTAATTAATTATTGAAACTAACACTGAAAAAAAGATGTTTGAAAAGCGTTTCCATCACATTTATCACACGTCATGAAAATCTGTCATTTTCACCGGTATATGACATTAAGATGTATTTGTTTTTTTTTCATGGTCTGGTCTGGTCTGTTTGAGTAATTTATGCGGCCTACCCAAATGTCCTTTCTTTGGTATTGTTCGTCGAATCGTTGAGCTCCTTAAGTCTTGAGTTGAGCTGCACGATTTCTGACAAATGCGTGCACTGACTGGACAGGTCCTCTCAATCTGTGTGGTTCTTTCTTCAAAAGACCACCTCAGACATCGATCTACATGGTCTTCATATAACCTGACCAAGATTATGTCTGGACTTTAAAAGAGACTGTGACCTCTGAGTTTGTTTCGGCCTTTCTTTTCAGAGTAGTCAGATAGGAAACGCCGACTTCATCTAGTTTTAAAAAAACATGATTGACGTGTAAAAGTGTTTGTACAAACGTACTTACAAAAATAAAATCATTTATCATTTACCAAAAAACGCTGTGTGTTTGGACATTAGGGCCGCATGTGGCGGTCAGCGTACTTGTAGGAGACCGTAGGTTCAGCGCCATGCAAGTTATTATTAGTTATTATAGTAGAAAGCAGCTGAAATGATGATAGTAGAGAGCAGTGGTGCCCACCACTTAAGAGTTGTAGGGCGCAGGTTGGAACCCAGACAGGTGCTTTGCTCTGTGTAAATTATTTCGTCACCACTGCTCTCAAAACGGTGAAGGACAACATCATGAGGAAACCGGCATGTCCTAGAATAAAAAATTCGAAGACATGTGACATCTACCAACACGCACTGGGCCCGCGTGGTGGATGACGGCCCACTTACTTTCACCGAGAGGATCCCTATGGCTGATTATGCAATTATTTATTAAGTTATTATTGAATAAATGTCAAAAAGTTTTGTCTCTGTGACAGCCGTGCGCGAAGATAACAAACACAACAAAATTTGTGTTATGCCTCTGCGCAGGCGTCAATGGCTGCTCAACGGAATGTTGTCATTTTAAATTTTATTTTTGATTATCTTAAAGTATTTATACTTAATTTTACTTATTTATAGTATTTTTTATATGATGCACCGGTCGACGTCATCAAATCAACGCCGGCTGTCGCTGAAAACCAGCGTTGTGGCTTTGTTTCATGTGTTATACTCGTACATCCACACTCATATCACTAAGTTCTTATTTGAAAATCACAAATAGAACTCGTACCATCAATGTAAAATTTAAAAAAAAATGCTTGAAATTACTTGTTGTGTCGTAGATGTGGTGGAGGCTGTAGCTGTGGAGCGTAGCGTGCGTATGTTGATTTGGGCGCTATATTTGATTGATTTGATAAAATTTCATGATTAAATAAAGTGGTGCATGATACTGCACATATACACAGTCTATTAAAACACTCGTTTGATTCACCCCTGTTATACTGTAATAGTTTCATAAACTACTTAAGTTTTTCAAGAACTATCTCCAGTAGGTAAATGAAAATGTAAAATAAAAGTATTTAATCCGCCCGTCGTCCCTAGTTAACAGACACGCAAATTCTCTGGAAATAGTGCCAAAGCAATACCGAACATATCTACCAAATGTTGAAATGAGCCAGTTGCATCGCGTGCCACACTTTTTGCCAAATCGCGTGCAACTGACACGACTAGCGTTCTGCAATCGCCTGCGAACATTCTAAATATGCACTATACGAGAATGCACAGTATTGCACTGAGCTGCACTAGTTCGCTGCTGGCTGAGATATGTCCTACTGGTTGGATTGTGATTGAACGTTATTGATAGTGTTCTTGTTTATATGTTGGAATGTCATTAGTTCAATCAAATTATCTTTTCGGTCTACCTAGCCTTTTCCCAACTATGATGGGGTCGGCTTTCAGTCTAACCGGGTGCAACTGAATACCAGTATTTTACATGGAGCGACTGCCTATCTGACCCCCACAACTCAGTTACTGGGTAACAAGATATAGCATAATTCTAGCATGATATCTAACATAATTAGTATATTTGCGTTTTCTTGCGAAATTGGCAAAGAAAAATTATAGTGTTTTTTTAAATCCTTATTAAAAATTGTAACCCAATCAAAGTCAAATCAAATTTGTGCGAACTGGTACAAAGTAGGTGTTACAAACTGTATTATGTGGGTATCTGTTTGTCCTGCCACAGTAAGTGACATAGTGATTATTTCAACACAAGAGATCCTGAGGGCAATTCTCGTAATTTTAAGAACATTCACAGTCTGATCTCAGTCTCAATCTGTCAAAAATTCCTGTAATAATCCCTACATTTTTGACAAGTTTTTGACATTGATTGTCGCTGAGATGAGATTGCGACTAGGTTTTGAAGGTTTTTCATTACGGGAATTGGTTTTCTGTTATTCTTTTAAATTCTTAGTCATTACAGTATATTTATCTAGAGTAAGCACTCAATAAAAGAAATAATAGTGAATCATACACGACCATAAAGTTACACCAAGTATTCCACAACGTACCGCATAAAAATAATAATAATTTTATCCATTTGCTTCGCCAACACCCATTTCAAATCGGAACGCTTAGCAATAACTCCGCCATGCAATATCAGAAAACGGTTAGTATCACGAAAATTGTTCAGCTTTCATCGAAATAAAGTGTTGCTTCTACCTCGGTTTAAATCCATTTAGAATATATCTTTTCAGGTACCGGGGACTTTGAAGCGAAGTGCACTGAAGCGAAGCGGAGGGTAGCGAAGCATGCTTCTGTAAATGTAGAGCAGTGTGGTTTATTTCTTTTGGCACCCGAGGACATGCCCTGAACGTCATTGTAACGGACGGACGAGAATTTTGTGTTTTTATATTACGTCGTAGTTTTTTTTCGTGATGGTGTGGTCTTGGGAACGAGTTATTTAAAAAAAATGTTTTTGGATGGTCGGTTGTATCGTGATAGTTTGTGGCTTACCTTTTACCTTTCAGAGTGGATATAGACTGAACAAGGTTGACAGTGTTGTCAGACAAACCAAAATTATTATTTCGGATACGGATTGTATAAAATCTTCGGAGAAAATCGTGAATCTAATACTGATTACTTTTGTTTTTTAGAATTGTTCATTCATCTCCGATAACTAATATGGGAATTATACTAAAAATAAAATATTACCTACATGTTGATATTAAAGTGATCAATACCTACTTTAGTTTTACAAAATATAGTGTTGAAATCAAAAGATATTTTCGTCAGATTTTCTAACTAAAAATATTAATTATTATTATTTTCTCCCTCTCACCGAGAGAAGGCCTGTGTCCCAGCAGTGGGAAAATTATAGGTTGATTATGTTTTGTATTATTTTCTCATTTAAAGTAAGTCAGTATTCCGGGAAATATCTGAATATCCTTATTTCAGTTTTCTCAGAACCAATGTTTTTATGAAAACGTATACAGATGCGCAACAATTTCTATTGTTAAGGGTTTTCAAACGAAGAGAACGAGAACCAGGAAATTATAGTTACACTGATGACTATATTATCTTATTATGCGTTTCAGAATATTTATTATTTATCAGATTACTTTTCATGGAATCTGTGTAAGGTGCTGAGAATTATTCATTTGAATTATTATGAATAATATACAAAATATAAATCCCTTTTTCGATAACTCTAATTCAAGATTTTGTGGTTACAATCAGATGAACAAAAATAAAAGGGAGGAATGAAAACAGAATTTGAATGAATAGTTTTAAACCTATTTCAAATTAAGTACAAATTTTCCTACGTACCTAATGCTATGGAATGAGTAGGTACATAAAATAAATGAATTATACCTACTTACAAATTAAGATTCGACTCGACCCGAGGAAAACGTAATTATTACATATCTAATTTAAATTTTTTGAATATTGTAGGTAGATAGGTATTCAAAAATTATAAAGTTTTCAGAAAGTTATGTAGTTATTCACAAAAACATAATTACTCATAGCTTGCCTCACCTGTACACTGTGTAGCAATACGCGCTACGGAAGAGACACGTTATAAGACAAAAGACTCAACCTTGGTACTCGCGGACTGAAGTCACAAAAGAACTTCATCGCTGTCATTTCCATTTTCTTACTGCACCACAGACTTATCGTGTGGGGCTAGGACAACAGCGGGTAGAAGATGCTCTTGTAAATGTGTGCTTAACTATGAATATAGATGTAAGTAGGCTATAAAATAAGTTGTAAACTTGTAACTTTATTGAATACTAAAATTCCCTTGTGTAGAGATAATAATAATTATTATACAACCAGCTGTTGTCCGCGAGTTCATCTGAGTGTATTTTGTATTTCCTCATTTTGTAACACAAATATCCAGCGCACTCAAAGGGTTCCTTACCACAAGGCAAACGCTCCAAAGAAGACACGTTTCTTGTATGGAGACCCCCTTCTTTTTATCTTTATTTTATATTTATTATACGTTGATATAGCGGCTATAAAAATACTCACTCTGTGAAAATTTCAACTGTCTATCTATTACGGTTCATGAGTTACAACCCGCTGACAGAAAGACGGAGGGATTGACGGACAGCGAAGGCTTAGTAATAACCCTACAACGTAGCCCATGTCCTTTTCAGGGTTAGGCGTGAAGGTAACAGACAGACAAAGTTACTTTCGCATTTATAATATTAGTATGGATATTATTTGAAGCAAACCACTAATTGATTTAGAACTCTAAGACGATTGGGAAATATCAGAGGGGCAATTTTCGTAACTTTAAGAACGTTCACAGTCTGATTTCAGTCTCGATCTGTCAAAAATACCTCTAACTTTCCTACATTTTTGATTAGTTTTTGACAATGATTGTCATTGAGACGAGATTGCGACTAGATTTTGAACGTTGTTAATTTCGGGAATTGGCCTTTAGGAATATGATAAGCTCTATTTATAAAGTATTAACGCTTAAACTTCAATACTAACTTAAATCCTTTGGTGGATGTTTATTTTAAGGTTGCAGAAATTATCTTCGAATTAAGTAACTCTAATAAACTAACTATGATGATAAATCGTCATAGGAAACAATGCGCCTACTATTATTTCATCTCAGCTATTTACTGTCACACACAAAAAAAGTAAACGCGTAACAATTTCATAGCTAACCACTCAGCCCACAATAAATGGCCGTTTCTACGTTTATTTCCAAATAAAAAATAGTTTTCCAACACGTTTTTCCTCGTATAATGGCGTTTAACAATTCCCACCGCGGGTCTAGTGGCCCGACCACAACTTTATGTGCTCTGCCGTGTTTCCTTTATAAGAGGGCGGGCAAAGGCTCCGTTCTTATTTCCGGTTCGGTGGTGTGACGGCACGTAGCCGACACGTAACCGGCACAGAACCGGGAACGAACGCCGCTCACCGACACTTTCCTATAATAATATGTTGTGTTCCTTTTCTTAAGATTTGAATTTGAATAGAAAGGAAAGTTGGTTTTGATAATGCAGAGGTTAGTTGCAGGTGATGTAAGAAAATGGGTACAGTTGATCTCGTAATTACTTTTCCACTTTTGATATTATTATCTAAAGTGGAAAAGTAAATAGTACATTAAAATATCACTAAGGGTTGAAGCTATAAATGTCACATAGATGAATATACGTTAGGGTCTAGACAAGTGGCATCTCTTTCAAGCGTTTCATATTTATACAACAACTTTCAACAGGATTGACATACGCTTTCAGTAGCTTGAAGGTCCATGCAATGTTAACTTTTCCATCATCATTATAGCTAGTATAATATAAGTTTGTCGTGGGTGGTGGAGCAACTACGAGGTGAACTACACCGCACAGGTAAACAATACTTCAGTCTAAGCAGGGATTCAAGGAAAAACGTAGTCTGAAATGTATCGATTACTATAATATGTAAGAGACCTCCTCATACCAATGTTAGCTTTTACAAACTAGAATAAGAAAAGGGAGAAAAAATATTGGTGCTGGATACAAAATACTTAGAATTTGAGTTTGACGTAAATTGAATTTATTTACTTTCATTAGAAGTACTCGAACTACTTCGAACTAAACAGGCACGTTTCATATTTTCATTACTGTAAGCCTACGAGCTGCGCTGTAAAACAGAAGGCCCATTCTCCTAATTTAAAACGTTCAAAATCTAGTCGCAGTCTCATCTCAGCGACAAACAAATGTCAAAAACTTGTCAAAATGTAGGGAAATTAGAGGTAATTTTGACAGATTGAGATCAGACTGTGAACGTTCTTAAAATTACGAGAATTGCCCTTCTGGTTAGTGAAAAAATCCAATTTTCGTAAAGAATACTTCGTTGTTTGCATTTTCATGACAATCTTCTTCTCTACATTTTCTATTCTTGAATATAAAAATATGAGTCGTAATATCACACCGGCAAGTATTGAATGTTGTTATTGTGTGTTATACTTTTTTTATTTAAACTCTGTGAAAGATGAGCTTTAGAGAGGCTAAAACACTCATGATTATTAATGACTTTCTCTTCCTATTTTTGAGGGTTTTTTAGTAAGTAAATCTCCAGATATTAAACTTGAAAAACCTAAACTTTAATACAATGTTAAAAAAGAGCGCAGTTAAAAAAATACCGTTCCCCCCTTATCTCCGAAGTTTGCAAAGAGAAAAATCTGAAATTATTCTGTGATAGAAGTTTATACGTATAAAGATTAGAGGAAAAATAAAACGAAGTCTCTATATAGCACACTTTTTAGAAATAATCAACAAAAGTTATAGTTCCACTATCGATCAAGAGATGGCGCTGACTTAAAACTGCAATATTCTACACCGCAGCGTGCAGTGTTAAAATTCTCTGACAAATATAGGCCTCGCCGATGAAAATTTAAAAACATATGAGGGTACGGAACCCTCGGTGCGCAAGTCCGTAGGGATAAAAGAGCTATTTAGTCCCTGTTTACAAAGAATACACTAGCTCTTTCTGTATAGATGTGATAAAAATAAATATTATTTACTAAAGTACTTCAACGTCAAATTCTTATAAAATTATCCCAGGCTATTTGCATACGAAATCTCCGTACCATCGAACGCAATAAATGTTCGTAACTTAAATAATCAAGTTATGTTTGTGTTGTCAGATATCTCGCGACATGTCTAAGTTGGCAAACACCACTGCGGCATATTACGTTGGGTGCCGTTGGCTCCGCGCTGACGCCAATGTTTGGCCAATATCGCACGTACGATAGACGTTTAACCAATGTTTTGTTAGTAAAATTGAGTTCGCTAGGGATGTCTAAATTGAAAACAAGCAGGTGAAAAAATTCCAACTTTTAGAGATAGGTACTATTTTTAAACCATTTTACTAAAAATGTGTAGTCACGCTGGATGCAGGGTTGGTATGACTTTATCTCGCTATTATGATAAGGTTTGCATTTTTATCCCTAGACAAAATGCTCGTTTAAATATAAACTTTTGGGGTCCTTCGCTGATTTACAGGATGCATCAGGACAGATGGGCCAAGGTCACGTAGTGGGTGCCTGAAGACGGGCGTGGACATCGAGGCAGGCCTAAAAAACGCTGGCGCGACGACCTAGACTCGTTCTTGACTAATTGGCCGGAAAAGGCAGCAGGCAAAGATGAGCCTTTACCTAACAGTGGGACGGTATAGATTGATAATTATAAAAAAAATTTAGTAAAACCTGTTTTCAATAGGCGTTGATTTATAAGGCACCAGCTTCTTGCCCGCGACTTCGCCGTGTGAAATTTCTCTAGGACCAGCTGTTTAGGCTGTGCGTTGATATATCAGTCAGTCAGTCAGGACTTTGAATTTTATATAAATAGATTGTTGAAAAGTAGCCATTATGAGTTTTGTTCTTTATTAACAACATGTGAAAAATCACCACCTCTTATGATACCTACATATTATTTTGTATTAGTATGATACCTACACATACAGATACACATCAGCCCTGAGCCAACATTGGTCCCAACACGTGTAGTTAACACAAACAGTATGCAAATCACGTTGGTCTCAGGTGGCGACCTGTCACTCCTATTTGTTAATTTCAAGATTTCATTCAACTTGTTGTCAGGGATAATTGCTTGTGTCCCAACCAATCATACGAATGGTTTAGTTGGAGGAATGGTATTTGTTTGTTTTGGAGGATTTTACATTTATTTTCGTGTTGAAAAAGCAACTAAAGGTCAACTATGATTACAGAGAAGTGCTAGAGTGCTTCTAGACATAGGAATTATTTTTGTGATAAAATGATTTATTTTTAGGGTTCAAGGGAAAACGGAACCCTTTTAAGGTCACTTCGTTGTCCGTATGTCTGTTCGTCTGACAAGACCCTTTTTCTCAGGAACGCGTGGAGTTATCAAATCGAAATTAATATTAAATTCTCAGGGCTGCAATCCCTTGAAGCAGTGTAAAAATCACACTTCTAAGTCAACGCAGTCAAAAGATGCGGGCGTTTATGTTCCGTTTATGCCGCATATTTTGACACTCACAAGGGAATCAAAATCTAAGGGTACTTCCCGTTGACCTAGAATCATGAAATTTGGCAAGAAGCAATGTCATGTAGCACACAAGTAAAGGAAAAAATCCGAAAACATTACAAAAAAATAATTTTAAACCTATTTACATACCTACAAATTTGTACGGAGCCCTCAGTGCACGAGTCCGACTCGCACTTGACCGGTTTTTTTTTTAAATTAGCTAATGGTTTAATGCCCAGTGCTAAAACAACTCCTTATTTATTTTACCCGTTTAATGAAAAAGCCATTAAAACAAACACAGAATCCTGTCATTTAAAGTTTTTAATTATTTATAAAGCTTCTAAAGCAGTCACCAAAATACTTTAATTGTGTTTAGAGTTTATTATGAGCGAGTGAGGGAGGGTAATTAAGAAGAATGCAACGAAATAAAGAATCATTATTATCATCTATTTTTAAAATAGGTACCCTGGTACCTACACGTGCCATAGTAAAGAAAAAGCGATGGTTTTTCTAAGCGATGAACTTCATGATTGAAAAGAAAGAGGAGATGCCAAGTAAGGCGAAAGGGACAGCATTTTGTAATAATATAAGGACTTTCGTCCGCGTGAAATTTCACCCTCCCCCATTCACCCTCTTAGGGGTGAAATTTTGAAAAACCCTTTCTTAGTGGATCTACTCTTCACAAAGAACACACCCTCCAAATTTGATGTCTCTAGGACCAGCGCAGCGGTTTAGGCTGCACGTTGATATATCAGTCAGTCAGGACTTTGAATTATATATGTATACAATAGATGACTATGTCTAGTAACTTAGTCTAAGTTTGTCGCCTAATAATAATAACAAACATTGCGCGGCTAGGTCAAGGGATTGATTCAGACAGCAATACTCCTGGACACATCACGCACAGTGAGAAGGTTCCTCTCTCTAAAGCCCTGACCACGCCCAGCTTGAACCTGGACACGTCACGCATAGTGAGGAGGTTCCTCTCTCTAGAGCCCTGACCACGCCCAGCTTGAACCTGGACACGTCACGCTTAGTGAGGAGGTTCCTCTCTCTAGAGCCCTGACCACGCCCAGCTTGAGCCTGGACACGTCACGCATAGTGAGGAGGTTCCTCTCTCTAGAGCCCTGACCACGCCCAGCTTGAACCTGGACACGTCACGCATAGTGAGGAGGTTCCTCTCTCTAGAGCCCTGACCACGCCCAGCTTGAACCTGGACACGTCACGCATAGTGAGGAGGTTCCTCTCTCTAGAGCCCTGACCACGCCCAGCTTGAACCTGGACACGTCACGCATAGTGAGGAGGTTCCTCTCTCTAGAGCCCTGACCACGCCCAGCTTGAACCTGGACACGTCACGCTTAGTGAGGAGGTTCCTCTCTCTAGAGCCCTGACTGCGCCCAGCTTGAACCCTATTCCTGATACCGATGGGCCACTATTTTTATATTATTTATAATGTATGAAAATGTAATAAAGGACAGTGAGGCTCCCGGTAGGCAGGACCAAGAAAGCAGTACTTATTGACACTTTTCGTACCTATCTTTTTTACGTTTTTTAATTCATATTCAAATGTTTAAAAAATAATTTATATGTATATTTAATGAATAAATGACAGAATAAGTATAATAATAATTAATAAAAAACTAACTAATATAATAACAATGAAAATGCTACAGACAATAAAATTACTCGTCTTGCAACAACATTTTCAAAAAAAAATCTCCTCTAAGAGATTATACATACATATGTACACATGCAGCCTATAATGTTCCCACTGCTGGGACACAGGCCTCCTCTCGGTGAGAGGGAGGCATGTGTTCACCACGCGGGCCCAGTGCGGATTGGCAGATTGTCATGTGCTAAGAGATTATAATAAGTTAGAATTTATTGTAAGTTCCTTCCGTTTCCATTGTCGCAGGTGTGCTGGCGGGCGTGAGCGGCGGCGACGGCACGCGCGCGGAGCGGCCGTACTTCGACGACGTGTCGCCGCGGAACGTGTCGGCCGTGGTCGG
Source organism: Oligia latruncula (assembly GCA_948474745.1). Lineage (NCBI taxonomy): Eukaryota > Metazoa > Arthropoda > Insecta > Lepidoptera > Noctuidae > Oligia > Oligia latruncula. Next base: position 716,505 of record OX419699.1, read on the forward strand.
GCAGGCCGCAGTGCTGCGCTGCCGGGCCAAGCACATAGGAAATAGGACTGTGAGTATATTGTACTATGTATTTTACTTATAACGACGTCATCTCTTTTCCACTTTCGCCTAGAAACTGAATTTTCTGAAATTTCGAAGGTTTAGTGGTGTCACACTTTCTGTTTCTCGAGTAAAATTTATGGTTTATTGAAAGAATTGACACAAGTACAAACAAAACCGCATGACCTCTCAAGTTCCGCTAATGAGACACAGTCGATTTTCTATTTAATCGTGCTCCATGTAGTACGCGCGGGGCTTGACCGGTTAAAAGTAAAAAAAAACTTATACCAAACCGGCCTCAGCTCAGCATAATGTCAGATGGCATACTGAGGCTGAAAGCCATTCGTTCGATTACCTATAAAAATTTTGTGTATTTATAGGTCGTATGTATGTGGGAGTGGGTTCGAATCCCACTTCTGATGTGAGGGTAAAAATAGATGGAATAAAACGAATGCATAAATCATACCATTTTTTAATTATTATTAAAACAACACAGTACCTAATTATTTCCACAACGAAATGATTAGGCAATATAATATTATTACTACAAAACAATATAGCATTTCAATCACCAATCATAACATAAGAGCTATTAAAATAAAACATACCATCGGTCACGTGTGATGGCTTTGGCTACAACTTCCTAAGTCAAAACAGTCACTCTATGGAGGCATGGAGTGCTTCCAACTTACGGTCACGTTCAGCAGTGGACGAAAAATGAGAAAGACGTGACTCGTTTCATTCGTTTGCGCCATAAATCAGTTATAAAGTGTACTTCGGAATCAGATGCAAAAAACTAGTTACCTTGAATAAATAACAGTTAATTGAGTGGCAACAAACCGAGCACTCAGCTCCCATCGCCTTTCGATTCCTGCCCTGCCCCTCTCCCTGTCCACTTCAAATAGCAAACTTCGACAGTATCAATTACAAACTGAACCTTAGGACATTTACTTCTATTAATTACAATTTCCTCCGACTATTTCTACTCCTAAATCAAAACTTGGAATCCCTTAATCAAGATTTACAACTATCGTTTAAGACATGTTCGTAGACCAGCGTATTCCATCAACATAATCCGAAACATAAATTCTATTATTAGAGCAATGATTGCGGCCATATCCCCTTCGGTCAGCCGAGCGAGATATTAACCCAAGCGGTTATTATCTTAGTCATTAATACCTTGATTACTATGTTCTATACATACGCTTTGTGACTGAGCCATAGTGCGCAATGCATACGTAGTGATGTGCAGAGTTAGATGGATGAGTGACGGATCAGGCAGATGTTACTGCAATTATTGAGTTATGTACTCTCCGTAATGAAATTTGAAATCTGCGGTAACTTTCTAAATGGATTTTCTTGTTCCAAGTTTTCATCTGCTGGGCCACTGTTCACTTTGAAAGATTGTTTTATGACTTTCTCGATCTCATCTTTATAATCTCTTATTCACCAAGCACCGTAACTGGAATGTTTTAAAAACAATTTTATATGATTAACATTATCTGACGTACGACGTGGGAGAGTAGTGGTGGCCCAGTGGTCATGGCCGCGACTTACGATCTTTTGGTCGTAGGTTTGAACCCAGATAGGTGCTATAATTAGTGCAAATTATTTCATCTCCACTGCTCTCAAAGCGGTGAAGGATAACATCGTGAGGAAACCGGCATGTCCTAGAACCAAAAATTCGAAGACATGTGGCATCTACTAAGCCGCACTGGGCCCGCGTGGTGAATTACGGCCCACACCCTTTCACCGAGAGGAAGCGTGTGTCCCAGCAGAGGGAACATTTATAGGCTGATTATGTTATCCGACATCTCCTCATCATCACCAACTCAGTCGCTTACACTGTAGAACTAACAAAAGTCTTCCAACAATGTATCATTTGACACCCCTTATGAAAGATAACTAACATAGGCAGTCGCTCCATGTAAAATACTGGTATTCAGCTGCATCCGGTTAGACTGGAAGCCGACCCCAACATAGTTGGGAAAACGTTAGGCAGATGACGATGATGAAATATCTTTCATCATCATCATCTGCCTAACGTTGATGCGGATGCTGAGCTTGGTTATCACCAAGCTCAGCATCCCAACCACAGTCACAGATTGAATCATAAACATCAAAATTCACATGGCCGTTGCCCCATAAGCCTGTGACCCCATGGCAACCTCTCGAAATATCATTTTTCAATGTCGATGTCCTCATTGGTTCGATATCCCTCCTCAGGTTCGCTCCACTGGCCGCCATATTAATGGTGGAGGGCTCCCTAACCCATTCGAGAAAATAAATAGCCATCTGACATGTCCTACGATGCATTATAATATATTGTTCGGCATGGATTATCTGCCGTCATTTTCTTGTAAAAAGGCCGCGTGGATTACGAACCCTTTTTTGGGTTTTTTTCCCTGTTATATCACGTTTTGATGGGGTTTCTGTGTTGGGTCGAAGTGTGTGATGAGTGGTACAGGGTTAAGTTATTGCTGTCTATTGAGCTGATTCGGTTTTGGTTAACATTCAATTTATATGGAATCAAAGAGATACAAAACTCCTGAATAGCCCTAAGCTATAGGTTCACTTCTTAATACATGAGACTTAAGCATATCTGGCAAAATGTGGGTGCACTAAATAAGAACCTCTTCTTACCTCTTCGGAAAGTACAGGCGTGCATATGATGTTTTGTATCTGGTACACTTTACAGTCATTTAAATACCAATGAAGCTGAAAACTGAAATTGATACAATTTACCCAAATGTTTCCTGCACATAAACATTCTTTCAATCGTAAAATTACCGAAAATCAGCGCTGAAATTGTCCTTGTAATGTACTGATATTGTCATAATGATCATACTCGTTAAAATAGCTTCAACAGCAATTTGGGCACAAATGTAGTATTTGGGTCACCGCAGGCGATGCCGCGCACCTTTATGTGTAGATGTATTGTCCGTGTTTCCTCTTGCAGTAGTGCGGACATGTTTTTGTACAATACAGTGCTTTAAATAAAAAAACATAGCATTGATTTATGTCGTGTAGGCAATATAAAACTCTTTCTCGTTTATCGAAAATAGCCTCAGCTCTACGTACCTATCTTGTTTTATTACATCTTTAGCATCCTACTCAATGAGTATTTCAGTTTCTATATCAGATTCCACAACATCCAGTTCCAACGAACTTAATTAAATTCTAAGATAAACTGTGACATTTCTCGAAGATAAACATTTAGCGCCGTCCCCCGTCATAAACTGCGGGATGATCATAGTAAATCCTACACATTTCCTCTTCAGGGAACAACGTGAGGAGGACAGAATAAATCTTCCTTAGCCCCTGACGAGGATAATAAAATAAACAAATATCCTACATACTTTTGCGGAAATATAAAACGACGTTGGCTGACCCATTTCAATGCTGAGGTTAATTCATCAAATTTCTGCGGGCGCTCAAGAGGAATTGAGAAAAAACCTCTCGGTCGCTTAGCCGTTACTTAATTTTATTATTTTAAAGGCTGTAAACAGTCTGAGGACGTTCCATCTTGCTTAATTACAGGGCGGGCTTACGGGCTCACCCCCAGCTTACTCTAATTACGTAGAAAAACAAAAACTCAACAAAAGGGAGGGGAATTTATTTTCTAATTTCTCAGTCGGAGCTCTCGAATTAAAAATATAATTCAAACGTTTATTGTCGGTGTAATTTTAATCAAAAGGCACAGACCTATCTTTATGATGTAGGCGCGGTATAGAAAAATAAGTTACACGAAGCCCCTGAGGCGGAGTGTATGGTTTACCTTCAAGTTGTCACGAAAAAGTTATTGCAAAACAAGTCAATTTAGTGAAATGAGATAAAATTATGCATAGTTTTGGGATATAAAATGAATACAAAACGTAAAACAAAACGTAGTATCAAAACGTAGAACAAAACGCAGTCAAAATGTAGTATCATAACGTAGAACAAAACGTAGTATCAAAACGTAGAACAAAAGTCGTATCAAAACGTAGAATAAAACGTAGTATCAAAACGTAGAACAAAACGTAGTATCAAAACGTAGAACAAAACGTAGTATCAAAACGTAGAACAAAACGTAGTATCAAAACGTTGAACAAAACGTAGTATCAAAACGTAGAACAAAACGTAGTATCAAAACGTAGTATCAAAACGTAGAACAAAACGTAGTATCAAAACGTAGAACAAAACGTAGTATCAAAACGTAGAACAAAACGTCGTATCAAAACGTAGAACAAAACGTAGTATCAAAACGTAGAACAAAACGTAGTATCAAAACGTAGAACAAAACGTAGTATCAAAACGTAGAACAAAACGTCGTATCAAAACGTAGAACAAAACGTAGTATCAAAACGTAGAACAAAACGTCGTATCAAAACGTAGAACAAAACGTAGTATCAAAACGTAGAACAAAGCGTAGTATCAAAACGTTGAACAAAACGTAGTATCAAAACGTTGAACAAAACGTAGTATCAAAACGTTGAACAAAACGTAGTATCAAAACGTAGCCGAAATCACAATAAGATTTACTTGCCGCAAGTAGTTACTCGTAAAGGTCTTCACTTCGAGACGTAACTATTTCGGAGCACGTATGTAGGAGTCCCTACAGATTCAGTGGATGAGACAATTCCCGTCTCGCAGGAGATCCTGAGAACATAAGGAGGGTACGAGAACAGCCCCATATTCCATTAATATTAACAGGCACAAATCAATATCGGAGGACTTCTAATCATAAAGGGACCTGATCAACCTTGGTATATTGAATACTAACGTAAACGACTTTCATCCTAATTTAAGTAGACACGAGAAAGGCTCAACGCAATATGAGTGGTTTCTAATTGATATTCGTTAGGTAAAGTTCTATTATTATTCGTTAAGCTCTTTAGAGCGTACTGTACATCGCTGTACTCGTGCAGTCTGTGGGCTCACTACTCTAATAGAAGTTACAGCGCCATCCGCGTCCAGTACAATAACGCGTTTAGAGCGGTGATGGGTCTGCCCCGATACTGCAGTGCCTCGGGTATGTTCGCAGAGGCGCGCACCGACTGCTTTCACGCAACCATGCGCAAGCGCGCCGCGTCCTTGGTGCGCAGGGTACGGGGTAGCCCCAACATCGTTCTCATGATGATTGCGGGAAGGCTGGACTGCCCCTTCATCCGACATTGTTCCAGCAGACATGTTGCTGTGGCAGTGTCGGAGAGGGGGTATTGATTCTAATGGTGTGATTATGATTATTTATTAATTTTTATTTTTATGTTAGTTTTATTGTTTTGATTATTTATTTTGATTATTCTGATTTATTCTGATTTCGTTTAATTTTATATATTGTTTTTCCATTTGATTTCATTTGACTTGATTTGATTTTATTTTATTTTATTTTAATTTATCTAATTTTATTTGATTGTATACGTGTATCAGTAATGGGTGTCATTTACCTGAAATAAATAAAATTATTATTATTAAAGTTGGACTCAATCTTAAGGCCCGGCTTTCACTCGAAAATTCTGGTGTTTGAGCCAAGTTGGCCTGTTTTTGAGACCCTCGGGACCTAAGTTCGTAATTCAGGTTATTAGTAAGCTTGAAGGTCGAATTACGTTTGATGTTTGTTAATTGAGTTATTATTGAAATTTTGGAATGTTGTGTTATTTTTTATGTATGGTTAATGTTGTGCTGTTTCTAATTGAAATAGTTATTTTATTTTTGAATTAACGTGACATCAATCAGTCATATTATTGTACTTATTCATGAAATTGAGAGTACTTCAATTTAATTAAAATTAATTACCTAATAACCTGTATGCTTAATAAAGCGTGTACAGTAGTGTACACTGCTACAAGGAGAACAAAAACAATACAACCGGCTAATTGCGTGTCGGACCACACACGACGAAAGGCGCCCAAGAACAAACTTTGTAGTGAAAAAATGTACTCCCGTTCATCGATACCTACGTCACGGTCAATTCTTCAACCGCAAATGTAAGTTTGTAATCGTTTGTCAACGGAAAATACCCTACCTAGGCTTTGATTTAATTGCAAGTATCGAAATAAATGTCTCGCAAATGGCCGTATTTTTTTTTCGCGTTGATTTTTATTTTAAACCCTGTTTTTTTTTGGAGCCCCAATGACGTGGGACCGTTGACCTATATACCTCCACGAATTCCTGAGAAAAGGATTTTGATAGACAGATAGACAGATGGACGGACAACAAAGTGATCCTATGGCTTTCGTTTTTTCTTATGAGATCCATCATCATCTTCCTGCCCTTATCCCATGTTTACTTGGGGTCGGCGCAACACGTTTTCTTCTTCCATTCTCCCCTGTCAACCGTCACGCTATCATTCACTCCCTTCTCTTTCATATCATTCCTCACACAATCCATCCATCTTTTCTTCGGCCTTCCTCTCCCTCTCCATCCATCTACATGTATATCCATCACTCTTTTAGTCACATGCGTTTCGTCCTTCTTATGAGATCCGAAACCTTAAAAACAAGCATTTTTCTTCACAATGAAAATGAAAAATGCTTTTGAAATAACGACATAAAACTTAAACCACTTTCCTCTTTACCCAGGTATCATGGATGAGAAAAAGGGACCTCCACATCCTGACTTCCCATATCTTCACATATACGGGGGACGCAAGGTTCAGCGTCCTACATCCAGAACCCTCAGATGACTGGGACCTGAAGATAGACTACGTGCAGCCACGAGACGCAGGGGTCTATGAGTGCCAGATCAATACAGAACCCAAAATCAACATGGCCGTCATTCTAACGGTCGAAGGTAACTTTTTTAGCCATATTTTTTGAAGAGGTCAGGTTAAACTGGAAGTTCTAAAATTGTGATTAAGACCAGTTTGAGTTGACCTCCGATTTTGGGTTTGCGTTAATTGATCGTAATGAAATGCTGCCTAATAGAAGATTATTATTGTTCATTGTTTTAGGAATGTCGCTCTATGTTACATTTATTCATTAGTCATTTTAATATTTGCCTCCGCCTAATTCGTTTTTAATTGTATTATAATATGTACTAATTAATTTCTATAATATTATTTAAACAAACAACTTGCCACTCAACATAAATTCAAGGCTAATTAACACTTAACGCCCAAAGTCAAAGTCAAATCATTTATTTCAAATAGGCACATTAAAGGCACTTTTGAACGTCAAAAAAAAAAACTAAATAGAAATGATTCTAGTCGCCCATTCCAAAAGGTAGGCCCCTCGACGTAATAACAATAAAACTTCTATTGTGTCTCGTTTAGTGTCCTTCAATGTGAAAACGAATGAACAAAATCTTAATTTGATAAAAATGCTGAAAGTAGGCAACGCGTTGAGAATAAATTAAAATAATGTCAACCTGTCAGCTCGAAATTATATAAAAATTATATACAAACCGAAATTAATCAAGTGTTTGATATTTTTAAAACAAAATAGAATTACAATTATTACCAAGTGCTCAAGAAACCTTTTAAATAATTTCATTCGATTTTTGAGAACTTTTAATTTACGGAAATATAATAATTTAACAGAGGCAAAATGGAAGTCTTTGAAATAATTATTTATTTCAATTTGTAATGCGATACACAGTTTGAAAACAATTGAATTTATGTAAAACATCTGCTCTATTCCTTTGAAATAATTTAAAAAATAGTTATTTGTTAATTTAGTTAACAATTTACCTCTAGTAAAATTCGCTGTAATTAGGTAAGCCAACTTCATAAAATTAAATTGATTTACTAGAACATTTATTAATATTCATAAAACCTTCAAACCTTCAACAAAACTGAATACCTTAGGCTCTGCACGTCATGTAGGTACTTTAATATAACATCGTAATCAGCCTAAAGTGTCGCTACTTTTGGGACACGTGCCTCCTCTCTGTCAGAAGGAGTGATAAATAAAACTCGGTAAATAAAATATGAAAACGTCATTCAAATAACCTTGACGTTTTAAAATAATATCATATTTATTTTAATAAACCGTATTTTGTAACAAAAACACATGGTACCTATACTCAAATGAAATGTCTAACGGAACATTGAAATGGTTCCTACATATTTTACGAAGGGGTCAGGACGACCCTCGAATTACAAGCGGGGTAATCATATCCGGCAATGAAAACCGAAATAAAATGAGCGAAAATAGTAAAGGGGTAAAATTGAGGGTACTTAGGAAAAATTACATGCGGGTTTATGGGATTGAGAGTTGCCCTCATTTACCTGCAATAATTGTAATAAGTATAATCAAAATAATAAAGTCCTATCTTAACAATTCGCATAAGTCGAGTGCATTATTTTCATCATTTTTGCACTTTGCACTAGAAGGCTTTTTTAAGGCACCATACTTTTATATTTTTTACACATCCTATGAAAAATACTTAGGTACACTTGCTTTCTGGTTTCACATCTCGCAAAATAAGTATAAAAGTATTACTATCCAGTTTTGGGATACAAAGGACCAAGCCGCGTGCGAAAATAATATCACAACACCAGGTTTAAAAAGAAACATATCAGGTCATTATCCACAGCGTCCTCGTATAAACAAGGATAAACAATACAAGAAAGCCTTGGACCTTTAGTCCGGGATCGTATACAACGCGTGAACAGTGACGATGGAGTAATCCGGCATTCATCTCTCGTCATATTAGTAGTGGCTCTAATGCGGCGGTACAAAGTGGAACACATCTATCTACGTCATGCGAGCCGCCCCTCGTCTTTGTATCGCACTACTTCAGTTATTTTATTCTGTTTATGTTTCATCGGATTGAATGGGCTTTTTTATCATTTAGAGCAGTGAAAATTTTCATAGAAGGAAGTGGTAGGTTCTCGTAACAATGACATTTATTTTTCCAGAGTTTTAATTTTTCAGACAAAGATTTACTGTTAATGTTAGGTTGCATCATCTCACTGCAAATGCCTCTCCCTATCCTGCCAGCTCTTCCGATCTAGGATTCGAATATCCTTAAAAAAAACAATGTTATAATAGTTCACAGGTCTTTTAAACAGTCGATAATAGGTTATTTATATACGGTTCAGAATTTAAGCCTCTCAATCGCAATACGTTATTGTGGAACGTGACTGAGAGGATATTACTCGTGTTACGGAGGCTTTATTTTCTATAATAAAATATGTGTCGCTCACAATGGGCTTCATTAGAAGGCTGAAAGTCACCCAAAGAACAATGGAGAAGCCCATGCATGGAGTCTCCCTACGCGATCAAATTAGAAATGAAGAAATCCGTGGGAGAACCAAGGTAACATAGCCTGAAGAATGGTCAAACTTTCATGACATTAAGCAGGGCACATTGCTCGCAGAACAGATGGCCGACGGTGCCGAAGGGTTTTGGAGTGGCGACCACGTACCGGAAGACATAGTGCTACAAGGCCTCCCACAAGGTGGACCGATGACCTGGTGAAGGCCGCAGTAATCCGCTGGATGCGAGAAGCACAGAACCGGTCGAAGTGGCGGTGCTTGGGGAAGGCCTATGTCCAGTGTATGTGGACGTTTTTCGGCTGAAATGATGATGATGAATAAATGTGAAAATTGGCAACGTCCATCGACTTCGTGATGTAGTTAATGTTTTAACACACTTAAGTCTAAAAACACTGGTGATTACTGGGGTATCTCCATTAAACTTTTTAAGTAATATAATATACATCGTAGCCCCCTATCTAGCTGTTATTTTTGACAAATGTGATGATTTAGGAACTTTTCCTGACCTCATGAAGAGTAGTAAAGTCATACCATTATTTAAATCAAGTAACAAAAATGACGTTGGCAATTTCAGGCCTCTTTCTATCTTGCCTGCATTTGCAAAATATTTGGAAATTTAATACTCAAGCAGTTGCTAAGACATTTAAATAGCCTCCAAAATGAAGCTCTCAACATACTAAATTCTTATTTACATAATAGGTCCCAATATGAAGATGTAAATGGTGTGAAATCATCCGGGCTACCAGTTCAGTTAGGTGTACCGCAAGGCTCAATACTGGTCCATTCTTGTTCTTAGTGTATATCAATGACTTACCCTTCTATGGGTATCTGTGACGTTGTACTGTTTGCACATGATACCTCTCTTATTTTTAAAGTAGACAGGAATAGACAAGATTTTGACGACGACGTAAACAGTGCACTCTCAACCAATCCGTAACGGATTGGTTTAAGTCAAATAAGCTAGTTCTCAATGCCAAAAAAACGAAATGTGTAAAGGCGATCGCCTTACCGAATGTTAGAAATCTAAATATAAAGAGGAGCTTGAGACTGTAGGCTCGGCAGTTTTTCTGAGCATAACAGTAGATGCCAAACTTCAGTGGGGCCCACATATATCATGCCTAGCGGGGAGGCTCAGTTCGACTGCCTACGCCGTCAGGAAAATAAGACAATACACTGACGTTGATACAGGTCGGTTAGTCTATTTTAGTTATTTTCACAGCGCGACGGTATGTCCTACCGTATTCTTATGAGATTTTTAAAAAAACATTGGTATTCTTACAGTTGCATCACAATTCATCTTAGCCAACATCTTGTAGATTAGGCAAAATATACACTTACACATTAAAAACAGTGATATTCAAAATGTTAACACTTTAGATAAGGACACACTACGTGCCGGTTTCACGGGCTTCATAAGGTTCATAACTCATTTGTTGGGCTTGGTTATACAGCTTTTACAACAAACTACCCTCTTCCTTGCTAGACTTGCCATTTAATGCGTTTAAAGCTCAAGTAAAATCCAACCTTTGTTCAAAGGTATTCTATTCCATCAACGACTACATAAACGATAAGAATAGTTGGTCGCTGTGATTAACTCAAGACAATGTTTAAGTTCTTTCTCCATAATTAGATTACCTGCGGTCTACGGACAGGTTATGTGAGTTCATAATTGTATACTTTATTTGACTATATAAGTCAATTCAATTTTATTTTGTTTATTGACATAATCTACTCACTTCAATGTTTTATTAATGAGTTGTATTGCAATATTTGGTTAGCTAGCGACCTCGACTATTGATAATATTATTCTTGCCTGAGCAACCGGCAGCAAGTGCGTCATTCTCCCTTAGATGTCGCTGCTTGCGGTAGCGTTCGGGTCTGGTTACCTCCTTCCCTCAAATATGGCGAAGGGAGTAATGGCTGATCTTTGCGTTATGTTCGTGAACGGGTGCTGCTTGTGGTGACTGGTCGTCTTGTGGTGACTGGTCGTCTTGCTGACCGGGGTTTTGTTATTTTTATCAGTAATTTACTGTTTATTTATTTTACTTCGATGGTCCTAGGTTATCATTTGTGACTTCAAGTGATAGATATGTAAACAGAACCCAGCATTGCATAAATATGTAAGCTGTCACGCCCTTTATGCCTGGAGGCTTTTATTTGGATACTAGCTGTTCCCCGCGGTGTCACACGCTGCGCGGCTCCTAAGGGTCGTAGCGTGATGTTATATAGCCTATAGCCTTCCTCGATAAATGGACTACCCAACACTAAAAGAATCATTCAAATCGGACCAGTAGTTCCAGAGATTAGCGCGTTCAAACAAACAAACAAACTCTCCAGCTTTATAATATTATATAAGTGTAGATTAAACTTTGTTTTTATTCATAATTTTAGTTATTTTTTTTGCTTGAGTATAGTTTACATTCTATCTATTGGTATATATTGGCGCGGCTAGCTGACATATTATAGCAAATAGTTTAATTTAATGTTCTGTGTCTCGTAATATTAACTACTTTGCATACCTACCTACTATTGTATGGAAGCAAGTTTTTTTTTTACTGTGCAGACATCTGTGCTACTGGGGAGTTTGTTGCGCCATTTCTTCTTCCCAGCGAAAGCACTAGGAAGTGGTGAAGTGCAAGCGTTTTGGGGGACTTTCTTATGTAATTTTGACTTTCGAAAAGTGCTGATTGTCAGCCTAATTTGAATAAATGTCTTTTGATTTTGATTTTGACCGAAAGTCTGACAACCAGTCTTATCAAGGGGTATCGTATTACCCAGTAATTGGGTTGTGGATGTCAGATAGGCAGTCGCTCCATGTAAAATACTGGTATCCAACTGCATCCGACTGGAAAGCGACCCCAACATAGTTGGGAAAAGGCTAGGCAGATGATGATTTTGATTTTAACCACATGCTATCAAAAGGACCAGCAAATACCATATGCTACAATATGATCAGGTGCCAGCAATATGCAGGGTGTAAAAAAAAACATCAGATAACTATTATGTACGCCTTCTGTACATCAAACTAAGTAACCTTGAGCAAAAAATATTGGAAGAAAATGACTTTTATTTTTGTTGTGAAAAATCACTGTTTACGAAATCGCTCAATGAAACAAACGTAAAACAGTGTGCTTATGGTTGCAAATAACGTTACGGGAGTTGTGGGAGTATTTAAAATTAAGTTATAACATTATAAAACTTGGTTCTTATTAACAGTAAAATATAATTGGAACTTGACTTGGTTATCTCGGTAGCCAAAAGGTACCCAGGTGTAAGTGACTTTTGGCTTCGTTAAGCGTCTTTTTACAGCTGTTATTATTCCAAAGTCATTACTGACTTAAGAAGACTTGTCACAACGCATTTGCCCTCAGCTTAGACAAAGGTGAACATACTGACACAGAGGTTAAAAATCGAATAAGTAAATAATACCTATCAAGTGCAATCATATCACACTAATATTATACAGGCGAAAGTTTTTGAGTGTGTGGGGGTGTGTTTATATGTTTGTTACTTCTTCACGCTCAAACGGCTAGACCAATTTTGATAAAATTTGGTATGGAGGTAGCTGATATCCTGGATTAACTTAAAGGCTACTTTTTATCCCGATATTCCCACGGGATCGAAACTTATGCGGGTGAAACCGCAAAAAGTAGCCTATATGTTAATCCAGGATGTCAGCTACCTCCATACCAAATTTTATCAAAATTGGTTTAGCCGTTTGAGCGTGAAGAAGTTACAAACATATAAACACACCCCCACACACACCCACACTCACAAACTTCATCATCATTTCAGCCGAAAGACGTCCACTGCTGGACATAGGCCTCCCTCACAAACTTTCGCCTTTATAATATTAGTGTGATAACACGAAATGTCAATAAATTAACGCAAATACAATATTATCATGATAACATTTCAATAGAAATTGATCACTTTCTATCAGATCTGTGTCCTGTCCTAATGAACGATCAAAGCGAGGCATCCAATATAAATGAAGGGCGCTGGTCCTTTAGTGAATAATTTAAAGTAATCTTTAAGGGAGAATCGTTTCATCATCAATTCTAAAGGAATTATTTATAAATCAGTGTACATGAATTAGTTAATATTATGATAGCTTGGTTCAGTGGTCCTTTGGTACGAAATTGTGCAATATCTTTCATTATTTAGTATACGGAATATTTATAGGTTGTTATTCATTCTGGTTTGATGTGATTCTGGTCGGATCATAAATAAATAAAATTTTATAGAAACACGATGTAAGTTTCATAGTTAATTATTTTTCACAAAGCTTTTAAAAAATGTGTCGTAAATTTTTCTTTTTCACTCAATTTTTGACAACCATCGACATACGTAATGACTGTTTATGGAGGAACACTGAGTTACAAGTCATAGGTATAAACCTTGTTTAGAAGCCACGGGCCCTATGTTTAAGACACTAGACTTCTGTACCTATGTATGTTGTAAACGTAATGTCTGTAACAACGTAGTAACTATTTTTTATATTTAACAAAACATTTCAACTCAGCCTATTGCAGTCCACTGCTGGACATAGGCCTCTCCCAGGCTGAGCCACAATACCCTGTCTTCCGCCTTCCGCATCCAGTCCGTCCTAGCCACCTTCTTTAAGTCGTCCATCTAGCTGGGGCGCGTCCCACACTACGCTTGCCGATACGCGGTCTCCACTCCAGGACTCGTCTGCTCCACCAACCATCGGTCCTTCGACAAACATGGCCAGTCCAAAAAACATTTAGCAGTATTAAAATGGTCAACAGTCACCTGCAGAGTAAACTAGATTATCACTGACACATACTGATAGTCCGAGGAAACCTGTGAGTTCGGTAGTGAATTTTTACAGACTAACTTAGATCACGAATTAAAGAGAACCTTACAGAACCCGTTGAAAATGTAGTACACAGCACGGTCATTACTAACAGGCAGCGGAATATCTCTGCTACAACCATTATGGACAAAAACGCTGGTATTTTTTCATCCGATTATGAATCTTTAGAATGAAAGCGGCCAGTGGGTTCTTTATGAAAACTTTGTGACAAAGTGGGTCAAGGGCCAAACAATTGAGTGAGTTAATTAAACAAATTGCTACGTTCAAAAATTACTTTATTTTTTATTGTTTCCACAAAATTTAATTTTGCCTAACAACAGGTCAGGGTTTTAGAAAATGTGTCAGATTTTATTAATTGCGGACGATTAATTGTTATGAAAATCACGAAGGGTATGTTTCAAAATGTTATCTTCACGAAACAAAAAATAATGGGTCATTAACCACTTTGTTAGCCAAAGATCTTTTAGATTTGATTTTCAAGAAACCAGTTATTCGAGATAAGTTTGGGTTTCATTCCCCTCGTACGGTCGTACCACATGAATAGCAAAATCAAAAGTCGTTTATTCAAATTAGGCTGAGAATCAGCACTTTTTGAATGTCTTTTTTTTTATGTCGGACCGCCCAACCTACCACAACACGCTCGCCCTTTCACCACATCCTAGTGCTTTCGCTAGGTAGAAGAAGTGACGCTCCCAGCAGCACAGTCTTCTGATAAACGTTGTAAGATTTTAGTCACCTCCGGTAATTAAATCGCGATTATCTGCATGTAATTTTTACACCTTTTAAAACAGAATGTAAAAAAAAACAGTGTCTTCGTTTTTACATATAAAAAAATTACGACAACTATGATAAACATTTTCCGTTTAAAGACCGTGAAGGACGCCAATTAAATAATCATTCAATTCGCAGCCGACTCACATGACTCGTCAAAGTAAAGCTCGCGGGTGCGTTCAAATCAATCTCCACACGGTAGATCGCTCTAAAAGTACCGCCCAGTGGGACTCACAGAGATTATTCAGGAAAAAATATGCACGGGAAAAATTCTAACGTTGTTTTGTTTCAATGGACTGAGAAATTCTTCTGTCCCTGCTCATGTAGCAGGAAAATGCTTTTATCTTGCAAATATGTGCCATATTTATTATGTCCTATAAACTGATGGAAGAGGAATTTGCTGTATTATCGTTTTTGTTTTGGTTCTATGTCAACTAAGGAATTTGCTGTATTTGGAACATTTTTATGAAAGTTTGCGTCCTTTATCATTATTAACATCATAGCAAACATAAGAGAGTACTAAGCATACGTACCTATACTTGTGTTGTTAAATATATAATATTTGACACAACACTACAGGGTTTTAAAATTGGTTCAGGAATATTTAATAATTTATTACACGTCAGGAACCCTTTGAAATTCGATTCAACTTATTTATTTATTTTGTTACGGAAAACAAACAATTGTACATTATATTTTAAATATTACCTCTAAGATTACATTGGAAGAGGGTAAATGTACAATCCACAACGTTTCCACAGATTACCTAGGTTAATGTTACGGTGAAGACACAATATTAAAGTTACAAAAACACAAAAAAGAAGACAGGAACAGAAAAAGAGACTGTACTTATATTAAATTAAAACAAATAGTACTAGATACAATTATTACGAAAACAAACAAAAAGAAAAGACACTAAACATCACGCAAATGTAGACTATTCACTAAACTTAGAGAGTTGATAATGATAATAGTGACAAAGTTGTCAATATTAATTACAGATAACGACGATACAGTTACAGCCATCCAGTGTAATTTTCAAATGATATTAGCCAGACTGAAGTCAAAAAGATTTATAATAAACAAAGGTCACGTTTTAAAGGAGACGGATACGCTTTCATAAAATCTTGGACTTCTATGTAAAATTATAAAATTGGTATCAATTGATAGCTAGGATTTTGGTAATCTGAGAGTTGAGTTAAAAGAAATTCAGTAAAAGTGAGGTTCCCTAACAATCAAACTGCTGATTTTAGAACTGCAATTGTAATATGTTATATAGATGGGATGTTAATTATATTTGTAGAGTGGGAGAAAGTTAGGAAACACAAATATTTAAAAATCATGGGTAAGGATGATGTTTAAAAATAAAAATTGTATATTTAGTATTTTTTATTAATCTTAAATTATAATAACTGATGAGGTAAGACAAACAGGAACCCCGTACTAAATCAAAAGCTGCTATTTGTATCACTTTTAAAATACTATCTCACCCTTTCATAATCCAGCAGAGATAGTTAACCGTTACAAAAGGATGCCACTAACCCAGATTATAAAATAAAAAAGCATAACCCTTTTAACTTAACCACAACCCGGAAAGTTTAGCGCACACGCTGTTGTTGTCACTTAAATTTTATTTCATCGTTATGAAACATTAAAAACTCGCCCCTAAAAAATAACTCGCCCCTGCAAAATAACTCTATTTCTGAGTGTTTGGATTGCCCGACGCTCCGCAGCTTATGTTTTTAATTATACAACGTGGATTATGGACGCTTACCGTAAACATTTTTGGATGGATTTCTTTAAGTGCAAGTCTGGTAACGTTTAAATATACTATCTGCCATCTGCATGGAGATTTGCACGGGAACTGTACATTTAAATACGTTACATACGGTATTCCCAAGTGACACATTACTTGGGAATAATGTAGCTTTATATCAGTAAAATATTTTGCGTCGTCAGCGGGGTAATTGCGTAATACTTCAACAACATTCATAGGGTTATTAACGTTGTTTAGCAGACAAACTTTTCGAACTTATGAAGCAATGGATTAGCAACATCCTTCAAAATTATTCAGATTGTGATTAATAGTGTGTTATGCAATTAGGGTGCAGATGAATATTTTCCGAGATTACCCTTTACAAACAAACAACTTTAACTCTTGGTATAGATGTAGGTAGATTGTCAGTAAGCTGTATTATGTTTCTAAAAGATATGACAACGAAAATCTATACAGCCAGTGGGTGTTCTATTTTTAGCAATAGACTTACTTTCGTGGTCCTTCACGGATTTTATTTATCATTTTTATCAGTTTCATGAATATGCCTGTTTTTTTAATGTTTTGAATAGAATATCATTTATTTATGAGTATATATTATGGTACATTATGATAAGATATTAAAGATAAGAACAATAGTAGAAAGTGATTTTCTAGGCCTCATCTTTGTACGAAAGAAAACAAAGTTATTACAGGTATATGATAATTATAATACAATCAATATTTTGAGAATTACTCAGAATATTCTTCTGGGAGTTTATTGCTTAAATAAATCCTTGGAATCATATTATGAAACTTTGAAGCCATAAGCTTCTGAATCTGGAAACCATTACAATATAATGATTCGTGACATCTGAAATGAATATTTATCTTTGTTAAAGTCATAAGTTCTAGAAGCCTATTTATTCTGTATTATAATTACCGCGTCAAAGGAATACCGAACGAAAAAAAAATAGAGAGAGACTAACAAAATTAGATAAATGGAATTCATAGTAAGAATATTTAAATCTGTGGACCTAGCTCGAACACAAGGCGTAGACGTAACGTAAATTAACGATGTTAAAATTGACAAAAACTCGCACATAACGTTTAATCAGTTTTGAGACTTTATTCATATCTGATACTTATGGTGATACTTATTTTGCTTGTCGCAATCTTTTTGACCTAGATGCTATTATATAAGAATAGATGCATTTTCGTTTAAAAAATCATTCACATTACGTTTAAGTAGCGCGTTCGTGCTAGGGCCTCAGATAACCAAAGTATCTGTGACTGTAACAAAGTATCCGCTGTCCCGGTTTTATCAAGACGACATATTTATACCAGCAGCATTTCTAGAAGAAAAATCCAGTCCATCTATTCCAGAAAATCCAGAGTCTAGGACTCAATGTCCATTATCGATTACGTGAGTGATGTGCCGGAACAAATCCGTTTCGTTACCGAAACCGATGTTGCCTAAATGAGCTCAATTTTTTACCCGACTCGTTTCATAGTGGCCAATTTGTTAGTGCACGCTCCGCTGCTAGATACATCATGCGAGCCTCTCAAATTCACCTCACAGCCAATTACAGCGCTTGTTATTGTTGAAAAATGTCCGACAATGCCTCACTGAGATTGTTTCGTGTTGTTTTATGGATAGTTGATTGTCCGGAGTATTAAATTGGATAAGAGTTCTCGGATAGCAAAGCTTATGATTGTGTTTTAAAATTGATGTTTTTGAATACGATGTTATTTTCTCTTCACTCTAGGAAGACGGTCATTTTGTTAAGCCATCAAAATTTGTAGGGAAGGATAATTTATTACAATTTGTTAGCGGAATTTTAGTTGAATTTACAAAGTGACAACTGGTCGTCTATCTACCAATTAACAGTCTCGTTTATAGCATAATAGGTATTAACGTTTTTACTTCAAGGAGCGACGGAGAAAGTCGAAAGATAAGACGCCACTGTTGTTGCCAATGGCGCTAGGAGTAGCAAGCTAATTTTATTATTCAATGGTGTAATGGTGTAATTATTTTTTTAGAAAAAAAAAATAAGATTGAGAAGATAATAATGATTAAAAAATGCATTAGATCAACTCATCAGTAGATTTACTAGATTTTTAAAGTTCATTTCATTTGTATTAGTAAGAATTGCATATTGTGCTGTTTCTGCAATATAGGTATGCAAAAACAATGGTAAGTGCACACGTAGAAATATCACTCTAACTATCCTCTATTTACGATTCGCGGCGGGGTCTTAACTACTCTAATTGATAAGCTCTCACAATACTCCCTAGTTTAACTCATCTGAGACACAGTTTTAATTCTATCATGTCACCTTCGATGTTCTAGTCCCCAGACTTCTGTACATACTGTGATTTGAATAATAAACACCGCATCAAGGTCGTCTGCCACAGTTTGCCAGTCTGACCCCAGTTCACTCATTTCCATTCCACAACTATCTCTATCGCTAATTCTACCAATTCTAATGCTCGTATTATGTTCAACTCTTTCGATGCATCTCTGGTAGGGTCACATGCTGTTTTGTATTCCTCGCCCTCTCCTAAGCTGTTGTCTTGTGAATTCCAGATGAGTCCCTCATCCCCGCGACCTCGGCCCCGCCCCGCTCCTCAGGTACCGGTTTCGTATCCTTCTCTTCATTTTTAATTACATTTTTCATTTGTTTATTCATTAGTACTTCATTATATTTTCATCTGTTCGTAGCGGCTTAATTTTCGTGTTTTCGTTGACAGCACGAGATGTTTTGTTGGATATTATTAGATGGAGTATGATTGGGCGTGCGGCATAGCGCTTTTTGAATTTGCATGAACTCGACGCGGGATGGTATATGCGAAAGAGTACAGTTTCTGTAGTCCATGTTGGTTGATCTCCATTGGATAGCGTAGGTACAGTATAAACTGATGCATGGTTGTCGCTGAAGATACCAGACCAGAGAAATGAAACCGTTACTTTTAATTCAACGAAGGGGAAAAGAAATATTGCCGAAACAAAATTAACTCGAAACTTGGCCGACGAGCTATTACTGTCAAAACCTTGCCGCAGAAAGTAGAATAAAATTTTATTGCCAACATCCAAATCGGTGGGTTGCCATAATAAAAATAAACGTTTTAGTCGTTACGTCAACCAGTGTTTGGAATTGAGTAAGTTAAAGAAAGCCATAATGCTAAGTTAAACACTTTTTAAAGTCAAATTAGGTTTAGTCGAAGTGGAACTGGCTCGGCTTGGCTTTTAAAGTTGCATCATCATTATTGTCTTGTTCGAGTAGGCTCTTAAAAGAGTTATAAAGGATTTTAGCTGAGCTTAGGTACCAGTGATTTATTTACATTCAAGCTTCAATTTATCTTCATACGAGTGTAACTGTGTGGAAAATCTAACACTACGTCAATGGTCTTATGAGATTAATGTTCAAGTTATTTTGCACGTGACCTTAAGTATTAAACTCATTGATCGAGGACTTTTGTTGACCATTTACAACTTGAATACCGTTTATTGAACCGGCGTAGCTCCTAAATGTTACTAGTTTCATTACCCGAGATTTAAAAACCTTAACAATCAGCCCTGAATTCCCATTTGCATACGATTTGTAAATATGCAAGCATTTTCTTGTGTTTGTACTGTAACTGTCATTGGATTGTGTACTTTAATGTTATGTTGTGAAGGCTCTGTTTCATTTGTTGCAGCTGCTGCAGCGACCATATGGGGTTCGCAGGATGTGTACGTGAAGAAAGGCAGCACAATATCGCTGACGTGTTCAGTGAATGTGCACTCGTCGCCGCCTTCCACCGCCTCCATTTTATGGTAAATCTTATTGTTCGTTATATTTACGTGGACGGTGAAAATATCTGCGTTTCTATTTGGCAAAATTTTACTTGTAGCCTTTGACGAGCCTTTCGGGATTATTACCTTAGTTTCGTCTTTGGAATGTTGGCGAAAATTAATGTTTGCTTGTGAATCAATATTTACGAAAATGAAACATCGTGAATATTATTACTTAATGAAACATAACGAGTTTGTATTAACGAGTTCTTAACTGGGTACCTAAACAAGAACCTGAAGAACTGATAGCTCCCATAACATACAACACGGGACAATGAAAACATTTACCCCAATAATACAATTTAACTAACACTCTGAAGAAAATTAATTCAAGCAAAAACGTATCGAAAGCAGAACGGTAGATACTATTCCACGAATTCTATTGTCAGTAAAAGTTTTATACAAAGGCAAACTACGTATTTCACTAAGTCAATACCAATCTATTTTTAGCAATCCCTGCTCATATATTATACAAACATTCCTACTTACATTGCTACCAGCTTCCGAACTATTTTACTGTAGTCGTAATTATATTTAAACTTGCTAATTATATTCATCAACTAATACTAAACCTTTCTGTTTAAACTACCTAACATGATAGAAGCTGACCCTTCAGACAGCAATGTGTCATTCGTATCCGTAATACCACTCCTTTCCCCAGGTATCACGGCAACTCAGTAGTAATACCACTCCTTTCCCCAGGTATCACGGCAACTCAGTAGTAGACTTCGACTCCCCCCGCGGTGGGATCAGTCTGGAGACGGAGAAGACTGAAGGCGGCACCACCAGCAAACTGCTGGTGACGAAGGCTGCCCTCACGGACTCCGGGAACTACACCTGTGTGCCCAACAATGCTCATCCTGCATCTGTGTCTGTGCATGTGCTTAATGGTGAGTGAGATAATTGTAGTGGAAAAAGTATCAAGACTGTATTTAGCTGATTACAATTACCAACTTGCTCACACCCCTAATTTATTTGTCAAAGAGGAAAAAACAAAAGCCATGTTAATAAAACAAATCTAAAAAGATAAATCCTATGAAAACCTACAAAGAATCACGGGACAGTTCCTAATAATTAGGGATCAATATCCACCCTAATTATGACCATAACAGTCTGCGTGGTTAGAGCTCCCGCACGGTGCGCGGTGGACCGAAGACCGCTAAAGTCTCGGAAATCGTTCGTTCCACTAAAATCCCTGAGACCAGTCCCCCAGGGGACTACTGGATGCGAGAAGCACAAGACGGTTGTTGTGGAGATGTTTGGAGGAGGCACATGTCCAATAATCGACGTATCTTCTGAATGACGATAATGATGTTAAATATCAGTTTCAATCAGTCTTTACAATATTGACCATCTTACATCATGGTTCTTATTTTTTTCAATCTGAGTCACATTTAAACTTGTTCACTTTTACACCTGGACATAATCATTTGTCTACTGTTTATCTTCAACAAATGTCTTTCCCTTCCGTCCAGGCGAGCACCCAGCAGCGATGCAAACGAGCAACCGAGCGTCGTCCTACCTCACGTCACAGCTGAGCTGTGCCATCGTCACCTACTTGCTGTCATCGGCCGTCTGCAGATGATCGGCTTAACAGCCATCCGGTCACGGGGGCTTGGAGCGTTCCTTATATAGACATGCAAGCACACGGGCAATTGAAATTGTGCAACTCTTGACAACTGCTATACAATTTTGACAGTTTTGTAAATTGATCGGTGTGGCTGAGACCTTATAATTGCCAAGAATTGCGCAATAAAGTTGCCCGTAGGTATAAGCGTACCTCGATAATTATCTATTCCATTTTATTGAAACATGACATTCCATTCACGAAAATGGAATAATTTATTCATTCTTCGTTATTTTTGCAACGTTTGCTTTATAAAGCCAGAAATCTAATTTTGAAACTGAAGTCATTTGATTAGTATAATTAAATGTACAAATCCTTTTGGTATTTTATGTGTGTAGTTTCAATATTGAAACAGGACTCGGATGTTGCTCTTACGTCTCTTTTACTGTTACCACAAATATCAGGTTGTGTAGACGGACCAATTGAGTTACTTCATGTACTTAGTAGCCAAAATACTCTTTTGAACGTTAATACAGTGGAATAAATTGTGATATTATTATGTTGTTTTAACTTTAACATTTATATTAGAAATAAAAACAAAAGCTCCACCCCTCTAACGTTGTAGAGTTAATATTAAATTAAATAATAGTCTTAATTTAGGAATTGTTATAAAAATAATTGACATTTTCGCAAAATTTCAATTCGTGATTATAATGTTACTCCGCAGTATTATTGTATAATTTATTTAAAATAAATGAAATATAATTTCGTTAAACTCGTTTAATAATGCTCATTTAAATGTTATTATTTTTTAAAAGTAGTAGGTAATTTTGTTGACGAATTATTATTTAAGAAACAAGTGAATGTAAAACATTTTTTGTAAATAAAGTAAACTATACGTAATAATGTAGAATAAATAAAGTTTATATCAGATTGCATTGTAAATATTTCGTATTGTTGTAAATACAAAATAAACGAGTTTAATACATAAGATTGGATATTATAGTACCTAGTGGTTCTACCATTCGAGTGGTGAAAAACTGTTTTCCTTATTTTGTTCTTAGAACAACCTATTTAAATTAACTTAAGCCTCTTTTCGTCGGAAATGGGAGCTTTACCTAATGATAGATTAATTAATGTAGTGAAAAGTCTTTGCTTTTTTTATTGGAAATATTTCTAAAGAATGGTATTTGTCTTGAAGTGTCTGTTCTGAAAATATTTATTGCCTTCTTTTTTGCCTACATAATTTTAAACCGTGGCTAACAAGAACTGATTACCAATTTGGTAAACATTATTTACTAAAATAATATTATTAGATATTATTATTCACATCATTGGAGCGTTCATCCTTAAGCAGAGTGTACATTGATTGTTTAAATTACGCAGCATGTTCCGTAAAGTAAAGACTGTGTTTGACGCAAACAAAACCGCGCAAACTTGGTCCCTCCTCGCCGACTAATACGTGATTCACCTGTGGGTGTTGCAGTGTCAAATAAGTTTGTGCTGAGAATCCCAAACAGGCAACTTGGGCAACAAGCCTACGGTGAAACTTTGCCTTTACACGCCTACGCAAGCTACAAACTCACCTTTGTATCAAACTTTTCCTTTTGAAATAATGAAACATTCTAAGAATCCATATTTCTGATGACAAGAGGCTTCAAACTGTAATTACTAGGGAATAAACGACAAATAATTATTAAGAATCTATTGACTGTTTTCCACTAAAACTTTTATGTATAAACTGAATTTCCATCGCAGGTACTAGAATTTAATTTCCATGTTAATCTAGATCCGTACAGAGTCAATTTACGCTGCGTAACTCGAGACTTATTAGGTTTACGGCGTGGAGTAAATTTGGGGTTATTTAAGGCGGAGTGTCTAATTGATTCCCCCGCGCAGCTCGTTACTCGCGCGTACATTGAGCTCTCGTACCACTAGAGCGACGCCGCGAACTGCGCGTACATTGAGCTCTCGTACCACTAGAGCGACGCCGCAAACTGCGCATACATTGAGCTCTCGTACCACTAGAGCGACGCCGCGAACTGTTCACTTTTTCCATCTTCTTGTATACTTGTAAAGTAGTTAATACTGAAATATTGCGATAGTACGGTAGCTGAAATATACCTAGCTATGTTCCTTTAAATAAAGCGTAGTATGATGTTATTAAATGTAATTCGACGACTTATTTGTACGGTTGAATGGAATGACGTTTTTAATAGTGGGTATTCGTGTGAATACCCGACAACTGATTGAAGGGGTTGATTTTGTTTTTTTGTATCTTGTACATAAATTGTAATAAGAAAAAAGGGAGTATTAATAAATATTATTAAAAATTCCGTATTTTATTTCATCATACTAACTACTAATATCACAAGACTATTAGTAGGTACCTACGAAATATAAGTATGTGTAAACAAAATTGAGGATACAAATTGATGTTTGAAATGCAAAATAATGAAATGTGGAGTAATCCCATATCGGTTAGATTATATCAGGTGGAAACAAATTTGATATTATTATTATTATTTTTGCGTTCAAACGAAAATGTAAACGCAAAATGAAATCAAATAAGCCTCGTACAAGCACTCACGTGAACATCTTATTTGCCTTCTCATAATAAAATCGCATTAAAACCAACTCAGGAAATCCGATTTAGTACGAGAATAAGCCAAAATATATCTTTACTCTTTTGAAGTGGAGTGCCAATCTTGGAAATTATATTTTTTCTTTACATAATCTCGCTAAGTACAATATTTTCTTCAGGAGGAATAAAATCGTCGGGTGTATCAACTGGTTGGTATCTTTCTAAGCCTTCGTCTCGATGTGATGACACACGCGCGCGTATATTTTTAGGTCGGCGGATTACCATGCTTTATTTTACTTTGTTGAAATTTTCATAGGAGTCTCATAATCTCGGTTACGGGGATTTTTGTATCGGGATTTAGATTGGCGATTTATGGCATTCTGTTTGGGTGGCTGTTATTGAGGGCCTTATACTCGTATAGTAGTCCCTTTACACCGTTACATTTTGATCGTTTTAATCCATGATTATGAACAAATTTTAGAAGGGACCAACCATCAAATCGTGAAAAAAAATCTGTTGATCCATACATTTATGTTAGCTTATATAAACATAATGTATATTTTTTTTCCCTATTTCAGGGTTGGTCCCATAGTAAACGTTGTTCATAATGATGTGTACAATTACCCCTTTTAAGGAATAAAACGATCAAAATGTAAGGGTGTGTATGAAGGTGAATGGCAACTCAACTATCATTTTAATAATATTAAACATTCTTTTGTTTTTTTCAACCCATCGCAACCTTGCGATTTCTTGCTGATGCCCAGAAATGCCCGTTTTTAAAAAAGAGAACACTTACTTTGTTCATCCTTGATAAATCAAAAAAACTCAAAACGCAAAGCATTTATTTCAATTAAACCTTGTACAGGCACTTTTGTTGTCAAAAGAGAGAAAAGTTGAATCTAGTTGCCCATTTCAAAACGTAGATCTCTATGGAGAAGAACGGGCAAGAAACTCCATGGAGACTCTTTTAAATCAAGATAATACAAAATCCTGGGTACATTATTCTTGTTGCTTCTATATATGAGAACAATGTAAAAAAAGACACAAATGACGAAAAACAACTCAAAATATAAGATTAAAAATAAGCCTAGGCAGTTAAGAGATGACCAGTCTCAACCGACGGCGCCAGTTCACGAACATGACGCGTGGATCAGCACCATCCAGCTCAACCATTTTGTAGGGAACCGAATGATCCAACACACGCGCCACCATCGGTGAGACGTTTAAGTGAGCAGGACACATTCTCAACTGCCATGCTCTTTCAAGTCAACATCAAAAATATTTTATTTTCATAATAAACGGAAACATGGTTCTTACATTACAAAAAATTAAAAATGCTTCTAAATTATACAAAACTATAGTTTGCAATTTATTTAAGAGGTTAATAGAATTTTAATACCAAACAGGAAGAGATATTTAATATTGAAGTATTTAACAATTTAAACTTGATTGAATAAAATAAAAAAGTTATGTTCGTAATGTCAGAAATACTTAAAAAGAAAAAGGAAAGCACCTCTTCCAAATATTGCAATTTTAACTAGTGAGCCCAAGTGCCTGTGGAGCAGGACCAGCATTAAGCCAAGCATTTTTATCTACGATATACCTAATCATCAAACTTGTAATATGGTTGTCTACATAGTGTGCGTTTAATGCATGTTTTAAATTTCTTCTCATTTATTTGAAGAATGTCGAGTGGTATTTTATTATAACATTTTACACAGTAACCCATAAAAGAAGTTTTTACTTTAGACAATCTGAAACACGGTTGATCTAATTTGACCATATTTCTAATGTTAAAATTATGCCTGTCACTTACCTTACTAAAATAATGTAGATTTTTTCGAATGTACATAATGTTTTCATATATATATATATTGACAAGGATCCGTCATGATGTTAATTTTTTTTTAAATTCCCTTAGAGATTCGCGTCTGCTGAGCTTGTAGATGGCTCTGACAGGCCTCTTTTGCAGAATGAAGATAGAATCAATATCTGCAGCCCGTCCCCACAACAAAATACCGTAAGACATGATGCTATGAAAGTAACTAAAATAGACCAGTCTCGCGGTATCCACGTCTGTTAATTGGCGAATTTTCCAAACAGCGCAAGCGGCTGAAATTAGCCGCCCTGTAAGTGATGTTAAGTGCGGACCCCACTGTAGCTTTGAGTCAAGCGTGATCCCGAGGAAAACCGTATTTTCGACGAATTCAAGTACCTATCTCTTTATTCAATACAACATGACATTCACTACTTCTAACATTCGGCAAAGCTGCAAAAAAAAGTTTTTTTCCCATTACCATTTTATTTACAGTAAACCACTTACGGACCATAAGTATAGCGTTATTTACGTCGTCAAGCTCCTGTACACGTCTGCCTACTTTAAAAATTCAGTGATGTGTCATCAGCAAATAACACCATTTGTGGTCGGTTTTTCAGTAAATGAGGTAAATCATTGAAATATACTAAAAATAGAAATGGGCCCCAATATTGAGCCCTGCGGTACCCCCTTTGACTTTTAACGATGAATTTGATGAATTCACACCGTTAATTTGAACTTGCTGAAATCTATCATTTAAATATGATTTTATTAAGCTAAGAGCAAGTTTACCTAGTCGGTAATGCTCAAGTTTCAAGGGCAGTGTTTCGTAATTCACGCAATGAAATGCCTTGGATAGGTCGCAAAATAAGCCTATTGCATCTTGTGCCTCTTCCCGTGCGTTAAAGATGTGTTCTAATAAGGTGACACCGGCGTCGGTTGTACAACGTCCTTTGGTGAAACCATACTGTTGATCATGTAGGACGTTATTACGATTAAAGTGATTGAGCATTTGATTTATCATTACTATTTCAAACACTTTGCTGAAAACCGGCAAAACCGATACGGGTCTATAATTATTAGTGTCTTTGCTGACCCCAGATTTGAAAAGTGGAATAACTTTAGTAAACTTCATTAAATCCGGGAAAACCCCTTGATCTACACACAAATTAAATATTGAAGCTAAATAGAGTGCAATTGTCGCAATAATGGATTTGACAAACTTTAGTAGACTTGTTCAACAGATCTTCGGTAATTTTGATCAAGCCCTTTATAATGACTATTTATGGAGTTTAAATTTAAATTCCACAGGACAGGCTGAGACATTCGCTCTTAATAATTCAATAGCTAGTACGGGCGAGGGTGTGTGTAGTTTTAATTGGGATATTGGTAAAGCAAGTTGCAAATTCCTGAGCAACATCGATGGTAACGCTAATGAGACCGCGGGAAGTGTCCAGTGTGTAATCAGTATTATGTTTTTGGTTCCTGTTCGTTTCATTGTTTATAATTTTCCAAACTGTCTTTATTTTATTGTCTGCTGATTTAACCTTGTTACTAATGAAAGAAGCTTTAGCTGCTTTGCAGATATTTTTTAGAAGTTTTAAAATAAGTAGCAACATACTGATTCAAAGTATCCGTGTTAATATACGGCTTAAGGCCTTACAGTTCAAATAATCTTTTCCTACTTTTCCTGATTCCTTTACTTGCCCAGTCACTGAATAAAAATGTGGGTCAAATAGTTTTAGATTTCTTCATAAAGGAATTATTGAACTCTGTTTGCACTAATGAAAAGAATTCTTCATACAAAATATTACTATTAGTCATACTTAGGCCCTGGGCATTTAACTTGCTAATTAAAGTGTTATTAAACTTATTCAAATTACTCGATGTTATTGGTCTAGTTTGAATCTGCACTTTTTGTATCGGTGTGTTGGACTCAAAAGACACGGTTTGACCACTGTGACCCGAAGGGAGATTAATGAATTAATTTACAATGGCTTTATCTAAATATTCACAGCAACAAAAAACATTATCAATACATGTAGCAGTAGCCGTAGTTATTCGCGTTGGTTCCAAAAACACATTTGACAGATTGAATGATTTAAAGAGGCTTAACAATCTACTGCTATTTTAATTATTTTCCAAAATATTAACATTAAAGTCATCACAAATAATTAATGATTTATTACCAGTTGCAAGTTTTCCTAAGACATCTTCCATTACCGACTCAAATATAGAGTAGTTTTTGATAGTTTGGAGGTCTGTAAACGCACACTATAAAATGCTTATCTAGCTCAACACAGGACAGTTCGATGTTCCAACGATAGTTCCACTATGTCTTTACGAGTCTTATATTTTACACAATTTTTAATTAAGATTAATGAACCACCACGCCGCGCGCCGCATGGATTTTCGGTTAAACACACTATAGTTCTCATAATTAATCAGCATTTCATAATCTTTCAACCAGTGTTCAGTAAAACAAATAATATCAAAAATTGTTTCATCTAAAAACAATTTAATTTCTATTTTGGAA
This sequence comes from Oligia latruncula, assembly GCA_948474745.1. Lineage (NCBI taxonomy): Eukaryota > Metazoa > Arthropoda > Insecta > Lepidoptera > Noctuidae > Oligia > Oligia latruncula. Next base: position 745,454 of record OX419699.1, read on the forward strand.
GAAAAATCACTAAAGACTGTATACATATTTGCAAGAACGAAACATTTTACCTAACTAACTCCAATTGAAAATCTAATCTAAAGCCAGTCCTGAGCATCGCCCCACATTGATTTATCCCCACGAGTGGACAGCAATAGACAAACGTACAAATAATTCCGGCTCGGCCCGCTATCGGGAATGTTCGACCGAATAAACATGGCTTGTTCGCACAAGATTGCACAAGACTCCGACCAGCGCACAAAGACTGGACACCTGAAGTATGAATGAGACAAGCTGTAGAACACATCTACGGAACTAGATACGTAGAGGTTTTGACCTGGACGGCTTTCTCAGCCAACGTCCATGAATGTTTGATAATTTAATAGTATTTCATATGTAGAATAAAAAGATTCGAGAGTCAGCCCCGTTGGCTGACAGACGGTGTATTGTTATTTAAAAGTCATTCAGTCAGTTCATTTTATTTACCTTAAACCCGCGGACCTATATGTACTTTATAAACTATAACACACTACCACCCCTGCACTCTTTTATAACACATTCTGGATAACAATCCTAACAATACAGCAAATTTCATAATGCTTGAAATGTTTGAAAAATTCGTGTACTCAACAGCAAAAAAAACGCAATATTGTTGAATTGTCAAACTAAAAATGCCAATCCCTTTCAGATTTTCATTTCGATTTTGTTAAACAATGAAAATGCTGAAGTATTTGTATTCTACTAATGAGTTACACAATTATTTGATTCCCAATTAATTGTGTAGATAATGATGAGAATTAATGAACATGACCTTAAATAATATAATTATGTATACAAATACGCATATCGGATAAGGTAGGTTTAGTGTCTCGCTATCATCAGCCATATTTTAATTACTGTACCGCAAGCAACACTACCCCAGTACACCCTACTGGGGTAGTGTTGCTTGCGGAATAGAAAAACGGTTTGCAGTTCAAATCAGATTATAATTTCACGAACAATTTAATCACACTAGCAATTTACACACTGTAGGTACACGACACAACTAGATAACTCAGTAAAATAATTATGTACAGTAACAAAGTAATTGCGAACAAATCGTAGGATCGATTTAGAATACAGGTATGTAATTCCAGCAGCGAGGCTGAACTTTAGTAAACCGACAGGTTTGTCGGGAGCTAGTGCTCTGTCAGGAGTCGAGTCCGAAGACCGACTGCCCCCGGCACAAACGAATGCGCTCAGTTATAAAGGGTTTGCCCACAACGCATTCGCCCCACAACAACTCTGTCCGATGACGCAGAAGAAAGTCAACGTGTTTACTTGAGTTTATACAAAACGCTAAAATAAATATGCTAAATCTATTAAGACTTACATTATAAGTAATCAAATAATACAAGAATTTATTGTCGTAAATAAACAATGGAGATTTCACAAAGTAAATCATTAAATCAAAGTGAAAAAAACAATTGATGAAATCTTGTCTCCAATTGTTTTGAACAAAACCATCGGTTATTATCGAGATAAGATTATTATCAAAATCAATTAGTGCGTACACCAAGTTCTCAATTAATTATCTTCCAATTCATTAGATAATAGTTAATAATAAAATCATATAAATTAAAATAAATCATAATTGAGAACCAATTCCGACATATAGGTACCTACTTACTTTCACTTGTTCATATACATCAAATCATTGTGTGCTGATAACGATAAAAATAATCTATAACCTTTATACCGTAACATACGCTACTGAAAATGCTATTCGTCGAGATTGTCATCGAAACGCTAAAAAGAATGTTAAGCAACAGATAAGTAGCGCTCTACTAGTCTTGATACTCTCAGTCCCAGCCGTGTACTGCCGAGAAGTGCGGCGCTGCGATTGATGAAACGTTCGCCTATTGTGCTTAGCAGGTATTTAGTTGTTCGATACTTTGTACAACAAAGTCTGCAATAGATACGTAACTATTCCTCCTAAAGAAGGTACGTAAGTAGTTTACACAACTTACGTACCTTTTTTGATGACTGAATTTTCTTAGAAGTTAGAACAAAACTATAGTTACCGGTCTCCAAGAGTCCAAGCATAGGTCCTGACATGACTGCTAATTGTTTAGGTACATAATATTATTCTTATTCTCACCACGTTCGATGCATGCACTTGTCTCTCAATAATATTATTATGTAGTAACGGCTACGGAGAGCAGTGGTAATGGTAATGGCCGACTTACGAGTTGTAGGTCGTGGGTTCGAACCCAGGCAGGTGTTTTACTTTGTTTAAATAATTTAATCACCACTGCTCTCAAAACGATGAAGAAAAACATCGTGAGGAAACCGGCAAGTCCTAGAACCAACATTTCGAAGGCATGTGACACCAACTTGCACTGGGTCCGCGTGATAAATTACAACCCACTCCCTCTCAAAGAGAGGAGGTCTGTGTCCCAGCAGTGGGAACACTATAGGCTGATAATGTAATGTAGTAAAGGCAAACAATTTCGATAGTCAGAAATCATACTATGCAAACTAAAACACATTCAAACACTACATTTTACTGCGCTAAGTTGTCTGTACCACTTCTCTACCTACTAAATAATACCAGCATATTATTGAAGTGAAAACTTCTTTAGGCGCGTTGGGCATTTTTTAAGATGGGAAAAAACCATTTAACTCGCGACACTATTACCGTAAGCGAAACCGCGCGTGTTTTGTTTATAAGACGATAAAAAAAAATACCCGCTTCGGATGTGTTCGGCTGTATATTCAATATGTCAGTGAATAATGGCAAAGTATTCTGTTTGTGTTTTGTTTTCAGTTCCGTCGGCACTCCCGGAGTGCCACTGTTTTTTTGTCCCTCCGCAGGGCGAAAGCCTCTTCTCATACAGAGAAGGCACGACCATTGATCGCCACGCTTGCTCAAGACGGGTCCAGGTTTCCTCACGATATCGGTACATAATGTCCAAGACTAACTCGGAAGGTACATAAACCTACTAATTAGTTATAACAACTCTCTATCTGTATTATCTTGTTCTTCTACGACCAAATCAACGCTATCACAATATCATATTTTCGCGCCGCTACACCGCTGAAGTTGATATATTTCATCAGATATTTCAAAGTGAAAAATACCGCCGTAACATGATCCTAACTTTAGTTGCAAACTGCGCGGTTTAGTGCAGCCCTGCTAAACTTACCGTTACAGTATCATAACTTTAGCTCCTAGCTCCTAGCGGCTATGTTATAACATTCACCATTTTTGCGTAAATCGTAGCTTATTTTACTTTTATCTTTATTCTTAACTACAACGGAGCTCCCTGCGTAAAATTGTATAAGTTTTTGAGAACTTGAATTCTTTTGAAAAACAAGAGGAGTTTTCTGTCCTTAAGTCGTTCTCCTGATTTGTAGTTGCTTTAACTGGTATCAGAGCAGTTATTTTGTAGCTACAATATGCAACAAATTGACGAATAGACACATTAATCTTACCGTTTTAAATAATAAAAACCAAGATTTTTTTCAGATTGTAGAAACAAAATGAAATAAAAATATAATAGTGTAACATTTTCCGGAACTATGTGGGTAGGTACACTTCATGAAATGTTTTGGTTTCGCCTACAGCTACGTAAACAAGATTCAGACTGAATAGTCGAGTAAATGCCTGTCTAGACCTTTATTCGGCAAGAAAATACCACCCAGTGAGTTTTCATTCATAAAAATCTCTTGAGAGGCTTAACTAAAAAAAATCCTTCGAGAAAATGCTTAGTCTGCTTAGTCTAAGAATAAAAATACGTCAGAATCTCCGATAGTTAACTACCGTCAAATACGGTCGGAGAACAGACAGCCTCACTCGAAATATGTATAACCGCGTTACACAACAATCTCTAAAGCGATTCGTAAAGTGTTGGCCCTGTCGCGGGATAATAAGCCGCGGGATACGCCCCGAGGAGGCCTTAGCTGATGACGTACCGACGTGGCAGAATGTCGGGGAACACGATGTGTGACGTCACTACTGACGGAGATCGTCTTTGTATGTTTGATAGTTGTTTGACTGATTACGCTATAGATGAGTGTGACGTTATTACTGTAGAGGTTATACCTATTTTTATTTGGTGCTTAGAAGTTAATGGCAAAAATACGAGACAAACATTTATTTAGATAGAGAATAGGAATAAAACATTCGTTATAATAATAATATTTTCTTTTTTATTCAAGTATAAAGTAAAGTAAAAATATGATTTACATTAATTATTTTACAATCGAGGAAAATTAAATTCGTAGACCTGCCTGATCTAGGTATATGGAAAACCTGTGTTTCAGGCAATCAATTTACATCAAACATCTAAAAAGAAGACAACAATAAATGTATTAGAAGCTAAAAATTGAAAAGAAGACATTAGAAGTTAGATTACCAAAGCTGACAAGCGAAGTCATCATAGAAAAATATAATAAAAGTAGAACCGTTCTTACCTGAGTTATTATAGAAGTTATTCGACAAACTCTCGTTTAATTTATTCATCCTTGTACCGCGAAATCGTAAAGGACAAAATTGACGAGGATAATTTTTGGATAGTTTGATTTACTTATTGCACACAGATTGTAGGGATTTATAATCGCTAGTCGTAAAATATATCCCACCAAAAACATTTTCATGTAAAATGTTGCCAAGACGAGACCACATATGGCTCGCACTGCCAAAAAGTTATCAGATCTCATGTAGAGCCAAGCTTCTAGCTCTACACGCCCTAACTTCACAAACTCTACACCTTAGTCAAAATATGAGGCTTGGCCGTTTCGTTACTACAAAAATTATTGTTTAACAGAAAAGTAATGAACAGTGAATAAATTTTTCACCTTACGCCCATGTGATGGTAGCAAAACGGCCAAGCCACATATTTAGACTAAGGTGTAGAGTTTGTGAAGTTAGGGCGTGTAGAGCTAGAAGCTTGGCTCTACATGAGATCTGATAACTTTTTGGCAGTGCGAGCCATATGTGGTCTCGTCTTGGCAACATTTTACATGAAAATGTTTTTGGTGGGATTTCACATCTTTTTGAAAGTTGCTTATGAATTTTTTTTTTTTTTGCGTGGTTCTTTACTAAAAATCCTGAAATACATATTTTATTATTTATTACAAGGAGTCCCCATATCAATTTTCAGAACTCTAGCATCAAAATTTGCGGAAGTCTCGTACAAACTTCCATCCCCTAGTTTAAGGGGTGGGAGGGTAAAAGTTCCAAGTTTTAGAATTGTTTTGTTGTTTGTGTACTATTACTAGCTTACATACCAAATTTCAGCTTTCTAGGACTTCAGGAAGAACCTTAGAATATTCATGATTATTAAAAAAAAATTTTTTTTGGGGGTTGGGGGGTTCTTTACTAAAAATCCTGAAATATGTATTTTATTATTTATTACAAGGATTCCCTATATCAATTTTCAGAACTCTAGCATCAAAATTTGCGGAAGTCTCGTACAAACTTCCATCCCCTAGTTTAAGGGGTTGGAGGGTAAAAGTTCCAAGTTTTAGAATTGTTTTGTTATTTGTGTACTATTACTAGCTTACATACCAAATTTCAGCTTTCTAGGACTTCAGGAAGAACCTTAGAATATTGATGCGTATGAAATAAAAAAATATTTTTTTTGGGGGTTTGGGGGGTTATTTACTGAAAATCCTGAAATACGTATTTTATTATTTATAACAAGAAGTCCCTATATCAATTTTCAGAACTCTAGCATCAAAATCTGCGGAAGTCTCGTACAAACTTCCATCCCCTATTTTAAGGGGTTGGAGGGTAAAAGTTCCAAGTTTTAGAGTTTTTTTGTTGTTTGTGTACTATTACTAGCTTACATACCAAATTTCAGCTTTCTAGGATTTCAGGAAGTACCTTAGAATATTGATGATCATCAGTGAGTCAGTGAGTAAGTGAGTGAGTCAGTGACGAAATCGGGGTATTTTAGATATCAATTAAATCTAAAGTATAAGAGCTATGCAATTGAAACTTTATAGGTTTAATAAGTCCACCACTGACATCATATCCCGAAAATTTCGTTTATCTGGTATAATCCAAACCAAAGTTATGAAGGTTCAAAAATACGACGAAGTGCTTCGAGAAAAGGTAGGTAGTGCCCTTGCGCTTCGCTTGGCTCGTCTTGGTGGGGGCACTCCCGTGCCCCCAGAATCGTGTATTTCAATGCAATGCAAATAAAGTGACTAAATATGGGTGTGCCTACCATACAGACACCCACACTTCAGCGAACCAGGCGTGCCGTTATGTTTGTTTTGTGTAGACTATAAGGGTGACAGGGCATTGACGCGCAAGCCGAAGCCATAAATTCAGCACATAATTTTATACCCCTAGCGTATTCGTAGCGTAGAAAGTATTCATCAGTTATAAAAAAAAAACAGCTGTTTCATAGAAAAATGCAATTCCTACGCGGTCAAAATGCATGGAACAACAAAGCACCGTGTGATTCTGTACCAGGGAAACATAAAAACTGACAGGTGTGTTTTTTAACTTGCCTGGCATTGGATCTAGGTTGACTTAGCCTGTATAAAATTCGCTCAGACAAAGTTTATAAATAGTGAAGCAAAAAGGTTTTCAGTATAAATGTATCCCACCAAAAACATTTTCATGTAAAATGTTGCCAAGACGAGACCACATATGGCTCGCACTGCCAAAAAGTTATCAGATCTCATGTAGAGCCAAGCTTCTAACTCTACACGCCCTAACTTCACAAACTCTACACCTTAGTCAAAATATGAGGCTTGGCCGTTTCGTTAATTGTATAACAGAAAAGTAATGAACAGTGAATAAATTTTTCACCTTACGCCCATGTGATGGTAGCGAAACAGCCAAGCCACATATTTTGACTAAGGTGTAGAGTTTGTGAAGTTAGGGCGTGTAGAGTTAGAAGCTTGGCTCTACATGAGATCTGATAACTTTTTGGCAGTGCGAGCCATGTGGTCTCGTCTTGGCAACATTTTACATGAAAATGTTTTTGGTGGGATTTCACATCTTTTTGAAAGTTGCTTATGAATATTTTTTTTTTGGGTGGTTCTTTACTAAAAATCCTGAAATACATATTTTATTATTTATTACAAGGAGTCCCTATATCAATTTTCAGAACTCTAGCATCAAAATTTGCGGAAGTCTCGTACAAACTTCCATCCCCTAGTTTAAGGGGTGGGAGGGTAAAAGTTCCAAGTTTTAGAATTGTTTTGTTGTTTGTGTACTATTACTAGCTTACATACCAAATTTCAGCTTTCTAGGACTTCAGGAAGAACCTTAGAATATTCATGCTTATGAAATAAAAAAATTTTTTTTGGGGGTTCGGGGGTTCTTTACTAAAAATCCTGAAATATGTATTTTATTATTTATTACAAGGATTCCCTATATCAATTTTCAGAACTCTAGCATCAAAATTTGCGGAAGTCTCGTACAAACTTCCATCCCCTAGTTTAAGGGGTTGGAGGGTAAAAGTTCCAAGTTTTAGAATTGTTTTGTTGTTTGTGTACTATTACTAGCTTACATACCAAATTTCAGCTTTCTAGGACTTCAGGAAGAACCTTAGAATATTGATGCGTATGAAATAAAAAAAAATTTTTTTGGGGGTTTGGGGGGTTATTTACTGAAAATCCTGAAATACGTATTTTATTATTTATAACAAGAAGTCCCTATATAAATTTTCAGAACTCTAGCATCAAAATCTGCGGAAGTCTCGTACAAACTTCCATCCCCTATTTTAAGGGGTTGGAGGGTAAAAGTTCCAAGTTTTAGAGTTTTTTTGTTGTTTGTGTACTATTACTAGCTTACATACCAAATTTCAGCTTTCTAGGACTTCAGGAAGTACCTTAGAATATTGATGATCATCAGTGAGTCAGTGAGTCAGTGAGTAAGTGAGTAAGTGAATCAGTGAATCAGTGACGAAATCGGGGTATTTTAGATATCAATAAAATCTAAAGTATAAGAGCTATGCAATTGAAACTTTATAGGTTTAATAAGTCCACCACTGACATCATATCCCGAAAATTTTGTTTATCTGGTATAATCCAAACCCAAGTTATGAAGGTTCAAAAATACGACGAAGTGCTTCGAGAAAAGGTAGGTAGTGCCCTTGCGCTTCGCTTGGCTCGTCTTGGCGGGGGCACTCCCGTGCCCCCAGACCCCAGATTGGGATGGGATAAATACTTATATGTTTTTTCTTATAACTGGCTAAAAATTTCAACGCTATGGGGCTCAGAATCATGTTTTGAATCAGGATAATACGATACCCCTTGGTAAGACTGGTTGTCAGACTTTCGGGCTTCTGACTACCCGTAACGAGTGTCAAAGATCCACGAATGACAGCTGGTACCAACGGCTTAGCGTGCTCTCCGAGGCACGGAGGGGTCACGGTATGTAAAGATGGTCACCCATCCACAGACCAACCGCTGCAAGTGTAGCATAACCTGATCGATCGACCTGTGCAGCTGTTATTATTTAGTCCATGACTGATTCGAGGTTATTTATTATTAAAATCTCACTTCAGGTTTTTCATTAAGCCTACTCAACATTATTCACCATCTTTTATAGGTACTTTGTCTTGGTGGGCACCATAGCTATAAAACATTACAGGCATAGTAAGAAGCCAGCTGAGTAAAACTTATCATTATTTTATTAGTCACGACATTTCACAGCAGGTTCACTCGGTTGTACAATCAACCAACTAGCCAACCAACTAGTTGTAAACCAGCGCTGGGGATGTCTCGCATAGGATCGTCGTAGCATTATGCTAGCGATGCCTTTTTTGCGTGGACATGGTGCATATTTTGTTAACTTGTTCTTTTTTTTGTGTTTATGTTCTTTTTCTGCGTCATGTTTACCGCAAATCTTTCTTTGTATGTACGAATATATTGAATGCATTATTGAGTCTTTCAATTAGTTAAGCTTGCAAAGCATTATTAGTTTTCCATCTACCTTACCTTTGACGTCAAAAAATATCCTCTTCCACTTGAAAATACAAAAGACCTTCTAACAATACCACATGAAAATCTAAAGGCCATTGTTTATGTCGTGAGACCGCTAGCCAATAAAGCCCGGTTCAATCGACCACAGCCTGCAAGGAGTCGTCTGAACAAACAGATTAGCGGACATAAACACTCACTATTTACATATAGATTCAATGGACAGACTGGGAGAGAGATAGCCTGTGGTAGGTACGAGGGGCGTTCAATAAATAGTGAGAATGGATCTTTCATTAATTTTTTTTTTTTTTTTCAGCATAATCACCTTTTAGTGTATACTTTTTTTTCTAAACTTAATTTCCCTTTCTAAAAAACTCTTCCTCTTGAGCACCTAAAAATGCCTATACTGCAGCGACTACTACTTCATCATCTTTAAATTTTTGTCCTCTGGGATACTTCTTCAACCACAAAAATAGATAGAAATTAATAGGGGCAAGGTCTGGTGAATATGGTGTTCAAGTACTTCAAAGCAAGCGTATTGAATTGCAGCCATCGCAACGGTGGACTTGTGGGTGACATTATCTTGATGAAACAAAACAATCTTTGCAAGTTTGTATACGCATTTTTTTTATTTGTTATGCATATAAAGTGCCTGTGAAAGTAGCTCTAAGATCGAAGTATTCAACCTTACCGGCAGAAAGAATCGCCTTGAATTTCGTAGGAGTTGGAGATGATAGTCTTTTCATTGTCATAGACTGTAATTTTGTTTCGAGATCGTAATGGTGAAGCCAAGTTTCGTCCATTGTTAATTTGTTATAAATCGAGCCGAAAAACGATCAGGATCTTGTTGCAACAGTTCCAAAGAGCCTCCTTAAATATTCAGTCTCGTTGGTTTTTGCGCATCGGTAAGCATTCTGGGTACCCACCGCGCGAATACTTTTTTCATCCCCAAGCGTTCATGTAAGATGCTATGCACACTCACTGTTGAAATGTTTGATTTTTCAGCAATAAAACGTACCGTGACACGACGATCTTCTAAAACAATTTTTTCATCTTTTTTAACCACTTCTACGTTCACTGCTGTCGTAGGGCGTCCCAAGCGAGGGTTATCTTTGATGAATACTCTTCCACGTTTCATTTGGCGCATCAACGTGCAACTGTGGTATGCGGCGGAGCATTTGCTCCTATCCCGTAAATCTTTATTGACTTCTTACATGGTAAAATGTTTCAAGCACAGATACTTACTTAATAACCGCGCGCACTTATTTATTTTCCATTTGGGCCAAAATTCTGCAACCCTCATCATCTGATGATGGTCGCAGAATTCTGCAACCAATCGCAAACAAAATGACTTCTATTATTTAAAAACAAAAGATAATCACTTTTTTTTTCAAGTAGGTATATAAAAGATATTCCAGCTTTACCACCCAGTATTTACTTTTAATACTTTCAAAGAGTTTATATCCCATTCTCATTTTTTATTGAACGCCCCTCGTACTATTCGGTTTGTTCACAGTCGATTGGATGCACTTTAAAGACCTTTAGGAAATCTCATGTGACTACTGAGGAATGGCTTTGTATTAGTAAATAAAATAAATTAAATTTAAGGTTAAGGTCAATTATGTTTTTTTTTAATTAGAACGATTTCAACTACCGGGATCCAGGAGAGATCATGAGTTATTATAATTATTTTCTTTCGTTTACAAAAACTTAAAGCAAAGATTTATTATCAAGTTTTAGTACAAAATAGGAGAAGGAAAATAGTAATAATACACAGTGTAAAGAAACCTACCAATGTTGTAGAGGATATTACGTATATACGGTGATTTCACATTTCATTATCTTATGCCAATAGAATACATAGACACATGAGCGAAATGGGGCACAGGTAGTATGACGCATAAAACTAAAAACAAAGAAAAAACTAAAACAAATGGGGAAAACTGGCATCACATCCGCGCAAAACGGCCATCGCTCAGCGTAGGTAATGTTGCGACTCATGCGTTAACAGAGCCACAGAGCTGGTTGTCACCCATGCGTGAACAGAGCCACAGAGCTGGTTGTCACCCATGCGTTAACAGAGCCACAGAGCTGGTTGTCACCCATGCGTGAACAGAGCCACAGAGCTGGTTGTCACCCATGCGTTAACAGAGCCACAGAGCTGGTTGTCACCCATGCGTGAACAGAGCCACAGAGCTGGTTGTCACTCATACGTGAACAGAGCCACAGAGCTGGTTGTCACTCATACGTGAACAGAGACACAGAGCTGGTTGTCACTCATGCGTGAACAGAGCCACAGAGCTGGTTGTCACTCATGCGTGAACAGAGCCACAGAGCTGGTTGTCACTCATGCGTGAACAGAGCCACAGAGCTGGTTGTCACTCATACGTGAACAGAGCCACAGAGCTGGTTGTCACTCATACGTGAACAGAGCCACAGAGCTGGTTGTCACTCATGCGTGAACAGAGCCACAGAGCTGGTTGTCACTCATGCGTGAACAGAGCCACAAAGCTGGTTGTCACTGACAGCTGGCGTTGATTTGATGACGACACCGGTGCAACATAGTACTTAGATTAAACTCATATATGTATATTATGATGTAACTAATAAAATTTTAATTAAATTAATGAATTAGAAAACAATAAAAAATATTGAATAAATACAATTAAGATAATAATTGCAAAATACGATATTTGGTCAGTGGTCAGTTATTTTTTACTAGGCATTAAGTTTTAATAAATAAATAGTATTTAGCGGTAACGTAAAAAGCTTAAAATAGATAGGATATCTTCCAAACATACAAGATGAGCTGAACCTACATTTAATGAGATAGCTTCTTGTGGTTTCCCAATTCAAACTTTCAAAGACTGACTCTTTAAAAGTATTTAAAAAAGCCTGGGAAAACGTTAAGTTCCCGGCAACTGATCGATTGAACAACTTAAAATAAACGTCATCAATCAACTCCGAGAGTTTCCATTTCCTTCTCCAGACATTACTAACGAGATTTCGAGATTTTTTCCAGCAAATGTACGGATTTGCAAGAATTTGGCCAATGTCAGCGCTTTAGGCGCTACGTCATCAGAGACAATCAGATGTCTAGGTACCGAAGTAGGTAACTTTTTTATATAAATACAAGCAGCGGTTTATTATTTTATCCAAATATGGAACAGAAATCGATCGAATTACTTTGCCCTTAATATCACACTAATATTATAAAGGCGAAAGTTTGAGAGTGTGTGTGTGTGGGGGTGTGTTTATATGTTTGTTACTTCTTCACGCTCAAACGGCAGCACCAATTTAGATAAAATTTGGTATGGAGGTAGCTGACACCCTGGATTAACATATAGGCTACTTTTTATCCCGATATTCCCACGGGATCGACATTTACATTTGTTGTGGTTACCTTAATCAACATTAAGACACGATGAATAATGAAGCTATAATAATATTTCAGATATCCTGCTTGCCCCCCCGGTAGTCGCTAGTCTAACATAAGTTGGAACAAAACTTTGATTGGATCTAAAGCTACGAGCTCACGTTGAACAGACTGTTAAATAACGAGCTCAACATAATGAAGAGATATATCCATAATTCGATGAAGCTACGTACAACACACGAGGGCAGGGGGAACAAACAAAAAACACAAAAGCAACCCCCGGATGCCGCGGCTTTCTGACCGCTACTGTGCCCAACTCTCTAAATTGTGCCCGTTACACTACCGGAGTCTGCAGAATGCCATACGAAAAAGTTTTGCCTTTTTTAACAGTCCACACAAATGTAATCATTTCGAAAAAGGGCGATTTAATTTTCTACTTAACGGGTTAAATTTTAATAAATCTGCGCGTGGTTGTCGCGGTGAATTTTTTATTTTCGCGGTGTTGCCAGTGTGGGAAACGTTTGTGATGGCGAATGTGTCGCTGAGACACTTACTGACAGCATCATGGAAAACATTTTGTTCTGGAAATTGTTTAAATTATGAACAGCGAAAATGGGTTAAAATTTAGCGTCACGTGCACACACATAATTATTACATGTGAGGATGTTAATATAGCGTTAGTTACCAACAGGATGGAACGGTGAAAAACACAAAATATACGAAGTTCAAGATTACAGTTGATTATTTTTAATACATACCTGGCTATCGCTAGCTCATATTTTGCAAGTAATTAGGTGCTCTGTGCTAGGTATAATGACCACAAAAAGTGGAAAGCTAATTATTTTCCAAAAATAATAAGCACACTTTTTCTTTGCGTAAAGGAGCCCACGAAACACGCACAGCCGTATTCTTATAAAAAATAAATAAAGTAATAATACTGGTTGGTCCGTAAATAAGAATTATTAGGTCGGATAAAAAATTGCGGTCGCCATTAGCACTGAAAATCAGAGAATAGGAGGCTCATTCACATTATCCTTATACTTCATGTAGTAATTTCGTGAATCACCCAAAATAACCGTTATTATAGTACCGACACTAAGGTTTAGAGGCTCTTCACACGGGGCGAAGCAAGACGCTGGGATTGACTGACTCTAAGGGCCCAATCACACGTACCACAACCAAAACACAAGGATAACACGTGGGCGGGCGCTAATTTGTATTGAAATGAATAGTTTATTCACACGGACCACATTTGACCGTCAAAATCAACCGTGTGGGTGATACCGATCACATCAGGGCCACGTCGGAACCACAACGCAACCACGAGCAAGACCGCGCAGTAGCGACCGGCCGCATCGCAGACACAATGATGTCTGTCTGCAAACACTAGCCACAACGCAACCACATCGCAACTATTAGCGACAACGCAACTGCACGAAGATACAGCGACAATATTCACACGCTGCTTGCCCACATTTTGTCGCTGCGATGTGGTGTGGATGTGGTATGTGTGGTCGGGCCTTAAACGATTGGTGGATAAATGGGTTTTTAGTTGCTGCCAGTGAATATAATTTTGTTAGTGTACAATCTGTATAAAGATAGAGAATTTTAATTTAAAAATATTTGACGCAGTATTTGTAAACACTGCAAATTGCAAACAAAAACCCGAAAGCACGTTAAAAATATACCCGTTACAAGATTAATGTCAAACGGTAGGCATTGTTGCAGTTTGATTCAGGATATATTGGCAAAGTTTTTCAACGTTGGACACTTGATGGATTAGTGTCCGATGCTGCGTCGGGTTTCCGATCGTATCGATAACGCGTTGATGTCGCTTCCATCGACTTGCTTGAAAACAAATCGAAAACGATCGAGTGCGTTGTGAGGGATGGGTCAGGACATTCTTGAATATGGAACTCTATGAAAAAAAAACGAGCTTAAAATTAAATAAAAATCGGTAAGTCTTTCAACTGGCTGAAATTAAAATAGAAATCTCTACTCTAATTGGATTAATAGCTATTACAGTCTGTAATACATTTCGTGAAAAATCAAGCTTAACAAAGTATAATATTGGGTGCTAAAATACAACAAAAAGAAAACGATTACACATGAAAGCATCTTCCTTCTTAATTTTCAAAGATATTCGATTACCCTACATAGTACAGACCCGTATCGAAGAGTCCGTTCCGGAAATGTAATCAAGCTAACCAGGGGCGGGCCGGACGAGGACAAAAAGGTCACTTAGCCAAGATCAGAGCCAAGGTCAGTGGTAAGTAGGTGGTTGCTTTTTGCTTCGACGGAACATTAGAGATAATATTTTTTTGCTAAGGTAGGTACATGTTGATACAGATGTACAATTCTGCAACATACATTAGCGAACAGATGCCTCCTAGTGAATATGGGGTTGCGTACAAACCGCAGGTTTTAGATTTAGCAAACAGATTTTGAGGCTTGTTATTACATGAGGGTTACCAGTTTACATAAACACAATCTGGTTTTGCGTAGGTTCGTTATTTGGGATATTAGAATTTTATTTACATAATCAGCCTTTTAATGTTCCCACTGCTGGGACACAGGCCTCCTTTCTTCGAGAGGGAGTGGGCTGTCATTCACCACGGGCCCAGTGCGGGTTGGTAGATGTTTCGTTGATTCGAATTTTTGGTTCTAGGACATAGATACCGGTTTCCTCACGATGTACTGATGTAGATCACGGGTGTGAATTTTATTTATTAGACTCAAACTGAACCATTATCATTTGTTTTAAGTAAACCAATTACTTACAGGGATTTTTGAATTGTCAAGGAGTCAGGCAGTGAGATAAAGCTAGTTGCCCATTCCAAAGCGTTATAGTAGGTTTCCATGGAGAAGAACGGGCAAGAAACTCCACGGACATTCTTTACTTTAGAAAACCGGTAAATTAGACACCTTGATGCCGACAATAACGGCGTTTTCCAACCAAACGCCAAACTAAACCCATCCGCCGACGTGATGACCCGCCGACACCCGCGGGTACACGTCGCCAAATGATTCTTTTAAAATAAAGCCGCCGACATCCAGTCGCCGGGATGTGTCGGCGGGCTTAGTGTGTAGACTGCTTAACGTACACAACCATTCGTTCGACGCACGTCACCTCCCATCTGAAAGACCTAGGTCGCGATCGCATTTGTCGACAACCGAGTCACGCGATCCAATCATCTCGTCCAACCATTGTTCTGTTGCTGCCTAATTATAACCACAACCTGACGGCTATCGTTCCTGACATGACAGCACCACAATTTGGGACGGGGAACCTACAGTACCCCGGTATTTGGGGGAGTTAGGAGGCAGAATATTCCCCCGAATGCCCTCGAATTTTAGGCCATTTCAAGCTGTTATTTATGATTCAGCCAAATAATTTGGGAGTTAGTGTTAGGAACATGCGAAGGTGATAATTAAGCTTGGTCGGCGATATTTCAATAATTTTCGTTGATTTTGTATCGTGAGAGAGGTTCTCTCGCTTGGGTGTAATTTTGCTAAGTTATGATGGTGGAAAGATGTCTTGTTATCATTTTATTCTGGCGTCCTGTGTAAGTGCCGATTCCGAGGGGATATCGGGATTGAAAGTAGCCTATATGTTAATCCAGGGTGTCAGCTACCTCCATACAAAATTTTATCATAATTGGTTCAGCCGTTTGAGCGTGAAGAAGTAACAAACATATAAACACACACACAAACTTTCGCCTTTATAATATTATTATTAGTGTGATTCATTATACGCTAGTGCTGTATTAGGTATAATGAATACATAGGCGATGAGTAAAATATATCGAAAGCGTCAATATTAAAGTAATTTATTTTGTTATTATTTACTGATATTTTGGTTGTTCTATTATGTTGCTGTTATGGCCTCCGTTTTAACATTGTAACCCTCAAAATGGGTGAACAGTTATCAGTTCTTCGTCAGAAACCACACGGTACATGGAGCTTCATGAAAATATGCCATAAAAAGTAATCTAAATAATCTTTTGACAGCTTAATTTAACACCTCCATATAAATTATGAACCGACCGAACATAAAATCATAATTTATAAACAAAAATTGATTCGTCATAAACACCACGCGATGCCTTTAAAAACCAATAAAAAGCTTTGTATACACCCCAGAACACATAATCACGACCGCGGCAATAACAGTAAATCACATAAGCGCCCCTATAGGTATATAACGTAAAGATGATTATGGCAAATCAAATGTAATGCACCAATCATAATTTCTTTATCGGCTGATCTGAATAACAAGTGTGATGCCGTTAAATATTTATGTAGTGTTCGTCTACAGAGTGATGCTAAAAGTGATTTATAACAAACATCAGGGGGTGCTGACTAGGTAGATTTTCAGGAAATCACAAAGTATTTTTCATGAAAGTAGGTAGGTATGTGAATAAACAACTGTTTTTCATAGTGTTCATGCTCCTTTCCGTGCACGAGCGTTATCCTGTGTCATTATCAAGAGCAGTTTACCACTGGTGGGAAGAAAAATAAGTTATCAGTTACCTTTACAGTCAGTCGAATCTTGTGACCGATATTTTACACACTTTTCGTAATACTATTGAGTGCATTTTTCCGCAAACGTTTAGTTCTGATACATACATTAATAATGTTTCAGCTTCAAAGTCAAAGTCAAAGCATTTATTTCAAATAGGCACATAAAAGGCACTTTTGAACGTCAAAAATTACGATAAAAATAGAATTGATTCTAGTCGCCCATTCCAAAGGGTAGTTTTCGTATGGAGAAGAACGGGCAAGAAACTCCACCGTTACTCTTTTAAAAAGTTTTACAATATTTTGCATACATTCATTATATAATAATAATATGTGAAGACGATGCACCTAAAATAAAATTACTATACCACAAAAGGTAAAAGGATTAAAAATGAAACCATGACATATAAATTAATTAATTATCTGATAGATACATGGTGCTCACATATTTACAAACATGGTAAAAGTAAACGATTTTCATTTAAAATAATAAACAAAAAAAAAAACAAGTTGTCAGGGTCAATGTCAGGGTGTGAGTTAAAGAAAAATAATTACAGAATGTAATGAATGTCAAAAAAATAAATAAATTATACAATTAAATTAGCAACCAGTTTGATTTTGTCTAGACTCTAGATTGTCCTATGGAGCAGGACCAGCATGTTTCCAAGCATTCTTATCTTGGATATAATCTTCTAATTTATAGTATGCTTGTTAACAAAGTGTACGTTTAATGTGAGTTTTAAATTTTCTTTCATTTAATTGCAATATATCACAAGGTATTTTATTGTAACATTTAACACAGTACCCCATAAAAGATGTATGTACTTTGGCTAATCTGAAAAATTGTTGATATATTTTATCTTTATTTCTAGTGTTAAAATTATGTCTATCGCTTATTTTATTAAAAAGATGTAGATTATCTTCTTCTTCTTCATATTATCTGTCTATTAACTGCTCTCAAATTACGGTGTTTATTTTTATTTATTTTTTCGACATAATCTATTATTTGACATTATTACAGACAATTCAAAATTTTCACCCCTTTATTAGAGGTTGTAAAGGGAATCATTTCACTTGGTTGAGTAGGTTTTATTTTTTATTTATCCTTTTGATAGATTCTTATTTTCAAAATGTGAGGACTTTGTAGGCCTTGTAGACTTTACATCTGTAGACCATTTTTTATTTTATCAAGTAATACCTACTGTAATTTGGAAACATTGTAAAAGCCAATTATTTTTAAAAAGAGTAACCGTGGAGTTTCTTGCTGGTTCTTCTCCATAGGAAACGACCAATTGGAACCGTGCACCTAGCTTCTGACGTTTCATAAGTGCCCGTGTAGGCTTGTGTGGAATAAAATAGTTTGATTTTGATTATTATCGCTATAATTGGAAGATATGACAGAAGAAAGTAAAATACTTTTCCTACAGACATTTATCAATGAAATTCCTATACTTCCTCGATGGTCTAGTGTTCGCAATCGCTAGGTCCCGAGTTCGATTCCCACCTCGGGCAAATGTTATTGGGTTTTTCGATCTGGAGTCAGTCCTCCGAGGAATATAGGCGTGACGTTATAAATGTTATGTAAAATCCTATATTTTCCCCGCATTTTCCACGTAAATTCTGTTCTTTTTCCTCCAAGCTACTACAAGCACTTGCCACGTACTCTTTAAACGTGTCCCTGATGTCCATTGTCGCTTGTTCTTGCTTATGTGGACATACCATGAAGTTACTTCTACAGCTATGAGGTTTTTTATTTATTTTATTTGCGAAAGCTTGCGTTGATACTGGCTGGGATCACTTACCTATGTAGCATAATTAGCCTATAATGTTCCCACTGCTGGGATACAGGCCTCCTTTCTGTAAGAGAGAGTGGGCCCTAACACCACGCGGGCCCCGTGCGGGTTGGTAGATGTCACATGTCTTCGAATTGATTTTCTTCTAGGACGTACCGGTTTTCTCCCGGTGCTTTCTTTCACCCTTTTGAGAGCAACACTGAGATCAAGCTTAAGTAATTAGACAATTAGGTTTAGGTTTGTTTGCACTGTAAAAGGTGCAGTTTTTTTTTTTTACCTTGATTGTCGAGTTAAATGTAAACACAGACCACGGGGCCTCCACAGCAGTCGCTGCTAAAGACGGCATTGCCAACACTTTCCTACACTTAAGTAAACAGCCAAATGAGGAAGTATGACAGAAAAAAGGGGAGGCCGATACTCTTCCGGGCTGAATTGATGATGATGAGGACATGCCGGTTTCTTCAAGATGTTTTCCTTCACCGTTTTGAGAGCAGTGGTGATGAATGACACAAAGAAAAGGGCCTGTCTGGGTCCGAGCCTACGAGCTACAACTAGTAAGACGCGGCCGGTACCACGTGAACTTTTACTTTCTCTTGACCGTACTTACCTGTCAAAAAGAGTAAACCTAGATAATGTGGATAGGACAAAGATTAAAACAGAAGACGAACTAGCAGGGTATCTAGGAGGGGGGGTGGAGGGGGGGTTCAGGGGATCAGAGCGGAATAAATCGGCGCCACCACGGCTCTCAAAGCTTGTGTACTCAACACTTTTTTAACGAAAACATAATCAAATACACGACTAGACAAGGAAGGAATCGAAGTTTTTTGAGCTTAAAGGTACTTTTTATCGTTCAATGAAATTTTTGACTTTGGGTCTAATTAAATCTGATTAAAGCTGCTTATTATTACCGTTTTGAACTTTGCAAGTAAATCTAACAAAACTTATCCCATAGACAAACCAGTAACTATAAAAAGAAAAGAAACTTATTCCAAGATCCCATCATTCCCACTATGATGAAAAAGCGCTTGCCAGCGTTTATTTTATAGACATGACTCCGACCATCAAATAAGTAGGCAGCGGCTAGAAGATAAACAAAAGCGCTTTAACTAACACATACAGATGACGTATCACTGGCGTGATGGCGGCGTGACGTCACGGGTAACTTTTTATTGGCAGCCGGGAGGTTTATACGGGTATCTGACGGGTGACTAGGGGAACTTTGGACTTAGGGGGGTATAAAATGAGGCATATTTACTTTTTTTCCTGTATAAAAAGATAAATTCCAAAAATATGCATAAGTTTGCGAGGCTCCGATTGACAAAAGATATGTGGAATTAATGTTTGATGGATCCATTTTGCTTGCAGCTTCAGCTTGTCTTGTAGTCTTTATTTCTTCATCGCGCGTCTTTCTTTGTTTATTCGCTACGATCTCACAGATATATAACTATTGACATATTCATAAAATATGATTGACGTGTAAAAGTGTTTGTACAAACCTACTCACAGAACAAAAGTAATTTATCATTTATGTAAGCTTCTTTTAGAAGTTCAATTCAGCAGTGAACTGTGTTGTAACTTTAATAACAGCAATAGTCTTAAGTCCAGGGGGCCCAAAAAGGCCACTTTGGAGAATCATAAAAGGATAACATTATGAATCGTAATATGGCGATGACAGTCCGTGTTTTTCTTTTTTTTTGCTGCAATACGTAGGTATAATCGAAGAGATTGGGATTGGATTTGGATCGGATTGATTGGTATTTTAGCACAGACAAAAAAAAATTACTGAAAAACGCTTCACCAATGGGATTTGATACGATTAACTGTCCATTATGTTATCCTTTTATGATTCTGCCAAAGTGGCATTTTTATGCCTCCAGATATTTTCACATTTTCTAAAGAACAAATTATGGCAGAAAATTCTCAAAAAAATCTTACATTAGAAGTAACGGCGCAGCTTATCTAAAATAACATTTATAGAACATAAAAAGAATAATATTTTCGTGGATAACCGTGTAACTGCGTGAGTGAGCATCAAGAGTATTTGAGCGACTAGCGTTTATATTTCGATCAAAATGATGTGTCTTTTCGCATTAGAGCAGTTTAGAGAATAATTTATACATTTTCTTTGGTTGGACCATTGACATATATATTACTAGCGTAAGGACCGGGCTAACGGCGCGACGAAATGGCACCAGCGCGCTGGCCCTAAAATGACGGTTTTAGGGCCAACGCGACTCAGTTGACAGTGGTGCGCGCGAACTTCGAATTTCGAACGAAGAACTTCTATGTAAAATGTTCAGACGGGCGTATCCTTACTTTTGAAATCATTGGGTTGGACGAGTTATCTTTAAATACCGACTTGGCGATGAAAATATAAGAGTTCATAAACGGTTTATTTTCTCAAACGATAAAATAAACTGTAAGTTATTAAAGTCTGAAGTTTTGACTAAGATAAAGAAAATAAAATTATTAAGTTTTCGTTAAAATATAATTTTAGCTGAGGCAAACATTGCCATGCTAAGCACAACAGAAACTCTGAAATTGGGCCTACACGATATACTGAAAAACTATTTTGGTATTTTTCTTAACTATCGGAGATGGCGGGATGAGCTGAAGTCCTTTAATAAAGATTGGTCTTTGGCAGCTCTGAAGAGAGAGAGATTGAAGCAAAGTACGGGGGAGGCCTTTGCCCAGCAGTGGGACATAAATGGCTAGTAATTTTTTTTTTATTGTAAATTGATGTTTGAAAACACTAGATAGGTACTTACCTACTGTAAGTCATTACTTTTAATAATATCGCTCTGATTTAAAAACCTGCTTCAACTATAAAACTGCATCACCAAACCGTCACATCACATAACCCTGCCACACCACTCTGTTCACTAACACAACATGGCCCTGCCTCCCCACTTCGCTCAAGTCCGCAGTCTCAGTAGCAACCAACCAATTTTAGTCTCGACCCGACAATACGAAGTTATCTTTCGATTTCACTCACTCAGCGCTGTTTGTCTCTTGTCTCGATAAACGCGAGTTGTATCGAAAAGTTTGTTGCTTGTTATAAACACAGAATTGCTGCCACTTTTCGAAAACGCTGTTATTTGGGACGGGTACTGATAATTACCTACCTGAGAAGAACTTTTGATTGACAACGTGATGTTTGTGATGTTTGTGATGTGTTGTTTGTGAGGTTTGGAACTGGTAGGTGTAATGTTTTTATAAATGGAAGTTTACTTTGATGAAAGTAATAAAAGGTAGGTAAATATTTTATGTACGAACTGAGTTGTCTCTGATTTTGTGTAAGAGTCGTGTGGGGTGTAGCGAACGATTATATTTAAAACAAAGCTTAGTTGGCACGTTGACTAATTCCTCTTACCAGCGTCCCACACAATTCAAAACTCCTGAAACACAATACAAAAAGTAGAACCTCATTACGAAAACGTAAAGATAACAACAGAGCCATCGAATGATAACAGGTTTTTATCTCACATCAAATAGCAATCACAGACTGAAAGCGTCCTTCCATCCTTTGATCCAGGCTGCTTTGTGCCAGCTCCTGACTTTTTGCCTGCCTTCTAATGGACGCGCATTTTAAAATGCTTTTTTAAGCCGAGAGGAATATTAGTCCTTTTTCTGGGCGCCAATAAAGACTATGTAGTTGGTTAGAAGCTGGGTTGGGTCAAAAATATAAGGACCTTTAACAGTATGATCCATCGTCACTTAAATGATTGTGCCGGATTTAAATAAACGATTCGTCGTTAATACGGTGCGACGACGGCTCTCGTGCCACACGTGTCCGAGTCAACCGCCTCGCTACCACAGATACGACGCTCCGTAAGAATGACAGCTTGTCAAATGTCACTCTAATCCGACGTATACCACAGAAAATCTCATGTGTCCTCCATGCCGCGGTAACATGTAGCAATATATAATAAATCAATGTTTATAAGTTACCAAATAAAGAAGAATTATCTAGACACTTGCTTTATTCAACATTGTTTTATGAAAGTCTAAAAAAAAATGCGTCAATCATAAAATAAAAAATGTATAAGCACCGAGCACAATTTTCCATTTCTAATAAATGAAAAACTCCGCAGTACAGAACACGAATAATGTATAAACAATAGAAAGAAGGGAAATAAGGCAGTATTATGTTAATATAAACAGGCACCTCGTCACGGGGTGAATGACGGGACGAATATTTTGATTAAAACTTGTGAAAATCTCTATGAGCACCAGGCCTAAGGGACGGGCGCGAGCGGGCGCGGGCGGGCGCGGGCGGGCGCCGGCGCGGGGCCCCGAGATATGAAAATATTATTAAAGTTATTGAAGGGTTACACTCGTTGGGAGCTGGACGTGCGATTATTGTAATTGAATGGAGCTGTTTATAGAGTATGAGGGTTTTCGAGTGCGTGAATATAGGTCAATTTTTGCTTAAAATTTTTGGGGCAACTATTAAGGGCTTTTCGGTTTTATGGGGACAGAATAGATACATAATATAATTGTATTGTTTACTTTTGTTAAGAATTTAATTGAAATGTTTCTTGTGGTCGAAGCAGATAATAACCTCAGATATATGTATTTAGTTTGGTCAATTATTTTATAAGCAACTATGTTCAGATTGAACTAAATTCATCATGTTCTACACAACATCGTGCCTATTTTCCCTGAAGGGTTAGACAGATGTGTACATTAGTATACCTACATGTCGCCAGATATGTTTATTGTTTAAATCCCACATCCCATGCTCTACACTTCCTTCCCAAATCCAAAAATCGTTAAAAAAGAAGTTAACAATACCTTGAAACTTATCGCATACAAATCCGTGACTTAAACCGAGACTCGCGGGACACACCGACCAAACTTGTTAAAAATGTATCAATTTAACTTTCCATGATAACATCGCCGAGTTTGCCTTCGCCCTTTGACAGACCGCCCTTCTGATTTCATATCGAAAAGTTCAATGATTAATTTTTTATGAAACAATTCATAACATTTTGGGGATTTTCGGCAATCTTTTGCATATTACAGTCTGCGAAGCGTCCGGGATAACATTAAAATTGTTTTTCGCGTCATATACGCTTTTGTCTCGTACTTTACAATCCATTTTTGGCAAATAGGCATTTTTCTTAGCAGAGCGTACAAGGTAGTCTGTTGTTCCTCTTTAATAGAATATCCAGACTAGAGTGTGACTGAGAGTGTGAATGTTGTTACTTGATAAAATGCATCTTCAGTGGAAGACAACGAAAAATTCGCCAGTATGCAACAATCCCGACTACAAGGCAATATTGACTCTTGACGCGTACCTACAACAATGACTCGTCTCCTCAGTGCATCGTAAACCGATTACTTAGGTATATCAGTTGGCTTTAAGCTAAGCACATTAGGTGAAAATAGCAATATAAGCATCCCTAATCCTTCGGCATCCTTGAGTGAAGTCTATTATGTACAATACTCAGACCTAATGGTACCACAAAATAGATAAGAGCGGAAGATCAGCTCTAACTTATAACCCGTATTCGTTCGAAATTTGAAGTCCTCTTTTTAGTTCCGTACCGAAAGGGTAAAAACGGGACCCTAAGACTACACTGTCCGTCTGTCACCAAGCTGTATCTCATGAACCGTGATAGACAGTTGAAATTTTCACAGATGATGTATTTCTGTTACCGCTACAAAAACAAATACAAAAAACAATAAAATAAATACGTAAGGGGGGGTAAATAAATAAATACGTAAGGGGTCCCATAAAACAAATGTGTTTTTTTCGGCTGCCTTCTCATACGGGACCCTTCATGTGCGAGCCCGACTCGCACTTGGCCAGTTTTTTTGTTTATATTCAGCCAGTCTATCCTTTGTGAAACATTCAGTTGGTGTCCCATTTCTTAAGAAATGTATGGGAACAGTTTTTTGCGATTTCTGACTTTTCTAAAAAAACAGGATCGATTGGCAAAAAATAAACTTTTTGTGATACCTGCCCATTTTCTTGCTAACTGTACTTTTTTTTTTCAAAATCTGTGAATACAGATTAAAATTAAGTTACGAACAGTCTCCTAAGACCGTTTTTTTCTACTAGCAACGGTTAGGGTACCAGTCCTTACTGAACCATCTCAAAAATCCACCCTGTAGGTATAACGAGCGAAAACACACACATACGTACGGCGATCTCAAACGATGTCAAACGTATGTTGTTGTCTTATTTTTTAAATGTATCTTGTTTAACTTTTTCTGCAATCTATAACAATAATTTAATGTTTGAACACATTATACAGTATGAGTCTTCATAATGTACACATACTCGTATCCAAATGAGGGGAAACTAAGCTTAATTTTATCGATGGAATTTTTTTTTTTTTAATCTAAAAAAAAAATGTTTTGTAGCATTTTTAAAATTCTTTTTCGCTGTTGTGACCCCTGTGTAAACAATCGCCCCTCAATTGAGAATTATGGTTTTTTTTTAACAAAAATCTGATATTTTTTCATCAATTTTTACAATAATTGTAAAATCACTCAATAAAAGCCCCGATTACCTACCCTTTTTGATTACTTTAAATTATTCTCCATCGTATCAGATTTCTAAACGTAAAAATACCATGTTTATAACTCAATCACAACATTTCCTATCAAATGTTAAAGAAAGGCCTTGCAATCACCATACTTTAGCAGGTAAAGATCCTTTTAAATATTTTTTCAAATATTTTTTCCGTCGATAAAATTAAGCTATGTTTCCCTCATTTCGTTATGTGCACATTATGAAGACTCACACTGTATGTAGTTTTATTAATAAAAAAAGTAATGAAAAATGCCAGTCGCAAATGGGCTGGCGCTTGGGTAAACTGTACTCCAAATCTTTGGGGTTTCTGAAGAGGACTTAATTTTTTTTCCTTCGTTTGTTTTACAAAATCATCGAGCGCAGGAAAGATTTATTCCGGTCTCATGGAAAGTTACCGTACGTAGATGTGTGATGTGTGCATTTCAGCTCGATGTATGGAGTCGACCTTCTGTGTCCATTTTGTGAAGGTACCATGAGCAGTTCATCAATACATTCACATACTGACGGACAGATAGTGACAGGACAATCAGCTTCGACCTAAATTATCGATACAGCACTCACAAGCCATTACAATCCTTGTGTGATGCTAATAGTAACCATAATTGAATACACATATTATGGAGCAACTTGAGCGTGTTCACAATGAAGGCAAATCGTAAATATTTTACAGCCGACGGCGACGATACACTAATGTCTTTATGAAATTACAGAACTTCAACGAAGCCTTGATGACGTAACGAACGTATCGTAAAAAGAAGCCAAATCCGAGTCGCACTCGCACACTAAGGATTCACCAGTCTACGCCACCACACACACACATCTGTGAAATAAAATGTTGAAAATTAGTATTTTTATCACAATCATCTATTAAAAAAGAGCTAGTGTATTCTTCATAAACAGGGACTAAAATATGTATTTAATCCCTAGGGACTAAAAGTGATTTGAAATTAGAATGTGGATATTGTTAGTACTTTTACTAATTTATCTCTTCGATTGATCTCTTTGGTAATTGTAACTTTTTACAATTACCAAAGAGATCAATCACGATCATTGTATGAACAAGTAACAGGCTGTATGCTATAGTAAAATAAAGTTGAAACTTTTTTTTAATTTAGTTCGCTCGTGCATGCTTGTTGTGCGTGAATGCTTTTCGGTCGTTTTTTATTTAAAAAACGCGCGAAAACCATTCTGCCTTCGTTCGTAATTGTTTATTCAAATTAGGATTTTACTTAGTTTTATAAAAAACAAGTTAAATAAAAGCTTAAAATGAGTAGATGTCTTCCTCAAGTAATTGTATGTAAATAAATAAAGTCTTTACTAAATGTACCTTGTGGAAATTCTCCATAGGGTTTGGTCGGGTATAGTTAGCATGAGGCTTTCGAAATTTCTAAGTACTAAATATACCCGAGTAGTGGTGTCTTGGTAATATTCATTTAACGGCAGTCACTCGAAGATGTTATCTCCTAATTTTATCCCAAGTTAGCCAGGTCCGTGACGTCACTGGCGTCCCGACAAGGTACATTTAGTAAAGACGCGTACTATTCTTTTTCATAAGTAGCACTTACTTATTTTTTCATAGAGAGTGATAAAAAGTAGAGTGTCCACCCTGGGAGCAACACTATTTTAAGCTCGAGTGAAGTACTTTGAATCCCTCTCGTCTTCAAAATAGTTGTTTGCTCCCTTGGCACACAATCTAATATTTTATCTTAATTAATTATTTGAGCACTATCAATGGCATTATAATTAAGCGGATCGAAATAAGCAAAAAGCATTTTGTCACACTCATAACTTCATAGTCGCTTTTGATAAAAATAAAAGTAGGTACCTACTATCAAACGTAACAAGGTGCGCGCTATTAAGAAATAGAGCTCTGTTTCTGTTGTGGACTTTTTATTTTTTAACATTATTTGCATAGCACGAGTTCTGTGAAATTGTCAACTGGCTAGCTATAACGGCACAACCCTGTGACAGACACGCAGGCGGCAGGCTTAGTAAACGGAACCCTACCGTACCGCCATTCTGTAGGGGCACGGAACCTTGAAAACATGCAGTTTTATTGGCACTAGATGGCGCTAGTGTATTCTGGCACGCCAGCCTGCTCGCCAGTTTCTGGCACTGTCGCGTTGCATGAGAGAACGTTTCCGAGAGTTTTTATCGACACTACTCTTAAATATTCTTACGGAAACGTTGGCGTGAGGACTCTTGCTTGTAAAAGGGACGCGATATTTTAGTTTTTGCAGGTTACTAGGGTAAGATAATGAAAAATAACGTTTGCCTATAATATGCTTGTATCATATTTTGATGTTATCACATTTCAAAACGTCCTGTCGTGTTATTATTATTTACATTATAGTATTACTGTGATTTTGATACATTCCACAACGTTAATAACTAACACTACGCGACACCTAAATGTATAGAAGCGAACTGTTAGATTTTCGACGCTTGGCTCAGCGCCGAGAGTTGAAAATCCAACAATGCGCTTTTGATGGACAACTAAATTAGGTGTAGCATACTGTTAGTGAGTAACGCCCGTTGCGTTATTGTCTTTAGTTACGAAGTATGATGGAACGTTACTGAGAGGAAATATAACTATTTCCTAGAAAATCATTAGGTCTAAAAGGTTTCCAGCTCGTTGGTACTGAACATGAATGCTGTAACCCAGTACGGCACAATTCCGGCTACAGCCTGAGATTAGAACGTTCCTGATTAACGAGGATAGGCTCGTCCCTTATCTAGTCAGGGCTTAATACCGGCGTCGGTATACTGTTTGTTTTTTTTTACGTTACTAAAAACCATGCGAAATAATTACTATTACACTATTATTGTTCTTGATTCATAATAATTTGCTGAAGAGGTGAAATATTTAGCAGAAGCAGGGGTTTATTCCGTTCATTACCGATAAGGAAGAAAAAGGTTGGTGCAGTGGTCGCAAGCGCTACAGTGACTGCTGAGCATGAGGTCCTGAGTTCGATACTCGGGTCGGGAAAAGTATTATTGGGTTTGCGAGATGTGGGTGACAGGTACTATATTTTCGGGTTCCCTGTATCTCATGCACCGTGATAGCTAGACAGTTGAAATTTTCACAGATAATGTATTTCTGTTGCCGCTATAACAACAAATAATAAAAACAGAATAAAATAAATATTTAAGGGGCTCCTATACAACAAATGTGTGTTTTTCGGCGTTTTTGCCTTGTGGTACGGAACTCTTCGTGTGCGAGTCCGACTCGCACTTGGCCAGTTTTTAGTAACCGCCATTATATTTTTGCTGTGCGTCGATGACCCTGCCACCTGTCGAGACGTACCTCTGCCGAATTCTTCGTGGATTACAGGAATAACATCTCGTTATGTTTTATGTTATTTGTAAGGAAGAACAAGATAAAAGCCTTTACAAAAAAATCATAGGTTAGAAATGACATAGAGGGGGCTTTTGTCACCTTAGGACAATTAGAAATTGCTACTAAAATTACACCAATACATAGCTAAACATACTAATACGAGTAGTAGCACAAACAATGATTTAATTAAGGGGAGGTTCAAATGAGCTTATTATCGAGCGGCGTATGAACAGCATGGCGCAGATTAATGAGGTAATGATTACTGTCCCTCCGCCATATTGAGGGGCGAGGAGGTGCAAGTGAGAGGAGGCTACCAACTGGTGGAGGATTTAAACCTGTACTGGATTTACAGCCCGATTTTTGTGGAGGTAATGTATTTTTATATACTATCGGGTGTAAAAAGACACTTAACGAAGCTGGGAGTCACCTTGTACAGTCACGAGCAAAAGTATGTATACACTTGGCTTTATTCAAATAAAGGCGAATTTCTCCTTTATTTTTGAATGAAATTTTATATTAGTAGGAATATAGTATTTTCGAACCCATAGGTATATGTAAAGTGACGTATTTCAACGTTGCATTCGTTATTTCGTGCAAAAATTGCAATTTAAAGTTGCCAAGTGGTGACATATTGATGCTCGTCATTGTAATCATTTTTGATGTGAAAACTTCTTTAGGCGCGTTGGGCATTTTTTGAGATAGGAAAACCCATTGAAATCGCGACACTGTTACCGTAACCGACACCGCGCTACATTCGGATGTGTTTGGCTGTCCTCGGGATGTACTCGGTTAATCGGTATTAATGTATATCCGACATGTCAGTGAGTGATGACAAAATATTCTGTTTGTGTTTTGTTTATAAGACGATTAAAAAAATACACACGTATTAAAAAAACGGGTTAGGAAATTAATTTGGACTTTTAAAACACTGCGACACGTTGCCTCAAAGAATCGTCTGCAGAAAGTCTACGTATCACTAGCCCAATCGGTTCTTACGTACTGTTTGCCATGCTGGGGTGTGACAACAAAAATGAAATTTTTAGAACTTGAGAGGGCGCAGTAGATTCCCAACCCAAAGCCTGTATCTAACCTCTGACCTCCTGTCTGTAAGGAAACTTTACCTACTCCATCTTATCCTGAGAAAGTACAAATCCCTCCCGGATGATCCCACAAAGGCGAGTATCAGTAGCAGGAGAAACTACTCAGTCGGTCCAACTGTCCCTGTCAGATCTGTTTTTG
This sequence comes from Oligia latruncula, assembly GCA_948474745.1. Classification (NCBI taxonomy): domain Eukaryota; kingdom Metazoa; phylum Arthropoda; class Insecta; order Lepidoptera; family Noctuidae; genus Oligia; species Oligia latruncula. The sequence goes on from OX419699.1 coordinate 775,180, forward strand.
CTGAGAGGCAGTATGAAAGGCAATCTTCCCGTTTATACAACCTTCTGAATAAAGAGTTACACATCTATCCTTTGAAACTCCGTGACTGTAAACTAGCTGCGACTGAATGGCTTACGAATTAAACCTACGACGACATTGAAGCTTTGGTATCTTCGCTTGCATAACCTGTCCTATAAATAAAAGTACCGTGGTAGCGAAATTGTTAGTGGAGGAAGCTGTGCCTGGCTTCTGCCGATCCCAAGACATTGGCGCCGATTCCCTTGTTCACAAACTAAACTAAATTTAAGTTCATGCATCTTTTTCTTTCTATTTAATTAAGAAAAGGACAGAAGATAAATATTAGTTTAGTCCTGTCAAATTAAGATACTCCATAGACAATTTAGACGAGATTAAAAAATTGGCTACTAAAAGTACGTCAATTTACGTCAGGCGCTGACTAATTTGACAGGACTAAACTAATATTTATCTTCCGTCCTTTTCTTAAAGAAATAGAAAGAAAAAGATGCACTGAACTTAAATTTAATTTAGTTTGTGAACAAGGGAATCGGCGCCATTGTCGCAGGGCTATCCTAAACCTAAACCTAAACGGATAATTAAAAACTAATAAACAAAACTAAAGTAAATATAATTAAAACTGAACCTACACTTAGCAGCATTTACACAACTCACTCACGAGTCACGTCAATACACGATCACAAAAGAACTAACTCTCATACATCACACAAGTGCGCTCCTTCCTTTTGTATTTCCTTTTTTACTTTATTTTTCTGTTTTATTTAAATTAGATTATTTTTATTTTATTTTTGTTTTTTTTTTTGGTACTGTTCATCAATTGCATACCTGTTATTCATGATAAGTGCAAGAGCGGAGTTCATCTAACACAAGCATCTTCTTGCTTAAAAGGTTATCTCCAACTCATTGTGTATTTTCAATGTAGGTATGTAATTGCAATAAACATTTTTATTTATTTATCATTTAAAAATTATATTCAACTGTTTAATCAGAGTTGTTTAATGAGAACAAAACGACAAAAAAAATTACTTCTATTTTCTCCACTACCTATTCAAAAACTAGTTTGTACAGTAGGTACCTACATGAATATTATGTTTACAATAATACATTGATGTTGTGATTCATCCTTCTTCCCCCAATGCAACGTTGAAGCGTTGGAAGAAGTTAAGGGGGAAGCGCTAAGGTAGCTCGCGAAATTCAAATTTTCTTAAGTTTTTTGCAATTTGCTGGTCAGTATTAAGTTGTACGTTAATTAATATGATTCGCGACCGTAACAAATATTTATTTACAGAATTATAATCATTAGAATCAAATACAACTTGTTTAGTTAGTATAATCCTAAAATGTCAAGATTTCATGAAATAGTAATTCAGTAGGATTACTTGGTCTTAGGAAGTTGTGTTGATAACTCTAAGTTAATACGATTTAGTTTGTTAGCAACACGCTAAGAAGAAGAGCATTATAATCACTGCTTGAGAATAATGCTCGCACCCCACGATCACTCATTCTATTAGGTAATAAATATGTAAATACCTCGTTTCCCTCTTTGTTCAATCGCTGCCTTGTCTTACTCGCGCCACAAACCACTGGCAGAGCATCGCACAAGACATTGGCAACGATTATGATCACTAAGTATCACTAAATGAGTTATTAGTGTAGTGATAAATGTTATCCTAGATAGTGCACGCAGTGAAAGCCTACTTAGTTTAAAAAAATTAAGAACTTGTCGCAGTTTTTCCCGCGGCTTCGCCCGCGCCAATGTCGGTAATTATCGGGATAAAAGTATCCCATACCCTAACCCAGGCTATGGTCTATCCGTGTGCCTTTCAACTAAATCCGTTCAAACGTTTAGCCGTAAAAACGTGACAAACAGATTGAGTGTCTTGCGCATTTATAATATTAGTATGGATTTTTTGTAGTGGACTCAATGCATGTCCAAGTCATCGGAAACAATACGTACCTACCGACTACATATTGATAATAAAAATGTTTTACAAACATAACCGATGCTATAGGCCGACCGATTAACTGTGACGTTGTCTGAGGTAGCAGCGCGGTGCGGGAGGGGTGTGGTGACGTGATGCAAGAGCTCAGGGATTCGTCAACTTGTGACAACTATCACCCCTCCCGCACCGCGCGGCTACCTTAGGCAACGTCTCAGTTAAGATGTCGGCCTATAGTCGAAAACGTGGACTGGGTTTGTTTGCAACCCAGCCCCATCCTTGCCTTGTTTGTCCACTGGCTTGGCCTTTGCACAGTCTAGATTAAACCTTCCCAATAAAATCACCTAATATCAAAGAAGCACATAGCAAGAAAAAGACAAGAAATAAGTAGGTACGTACCTACTCACAGCTCTTTCGAAAAAGACATCTAAAAACGGCACAAAAGACAGCAGACATGTTCAACTACGTCCGGTAAGTACCAGGACAGCAGGAATCCTTGAGAGCATACAACAAAACGCTCTCATGTCCAGAGGCACATAAATCAAGCGCGCCATACATCACCCGGTCAAAAGGAGCGCCTCACTAATGGTCCGGTGATACGGCGCAGTGGACGCTGAACGTCTTATTTTTTTGTGTTTTCTTATTGCGTGATTAGGTATGAATTAGTAGCTAGTAGTGGAAAATAAAAATCATTTAAATTTATAGTTTTTTTTTTAATAATTTAAATAATTTGTTAGTTAATGTAAGAAATTTATCTAGTGTATACACCGTGTTCTTCACGTTTTCCATAAACTTTGTCAAACGCTTCTATAGCTTTTACAAATTAAATCTAACAAAGGAAAGTAGTACTTAAAAAGGCTTCGTTACAAAGATATTTGTAATTTCATTTAATGAAATTTAATTGAGCTAAAGCGCTAGCGCGCTTGAGTAAGAAAGGGTCCTAACTTATTTTTGACAAGTTTTACCAGCCAAATCTTATTAATGAAAATACGTCGTTGCCAATTCAGATAAAGAGGCATGCATATCGGGTGATTTACGTCAAGGTATTTAGTTTGTATGAAAATGAAAAATAGGAATTCATTAATGTGTCCATAATGAAAAATGCTTAGTATTCTTATTTCCGTGGTCTGAACATCTGGTCGAAGTTTATGTATATCGTCCGGAACACGGTGTATATTTAAAAACTCTTAAGAGAACATGAAAAAATACAATTATTGTAAAGCAAAACCGTAATTTTCGAAGGAAAATGTTATGTTCTTTAAATTGGTAGGAACTGTATTTTTTTTTTAAATCATATGTCATACTAAGAACCTCTTACCAACTTCGGACGACGGTTCTCATCACACCGTTTTTAAAAAGAATTCTTTCCCCACAAAAGCAGCAAAGAATAAAACTTTGTTTTACAGCTCTTCAAGAAACGTTCTTCCATCCGCAGCAAAACTGCAACAAACAAAGTACAAAATTATCAAAACTTACAGCACTATAACCCGACTAAAGCGAGCGCGCCCCTACTGCCCCTAGGCATTGGTCGTTCTAAGTAGAGAATGGCCTATTAAAAGCTGCACACCTTTCATATCGCGCAGGAGGCGATACCCGGAGGATAAAATTTAACTACGACGTTAACTTCGAGTGCAAAATAAAACATGCACTTGAGTTGCTCGCGTGTGCAGTTACTGGACGATAGCGGTTCGTTGTGGTTGAGTGACGTACTGGGCTCAAGTACCTACTTTAGAAAAAGAAATATTAAAGGTAAAAAATAGAGATAAAAGATGGAAACTAATTGTTTTTTATTTATAACCTATTTTTGGAAAGAAAGAAAAAGTGCATCTCAGCAAAATGACACTTCTTGGTATCATTTCGTTAAAAAATGTTGCCACGCTATCTCTACTAGTGAAGTGATTAAAAGGCAATGAAACATCGTTTTAATTTAGATATTCGCAATTGAACAATTTTGATCTAACCGTACACAATCAAATATTCTTTGCATTCATCGGAAAAAATATATGTTTTAGTTTCAGATTAAAAAAAATATTAAGTAAATACATTTTGTAATAGGTATTACAAAAGAAAATTTTGTTTATTTTTTTACTCTAAAGATCTTACTATTTTAAATAAATTTAACTTTTCATTAGGAATGACGTTTAGGTACTATAGGTAGAGGGTTATTTTCAAAACACCAAAAACCTCAAAAATAAAAATATTTCAAAGAAATGTTTGTGATTAGAATTACATAATGCGTTTTATAAATCCACTGATGTGATGACAAAACAATAATTAAGCATTGCTCAATTTTATTATTGTAAACTTTTATTAGCCTTAATTTCATTATAAATATCATCCTTTAATAATATCATCCTCTTTTATAAAATCTATTTAACATTGATCGATTCTTTTGTAGTGATGTAATAGTTACATTTCGTTAAAAAGTGGTAACATATAATTACACTGTCATTTTACTGCAGCTAATAATTAAAAGCCTATGGTGTTAATGTGACTTATAACAATAATAGCTTGTCGGCATAACCGGCGTACTGGATAGGGACTTTTTTCAGCTTTACGATCATCTATGTTTACGATAAAATAAACTCTCTGCAGCTGAATTAGTTAAAGTAATCATTTTAGTTTTGATAACTCAATAAACATCTAGAAATAGAGACGAATTAGTTGACAGCCACTAACAAACAACGCACCTAGCGGCTAAAAATATGTTCACATAACATCCGTTCTAAAAACAAAACGTAATCCCGCAATAACACGAAGCAATAGTTTTATTAAATTTAATGTACGGACGTAACTGGGACAAACAGACGGCGGCGAGCCAAGCCTCTCTAATACGTACATTTTCCTTCACAACTCCTCGAAAACTCAATTTACAAAGTTCCCATACAAAATATAAGGAAATCAAAGGAATGCGGGAAACGTCACTACTTTATCCAATTCTTGACAATAAACAAGTTGACTAAAAGACATGTTCTGCCAGGCGAGTCGCTCTGCTGGGAGCCGACAGGCGCGCCCGGGCGCAGAGCGAGGCTCACGAAAATACACATTCGGCGTTTTGTATAAAGTTGGGATTTCTTTGCGTATATCATATGAAGTACAAAACTACTCATCAAACGAAATTAGACTTTATTTGTCAGTTCATAGAGCACAATTTAGGTAACGTAGTGTTGTATATCTCAAAGGAGCGATTTAAACCATGTTCAGAAATGCTTGTGGTGAAAGCTTTCTTGGCAGAGTTCTGCTTGCTGTTTTATTTTTTTAAATCGCGATTTATGTTCGCGGAGATGTTAAGGTATTCTAAAGGGTCTCGGTTCTCTTGCTTCTATAAAATTATGCGTTACGAGACGTTGAAAAATGAAATAAGTTTATGAGTCGGAAATAAATAGCCTTGGCTCTGAAAGTGTGGCTTTCTTGCATCAAATATATTAGTTGGGAGCCTTTGTATCGTTGGTTGATGTGTTTAATTTAGAAACTTGGCTCTCTTTGCCGTCTTATCTTTTCCTTATTTTTGTTTGATCTACTGCCCCACTGCTGGGCAAAGGCCTCCTCCTAAACCTTGAAGGAACTATTTTCCCGCACCACCTCGAACCAGCCCTCGCGGTACGCGTCCGAGGGCGGTATTTTATTTATTTATTTAAACTTATCGCACAAAAAGGTACAAAGGCGAACTTAATGCCTTAGGCATTCTCTACCAGTCAACCAAGTGTGGTGAAGAGATTGGATGGCAGGTGCTCCCTTATGCTATCAAAATAACAGTTCAGTACCTACTTTATAGCGTACAGTTCGTAGAATAAGTCATATCATATCTTCAACTTCGTTTCTTGCAACTTCCATGCACCGGTAAACAGCTGATATGTTCAGTTGTCTTTGTTATCTTAAATCAGAAATGGAAATAAATATGAATATCCTGGTTTCATCTCGACGTTAAACTCTTCTCTCTACAGTGTAACAGTATTCTTTGTAACAGCTTAGTGAATTCCAATTGCGATCCGTTGTAGTCCGTTTTTATACTACTACTACTTTAGACTGATAAACACAATACACTGATGAATTGAAGTCCAAAATTATGTTAACAAATTCGTCATAATTTACCGACTCCCTTCACCATAAACGCCAATTCTTCAAACCGATTTTATTCCTATTTCAATTTAAGTCCAAAACCTTAGAATCTCCCGAAACTCGAGTATCTTTGAGCGAACAAATCTTCTGTCTCCATAAAATCGTTTACTGCCGACTTTCAGTAATCTTTTCGCAATGTAAGCATTTCAATCAAATCAAAATCATTGTAGTAAAGCTTCGGTAAGGCAGTGCAGGCTCATAATTGGGGTAAGGAGGAATAAAAGTGTCCGTCTTGGATCGTAAACATGAGGAGAGGTGGGCTTAAGGAGGTGTTATGAGCCCCTGGAGGAGGGAAGTGCTGCAAGAATCACTTTATGTGGCTTGTGGTCTGAGCTTGATGTCTAGAAAAACTGGACAAGTGAAAGGTGTGTTGGTATAGTCGATGTGTTTGGTAAATGAATTTATTAGTATCTGCCTACCTCGCTAATATTATTAAGGCGAAAGTTTGTGACTGTGTGTCTGTTTATATGTTTGTAACTTCTTCACGCTCAAACAGCTAGACCAATTTTGATAAAAAAAAAATTCCCGATATTCCCACGGTATCGACATTTTTGCGGGTGAAACCGTGGGGCGCAGCTATGTAAATGTGTAAGTTTTTGGTTTGAGGAATGGAAAGACGATTTTTCTTCAACAGAACTGATAGTGTCTCGAAGTGCAATACATTCTATCTACAGGGTCTCATGTATTTACATTTTTGGCGTTAACATCTTGTCCAGACTATCATCATCTTCCTGCCCTTATCCCATGTTTACTTGGGGTCGGCGCAACACGTTTTCTTCTTCCATTCGCCCCTGTCAACCGTCACGCTATCATTCACTCCCTTCTCTTTCATATCATTCCTCACACAATCCATCCATCTTTTCTTCGGCCTTCCTCTCCCTCTCCATCCATCAACATGTATATCCATCACTCTTTTAGTCACATGCGTTTCGTCCCTTCTCATCACATGCCCATACCAAGACAAACGATTTCCTTTCAACTTTTCTGTCACTGGCGCCACTTTCAAACTTCCTCTTATATACTCATTTCTTACTTTATCCATTCTCGTCACTCCACACATCCATCTCAACATTCTCATTTCCGCTGCATGCAATCTTTTTTCATCCGTCTTCTTCACGGCCCAGCATTCAGACCCATACAGTACGACAGGCCTTATCACGGACTTATAAATTTTCCCCTTTAACTTGAGGGGCATCCGTGGGTCGCAAGTTGTTCCTGTGACCTGTCGCCATTTCATCCATCCTGAGTTGATCCGGTGCGTTACGTCTCGGTCTACTTCGCCATCTCCTTGGACAAGTGACCCGAGGTACCGAAAGTCGGAGCCTTGTCCAGACTATATTTATTTATTTTACCTTGATGCAACATAAACGCTTCAATGGCGGACTTTATATTCACAGCTATTATGAATTGTTTTTGTCTTTACTCGTACTGTTCAAGGTCTGAGGATATACACGTGTTTACGGGAAGCGCTTGTAGTATAATAACAGGGTTTGTATATAGGAGACGATTCTACTAACTTGTTGTATATTATGTACTTTAGTTGGATGCTTACACTCATGTTCATCCTAATATCAAACTACTTGTTCTAGCGTTTCCTGTATCTGCTACATTTTAAAGTATTTTTTCTTTATACATAATTATTTTCCAGGAGGGAAGCAGTTTCTAGAAATTATGTTTATGCAATGACTTACTGTGGAGTAAACTGTTTCAAAGAGAAACATATTTTTGAAACCATGTCTAAATAAATATACAAGTTGCTCAGCATTTTAATATTGCTGTAACCAATTTATGAAAGTTATAAAGCTGAAGGATATTAATTCATGAAATGTTATATTAGCTGTTGTACCTACCGATACCTAAGTTATTTACCTACTCCACAGATTATAGCCAATAAATAGCGTAAACTTGCAAACTAATCGCCTTCGAGTACCGCAGTAATTCATGTCCCTATGTATGTAGGGTTGGTACTTAATAATGCCTAAGACCGGTACCTGCCCGGAGGTACTACCTGCGTGGAGGTACCATTGGCTAACTAATTTAGGAACCTAGGTGAATCAACAACTTTATCTGAAACCCTTTATTTATTCACACGGAAAACGTGAGTGCTTTTAGGTCTTGCTGAGTGTTTACATGTTTAATTATATTTGTTTAAAAAAACAGTCAACAAAAGTTAATAGTTCAAAAATAATCGATCAGTAAAATTAAATAGGTTTGGTATTGTTTGCCCGAAGATTATATACCATAATGATCATATTCCCGAATTTCATTTGCCCGAATGTTTTGCTTGCCCTAAAAGACATATGCACATACTTTTAATTGCCCGAAACTTAGATACCATAAAATACGAGTGCCATACGTATTGTTTTACATATTTTTAAATGCCATAATAATGATTAGACATAATATTTAAACACCATAATGCTTATTAGACATAATATTTAAATGCCATAATAATAAATGCCATAATAATTATTGGTCGAGGGTGGGCTCCTACTTCTGGGTGGTTTATAAAAAAATAACCACGAAGGGGATGGCGGGGTCTATTCGCTCGCTTCGCTCGCTCAAACGACCCCGCCATCCCCTTCTAACCTAACCTATCCGAGTCGGCGTGCCTTAAATTTCCGATTGCATCTAGTTTCTCCTAATATAACAACCGTTACACACCCAATGCCGATGGCAAATGATGTTATGGCATATGATTGTTATGGCATATGATAATTATGGCATGTGATAATTAGGGCACGTGGTAATTAGGGCTTACAATGATTATGACAAATGATGTTATGGCAAGTGACTTTATGGGAAACAAAGCTTCTAGCACGTGACTAATATAGCAAATAAGAGTAGGGCAAATGAATATTATGTCATATAATATTATGGCTGTTGACTATTATGGCAAACGATATTAGGGCAAATAAAATTCGGGTAAACGGCGATATACCAATTAAATAGGATGATTGACCTCGTAACTAGCGTAGCAAATACATTATTTCAATTTAGAAATGTCCTATTTAGAAACAACAGCATCTACTGTACCTACTGTGTTAAAATGGAAGTTATTGTAAAGTGTAATAACTAGAAACAACAACACAATAACAGGAAGTTCAAAGTGAATTATTAATAATTAAAAAAATGAGCTGCTAACATTCACTACTACAGTTCGTATTATTACAAATACTAACTAAGTAGTTGTCATTTGATAAACATTGAGAAATGAGTTTTGAACTTTCTCTCGTTCGTAACAGTTCCTATTTACTTGGTTTTACGACATGTTGTTATTCAAATATCTTGGCAACAGTACATAATTATACTTGAATGGTAGTAAAACTTTGACAACAGAATGATTGCTCGTAAATATTATGCTAATATTATTTACTTGCATTCTCGATGATGTACTGTTTATGACGGCCCGTTCTTCATGGAATAGGTAAGTACTATACCTAAAGATTTCACGCGAGCTTTGTGGCCGAAAGCGAAGTGCAGTGGTGGCTCAATGGTAACAGCCGCGACCTACGAGTTTTAGATCGGAGGTTTGAACCCAAGTAGGCACTTTACTTTGTCTAAATTATTTCATCACCATTGCTCTCAAAACTGTGAAGGAAAACATCGTGATGAAGCCGGCATGTCCTATGACCTAAAATCGGTGACGTGTTACATCTACCAACTGGGCCCGCCTGGTGGATTACGGGCCACTCCCTCTCACCGATAGGAGGCCTGTATCCCAGTAGTGGGAGCATTATAGGCTGATTATGCTGTGGTCGAAAATATACCAAAATCTACTTGATCTGTATTCAAAAACTCCGTTTTGTTACATTGATTGCCATCCAAATGATCGGGATTTCAGAGAAAAATAGGTTACAGGAAAACAATAATTTTTGTTATTTTAGGTTTTTTTTTATTTAACTTTGCCCCACACTGGGAATTTTTCCTGTAGGTATTGTGGGTGCGTTTACAAACATTTAAACTGAGATACACACAGCCAGACTCGGAGCAATTACTTGTAGGTCATACAAATATTTATTCTGTGTGGGAATCGAACCCGCGACACGCAACGCCGCACTGGGCCAACCGTGCCGTCTAAAAAAAATACAGCAGACAAACAAACAAAGTAACGCTCGTGTAATTTCAATTAAACATTATTTTAAGGTAGACCGACGACCTTGTGAAGGCCGCAGTAACCTGTTGGATGCGAGAAGCACAGAACCGGTCGAAGTGGAGGTGTTTGGGGGAGGCCTATGTCCAGCAGTGGAGGTCTTTCGGCTGAAATGATGATTACTATAATTGGGTGGGCTCTAACAGAGCAAAAGTAAAAAATAAGACGCAGAATATGTATTTAATGATCAATCGCTACGAACGTGATCAATAAACTCAGCCTATCATAATCCACTGCTGGACATAGGCCTCTCCCAGGCTGCGCCAGACTGTCACACACACAGCGCACTGTCCTCCGCCTTCCGCATCCAGTCTGTCCCAGCCACCTTCTTTAGGTCGTCCGTCCATCTAGCTGGGGCGCGTCCCACACTACGCTTGCCGATCCGCGGTGTCCCCTCCAAGACTTATCTGCTCCACCAGTCATCGGTCCTTCGACAAACATGGCCAGCCCACTGCCACTTCAGTTTGCTTACTCTGCAAGCTATGTCGGTAACTCCGGTTCTTTTCCGGATAATTTAATTCCTGGTTTTATCCTTCAAAGAGACTCCGAGCAGCTAGCTCGCTCCATAGTGTGCTGAGCGACCTTGAACGATATTTACAACGTGATATTTACATAATATTAAAAATGATAGTCCTCCAAACCGAATTTCCCAATCTCACTTCAGACTAGCTATCGACGCGCAGGACCAACGGGCCAGCAGCCCAATGCACAAGGGTAGCATATATTTACATAATATGCGTATATTATAACAACATGTTCTCCTGAATTAAAATAAAACCGAATCAAACTTTCAACTAAAGCAAGAAAAAAGAAATCAAAATTCATTTATTCAAACTAGGCTGAGAATCAGCACTTTTCGGACGTCAAAATTACAAAGACAGTCCCCCAAAACGCCCGCCCTTCACCACTTCTCCTAGGGCTTTCGCTGGGGAGAAGAAGTGGAGCAACAAACTCCCCAGCAGCACAGCTAGAAAATACTTGATTGTACCTATACAATACTAGGTATGCAAAGTAATTAACATTACAGGACACAGAACATTAAATTAAATTATATGCCATATGTTAGCTAGCCACGCCAATATACCAACAAATACAATAGAATCTATACGCGCTCAAGCTAAAAAAATAATAAATTAAATTTAAAAATGTAAACAAAAACTTACAAATAAAATAAAAGCCCCAGGTATAAAGGGCGTGACAGCTTACATAATTATGCAATGTGGGGTTCTGTTCACATACGTTCTGTCCTTGAAGTCACAAATGATAAACTAGGACCATCGAAGTAAAATAAATAAACAAGTTATTACTAACTAGCTTCTGCCCGCGACTTCGTCCGCGTGAAATTTCACCCTCTCCCCCTTAGGGGTTGAATTTCGAAAAATCCTTCCTTATTCCTTGTCTACATTATAAAGGGAACCTCTGTGTCATAATTTCAGCTCTCTAGGTCCAAGGGTGTGGGCTGGGCGTTGATGAGTCAATCAATCAGTCAGTCAGGACTTTTCTTTTTATTTATATAGATAACAACAATAAAACCATGGTCAGCAAGAGGACCAGTCACAAGCATAACGCAAAGATCAGCCATTACCCCCCTCGCCAAGGTACATAGCTACTCCGTTACTAGGTACTTTATTAAATCCAATACGACCTCTTTAACTGTAAAGTTTATTTCTTGACTGTTCTCAAAGTACTGCTACTTCAAGTTTTACTTACCATCCAGTAAACTGTTGAGTCAGAGCAAAAAACTGTTTCAAGTTTATTTATTTTCAAACTTAAAAAGTAAGTAAATGAAGTTTTTCTTAAGTATTCGTAATAATTTCATGCTGGTGTTTGCAAAAGAGTTACGCAGAAATGAAAATCGGCTATATACCCTGTAAGTTAATTTGTTGAATGCTTGTGGTATCTTCTAATGCGGGTTTTACATAGGTGACTATAGCCTCACGTCATCTAATAGCACCGCCGTCTATAAGGCTATTCGGCTAGGCCGCAGGTGACTAAAATCGCAAATTCCAAAGTAAAGTAGGTTTCGACTATTTTTGTGCGGCAACAGGTCGCATACGCACTAAAATCGACCGTGAAAATGCTCAGTCGCAGGCGATCGCCGCGCGCCGCGCTCGCCGCATGAAGGTCGACATGTTGATGCAAAATGAACTAGTCGACTGCGATTTATATCGACCTGTGTAAATGGGATTGGATTCGGCGTGTTAGGCGTTTTTAAAAGCGACCAGCCGCACGGCGAAAATCTACCTAGTGTTAATCGGACATTACGTAGGTACATCAACAGTTACAAGTTTCATTTCAGTCCAATCACTGATGTTTGTAGTGTGACACAAATCGTCTTCTAAGTCAACAAATCACGGAAATACTCTATATATTTTACTAGCTGGAAACCCACTTTTCGACTTTCAAATCGATGAGGTGGACATTAAAAATAACACTACCCTGACCAAGTTCAATACCTCAGTATGAGGAAACGTAGCTCCACTGAGCTATCGAGCCACTTCGCTAAATAGAACAAAGGGTAAAAAGATTACTTATACCGTTGTTTTATTACTAGCGTGGCCCGCTGCTTTGCTCGCTTCAATGTAGGGAAACCCCCGCGCTCCACACGCCCCTGGTCGAGTATACAACGTTCTTAGCATTCATAGGAGAGCTGCTGTAAACTCGTTATTGGTATTTTCCCATACTGTATGGGTACAATGTATGTGAAACTCAGCTTAATGTATACAGTTCTTTTTAGCACGGTTTAAAACTGTAGTTTGTGTTCAACGTTTCTGGCAAATTTTGGTTGATGTGCCAATTGTTGGAATTGAAATACAATGTTACTAGATTTTGAGGTGTAGGTTATATTAAATGGGAAACCTCGGTAGAATATAAAATATTCAGGACTAATTATGCAATTATGCCCTGAAGTGGGACACCACAGGCTTTTAATAATATTATTACAGTACTCGAGCTTCAGCAGAAATGTTCCCGAGGCGAGAACGTTCTGTAAATAGCACTCGTTAATTTGAATATTGCGATCACACAATATCTCTAGATTCAGGAAAGTGAAAACCATAAAAACTTGAAAAGTACGGCCCATTGAAACACTATCCAACAGATAAATCCCAAAATTTATGCACACCCTCAAATCCTAGTTAATAAGCCAAGAGAAGGACGCAAAAAGTTGTAAAATATGATAGAGGTGCCCCTCGGAATAGTTTCCGAAGGTTCGTTCCCGAGGTGATGTGGCGAGCGAGTGGCGGTCTGCATTCAGTTTTATGGGCGGCTAATAAAGTTTGTGCCACGGGAAATGTTATTAAATTCGAGACGCTGTGACGTTGACGGAACGCTCCTGTCTGCGTAGTGAAGAACACAGGCCGGGAGCGTGGATGCGAAATCTAATTTGAAAAATTAAATCTATGTTTTGCACTCATCATCACTTCAGACGAAAAACGTCTACTGCTGGACATGGGTCTTGTATTTCTTGCATCCAGCGGATGCTTGCTCCTTCACAGGGTCATCAGTCCACCTTGTGGGAGGACTTTCATCGCTACGCCTTCTAGTACGCGGTCGGCACTCCAGAAACGTTTCAGAATTTTCCGTGTTTTGCAGTACTACAATAACATTATTGTAAGTGAGAAATGACTTTATTTTCCAGGCGTAGTTTGGTTCCACCTAAGATCCCCAGTCTCTTTCTTTTTTAATGTGGTGACGTCGGTCAAAATTACGTTTCTATATTGGCGTGACCCAAAACATTTTCTTGAACAGTAACCATGAAGAATTCTACTCGAGAACAAAAACGGAAGTCTACCACTTTTGCTCTATTTCCTTCTACTTGACTTGATTTCACCAACCAGATATAAAAAATGGTTGCTTTATAAAACAATTGCTTTATATTTTAGTGTCTTTGCTTGTGTAATGACATAGGATTGGATGCTGGAATTAAAATGCATTTTTTCAAAATTGGAAAAAATACAAATTAGGTAGACTCATCAACCATAACCATTTTCCGAAATCAAAGATCTCTTTTTCCTTCAGTTATCCTCTCCTATCTCCCGGGCTACAAGCCGTGTCGGCTGGCTACCATCCAGGCGGCGCGCGATGTTAAGTTGCATTAGAGCCGTCACGCCATCGCTACGTTTGAAGTCGCATCTAACACGCCGAGGGCACGTTTTTCTCAGTTGCCACTACGTATTTCGTTTTGACTTCGACTTGACTCTCGAATTCGTGGATGGTTTCTGGAATTTTCCATTTAATTTTGAAGTTGGTACTGAACATTTTATGTTGTATGTCTATTTACAGTCTAGATGACGTAATGTTTTAATACAGTAGTTAATTTTAGCGTGATATTTACTGTAAAAAACTGGCCAAGTGCGAGTCGGACTCGCACACGAAGGGTTCCGTACCACAAGGCAAAAACGCCGAAAAAAACACGTTTGTTTTAATTTTATTATTTATTATTAAAGTAAAAATACAACTGAGTATTTTGTGAATATTTCAAGTGCCTACCTGTTGCCATTATTGATATCGAGCAAAACGGGGCAAAAAAATCGCGTTTGTTGTATGGGAGCCCCCCTTAAATATTTATTTTATTTTGTTTTTAGTATTTGTTTTATAGCGGCAATTTCAACTGTCTAGCTACCGGGGTTCTTGAGGTACAGCCTGGTGACAGACAGACGGACGGACGGACGGACGGACGGACGGACGGACGGCCGGACCGACAGCGAAGTCTTAGTAATAGGGTTCCGTTTGTACCCTTTGGGTACGGAACCCTAAAAAGAATGCTTTATTGTTTGAATCGGGTTTCAACCAAATTCTAATTTTTATTATTATGAGCTTGTTGTGTCCCACTGCAGGGCAAAGGCCTCCCTTCCGTCTTTCCATTTTTTCCTGTCTCATACTAGGAAGGGGTTTAAATTTAAATTCCATTAATTAAATGATTTCCATTTCAACCACATCTAGATGGGTGAATTTCAACAAATGCCATTTTTTTTATCATAACGGTGAACTTTTTCATTTATATTGTTTTTGTATATTTTTCAGGTTTTATGTAATCTTTAGCATATCAAATATCCCCAAATTTAATATCATCAACGTATCATTTAAGACTAAGGAGAAAATTCAGTTTGAATTCTGGTTTCCACCGATATGACAAACCGGCACCGTTTTTTTTTTTCTGTACACCGATGTGATAAGTTTATCCACTGAAATGATGTACAATAAACATTCCTTTTTGAACATCAAAAAGGAAATAGTTAGTAGGTACCTAGTACCTATACAGGGTGTAATTTTAATCACCACTATCCTCTTAAGGAGTCATTGTGCTCATCATTATCAACAACTTTTATTATGGAGCTAGACGTACAATGATACATATATGTAATATCTACTACCCAGTGGTATCGTGGTAATGATTTTGGCAGTCTATGTAGGTAAGTATGTATGTATGTGTTTGTATGTATGTTTGTATGTTCCATTGTTTATTTGTATACTTAACGAAATGACACGGGATTTACCGATATGATAAAATTATCTACCGATATGATAAAGCAATCCACCGATGTGACAAAACTATGCGTTGATCATGAATCAAAACACCGATATTAGATATAAGACACCGATTGATTTTTCTTATAATTTCGGTGTAAATTATCACATCGGTGGTAATAAAGACCACCGATTACACCGATATGAGAACACCGACGTGAGAAATAACACACTTTTTAGAAAAAATGCATAATATCTAGGATAAATTCAATAACAGTCAATGAAGCTAATTCACTTACTACCTCTGTTAGAACCAAACAACAATAATAAAACTACTCATTACATTAGAAAAATGCAACCACCGATAATAAAAAATAATTGCCCAGGAGCAACTGAAATGGCGTACTTACGTTATTGGCGGGAATATGCAGCGATTTGACACACGTCAGTCTTGACAGCGCACTAGCACACGCTAACGAGGGAAATAAAATTGGGGTGGGGATGCTGTCGGACTCATCGATGTAAAGTTAGGTTTAAATTACTTTTGTCCACCGATATGAGAACATTTTGCAGGAAAAGTACGTTTGTGCCTCTCAGTAATAATAATCGTTAATTATGTAATAAATTTTTGCTATATATTAATAACAAAAATAATATTCTATGAAATAGAATAAGTTATATACTTAACTTACTTATTTTTATTAGTGTATAAGCTTTTTTGTTTGTAAAAAAAGTAGAGGGACAGCACCGATTTAAAAAAATACGAGGTTTATGTATTTATTTCTACCTATGTAATAGTCCTAGGCAAAAAATATTTTTGCCACAACCCAATAACTACCTATTGAATACTAAAAAAAATAATTCAGAACAATATTCCTTTTTTCAAATACGAATTTCACCGAAGACAAAAAAATAAGTCATTTGGGAAATTCACCCAGATGCATAATCCTCTAATCTTATTTTACGCTCAAGCTCAGCTCTCAATCCTCAAACAAAAATAAAATTGTTCAGTCATAACAATATTTTTTGTGTAACCACATAAAAACTATGAAATTATTTGAGTGCACGCGCGTACCGTCAGCATGTGCCAATGGCGCTCGACGTCGCACATTTTATAAAAAACTATTTTTCATCGCACCACTACTCGTATCGAGGAAAACATTCAACGCGTCGCGTCGAATTTTAAACCGAATTATCTCACAAAAAAAGTTCGTCTAAACCGTTTCGTAAAAAAATTCGTTC
This sequence comes from Oligia latruncula, assembly GCA_948474745.1. Lineage (NCBI taxonomy): Eukaryota > Metazoa > Arthropoda > Insecta > Lepidoptera > Noctuidae > Oligia > Oligia latruncula. The sequence goes on from OX419699.1 coordinate 792,118, forward strand.
GAAAACCCATCCGTTCACGTTTCGCTCCTCCGGCCGCGTTTCCGCGCGGTTTCTGTTCAAAAAGTTTGTTTGGACTGTGCGAAATTCGTTTGCTGAACAAATATTCATTTTTTTCGCCGTTCTCTGTATACAGCACTTTGCATTGTTTTTTAAACGGATGTCCTGTTTACTTTTGTCGAGCCACGGTCGCGGTTTTATAGCCGTGTTTATTATGTCTCGTGTATGGCCCGCTTTATTTCGACTTTCGGCCCCGCTCGTCTCTGTTACAGTTTGAAAGATTTATTACATTTTTAATTGTTGCGGAAGCGCGCGCTGTAAACAGTTTCGTTTGATAATGTTTGTACAAGTTTGCGGGATACACTGCTAGATTACTATGTTACCAACGTTCCTAGCTGAATGTACGTTTTAAATGTTGTTTATTTACTCTAATAATTCAGTGCGGTAAACAGCTATACTTTCCGGTTAGCAGGACGATGTTAAAGTTTCTCAGGGATTTCAACCCCAAGGTAAACAGCAAGTCATGAGGTAACAAGTACTGTGCTATATTTAATCCACTTTCTAAGAGAGTTATCTGTCAATCTATGTTGTGTATCAAGTCCTCCACTACTTACTTACCGTTAATCAAAGGAAAGCAGAGATTAACAGAACTGATAGAGAAACTAGATTTACAAAATAGAATTAAACAGTTAGACCAAACCTAAAACCAACAAGATAAGCAAGTAGAATCCTTAAAAACATTGTGTGCGCAATAATATTCAAATAAAATTCAAAGCAGCAAGTAATAGAGTGCGCGATCTGAAGCTCACATAACTATTTGTTACAAAGAAGAGCGGCCGCCATTCCGATCACGTACTCAGAGAGGAATAATATATCCCACGGGAATTGTTATCACCGTCTAATATTAATAAACGCACTCTTTGTGGGATGTGGCGAGAGTTTAGTAGAGAAGAATGAGGGTAGGTAGGGTAGCGCGAAATTAAAATTTTCTTACGTTTTTTGCAATTTGCAGTTCAATATCAGGTGGCCTAAAAAGGCCACTTTGGAGAATCATAAAAGGATAACATTATGAATCATAATATGGGGAAGACAGTCGTTGTTTTTCTATTTTTCGCTGCTTTACGTAGATATAATCACAGAGATTGGGATTGAATTTGGATTGGATTGATTGGTATTTTGTCACAGACAAAAAAAAAATGCTTCACCAATGGGATTTGATACGATTAACTTAACAGTTAACTGTCCATTATGTTATCCTTTTATGATTCTGCCAAAGTGGCCTTTTTAGGCCCCCAGGTTGTATGTTGATCAAAATATGAATCGCAACCGTAACCAACATGTATTTACAGAATTAAAATCACCATTATAAGTCTCTGAAGTTCAAATTGCCCTATTGAATGACTATTTCATGAAATCATCTCATTTGCGGCCAATTATAACTTAGAAAATTGTATTGATGATTCTTATGATTATTATTCTCTAAATACATATTGGCCAGATTTGGCTAGAGACAGGAAAAAATGGAAAGACGGAAGGGAGGCCTTTGCCCTGCAGTGGGACATAACAGGCTCATAATAATAATAAATACATATTCGTTACAGCCGCTAGACGCGAATCATATTTTAATCAATATTCAACCTGACACCAACATGCAAATTGCGAAATAAGAATAATGAAGTGGGCTATCGGGGTCTTAAGTAAATAAAACGGAACGTCTTTACACTACGAAGTATTTAATCAGACTAAAGAAAAGAACACGCTACAAGTTACTACTACTTATCTTAATTTTTCATTTGTTTATAATAAGCTTAACCTACAGTCCTACACATAACTACATATAAGTGTGGCTATCCCTTCGTAAGCTACGGCTAGCGCGCGGCGGCAGTTGGTGGCGAGATGTTTGCCTGGAGAATGCCAATTGCCAAACACAGCATTGGACACCATCATCAGACAGACTGACGGGCTGAAGGAGAAAAACCAGCTAAGGTGAGTTGTCTCATACGTCACCGTATGTCTGTGAACACCGTTAGTTTGTAATCTTACTCGCGAGATTATAAATTTCGATAAATAAATACCTTTATCTAATAAGATTTTTTGTTTTGTTTCTTTTGTAAGTAAGTATTGTTAAATTCTTTTAGAGAAATAAATTCTTGAAGCCGAAATTGTGAACTGTAGATACCATTACTGCTTACAATATAACGTATTAATTTTCGATAGTTTATAATTAATCTATCCATGTCAAATTGTGAACGAACCGGCTCTTACTGACAGTGTTCACAATCTGTCCGATTTTATCACCAGTAATATTGTGCACCGTTCCTGATTTGTCAGTCTTGGCGGTAGGCGAATTGGTCGCAGTAACAAAGCCAGGGCACCCTGACCAAATGGGTTAGGTTAGGTTAGAACTGTGACTAACTGCGAGCCGAGCGAACCAAGCGAGCGTTGCCGCGGCAGTGATTGGCGAACGCTGCTTCCAAGTTGGTGACAGTTATTTGGTTATTTAGGGCAAGGTGTGATCCGTCACCTGCAAGTTTTATACCAGTTCACAATTTATTGGATTTTAATTTTTAGATTATAAAATATTGAAAAATAATGGGTTAAATTGTAAATGATTCATGCAGTTTCACAATTTTTCGATAGCTTATAATGTCGTAATTGTTTTCTTTTGGCTTTAGCAAAAACGAGTTTGCGGATAGCGAAAAAGCTTTTAACCTACTGACCTGTTGGTAGATTATATTTTTAATTCAAGTTGCTTTTGAAAAGAATAACCAGCGGAAAAATAAAACACTTTTTTAACCCAGCAAAATAACGTACATAAAACATCAACCAAATAAAACTAAACCACTCCAAATCATATACATATGTATCAACAACACCTAAACAAATAATATTTTCGTAAAACACTCCGATTCTAAACTAAACTAAACTCATACCTTTCCCAGTTCTATATCGCTATATATTTCAGCCCCGTCCCCTATGCAAAGCTTACTAAGAGGAAAATGCAAGCAAATCTTGGACAAACACTAGTAGTTGGCAAATAAAATCTGTATCGACTAGGAACGGATAGACATGAATAAAATATGTGTGGGTATTCAGTGAAACTGGTTATTGATGATAGACATGTCTCGATGTTCGTGAGTCTGTGTCGGTAAATAGAGATGGTGTTATGGTTTTATTGTGGTGTGCGGAAAAGTGGGTCATTGAATTTGCTTGTTGTTGCAGAATTTTTTATTGAAAGGTTCAATATTTAGGCATCGCATTAATTCTGTGTTTTTTCAGAATTTATTGAATTTGAGATCGTACCGTTGCGTAGTCGTGTAGGTATTATGACCTTTTGCGAAATGGAAAATTCATACATATTCTTTTTCTTAAAGCTCATTATTCAGTAACTCTCAATTACACCTCGAGCCTGCCAGCGATAATAGGACATTAATAGGCCGTTTGCACAATATACTCAGGGCCAGCCGTAAACCACATCAATGTTGCCAGCCTTCCATTATCCCGTACGTATTTATTGCTCGCTGCCCATAATTTCACCTTACTTTAACATTTACGATGTGCCGAGTTAAAATAAAGCCACACTCAATCTGGGAGCGAAATACGAAGGGATCTCAGGCACTCTCCAATATTCAATTTATTTTCTAACAACTACACTGAGTACACGTTCAGTATACGTGGACCTAAGCCCACAGAGCACAAAAGTTCTTACAACTTCGCAGCTAGGAAGCCAGTAGGAACATGTTCTGTGGGGTGTTGTTTTAGGCTGTGGCTGTGGATGCGGCTTGCATTACAAATGTACGCACGAATTCTCAAAGGACGTCCACTGATTGAAAAAGAAAACAGCTTCGCCGCTGTCCGATTGATTCTTTGTGCCCTCGCCGTGTATATCTTGTCTTAGATAGACCGGGAGCTCGGAGCATGAACGGAAATCGATTTCATTTTTAATTTGTTGGAACTATTGTTTTCCAAGTGACCTGTATTCTACAGAGTGCCACGTATTTTGTTACGAAAATATACGTAGGTACATTGTTTTGTTTGTAGTTGGTACGTTCAATTAGAAGTTCAGAATAAAATAGTCGCTAAAGATTAGTTAGATGTTTTCATAGCCGTCAGTAGTTTTCAATAATTATTAATCAATTACTTACTTTTAATATATCTTTCTCTAGACAAAACTCTAGTATTTAATATGTAGAAGAGTTACATCATCGTCTAGAACTTTCCACTCCAATTTGATTAAAACTTGAAAGGTAGTGACAGCGTCATTTAAAGCCACATTCAGTCTTAACGTGTTGCGTTTAACGACCCTGATACCTATAAAGGGTCATCCCTACGCATGCCATAAACCCCTGCTCCATTAATTAGTTTTTACTACTTACATGACATGATTACCTCCCGATAACTCTATTTCAATTAGGCCTTTAAATCAGTATAAAAATATTGGTATGTTTTTTAGCTGTGTAAAAATAGTTATGGTCAAAATCATGTCCGTATTTCAATAAGTCAATTTATGTTGGAAGTTGACAGAAAATTCCACATTTTGAATTCTGGTGGTTATTTTAATGATGTTTTGAAGTTTAATGAAAACAATAAATCAATAATGTCCTCCAGACCGAATTTCGGCCATGGCGATAATCTTAGCGAAGACCCCCCTTCGTCGCGGGAGATATTAAAGTGTAAAAGTGTATGCGCAGACACAGGTGTACTCTCTCTTCTCTCAGTCTCATTGTCCAATGGGAGGGCAATCCGACATGCCCGGAGAGAGATCAGGCGCAGGGCTAACGGCGAGGCACGGGGGTATCACACCGCCAACTTCCAAACTCCGGGCTGTTACTAACAAATTCCAAATGAGAAAAACCCAATAAAACAATAGTCATAGTCAAGAAAACATTGACAAAAAGATGTTTTATAAGCTCAATCATTAACAATCCGCATCAAATGCAACGAGTGACGTCATCAAATTTTTCATAAGCCAAACCTAAATTACAGCAGTATTATTTTATCAGAGCTCTATTACCGAAAACCGAATTACTTAAAACACCAAACAAAGTAAAACAATCCCGGCTCCCAGTCTCTCGCAACGGTTCGTACAAACAGTGTCCGTTCCGGTCTGTTCGTTACGTAGCACTTCTGCACGTCACTCGTTAGTTGTATGCAAAAATACTGAGAATTCTCTACGACTACCACATTTTACTGTATCTGAAACATATTGGGGAAGGTTGGTTTAGAGTTTAGTTAGAATCTAACTTACTTTGTAGTTGTAGGTTTAGAAAGTACAGAATACTAACGTTGTTGCATTCGCAAATGTTCGCGCTCAAACGAAAGGATTTTTTTTTATTATGGTCCCTTGGTTGAATAAAGCGATTTCCGAGACTTCAAAGTTATCTTTTTATATTCTTATTCATCAATTCTAGTAATTGTCTGGACTTAGTCACTTGCCCCCATAATCATGAGTCAGTATCTTCAAAAAATTGTCCCACTATGGATAACGATAATAATGACACATGAAATATGAATACACATCAACCACTCCACACTTGACCCTTGATTCCCAGTAGACACAACTTTTAATAAACGTCAACTGTTCTGAAAATTACTACGTTCATAACACTACTCTAAGCAACACATACGCAAACGTTTCAAATTCCAACAAAGTAAATCTACCGTTTGTAAATAAAGTTTAATGAAAAGTCGACACGATCGTATCAATCCGACAGTTCCCAGTCATTAACGCGGTAATAGGTTAGTATTCCTACGAATCACGGGGCTTTACAATTAAAATCATTCCTCATTTTGTTTGCCAATTTACGAGTAGGTATATGAACGATTTGACTAAATGTTATGTTGATATTACCCGTTAGTTAACATTGGTTGCATTGGTTTAATAACGGGAGCTCTGAGAATATAACTGTTTTGAATTTGGTTTGTTAATTTATCGTGGTAGGTACATACCTAATTATTTAGAACTACAAAAATGCGCGTAGATGCATGATTTCCTCGTTGACATTGAATAGAATAGAATAGAATACTCTTTATTATGTACACCATATAAATACAAAAAACACTCGCACTCGAACTGAATACTCGTTGGGTGGTATAAATAACAATTAGTAAGATAGTTTGTTTTTTTCGTCTACAATAATAATACAGCGATTTTTTTATTATTTATCTATTTATTTAGCAATAATCGTTCTCCTGATGCATGTTTAGGCAAAAACTCATGAAGAGCTGATTTGAAAGCTCTAATTTGCAGATTCTGTTGAAAGAAATCCATCAAAAGAATTTTTCTCATATCAAAAATATCAAATAGGTACTTTAATAATAATTGAATACATTTTTATTATATGCCTTATAATTAAAGAAAATACAGGGACCTGATTCATTTTTCTACTGGAAACAAGTCTAACTCGTCAAGTATATCTCGGAACTTCTACATCATTCTCACTTATACCAAAATAGTATCTAATAATTATTGCTTAAACAATATCAATAAAAAAAATATATACACTTTGATTTTTTAATAAATAAAAGTACTATACCAGTAATAATATACTTTCACTGCGCCAGCGATGCGCGTTCGCCCTGGCTGGAGGCTGTAATTTATTGAAGCATCCACAGGCACGCCTGGTTAAGCAGACGACAACCTCATAGGTTGAACTGCGAGAAGCCACTCATAACATAAAAAAACCGGCCAAGTGCGAGTTGAACTCGCACGCGAAGGGTTCCGTTCCACAAGGCATAAAACACCGTCAAAAACGTTTCTTTTATACCCCTTTAAATTTTAACTTTATTTTATTTTTATTATTTGTTGCTATAGCGGCAACAGAAATACATCATCTATGAAAATGCAACTGTCTAGCTATCACGGTTCATGAGATGCAGCCTGGTGACTGACAGACAGACAGACGGACAGTGGAGTCTCAGTAATAGGGTCCCGTTTTTACCCCTTGCGTACGGAACCTTAAAAAAGATGCGCGCTCAGTACTGAAATGTAAGAGAGCTCTTAAAGTGTGGCTGTTGTGGGGCCTTTTATGTATTTTCTTAGTTGATTTTCAGTCAATTAAGGTGAAGGAAACGTTGAGAGGGAACATAATATGAACTTAATAGAATTGCCATCAGAAATTGTGGCAATCAATGTGGTAAAATTCTTCCATGATTTGGTTAGGAAATGATGATTGAATTGCACAAAACAAAAGTTAATATCGCCCATTTTCTTAACAAAGCTCATCTATATCGCTACCATTCACCAAAAATTTCAATTTTCTAAGACTTGCACATAATTTTTTTTTTTGAGCACAATATCTTTGATCCTTATCATCATCGAAATAAACCGACTTTGTCCACGTATCTCAGTCGGAAAGCAGACCTCAATAACGTCGACTCTGTGCAATGAAGACTAATGTCCCTACTACGGAGCACCTTTAGATCGAGTGCTCACCGCTCAGCATCGGAGACGAGCTGCAACGTCTTTGTTGTGTTTGTCTCAACAGCAGCGTTTGTCTCAACATTGTACTGTTTATATGGCATTCGGTTTACTTATATAGTTTAAAGTATTTAGGGTAAAAGACACTTAAATGATTATGATTGAAAACATATATTATTATGATTGAAATACATTTTAGGGTTCCGTACATAAAGGGTGCCAACGGAACCCACCAACTAAACCTCCGCTGTCCGTCTGTCTGTCAGCGGGCTGTATCTCATGAACAGTAGTACCTAATATGTAGACAGTTAAAATTTTCACAAAATATGTATTTCTATTGCCGCTATAAAAACAAATTATAAAAATGCAATAAAATTAAAAATTAAAGGAGGTCTCGTGAATATAGGTATGTAATGTTAATTATAAGGTACGGTGGTCAGGAACCCTTCGTGTGCAAGTCCGACTCGCACTTGGCTGGTTTTTGTATCCTACGCTCCCGCTTACCTACTTGATCAGTTTATTTGACGATTTGTTACTCAAAACATCCTCTACACAGGAGAGAATATAAGTTTACATTTTACTTCTGACACACATTATGGAAACTACGAAAAGTATGTTATAGTTGCATAGATAGTAGATATGTTGTGTACCTAATAAATATACATTCGATATCACCATAAACCCTTGAAATAAATTCGCACGTCTGACCTGTTTCATCGCATTGCCGTCCAACACACCACTTGTGTGTGTATGTTTATTGCAAAAACTGTCTCCCATTCGGACATTTGACTTTGAGCTTTGTCGTGATGAAGACACAGTGACCTTCTAGTTGGGTGATGCAGGGCAGCCACCGGCCATCCGGGCAATACTTATGGCTGTCCATTCTGTCAATATTGTGGGGAGTCAAGAGTATTTAAATGACAATCGCGTAGGAATTTCGTTTACAGCTTCAAAGGATTGTTTGAAGTAATCTACATCCGTTACGAGACTATTTATTACTTAACTGCTGATGCTTTCGACTTGTTTTATTGGTCTTTAAAAATGTCCTTAGTTGCCAGTATGGTTATTAAAAAAAACTAGTGCGGTGAGTACCTACCCGCTATTCGATACTCGCAAGCGCGCATGGAGCAACGCTTTTTCGTTACGTGACGACTTCTACCAGTAACGAAAACACTCCTACCGCAAGCCGAGAAATATAACTCCGTCCAAAAAAAAATGGCATTCGAACGAGATATAAAGATTTTAACTTGATTCATGAAACGTGAAGACTTTCCCATATAACACTTAACAAACAACATATATTACAACAGTAGATCAGTATTATCCTGGATAATCAATCAGACAAAAATAATACAATATTGATCTACACGTGTGGTTTTTTTTTAAAGCCTCCGTGTTATTGTTAGCGAACTCCGTGAGGAAAAGAAGTAAAGATTACATTCCAAGCAGAATTTGATATAAAAGAAACACAATATATTATGATCAGCTTGTATCCTCGAGAAGTCGTAACATTTGAGTGAGTGGAATGTTTCTGCACGTGTAGATAGGAAATTGGTTGAGAATTCTTCGCTATAAACTTATAGCGAACTGTAAATGGTCCATTATTATTTTAACCCTTTCCATTTTATGTAGGTACCTATTATCTTAGCTCTTATGTACAAAACCTACTAAGTAATGATAAACAATGCCTGAAAAACATTCAGCAGCATTGAGGCTGATGTAGACGAAGATGGGTGGCAGGACGGAGGTGACTCCAGACAGAATTGGTCCTCAATAGCATAAGAATGGAAAGAAGAAAGAGAGGCAGTGGCCCTGAAAAGATACGACAAGATCTAAAAATAACAACAAAAATCTAATAATAGCTTTTGAAAAGTTTTAGTTCTCTATTCGATTCAATAACTTACACAGCATAATCAGCCTATAATTTTCCCACTGCTGGGACACAGGCGTCCTCTCTGTGAGAGGGAGTGGGCCGTAATGTACCAGGCGGGCCCAGTGCGGGTTGGTACATAAATAACCTACACAAGAATAGATAATATTAAGTTACATAATCCTAACCTTTAAATGAAGTCATATACAAGTATTGATTAAAATAGAACGTGAATAAATACTTTATCATTCAATTTTTATCTCTAGTGACATCCTTGTCTTTCCTGTTTCCCTAACGTGACCCAAATTCTGATGATGGTATGAATTCAGTGCAAAAACATATTGAAATTAAATTCCGCACGAGAGGTAAGGTATGGCATCTGTCAGACACTACGGTAAAAGTTTTTGTCGTTCCCGTTTACTAGGGGCGTAGTGTATTGGATTTAAAAGCTATTGGATTTTAGAGTAAAATATATTTGTCTGAGTTTGGTGTATTATATTGTAACAAAGAAAACCCGTGACGTACCTTTACACATTTCTAAATTCAATTTAAGCGGCAGTAGATTTGTCATTCTGAGAAAACATCGATATGCCAACAAGTTTAAAAACGCATAATATCAGATTTGTATTAATAAAAAGAAATAAACAATCGACATTTGTATTAATAAAAAAAAAACAAAAAATCGCACTTCCTATAAAAAAATGACACGGACAAGCCAATCATACTAAAACACCCCTCCAAGATTCTCCTCATGGGACAACGCCAATCCCTAACTCGAAATCTTCACGACATTACCACAGTAAATAGATCTCCAAATTAACAGGCTAAGGAAGAAGCACGAAACAAGGGGGAAGAAAAAAAACAAAAAAAAACTGTAAACGTTTCATTGAAATACATAAAGGCCCACATCAAAATTCACTTTGCTCGCGGGAGGCGCAATAAAAGTCGTGGGACGGGAACTGACGCGCGCTGAGCCTGTGATAAATAAAATAAATGCCCGTCAATCTGATCAGGGAGATCTTTACCATGACCCCAAGATCGATACTCCACACTGTTCTGATTACATTGCTGGTTTAATACCAAATGACGAAAGTAACATTGAAGAAGATAAGCAATGGAATGGAGAAGTATGTTTTGTTGCAGCTATTGTCAGTTGTGTAGAGGATTTTTTAGATGGGATGGCTTCAAGGGTTTTGAAGCAGTATCTTGGGGATCCTGAGTAAGCTATTGTTGTACTAGAGTTTGTAAACGATATTTGTTCGCAGACTAATGCAAACAATGTGATAAAGTTGGAGTTGTTTGAGAGATCAAAGATTTAAAATTTATTCTTAACAATGAACGTTGAGGAAACTTTTTAAATAATTCATCTGAGTAATGAAATAAGACTTGTGATAGCGAAATTTATGTTGTTCATTTATTGTTACTTTATTATTTCTTTTTGCTTTCGTACTGATAAAACCTGGTAAAATAAAATTGTAAAAGCAAGTTCGAAAGAATAACTTCCAGTCTGGTTAACAACAGGAAATACGGTAATTGTAGGCAATAAACACTATTTAAAATATAACGGAATATAATTATTTTATGTTAATACCAGTTCGTTGAAAAATTTTATGGAACGGACTATGAACTAAGTCAAGTTCACTGTTCCATTAACTTTCATTGGAGAGATTGAACATAACTGGTGAAATGTGGGTCTACTCGTCGTACACCTCTGCCTAATCCTTCGGTGCATACAGGCGTGATGGTATATGATGTGTGTAACAATTTTAATAAACAAACCGATTTTAAACAAAAGGTGTTTTCGTATAACCAAAACCGCGTCCGTTGTTTTTTTATAAAATAGAAAGAAAGAAAGAAAATACGTTTACTTACGGCAATCATGACGCATAATAAGAACACAAACATCACATTCACGCAAAATGGCGCAAAATGCTATTTTTATAATTCACAGGAGTTTGTTCCAGCTCTTAAGTTTTATTAAATTGAAGCATGTTTGATCATCGAGATAGGTACTCGTATAGAAACATTGATCGCTTTCAACTTTATGTTGATAAAGCTAGAAGTTCTATCAAAACCCAAAGATAAATCGACCAACTTTTAATAGACTCCAATATTTACATGTCAAATATAAAGAGTTTGAACAAAATTTCAATCCGTGTAAGATATTGTACATCAAATTTAAACAAACACCAATTCGGGCCATGAATAATACATAGAGGAGGTCCGTCGATCCTTTCACTGCCTATCGATATACGCAGGTTGGGAACTGCCAACTTAGCCGCTGCACTTGGTGAAAACCTTATCCTTTAGCACTAGAGTTGAAAGTTGAAAATCCTGGATGCAGCATACTCGAGTTCACATTTTCAGTTACAACATTCTTGCTGCATTCCAAATAGATCTTATTCCACTGAAATAAGATTGGAGGCGGTGGTTTTCGGGTGCACATTTGTCGTGGTTCATATTTTCCCTAAGGACGACTTCAGTGTTAGGTTTATGGTAATTTTTAGACCTCATCCGGTTATTATTGCTGGCTATTAAATTCCCGATTGAGATGTTTCTATAAAGATCTTTTTGCTTTCATTTTTAGATCAATTCCAAAAAATATATTGTGGATTATTTTCTGGGAGATTTCTTTTCTAATTTATTTACATTGAAATGGTGGATTGGATCGTTTATTGGAGTTAGTTCATAATTGGTGTTCGTTGGAATTTCTGTCGCACGTCGACAAATGTTCCGTTTCGCAGTTCTCACTTCCTCGGTGATATTGGTCGGGGTTCTCGTCCATTGATCGTCGTGGCACCTGAGCAGTATTGCCTTAAGTGGTGCGGTCATCGCGTGACCGCCCGCCGTAATTGCCTCGCAGACAACGCTATAACGTCCTGCCGACGACAGGCAATTTTACTGCACCCATGTTTGATTGTTTTTAGTACCTAAATGACTGTGATTTGACCGCATGCCAGCAACGTGTCGTAGTTATTTTGGAGGTGAAGTTATGTTATCGGATGTGTTGGTAGCATTTTGTTAAGTTAATGCCAAAATTTGCTTAAAGCAATAATAATTAATCTATATAAATAAAGGGGGGCCCGTGGCTAAATAATAACAGCCGCACAGGTCGATCGATCAGGTTAAGCTACGCTTGCCGCGGTTGGTCTCTGGATGGGTGACCATTTTTACATACCGTTACCCCTCCGTGCCTCGGAAAGCACGTTAAGCCGTTGGTCCCGGCTGTCATTCGTGGATCTTTGACAGTCGTTACGGGTAGTCAGAAGCCCGAAAGTCTGACAACCAGTCTTACCAAGGGGTATCGTATTACCCAGTAACTGGGTTGTGGAGTTCAGATAGGCAGTCGCTCCATGTAAAACACTGGTATTCAGCTGCATCCGGTTAGACTGGAAGCCGACCCCAACATAGTTGGGAAAAGGCTAGGCAGATGATGAGATGATGATGATAAATAAAATTCAAAGTCCTAACTGACTGACTAATATTCAACGCACAGCCAAAACCGCTGCGCTGGTCCTAGAGACATGAAATTTAGAGGGTGTGTTCTTTGTGAAGAGTTGGTATCCACTAAGAAAAGAGGAGGAGGGGAGGGTGAAATTTCACGCGGACGAAGTCACGAACAGAAGCTAGTATAAACATAAAGTGCAAATGGCAAAGGAATTCAATATTTCCGTGTAAGTGATGGATATTTAACTCTTCCATGGAAATAAGGAAAATATCTTACAGATACAAAAATATATAATCCGATGACGTAGGTATCTGTTTTCATTCGCGCTATTTACAACTTCTGATGAATCAGGCCAAAACCATTCCTATCAGATTTACGTCAATGATGCTAGAGGAATACTTTACCAAAACACTAACAAATATAAAACCCGTCCAACAAGCCAAAAACTAACCGATTAAAGTTCCCCAGATATTGCAGCAAAACATAATCCCAGCAATAAAGGGGAAACGTGTTTAGTAGTTCAAAAGATGAGATTCCGAAAGATAGCAGTTACTATAGGGTAGCGTGTTCAGTGCCCATTGTTCAACAGATCACTATCGCGCACTAAGTAGTACAGTTGCTAGTCTAACTTAGTCTGGTTCTGTCTTTTAACGTTTTAGAAGTATTGCTGGCGCTCGTAATTTCTTGTTCGTTTTGTTGGCTGCAAGTTGGAATATTCCTTCTTCTTCACCGTTGGTTAAATAGGTCACCTGATTAAATAATAATAAAATAGTAACGTAAGGTTTGCAGGGCCAACACGGCCTGAGGTCGCGCAAGGCAGGGAGGTTTGGAAGGAAAGAGGGAGGCTTTTGCCCAGCAGTGGGACACAATATAGGCTAAAAAATTATTGTGTCGTTGTATCTGTATTTTAGTTTTTTGCCACCGAATTCCGAAATTAAAGTTAATTTTCATTTTGTTATGTTTTTTTGGAAGTCGATTGTTTTTTTTTTTGTAATTTATTTAAGTTACAATAGTTTAATGTCAACTGCTCATCACCTTTACAAAATATTGCATTTCCCGATGCAGGGACGTTAATTGTTGAGGAGTTCTCCTAGTAAGATCCAAAAGAACTGGAGCAGATTAAGAAGTCACCATCAGCTCCACTTCACCATACGCATTATGACAAGCACAAATTGCTTAGCAACCACATTAAAGTAGGTACCTAATCAAATCGCAACCCGTAAAATACTTATTATTGAGTAGCTCCGATGGCCATCTGTAGTTTTCATCATCAGTTCCACTTCACCAAATGGTGCTTTCCGAGAGCAAATGCACGAATTACTATAAAAAATACCCATATCGCCATAGGTGTGCTTATACAATTTGAGATTTTGATCCCCTCATCAGATTCCGCCTTGGTGATAATGGGACCTCGGGAGCATACCCTTTCAAACAAAAAAATATTTTTTTAAATAGGTCCACAATTGACGAAGAAATCGGTGAACATACATATAACCTCCTCCTGTTTGGAAGTTGGTTAAAAGAAGAATTTGGCTTAACTACAAACTGCCTTAAAATAATTAAACTGCAGCCCACTTAAAAGAAAAGTCCCACAAAAAATCACCCACTATTTTCAACACTCGCCACCTCCCAGGATGCACTTAGCAGCTCAGCAGTAATGAGCGTAGATAACATGAGTGATAACATCGGTAGTACTGAACGAAGCTCTGGCGGAGACTAAACTGAGGAGTTTCGGGTTAAATGGCTAGGTGGGTCTAGTCACGTGATGGTCATGTAAATTATACCAACATGAATTTAAGTAGCTAAACACTGTGACACTGTTAAGGCTGCCGCAGACTGACGCAACGCGACTCTAGTAGAATAATTTCCAGGAAGTTTTCATAGAAGTTTTCATTTACGCCTATCGCCCACGTCGCTACGCAAAAATAACGTGTTATGTCGTGTACCTACCGATCGGCATTGGAATACTAGTGGTGTGAAATTCTAGCTACTCTTTGATGTCTTGAGTTTACTTATTTATTTCTTTAATTAAAACGGTTAAAACTATTTACAGAAATTAAAAACACAGTTTGTATAATGTCGTAGCCAACTGGTTTAGCCGTTTAGTTAACTGCCTAGCCTTTTAAGTAAACGGCGGCTGTTCAACTAACGGCCTGAATGATATTCAATATTATATAGTTTAGGTTGGAACTGTAACCAATCACGCGAGAGCCGAATTGGTCACAATAACTAAGCCAGCGCACCCCGACCAAATGGGTTAGGTTAGGTTAGAACTGTGATCAACCGCATGCGAACAAAGAGAGCACTACTTCCAAAGGCCAGGCGGTTAACTAAACGGCTAATTTAACCAGTTGGCTGTAAATAAGATAAAATATAAAATCATCAAGTAAAAAGTTAACAACACTTTAATAATTCCCTCTTATAGTACTTCTGACGTGCCGACAAAATCTTCATCTATTCGTCCGCAAACATATCGTTTGTTGGATTAGAGTCCAAGACTTGAAATCGCAAAAAAAAAACAGCTGTTCCCTACATTTATGTTCGCTTATCTCGTCAAAATGTAGGGAACAGCTGATTTTTTTTTCGCGATTTCTGGTTTGGCCCCATAGTAAAAGTTGTTCATAATGATGAGTACAATAACCTCTTAAGAGGTTTTGGGTTAATTCAATAACACCTTGTCTAATTCAATGTACAAAAAAATCATAAAGTTATGTTATATTAATAAAAATGTCTAAAGTACTTACATCATGTAAACAATCGGCAACATCATAGTAGCATTTATTTATTAAAAGTTTCTTCATGCTTTTGTTAAAACTATTAATATTCAAATCTTTGTATGCCTACCAAAGGCATACAAAGATTTGATCTTGGTGTAAAAACGACATGCACAGTACAACATTTAAACACCGAGTAAAGTGTCCGTCACCCCAAAATTTCTAGGAGCGTCACCCACTCCCCGCCAAGTGTCCGTCACCCCTAGGAGCGTCACCCACTCCCCGCCATGTTCTCACCTGCAAAAGGTATTGATTTCTAATAAGGAAGTTTTGCACGAACTCGCCTACTTATCGGAAACGTCTCATTAACCTCCGAGAGCCAGTAACTTAAATGTCAACATGGCTCTCATACTCGTAAAAAAATAATATTACGTTTATTACCTACTAACATAAAACCAGTAGACTTTATAGTATGTTTAAACGCCCACTATTGTGAAAAGTTCATCATCATAGCATAATCTTAATCAGCCTTTAATGTTCCCACAGCTGGGACACAGGCCACCTGTCTGTGAAAGGGAGCGGGTCCCTCGTCTTCGAATTTTTGGTTTTAGGACATAACGATTTCCTCACAAAGTGGTCCTTCGCCACTTTGTTATGTTTGTCTATGCCAATATGCCGTTTTTTTACTAAATCACCATAACTTTTCGAACCATTAAATAATTATTTATCACCTAGCTAATCTCAAACTACATCCGCGATTCCTTGAAGGTCTAATGTTAAGGAGCTAAATAATTTAATAGGAGTTTCTCGTATTGAATGCCGCTCAACGACTCTCGGGTTAATTTGTGGGAGGAGAGCTCAACAACTAAACTCCCTACCTACCTCGCGAGATGTGGGGGAAGTGGAAAATTTTGGTATGGTCTAATGAAAGAAAATAAATAAATAAAGCTTTTTTTTTACATACTTTTAACAGTCAAAGCGAGATTGATAATAATTGGTTTTATACTTTATGTCATAAGACTATGTCATAACCCGTGTCATGGTCTATCAGAGTGCCAAATTCATTCCGTCATTAATTCGTGAAAGGTAACAGACAGACATAGTTAATTATGATATTTAGAAATATGGATTATATATTAATCATAAATAATCGGATACTAACTTTCTATTTTCGGTTTACCTATTCCTATAATATAGAAACCATTGCAAAAATCTAGAATATGGCTTTATTAATCATGAATACATACACACCAAAAAAATCAACGATAAACTCACAGGTAGCACAACATAAAATCCACAAAAAAAAATCATAGAACATTGTTCACTAACTACCTTCTCCCCGTCCACCGGCCCCGGTGCTCAATCCCTAACTTCGGAATACCATTGAATAATTCCTATCAGCAGGAGTACTGCCAACGTAACGGCGGCGGTTTAATATTTTTCTGCGGTTGGCCTGCTTGCTTGTTAGTATGAAGCCTGCATAAGTTCATTGTTGAGAAAAGTTGTAGTACAGAATACGTGAACTGTTTTCAGTAATCGCAGAGCACTCGTAGTGTACTCGCAGTGTACTCGTAGTGTACTCGTAGGAGTATTCGAAGTATTCAAATGATGGAGAGGAATGGAAATAATAACTTACCTTCTAATTAAACCGGAACTAGCGACCTGCTAAAATCAGTTTGCTTGTCTGAGCTGTCACTCAGACAGACACGAAAACTGATTTTAATTCATAATGTATAGATATAGATACAGAAGTGCACACGGACATGCTGGTCTTGGTTCCCGTGACGAAACGTGAAGGCGTATTGACTAATAGCATTTTTTATTGTTTTGTTATAATTATGTTTAAAATTTCAACCTAAATTACCTTAACTACTAATTACCTTAATTACTACCAACCAGCACTGGGCCCGCGTGGTGGATTATGGCCCACTCCCTCTCACAGATAGGAGGTCTGTGTTCCAGCAGTGGGAACGTTATAGGCTGATTATGCTCATGCTTGACAAATTCCGCCATGAAATACGGTTTGGTTTCCTTTTCACTTACAGCCGAATCTTGCTTCAAATTAGTATGTATTTAAAAAGGGTTACCAGAATGCAATGATTTACATAGTTTTGAATGCAACAACCACAGATTCCTTTCCAGCCATCCTTCATATCCACACAACAATAGTTTATATGCAAAACAGCTAAAATTCAACTTGACTGTGTCGTCAGGACAGGTTGGTAAAGCTAAAAGTTAATAACAGTCTGTTGTTTGTGCGAACTATAAACCATTACAGTCTGTGATTGTTTGTTTAACGACTACAAAATAATATGGGATTAGTCTACGGTCGCTATCAGGGAGATTTTGTGGATAATTTGAGGTGGCCTCTGAGAGGCACGGATACTGCAAGTGGTGCTTATTCGCGAAACGTTTTTATCTATCATGGGTGGCAGAGGCTCAATAAGTACCTAATTAGACGTAGTTAATGTGCACAGTGTACTTACATACAATAGATTTGATATGAGAATAAGCTGGTGTTACTTATGATTAAACGAGAGTGAAATTTACAAAGTTTTACAAACTTACTTTTATGTAATCTAGGGTTGAAAATTTTTGATAAGTCTGACTGTTCTGTCCATCCAAAGTTGTCTGAAATCAGAAACATCGCTGAAAGCGATAATACCTTTATAGCGGAAACATCATTACTTTATTTTGCCTCTTTCAGAACGAAAATACTAGGCAGACTTACTTTCACCGTTTACACCTAAAATGATCACATCTTATATGCACCTTAATCTGTGGCCACTTAAAGCTATGTCCACACGCGCCAACGTCACGAGTCGCGAGCAAACACCGCGGCCACCGCAGCGCTATTACATACATTTATACGTGTGCAGCGATCCTAACGGACACTGTCACCGCAAATCAGTGCGCTATGGACGTAACGTGATTTTTGTGGGCGTCGCGTGTGGCCCGCCTATCGGGTTCTACCTCGAATTTGTAGTTGGAAACTAGGATTTTTATATTGGTGTTGTTGGAGGAATGAAAAAAAATTGTATTCTAGATTTTTCGCATTAAAAAAAATCTTATTGTAAGCTAACAAAGTACCTACTACTTGTGATTAAGTCTTATTAAAACAACTGACTGATTAAGACTAAAAACAACAGACTAAATAAAAATTAAAGTACGAAAAGCGTAATCATTTTCATATTTGTTATTGTTTTAAAATTGTCAAAGAGATACACAAAACGACATTTTAATTATGTTTGAGCTTTTATAAAATGTGCTGTGCGTGCCATCGCATTCAATTAAAAAATCGTTTAAAATCCATTTGACTGGAAAAAAAAATAGGCATTCGATCAACACACCTACAGCAAGAAATTAACTCTTCATGTGAAGTAACCAGCTCAATATTTCCCATCAAATATAAAAATGTGGGCACACATCGCAGGTTCGCACATAAATCGCGGCAATCTGAAGTGTGCCGTACAAAGCGCGCGATGAGTAATGTGCACCGCGCCTTATCGAGCCACCGCGAGCCTTCAAGTAATTACTGCAATTAATACACAAGTGAAAAATAGGCAAATTATGATGTAAGCATACAAAATAATGTGGAAACTGGACTTTTGAACTTCACTGGTTTATTAGCATTGTACCTATAAAAAAAATGTGTATTGCAATTACCTACTTACATAAAATGCTTTACACACATGACTTGGAGATCACATTTTAAGCAAGGAGATGCTTGTGTTAGGTGACTCCGCTCTACCATAATTATATGATTATAACGGCAGTTGAAAACCTAAAGCAAAAAAATCAAAATAAAATAAAACAATAAATAAAGTAAAAAGAAAATACAATAAAAACAAGCCCGTTTTAAATTCAATAAAAGTTGGAAGCAGGCGGGAGCCATACCATTTTTATTATATTTTCAAATTCAAATGGGTCCCGCCTGCTTCCAATTTTTATTTAATTTAAAATGGGCTTGTTTTTAGCTTTTCAGTTCTTTTAACTTAAGTTTTTTACCGCAGTCGGGTTTTTTATTTTTTTTAATAACTTTTTTTTATTTCCTGCTTTTTAGTTTACAAATGTGAAAGATTTCGCTGACGATTTAGTTCTTGGTACGTGTTTTTTACGATTTGTCACTTCGAATTACTTTTAACCATATTAGTTGTACATATTTTTGTAATCATCTTTTAAAGCCCTTTATTTTGATACCCCACTCGATAGGTTATGAGAAAAAAAAAATATTTTGAAGACAGAACATTGCGCCAAAAATAGGCCATTTTTTATTTTCACTAACGTCATGTCTTTAGTGACACACCGGACTAAGAGGAATCGATTGACGTGTGAATCATAAAAATCGGCCCAGGCGTTTGGTCTGTATAGTGCTTCAAAGGAACATACAAACATACATAGGCTGATGAACACATTACCACTCCTTTGCGTCGCGCAGTCGGGCATTGTGATATGAGTTAGTTTAAGTTGAGTTTTTTATTTAATATTATTTATTTGAGTTTTTATTAGTTTTTAGGTTTTAGTTGAGGTTTCGGTTAGCCCCCCTTTTTTTTTTTTGAAAGACGGAAATCATCAAATGAGGGGTCCCACTCTGGGTGGAGCGGAAGGTAGTGTCAGACTCTTACTGACTAAAACCCACCCGTGTTCCTTTGTTAGCCCTTTATGTTCCGGGGTAGCGGTAACCCTTTCGGACAATCCCGCTGACCCGGCAGGCTTCGGCCCACAACACCCCTTCACTATTGCTGACATCTTTATTAGTTTTTATGTTTTAGTTTAGGTTTAGGTTGGCCCTGCGACAATGTCTTGGGATCGGAAGAAGCCAGGCACATTTTCCTCCACTAACAATTTCGCTACCGCAGTTCGATTTTATGGAAGCGATGATACCAAAGCCTCAATGTCGTCGTAGGTTAAATATTCGTAAGCCAATCAGTCACAGCTAGTTTACAGTCACGGAGTTTCAGAGGATAGATGTGTAACTCTGTATTCAGAAGGTTGTATAGTAAAAGTGATAAAGCCATTATGAAGTCGCATAATGGCTTTATCACTTTTGACAACAATTTCCACTGAATTGAAATTTCAGTAAGGTTGATACTATCGAACTTTCAAATATACAAAAAGACCTTGTCATTTTATGAAGTGCAAGTGACATTCAACCTTAAAGTGATTTTAATGAATGACAACGACTGGTCGTCTATAAAAAAATAAATGTTATAAGTGAAAACGTAATTTTGGGTCCAGTAAAGTAAAATGCTATTATTATCCAAAATGATGTCTATATCTCTACAAAAAATATTGCGTCTTCACTTAGGTAAAGAAAGATTAAATAATACTTTAGTGAGGGAAAGCACCTATGAATATAAATAGCTTTTAGTATGGGAGCAACTCTAAATTTGTGAAATAAGGCTGTTACATAAATTCTAGTTTAGTAGGGAGTTATTCCTATCAAAGGGATTTTTTTCCAGACTTTTTGGGTTGCTCTTATAATAAAAGCTTGTTAATGTCATTGCCCTGTTTGTGTATACATAGACATTAAAGAGTGTCTTTTCACCCCCTAAGAACCAAAAACTGAAGGCCTAATCTCGAACTTAAAAAAGTTTAAAAAAATGTTTTCAAATCACAAACTCTTATCCGCGACAATCAATGTCAAAATCTTGTCAAAAATGAAATTTTTTTGACAGATCGAAACTGAGATTGGAATGCGAACGTTCCAAAATACGGAAATTACCCCTTTGTTGTCGGACAAATATATCATCAATTTAGTACATTTGTTTTTGACACAGTGAAATTAATTTCCAAATCGGCGTGTTAGCATCATTAGCGACTGCCATTGTTTGAAACAGTGCTGAGTGATGCGTCATCACATTACTATGTTAATCGTCGGATATGTTGATCGTCATTTTTAATTTAGTCGATTGCAATAGCTTTGTAGCAATCAATAATGATGTGTCGATTTATCTTCAATTTTCATGAAACGTGTACATTTTTGAGAAATAATGTATAGTACTTATAATTACATCTACATAATACGCTGAAGTACCTACAGTGAACCTAACCATCCCATCCATGCCTTTAATATTGATTACGTTAATTATTTCCAAGTAATGACTTGCTATATCAGTAACATTTATACTTCATTTGAGGCTTCCGCAATTAATTCATAGTAATAATTACTATGATAATGATGTATTTAACCGGCGAAATCCTGTTGCTACATCTGGTTTTAATAATAACACCAAATATATTTTATTCATTACTAGCTCCCCGCGGTTTTACCCGCATAAGTCTCGATATTAGTAGGAATCCTTTTTCTGTTTAAGAGCGTTTACGCCGAACGTCATTTCATACAAACTTTCAAGCCGCTGTTTTCCGAAATGAATGAACCGATTTTAATGAAACTTCATACGCATAAGCAGGATACAAAGGTCTAAAAAGTTAGCAGAGAACATTTTTGCAAAATAGTTTTACAGCCAAATTAGACCGATTTTAAACTTTTCATAGAAACAGAGATTTCCAGTTATCTTTTTTTAAATAAGATATTTCGAAAATGTTCTCTATTAACTTTTTAGACCTTTGTATCCTGCTTATGCGTATGAAGTTTCATTAAAATCGGTTCATTCATTTCGGAAAACAAATGGCTTGAAAGTTTGTATGAAATGCCGTACGGCGTAAACGCTCTTCAATAATATAAAAGTCAATTATAACGAAATACGTGTTCAAAATATACAAATCCAAAAATAATGTCCACAAAAGGTGAAACTCAAATAACTTTGTTATTATTTGCCCTTCGTTGAACGTACGCGGCGCGGCACGGCATATAATTGACTCCAAAAGCCGATTTGATCTTTTGGGAAAATTGGTTTTCCATAAAGAAGGCGCTGTCTGACCTGTTAATATCAGTTAAGGAAATTATTTCGGGACTTAATGAAATACAGTGTAATGTACGAGTGTTTGGTACTTGATGCTGATGAGTTTGACTTCAATAGAGGATTAAGTAAGAAGTGTGTCAGTTCAAGGGGATCTCTTTTACTTAAGAGTCAACTTAATTATAATGTATTCTGTGCGTGCCTAGAGGCCATTAATTCGGACTTTTTTAAAATTTACCAGGAGCTTTTGTATCCTTTTTGGGCCTCGGGTTATATCTGTCTAGAGTATTGCTTGTTCAGCGAGTTAATGACGTGAATATTAAGATTCCACCCATGTAGGTACACTGAAAGAAATAAGCAGTAAATAAAAATGAAAAAACATTGATCTGAACTACTTTAAACAGTTCCATAAGAGTTCAAAACAGTATTTTTTACTGATCCGAAAACAGTTAACGCTTGAGGCAAAATGTTACCATCATGACAGTAAACTTTAACGTTTTAATTTTAACGTGTTTTTCAGTAAATCATTAAACGTTACTGTTTTATCTTTTATTGTTTTGCAAACATTTCTTCTTACTGCAAAAAGTCAGTAAGTCTTAATGAAATTGGTTTATTGTGGTGTAGTAAGAAATTATTTTTTTCAGTGTACCGTGTGTGTGTGTGTAGTGTATATAGATAATTATAAACCTGTTCAAAAATGTAAAATATAACGTTCTCAAATCACTCTAGTGAGAATTAAATAATAAGTAGCTGCGACAAATAACCTACACAAGCAAAGTGGCTTTTTAGTTTGATGGGAACAAAGTGGTGTCTAGTTCATTATATTATGCATATTTATTTCATAGTGTCTTCTACTTAATACCTCAGAGACAAACCTGAGACATATAACTCTAAACTTATTTAATTTCGTCAGCAAACATCAAAAGTTAGTCTCCAAATATGAATAATAAAATCTAAATTATAAAGTAAGGAGCAAACACGAGCTATTTCGCAATCAACTAAAACACTCATTTAAATGGAAACTTATTAAAAAACGTCTGTCACTAAAGTTCAAAAACACTCCTTATTCATTAACTGTTGAACAACAAAACAGTTTTAAGTCAGGATTCAGAGCGAGCAGAATGTTGCTGGAACTCTTTTATACTTAAAGTCAAAAAGTCAGAGGAAAGTAGAGGGCGATGGGATGTTTATTTTATATCTCAATTAATTAGCGTGGCTCGTAGCGAGTTTAATCCCGTATTCATGACGCAGACTTAATAAGTGAGTTGATTCAAATTGCAAAACTGCTAACTCAACAGGCGACTGTGTCGGACGGTGTGCCATGTTGTGGCAAGACTGCTTGCAGCAATTTTTTATGCGAGGATTTCAAATATCATTCTTTAGGGTTGTTCGAGAAAAATGCGTTTGAGAATTTTAGAATTGTATCAAATGAGTACTTATTTAACAGCAATGGACCGGCTTACGGCTGAAATGATGATGATGAGTATTTGTTCTATGTTTTAACAACCACAACACAAAGTTTCATAAGCATTCTGAGGTCAATAAAAATATTGCTCATGGGAGTTGAATAACTGGCAGCAAAACCAACGAATTCCGACGGATGTCAGTAGTGGTACCGCCCTAATATCGCACAACACCACAAAGGAAGTTGAAGGTAAAACAAACTAGTAGCATGGTCCTCTACTTTTTGCTAACAAAGGCTCACAGAGAGCTTAATTTCCGTATTTGCGACATATTTGTATGTATGACAGTGTTTGTATTCTGTACTCGACGTATTTTGGTTTTGTGAATTCAATCCCTGTGCGGAGGTGCAAATGACTGTGTTGTCCTCATATTCAGGTCATGTCAGAAACATAGAAAACCTGCTGTTTCTAGCTGCTACAATTATGATATTTCTCTACGTGTTTCGCATTTCATGAAGTTTCGAAACATTTTCAGAAATATCGATTTTGGTGCAACTTTGAAGGGAATAAGCCAAAGATCGTCAAAGTATGCAAATGTCGCCCACTTTAAGGACTGATACCAAAAAATACCAACAAAAATCTACATAAACACGTCTCAAATTCAAATTCACGATCGCCCCCAGAATACCCAAAAATATTAAGAGGCCTAAACAAAATTGTCTCTAACCTAATAGTGTGGACCTCCTTCGGAATCGTGGCGGTGCGTGACGACACCGAATTGTGCGCACCTTCCGTTAAATTTGCTCCGACAATAAGGCCCAGGGGAATCGGCCCTGCGAACACCGTATGATATTATCCCGGAGTGACCCTCAATCTACCAAAACATTGGCGTAAGACAGGAGAGGACAGAGATTTATAGAGGTTTTATATCACCAGCGGTTTTGACCCTTCTTTCGCGTTAGTAACTGCCCAACGTTGACTGGAACTCGACTGAAACTGAGGAAATAAGATGAAATTAAAAAGATTTATTTAATAAATTCTAAGCATAAATTAAACCAGCCGCACAAACACAGATGGATACGTACAAATTAATCACAATCTTATTATCAACATAAATGACAACAATGATCTAAGCAATTATACAGAAGGCATCAGTATTCATTTGTATAACAATCGCATCAATAGTTATCACTGACGGAGGTGATTATGTAGATACCACTACCGGACATAACCTACTAGTCACAGCACTAATTTATGGTATCGACATCCTAAATTGTCGTGTTTATAGTGATGTCCTTTATTCTACGATCTATGTCTTCCGACGTACAATTTATGCAGATAGTTAGATTTACTAGCACACCTGGTGCCTTGTCTAGCTTTATATTGCTCCCGACCACCAAGTTGAATCAAATCTGTTCGCAGTAGTAACTGCTGCAGATTCAATTGCTCATAGACTCGATAAGATTTCGAGAAAATATTTCCATTATCAGGCTTAGCCAGGCTTAGATTATAAAACGAAGGAGGAAGTCAATTCTGAAATGACAGATAATAGTGTTCCAAAGATATTGGGATATGTGCGGGAGGATGATGATGACCAGGTTCAGTCAAAGGTTTGATTATAGATCTTTCTTGTAATGAGGAAGCTACATATGTCTGTGCCCATTATGATAATTATGAATAATTAAAAAATATCAATATAACAGGACTATTAGAAGTAGCAGCATACAAAACGTTGCAGTTAGCCCAAGCGTTCTCTTGACATAATTCCATAGTTACCCTTTACCGCTCCAACGTGAATAGAGGAGCTGTTTTTATAATACCACCTCGTTATCCCAACCTTTTTCCCGGATACGAAGTGAATGAAATATTCAGTGCAAAATTAAAACTTTTTGGATCGACTCATCAAATAACCCGTATTGCAGGTGTCGTTCACAAAAAGTAAATTCCACACAGGACGTGGTGCGCCGTACGGACAAACGAATTGTTTTCGTTTTGCTTCCTGTTCGTCGGCAAAGGAGAATGTTTTTTTTGTATTGTTGGACAAATTCATGGGGAGGATTCAGTTCGAAATGGGGTTGATTTCGTGATGAAGATGGCTGAGAGTGAAAATGTTACCGTCAGCAATATGATACTGATTGTTATGTTATCTTATTTGTATGAATATGATACCATAGATAGTTCTGGTCCCAATCAATCCACAGGTGACTGAATTTGAGATATTTTTAGATATTCTAGCATTGGCCCATTAATGTAGGTAGCAATAGCTTTGGCGTAAATGGTGGGTTTTAGCCACATCAACTCTTAGCAGATAGATACTCTTTAAATGCCTCCATAGTGTTATTGAGACGTATCTTTTTAATTATCTA
This sequence comes from Oligia latruncula, assembly GCA_948474745.1. Taxonomy (NCBI): domain Eukaryota; kingdom Metazoa; phylum Arthropoda; class Insecta; order Lepidoptera; family Noctuidae; genus Oligia; species Oligia latruncula. The sequence goes on from OX419699.1 coordinate 818,199, forward strand.
GTGTTTTCTGTCATACGCAACATTACTAGTAAGAGATGAATTAAGGGGCGACAGTGCTCCGCCAGTGACTTGGACCACGGCGCAGTTTTCTGATTAGCATCAGACGCTGCCCTTTGGCTTACCTTTTGACGTTCGATCATATTGACCGTTTGTGCGTACCTTTTTCGACATCTATTGCAAATAGACATATCAGTTATATTGAATTTTATATTAACTTTGCGCTGGATGGAAAATTTTCTAGCTTATTTACATTATGAGGATATTGATGAACTTTACTATTTTTATTACTTTTTAAATCGTTATCTTCTAAGGTCTGTGTCATCACATTATTACTTTCTCAACAAGTTTTTATTAAAATTATTCAGAATGATACTCCGTATCGAATCCAAATACTAAACAGTGACTGTAGTGTTTCTTATCATTATTTTATATTCTTAATTTTGCATTCAATTTTATTGTTCAACTCATTTTAGTTTAAGCACTTTTTTGTTCAAGAACACAATTTTAAAATGCAGCCTCCAAACGCTACATTCACACGTCTAGTTGGAATTATACTCATATCATAAAACACCTCGCAAGACCAACTTTAACATAGCGAGCAAAATACTAACAAAAGTTAAAAGTGCAAACCGAAAAAAAAAGAACAATTTCGCAAAAAACTGACTTTCCTTACTGGACCTGCATCAAAAATGCGGTCAGAGCTGTGGAGCGAGGCGCGGCGAGGTACGGCGAGGCACAGTGACACGGTCTATGCAAATGTTCCACCGTACAAAGGGGCGACTTCTTTCGCCTTATGCATAACAATTTTGGCTAATTCCCTACACCAGCTCTTAATCGCAGCCGGACACACTCATATTTTTTTGTTACGCTACTTTAAATCCTACATTTTATGGCATGAAAGTGTTTAACAAATGGGATGACTTAAACTTGTTGTGAGTTGAACAACTAATTCGTTGGTGTAGTAGTGGTAAGTGCGACTGCTAAATATGGGTTCCAGGGTCTGATTCCGAGTTTGGGAAAGTGTATGATTTTCCCATCCAGAATTGCAGCCCGGAATCTTTAATTGTGCTTGGTTAAAGGCTTACCCTCTACTTTATGGGAAATATTTGTTGACACACACACACACACCACACACACATCTCTGCTGAATCCTTTGGGAATATGGACGTTATGTTATGTTTTGATTGACAGTTTTACTATAATACTTAGTGATACATCACACAATAGTGTGTATCATTGCGGTTGTTCTGCCGTACTTACATATTCTAGTAGCTACATGAAAACCGGAGAGAAACATCTTGTTCAATGCCAATGCTAATACATTAGTAATGAGTGTAAGCGCGGAGCAACCATTTCATTAGCTACCCTAATAAAGCTGACTGTACGATTATCTTCTATTTATTGTGCATTAGTTACAGCTTAACTACTATAGTTTGCAATTTAACGATGCTGAGAACTAGCTAAGCAAGGTTTTATAGTCTCTCTCAAGACTTAAAGGGAGTAAATAGGCATGGTCTTTTCAGTCATGTAGTCAGTAAACAAAAAGTAGTTCTAATGGTCGTAGTTCACTGATTACTTTCTTTGATTTAATCAATTGTTCTCTATGAAAAAATAAACTGTTTTAACTAGAAGCTTATTTATAAAATTATAACGAATAAACATTTTGAAATCACTAATTATAAAACATTTTTTTATTATTACTCCCACAAAACATTATTACATTATTATTCTCGTTTATTAATCTTTCGAATACTTATTAAAAAAAAAACGATAGGTTATTGTTGAAAAGATAAAAATAAAATTCTCATCTCGAGATTGGAACCCAAACTACTCGTTTACTAATCCAATACGTTACGCTACCCGCTACGGGTACTTGTTATGAAAATGTGAATTTTAGCAATCTTATGAACCAACCAAGGAAGGGCCCGTGGCTAAATAATAACAGCCGCACAGGTCGATCGTTCAGGTTAAGCTACACTTGGTCTGTGGATGGGTGACCATCTTTACATACCGTAACCCCTTCGTGCCTCGGAAAGCACGTTAAGCCGTTGGTCCCGGCTGTCATTCGTGGATCTTTGACAGTCGTTACGGGTAGTCAGAAGCCCGAAAATCTGACAACCAGCCTTACCAAGGGGTATCGTATTACCCAGTAACTGGGTTGTGGAGGTCAGTTAGGCAGTCGCTCCATGTAAAATACTGGTATTCAGCTGCATCCGATTAGACTGGAAGCTATAGATATCTGGAAGCCGACCCCAACATAGTTGAGAAAAGGCTAGGCAGATGATTTATGAACCAACCAAGGTCATACGTAACATACCGTCGCTTTTTCACACAGGGTACGTAGTTACGTACCCTGTGTGAAAAAGCGACGGTATATTTTTTGTTTTGTTCAACGCTAGCCAGTGTTCAAAATCTGAGGTGTGCGTTCTGTGTTGACACATCACTTATACACACAGATGTAGGTACTAGGTACGGCCTACACGGCGTGTTCACACCAATACGATCCTTATCGTGCTTATGCAATTTTGATTCTTTGCTGTACATTATCATCTTATCATCCGTTCTCAACAGAAGTTGCAAAACTGGTGAAATTTAGGTACACCTCTGCCTTACCCTTCGGAGATTACAGGGGTTATGTTATGTTAGAAGTTGCTGAACGCATCTGTACCGTTTCATCAGTCTACAATTAGTCCGGTGAAGGCTCACAGACGTACAAAATCAGGGCTGCCAACTGCCGCGGGTATCTAAAAACAAAATTAAAGTGGCCGCGGTTCACTCCGGTTCGGTCCCGGTTCCCTCCCGGCTAGGTGCCGGCTCGGTCCCGGGCGTGCATTATTCATGCCACCGGCACGCACGCCCGCGTATGAATTGAAACGAACCGGCGCGACGTTCGCCTTTTATGACCCCAATGTAAATACGCTCCTCGAACGATCCGTTTCGGATGGATTTGATTTTTCAATGATAAAATTTATTATTTTTTATAGAGATGTTTGTGACTATGTGTTGTTGTTTTTTAAATTAACAAATACTAGTTTTAACGTTACAAAGTCTTTGGTGCAGTGAAATTTTAAAGCAAACGAATGATAATAAAATGCAAAGCTTTTCGTTCTATAAAAAAACAGCCTAAATATTTGAGCGTTAAAAACGGCATGGTCGAATTCACAGTTTAGTTAGATGTAACTTCGCTACACTCGAAAAAGTTCCCTCTAAAATTCTCGCGTTATTTTTTCTTCTTTTATTTTTAACTAAACAAATGCCAAGCGGGCAAAGACCGCCAGCGATCCGTCAAAAGGTAGGTACTACTATAACTATGTAGGTTCATATTACACCGTAATAAAATTTCTAACTCATTTTTAACATTATCAAGTCTCTACAGACGGCATACAATTGTTTTGTAATTATAGTCTGTTCCAAAAATATCCGATGGAAATGTAAACAAATGGATCAAGATACGTACCTCTACCTACCTGCGGGTGCCAATTTGAAGTTCCACTTACAAATTAAGTGCTTTGATTTGGTATTTTGAATTTGGTAACTTAACCCGAAATTCTTATTTGAAATCACCTTAAAGATGTTTTTCCTTTAACAATTGAGGTTAATTTAACAATCTCAATTTACTTTGATGATTTTTCAAATGTTAGAAAAAGTGGTGACATATGCAAATTAAAACCTACTTAATACAGATGAATGTGTTAATAATTCGCTATAGTGAGTGGTTGCGTTAATAATTTTACCTGAACATTTGCTTTTTTTTTTTTTGTCGGATGGGAAATCATCAAATGACAGGGGTCATTTGATGATTTGACCCACTCTGGGTGGAGCGGAAGGGAGTGTCAGACTCTTACTGAATAAAAGAGAGTATCTGGAGAAAGTTTAAGTAAATGTTCAGTTGCCGGGTCAGCGGGATTGTCCGAAAGGGTTACCGCTGGCCCGGAACATAAAGGGCTAAGGAAGGAACATGGGTGGGATGTTCCTTCCTTAGCCCTTTATGTAAGACTACAGTAGTGAGCGAGGAAATGTATGATGAAACACAGCTGACATTAAATGCATGAGATACCTATGCAAATATTCTACACATTTCTGTACTTGATGTGATGATAAAGTGGAATGTCTGTTTGCAATTTCTGAATAAGTTCCGTTAGAAAAATAACTCGCTTCGAAAAATTTATATTTTGTTTGTTCGTGCGGCGAACAATGTTTCTCTTCTAATATAGGAATTATAGTAGGTACAATTTTCAACATTGGCAAGCTTTTCATCGAAATTTTTTAAGGTAGATACGTAACTAAGTCCAGACACCAGCACATCAAGCTATTACAATCTGACAAATTTCTTTAATAGATTTTCAACTTTATCGCTAGAGCCTAAGGTTCAAAGTTGATTGGGAAAATTTGACAGTTTCGGGTAGCTTGATGCGCGGCTGGCGTCTGTACCATGGGTATTTGGAGAATATGAAAATAAGCGATGGTTTGAAAACTTTGGAACCGAAACATTTTATTTAACTCCCATTAGTCCAGTTAAAAACATTATATTAAGCAGCCTCTGTAGCGCTTGTTTTGCTGACAAGAAAAAGTTTCACGGGATCCTTCTTTAAAGCAATTAAAATTAATAGTCCGGTCCCTCAAAAAGTTGACCCAAAAAATTGATCACTATGTATTAATCGCGTCAACAAAATGCTTCTCCTGCGCTGTGGCCATGTTAAAAAATTCAATTAAAAACCTCATTTGTGTTTTTCATCAAGTTAAAAACTCTTGTCGTGTCTGTTCGACGACGAAATATTAACACACGGTGTGAGAGGAAAGAGGGGAGCGAGAAGAAAGATGAATTGATTAGGAAAAAGCAATTTTGGCTGTAATCAAAACTACCCAAACAACACTAGAATTTTTCTTAAAAGCGTTTGAATAAGCAAATGCAAAAACGCTTATAAGATCCTTGAAAATATTTAGTCAAGTTTTGGATTTGGAAGACAAAAATCTTCTAATCTTATACATTCCTGCTATTAATTAAAATAGACGACAAAAATTAAATTGTATGTAAAACTATCCTTGGTGCAACGATACTGATGACAATTGAACAAGCCAACAGCACTTACAAAACTCTCAAACACACGCACACGTATCTGGAAGCTGCACTGCAAACAAACTAAATCCTCCTGTAACTCGCGCCGTGGAAACGAAGCAAAACTCTACTCTTTGACTTGGAAACAAATAGTTAATTACCTAGAGAGCTCGTTAGGCATGGATTGTGCCAAAGTTGCCGCTACTTTTTACAGTGCAGCCTTAAGTTCGCGGGATTTTAAACGAACCAAGGAACGTCTCGTTCTACTTACGACGTTTTTTTAAACGACCGTTGTAGTGAATGGAAAGCTTGAGAAATGGAGGTGACTCGCTGTAAATGGAGTTTTGTTTCGGTTTCAAAGACTTATTGGGCTAGTTAAAAAGGGATTTAGGTTAGTTATTTTGGGTGTAGAAATTAGGTGCTATTTTTTATTGAACTAAGGCAATAAGCCAATCTTGTTGCCTTATACAACATGAGACAAAGCTATTTAGCAGAACAAGAATCCTTGCACCAAAATGTAATAAAATACCAAGATAAAGAACAAAATGAAAGTCTTGCCATTTAAAAAGGTCAAGGAATTATTATTGGCCATCGAGAAAACAGTGTGCAGGTGCTGCGCCCTCAAGGACCACAGTGTAACCCTCACGTTTAAAAAGGATTTGAAAATGTCACTTTATGTCACTACACAGCAAGATTCGTCCATGTGTGATCCTGAGGGTCATCATTATCAACGGCCTAGCCTTGTCCCAACTATATTAGGGTCGGCTTCCAGTCTAACTGAATGCAGCTGAATACCAGTATTTTACACGAAGTGACTGCCTATCTGACCTCCACAACCGATTTACTGGGTAATACGATACCCCTTGGTAAGACTGTTTGTCAGACTTTCGGGCTTCTGACGACCCGTAACGACTGTCAAAGATCCACGAATGACAGCTGGGATCAACAACCATGAGACAACCATTCCATGAGACGGAGGGGTCTTGATATGTAAAGATGGTCACCCATCCACGAACCAACCGCGGCAAACGTAGCTTAACTTTCGATCGACCGTGTGGCGGTTTTACTTAACTACAAGATCCTGAGGATATTTACAAAAATAAATATTTTAAGCAGAAACGCTCAAAAGTGAGCCTTTCACACATACTTTATACATAACTTACCCCTTACCCCCATACTTGTAGAAAGCCAAATGGTCGGCCACTGAACCAGACCATCGAATAAATTAGCATTAAAACTAGAGTCCCACTTCGTAAAATTAAAAAGAGCATAAATATTGAGCATCGAAACAGAGATCCTTTGTAGTAATTCAAAAAGGAATTGTTTTTAACATATCACTTGAAGGTGAACATCCCAAATTATACAGTGTTGCTTCACAAAGAGAACAACTCCAATGCACTACGTACCTACCTGTGAACCAAAAGGGTGTATGGTCGTGTTTTTAATCGCATTAGACCAAACAAAGGGACCCCGCGAGCATATGTTATAGTGCTTTTATTACACCGCATATGGGCCAAATGTGCGCCATATTGGTTTATTTATCTTTTTCTTACTGTGATATTTAGTAGCATTTTTTTCTTGGAAATATTATGTGCTTTTCCTTCCTAGCAGATTTCGTACAAGTTTTATGAACTGTGTTATGACATTTCGTGGTACTTGGAAATTTTAATTCAGTTTAGAAGGTTTTTGAAATGCCGGGAGCAATTTTGACGTGTTCGACCGAATGGTTTTTTTCGGAGAGAGTCGGGTATTGAATTAATGAACATGTCTTTTTCGAGTTCTGAGTAAACTCTCTGAGAGCTTACTCGAAAAAGACATGTTTGCTAAAGGGGAAATAGGTACGGGTGTATTAAAAGTCATAATTTCACTGCCCAGGAGCAAAAAGAGACAACTCATCGACAGTTTCAGTCAGACACTCACGATCCTCAGTTACAAATGCTGGAACTTCCAATTCTACCGAATTCCATTGTTTATACTAGCTGTTTTTGTCAGCTGCCTCACAAAGTATTTTCCTCCGAAATCGGCTCAATAATGTTATAGTCCCATATCAGAAACACAATTTAAAAGCGGTGTTGGTAGGCTAATATACGCTACGTAAGATTCACTATATATTATTCATAGAGACGCACGCACGCTTGCTTCGTCTGAATACATCGGCGTTCGCCTTTATTGCCAGACCCAAATGTGTTTATACACGCTGTGTCTCCGCGAAACTCTTTTATGGTCTGTTTATGGGATTCTGGATTTTTATTTTAAATCTAGTCCTCCGTGTGATTGTAATGTTTGGGGTTTCATAAAGGTCGTTATGAAGGACGATTTCTGTGTGTTTTGGAAACATTTAATGTTAAAATTCATTAATATGCGATGTAGACATACTGAATTTTAGAGAAAGTAAACTCTTTGTTATTATTGTGTTTATCATTTATTACAGTAAGAACTACAAGATTAAGATATTACATTGACAAGTAACGAAAATCCTGTCTAAGATACCTGATTTCTTGACAAAAACAATTTACAACATTCTAGATATTCTTCGACCCAATCACAGTAAGAAATATTGTATAAAAACTTGCCTAACAACACGACACAAGTTTGGTTTTTCATGAATACTTAAATACGCCTGCGGCTACTACAAGTATACAGCAAAAATAAAACCCAATAGCAACTAGATGGCAACGACAGATAGAAATAGAAACAATCAATCCTCTTCAAATGCTTTCAAAAGAGCAAATAGTGTACAATGAAAACCAGTGATTGCCCACTTAAAATTCATCAGCGTAGTTCGATGGTACCAACATTTTCTGGGGCAAATAATAACAAAAAGGCTTTGGCCTGGATTTTAATGCTAGGGATGTGCAGAAATAAATTCACGAAGATTTTTCAGTGGACGCGGAGGGACTGCGTAATTTGTATGCTGCGTAGTATCGGGGTTCCGTATGCTGGTTTGTGACGGTTGTAAATTAAATGTTAATGTTTAATTTTGAGAGAGGTTTATATAGTCTTGACATTTAATTTCTAGCTGATTAAAAGCCTTATTTGTGCAAGAATGGGTTTTGAACCTGTCAAATATGTGATATAATCATTTTGACGCACTGACATGCGCTCTAATGAAAAGCTGTTAAAATATTAAGATTGTTGAGCCAGTTTAATTTATCTGACAATTTGAAGATGGTGTACATTTTTTCTATGTAAATATTGACGCAAAATAGCACTCACCGGTCTATTTGTATTGATGAAGTTTTTCCAATATGTTTTATAAAACTTTATATTATGCAGTACATAGCGAGGCTAAATACGACCTTTACTGGTAAACCAACACTGTCAATTAAATCAACTTATTAACAAGCGGTACGAAACTACCTGCAAAACTTTGTTGTATATGTTGAAATGTACGGAACCTTTCCACCAGCCACCGCTACACCCATCCCCGAACTATGGAGCGTCCGTCACCCGCGGGTTGGACCGTCAAATCCTGCTATAAATATACTCGCGAGCTCATTTATATCCAGCACTTTTATTATTTGCCTACTGCTTTAATTTATAATATGTAATAACCATTGTAAATAAGGCTTATTTAACATGTGATGCCATGCCGTGGAAAATTGGTTAATGAAGGATTATAATAAGAGATAGACTGATGCACAAGTAATTGGACGACAAACACAAAGGCATGCAATTAGTTCATTATCTTATTTATCTTCTTGGTAGGTACAGTCAGGGAAATTAATTGTTCGTCCCCACGTCAATTTGTCGTGTAATTGCCATTTCATAGAATGACGATCGTGATTTGAATATGTGGACAATAATAAGTTGGCAGTCAATTTGTTCCCTAACTGACTGAACCTACTGATTTTCGCAAAACAAATCTAACATAGCCCGCTTTATCCAAAGAGAACACAAACTCCCGTCCCGCAGTAACTGCACACATGTTTTACTTTCAGTGAGCAAACCTCGCTCGCAAGAACTACCAACCAGCTGTCCAATAACACCAATATAAATCCCAACTACTTCACTTAAATTGTCCGTTAAAATCAAGCTGGAACAACAATTGTTCACACCACTACAATAAAAGTTAAATAAAGGCCTGGCGGCCACTTGCCTCCGGAAATCCATTCGTTGAGGCCGCAGGCTCTAATTTCCTGTTCATGGCCGGGCCGCATAGAAAACGTGATTCTTTGCGAGGTACCCTGTACAGTGTGGAGTAGTACGAGTTAATGGTGTTGGGAATATGCAGTTTTGTTAAAGGTTTATGCAGTAAAATCGTGTTAATTTGAGGAGCGAGACCGTTTGTTTTCATTTTTAATTGAAACTGCGGAAACCCTTTGATTTACTACATAATAGACTGGTCATTTAGTTCAGCGTGGGCTTCTATGATATGCCAAAATTGTCTTTATTAATTTAAGCAATAAGGCTATGTACATGAAATATTAAAGGAGAATTCAACGACTACGCATGTGCTACGAGAATGCTACGCTACGTCGTAGCGGTGTCGTAGCCCTGCTACGCCGTGGCCGTAGCACTATCCTTTTTCGGTGAACATAATATTTGTCGAACATATTGTTATGACATGCTAGCAAGCGTTAATATAACATACGGGTATACAACACACCCTATAAAGTTGAATTACGTATGTAGTCTCAGCGTTGCCGTATCAACAAAAAAAAGATATATTATATTTAACTAAGTAACAAAAACTTCCCCGTAGGCGTTTCACGAACCGGAAATTAGTATCTTCAGGCGTTTCTCATGAAAAGCCGGGAGCAGTCCCGGAAGTGAGGAATTTCCCGCCGCCCGAGTGGCCGATGGTAATGTGCCGCATTAAATGGTGCCATATTAGTGAGTGTTACACTACCTGAAGTTGCTAGTTACTGTGAACTATTAATAGTAAATCACCTATTTTTTTTTAATGCATCAAAATAACTAATAGGTATTATTTCAAATAAACTTATTACAAGTATTTACACTAGATACTAAACTAAATGTTTAGTATCTAGTGTAAATACTTGTAATAAATAACTAACTAACTTACTATAAAGTAAAAATAAATACAAAAACAAAGGACACTCAGGCGTCAAAGTACTAGTTAGGTGGATATTGGTAGTAAAACTAATAGGTGACGCCTATTAGTTTTACTAGCAATATCCACCTAATTAAAGTAGTATTTAGTTACATGAATAGTCAACTGCCAATATTATCGTATATATAATTGAATGGAAGCTATGAGCAGTGGTTACAAGCAATGTGTTAATAGTCTTCAACAAATTGCATGCTCCCTAGGGCCAATAATGAAAATCTTAAAGGACATAAGTAGTTCTTAAATCTAGTATGTAAGTAATGTTCTAGTAATTTTTAAGTTTGTTCAAATGTGGTCCTTGCGCACGGTACTGTGTAGAAAAAACATTTTACTTTTTTCTCATTCTTTATTCACTCTTTTTTCTTATTAAATAATCCTTCTGACACTAAACTACAGTCGTCTTAAGGCGTCTGTGCCAAACTAAAACAAAGGAAGGCGGTAGTTCTTAAGGAATTCTTCACAATAGCGTGTCTCGGGTCAAGTAATTAATTATTACAGACCTGAATAATTTCGAGAGTGCCACGGAATTAAGTTAAGAGCTTTGTCGAAGTAATCGGCAGTAACAATGGCGAAGATGACCTTCGTTGAGGCAACTTTGATGTTAAATTACTACATAATGTCATGACAGCGTTGCACAAATGAGTATGCAGATGAAAAACACTGCCCACATTTGCCAGTTATGTTAAGACGAAAGCGTCAGCGCAGCCCGCGAAATTCAAATTTTCTTACGTTTTTTTGCAATTTGCAGGTCAGTACCAAGTTGATCTAAGTACCCAGTGTAAATAGTTATTTGCGTTATATATTCTGAATGTTCTTGCAATTAAATAAATCATAAATTTCTTAACAATTAAAATAATATTATAATCACATTGTACTGGGATCTATCCATCATCACTCACGTTCCTCTCTCTGGAGCCCTGACCGCCGGTAGCTTGGACCCTGTTCCCGATACCGGAGGGCTACCATTTTTTTTTAATTCTAATATTTTCTAATGATTATACAAAGTGGTCTTCATTTAACATCTCTTGCAGGACGGCTTAGTTCAGCAACTTATGCTGTCAGAAAAATCCATCAATTTACTGATAAAATAAAATAATAAATAAATATTTTATTCAGTATTAATATTGGTAAAATTATTACATAAAGTCTTAGAAATTATTTACAAAGGTATAATAATGTTAGATGCCTGTACTAGGATACACCTGTATGACAGGCGGCATGAGCATAATGAATGGTAATTGTAGGACTATAAAATTCTTAACAATATTTAACATTAGAAGTCTTGAAATAATGACAACATTTTACTAATTAATTATTTTATACCTAGTTTAATTAAATACTATTTACCTTAAAGATCAAAATAGCAAAAAGTCTTATTGTATACGAATTATTGAGTCATTAATGATGTAGATACCGCGAAACTAGTCTATTTTAGTTACTTTCATAGTGTCATGTCTTACGGTACTTTACTTTGGGGACGGGCTGCAGATATCGATTCTATTTTTATTCTGCAGAAAAGAGCCATCAGAGAATATAATCTCTGCAGGTGCGATTCTCGAAGGGAACTGTTTAAGGAGGTTTTTGTTACTATTTGCTGTACTCTGAACGCTTGTAGTACGACTTTTTTTAAATCGTTCTCACATAAATAATTATAAATTCAACATTAATGATGTAGGTAAGTAATATTTTTGTAATAATGTAATTTAAAAGATTATGGAATTTCTTGCCCGTTCTTCTCCGTAGGTACCTACTACACTTTAAATGGGCAACTAGCTTCATCTTTCCGACTGACCGACTTCTTGACAATTTAAAAGTGCTCATAAATGTTTTAATAGAAATAAATGCTTTTAGTTTGAGTATAATTCTAGCCATATTATTTACGGTCGCGAAACATATTTTAATCATCATACAACCTAACACTGACCTACAAATTAGAAAAACCGTAAGAAAATTTGAATTTCGCGAGCTGCCGTAGCGAATCCCCCTTAAAGCCTCATGTCATGTGATCGGGGGCTAGCCAGTAACCGGGCATAAACCAAAGCTCCGAGCTATGAATTTTCTAATGTAAAACACACTACATACAGATACACACATACTATATACTTCTTTAACCCTACAAAACTATTTCGACGATAAAACCGAAAGTCATACTTATTGTTTCCTGTACTCTTCAATAACTAATAACACACACGCCTAAACATTTTTATAATGCTCGTCGTACTTCCTATAAAAATACATGTATTCATCTACGCCACTAAATCCCAAGAATCTCGACTCGAGCGCACAGGAGGGCCATTGATCAATACAAGCCATTTCACCAGCATTCGCAAGCCAGCCACATACCCGTACAATTTACAGAGCTACAACACCACACTACATGGCCGTACTACATAAATCACTCTTATTTTTGTCGGTTAATACTCTTAGAACTTCCCTGAATGTGCTAAGTCGTAAATAAATTTATGTTTGAACTACATTTTTAAGTGAATATATGAAAAATACTTGGTATATTTAAAACTTTCTAGATTGATTTGTATGTATTTGTCAATACTATTGTTGGATATTGTCCTTGGAGTGCATCTATGATTTACTAGGGTGACCGTAAGAAAAGATTTGCTTTATATTTTACTTTCAGTTTGTGATGTCTGAGCGGGAAGGTACAGGTTGCAGACCTAAGTTAATAAACAATAGACGTATAACCTCTTTTTTTTCAATTTTGTTTTATTCACCGAGTTCAATAGGTATATCAAAACTGAATAATAAATCTGCCGTTATGCTAAGACAGCAGCATATGCAGCTGCAGGCATAGCAACTATTGAAATATTAAAGACAAAACTAAATCAAGTTTCAGGCATTAAATTCGAGCAGTATTCAACAAACGACAGCGACAAGGTTCCACTTAGATATTGTGAATTCCTTCAGTTTCAATATTCATTGTGACTACAATACATCTTTAGAAGTTCATCCTGTTTCTTTGTTTCACATTTTTGATTCAAAGTCTTTGAAAGCTTTCGTTCAAAGAAAAGGTATAATTAATTTGTATTAAGATGGCTTCATGGTATTGTTCAAAATAGTACAATTTCAACTCAGTTTCCGGGAATCTTTTTGATAATATATTTTGCAGAAACTGAAATTAACTCGTATTCACAACACGAAAATAATACGTAATCAGCTTGTGAAATTCGTGTGTAGTTTCGTGGCCCTTAGTCTCTCATTACGAACAGGTAGGCAACTCAAGACATAAATCTTTGATGAACCTTCCGCGATGACGGGCGGGTGGTGGAACACTAGCATCTGCCCGCTACTTCATCCGCATGGAGGTTAGAAATACCATAAGCATAATCTGCCTATAATGTTCCCACTTCTGGGACACAGGTCTGCTCTTGGTGAGAGGGAGTAGGCTATAATCCACCACGCGGGCCCGCAGCTTGGTAGATGTCACATGTCTTCGACTTTTTGGTTTTAGGACATGCCGGTTTCCTCAAGGTTTTTCGTTCACCGATTTGAAAGTAGTGGAGATGAAATAATTTACACAAAGTAGAGCGCATGTTTGGGTTCGAACCTACGACCTACAACTCGTAAGTAACGGCAGTGACCACAGGGCCACCACTGCTCTCAATAAGAATACCATATAACTCTGCATAGTGTAGCCACAAAATACAGAGAGTACAGAAAGCAATCTGCATACAAAGTGCGTTCGAGCAACGCAGACATAGACACCGCTCACGGACACGTTATCTCGGACTGGTGGGGAGTAGTGCGAGCGCGAGTGCCATCCGCTTGAGACACGCGTCTGTGAAGTGCAAAAATGGAGCAACAAAAAATGGCTATCTAAGCTCGATATATATCGGGGGGCACGGCAGTGCCCCCGCCAAGTCGAGCAAAAAGCGGCACGGCCGTACCATCCTTTTCTCGAAGCAGTTCAAGCCATTTTCGACCCCCTATAACTTCGTTGTGGATAAAACTAGAGACCTGAATTTTCAGTAATCAAGCAGGTATTGTATAAACACGGTATATTTCAAATTTCATTCAATTTGAACCAGTAGTTTAAGAATTATAACTAGTCAAAGTTTCTTAATTTTGTCACTCACTGACTGACTGACCGATCATCAAAATTCTAAGGCACTTCTAGCAGACATAGAAGCTTCAAATTTAGAATACAATTAGTGTTTAGTGTATAAATCAAGGAAAAACTAAAATATTTTGCAATTTCGGTCCGCTTTTCTAGATACACAAACTGCACAAATAACTTTGTAATCCCATATAAATATATAGGATTACAAAGTTATATTTGCAGTTAATGAATCAGTGTACCTGTATAATTATGTACAATCTAATGGAATAATAGGTGTAGATAGGTACCTAGATATAATTATGTTCAAAGGTAACTTGTAAAATAGTCAATCAACGGATTATGTTCAAAGGTAAGTTTGGATTACCTATATTATTTGCCAACGATTTGGACGTTCTGACTGACCGATCATCAAAATTCTAAGGCACTTCTAGCAGACATAGAAGCTTCAAATTTAGAATACAATTAGTGTTTAGTGTATAAATCAAGGAAAAACTAAAATATTTTGCAATTTCGGTCCGCTTTTCTAGATACACAAACTGCACAAATAACTTTGTAATCCCATATAAATATATAGGATTACAAAGTTACATTTGCAGTTAATGAATCAGTGTACCTGTATAATTATGTACAATCTAATGGAATAATAGGTGTAGATAGGTACCTAGATATCTGGGGGCACGGCAGTGCCCCCGCCAATTCGAGCAAAAAGCGGCACGGCCGTACCATCCTTTTCTCGAAGCAGTTCAGGACATTTTCGACCCCCTATAACTTCGTTGTGGATAAAACTAGAGACCTGAATTTTCAGTAATCAAGCAGGTATTGTATAAACACGGTATATTTCAAATTTCATTCAACTTGAACCAGTAGTTTAAGAATTATAACTAGTCAAAGTTTCTTAATTTTGTCACTCACTGACTGACTGACCGATCATCAAAACTCTAAGGCACTTCTAGCAGACATAGAAGCTTCAAATTTAGAACACAATTAGCGTTTAGTGTATAAATCAAGGAAAAACTAAAACATTTTGCAATTTCGTTCCACTTTTCTAGATACACCAACTGCATAAATAACTTTGTAATCCCATATAAATATATAGAATTACAAAGTTACATTTGCAGTTAATGAATCAGTGTACCTGAACAAAGTCGCTTCCCGCTGTCTGTCTGTCCCTATGGATGATTGCGCAACGGATTTTGATGCAGTTTTTTTAATAGATAGAATGATTCAAAAGGAAGGTTTATTTGTATAATACATGCATAATATAGTAGAGAAACACTGATAATATTAGAGGTTTCTAATGTGATGTCGTAAATAAACAGATTTTCTTGCGCTTATATTGCAAAAGCTAGCTGAACCCTACGAGATAGATCAAAATAATGTACTACAGTATTGCACACCTTAAAAAGGTCTACAAAAAAGTCCGCGATGGTATATGTCTACCTGTTAGGGATAACCCACAATAACCATTTTTTATCCTTTACTTTTTACGAGAAATAGTGGCTTGTTTACGAAGCGATTTTAAGCAATACAGCATTAATCTATATCCAATTAGGTACCTTAAATACATTGTGCATTTACTATAGATCAATTTGGCCCTTTGAAGCATGTAATTTAAATGAATTTTTTTGAAGATATTACAGATTTAAAAAGTAAGGAAATTGCGGTTGCGCTGGTGAGTTTACCTTAGGCAACGACAGGATAATACGGTTAAGTAGTCACGACCTCTCATCGTTTGGGGTGGGGTGTACCTCGAGCTCAGCAACTCCCCTAAATATCTTGGTATTACCCTGGACAGGTCTTTAACATTCAGCAAAAACTGCAAAAATATCAAGCAGAAGGTGCACACTCGCAACAGTCTTCTTCGTCGACTGGTCTCATCGAAATGGGGTGCTTCGCCTGAAGTTATGCAGACTACTGGACTGGCGCTATCTTTTTCTGCGGGAGAATTCGCGTGCCCCGTGTGGAGCCGTTCTGCCCATGCAAAGCTGGTACTTAATATCGTGTCCTGCGTGTCCTGTCAGCTGCACGTTACAGGAACTGATGGACGCTGGTGAAGTCGCCAAACAAGTAGCCGAATTCTGGGCCAAGTCCATTTAGATTGCTATCGACACGCTAAGAAGAAGAATAAGGTCAACTACGAGATGCCATAGTCAAAAAACAAAAACGGGCGAGATCTCACAACTTTTTACGGTAGAAGAACTGAGTTGCGAGACTTGGCTTTTTTTACAAGGTATGTTTTTGATGGCATAATAGTTTTCTATTTTGAATCAGTATAAACGAATTAACTTTTTTTTAAAGTAAATTCACGTTTGTTTTTTGTTTGTGTAGATATTGTGTTGTTTTTAGAGTCATTTTTTAGGTTTAGCTCTAAAACGAATATGGCAAAATAAATTTTGAAAATAGGGTAATCCGTTTTGAAGCTATTAGGGATTTTCGATAGTGAAAATTGACAAATGTAAAATTTTATATGTTTTTGTTCTGTAAACTTTTTTTATTGTACATACCTACTTAATACAATGTTTATTGTTTTTTTTTTAATATTGTAGAACTAGCTTAACAACAAATCAAACAACTAGATACGAGTGCCACCACCACGATAGTTTTTTGTGCATATGCCAAAGTTGACAACCCCAGCGCGACCGCCGAGCGTAGGTATGAAAAGTGAAGTACGTACATGTGATTGCCTTCTGTACTCTCTGTATTTTGTGGTGTAGCTTTGTATCGATAAAATATTTTTGTAATGCATTAAACTTTCAGAGAATACCTGTTACAAACAAACAGAAAAAAAACGAAACAAAAAGAAATGTATCGATTTTTTGTACAATATTTTGTTCGCTTTCTCTTGTCATAACGACCATGTAGTAGGTAGGCAACTGCCCCGTCGGTCTCGTGGTTGCAAGCGCGACTGCTGAGCGTGGGGTCCTGGGTTCGATTCCCAGGTCGGACAAAGTGTTAATGGGATTTTCCATTAGGATTTTTTTTTCAGTAACAGTCCGGAGTTTGGAAGTTGGCGGTATGAAACCCACATGTCTCGAAAAGCTTGGTAAGGAGTTGGTTATGCGCCTGATCTCTCTCCAGTCGTGTCTGATTGCCGTCCCATTGGACTATAACAATGAGGAAATAGAGAGTGCACCTGTGTCTACGCACACGCCTGTGCTCTATAATTTCTCCCCGTAGAAGACCAGTCTCCTCTGAGAATGGCCGCCATGACATTCGGTTTGGACGACTATTAGGATCAGACCAAATAAAAAGTCAAGACATAGCGTTGCGAACAATACAGTGAATCATGCATAAACTACACCTCCGCTCTGTGCATACACCCTCACACTCACACATTTACAATCAAACTACACTTCACTATGTGCACACATGTTTACGAAATTGGCCTCACTTTACTGTTGACAGCCTTCTGTCTTGGTTTTTTATTTGGCCAGAGCTATTAGATATTTCAGAAGTATGTGAAGATTACCAAATGTTTTTAGAACCGCGTAACCCTTGTCTTAGAAACGTATGTATTTAATTTACCGACAGTTCAAAGGGAGGTTCAGAGTTCAAAGGTTTTACAATGTTTGTTTTATCTTCATCATTAATTTCTTTTTTCTGTTTTCCTTCTTAGTTAGTTTTCATCATGATCTGGCAGTTTGAGTAATTTACTCGGCCTACCCAAATGTCCTTTCTTTGGTATTGTTCGTCGAATCGTTAAGCTCTTCAAGTTCCGAGTTGAGCTGCACGATTTTTGACAAATGCGTGCACTGCCTGGACAGGTCCGCTCAATCTGTGTGGTTCTTTCCTCAAAAGACCATTTCAGACACCTATCTACATGGTCTTCACATGATCTGACCAAGATTTTGTCTGGGCTTTAAAAGAGACTGTGACCTCTGAGTTTGTTTCGGCCTTTCTTCTCAGAATAGTCAGATAGGAAACGCCGACTTCATGTAGTTAAAAAAAAATGATTGACGTGTTAAAGTGTTTGTACAAACCTACTTACAGAAAATAAATAATTTATCATCACCCACAACCTGACTTCACTCACTGCTCAGCACAGGCCTCTCTTTTCATGTGCCATTCTCCCCGCTCGACTGTGCCAGCCTCTTCCAGGTTCCACCCGCGATGGTAACAATATCGCCCACCCATCTCGCCGCCGGACGACCGACATTTCGTCTTCTAGTCCTTTGACGCCACTCGGTCACTACGTTACTCCACCTGTCATAACTGCGCCTTGCC
The DNA here is from genome assembly GCA_948474745.1 of Oligia latruncula. NCBI lineage: Eukaryota > Metazoa > Arthropoda > Insecta > Lepidoptera > Noctuidae > Oligia > Oligia latruncula. Next base: position 836,628 of record OX419699.1, read on the forward strand.
AGGTTTTCTGCCTAACTCCATTTGAGTTCCATAACTCGTTTTCTGATATCGAAAACCTTTCTTGCTACAAACATACGTATAGATAAAGTATATTTAAAATAACGTTAATCCATTCTATCTCTATACAGATAAAATGCTTTTAAAGATAAAATACAAAACTTTACAAAAAGAGCAATATTAAAATCATATACCGAAAGTTTTATTCGACAATTCCACGGAACCCAAGACCGAGCGAGACCAACGCGTCCATCTTTTTTATTTATTTCCAATCGCGAAGTAATCTTGCAATCTGCAGCTGCACTTTAATATTGTAAGAGAACACGCCATTAAAATATAGTTACGGCAGTTGGGTATACCAGTAATAACAGTCGGGTATACCTACGGTTTTTGATACCGGGGACAAAAATGTAAGGTTTTGTTTTTATTAATTTTGGTTTGTGAATTCAGTTTTAATTGTTCGAATTCGTATGAACGTCAGATTCAGTACACAAATAAATGTTTTTTTGTTTTTGTTTTACAATTCAAATACTGAATTTGATTTTCATATTCAACCTGGTTATTATTATTCTATGACGTCAGCAACAGGCCTACCAATGTACACAAATAGTATCCAGTGTCAATGAATCAATCAATCAACTTAGCATATCGCAGTCCAATGCTGGACATAGGCCTCTTCCATGCTGCACCACAACACCGCGTCCTCCGCCTTCTGCATCCAGTCTATCCCATCCACCTTTTTCAGGTCGTCTGTCCATCTAGCTAGGGCATCCTCCTCCTCCGCATCGATGTCACTGCGGTGAAGCTGTCGACAGTCTCGGATACCGTGGCCTGTCCTGCTGCAGGAGCGCAGGTCGCATAGCACGGCACGCCAGCATCTACGATATTATTCGTCGAGCCCTTGTCACCGCCGGCGTACCAGCGGTATTAGAACCAAACGGTTTGGACGTTGTTGCCTTGGAAGGTGGGTAGGCCTCTGGTGTGGGACGCAACGTGTGTCGATACCCTTGCGCCATCTCAGATTCCCAGCACGGCGGGCTGTGCTGGCGCCGCTGCTGCGGCTGCTGAGGGGTTCAAGCGGCGCAAATACTGTAACCTTATGGGCAACTACAGCTTTGAGCCGTTTGGGGTCGAAACGCTCAGGTCAAAGGGCCCGAGTGCGTGTCTCCTTTTTATTAAGGAAATTTATCGCCGGCTTGTCGACACTTCATGTGACCAGAGGGCTGGGTCGTTCTTTGGTCAAAGAATTAGCATTGCCATTCAACGTGGCAATGCTGCCAGTCTTCTGGGCACGTTTCCGGATGACAGCCATGCGGACGAGTACTTCGACGCCTAAGTGTCCTTTGTTTTTGTATTTATTTGTATAGTAAGTTAGTTAGTCATTTAATTTAGTAACTATTGTAAATAGTTTGTATTAGTTTAGATAAATAAAGTTTATATTTGGAAACGATTTGAATACAGACTTTAGTTCTAAAATATTATAATACCTTACTTTACCAGACACAGCCCCTTTCTATCTGCTTACAATAGAAGTAAGCTAGCCATCCCCGCCAGACTATCGCCTTGGGAATCTCGTTTAGAGGCAAAACACGTGTCGAATTACGTTTTAATTAATTTGCATTTGTTCGCAGAAGATTGCAAATTACTGCGATCTCTTGCGTAATGGTCAGGTTCCAGGAAAACGATTGAAAAGAAAATGGATGAAGGTTTTTAGCTCTCATGATGGTCTATAGAAACTGGTTGAGGTAGGTATTTAGACAGCAGAACTATTAAAATTGATTACAAGGAGGGAGTTATGTATGAGGGTTTACTCAGTAAGATAACTATATCACTTACCTTTTTCTAAGTTTGCCGACACGATGCAAAATATTATATGTTGCACCGGTATCCGTCTATTGTAGCAATTAGCCATATTTTTGGTCCTTATAGCCAAACTGCATCGTCTCCCAACACGCACTGGTAGCGGCCCGCGTGGTAGATTACAGCCCACTCCCTCTCGAAGTGCGGAGGCCCTTGTCCCAGCAGTGGTAACATTGTAGGCTGATTATTCAGCCAAACTGACCAGATAATATGAAACGACCTAACAAAGTTTATTTTATAACTAAAATACAAACGTAGTGAGTTTATCCTGCCACCACGCAGCATTAACTCTGCGCCTGTATCGATCGCTACTGAGCCGTTACACCGACACAGTTACCTGAACACTGATATTTTCAGCCTCCACTCCTAAAAATGGACTAGAATTATAAAAGTAACGCGTTTTTTTAGGAACAATGCTAGTTTTAGTAATATTCAAACGATTTCAAATGATAAAGATTTTCAATCGAATTACATCATTGTTCAAGGAATGTGTAGCGTACAAACAAACCCACACGCAACACAACACACCAAAACAGCAGCAACACTTCCTACCTTTCTTACCATTTCTGGTTATTTCACTTCGACTTTACCTGAAAACATTCTTAACAGAAGAGAAGTCTTACGAAACTACACCATGGGACTATGATGACGTCATTTTTCTTATAAAACAACCAGGTTCGTAGTTTCAACCACTCATCCAGCTCTTACATTAGATGAAACTATAACTCTGGATGGAGCAGACTTTGGTTTTGTCTTTCTCTGAAACTAGTTTAACGCCAATTCATTGGTTGAAACTAGTTTTAAGTAATGCTTGAGTCTTTGGAGAGGTTCTGTAATACTGCCTTAGTTTCAATCACTTAGATATTTGTTGAAAGCAAGACTCCTGGATCTATCCAGAGTCTTGCAAAGTATCTGGTATCAAAGACTTTGGAGTATAGTAGAATAAGAGTGTTTCATTTTGCCTTTTTTTTTTCCAGCCAACCTTGTTCAGTGTATATTTGAAATTTGGCTCGAACCATTAGGCATTGTATGTATCGATCGTACCACAGTCACAGCTACCTGCACAGTGAAATTTCGACAAACAGTGTTCCGCAAATTTCTACGGGAGCGCCTCCCCACCGCAGCCGCTTCTAGCATTTGCATCTCATTGGAATGCAACCGCTGGATGTAGCGGATGCAATGCAACGCGGCGCGGATGCGGTAATATCGCGATATGTTTTGTTAAAAGATTCTGGTTGAATTTTACAGCGATGTAGGATAGTTATCATCACTTTGGACAGTCTCCAAACAAGCCAAGTTTTTATTAATCGTAACACTTTTTATACAACAATTTAACGTAGAAAAGGTTAGTTTCTGAGTAAAAGTCAGTAAGTAAATAAATTACATAAATATAAATTCTAAGAGATTTGAGTTAATCCACATTGATAAAGTATGGTTTCAAAAGCGCTACTACAATAAATAGCGCATTAAGTTCATACGCATTTTTTTGCAATTAATCCGAAGCTGGTACTTACGAGCCTGCGCAAATTACAGCACAGAAAATGGACTCAAAATCCTAAATGAAGTACCGCATCCATCGAAACGGAAGCTCGTTAATGCCATTATACGTCGGGGTCGAGATTTTGCAAGCAATTTCCGCCTTAGCGACGAATGCAAATACGAATGAAATGTGTTATTTATCGCGTGAATTACAACTCTTGGTGTTAACTACTCCTGCTGGTGAGCTAGTGCTGGATGCCTGCTCAGGACATTTGCATAGCCCCGAATTATAGATTCGACATTGCTCCCTAATGTTACGATAATTGTGGTGCTTTTGGCAGGGCTCGAAATATTGCCTGGCGATTGAATAGATTTAAGTCGAAGATTATCTTGTTGTTAGTAAAATTGCCTAAATACTTAAGTTTTGTTGTTTTTCATTACTAGCCAAGAATATTGTTTAAGAATTAACACAAATATTTATTCATCATCGTAATTAATCGGAATGATTGCCATTTAGGTATTTCCTTTTCAATAGAAATCAAATGATTTGCACTCCATTCACGTATGGATTATTTCAAATTGTTGGTGTTAGTTTGAACGCCTTCGGACATTTGCATACTATCATGGTTCCCACATTTGCTCTCTATTATTTTACTACAATGGTCTTTTGACACCATTTGGGTAGTTGAGATTTAATTGATTCACTTTTTATTTTCCTATGCTTTAGTCTCCGTCTTAGTTTAAGCCCTTTTTTTCGACAATTCAGACAATGTTCCTTGCTATAAGTCCGTGACTTTTTCCTGAGTAAAATAATCCATTAAATCCATTTTTTATTTTGAGACAAAGCATTGTAAACGCTTTGAATTGAGACAGATTATGTTTAAAATTCCTTTTAAAAACGTTTGTACCTCAGATACTTTATAAAGTGAGGATCAAAAATCGCCCGGAGTTTTTTTAAAGGCCGGAGACTTGATTCTCAAAATTATCTCCTGAAATTAATCACGAAAGCCTTTATCAAAACAAGGCATTTGTTGACGTAAGGCGCTTTAAGGCCCAGTTTAAACCCTGAGCCACCGTCTTAAACTGTGTCCGAGAGAGTCCCGAGGGACGGACATTTGACCTAATTAAGCCAAGTGGCGTGGAAAATTACAGTCTGATGGGGCCTGTTCGACCGTAATTGCTGAAGGGTAGCCGATTGACGTCGCGAGGGTTAAGGTGTCCGCCTATCTTGGAAAATCTTCAGAGGTAATCTTTTTAGGGTTACAAGTTATTTAGTTTGGATAGTGAGGTAGTTTCCAGTTTGGGTATCTTTCGATGCTAAAGTATTTTCTTGTATGTGGTAAGTACTTGGCTTTTTTTTTCTTAGAGCTTCTGAGTTTTGTAACTTGTCATTAACTTTGTGTAAATAACATGCCATGCCACATGCCAGTTCCTGCGATTTTAGAAGACAATATCAGCCCATTAAATCCAGTTTATTTTCACAGTAAATAACTCGAAGTAAATAAGAGTACTAACAATTTCGGTCGGTGGCAAAAAACTAAAATACAGATCCAAAGACATCGACTTCCGAAATTAAAGTTATTTTTCACTTTGTAGTGTTTTTTTTTTTGAAGTCGGTTTTTTTTTTTTTGTTAAAAGTTTTTATTTCTTGCTTTTTAGATTTTCTAAGTTACAATAGCCTAATGTCAACGTGCTCATCGCCTTTTACAAAACTTTGTTTTTCCCGATGCAGGGACGTTAATTGTTGAGGAGTTCTCCAGGTATTTCACTATCAACTCTATTTGATTTCGCATTGTGACGAGCATAAATAACTTAGCAACCATATTAAAGTAATCGAATCGCAACGCAACACGTGAAAAACTTATTATTGAGTAGTTCCGGTGGCCATCTGTGGTCTTCATCATCAGTTCCACTTCACCAAATGGTGCTTTCTAAGAGCGAAAGCATGAGTTACCATAAAAAATACCCAAATCGCTATATGTGTGCCTATAATATTTGAAGAGTTCCTTCTATTTCTCCAGGATCCCATCAAACAAAAAAAGAGTATTCCCTATCGGTCTAACCGTCTTCGAGTAATCGGGGAACATACATAAAAAAAAAACATTCCAACGAACTAAGAACCTCCTTTTTTTGAAAGTCGCTTAAAAATAAAACGTCACGAAGCAAAACTAAGAATAAAAGCAACATATCTTTATTTAGTTCATTAGCTCCGTCAGTGGAGCTAGTGCAGGAGACAGCTTGATTCAGTCGTTTAATTAAAAGCGAGTAATTACTTGTAATGCCGAGCTCCCCGACTATGCTATAGTTAGTTTAAGAGTAGTGCTGTGTGACATATTAGTGACGTACGGACACTCGTTTCGACTGTCAATAAAGAAAAAGCGGATCAAACCGGAATGTGAAAGTTTATAGTGGATAAGACAGAGATTAAAACAGAAGACGAACAAGCAGGGGATCGAGCAGGGGGGTGGAGGGGGGGTTCAGGGGATCAGACCGGAATAACTCGTTATTTGAACCTAATATGTGATAAAATCATTAAATACCTAATAAATTATTTAAAACCACCTCCACCTTACCCTTCAGGAATTACCTACGTGATGTCTGTTAAGTGTGTTATATTTATTAATAAAGTACTGCCACATTGTATAGTAGTCACCCTACTATACAATGTGGCAGTGCTGCAAAATGGTCATGATGATTCTAAAAGCAGTCATTACACTATTGAATCAGACATTGTGCAAGCTGAAAAAGTTCTGACATTGACTTTAAACCACGCAAAAATCGACTCATTCTCCAAAATACAGCAATATTAATTCCATTCGTGGAACTCGAATAAAAGGCAGCAGTAAAACACAATTATAACTAGCGGCGCGTCCGGGTAATATCGCGGTCCCCAATAACGGTGCGAAACAGAAGGGCCGATATTATCGTATAATTATCGAAAACCTATAGTAATATCCGACGCAATAACCTAAAAATCAATCAGTCGTCGCCTCCCCGGAGCCCCGGAGCCACGGACTACGGGAAAAAATTGGAAATCAATCTATTTCTATAACCAGGCGTCTCCCAAGTATCCATTATCATAATGTGATGGGGACCCAATACTATAATCAGATATCTGAAACCTTCAGTGTTATGTATTATATATGTATATTTTTATGAGTCCGGAATATGGGACGCGTTCCGTTTCGCAAATGCTGCGTATTTTCGGAATTATTGTGCGACGCCTGATCGCTTTATGAATTTGATTGTGTTGTTGCGGGTGAGCGGAATAGGTTCGATATTGTGTATGAGGTGAGGGTTTTGGCAAAATTCCTAACAATATCACAGAATTCTGTAAATTAGTCATCAATTATAATATTCAGACACAGCAATATAATTCTATTGGGGGGTCGTGGCTAAATAATTACAGCCGCTACGCTTGTCGCGGTCGGTTCGCGGATGGGTAACTATTCCTTACTTACCTAGATCCGTATCTCAAAAATCACAACAAGACGTTGGTTCCGGCTGTCATTCTTAGATCTTTGAAAACTGTTCCGGGTAGCAAAAAGCCTAAAAATCTGACAACCAGTATTACCAAGGGGTATCGCGTTACCAAGTAACTGGGTTATGGAGATTATATAAGCAGTCTCCATGTACAATACTGGTATTCAGCTGCATCCGGTTAGACTGGAAGCTGACCCCAACATGTTGGGAAAAAGCTAAACAGATTGATTGAGCAATAGAATACTATCAGAGAAATACATAATTATATAATTATACGTAATTTCGTACATTATGTATTGCCATAATATTATATTACCAATACATAGTAATTCTCACAATAATTTAACTATAATTAATTCAATCACGATACGAATTGAATTGGATTGGTAATGTAATCAATAACACAAGACTGTACCTAATTGGGTACATGAGATAATTTAGATTATATTAGGTACCTCAATAGTGTTATACATATTATTATTATTATTAATGTTGGCGAAACACCTTATTAGTAGGTCCTGTTGTACAGACGCCAGCACATCAAGCTACCCGAAACTGTCAAATTTTCCCAATCAACTTTGAACCTTATGCTTAAGCGATAAAGTTGAAAATCTATTAAAGAAATTTGACAGATTATAGTAGCTTGATGTGCTCGCGTCTGTACATACCTACTACATAATAATAGTAGTCCTCCAGACCGTATTTCGGCCATGGCGGCCAACCTCAACGGAGACTAGCCTTCAGCGCGGGAGAATTACATAATTATTTTAATACAAAACAAAAAAAGTGACCAAAAAACAAAATCTTCACAAACTTTCACATTTATAATATTAGTAGGATAATCATTTTAATATCTATGAAATAATAAAAAGATTATAAAGTTTTTTTTCAAAGGTCTTGTTTATTCGCTATTTTAACAGAGCTTTTTAAAAGTATTTTTCTCCCATATTCTCCAAAGATCTAAGAAACATCTCTCAAACACCTAAACTTTGAAGATCTCAGCATCCCTTCACAGATATCGTTCGCAATGTTTGTAGGTACAACTATCTACACGGCACAAAGGGCTTTTAATCAAGTTGATCCCGCTCGAGTTGATTGTAACCCGGCACACTATGGCCACAGTCGGGCACACTGTGGGCACGGTGTGGGCACACGCTGGGCACATTCGGCCACGGCCACTTGGGTGAAGGGGTACATTCGAGCGATTACTTAATGAAATTGTAATTGTGATTTAAGGGTGGTGTTTGGGTACAAGTGTTGTAGGAGAGGGTTGAGTTGTAGGAGGTCGAGGAGGCTTTGTTTTGGTAATGGTTTGGTGAATAAAAGAAAATGGTACCTATTGGAATTTTAAATTTTTTTGTATAATCTAAATACGAAAGAAAATACTTTTCAGACAATATGAGTAAGATCCCACTCTGCACTTGTACTCGTTATTTAAGACCCAATCTTTAGAATCAAGTTTCTATCTAGGTAACGACCCATGAAAATAAATAACTAACTCAAAGGTCAACGTCTCTTCTCAAGTGACGACATTTTAAAAAGATCACGTTATGAGATGTACCTGTATCCTAAAAGTACTGTGTACTTAATGAAGTCACGTGTCATCTTAAATAATTGGTTGTTCTTACTTTAGTCAAGTAATGAAACACCTAGTTTATCGAAGACTCGAGTTTAGTCTGTCCTCGTATACAAAGACAGACTAAACTCGATTACATATTTCCTGTCTTCTAAAATACGGACAATATGTATAACACAAACCCGGTCAACATAGACCTGATGGATAACGCAAAGAATGACGCAAAAACTAATTACATTTTAAAACAGAACGCCTAAAGATGTATTTTGTAATAAAATTACACTTTCCTACCACGAAGGAATAAGTCAAACCTCCATCAAGAAGACTGATGAATTTACCATATTTAGAACAATGAGGATACCTAAGGATTCTGTTTATGTAGGTACTAGGTAATCTAATTTACTGTTTTTTAGAATACGAACGCTCAAGGATAATTTATTTAGTTTAAAAAATTATTTAGGTTTCTAAATAATTATCAGAAAATTCGTTATCAAATCACGTTTCAGCTATGATAGCTAAACCAAGATAATGATTTGACATTCAACCTGATGACAAGAATCCTTATAAGTAGTATCCGTATAAGTCTCTCTCATCTTTTTAAAAATCTTAAAATCTGTTGATAACGGAATGTCAGAAACCAGATGAAATATATAATATCACACAATATCTAAAAACACACCAAAGAAACGTTAGTGGTCTCCAACAGCACTTGTTACCAAGCCAAGGCATATGCGGCAGAAACGTAATGAACATTATGGAATGAAATATTCCACACATAAGCACAACAGAACTGTTACAATGATGCAGCTGCCCTGCCAAAAACAATAACACTAGGAATTCACTTGGATAACCTAGTTTTGTAGGCACAATTGCACATCTGGAAAATGTAAAGAATTAAGCAATTTTGAATTCACAATTTTGAATCAGAAGTTTGAAACCCTAATATATAGACCATAAATTTAATTCGTCTTAGGCCCGTATTAATAAACGTTATTCAGCCCAAGAGCTCGCACTTGAAATCGATCATGAGGTCATGATCGTATTAATAAACATAATAATTTACGTACTCAAGTTACGGTTTGGGTTTACGTTATCAGCTGAGTGATGGACTAATTAATAAACGAAACTCTACACTTAAGTTTAAAATAGGTGTGCATACTTAAGATGCTTAAACCTGAGTGTAGGCAGTCCGTGACTTGAAGTCGTGATTAGTAGCGCGAAACATGGAGTTTGAAAATATTTTTGTGAAATAATTATTATAATGAAATAGAGTACTGTGTGTGTATCTGCTATATCGTTTACTAAAAATCTTTAGAGGACGCCTCAAATCCTTATTTTCTACTACAGCCCTATATTTTTTTATAATTTCGAGGAAGTATTATTTTTACTCCATTGGAGGAGTGCTCAGGATGCTTTTCCATTTTCGTTTGTAACCACTTTTTCTCAAATTAAAAACGCGAGATGTTCGTGACAGTAAACAAATAGAATGATGTTGATTGTTGTTTGGCGCCCTTTTTTAATTTGTCACTTGACGCAGACGCTCCAATCTGACGCTATATTGCGTTGTTATTTGAACCTATTGAGTTGAGTAGTAAGCTTCTACACAATTTACAACATGACACAGAGCTATTTATTAAATTTTTAACAAAATACAAGTATTTCAATAAATCTTACGACATAGCAATAACGAAATGTGATGAATGTTATTCTAAACTTCGGTCAACGTGACGTAATCGTTCCCGTAATCAAGCCCTCAAGTACAGCGTCTTGAGGAACTTAACAAACTTACGATTTATGATTAGAAATTTTTCGCCCGTAAAAAGTTATCCAAATTCCGAATAAAAATGGAAACTAGTTGGTGCAAGATCTGGTGAGTATTGTGGGTGACGGAAAGTTTCTAGTCGTGACTCCTACAGTTTTCAGACGATCCGATGTCATGGATGGTTTTGATGGCTTCGACGCGATTTTGTTGTTGTTGTTCATTGAGTTCATACGGTACCCACTTTCCGAGCTTTTATATCTTTCCAATTTGAAGTAAATGAATTGGTATCGATTTATCACCTGTTGAAAAGCTGCTGCAAGTTCCAACGTGGTTTGAGATCAATCTGCTTCCACTATGGCTTACAATTCATCGTTATCGACTTTCGTCTCCGGTCGGCCACGGGGCTCCTTGTGGAGATAAACATTTCCAGAACGGGAGTGATGAAACCTTAAACGAACCATACGTTCACATGCGGTACCATGTCCATACACGTTGTTAATTTTTTTTTTTCAGTTGATATTGTATATGCAATTATTGGAGACTGTTTTGGTATAAAAACTACGTGAAAATGACGTAGAAGTTAGGAGCTATTCAGACTTGTTTCTAGTAGAAAATTGAATCAGGTCCAGTAATTTTTTCTTTATTTATGAGGCACATAACAAAAATGTATTCTTTTATTATAAAAGTACCTATAATATGATATTTGTTGATTATATTCAACAGAATCTGAAAATTAGAACTCTCACATCAGCTCTCCATGAGTTTTTGCCTAAACATGCATCAGGAGAACGATTATTGGTAAATAAACAGATAAATAATAAAAAAAATCGCTTTAATATTAATGTAGAAGAGAAAATGATAATACCAACCAACGAATAGTATTCAATTTCAACGAGGAAATCATGCATCATTTTTTTTTGTTATGTATTTTCTGGTGTACAATATATATACATACAAGTATATATACATAAATAAATAAATAATTCTACGCGCATTTTTGTAAAGGAATAAAAGGTGAACGCGCTAATAATAATTAAATCATACTAACGTTTTTAAATTACGCATTTTACTCCCCTCCTCGAGAGCAAACACCTTATAAATAGGCATTAAACTTTAAAAGAATCTAGATAGGTTTTTAAAGTAAGACATCAATCAGATTAATGGCAAAGTAAAAGCCGCTATTTTCTCACGAATCATTATTATTCGATCAGAAGCCTCAGAATTTTTATTAAACTCAGACGACCGAATAGTATTGGGTGCTTTGGTATAAAACATTTTGCAACACACTTGCTCGTAAAGTGGCTCTTAGTGAACCGATTTTAGGTCCATAATGCAGTGCATTAAGCACGCGTATTTTTACTTTATGTACCGCACTAGAGCGGTAATGCCACAGATAACTATTTACTAGTCGGAGATATGCGATCAAGAAACTTCATTCCAAAAGGCATCCGCGGGCCATATTTTACTTTTTTTTTAATAGGATGTCTTAATTTTATTATCCTTGGTCCCAGAATGAACTAAAATATATTTACTTTAAATTGTCCGTCCGATCTAATATCATTCGCAGGGCCAACATGGCCGGAGATCGCACAAGACAGGGAGGTTTGGACGGAAAAAGGGGAGGCCTTTGCCCAGCAGTGGGACACAAACTAGGCTAACAAAAAAAAAAAAAAAAAATTGTCCGTGGTCCCTCCCGGAACCAAACGGAAAAGACCCTGACTGGTGTTCTATTATTGCCGATTGTCACTGAACTAATGTATATGTTTCTATGCCAATAGTACCTACTTTCTAATTCCATACTAACTAAACTACAATTTGACATATGACAACACTACGATCAGTCTTAATATAATTTTGTCTTAATTATATTTTTTTATATAGACTGCTTAGCGGTTTTGCCAGTGCCTTTATTTAAAACAAAACCAACGCGCCATCACACTAATATTTTATAGGCGAAAGTTTGTGAGTGTGTGTGTTTATTGTTTTTTACTTCCTCACGCTCAAACGGCTCGACCAATTTTGATAAAAAAAATTATGGAGGTAGCTGACACTCTGGATTAACATATAAACTACTTTTTATCCCGATATTCCCACGGGATCAACACTTATGCGGGTGAAACCGCGGGGAACAGCTAATTTTCCATAAAAGTTAATAACAATACAAGTCTGTTTTTTCCTCAGAAGTGTGTTCAAAAACGTCATATGAAACGCGTGTGCATTGATCATTACACACATGAATCATAATGTACTATTACGAGTTTTAGAATATGAAAATATAAAAATTAAAGGTACATACGGTTCATCAAGCTACTACAATCTGTCAATCTGCAAAATCAGCGTTTGCGCATACACGTCGATCTTTAATGTCGCCATTATTGTACCATGTAAAGCCGTTTCAATTTTTATACAATATATTTTAATAATTACAAGTTGAGACATTATCATTCAATCCTCAACATATAGAATGAAAAACAAAACTAAATTCAATTCCACAAAGCCAACCTAACACGCCTAGTACCCAATTCCATTATAAAATCCATTAAGTAGTTCGTTCACCTATTTCGGCTTTAATCCGTTATTAAAATATTAAATCCTACGATTATGAGGCATTGTTGAAGCGCTGACTGGAATTGAATTAAAATGTCAGTCAAGACGCCGAAAGGACTCATAGCTCCACAGAATTGCCAAGACTCAGTGTCTTGGCAATTCTGTTGAGATATGAGTATATGACGGTAGTTCCACTGTGATGTTTGGCTGTGTCTAAAAGGAGATATTTTATATTTTGAATCTTTTATGTGATAGCCTATGGATAGCCTGTAATTAATATCCATGCCCAGAAAAGAAAAAAAATACGTTTATTTGCGGTAAACAGAAAGGAAGAAAAGAAAGAAAAGAAAGAAAAGAAGGAAAAGAAAGAAACGAAAGAAAAGAAAGAAAATAAAGAAAATAAAGAAAATAAAGAAAAGAAAAGAAAGAAATTGATGTAATATTTTTAATACTCAAATTAAAATATGATTTTACTACCATTAGCGGAATTTACTTATGTTCTCCCACTATAAGTATGATGATTACGATTCCAGCTTGTTGCTCTATTTATATATTCTAAGCTACAACTTGTAGAAGGTTCTAAAATGGATGCAAAAAAACAAGCCACTTAAGTTTATATTGTCCCTGAAACGTATTATACAAATGTACTGTAACCCGGTTGTTTCGGTGTTTTAAACGACATCTTTAAAAAAAGGCTTTCCCGCTATTATTCGGTAAATAACAACGTAAATAGGTTAACTAAGGGAAGTACGAAGAACCACTGGATAAGGCGCGGGATATACTGAACTTTTACAAGACCTAAAAAAGATACTCGCATACGTAAGTTTACGTTTTTATCTGTTTTATTTACAATGCTAGGACATACCTATCTCATTATTTTAGAAAAGGGAGGAATGAATCAATCCTAGTTTTTCTTCATTGGAACAGAAAATAAGAAAAGAGCAATCAAGCACCAAAGTAAACGGTTTCTTTTCAGTGTTTGTTTTTTTTTTTCTTGGCGTCTTATTTTACCGCAAATAAACGTATTTTTTTAACGTGTTCTTTATTTATCTCTATATAATCAATACAACATCCTTTTTTTGTTAAGTGTAAACTTTTTTAGGCGCGTTGGGCATTTCTTGAGATGGGAAAAAACCATTGAACTCGCGCCACTGTTGCCGTAAATGACACCGCGCGTGTTTTGTTTATAAGACGATTAAAAAAATACCCGCTTCGGATGTATTCGGCTGTCCTCGGTTTTCATGTATATCCCATATGTCAGTGAGTGATGGCAAAGTTACAAAGTTTCTGTTTGTGATTTGTTTTCACTTCTTTCGGCACTCCCGGAGTGCCACTGTTTTTTTATGTATACAACATCATATAGACACACAGTTTGAAAAAACAGGTTCACGATTGTTAGCCGACTGCGTTCCAGATTCCATCAAGAAAGTTACTGTTACTGTTAGCCTGCACCATCCCACAGCTGGGCAAAGGCATCTCCCCATGACTTCCAGCTCTTTCGATCCAGGGCTAAAGTGGACCACTGGTCGTTTGTGAATTTATCAAGAAAGCAAAAATTATTATTCTACACTATGCCCAAAAAGACCACACGACGAAACCAAACGCGATATCTGAAGCCAAGTTGAAGCGGTTAAATCTAACGACATGACATGGAGTGGACGTGCCCACTAGAATGTTCCACTGTTACGTTAACATGATCTGTCAGTATGTGCACATATTGTAGCACTGAAATCTATGCTATTCTTTCGACTGGAATATTTATAATAATTAGTATTCTGTCACTCAAAGTAACAAACTTCCATTACAAACTTTTTCTTTCATAAAGCAGGGCAGTGGAGCTTTTGGTTCTTTTTTTTTTTGTTTGCCGGCTTGTTGCTACAGATATTGTTTTGGAGTTCTCTTAACTGAATAATAAAACTGCGGAAATTAAAAAGAATATTCATTTTGAATCGTTTACCTACAATCTCACTTCAAAATTAGTCTAAGCCGTTTCATCTTAAAAAAGTGAGATATCAAAACTTTGACATTGGAATTATTCACGATAATCGCTGAAATTCAAAAGACAAGACATTCTAAGGTCATTTATTTAACTTTTCCTTCTGTAACAGTGGGGCCTCGTCTTTACAATACCCGGGAGGATTTCATTTGGGCAATTACGGGGGCCCACTAATTGCCAACCATCTCAGAAATGGCGTTCGCTAGAGAAATTGTTTTTAATGAAAAATTCACGTAAAGCCTGCGTTGAAGTTTTACTTTTTTCCGCTCCGTGTAATAACATTAATGTAATGATAATTTCTGAAGTTGCGCCGCTGATGGATGGCCGGGATCTGCCGGGATGCATTTTATTGGAGTAGTGGCAGCTTGCGACTTCGCTCCTTCAGGTTTTATTACTGTTTTTGTTCGTGGAAAGTTGAGTTTGTCTCCAGAGAAGAGTAGGCTTTCTTACCTTATCCTGTGAGTTTTCCTACTTTACTATTATAGGCATTTCTTTTGGGCCTTTATGAAATTTTACTATTTTAAACTGATAATAAAACAAATAGTTATCGCCGTTTTTAAAGACCTTTGAAAGTTTTTTTATATGCCAATTCAATTTGTTGAATTAGAACGCAAACGATTTAAAAAAACACGAATTTAAAAAATACGGCACAATCCCACAATATAGTCCGACGAAGATAAATATAATGAAGCTATAGGAAACGTGGATGAAAATTCTAATATTCCGCAGCAAAATAATCCTACGTCTGACGTCACTCCCCTCCACGTGAGTAACAATACACGCTTTGGTTGACGTCGACGTGACGTGACGTCGATTCGATATTACCTGACAGCAGTAAATTAGAATATACAACTGCTTGGATTTAAGTAACTGGAGAAAATATTAGAATGATGAAAAAAAAGGTTACAAATAGAATTGGATCCTAAATAAATTATATGACAATTTACGCCATTATCATTTCTATCTCGTTCTCACAAGTATAATTTCAACATGAATGATGTAACCAACATTTTGTAACAATATTATGTCCGTGGAGTTCCATGCGTTTTCTCCATAGGAACCCACTACGCTTTGGAATGGGCAACTACCTTCATCTTTCTGAATGACCGACCCCTTGACAATTCAAAAGTGCCTGTAAATGGTTCATTTGAAATAAATACTTTGAGTTTAAGTTTCAGTTTGCTATGTGATATTTATCAAAATAATACATAACAGGAACCTTTAACGCGATAACAACAACAAAGAGCAATTACCAATTCGTTTAGTAAAAGTGATAATTATGTTATTTTAAAATATAATCCATATATAGATGGTCCATGATTAGCAGAGGAAGCTATATTAAAATCTGGTATACTGTAATGGATTATTAAGGATTGATTATAATTCAATTGGCGTTTGAGAGAGGCCTATGTCCAGCAGTGCCATAATGGATGTCTTTCGTCTGAAATGATATTGATAATGAATGTGGAAAATTATGAAATACAGACAATAACTATGGAATATCAGTCGAGGAGCTTGTGGCTAAGTAATAACAGCCACACGGGTTGATCGAACAGGTTAACCTACGCTTGCCGTGGTTGGGTGACCATATTTACATGACCCCTCCTTGTCTCGGAAAGCACGTTTTTCCGTTAGTCCCGGCTATCATTCGTGAATCGTTGATAGTTGTTAGGGGTCGTCAGAAGTCCGAAAGTCTAACAGTCTTACCAAGGCGTATCATATTAGTAACTGGGTTGTGGCGATCAGATAGGCAGTCGCTTCATGTACCATACTAAGCTGCATGCAGTTAGACTGGAAGCTGATCCAAACATAGTTGTTAAAGGTCTAGACAGATGATGATCAATAGAATATTAAAACACACAGGCAGGTAATGTTGGTTCTATTGAAATACGAGGTTATCATCATAGAAACATTTAAAACAGTTGTCTAAACAAATTATTCCAAGTAGAGAAGAAAGCTAAATTAAATACATACAACCCCCCCCCACCCCCCACCCCCCTGGAAGCATAACTGCACTTCATCCGACTTCCAAGTTCCAGTGCTTAAAACCGTTTAAGTGCGTTCGAAGTACGATCCGAACCGCGGCGCGCGAGTTTAGATTCAAATCAGCGCATTAGATGGTATCTACCTTTGTAAGTATTGTTAGGGTTATATTTTATAGGGTTATCTTCTGATGCATGTACTGATTGGGAGTGTTAAGAAGATGGAGTGGGTTGTGTGTAGTTGTTTCTTTTGTTGTAATGTTTTACGGTTTTTTAATGTTGAATTGTTGGTGCTGAAAACCAACAATTCAACATTATAAAAACTTTTTACAAAAAAAAAAACAACCGTGTCAATAAACGAAAATGCGGAACCAAAGACACCGACTTCCGAAAGTTTTTTTTCAATTTGTAGTGTTTTTTTTGTAAGTCGGTTGTTTTTTTTTTTGTAAAAAGTTTTTATTTTTCACTTTTTAGTAGGTCACTTTGTAATTTATCTAAGTTACAATAGCCTAATGGCAACTGCTCATCACATGTTACAAAATATTGCTTTTCCCGATGCTGGGACGTTAATTGATGAGGAGTTCTCCTGGTAAGGACCAGGAGAACTCCTCAACAACTACTCACTATATGCATTGTGACGAGCATAAATTGCTTAACAACCATATTAAAGTAATCGAATCGCAACCCGTGAAATATTTGTCATTGAGTAGTTCCGATGGCCATCTGTGGTCTTCATCATCAGCTCCACTTCACCAAATGATGATTTCCGAGAGCAAATTCTCAAGTTACTTTAAAAAATACCTAAATCGCAATAGGTTTGCCTATAAAATTTGAGGGTTTCCCTTGATTTCCATGGGATCCTCTCATCAGATTCCAACTTGATGATAATGGGACCACCTCGAGAGTATACCCTTTCAAACAAAAAAAGAGTTTTTGGAATCGGTCCACCCGTCTTCGAGTAATCGGTGAACATACATAAAAAAAAACATATAAAGTCGAACATATAACCCTTTTTGGAAGTCGGTTAAAAATACGTTGTTTTTTCTCTTAAATGGGCAACCACCTTCATCTTTCTGACTGACCCACGCTTTGACAATTCTTAAGTGCCTGTAATTTGTAAATGGTACCAGCAACCCCCCTATAGTAGCCTGTTACCTGTGGTTCAGTTTTTAAATAGTACAAGAGTTGTATGGTTTTACTTATAAACAACTGGTGGAAAAATAATCTGTAACACTGTTTTTGGAACAAAAAAATAATCTTATCTTATCTTACATAATTTTGTTGTACAGTCAGTAGGTACCTACAACAGTGTTATCACTTGCACTATTAAAATAAAATTGTCCTTAGTGCTACGACTTAAATGTCAATGTCAAATTGTAACCAACGATGTGCAAGTTGGCAATACGTACGTCTCAAAAAAAACAGAACTGCTTCTCGATAAAAATTGCTTCCATAAGCCATAAAATCAAATCTGTTGAACGCGCACATAAACCCAGAGCATTATTGCACCTGTTTCCAAGCAACACCTCACTATAAGAATTCCAATACACATGTATTCCCTCCCCCCTCTAGCCGCCCCCCTCCCCCCCCTAGGACATGCAAGCATAGGACATTTATCTCTCGCTCAAATCCATGTGGCGATATTAAATATTTCGCATCGCATCTCTTCACAATGTTGAAATATCTCCGTGTTACCACCAACATTATCATCCTGGTGTGTGTCTACGAAGCTTAATGGTTTTAAAATGAGGTCACGAATATATCCCGAAGATTCCTTCATATGTGATTCGTTGAGATCTTTATTCCTCGGCAGAGTTTTATTGATTTTGCTATCAAAGAGATACGTGTTTTAAATGTTTGTTGGTTGTTCTGACGGGCACCTCACTCACGCAGGTAAAATATTATATCGGTCTTTAGGGATTTGTTTTCGTTTCCTTGTTGAATTTCTAAAATATGTTTTATTTTTCTGAATTTTTCCTTTAGTAAACCAAAGGAAAAATTCTAAAGAATAAAATAAATCGTTCCTGCGGGTGTTGTCAACAATAATTATGGTAATAACACCATGTGGGATGGCATTAGAATAATTATTTGGTTATATAACGTGGAGTGTCGTCTCCACCTTGTAAAACCAAATAACGACAGTAAACTAAACTTCGTATAGCTAATGGCGTTCCCAGTCTGCTTATAAAAACTCAAAGAACTAGATCCAATAGTTTAGTCACTTAGCTAGTCAAAGTTTAGCAAAATCCATAATCGGACCATTATTGTAGGTATTAATGGACCGATTTTGTATTATTTAGTTTGTTTGAAAAAATCACTTTTTTATATTCGATGGAAGGATTTATTTGATCGTTCCGAAATACTCGTATATATTGTAGTGTGGAGACAACGACAACCTCCGTCCTGAAATAGGAATTAAAAGGTAAAATTGAGGTAGTTTCAGGAGATCAGTAGAATGGCGCCTTAAAAGTGTTACCACTACAACCGACTTCCAAAAAACACTACTTAAAAAGTGAAAAATAACTTTAATTTCGGAAGTCGGTGTCTTTGGATTTGTATTTTAGTTTTTTGCCACCGACTTCCGAAATTAAAGTTATTTTTCACTTTTTAAGTGGTGTTTTTTGGAAGTCGGTTGTTTTTTTTGTAAAAAAGTTTTTATTTTTTACTTTTTAGTGGGTCAGTTTGTAATTTATCTTAGTTACAATAGCCTAACGTCAACTGCTGATCACCTTATACAAAATATTGCTTTTCCCGATGCTGGGACGTTAATTGTTGAGGATTTCTCCTGGTTCCACTCACCATACGCATTGTGACTAGGATAAATTGCTTAGCAACCATATTAAAATGAGCCCAAACACGACTACGGTGCCGTAATTTCAAAATTTGTACTTTTTCTGATGCTCCTGGCTTCAGCATCAGGTCTCTATGTACTTCGGTATTCCTCATTAACAGTACGTTTATCCACACATCGAGCCCTTTTCAATGAGCCTAAACACGATATATCTGCTGTTAGTTGTCGAGGAATTAGGTACTCTGCAGACTATCCTGACTGCAGCATCAGGTCATGACTTGATGATCATGAGACTAAATGTGGCAAATGCCCTATCAAACATCAAAACAATTTACTAAATAAAACAGTCCTTGCCTGTTCGAGTAACTTCTTATTGTTAAGGAGTTGTACCTTCCATCATCAGCCCAGGTACCTGAGATGGTGACAACCATACGCAAATACACGAGATACTTCATAAAATATGCGAAAAACAATAAGTGAGCCTATAAAATTTGAGGTTTGCCCTCGATTTCTCTAAGATCCCATCATCAGATCCTAACTTGGTAACAGTGGGACCACCTCAGAACTATCTACTTTCGAACAAAAAAAGAATTTTGAAAATCCGTCGACAATTGGCGGAGTATTCGATGAACAAACATACAAAAAAAACATACAAACATCCGAACATAGTACCTCCTCCTTTTTGTGAAGTCGGTAAAAAAACATACAAACATCCGAACATAGTACCTCCTCCTTTTTGTGAAGTCGGTAAAAAGTTAACCCCACATAGTCTCAAGTCTGAAACTCACGAGAATTGCCAAGCAATTACACACGCTCGTGTAACTAGGTACCAATGTTTGTAAACTCCCGTCCGCGCTGTTTAAAATTCGGTGGTGCAAGTTTGGCTCTTGGTGTAAACTGTAAATTGACATAAATCAGTTTTGACAACATTATAAACTGCTCTTCGTGTCTCCACGTATTGAGCCTAGACTGGAGTTGTCTTTCAACTTTCTCCAGCTATGATTGACACTGATATTGGAGTAAATTACTGTTATGTGGTAGACGTTTATACTTACAGTGCGGCCGACGAATCGAACGACGCCAACCGAATACGTGTTTTGCGAATTTGATGTTTATTAGCTACTAGGTTTGTTTGACACATGTCAGGAACTCATTCTTTTGACGGCCCGACCATAGCTAATCGAAACCTGATCATGTTAATGAGCGATGTCAGAATAAATTACATTCCTTATCCCAAAAACCCTTTGCATCGTTGGGAATGAAATATTTATGCTCTGATAAGTATTTCCTTTACTGTATTTTAATTACTATGACAAAACAATTATATTAAAAACCTGAACAGTCCCGACAATAATCCTAACTCCCCTTAGTAGGTAACACACTACAAAATCTACATATTTATGGTAAGTAAAACTAACACAATCAGATAGCTACCCTATCAACACCATGATCTGCCATAAAAAGCAACAAACATACAATTTGTAACACCGAGTAGATGCCACGAATATGACTGGGGAGGCAGATTAGCAATGCAAATACCAGCGTATGCCAGGGTCCCATTGCGGGCCAAGTTCACTAAGTGTCGCCGTTACATCGACTGACAGTTTCGGCTTTTGATTGCCTTTGTGAATTATGTTAGGTATTTCGTGACAAGCGATGTGGCGATGTGTTTACATAGGGTTATAGATGTAAGGAGTTGTGGTTTGTGTCTAGAAGGTTGGATGCAGTCAGGCTCACGTTTAATGTTTCGCGTTTAGATCTACTTCTACATCTTAAGTCCTCGAGAGTGTTATACGAATTTTTGAATAAAGATTGAATTTGTGGTTTTGAGTTCTTCTCTTAAAATAAATGTTTCAAACCCGAGATTCCTCAAGACTAATCTATAAATTCCATTGATTTCAGAAAAGATAAAGTATTCTAAAGAATCTGAAACTTGTCTAAAATGTAAACTCAACGTTTAAATAAACCGTTCCTGTTTTCCATCACAAACAAACAACGAATCCTTCCAAAAAATCAATTGACATAGAATCGTCAAGAATCCCAAACGCGCCAACAACAGGTACTCGCACAAAGTCCCACAAACTTGGACAAACAGTTAAGAACATTGAGTTGTTTAAAGTCGTCTTTTGAAACACTCCACCGACTTCATTATCCTTTCCTTTGCGGCTATCTCTTGAAGAGTAGTTTAGCCTCAGGAAAGGCATGTGGAGGTTCTGTGCTCGCAGTTCGCACTCAGCTTCCTCTTACAATTTAACTGGATGCGGTCGCGAAGCTTCGTTTTCTACATTTCCTGGCGACATTTCGTTGAGTGAATTTTCAGTGATTTATAACGGTCACCTTATTTCGTATATTACGTATGTACACGAGAGTACGAGATTTGAAATGTTATTGCTGGATGGTAAACGGAGATTACAATGTTTTACATATATGTCGTTTTATTTCTTGGTAACCTGATGCCATCCTTATTTTGACGGAGATTGTGAAAGCAATTATTAACTACATTGCTTGAAACTAGGAGCTAGGTAACGGCCGTGACTAGGACAGGCGCTCTTTATTTAAACTATTTCATCAACACACCTCTCAAAACCGTTAAGGAAAACATCGTGAGGAAACCGGCATGTCCTACAGTCAAAAATTCGAAAGACTACTAACCCACACTGGCCCCGCGTGGCAGATTACGGCCTTCTCGAAGAGGCCTGTGTCCTGTGTCCCAGCAGTGGGAACATTATAGGCTGATTAAGCTTGTTTGAAACTATTTTGTTTTTAGATTATTAAAGCATGGCTGATAGTGCAATTAGTAATTTTGGGATTGGACCTTGATAGTTCATTTATATTCAATAACTTATTCAACTCAATGTCAAGCTTACAAATTCATATACCTTTCCCTAAAACTAATCTAAAACTGAAGGGAAACAAAATTATCATTTCGCGCTAGTCGTAAAACTCCATCGTAAAAGTCGATTGAGGGGAAGGGTTACTCTTATTTACTGTACATGGGTACTACATGGGTGAGGGTCTTACAATCTACCACTATGTATTGGAATTTTAACTAAATAATATCTGTAGCTGATGTCCCGCGTAAATGTCGATCCCGTGGGAATATCAGAATAAAAAGCCTATATGTTAATCCAGGGTGTCAGCTACCTCCATACACAATTTTATCAAAATTGGTACCGCCGTTTGAGCGTGAAGAAGTAACAAACATATAAACACACACACACACACACACCCCCACAAACTTTCGCCTTTATAACATTAGTGTGATTATGTATTATTGATATTTTCACTAACTTCTTTAAGTATATAAATCACGAAATTCTTTACAAAATGAATCACAATCTGCACTAAGATACCCTTCCAAGAAAACATTTCACATTTCAGCATTACCATAATAAAATATACGACAGAAATATTCGTAGGCTCCTTTGTAAGTACATTCGGACGTGTACATAATAGCAAAACATCCTTAACCCTGCTAGATCTAGACCCAGATAGACGTCCAAAATAAAATACGCCGCGATTTATCACCGGCGCACCACTCAAAGCGGGTGGTTAATAAAAATTCCACACTAGAAGTTATTTTGCAGAGGCCTCGGGGGAGTCTCGTATCAGAATCTAGCGTAAAACGCCCGCCGTTGGCGAGAACATGGTAGTGGGTGCAAGGCAAGAACTGAATGAGGATTTAAAGGGCTTTAAGTCTCTGATGATAATAACGGGTTTAGGTCGAGTCTGTGTAATGAAAGTTTGGAATAAGCCGATGCCATATGAGGGCAAACGTTTTAGAACATACAAGAAGATTACTTAGTTTAGACCCTGATGACGTAGATAGAGCGTAATACAATACTTGTCTTTTTCAGAAAAAGACTTCATATTCCAAAGAAGATTCTTGAAATCTGATGGATGCAAGAAGCCCAAACACCATTCTTTGACGAGTAAACGATGATGCTATAACGCTTTGTCAACATCACAGAAATTTACTGAGACATGAAACCCCATTCGCTCCAACCCAGTGAATGGCATACAAGAAGCAAAATTTAAAGGAAGGAAACCCAACCAACTAAAACAAGACAAACAAATCAAAGCTCGCACATTAGCATCATATCAAAGTTGTTAAAATGCTAATGTTACGCTAGTAGGGCAGAGAATGGCTCCCTGGGGCACGCCTAACTATCGCCGTAATTAATGCTTTGCCATTATTTAGAGGAGTGCTTACACTTAATGTTTGCGATTGTGTGGAATATGTGTGGGTTGTAGAGGTGGGCTCAAGGTTGAAAGGGGTACGTTTTGTAAATGTTTATTAGTTATCTGGGTGACGTTGCATTGGCATGCAGTGCTTTAGGATTTCAACACTCTTCTTTCTTTTTCTATTGTTTTTTTTTTATATTCTATAATACTGGACCAGCTTGCAGTGTAAGCAAACTGAAGTGGCAGTGGACTGGCCATGTTTATCGAACGACCGATGGCCGGTGGAGCAGACAAGACCTGGAGTGGACCGCGTATCGGCAAGCGTAGCTTGAGACGCCCCTAGCTAGATGGACCGATAACCTTAAGAAATTGGCTGGGACAGACTGGATGCGGAAGGCGGAGGACAGAGTATTTTCAGGCGCAGCCTGGGAGAGGCCTATTGTCCAGCAGTGGACTGCGATAGGCTAATTCGATTGATTGATTGAAAATACTGGAAATAATTCCCAGCATGGAAGGTGAAATTGGCAACCTAGACAGTAATATGTAACATCGTAAGACATAAATAAAGGTAAAGTTCTAAGCTCGTTCTAATATCCTCCCGACCGAATATAATACTAATCAATGCAATGTATATTACAAACGCATCCTTGTGTAGGTCTGTTAATATTGTAAATTACATCATGTGCTAACCTAAATGTACACAGAGATACCTATGTGGTGTGCTAATTAGGAGTTTCCTGACCATAATCACGTAATAATGTAACGATTCCCGCATTAACTATGTAATTGTGAAACTGCTTCCAAGTCGCTTGTACTAGCGGTACGTAACATGAAAATTAAATTTGAAATTACTTGTTATTATTTAAGTCCTTATGTTCCGTTGCGGTGTTACAACAATAGATAATGTCTTGTATTCAAATTAGTGTTTAATTTTAGAGAATGTTTCGGGCAATGTCGCTTGGTTTTAGACGGCATACCTTTTCTACTATAAAGTTGATTTAAACTAAAAAAACAAAACTATTGGGGAGGCTGTACTCTCTTAGTCATTGAATGCTACATAGGCGTAAACCATAAGATCATCACCATCAAGCAACAACCACAAGTTCTAAAAAACAAATGCTGTGAATTTAAATCTAAAGCGTGAAAAAATAGTCTTGCTAACTTTCTGTTTCAAAGCAAGCGTTTTTATTTACCCGCTCCCGCTCCCGCCCATACGTCAGCCCCGGCCACGCTAGGCATCCCTCTATGAAATACCATTGCTCCTTCCTAGGTGAGAATATGCTGTAGAGTGTAAAATTTCCCAAGGTGACAACCGTTAGGGGCATTTTTCTGTGTAACTATGTATGCTCGTGTAATATTAAGCTCAGGGGACTTTAAAGAGTGCAAAATGCACCATTTTTTCGCTAGAAATTTTCAGGGAAAGATAATGGAGACTGCCTTTTTATCGGTTGAGTGTGGAAAGTGTTTTTAATGCAAGTACAAGGATATTATGTACATAGTTATAACGTAAGTATAGTAAGTTGTGATGGTACGACTCGTAGTGTGTTGATTTAGGTATATATATTCTGATCTTCCCCTATTAGAAGCGGTGGTGTTTTTTATTTAAAGCCATCTTTTTGTTAAAAATTTTGGGAGGGGTCCCGTTATAAATGATATACGACAGATAAAAAGATAGTTGAGACGAATTGATTTAAGGGGACTACATCGCTCATTTGGAGAAATATCGCCCTAAATGTATTTTTTTCCAAAAATGAGTTGAGTATGACATAGCACTTAGAAACATATTTACGTTAGGAAAAAAAAGACGTAAAGAAAATGTAAAATAGCAGTTACGTCGATGTTTCTCCAAAAAAACGACATTACCTAAAGCGCGGTCACTGTCGGACTGCATAAAAAAAAAAGAAGCGCGATGACACAACGCAGGTAATGTATTTCAAAATATTCAGCAATTATCTATTTACAAAAAATCTATTGTTTGAACTAAAAAAATAATAAAACACTAATGCTTTAGTATGTTACTTGTCTGACAAAAAATCAGAAGGATTGTATGTATATTAGTATGGTTTTTTAACCGACTTCCAAAAAGGAGGAGGTTTTATGTTCGACTTTATATATGTTTTTTTTTTATGTATGTTCACCGATTACTCGAAGACGGCTGGACCGATTACAAAAATTATTTTTTTGTTTGAAAGGGTATACTCTCGAGATGGTCCCATTATCATCAAATTGGAATCTGATAAGAGGATCCCATGGAAATCGAGGGAAACCCCATAAATTTTTTAGGCAAAACTATAGCGATTTTGGTATTTTTTAAAGTAACTTGAGCATTTGCTCTCGGTAATCATCATTTGTTAAAGTGGAGCTGATGATGAAGACCACAGATAGCCATCGGAACTACTCAATGACAAATATTTCACGATTCGATTATGGTTGCTAAGCAATTTATGCTCGTCACAATGCGTATAGTGGGTGGTTGTTGAGGAGTTCTCCTGGTTCTTACCAGCAGAACTCCTCAACAATTAACGTCCCAGTATCGGGAAAAGCAATATTTTGTAACATGTGATGAGCAGTTGACATTAGGCTATTGTAACTTAGATGAATTACAAACTGACCCACTAAAAAGTGAAATATAAAAACTTTTTACAAAAAAAAAACAACCGACTTTAAAAAAAAACTACAAATTAAAAAATAACTTTAATTTTGGAAGTCGGTGTCTTTGGTTCCGCATTTTCGTTTATTGACACCGATTTCCGAAATTAAAATTATTTTTTTATTTGTAGTTTTTTTTTTTAAGTCGGTTGTTTTTTTTTTATTGTAAAAAGAAAGTTTTTAGGGGTATCTTAATGTTTTTTTTCTATCGTATCAAATTGGTTGTATTATGTTTTCAACACACTAGCATAATTATATCCTGAAGAATATCATATAATATTTTTCTGTTTTTGTTTACTGTAGTCGATCATATACTTTTAGGCATTATAAAACTTGCGTTTTTTTTCGTTTAGGTCCTGTAGTCCCCTTAAAAGGAAGGTAGCCTTAGGGTTGTTTACACATGTTCGAGTCGGCACATTCAATTCGGCATTATTTGTCAAGGTACTACAAAGCCAACCAACGAAGAATTACCGCACATATTCGGCTTTCATTCGGCTGGTGACGATCGACAAACTGCGTTCGGCATGTAGATGCCTTAAGAGAAGAAGAGGATAGCCTCTTCCACACATGTACGGGTCGGCTCGGCACAATTCGAGCTTAGCTGAACGGCTTTTTCCCAGTGTCCCACATACATCTACATTTATTCGTCGTTACCGCCAAACTGTACCGAATCACGTCGATCCAAACATGTGTGTACTTCCTGCACTAGGAGGACTACGTAAAGGTGTATTCCAATACCCTAAACATTCACAATATCTGCAGCCACTCTCCTAAATTCAAAACAGCTCGAACATGACAAAATTGTGGCCCGACACCCGCAGTAAGCACGTGATATAGCGTCACATGGCATCAAATACAATCCTTTTAGAGTGGGAACCTCGCCAGGCGGTGATTGCATTGGCAGCAGGCTGTATAGGTATTACACACTACACTGTGTTTTTGCAAACAACTGCACAGATTAATGCTACAGTGTTGCATTGATGAATTGGAAATTAAATGGTCTTATGAATATGATTTTGATTGGTGTTTCATTTTATAAATTTTTTCGTCATGTCATTCGTTATTGATATCGTTGTCTATCTATTTTAGCGTGAGTCAAATTTTCAATGGTATATTAAGTTTATTCACTGATTGATTTGTTAATGTATGATCATCTACCTATTTCTATACAAATAAAAATGAAATGCTGTTCATTGGTAAGTGGATCACTTCAGCACGCCTCGACCGATTGGGCTAAGTATTTTTTTAATTGAAAAGGTTTTAGGAAAATGAAAATTGGAAAGCTTTCGGAAATATGGGAAAAACTAAAAGTCCCTTTTCTATAGGTTTTTTATGATCTATTTTTTTTATGGACTACGTCTGTGAGGTCAGCCAGTTATATATATGTATACACCAACACAAACTATCATTAGAGAACCATTTTCGCATTTTTTTTTTTTTGCAGTCTTGTTAGTGTAGTAGAGCAAAATATTGGTTTATAGTTGACCCGCACTTACTGTTGAGCAGGTTAAAAACCAAGTTCATCCAAGCGAAAACGTTTTCCTTTTCACATTTAAAAACAAATTTAAAATCCATCCCATTATTAAGTTCAGCGCTCTTATTTACTCCCAAATCACATTACAGGCATACCAACACATAAATATGACTCCCCACTAGACATGGCGGTACAGCGGGCTGCCAACATAATCATGTTTTGGCCGGTCGCCCGAACAAAACTGATTCTTTCGCTCCTCGCTCGTATCAGGAGTATTTGTCCAACACACTTCTAGACGCCTGGACTGCCACAGGGCAACATTGCAGTGGATCAACGACTTTGTTGAGCAACGATTTTTATACATTTCAATGCCCTGATTGTTATATCACAGGTTAAACGAGTGTGTATAGTACTCATGACAATGCACAACTTTTCCTCTTCCTCCCTGGAATTTCGAATAAAAATTCCGCATCACTCGTCACAGCCGTTTTTTTCATGTTTGGAAGTAGGTCCCATAGCAAACGCTGTTCATTTCCATGAGTACAACATCCTTACAGTGTGCCTCGTTTAACCTAACATTCTGTATGATATATGATAGCCCCCTATCGGCCGATTACAAACACACTTCCAATCAGTATAGACCACTATCAAACCTGCAACATGTGCAATGTGGAAACATTTATACTTTTGCTCACCAATTGCTAAAATAAGCAATGAACTCACAAAAGTAGATAAATTATAAAAAATATCATCCATCACGAGTTCTTCATTTGTTTTAGCTACTGCTTGACATCGTAACCGTTCAAGACGTTTCTTGTCCCTTATTTTTGAACAATTTTCTTTCTTTGCTTAGACTAACTGTTAGGAGTCACACTTTGTTCCTATAAGCACACAAATTAGATCAAACCCTTCCTAGAATTTTGGTAAACATTTTGTTCAATTCATACCCGGATTGCCTTCAAGGTCGACACATCAAAGGCTAACTTTAAGAGAAACATTTATCCAGACGTAGGTAAAAGTTGAAATAAAATAATTCAATAAAAACCATAGATATCCGTGATAAAAATCGAGTATTTCATAATAAAATCAGTTTTCTCTGAATCGTTGATTTTTCATTCTCTTGGTTTTGTTCGCTTCTATTTCCCTCGAGTATGGGATGTTAAAAATCGGAGTATAGAAGTATGTCGATATAACATAAATAAATAAAATAGGTATTTTGTGGTTTAACGTCTTGACGCTCTTCAAATGCCTAGATAATAAATAATACCCACATCATGTCTAATCTTGTAAGGTTACTTTGAAATATGAATGATATATCGATTAGGTAATTTATCGAGTACGTAGGTAGGTGGTTTTTAGGTAGATATTGTAGTTGCCTTATTGACTATTATGCCTGAAACAACTTTGGTCTCCAAGATCCTTTACGCATCGGCAAATTTCTTGCTGAGTGGTGCATATGGCGGTAAAAGTACTTTAATGAATTATAAATGATAAATCCATCTAATTGTACCGATATTTTCACCTACTAAATCATGAATTCATTTTTTAATTTGAGTCTTGATATTGTCCTTCGTCTTTTTTTATAACAAAATACCTAAACAAAAGCGTCGTTTCGTAATTATTTTGATCCTCATATAGTGTGTCGATTCGTTAACTTTTAAGAATGCATATATTCATGCTCATTTGGCCAACCTCCTGCTCGGTAAGCACCTACAGTCAGACAACCTTGCACATTGCTAAAAAACAATTAAACTATTGTAATAACAAGAAGGAGGACGCGCGGGCTCGCGAAAGATAAAAGGAGTGGAGGGAGGCCTTTGCCCAGTAGTGGGACAGCTCAGGCTAATAAAAAAATAATAATAACCAGAAAGACCATCTCAATTCATATCTGACTCAAAACTACATAGTACTGAAAATGTGCCCAGCACTAGTTATCGGACAGGGGCAGCACTAGCCTGGTCATGTTGATAATGACAGCATTATCAACAAAAACAAAAAAAAAACAACGTGCCTACAGAGGCACGTTGTTTTTTTTTCTGAATTGGCTTGCTTTTGATCTCGATCACGCCTGATGGAAAGCAATAGATGAGGTCTATGATGGAACGAGCGTGCCCAGAAGATCCCTAAGGCACTGGGACTCCCACGCATCGACGAAACACAGCAAGCTGCTTGACGCCGGACTTCGGTGGGAGGGTGGTCGCAAACCAGGCGGGTCTTAGCCCTACCACCGCAAGGGAAGAATTGGCCAGTCAAATAAGGTGTTGGGTGTGACTGTCCAGGATAGGTACGCCGCGCCGAGTGCTTGGTTCAGTTGAGTAACTGGCGGAACAAACCGCGCTACACGACGAGGCTTCTTCATGCATCCCGAACATTCATTCATCCATGTTTTTATTAAAATAAAGAAATATTATCTAAAGTCTAATAGTGTTATTCCTTAATTACTTTACCTCGTCATCATCTGCCTAGCCTTTTCCCAAATATCTAGTCTAACCGGATGCAGCTGAATACCAATATTTTACATGGAGCGACTGCCTATCTGACCTCCACAACCCAGTTACTGGGTAATACGATACCCCTTGGTAAGACTGGTTGTCATACTTTCGGGCCCGTACCCGAACGACTACCCGTAACGACTTTCAAAGATCCACGAATCACAGCCGGGACCAACGGCTTAACATGCTTTCCAAGGCACGGAGGGGTCATGGTATGTAAAGATGGTCACCCATCCACAGAGCAACCGCGGCAAGCGTAGTTTAACCTGATCGATCGACCTGTGCGGGTGTTATTATTTAGCCACGGGCATTACTATTAATTACCTTACCTATTAGAAGATATTTATAACAACATGTTTCCATCCTAATGAACGAAACTCATGGTTGCCATTGAAATAATGTGGTAAATAAAGGCTGGAATTGTTTTACTCCGAACGTACGCTGGCGATCACAATTTAGGAGAGATTTGCATGACAATCGAATGTGATTGCGCGCTCCAGTGCTACACTGTCATTTAAACATCAGTAGGGTTAGTAGTTTTTATTTAGTGACGCTATTTGAGATATTATTCAGCCAATTGAATTGGTTTTCCAATAAAACCATTCAAGCATCTTAGAAAGCTAAACACATCTGACAGTTCTAGTATGGAAAAACTGTCAAAACTTAATTTATTCTCACTATAAGACTTAGTCTGTGTATAAAAGTTTGGTGGAATGCGCCCTTAACGAGATTAATAAATTGTACACAATGCAAGATAGACGCATGCACCACTATTATTATATTGATGGACACAAGATTTCAACAGACGATTTTCAACAAGGAGCATCTTATTCAAATTGGCACCAAAACCAAAAACCCTCGAGTATCCCTGAACCTTTGATTAAGGGGCATTAAACGGAATGGCTCCAAGATTCATAGTGGATGGTGATTGTCAGTGTCACAAAATATATAGGTTCGTGTGAAAGCTATCGAAGCCGCTAGGTATCAACGGCTTGTTTTAAAGGGAGCGCCATAAAAAGGACAGAGACTGTCCCGTGGGTCCTTCGATCCGAATGTTAAGATGTGTTCGGAGTGTGACTGGAGTTGAAGCGACAGTCCGACAGAAAAAGAAGGCTATGAACAGTGATCAGAAAAAAAACAATTCAGAGATCATTAAAGATCAATCTTGAAGTCTATTAAAAGCATGTTTTGCCATAAAACTTGGTCCTGTGGTTCTTCTTCAACCGATATCTATTTAAACATAACATGGTCTGAGTTCCCCTGCGGGGCATAAAGAGAAGTAGCTATGACACAACCGCCGTTACGACAGTTATGTGTAACTATAGTAAGACGGAACGATCTTATCTAGTTGCTACAAAATCTTGTATTTACTGCGCACCAAAACTGATATTGAAATAATACAAAACGTGACACTAATAATATAAGAAACGGTAAATTTCTTCCTGACTTTATATTAAAACATACTCTTAGTCCTATTTCTTGCGACAGCAAGTCGCATCTCTTCACGGCGCATGTACTGCGCCCCACTGCGGCCAATACGGCAAACTGCGTAATAAATTCGCAGAAAGGACCTCGCAAAAATGGATGCTTATCACGAACTGGCTCGGTTTCGCACTCCCCCAACCCTGGCTTCTAAATAGCTCTGTTTTTGTCTCCGCCTGAGAACACTGTGACACACGACGCAGATTTGATAAATAAGACGTCCCAATAAACTATTTATAGAATGTTCGATGTTCAGCGAATTGAAAATTTAATTTTGGTTTCGAGTTTCGATTTACGCCTAAAATACTTAAACTTTTACAACTTGTTGATTGAAATTTAACAACCATAGCAGCAAGTTTTTAAATAAATCTTTTGTCTAACAAGCGAGTCCTAAACAATCCTAAAACAATCTACGAAATCCAACCAATTAACCCTTTAGTAATCCATGTCTGATTAGCAATTAGCCGATCACTTTCCAATTTGTAGGTCAAAACAAAAGTGTCCCAAGAGGTTATTTACACAAGAATCGTGACCACAGCTAGGTGGTACAGCTTTACCACGAAATCCATTTCAAAAGCTCAGAAACAAATGAAGATTCCATTGTCAAAAAAATCTTTTATTTGCACCAACAACGGTAGGACAAAACAGAAAATGTGACCAGCAAGAAATCGCGAGGTTTAACGAAGTCTCTCTAATTAATGTTACAGTGAAATGGACCAACATCAAACACAAAGAGAAAGAAGATATAACGAGACTAACGAAATGAAAACTCAAATATAATTTAGCGAGTTTATTCCATTATTAAATTGTTCGTGAAAGCAAGATAACCTCAGTTTAACTCCGTAAGAAAGTTTCGTTTAACTTCGGTTTAACGAGGTGAGGAGACCTGCCACTTTCCGACTTCCTAGGAGCCAGCCGGTGTTTTTGTTTCGGAACTAACTTACGTGCATTGTTACGGGCGATGCTATCACCGGCAAGAAGTATTAGAATATTGTCTTCAACGCGTATTTTCTTTTGGAGCTCTATTTTATAATTATTCCATTAGCCACGGTGCGCTGTTGAGCGAAAATTATTCCAAGCTAACAGTGTGCTAAAATGTATTCTTTATTCAATTTCTTAAAAAAAAGATGGCGTGTATACGTCAGAATAAGCCGCAGTTCCGTGCAGAAATTCTTGAACGTGGAATGTATTGTCTGTATTCCTAAACCGAGATCAAGGTGATTCGTGTTCGCTCGCGGCAAGCCAACGCCAAACAAGTAACACAAAGTCAATCGATACTTCCTGAAGATAAGTAGCAATAGTTTATTGGGTCACGAACTGCTGTAATCCACAAGTATAGTCTCCCATTTATTAATGGCTTCAAAACAAAGCCTTAACTTAAAGCTATGTTCCACGATCTCGAGATTTTTAATTCCGCTTCGCCGTGGAAGAAAAGATACTGCGTTATTAAAATAACTCCATATTAGATGCATATTTCTTAAGCAGATAACAGTAATTTACGGCGCGTAAACATCCTAAAACCGTAAGAGGCAGGATTTTTTCATTTCATTACGGGTCCCTATAAAGTAGATAACACAACGCGCCGTTCCCAACGGTATATAATTACAGAGTAAAGAAAAATGTACGCAGCCAGCGACTTTGACGGCGCACCTCGGTTTTCGGAACAATTTTATTTTTTATGTGCACTCGAAGGACGTGTGATTAAAAGGTAAAGAAAAAGTTTTGGAAGCTTCGCGAAATTGAATTTGGATTTTATGATTAGAGAATATTATTAGCTGTGCGTGAGCGATACTTGCTTTGTAGAAGTACCTATGGAGCCATTTGAAGGTACCTATCAGTACCTACCTGTCATCCTACTTAATAGTAACAATGAGTATTGTAGGACTTCTGGAAGATACATAATTTAATATTTGGAAAGTAGTGACAGTTTCTGATCAACACGTCTTAGATCAAACAAGATAATAATGAGATTCTTTATAGCAGGGCTCTATACCACACAAAACTACCAAATACAATTTAAATATTTGTTAGGTTTAATTTTTACAATTTTGTGGTACACGGCCTTGTCAAATTTATACACTAATAACTTAAACATTGTAAAGTTTCGTGGTTTAGGGCCCAGGTTTTAATAGTAATCATACTCTAGGAATGGAAGGCTCCTACCTATTCTTAGCAGAAACAAATAAAGTCAGCAATCTGAGAATCTGAGAGCACTTACAACGCCCTAATTCACAGCAGACGACAATAAATGGTGTTAAAATAGTACTATAATAAAAATCATATAATAGTCGGGTCTGACAATAAAATGGCGATGTGCAGCCATAATCGAAGTCCTATAAATAGTTTTACCAAAGACGAAGTGTTCGTGGCGCGGGAGGGGGAGTAAAACATTTCATTTCGTCTGGCCACCTTCCAACGGACACTGAACTAAGATTTGCACCATCCAGATTTTCCTGGGCTACTCTACAATATTAATACCGTTATTTTTTTGACAATTTGAGAATATGAGAGGAAGGTTTTTTCGTCTAGGACCCGACCAAAAACCGTCTAAGCCTAAATACCCGTGGGAGTCGTAACAGCCGACTAAAGAATTATTTTAGGAGGATGACAATTCTTCTTTCTTTCTTCAATGTGCTGATAGCTGGCGTTTAGATCATTGCGATGTTAGGTACGAAGCTATTATTTCCCAATAAGCTTCACTTAACTAATACCCATTTATCAAGTCATAAAACCGATTGAATGAAAAGCATATTAATTATTTCAAACAAAGAGGCGATCATTATTCAAATAACCGTATTTATTATTTTGCTAATAGGCGTTAACGCTGTTTTGCGACACTAATCGAAGTTTTGCTTACCCTTTATACGAGATAAATATTGGTTTACGAGTATCATAGAATTTTGATGATCGTCCCACGCTTGTCTAGCCGACAAGGTCCAACATTGTAGCGGTGTATATAGTTTTAAGATGTGTATAAGTAACCACCCACGTATTGTTATTCCCTTATCTTCTATTACAAGGCTTCAGAAGTCTGCCCACATTTTCAATAAAAATACTTGTCATTTTGCTCGCAAACGGATATGTATAGCTAGGACTAAAATTGTAATTGACATTGGATCGCGACAATAAACACGCTGAACGCCAATAAATTGGTAAATCCTCTCAACACGCAGAGATATTAAATTTTATTGTTGTACAGCGATCGTAAAAATTCGACAATGTTCACTCGGGCGTCGCGGTATGGTGCGAAAGTCGGACGTTGTAAAAAAAATTTCTATGCGCGGGTGTTGTTTGTGTTTTGTTTCTTTCCGATTTGGTCATGTGAATGCGGACTATTTTTGTGTGGAATGGTGATTACTTTTAAAAAAATGGTAGAACTTTTTTGAAGAATGAATCGAAGTTTTCTCCGTAAATACATTGTCTTACACACATACTCTAATCACAGTAAACTACCTAAAGTTAAAACTACGCTAGACGATATCACCTAGAACGCACATTCAACAGAATTCATCAAAAGTTAGAATTTATCGACGGATATGAACTTCGACGACCAACGTTTATGCGTCTTTTGAACCAAAGTAAAATGGAAACAGCGATGGAGCTGATGTACAAACGTCTTAAAGATCTGTCTGAACCAATAAAGATAAGAATAACCACCAGATTTTACGAGAAAAAGCTAGTCTAAAACCGAGCCATCATTCAATCCAGAATCCTGCAAGATGTGTAAGTCATGTTAAACACACTTCTCACAGGATTTTATACACGAGTTTATTCAAACATGGCGACAACGTCGTTCGGCCGTTTACAACGCTACCCTATTTCCCATATTTCTGCTACAAATACCTTTAAGGCGGCGACCAAAAAGTCTATTTTACGAGGGTGCTTGCATTAAGTCCGATTTATAAGAATAAATACATGGTAAGTAACGGCTGCGACAAGCCTCCACGTCTTACTCATTTATTTGAATTTACGTATGTAGCGGAGCACAGGTTTACTGGGCGAGGCCACTTTAACAATGTTCACTACGTTTATATGAAGTGTTTTGTTAAGTAATTTTGTTTATAACGTTATTTGGTTTTGGAGGGTTTTCGTAGCTGAGTAGAGTTTACTACTGCAGTAATTTAGGTACAAAAAGTACCTATTCGAAATGGAAGAGTTTTATGAAATATTCACTGTTGAACATGGGCCAAAAGTCCAGTGCAATAAAAATAATCTTTCACTATACAATATTCGATTCACGTTAAGGTTAAAATAGCGGATATTAAATACACGTCACAACACCCTGCCCTCCGCTTTCCGCATCTAGTCTGTCCCAGCCACCTTCTTTAGGTCGT
The DNA here is from genome assembly GCA_948474745.1 of Oligia latruncula. Lineage (NCBI taxonomy): Eukaryota > Metazoa > Arthropoda > Insecta > Lepidoptera > Noctuidae > Oligia > Oligia latruncula. Next base: position 872,717 of record OX419699.1, read on the forward strand.
CGGCCCAGATGGACCGACGACCTAAAGTAGGTGGCTCCCCCATGTAGATAGCTGGGGGCGTCCCACACTACGCTTGCCGATACGCCGTCTCCACTCCAGGACTCGTCAGCTGCACAGCCATTTGCAGTGAATTAATTCGGAACAGATTTTTTTACTATAACCTAAAGGTAGATTTCAGATCTGAAATAAAAGATTTTAAGAAAATAAAGATCACACACACTAATCCAGAGTTGTAACAATGGCCTGCTCAATTCAGTTTAGGGCATTTGGACACGAACCAAACTCTTATTGCAGGCTAAGATATTACCGTCGCCATTATACATTCCAGTGCAGTGATACTATTTTTTACCGATAGTACTGTTGTTAATGGAGATTGTGAATTCACTCAGTAAAAATCACACCGGATTAGAATATTGATGTTGATACGCGCACAATAGACACAGTTCTTCACAGTAGTTAAAAAAATCATTAAAAACTGTACTACTTTAATATAAAAAAAAGTTATTTTAAAGCATAATTTTGTCAGGGAAAATAATTATGTTTTACTAAAACTGTTTAATTTAATGTTGATAAAGTTAAGGTAGTTTACAGTTTTGATTTCCTAATAAGAACTTTAAGATAGGAGTGTACGTAAAAATAATTATAATGATCAGCAAATCATGTTGTGGCTGGGTTATATTATGTGGACTCATTAATTAGTGTTTGTAAACATTAGATAACAGTCGGATATTTGCTCTAAAACTCAGCTTAATTTGGCACTATTTGCACGAACTAGCACCTAGAAAATTTTTTTTTATTATATCCAACAGCCTCTGAAAACTACAGGCATTTCCAGGATTATTGAAATGCCGTACATCCCCTTCGGACCTTTTTGCTTTCAAATTCTACAAAATGACGTTTCAAAGCGATCTACAGAATGATCAGTAAAATGTAAACACGACATCCCTTTTGAGAGCCGGCAGCCGGAGCCGTACATCATAACGAGCGGACATGGTCATTAATATTTGATTACGTCGCGATCAGTCCAGCCGGCAGTCGATTACTGCCAGGAAATGGTCCGCTAACACATTCCACAGGAAAGTACCGAAGGATCACTAATTAGGTGGGTCTGGAAACTTTATTAACTCCAATAAAACCTTGAATAGCCGCCGCAGAGTCCAAGGTCCTATTATAATCGGTTGCAGAGCCGCAGGGCAAGTGAAGATTTTAGTGAAATTTATAGTAAACAGTTGCACTAACTTGTTTTAAAATTTCTTGATACCTCCCATCACTTTGCGTCTGATATTGACGGAGATGAGTTCAAATATATAAAGATGACTTATCTCAAAGTTTATGTCCCGTTGACATATTGAGCTTACATTTTGTGCTGGTGGTTCAATTAAGCTAAGTTAGACGGTATGCAGGTCTCGTATTCGGTTTTACATAACGTTGAATACGCTATCTGCATCATTTTGATACATTTGGGGTAATTTTTAAGTGTCATTTGGAATGGACCTTCTCCACCCATCTACCTCCTGGTTGTCAGTCGCGACGTGTCCTCTGCCGTCAGATTAACGCAAACCGGTTTACGTGACGGCGTCAATTTGACGCCTGATGATGCGGTGCTCCTTATTTGATAGGTTAGGTTTAGTTGCAAATGGCCCGGACATGGATGTAATATTAATGTAAGCAGGAAAGTTTCCGAAGAGATCGAAATCGCAGAACTTTTTGTGTGCGTCGTTTTTGCTACAAAAAGGATGTCTATCCCTGTTTCATTAGTAGGTGGCGATGGAATTTCATTTGGGGGAGCACAATTTCATTGTAGAGAAAGACGGTTTTTCCTTCTTTCATTCACATTCTATTTTTACACACGGCCAGGTAAAAAATAATGTTTATTGAAAAAAGTGGCTCATGATAAAAGCTATTATTTATTTAAAGCTAGAAATAAAGATACCATAATATTTACTTGGTGATGTACAACAAAAATACTTTCACTTAACTGAACACTTTTTGAAAACAACGTTTTTATCTTTTCATAAACATTAATAAGAAAGCCCCAAGTAAGTACCTACTTATATAAACTTATTCATTCAAAGCTCAACTTAAAATAAAAACTGAATAACATCACGTTTAGCTTTATATACAGTGATTTACATTTGAATTTACGGTCTTGCAGCAAATTCAAAATGCTTTTGATTGTCTTCATTGAATCGACTTCAATCCAGTTTAGAAATATTTGTCTAAATTACTTCCAAGTTAGAATTAAGTTCCTGTTAGTACCTGCTTTTAAGTACCACTTATCAATGGAGGGTCCATTTAAGTAACTTAAGAGCGGGCCAAATGCAAAATCTTCAATCTTTGATTTAAACAGTAGTAAATCATGTTCAAATTGGAAAAAGTATATGGCAGGAAACTTCATTAAAAATGTAAAGGTCGACCCTGACGAAAACATGTACCTACGATAAAATTTCTCGATAGAAAACCCTCACAAAGTTACCTTTAATTTTAGTTTTTTTTTGGTTTGCACTCTATTTTGGTGCATATTACGGAACAATAAATTAGTTATATAATAACACTCATATAACTTTTATAACGTCGTCATTCTAAAAACGGTTAATTTCATCAGCTCAAAGTAAAAAAGTTCAAGGTAAGTGATGCGATTATACGAGTATTAGTCTTCATATCGATAAAAAAAAACATTGAGTTTGTTTTGATCATGATTCATGATGTAGCATAGAAATCGAAACCCTTATAGGATCACACTTCGTTGTCTATCTATCTGACCCTTTTTTTTCAGGAATGCGTGGGGGTGTCAAGTTGAGCTGTATATATCAAGCCTCTAAGACGTTGACTTAGAAGCTGGCATAAATTGTCATTCATGTCGCATATTTTGACACTTGCAAATAAATTAAAACCCTATGGGTGTACCTTAAGGGTTATAATTAGACCTTGCTTCTTACCAAATTTCATGATCAAGATGATTGATGATTTGATGAGCAAGGTCTCACAGCACAAATGTACGGACGCCAGCACATCAAGTTACTACAATCTGTCAGATTTCTTTAATAGATTTTCGACTTTATTGCTAAAGCATAAGGTTCAAGGTTGATTGGGAAAATCTGACAGTTTCGGGTAGGTTGACCTGCTGGCGTCTGTACAAGAAAATATCCGAAAATCGTTCACTTGTAATTTTATTCGGAATCGAAAATTTATGGCCGTATCTTGAATTTAGTTCATTCAACTCGGTTTACTCTCCAATCTAACAAAATATTTTTTACTGCTTAATAAAGTTTGTCCTTCAATCCGGAATTGGAAATTCATAGGCTGTATTAATTGTTTGTCCGTTAATCTGTTACCAACATCGGAACAGATTCACGGACATACAATAATATTGAATAACTAGCTGCTGCCCGCGACGTCGTCTGCGTGAAGGCTCTACAGCACCAAAAATACCTAAGATGCCAGTGTCGCTATAGCATTATAAAGTAATCAACTTTTAAAATAGCATTAAAATATAAGTTTTTTTTTGCAAGCGAAGCAAGTGAAGAGAGTTATATGGGAATCCTGCTGAGTTCAGTCATAAGAGGTGACTGAAGAAAATAGATAAAATAATGCAGGAATACATTCCAGGACACAAAAGAGTAAAAATACGTTCAAAGGTATCATATGTATATATGATACCTTTGAACGTATTTTTACTCTTTTGACTCTCTTCGACACTCTTACAACACTTCCCTATAAACTACGTTGGTAGTTATGCTGCCAGGAGCCAAAATGTGTGATGACGCGGGAGCACGCGAGAACGTACAGTTGCCCGTGTGAGAAGCAACTCGTTCTGACGTCGACACCCACTGGAATGCGTGGTATAAATACTGCCTCACCGACGCCATAACCCGTAAGAATTTCCGCCTCAATGGTGGGTCTGTGGAGCGAGATGACTTTAAGGCGGGTCCCGTTACACAACTTCGGAGGAGATAGGTTCCGAAGAAGCATAACCGGGACACCGCTTCAGCTTGATGGTATGCGCTGGAAGCCCACTTGCTGACAGGGAGTTCAGAAATTCCACGGGATAATGTGTGGCGTCATCTTGCTTGACAACAGTGTTTATCGAGGTGTAGACCACTTCATTCCCCTCAATTTCCGAGAGAATGCATTCGTTAATTGCTGCAGCCTGATCATTTTTGGGCGTCAAAATGGCCCGCTCACACACCCAAGAATTCTGCTGGTGCGGTATACGACTGAATGTCCCCGTACACACAGCGAATGAGTTCTTCTAAGCTGGAAACCACTCTACCGAGAGACTCTGGAAGCACCACCTGTCTACCTCTCTCTTCTGGTAGAGTGCCTTCGAGAAGACTTAGAAGGACATCGGAGAATTCTTGAGCGCGTGCATTGCCGCCGAGCCGAGCTCTCATATTAATGGTCAAGCGCAGCGTACGAACTCGTGACCACAACGAAGATCGTTTCAACGAAGCATTCATCTCGTCAGCCCTCGATCCTCGGCCATCGTACACTCATCCCATACGATCAGAGAGCAATCCTTGATCACGTGTCCCTTATCGCTGTTACGTGACACACCACAAACAGGCGTTTCGGCGCACTCTAAATCGATGGGAATTTTAAACATGGCATGTGCTGTCTTGCAGGCCCGGAAGCAGTGTGGCAGCGATTCCCGACGACGCTACAGCAATAGCAATTTTGTCTTGCCTCCTGACTTCTGCAAGTATGCCAGTGGTAACAAATGTTTTCCTGTTCCACCAGGAGCATCCAAGAAAAACATTTTACCCTGGTTTTGCCAAACGCTTTCAAGGACGGTGTCATAAATTTGCTTTTGCTCTGAAGAGAACAAAGCGACATGGTCATTTCGTATGGTGGTCATTTCGCCGTCTCCGACTTCGTCTCCAGTAGCGCGCCTCAAAGCTCGTAGAAAATCTTCAGACAGATGATGGCGATACTTCTCCCACAAAGCTACCGGGTTCGCGACTCCACAAAACACCAAGATGACGGCAAACAGATGACGCATGCGGCTGGGACTGTCACTGACGCTCGCTTCCGTGAGGGCGTCAGCCCAATTTTGGTCACCGTCGAGAAGGTGACGTGCTACGCAGGCTGCGCGGTAAGTGGGAAACTCCACGCCATCAAATGTCCTCAGAAAGGCGAAAGACTTTGCCTCGGACAGTGTGAAGTAACAACCGCAGAAAATCGCATTCGCCGTTATTCGGATGCACGGTATAATTTAAGTTTATAATTAGGTATACGACATGAAAATATATTAATTACCAAGCAATAATCACACAGATAAATACCGAACAAAAGTATTAACAGTCAATGTTTATTTTGTACTAACAACATGAAATTGATGAAGAAATGATCATCATCAATGAACATAACTTTTTTGTAATACTTAACACCGCATTTTTTTTAAATTGTCTTCCTCAACTCTGCTCAAGATTTTGAGGGTTTTGTTGGAACTTGAATTTGTCAAAACGAACTATACGATACAACTTTTATGAAGAAAATGCACATTACCATCTATGAATTTTAAGAATAACTAACTACTAACCTCACCAACATGATCAAATTTAAATTATTAATTTCCAAAAAGTGTTGACATGTAACTTGATTTGATTTTTATGAAATCTCATTGATGGCGCTGCTTCAAAATTGTCTTATACTACTAACATTCATTAAACTATGTTTCTCTGCCCAAGTTACTTAAATGGCGTAAAAGTTTTTATAGTGTAAGGCTAGATAATAGCATGACTTACTCAAAAACAACATTTAAATATGCGTCGTTAGATTACACGCTGTCACAGAATGCGTAAGAAAAATAAAGATTCACAGCTCCTCCTCGTAGGTGATAGCGTGATAATATGTAGCCTATATGTTGACCCGACCTCTTAGTAATATTCATGCAAAATTTGAAGTAAATCCATGCAGTACTTTTTGAGTTTAGCCCGGACATATATAGGGTGACTGGTAATTAGTGACCGATACTTAAACACGTGATTTTACTCATCATTATGAACAACTTTTACTATGGGACCAAACCAGAAATCGCGAAAAAAAAATCAGCTGTTCCCTACATTTATGTTCGTCTAACTCGTGAAAATGTAGAGAACAGCTGTTTTTTTTTCACGATTTCAGGTTTGTTCCCATAGTAAAAGTTGTTCATAATGATGAGTAAAATCACGTGTTTAAGTATCGGTCACTAATTACCAGTCACCCTATATACAGACAAACAGACAAAAATTCTAAAAACTATATTTTTGGCTTCGATATCGATTGTAGATCACGCCCCAAGTATTTTTTTTATATATTCTATGTACAGTTTTGCCTTTTCTACGATTTTATTATATACGATTTTATTATATATGTTTATATTATTTATTTAAACATTATCATTATTTATTTTTTTAAATAACACAGACATAAGGATCAGAATTATTTCGTCATAAAGGCAAGCCTTTACGACGTGATTAAACACATAATAATGTTTTAAAGATCACAATATGAATTCGTTAGTACTATATCGCGCCAATAGATGTCGTTACATGTTTCCACTTATTGCAATAAAAATTGTTATAGAATGCTTTAAATTGATTATATCTTTTTATAGACTGAAGCGATTGCGATGAAACAAAGACTAATCACTGCTCCGAGTTCTACACTATATTTGAGTATAAATATGAACCATATAGGTTTGGTACTTTTTACGTTGAGCCTGTTCAAAATCTGTCACATCCAAACAGACAAACAGACAAAAATTCCAAAAATTGAAGAAATGGCATCTGTTGGTTATCCTATAACAGCCCAACTATTTTTTTTATTTTTATTTTCAATGTACAGAAACGCCTCGTCTACAGATTTATTATATGTATAGATATACCTAGGTACTTGCACAGCGATCATATTAGTACATTGAATAGAGCTGTTTCATCTGATTATTTTGCGTATACTTACTACAGAAGATTCAAATTCAAACACAAATAATATAGGCCGGGCGAAAAGTTTCTGCTGGCGGGAAGGGATTGTCTTTTGTTTTTGTTGTGCTTGATGTGAGGGGGTGAAACTTGATTTTTTAGAGCTTATTTACGAGTACATAAACAGAGTTCTGATTTAGGGATACAATTAGACTGTTATTATTATCTTGGCTACCTTCTGATTTATAGTGAATTTTCATATAAATTGTCTAGCCCTTCGCTTTCAAAGGAAATGGGTAAAGATAAATAAGAGAGTAGGTATAGAGAGACTAGTCTTTCCTATCAGTACAGATTCACTCAATCACGCAACTACCTAATACATGCATGATTGAGTGAATCTGTCAGTATAATATGATCGCTCTTACGTAGGAATACTCAATTTACAGGCACTTCCAAATTCTTGACGAAAATCTACGATAATCTACGCTAATATAAAGTAAAATACACCATTCCTTAAAATATATACTGACTGTCTAAAAATCAGCACCTAGGCATCAAGGCAACATCCATCGCCGGACCTCCCAAACAAGATATAATAAACAAGCCAGATCAGCATTAAACAAAGCGTGCACCTCAGAGAAATCAGGCGATACGGTCACTTCCGACCCCGGCCGCCTATGAATATTTGACGCGCGGGGAAATGAGCGCGGCCGGTCAAGCGCGAGCTGGCGCTAATGTAATGGCGTTAGAAGATGGCCGACGGTACAAGGTCACGTCGTGCGGGTGCTGGGACCTTCGAGTGAAGATAAGTCTGGGGTACGAATTTGGTATGTTTGATTAATGATTGATTTTTCAAATCAAATTAAGATCATTTACTTCCATAATACATATATGATGTGGTAGGTTTACGATATAAATTAAGTTCACATTCCGCACTTTAGTGATGGCATGCAAATATTTAGTATACAAAGCATATAAAGTGGGCATGTTACATAGTTTGTTAAACAGTACAGGACGTTACGTTTTTATTGTCCGTTAAATGTGTATAAATAAACTGCTAAATAAATAAATAACATACTTACAACTTTAATACACAAACACAATCAATCGATAAAATTCTTTTATCTAAGGAATACATAAATGGCGGTTTGATACAATTATTTTCTACACAAAAGCTGTCAAAAATAAATTATTATTTCTCAGATAAAAATTATAATGAAGGTTGTAAAATCGGTTCTTAGACGTTTCACGATAGCGAGCAAAAGAATCCTAGTAATACCTAATATTCAGACATAACCAATTTTCACGACTCCTAATGCTCATTTGATCGTATAAAGAACCAGCCATTTTCAATAGAGTTCCTCCTAAGGGTGAAACGAATATAAAAAAAAATGACTATTAATTGATTTTTTCGCAAGCTACAATGTTTTCAAGTGTCACACTTGATAGACAGGAAATTTTTTAGAAATATTTTGATGTTTTTTTCGTTCTACTGCATTAAATAAATTTTTGAAAAGTACGGAATTAATCTCCATTAAATTATCTATACAATGATATACAAATTAAGTATATTCTGTGTACTAGCAGGAATATAACAATAGAAACAGTTGCAGAAAGGAGCCAAAAAATGTTTTCGATCGTTAAGCACTCTCTAATGCTTTGCATTATGAGTCGTGCAATTTACCTGTGAAATACCTGTGTGTTTCTTGCGGGCGGTGGCAGGGCTAACGCTCGCCTGGATTGCGACCACCCTCCCACCGGAATCCGTCAAGCAGTCTGCTGTATTTCGTCGATGCGTGGGATTTCCAGTGCCTTGGCATCTTCTGGGCACGCTCGTTCCATCATAGACCTCATCCATCGCTTTCCATTAGGCGTGCTCGAGGTCAATAGCGGGCCCATTCAGCAATTAAATAAAAAATAAATAAAAAATGTAGTTAGTCTGAACAAAACATTTTTTAAATTACACCTTTAATCACATAAATTGTATAGTATTGTTATGAATATTGTACACCTCGCTACTATTGTTATATCTCATAAGCGTCCCTTTTATTACAGACACCATTACTGTGAATTAAACAAGAGGTCTTCGAGTCCATCGTGCTACATCGTCACCAGAACTTCAGATTAGTGTTCATACACACGAGCGGCACGTGCCAACGGCAGAGACTCGTCTCATTGGCGGCTGCCGTCGGCGCGTGTCAACGGCAGAGACTCGTCTCCTCAGCGGCTTCCATAGGCGCGTATCAACGGCAGAGACTCATCTCATCGGCGGCTGCCGTCTGTCGGCGCGTGTCAACGGCAGAGACTCGTCTCCTCATCGGCTTCCATAGGTGCGTATCAACGGCAGAGACTCATCTCATCGGTGGCTGCCGTCTGTCGGCGCGTGTCAACGGCAGAGACTCGTCTCCTCATCGGCTTCCATAGGTGCGTATCAACGGCAGAGACTCATCTCATCGGTGGCTGCCGTCCGTCGGCGCGTGTCAACGGCAGAGACTCGTCTCCTCATCGGCTTCCATAGGTGCGTATCAACGGCAGAGACTCATCTCATCGGTGGCTGCCGTCCGTCGGCGCGTGTCAACGGCAGAGACTCGTCTCCTCATCGGCTTCCATAGGTGCGTATCAACGGCAGAGACTCATCTCATCGGTGGCTGCCGTCCGTCGGCGCGTGTCAACGGCAGAGACTCGTCTCCTCATCGGCTTCCATAGGCGCGTATCAATGGCAGAGACCCGACGTCTCATCGGTGGCTGTCGTCGACGCATGTCAACGGCAGCAGTTACCTCTGCTGTTGGCGTGTGCCGCTCGTGTGTGTGAACACTTAGTGAAACACCTTCAAACATAAAGTTTCCTAGACGTCGATAAATGGCTCTCATTGCAGACCATAATTATTTAAAAAAAATCTGAAATAATTATATTACCACCACCAAAACCCACTGCAGGGCAAAGGCCTCTTCTGATACTGAGAAGGTCATGAACACAAAATCACAACGCTTGCTGAAGAGAAGTTGGCGATTTCAGACTTTTATTAACTATAATTCTATGTTTCCTCGCGATGTTTCTCCTTCACCGATATCAAGAACAACTTCAAGATAAACTCTGGTACTGCCTGGAATCTATTAATAACTTAATAATCCCTGGCAAATCTCACCAAAAATCACGAGTGACCATTATTAGTTAAGAATTAGCACGTCCGCTAAGTAAACGAGGGAAAACATTTCACTTTAATGTAATCAAACGGAGATAAATACAAAAAAAAAGATAAGAAGTGTTCGGCAAATTAAATTGGAAACTTTCCTTTGTTTTCCACTTAATTCAGCATAAGTCCCTGAAAACTACAATAAAAAAACCACCCTAGGGATACAAGGATTAGGTTGAAATTTCATTGCAATAATAGCAGTATAAAGATAGTTTCACACGGTAATAAAAAGAGGAAATTTTGTGTCGTATCGGATTTTAATTTCTTCTACGTAGAATTAATGACTTTGCTTTCGTTTCGATCGCCTTTGTCGATTCATACGTTAGAAAGTCGATTGGGTTTAAGTACTTACTGCTTCAAGACTTTATAACACAATTCGTGGAACAACTTTTGTTTTGGGCTTTGGAACCGGATTTTAATTTCGTGTGGGCGGAGCGAGTTTCATAAACTTGACAAAGGGTAATTAATATTAAATCCTACTTCCACAGGTTGTTTTCTTACTCAAAGCCTCTGTAATTGTTCGTTCTAGTTATTTAATTTCGATGAACCTATTGGTTTTTACCTCTGAAAGTATGTTTGCCTTTTAACAATCCTCTGTAATTGTTCAACTTTCCACGTTGTTTCATAAAAATCAATGTTGTCCAAGTGTTGGCAAATTTTTTAAACGCCCGTAAAAACGTATCCTTTTAACGAAGTGATCCACATCAATCAATAATCTACTAATACACTATTTCCTATCCAATAGTTCCAGCTACTCCCACGTCAAAAAATAAGAAGAAACAAACTCACTTTAAGTCATGTTCGTGTCCATATATCAAAACTTAAACGGTCCAATGTCTTTCAAAACTCCACTGAAACTAAGTAATACAGGAAGCACAAAACCCCTTTTGGAAACTACCAAACAACATCTTCGCAATGCAATTTGTTTAAAAGAATTGTAAAGAACCCCGCTCCCGAAGTCTTGGCGCATGAAATTGAACCTTAAATCTTGGTTACGAAGATTTAAATTAGATTTGTTGTCGCTATAATATATCTCGCAGTGGTGCTTCTCTCACACACTTATGCACTTAAAGCCAATGCTTTTAAACGAAGTTTTTTGAAAATATGTAACGGCTAATGTTCTATTATTTATAACTTAGGCGCTTCCGCAGCGGTCGGGAACCGCAGAAATATAAGAGTATTATGCACAGCAACGGAAGAGTTTGTATCCTAGAGTTTTATAAAATCATGTTTATCTCTAGCGTTGAAGGTATTTTTTTTTTACTTTAAATTATCACAGCTAACATTTAAAGTAACAAATTGTTCTCACAAAGTATTCCCTACATGAGTACTTCAGATTCTTGCACGTTGCAATGTTGCACTAGTGAAGTGAAAGAGGGGAGTAGAAAGTATTTTGTCACCGGAGTCTAGACTGGATTATAACTATTTAAACAAAAAGAGGCAAAATACTTTTTTTTTTCATATACCTAACTTGATAATATTATAAAACTAAAAGGATATAAATAGCCTGGCTGGATTATATTTTAGCATCACTACAATACTGAGTTATAGCCGTCATTAATAAAGATTACATCATTTACTTGCTAATTGAGGTTAACCTCAACTAAAACTGAAAAAAAAAACTGTCAAGACTCGAGATATATTTCCTAAGGTAAATAGTAAGTAATTGCTTTATAAAATTGTAGATAGTCATTTTAATCTTTATGAAATAAATTTAGAATGTAAAATTAAAACTCGTCGAATTAAAAAGCAATCCCAATAAAGTTTTTGGCGATTTTGCAACAAACCAACAAAGCCACAGACTCAATATTATCTATCTACCAAACAATTTACTTAGAAGGTACCTAACTATGTAATATTCACACACTAACTGGATTCTAATTTGGCATCACTACATTACTGAGTCATAAAGAGTGTGGAACCTAAGATTGTTTGTAGATATCTCGGTCCATAGGAAGCACTGTAGACCTTGACAGAGCTGAAGGATATTTTTGAAAAATATGAAAGTTCACAACGACAACTAAGTGACCGCTTGTTTGAGGCTGGAGAACTCCTGGATTTGGTGAAGTACAATGCTGAGAGGTATGAGTCTCTGACAAATGATCTTTCATGCAGCAGTGCCAACCAACCACCACCTCTTCAACCTCAGTCTGACTTACCCCTTCCGGTGTTAGCTCTTCCAGCAGAGACCACACAGATAAACAAATCAATATTTTTTTGTGACGAGTTAGGTTCTGGCTTTGGAAAAATTCTACTCAATTACCTAAGCCATAGTTTTACCAATCATAGTTACCATAACATAAGTTTTAAACAAATGATAAAAAGAATTGCCAATGCAAACCTTGATAATTATTGTACTATGGTTTTGCTATTAGGTAATAGCACTGGTATTACCAGAAAGGACATAGTGGATGGTGTAAACACCTTATTAAAGTTAAACATAGGTAAGCTAATGTTGTGTGCTTTTCCTTACTCAGATACTTTATCATACAATGAAAATAATTATATTTATAAGTTGAATAATACTATTCACAATCTGACATGTTGTCATAGAGACAAATTATTGTTTTTTGACACTAACAAGTTTGTTAGTGGTATTAAGTTAACTCAGAGAACTATATCTCTGTCTGGGGAATGTAGACATATGATTGCTATGTTGATAGCATATAATATTAACGATGTTATAGCTAATATAACGAGTTCTAGTATTAGTGACGAGTCCGTGTTGCCTAGTTATACTAACAACATGGTGATTAATTATGGATCGTCATGTTGTACGAAGGAGGATCCACCACCACCACCACCACCACCTATAATACCAACATCCTTGGAGACTACTACCAGTCAGATAGGATATTCTCCTCCCGCTGGAACATACTCGGGCAATCCAGACTCTCCAGTTGTAGTTGTGGAGGTCACTCCGGATAACTATTTAAACTAGTCAGTGAGACAACAGAAGTTACCCCTTCAAATACCAAATTATTATTACAGAATAATAAAAAGGTATCTTCTGGCAATATAATTAATAATAATAAAAAACCAAAGGGAGTGCAACATATTTTAAAATTATTTAATCAGAATATCCAAGGTTGCGCTTCCAAATTATTGGAAATAGAATTGTTTTTGGAAAACACCAAGTTTGATGTCATTTGTTTAACAGAGCATTGGAAGAAACATCATCAAGTAAAGTCAATTAATTATGAAAATTATTGTGTAGTTAGCCATTTCAGCCGAAAACGTATGATACATGGCGGATCATTAATATTAATTAAAAATTCTATTAAATCAAAAGAACGAAAAGACATAATCGGACTGTCTGTTGAACACACCATTGAATTGTCCTGTGTTGAGCTTGATAAGCATGTTATAGTATGTGTATACAGACCTCCAAGTTACCAGAATCTATCGGTGTTTGATTCTGTAATGGAAGATGTGTTAAAGAAACTTAGTACTAGTAATAAGTCAATAATAGTATGTGGAGATTTTAATATTAATTTATTGGAAAATAACTCGAATACTGTCAGATTGTTAAGTCTTTTTAGGTCATTTGATTTGTCAAATGTTTTTATTGAACCAACCCGAGTGACAGCTTCTTCTGCCACTTGTATTGATAATGTTTTTTGTAATTGTGATTACTTACACAAAGAAATTGTAAATAAGTTGCCATCTGATCACAGTGGACAAAAAATAACATTTAGCTCCTACATGCCTTTACAAAAAATTCAAATAAGGTTTAGGACAATTACATGTAAAAAGTTAGAGAAATTAAATAATTCTTTGGCCAGTAAGTTATGTGATCAGAATTTTAATAATATAGGTGACCCTAATGAATTCTACGCCGAGTTCTTTTCAATATTAAACGCGCAGTTTAATGACACTTTTCCACTAAAAACTAAAAATATTCACACAAAGTTTTTATTTAGTGACTGGGCGACTCCAGGTATTCGTAAAAGCAGGGAAAAACTTTTTGAACTCTATGGCTTAAAGCAACATATGAATAATACAAACTTTCATCAGTATGTTGCAAAATATTCAAAAACTTTTAAAAGTGTGTGCCAAAAAGCTAAAGCTCTTTATATTAGCAATAAAATAAAATCAGCTGATGATAAAATAAAAACTACCTGGCAAATAATAAATAATGAAACAGGTAGGAAAAAACAGCCTAACACTGAATTTAATTTAGAGACTGCACATGGCCCCATCAACTCAGATGTAGAAATAGCTCAGGAATTTGAAAACTTTTTTTCTAATATTCCCCTTAAAACTACTGAAGCTTTAAATTCATCCCCCACGCTTTCTGCTGCCTTACTTAAAAAGAATGTAAAGGCATGCCCTTTGGAGTTTAGGTTTCAGCATACAAGCCCCCAGGCTGTTATAAAAGCTTTTAGAGATCTTAACATTAAATCAACAGAAGATCTCTGGGGAATGTCTGTAAAAGTATGTAGATCTTTTATCGAAACTATTGCGCCCTATTTAGCTTTCATATTTAACACCAGTGTTGACCAAGGAGTCTTTCCGGATCTTATGAAACATAGTAAAGTAGTACCATTGTTCAAATCCGGTGATAGTAAAGATCCTAACAATTATAGACCTGTGTCAATTCTACCAGTTCTCAGTAAGGTGTTTGAAAAGTTGATGCTCAATCAAATGTTACGTCACTTTAATAAAAATTCCATCTTTCATGAACACCAGTACGGTTTCACCAAAGGGCGTTGCACTACTGACGCCGGTGTTACCCTAATAAAGAACATTTTTAACGCCTGGGAAGAAGCACAAGATGCCATTGGAATCTTTTGCGACCTCTCTAAGGCGTTCGATTGCGTAAACCACGAGACACTTCTGATGAAACTGGAGCACTATGGAATTAGAAAAGCAGCACTTGACTTGCTAAGATCATACCTGAAAGATAGAAAGGTTAAAGTTCAAGTAAACGGCGTAAACTCATTAGGGTCTGAAATGACAATGGGTGTTCCTCAAGGTTCGATATTGGGTCCATTCCTCTTTTTAGTTTACATTAATGATTTACCCCAATTACTTCAAAATCAACCGAAGATGGTGTTATTTGCAGATGACACATCGTTAATCTTTAAAATAGACCGACGGTCACAAAATCTTGACGACGTGAATAACTCTATTGGGTCTCCCTTGTTTTGCCGAAAAGATTTTGCCAAATTATCACTTCCCAAACAATTTTCCGCATAATTTCATTTGCCAAATTATTACTTAGCAAAATATCTCTTCACAAATAATTGTAACCCAAACCTAATGTTTGGCAAGTGAACGTTTAAACAATAACTTGTTTACCAACTAGTACTTTTACCAATTTTTATTTAGTCAAATATTTCAGTTGGAATAACTCATTTTACGCAAAATTACATTTGCCAAATATTTAGTCGTCAGTTTTCGCAGTTTTAAGGCAGCCATTTCAAGCATAAGATCTAACTTTGAAGACGTTTTATTACAAGGGTGTTTTTTCCACTTGGGACAAATTCTAAACAGGTAATAATAATATTAAGTATTCTGGTAGTATTTTTTAAAATAATTAATCTCGTCTAACTAGTTCAGTTTCGGGTAGACTTTTTTTCCATTTTTTTTTCTATATAATCTAGTCGTTTCTGGCACTCGCCGGCCGCTGCCGCGGCACCGCTCGCTTCGCTCGCTCGGCTCGTGCGTAGGAGGTCACAGTTTTAACCTAACCTAACCTAAGCATTTTTTTTTTATAATTAACCTCGTCTAACTTATTCGGTTCTCGATAGCCTGCTAAAAAAAAAACTCTTTTTTCCATATTTTTTTTTTTCTATATAATCTAGTCGTTTCTGGCACTCGCCGGCCGCTGCCGCGGCACCGCTCGCTTCGCTCGCTCGGCTCGTGCGTAGGAGGTCACAGTTTTAACCTAACCTAACCTAAGCATTTTTTTTTTAATAATTAACCTCGTAACTAATTTGGTTCTCGATAATGTCCATTGCAAAAAAATTAAAATAGTAAGTTACAAATATTTTGTATTAAATAGATGATTATTTTAAAATAAAATTGCATTTTTTAATTATTTAATTCCCAAAAAAAAAAATCTCAAAAAATCTTATACCTTTATATTTTTTGTCATAACAAATCGTTTGGCCAAACGTTTATTGTCTTAAGATTGTTTGCCGTAATAAATCATTTGATTAAAGACCAAATGCCTAGATGACATTATCCTTAATAATATTCTGCCAAGTAAAATTTTTACCAAATGAAAATGTGCATACTAAAATTATTCCAAACATTGCATTGGTATAATAAAAGGTTGCGAAAATTTGTTTGGGTAGTGAAATTTTGGCAAAATCTTTTCGGCAAAACGGCAGGATCCCAACTCTATTCTTCAGGTCCAAGATTGGTTTACGGTAAATAATTTAGTACTTAATGAAAAAAAAACCAAATGCATTAGATTTAAATTACCGAATGTTAGAAGTAGCGAATGTGAAATCATATTGAATGGCCAAAAACTAGAATTTATTCATCAGACAGTTTTCCTAGGAATCACGCTAGACGAGAAATTACAATGGGGACCTCATATAACATCTATTGCGGGGCGGCTAAGCTCCGCCGCTTATGCTGTTAGAAAGATAAGACAGTTAACAGATGTAGAAACCGCGCGTTTGGTCTATTTTAGTTACTTCCACAGTATTATGTCATATGGCATTTTACTATGGGGTCGGGCTGCTGACATTGAATCCATTTTTATTTTACAAAAGAGAGCTGTCAGAGCCATTTACAATCTACGTCGTCGCGAATCTCTTAGGGAACTATTTAAAAAGGTTAATATCATGACGGTACCTTGCCAATTCATTTATGAAAATATTATGTATGTAAGAAAAAATCAACATCTTTTTAATAAAATAAGTGATCGGCATAATTTTAATACTAGAAATAAAGATAAATTAGATCAACCTTTTTTTAGATTATCTAAAGTACATACATCTTTTATGGGGTACTGTGTTAAATGCTACAACAAAATACCTTGTGACATATTGCAATTAAATGAAAGAAAATTTAAAACTCCCACTCACGCGTACGCCGTCATAAACTAACGCAACCTAAAATACGCCTCAATGACATCTGGATAAAACTCACATATCATAAAACTGTGACAGCAAGCCCTCAGTATTTATTTTTTTGTAATTTTGTCTATGGGAGTATTGCTTGCGTTCCATTTTCTTTAGTCGAGTGGTTAGATGTAGTACATGTGTGCCAAAAACCGTGAGTTGGTAGCAGCATTACGAAATTAGTTATCTGTAGTTGAAAATCATAAAAAAAACAAATGACGGCGATGACGGGTGCGGTAATAGGATACTCGCGTGATATAAATGTTATTGTTTTTATAAACTTTGAAACTACAATGGTATGTATTATATGTCATTCGATTCGGTATGAATGGGGCTATTTTTTAGGTAAATAAAAAAATAGGGTCATCGCTTTCGATTTTGAATGAAAATTACTTTAATTTTTAATTTTCGTAATGTAAACAAACATTAAAAATAAGCAATTATTAAAAAAAATCAAAGTCTCTTAAAGTTACGAAACAAGTTTTGTAATCTACCCTGGTCTATCCACTTGAAGAAACAGCCATTAGTTTAACAGCGGTCCATAGATTTTTTTTCTGTACGAGTCGTGTATAAGTGGCGCGGCCCAAAATAAAAAATGTATGGGCATAACAATGCCCCTCGCGCGGGAAGCGTACATGTGAGTGGATATTAAAAGTACACTTTGTAAACAAGGATATTACAAATTAGAGGATTATATCCAAGATAAGAATGTTTGGAAACATGCTGGTCCTGCTCCATAGGACAATCTAAAAGTTTAGACAAAATCAAACTTGTTCCTAATTTAATTTATATATATATTTTTAATTATGACATCTTATTCTAATTCATTTTTACAATCTGCGACTACAGTGGCTCACACACTTGTTAAAGTTCAACTACTTTTGCATTTTTTTTTTAAATAACTTGTAAATATGTGAGCACCATGTATCTATCACTTATTTGATTTACCTGTCATTGCTTAATTTTTAATTCTTTTTACCTTTTGTGGTAGACTAATTTTATTATGGGTGCATCGTGTTCACATATAATTTTTATTATGTATACAAGACCTTGTAAAACATTTTTAAAAGAGTAACGGTGGAGTTTCTTGCCCATTCTTCTCCATACGAAAACTACCTTTTCGAATGGGCGACTAGAATCATTTCTATTTAGTTTTTTTTTTGACGTTCAAAAGTGCCTTTAATGTGCCTATTTGAAATAAATGATTTGACTTTGACTTTGACTTTGACTTAGATCTTTCTGTTCATAGATAGCACTTCTTGCCGTAAGCTTTGTTCATAGAAACCACTGTTTCCAGAGAGCCTTTGGTTCACGGAAAGTAATTATATAATTATTTTTAAGTAAGTTGTATTCCCATCAGCTCGCTCTTGCATCCTATGTCGACGGAGCCCCGCTTCGCGTAACTCCTATTTCTGTGTAAAGGGTTTAAAGTAACCTAACCAAACCTATCCTCGGAGTGCCCTTCGCTCGCTCTTGCGTCCTGCGTTGCGCTTTCTTTGAACCAAGGTATCTGAAGCAGTGGTTTCTATGGACCGAGATATCTACAAACAATGTTTTCTATCAACAAAGTTTTCGGCGAAACGTGCTGTCTAGGAATAGAGATTTCTATTAGCTTTGCTTTCTGTATGTAGTCGTATCGTACAAGCGTGTTTCTATCTTAGGTTCTACACCGATTAATAAAGATTACATCATTTACTTGCTAATTAAGATTACATGATGTCTTCTCTATATTTATAAAAGCTCGTCGCAACAACAATTACTTTTGTCGTAAAATCTCATTTACTAAGCGACTAGTGTCGCCTAGCCCGTACAAAAATACCGTCCAACGGTTACCGTCACCTTCCGGAGGATATTACAAAAACAATATTTCATAAAAACCTTTTCCTGACAATTGCGAACACAACTCATAAAAATATGTCATGTCGATCGAGCCGTTCTCAAGTGAGGATCTTTCTTACATACGGCAATTTATATTTTTAACATACACACATATGTACTGTAAATCCTTTATTCCCAGTAACATAAACATATAATTTTATACAAAAAACAATAGGGTAAAATTGTATACGTTAATATTCTAAGATTCTATACGAGAGAGAAAGACTTTTCGGTGCGCAGCCCAGCAGTTGACGGACGTCACTTTCGTCACGTTTTAATTTCTAGAATCTTCTAGAAGCTTTGAGTCGCCCTCATTGGCCAAGCGGGAACGAGAGGCGGAAGCGCGCGGATGGTGGCGGGAGAACGCGAGCGGTTGGAAATAGTTTTGCGTTATAACCTCCCCTTTTGACCCGGCTATGACCCCATGGCCAAACAAAATAAACCTTAATGCGAGCTGATTGAGGCGGGAGCGGTTTGGTTGGGTTGATTCCGCGTTATATAATACTTATTTACCTATATACATAAGAAAAATGGTTGTAGTGAAATACTTGCTGTATTTAATACCATTTCGTAGAAAAAAGACATAATCGGCAAATAAAAAAATGGTTGCCTGTAAAGTCGGTTTTACGGGCGAAGATTTTACGTGACAACGTCTTTTTCTCGGTAGAATATTTATTGATATGAATATAATTAAATTGCACAATAGGAACAAGGAATTAAATGAAAATAAGAACGTAACGTTACCGAGCGTTACACTTTTTCATAAGTGACTCCCAGCCGCAACCTAATTTAAGACGTTGTCACGTCAAAAAAATAAAAGCCAGCTAGATAATACAAAAACTAAATAGGTTAAGACGACTACTTAAATATTAATTTGCTTTGAAGGAACAAATTAGATTCACAATTGAATACTAATTTAAGAACAAAAGAACGGGGTAGTCCAACATCTGCCATTTTATTTTTGATTCTCAGAAAAATATCTCATTTGCGTTACGTAGAATTTCAACAAGTGAGAATTTTAATTATATTGTTTATTGTTCTGCAAAATTTTCAGAAAACTCGAAATAATAAAAATGGCAACTAAGTCAAAAGTGAAATGTGGAATGTCAATAAAATATGTTGGTCCCGAATGGATGGATACCCCAACGGGTATTGTCTAGACAAAAATAAGTACGAAACAACAATTTAATACTTTGAGAAAACGCCCTATAGGTAAACCTTGAACATCGATAACATTTCCGGAATTGCGGCGCCGCTGTCCATCCCTCACGTTGGGTTCCGCATAAAAATCATATTTGTTGAGGCTGCCAGTCAGCAGAACGTTGGCTAAATGCAAATATCGGGTCCGGCCATGTGTTTGCTTAGATGTTGCGATGCTCAGATGTTCCGCTTGATAGCGATACAGAGGAGTGTTACTGTAAGCCACTATTTGCTCGAAAACCGCTGATTTTTGTATGTATTGTACTAACAGTTTAGTTCGAATGTTTGGTTCATGTAAATGTTTGGGGATAAACAAAGGCGTTCGTGGAAACGAAACGTAGCCTTTTTATTGGGAGCTCTGGTTTGGAAATAGTTAAAAAAAGGATAATAATATTTTTGGGTAGAAAAATATTTGTAAAATTGAGTTGAAAAGGAATTGAATAAGTACATTTATTTTTATATCATATTAATGCCATTTGATGTTTGTTCTTTTTTGTTGTAAATTCATAATTATATTATGTAGGTAGGTACCAAAAAAAATTACTTACCTTTTTGATTTATACATATAATATAATTTTATGACATGCACCTAATCAAAATAATATGGATTTAAATTAAAAAAGGCTGTGCTCACAAGTCTATGTTTTAACACAGTGTAATGGCCCAGACATAATCTGTAAACTAGTCCATCAAACACGAGCTTTGCAAAAAACTATTTATTTCATATTTTTACACAAAACTAAACAGCTGGCTGCAAAGGCTGCAAGTCATATTTGCAGGTCGTCAGTAAATAACTTTGTAGCTCACCTCTTCATTGCAACAGCGCCGACGACGGATGCCTTTGTCGTGGCAACACAAAAAAAAGAAGCGACCGATGTTCCCGCGCAAGAAAAAATGTATCTGCTTACGTTTCCCGCGATGTCGACGTAACTCAATTTTTGGAGATTTGTTTTTAGTTTAATCATGAAACAAAGGCTTTTATGTGCAGAGAGTAAAATTTGCTCCAACTTTAATAATAATATCTTAAAACTTAAAGAAAACCTCTAGATTGTTCGTAAAGATAGTTTAATTTATACATGACAATATACATATGTAGTGTGTGGGATCTCCAGGAAACCTTCAAGGTCACACAAAACTAAACATTATTTAATACAACACACCTTTTACATCTCAACATCTCTTATTCATTTTTCCCGAATCGCCATCTTGCCTTTCTTCCTTCCTTTCATTCGTTCAATCACTCATCCAATCAATCGTTCATAAACATGGTTTTGTAATAGTTTAGAAACGCGTAGGTATACAGCCTGTCAAGTACCTACCAACCCGCACTGCGCCCGCGTAGTGGATTACGGCCCACTCCCTCTTACAGAGAGGAGGCCTGTGTCTCAGCAATGGGAACATTATAGGCTGATTATGACTGGCTGATCATCTTAAATTAATCTTACACCTAGATACAGATATGAGGAACAAGGTGTAAACTTCACTCATACTCCATAGAAAAGGGAGGATCCTCCGACCAGACGGGTGTTGTGTCTGGCGGGCAACTGCCCGATGATTCATGTCGGGCCGTTGTATCTATGCTAGTTGCGCGGTAAACTCTGCTTGCGAGATGCAGGATTTTGTGTGACGTCAGTATGACGCGTAGTTTGCATGTGGCATTTGTAGATACCGCTACATACCTATATATAAACTTGTAGGCTTCTGCATACCCTCATGGGAAGAAGGCGTGAGGCGGTGAACAGATTTATGCCTTTTGGATATAAACGAAACAAAAGAAGTATGTAAGGATCGTAGCTAGTTCTGTAGTTCCTGCTCACCCCCAGACCCCCATGTTTAATTTATCTTTGACAAAAATCAATCTTCCATAACGCACTGAAAGATCAAATAAGAATTTAACTGAATCTGTTCCCCCAACAGGACTTTAGAGTCCAATGAGACGAATGTAACACGGCAAGCTTTCACTGGTCCTGCAATGTTAATGTAACGGTATGTGATATCACATACGTCTACCCGCGGTGCCCCTCACCTCATGCCGGATTTCTGCCAGCTCGGTACTGGAAGCGGATACACGGCTCTAGGTAGTTAGGAAGTATTCGATGTAAACTCTCTGTTGTAATTGTTTTAAGTAAGGTTTAGTGTGATAATCCTCTAAGTAATGGTTTTCTTGAAGAAATTCTCGTCTCGACTCAACATCGAGTCATTATAGGAAAAGTGTTCAAAAATCTCCTTATTTCAAGATTCTTTCCGACCAATTCTCTTTAGATTATGTAGCTTCGATAAATAACAAAATATACAGTAGTTAAGAACACATACACATACATACATATACTCACACTTTCTTCCCCTGAAAATAGGCAAAAACTACAGAACGCCACCTGCTACGAACCTTACGTCCTCCTTCGTTTACGTTCATACACACGCACGACCCTAATGAAGAACATCGCCATTAAGTAAAAAACAAATTAAATACGTAAGTACCATTTTTGTCTCGATCCGATGTTGTAGTAAAGAAGAATAAAACCAACGTTAATTTTAATACCTTGTCGTTCAGAATAAAATTCAGTCACACGACGCGGACGTCCAATTTGTCAAAAAATTATTTCAAGCTATAGTAATTGACTAGTTTATTTTTTCAACCACAAGCTCTGTTGATTAAATAAAAGCTACATGCTGTCACAACACATTTAGCATTTTAACTGCACACTATACTTTTTGAAAACACTGTGAAATATGAAATATCAAACGATGAAAGTCTAGACCGGATACGATAGCTGCACATTACACCAATCACAGTTCAGCTGTATTTCACTGCGCCAGACAGAATCATCGCACAAAAGCCAACAGATAAGCCTCAGACAAAAGGTCAAAACACCATATAACTAATGTAATGACAAGCCACGACCAGCCACTGATGTGGAGTTCCACTGGAATATTCCAAAGTAGCCGAGCGAGACTCCAAATCACCCATTTGGAGTCAAAATCTCACTATGCAAAAGTTTTTGCAATAATCCCCAACATCGAGTCCTAGTCACTCCACTTTTACGACAAAGGAATCTAGACTTAACGTGAATTTTATTAGGTTCACTTTCGGTTGGATCCCAAGGAGAATCTAATAAATTTTGTCTAGCATGCAACATTTGCTTCGTCACCCCTCAAGGGATATTGCAGTGTGCTTAGCACGAGAGTTTGACTTTTTTAAAAGTCCTGATTTAGTTTCTATTTGTGTTTGGAAGTTCTATGGATTCGGTTTGCAGGAGCTTGCTTCAGGTTTCATCACGACATACCTAATTGATCATATTGAGCTTACTTCAGATACTACATAATTGTTTAGAACGTGACTAACTGTAAGTAAAGTCTGCACTTTACGCCATGCCATTACAGCAGAGTTTACCTTATCATTTTGGATCATCATAAACATAATCTTACACTTTATTTAAATATCCACAGCCCTAACAAAAGTAGCAAAATAATAACTGTCAGTCATATGAAGAAAACCAACTAAACAAGCCCAGAGAAGTCTCAATCAAGCCAAAAACAAACCACTAAAGTTATCAGCTCCCTTAATAGTCAGGTGTCACGTCACGACACGAAACACATGTCGCTGTGCATCTGCAGTGAGGCGGTCACGTCGACACGCTACGTGACGCCTGTCGCCCGCGGCATGCAACTGATTTGCTAAGTTTTGGCGCTATTGGGAATGGAACTAGACTTCATACATACGTGAATACGTGATTGTCTTCAGGTGCATGAAATAGCCTGAATGATATAGTTAAGTGGTTTTCCTTCACCGTTTTGAGAGCAGTGGTGATTAAATAATTTACACAAAGTACAGTGCCTGCCATGTTTGGGTCCGAACCCACGACACTCGTTACCACTGTGCCACCACTACTCTCACGGTAACGACCTGCAGCAACAATAAACTATGCTATTCTATTGTACTCCATGCTATTCTATTTTTACAGCTTCAGCTATTCCCATAGTCTCGCCGTGACGAGACGAGAAGTGAAATCGTCCGAGAGTTAGAATTATAAGCTTTGCCTATTTGAGGACATTGTCTTCCTAGTAAACGGCAGTCAGTATTTATTGCTTCTTACATGTTCAGTGAACTAGACTTAAAGAGACACTTTATAAAATTGATAGCCAATTGGATGACCGCCTCCGTAGTCCAATTTTATAACTCGTTCTGCGCCAGCAATAAAAGAGTTGAAAAACTTCGAATAATCTTGTCGGCCTTTAGTATTTTATTCATTTTTGTTTACGTAGAATCAGACTACATTGAAAGAGCTTACGTGGTAATCTGTGGCTAGTTACAGATAAACATGGTTTGTGTGAGTCAATGTGAGTTGGTGTATAACACATGTTGCCTTTTATTCTATGTGTCATGTATTGTGTACATCTTTTGTTGGAGATCCTAAATGAATAAATGTCTAATAATACCTCAATTTCTGAAAGAGGCATTCTGTTTTTCGACTTCTTTATGGTGTTCATTGTCTACTTACACTTAATGCGTGGGTTTATTCTCTTTTGAGTTGTAAAAATATCAGATGTTATCTTGTGCCGAAGCCCATAAAGCAGCTGTGAATGCATGTTACTGGTTTTTTCAGCTCTGAGTTCGTCATGTTCCTTCAAGACGGCATGTTACTTCACTTGGGTGAATAGGGAACGAATAGGTATAGCAGATAGTTACAGATTTAACCTTTTGCATGCGGTCTTACATGTAGAAGTATCAATGTATGCGAAAATCTATTTGTCTATGTAAGTTATCAACAAGTAAGCTCTTTCTATGTGGTCTCTCTCACAGAAACTTCATCCAGAGTTTTTGTAATTTCATCCAGAGTTTTTGTAATTTCACCCACAGTTTTTGTAATTTCACCCACAGTTTTTGTAAATTCACCCAGAGTTTTTGTAAATTCACCCACAGTTTTTGTAAATTCACATACAGAAAAACAGAGTGGAATTTATTATCAAATCACAAATATCAATCAGTTTTGACTGGTGCAACACTACAGCTAAATACTGCTTTACATTTGCCTTGGATAAGTAGCAAGTCAAGTCCCTCCTCGACGTCTATACCTTACACTTTAGAGTGAAACACTGTCACTTTTGGACTAACGTTTGGATACTTAATATTTATAACTAGCTTCTGCGTGTGTGGACGTCGTAGGACATCACAGTATTCTAAAATAACCACCACATTTTCATAAAACTTCCCTGTTTTTGTAGTTTTGGTCTCAGTAAGGGTATTTTTACACCCGCTATACAGAGTCAGGACTGGTGACGCAGGAGCGACGTACAGCCGTCCATGTGGTGAGCCGCTCGTGTTGAGGTTGCAACCTTCAGTAGCAATTTCCCATTTCTTGCGAAATTTTTCGTTTTTAGTTAATGTTTTTAGTGAACTGTCAAAATGAAATCCAATCCTATTGTTGGAGTGTTACGCAATTACCCCGCCGGATTTCTCATTCACAGACACCTAACCATAGATATCTATTTTTATTATAACCAAAGATAACAAACGAGGCTTAACCTTTATGTTTCTCTGTGTACGTTCCACGAACTATCCTATAATAGTAGAGCAAAATGTAATAAAAGAAGCGCTTAAATATCATTACTAGGAAATTTAATTTAAGTTTGCAAAGCGGACGTTGAACCTATAAGCTATGAATTAGCTTTGTTATGTCATGATTGGCTGTTCTGCTCCATAAAGATATAGCGGGAGAGTTACCATCTAAAAGATTTAATCTGTAACTATCTTCTTTATTGGTTCCCTATTCAGTCCAGTGTAGTAATGGAATATTTCGACTGTTGACACTGGTATATTGTGTTCTCTCTCATTTTCAACTAAATGTATGGGAATTTTTTTGCTTTGCAAATTCAAATTCTACGTGACCAACTGTGGCCTCGTAGAATTAATTGATCTCTAAAAGAAACCAAGCAGGGCATCGTTAAAGTTTTACTGAAAATTGCCCATTTTCTTGCTGACTGCATTTTTTACAAAATGTGTGAATGAGATCATCAAAACAAAATATTTTAAAAAGTTAAGAACAGTCTTCTAAGACCGGTTTCTTGTAGCGACCACAGTTAAGGTAGGTACAGACAGCACATCAACCTACTACAATCTGTCAAACTTTAATACATTTTCAACATTATTGCTAAATCATAAGGTTCAAAGCTGATTGGGAAAATTTGACAGTTTCGGATAGATTGATGTGCTGGCGTCTGTACATACGAGTAGGTATACCGTGATTGACTGCTTAGCTCCATAAAGGTATAACGTGATGATAAGCATTTTAAAAAAGGTTAAATCTGTAACTATCTGCAATATTCAAACCTTTTGGCTCGTCTTTTTACAATTTGCGGTAAACTATAGAAGAATACGAACAAATTGCAATATTACTCAACCCCATTGCAAATACCTAGCGTAATTATTTATAGCCAGTCTAGCCAGACTTAGGATAGGGAAATATCGGCAAAATTGCAAAATTTGAACACAATCAATTTTCGGCATTTTCAGAGCTCGTAGAAATAACTTTTTTTTTTTTCAAAAATAAAAAATACAGTTTTGACTTCATTACGATTTTATTATACATACGAACACAAAGACTTGCTAGTGGATCTAAACGCACCACATCTATTGTAAAATAAATGTAAGTGATTTTTGACGTTTTATAATGTCAAAAATCACTTATACTTATCAGAGTCGTGATCAGAAACCCGAGGGTTTATCTGTCAAAAATACTTCTGATTTCCCTATACTTTTGATTTCCCTATACTTTTGATTTCCCTATACTTTTGACAAGTTTTTGACATTGATTGTTGCTGAGATGAGATTGCGACTTGAATCTGAACGTTTTTAAGTACGAGAATTGGCCTTTCGATAACATAATCAACCATCCAGCAATCTAAACAGCAGTTTGATTACTGGTGAGGTCTCGTACCGTGTTGTGTATCTTAAACACACGTGACGACAACAGCCGCTGCCAGCGTGACAACGTGACGTTTGTCGGCGACTACGCGACCGTGATGCCAATCTGTTGCTTACAGTTGTGTGGACGAGATTAAGACGTTGACGAGGTTAATCGATGAAGGCCATCTCCTAGGAAATACATTATACAATAGCTTCTCTTGGAGTATTTAGGAGAAGCCTCATAAAACAGACACCCCCTTATTAATAAACGCGGAGTACGAAATACGTAAGATTAATCTGGTGGTTATAGTTGTTGTAACTTTACTCCGCGTTTATTGAGACGAAGTTCTTTAACGCGGCTTGCGGTGGAAGTAAACTGGTAGACATGGTCACGTAACGTAAAAGTGTTATAGGAAACCAATCATTGTTTTCGAGGGTGCTGAAGGCACGAGGTCAAAATGAAAATTCAAGATGGCGACCACTTGAGAGCTTCTAAAAACTAGATCCTACACTAGATGGCTCTGTAATTCACACTTTCTTCTTCACTTCGCTCCTAACGGGGGTCCCCCGACCGCACACGTTTTTTTATAAGTAGGACAAGGTAAAAACTATCAATTTTTTTCGTAATAATGTCATGAGGAGAACCGTATCAAATTACAGGTAGAACCAATTGTGCCTAGAATCAAGCTATTCTACCCATGGTGCATAGACGATGATCCTGGTTATAGAAGTTGCACTGTGAATCATCATGAATATGCTTGAATTACCTATGTCCATGCCTTCCATTGTAGGTATGCATTTAGAAAGCCTGTATTTCCGACGCACCGTGGGCAATCAGTTGATACAACAATGCTTATATGAATTACATCAAGTAATAACTCACTAAGATTTTCTTCAACTCCCAGTACAACACCAAATTACTAATTCCCATTAACACGCCACATCTCCTGGGACTACAACGGAGCAATTATTGCATTTTGACTATACCAATCTTGGGCAATTTTACGTGTCTGGGAGCAACTGGAATAATTCCGCTGTAACGTTGTTGTGTGACAGAATCTTAATAATTTTAGTATTAAACTTGTCCCTTGGGATTGCGATCTTGGTCTTGTGTTGTGTACAGTCTGTATGTGGAATCCTGTTTGTTATGAACTCATAAAGACGTATAGTGCGACAAATTTTACGTTAGGAACTATATTTTCAAAACGTAAAATTAGTTTTGTAAATACACCTAACATTGTTTTGTGTATTGTAAAAGAAAGTCAAAGATCTAATCATACCCGCGTCCAGAAAGCGTAAAATAGATTGCCGTGGCGCTTGATCAACAATACTGAAATGCCAACTACCTCATTATAGGATCATTTATTAAGTTTAGTTTCTCAGTAACTTGTCTGTGGTTGTCATAGAGAGTCTTTGGTGGTTGTCAACTACACACAGGTATACAAGTACCGTATCCGACCGTACCTAGACTTCATGAAGTTGGTAGTTATAACAAGAAACCAACGCGCGTTTTCCTTCCACCACAAGTTGACATCAAGACGAGCTGCATATCTGCAGCTCGTCGTACTATCGTAGCGTATACAACTTGCCACATTTTCCCATATTCAAATGTCAATAATATCATAACAATGTATTAAAAACATACCTAATTAATTACTACTACTGCAAACCTACCTACACGAAGAGAAAATTAAATGATATTCCCGAACTTAAGTAAGGAAGGAAGCTAAAATTTTGTGGAGAGCGCTTCAGCTATCTGCAGCGATGCGAGATGCGCTTGAAAACCACAAATGATACGAGCCGAGCTCCAGAGGTACTACCACTGACATCAATAAATTCAGAACTATCTTTGCACTGAGGTAAACTGCAGAAACTTGAACTAGACCGCTTTTGGTAATACTGGGAACTGATTTATTTTAACTTGGGTATAGTGGTAATTTGGAGGGTAAGTTTTTAGTTTTAATAGATATGATCAATGAAAGTAGTGACGAACTTACGAAGCTAGGTTATGCGAATAACTAATTGCATATGTCTAAGTTCTATGAAATCAAGTAAACTAGTCAGTAGTAAAGGTTGTCCGAGGAAGTACCTACCTACCTTCTACAACCACACCTATTTCTGCAACTAAACACATACTGTTTAGTTGCAATATTAGGTGTGGTGTGGTTGGTTGGTGTGGTGGTGGGTAGGTGTGGGTGGTGGATCATACATCAAAGAGAAACCGGCATAATTACCACGAACAGCGAATGTAGCATAGATCTTGTTTTGCTGTTATTAACAGACTAGCTTATGCCCGCAACTTCGTCCTCGCGAAATTTCTTGTTCCCCCGACCCACCCCGTCGCATCGCATCAGCTACCCGCGCTATCACTTCATTTTCGCTTAGCATCTATGTTCTATGTTATGGGTTTGGTTTCCGCACTTAGTCCTTCAGTGGACCATTGTGCGTGCTTCGCTTAACATTATTTCAGACTTTTTTCTTTTTGCTCGGCTCCCAAGGATCATAGCGTGAAGTTAAATAGCCTATAGCATTCCTTAAAAGTTGGGCTATCATATCGACGGTTAACCGTCAAGACCTCATAACTCAATATGTCAAAATTTTACAGGAGGCGCAAAAAATCTTTTATCTTTGAAACGAATGTAAATATGAGTAAACCAAAAATATAGTTGGTTTTAAATATTATTATTTACATTATTAAGATAAATTTATTTCTTTACTTCGTTCTATTATGTAACTAGGTAAGATAGGAGAAATTTACACTTTTTTAAAAGACTAAATTTGTAGATAGGATAGATAGGTCTTGTCATTTCATTTAGGAGGAATTGGTCGCAAAATTAATGTGGATTTTACAAGAAGTCAAGAAATAAAAGATATTGGCATTATAAGAAAGTAACTTTTTTTGTTAAAATATGTCAGTCAGGAGGTCTTGACGGTTAACCGTCGATACAAGTTGCGAGGCACACACTGAAGTTAGGAGCATTTGCAGCCAAATTTTGCACGCGCGTATTTCGTAGGTATTGGCACGACAGAAAAATACCGGAAATATTAATTCTATATAGGAGATTTTAGTATTGTGTGAGATTGATTTTGTTGGAATTTTTTAATAAGAAAAAGCATTTTGTAGGTCTTGACGGCTAACCGTCGATATGCAAAAAGATTTTTTCAAATCCGACCGGTAATTCCAGAGATTAGCGCGTTCAAACAAACAAACTTTTCAGCTTCATTAATAGTATTAGTACAGATAAGAGACCCCTGCTGCCTACCCTCTCAAAACAAACCTCGGTTATACGAAAGGTACTGATACCAACACAGAACAGAAACACGGAACCTGTGAGCAGTTTCCAGGAAAATTTCTCTGTGACATCTACATTTTTTTATGAATTACCTACTTACACAGGAACACATTCATAGTTACGTATTATATCTATAGACTAAATAATTATGATGTTAGTAATTTAGTTTTAGCAAGCTATAAATGTGTACGTAATACAACATTATTTTTAGATAATGCGAAACCCGAAACACGTGTCTAGTATTTTTATGTAAAGAATCTATGTACAAAATTTCAAAACTGTATCTTGAAAAATCAGAAAGTTATAAACATTACAAAAACATGCTCACTCGCGCCGCTCGCGCCGCGCCGTCTTGCGCTCATTGATAATAGTACCCAGGTACCTAACCGTTCGGCGCGGCGATTGGATAACCTACTTAGTGTCGCTCGGTGTCCAACTTTTAACCTTTTTTATATATTTTTGGAACAAAATATAACATGGGGTAACAGTTATTGGAATCGATTCAGTTACTTATTCTGAACAAACTATATTCAGGTTTCGCATATTATACTAAAAATAACGTTGTATATTTAAAATTAATTACAGGAAAAGCCATTGAGTGTAATTAACATGCACCCTACGTAATGGCTTTATGTAATAGCTTGTTATGGTTGAGTGAAGCTAAGCGAAACAAACACCTAGATAAGTAATATACTAATGCCATCAAAAACATACCTTGTAAAAAAAGCCAAGTCTCGCAACTCAGTTCTTCTACCGTAAAAAGTTGTGAGATCCATGAAATACCAAGTCGGTTAATTTATTCACTCCCTACTTAAGGAACCTTCTGTCTTAAGTTATTACATAATTAGCTAACCTAACAACATCTTGTAGTGACCATCAATGTTAGAAATCTTTTGTGTTTTAAATAAACAGATTGACTTGGCAATCGCACTGTGAGATACATTGTGTTTTCATGCGATGGCGATAGCCAAGTCAATTTATTTATTTAAAACATAGAAGATTTTTAATATTGATGGTCACTACAAGATGTTGTTAGGTTAGCTAATTATGTAATAACTTAAGACAGAAGGTTCCTTAAGTAGGGAGTGAATAAATTAACCGACTTGGTATTTCATGGATCTCACAACTTTTTACGGTAGAAGAACTGAGTTGCGAGACTTGGCTTTTTTTACAAGGTATGTTTTTGATGGCATCTCACTTCTTTTTGTAGATAGTCCTACTTTTTTTCCTTTCCGGTACCTTTTTAACTTTTTATTTTTAACATAATCCGTTGACCATTTTACAAGTTACCTTTGAACATAATTATATCTAGGTACCTATCTACACCTATTATTCCATTATATTATATACTAGCTTCCGCCCGCTTCTTCGCTCGATAAAAAAACTACCGCAAGTCCTTCCCCGGGATGCAATCTATCTCTCTGCCAAATTTTATCGAAATCCGTTCAGTGGTTTAGGCGTGAAAAGGTAACATACAGACAGACAGACAGAGTTACTTTCGAATTTATAGCATTAATATGGATAATTGTTATTTTCCTCGCTAGAGAGCTCCGATAAACGCGTGCGATCGCTGCTAATCTTAAAGTGCTAATAGGGCGAAGCGCGTTTTTGTTTTTTGACTATGGCATCTCGTAGTTGACCTTATTCTTCTTCTTAGCGTGTCGATAGCAATCTAAATGGACTTGGCCCAGAATTCGGCTACTTGTTTGGCGACTTCACCAGCGTCCATCAGTTCCTGTAACGTGCAGCTGACAGGACACGCAGGACACGATATTAAGTACCAGCTTTGCATGGGCAGAACGGCTCCACACGGGGCACGCGAATTCTCCCGCAGAAAAAGATAGCGCCAGTCCAGTAGTCTGCATAACTTCAGGCGAAGCACCCCATTTCGATGAGACCAGTCGACGAAGAAGACTGTTGCGAGTGTGCACCTTCTGCTTGATATTTTTGCAGTTTTTGCTGAATGTTAAAGACCTGTCCAGGGTAATACCAAAATATTTAGGGGAGTTGCTGAGCTCGAGGTACACCCCACCCCAAACGATGAGAGGTCGTGACTACTTAACCGTATTATCCTGTCGTTGCCTAAGGTAAACTCACCAGCGCAAC
This sequence comes from Oligia latruncula, assembly GCA_948474745.1. Lineage (NCBI taxonomy): Eukaryota > Metazoa > Arthropoda > Insecta > Lepidoptera > Noctuidae > Oligia > Oligia latruncula. The sequence continues at coordinate 905,276 of OX419699.1, forward strand.
CGCAATTTCCTTACTTTTTAAATCTGTAATATCTTCAAAAAAATTCATTTAAATTACATGCTTCAAAGGGCCAAATTGATCTATAGTAAATGCACAATGTATAATTGGATATAGATTAATGCTGTATTGCTTAAAATCGCTTCGTAAACAAGCCACTATTTCTCGTAAAAAGTAAAGGATAAAAAATGGTTATTGTGGGTTATCCCTAACAGATAGACATATACCATCGCGGACTTTTTTGTAGACCTTTTTAAGGTGTGCAATACTGTAGTACATTATTTTGATCTATCTCGTAGGGTTCAGCTAGCTTTTGCAATATAAGCGCAAGAAAATCTGTTTATTTACGACATCACATTAGAAACCTCTAAAATTATCAGTGTTTCTCTACTATATTATGCATGTATTATACAAATAAACCTTCCTTTTGAATCATTCTATCTATTAAAAAAACTGCATCAAAATCCGTTGCGCAATCATCCATAGGGACAGACAGACAGCGGGAAGCGACTTCGTTCAGGTACACTGATTCATTAACTGCAAATGTAACTTTGTAATTCTATATATTTATATGGGATTACAAAGTTATTTATGCAGTTGGTGTATCTAGAAAAGTGGAACGAAATTGCAAAATATTTTAGTTTTTCCTTGATTTATACACTAAACGCTAATTGTGTTCTAAATTTGAAGCTTCTATGTCTGCTAGAAGTGCCTTAGAGTTTTGATGATCGGTCAGTCAGTCAGTGAGTGCCAAAATTAAGAAACTTTGACTAGTTATAATTCTTAAACTACTGGTTCAAGTTGAATGAAATTTGAAATATACCGTGTTTATACAATACCTGCTTGATTACTGAAAATTCAGGTCTCTAGTTTTATCCACAACGAAGTTATAGGGGGTCGAAAATGTCCTGAACTGCTTCGAGAAAAGGATGGTACGGCCGTGCCGCTTTTTGCTCGAATTGGCGGGGGCACTGCCGTGCCCCCAGATATCTAGGTACCTATCTACACCTATTATTCCATTAGATTGTACATAATTATACAGGTACACTGATTCATTAACTGCAAATGTAACTTTGTAATCCTATATATTTATATGGGATTACAAAGTTATTTGTGCAGTTTGTGTATCTAGAAAAGCGGACCGAAATTGCAAAATATTTTAGTTTTTCCTTGATTTATACACTAAACACTAATTGTATTCTAAATTTGAAGCTTCTATGTCTGCTAGAAGTGCCTTAGAATTTTGATGATCGGTCAGTCAGAACGTCCAAATCGTTGGCAAATAATATAGGTAATCCAAACTTACCTTTGAACATAATCCGTTGATTGACTATTTTACAAGTTACCTTTGAACATAATTATATCTAGGTACCTATCTACACCTATTATTCCATTAGATTGTACATAATTATACAGGTACACTGATTCATTAACTGCAAATATAACTTTGTAATCCTATATATTTATATGGGATTACAAAGTTATTTGTGCAGTTTGTGTATCTAGAAAAGCGGACCGAAATTGCAAAATATTTTAGTTTTTCCTTGATTTATACACTAAACACTAATTGTATTCTAAATTTGAAGCTTCTATGTCTGCTAGAAGTGCCTTAGAATTTTGATGATCGGTCAGTCAGTCAGTGAGTGACAAAATTAAGAAACTTTGACTAGTTATAATTCTTAAACTACTGGTTCAAATTGAATGAAATTTGAAATATACCGTGTTTATACAATACCTGCTTGATTACTGAAAATTCAGGTCTCTAGTTTTATCCACAACGAAGTTATAGGGGGTCGAAAATGGCTTGAACTGCTTCGAGAAAAGGATGGTACGGCCGTGCCGCTTTTTGCTCGACTTGGCGGGGGCACTGCCGTGCCCCCCGATTAAGTACTTAACACTACACTACAGTACTATACATTAATTTTGTATATATAACCAAGCGGTTAGTCGGCTCTTCACGTGACCAGAGGACTGGCCTTTTTTTGGTTCAAAGAATCAGCATTGTTATCCAACGTGGTAACACTGCCAGCCTATTGGTAACACTGCCAGCCTATTGGTAACACTGCCAGCCTATTGGTAACACTGCCAGCCTATTGGTAACACTGCCAGCCTATTGGTAACACTGTCAGCCTATTGGGCACAAATCCCATTGACAGCGATGCGGACGGTGATGATGATGAGGATTGGTGCCCTCCTTTTAGAGCTCCTCCCTTTTTCTTATTTTTTATTATTATTATATACCTATACTTACATAATATATATATATATATGTGTGTCGAATCCAGGTACATGGATTGTGATCAGACATAGTGACATACATAATGTCAGATATACAGTCGTGGGCGCAGAATTGGGATACGGGTAAACGAGAGAAATTGCTCCTACACAGTTTATTGTTACAGAGTCAATTACTAACACTACTGTAGGTACTAATTAATACTCTGAACTTAAAAGGAAACACTGAGCAGTTCCTAGGCCAGTATGTGTCCGATGTGTCGCTACCACGTCTAAACGATCACTGTCGCTCCATGATTCGTAACTCCTTATCGGACACCATACTCAATCCTAGACTCCGCACAACGCTAAACAAAGGCGCCTGTGTCTCATTTTAAGTGCATACTCATGAAAGATCCGACATATATATATTTAAGGTTAGCTTGTATATTAAGGCTATTTAGTACATTTCTTAATACAAAAATCAGAACACAGTAACTAAATTAGGTTGTACTTATTTTGCTAAAATAACTTTATCTGAACACGCAACTTTCACAAACAAACGTATTTTTACTCGGTACTTTGTCCTTTCATTTGGAATTTATTTCATCAATCAGCCCACAGGCCTAGCTAGACTTGTTTTCTTTTCCAAAACATTCGTAAATATTTTAATAACGAAACTTGTCCCAACCAAATATAATAATATGCAAATATCCAGAAAAATAGCTATTATAATTTCCCAAATCACAGTACTCTAAGCAGTGATCCGAACAGAATTCATGGGAGATGGTGCTCAATGGCTCGTGGTTTAGAAGCAATTGTACGGATGTGTGGCTAGATGGGCCACGACTTGCGCCCATGAATTTTATTGGAATTTGATTATACGAACGCTGACTTTGATGGCGTGATTATAGATGTAATGAGATTTCCTACGTGCATATCTTTATATATGCTGAATAATTGTACCGTGGTAAAAATATTCATGTTTTCTTATTTTAAGGTTGTTTTACTTACCTCAAATTTACTTTTGGGAAACCTGTTCAATAAAATGTTAAGTTTATAGAAATGTAAAATTGTGCTCAAAAAAAATATGTGTGTGTGTGTGAATACCTATATGTTTTCTGGTATACAATAAAATATATATAAATAAATACTAAATATGATCGTATGTCAGTATTTTGCTTCTTGCCACGAATGGGTAGGTACCTTTATGACAGCCAGACAGCAAAAATGACTGCCTCAGTCGAAACGGAAGAAACAGCAATGAAAAAATTCAACCCGTCTCGTCACCAAGTAACAAAGTTGGAAAGTCTCAAACCCTGCTCTCCCACCGACACCGACACCGACACCGACACCGACACCGACACCGACACCGGTATCCCTCACACTACATACGAGTAGGTATGGTGGTTAATTAAGCACAATCAATTTGCGGAACCTTTTCCTAACTACGTTGGGGTCAGCTTCCAGACTAACCGGATGCAGCTGAATACCAGTATTTTGTACGGATCGACTCCCTATCTGACGTCCACGACCCAGTTACTGGGTAACACGGAATACCTAGATAAGACCGGCTGTCAGACTTTTTGGCTTCTGACTACCCGTAACGACTGTCAAAGATCTACGAACGACAGCCGGGACTTTCCGAGGCACGGAGGGGTCTCAATATACAATGGATGGTCACCTATCCACTGGCCGACCGCGGTGAGCGTAGCTTTATTTCGATCGTCCCGTGCGGCTATTTTTATTTAGCCAAGAGATAGTTTTGTGGTAAAGCCCCCATAAACAATTTCGAAGGAACTCCACTAAACATAATATCAAACCATGTTATTGAAAAATGTCGATATCTAATAACACAAAGTATGTGCAGAAACATGAGAATATATCCAGACAAAATTGTTGTGGAGAACATCTTCACGATGGAATCTAAAAGAGAAGCTGACATTGAATAATATGTTCACAGCATATTTCCATGAAAATAGTTAGAAAACGAAACGAATTTTAAACATTATTCAAGAAAATGTTGCACGGAACGTATAAATAATGTCCATTGCTGAAATATACGATTTGGATTTTAGATTTAGAGAACTGATCAATGGGATTTAGAGGTAAGTAATGTTCACACGGTGCGGTCAGAATCTCGCGGTTGTACAGCTAGCTGCGACGCGACGTATCAAAGCGAACCTTTGAGTTGCGAACGATTGAGTTATGTGGGCGACTGTACCTACTACTGGAACCATTGAGTATTAATTCGACGAGTATACTTGAGTAGAACTACATTTCAACTGAATTTGACGCTGACGTTAGCGAATATTTCAGGACATCATTCAAGTGTCGAATATTTTATTATACCCAAAAATTAAAGTGCCAGAAAAAAAGTATTGTTGGCAAAATATGATTTTTTGTAGTTTTTTTACTTAAAACTAAAAATTACGAATTAAAAAAGTAGACTTCAAAAAAAAATTAACTCAAAATTATGAAATAAGAAAATTTTTGAAGTCGATTAAATTTTTTTAAATTACTTTTTTTATTAAGAGTGTTTTAAGCATAACATTTAAAAACTACCAACTTTTAATTGAATATAACTACCCGAACACAGATCTACAATAACCTCCTGGTCATTTGGTCAAACCCAAATATTGGGGTCAGCTTCCAGCCTAACCGAATGCAGCTGAATACCAGTATTTTATTTTTCATTCATCATTTTATTTTATTATTCATAGAGTGATCTATCTATCTGAACTCCACAACCCAGTTACTGGGTAACACGATACCCAGTGGTAAGACTGGTTGTCAGACTTTGGGCGTATGACACCACATTTAAATGAAAGTATTAATATTGCATGTCGACGCGAAAATTTTACCCACATTAGCGACTGTAACTTTGTTTTATAAGGCATTCAACAAAGAAACCTTTCATAAAAGAAAGCTTACAAAAATGGCACACTATTACTATAAATAGCCACTTAAATATCTAGGCTATTTTCAAAGAATGTTCATATAATTTGACGTAGTACAATTAAAAATAATTTATGCTGTAATTCATAGAACTGTTCGTCGCGTAATATTAATATTCACGCCTCGAGTGTCAAGATTTGAATAATTTTCGTTTATTTTTATTCATTTGAATTTCTATTGTGCACAAAATACTGTGAAATGATAACGATATTAGTCTAGTTTTTTAGACTAGTCTGTTAAATTTTTGGTACGTAATCCTCAGATTTAGAAGGTTGTTCACCCTTAAATCTTATCGAGTGAATCGTAAGGCAATTAAGGGACATCTTACAAATGATCAGCAATATCGGCAATAATTTTTAGACTTATTATCTTTACACAAATCTGTTAGAAGAGTCTTTTTATAATATAAGCTTAAGACTAGGAGCTAATTACCAGTATATTCAACATGTTTGACAGCAAATAAATTCATCAGATTCTACAGTCCGGGCGTCGAGAGTATGCGTTCCTGAAACCTGTCAGTGCGACACTTTTGATAACCAATAAAGATCAAATTCAGATATTTTTATATATATAATACAGATATTTTTATTTAATTTTGAAAACATCAAACGGGTCTATTTAATAAAACGTTACCCGTCAAGTTGGATTACAGGCTGAAAAGCTTAAAATAAATGGATTTTGTGATGATAGAAGAGTAAGCTAGATCATATTTGTTTTATTCATTTTTCATACTCTTGTTTGTACAGGCGCACATCAAGCTACTACAATATGTCAAATAGATTTTCAACGTTATCTAAAAAACTTTATAAGGTTCAAGGTTTATTGGGAAAGTTGACAGTTTCGGGTAGCTTGATGTGCTGGCGTCTGTACATAACTGAAATACATACATTATTATTTACAGCACAATAAAATCGATTGCAATAATACTAGTTCCAGATAATTGATATTAACGAGAAATCTAACTTACTGTCTTCTGATTTAACTTGAAATGAATCTTCATTTTAATACAAACCGATTTAATCAGCTAAGCCAAAGTAGCTCCGGAATAAAAGTAAATAAATACCCAGGTGCTAGGTAAGCCAGTACCCATCAAAACCAACTTAGTGCGGATTTCACTAAAGAAACTGAACACGATTTATTTATTTATATGTACACCAGAAAATGATTATTAATACAAAACAAACGATCAGCACTTCTAAACCGTGTTTAAGAGCTGTCAGTGTCAATATTCAACAACAAAGACAAAGACAGCTCTTGAACGCTGCTTAGAGACATTGGTGAAATTCGCTCTTAGTAGTTGAGCGACAGCCGGTGCTGACCGCGTTCAGTTACATTGGTGAAATTCGCCCTTAGTAGTTGACCGATAGCCAGAGTCCCTTTGTATTAACAAAAGATAACAGATCATTAGAGTAACAATTATGTAAACTTTACTTTAGATATAAACAAACAAACACCATACGGAAAATATTTAGTAGAACAACCTTAGGCTGCTTTCACTTACGCGAACATTCGGACATCATTTATTAGTTTATTATGTTCTTTATTGAAGCTAGTTTGGTAAAGAAGTAGAGAATTATTTTACCACTGCATGCGGCCTACTGTACTAGTAGTATATATATATAAATCTCAACGGAGACTAGCCTTCGGCGCGGGAGATATTATAAGTGCACAAGTGTGTGCGCAGACATTGGTGCACTATCTTTTCCCTCACTCTCTTAATCCGATGGTCTTTATCACTATTAGTTAAAAAGAGTCAAGAACACGTTTACACACGTAAACGATTATTACACAAGTGTCATCGTATTTTAGAAAAATGAGGTATTAAAATGGGCCTGTAGAGCATCTTCTGAGCATCACGCCTGGATTCATAACATCACGCCTGGATTCATAACATTACACCTGGATTTATAACATCGCGCCTGGACTCATAACATCGCGCCTGTATTTATAACATCGCGCCTGTATTCCTAACATCACGCCTGTATTCATAACATCACACCTGTATTCATAACATCACACCTGTATTCATAACATCACACCTGTATTCATAACATCACGCCTGTATTCATAACATCACGCATGTATTCATAACATCACGCCTGTATTCATAACATCAAGCCTGTTTTCATAACATCAAGCCTGTATTCATAACATCGCGCCTGTATTCTACATCAAGCCTATATTCCCCAAAGGGTTAGGCAGAGGTGCACCTACACCGGCTAGTACACCCACATTTCGCCAGTTACGTATAAGTCCCAGATCTTGACGTTTATTCATTCCGACATTTTATCGATAGATCAGCGGGGCAATTCACGTAATTTTAAGAACGTTCACAGTCTGATCTCAGTCTCAATCTGTCAAAAATACCTCTAATTTCCCTGCAAGTGTTTGACATTTGTTTGTCGCTGAGATGAGATTGCGACTACATTTTGAACGTTTTAAATTACGAGAAAATGCCTTCAGGCTCTCCGTACACTTCACGACTAATGCGAAGAGTGGCGAATGAAATCGTATACTTTTTTCGTTTGATCTATCTTACAAAAGCGCCTTCCAATTAGGTATGAGGTTGAGTGCAATAGCATCTTGATATTTTTAAGCAGTAAAACATGATTTCCGGGGAATTCTAGTGACATTTTTTTCCTGTTGACAGCGATGCGGAAGAAGTTTTGATGCTCTCTGATTATTTCCACTCCTTTTTATTGTTATAATTTTAAGTTTGTTAGTTTTTTTAAATACTACTATAATTAATATTATAAATGTGAAAGTTTGTGAAGATGTTTGGATGTTTGTTACTCAATCACGCGTAAACCGTTGAACAGATTTCGATGAAAATTGGCTTATAGATAGACCATTTCCTGAATTAACACATAGGATACTTTTATCCCGATATTCCCACAGGATCGAAACTTACGCGGGTGAAACCGCGAGGCTCTGCTAGATATGTAAATATACGATACTAGTTGATAGGTTATGTCTTATACATCTTTGTTAAAAAAAAAATGTAGATGACTGTGGTTTAATGAGAATTAGACGTTTTGTATTTTAGAATTGTAATTTGTACAAAATGTATGACCCATTACGCACAGCCTGGAAAAATATGTCATACAGAGTAACGCTATTTGCATTTCTTTCGCGTTTAGTGTGCTTAAAACCCTTAAATACACTTACTGTAATAATAATTAAAACACTAACACGTAAACTAAAGTGCAAACATATGTTTTAGTAAGATAACAGATCATTGTAGCGACCGCGGGCATTACTCGCGGGTTATAATCGCGTCAACACGCGACGCGCGACTTGTAATAATGTAAACAAGTGTTACTTTATGAGTGGTTAGGACTTTTATTAAAGGTTATTTTTAATAAACTTCAAGTGTTAGTGGAAGACTTTGTACAGGAGGGACTCGTCTAAGGACGTACCTACCATCGAAGTAATGACATACCTTTTGACTGCAACCAAGCAGTGTTGCTATGCTGTTTGAAGGGTACAGGAAGGAGGCGCTAGTCTGGGTACCTAGTCCCAGTAAGGATGCCAATTTCAGGCACACGACACATTCTAGCTTTCTCTCTTGGATGACAACCGTTGCATTTCCAATGCCTGCGATGTTATATGCAACCATAGCTAGTTAACTGTTTAGTATAGTGCGAGTTTAACAGTAATTTCACTTAACCACACTTAACATGTAACTAGCACTGTAAGATTTTTCAAAATCAAAAGTCATTTATTCAAATTAGGCTGAGAATCAGCAATTTTCGAACGCCAAAATTACATCAGAACCAAAACGCCCGCCCTTCACTTCCTAGTGCTTTCGTTGGGAAGAAGTGGCGCAACAAACTCCCTAGCAGATTGTGGAAACAATAATAGTGAGAATAAAATTATCCACTGCATTAACTTTATCTTTAGTTTCACGCGTCGATTCTGTCACATCGCCCGAATAAAATCCATCAGATAATGTCGTACACTTATCATATTCCCGCACACATTGTAAACCTATTCAAAGTATTTCAAGGGGAAATCCGAAAAAAATCCGAATCCTTACCCTTGCCGAAACACGTCCAATAAAATACGATATTAACCCTTGCCGTAACATTTACACGGTCATAAGTTTCGGATTAAAAAAGGGGGCTGTGGGGGACGCAATGAATAGGAAGGAATCGCCGCTGGATGAGTAGGGTCCCTATTGTCGAGCAGGCTTACGTATTAACTTGGTGAGTGTACATACGTGTGTGCGTACTTTTTAGGCTTTTGGGCTTTTTTTTACAGAGCGTGGAATCTCTACCTTGTTAGGTACTAGCAAGTCCACAAACTTAACTAAGGCTTTTGATTCACGTATCCTCAAAGGGCTTCACATTTGTTAACCAAAGGTACTTATGTTATCGATAAACACTTCAGGTGGACTAACTGCTTGTTTACTACCTAGAAATATGATAACAGTTCTACAACCGAGTTTGGGAGGCCTGTTCGTCACAATTAACGTTAATGGACGATAGTGATGAGCGCAAATATCGGTAATTAATGATGATTAAATATGTTTCAGTTACTTTACATAACTTTAAAAAATAAAAATCTTCTTTTCTCGGTAGTCGCACTCCAAACGCTCACGATGCTATAATAATATGACCCATGTCGGTGACGTGTCATCCAAATGTTATTACTTAAAGTGACGCTAACGTGGAACTAGCACGGTATCCTCACATTTTATAACTGATACAACATTGCATAGACTCTATATCATAGACGTAGAGTATAATTTTGTGCGTAGTGCCTCACTATTTTGAGTGTCGAATTAGGTACCGTTACGAGCATAAGTATGTATACACTTGACTTTATTCAAAGACGATTTTCTCCTTTAGTTTTGAATGAAATTTTACTTGAAATAAGGATAAAGGCAAGAGAATGATGATAATGTTATCACACAAAGTTATTATTCTAATGTGCAGACTTTGACGAATTCCGATTAGATTTTTTTTCACAAAAATCACGACACATTTCACCTTCCTAATAATTCACATACTTGTTAGCCCATCCATCACGTGTCGGCTAAACTAAAAATATTCATTTCCAGACGTTTCGCATTTCCTGAAGTAATGCCGTCACTAATTGATATGGAGTACGCACTCGGCTCAAGAAAATGGCGTCGACGTGAAAGCTTTTTGAATATTCATTGGCGACGCGAAATGTGCGGTGGTGTTGCTAGCTTTGTGGCACGGGTGCGTCTGCTTTCCTGCTTCTCGCAATTATAGAGGTAGGTAATAGGTAATACGGGGTTGGTTTCCGCAACTCCATGTCAATGCGCGTATTTTGCGTACGGAATTATAGAGGTAACAAAAATGTTGGATGAACGAAAACGAGATACCTATCTACAATGTTTTTGTTCAAAATTACAATACAGAAGAAAATTGTCTACGGAATAGTACTTTGTTAAACGTTAAGGTCAAATTAGATCCAGTTTCAATTAATTTGGAAATCCTAAACTGTTCATTTGAGAAGTCCCTAAATACTTTAATATAAAACAACCCCTAACACAGAAATAAATTAACGATTTCCGAAATCAAAGGCTCGCACTAAATAGGTGCTACCCTAAATCATGGAACCCTTTCAATTGAATCAAATTTAATAGCTCCGGAATCAAGATAAATCGATGTAATACAGCCTCGAACGAGCGCTAGTATTTATTTATGTTAGGCTGTTAAAATGTCAATGTCTATTTGTCAAGATGTTAAATAAAACGGGAACGTATTTGGGATACGCTTCGTGTGTGGCAGGGACCAGAAAGAAGAAGAAAGACTGTTGAGGATGCTCTATCATCACAGCATACCATACGATACTTTTGTCGATGTTTTTCAAATGCATTACATTAAAATAACTAAGTATGTATTATTATCAGTGGTATTTATTTTTCTCCTGACTGAACTTACCGAACAGAAGGTTGCCCAAACGGGAATTAATACAAGCATTCTCAAAACCGAATTGAGATAATGTATGAAGATCATAAAAAGTTACGAAATGCCATTATGGTTTATGAATCCTGATGATAGGGTGGCGAATTGAGAAAATGGTGAAACAGAAAGTAGCCAATAGCAGAGTTGCTAAATGTGGTAAGCCCATGTAGGTATTTAAACCAGCTTCGTTAAAACTAAATATGATTAAGTCTGAAAACTCAGTCAGTAACCATATAAGTTATGAATACCGAGAAATAAGTTTCTATTTATATAACCTTACTAGGATCTAACAAGTAAAAGTTACGGAACTATACTCCATTTGTTTAGGTAATTAAATAAAGGTAAACAAAAAACACGTCACAGTTGTACTCTTCAATTTAGCAACGTTATAATTCGTTATTAACGTTGCTAAATTGAAGAGTACAACTGTGACGTAGCATAACAATTGAAGTGACTGGTATTACTTTCAGTCGGTTAACTAAATCACGTGGTTTTTTTGTTTACCTTTATTTAATTATCTAAACCAATGGAGTAGGTACAGATACAGACGCCAGCACATCAAGTTACTACAATATGTCAAGTTTCTTTAAATTTTCAACTTTATCGCTACAGCATAAGGTTCAAGGTTGATTGGGAAAATTTGACAGTTTCGGGTAGTTTGATGTGCTGACGTCTGTACATAAACTGCTTTTCCAAAGCTTTTAAAATAAGACAGAACATTTCCGCACATACCTACTCTAGCTGTTAAGCCCCATACCACACATTTGCAGATACCTACAGATATAAATGCAAGAAAAACCACTAGAACGTTCCATCTTTGACGTTCATTAATCTCAAGCTTCTCAAAGCTAAAGCCGCAATACGCCAATACTGAGCCAGCATCAGCCAACATCAGGCAGCCGACGCATCTTCGGCATTTCCTAGACGCTCGAAATCTTGCCTGAATTTTTCAGCAAACACGGGCTCGACTCAAAGCGGTGGATTCGTGGGCAAACACGGAACATTCCGCGGTAAGCCCGCGTAGGTAAGAGCGCACGTAAGCCCGCGGTACGTAAGCCCGGTCTAGACGCTGTACATCTTTGTCGATCTAGAACATGCCATCGGCAAATACTTCGCCTGTTCCAATGTATGGGAAACAAATCTGTTGGCGTTTGTTTTATTCATGGCTGATTCGTGAGTCGCGGAATAAAATGGTGGCGCCTGCACCTGTACGGAATTGTGTTGCATTTTTGATTAATATAAACATACAGACTGACTCTGTTGCTGTGTCTTTAGTTTGTTTTAGTTATTATATGTATGGACATTATTAGACAGCCTAACTGACAGGTTCCACTTTCAGCAACGAAAGTTCACAATTTGATGATGTTGATAGGTTATGCACTAAATTGTAACATATTTATTATCCAAGACACAAATCAATTGTGTTTCATTTCTGCATCGCTAAGCTGAACTTTAAATTAATATTTACCTAACTCGCCACTGCCGTGCCTACAGGCGTTACAAACTCAATACCGTCGTTTTGTTCGTCGAATCGTTGAGCTCCTCAAGTTCTGAGTTGAGCTGCACGATTTTTGACAAATGCGTGCACTGATTGGACAGGTACGCTCAATCTGTGTGGTTCTTTCTACACGGTCCAATCTACACGGTCTTCACACGATCTGACCAAGATTTTGTCTGGACTTTAAAAGAGACTGTGACTTCTGAGTTTGTTTCGGCCTTTCTTCTCAGAATAGTCAGATAGGAAACGCCGACCTCATCTAGTTAAAAAAAAATATGATTGACATGTAAAAGTGTTTGTACAAGCCTACTTACAGAAATAAAATCATTTATCATTTACCAATTTGTCGTCACATTTCCTAAATACCATTCAAACCACCTGCATTGGCTGATTTCACGCTATTCGCGAAGCATATCTCAATCAAACGAACGAACTCAAACACCATACGTCACTATCGCGAAACAATAACAGGCCAATTTGTAAATAGTGGAATATCGGTCGTAATACATGATCGGATCGGCACGGGCATCGAACCAAAACTACGGTACGTCAAAAAGCAATCACTGTACTAACACGGAATCATTCGGCGGCGCCGTCAGCCGGAACAAAAGCGAATCACTTTGATCCGAGGGTAGGGTGACCACGAGTGGGCGTGTAATGGGACTGTCCGGGTCGCGGTGTTACAAGTAGTGATTGGTTTTTACGAGTGAACAGGTGTGAGGAATGTTGTTAAACTATCGCACTGGACAGCATTCTTGTCAGCTGAAGAAAAAGGTACTGTATTATTAAACTCTACAGGTTTTGCAGCGCATGTAAACAGCAACCCCGAAATGTTTAACAAACGTATAATGACTTCAAATGTGTCTAATGCACCATCTGAGACATACAATGCGTATAATATAACATAATCAGCCTATGATGTTCCCACTGCTGGGACACAGGCCTCCTCTCGGTGAGAGGGAGCGGGCCGTAATCCACCACGCGGGCCCAGTGCCGGTTGGCAGATGCCACATGTCTTCGAATTTTTGGTTCTAGAACATGCCGGTTTCCTCACGATGTTTTCCTTCACCGTTTTGAGAACAGTGGTGATGAAATAATTTACACAAAGTAAAGCGCCTGTCTGGGTTCGAACCTACGACCTACAACTCGTAAGTCGCGGCCGTTACCACTGGGCCACCACTGCGTATAATATGCGCAATATCAATGATCAATACCTTTCTAGGAACGAGACCGAATGATAAAATGTTCCAAAAACCGAAAATACTAAAACAAAAGTGTAACCTGTTTTCATGAGCAAATAGTGCTTTATTGGGTAATGTTTTGTTGTGTATCTCCTTTTAATTACATGTCAATTTATGAACGGCTTAAAATGATAAATCGTGCATCTTTTTAAAACAGTATTCATAATATTATTGCTGATTCACAAGAAATAATAAATTCAAGCATCGTTTTAAATTAAAAAATCCATGAAATATAAAATATTGCTAAAAACTAATTTATATCGTGAGTTGCTATTAAACAATTTTACAAATAAACCAAATGAAAAATTTACATCATAGACTAACGCAGAATTTTAAAAAGCTTTACAAAACGTTGACAAATTTTATTGAAACTATTTTTAATCGCAGTTTTTTACCAGCAAATTCTGTAACTTTACTAATATTAAGTTCGCTATTCGCAAAGCGTCATTAAAATGCGAGTTGGTCCATTCCATTTTTCAAGTGTTTTTCGCACATTTTAACTCCACTTTTACTTTAATCTGCTAGCTCAGAAATTATTCAAGTCGTAAATAATTAGGACTTGAATAATTTCTGAGCTAGCATTATTGATGTAAATCATAAGATTTACATCAATAATTAGTTTCTTATTTAATTCAGCAATCAAATATGAAAAACATATTAACGGATGTAAAAAGACGCTAGAAGCCACTTCCCTTTGCACTTCTCGTAATTGTGATTTTTTTTTGTACTGGACCGTGCATGCCTGGAAACCTTCTGGTTACGGACATATTTGTCAAAGATCTAACTACTTATTCTTCCTTTTTGTCACGAACACCAAATTTATGTGTAAAAATTTAGCTTTACCCCATAAAAACTGAACTTTTGTATGCACTACCACATGCATAAGCACAATGTCTTGTTCGCGTTACATTGCACGCTGCCGTGACCTGCGATTTTTCACAGCAATAATAAAAGTCGATACCCAGCAATAAGTTTTGCTCTTGTTATTTGTTACTTAGTTTGATGTACTTACATAATAACGGTTGTGATGAGTATTTTTATACCCTGTACAATCCTTTTTTTTTATAGGTCCTGTATTAGTCCATATCTCATAGTTCCCCTACTGGCGATAGAGCATAGGCGCTCGCAGATAGCTTCAAACAATGAAATGAAAGGCCGCGCGATATTTCAATGCAACGCAAAGCCGAGCGCGCCGCGCGGGCCCGCCTACCTGCGCACAGATTATTATCCTACCCACCTGCAGGAAAAGTTCACTTGTGATATGTGGCTTTAGTGGGGAAACCAAGATTTTCCATTATGGCATTATTTTCTTTGATTTTGGGAACCATGTTTCCCGTTGCAACTGACTAGAATTGGGGATACTTGCAATGAAAGAAGAGGGTGGAAGGTTGCGACCTTTTACCTAAAGGTGGGTGTCGGGGTACGTAGCGAGGTGTTGGTGTTTTTTGAGGAGTCACAAATGTTTATGTTGAACACTCATATACTGTTCTTAGTGTTAAACTGTTAATGCAATGTTGATGAAATGTTTGAATACACCCGGATAACGCGGAAGGCAAAAGTGCACTGCATGTAATATAAAATAATAAGCAATTAGTAATAACACGAGCTCATCGCGTGACGCCGATATTGCTAACTAAGGTGTTCGGTGAAAAACCGAACAGTGGGTTTAGACCAAAACGGACATAGATAGAACTAGAGCAAGCGAAAACTTGGCGTTTTGTATTGATAGACTAGTATATTTTCGTTATACGAACGAAAAAATACTGTTTTATCTCTGTTGACACAAAGAGAACTTGGTATAGTGGGGACAGAATGAGCATTCGCTCGTGTGGTCTAAGCTCACCTTAACTTGGCGATGCAATGGCTGATCAAGGTGTCCAACGAAAAACATACTCTGCTCTCCTTATTTTAAAAAGAAATTAATGTAAGAAAGATAACATAACATTTTGATACTGGCAATATGTCAAAACAAAACAAATCAGTTCTCTGAAATGTTTTTTCAAGAAGATGAGCCAAAAATATCCTATTGGTGAGATTATATAGCACAACAGACAGAATACCTCATCCGTATTACCTTCCAGGTGGAAATTACGAACATTTCTGGGGCTCAACAGGCCATTGACTCACTATTGAGCACATAAGTGTAGTTGGAATGAGCTATCAGCACATATCAGAGGGGGTGCGGGGAGGGGCGGTTCGGTTTACTTAGCGGACTTAGAAGCAACTTAGTCGCCAACTATTCACTTAGTACAGACCGATGAACTACTTTACTTTGAACTGTGCGGTTGAGGCAGATGTGGGAAGGCGATGATGTGATAGTTGAAAAAAGGTCAAGACGTGGCCTAACCAAAGGAAAAAAGTGTCTAAATGGGTAGGGAATAAATGGAATGATGATGTGAGTCTAATAAATAAAAGTAAAACGACATCTAATTCTCTAACTGTAACTACTTTAAGACGAAGCTCTTAAAGTAAAAAAAAAAGTGTCTCCGTCTAATTTCAGGCTTTTACCTAGCTATGAGCTACAAATATCTAATTCATTTGTGACACAAAATTACAGCCTATAAAAAAAAAATGCTAAAATCATAATTACGAGGCTGACTCAGAAGGCTGTCTCAACGGATAGCAATGATTTTGTTTAGCTTTATAACAAGAGGTATATCAGGACATGCCTTTGCCAAAATCTGGATTTTGGTGGACTGGATAACGATAACATGTTTACGACTATATTAGCAGATTGCTCGAGACCTTCCGATGGTATTGACAACCGACATTACAACTATGAAGGATAATAATTACCACATCCACGTGTTCCTCGGCCATGACTAACTGTAAGGGAGGTGGCCGGCGCGATGCAATGCCTCTAACGAGAAGCCTTAATATGCTAACATTATTACACGCCGCACCTACGGCGAGGACATACTTTTAGTATTGTTACATACTTGGAAACTATGGAAGTGTGCTGGGAATGTCGATTATTAAATAAATTAAATTTATGTGTGGTACTCTTACAACGAATAATATACATTTCAGTGCCCATTATGACCCACAAAATTGTCGTCTGAGCTACATAACGCAAAAACGTAATATTACGTCTCTTGCTTATAAGTACTATCAGCTCTTTACGAGCTCTCAGTACCAGGATGGGTAAATTAAAAGAAGGCTTGTCATATAACTTCGATAATTATTCCTAGAAAACCGATTTATGTTTTAATACACTTTTATATTTTTCATCTCAGGTTATACGCTTGTCAGCTCATCTGACTCCTTACTGTTTCTTCTGCTATTCATCATCTACCTAACCTTTTCCCAACTATGTTGGGGTCGGCTTCCAGTCTAACCGGATGCAACTGAATACCAGTATGTATCTTCTGCTATTCTTTATATAAATTAATGTTTGTCTCTTATTTGTGCCATCTTTTTTTGTAGTGGACTCCCGGAGGTTGCATGCTACAACTATGTCAGATTACAGCCTCTACAGTACCAAGATTTGTTCACATAATTAGTTTGCAGCCAGAAAGGAGCCTTAAATTGTTTAAACAGTATGCAAAAAAAAACAAATGAACTCCACCTACAAATGGCCTCCGTTTTTTTTTATTGAGAAATATACCTGGTAATATGGGGTGTGGGCGGAAATCACATAGTCATCTGTTATTTTTTTTTATTTTGGTAATTTTGATACTATAATCCTAATCTTAAACATTAAGCTACGTTTTTCCAGCACCTACGTGCCGCTTTCGGATTGGACAGGGTTTTTACACATTGTATATAGCCTATTCCCGTACCTACATGATGTTTCATTACCTATATTGTAAAGGGGTGAAGTAGTACTGTTGGCTGGACTGCTGGTTACATACCAATAGTTTACCAACTTTGTTGCGCGTACAGAAATCTTTAAATTAAATCCGAATACGTGGCTCTAAACTAAGTAACAAATTGTTGTTTCATATACAATTTATTTCAAACCAATTGTAATTCGCGCACAGATGACGACAGTTAGGTAATACCTGCTACATATTTTTTTACCATAGATTATTCTATGCCTTTACTTCTACTTAAGGTAGTTAAAGCTTAAGACTTGGCCACTGTCCAACAGTGCAAAAAGGCCAAGCTTTTTCTTTTACAATCAAATAAACACTGCATTTTATTTGAATGCACAAATTAATTTAAACTCGTTTAACGTTCACAATTTAGTTTCCATCATCATCAGCCTTTAATGTTCCCACTACTGGGACACTGGCCTCCTCTCAATGAGAGGGAGTGGGCCGTAATCCACCACGCGGGCCCAGTGCGGGTTGGTGGATGTCACAGGTCTTCGAATTTTTGGTCCTAGGACATGCCGGTTTCCTCACGATGTTTTCCTTCACCGTTTTGAGAGCAGTGGTGATGAAATAACTTACACAAAGTAAAGCGCCTGTCTGGGTTCGAACCTACGACCTACAACTCGTAAGTCGTGTCCGTGACCACTGGGCCACCACTGCTCTCAATTTAGTTTCCATACATGTACCTAAACAAAAAATATTTACACACACAAATAAAAGTCAATTCAATTTTTTTTTATAGCACCAGCCCTTGTAAACTTAATTTATATTTGTTTATATGGAAATAAAATAATTTCCATTTTGAGTAGATGTGACGCATGATAACTCCCAAATTGTTATTCTGTTCTTTTTGTTTGTGTTTTTAGGGTTCCGTACCCAAAGGGTAAAAACGGGACCCTATTAGTAAGACTTCGCTGTCTGTTCGTCCGTCCGTCTGTCTGTCCAGGCTGTATCTCAAGAACCGCGATAGCTATACAGTTGAAATTTTCACAAATTATGTATTTCTGTTGCCGCTATAACAACAAATACCAAAAACAAAATAAAATAAATATTTAAGGGGGGCTCCCATACAAGAAACGTGCTTTTTTTCGGTGTTTTTGCCTTGTGGACTTGGCCAGTTTTTTTTCTGCGTCACGTTTGCCGCAAATTTATTTATTTAAACTTTTCGCACAAAAAGGTACAAAGGCGGACTTGATGCCAAATAAACGTATTTTCTTTCTTTTTTCTTTTCTTTCATTAGGAAACAAGGATTTGAATAGACTTTATATTCTACTTTAAAAAAACCTATTTAACCAATTGAAATTCAAACCAGAACAACGGAACACAAAAACAACCAATCAGCTGCATGCATTATTCGAACCGATCCAGATGCAAAATTAGCACAATTGTGCTGACACACTGACCACCAGACAATGGCCGAGCAAGTTCGTTTGCACGTTATTTAAGTCGCAGTGGATCCGGGCCTAATTTGGCCGATTGTCGCCCATACACTGCTGGTTCAATTGCTTTGTTTGCCCGGCTGGGACCCACATGCCGCGCAATGGACTGAATGTAAAACTTGATTAGGAGCTGTCGTTACGCCGTTTGCACGTGCTAATGACTGTGTTGGCGGTATCGGGTTTGTAAAGGATGGTGCGGTTTTTGGGTTAATCAAGAGACTTTGATAAACAAAAATACATCCTGTTGGCTTGGATTTAGAGATAAGGACAAAAATAGTGATTTATTAATGAGACTTGAAGACACCACGGAAACTTAAATCTATGTTAAAATCCGAATGCATGTAGTACGTAGGTGGTGCATTCAGAGAGCTAGCTACTGTATTATTGTGGACGCAATCGGTCAGTGTAGTTATTTATCTTAAACCTTATAACAATCAAACAACTCTGCCTATAACCTTAGACAAAGAAAAGTATAGACGGCGGGTAGCTCCATTTCATTTCCACAAGTAAAAGGATAAAGTATTGAGTTATTATAAGTAACAGAAAAGGAGAAAGCTATACTATTTCCGTCTCTTAGTGCGTGCCAGTTTTTTCAAGGCAGCTACATAAGTAGCCAATGTTAGTTAAGTTAGTTTTTGTCTCATGTGTGGCCACGCTACCCGATGCTCTATAGCTTTCTTACTCTAAGGCCTATAACCGTCTACCTATACATAGGACCGTCCTCCCACTAGCCTGCGAACTGTAACTCATTTCTACTACTTCTACAAAAAAAAAAAACTTTTTGGTGATGTTCTTCAGAAAGGTCAGGCGCGTAGTACTCGCAACCGGAGTGCATGTATGACCAGATGTATGAACGTAAACGAGGCAAAAGGAGTAGATATGTAAGGATCGCAGCAGGTGGTGTTCTGTAGTTTATAACATGGAAAGAAAGGTACAGACGCCAGCATCAAGCTACCCGAAACTGTCAAATTTTCCCAATCAACTTTGAACCTTATAGTTTAGCGATAAAGTTGAAAATCTATTAAAGAAATTTGACGGATTGTTGATCAGCTTGATGTGCTGGCGTCTGTACCATGGGAAGAAAGCGTGAGTTTGTGTATGTATATGTGCAAGTTCTACAATAAATACTTAGTGCAAATCCCAACTGTTATAACAGCAACATTAACAATGCATACAAACCGGACGCCGTACAACTACCTATTACTGCACAAAATTAAAGGCACTAACTAGCCTACATAAGGCGTAGTTCGCACAGGACCGTTACATGCGACTTGCAACGAGCATCTTAATTTGAATAACAAAGGTGGCTGCATGCGGCTGAATAATTAACTGCGTACAAATTACTACGGCGTCGCTTTTGACAACACCAGCGAACGGTCCTACCGCTGCCGTGGAGCACGCCTAATGTTAGCTAGGTCATTATTGAAAATAATAATAGAGGCCTTAGGTTATATTCATTGGTATTGTGGAAGCAACGTTTGTCGAAAATTAGAACAGTAGGTATGAGGACATTTGATTATGGAGATTTGAAGCACAATAAAAACAAACACAACTGTGGCTTAAAGATAACTGGCGAAATGTGGATGTACTACAGGTACACTTCAGCCCAACACTTCGAGGAATCGAGGCGTGATGTTATGTTTGTAAGCACAATCAAAGGTTGACTGGTATAAAATACCTATGGCATTAAGTCCGCCTCTGTACATTTATTTGCTTGAAGTATTAAATAAATAATAAAATCATTGTGAAATAAACGTGTTCTTTAAAGAAGCTTTTCAATAAAAAGGGTCTAAAGATTTTTCCTAAATTATTGTGTTAGTTGGTAGACTTTCTTTGTCTCCTATTTTATTACAAGAAGCTTCCATTCTGGTACAAAATAAATGACAGTGGATTATGCACTATTTGTCAAAACTTTTTTATTGCGCTGTAAAAATCGCACACAGAAATCTTATGCGTGTTTATAGTACCTACTAACCTACCTGTATGACATGCAAACAACCCTTCAAGTGTTTGCACCGCAGCCATCTACGAGCGAATTAAGTAAACACTCCAAACAGAAAAGGATAAAGTACTAAAGGAGTGCCGTAAAATATTATTTTATGTTCAATAAAAACTTATTAGAGTTAAACAGAGATACTTGAACGAAAAACAGGTGTAAGAAATATATTCCGATTCGTCTAAATGGTGTTCTTCCAACAATAGGCATGAATTTTGATTCCTTTGGAAGAAACAGGTCTGTTTTTATTATTTTTATCTTGTTAACCTACTTTTTCTTTTAAGATATTTTAGGCTGTCTGACCCCAAAACCTTTGCCATTTATTTAGTGTTTTGACACTCCGTCGCTATAACTGTAGAAAAAATGGGGTATGGCTGTGTCATGGACACGGCCGTGTGTTGTACGTGAATACGTTTACGCAACGCGGTTGATCCGCTCGGCCGCATTCATTATTTTACGTTCCCGACACTGCTTGACTCAGTTATAATGGTGTTATATTCATACCATTCGATTGCTCTTAAAAATACCTTTCCAACCGTATAACAATCTATGTATTTGGATTTGGCTTTTTGACGAGAAAAATAATGTATTTTAGATATTTTTTTCTTTTTATTTTAACATATAAATTCTCACTCTTTTACGCTAATGTTTTGTATACAATCGATAGATTTTGATAAGAACTATCGATTGAAACTTAAACGAACGTCGTAGCTTTTCCCAGTCAAAGGTTATAATTATTATTATTATTATTTAAGCCTTTTATTTCCCAAAAACTTCTAAATTAATTACAATATTATTATCATAAAAAAAATATTCGTATTTCATTCCTAATAATAATTATAACATCTGAATAATAATTTTATCATGCATTTTAACTAATAAATTGATTTTAAAAAATTGAATAATATAAAATAAAATAAATAATATCTTGATAAAATAAATAATTTCTTGCTCAATTAGTATTGGGTGCCCATTTAAGGGCGAAGGCCTCCTCCATCTTTCGCCATTCCTCTCTGTCATGGGCCATTCTAGTCCAGGTGGGGCCGGTCACGGCTATAATATCATCGCACCACCGGCGCCTGGGTCTGCCTCGGGTGCGTGGTGCATCGCGAGGGTACCAATGGAGGACCCGCTCACTCCATCGTCCGTCCGTGGCTCTGGCTACGTGTCCTGCCCATCGCCATTTCAACTTGCAAGCTAATTCCACAGCATCTATTATTTTAGTGCATAGTCGTATGTCTTTGCTTCTTTTACGGTCTCGGAGTTTAATTCCTAACATACTCCTCTCCATTGCTCGTTGAAATGTTTGAAGTTTGTTTGTAACTGCCTTTGTTAGTGTCCAACTTTGACAACCGTAGAGTAGAGTAGGTAAAATAATGGTGTCCATGGCTTTCTTTTTCAAGCGAATCGGGATGCGCGATTTAAATACTTCTTTCAACGACCAATATCTTCTCCATGCACTCTTTATTCTGCGATCTACTTCATTTTCTGTCGGTTTGTTGAATGTAATGCTTTGCCCAAGGTAAACACAGTTATCTACGTACGCGACTGGCGTGTTTTGTATCATCGTTGGTACTCTTATGCTGTTGGTTAGAAGGCATGTCTTTTCCGCGTTCATGTGGAGACCACATTTTTGACTTTCCTTATCTAGAGACTTCAGCATGCTCTCAAGATCTGCATGTGTTTCGCTTATCAAAACAATGTCATCTGCGAAGCGGAGATGGTTGAGAAACTCGCCGTTTATTTTGATACCGACTTCGCGCCAATTTAGCTGTCTGAAGATATGTTCCAAAACTGCGTTGAATAGATAGGGTGAGATGGGATCACCCTGCCTGACTCCTTTTTGGATGTTAAATGACTCTCCCTTTTTCTCCAGTTTAATTATTGCTCTGCTGTTCTTGTAAATTTCTTTTAAAATGTTTATGTATTTTGTGTGGACTCCTTGTTCACGAAGAGAGCACCATAGAGATTCATGGGAGATAGAGTCAAACGCTTTCGAGTAGTCTACAAAGGCTACGTAGAGCTCTTTATTGTGTTCATTGTACTTTTCGATTATCTGTGTTAGCGTGAAAATGTGGTCGTTTGTAGAGAAGCCCGATCTAAATCCTGCTTGTTCTCTAGGTTGATTTTCGTCTAAAGTCTTTGAGATCCTTTTTAGTATTAGGCTGGTAAATAATTTATAAAGTGTCTGTAGCATACTCAGTGGTCTATAGTTGTTCATATTGCCGGGATCCCCTTTTTTATAGAGTAAGGTAATAATTGCAGTATTCCAGTCAAGCGGTATCGACTCTTGTTTCAAGATTTCGTTGAATATCGTGGTTAAAATAGGTGTTATTGGCTCTCTGATGGCTTTTAACATGTCATTTGTTATGTGATCTTCTCCAGGGCTTTTTTTCGTTTTTAGTTGATGTATGGATTGGCTAATTTCGTGCTCCAGAAATTCCGGTACACAATCTGAATCGGACTCCAATACTCGTACTGAGTCTTCATGGGAGGCAGGATGCTCATATAATCTAGTATAAAATTCTGTCGCAACATTTAATATATGGTTTCTGTCCGTTACTTGTTGGCTTTGTTTTGTAAGTTGTGTAATCCATTTTTTGTTGGAATCTAGTATTTTGTAAGCTCTTTTGACTGATGCAAATTTCTCTAATTCATATTCAATAATATTATATCTATGTTCTTTTGATTTCCTTTGTATTTGCTTTTTAATTAATTTGAATAGTGCCGATAAGTGTTTCCTTTCTATGCTAGTTTTGTTTCTCTTTTCTTTTAACAGAGTCCTTTCCTTTATTAGTCTTGCTAGGTTTTCTTGGTTATAATACTAAGTGGAAATCGTAATTAATTTTTTGATCCTTTAGCTATCTAATGGTCTAATTCAATTTAGGATGGAGTTGATAGATATGAAGCTGCAACACCAAACTGTATCCTGCGATTTTGTAATCATTGGTTTTTTTGACTTGCCTCCCACTAGTGAAGCAATTTTAAAGACGTATTCACGTCAACACCACGTGGAAAAGAAATTAAATAGATTTCCCACGAAGCATTGAGAGTTAACATGTGTGGAAGACGAGTGAAACCTGTCAAGTAGTTAGAGGTTCCAAGAAAATAATAAATGCCATCAAAAACATACCTTGTAAAAAAAGCCAAGTCTCGCAACTCAGTTCTTCTACCGTAAAAAGTTGTGAGATCCATGAAATACCAAGTCGGTTAATTTATTCACTCCCTACTTAAGGAACCTTCTGTCTTAAGTTATTACATAATTAGCTAACCTAACAACATCTTGTAGTGACCATCAATGTTAGAAATCTTTTGTGTTTTAAATAAACAGATTGACTTGGCAATCGCACTGTGAGATACATTGTGTTTTCATGCGATGGCGATAGCCAAGTCAATTTATTTATTTAAAACATAGAAGATTTTTAATATTGATGGTCACTACAAGATGTTGTTAGGTTAGCTAATTATGTAATAACTTAAGACAGAAGGTTCCTTAAGTAGGGAGTGAATAAATTAACCGACTTGGTATTTCATGGATCTCACAACTTTTTACGGTAGAAGAACTGAGTTGCGAGACTTGGCTTTTTTTACAAGGTATGTTTTTGATGGCATCTCACTTCTTTTTGTAGATAGTCCTACTTTTTTTCCTTTCCGGTACCTTTTTAACTTTTTATTTTTAACATAATCCGTTGATCATTTTACAAGTTACCTTTGAACATAATTATATCTAGGTACCTATCTACACCTATTATTCCATTATATTATATACTAGCTTCCGCCCGCTTCTTCGCTCGATAAAAAAACTACCGCAAGTCCTTCCCCGGGATGCAATCTATCTCTCTGCCAAATTTTATCGAAATCCGTTCAGTGGTTTAGGCGTGAAAAGGTAACATACAGACAGACAGACAGAGTTACTTTCGAATTTATAACATTAATATGGATAATTGTTATTTTCCTCGCTAGAGAGCTCCGATAAACGCGTGCGATCGCTGCTAATCTTAAAGTGCTAATAGGGCGAAGCGCGTTTTTGTTTTTTGACTATGGCATCTCGTAGTTGACCTTATTCTTCTTCTTAGCGTGTCGATAGCAATTGGCGGGGGCACTGCCGTGCCCCCCGATCTAAATGGACTTGGCCCAGAATTCGGCTACTTGTTTGGCGACTTCACCAGCGTCCATCAGTTCCTGTAACGTGCAGCTGACAGGACACGCAGGACACGATATTAAGTACCAGCTTTGCATGGGCAGAACGGCTCCACACGGGGCACGCGAATTCTCCCGCAGAAAAAGATAGCGCCAGTCCAGTAGTCTGCATAACTTCAGGCGAAGCACCCCATTTCGATGAGACCAGTCGACGAAGAAGACTGTTGCGAGTGTGCACCTTCTGCTTGATATTTTTGCAGTTTTTGCTGAATGTTAAAGACCTGTCCAGGGTAATACCAAGATATTTAGGGGAGTTGCTGAGCTCGAGGTACACCCCACCCCAAACGATGAGAGGTCATGACTACTTAACCGTATTATCCTGTCGTTGCCTAAGGTAAACTCACCAGCGCAACCGCAATTTCCTTACTTTTTAAATCTGTAATATCTTCAAAAATATTCATTTAAATTATATGCTTCAAAGGGCCAAATTGATCTATAGTAAATGCACAATGTATTTAAGGTACCTAATTGGATATAGATTAATGCTGTATTGCTTAAAATCGCTTCGTAAACAAGCCACTATTTCTCGTAAAAAGTAAAGGATAAAAAATGGTTATTGTGGGTTATCCCTAACAGATAGACATATACCATCGCGGACTTTTTTGTAGACCTTTTTAACGTGTGCAATACTGTAGTACATTATTTTGATCTATCTCGTAGGGTTCAGCTAGCTTTTGCAATATAAGCGCAAGAAAATCTGTTTATTTACGACATCACATTAGAAACCTCTAAAATTATCAGTGTTTCTCTACTATATTATGCATGTATTATACAAATAAACCTTCCTTTTGAATCATTCTATCTATTAAAAAAACTGCATCAAAATCCGTTGCGCAATCATCCATAGGGACAGACAGACAGCGGGAAGCGACTTTGTTCAGGTACACTGATTCATTAACTGCAAATGTAACTTTGTAATTCTATATATTTATATGGGATTACAAAGTTATTTATGCAGTTGGTGTATCTAGAAAAGTGGAACGAAATTGCAAAATATTTTAGTTTTTCCTTGATTTATACACTAAACGCTAATTGTGTTCTAAATTTGAAGCTTCTATGTCTGCTAGAAGTGCCTTAGAGTTTTGATGATCGGTCAGTCAGTCAGTGAGTGACAAAATTAAGAAACTTTGACTAGTTATAATTCTTAAACTACTGGTTCAAGTTGAATGAAATTTGAAATATACCGTGTTTATACAATACCTGCTTGATTACTGAAAATTCTGGTCAGGGGGTCGAAAATGTCCTGAACTGCTTCGAGAAAAGGATGGTACGGCCGTGCCGCTTTTTGCTCGAATTGGCGGGGGCACTGGCACTGCCGTGCCCCCAGATATCTAGGTACCTATCTACACCTATTATTCCATTAGATTGTACATAATTATACAGGAACACTGATTCATTAACTGCAAATGTAACTTTGTAATCCTATATATTTATATGGGATTACAAAGTTATTTGTGCAGTTTGTGTATCTAGAAAAGCGGACCGAAATTGCAAAATATTTTAGTTTTTCCTTGATTTATACACTAAACACTAATTGTATTCTAAATTTGAAGCTTCTATGTCTGCTAGAAGTGCCTTAGAATTTTGATGATCGGTCAGTCAGAACGTCCAAATCGTTGGCAAATAATATAGGTAATCCAAACTTACCTTTGAACATAATCCGTTGATTGACTATTTTACAAGTTACCTTTGAACATAATTATATCTAGGTACCTATCTACACCTATTATTCTATTAGATTGTACATAATTATACAGGTACACTGATTCATTAACTGCAAATATAACTTTGTAATCCTATATATTTATATGGGATTACAAAGTTATTTGTGCAGTTTGTGTATCTAGAAAAGCGGACCGAAATTGCAAAATATTTTAGTTTTTCCTTGATTTATACACTAAACACTAATTGTATTCTAAATTTGAAGCTTCTATGTCTGCTAGAAGTGCCTTAGAATTTTGATGATCGGTCAGTCAGTCAGTGAGTGACAAAATTAAGAAACTTTGACTAGTTATAATTCTTAAACTACTGGTTCAAATTGAATGAAATTTGAAATATACCGTGTTTATACAATACCTGCTTGATTACTGAAAATTCAGGTCTCTAGTTTTATCCACAACGAAGTTATAGGGGGTCGAAAATGGCTTGAACTGCTTCGAGAAAAGGATGGTACGGCCGTGCCGCTTTTTGCTCGACTTGGCGGGGGCACTGCCGTGCCCCCCGATGATAAAGGTTACCTTTTACGAAACTCTTACAAACTTCATATAATCGGGCCGGAAAAACTATTTCACTCCGAAAATAACTATTTATACTTGAACGCACGGCGACAAATCAAGCTATACATTTCCAGTGTGCGACTATACAATGCGAGGTCAGCTAAAACTGGAAATGTCTTGATATGTCGCCGTGTGCGCCAACACAATGAATTCATCAATTGCGAAACTGGAATCGGTAAAACTGACAGTACGATTATGTATTACACCGGATAATTCTAAAGCCTTAAATCATTTATTAAAATAAGGGAGAATCAGCACTTCTTGAAAGTTAATTATAACTTGAGAGCGGTGGGGGCCCGTGGAAATGCCTGCGATTTAGGCCTTTTACTTTGTGTAAATTATTTCATCACCACTGCTCTTAAAGCGGTATAAGGAAACTGGCATGTCCTAGTACCAAAAATTCAAAGACATGTGACATCCACCAACCTGCACTGGGCCTGCATAGTGAATTACGGCACACTCCTTCTCTCAGAGAGGAGGCCTGTGTCCCAGCTGTGGGAATATTATGCTTGTAACTTTAGTGTTTAGCTGAAAAGAAGAAGTGGCACAACAAAATCTCCAGCAACACGTCACCCACTCTTTAGTTTGATTTTTTTTTAATTATTTGTACCTACTCATCCTTTGTCTTTTTCAATCACTATTTTACGATATTTTTAATAGCATATTGCTCCCTCATCTATATAACTATCAGTTGCTCTGCCACGCCCCATAAAACAAGGTATTAAGATGTTATAGGCTTTCATTTAAAATGGCTCCGAATAACTTCGCTTTATGTCTCAAAGCCGACATTATTTATCTGAAAACTTTCAATCTATGTTAAGTACTCTCCTTATTACTTCATCAAAACGAAATTAAACTGAGTTTTGGACTGGAATTTAAGGGAGAGAGTTACGGTAGTTAGAATATGTTCAAGTGGTCTTAGTAGCTAAGGTAACGGAACTGCGAACTATGGGGATATCTTGAAATTGGCAAGGATAGAACATTATTTCGTTAATTTTTAGTTATAATTTACTGACATTGGTAGTTATGTATGGTTGCACAGTTTCTTGCAATGTCGGTAAACATAATAAAAGTAAACACAACGCTCAAACAATATTTTCATTTCGAAGTTGAAGTTTGAATACAAGTTTCATGTTAAATACAGCATCTTCTGAAGGTACAGTTTGTTGCGGCAACGCTACCATCAGTTACAAGATTATTGTTTCAATTCAGAAATTTTAGGGGAAGTGTAGAACTTCAAATCTCTCATAATCCAAACAAAATGTAAATTAATTCAGAATCTTGGCGTCCGCTGAAACGGATCAATTTATCTTTCCTTTTAAAGGCTCAATCATAATTATAGATACAGCATTGCAGGATCCATTCATCAAATTCTTATTCACAAAAGTCGATAAGTTAACGGTTTTCATTTTGTAAATTCAATTTCAGAACTGTGACACCCGCACTAGTGATGTGCTGGTGCGATATCGATATTTCACGCCGCTCTATCTTTTTAACGCTTTTGCAATCTGTGCGAAAAAATATAATGGTCTATCAGCCGCATATTGTTGGGTGCGAAATAAAATGCAGAGAATTTATAAAAATGCAAAAATCCTGCAGTACGAGCTTAGCGGTCTGCTTTACAAAAGAGAAAATTATGAACACGTGTATGGAGTTTTGTGACTAAAACTTTTGTGTTGCTCTGAAAGCAAAACTCATGAACTGTTCAGGAGAATATACGAGTATGTAATATTTTCAGTCAACTGAAAAGGTTTATTGTAGGTAGTGCTTACCTATGTGCAATCTAGATGGTATCAGTTTTGGATTTCGTTTTCATGCAGCGTGCTAAAATTGTGAACCAGTTAAATTATTCTTTTGACAGATATTAACTGTCACAACTATATGAGTGCGAGCCACACATAACAAGTCAACAACAGTATAAATGGTACTAATAGTGAAAAAAAGGCATTTTTACTCAAAAATTAAATTAATACAAGAATAATGTAAACAGTTCGTCGAACAACATGAGGCCAGCACTACGCGGCAGCAATGCGGCATCGTTAATCAGAGTCTCCGTTGTTAATATCACAAATATTTATCTTTGGCCGACAACGTAAATGAAAATGTCCATTGGTTGCTCACCTGGCCGTTATTAATTATAATGAAATGTCTAAAGTATCAAGATTGTTCTTTGTTTAATTTAATTTTAATTAATGATCGCAAATTTTGATGATGAGTTAAGTTTTGACTTTACGTAGCGATCAACGTCAGTATGTAATTAAAAGTTAATCTTAACAATACCCAACAAAATGAATTTCTATTTATGTGTTCTATTCATTTGTAAATAAATGTGTGCCAATTTAACGAAAATGCTTCTAAACCCTGACAGAGAATACACAGACATACAGTTATAAGCCTGCAGAATCTTCTCATTAGCAACTAGATGTAATAATTAGGCGCTCTGTAATAACTCTGTCTACCAATATATCAGCCACTCGACAGAGCTAATAATTATGAGCTATCTATTATCATAATAACATTACCCACAATATGTTTCACTAATTAACCCGAGCTATACAAGAAAAATAGGGCCCTACTTAATAGGGCTCTACTTAATAGGGCCCTGCTCAATCCTATTATAATGGCAGACAATGATATAGCCTGGCATTTAATCTTACTATTATCATTTAATCAACATATCGAATCAATTATCACTTCTTCTATTCCGTACTTCTAAAGAAATTTCAGTAACTAGAATATATACTTACACTCATTTATACCCCGTGGCTAAATGATAATAACCGCACAGGTCGATCGGTCAGGTTAAGCTACGCTTGCCGCGGTTGGTCTGCGGATGGGTGACCACCTTTACATACCGAGACCTCTCCGTGCCTCGGAAAGCACGTTAAGCCGTTGGTCCCGGCTATCATTCGTGGATCTTTGATAGTCGTTACGGGTAGTCAGAAGCCTGAAAATCTGACAACCAGTCTTATCAAGGGGTATCGTATTATCCAGTAATTGGGTTGTGGAGGTGAGTACTTTGTGTAAATTATTTCATCGCCACTGCTCTCAAAACGTTGAAGGAAAACATCGTGAGGAAACCGGCATGTCCTAGAACCAAAAATTCGAAGTCGTGTGACTTCTATCAACCCGCACTGGGCCCGCGTGGTGGATTACGGCCCACTTCCTCTCGCCGAGAGGAGGCCTGTGTCCCAGTAGTGGGAACATTAGAGGCTGATTATGTTAATTGTGACAATAGGAAAAAATAATAATAACCATAAAACGATCTGGCTCAGTATCTAAAAGGTCTATGTCGTTAAGGTGACAGCTAAAGGCATTTGATGTTGATTAATAATGAGTATTTTAAATACCTACCTAACTTATTACCCATACCTACGATGTTTTGACGATAAGATGTTATTAAGGGGCGTAAAAATTATACCATAAATGTAGGTTAATCAATTCTAAAATCCACTTTTTCAATCAAATTCCAACTTTAAAGAAAAAAAAATCAATTACACAAATTGCAAGTATCAAGAGGGTAAAACTCCAAACTCGATTGACATTCAAATAACAGAAAAAGAAAAGCCTGTTTCACGAACAAGTTTTACCGATAAATCATTGAAACAGTTATAATTTAAGTGAAATCTGATTACGGTGGAAAGTCTGAAAGAAACATCCGAGGTGAGGTCGCAGAGAATAAAACTGTGCTGAAAAGTAGAAGGGATAGACTTTAGATTTCAGACAGATTTTTTTACCGTACTTTCTTGTCCGGGCAAGTACCAATGTGACACATCAAGCTACTTTAATCTGTCAAATTTCTTTACTAAATTTTCAACTTTATCGCTAAACTATAAGGTTCAAAGTTGATTGGGAAAATTTGACAGTTTCGGGTAGCTTGATGTGCTGGCGTCTGTACTTTCTAAGTTTATCTTGGACATCACTGACATCGATGAAAGAAAAACATCGTGAGGAAACCTGAACTTGTACTTAATATAAGTCTTAAATTTCCAACCCGTCTAAAGCAAGCGTGGTGATGAATGTTCGTTTCTTCTCTGAATGAGAACAGAGCTTTTCCCTGCAGTAATTATTATTTATTAGGTTGGTATTATATTATTTTATATTGTTGACTTCGTCGTGATTTACGAGATCAAAAACAGCTAAAATCCTTAGTTCTTTATGCAAATATGAGTTAATTACACCCCTAATATCCTTTACCTCTGCTCGTTTAAAATCTACATAAACTCAAAGTATGTTCGAAAATCGCAAAGAACTCATTGCTGTTTTAGAGTTTGGGTTTCGTTTGAAAAATCACATCATGGCGGTTTCATAATTCCAAACTCCTACTTCCGAGGGCCTGATAAATCCTAACTAATATTATAAATGCGAAAGTAAGTTTGTTTGTTACCTTTCACGCTTTAACTGAACCGTTATCCTGAAATTTTGCATATACGTTGTCAGGTGTACAGAAACGGACATAGGGTACCTTTTTCTCCCTAAAAAAAGTGCTGTTCTTGATGAAAACAACAATAACATTACTATGATAATAGACGGCGCCACGTGTCTTTCGAATTATGATTGAATTATATTAGAAAAAATCACGGATTGAGACTTATGCGGGAGATTTATGCGGGTGAAACCGCGGAGCGCAGCTAGTTCTCTATAAATTGAATCTGCAATCAAAACTCACTTTAAGTGCTGTCATTTGATACCAAAAATAACAACAACTATAGATAGAAATAGACGTTACGAAACTCTGAGAAGACTATCTAAACACTGCTCACAGTCACTTACCAAGAATTTCCGTTACCTAAGTTAAAGTAATAAACATTCAAAAATATGCTCCAGGCGAGGCTCGAACTCGCAACCCCGGCATTGCTCCACGACATACTGCTTATAAGTACCGTGCGCTAACCAATTGCGCCACTGGAGCTATGAGCATCCACCCCGATTGTCGCATCTAATACAGCTCTATATACCTACTACAACACAACACACGATCTGTATAACTTATAATTACGGTTCAGGAATAGGTATTTTGTTTGATCTGAAAATTCTGCCAAGTTGGTTGAAGTGGTTATTTGGTTTCTAGGTCACCAAATTCAAATTAGCTAGAAAATTAAAACAAACTTCTACAAAGGAACCAATCCATGACAGACTTTGTGAAAGAGGTTTTCAGGTGAAGTACCTACTGCGATCGTAGTCTCTTTATAAAAAATGTTGGATCCATTCTAAAGAATACATGCTTCTGAAGTTTTAGGTCTATAAGACTTTTCTATTTTATTTCAAGAGGGTGCAACGCGTCAATATTCTTCTGAATGTTAATGTTACAGGTTTCTCAAGCTACGAAGATGTCTCTTGTGTCCCTGATGGACTACGCTTTTATCCTTTAAATGACAGACGACAGATTATCACTTAATGTAAGGAACATAGAACCTCAAATTGACCTGGTAAGCTGATCTGTATCTTTCTTTTGCGAATAAACTGCGATACATTAAACAATCAGTTATATTGACGCATCAGGATAACCTATCTACCTGCTATCACCGCTTAATCTATGACATAACCCAGAATTAAATTTGCAAATGGCTCGAAAGTTAACTGCGGAATTGTACTAGAAATTGATTAATGCCCTGAGCGAGATCAAACAATTATTGAATTGAATTATAACAGATATTAGCGAAGTTTCCTGATGTTTTTCAACGAGTTCTGTTGGAACTTGTTCCTGACGTCAGCGCTGACATTTGTCTTTATTTAGGAGACAGTCTGACGTTGATTGAGACCGGCTAAGGCTGAACAATAATAAATATGTAATTTGTATCTATAGAGTAACTTAGCGGTAGCTGGCGCTTGAAGAACAGCAAGTTCTTCATCGGTGACTTTAGATTGAGTATCATTAGAAATTACTTGCCTACATACAACACTGCATACTTCAGTTAGAATAACTTGAAAATAAAAACCGGCCAAGTGCGCGTCGAACTCGCACACGACAAAGGGTTTCGTACCACAAGGCATAAGACGCAGAAACAAGCATGTTTCTTATATAGCAGCATTAGAAATATGTGTACATCTGATGCTGCCACCTACCGCTCCTATCTATGCGTCTACCTCTAACGGTTTATGAGATATAGCCCGCTGATAGACAGACGGACGGACGGTCGGATAGCGGAGACTTAATAATAAGGTTTCGTTGACACCGTTTGGGCACGGAACCCTAAAAGTGATGGAACCTACTTAATAGACTCCATGTGAAAAGTTCTTTTTATGTTACTTACAGTGAAATTACAGGAACATGAGAGTTTTTAACTGTATATAAGAGAGGCATCTTTTTGTCGTCGGTGTGGCAGTATAAACCTTGTTATGTTTGTGTAAGCACTTTTGATATAAGTACCTGAGGATGATACACTGGTTTTCATTAATAGCACCCTATCACGAGATTATGTGTTATATGTAGGGGGGGGGGCTTTAAACCTCCGGTAGTAACCTATATACAAAATCAAATTAAGTAGCAACAAAATATGAAGCTAAAAGCAGAAGTAAAATTAAGACATAGTAGGTACCAACCAAGGCTCAACTAGATCATAGTAATCACAAAGATAATCGTAAAAGCTGAACTCGTAAAGATATTAAAGGTTGTATTTTTGTGAAACAAATTCAACGAGCGATGGCTCACGCCAATATTGAGATAAACAAAATGGCGACAGTCTATCTTTCTGGGAAATCTGCTAAGGGCTAGATAATCTTGTATTTAGATCCCAAGATTAGATGATTTAGTTCTTTTACATTGTTATGGTTACATTTTATGATATTGTTAACAAAGTGCTTTCATACTCTTCGTAGCTGATGTTTAGTTTTTTTTTAATGTAAAAGGTCTTTCAGTTTTTTTATAAGTTTCATAGGCGAATAGCTTTTGCCCGCGGCTTCGTCCGCGTGGAGCTGTGGAAATATCCCACAGGAATGTACTATATACGGATAAAAAGTATTATAATATGTGGCCTAACACAAGTCTTGGTCCTGTCAGTGTGTCCATCGACAAAAAGGTAACAGACAGACAGAACGACAAAGTTACTTGCAGCTTATCTACTCGTATCTATCTATACCTACTTAATATTATAAAGCTGAAGAGTTTGTTTTTTATTTAGAGGGGCCCGTGGCTAAATAGTAACAGCCGCACAGGTCGATGCTACGCTTGCCGCGGTTGGTCTGTGGATGGGTGACCATATTTACATACCGTGACCCCTCCGTGACTCGGAAAGCACGTTGAGCAGTAGGTCCCGGCTGTCATTCATGCATCTTTGACAGTGTTTCGGACTACCCAGTCCGAAACACGAAAGTCTGACAACCAGTCTTACCAAGGGGTATCGTATTACCCAGTAACTGGGTTGTGGAGGTCAGATAGGCAGT
Organism: Oligia latruncula; assembly: GCA_948474745.1. Taxonomy (NCBI): domain Eukaryota; kingdom Metazoa; phylum Arthropoda; class Insecta; order Lepidoptera; family Noctuidae; genus Oligia; species Oligia latruncula. The sequence goes on from OX419699.1 coordinate 940,238, forward strand.
CGCTCCATGTAAAATACTGGTATTCAGCTGCATCCGGTTAGACTGGAAGCCGACCCCAACATAGTTGGGAAAAGGCAAGGCAGATGATGATGATGAGTTTGTTTTTTATTTGGTTGAATGTGCTAACCTCAGGAACTACTGGATCGAATTGAAAATATATTGTTGTATTGGATAGTCCATTTATCGAGGAAGGAGTAATACAAAGTAATGGAATATATTTTAGTAGGTTTTTTCCGTAAGTTAACGTGGGTGAAACCGCGGGGCACAGCTAGTACTAATAATAAAGCTGAAGAGTTTGTATGTTTGTTTGAATGCGGTAATCTCCGGGAATACCGGTCGGATTAATTTTTTTTTTGACGTGACAACGTCTTAAATTAGGTTGCGGCTGGGAGTCACTTATGAAAAAGTGTAACGCTCGGTAACGTTACGATGAGTCACCGAACGAGAGAGAGGCCCGCCGAATGCCTTGCGTCTCTCTCCCACTCAACTATCATTCAATTCCTTGTTCCTATTGTGCAATTTAATTATATTCATATCAATAAATATTCTACCGAGAAAAAGACGTTGTCACGTAAAATCTTCGCCCGTAAAACCGACTTTACAGGCAACCATTTTTTTTCGTATTTGATAGCCCAATTCTTGAGGAAGGCTATACGGTATTTAACATCGCGCTACGACGCGCAGGAACGGAGCAAAAATAAATAGAAGTCAGACAACGAAGCAATAGCGCGGGCGGGCGATATAATGCGACGCGCTGGGTCGGGGGCTGAAATTTCACGCGGAGGAAGTCGCAGGCAGAAGCTAGTAATATTATAATATAAGTATAATAAGTAGATATATTCTCATAAATAAGTATACAATATAGTTATCAATTCAATCTTTTTTTTAAGACCTGCATTCGGTAGCAAAACAACTTGAAAAGTTACCTATACGCACATTTTCATATAGCTATTAATTCCATTCACGATATTTTATTTTCCTACAGGTGCCGTATTATGACGGTTTAATGCCATCGTAATTCCAGTGTAAGAGAGAGACGGCGTTATACATGACCGATAGCACTGTCCCTTTTTCGCACTGAAATCATGATGGTATTAATACTTCACAATACGACCCCAGTTCGGTTGTGTATGTTGCTGCTTTTATTCCGCTACTCATTACAGTCAAAGGAAAATAGGTTATTGTGCCACTCGCAAACGTGTCTTGCGCTGTGTACTTACGCGTTTTTTATCTTTGTACCAACACTACGTGTCTTTGCCATGCAATGCTAATGAGCAAATAAGTACACAATACGAGGATTTTCTGGGTATCGTAACATCCAATTATAAAACTCTCTCGAAAATGAAGTGGTCTTTCAAAGGTCCTTGATGAACAGTGGACATTTATTTACGAGGCGGCAACATAACATCACGCCTGTAATCCCGGAGAGCATGGCAGAGGTGTACTTACCTTGCAGTCACTCACATTTCGCCCGTTATGTTGCGCAAGCCTATTGCCATCAATAAGGCAAAAAACCAGACTCCGGGCTGCCACTAAGAAATTCCTGATGGAAAACCCAACAACAGTTTGTCTGACCTGGGAATAGAACCCAGGATCTTAAGCTCAGCAGACGGGCTTGGGACCATTACTCCAACGAGGCATTCATTTACGAGGCGATACGACGACGGTGACCTTTCTGTATACATTTAGAAATAACATTTTCACAATACAAAACAACAAATCCTACTATAACTATGCAATAAACGTACATCTATCGTTACCTCTAATAATCTCGCTGTCCCAACCTTTAGCAGTGGTCCTTTCGGACATAAATCAAGTCAGCCAGATTTCCAACGGTCTTGTGATCCGCACGAAATTGAAGACATCATGTCAACAGAGCCTGTGTGCGTTCCAAACAGAAGACAATCAAATGCTACGTGACAACGTTACTAAGGAACAACTTAATTTTTACTTTACGATGACAACTGAATTTTCAGAATCCATTAGAGCCATTTGCGATTCAAAATGTGTAACAGCAAAATCCCTTCAGTAAATGATTGCTGCTTATTTTATCAATTATCTTTGTTTTTTTTTCGCGATTTGAATATCGTCTTACCTTTAAACAAAGGCCGAATCTACTTCAGACGTTTTGTGTAACGATTTTGGAGAAAGCTTTCGTAATTCTATCTGCCTTTCCAATAAATATCTACATAGTTGGTTTCTTTGATGTTCGAAAACGAACTTGGTATTATAATCGCAGCATAATGTAACAGCTATTTACGGCAAATAAGAAGATTTGATACCAATTATGATGTTTTAGAAGCCGCGTTTGAAAGGAGAAAATTGGAGATTTTAAAAAGAAAAAAAAAGTAAATTCATTTATACGGGGTGTTCGGATATTTTCACATAAATGGCCGTATTACATGCTACTCTTCATTCTTAAGTGGTTATTATGTACAAACTACTTATGTTTAATAATATGAAAAGATGTTGTAGATTTTAGGTACAGCTATGAAAACTAATTGTTAAGCAAATTGAAAACCTACGTCAATAAGACTTAAAGTACATAAAACTAAACCTTTAATCTCCTCCCGCGGATCGATGCACTAACATAAAGCGAGACCAGTTCGGCGACTTAAGACAGGCGCTATGCGGTCGCGTCCCGACACTTAATATTAGCTCGCGTGGCCCGCATAGTTCAGCCTGAACGTGTGACACACCGAACTAGTATTGCATTTTATACTGTAGCTAACGAAATTAAATTAACTTTCCCAGCAGTAAATAAATAGAAATAAATGTCTATAGTCGGATTATTACATAAAAGACGGCGGTTGTAACGATACCACGAGAAATACTCGTTTATAAAAACTCGTTACATAATGATAGGGATAATGAGACTTTAATTACTGTTTAGCAAGCTTTTGTACCTATATTGTAGGAACGTATCGTATTAATTAATAGGTCAAGCCCTGTTCCTAAGGGCCCAATGTTGAACAGAACAATCCAAACACAGTTTTTGGTCCTAAAAGTCACAATACTGTAACTGCGACTTTCCAAACCAGTGTTTTCAATTCACAGACGTCAGTAAATAAAAATGCACTTTATTATTTATCTTTAGTTACAAAAGCAAAACAACGCTATTTGTTTTTCATTACTGACGTTGAAAGTGAAGCGGGACAAAAAACCGTCAATAGTACTCTAGAGAGACACCAAGCGTTGCATTCTGTTGTGTGATATTATTAATTGATGAATATTTTTATCTTCTATGACATATAGTAAGTTTATACACTACTACATTTCAATATCAGAAATGTATTAAACAGTGAGCTCAATTTATCTCTCTCAGAGATCCATTTCGCTCACAAAGCTTAAAGTGACGTACAGTGTGAGTACTGTTTAATTAGCAGGTAGGTCTAGCTCCATTAATTATGCAAAATATTGAGAATTCCAAGTTGTTCGAGAATTGGTTATAGTGTCACCTTGCCATCTAGTCTTTGTGGGTCGCAAATACCCAGATCGACCCACCTGATAGCCACAAAAATAGTTACATTGACTCCTCTAATAGGACTGACTGGAGAGGACCATTCAAATCAGAGTTGTTCTTTCCTTTCTCAAAAGATCATCTCAGATATTTATCTGCATGGCCCTACTAAGGTCTGACTAAGATTATGATGAGACGGTGACCTCTGAGTTTGTTTCGATCCTGCTTGTGAGAGTGCCTAGTCTTGAAAACATAATTATTTTAGACGTGGGAAAGTGTTTTTTTTAATAGAAATAAATATCATTTAAGATTATAGATTAAAGAATAAAAGTTTATTTCTTTAAACAAGCGACACGATATAATATGTAAGACAAGAAGTGCAACGATCATTCGTGACCTTCTACTACTAAACCACTAACATAAATCACTCCAAAATGATTACTCGCTTAATACCACTCCCCACAAATCCTGGGCAACATAAAATGCAATATAGGCAAACAAATGGAGCCCATATTAAATAGGGCAAGTTTCAGGTGTAGTAGTAACAGCTAGGGACCCGAGTCAGACAAGTGAAGGGCCGCGCTTAAGAGCTCATTCCGTGAAATTAAGCAAGGGAGTACGTCTAAGTCGTACGGCTTAAGGTTTCATATGTGGATCAAGGTGGAAGGTGGAGCGAACTGGCTGTCTGATTGTATTTATTCTAACGTACTTACTTAACAGTTAAGTAGTAGTTATTGTTTGGTAGAGCTTTATAAAATTGATCCTTCTGGTCCTTCCGTTCGGAAAAAGTATTTTGTGATTAAGGGGGAAGCGCCAGCGCAGCCTGCGATTTTTTTTTATTTTTTACTTTTTTTGCATTTAACACTTCAGTGTCAGGTTGTACTATGTTAAACAAAACATGATTCGCGACCGTAACAAATATGAATTATAATCATTAAAATCATCAATACAACCCTCTAAGTTCATGTAACCCTATTGATTGATATGTCATTTCCCTCTTATGATAGAAATCTTGTGACTGATGTTAAAATAAAATAATGGCGCTTCATTTGTGCAAAACTAAAATAAGGTATATCAGTAAGGATTAGCAAAGGATAAAATTAACGTGTTTGTGCGTTAGCAAGAATCATCATCATCATCATCATCATCATTTTAGCCAAAAGACGTCCACTGCTGGACATAGGCCTCCCCCAAGCACTTCCACTTCGACCGGTTCTGTGCTTCTCGCATCCAACGGGTTCCTGCGGCCTTCACAAGGTCGTCGGTCCACCTTGTGGGAGGCCTTCCAACTCTACGTCTTCCGGTACGTGGTCAAGAATATTAGTACCTATTCCTTCTTTATATATGCTGTCATATAACACTCATGCGCACGCTTGTGCCACTGGCTTACACCACATGTGAAGGCAACAGGACAGAAGCCTTAAATCGCGTTAGTGTCGAGCGAGTGTTTATAATGCCCGCCCCGCGCCTCTTGTTACCGGAATAATCGAGAATAATCGGGATTGAACCGGATTTAGGCAGTTTCGTCTAGTTTGGGACGGAACAAAAACGTTGTAATTACTAGGAAGTAGATTACGTGTATTACCTATACGTCACAGAAAAGTGATTATTTTCAATTACTTCAATTGTACTAGCTTCGCCCGCGTGGTTGTCGGAAATTATCTCACGGCAACATGCTACCGGGACATAATGCTTATGTCCTTCTTCAGGGTGTCATCTATCTCTTGAAATTTTGTTTATCGAGATCCGTTCAGTGGTTTAGGCGCTTAAAAAGATGACACTCAGATAGAGTTACTTTGGAATTTACAGTATTAATATCGATGGCCGATTTCACTATTACTAGGTGACACCTAAATTAATGCCTAAATTAAAGAGCGCTGTTGGATTTGAATCGCTTGACCGTTTCAGTACCATCACATGGGCGCAACGTGAAAAATGTATTCACTGTTCATTACTTTTCTGTTAGACAATAATTTGTTCTTGTAGTAACGAAACGGCCAAGCCTCATATTTTGACTAAGATATAGAGTTTGTGAAGTTAGAGCTTGTAGAGTTAGAAGCTTGGCTCTACATGAGATCTGATAACTTTTTGACATTGCGAGCCATATGGGCTCGTCTTGGCAACATTTTACATGAAAATGTTTTTGGTGGGATCCTATTTACAGAATACTTTAACAATTTCATTTAATTTGTAAGTGAAAACGAGCAATACCCTCTATAGGTACTTAGTAGCTATACACTACTATACAGGGTTAATATCCATCTTCTTTATTTCAAGTTTTAGCGAATTATGCAAGTTTACCATTAACACTTGAGACCATTTAGCAAAGTTAAAGTGTGGCTGCCATTATGGCCTTTGGGAAGCCAGACGAATCAAGTGTCTCTCATGGACACCACTTTACATAATTCGTGAATTTAAAAATTCACCTTATAAACGTCCCAACTGTTAATAGGCTATTAACCTATTTGCTTATCCCAAGGTCAGTAATATCACCTTTTTCCAATTTGATGACCTTCTCAGTATCGAAAGGTAAGAATTTTTTATCCAAGATCAGCGTAAAAAGACCAATTTCTCGTTAGTATTTTAATCCTCGTCTAGAATCGACTTTGTCGTTTACTTTGTTCATTGTTTTTATTTATTCTCGCCGTAAGCTTTCTCATTTCTTAAGCGCTCTCTAAATATTAGATCGCTTGCCATGACTTTAATTTTTTTTAGTCTGCGTAACTTGATCTCCTAGAAATTGCTTTGGAATTTAATTTATAAGAGAATTGACATGTTTTCGTGTGCAATAGTAATTTATTTTAAAGCTGTAATATTTTTAAGGATTTTATATTATTACTTGCTATAATTCTTATAATTGCAAACGGTCAGAATAGAATAACTTTTATTGTCTCAAGTATTACAGCTAGTAGTTGTAAGTACATACATAAAAGAATAATACTGAAAGCAAAACGTTTAATTTTTTTTTTTATCATTTCACATAAGCCTACATGGGCACTTATGAAACTTCAGAAGCTAGGTGCACGGTTCCCAGTGGTCGGTTCTTAGGGAGAAGAGCCGGCAAGAAACTCCACGGTTACTCAAACATCAGCATATCAGCATTATGCTTAGGTTCCCCTGGCGGGTTGCTATGCGCTGGTTTTCAGCTTAAACCCTTGACTGCTGTTTATAAAAAAGAGGTACGAGTACATATTTTAGCAACAACAGATTAGTCTACTAAGTGATAATTATTATGATGGACGATAATATTATTGAATTAGAAAAAAGTGTTGAGTTTTTAACAATTCAGTTGTTTTATTTAACGGAGCTGTTTTGTAAAACAACTAGCGGTTATGAAAACAGCGGATTCATCCGTCTGAGACATATAGATTAAAACAATTTAAGATCAAACTGATCGTTACAACTTTTTCAATTAAGTCTACATCTAGAACCACATTCTCTCTAACTATGTTGGGGTCGGCTTCCAATGCTGAATACCAGTACTTTACATGTAGAGACTGCCTATCTGACAACCCAGTTACTGGGTAAGAAGCTAGAAAGAAGCCCGAAAGTCTGACCACCACTCTTAAGTGGTTGTCAGACTTTCGGGCTTCTGGCGACCCGTAATGACTGAAAGATCCACGAATGATAGCCGAGACGTTGCACGTTGGTCCCGGCTATCATAGATAGCCGATTGTGTATTGCTGTTGAGCAATACACAATCGGTTATCTACAAGCATATATACCTAAAATAAACTAAGTGAAAAAATCATAACAATTAAACTTGAAACCAAAAATCTCTCCTGATTAATATGTGGTGTCCCCTGTTGGATCGCGGTCATAGCTAATTAAATCGTTGTCAGTATTACCGGCTCGTTGATACAGATTGGTGATCGCTTTAATAAATATGCCGCGACATATTTTACACAACGCACAAAGGTTTCTGATAGCCACAGCCGGGATTTGAAATTTACTGTTTTATTTAAATATAAATTCATGGGTAAGCCGCTTAGCGGTTTAATGCAACCGTCACAGGTATTTAAATGGTTTATTAGTTATAACCTGGTCAATAGATTCATTGGCAGGGGAGTATTATATTTTATAACAGGTTCCGGCGCGGTAAACGAGACACAATAGAAGTTTTGCTGTTATGATGGCTAGCCGTATGCCCTTGAAAGTGTTAAAAGTGCATTTGCCGTGTGGGTTGTTAAAATATACGGATTGGTCAAGCGCAAAAGTGTTCACAGCTTAGGTTATATTATGATGTTCTACATCATTTACATGATATATGTAATAATAACAGCCACACAGGTCCATCGATCAGGTTAAGCTACGCTTGCCGCGGTTGGTCTGTGGATGGGTGACCATCTTTACATACCGAGACCCCTCCGTGCCTCGGAAAGCACGTTAAGCCATTGGTCTTAGCTGCCATTCGTGGATCTTTGACAGTCGTTACGGGTAGTCAGAAACCCGAAAGTCTGACAACCAGTCTTACCAAGGGGTATCGTATTATCCAGTAACTGGGTTGTGGAGGACAGATAGACAGTCACTCCTTGTAAAATACTGGTATTCAGTGATGACGATAAAGATTTGGCGGGCTGAAACTTGTCAAAACTAAGTTAAGACCCTTTCATACTGCATAGCTCAATTAAATTTCATTAAATGAAATTACAAATATCTTTGTAACGAAGCCTTTTTAATTACTACTTCCTTTGTTAGATTTAATTTGTAAAATCTATAGAAGCGATTGACAAAGTTTATGGATAACGTGAAGAACACGGTGTATACAGTCCAATTTTCACGTAACAAAACCATTTTGAACGCAGTCGAGCAGTGTAAAATTAATATTATTTCAAGTTAAATAAACATATTTTAGAGTATATTTGCGGACAGGTGCACCCGCTTCAGCGAGCTGTCAGCAAAACGAATGAATTGCCTCATATTTATGTAATTACATCGCACCAACGACACTAAATAATGTAGCATTGCTAGCTAAATTAATTTTAATCACTACATCAATTAAATTGTTTTATAATGATCATCATGTGAATGTCTGCATTTAAGCTAAATTTATACATTAGTGGATAGTTTTGTTAATATTTGGTAGCAATTTCATTATGATTTCTTTTCTGCTCAAGGCGCTTTTGCACGACCCGACCCCAAAATAAAATGTTGGTCCTTTGAACCGCATTTATTTCACACCCAAATCTAATCCGCGAAACAAAATGAATTCCGCCTATAAACCACAAACAGACGATAGAGAAAGTATGGAACTTATGAAATTATATTATTCTCAGGACACAAGAACTGAATACTAATTCAGAGGGGACGGCCGCGGCCGCGAGCCCGATCTGATCACGTTGCTCTCTCGTGATTGTAAATCAAGTTAAAATAAATAAATAAATCTTATATTTTTATGCTGATCGAAGAATGGATAGGAATCTGAGGACACGACTTGAATTACTTTGTCATTGCTAGCTTCAAGCGTTACCAGGAAATAGGTTACTTATTTTTCTGTGTTCAGAATGATCTATTCTGCTGTATGGTGTGTAGCTGCTCAACTTTTTGACTTTAATACCCAATCTTTCACAAAACTATTGTCAAGGGCAAATTCCGTGTAAAAGACAAAGCACCTGGTAAAAATTATTATGGAAACATTAACTACAATTAATGGAGTAAGCTGTAAAGTGTAAGCTATGCACATGCTGGGGCAATGGATCGCCTTAGTTTGACGATAAAGTTGGTGTCAGCACAGACTGTGCAGTTGCACAATTATTCTATGTATGTCTGCGAAAATGTCACCTAACTTGAAAGATATGAATGCGCTTGTGGGAGGTACGAGAACGTTCTACATTAACTTAACATAACTAACATCACGCCTGTAATCCCCGAAGGGTTAGCCAAAGGTGTACCTATAGCATCTGCGCCCACATTCCGCCAGTTATGTTCCATGTAATAGAGGGCGAGCCTATAACCGAGAACAAATCGAGACTTCAGGCTACTGACGAATTCTTGATGGCAAAACCCAATAACACTTTGCCCGACTAGTAAAATGAACCCCGCACCTCATGCTCAGCAATAGCACTATTAAGTTTCACTATTATCAAATAAATAAAGCAAACATAATATTCGAAAGAGCAATTACTTTACCCAAGAAAGTTTACTTAACCTTTGCATATTTTAATACTTTAACTTGTGTGTGGGATGAAGGTACACTAAGTAGTGAAGAGTGGGCGTCTTTGGAGCAGGCTTTTGTAAGTTTTGCCCTTTTAAAAGTGCCGTTACTCAGCCTAGCTTTCATATAAATATTTTTTACTTTTTGTAGTTGGCTCTCGATCACAGTGACAGGCTCTATTGGTCCATTATGAATCGAATTTGAACGTTATTTACCTGCCTAACAGGAAAAGGATATCCTCGTGATGTTTGGAAACTTTCTCCCGTATAACAATGCCTGTCGCCACGTGACGAAAGTTCCTTTCACTACATAAATAATAACATAACAACAAACAACACTAAGAGTTCCAAGGACACGAAGGAAATACTAAGTGGGAATTTCTCAAAGAAAAATACATCAACAACTTTGGTGGCATTACAACTTGGTACTTAAAGTGGCACAAACTTATCCCTTTGTTTCTGTCCCCACTTTCACGGACGGTAATTTATTCAATTTTATGTATATTTTGTTTACTGAAATCGTGGTTTAGTTAGGAGTTAGGACGTGTCACTTATTATTTGAGGAGTAATGAGGTTAATGTTACTTGGATTGTTACTAAGTTTGGGTACATTAAGTAGTGTCCATAAGATTACTAAGTATAAACAATGATAATAATTAATGGGAACCATACTCCTACGTGTTTCAGAATCAGAAGAATCACAGATTTGATTCTGATTAAACACTTGTTACAAAAGATGGCCTTTTACTTCTTCGTGTCGTTGGTACGGCTGTATTTTAGATCTTGTTGGCCAAAAACTTCCCCACTTCCACGGCGTCTCTGCATGTCGACTGCATGTTTTGGGACACAGATAGGCAGGTTAGGAGGTGGAGCATAGTTGGCGACATAGCTCCACAACCACACCCTACTGCCGTGCCGTCGAGGTACACCTACTTTACCAGGTTGGAGTTACATCTTCCCACTTGTATCCGGAGACGGTTCAGAGACTTCCAAGTTGACCACCGAAGGTTACACCCTGCAAGGGGATGCTCCTTTGGCGGTAAATAGTAAGTAAGAGGGGGAAGAATATCCTGCCACAGTTTGCAACGGGCGTCGGCCGGGTTTCCTGGTAAAGACGATGTCGATGGTAAATGTACTATGATTAGCAAATAAATACATGACATAGCCATGTAGACTCTATTTGTACAGTCGCATTGCAGTAGAAACATTACTGAACGAAGCGAGTCCACTTTTTAAGTACCTAGAGCCAGCGCTCTATCTAGACTATAAAGAGCACGTCACAAGTAGTCTAAATACAATATTCCCACGAGTGGATCGCGACAATACTGGCGGGAGAGAACAGAAAGGCCGGGGGAACCGCTAAAAAAGTTAAATTAATCGAGAGCTCCCCTCTTTATAAAGTTTTAATCAAAATTGGATTTTTGTTCGAGCTGCGAAACATTGCGAGGTGTCAAATGGGTTCCTGTTTGGATGGCTCCGAGATTTTCGGAAAAAAACAAGTACTTCTGTGTTTTTCTTTTGTTAAGGAAATAAGTGGTTTTTCTGTGAATTGCTTCAGGGTATAATTTTTCTAATTGGTTAGTTTCTGAATATCGCGTGGCGTGTGTATAGGAAGGTAAGAGGGAGATCCTTCTTACCTTAATAAAATCTTTACATCTGAAGTAACAAATAAAAGCATCCTGGGAAATCTTGATAGTTAAATAATTATAACGATAAAACCAGGAAAACTACTGTATCCATTAAACTTCAAACCCAACGTATGTTGATCTGTTTTCTTGACCAGAAATGGTAAATGATAAATGGTTTTATTTCTGTAAGTAGGTTTGTACAAACACTTTTACACGTCAATCATATTTTTTTAAACTAGATGAGGACGAGGTTTGAGGTTTCCTATCTGACTATTCTGGCAATTCGGATAAAGAGGCACGCATATCAAGTGATTGACGTAAATTTATTTAGTTTGTATGAAAAATAACAAAAAAAAAAACATTAATGTGTCCATAATAAAAAATGGTTATTTGAATAAAGATCAAATGCCTAAATGACATTATCCCTGATAATATTCTGCCAAGTAAATATTTGACCAAATGAAAATGTGCGTACTAAAGTCATTCCAAACATTGCATTGGTATAAAAAAAGGTTGCTAAAATTAGTTTGGGTAGTGAAATTTAGACAATACGGCAGGATCCCCAAAAAAACAAAAGCATTTACAACATTTACGCAAACTGCATCGCAATTTGCAACAATTTGCGCCAATGCTGCCAACTAATGGATATTAATAACGCGCCAAATGAGTGGTATCGAGCTGACCACCGTGTTAATTGATGCAGTTATACAAAGGGTAATGATGTGGGATACTTCATTATGATGGATACTGAAAAAATAATGAAGTTATAGATTCTGATGTGATTTTGGTGGGCCATGTTTCTGGCGTGTGTTATGAGAAAACGCAATGGTGAATAGGTATACGAATACTTATTAGTGTTTTTATTGTTCTTATACTTGCAGAGGATACTTCAAACGTCCAAATCCATCAGTGCAAAGACATATTACAGAAAATTTAAAAAAATACTAGGGCTCCCTTGCATCGCAGGCAAATAAAAAAATATTATGTACTACTAGCTGCGCTCCACGTTTTATTCATAAGTCTCGACCCCGTGGGAATATCGGGATAAAAGTATTCTATGTCCTAATCCAGGGCACGGTCTACCCATGTGTCAAATTTTATCCAAATCCATTCAGCCGTTTTAGCATGAAAGCGTAACAAACAAGCATACAATAAATTAAATATTTTGTCTTTCAAAATAAATAAACAATTCGTTTAAAAGTGTGATCGCAACATACAAAAATATTTTTCACTCTCTCAAAAAAGTAAGTGTGCTTAAATTAATCTAACAACATGAATCAGATAGCTACGCTCAATTTAATTTACCAAACGCACCCCTAAACACAATTCCTGTTACATTAAACGTAGACAGCGAATAAAGCGAAGATTTAACATGCTACGAATTACTTCACCCGTAAGCGGTTGAAGCGATGTATTGCTAAAAGCTAATTAGCAATGCTAATTCCATTCATATGTCGTAGAGCGGGAACGGAGCGGAATTATAGTGATGTGCTCGACTGCGGAATTACTTATCATGTGCTTCTGGCTGGAATTGACGGAAGAATGGAATCGCTGCAGTTTTATAGTAACATTAAGTAGAATTTGTATATAAGATAAGATGGGAATTTACTTATTGATCCATTTACCCTTGCATTAATTTATTATTATGATAATATAATCTACTCCAGTGACAGAAATAATGATTAGTTTACTAGTCAACGATGATTATAATATAACTAGCTGCGCCCCGCTGTTCCACCCGCGTAAATGTCGATCCCGTAGGAATATAGCCTATATGTTAATCCAGGGTGTCAGGTACCTCCATACAAAAGCGAGTCGCTGCGCAGAAACAAATTCATGGCTCAGCGGGGGCGAGGGGTGCGGTACTGCGCAGTGAGTTACGCACTTCAGAGCCGCCATAAAGTTTGATGCGGACTATACCGTGACCAGTACAGACGACTGCACGTCGGTGGTAACACTTTGAACGTAGTACGGAGTTTTCAATAGAAAAAGAGATCAGCTCATACGGGTTTGTTGACACACAGTCATCATTAGCCTACAGCAGTCCACTGCTGGACATAGGACTGTCCAATTGCACGCCATTCAACTCGATTCTCCATCCAGCCATCCTGCTCATTTACTTACTCTCTCTCAGTATATACTCATCCAGCAGCTACCAGGCTTCCTACGAAGACCGTCGCCAACCTAGCCTGAGAGCCTCCTTCCTTACGTTTGCCGATTCGCGGTCTCCACTAAAGAACACGTCTAACCCAACGGTCATCGGTTCTACAGCTAATATGGCCGCCCCATTACCACTTCAGCTTGCTTATTTTATGAGCTATCTCGACAACTTTGGTTCTCTTCCGTATCACCTGATTCCGGATTCTATCCATCAGAAAAACTCCAAGCATAGCTCGCTGAGCGACCTTTAATTTATGTACAGACACCAGCACATCAAGCTACCCGAAACTGTCAAATTTTCCCAATCAACTTTGAACCTAATGCTATGGCGATAAAGTTGAAAATCTATTAAAGAAAGGAGATGGCTAAATGACTACCTCAAGCATGTATAGTAATCTCACATTAACTCGTAATTTTTAAGTATTCATTCATGAATTATTTAGTGTTTAATAATTTCCTAGAACTTTCGTGAACTATTATACATAAAAAAAGTATCTTAGTTGCTTTTTTTGATTAACATGACAAGTTTAAGGGGAAATAATACAGTACTGCAAGCTAGGGAGGAGTCATATCTGGGGGCACGGGAGTGCCCCCGCCAAGACGAGCCAAGCGAAGCGCAAGGGCACTACCTACCTTTTCTCGAAGCACTTCGTCGTATTTTTGAACCTTCATAACTTGGGTTTGGATTATACCAGATAAACAAAATTTTCGGGATATTGATGTCAGCGGTTGACTTATTAAACCTATAAAGTTTCAATTGCATAGCTCTTATACTTTAGATTTTATTGATATCTAAAATACCCCGATTTCGTCACTGACTCACTGATTCACTGACTCACTGATTCACTGACTCACTGACTCACTGATGATCATCAATATTCTAAGGGTCTTCCTGAAGTCCTAGAAAGCTGAAATTTGGTATGTAAGCTAGTAATAGTAGACAAACAACAAAAAAACTCTAAAACTTGGAACTTTTACCCTTCAACCCCTTAAAATAGGGGATGGAAGTTTGTACGAGACTTCCGCAGATTTTTATGCTAGAGTTCTGAAAATTGATATAGGGACTCCTTGTTATAAATAATAAAATACGTATTTCAGGATTTTCAGTAAATAACCCCCCAACCCCCAAAAAAATTTTTTTTTATTTCATAAGCATCAATATTCTAAGGTTCTTCCTGAAGTCCTAGAAAGCTGAAATTTGGTATGTAAGCTAGTAATAGTAGACAAACAACAAAAAAACTCTAAAACTTGGAACTTTTACCCTTCAACCCCTTAAAATAGGGGATGGAAGTTTGTACGAGACTTCCGCAGATTTTTATGCTAGAGTTCTGAAAATTGATATAGGGACTCCTTGTTATAAATAATAAAATACGTATTTCAGGATTTTCAGTAAATAACCCCCCAACCCCCTAAAATATTTTTTTTTATTTCATAAGCATCAATATTCTAAGGTTCTTCCTGAAGTCCTAGAAAGCTGAAATTTGGTATGTAAGCTAGTAATAGTACACAAACAATTCTAAGACTTGGAACTTTTACCCTCCAACCCCTTAAACTAGGGGATGGGAGTTTGTATGAGACTTCCGCAAATTTTGATGCTAGAGTTCTGAAAATTGATACAAGGACTCCTTGTTACAAATAATAAAATACGTATTTCAGGATTTTCAGTAAATAACCCCCCAACCTACCCAAATTTTTTTTTTTTATTTCATAAGCATCAATATTCTAAGGTTCTTCCTGAAGTCTTAGAAAGCTGAAATTTGGTATGTAAGCTAATAATAGTACAAAAACAACAAAAAAACTCTAAAACTTGGAACTTTTACCCTCCAACCCCTTAAAATAGGGGATGGAAGTTTGTACGAGACTTCCGCAAATTTTGTTGCTAGAGTTCTGAAAATTGATATAGGGACTCCTTGTTATAAATAATAAAATACGTATTTCAGGATTTTCAGTAAATAACCCCCCAACCTACCCAAAAAAATATTTTTTTATTTCATAAGCATCAATATTCTAAGGTTCTTCCTGAAGTCCTAGAAAGCTGTAATTTGGTATGTAAGCTAGTAATAGTACACAAACAATTCTAAGACTTGGAACTTTTACCCTCCAACCCCTTAAACTAGGGGATGGAAGTTTGTAAGAGACTTCCGCAAATTTTGATGCTAGAGTTCTGAAAATTGATATAGGGACTCCTTGTAATAAATAATAAAATACATATTTCAGGATTTTTAGTAAAGAAACCCCCAAAAAAAAAATTATTTCATAAGCAGCTTTCAAAAAGATGTGAAATCCCACCAAAAACATTTTCATGTAAAATGTTGCCAAGACGACACCACATATGGCTCAAAAAGTTATCAGATCTCATGTAGAGCCAAGCTTCTAACTCTACACGCCCTAACTTCACAAACTCTACACCTTAGTCAAAATATGTGGCTTGGCCGTTTCGCTACCATCACATGGGCGTAAGGTGAAAAATTTATTCACTGTTCATTACTTTTCTGTTATACAATAGTTTTTGTAGTAACGAAACGGCCAAGCCTCATATTTTGACTAAGGTGTAGAGTTTGTGAAGTTAGGGCGTGTAGAGTTAGAAGCTTGGCTCTACATGAGATCTGATAACTTTTTGAGCCATATGTGGTGTCGTCTTGGCAACATTTTACATGAAAATGTTTTTGGTGGGATCGCTTTTCCAGAATGTCAAACCGAAACTGTACCTATATCGATTTTTGATAATAGGTATCAAAACAATTTATTTTCTGAAACTAAGAAGTGGCAATCAGAGTTTTCGGGTTGTTTTTAAAGTGACAATCGACTCTACTCAATTCCACTCTTTTCTACTCTATCAAAATCAAATAAAAATAACTGAAAGCATAGGAATGTGTTTCTTCGTCTCCCTATTTCTCTTACTCCCTATTTCTCTTACTTATATCTTACTACCTGTTTTGTGTCGAAAAATAAACTGAATAGTGGTCGACAAAAACTAATTCGATTTTT
Organism: Oligia latruncula; assembly: GCA_948474745.1. Classification (NCBI taxonomy): domain Eukaryota; kingdom Metazoa; phylum Arthropoda; class Insecta; order Lepidoptera; family Noctuidae; genus Oligia; species Oligia latruncula. The sequence continues at coordinate 956,626 of OX419699.1, forward strand.
ATCTTTCAACCCATCCGATTATTTTATCGATTCTGTTTCACTCGACGTTCAATCCCATCTTTTTGAAAAAAATAAACGTCAGATGTCTGACATCTGACGTTTATTTCGTCGTTTCGTTTGAACGCACTGCCGTTTGCTTGTTTGTTGTGATTTTTTATTTTGGATTTTCATTGTCCGAGGGTCAATGAAAATCCTTGTATAATGGACTTATTTTGTGTGCTCGCGCGACTACGTAGCCTCTCGCTACTCGACACGAACTTGACTTGCAATCAGTTCATCATGAGATGCTTAAACTGGGGTGTAGCCACGCAAAGACTGCGGCGGATATCACCTCTTCATTGTCTGCTGTTCTACTCACTATCTTAGCACGTTGGTTGACAATTGAGTAAGTCACAAGGTAAGTCATCTACAGTTAGCATCATTCTAGAACTAATAAATATAATAAACATCACAAATGTGACTTCAAGTAGTTTATAGTGTTTCTCAAAATACATAATGAACTCAATGGCAATGAATCAGAAAGACTCATCTCGTCTCATCACGACCACAACACGTCACGACTACAACAGACTGGTTGCTTTAGATGTCATAGTGTTCAAATGTGTAGGTGTTACAGTTAATTCATGTGGGTACTAAGGTAATTATGTTTGTTCCAGGTTCCAAGGGATGCCAACATTTGTCATCCTTGTTATGAACTGCTGAATTCAGAAGCAACTAGTGATGTTAGTTTATTTGGCCATATAATGGTGTGCATATCTTTTGGCCGTTCTGTGAGAAGTATACAACGCCATACAGTAGAAAGAAGCGATTCAATGTTGCAGAATTTACCAACGTCGCATCCAGCTTTCCACCAGTTAAATAAAATGATTTTTAAACACAGTGTGTTCTTTACATTTACATGCCCATTCGGTAGCATGGATCATCTTCCTCTTCAGATATTAAATCCAGATCGTCTCGCCATCTCTTTCTGGACCGGTCTCGGCGGCGCCGTCCATCTTCAGGCACCCATTGTGTGGCGGCTTTTGCCCAGCGGTCATCGTGCATACGGCTGATGTGACCCGCCCAATCCCATTTGAGCCTGGCAGCCTTCTTTCCTACATCCAGTATGCCCGTTTTGGAACGCAGCGTGGTGTTCCGAACTCTGTCCTGTCTTTTTACACCCAGAATGCTGCGTTCCATCCATAGATATAGATAGACCTAGATAACAAGTATCACGATCTGTATGAAAACCAATCGTGCCCATTTTTTAACTACCTACTATGACGTTACATATTCAAAAACGCCGCCGCGTGCGGCACCCGTCTCTCCCATCCCCGGGGCCTAGCGCCAGCGCTCACGCTCACCCAACCAGCAGTACACAGGACTGAGCGCGAAAGTGGCGGCTTACGATTTTTGTACGTAAGATGGTGCGATTTTTGGCACGTGAAGTAGTTGCTCATGCGTTATCTAGGTGTATCTCTATATCTGTGGTTCCATCGCTCTTTAGCAAACTCCAAGGCGGAACTTTTGCGACTCGGTGAGCGATCAGGTCTGAGCACCATAGATTAGGTTCAGCTATTCAACCACTTATTTATATTATTTATTGTCTCTGAAAACTGTCTTTATTTCAACTCATTTGGAAAGTAGTTTAGGATTAACAAGAGTTTCACGCGTGCGGGGAGTGATTTTTGAGCGAATTGTAGAATACCTGTTGTATCACGTTTTTTGGTGCAATTACCCATTTGTACATATTTACTAAACGGGATTCGGGGTGGGTCGCTAGCATAGATATCCCAGTCACTAGTCAAAAATACAATTATCAATATTATCCCAGATACATCCTAAAGCCTAGGTAAAAGTTCATAGCAATGTCATTTGTTTGCAGTTTTTTAAATGCCTTTTGACGTAGGAGTTACACGATTTTATTTTCAGGATTGTAAAGATATAAAAAGTTTCTGTAACTTTTTTTATATGAAATATTAATATTCAGCTATTCAGCATTACATATTGCTAGGTACCATGTTTATACATTGCTGGTGATTCGTCCATACATCGATTTAGCCATGTCCTTTGACAGATTGTAGTAGCTTGATGTGCTGGCGTCTGTACAAGCCGTACCGTGAGTGTGCATATTTCGCACGCACGTATTGAAGACTTTAGGCTTTAGGCTCTGCGGAATATGCGAAGAGAAGACTCGCCAAAGCATCCCAAACGCTGCCCAGCCCAGCTGAATTCTTCTGTTAGCCTCCTTCTCAAAGTAACTTCTTCGTAGAACATAATCTGGGTTTTATCCAAGTTCATCCACAGACAGTAATCCTGCAATATAGATATCTCTTGTCTCAATACTTATTCTCAAATCATAAAATGAAAATCATTGGTAATCTTATCATCGTTTTAATTTTTTAATGTAATAAAATTAAAAAAGGAATAATAAAAACCAAAGGAAAACTGAACCCGTTTTTTAATTGAAATTTAAATTAATCTTATAATTTTAAAAGGAAAGGGAAAATGTGTATTTTGCTCGACCTTTTCCTTCTATTTTAATAAGTAAGAAATTAATCCCATCGAAAAATCTAATAAGTATTTTTGTAAGATTTTATTCGATGGTTTTTTCCTTATAATACGATACCGTCAAACGGGAATAAGCGAAGCCTCTTAGTCTTAAATGCCGAAGTTCGGCGCTTTGAATGGGAATATCCATTTCATGACTTTTTTTACTTTTGTAAGATTTCGTAGCCCCAGATTTTTATTAAAAGGAACTGCAATTTGATTCCTTCTTACGGAATTGTTTCCGCTGTAGTTAATCGCCTTCTCTAATTTCACACTTACCTGCTTACCACTTATTAGAACATACTGAAAACAAGCATGGTACCTGAAGCTAGTTTTTATAATGTGGTAATTCGTATTTTAGTCCTTTGGATGAAAGCCTATCAAATCATATCAATGAATATCATCGGTCAATTTTCTTTGAGAAAAGTGTAGCCTGCTTGCTGTTTGTTTATGAAAAACAGGCATGTAAGAGGTCGACAGAAAGTTAATACCTCAATCAACTCAGACCTTCGCAGTCCACTGCTGGACATAGGCATGTCCCACACAACGCCACAGCCTTCCGCATCCAATCTGTCCAGCCACGTAGCTGGGGGGCACGTGGGGGGCTGTCGGCCCACGCTACTCTTGCCGATACGCGGTCTCCACTCCAGGACTTGTGTGTTCTACCGGCTATCGGCTTACTAGGTAGCAAAAACGTATTCTGCCTCAATATATTGCTTCTCCATCACAAAACCTAACAGCCCTCAGTTCTATCAAACAACACTCTCACCAAACTTAACCAACTCATTAAACCCCCCTACAAGTGCAATAAACTATTCGCACCTGTAACTAGCAACTAGTTATAGCTAACGAATAAAATATGAAATCGCTTCAGAAAGCGTCGAGCAGCGCAGTTAGCGCTATTTTAAAACTTTACAAATCGAAAATCATTGGCGAACTTTTGCGACCAACTTCCCAGCACAGTTTATTATTTCATTTTGATTTTTATTTATTCGTTCGCGATTTTCTACGGCACCACGACGACTAGTGAATTTCAAATTCATTTGATACAGTTAAAAATATTTCAAATTTTATTTTCTATGTGAAATAAGTTGCTGTTGCCAGTGGCTTATTTTAAGTTTTGAAATTCCTAAGTTTAATGCGGAATGGATTTTGCGCTTCTGCGTCGACATTGACGTGTTATCTTCTTATTCGTTGGAAGATTATTTATTATATTCACAAACTTGGCGGCATTTCGGGTTCAGTTGAAGAAAAGTGCAGTTTAGATGCAAATAATATTAGCACAAGTTCGCATAGTGGAAGGATTAACAGGAATACTATTTGTGTGCAAGTTAATTTGTTATTTATCTTAAAAAATATACTACTGAGACTACGAGGACTTTAGGATTAACATCATCATCATCCACAGCCCGACTTCACGCAAACACAAAGCATTTATTTCAAACTGCGCCCCACGGTTACACCCGCGTAAATATCGATCCCGTGGAAATATCGGGATACAAAATTTTATCAAAATTGGTCCAGCTGTTTGAGCGTGAAGAAATAACCAAACACGACCGACATCTCGTCTTCCAGTCCTTGGACTCCACTCTGTGACAGCCTTACTCCACCTGTCATCACTGCGCCTTGCCAGAACTAACAGCACTAACAGAACTTAGTTGAACGGTATCACACAATTTAATTTAGTGCTTTAGTCTGGCAACCCCAAACGAACACAACATCTTTTTAACAAATCTAAACAGAGCATAATAATAAGAACACAATTTTCACAAATTCGAATTTCAAATAAGTCAGATCGAACCGTTACCTTCAATAACAAAATGTACGTGTTTGCGGATAGCACACATTGTATCGCAGTGAGCCAACAATGGCTGCCGTGGATGTAACCGATACGCGAACAATGTGCCTCATAACTTGACTGGTATCGCCTCCTTTATAATGTTCCTAAAGGTGTATTTGTACATGTAATTTGCAAGCTAACTCCGTTAATATGAAAAATTGTTTTCAGTAAGGCCTATGTCAAGCAGTAGACGTCTTCCGGCTGAAATGATGACGATGATTTTAAGTAAAGTTTTTTTCACATTAGAGGTAATGTTTTACAGGTAATAGCCCTCTGACATGAGGCACTAGGGGCACAGGACGAGATCCTCATTTGTAAGTACTTTAATTTAGTTCATTTCATCATCATAGACATTCAAGACCATACCATTGGTGGACAAAGTTCTCCTACATTATCCGCGACTATCTGAAAATGTTTAGTCAGAAGACCCAGAAAGATAACCAAACACAGAACCAAACCAAACAGACTTTATTTCGAGCAAATACGTTTCAACAAAAAGACAGTTTCACCATATTGCTGCTCTTTCACGCAAATTTGCTCCGCTATAGAGATAATTTAGTCGCCACCCTTTTCTATGCCTTCTTTGTGTTTCATCCAATCGTTACAGACACGTATGACATTGTGTAAAAGGTCAACTCCGTTGTAATTATTGCCAACGCCATATTGAGGGCTGGGGCTTTTTCATTTCGGGCCGGGACCGGGCCGGGCACGCCCCGGACCATTCATATCGCAGATTAGATATCGCCTGTATATTGTGTGAATAACTCGTATATTTTTCAGCTCAGGCGATGAGAGGATAGCTGATAATCCAGTCTTTTTGGGGTTTATATTGATTTACGGGTCTTTCCGGGTGCAAATGAGCTGGGAGTTTATCAAAAAAGCTTGCGTTTGGATCTTTTTTTATGAAAAATACTATATTTAAGACAACTATAAGAGTACTAATCTCTGCTTACCATGGGAAGAAGGCGTGAGCTCATGTATGAATGTAAATATAAGAGTTTAGCCTTATATTGATTCTACCAGACAATAACTATCAGATAAATACACGTTACAAGCGCTTATTATCGCTGTAACAATATATTTTTCTTTAAAAACAAAATTAAAACACTGCAAGCACCATAAATAAAAGTCAACCTCACACGAAACATATCAGTTAAGGCTAAGTACAAACAGTATAAAACGTCGGAATCAAGTCTCGGTAGGGATGCGCTTGATTTATGCGCGCGGTACAGGCGGCAACACATGTGCCTCGCAAGATAGGATTACACGTAGTGCCTCACTTTGAAGGTAACCGTGTTGCACACTGTGTGCGAGACTGTCCCTGAGAAAACTTACCTGTTATTAAGAATGATACTGTTAATAAGTGTTTAAAAGCAATCAAGGTACAGGCGGCAACACATGTGCCTCGCGCGATATGTTCACCTACAGTCCTATACGTTATGTGCCTCATTTGAAAGATTATGAGAGAGACTTTCTACAGGACTAGACTGTCTGTTAGTAGATTATTTTTCTACTTAATACTTTTATTTTTCTATCTATATAGATAGAAAAATAAATGTAATTTAAGTGTATGTTTGTAATACCAAAATAACAGCTTTAAGTACCTATACTAAATGCATATGAAAGTATATAGGTACGGTACTTATAATAAAAATACAATAAAAAAAATGTTTGTCTGTCTGTTTGTTCCGGCTAATCTACGAAACGGCTTAACCGATTTTGACGGAACTTTCACTGGCTGATAGCTAGTGTTATAGGTAGTAACTTAGAATAATTTTACTTTTAAAAAAAATTGGGTTCTACGATTAAAATTAAAACCCATCTGACATTCCACAGCTAGTTGAGGAATAACATCAAACTTTACATAAGCGTTTGTAAGCAATCGGGGTGGCAACCCATGACTGTCCATATGAGAAGAATTAGACTGTAAAGTGTTTATAAACATTGGTACATGCAGGAACACAAAATATGCCTCACGCGTTAGGCTAACATGGTATGTGCCTCACTATGAAAATAAGCATGCTAGACTTTTTTGATTTCAAACTAAGTTTCTTTGAATCATTTAAAATTCAAAGAAGGATTTAAAACCCTTATCTAAATACCACAACTTTAAATAATTCCGCTATCGAGAACAGAACTAATTATAATATTCCACAAATGGCAAGCTACCCCGACATTTTGGCAATATTAATTTCAGCATACATTAACAGAATATTACAAGCAAAATATGTGAAAACATAGCTGTGAGGAACAAAGGGCGCGCTAATCACCGCTCGTTGTTTTGTTCAACAAATAGGCGGCAGTCGAGGATTATCCGTGACTTGGAGGTACTGCTGACTCATGTTACACCGCGCCGAGCTGACTCGCAGGGAGTCAATAGATCTTCTTCCGAGGCATCGAATTCATCATAGTTATCAACATGACCACTCCACCGCACACATAGTTTTGTACACATTGTTATTAATTTATTATAAAGGGTCACTTGTAATTTGACGTATTTCTTGAAGGAAGTGATAGTGTGACCCAATTAAGCACCCCCGTAGAACCTAGGCAAAAATTGATGGGCTAAGATAAAAAAAACATTTTATGTATTTTATAAATTTCCCAGGATTCGTCACTAAATATCACATTTCTCTAAACTCTCGAAAGGAAAAGCCTTCATTTGCTATTCCATTGGGCAAACAATACTTTAACAAACCTTTCGATGTCACCGAATTTACAAGAAGAAGTATTAACCATTTTCAAAAATCATTTACGTATATTATAAACTTTGACAGCAGTTATCTTTAAAAAAAACTATGACACTAAGCGTACAAATTACAGACAAAACATTTTTATTAAATCAGCTATCTAACAAACCACAAAAATCAAATAAATATTTAGAGGTGCCGATGAAACAGTCGATCATGCTGGCAATGGTCGAATTTGGCGTGAAATTATGAGAAGACTCAGTAGTCCCACCATATTCTCCGCTTTTTACACTGTACATGTCAGGGTTGTAAAGCCCTTCCAATAATGCTCTATACTTAAAAACATTTAACACTTTTATAATTAGTAGTTTTTTAGTTTTAATCATGATCTGGCAGTTTGAGTAATTTACGCGGCCTACCCAAATGTCCTTTCTTTGGTATTGTTCGTCGAATCGTTGAGCTCCTAAAGTTCTGAGTTGAGCTGCATGATTTTTGACAAATGCGTGCACTGATTGGACAGGTCCGCTCAATCTGTGTGGTTCTTTCCTCAAAAGACCATTTCAGACACCAATCTACATGGTCTTCACACGATCCATATCTTTAAGTAGTCTGTGACACGATCTGACCAAGATTTTGTCTGCACTTTAAAAGAGACTGTGACCTCTGAGTTTGTGTCGGCCTTTCTTCTCAGAATAGTCAGATAGGAAACGCCGACCTCATCTAGTTTAAAAAAATATAATTGACGTGTAAAAGTGTTTGTACAAACCTACTTACAGAAAATAAATCATTTAATTTCCGAGGATGTCCCATCCTTACGCTCGCGTCGGTGTACCACAGTCTCCCATCATGGCCACCCTACTTCGTCAGTGGCGGAAACTGTAAAATGTAACGTGACGCAAATTACTTTGTCTATTTTATAATTTAGCATCGGCGGGGGCCTTTGTTAACGATTCAGATAACTCATCGCAGCCTCCTGGACCGTCGGAGCTTGAACCAATTACTGCCCTAGGAGACTATTTGCATTTTCAAGTACTCTTGGGTCTTGGGATGTGGTGGGAAAAATAGGTGCTTCATATCTTGTTTGTGCTTGTGATTGGCAATAATTGGTGTAGTTTTCTGCAGATAAGTGAGTGGTGAGTTCCTTTGATCAGAAGTTTGTAACAGTTAATTACAAAATTGTAACACCTAATGCATTGTGTAGTAAGACATCTGACTGCCAAAACATAAACGAAGGGTTTTCAAAGGTAAAACATACTGCAACTGACTCACCTAAAGTTGACAAGCTGTTTCTGATTATTCAATAGGTAGAATAGATTTATACTATCAGACAATTAAAGTGTAGTAGCCTTTATAGAAGATAACTTCTAAACATCGTAAATTCTAACCATTTTACAAGAATGAATCTTAACATAACTCCAAACGTAGAATCGCAGGCAACCACTCGAAACTTACAAGAATCTTCGAGCCGCACCGAATTCTTCACATTCAGCTGCCGTAAATATCAGAGATGACGTTTCAATATCGTAGCACACATATTTTGTCATTCCATTGCCGCGCGTGCATAGTTCGCGAGTGTGGGCGACGTGGCGAGCCAGCAATGTATACAGTATGCTGTGCTATGGGAAGCACCGAGGTATGCGCTTGTGAGGTATGTGACGTATGGCACCGGTTACTATTTTCGAGCTTCATCGTTGAAGTGTAACTGTTTAATAGATAATTATGTAAATACTGTGTCACACACACAAGTAGTCAGGTAGCTGTACTATTGTTCTTGCTCCTCTGTGTCAATAATGTCAAGTGTGAGTCACCACAAATGGCGGGAAATTGAAGGCGAAGCGCACCCTGGACTACCTAGGACTGGGATGTGATGTCTGTGATATGATGAGCCTCTGAATCTTGTGTGTAAATTTAGTTAACAGACCTGCTACAGATATATTACCGGATACTAAAATCATTTTATATAATATAGTGATCTCTAAAACCTCTTTTTATTAAAAACGTTTTCCTGGATTTCTACTACTTTCTGTAAAATATCTATTTATTTATTTATTTATTTATTAGGGACAAAAAACAGTTACATGTTACAAAATACAGAAATATACTAAAATAAGATTAACAAACATGTAACCCACACCATTGTCCACGTTTTAACTAAAGGTTAAAAGTGCTAAAGACAAAAAAGAAAGAGAAAAGTAAAACAATAGTCGCTACCACAATAATATAGCTGCGTCATTTAGCTTAGCTTAGTCTAACTTAAAGCAGTCGCTAAACAAAACATCCAGAGAAATTTTCTTAAACGACCGCCTAGATAGACAAAATATATCCAAATCCATAAAATGCGTGTTGTAAGAATCAACAAGGCGACGAAGAGGTGCACGTTCCCCAGCATTAGTCCTGCATATGTCTGTATGGAATAGCTGAGGGACGCGCACTCCCCTTCGAATAACACTTCTGGGTACCTTGTAACACAATTTGTCTGTTAGGTCAATACAATCAAATTTGTTACTGCATATGCCGTGCAATGTCATGACATCGAGTAACAGTCGCCTAGATCCCAAATCCAGTACGCCATACCGTTTCAATAGCTGCACGTAAGGAACCTTTGATTGGAAGCACTTATAATTCATAGATCGTAAGAACTTCTTCTGTACCATTTCAATTCTAGAAATAATATCCGTTGGATATATTGTCCAAGCCGCAATACATACATACTCGTACTTAAATACAGAAACCAATCACTTAGCTAGTATATTGAGCTGAACGTTCAACGTAATGTATCCACATTATAGTGAACGTTCAACATTATTGTATTTTGATTACGTTCAGATAGGTCGCAGAGCGTACTAAAAATAGACTAATGTTTAACGAATGAACAACAAAATGAACATCTTTCTGAATTTCTCATTAGAATTTACATTTCTGGTTCTAACCACTGTTTGTAAAACCAAAAGCACATTAATTTCCCTCAAAATTCAAATAAAATGAAACGCAAATTCAAACTGTATTTCTCTGAGGTAATTTTAATAAAACCATCACAAAATAATAATCGCCGCAGCCAAATTCGCGTTAAGGAGATAAAGACGAGTAATCATTGTAGCGATTCGGTTCAATATTTTACTATTAATGAAGCCACGTTTGAATGCTGGTTAAATGGCCGTTGATCAATCAGCGCGTATTGTCCGCGCGGAAGGGGCGAATGGGCGAATGGGCGCGGTAATCACGCATAGCATACGTTTGATTTTGTTGATGTAGCTTTTGTTACGTGGTGATGTCCCGGTGATCGGTTTTGATTTACATTAAACTGCATGTTTTAAAACGTGTATTCTTATTCTATTTTAAAACTCTCACCGTGAGAACTTGGTGGAGTGAGCTTGTAGTGAGATGTCAGTCCGCCTGGTGCTAGGGATTGCCAGCTCACTTCAACAACATTTTCACAATGAGATTTTAACAGACTACGTCATTATACAGAGGGTGGCGATTAAGTCACCAGCATCCGTCAAGGGGGTAATTTTTACCGTTACAATGAATAACTTTTGCTATGAAAGTCATATTGGATTCGTCAAATGAATCATACAACAGCAGGCAGACTATTTTGGTGCATTTATGTTTTTTTTACGGATATTGAATTGAGTGAAACGCGCGTTTCCTAGGACATGGACGGGTTGAATTACCCACTTGACGAATGCAGATGACTAACTCGCCTCTCTGTTTAAAAATGTTACTTTTTATATGTAAATTTTTATAATTATAAAAAGATATCAAAGAACAGAGTAAGTGCCATTTAAGGGGTACCTAAACTAATTAGCCACTTGACGAATGCAGATTATCGCTTCTCTGTTCAATTTTACTTTTTATATGTCAATTTTTATAATTATAAAAAGATATCAAAGAACAGAGTAAGTGACATTTAAGGGGTAGCTATCTACTTGCCACAAAATATTCAGAGCATTACAATTCAAGGGCCAATAAACAGAATCGTAAAAGGAAACCTTATCCGTCTAGAGAGTCTATTTTTGCAACAGTACCTACCAAAGGTAAATGGAAGTTTAATGGTTACTCATACATAATACATAAGCTATACATAATGTTTTTAGATCATTTTTAATCAAACTTTTAGAAGCTCTAGAAAGTCTTGCATCGGTTTTTGACAAAAATTACTTTACCTACCTTCTAAAATACCTACTAATATTATAAATTTAAAAGTAGGTAACTCTGTCTGTATGTTACATTTTTACGCTTAAACCGCTGACCGGATTTCGATAAATTTTGGCAAGGAGATAGATGGCATCCTGTGAAGGCTACATACATAGGCAACTTTTTGCCCCGGGTGGCACGTTCCCGTGGGATAATTTCCGACATCGACGCGAGTGAAGCCGCGGACTGAAGCTAGTTATCTCTATAATGATATGTCCGCGGACTGAAGCTAGTTATCTCTATAATGATATGTCCGCGGATTGAAGCTAGTTATCTCTATAATGATATGTCCGCGGACTGAAGCTAGTTATCTCTATAGTGATATGTCCGCGGACTGAAGCTAGTTATCTCTATAATGATATGTCCGCGGACTGAAGCTAGTTATCTCTATAATGATATGTCCGCGGACTGAAGCTAGTTATCTCTATAATGATATGTCCGCGGACTGAAGCTAGTTATCTCTATAATGATATGTCCGCGGACTGAAGCTAGTTATCTCTATAATGATATGTCCGCGGACTGAAGCTAGTTATCTCTATAATGATATGTCCGCGGACTGAAGCTAGTTATCTCTATAATGATATGTCCGCGGACTGAAGCTAGTTATCTCTATAATGTATGTTGGTAGATGTCATTCTATACCATGATTCCATAAAGGTCTTTAAAGACAAAATACTGAAGTCCCGAAAAACACAATCTGATAATTTGTTATGTTATTATACTTTGGAAATCCTTCACCTTTTTATAATTTGTTTTTAGAAGCTATACTTTCCATTATGATCTCATTTCTATTTATATTATTTAGGACAAATTTTTCAATCATCTGATAACTTTATTCGAGGAATAATTTTGAAATTTTGACAGTTAGGTACTTAATACAAAAACTGTCAAACGTTAATTTTATTCCTCGAATAAAAGTTCTCTGGCGATGGAAAAATCAGCCTTTAGTCTTAATTTAAAGTAAGTCTGCAAAATTGCAATGTTGTTCGACTTTTTATTATTTTAATTTTTGTTATTAATCATAAGTTTAAGAAGTATTTTGTCATTAAATTTTTAAGTGCTAGGCTTTAGTTTTGTTATTATTAGGTGTGATCACTTAATTCTGAGATTGCTGGTAAACCTATAATTGGCGACTGTCAGACCGAGACTATTGTGATTTATAGTACTTAAGATTATACATAAAAAACTGTTGGTGTACCTTAATAAATAAGTAAGCGCATCACTTGCGAACGGCTGGATCGATTTGGCTATATAATATTTAAAAATGTTCGTAATAGTCCGAATTAGATTCTTACAGAAAGAAAGCTTCGAAAAACTTCCCGGAAAATTTTCAAAATCGGAAATAATTGACTGTGGTGTTTTGTATGATTTATTGAAATTAAGACAACGTCTGTCGGGTCAGCTGGGTTACCAATAAAACACTCCTGAATACCCTCTTTGTAATATCCTCTTTGTACCTTGTTCGTGTCTGTGTGTGTGTGTCGTTTGGGTCATCGAACAAACCGCCACGACTGAAATTGTTTTTTATTATAATCCTCTACAAGTTAAAGGAGAATTTATTTAATTCTCATTCAGCTAGACGAGCGCTAATAAATTACGCAAAAGATTAATCTAATGCACCGAGTCCGCCATGATTTATTATGGGGGCAACAGGTGAGCTAATAAGGGTTATTATTGGAAAAATATTACCGTTTAATTTGAAATGTATTGTTGCAAACATAGCTTGTGGTGCTTACAATGAAATACCTTAATCGAGGGATTTACGATATTTAAATTGTTGTATTTTTTTAGTCAAAATTTATTAAAGATGGAACAAACTAACTATTAAAATAAAAATATAATAACCTAACCTAGCTAAAACTAAAATATGGCGTCGAAAAATTCTTCCACTTTCAACTGGTAATATACTCAAGATACTGTCAATATTGCCTAGTTGTATGGCAATGCCTTTGGCCAAGGTTTTAGCCAGCCCTGTGGGTCACGGTAAGTGTCAACCAGCCGTTTGGAGATTTCGTTGAACAAACTATAGAGGTATGAGGAACAGGCTGTAAAATTCACTCATACTCTATACAAAAGGGAGGATCCTCCGACCAGACGGGTGTTGTGTCTCGCGGGCAACTGCCCTATGATTCATGTCGGATTGGTCGGGCCGTTGTATCTATGCTAGTTGCGCGGTAAACTCTGTTTGCGAGATGCAAGATTTTACGTGACATCAGTATGACGCGTTGTTCGCATGTGGCGTTATAGATATCGCTACAAAACCATGAGCACTTGGACCCCAAACGGCTCGAAAATATAGTTACCGATTATATTATTATACTTTCACCTCATGAGAATTTAAAGTAATATGTAGGTGTGTCACTTTTGCGATAAACTGGCAGTCATGTCAGTTCCACAAAAAGTCAAACACGAAGAAAGTACTTGGCAGTTGTTCCAAATTAGTGTTATGGTCCCACGAACTTCCCAAAATTAATATAGTAGAACAAAATCACCCTCATCATCAGCGTTAGCAGCAGTCCACTGCTAGACATAAGCCTATCCACCCGGACGCCATTCATCTTGATTCCAGCTGCTACCAGTCACCCAACGAAGATCTCCGCTCAAACGCAAAACAAAATGAAAAATAATAATAGGTGCTGCTGCTAACATACACACAAAGAATAGTCACTTAAACTAATATAAATTAACAATCATCCCATATTCCCCAAACCTAGAACTCACTTGCATATTCCACTTCCAACATCTGCAAACTGTGCCAGCTTCTAAATTGATCAGCGAACCAGAACAGTCCCCAGGTATGCTGCTCAATATTGTGTCAAGCCGAGCTCTGAATCCACACTACCGTGTCGTGTTATGCATTTAATAAAGCCGTAATACCTATGCTAATATCGTGTCACTTGGGCCACTGAGAAGGTGAGGCAGAATGTTTGGTTCGTGGGAATCTTGGTGCAATAGAGAACTATGTCTTGATGATGAGACCTAGAATTTCACGTATTTGGCCGGGGTATTAGCTCGGCCGCCCAAAGGTTTACCTCATCATCATTAAGCCGAAAGACGTCCACTGCTGAATATACCTTCCCCAAGGTTTTCCCAGTGATGTTGTTGTGTTATACCTTCATTTATAGACTAATCAGTAGGTACACGTTCGATCTCTAGTAGAAAAACGTTTTCGTCTGCAGCATGATACTTTATTTAAATTAAAAAGTCATCATTATGCTCTGCAGGCTCAATCGGCTTTCAGTGCGTTCACCTATCTATCTTCCTTGTACCCTAACACTTGATCCGGTTAACTCGTTGTTAGGTACGGTGACAAGTGAAACTACGGACTACCATTAGCACACTGTTTACTTTGACGTATAAGAACACCTGGTGGGGACTCAGCTCGCACACCCCTGTGCACACATACATAACATTTGGTAGTCCTAATTTTACACCCACACTGGACATACTGCGTTTCCTCATCACGCCACTAAACCCGCGAGCTCGCAATATCCCAACGTGCCTATTGGTGTTCACGTGCGACGGCTCACGTGGCCACTAACAATAACATAACTTTGATTAGCTATAGCTTCACCAAGTGTGCTACGAGCCTGCATTCTCATATGTATTGGATTGTGGCCTGCGTCATAGCAGCGGATGTATTTTATGTTCATCTCTTTGCATCATCTCTTTGCAAAATATAGGTTGTTGTAAAAATAGGCTTAAGTCACTGATAGAAGGGAATTTAACTCACAATATGTTATTACGTCACCAGTACCAACCGTTTATTTCTCTTTAAACCATTGGCCATGTTTATTGCTCTTTAAGACCAGTTCAGAGGATTCCCTGTCAAATCAACGTTCCAATCTTCATTAAATCCAAGTTCAAAAACATCGCTTATTACAAATCACAATAAAACCATCCACACTCCGCTGATTATAATTTTTCAACACAAAACAACAAAGAGTGAGCGTCAAACATTCCCATAGAGATCAGCCCGGGGCCCGAAGCCTAAACACGAAACACCAACTTTCTATTATTACTCTTCTTTATTTTATTATCAAAAATGTTTACGAGTCATTATACGAACTCCCGTCGTTTCGGGCCTTGATAAAGATAAATTTACTCAGCAATTGCTCCGATGATTAATGATCATGAACAACAACAGGTGAGCTTTTTATATTCCAGCCTCTAATCCTGCCTAGTTACCTACCTGTCCGTATTGTTTTAAATTCGGTCGGGAACGCGCCGCGCGCCGTCACTCAGGGCACCAGGGTGACGTCACTCAGGGCACCAGGGTGACGCGTCTGTACACTATGACATTTTTTTAATCTTTTCAGAAGTGAGATTGATTAAAAAATAATAATAATAATAATATAATAATAATAATAAGTTTATTCAAGAATTGTTTACAAAGATACACATAATTATTATCTTAGTGGCTATAATTTCTTGTCACTAATGAATTAGACATCTGTAGCCGAACTAGGCGAAAGCCTGTATTTCAGCTATCAGCGCCCAAACCCTCAAATAATAAACACTTAAAAATAGCCATCAAGTAGAGATGTAACATTTTGTAATTAACTAAAAATAACAAAATTAAATTCTAACTTAACTAAAACTATACAGAAACTAAAAAATAGCGTCGAAAAATAAAATAAAATAAATAAAATAAAATAAAATAAATTTAAAATAAATCTAAACATTTTGTAGATTAAAACATTTATATATTGAAAAACTGATAATAATAACATAATAATTTGATACAATAATATAATAACATGACCATTATAGGCAGTATTATTTTTAGAACTTGTCAAAAATAACAAAAAATAAATTAAATTACAAAAAAATAAAATAAATTAAAATCCAAAATAAATTTAAAATAAAAACTGAACAGTGTATGTATCCTCTCTTTGTGTGATATGATTATGTGTGTGTGAATGTAAGAGGGTGTGTGTTTGTGGTAAGTAACAAATCACTGTGGTATATGTAGTACCAATTCAGTCTCTTCGTAAGTAAGTTTTTGTAAATATTTTGTTACCTTTTCTTTACATTGTGTTTTCGTTAAGGGGTAAATATTTATTGCTCTATTTATATTATTATAGATGTAAGGTCCAATGAAGTTGATAAATCTTGAGCTAAATTTAGTTGTACTTATTTCGTTTCTGACACATACCTTATCTTTTCTTCGTTTTTGTAGGTTTAGCGGATTATAAGTTTGTTTGCTGTGTTGTAGGAGAGTAACATTAAGTAGGTATAGTTGTCTTACAGTCAGAACCTCACAATTATTATACAGTTGTGCAGTGGGGAAAAAGATCCGTTTAAAAGTACAAACTTTGAGTACTGCACGTTGGGCGATCTCAAGACTCTTTAAGGTGGTTTTTGAAGCCCCTCCCCAGGATGAAATGCAATAGGATAATAGCGATTGACAGAGAGCAAAATAGATCTGCTTCAGCAGTTGTGAATCAGCGACATGCCGTAAATTTTTAAAAATAAATATTAATTTGCGAATTCTTCCACATAGGAGTTTTATGTGTTCTTTAAACTTGAGACTGCTGTCAATTGTTACACCTAAATATTTAATCGTCTGCACCCGCTCCAGTGAAGGGCAGGAGCAGGTAGATCTCGATTGACATTCGTGTGAGACGATTTTCTGACTCCTAGCGACTCCGCTTACATTTCTAATGCCAAAACAGATAAATTTCGTCTTATCCACATTCAAAGTAAGAATGTTACTCTGCAGCCATTCCCTAACCAAATCAAAACCAAGCTGAGCAGCACTGAAAACCTCATCCCAGGTATTGGCCGCAAAACAGAGGGCAGTATCATCTGCGAAGGAGATTATTTCGCCCTGGGAGAGCTCTAGATTTGTGAGTTGGTTAATATATACCAGAAATAACGTGGGCCCCAAGATGCTGCCCTGCGGAACTCCATGTGTGATTGGGAGGCCATCACTTTTGTGTGCATCAAGTCGGACACATTGAGATCGCCCAGACAAATAGCTTTTGAAAAGCTTGTGCTGCGTGCCTCTGATTCCTAGTTTTTCCAGCTTATCCAGTAGGATGGAGACAGAAATCGTATCAAAAGCCTTTGCTAGGTCTAGGAATACAATGAGACATTTTTTCCTTCTATCTAGGTTTGAGCTAACATAATTGGTTAGTTTATTAACAGCCTGCTCAGTCGACATACCCTGCCGAAAGCCATATTGATTGTAGTATTTTTATATAGCTTATCCCTATTTCTTACACATCGCAGCAAACCTTGTGTCATCCAGGGTTTTATTATCTTGTGGCGTTTAGGAATAGTTATTTCTTTTGTATTGCTAGCAATTGCTTGTTGAATACATTTCGTAAAAGAGTTGAAGGAGGAGTTGGGATCTACGAAACTAGTAATGCGGGTGAAATCAATGTTTGTTAAATCTCGTTGTAGACCAATTTTGTCAGTTTTTATTGTTTTAGAGAACGCACGCAAATCGTGTATTGTTTCTGTTTTTGGCGGCGGATTGGGAATAAAAGGAATATTCGTTGTGTGAGGCGACTCGTTGGACTGGTTTCCGGGAAATTGTTCAGTTGTAACTTGTGGGGGATCTTAGACTCTTAGTAACGTTGTGCCAGACACGTGGCGTGCGTCATAGGTGGATGAAAGCTTAGGAATTACTGATGACGGAGGGGTGCGTTTAGGCGATCAGAAGGCTGTTGTTTTGATCTAAACTTTCTTTATTATTACTTTGAAAAGAAAGAAAAATTGGATAATTTAACTCGGGATCCCTTCTCTTCGCATAATATTCTTTTTCAAATCAAATCAAATCACTTTTATTTGTCAACACAGGTAAAGAAATACAGATCTTGAGTTTGGTGAACAGAACGCTATGTTTTCCTAATAATATACTTTAGCATAACTATTTTGGTATAATTTGTTTTGCCATAATAATACTTTGCCATTTTTTTTTTTTGGCAAACAGATTATTATGGCATAATAATCTTGAAGGCTAATTTGTTTTGGCATAAATAATAAATAAATAAAATAAAATAAAATTCGCATAATACTAAACTAAAGTACTTAAAATTAAAATTAAAGTATTCCCTTAAAAATTCAATATGTTGTGCTACTAGGCGACGTAGGATGCAAGAGCGAGCGAAGGGCACCCCGAGGTTCGGTTTGGTTAGGTTCCTTTAAACCCTGCAGACAGAAATAGGAGCCCCGCGAAACGGGGCTATGCTAAATTTATGCTTTAGAATGATATGCACATAATCATTATTATTATTTCATTATTATTTATTTATTATTTTTATTAGAGAAATTATGCTAAATGCTGTTATGCGAAAATATAATTAGGAGAAGCAAAAGTATGCCAAGTTATATTAGGTCTTAAAATTGTATGCAAACGGATAGGAAACCATTTAACTCGAATGAATGATACCTAAAACATTATAAATCTATAATTACGAGCACAAAACAGGAATACCTAGTTGGCAGCTGCTAATCGTGACCGTGATAAGATGCTTCCAGTCAGCATGATGCTGTGCTATAGAGTACCCACGGCATAGCGCTAATTTTCAGTAGTCACACGAAAGCGACGTACGGAAACCAATACAAAATGGAACGGACGGAATTTTAGTCAGATGAGTCCATTTCATAATGCCACAGCAATTCCCAACAGTCCCATCTAGGTCCAGCCCCCCAAATATTAACTATAATCGGGGGGCACGGCAGTGCCCCCGCCAAGTCGAGCAAAAAGCGGCACGGCCGTACCATCCTTTTCTCGAAGCAGTTCAAGCCATTTTCGACCCCCTATAACTTCGTTGTGGATAAAACTAGAGACCTGAATTTTCAGTAATCAAGCAGGTATTGTATAAACACGGTATATTTCAAATTTCATTCAATTTGAACCAGTAGTTTAAGAATTATAACTAGTCAAAGTTTCTTAATTTTGTCACTCACTGACTGACTGACCGATCATCAAAATTCTAAGGCACTTCTAGCAGACATAGAAGCTTCAAATTTAGAATACAATTAGTGTTTAGTGTATAAATCAAGGAAAAACTAAAATATTTTGCAATTTCGGTCCGCTTTTCTAGATACACAAACTGCACAAATAACTTTGTAATCCCATATAAATATATAGGATTACAAAGTTATATTTGCAGTTAATGAATCAGTGTACCTGTATAATTATGTACAATCTAATGGAATAATAGGTGTAGATAGGTACCTAGATATAATTATGTTCAAAGGTAACTTGTAAAATAGTCAATCAACGGATTATGTTCAAAGGTAAGTTTGGATTACCTATATTATTTGCCAACGATTTGGACGTTCTGACTGACCGATCATCAAAATTCTAAGGCACTTCTAGCAGACATAGAAGCTTCAAATTTAGAATACAATTAGTGTTTAGTGTATAAATCAAGGAAAAACTAAAATATTTTGCAATTTCGGTCCGCTTTTCTAGATACACAAACTGCACAAATAACTTTGTAATCCCATATAAATATATAGGATTACAAAGTTACATTTGCAGTTAATGAATCAGTGTACCTGTATAATTATGTACAATCTAATGGAATAATAGGTGTAGATAGGTACCTAGATATCTGGGGGCACGGCAGTGCCCCCGCCAATTCGAGCAAAAAGCGGCACGGCCGTACCATCCTTTTCTCGAAGCAGTTCAGGACATTTTCGACCCCCTATAACTTCGTTGTGGATAAAACTAGAGACCTGAATTTTCAGTAATCAAGCAGGTATTGTATAAACACGGTATATTTCAAATTTCATTCAACTTGAACCAGTAGTTTAAGAATTATAACTAGTCAAAGTTTCTTAATTTTGGCACTCACTGACTGACTGACCGATCATCAAAACTCTAAGGCACTTCTAGCAGACATAGAAGCTTCAAATTTAGAACACAATTAGCGTTTAGTGTATAAATCAAGGAAAAACTAAAATATTTTGCAATTTCGTTCCACTTTTCTAGATACACCAACTGCATAAATAACTTTGTAATCCCATATAAATATATAGAATTACAAAGTTACATTTGCAGTTAATGAATCAGTGTACCTGAACGAAGTCGCTTCCCGCTGTCTGTCTGTCCCTATGGATGATTGCGCAACGGATTTTGATGCAGTTTTTTTAATAGATAGAATGATTCAAAAGGAAGGTTTATTTGTATAATACATGCATAATATAGTAGAGAAACACTGATAATTTTAGAGGTTTCTAATGTGATGTCGTAAATAAACAGATTTTCTTGCGCTTATATTGCAAAAGCTAGCTGAACCCTACGAGATAGATCAAAATAATGTACTACAGTATTGCACACCTTAAAAAGGTCTACAAAAAAGTCCGCGATGGTATATGTCTATCTGTTAGGGATAACCCACAATAACCATTTTTTATCCTTTACTTTTTACGAGAAATAGTGGCTTGTTTACGAAGCGATTTTAAGCAATACAGCATTAATCTATATCCAATTATACATTGTGCATTTACTATAGATCAATTTGGCCCTTTGAAGCATGTAATTTAAATGAATTTTTTTGAAGATATTACAGATTTAAAAAGTAAGGAAATTGCGGTTGCGCTGGTGAGTTTACCTTAGGCAACGACAGGATAATACGGTTAAGTAGTCACGACCTCTCATCGTTTGGGGTGGGGTGTACCTCGAGCTCAGCAACTCCCCTAAATATTTTGGTATTACCCTGGACAGGTCTTTAACATTCAGCAAAAACTGCAAAAATATCAAGCAGAAGGTGCACACTCGCAACAGTCTTCTTCGTCGACTGGTCTCATCGAAATGGGGTGCTTCGCCTGAAGTTATGCAGACTACTGGACTGGCGCTATCTTTTTCTGCGGGAGAATTCGCGTGCCCCGTGTGGAGCCGTTCTGCCCATGCAAAGCTGGTACTTAATATCGTGTCCTGCGTGTCCTGTCAGCTGCACGTTACAGGAACTGATGGACGCTGGTGAAGTCGCCAAACAAGTAGCCGAATTCTGGGCCAAGTCCATTTAGATTGCTATCGACACGCTAAGAAGAAGAATAAGGTCAACTACGAGATGCCATAGTCAAAAAACAAAAACGCGCTTCGCCCTATTAGCACTTTAAGATTAGCAGCGATCGCACGCGTTTATCGGAGCTCTCTAGCGAGGAAAATAACAATTATCCATATTAATGCTATAAATTCGAAAGTAACTCTGTCTGTCTGTCTGTATGTTACCTTTTCACGCCTAAACCACTGAACGGATTTCGATAAAATTTGGCAGAGAGATAGATTGCATCCCGGGGAAGGACTTGCGGTAGTTTTTTTATCGAGCGAAGAAGCGGGCGGAAGCTAGTATATAATATAATGGAATAATAGGTGTAGATAGGTACCTAGATATAATTATGTTCAAAGGTAACTTGTAAAATGGTCAACGGATTATGTTAAAAATAAAAAGTTAAAAAGGTACCGGAAAGGAAAAAAAGTAGGACTATCTACAAAAAGAAGTGAGATGCCATCAAAAACATACCTTGTAAAAAAAGCCAAGTCTCGCAACTCAGTTCTTCTACCGTAAAAAGTTGTGAGATCCATGAAATACCAAGTCGGTTAATTTATTCACTCCCTACTTAAGGAACCTTCTGTCTTAAGTTATTACATAATTAGCTAACCTAACAACATCTTGTAGTGACCATCAATATTAAAAATCTTCTATGTTTTAAATAAATAAATTGACTTGGCTATCGCCATCGCATGAAAACACAATGTATCTCACAGTGCGATTGCCAAGTCAATCTGTTTATTTAAAACACAAAAGATTTCTAACATTGATGGTCACTACAAGATGTTGTTAGGTTAGCTAATTATGTAATAACTTAAGACAGAAGGTTCCTTAAGTAGGGAGTGAATAAATTAACCGACTTGGTATTTCATGGATCTCACAACTTTTTACGGTAGAAGAACTGAGTTGCGAGACTTGGCTTTTTTTACAAGGTATGTTTTTGATGGCATCTACTTTACTTCAAGTCAAAATCCTTACAAAACGCCATGGCAAGGCCTGCGACAGTGCACAGCCAGGAATAGAATGTTAACGCGGGTGTGTGATGTGCCAATGAATAAACGATTCCGGTCGGTTTATGCGATACCCCTGTGTTATGGCCCCCATGGCTCTCACTCGCTTTATAAACATGCACGTTATTTTGTTGTTACGGGCTCTGGAGCAGACTTATGGTATTAAGGGGGCCTTTATTGAAATTATTTAGCCTAATGTTATGGGCGATAGGAAAAATTGAATGGTCGTTGAGTATAATCACGGGTGTGTGATAAGAGCCTGTTGAAGGGTCGTTGTTGATTCAATTTTAATGTAAAGAGTAGGTATTATTTTAGGTTTTTTTTTTTTTACCTCTGCAGGGCAAAGGCCTCCCTTTCTCTTTTCCACTCCGTCCTGAGCTAGGGTGGACCACTTCTGTCTGTGGCGCGCAACTCATGATGATCTAGCGATTGATAGGTTCTCTGCGCTATTATAATGGATACCTCTCACTGCAGTCTAGATAAAGTGATATTTTAACAACGGTAACGTTGATGGAATTGACAAAAATTTATGAAAGTGACATAAGCTACCGAAAAGCCTAATTGCGAACACACTATCAAATAGAGTGATTCGGGATAGCGTTCATTCGGAATAGCGTGATTCGGGATAGCGTCCATTCGGAATAGAGTGATTCGGGATAGGGGAGTTGGGGGAATTGGGAGTCACTTAAGGAAAACTCGTTATTGTAATCACTAATGATCTGCCTTATAATTTGTTCATATTTATATAACTTTAAAAACTAATCAGGTATCGAGTTACAAAAATATTTTTTGGCAAACATTACCATAAACGTAATTTGTATGCTTTTCTTTTTTTCCTTTCGTTTCTTAGCTTTTTCTTCAAATACCGTTTTCAGAGGTATTTCAGTAAGAATTTCTGATCGTTGTGTTCTTTTTCCTTTGCCTTTACCTTTTCCAATGCAAGGCAGAGGTGTTAGTTGCAGTCCAAGTCACTTTAGAGGTCTTTCTTGTCCAGTTCCTTGGCATCTGAAATGAACAAAAAAGTTTTATCATAGTAAAAGTCGAAGCGGGGAATGGGGGTCAATTGAATCTCATTACCCCAATGACGGTTTGTGTGCTAGATTTGAATTATTACACAAAAAACATCAGAAAATATATTAACTTGCATTCATAAACATAAGTTTAGTTCCAGTACTACACTTTAAGATTATTTTATACGCAAAATTAACAAATAAAGGTACTCACGTTTTCGATATAAATTTCGGAAATTTTACAACGGCCCCTCTCCTGTGACACGTATGTCGCTCCCGGTGATGCGAGCGTGACTAGCGGGCGCGCGTATTGGTCAGTGCGGGAGGGATGCAGAGCTAAACCCCGTGCGACATAGCCGTATTCTGTAATGCTTTAGGTTCAACTCATTTTGAATTGACCCTCATTGCCCACTGACTCCCATTCCCCCCGGCTCCCCTAGCATTCATTCGGAATAGCGTTCATTCGGGATAGAGTGATTTGGGATACTTAGCGTTCATTCGGGATAGAGTGATTTGAGATTTCTAGTTTCGGCCTAACGTATAAGAGTCCAATCTGAATCATATTGCATATATATAGCTGTTCGAAGAACTGGTCTGCTCAACAACGTAAATAACTACCTAACTGTCAAAATTAAAGCCATTGCTACTGTTAGTGTGTTACGCAATTACCCCACTGTTGAAAGATATTGTAGAAATACGAAATGATTTGAAAGCGATTGCCAAGCTTCAGCTTAACTAACTAAATTAAATTAGGGTTTAAAGGATCAACTCGAGCCATTCAGTAGGTATTCTTTGTATGAAACTCCCTACTGCAATGCACACTAATCGGAATCGTAACGTGATCAGTTCGCCTCGGGACAAGCTCACTAACCGCGGTGCAGTGACGACTCGTTGTCCCCGCGCTTACGGCTCGTTGTCCCCGCGCTTACGGCTCGTCGTCCCCGCGCTTACGTCTGTCTGTACCCGAGATTACGTCTCTTCGTCCACCCTTGTCCCTCTCACCCCTCCGGCCTGCCTGCTACACCATCAACCAGCGATCGGCGAGCCGTAAGCACGGCGTCGCCTAGCCGTAGCCGAGTCGACGTATCGGACCTTCTCATCCGCTTTGGTTACGTGCTTACGATAAGTGGACGCCTGTTTGACGGCTAGGCGAAAGGCGATACGGTGCCGATCCCTTTCCGATTTGATACCTTTACAACCACTGTAAGAAAACTGTTGACGAAATTGGTGATGATCCTACTGCATACATATACAATTAAACAGCTTTCCCCCATGGCTTAAGTAGGCAGAAACAATAGAACACCACGTGCTATGACCGCACTCGTTTGCTTTAGTGAAATCACTGTTCCCCATTCTTTATTACTCAAGATAAACTAGCTTGCAATAGTCATAAGTTTCTATCTCATTTTGATCTAAACAATAGTATTTTGCACAAAGTGAACGTCTAGAGGACGTAGCCTCGCTGAAATAGGTTATGTAAATGCAAAGAATATAAGTTCATATCAACATCGGCGATGCAAGCCGCCAGGTTGCGGAGGAAACATACTGGTGCATATTGTGCGGAGAAACGCGGTGACAATTGGCATAGTGTAAGTGAAAGTCAATTATTTACCGCCTTTTTTTTCGGATGAGAAATCATCAAATGACCCCTCCCGCTCTGGGTGGAGCGGAAGGGAGTGCCAGACTCTTACTGACTAAAACCCACCCATGTTCCTTCCTTAGCCCTTTATGTTCCGGGCCAGCGGTAACCCTTTCGGACAATCCCGCTGACCATTATTTTCCGCCTCAATTTCTCAATTAGACTTCCTTGAAAATCCTGGTAATATTTTTGGCATTAGTCTTTATTTATTACTAGCAGCGCCCCGCAGTTTCACCCGCGTAAGTTTCGATCCGTGGGAATATCAGGATAAAAAGTATCCTATGTGTTAATCCAAGAAATGGTCTATCTATTTGCAAAATTTTCATCCAAATCTATTTAACGGTTTACTCGTGATTGAGTAACAAACATCCAAACATCTTCACAAACTTTCACATTTATAATTTTATAGTAGGAAGGAGGGTAGGATAGACTAGGTTTATAGTTTTTACAGGGTGGCAGAGATATCACCACCATCATTGGATTCAGTACATAATTCTGAAGCCTTGAAACTTTTCGTCGGTTATAAAAAAATAAATTTGCTCTTCCATACATTTTGACCTCGAAGGTCTACTAGTCTTGTCTTGTACATTATACTTGTCTATGAAACAGAACACTTTTTTTATCATAATCAGCCTATAATGTTCCCAAAGCTGGGACACAGGCCTCCTCTCGGTGAGAGGGAGTGAGCCGTAATCCACCACGCGGGCCTAGTACGGATTGGCAGATGGCACATGTCTTCGAACTTTTGGTTCTAGGACATGCCGGTTTCCTCACGATGTTTTCCTTCACCGTTTTGAGAGCAGTGGTGATGAAATAATTTACACAAAGTAAAGCGCCTGTCTGGGTTCGAAGCTACGACCTACAACTCGTAAGTCGCGGTCGTTACTACTTGGCCACCACTGCTCTCGCTCTCTTTTTTTTGATAACCGACGAAAAATGTCTAAGCTAAATCATGAAGTCTAGAATAATGAGCTAAATCATGAAGTCTAGAATAATGAGCTAAATTCATGGTTTCCGTTAGCGCCTCGATGACCACCCGGTATGTAAATAGCACTAATAACAATATTTTTGTGGATACTACTTTGAGGGAGGCATACCTATGCCTAGCAGTGAACGTCTTTCGACTGAATGTTACTACTATTCTGATAATGCTAAACTCGTAGTTAGGTTCTGACCGGACGCAATTTACATTCCGTTCGACACACTCAGAATAGGAGACACACGCCCATATTTTTATGAAAATAACTCAAAGTATGAGATGAGAAGATGAGTCGGTTCCTATAAAACTTCATGTGGCCAACCAGGATACTAAAACAAACATGCATATTACTAACAAAAACCCCAATTACACGTTACTCTATCTGGGAATCAAACCCAAGTTTATTAGCCTGGCGGTAACGAGACGACCTCTATAAAACACGAGTCAAAACATAATTTATGTAAAGTTAGTACAAAGGGCCAACCTTGCTGCGCCTACATATTTGAATAAACCAAGCTCTTTCATTATACATAGGTAGGTAATACCTTCGCGTACGCAAATTAACGACAAATGTTCTTGTACTGAATTGCTGTATTGATCGGGGGGCACGGCAGTGCCCCCGCCAAGTCGAGCAAAAAGCGGCACGGCCGTACCATCCTTTTCTCGAAGCAGTTCAAGCCATTTTCGACCCCCTATAACTTCGTTGTGGATAAAACTAGAGACCTGAATTTTCAGTAATCAAGCAGGTATTGTATAAACACGGTATATTTCAAATTTCATTCAATTTGAACCAGTAGTTTAAGAATTATAACTAGTCAAAGTTTCTTAATTTTGTCACTCACTGACTGACTGACCGATCATCAAAATTCTAAGGCACTTCTAGCAGACATAGAAGCTTCAAATTTAGAATACAATTAGTGTTTAGTGTATAAATCAAGGAAAAACTAAAATATTTTGCAATTTCGGTCCGCTTTTCTAGATACACAAACTGCACAAATAACTTTGTAATCCCATATAAATATATAGGATTACAAAGTTATATTTGCAGTTAATGAATCAGTGTACCTGTATAATTATGTACAATCTAATGGAATAATAGGTGTAGATAGGTACCTAGATATAATTATGTTCAAAGGTAACTTGTAAAATAGTCAATCAACGGATTATGTTCAAAGGTAAGTTTGGATTACCTATATTATTTGCCAACGATTTGGACGTTCTGACTGACCGATCATCAAAATTCTAAGGCACTTCTAGCAGACATAGAAGCTTCAAATTTAGAATACAATTAGTGTTTAGTGTATAAATCAAGGAAAAACTAAAATATTTTGCAATTTCGGTCCGCTTTTCTAGATACACAAACTGCACAAATAACTTTGTAATCCCATATAAATATATAGGATTACAAAGTTACATTTGCAGTTAATGAATCAGTGTACCTGTATAATTATGTACAATCTAATGGAATAATAGGTGTAGATAGGTACCTAGATATCTGGGGGCACGGCAGTGCCCCCGCCAATTCGAGCAAAAAGCGGCACGGCCGTACCATCCTTTTCTCGAAGCAGTTCAGGACATTTTCGACCCCCTATAACTTCGTTGTGGATAAAACTAGAGACCTGAATTTTCAGTAATCAAGCAGGTATTGTATAAACACGGTATATTTCAAATTTCATTCAACTTGAACCAGTAGTTTAAGAATTATAACTAGTCAAAGTTTCTTAATTTTGGCACTCACTGACTGACTGACCGATCATCAAAACTCTAAGGCACTTCTAGCAGACATAGAAGCTTCAAATTTAGAACACAATTAGCGTTTAGTGTATAAATCAAGGAAAAACTAAAATATTTTGCAATTTCGTTCCACTTTTCTAGATACACCAACTGCATAAATAACTTTGTAATCCCATATAAATATATAGAATTACAAAGTTACATTTGCAGTTAATGAATCAGTGTACCTGAACGAAGTCGCTTCCCGCTGTCTGTCTGTCCCTATGGATGATTGCGCAACGGATTTTGATGCAGTTTTTTTAATAGATAGAATGATTCAAAAGGAAGGTTTATTTGTATAATACATGCATAATATAGTAGAGAAACACTGATAATTTTAGAGGTTTCTAATGTGATGTCGTAAATAAACAGATTTTCTTGCGCTTATATTGCAAAAGCTAGCTGAACCCTACGAGATAGATCAAAATAATGTACTACAGTATTGCACACCTTAAAAAGGTCTACAAAAAAGTCCGCGATGGTATATGTCTATCTGTTAGGGATAACCCACAATAACCATTTTTTATCCTTTACTTTTTACGAGAAATAGTGGCTTGTTTACGAAGCGATTTTAAGCAATACAGCATTAATCTATATCCAATTATACATTGTGCATTTACTATAGATCAATTTGGCCCTTTGAAGCATGTAATTTAAATGAATTTTTTTGAAGATATTACAGATTTAAAAAGTAAGGAAATTGCGGTTGCGCTGGTGAGTTTACCTTAGGCAACGACAGGATAATACGGTTAAGTAGTCACGACCTCTCATCGTTTGGGGTGGGGTGTACCTCGAGCTCAGCAACTCCCCTAAATATTTTGGTATTACCCTGGACAGGTCTTTAACATTCAGCAAAAACTGCAAAAATATCAAGCAGAAGGTGCACACTCGCAACAGTCTTCTTCGTCGACTGGTCTCATCGAAATGGGGTGCTTCGCCTGAAGTTATGCAGACTACTGGACTGGCGCTATCTTTTTCTGCGGGAGAATTCGCGTGCCCCGTGTGGAGCCGTTCTGCCCATGCAAAGCTGGTACTTAATATCGTGTCCTGCGTGTCCTGTCAGCTGCACGTTACAGGAACTGATGGACGCTGGTGAAGTCGCCAAACAAGTAGCCGAATTCTGGGCCAAGTCCATTTAGATTGCTATCGACACGCTAAGAAGAAGAATAAGGTCAACTACGAGATGCCATAGTCAAAAAACAAAAACGCGCTTCGCCCTATTAGCACTTTAAGATTAGCAGCGATCGCACGCGTTTATCGGAGCTCTCTAGCGAGGAAAATAACAATTATCCATATTAATGCTATAAATTCGAAAGTAACTCTGTCTGTCTGTCTGTATGTTACCTTTTCACGCCTAAACCACTGAACGGATTTCGATAAAATTTGGCAGAGAGATAGATTGCATCCCGGGGAAGGACTTGCGGTAGTTTTTTTATCGAGCGAAGAAGCGGGCGGAAGCTAGTATATAATATAATGGAATAATAGGTGTAGATAGGTACCTAGATATAATTATGTTCAAAGGTAACTTGTAAAATGGTCAACGGATTATGTTAAAAATAAAAAGTTAAAAAGGTACCGGAAAGGAAAAAAAGTAGGACTATCTACAAAAAGAAGTGAGATGCCATCAAAAACATACCTTGTAAAAAAAGCCAAGTCTCGCAACTCAGTTCTTCTACCGTAAAAAGTTGTGAGATCCATGAAATACCAAGTCGGTTAATTTATTCACTCCCTACTTAAGGAACCTTCTGTCTTAAGTTATTACATAATTAGCTAACCTAACAACATCTTGTAGTGACCATCAATATTAAAAATCTTCTATGTTTTAAATAAATAAATTGACTTGGCTATCGCCATCGCATGAAAACACAATGTATCTCACAGTGCGATTGCCAAGTCAATCTGTTTATTTAAAACACAAAAGATTTCTAACATTGATGGTCACTACAAGATGTTGTTAGGTTAGCTAATTATGTAATAACTTAAGACAGAAGGTTCCTTAAGTAGGGAGTGAATAAATTAACCGACTTGGTATTTCATGGATCTCACAACTTTTTACGGTAGAAGAACTGAGTTGCGAGACTTGGCTTTTTTTACAAGGTATGTTTTTGATGGCATCACTTTGTCTTTACACGAATAAATAGGATTGGGATAAACTTGATAACTAACGTTGTTTATTTTAAACTAGCTTGTGCCCGCTGTTTAGAAATTATCCCGCGGGAATATACTACCGAGATAAAATGAATCATAATTATGTCATAAGCCAGGTTATGGTCTGTGTACCATCTATCGGGTGACAGACAGGCAGAGTAGGGAACTTTCGCATTTTTAATATTATAATAGAAGGATGGATGACAAAGTCAACGTCGCTTGCTTGCTGCCCACGTGTTCTTTTTTAGAATAAATAAAGAATCTCTAACCCCAAGTCCCGAAAACCAGTTTTTCCGAAGAAAAAAAACATTGTGAAATCTCAAGATATTTTTTTCAACGGAAGATCTTCCTAGACTTTAGACGATCACGGCAAGAAAGAGAGACTGTGCTTACCAAACACTACTATTGTACGACTGCAAGAGTTGTCATCAGGTACCTACCTATGGTCTGTTCTAAGAATACCTAACTGATGAAAATGTTGACGAATGGCTCAGAAAACGTTCCTGTGGATGCCAATGTGTAGTGCCACTTACAAACTGAGTGCTTGGATTTGTTTATTCGAATAATAATATCTTTAATCATCAAGTAACATGACTTAGTTGTGTTAGTAGGTAATATTCCTTACCCTTATGTTAGTACTCCTACTCTAATCACTTAGCCTAAAACCAATGAATACATGTGAGTCACTGACATACGCCTAACACCGACGTGGACAGCTTTTTTTTTTTGCTGATGGGAAATCATCAAATGACCCTCCCTCTCTGGGTGGAGCGGAAGGGAGTGTCAGACTCTTACTGGCTAAAACCCACCCGTGTTCCTTCCTTAGCCCTTTATGTTCCGGGCCAGCGGTAACCCTTTCGGACAATCCCGCTGACCCGGCAGGCTTCGGCCCTAAGGGGCCCCTCCTCGATGCTGACATCTCTTTGAGGCGCACGTGGAACACGTGAGGTGGACAGCTTGCAGCAGCGACTTACATATAAACAATCGAGTCTGCTCACTACACAGCGCAAAATAGAAAAGGTTGGGTCTGGACCGCACGCGGCGCACCAGGGAAGCGCAACTTTTCTCATCGTTGTATAAAAACAGTCGACTCGACCAAAACCCGAAATTCTAATTTAAAATTACCTTAAATATGTTTTTCATTTGACAATTGAGGTTCATTTTATATAACCTCAATTTTCGTCGATGTTTTTTCAATTACAATTTAAGAATGTAATTCAAGCAATTATTGTTGTAAAACGTGGTGAGATAAAGTTGAAACCTTCAAAATATACATAGATGAATGTGTTACTGATTCCTTTTAGTGAGTGATTGCGTAAAAATCTAACCATAACAGGGTTTCTTTATAGTACCATCAGATATTTTTGGAACGGAAATTACCAAGGAGCTGCCACAACTTTGCCCCCGTATATGGCTGTCCTTCAGCTCGGCACTTGTGCCGCGGCGTCTCTTGGCAAAGCACCACTATAGTTCTTCTCAAATTGTGATTTATTCGCGACAAATGTCGAAATAAACCGTCGCCGCCGTTTTATATTGCAGCCCCGTGTGCGCCTTTTATTTACATCGCACTTATAAAGATTCGACCGTTTGTAGGCCACCGCGAGGTGAGGAAATATCTACACTTTCTATAGTATCTAGAATTGTTACTGCGTAAATAACTAAATAAATGAAAATCTGACAAGAGGCGTTTAAGTTTCATACCGACATTATGAAAGTGAAAAGTTTGAAATAAATAAGAAATGTTAATCAGACACAAGGTAAAATCATTATTTTTTAGATTAAATTAAATAAAAATACATTACATTTGTTTGTGTGTTTAATATTCTAAATTCTGGTATATTAATCGTCTATAAGAGTGTAAATATTATTTCAGAATAGAATTTGAAATGGTTCCCGTTTTAACTGAGGGTATTGTAAAAGGTACCAATCCTGCATTTTATTTGCATTGACTTGAATTTTTACGGTCACGGCGTAATAAAAATTTTAAAGCACATTTTATTTCTCATAAAAATTGACTTTTGCTGTTCATTATTTCCGAACAATGAAATTACAAGCCTGACTGGATTATTTTTTTTCGTAAATTGGTAAAATATAAAAATCTTTTTGTAAATATTTTCCTGTCCATGTCTCTTATGCCTGAAATACTTGTATTTAATTAAATATAGGTATAACGGTGCAGAATAGCCTTTATCAGAAGTGGTCATCGTATTATGTGTGGTTCAGTGGCTTGAATAATCATCAGGATTGTGCCGAAACATAGCAGTTGTCCGTGGACGTGGTACGACAGCAGCACAGACTAAGAAGAGAAGCAGCTCCCTGACATGTTCGGTCGTCAGAAGACAGCCGCCGCCACAGAGCATGTAACCTTTCACGCAACCATCGATGCGACGCTCTGAGTGACATTACGGTAAAGGTAGCAGCAGGACACCGTGTGGTTTTAGTCAGTAACAGTCTGACAGACCCCAGGGTGGTGGACATCCATGAGGATTTCCACACGATAAAAAAAAAAGGTAATTAGCCAGTGTCAGTCTTATCCGATCTTTTCGATGGTCCCAGTAACTTCGTAACAAAACTGGACAGCGTCACTTGCTACGGCTAAGTATAGATTCATTCAACGTCTCTTGTTAGATTTTATAGGATCTGCATAATCTCAAACCCTCTACCATTATAGTCCTCCATATGCAGTCGATCTTATAAAGCACAAACAATTTTTTTTTTTTCAAAAATGTTTACCACATACTAAACATTAATTTATGACCAAACTTTTCAATTTTGGTATACCCAGTGTCACTCTCACAATCGAATCTAACGGCACCTCTCAAGCTGAAATCGATCAAGCCGCTTAGGCTACAGAGTATTCCAAAGAAATATAAATACATACATATATCTACATAAACTCGAAAAACATAACCCTCATTCTGGCGCAGTCGGGTAAATATTCGTACAAACACTATTCTATCCCGTTTATTTCACATACCCAGCACGGAATTACCCGTTGATAGTATAAACCGTTAATATCACAAACATTGTGTGCCGTATCCTGCCCCAATTATGGGCAGCATCGCGCTCATATATATTTCAGTATTTACTCGCGGGGAAACAAAGCGGATTTCCCTAGAATAAAGCTAATAATACCGAAGTATCGGGGAGAAGTGCGTGGAAGAAGCGGTGAGCGGATTTTAGGAGTAAAGGCTCCTACAAAGGCACCGCAAGTCGCGCAACGAGCGGTGCCCTTGTGTCGCGCGCGATTCGCGTCGCGTGTCGCGCCTGTTTGTAGGAGCCTTATAGGAATTTGGGCAGTAGTATATATGTTCTTTCCTAAGAAGATGAAAATATATACATTGGATAAACTTCTAACCCATACTAATATTATAAATGCGAAAGTGTGTCTGTCTGTTACCTCTACACGCTTAAACCGCTGAACCGATTTTAGATGAAATTTGGTATACAGATAGTTTGAGTCCCCGAAAAGGACATAGGATAGTTTTTATCCCGATATGCCCACAAGATCGACACTTATGAGGGTGAAACCGCGGGGCGCTGCTAGTACTAAATAAACTATTAAAATAAAATCATAATATCCTAACCTAACTAAAACTGTTAACAAACTAAAATATGGCGTCAAAAAAATCCTCCGCATCGTTGTCGACTGGTAATGTCGCCTTTGCGACATTGCCACACTGGCGGCATTGCCACGTTGTATGGCATTGCTTAGCCTCTGGCCAAGGTAAAAGCCAACCAGGCAGCCGTTTGGAGATGTCTTGTCATATTTGTTTAATCTGATGTCTACTTTTGAAAGGACCATCTTTTTTTTCTATAAGTTATAATAATTATTTTTCGTAAGGAAACTTAGTAAAATAAATTATCAACCGGAACGTACGTACCTACTTTCGTGACATGTGCGTTTATAAACGTCTCGTATTCGTTTTTGGTTGTTTGAATTATATCAATTTAATTATTTCAGGCTAGTCAAGGCTAATAGGGGCAAGTTGTAAAAATATTTTTATCAAAATCGTTTTTTTTTTTTTTGTAAAAAAGTTTTTATTTTTCACTTTTTAGTTGTACCTAACCCACACAAATTCATATAACACTACTTGCTTTGCGAATATCAGTGACAGGAAGCTATTAAAACATCATCAATATAAACTAAGTAGAAAAAAATCGTATTATTGAAGCTAATTCAAAAACTACCCAAAAAAAAAATGCATAAAATGTATATGGGACCCTTGAAGCATACCTTATACATTAAAAAATGAGAGAATTTTTAGATTAGAGGTACTGCAATAACAACTTTAACAGAAATGATGGTGTACCCGTATACTGAACCTTTAGAGGGTACAGGCGTGATGTTATGTTGTATGAATGCTTAAACAATGCATACATATGCGATAGTAGCAATCGCGGTTGATTTGCTGGCATTTATTGAAGAGTTCCATTGTCTGTCTCCGAAACCCATCATCAGATCTTTACAAAATTAAATGGGACTATTCCAGAATAAACATCATTCGAACAAAAAACAAAATTGCAAACCGGTCTATATATGACGGAGTTATGCCCGAACATATATTAAAAAATATATATATAAACATCCGAATTGAGAACTTCCTCCTTTTTAGAAGTCGGTTAAAAATAGCCATAAAGCTCCGTTACCCCAAGCTTTGAAGTTAGATAAATTTTTATATGCAAGTCTTAATTCGTGGGTTTACGTTATATATTTTTTAACCATGGAGCACCCGCCCGCTTCCTCCAGTCCCTCGACCCCCACGGACCTCCCAGTCGTCAATCCCGAGCGCCCGAGGCGAGGACTCGTTGTTAACTATGACAAACACAATTACCAACTACACACAACACAGCTCACCACTACACACAACGCAGCTTACCAATACACACAACACAGCTCACCACTACACACATAACGCAGGACATCACTTACAAGAGCTACAAGTGATTACGGGCACTATCTTCCATTGATGAGACCCTGGTTTGTAGTTAGATCTGGTTGGGATGTTGTATACTCTTGTCGGAAATATTTTTAGGTCTTTGAGGGTTAATAGTCAACTTTTGTTGTTAAGTTGGTATTTCAAGTATATGGCACGAAAATATTGAGAGTGGGGGGGTGTAAAGGAAAAAATTGAAAGAAAAAAGTAGGCAAGGTTTTGTCCTTCAATATACTCGTACCTACATCGTTAAACGAGCACCAAACCTATCAGATTGCATCAACACAATTCTTTGCACATGCACTCCAAAACGGCAGTTTGAGAACATTCATTGAACAAACCCGACGAATGCATAACCTCCTCCTTTTTGGGGTCGGTTCAAAAAACAAGTTCCTACCCACAACTCCTTCGCCACACATCTACCTATGTATAACCTCACTAATAATATTACCCGAAAACGTTCCATATCACAACTATATGAGGAGTACACCGGCGGAATGCCGAGCAGCCGGAATGATGCGGGAAGAAAATAATGTATACGCCCAATTAGTCTAACGTACGGTTATCCCGGTCCATTCGGTACATAGCAATGAGCTGTCCGTTACTTTATTTGCCCAGTTCTGATGATGAATATGTTTGGGGCAGATTGGGGGAATTGCAATGGTTGAAGGATTAATAGAATCATTGTGTTATGAAAAAAACACAAGAGGAGTGGAGTGTGTGGAGTTTTTATTAACTCCATTTTTAAATGAATTGAATCAAAAGAGGTTTTTTTGTTATCTTTAGATCAGCAGGTTCTTGATTGCTCATCAAGACCATTGTTCGTCTTTTCTTGTGTCTTTCTTGAATCCTAAAAATTGCGCAATACTAAAATGTTCAGTAACAGCTTTTTGTTTCTCACGTCAACCTGTATTTTTCAGGCCTCCGAATATTATTATCATTTCGACGCAAATATCCAAACAGCCCTAAAGAAAGACAGCCTTTCCATCAAAACTAAATCCTAAGCGAAACATTAGCGACACAACAAACCCAGCTAGTCGGCCAAACGTCCGAACACACGTAATCCGCTAACCCCCAAATAAATAACGCATAAAGGTGGGATCGTGACGGGCGGCCACATTCCTCATAATCCTGGGTTATCTTTATGAAAACTATCCGCTGTCTGCCATCAGTATGCTGTGGTCGACGCCAACCAATCCGTCAGCGGCGTGGCACGTGATGCGAATCGCTTCGTGGGACAACGAGGTAGGGAGAATGGAAATGCTAAAATTTTGTGTTCTGATAATATGAGTACTTCGTTGACTAAGCGTTCGTCCAGTGTATCAAGGGTAGTCAGCCACCCAACCCGCTGACTGGCTCATCTTTTTCCTGAAACAATATTTTCCTACTCTTCGTCACAAGGAAGACATGAGAAAAAGTAGATAACCATCAATCCGTATTACTTTATAGTATAAAAGTTACAGAAATGTAAATAAAACATAGTAAATTCAATTAATTGATACGCCAAGCAAACACCACTTATGCTGTTAAGAGAGTATTACCTATTTACAGTTGGTGAACGTAGGCGTCTCAAAGAACCAATTTTTTATAACGGGCCAGAATATCGACATGATTGCCTACAATTTGCAATTTACTGGAATTTATTTTACACACATTTCACAGGCTGTCTTGGGAGTTTGAATAATTTGAAAATATTGTGAAAAAATGCTTATTTGGCCAAACTCACAGACACGGAACCACTTCCAGTAATATATTCAGTGTGTACATCTGCGCTGTTATGAAATGTTACGAACACAATCGTTATGCTTCGCTATTGACTTAGATTCAATGACGTCATTGGCTGGACATGCCAGCCTTTCGCTACATCTACCAATGTACACTTTATTTGCTTTCAGCTTTCAGGATCCGTAACAAAAAAATAATACAAAAAAATAGCTTGTTTTGATAAATCGTTTATTTTTTTAGTTTACGACTGACAAGCAGCTGTCGACGAACATGCGGGTTGCCTCATCTTAAGGTGCCACTAGTCGATATTTTTTTTTATTCCAAATTTCGGGAGAGTATTACTCCACTGTTTGTTGACATTGTGCATCCAAAATTAAACATGATATCGTTTTGACTTATTATTAATTTGTGTAAAATAAAAACCCATTAAAAAGTTATAAGCCAACAAAGATTCGTTTTTCTTGCTATTTCTTTAACGTAACTTTGGGTGTAAATAAGTAATAAAAGAACTGTAAAACCTTCAAAACTAAGTCCGTACCGGTAAAGCTTAGTTATCGAAGAGTTCAATAAACTTTATTTATAATTAATTTGTGCAGTGGTTTTTTCATAAAACCCGATTTTCCAAAGCACTTTTCGAATTTTTTTACGCGCCTATAAGTTTGGAACGGTGTTTCTGTGAACTAGACGTTGTGCGGATAGACTAGCGTCTAACCGCTCATCAATGATACTAGCTCTGTCAGACACGAAGCCATTTGAGACGACTCGTTCCACTAAAATTCCCTAGCCCAGTCCCCCAGGGGACTAAGTACACAGCACTCAATGTTCCGTTTGTTTGATAACCTTATTAATGAATGAAACCTATTTTTTTTACAATGTAAAAAAGGATAACACTGACATTGACTGACATTTACCGATAGGACAGCGTGCTTTTTGGCCATGACCACGAGTGAGTTCGAGCTCGCGACTAGTTTACTCTTAGGTTTTCTGAATCTTTGCGAATCTTCTAAGGAAATAAACACACATTTTAAGACGTTATATTACCCATCGTGCTTGGAAACAGCAAATTGCTGGCCACAAAACTTAATTTTAAATGTAAGAAGTAGTAGATACAGTGCTACTAAACTCTGATTATTAATTTGCTAGATCAAAATTACAGCTAGGTAATACATAAATAATATACCTACTAAAGTATGTCATGTTGACAAAAAAGTTCGATTGCAGTATTTTAGTCTAGCAAAACGTCCCTGAACCATCTGAACCGCTTCCGAACAAAGTGGGAAAATGTAATCTAAAGTGGGGCTACCTCGACGGAACGGCAGTAGAGTATGGCTGTAGAGCTATGTCGCAAACTATGCTCCACCTCTTATCCTGCCATCTAAGTGACCTATACGCTGTCGCCGGTGACGCCGTAGAAATGTCGAAGTTTTGGGCCAACAAGATCTAAATACAGTTGTGACACCTACGTATCGTCTCGTACGTAGAAGAGGAGCAAATTAAAAATCAGAGTTGAAAAAGGGGCGCTGTTGGAAAACATTTTTTGTGAAATAGTTTTGAAAAAAAAAATGTATTGAAAAAACGAGATGGCGGCGCTAGTTCCGATTTTTGCCGCGCACCAAAAGATTCGCGTACAGTCTTCATGTGGGTCTTAGGCTGGTTTTAGAGTCGCGCTGACCGCATGCTGACCGTCGGCGCTGACAGCTGAAACGTATGAACTTCTAGAACCGTCAGCGCTAAGTAATAGCTAAGTAGTAAGGTAGCGTTTCTGAGTAATGCTGACCGCATTACTCAGAAACGCTACCTTACTACATAGTATATCGACCTATCAGCGCTGACCATCAGCGTGCGGTCAGCGCGACTCTAAAACCCGCCTTACCGTACTAGAGAGCTTACCATCATTCTCTCTACAAACCCACCTACCTGATTATTAATTAATATTACCTACACCCGATTGACCTTCTACAGGCACGTGTATGTAAAGTTTACTTTAACTTATGTAATTGATAGCTAAATATAGGGAGTGCCCTTTACATGCTCCTGTTAGTTATATATTCATCCTTCGTCTCATCAGCTCTGCTCACTTTGATCTATGTACTCCAGTGCCAATCTAGGATTAGATTTTGTTTGTATTGTATTAAGTAGGCAGGGTCTGTTTTGTTGGTACGTGGTTTATGAAGACATGTATTGTATATGTTGTAGGTATATAAGCAAAAAAGCTGATTGCTTATCTTGGGATACCAGCGCACACCAGAAACGCCTATAGGATTTTCAATGACCAACAACGGTACAGATTTTTTTACTATATGCTATAATCTGATTCACAACCTTTTACTAGAGTGTTCTATGATTATACCAGAACCCCAGACAAACATCGAACAATCATGGAGGCTTAAAGCTGGAAGAATCGACCATATAAATGTAGTAGCTATAATACAGTTTTAACAAAATACCTTATCTTATGCGACTTCATATCGGTTTTCTACTTTCTATTTCTTCTTTATTTACCGTGACACCTTACGAAACATAATATAGAAAACTTATTAACGTCTCAAACCATAAGAACAAAACAAAGTGCGTAATATAAAGTTGAAGCTTGAAAGATTGAATCTTTTCTGAGAGAAACGGCTTCTCTTATACAACTTACACGCCAAATAAGACCCTTAGGAGCACTAGGACATAACCTAACGTGTTCAGGGGACTAGTAACGACAGATATAACACATGTACACGGTATTATGGTACTATTAAGAGTCTCGACGGATTAAGGAAAACATAATTGGCGACATGAGTTGGAACATTGTTGAAAACTTGAAAGTAATAATAATTGTCAACAAGAATAAGATTTCCCTTTAATAAAACACCTGTCAATATTTAGGTTTATGTAAAAAGTGGATCTTCTTCTTGGTCGCGTACTTCATCACTGAAGGTCGTGTCCCTGAAATGCCTTCGTGGCTTTATGCACGATGTTCTTCCACTTCGTTCGGTTCTCAGCTTCTCCATGTAAAAAGTGGATAACAGTGTTCAAAATTCTTCTTTGCTTTTTTGTTGAACGTATTGCAATCACAATTTAATTTACAAAGCGACGCGCTGATTTGTTGGCGTACATTTGCTTAAACTAAAAACAATTTAGACGGCACGGTTGGCGCAGTGGTTAAGCGATTGACTGCTGCGCTGCGTGTCGCGGGTTCGATTCCCGCACGGAACAAATATTTGTATAGAATAGAATAGAATACCTACAATATAGAATAGACCTACAAGTAGTTGTTCCGGGTCTGGCTGTTTGTGTATGTGAGTTTAAATGTTTGTAAACGCACCCACAATACAGGAGAAATTCATAGTGTGGGGCAACGTTTTTTATTTTTAAAGAAAAAAAAAAGAAAATTGCCAACACAACATTCCCTCGCTACCAAACCGCAGATCCGTCACAACAAGGGCTTTAGCAATAAAACCCGACTGGAAACATCTATATTTTGAAGACATAAAACTCATATTTGAGCATCTGGCTGCTCCTGCCTCAATATCTCAGCGGCAGGACCGAATACTTGGTGTTTTTCTCCCTTTTTCCAATTTCCCGGGGCGTGCTCGCAGTACCGTATTTATTATTATTTGTTTTCAATTGCAAAGTAATCTGCGGACTGCAGATGGCGTAAGATGAGAGTCGCGTGCTCAGTGCCGGCTGGGGCGGGAATGCGCCGCGCCATTTTGTAATGTCTCTGGATCGCGATCGAGATTTGCGTGAGTTCCCGATAGTGTAAAGTCGCGGTCATATGTGGTGTTAGCGGTGTACTGTCTGTTTGAGGTTACATTATATCAACTGTTACTATCTAGTGGTATTTTCGGTTGACACGACCTAGTCTGTTGACTGGGACGTGTAAACCGAATAAACAAAGGCTGTGCAGCTGTTGCTACACAGTCTTTGTTGTGCTTCAAACTCAACGCATTTATTTCAATTAAACCATTTACAGGCACTTTTGAATTCTCAAAGAGTCGGTCAGTTAGTCAGAAAGTTGAAGCTAGTTGCCCATTTCAAAACAGAGATCTAGTTTCTATAAAGAAG
Organism: Oligia latruncula; assembly: GCA_948474745.1. Classification (NCBI taxonomy): domain Eukaryota; kingdom Metazoa; phylum Arthropoda; class Insecta; order Lepidoptera; family Noctuidae; genus Oligia; species Oligia latruncula. The sequence continues at coordinate 997,172 of OX419699.1, forward strand.
AACGGGCAAGAAACTCCAAGAACGCTTTGCGACTTGTGGCCATGACGGTCTGGGTGCCTAACGTGTGATAGATTGCTGGGAAGTAAATAATTAATGGGATAGCATAAAACAGTTAATTAATTCGAATAACACACAATTTTTAAATATTTCAATCATTTGCAAGTTCGACCTTTGCCAGCATTATCGACTGTTTAATCTGCATATACATCGGTATATACATTATTTTTGTACCTCGTTGGATAGATGCTTAAATGAAAATCTCTTCTTTGTAATTTGTACGCTTAATTTCATAGTAAAATTTTGAGATAACTGATGTCAAAGTTCATGTACGACTTTTTAAAATTCTTGTTTTCATCAACTCATTATAGTTTTACATTCACGAACAAGTTCCAAGACGCTCTACTAAATTGTATTGTCTCACGTCTTCGTGAACAAATAGCTTATTATGTCAGACGCGATTACAGAACTGTTCGGAGCAATTTTGAGGAAACTCTCAACTACTTTGTTAGGCGACGTCATTTTATGTGCTACTAGTTGTTCCCCGCGGTGTCACACGCTGCGCGGCTCCTAAGGGTCGTAGCGTGATGTTATATAGCCTATAGCCTTCCTCGATAAATGGACTACCCAACACTAAAAGAATAATTCAAATCGGACCAGTAGTTCCAGAGATTAGCGCGTTCAAACAAACAAACAAACTCTGCAGCTTTATAATATTAGTATAGATGAGGTGTAATCAATTCATTCGATGAGCAAGAAAATTGTTTTCACATGTAGTTTTGAAGTCTGGCTTGAAAAATGATATACTTATGTCAGTAGTCTACCTAGAGTATGAGCTAGGACCATTGACTGAGCGTAGAAGACTAAATAATATGTGAAAAAGTTATTATTTATACAATAAAATGAGCGACGTAGAACCTGAAAGTTACTAACTTGAGGGCTCAAAACTTTCTTGTATGTTCTAACTTTCGGGCTCATATTTCATAACTCATTTTATTGTAAAACATTCACATGTAAGCATTCTCTCCGTATGTAAAGTAGGCTGGAGTGATTTTATATAAAGTTTCAGTTCACTGTAACGCTCCTTTCTGTTCAAATTCTAAGCAGCGTACATAGGGAGTATTGAAAGTGTTGAGCATACCATATGGCTATTTTGCAGGAACAATATTGTACACTCAATCGAATGTTTATAGTAACAATTTGACATTGCCAGCCCTTACTGCTACCATTGTAAGTGTTACTACTAACTTGCTGTTGACCTTATAGTCACAGAAATATACCACTTTACCTACGTATTGGAAACTGGTATTGCAAACACTGCAAGAATACAATCTGTTAATTTAAGTAATTCTTTTGATTTGTCAACGAGGCATGTTTGTATTTTAACCAATTAAATATTTGCTTTATTCCGACAATGCTGTAAATCCATATTTAAAACATGGTTCAGTACAATACAACCAATAAATAAACGTTGTCCATTCCATTCGGAAATATAAATTGACAACGTTTTAACGTAACAGTGATTATTTTGCAGATTGTCATATTTATAACAAGCCATGTGGTTTCTCTTTAATATCTGTAGAATCAAAATCGGGCTGACAAACAAAATGTATTTTAGTTTATGCTTTTTAAAATAAGTCAGTTTTCCCCGACATAGTAGTAGCTTCTGCCCGCGACTTCGTCCGCGTCAAACTTTTTGTTCCCCCGACCCACCCCATCGCATCTCATCACCTGCCCGCGCTATTACTTCGTTTTCGCTTGGCTTTCTTTCTGACTCTTTTTCTATTTGCTCGTCTCTTAAGGGTCATAGCGTAATGTTAAATGATAATGATAAATAAATTTTTATTTCAATAAGTAGGTTTGCACAAACACTTTTACACGTCAAACATATTTTAAAAACTAAATGAGGTCGGCTCTGAGAAGAAAGGCCAAAACAAACTCAGGGGTCAGTCTCTTTTAAAGTTCAGACATAATTTCGGTCAGATCATGTGAAGACCATGTAGATCGATGTCTGAGATGGTCTTTTGAGGAAAGAACCACACAGATTGAGTGGACCTGTCAAGTCAGTGCACACATTTGGTCAGAAATCGTGCAGCTCAACTCAAAACTCAAGGAGCTCAACAATTCGACGAACAATACCACAGAAAGGACATTTGGGAAGGCCACATAAATTACTCAAACTGCCAGACCATGATAAAAACTAACAGAACAGAGAGAAAAAAATAAATAAAATGACCCACATAATCTTCACATTCACAATAACTAAAATAATATAATACTTTACAAGTAAGCAAATGTCATTGTATATCTACCTATATAAAATTCATTAATGTCAATGTGTTTATAAAAAAAAACAATATGTCAAATTTGGAAGCAGCTCAATCCCAAGCCTTTTTTTCCTCATTATAATTTTTAACGGTTTAAAAGGCTTTCTGGCACAACTTACGTTTATTAAATGATTTGAATTTATTAAGACTTAGATCTTGAACGTGGCTTGGAAGTTTATTATAAAAACTTATACATTGGTATCTGAACGAGCCAACTATTTTTTTGAGCCTTGTTGTAGGAACAACACGTTTGTGTTTTTTCCTAGTATTTATATTATGGATATCACTGTACTTTTTAAACAATTTTATAATTATTGTTATGGACATATAAAAGATTTTCATAAATATACTGAGAAGACACAGTCATTATATTAACCTCTTTAAATTTGAGAGTGAGTAGAGAAAGAGTGTCTCGGACTTAATTTATAAATTGATCAAACAGCTCGCTTCTGCAAAACAACGATAGTCTGAGTATCGGTGGGATTTCCCCACATTTTGTTGACATATTAATTTGTAATTCCAAAGGTTTCTGTTCTATTATTGACTTTATTACTGTCGATATTCTTATTATTGACATCCCTGTATTATTGACATCTCTATATTTTTGACATCTTTGTAATAAGGACAGTAATGAATTTTAATAGTGATTTGTGTTAAATAATAATTTTGCTTTTTGTTAAGTTTGAAATTGTTTATTGTATTATGTTTGTTTTTTTTTTTTTCCCTTTCTCTCTCTTCTGTTCGTGTATGTTAAACAATTTTGCATGCCGTAAGGTAAAATGTATTGGGACTCTCCAAAAAATAACTATATTATATGTATACCTACATTTTTGGCAAATAAATGATTTATATTTTCTAAGAACGCAATCGAATGCCTTGGACAAATCACAAAAGATACCCAGGGTATCGCATTTATCTTCCCATGCATTATAAATATGTCCTAAAAGTTCAACACTGGCGTCAGTTGTTGAACGACCGACCCCTTGTAAAATTGGAACTGTTTGCTATACAATAATTTATATATTTTTTTAATCTTTGAATTTGGTCTAAAATTATTTTCTCATTTTTTTTTTATTAAAGGTAGGTAGTACAGAAAAAGGTCTATAATTTATAAGGTCTCATGTACTACCTGATTTAAACAAAGGTATTATTTTACTATTTTTCATAAGTTCAGGAAACTCGACATAGTCAATACAACTATTAAAGATAAGAGCTAGAGTAGATGCTATAATGTCAATAATAGACTTAGCAACTTCTACAGAATTACTCCACAGATCCGCAGTCTTTTTAGGGTTCCGTACCCAAAGGGTAAAACGGGATCCTATTACTACGACTTCGCTGTCTGTCCGTGTGTCTATCTGTCACCAGGCTGTATCTCAAGAACCGCGATAGCTAGACAGTTGAAATTTTGACAAATTATGTATTTCTGTTGCCGCTATAACAACAAATACTAATTAAAAATAAAATAAATATTTAAGTGGGGCTCCCATACAAAAAACGCGATTCTTTTGCCCTTTACAAAATACTCAGCAGTAGGTATTTTAATAATAAATAATAAAATTATAATAAAATAAATATTTAAGGGGGGCTCCCATACAACAAACGTGTTGTTTTCTGCGTTTTTGCCTTATGGTACGGAACCCTTCGTGTGCGAGTCCGACTCGCACTTGGCCAGTTTTTAAGGTTCCGTACCCAAAGGGTAAAAACGGGATCCTATCACTAAGACTTCGCTCTCTGTCCGTCCGTCCGTCTGTCTGTCACCAGGCTGTATCTCAAGAACCGCGATAGCTAGACAGTAAAAAATTTCAAAAATTATGTATTTCTGTTGCCGCTGTCGCTATGACAGCAAATACTAAAAACAAAATAAATATTTAAAGGAGGGGCTCCCATACAACAAACGTGTTTTTTTCTGTGTTTTTGCCTTGTGGTACGGAGCCCTTCGTGTGCGAGTCCGACTCGCACTTGGCCAGTTTTTTTACATTTAAAGTGTGAAAGGTTCTAAATATATATCTCCAGGTCATATGTTCAAAATGAAATTACGAATCGCAACCATTAACATTTTCCTTAAGCAAAGACTCAGCCACAGAAGGTGATGAGTTTAGGGATTTAGTAGTTGAAACGGGAATATCTGAAAATAATGCCTCGGCAACTTGTGAGTCTGATTTTATTATATTGCCATTAATAGACACACTGTAGTCAGTATTTCGTTTACTAGACCTTCCCGTTTCACTATTAATAATATTCCTAGTCGTTTTAATTACACTACTGCTGTTTTTAATCTTTGAACCCAAATAACGTGACTTGGCCATATAACAAACTTTTTTAAATAATTTCTAACATACAAATTAATTTCATCATTCATTGTACAGTTCATAAAGCCGTGTTCTACTTTTATGAATACCAATGGTAGCCCAATCACTCAAAGATGCGTTACTATTAACCGGGATAGTCTTTGGGATAAAGGTGGAATCAAATTGTTTACAGTATATATTTAAAAAAAATATCTTAAAGATGATTAGGATCAGCATGAATAGACAAAACTGTTAATTTATTCAATGAGTTTAACTTTAAAAAGCTCCAAGCAACTTGCAGTTTTGGGGTAACAGTAATATAATTTTTAGCACTTTGTTGTTTTCGTTTTGAATAGTAATCCTTTGCCCGCAATGAATCTAGTAAATTTATAATTTCTTTGTGGCTTGGTATAATATCTGTATAAATAAATATTATCTAGGCATGTGGAACCAGTAGGGGTTACTTTTGTGGGCTCCAAAAATAGGTTTACAATATTGTAGGACCTTAAATATGTGGGTGGAGCTTGCCTGTAAAAAATTGTTGCACTAGAAGGTAGTTATAAATATGCATCAGCCTTTAGAATTATTGGTGAGCCTATTAAATCCGCCTCCGCTCCCGCTCGTAACACCCAGCCCGCTAGCTAACAGACAGACTCGTTCGAATACGCCAAAATTGAGCCGTCAATAGAAGCGAGAAGCAAGTGATTAAAATGTGCCTCACAGACGAAGCTTTTTATTTGCGGCGCAGGTCAAACCTAGATAGACTGCTTTCTTGCTTATTCTTGGCATTGTTTGCGAAACAGGGGTTTTAGCAAATAAGCTGACGGCTTCTTTAAGAATATTTTCATTTAGAAGCAAGGAGTTTGTTTTATTTAGATTTGTTGGGTATTCAGATGCAATGTTTGGAAGAGAGGTAGATGATACCTACTTTTGTATGAATATTTTGTTAGTGGGGCATAAAATTTTGCTCTAGTTCGTAAAAGTTTCTTAGCAGCGAACTTGATTGATTGATATTCGATATTCGTGGACGTGTGCCTCCATACAAGCTGTGTTACAAGTTCTAAACTTGATGAGACCTAGAGTGTGTCACACTAAACAGTTCATTCGTCGTCTTATTTTCCTTATTATACTTCCTTTAATACCATACTTCAAGCTAAGTTGAAGTAATACTCCATCACGCATGGCCAATGATATTATAAGTAAAAAGTGGTAGATAAGTTATTCGCGTTCAAGTGGCACGTTAAAACTTGGCATAACTAGCCAAGTTTTAACGTGCCACTTGAACGCGAATACAGCTAACTGCTGAGTTACATTATGATCTTGTCTTGGTTTCGATAATTACGACATGTCGTGGTACTTACACGTGTCATTAGTATAGTGTGAAATTATGCCGTTTTTGAAGATCAAATTTAATGTTGGGTAGGTAGATATTAAGCATGGCACATGAAGCGTCCATGTTCCAGAAAACGTTTGGTCCATGGTCACAAGTTTACATGATTGTCATGACCCAATAACAAACGTTGCACTGTTAATTTGGCTTCGACTCCGCACCGCACCGGAAAAGATAACGCAGATTACTTCTGTCAGATAACTGCTAGGTACATTAACACCAGCAGATTATGCCGAGCAACTTTCGGCACAGCATCACCAGAATGTTGTCGTCCAACTTGCGTTATTATCTGCACAACTATGCTGAAATTTGCACCAGCGTCGTGAAAATTAGTGTTACACGGGAATTTAGGGTGCCTAGAGTATTGTGTTGGTGCCTAGTTCCTTCCTTTAGGATTTGTAGTTTTGTGTGCCTTTGTAATTCAGATATCGATGTGGGTCTGTCTGTAGTTCAGATGACCGTTTATATGTTTTGAAGGCATTTCATTATTATAGAATGCCAGAGATTCTTGGTCTGGGATAAATTATTAGGATTAAGAAAGGATAGGTTGTGACTAGACCGATATTTTTGTCTATACTAATACCTAATCAAAAACTGTCACCATCGAAAAGTTAAGATAACTGTTAAACTGTTAAGCTAATCATGCGCGGATAAGGATTTCGCTATCACAGTTTACTGTTTAAAAGATGAAGCCCAAAGTCAAAGTTAGGTTAGGTTAATTTTAGGTCCAGCAGCCCGGGGAGAATACGGTCTAGTTTTACCTGTTCTTCTCAAAAGATTGTGTATTCCTTTAATCAACTTTAAAACAGCCGTAACTTTTACCTTATTAATTCTCGATACACCCACGACAGTATGCTTATCCCACGATAGTTTCACGTCTAAACTATGCCAAGCTTACCTACAGCCGCCATGTTTAAAGCTAGTCTATCAAATACGATATGAGTGAGCACGTGGCTCATTGCTCCGCAGTTTTACGGCGACTCATAAATCCTGACTGGTGGAAGTGTTGTACAACATCGATCGTGTCGCTGGTACACGCTGGAATGATGTATTGGGTACTGGCTTGGCTATGATGTGCGTAAATGTATAGCATGGAAAATGGGAAATGGAGATGAGCATCCACACAAGGCTGAAGGGAAGGGGGACAAGAGACTAATTCTATTTGGATAAACAGGGTCAGATTAAAGCTAACGGATCTGCACACGTAATAGGTGTCAATATCTAAACACGCCAAATGACTAGTTAGACTAGTCAATCTGCGAATTAGAACGCACTTGTATTAGATCACTAATTATTAAAATAAGTCCACGTATTACGGATAACTAGTTTATTTCACTGCAACTACAGTACAATAAAATTCACAACACACTATATTTAACTCAAAAATAACACAGGGATAGTTTTACATTTTCTAAAAAAAGGCGCGAACTTGCTTACTTTATAAAACCTTCTCCGTCTATTGTTTTTCTAGCCGAATCAATTATGGAAAAATCTTTTCTTTTTATATTTACAATTACTTGCGTAAAATATATACAAATGTACCTACATAAATGTTACCAGCTAAATAAAAAATTGAATAATCTTTTATTTATCTATTTAAAATCATTTTAATTCTACAAAAATATTGCCAGCTGAATAAACTTTATAACAGTGTTTATATAATACCTAACGTTACCTAATAATTACAAATCAAGATATTTAAAAAAAAAGAAACCAGATTTATAATAGTTTGGTATTATTTGACATAAGCGTTTTAACACTTGTAAGATTAAGTTTCATGTGCTGGCTGTTGAACTGTTTTGGGTATGAAATTGGGTTTTCATTTTCCGAAACACTAACAATAAAGAAGTTTACCTATCTTTATGAACCAAAAAAACAGACTTCAAGTAACCTAACCTATTTAAACTAGTATATTCACAAAGGCTTCACAGTCTCCTCCACACCTAGGCATAATATACTTTATTCCGCACATCACAGAAATAAACCTGAAATACGTACTTAAGAGAGATATCTCTCGGTACATACTTACATGATGGAACGAAAAATAGTGGAAATATAGTGGAAATATAGTGGAAGTATTCCCTGCGCTCTATTACAGCGGTTATCATAATGTGTCGGTGCTTGTGAGGCCTTGAGATAAACATCTCGTACGTAACGAGAATCAATTATACGAGGGTAGTACTAAGGATTCTAGGTGTGGGTACATGCTGATGGAATCGGGACGAGATTACGATGTGTCAGATAGATGTGTGTCGCAGGATTTTGTCGCATTATCGAAAGGTTTTGCATGTTCTGTGAGTTGTTGGCCTTAAATTAGGACAAGTTTCACATATTGAATTCCTGCTGCAACAAACGCTTTATAACTAACTAGCTGCGGCCCGCGGTTTCACCCGCATAAGTTTCGATTCCGTAAGAATATCGGGATAAAAAATAGCCTATCTGTTAATCCAGGGAGTCGGCTACCTCTATACCACATTTTATCAAAATTGGTCCTGCCGTTTGTGTGTGAAGAAGTAACAAACATACAAATACACTCACAAACTTTCGCATTTATAATATTAAAATAATGTGATTTGGAAATTAAATCTATAAATAAATCTGTATATATAACAAAGTCGGGTTGGCTACACTATTTCTAACTAGAGAACTCTCCGCGCCGAATGGCAGAATAACTATTAGTTCATGGGAAAAATTCACGAAAAAAATAATAATGAAGAAAATTAATTTTCTCATACATTTTCTAATTGATTGATTCTTAGGCGGCACGAAGTTCACCGGGTCAGCTAGTTACCTATTAATAAATGTCTTGTTTGTAGTTTGTTATGGAGTAGGTTTAAAAAGTGTATTCTATCGATTAACTGCACCAAAAAAATATATAAGTAAGTACAATTTTTCTTCAATCAATGTTTTTATATGAGAATATAACATTCTCTTACACGATAAAGGAAGCGGTAGAACTACCTTTGAGCGACTAGGAATATGGTTACCCTGTCGATCATTATTGTTAAGGCAATAGAAATTTTGTTGTAAGGCTTTATTCATATCTATGGTTGCCGCATATTATTATTGACAACAACATGCTGTAGGACAGTTGTAATAAATATCGATCGAATGCGTTACGTTTACTTCGAGTGTTCATACTAGGGTTTCTGGTCTACCTTTGTACTGCATTCCACACTAAATGAAGATGACTAAACTTGTAAGATCAGTTCTAGGTAACTCTTCAGCCAACGCAATAATATGCTTCTAGGAAACTCAATTCCAGTAACTATTATAAAGTAGCTAAACATTTCTCCCATGTATGCCTTCGATACTCCATTAACCTGCATGATGATGAAATTCCAAGTATTCCATTACCTACGGGTAACTAACATAGGAAGATACGTTAGTTACCCGTAGGTAATGTCTTGTTTTTTTAAAGATATCCGATATAACTAAACATTGAATTACAAAGACGATAAGCAGCCCAATCCATTTTCCTTTTAGTAGTAAGAGTTAAAAAATACACATAAACTATCGTATCTCTACGCTGGGCTTTGTGTAATACCCCTGGGCACTGGGCACTGGGCACTGGGCACTTCACACTGGGCCTAGCTACAATATAATCCTGTGTTTTACGCGAAATCAATAGGTCACGTGCGTAAAGATAAGACTGGGCGGCAATATAGCCGGACCCATGTCAGCTACTCGATATTACGGCTACGGTAGATATTACGCGAGCCGCTCGGCCGGTTTTATTCCCGTACCGCCGGCTTTCAGCGCGTGACGGAGGGATGTGTTTCGCCCTTTTCGGTGGTTGTGGATTGAAATAGGCTGGTATAGAATATAGAGGAATGTTATGTGGGGTATAAGATGCTGTATTGGTTTATTAGCTTTTTGTCGGTTTCTCTGTCGGCAGCTTTGTGGGCGCTTTTTGCCTCAATAACTGTCTTATGCAATAGTGTCGCTTCGATGATGTTTTATTATTTTCAAAAGTATTTTGGTTCCGAGACGTACAAAACGTTTCGGAACCAAACAAAGTACTATTCAGTCAGTACATATAATACTAAGGAAGTAAAAAATGGAAGTCATCAAAAGTACCTACTCGTAAATAGCTTCCGGATTAAATATTACCAAAATGTTTTGTACCTTTTCCGAGAGATTCTTAGATACCGGTGCGGTGCCAACGAAAGCATCATTTGTGATGAAAAACCGTAATCTGAAAAACCGTAATCTGTTTCATTTTTACAAAAGATTTAATTCTTCCTAAATTGTTGACTTAGTAGGCAGATTTCGTGGTGAACAGTCGAATAACGTCGTGAGATTCCTCGAACTGACGCCGAGTTCTAATACAGACAGAGCCGAGTTCCAGTCAACTGAAGAGGCGCCTGGGGATAATCTTATAACAAAATTACCGCCCCTCTGAAATCCTCGACAACTGAGCAGAAACATGTCTACCTTAGAATTTGGTGTGAATTCTGTATCTTACTTTAATAACCAACCTTCTTGAGGTTGATAAATAGGAAACAGGTTTGGTTGATTTATATAAATTTGATTTGAATCACGATAAAAATCTCTCTGTTTTTGGCAGTATTTTGTGACTACTCGTGACTAGTTAGTAGGTAGTCGTGACTAGTAAAAAATCAGTCTGAAACTAGCCGTGACGAGTCCAAAACTATTTTGATACTAGCCGAGACGAGTCCAAAACTATTTTGACCCTAGCTGTGGTGAGTCTGAAACTAGTCGTGTGACCAGTGGCGAAGGTTCCATACTGTACTGTTATTAGACGAGAGGTGCGCGCATGTCCTCTTTTTGCTGTGTCCCATTGCCGCACCAATGCTGGTCTGCGGGCGCCTCTACATCGCCTGTGCGAAAACTATAATGATTTTTGTTCAGAAACTATAGAATTAGATTTATTCTCAGTGTCAGCAAATAGATTTCGTTCTGCTTTGTTAAAGAAACTTAAGGATTCCGATGTATAGTTATTTAAACAGTCTTGTAGTCTTACTCGCATGGATTGTTCATTAGTAAAGTTATATGAATTGTATATGCTGTGGATAACGGTGTGAGTTTCACATTTATATAATATCTTTGTTTATATTATTTGCGCAGATATAATGTGTTACTGTTTGTTTGTCCCAAATAAATAAATAAATAAATACTACTCGGTTCCTACCGGCTTCCCTTTGAAAAATGGCACAGTCGGTATTCTATAGACAAATAATATAATCCTATTAAAGATATCTACTCCGGCTTACCAGTCAGTCAGTCTCAGTTTCTATAATTATGTCTGTAATTTATATGGTGTACATAATAAAGAATATTTTATTCTATTTTCTTACCTCTTACAAAAATTGACCCTTCGCTACTGGCCGTGACACTTGTGACTAGTTTAAAACTTGTCGAGAAAGAAGTCATCATTTTCCAAAACTAGTGGCCTGCCCATAGTGGGCCTGCCCAAAATACAAGCTACCAGTCTTCAGTTGTCAGTCTTTTGAGCAAGCTGCCAATCGACAGCGATGCGGAGGCGAGGAATGTTTGATTCCCTGTTTTATTTTGGCTAATTGTCGCAGACGGCTTTCGCTCACCACCGCAGCTTCGGCTTGCTCGCAGTCTCCTGCTCCTAAGCCCGCGGGCCGCCTCGCCCCTAAGCGCCTACGCAATTCTAAATTACACTCTAGGGGTAGGTAGGGCAGACAAGACTGCGTGGAGTCGGATTTACAGCGATTCGTTTCTGTCACTAAAACCCTAATTAATAGCAGGTTTTAGGACTAGCAATTTTATTATAAATGAACATTCGGAATAATACGTACTTATGTCTTTTCTGCCAATCGTGGCACAAAAGGAAGAGCCTAAAGATAATTATGTCACCCAAAAAACTGACCATATGGTACCAGGTGTACATCGGACCTAAGGAGGTACCAAACAGCGAGTACCTCTCCCATTCTCTTTTCATCAATCAATTGCTAAGCATTTATATAATTTGGGAACACTCTAGCCTAATTCTATTACCAGCCATGATGGATGGCGTCCGCTGTTGGCAGTCGTGTGGAGTTTTATAAACAATGCATAGTCGTGACCAGAAATACAACGCATTTTAGTCTAAATATTTTTTGACACTTTGCTTGTCGAGTTTTTCGGGTGGCAATTTGTCATGTATTTTTGATGTGTTTTAGGGAAAATTCAAAGCTGGGTATTATGTGTTTCGGCGTGCCACAAGGTTTATCATTGGCACACAAGATTTTTTTTTCTACAGATAAACATAACGCAATGTGTGTGAGTGCGCGTGTTTCATCGCCGCGCCGCCCGTTCGATGTCCACCGCGCACAGGATGGATGGAAAGCAGTAAGTACATGAAGTAATTTTTTGCTCCGTTGTTGGTGAAATTGCTGTATGGCGTTCCAGTAGAAGAATAAATAAATAAAATAACTAAGCGTTTGTAGATCATAGGTAAACCTAACCAACTAAACAATATTCAAAGTAAAGTCACGATACAATCTGTAGTTTCAATAAAAAAAACATAAAAGGACATTGGATTGTAATCAAAAAAGTTCGTGTGAGGGTTTCATTAAACAAAACGAGTTTCACGTTAACGTTAACTGATAGCATCTGCCTTTGAAATCACATCAAAATTTTAGTTAATAATTTGATTTCAATCAAACAATTGCAAAACTTTCGCTTCGTTACCGCCGAGTTGTTATAACTTTTGATTTATTCACAATTCATTTGTTGAATTTGAATTTTTGATTTATATAAAATACAATCCGTTTATTATCTAATGAACGGAAAGTTTTTTCGTAAATTATTGGGTCGTTGTATACACTTACCTATTTATCCTTATTATTTTAAAACGCCCATCACGGTAACGTCAGCAAAAAACATTACAAACATTGAATCACGTTTCAATATATTTATTATGAACCGACTCTGCGGCTCAGATAAAAACTAATTAATATTTCAGTATCAAAATCTCACAGCAAAATCATGGCTACTATGTCAATTTGAATCCTATAAAACCCTTAAACTTCTTTTCCCACAAATCAAAAGCCACAGCAGCAATCTTTGAAAACCACAAACAAAAGAACTGGGTCTGGTCGCCAGTGGCGCCCCTAGCGGCAGCGACAAAGACTAACAAGTTAATTGGCGCGCCGCTGCAACGCAATCAGATTACAGCGCTGTTATTAAATTAACTGAACATTATATCGGCAAGATTCCTTAAAATACCGATAAATTAATTTCCTATTCTTGTACGGGTTTACTGATAGCAGTGATTTATTGCTCGCCTTTGTAGTGTGTGCGGTTAATGGTATGAAAGACTTAATCTTGCCTTTAATATTGGTATTGGAAGCTGCTTTATTATATTTTATCTTTATTATTTTTCGCTGCTCTTTCCTTCGTCATTATGTCAGCTTCGGAAAACAAGAATAATATAATATCGTTCCTAAATTATATCGGTCATTAAGCTTATGTCGAAAAAGCCCGACCAATTAACCATCGCACAAACACCAATGATATCTACTGGTTGAAAGGTTTATCCCAAAAAACTTTAAGAAGAAACCCGTCAATTTGATATCATAATAATTATTATCTATCAAACTCAACAACCTATAAGTACACGATAGAAATAAACACAAAGACATGGACTGCTTCAAACATAACTTTTGAAAAAGCATTCCTATTTCTTTGTTTGCTATCTTCTTCAGGTAAGTCTAATCTATAGCCGTGAATTTCCTCAGCACGTGGTATGTATAGTCAGGCCTCAGGAGCCAGGCTATCGCCTACAACCACTACTATAAATCCTACGGACATTGTTACGCCCCTATAGATAAGGCGCAAAACACAGATAACGCCGCCTGGATTGATCTTCAATGAGTGGAAATTCATTTATCTCGACTAAACCTTAAGTGAAGTGGTTGGTTAAGGGGATTTAGGCTTTGTGTGTTCAGGATAAAGTTGGAATTGGATTAAGAGCCGAGTGGCTAGGGAGAGGTTAACGTGACGTTTTCCTAGAACGGATTTTTAGCAGCTCTTAAAAACGATTTTGTCAAATTCGATTTCTGATTTGTTTTCGTAAGTGCAGAATTTTCTCTACTTTATGGTTTTATTTCAGCTACTTTGGCTTCTTATTATATTCTAGATTTCTCAAAGTAGTTTATTGAATTTTGTTCACAGATTGCATTAGTCTAACTATTTGAAACAATAACATTCCTTCTTCACATTTGATTATTTATCCCCGACATAGTCGCAATATAGGAACCACCCCTTAACCCAAGGAAGCACATAATTTGTGACCGCTATCGACACGAAGATAAAACCGTTCGATTCGGCACGACTTTAATTTCTTTCCCGACGATAAATGCTCTCCTGCGCACCTCTCTCTCACAATACATATGTGTGAGGGAGAGGGAGCCCGCTTTGTAGACAAAGAAGTTTAGTTATTGGATCACGGCTAAGAGGTTGATCTGTGTTGTGTTTTTTGGGATAACTATTGACTGAATCGTGGGATAGAGGGTGTGTTTTGTGAGGGAGAATAACGTGATTATGCTAGGAGAAGTTTCCGAAGAACGTTGTCGTCAGAAATATTGCTAAAGAACATTTAGTTCTTATTTAACGATCGACTGGACGGCTTATTAATCGATTCGCACGAATTTACTCGCCCGAAACGGGCGTATTGTCGCTTTTAAATAATATTATTTTTTCTACAGACGAGTCGCATGAAGTCAATTTATTTGTGGGCGACTATGGGGCGAGTCGACATCTCCAGAAATATGTATTTGGCAATTGGCACATTTTAAGAAAACAAGTAGATACACGTTTTATAATATTTAACTCTTATCACTTCTGTGTGCTAGAGTCCTTTTTTCTATATTTTTAGTGCATAAAATTCAAAATGTAAATACAAGAAAATTGGTGGTGCCTAAAAATATTTGGAATTAATCGTATTATGAAGCCGACTGGACTAGTCAAACTTGTGTTTTATCCGCGAGAGAGAGCATTGTCTCATGTTGTCGTTCGAGATTTCCTGGACTGATGTTACTCAATTTTAAAGAAATGTCCTTGTTGTAGTTCAGCTTCCAAAACATCTCCCAAACAGTTTTAAAGACGAAATTTTCCCGAGAATTAAAGAGAAACATGTAACGCTCGCTTGCTCGTAAATTATAGGCTTAGAGCCGTGGTCGTGGTCGTGGTCGTGGTCGTGCAGGGTACTGAGACTTTATACAATAGTAATACGTCTTGTATGTTCGGTTTAAACTTGTTAATGTGGGCTTAGGATTTGTAATTTTAAAATAATGGGTTGATTGTTGGATGTAGCGATACAACCGAGACATAAATTATGTTTATATCTATTTTTCTTTCGCTGGATAGAGATTAAACTTTAACATTTGATGAAAACGAAAAATCTAACACCAAGCACTTCAATCAATCTGCCCAGACTCTTTCCAACTATTTTGGGGTCAGCTTTCAGTCTAACCGGATGCAGGAACGACTGTCTATCTGACCTCTACAACCCCGTTACTGGGTAACACGATACCCCCTGGTAGGACTGGTGGTCAGAATTAACTCCTAGTACTCATATTCCGAATAATCAAACCGAATCTTACCCGAAGGTGGTGAAACGGGTCTCTTATGAAAATGATGGCCGGCAAAACTCAGAATAACTTATTTAAAACAAAATAAATCCGTAGAGAAATAAAGCTCGTTAAATTATCTCTATTATGGCACTACATTCCACATTACCTGTGCATTGCTCTAAGGAAGTGAGTAGTGATAAACAAAGAGGCCGGCCACTCGGGGGCTGATTAAATCTGAAGTGACGCGGAGGAATGACCGGCCCGGTGCGGAGGAGCACAGGATTTAGATGGAGCGGCTATCACACAGTACTGTAATAGTGGGAAAATTTAAACTCACGAATTAGCATATACACTAAGGCTCCCACAGAACCCCCACTCAAAACTCAATCGTTACTTAAAATTAGTTTAAAGCCATTTGTTTGGTTGAAAGTAGTTTTAAATAATGCTTGAAACTTAAATGAGGTTCTGTGATACGGGCGTAAGACACCTTCAGTATTTTACTCATAGAAATATATGATACCAGACAATCTCAAAAAATCTTTTGTCTTTTTCTTGAACTGTTAGAAAAGATAAAAACGGTAGACCAAGGTGAAAGATACCTTAATAAAAACGTGACCAAAATGCTCGCACGACTGATAATGATTGTCTTCACGTTGCTTCCTGGAAATGGCTTATTATATTTTCTTATCCAAGTAAGAAAAAGTAGGTAGATACCAGTTCTCAGAAACATAACATTCATCAACTTAACATTCCTATCAGGAACAAGGAACAAGAAACAGCTTTCTTAAGTCAAGCGTACATTACAGCCGCAACGGGCCGTAGCGCAACGAATTTTTATATAAAAAACTTCCGTGTGCCGCCTGTTTTGTCGCATTGGTTCATAGAAAATGTGCGAACGTGATGATGGAGGATTTTCGTGGTGCGGCCCGACCTAATCTGCGCTAGCCTTAAAATATTATGTGTTCATACCTTCATTTTATAAATTACAATCATAATAAGCCTTACTCCGGTGTGACAACACTCCAAGTCCATGTTTAATCTGGGAGCTGGTACCTGCCGGAGTTTAATCTAGGCTACCTGCGGTGGCCGGAGATATGGCCTGCCACGCACCCGACTCCGGGCCGCTTAATGTCATCGTTGAGACTAACCACCAGACGGATGGAGGAGCTACAAATCTATTTGGGAATTAGAACGGCTTGTTTTGGGACGATTTGGAGTGTGGATTCGTATGCTTTATGTTAGGATTTTAAAAGTTGTCAGGAGGGATGAGGTGCTAAGATTTGCGGGTTTATTTTCGGATTTGAACGACCAATTGGAACCGTGCACCTAGCTTCTGACGTTTCAGAAGTGCCCATGTAGGTTTATGTGAAATAAAATATTTTGATTTTGATTATACGTAAAATTCCCTACTTCTTAATTTGTAGGAAACAACAGGTAGGTAAGTATGCCAAATGCTACATACTTTGGGCATCTTTCAATTTATACATTTGATAGATGTGACTAGGACAAGAAGGTATATGTCTAGTAAATAATTTTAAGACATTATTTTGTGATGCATAAAGTGTTGCAAACTCCTTGGTTGTGGTTAACTTTTTAGAAGATTCTTAAAGTTTTTATTTGAATGATATTCTTTCTTTTTTTTTTGTTGCTTCTTCTTGTACCTAACCGTCAAAAGGTTTGGTTTTGTGTTTCCAATTTTATGATATATTATTTATTTATTCCAATAAAATCCTTATATCACGCTGAGCTTTAGTTTTATTTCATTCCACATACCACACCACTAATACATACAGTACTTATATTTCTATCACCTTCAATAAGTTTATAATGTCCAAGGATTGGTTACTAACGTAAATCCCACGTCGGTGCTCCATGGACCAATTTTATTGACATTTGACCAATTGGTCTATGGGGAAAATCACATGTTTCCATCGTCCAAATACCAACTGGGTTATGGAGAACACTGGTCGTAAACCAAAACTATGTTCCATTATAACATTATAACCCTGAGTTCACACCAGTTTTCTATGCTTTGGTTCTAAGAAACTTCTGTTATATTTTTTGTGAAAACTGAATTCAAAAATATAATAAATATATAAATAGGTACAATATAATGATAGCTAATTATAGTTAATTATTTACTAATAGAATCTTCAATGAAAAGATAGGAAAGTATGTAAACTGAATCAGAAAACTTATGTGTCACTTCAAAACATTAATAGGTACTCCGGAAAATCCACAACTTCAACAAGTACTTACAGGAAAAAACACATGTATCAAAAGTTTAGCTCTAAATTCCGAACATCAATAGCGGTAGAACTATAGAACTATGTTAAAATATGCAGGGCGCTGTACCGTAAGTTATAACAGTCGACTTAGGATCGCTCGGCAGCCAGAACAGGCGATAAGCTAACGACCCATCGTTTCTTGCGCATCTGGAAACCTTGCAGATAGGTACCTGCGGAATATAGAACATGCTTGTATACATGTTCCTTGTAACCTGTGTTTAGTAAAAGCCTTTTTTTACTCGACTGCACGACAGCAAAGACATGTTATGTTTTTCACGTGTATATGATTTTTATTCCCTCGAAGCAACCTACATTAGATATCTATCGACTCCTCTAGGTCGTCCGATGGTTATAGCCCAGTAAGCAAATGGTGGATTTTAGTCGACAATAAGTCTTAAAAAGTAGTATGTTAATCCTATGTAAGATTAAACTAAAATAATTGCCACAAACTTCATGAAAAGTGATCTTGTTCTGAACTTTCAAGTTGCAGTCAGTTTTTTTTATATAATATTTTTTTAAGAAGTTTTTTTCTTAAATTTGCATCAAGGTTCTTTAAGTAGCTTTTGATTTCAGTATTGGTTTTTTTTGTTTTGGGTTTTTGCTTTTTAACCGACTTCAAAAAAGGAGGAGGTTCTCAATTCGGATGTTTAAATATATATATATATTTTTTAACAATCAACAGATTGTAAGTGACCGCTCCATAGATATAATTTCATAAATCACCAAAGACAGTGCAATTTTACATCTTACGGTTATGAAAAAGTGACTACTTTGCAATGTTGCCATCAACAAAGTGATATTCGAAGTGGGAGTACGTTACAATATCTTTACAGCTTCGTTTCCTCTACTGACGGAGTTAACAGTTTGCTCATTGACAAACAGACGTAAATCTATTCACCGAAGCTAAACCAACATCATTTAGTCGCGACGCTTTCAAACTACTCCGGCAACTATCTTCAGCACATCTTCGCTAAGTACCACAGATAACGCAACTCTGAGTACACAATTAGCACTTGGCTGCACCAGAAGTGACGTCACCCAACAAATACTTCCACCATTCGAGGTATCATAAATCTGCACACCTAAGACTAGGTGTTAGTTTAAATTGTCCTGTTTAAGACGCTCTATATCACTAACTTAAGTACTGTCTATAACACAGACGAAATTAGACTCTACAAGTCAAATCTAAAGTTGAATTTGCTTTGCAAGATGTTATGACTGGGTAAGTTAGAGTACTTTAATGGATTCCAAATACATTAGTCTCTGTGCTTGCCTAGACGTACAAACGAAGTGAAAATAATTTATTATTACAACGCGATCATTAATCAGTATAAATGTTGGCAATGGCAATGCAACTGCTTTCCATTCGGAATTTTAATAACTTGTTTAAAATTTATTATTGTTTCCATTCCGATCCGTTGGAAGAAAAATGTGTATACTAGTTGTATTAGCTGTTTAAGATTCTGTGCAGACTGCTGCAAACAGTAAACTACGTTATTTTGCTGTTTGCGGGACGTTGTAGAAAATGAACAAAAAGAAAGGAAATGGTAAAGAATAACACAAACTGTATTGATCTGGAGGAGAATATCTATTTGAGATTAAAGAAAAAGATAGAATAACTGTTGTGCTGGTTATACGAATTGACACGTGAGTGGTGTCAGGATAAGTTCATATAAAAACATCAACATATCTAAGCTACTGAAAAATTATATCTAACTAGGTACTCTTCCGACATTGGTATGTACTCAGCGTATCAAATTACATTCCACAACGAACTAGAAGATTTCACATTCTAAGCGTTTTGCTTGATAAGGAATTCTAATAAAATAATATAGCTGTTAAAGCACCAATTATATATAGCTACGTAATAAGATGTGGGTTCAAGGACTGCGGGCGCCAGTTCCAAGAAACGAGAACCCTTGTCGGATTCTGCACTCGTCAGTCCTTTATAAGAAAGAGGTGTTCATTCTACCAAAGTACAAAATACCATTAAACTATGACTTATATGAAGAAGAAAAGCTGTTTGGGTAGTATGATATTATAGTTGACCTCGGGAGCAGAAGCTAATTGAAATTAAAGACTATGCTGCTTATAGGTACTCGGCATTATTCTGAGCTTAATATTTTAAACCACAACCAAAAATGATGCGCTAATTTTTCGCAATGAACCAGCAGACAATAAAGTCACATAAAACAGACATACCAATAACCCTTATACTTCGTCCAAGAGATCCTTGAACCGTGTGCAGCTAACCACCAGTTAATGTAGCCACTAGCCCTGAAGACGTAACAGAGCCGGTCATTTGTGGCTACAAGCAATCCGAAAGGTGTTTGTTTCAAGAGGTGAACGCTGAGAAACTTTGGGCAGTAAGTCAAGTCACTTTAGTTTCCCGAAAGTTACTGCCTTTATTACACTACTTGTTGAAGAAGTTTCTTGGAGGATAGATCATAAAAATAAGTTATTAGTAGATTGTGTACTACTAACTATCAACTATACTACTATCTATGATTATTGCTGCATGAAACGGGTACAAAGAGCTAATCTGCCTGTTTCCAAGGTGGCCGGTCACTTGAAGGAATCGGACTGGAAAGTTGATGTGATAATTTTAAGGAATGCATAATCAGCCTATAATGTAAACCCACTGTCACTGTCCACTGTTTCCCACCGCTGGGACACAGCTCGAATAGATGTCACTATAGCGGTATGAGGCACAAGGTGTAAATTTCACTCATACTCCATAGAAAAGGGAGGATCCTCCGACCAGACGGGTGTCGTGTCTGGCGGGCAACTGCCCGGCGCGGTAAACTCTGCTTGCGAGATGCAGGAGTTTTTATGACGTCATTATGACGCGTAGTTCGCATGTGACGTTTGTAGAAGATACCGCTACATCACATGTCTTCGAATTTTTGGTTTCAGGACATGCCAGTTTCTTTTCGATGTTTTCCTTCACCGTTTTGAGAACAACGGTGATGAAATTATTTACAAAAAGTAAAGTGCCTGTCTGGGTTCGAACCCACGACCTACATCTCATATTAAGTCGGGGCCGTTACGTCTGGGCCACCACTACTCTCAATTTATGTTTAAGGTATACACCTATTGGGCACGCCACAATTGCGGCGATAAGTCCCCTCTTTGAGGAGTGGCTAGAGAGACGCCACGGCGTCCTCACCTTCCGCCTAACGCAGGTCCTCACCGGACACGGCTGCTTCGGGAGGTTCCTGTTCCGAATAAGGCGGGAGGAAACGCCCGGGTGTCACCATTGTGTGGATCGCCCGGAGGACACGGTGGAGCATACGGTGGAGATCTGCCCAGCTTGGGCAGAGCACCGCCGTGTCCTCACGGCGGCGATCGGCGGCGGCGATCTCTCGCGTCCGGCCCTAGTCCGGGCCATGGTACGGAGCGAGAGTGCATGGGAGGCTATCGCCTCCTTCTGCGAAGCAGTGATGCTCGCGAAGGAGGAGGCGGAGCGCGTGAGGGAGCGGCAATCCTTGCGCCCTTACGCCCCCAGCCGCCGCAGGAGACGCCCCGGGCGTCGGGAGTCGATAGTCGATTCCCGGCCACCGTAGGCGCGGGCTTGCGGGCGGCGAGCAATGGGCAGCTCGCCGTCCGGTAAGGACCAGGCCCGGGTCGACGGCGCGTTGTGTTCCACGCGCGCCTCAAGGAGATGTCAGCACCAACTGACGGGGTCCGCTAGGGCCGATGCCCGCCGGGGTCGCGGGTTGTTCGAAAGAGATACCGTGGCCCCTGGCACAGGCAAGTGAAGGAACACGGGTGGGTTTTAGTCAGTAAGAGTCTGACACTCCCTTCCGCTCCGCCCAGAGCGGGAGGGGTCATTTGATGATTTCCCACCCAAAAAAAAAAAAAAGGTATACACCTATAGGAGTTGTGGCAATGCCTTGTAAGACATACATAGGATTGGCAGACCAATTCACATCTACAGATTTTTTAACGAAAATTCCTTTACACCCATTTTCTCCTAACTCATTCTGAAACTAAAATAACCACAAATGCAGCTCAAGGTACATTTCCAACTCCTAATATTTAACGCAAGAATAATTCACCAATCAGAAAAGGTATCCTAAACACGTAAATTATTTGCTCAAACCGTTGAAATTCTGTCGAGTTTATTTCGCACGAACAATTCCTTGTAAAATGTAAACTAGCGTGATTTGTTACTCTGGACTCGAGATCTGGACGCGTTGATTGCGAAACACCAATTTATTTATTGTCGTTGGCTTTAATCCCTGGATATATTGCTTGGGACGAATCAAGTCCTTGGGACAAGATACTCGAACCCTCGATCGAAAACCGACTTAGAATTATAGGTTTCGTTGGAAATTGCTCATTCAGGCGTGTGCGGGGTTTGTGGTAATCTTCAGACAAATTAATTGTGTCGGATACAGTGTTTCAAATAATACTGTAAAACCATTTTCCAGTGTACAGTCCGGACGTCGAGAGAATGCGTTTCTGAAACGAATACATGTTTTGCGAATTTGATCTACTAGAATTGTCACACTGACAGCTGTCAGGAACGCATTCTTTCGACGGCCGGACTGCGTACTTACATAAAGTTGACTAAAGGTAGCACACGTATCAAACCGGAAAGGGATCGGCACTGTATTAACTCGAGCCGTTCAGTATTCTTTGTATGAAACACCCTGCAACGCACACTAATCGGAATCGTAACGTAATCGTGCGGTGCGTTACGGCTCGTCGCCTACCTGAGCTTACGTCTCTTCGTCTACCCTTGTTCCTCTCGTCCCTCCGGCCTGCCTGCTGCACCATAAACCAGCAGTCGGCGAGCCGTAAGCGCGGCGTCGCCTAGCCGTAGCCGAGTCAACGTATCGGAGCTTCTGATCCGCTTTGGTTACGTGTTTACGTTACATTGAGGCCTGTTTGACGGCGAGGCGAAAAGCGACATGCGTCAACGACAGAGGCAACTGCATCCGTCAATACGCGTCGACGGCAGCCTTCGACACGTCTACGGCTGCCATCGACAACGTGTCGCTCGCGTATTTGAGTGCGGTGCTCAAATACACGCGCGGCATGTTGTCGACGGCTGAAGTTACCAGGACCTCTATCTTGGACGCGTGTCGCTCGTGTGTATGCACACTTAGAAACTTTGCTAGCCAAAGCAACAGCATCCAGGTATTCTTAAAAACATTAATGTCGATTAATAATAATTATTATTTCCAAGCGTTACTATAATATTTTAATGTTTGTGCAGTTTTCGTTCAAGAACATTGACAGGCTTTAAAGCTGAGAATTTAAAATCTAATTAATTAAAAGGTAAACGGCAAAACACAAAATAACTTCCTAAAAGATTTTAACTCAAAAAGTATATTTTTCAACTAGGTATTTGGCCAAAGCCAGAAAATAAAACTCTAGTTAGCACATGTTGACGTAAACCACGATTAGTGAAAAGATCCAAAGGCTTCAAACCAAATTGAATCCAAACACGAGACTACCCTACAGTTGGGATTTTGTCGGTATCTAAAGAACATAGATGTTTCCAAATGAATGTCACATTTTCAGCGTGGCTGGTTGAAAGAAGACGGATTATTATCAATGGACCATGAACCTAAGCAGCTTACCTAGGGTCCCATTTGTAAGTATTTGATTTGTTTCCAGATTTTAACGTACGTCGTTTTACCCCAGATTTTGTTGATCTGAAAGCTAGATTTAAAGTCCATTATGCGCTGATATTAGGGCGTACAGACAATGCCACATCACACATATATATATATACACATCAAATCAGACACTGACTATACGTGTGCACTGCCTACAAACAACCCCGTTAATTAACTAATTAGTTCCCTCATCTACAAAACGCCAGTTAACGAATCAAACGGTCCCAAACCTTTCAATATACGCCAAAATACCTGACTATTACACGACACAAAAATAAAACGAGCTCGCTTCAATTTAGTCAGATGTCCCCGTGCGGTGCCGTGGTGTGCTACAGCAATAAAATAAAAATTTCAAATGAAACGGAGTACGTTTCAGTGTTTTCAACGAAAATGTTTCAATTTGAACGCACTCTCCTATCCTGCATTTAATGCATCCAAACTTCTCGCAGTTTCCAGAGTGATGAATAGCTGCAACAAATTATTAAGTTTGCACGTTGATGCACTGCTTTTCGCTTTGTTTCGAACGCGATTGTTTTATGCTGTGGCATTGTTTTTATTTGTTTATCGTATAATTGGATGCGGATAAAGTATTTAGTTTTCAGGCTGGTAAGAGTATCTGTGCTGTTTCGCTGTGTTGATACAGGTAGGGTTTGCAGATTGCAAGGTTTTTCTTTTTAAATAAAATTCCATTCATTGAAAAATATACAAAAAATCTTCATAAAAATATTGAATTTAAAATAAACTTCGCAGGATTCCTAATTTCCAGTTCATCTATTATGTTCAGTTCATCTATTATTACAAGACTGATGAAATTAATAAACTAACCGGAATGGATTTTACTTAAATTTAAATAGTCAGTTTCCACCATTGTTCGTACACAGAGATAAGCTAATTCATAATAGTGAAACAGATGAAAAGTGTCTTAAGATTGCTGCTCCTTTCGAATTTCGAATACAATTTTAAAATCCACCCACTTTTGAAGTATAACCCTGCACAGTTTAAATGTAACTGCTATGTACGTGCTCATTTGGTTGAGTGAGCTCCTTAATTTGGCAGTGTTGGAGGGAGAAATCTGTGCTAATGAGTTGGGGCAGTAATTAGTCATTTATTCCGAGTCAGTCAGTTACCTTCGACTCGAGGGTTGGGAATATTTTCCACTGTTTAAGTTATGCCTCCCTCTTTGCATACAATTTTCTCTGGCTGGAATAACAATGTGGAACATAATGGTAGACGTTCGACGTATGTGTGTCTAGGTACATGTGGAGTTTGCTGAACAAAGATCTGGTTTGTTTAACTATGAATGATTTGAATTTAACGTTATTTGGACACATAGTCTGACGCTCTATGTAGGCAACTATTAAGAAATGCATAGCTTGCGTGCCCTTTACAGTCTAGTTAAGGGTCCCTATCAGTTTCGCGGACTAAAAACAGAAAAATCAGTTTTTTTTCAGCGCAAATCTCTCAATATCGTTATGTTATCTAGTTTTTTTTTAAATACACAAGTATTTATCACCTATCTATCTAGTAAGTAAATCTTTGGGCACGGGGTAGATTTTCATTTTATGATTTATTTTGACAATTTTTGTGAGAAATTTTATTATTTTTTATTAGCTTGGTGGACAAATCAACGACGACTGAGGGGCCGCGCGGGGTAAGGCCCCCGGAATGCGTTCGGATACTTGAATTTAGTTCTTTTGATCGACAAAATTTATCAAACAAAAATCGCCGAAGTTAATGATGAAATCTTTGTGACAAAATTTTAAATGGTTAAATAATAACATAAGGGGTAAATTCCGATGTAACTAATATAGTAATTGTTCAGTATACACTATAATTTTTACATATGGGGTGAAATTAAACAAAATTTTGGCAAGAACTTTGAGTATTCATGTGATCAATAAATGTAGTGTAGAAAATAACGGAGAGGTAAATGATTTCCAGGATAGTTTTTTGTAAGTTTAAATATTTTATCATACTTATATTATGATTTTATTTATTACTAGCTTCTGCCCGCGACTTCGTACGCGGATCCTGCTGGTTACGCCAGCGACAACGGGGTAGTCAAAATCGAAGATCTGAAACGTCTGATGTCGAATTCTAAGAACCCGGGGACTGGATAACAACGGGATACGCGAGACGATTCGAGATGTCATTTTCAGGCAATATTTTTTTTTTTTTTTTTTTTAAAAAAACGTTGCCCCACGCTAGGAATTTCTCCTGTATTGTGGGTGCGTTTACAAACATTTAAACTCACATACACAAACATCCAGACCCGGAACAACTACTTGTAGTTCATACAAATATTTGTTCCGTGCGGGAATCGAACCCGCGACACGCAACGCAGCAGTCAATCGCTTAACCACTGCGCCAACCGTGCCGTCTGAATGAACCAATAGGGTGGTAAACTTGGCCTTGCACTTTGAATGTTGGCAAAATGGGCCTTCTGAAATCTGTTTCGCAACAAAAGATGTCATTTGAAAGGCATTATTGTACGAACGTATGTTGTCCAAGAAATGTTTTGACTGTGATGGTCACCGATTAGCAGTGATCTTAATATTTCTGGAGGATTTTGTAATATTTCAATATGTACTTTCCCACCTGAGCAACACATACCGTTTGTTTCTTTTTGCTATTTAACAGCTTCACAAAAAGTAAAATTTTTAACCATACCTCCGATGGCGGAATATGTGGCGTAGTCAATCATAGGAGTATACGTAAATGCACTCCGTTCCTTATCAACCCAAGGAAGGTCGCCATGCCCTACGGCTATATCTTGAGACACATCCGATTCTTCAGATGATATCGACATTCTGTTCAGAGAATGTCGAAGTCGATCAGAATTCAAACGTTCGTTGCGCTCTTCTTAATCTGTCTCTTCATGCCGTACTCCAGCAATTCTTTCTTTCTCACTTTCTGATTATGAATATTTTGTTGTGTGCTTGTTCGGAACAATGTATGATAATCTCACCGTATCAGCGGTCAGTCGTGCATCATATTCTTCACTGGTCTCTAGAGATCTGGATGTAGATGCGTAAATACGCTGAGAACGCAGGCGTGCTTCGCGATCCAAAGAGGTTTCCACGGAGCGAGTTGCAGCCTGATGCTCTCAAACAGCATCAAGTCTCTCCTGACGCTCTTCGGTAGATTCTTGGGATCTTATGATCCTCAATCTTTTAGCTCCTTTGGAACATTGGGAAAGATTTGACCTCTTTCTAGGCATGGTTATAGTTTTATTATGAAGATACCTGATCAATTAAAATCTAAGTGACTGCTCCCCTACCAAGGGTGCCCAGACACGGGATCGTCTGGCCCATGTACTGGTTTGGTCCCTGGGGTGGTCACGGCGTGCTATGTGTTCTGGTGCGCCGGTGATGGGGAGTACTCCCCAGCGGAGGGTCCGGTGACGGACAGCCGCGGCGGGTTCACGGATGAGTGCTAACGCGTGCCCATGTTCCCGCCGTAAGCGGCAGAGGAGGACACAGTGGAGTTTTAGTGGGTTAGAGTCCCACATAACTGCACTATCTCCCCGTGGTAGTGCAGAATGCATGAGCATTTCTTGACGTTAAAAAAAAAAAAATGGGAGTTTTGGCCAGTAGAGTCAAATTTTCAATGATATACCATCGTCATCGAAAATCAGTCCTAAACTGTTACCGCCTTCACCGCGTGGAGGTGAAATTAGTGATAGCTTAGATTTCCACATCAGATGTTTCTGATCTTCGATTTTTATAAGTCAACAGACCGAATAACTTTTACTAAGACGTCATTCCTATATGTGTTATGGTGTAGCTGGGCTCTTGAAGTTCCCCATCAGGTGTTCCAGATCTTCAAATTTATTCTCTCAGCAGAAAATCCTCATCACGTGGAACAATTTTTGCTTTGGTACCATTTTTGTATCTCTTATAGTTAAGCTGGTCTGTTTCGGTTCTGCATCAGGTGTTCAAGTTTCCAAGAAACATTATAGCCTGAATGTTGTCCAGCCATAATAACTATACAACAAAAAAAAAATCATTCAAATCCGTCCAGTAGTTCCGAAGATCGGACGCGCAGGCCCGAGGTGTGTACGTACTCTGATAGAATACCTTAACAAATGTTCGCCGTGATTCTTTAAATTGACATAACTTTTTTATTTATGAACCGATTGACATGAAATAAACACTAAATGTTAAGTGAAGCCTACTACAATATATTAGTGAAAACCGCATCTAAATCGAATAAGCCGTTTCTGATATTAGCGTGCACAAACAAACAGACAAACAGACAAACCGACAAACAGACAAACCGACAAACAGACAAACCGACAAACAGACAAACAGACAAAAAAAAAATTAATTACAATTTCGGGTTCGGCATCGATATAATAACAACCCCTGCTACTTTTTTTTTATATATTTCCATTGTACAGACACCACTTTTCTACAAATTTATTATATGTATAGACTAGTTACAAAAAAAAATACAAATTATAAACTGAAGTAAATTTTACGCAATGCTTAATGGATATTTAAGCCTTATTGTGGAAGAACAGCAAAAAATGCTATTTTGAAAATCTACCCCACGACTGAATGCATCGAGCGAGCGCATCGGTTTATAAGGCATTATTTAGATATTTTACTACAATTAAATTAGTAGTCAAAATAAAAATATAAAAATTGAGTTTGGTAGATAAACACCTCAAATTTTAAAATATTTAACACTTTTTGTTATTTTCAATAAATTGTTACGCGTAGACGGTTTTGCGCATGACTTTATTGGGTTTTTTCAGCGTAGTCAACATTTTTTTACAAGTACTTAATTCATTAAACTTAAAAAAAATAAATCGTACACTTACTAATATACTCTAAGCCTAGTATTTAGGATTTTTTTCAGATCGTTATTTGCTACCAGTAAGCAATCGAAAAACTTGGTGTTTCGTGATTACGTAAAAACGTGTGTTTGTTTTTTTTTTGGAATTTATATTAAGTAGTTATCAAAACTTAAATTCGTACACTTACTAGACAGATAGGTGATAAATACTTGTGTATTTAAAAAAAAAACTAGATAACTTAAGGATATTGAGAAATTTGCGCTGAAAAAAACCGATTTTTTTGTTTTTAGTCCCTTAACTGTGTCAGACCGCGCCACGATCTGAAGATCTGAGATCCAAATAAAATTAATATAATTATAAAACTATTTAAGTGCTGCATTCTGCATCAAAGCCTGGATCTAGTTAATGCGCAGTTAAAATTAATTGATGCCTGATTCCATAACTTGTTTTAAGTCTATTGCGTAGGTACCTACGTACTTTTATATATAATAGAGATCCAAGTCTTATAGTTTAGTAATCATTAAGAAGTTCAAAATCATCTTATATTAATTAATTTTCGATAAACCACAACATAAATTAAACATTCTATAACCCATCTTTGGTCCGGCATAGAATCATCCAGCCTGTAACCTTTAAAACTAAACTTCTAGTGTTATTTTTAAACCTAAGAATAAAATACCAAAACAAAACCCTGGAACCTGGCTCTCCCTGGAGCTTTACGACGAAGCCTACAATAGGATCAGGCAGTCACGTCGTCACGGCACATTGAGTACAGCAGTCTGATCGTCAAGGGTGACATGCTATCTTCAATGGATGACGGGATACATTTATAGCTTTTGTATTGTTTTGCTTTAGGCATTTTTGAAGTTGTAAGTTGTTGATGTGGGACGACGATTTTCTGTATTGTATTACATTAAAAGTTACAAAAAGTGTTTGATGTTTTTCTGAACAGGGTTTATACTAACTTGCTGATAACTTTTAACTCTGAAAGGTAAGATTCTTTACTGTTCGCGAAGGCTCAATCGCATTGAGCTATACAGCGAATAGGTTAGAATTTTACAACACTGCCATTTACTGTAGCAACATATTATTATACTTAGTACTGGTATTGTGAAATAAAACCCTAGAATCACGTATTCAAATAGCACTGACGACCATTAATTTTAAACTGCATTTGGCTAAACAGCAAGCCAGGCCACATGGAAAAGCGTAAATATTACAAAGAAAACATCAGTAAGCTAGATGTAACAGCCATTAAAACAATGAATATTCTGTCGATCGGAGTGCTGGCGGACCTTTTAACTGAAGCTAGAAGTGCACGCAAAAACTAATCTTCACGCTAGGGCTGCAGCATAAAAGTTGTTCACAGCTTCTAAAATAAAAAACTACGATTTTGGTAATTTCTGTCCGCAGCGAACGTTCGGGAAAGGTGCTTGTATTTTG
Organism: Oligia latruncula; assembly: GCA_948474745.1. Classification (NCBI taxonomy): domain Eukaryota; kingdom Metazoa; phylum Arthropoda; class Insecta; order Lepidoptera; family Noctuidae; genus Oligia; species Oligia latruncula. The sequence continues at coordinate 1,026,896 of OX419699.1, forward strand.
GTCCTTCGTGCTCCTTTTCTTCTCTCGTATATTACATGCTCTGTGGTATAATCAACACAAAGAATAGAATGACTTAGGTCGTGGTAAAATATTAATCTTGTCATTATTCTCGAATAATGACAGTCAGGCAAATTAATTGTAACGATCATCACACTGTGCGACTCAATTTGTTAAAGCCATCTCATACGACTGTCAGCGACTTACAATTCTTATTTAATTTACGGACGGTTTAAGTTGATAGTCAAAATTTTTTTCTAACTATAAATTAGTAAAAAAAATAAAGCAAATAGAAAACAACACTGAAGTAGTCAGCCCTGTTGCATCTGGCATGCTTTTAAGGACATGTTGAACGTCTTCCGAAGAAGAATGTTCGCGTATGGATTTGTCTTCCGACACATCCTTTATAGACCCAGTTATTCATTTTCAAGACGTTCCTTAATATTTTAAAGGAAAATTATTTAAAACAAGGGTACCCTTCACATAATGTTCTTATAAGTAGGTAGTGGATCTACGGAAAAATCACCACTCACACTTGGCTGATAAATTGGTGAACAGTTTGTTGGTTTTAGAAGACTCGAAAACATAACTTACACAATTTCACAATTGGGCACGTTTAAATGATAAGGGTGGGTGAGCAACATCCTTTATAATTGAAATACGCTCAGTTGTTCAATTTGAGACACTGTCTTGCTCCAAATTATTAACATAACTTGAACTTTTCTAGACCCTTTTCAAAACTCTAGCCTTTTCATAATAATAATGTCATGGTCAGTTTCCAGCCTCGCCAGATGCGGATAAATACCACAGCGTCTGTTATAAGTACTAAAAATATAGCCAGCACCTGTAACTTTAGAAAATTAAATAGGCCATACAACTGTAAAGTCACATCCACACGATCCAGCTGCGACCGTCCGAATGACCGGCCAGCTGTCAAACACAGACACATCACCGTCGAAGAGGCTTTAATAATAATGAATTACCGTCAAACTAAAGGACGGTACTCGACCCAGTTTTCCATACTGCCTACACACAAAACCCCACCTTAGCTCGTAAGTTGTAAGGTTGTTTTTCTGTTGTGTGATAAATATTTTTAACCAATTGTCTTGCCTTGGAAGTTTTACTTGTTCCAATTGTGCGTGGGCCTGACAGCGGTGTCACGATCTATGAAAGATGACTTGTTCCTATTACGGACGTCTTGGGCGGTTTTGTCTAGAAGATCTTTAAACACTGGACACTTGGACCAAATGTTTTAAATCCAGCATAGCCTGACCTGTTTTCATTTGTGAATTTCGGAATTAGGTATGTTCGAAAATATCTTGGAGTTGGTAAAAGTATCGTTTTGGTTCCTTTGTCACGTTAGTAGATGCGGTAAGTACGGAATAACAAGTAAGTATGATCTTAAGACTTCTTATAATAACAAGTAAGTATGATCTTACGACTTCATATAATAACAATGAAGTATGATATTACGGCTTATAATGACTGTAGAATGATTTTAGGGAGCTTTTTCATTTCTGAAATGGAAATATTCAAAGTTTTGAGGATCAGACAGTAGGTATATATTGATACTAAGTTACAGACTAAGTTTTGTACGAAATTGATAGCAAGCCTATTTTTTTGAAGCCACGACTTACGAGGTCGGGGTCGTAGGTACGAACCCAGTCAGGCGCTTTAATTTGTGTACATTATTTCATCACCACTGCTCTCAAAACAGTGAAGGGAAACATCGTGAGGAAACCGACCGCTTGTCCTAGAACCAAAAATTCGAAGACATGTGACATCTACCAAAACGCACAGGGCCTGCGTGGTGGATTACGGCCCACACCCTCTCACTGAGAAGAGGCCTGTGCCCCAGCAGTGAGAACATTATAGGCTGAATTTGTTATTTTCATGTCTAGGTAGCGGGTGCAGTTGCGTCGAATTGCCTTAGACAAACCCAATTTTCGGATATTACCAAACATCGAAGACTATAATGTACCTTTTTATGTATCGTAGGTAGAATATACGTTTATTTTCTTGCCAGCACTTGAAAAATAAGACACCAATACACGACACTACTTAGATTGGAGCCTATAACTCTAGGAGGAAGGTCAGGATTTCCAAATTACAAATTCCCCCAAGCCTACTCCAGCCTAGGCCTAGCCTAGCCTTTTGGCCTTTTACTAAGCAATATAAATAGGTAATTCAGACAATATTTTTAACTAATTATATGTAGTTCTCATAGCGACGAATAAGTACGGTATAATGAGAAAATCAGAATCCCGTTACTTAGCTAAGTACATTAGGCGAGATTAGATTAACTTAACTTTACTTAGATTAGTTTGCTTAGGATAGCTTGAGGGAACAACTTTATCAAATTCTCAGAATATTTCTTCTTGTGTATTTTTATTAGCTTTTAGGTCAACATTTCTATCATCAGTCCGATTTCTATCATCGTCCATATTTTTTTTTTTTCAATTGAATAAAGCGGTGCCGCGATGGTAAAAAATAAATAAATCACTACTTACCTTGTTGCTAGGTGTTGAATCTGGTTATAATATCGTACATCGATAAAAATAATGATGTCAATATGCTGATATCTGACATTTTGAACATATCACATAATATAACCAAAAGGACCAAACGATCTTAACTGTCTCGGGGCGCGTGTGTTGGATCATTCGGTAGCCTACAAATTAAGTAGTAACAAAAATAATGTACCCAGGATTTTGTAATATCTTAATTTAAAAGAGTGTCCTTAGAGTTTCTTGCCCGTTCTTCTCCATAGAGATCTACGTTTTGGAATGGGCTACTAGCTTCAACTTTCTGACTAACTAATCAACTCCTTGTCAATTCAAATGGTTTAATTGATATAATTATGTGTTTTGAGTTTATATTTGATCAAAGGACCAGTAAAAGCTTACTAGCGTAGCACCTAGGCAACAATGAGACTTAGTACTCAATTTGAGCCCTAATTTTCTGAGCAGGAGAAAATGAAACAGTATCCTCTATGAAACAGAATGGGCTGACTAACTAAACCTTCATTTACCTAACTTCTGCTGTACTTTGCTTTGATGCTTTGTTAATAATAACGAAAATTGATTTTGCTACTAAAACAATACATTATTTAGTCATAAGTCTGTGTCATATACAGTTTATACTAGTACGGGGAACTGAGTGCATCAGTTCCGTTCTAACAACCATTTAAAAGTACTGTAATTTGTAACTTACTTGAATTGCGCAAGGTTATTTGGCAAATATAATAAAAAAACTTCTTGTTTTTTTTTTAACTAATCTGTGAAATGTGCGGAAATCTAATTTGTTTAAATGTCCGGCAATCGTCTTTGATTCGATAGACTGAATGCAGTCGAATTTCACAACATGGCTTTTATATACCTGTCGGATTGGCCCAGACATCAGAAGTAAAACACAAGTTTATTCAATTGAACAATCAGTTATTTTAAATCTAGAAAATACAGAAATGAAATACTAAAACTAATAACGGCAAAAGGCGGTCACATAGGGCAGTACTGACTGTCAGGGACAGTGGTCCATGCACCCACCGCAATAAGGATAGTACTAATTGTCAGAGACAGCGTTCCACATCCAATAATCGGGCAGTACTGACTGTCGAGAGACAGTGGTCCGTGCACCACGACGCAACCGTTGGAAATGCGTACCGATCAAACAGCGCAGCTCCTTATAAAGGCGATCGCTAGTGGGGGGGAAACCGTTACAATATTTTACTGGATTGGATACCAAGTCCTTTAGGCCAAATGATCGATAGAGTGAATGATTTGCGTCTGGTGCACGTTCCACTAGCGCCATCTAGTCGCCGTCTCTCACAGCTGCTAATCAATGTGTATGCCGACACGGCCATCCTGATAAATCACTCGTTCTCGAGTGCATTCATTCGTCATCAATTCACATCGTCATCATCGTTACATATCAAATTAGCAAATATCACTGGTCTAGGTATTTCTTTACAATAGAAAACCCCTACAGTTCAAACATGCTGGTCTAAATCGTCACCCACTAAAGCAGGTGAGATTCCTGCAGCTACAACTGGACTAGGTCACAACTCTTGTAACCCCTACAGTGCATATTTGCTGGTCTAGATAATCATCCCATGGATGAGATCCCTGCAGCTCACTGGACTAGGTCACAATACTCTTGTAACCCCTACAGTGCACATTTGCTGGTCTAGATAATCATCCCATGGATGAGATCCCTGCAGCTCACTGGACTAGGTCACAATACTCTTGTAACCCCTACAGTACATATTTGCTGGTCTAGATATCATCCCATTGATAATGACTGAGAGGCATCTAGATCAGTAATGTGGCTGCGCCGCCTCGAAGGCAAGGTCAGCGTCATGATTAAATTGACACCTTTCAAATTTTTGCTTTTAATTATGGTGTCTGACAGCCCTCTACGTATGAATTGGGGTAATCAGGATCAAATGGTACCAACACTGAATGGTTGTGGTGGCGCATTGGACCGGGTAGCAGATCATCAGTTAATTTTGAAAGAAATGCTTCTAAATTATTTGAGGGTAGCGGAATATTTTCCTGCCCATTTTGTGATGATGAAATGCCAGAGGTGGGCGGACAATCCGATCCCACTTCTGATGTCGGATTGGCCCAGACATCAGAAGTAAAACACAAGTTTATTCAATTGAACAATCAGTTATTTTAAATCTAGAAAATACAGAAATGAAATACTAAAACTAATAACGGCAAAAGGCGGTCACATAGGGCAGTACTGACTGTCAGGGACAGTGGTCCATGCACCCACCGCAATAAGGATAGTACTAATTGTCAGAGACAGCGTTCCACATCCAATAATCGGGCAGTACTGACTGTCGAGAGACAGTGGTCCGTGCACCACGACGCAACCGTTGGAAATGCGTACCGATCAAACAGCGCAGCTCCTTATAAAGGCGATCGCTAGTGGGGGGGAAACCGTTACAATATTTTACTGGATTGGATACCAAGTCCTTTAGGCCAAATGATCGATAGAGTGAATGATTTGCGTCTGGTGCACGTTCCACTAGCGCCATCTAGTCGCCGTCTCTCACAGCTGCTAATCAATGTGTATGCCGACATACCCTTTATCAAGCTCCAAATATAAACATATTTACAAAATTGACACATAATAATCAACTTTTATGTTCTGATACAAAGACAATATCAGATAACGTGGCTCGGGGAGGCTCGGGATGGCTCGGGATGGCTCGAGATGGCTCCTATTTCTCGTGTCACGTTACAAATACACGTGTCTTGTTTACGTCGACATTTAATGACGTAATGAGATTACCGTCGCTCTTTGAAGGAACATTTACAGGAAAATTCGAACGACTACAGGCAATTTACTAAGTACGCTCTCTGGGAATGCTTTTGTGAAATAAATTAATCACAAAACAAAACAAAACAGAATCAATTTCAGTTACTGTGTTACTGGTCATGTTGAAAGTGGCTAGTTTTAACATCGTTTTATAATTTTGACCAGCTTGATTTTGTAAACCGCTGTGACCATAAAGAATTATATTAAAGCCATTCTATGGACAGTCGTAGGTTCGAACCCTGACAGGCGCTTCATCATCATCATTTCAGCCGAGAGACGTCCACTGCTGGACATAGGCCCCCCCAAGCACTTCCACTTCGACCGGTTCTTACGACTTACGAGTTGTAGGTCGTAGCTTCGAACCCACACAGGCGCTTAACTTTGTGTAAATTATTTCATCAACACTGCTCTGAAAACGGTGAAGGAAAGCTTCATGAGGAAACCGGCATGTCCTAGAACCAAAAATTCGAAGACATGTGGCATCTACCAAACCGCACTAGGACCGCGTGGTGGATTACGGCCCACTTCCTCTCACAGAGAGGGCCTGTGTCCCAGTAGTGGGAACATTATAACTTATAAGGATAACTATGCTAGTATATGGACTGCTGCTGTTAGGAAGATACATGATATAATAGCATCTAGCAAAGCAATACAGAATTCAAATTATTTCTTCTACTACAGTAGTTGAAATGCATCAAAAAAAATTATTATTTCCACGTCATTTCACAAAAAAATATATAATTCTATACATACATATTTCAACTAACCCACACGTTGAGAAGATAGTGTTAAAATTATCATATTTTCACCCCACGAATGAATTTTAAAAGGAGGAATTCAGCCAAGACAATTTTAATTAAGTCCCAGAGAGTTCATTATCTTTAGCGTCACCGCGCGGATGGAAGGACCAAGTTTTTTTTTTTCAACAAAACTCTTTTATGTTAAGATAGTGTTATCTGGCGCAAATGTACCAACTTATATCTACTCGCGTTAAGTTTCTTGAATTCAATTTTACTTTTGTAACAACTTGTAAGTGTTTTCAACCGTAGTGTGCTCTGTTCAAATTATTTACTGTGTTGCGAATTGGGATTCCGGGTCAATATTGGAATTGTGGACTGTAGCTTCGATAAGCTGGTGTATATTCGTTTCTTTGTAGAGTCCAGAAAGAAGTACCTAGTTTACTTCCGCGCTAGAAATACAGAGTCACATTAAATTAGCTAGCGATACTCCGCAGATGTGATGTAAATAATATAATAAAATTTATTAATTAATTTGATGATTTTTTTGTTGGGTCATCGACTGCAGTTAGTGAAGTTACTTGAAAAATCAGTTTAATAAATCAGTTTTTTTTTTTATTAATACTTCACAGATGTGATTGGTAAGTATCGATATCTAAACATGATAAAACAAAAGAAAACCAATTTTCTCAACTCATACAGTAACAACCATGCCAGCGGTCATTGACCAACAAAAAAACATCAAATCGTTTTTAATGTTATTTTAACGTGTTTAGATATCGGTACACATCATGACTGCGGAGTTTCGCTAAATAATTTAATTTCACCCTGTATATCTTCATGGCGTTTACTGAACATGCACAAGTCGAGAAGTGGAGGTTTGTTATTATTAGTCTATCTCATAATCAATCCAAATATGAATGACGTGAAACACGACAAAGGAAAAGAGAATGGACAGCCACGTCATCCCGTCAACATGATTTTGCAAAACAATACCTCAAAGGCGGGCTCAACAAGGCTCGTCATCAGCGGTAGACGTTTGCTAATCTAATATTTTGACTAGAAATTTTATTATCAGGACAATATCTAGTACCTACACCACATAAGTTCATCTACCATTGATGACGTCATTGTTATATCAGTAATAGAAAACAGGCTAATATTGGTTTTTATTTAGATAGCTGTTCGGGGAATGTAATATCTCTGGTAGTTATTTAATAAACCGAGTTCAAATATTAAGTATTGGATTTTCATAGAAAGGCCTGATGTTATAAAAAAACATTCAATAACTTTTGTATAAATATGAAAATATTCCTGCAATTATATTTTTGCAGCCAGATCTCGTACTACAGAAAGATCTACCGGATATCGGATAACAGCTCCAACAAAAAAAAAAAAAAAGTGTACCGAAAAATAAATACTTCATTCGTAACAGTAGCAGGAACAAATAGTTAATATAACTGAAAAAACTACAAAGGTCCGGCTTATCCCAGCAGCTTAACCGGGACAAGCGAATTAAGCAGTGATTTATTTTTGTAAATAGAACGCGGATTGTTTAAACGTGTATTTTTTTTAATTAAAAATCCGTTGTCGACGGAGTTATTTTATCCTCCTTGATTAAATTCCGTTAAACCGCGTTTGAGGGGTTAAAAGTATAACGTTTTGAGTTGAAATTAGGGTTACCACTTTAAAACAGAGTGTTTTTAGCTTTTAGTGTGACCTGATATTTTCTTAACGTTTTTTTTTTACATTTTCTGCCTTTTTTCTAATAAGCTTTGGTTTTTTTAGATATAATAACGTAGGTACCAATTTTAATTATATACTTAACACAAAAGCTATCTAAACCGTGGCATGCCAACTATTTGATGTGTTCTCAAGTTAAATTACATACATGCTAGACACTTTAGTGCCGGCTGTGAAATTAACTTAAGTACCTATCTAGAGCACAAAATTTGTTTAACATAAATAGTGCTAATAGACTAGTGAACCTATGCTATTATTTTACTTAGTATGTAAAATTATAACCGACGTATAATTCAGGGTCCGAGGGTATCCAACTCTATCTATTCACGGACGCGAGACATCGACCTTGCATGTGTCACCACTACTATTGGTTCTACAGTTCTCCTGAACGTGATTGAATGCAAGCTGAGGGCCTGGACCAGTGGCAATCGCTTTCAAAGCGTTTCGTATTTCAACGACTTCCAACGGGATTAACACAAAGGTTTTCGGTAGCTTATGTCAGTACCATAAATTTTTGACGTTTCCATCATCGTTATTGCTGACGGAATGTCACTTTGAGGAAATGGTAGCATTTATAAGAGTAGGTTAGCTTGAAGAAGAAAATTACCATGATAGTTCCTAAAGTTGTTTGACTCAACCGCGTAAAGTAGATAGCCATAAGTCAATTTTTAAATGAACTATTTAAAGATGAGTCACTTTAGTCCCTCATAATTATTGTAAAACTCACTTTCTGAATTACTACCCCCTGGTAGTTCCCCTAGGGCTCGGTAACTAAGTGGTCCTTTACGCACGAAGGGACACAATTAGGGTCAGTGTTCGTAACTCGGGTCGCGTAATGAGTCCAGTCCCTGATACACGGGGATCACTTGAATTTGTAACTGACCGCGGACGGAAGGACCAGGAATAAAGTTGGTGAAACGACATCTGTTGATAAAATTGCATAATCAGTCTATACTGTTCCCACTGCTGGGACACAGGCCTCCTCTCTGCGGGAGGGAGTGAGCCATAATTAACCATGTGGGCCCAGTGCGGGTTGGTGGGTGTCACATGTGTCGAATTTTTGGTTCTAGGACATCCCAGTTTCCTGGCAATGTTTTCCTTGAGAGCAGTGGTGATGAAAACACACAAAGCCAAGTGTCTGCATGGGTTCGAACTCACGACCGACTCGTAAGCCGGGGCCGATAAGTCTACATAAAATACTAAGGTCCAATAGATTGTTAGGTCCTAAGTCAAAACTTGACGTTTATGAGTAAAATGCTATTGTCTTAACTCCAAACATTTCGATGCCCTGTCAGAAGTACTTGTCATACAAATTAGTAAAGAAATTAACTTGTAATAATATTAGATAAAGGCAGATGAAAACGTTAAGTTTTAAAGTTTCCTGTCTCCTACAATTTTGCTGTGCACTACAGGATTTATAATAATTCTCATTAAATTTTAAGTTACCACCTAAGTACACATTGTGTAATGCAATAAGTGATTGAATATTGAGTGTTGACTACCTCTGCCCCATTTATCTTAAATTATTGATACATTCGCATTTCATAGTCAAGACATATTTTCAGGGGACACTCTCAAGTAGTAAAGTACCTATATTGATCTTCGAAGCTTGAAACTTCAAAGCCTCCAAACTTGACATACCTACCTTTAAAAAATCAACATACAATTTTTTTTTATATCACCACCGGTCATTAACAAAAGCCACAACTTTTTAAATTTTCAAATAAAGTCTAACCTCTTCACCCGACCTCTTCTGTCCATTCTGATGACGTAATAACTATCGCGAAGTGCATATAAAGGAGCCTCGTCTTTACGGCCATCTAGTGTGCAGTTGCCTTTACGTCGTCCGTTGGAGATAAATATTCATGTCGCACTTTATAGCCGCCTTTATTAGGTTTCCATGTTGTTGGGTTTAACTCTATGTGTTGTGGTTATCATTATTAGTGATATTTTACTGTGGCAACTCTCTTGAGGTAAGGAGTAAGGACTATGGGGTGGTGTAACAAACCGCCTGTCTTTCAAGTAAATAATGACTGGAGGTACATTAAGAACTGGCTTTTGCCCGCGGCTTCGCCTCGTGGACGTCGGGAATCATCCCACAGGAACGAACTACCGGGATAAAAACCTATGTCCTAACCCAGGCCATGGTCTAGTCTAGCAGTGTGCCAAACCTCATCGAAATCTGTTCAGCCGTTTAAAGGGCGTTAAAAGGTAATAGATAGACACAAATACATAGTTACTTTCGTATTTATAATATATCTAATAAAAAAGTATGGAAGAATCCATTCATGATGATAGGTACCTACATATCTATAGAAAATGTGTGTCCAAGCGTTATGCACATGCTAAACAGACATTTCAAATATGTAGATGCAGAAGCGATTCTCATTAGGGATTAAAATTCTTAATGGCAAGTTTATATAAGTTAAAGTTTGTTTATGTTTTGAATTCACCCTAATTGCGTCTCACTATCTACCAGAATTTGAATCCATAGCTTCGTAAGTTCGAAAAATGTGTGTATTCAACAACGTTATTAACGCAATGAATGTTGTTGAACTGTCAAAATGAAAGCCATTACTATAACTGTAGTGTGTCACACTTATTCAGTTCTTTTTACAAATCTTACAATAGATTTTTAAACACAAGTAAGCCCTAAAATGTAATCGTTCCATTTTCAAATTAATCAAAATCCTTTCGTTACCGTCAATACTGGCAGGTTTACAACTAAACTCCGTCTGTCAATTAGTCTGAGTGAACTCAAAGAGTATCACAAAAGAGGTTTGTTAGAAACTTTTTTTAAAAAGAAATGGAAAAAGTTCGCTCATTATAACAGGTTTAAGGGCGGCCATTGAAAGGGGGGAGCGACTGTAGTCCGAACTCTTGTGATTTACGAATGTTGAAGACAGATGTTTGTACAGCCTATAAATATTCGCCCTTTCAAAATAATGTTCTGGAGAACATTTTATTACAGCTTTTTTTCTCGTTCTATGAGATTATAAAAAGCGTTATTATAATGAGGCGAAATCATCCTATTCCTTTCATTACATTTAATTGAGAAGTCATGTCATTTAACAACCAATTTACACCAATCGTATTTATTTGCGTTAGTATTAACTCAAGCTTTAAGTTGCTTACGGTAAGGCTATTGCAAATAGCTAGTGAACACGTGACTTTCAAAAATTTTATGAGTTGAAACAATAGCTATCATAAAACTTAACCCTCCTTCTGGCGCAGTCGGGTAATGAATGTATGCTTAACCGTACTTATTTTAATATGTACTTACTTATATGTGTGCTTTACTAATTTATAATTATTAGCAGTAAGCAGTGGTCTCTCAAAAGGCGCTTTACTTTGTGTAAATTATGTCATCACCAATGCTCTAAAAACTCGCTCTGGGCCCGCGTGGTGGATTACGGCCCACTCCCTTTCACCGAGAGGTGGCCTGTGTCCCAGCAGTGTGGGAGACCATTGTAGGCTGATTATTCATAATTATTATTTAAAACATTTGTTCCTAATATCATTTGTCTTTAGTGTAAGTACCTATTAAAAATATATCATACAAGAAAAATAATAAAAAGAAAACTTTAACACAGTCGGACCATTCGACCTTGTAAACTAATCCTTAAAATATATCTAGTTAATAAGTCAAGCTTCCATTGTAAATCTAAACACTTAGCCGGGTGAGTCTTGGGGACTTTCCGCCATTGCGCCACCCTGCTACCCCGCCAGCCGTCCGGGGCATGCCCACTAATCCCCACTCGCTATCTCACTCTAGAAAAATAAGTTTAATTCCTTGATTAAGGCGACACATTCATTTGTTGTAAGACCAATGAGTTAGAATGGTTTAACTAGAAATAAAAGATTTAGAATTCCTTGAAATAATTTTAGCGGAGGAACATAAAGCTATGAGAAAGCTATGCCTACAGAGTTCTGTCGGCGTTCTTACCTTCCATATTAATTACAACATTGAACCAAAATAATAACTGCAATGCGGAGTGCTAACGCGTGCCCGTGTTCCCGCCGTATGTGGCAGAGGAGGACACCGTGGAGTTTAGTGGGTTAGAGTCCCACATAAATGCACTATCTCCCCGTGGTAGTGCATAATGCATAAGCATTTAAAAAAAAAAATGGTTAGGTTACTTTAAACCCTTTACACAGAAATAGAGGCCCCGCAAAGCGGGGTTCCGGCGACATAGGATGCAAGAGCGAAAATACCGTCATAATGACTTTGTGACTGGTTTAGAAAAAAAAAAAAAAGTTAATAAAATGATATGTAAGATAAAATGCCGCTCAGTATAAATAAATCATTTGCCAAATATTGAAAAAAATGCAGGACGTAACGTTGACACTCATACAATTAGGTCGCTCAAATAAAATGAAGCTTCTCATTTTGTATTTTAAGTAACTTCTGTTTCTCGTCACTCGCAGTCAGTCGCTCTCTTAGTAATACTATAACGTAAATAAATTATTTTTGTCACTTAAAACTTTAATTCACAGTTACTCGTCTTCTTATATTACCATCATATCTGATGCGCCAAAACAACGTACAGGTAAGCCTTATAGATAACTAAATACAATGTCGAAGGGACTAGATGAATCAAATGTTCGTGTCAAAATGTCTGAAATAAAAGATAAAACTTGTTTGTGCCACATTGAAGTATAAGGTAACGAAAACACCTTTTTTGGATCTAGAACATCTACGCTTAAGCGTCTTTTTGATATTAACTTATTTTCTTTGAAAATTAAACATAATAAAGTCAAAACAACGTATTTCCTTTTTTTATTGTACGTTGTTTTGGCCCTAACTAAGTTAGCAATAACAAATATTACACTTCATTACCTAAAAAACGTAGGTATGTCAACCGTTTAAAAAATATATATTATAATAGTAATCATACAATTTATTTTATAATACTCTCATCAACTAGTTAATGTGTAATAGATGCGGTTTTAAACAAAACAATAAAATCCATTTACTTTATTTTCATTGTATTAAAAGGAAAAATGTAAGACTATTTCACCGTCTCGCAATTCTTTCATTTAATCGCGTTTCCCGAAAATACGTGAATTTGTAGATACGTTTATTTTGTTCTTAGCTGGCGATTTTAGCTACCAAAAATAAATTGTTCAAGAGCAAGGACGTCACCGCATCCATTCCTTACTTCCACCTGGTCCTCCGGTCCGAGTCAACGGTTAAATGCCTGTAGTTTCGCATGAAGTTAATATATTAGCTGCTCCTGGTACAGACCGCTCTAGCTAATAGATTACTTTGGACTATGAGATCAAACTCGCTAACTTTTAAGGAAAGCTAAATTATTAGTGTAAATGCGGACCCAAGCAATGTAAGTTGTGTAGCTAGTAAGAATTTAGTGTATTCGTCTTTGTTGCCATTTGGCAAAATGCTTTACGCCCAGTTCAGTGTTTCTTCGCTTACTTCCTCTAAACACTATTTTGGAATCACCACTTTCGCAGGGCAGCTTTGTGTCCAAACGTTACAAAGATTTAGAAAAAAGAAGAAGAAGAAAGAGAAGCGAATTGGCAAATGCAGAAGTAATAATATACTTTGGTTATGATAAAAAAAATAGTTGCTTGGGGTAGCCTATGTCCAGCAGTGGACGTTTTTAGGCTGAAATGAAGATGAAAACTAATTGTGTCGTGATGGCCCAGTGGAGTAAGTTAATCTTAGTAAGTTTATCGTAGACATCACTGACAGGTGAAGAAAAAACAACATGCGGAAACCTGGATAAGTCTGACACTCAAAACTCAACGCATTTATTTCAACCAAACCATTTACAGGCACTTTAAAAAACAGGCAGGCACTTTCATATTGTCAAGGAGTCGGTCAGTCAGAGGATGAAGCTAATGTAGTAGGTATCTACCTATGGAGAAGAACGGTCAAGCACACTGTTCTAAATCAAAAATATTGTTGGCGGTGAAGGTGCGTTTTAAAAGTTCCGTAACCAATAAGGACCCTATATAGTTTCGCCAAGTCCGTGCGTCTTTCTGTCTGTCCGTGGGTTAGCTTATAGACTCTTAGTACTAGAAAGCTGTAATTTGGCATGGGTGGCCCAAAGTGGAAAAAAATAGCTTTCAGGTTAGGCTCTACACGTAAAGTGGGGCTGATTTTTTTCTCGTTTATCTCATTTTATGGGATGTCGTAGGATAGGCCGTTTAAAAATATTGCAGTTGCCTGAAAACTGTTTTTCGATTTAGGGATCCGTTTCCGAAATATTAAGCTGTAAAGTGCAAATTTTTGTTATAGTCAGATCTCTCCCTCCCAGCCAGATAAATGGTTGGTTTTTGGGGGAAAAAAACCTGACAGTAGTATACAAAACGAAGTTAAAAGGTAACAAATAGGTTTTATAACTTAACGAGAAATAGTTTACCAACTTACATTTGTAGTTAGAATGAATACGTTTTTCAACTACAATGTTAAGTTTGTTCTTGGGATATTCATCCCAACTATGAAACCCTTCATTGTGCGTGGTAAGACACGCATTTCGGATTTTAATTTATACTCAAACTCAAAGCATATATTTCAATTAAACCATTTACAGGCACTTTTGAATTGTCAAGAAGTCGGTCAGTCAGAAAATATGAAGCTAGTTGCCCATTCCAAAGCGTAGGTACCAATGTATTTAGTATTGACTAGCTGCTGCCCGCGACGTCGTCTGCGTGAAGGCTCTACAGCACCAAAAACACCTAAGATGCCAGTGTCGCTATAGCATTATAAAGTAAACAACTTTTAAAATAGCATTAAAATTTAAGTTTTTTTTTGCAAGCGAAGCAAGTGAAAAGAGTTATATGGAAATCCTGCTGAGTTCAGTCATAAGAGGTGACTGAAGGAAATAGAGAAAATAATGCAGGAATACATTCTAGGACACAAAAGAGTAAAAATACGTTCAAAGGTATCATATATACCTTACAACACTTCCCTATAAACTACGTTGGTAGTTATGCTGCCAGGAGCCAAAATGTGTGATGACGCGGGAGCAAGCGACGACGTACAGTTGCCCGTGTGAGAAGCAACTCGTCCTGACGTCGACACCCACTGCCCTCAGTGTCTGCCCCTGCGACTTATTGATGGTCATCGCACAGCAAACACTCACGGGGAGCTGTACGCGCTTGAACTGGAACGGGAAGTTATGAGGTATGAGGGGAATGCGTGGTATAAATACTGCCTCGCCGACGCCACAACCCGTAAGAATTTCCGCCTCAATGGTGTGTCTGTGGAGCGAGATGACTTTAAGGCGGGTCCCGTTACACAACTTCGGAGGAGATAGGTTCCGAAGAAGCATAACCGGGACACCGCTTCAGCTTGAATGCGCTGGAAGTCCACTTGCTGACAGGGAGTTCAGAAATTCCACGGGATAATGTGTGGCGTCATCTTGCTTGACAACAGTGTTTATCGAGGTGTAGACCACTTCATTCCCCTCAATTTCCGAGAGAATGCATTCGTTAATTGCTGCAGCCTGATCATTTTTGGGCGTCAAAATGGCCCGCTCACACACCCAAGAATTCTGCTGGTGCGGTATACGACTGAATGTCCCCGTACACACAGCGAATGAGTTCTTCTAAGCTGGAAACCACTCTACCGAGAGACTCTGGAAGCACCACCTGTCTACCTCTCTCTTCTGGTAGAGTGCCTTCGCTAAGACTTAGAAGGACATCGGAGAATTCTTGAGCGCGTGCATTGCCGCCGAGCCGAGCTCTCATATCAATGGTCAAGCGCAGCGTACGAACTCGTGACCACAACGAAGGTCGTTTCAACGAAGCATTCACCTCGTCAGCCCTCGATCCTCGGCCATCGTACACTCATCCCATACGATCAGAGAGCAATCCTTGAGCACGTGTCCCTTATCGCTGTTACGTGACACACCACAAACAGGCGTTTCGGCGCTCTCTAAATCGATGGGAATTTTAAACATGGCATGTGCTGTCTTGCAGTCCCGGAAGCAGTGTGGCAGCGATTCCCGACGACGCTACAGCAATAGCAATTTTGCCTTACCTCCTGACCTCTGCAAGTATGCCACTATGCCAGTGGTAACAAATGTTTTTCCTGTTCCACCAGGAGCATCCAAGAAAAACATTTTACCCTGGTTTTGGACAAGGACGGTGTCATAAATTTGTTTTTGCTCTGAAGAGAACAAAGCGACATGGTCATTTCGTATGGTGGTCATTTCGCCGTCTCCGACTTCGTCTCCAGTAGCACGCCTCAAAGCTCGTAGAAAATCTTCAGATAGATGATGGCGATACTTCTCCCACAAAGCTACCGGTAAGTGGGAAACTCCACGCCATCAAATGTCCTCAGAAAGGCGAAAGACTTTGCCTCGGACAGTGTGAAGTAACAACCGCAGAAAATCGCATTCGCCATTATTCGGATGCACGGTATAATTTAAGTTTATAATTAGGTATACGACATGAAAATATATTAATTACCAAGCAATAATCACACAGTTATATACCGAACAAAAGTATTAACAGTCAATGTTTATTTTGTACTAACAACATGAAATTGATGAAAAAATGATCATCATCAATGAACATAACTTTTTCGTAATACTTAACACCGCATTTTTCTTAAATTGTCTTCCTCAACTCTGCTCAAGATTTTGAGGGTTTTGTTGGAACTTGAATTTGTCAAAACGAACGTATAGTTCGTTTTGACAAATTATAATTAAATAATTATAAATAATTATAATAATAAATAATAATAATAAATAATTATAATAATTAAATAATTATAAATAATTATAATTAAATTATACAACTTTTATGAAGAAAATGCACATTACCATCTATGAATTTTAAGAATAACTAACTACTAACCTCACCAACATGATCAAATTTAAATTATTAATTTCCAAAAAGTGTTGACATGTAACTTGATTTGATTTTTATGAAATCTCATAGATGGCGCTGCTTCAGAATTGTCTTATACTACTAACATTCATTAAACTATGTTTCTCTGCCCAAGTTACTTAAATGGCGTAAAAGTTTTTATAGTGTAAAGCTAGATAATAGCATGACTTACTCAAAAACAACATTTAAATATGCGTCGTTAGATTACACGCTGTCACAGAATGCGTAAGAAAAATAAAGATTCACAGCTCCTCCTCGTAGGTGATAGCGTGATAATATGTAGCCTATATGTTGACCCGACCTCTTAGTAATATTCATGCAAAATTTGAAGTAAATCCATGCAGTACTTTTTGAGTTTAGCCCGGACATTATACAGACAAACAGACAAAAATTCTAAAAACTATATTTTTGGCTTCGATATCGATTGTAGATCACGCCCCAAGTATTTTTTTTTATATATTCTATGTACAGTTTTGCCTTTCCTACGATTTTATTATATACGATTTTATTATATGTTTATATTATTTATTTAAACATTATCATTATTTTTTTTTTTTAAATAACACAGACATAAGGATCAGAATTATTTCGTCATAAAGGCAAGCCTTTACGACGTGATTAAACACATAATAATGTTTTAAAGATAACAATATGATTTCGTTAGTACTATATCGCGCCAATAGATGTCGTTACATGTTTCCACATATTGCAATAAAAATTGTTATAGAATGCTTTAAATTGATTATATCTTTTGATAGACTGAAGCGATTGCGATGAAACAAAGACTAATCACTGCTCCGAGTTCTACACTATATTTGAGTATAAATATGAACCATATTGGTTTGGTACTTTTTACGTTGAGCCTGTTCAAAATCTGTCACATCCAAACAGACAAACAGACAAACAGACAAAAATTCCAAAAATTGAAGAAATGGCATATGTTGGTTATCCTATAACACCCCAACTATTTTTTATTTTTTTATTTTCAATGTACAGAAACGCCTCGTCTACAGATTTATTATATGTATAGATGTTCTCTTTTGTGGACAGCAATGTTGTGTTGTTCACAGACTAGATATCTGTGTTTTCTATAAATGCAGACTTGCAAAACAGTCACACCTACTATTTTATTCTGTTATGTTTAGAAAACAAATAAACGATTTTAGTTAAACTTACGAGTAACATACCTAATTTCACTGTTCAAATCGGTGTCGGTCGTATAAACTTTCAGCCACCCTGACCTACTCGTCCAGTAAGTATAGTGGTAATAGGTAGATCGGCACATCACGGCGCATGTAATAGTAACAAAAACTTGTCAATTACATGGAATGTTAACACTGGCCGGGGGCGTGGCCTGCCTGACGTATGCGGTGATTAGCGCCGACTGCGCTGGTCACTGAGATATGGCGCTGTTCGCCAGTTTTTGTGAGCGCTGTAGCTGATGGCAGGTTACGTGTAGTGTGCTTTATTATAAACACTAGCTTCTGCCCGCGACTTCATCCGCGTGAATTTTCTCGTTCCCCCGACCCACCCCGTCGCATCGCATCGCCTACTCGCGCTATTACTTCGTTGTCGCTTATCGTTCTTTCTGACTTTTTTCGTTTTGCTCGGCTCCCACGGGTCCAAGCGTAATGTTAAATAGCCTATAGCCTTCCTCAAGAATTAATGAAGTGTTCATCGTGTAATTGGGTCCAAAACTACATGCAGAGTGTCTGGTTTCTTGCCATCGAAGACTTTGGCCTGGTTTTGCTGAATAAGTATGAGACTTGGTGAAATATGAGGCTCGAGGTTGAGATGAATGCTTTATAAACATTACCCACCTCCAAAGAAAACCACTACCTAGGTACAGTACTTATATTGCAATGTACTTACCAATACCAATTACCTAATAGGTACTTTTAAAATCCACGGCTTCCAGAAGTACACAAATTTATTTCGTAGTCTGCATACAATAACATTCTGCAACCAAACCCGAAACAAAATCTGAAAATACACACAGCATATATAAAATACTCGCTACACATTTTTACCAGAAATGATCACAGTGTTACACGCAGTACATCCTACACCTAGGTATGTAGCACTAGCGGTAGGAACAGAACAATTTGGCTTGGAACACCTGGTGAAATCAATTTTCTGGTATGCGCACATACGGGGCCTCCTCCCGTATATTTTTGGTCGTACCGTTTTACGAACAAAATATTAAATCGATTTGTGTGCACGCTGTAATTATGTCTAGTTGATTGAAAAATGAAATGTCCGGAAAACAGTTTAATATATTATTGAAATTGTTTTTGTAAATCAATTGGGAATTTACGGGGAATTTTTCCCATTAATTTGATCTCGTTGATGTGACATTAAGTAGGTATGTGTCGCAGACAGATTGTCGAATCCGCGGTTCTACATAACCGCTAGCCGTTTTACAAAACAGCTCCATTATGTAAAACAGCTGAATGACGTTTAGCGATTTTCCATAATTACTGAACTTTAACACGCAGAAACGTTTTGCATTTTATCAAAGCAATATCAGATTGTTTATTTTAGTGTGTCTCTGTGTGTCATAACAACAACAATGGCGTCCGAAATAGAAATAAATAAAACGAGTAATATGATTATTTGAGTAAAAATGACCCAATAACTCAAGTAAAAACAGTGATTTTACGGACAATTTTAATGTAAAGTTTTCGAGTTTATTAAAGTTAGTTGTAAAAATACTAAATAGTCAAGTACGTAACTGCGAGCAACTTGGAAGTAGCGCTCGCCGAGCGCCAGCCGCTGCCCGTTTGGTCACACTTTTGACCTAAACTAAACCAATTGATCAGGGTGCCCTAGCTTAGTTACTGCGACCGATTCGGCATTACTAGCAACACCAAACGCTTATTCTAACTGCAGATAAACCATTTTGTATTACCTCTTGACGTGGATGGCAGTTTTGTTAAACGTAACGCAATAGAAATCCAGCTGAACATTGTTCAGCTGCTTTACACAACGGAGCTGTTTTTTTAAAACGGCTTGCAGTTATGTAAAACAGCGGATTCGACAATCCATCTACGACTTAAGTGTTTTTCTAATAGATAATAATTATATGAGGTCCCATTAAAATAGATAGACAAACTTTTAGAAATCATTCAGACCACCAAAATAAGGAAGATGGTAAAAAACGATACACGAAAAACGCTTAAATACTTACAAGAAAAATAATTAGCTAGCAAAAATACACTAATGTACTGGCAATTTATTATTTTAGGTCAAAATAAAATCACTTTAATCAGTGTTTTTTTGTTGCTTGAATATCTTTGGTTAGACGAACTGAGCGCTGTGTTAAAATTTGTCCATCTATTTTAATGGAACCCTGTATACGACGCTCTTCCGATATAACATGGGAAGAGGCTAATCATTTAAAGGACAACAGACATTAGAAACCGATACGGGAGAGAAGACTCCTAAACGAAAACTACTTACCTATTTTGTTTAAAAAGGTAAAATTCAATTCTTTTCTACGATCATCAACCGTTCTTCTTCCTACCTTTCACTACCTACACGTCAAAAATATGAAATAGACGGAAAATAATTTCTTTTGCACATTCTTATTGACACCCTTTTAGCCCTTTAACGGTCGAACGCACTCCTTGAAGACGGCTCAAGGGCGACTATTGTTATCATAAATGTATGGAAATATTCCTCGGTATTGTTCCTGAACGTTCATGGATGACTGGAGACTGTTCAAAATGTTTCTAGGTAATATTTGTTATAAATAAGCTTGTTGTAATTTCCTAGTATCACAGTGGCTTCCTGATTATGTAACACAGGCGTAGTTGTTTCCTGCTAGCTCAAATAGTATGTGAAAATATCAGACAAAAGATGACAAAGGATCAATCAACACAAAACATTTCTAACAGATTGTCAAACTCATGTAAACTGCTGTGATTGGCTAACTGAACTGAAAAAACAAAAGCCTATCAAGACAAACTTTTACTAAATTGCCCAATTGTATAAAGGCTTTCCAGAAACCGATCGTAAAGCCAGTCTTAATGAAATGTTGAAAGCTTGTGCCGACAAGGAGTAAAAAATTCACATCTGTTCACAGTATTCACAGACTGTCCGAACCTCAGACGAAGCACTGAGGACCGAACACATCGATTGACCCACGTGGGCACCATTAAGCACGAACCATTATTTTTATTTATATCACGGCCAATCTACTTACTGTATTAAAGAAAATCATAATCCTATCGCACATTTTTCACGTGTAAATCATATTCCTCGCGTTAAAATTCAATATTTTCGCACACTGGGTAATGACGCAGAATATTTTGTATCTGTTGTGAATTAATAACAGCGCGGCTCAGTCGGCACACAGTCACAGAATAGATAAGTAGCTACAGAAGGTCGGTTCCAAACAACAAGCGACAACGAACACACACACAGACACGCTTCACGTACAGCTAGAGCTAGTGCACTCGCGAGCCACTGGCATTCGTTTAAGCTAGTTTGAGCTCGAAGTACGTACCCACATGTCCATTGTCTGTTCCAAAAATATGTGATGAAAGTGTGAACAAACCCTGTTCAGATTATTCATACGTAATCACTCGCTAAAGGGAATTATTAAGTTAACACAATCATCTGTATTTAGGAGGTTTAAACTTTATATCTCATCACTTTTTCCAATAATTATTGTTTGAATAGCGTTTGTAATTGATGAGGTTACAAAATTAACCATAATGTCAAATGAAAAACATCGCTACGAGAATTAACATTAATATCTCGCGTTTAATTATTCAAATAATCAAATCAAAGTACTCGATGTGTGAGTAGCACTACACATTGGCATGCTCAGGGACGTGTTGTGATTCATTTATTTAGTTTTTGATCAGATACTTTTGGAACAGACCATAATTACATTTATTTTGCTGTAATGTCAATAAACGCATTTTTCTTTCTTTCTTTATGTCCGTACGATTGTTTTCGCTCGCTGTACGGAGCTGAACTCCTGCACCTATTTATTTCGTGGCACAGTGTTACAATCTTGAGCAGCCAAGATCAAAAGGTTAGCAGAATTGAGCGTAAATAAGTAATTTGTATAGTCAGACACATTGGGTATTACGTGATCATCAATTATGGTGACGTGAGTATAAATTGAATGGTAAATCGCGTGAGATGAAGTCTGTGAGTGACTCGTATACTAAGTCGATTTTGTTGAGAAGCTCAATTCGATTATCGAATAGGTACTGATCGTAAATATTAAGACGTGTTAACGATATTGATATAAAATAAGCTGAGTCTCATGAGGTTCAAGTAATCACTAGGTGGAGTCTGGGCGATTCGATTCGATTGGGTAGAGTCTAAGGCTAAGGCATAACATTGTGGCGGCATCTGCATCACCACATGCGAACTACGCATCACTTTGACGTCACGTAAAATCCTGCATCGCGCAAGCAGAGTTTACCTACCGTGCAACTAGACTTCGTGAACCAATTTGTTCTTAATTACCAAATAAAGTGGTTCATTTCTATGGTATTAAAAAGAATTTCCTGCATATATTCAATGTCTCGAAATCAATATTCGGGTAGTAGCCCACCAGACACAACACTCGTCTTGTTGGAGGATTCTCCCTTTTTTACAGAGTATGAATGAAAAGTTCATTCACAACCTGTTCCTCATACCTCTTAGCATAAAGCACATCACCAGACCCTCCCTTGAAATCGAGTAGTCACGTCGTAGTCAAAGTCCCTTCTTACTTAAATTTTGTTCAATCAAAAGGTTGTTTGTACAGACCCTTACTTTTCCTTTAGAAGTCCATTATATAATGTACCTATTACTATGTTTTTTTTCAGCTGAAAAGATTAACATTTCCCTACAATATTTCCCAACATATTCGAGTGTTATATCTTGTAGTATCTTGTTACTTCAAATAGTAACATTTTCCAGTGAATACGTTCTGAAATCCGCTGAAATTCAGTTAAACGGCCCTCTGTGCTTGTCTCACGACACTAAGGCTGTGGACACAACGGTTAATGGTTCTCACAGTAGTTATTGAATGGGTTTTGAGTGTTTTGATGACGTTTGATTCTTTTGCTTATTTTTATATTATGTAAATATTAGCATGATATGAATAAAATTAACTTGTAGTTGTTTTGATGAGTATGTGGGTTTAATATCTTGGAACTGTTTTTAGTTGCCAGAAGACTGAACAATTTGAATAGTGGTTTCAAGTCAGTAATACCACTTGTTAAGTTAGTATAATGCCAAAATGTCAAGATTTCATGAAATAGTCATTCAGTGGGATTACTTGTTCTTAGAGAGTTGGGTTGATGACTTTAATGATTATAATTCTGTAAATACATATTTGTTACGGCCGCGAATCATATGTTAATCAACGTATGTGCAACTTAATACTGACCAACAAATAGCAAAAAACGTAAAAAAAAATTAATTTCGCGGGCTACCTTAGCGCTTTCGCTTTAACACCTCTTGTCCAATATAGCCTCCCCACCCAAATATCGAGACGATCGATCTTAAAACCCGCTCCAACCACATGTGTACTCGGCCTTAAGCCCGGGTTCGCATGCTTTTAACTGATTGCCGTCGTTTCGGACCGATAGCTTAGTCTGCACGTACTTAGCTGTCCATGTAACTTTTCAATTTAACCGGTTAAGCAGCATCTTTGACTTGCTTTATATATCTTTGCTTTGCTAACTTGAAATGTTAGCGACCGGATTGTGGGGATGTGTATTTAGGTTTATATCTAGTCTACCTTTGTAGGTGGACCGAGGAATTGTATTAGAGTATCCTTTCTTACTGTATACTAGTTCAGTTTGGCAATACTAACGATTGAATTTTGGAAAGTTCTTATCAAAATCAAAAGTCATTTATTCAAACTAGGCTGAGAATCAGCACTTTTCGAACGTAAAAAACTAAAATTCTAAATTCAAAACTATTTCCATAGCAAATAGTTGAATTTAATGTGAAACTTGTTGACGAGTATTAGTAGGTATGTCTCACGGATATATGTGGTATGTACACTGAAACAAACAAATAAAATATATTGTTAGTTATATTATTAAACTAGCTGCTGCCCGCGACGTCGTCTGCGTGAAGGCTCTACAGCACCAAAAACACCTAAGATGCCAGTGTCGCTATAGCATTATAAAGTAAACAACTTTTAAAATAGCATTAAAATTTAAGTTTTTTTTTGCAAGCGAAGCAAGTGAAAAGAGTTATATGGAAATCCTGCTGAGTTCAGTCATAAGAGGTGACTGAAGGAAATAGAGAAAATAATGCAGGAATACATTCTAGGACACAAAAGAGTAAAAATACGTTCAAAGGTATCATATATACCTTACAACACTTCCCTATAAACTACGTTGGTAGTTATGCTGCCAGGAGCCAAAATGTGTGATGACGCGGGAGCAAGCGACGACGTACAGTTGCCCGTGTGAGAAGCAACTCGTCCTGACGTCGACACCCACTGCCCTCAGTGTCTGCCCCTGCGACTTATTGATGGTCATCGCACAGCAAACACTCACGGGGAGCTGTACGCGCTTGAACTGGAACGGGAAGTTATGAGGTATGAGGGGAATGCGTGGTATAAATACTGCCTCGCCGACGCCACAACCCGTAAGAATTTCCGCCTCAATGGTGTGTCTGTGGAGCGAGATGACTTTAAGGCGGGTCCCGTTACACAACTTCGGAGGAGATAGGTTCCGAAGAAGCATAACCGGGACACCGCTTCAGCTTGAATGCGCTGGAAGTCCACTTGCTGACAGGGAGTTCAGAAATTCCACGGGATAATGTGTGGCGTCATCTTGCTTGACAACAGTGTTTATCGAGGTGTAGACCACTTCATTCCCCTCAATTTCCGAGAGAATGCATTCGTTAATTGCTGCAGCCTGATCATTTTTGGGCGTCAAAATGGCCCGCTCACACACCCAAGAATTCTGCTGGTGCGGTATACGACTGAATGTCCCCGTACACACAGCGAATGAGTTCTTCTAAGCTGGAAACCACTCTACCGAGAGACTCTGGAAGCACCACCTGTCTACCTCTCTCTTCTGGTAGAGTGCCTTCGCTAAGACTTAGAAGGACATCGGAGAATTCTTGAGCGCGTGCATTGCCGCCGAGCCGAGCTCTCATATCAATGGTCAAGCGCAGCGTACGAACTCGTGACCACAACGAAGGTCGTTTCAACGAAGCATTCACCTCGTCAGCCCTCGATCCTCGGCCATCGTACACTCATCCCATACGATCAGAGAGCAATCCTTGAGCACGTGTCCCTTATCGCTGTTACGTGACACACCACAAACAGGCGTTTCGGCGCTCTCTAAATCGATGGGAATTTTAAACATGGCATGTGCTGTCTTGCAGTCCCGGAAGCAGTGTGGCAGCGATTCCCGACGACGCTACAGCAATAGCAATTTTGCCTTACCTCCTGACCTCTGCAAGTATGCCACTATGCCAGTGGTAACAAATGTTTTTCCTGTTCCACCAGGAGCATCCAAGAAAAACATTTTACCCTGGTTTTGGACAAGGACGGTGTCATAAATTTGTTTTTGCTCTGAAGAGAACAAAGCGACATGGTCATTTCGTATGGTGGTCATTTCGCCGTCTCCGACTTCGTCTCCAGTAGCACGCCTCAAAGCTCGTAGAAAATCTTCAGATAGATGATGGCGATACTTCTCCCACAAAGCTACCGGTAAGTGGGAAACTCCACGCCATCAAATGTCCTCAGAAAGGCGAAAGACTTTGCCTCGGACAGTGTGAAGTAACAACCGCAGAAAATCGCATTCGCCATTATTCGGATGCACGGTATAATTTAAGTTTATAATTAGGTATACGACATGAAAATATATTAATTACCAAGCAATAATCACACAGTTATATACCGAACAAAAGTATTAACAGTCAATGTTTATTTTGTACTAACAACATGAAATTGATGAAAAAATGATCATCATCAATGAACATAACTTTTTCGTAATACTTAACACCGCATTTTTCTTAAATTGTCTTCCTCAACTCTGCTCAAGATTTTGAGGGTTTTGTTGGAACTTGAATTTGTCAAAACGAACGTATAGTTCGTTTTGACAAATTATAATTAAATAATTATAAATAATTATAATAATAAATAATAATAATAAATAATTATAATAATTAAATAATTATAAATAATTATAATTAAATTATACAACTTTTATGAAGAAAATGCACATTACCATCTATGAATTTTAAGAATAACTAACTACTAACCTCACCAACATGATCAAATTTAAATTATTAATTTCCAAAAAGTGTTGACATGTAACTTGATTTGATTTTTATGAAATCTCATAGATGGCGCTGCTTCAGAATTGTCTTATACTACTAACATTCATTAAACTATGTTTCTCTGCCCAAGTTACTTAAATGGCGTAAAAGTTTTTATAGTGTAAAGCTAGATAATAGCATGACTTACTCAAAAACAACATTTAAATATGCGTCGTTAGATTACACGCTGTCACAGAATGCGTAAGAAAAATAAAGATTCACAGCTCCTCCTCGTAGGTGATAGCGTGATAATATGTAGCCTATATGTTGACCCGACCTCTTAGTAATATTCATGCAAAATTTGAAGTAAATCCATGCAGTACTTTTTGAGTTTAGCCCGGACATTATACAGACAAACAGACAAAAATTCTAAAAACTATATTTTTGGCTTCGATATCGATTGTAGATCACGCCCCAAGTATTTTTTTTTATATATTCTATGTACAGTTTTGCCTTTCCTACGATTTTATTATATACGATTTTATTATATGTTTATATTATTTATTTAAACATTATCATTATTTTTTTTTTTTAAATAACACAGACATAAGGATCAGAATTATTTCGTCATAAAGGCAAGCCTTTACGACGTGATTAAACACATAATAATGTTTTAAAGATAACAATATGATTTCGTTAGTACTATATCGCGCCAATAGATGTCGTTACATGTTTCCACATATTGCAATAAAAATTGTTATAGAATGCTTTAAATTGATTATATCTTTTGATAGACTGAAGCGATTGCGATGAAACAAAGACTAATCACTGCTCCGAGTTCTACACTATATTTGAGTATAAATATGAACCATATTGGTTTGGTACTTTTTACGTTGAGCCTGTTCAAAATCTGTCACATCCAAACAGACAAACAGACAAACAGACAAAAATTCCAAAAATTGAAGAAATGGCATATGTTGGTTATCCTATAACACCCCAACTATTTTTTATTTTTTTATTTTCAATGTACAGAAACGCCTCGTCTACAGATTTATTATATGTATAGATATATACTTAAATGATCGCATAAAATCATCATAAGTAGGTACTACGATAATATTTTAAAGCGGTTTACAACATCATTCAGATAATTAATTCCTGAAGGTTTATCTGTGTATAACTTACATTATTAAAGAAATCACGATGTTTTGTGAAGTCGTAAAAATCGTGCGAATCAGCCGGTCGATTCTGTAAAAATCTCACCGTGAAAACTTAGGTGAAGTGAGTTTGTTTTTGATAGGAATTGACACTATTGACAGCTCACTCCACGCTCACTTCACCTAAGTTTTCACGGTGAGATGGTTACAGAATCGCACTGCAGGGGCGGGTTGCTAGTGAATAGTAATTTCAAGCTAATTATGCTTAAATGATCACAAACTCATCATAATTAGATGTCATTGACGCGGATAAAATACATCAAAGCTTCAAGGAGCTTTGGGTAAGAATATGTTAGTAGGGATGGAATGTTAGTTGGGTTTTGTTCGCATAGCTGTCACTTGCAAGTCACAAATGATAAACTAGGAACATCGAAGTAAAATAAATATTATAATATTACTAATTTAATAAAAACAATAAAACTCCGGTCTGATAGACGACCAGTCACCACAAGCACAACCGTTCACGAGCATAATAAAGATCAGCCATTACCCCCTCGCCATATTTGAGGGAAGGAGGTAACCAGAACCCAACTCTACCGCAAGCACATCTAAGGGAGTATGACGCACTTGCTGCCGGTTGCTCAGGCAAGAATAATAATAATGTTGCTGTTAATAATCGACTGGTAGAATAATATAATATACATAGGTCATAATTATGGTGGTCCCACAATTAGGCCCTGCCCTATGATTGCGCCTGCGACGATTAGGCATCTACTCAAAGAGATGTAGTAGGTACTGTAATGCCTGTGTGTGCTAGCCTTTAGCAATAAGCACTGGCTAGAAATATGATTCGATTCGTTGGTTTAAACATATGTCAAATATGATGATTATGGCGTTTGATTCTAGAAGCAGTGATATATATCTTAACCGCGAAGTTGTATCGTTGCCTTTTTATATTATAATTATTCTCCTAAAGTCTTAAAGTGGTCTTATTTGTGTTTGCGCCCCCTTACACATCAAATATACCACATAAGTTCCACATTTGGTGGAGGCGCCGAACGAACCTACGCAATTCATCGTTTAATGGATTGATTTCAGATGAAGTGAATTTTCTATGTGCAAGCCAAGCTGAGTTTATTTGACGGAAAAGTCAAGGATTATTTTATATGCGATCGCAGATTAAACTCCCCTTAGTTTAATTTGCGTTGGAGTGAATATAGAACAGGCGCAGAATCGTCGCCGGAAAAATAAAAGCTAAGTGGTTGAAATATTATTTTTATAAAGAAAGCAAGATGTATGCGCTTTTCTCAGGATCTAATATGTGCCTGGAAAATTTTTTTGAACAATACAGAGCAATTGCCACACTTTATGGATGGCGTGAAAGTGATTGGGCATTGATAATGCAGGCTTATCTCCAAGGAGCAGCTCTGGCTTGTTTTAAGTGGATGTACCGCGAGGATATGTCATTTGAGGAGATATGCGATGGCTTTCGTGAGGAGTTCCCGTGCAAATGTCACGAATCATTTTATAAAGCGAGGAAAGAGGAGATGTTAAAGGTTCCGTCTGAAGAATGCGGACAAAATAATATTTTGAATGTTGATGATGATGCTTCTGTGTTATGTAGTGTAGAAGCAGATGTTGAAGAAGTTGAAGTCGAACGCAGCAGCCAAGAGTGCAGTGTAGAAGCAGATATTGAAGAAGATGAAGTCGAACGCAGCAGCCAAGAGTGCAGTGATCAGCTTAAGTTGAAACCAACTTTGCTAACGGGGCATAGCCTTTGCAAAGTGTGTTGAGTTGACACAACTGGTTCAGCTTGGGTTGGAGCACCCACAGTTTTTTATAAATGATATAGTTATTATAAACGCGGAGTATCTTTTGATTATAATGGAGTTCAGCCACTTATTAGATTTTTGGAACAATGGCATCATAATCTTTTCGCTCCCTCTGGCTGATACCGTCCGATGGGGTAAAAGGATCTGAAGTTAAGTTCAGTTAACACGGTAAGCCTCATCCAGGCCGATGTGAACTTTCACATCATTTGTTATCGAAGGAGGCCAAGTCACATCTTTTCCGCTCGTTTTGTTATGACGAGGTTCAGGCATGACAACGTTAGTTTGTGTTGATGCATTTTAGCACTCTTAAATGTAGACTTACCTGGCACTTGAGGGAGTGTTAGTTAAGTGTTTCGTTTGTCCTGACTTGAGCCCTGCTTTTAGAAAAAGCTGGACCTCACAGTGTTAACTTCGGGCGTTAGGTAGTTTTTTCCTTATAGGATTAATAATAGGTAGGAACGCTTAAATTTTCGAATCGTTAGAATTAAAGTCTTGTATTTTGATGCGAGCTAGGCCAATACTTTAATTCAAAGTGGGGCGTAGCTCGTGTAATGCCTGTGTGTGCTAGCCTTTAGCAATAAGCACTGGCTAGAAATATGATTCGATTCGTTGGTTTAAACATATGTCAAATATGATGATTATGGCGTTTGATTCTAGAAGCAGTGATATATATCTTAACCGCGAAGTTGTATCGTTGCCTTTTTATATTATAATTATTCTCCTAAAGTCTTAAAGTGGTCTTATTTGTGTTTGCGCCCCCTTACACATCAAATATACCACATAAGTTCCAGAGTACCTTCAAATGCAATGCTAAATATACTAGTTAGCCCCATATCATATCTACGTATTTCGCAAGTTGTAAAAACAAAGAAAAATACAATGTGTTTTTCTAGTAAATATTTCATGTAGGTAGGTACTGGCAAAACTCCTGATACCAAACAAAATCCATTAGTCTTTGCGACAAACATCAATAATTCTAAGTGATCCGAGATACTCGTACGGCTGAGCTATCGAACAGTATCTTAATATCACGGCAAATAATACAATAGTGTCACTCGTTCCACTTGCCTTCCTTTTGACATCCGTTCGACCGAGCAATTCGTTCATTGTTTCTTTTCATTCACTCACTCCCGGCCGTTGAATGAACGAGTCTGTTGAACGGGTCGGCTCAAAGACAACTCTTTTGTCGTTCGAGATGAAAAAGCTACGATTGGAAATGTCATTTTATGTTCTGTCCGTGTTAAAATGGAGTTTCTGCACTTTTTGTGATTGAAAGAAAGAATGCAATTGGCGTAAGAATGGGACGTTTAAGAAAGTCTTTAAATGCCAGCAAGTTTGTTACAGGAATTTATTTTAATTATGTTACGGAGAATCTGTTTTACTTCCAGGATTTGTGAAATGGATAGTTTTGACGAGACTGCTGAAATACCGAGCAATAGCAATGAGAATTAGTATTTCTATGAAGTCATACTGACATTCTCTTATGATCGCTATAAAGAGCAAAGTTCCGCGTTCAATTTCAAAGTCTGACAGAATTAATACAGGCATCTATTAGACCATAATACCATACTTAGCTAATTTATTAGTTAACGTGGGCTATCACAATCATACGCCACTTCGTCTTCTCAGCTAAAGTATTGGGTAGTGTTGAAGGGCGGGCGTTTTCGGGGACTATCTTACGAAATTTTGACGTTCAAAAAGTGCTGATTTTCAGCCTAGTTTAAATAAATTACTTTTGATTATGTTCCACTACGGCCGAAGAAACGCTTTAAGAGCCCATACTACCTCAGCTAAAATTCACTCTTTATCTTGCTCGCACGATACTGCTCGCGGACTGTGTGAAAGCGAGACAGAGTGCGGTGCTGGGCGGGAGGCTGCGCCAATAGTTTAGGTATTTGCTTTTTACGGTGAAAATAAAGGTAATTCAAAAAAACTAACTAACATAAGACCTGCTTTATAGTTAGTTCAGTTAGTATGCAAAGTTTCATGATCTAATTTGAAGGATTTTTTGAATACCAACGGTTTATTGTTCGGTTTGGAGGTAACTTTGGAATTTTTTTCTATCGAGAAAATTTTATGGAATCGTGTTTTCGTCTAACATAAGACCTTACATTAATCCTCAACTTTAGCATATATTTATTTCAACTTTAATGCTGCGGGATTTTCGACATAACGGAGGATCATGCTAAGCCATTTGAGGTAGTATAGGCTCTTAACAACTTGTCTCTCATACCTGAGTACTTATACAAATATAGTTTCTATTATAATTGAACACAGCCAGAAGATAACCTTTCACATGTCGGTACCCTAGATGAACGCTATAAAGTATAAAATTCCCTACAAAATCGTGGCGAAGCTCTGGCTTTTGATTTTCGCCATTTTGGAGGATTAGGTGTCCGCGCAAAGTAAGCGATAGAACCGTTCAGTCAGTACGTGCCGGCGCCCTTGTCCCACGGCTGTACGTTTTTAAATCTTTTATACTTATCTGGGAGTCAGCGGAAAAATACCCTACTTTTTATTAGGTACGGGTTGCCTTTTTTCAGTGGCGAAATGGAATGACGTGTTAGCTTATAAGTTGGAACAAAGAGAGGCAGGCGTATATGTATAAGATCCCATTTTGTCGTCTTTTGTTTTTCTCTTGAACTTCGTGCACCTATCTGTATACTATCTGATATATCTATTAATGTGTCGGGCAGGTACCTACATAACATATGGCCAATGTTAGCTACTGGTCATTCCTAGTTTTTACTCTGTTACGCGTATGTACGTGGTGTGCGAACAGAGAAACGATGTTATTTTTACATCACCCATGAAAAAATTTCATATGAATATGAAATTCCCCTGGCCTATTTTCAATTTTGATGACAAAAGATGAAAAATATTACGAAAAATTTTCCTCCTGGACCTATAACTTTCGAAACGGAGTACCTACCTACATACAGTTAAAGGTTTATTAATACTACCTATTTCCCCGGACGAGCTCTATGTCAACCAACTCTACTCACAACCTGGGAGCAGCACAGCCTCCCGGTCCATGATTCCAGCACTGATTAAACCTCAGCTCAAGCCACAAAAAACCACGCAATAAATAACATACATGTATACATTATCAAGAATTTACGAGCATAAGTCAATTTCAATTTGTGAGTACCATAACCAAAATTGCGAGTGCAACACTTTGGCAAAAGTGCAGTTAAACTCCAAATGAATGGCCCCGTTAATTTAATTTAATCGCTTTATTCAATTAATTGCTCACGGCAGCGCAAAAATACAATTTTGCCTTTATTTTTACAGGCACTGGTGAGTCTTGATGACTCATTTACCTGTGGCAATGAGCTCCTAGTAAATCGACTGTTCAAGGCTATCAATATTAATATGATGTCAAAGGATTGAAGCTTTAATGAACGATTAACCGCTTCTGTCGCATTTAAGTGACACATATTTCCGTGCCCCTACCGCTCGTGTCGTATTTCTGCGACAGAGAACATGCATGATTTTTTCGTTCTTTTCAACGATTGCTCCTCCTTATTTATTGTAGGTATTATTTTATAGATTTGTAGCCGCGCGCTAGGGGCACGGCAATAGATATTTAGCCAAGCGTTTAAAAGGCTAATGAATGGTTATGTATTTGATTTTTGATACAGCATGAAACAACTATTTCCTTTTACTTTTATGATTAAACAGAAGTGGACAAAGCCAGTAACAATGTCGGTTTCTTAGTACTGCTAATGGAGCATTGTTCTCATATACAGAAGCAACAAGGATAATATAAGTACCCAGGATTTTGTAATAACTAACTTTGATTTAAAACAGTGGCCATGGATTTTCTACGTTTTGGAATGGGCTACTAGCTTCGACTTTCTGACTAACTGACCGACTCTTTGACTAACTGACCGACTCTTTGATAAACTAGTTGCCCATTCCAAAACGTAGATCTCTATGGAGAAGAGCAAATACGAAACTCCATGGACACTCCTTTAAATCAAGATATTACAAAATCCTGGGTACATTAGAAACAATTCAAAATATAAGATCAAAAATAAGCCCTGGCAATGAAGAGACAATGCAAAAGAGTCTGTAAATGGTTTAATTTTGAAATAAAAGCTTTCATTTTGAGTTTGGGTGATAACTACAGTATCCCTACTTACCAGTAGTAAGTCACCAGATCCAGTATATCGTACTTGATAGCCCTTGCAACCTCCATGCAAGGACAAGAACTATTCAAGGTAATCAAGTCGTTTACTTTATTTAATTACTTTTGAATCCGGTTATTGCAAACCTAATTCCTGTGTAAGTAGGTACACATCCGCTATTTGTTTAAAGACAAAACTCCCTCAGGCTTTTAGTACTTACCTATACCGAACCATTTAAGTTGCAAAAAAAATCTTTCAGGAGAGTCGCTAAGCCATAATCATATGAAAAGTCCCCTTTTAAGACACCCACTCCAATAGCAGCACAGCATCATTATAATTTTCCTTCTTCGTATAATAATAAGCAAAATAATCCAATAACCTTCATCGTTTCTGTGGAATACCAATACAAACTCATTGGGAATTCCTACAAAATTCTGTATTTCTTAATTATTTCCGCATAGACGACAAAAATGTTGGCGTTCTAACCACAGAATAGATAGGTACACTGATACAGAAGGTCAACTCCACAGAGTGGGTAAAAACAGGCACACGAACACATAGAGACGTAAGTATGTACGGCAAACTAGAAACTTAGACTGTTTACACAATAATGTTTAAAATAAAAGTTATGTGGGTTTGTGTTGTTTTTATGTTCTGTTTGTTATAGTTATTATATATTTTATTGTATTAGTTTTTATTTTAGTAACTTTTGCATGCCAACCTATTTCCCTATATCAACACTAGCTTCTGCCCGCGACTTCATCCGCGTGAAATTTCATCGTCGCGAGTGTGCTTGCACTCGCTGCACGTAGACACGTCGTGTCTTTGTATGCGTACGTTTTCGCTCGCTGTATGAAGCCAGTGAGCAGTGGTGGCCCAGTGGTAACGGCCGTGACTTACGAGTCGTAGGTTCGAACTAACTAACTAGCTAACTAGACAGGCGCCTTACTTTTTGTAAATTATTTCATCGCCACTGCTGTCAAAACGGTGAAGGAAAACATCGTGAAGCCAGCCTTCTGTACCCGTCTATTCCGTGTTTGGGGCGTTCAGCCCGAGCGGGTGGGGCTATAAAACGGGCCACGACTGACTGATGGCAGCTGCGAAGCTTTACGAGTGCACGAACAGGGCCGATCAAAATACTCGACTCTTGAATTTCAAGTTTGGCCATGAGGTGAGCGGCAAGTTTCTGCAAATTCAAGAATATTTGCTCTTTGACAACATTACTTTTTTACGGAATAATGTTCTCTGTGCTATGAATATAAAAAGATAGGATATAAGTGTATTGTTTATTATTAAAACCACTTGAGTGAGTAGTAACACATTTATTACATAAATCAATAAGTTGCCTTCATCTTAATCTGATAATATTAAAGTGTGTGTTCTATCGCACGCCCTCTAGTATCTGTGGTTATGGCGCCTCAGGCGCGTTCCATTACACACATTGTTACATCTATCCCTTTTTACACAAAACAAAAAAAAATATTAAAAAAAAATAAGAATAATACACTGTTTGTCCCGTACAATTTTATATCCACTGAATCATCACACTCAGCCGCTGTTAATCAGCAGATTATTGAGATCGTACATAATATGAGGTCCTGGTGTACACACATCCTTCTTTAGTATCCAAGACATCATATGATCTGAAATTATTATTTTTGACAATTTTTCCTTTTAGCCATTTATTACTTTTAGGTTCTTTTTTGAACCACACCTCTTGTCCTATTCTAAAGTTATCTTTGTTTCTTACATTTTCATTATATTTTTTCTCATTTCTTACTTTAACTTTTTTAAATTGTATCTTTACATTTGTATTTAATTTTGGTTTCAAGTATTGGTGAGTAACTGGTAATTTGGTCCTTAAATTTCTATTCATCATCAGTTGTGCAGGTGACAAGTTTGTTCCACAGACTGGTGATGCTCTATACTGAAGCAATGCTAATCTAATGTCTGTGTTATCCTCACTGCATTTTGTTAGCATTTTCTTTGCAATTTGGACACCTCTTTCAGCCATCCCATTGGACTGTGGGTATCTAGGACTTGAGAAGTTAAATTTGAAACCCCATTGTGATGCAAACTCGTTGCATTCTCTGGAATCGAATGGTACATGATCAGACACAATCTCTGATGGCACCCCAAACTGTGAGAAAATTTCTGTTAGACTATTTATTACATTACTTGCTGATTTACTTGTTATGAATTTTACATCTAACCATTTAGTTGTATAATCATAAATAACTAAATAACTCTTTTTTTTAAAATCCATAATATCTATTCCTATTTTAGAGAATGGTAAGTCTGGTATATCATGTGACATTAATGGCTCTTTTATGTTGTTATTTTGATAAGTTTGACAAATGAAGCATTTTCTAACGAATTCTTCAATATGTTCATCTATCTTTGGCCAATAATATAAGTTACGAGCAGTTTGTTTCATTTTAGTAATGCCTAAATGTCCTTCATGTAATTTTTTTATTATTGTCATTCTCATATTTTTTGGTATTATCAATCTGTTATTCATGAATATTAAATTATTATCAACTGTGATGTCCTGTCTGAATTTAAAGTAATATTTAATAGCATCTGGTACTTTGATTACTTTTTCTGGCCATCCATTTTTTACCTTTTCTGCTAATTGTACTAATTCCTCATCCTTCAATGTGTCCATTATTATTTCTTGTTTTTGTTCCCTAGTACACTGTAAATAGGAAGATAAACCTATACAATGCACTACTTCAAACATGTACGAGTCATCATTATCAGTTTCCTCAAGAAAAGATCGAGACAACAAATCCGCAACATACATTAGTTTCCCTTTTAAATATTTAAATTCGAGATTATATTTTAATAATTTTAACTTCAGTCTCTGTAGCCGTGTTGATGGTATTTCATGAATTCCCTTTTTTAATAATGTCTCCAACGGTTTGTGATCATTTAGAACGGTACATTTTCTGCCATAGATGTAATAATGGAATTTTTTCGTTGACCATACAACGCTCAATAATTCCTTTTCTATCTGTGAAAAATTTTTTTCCGCCGAGGTTAAACTTCTTGATGCATAGCTTACTGGCTTGCCTTCCTGCATTAAGCAACATCCTAAACCATCCTTGGATGCATCACACTGAATCGTTATCTCTAACTTGCTATTAAAATTTTGTAATACTGGTGCTTGACTAATGTTATTTTTTATAGTACTAAATGCAATTTCATGAACTTGTGTCCATAACCATTCAATATCTTTTTTGAGTAGCGATTGCAATGGTGCTGCCATGTTTGCCAATCCTGGTACAAACCTACGCAAGTAATTAATCATTCCTAATATTATTTGTAATTCTTTTCTATTTTTCGGACTTTTTAACTCAAGAATGGCTTTTATTCGATCTGAATCTATTTTCATTCCATTTTTAGAAAAAATGTGACCAAAGTATTTTACCTCTTCAAGTTTATACTGAAATTTACTTTTATTGAATTTGACATTACAATTCTTAGCACGTTCTAAAACTTGGATTAATATTTTATCATGTTCCTCCTCACTGTTAGCACATATTAGTAAATCATCACAGTATATTACAACCCCTGGGATATCTCCAAAGGCTTTCTCACTATATTTTTGAAATATTTCTGGAGCTATGGATAGACCAAATGGCAACCGTAAGAATCTATAGCAACCAAATGGACTACTAAATGTACAGAGCTTTTTTGATTCTTCTGTCAATTTAATATTATAAAAACCATCAGACAGGTCAAGTACTGTAAATACTGATTTATTACATAGCTTAGTTAATATTTCTTCTAGTGTTGGAATCAAATGATAATTTCTTCTTAGTACCTTATTAAGTTCTTTAGGATCAAGACATAACCTCAAACTTTTATCTACTTTCTCTATTATAACAAGATTGCTTACAAAGCTATCAGGCTGATCAACTTTCTCAATAATCTGCTGATTCTCCAAGTTCCTCAGCTTTGCAGCAAGCCTCTCCCGCAGAGCATGAGGGACTCTTCTCGGTGGTCTTACTACTGGTATGGCTCCGGGCTGAGTGTGTAGCTCCAGCGGAGTTTCAAACTGTCCGACACCCTGAAACAGTTCACCATATTTCTTAACAATCATGTCTTTACTTTTAATGCTATTAACACTTCTTAAAATTTTTAAATCTCTTAGTGAGCTTAAGCCCAGGATTGGTTTTACATTTTCCTTAATTATTACAAACTCCGTGTCATACATTTTCCCACTTTTATTATATGTCTTTAATACAGTTTTACCTAATGGAAATAAATGTGTTCCTCCAAAAGCCTCTAATACTACATTTGTCTCAGACCATTTAGGCGTGTCATCATCAACAATTTTCTTTAAATCTCTTACTGACAAGACATTCACTTGAGCCCCAGTATCACATTTAAAATCCACATTCTTATTTTCTATTCTTAATGTTAGAATCCACTCATTATTTCTAATGTTATTATAAGAACCAATGCTATGACACACTTTTACTAGTCACAAATTGTGTACATTATTTTCTTCCTCCCCATTGCTGTCACTGTTAAGCACCCTGATTTCATTTATTAATTTACACCCTTTTTTAAAATGATTTGGCTTTTGACAATTTGAGCAAATTTTCCCATAAGCTGGACAATTTCTTGGCCCATGCCGTGTTCCACATTTTTTACAATTGTAGGAATCTTTAGAATCCTTGTTTGAAGCATACTTAACTTTAGTACCCGCTGATTGCTGGACATCAGGGGCCGCTGTGCTCCGGACAATATCCACCACCGTTGTCTGCTGATGCATCATCTTACTGTGATTATTTGACAATTCTGAAGTCCTGCACATGTCCACTGCTGTTTGTAGTGTTAGTTTATTGATTTCTAGAAATTTTCTCTGCAATTTCTGATCTTGAACACCTAATACAATCCGGTCTCTGATCATTCTTTCTTCTTGTTCTTTGTAATTGCAATTTTTTGCCAGTTTTCTTATTTCAGTGTAGAACAAATCAAAACTCTCACCTTCTTCCTGATTTCGTTTATGAAAGCTATAAGTACTTATAAGTTCGTTCTGTTTCGGCTCAAAATAATCATCTAACAGTTTTATGATTTGTTCGTATTTAGTTGATTCCTCCGTCTTTAGCACATTAAAGTAAAGCTCCTGTACTTCGTGACCCACGCTATTAAGGAAAATGGCCGCCTTCCGTGCCTCTGAAATTCTGTCGAATCCAGCCGCCGTCAGGAATATGCTAAATTGCTGTTTAAATCTTACCCATTTAGGTAGCAGATCTCCTGAGTCTAGCCGTATGGGCTCCGGCATTCTGTATTCAACCCCTGCCATTGTTTCTTGTTCTTCAACCGACGGCGGCGGCGTCTCGGTTGTCATAACTTGCCAAAGCAAACTTTTATATTATTTATTTTTCTTACTATGGTTCTTCCGTCGGCTGCGCCATGTATTGTTTATTATTAAAACCACTTGAGTGAGTAGTAACACATTTATTACATAAATCAATAAGTTGCCTTCATCTTAATCTGATAATATTAAAGTGTGTGTTCTATCGCACGCCCTCTAGTATCTGTGGTTATGGCGCCTCAGGCGCGTTCCATTACACACATTGTTACAATAAGAACGATGATTTCTGACTAAACAACGAAAATACAAACTAGAAACTAGCGACAAAATAAAACAAAGTTGAGTCTATAGGAAATTTCCCTTTTATACCTACGATAAATATCTTACCTCATTACCTACAAAAAGACTTTCTACTTACGTAAATACGTAAGATAGCAATTTAGCAATTGGTAGAGAAATCAACAACACAGTATCTACGTTTAAGAAAACAGCGAAAACTGTTTAAAAATGCACCTATAACATTTTTTTTACCAGAACCACGAACCACGTGAACACGTGCAGAACCGCGTGTTTCATAGCCCTCCGCTATAACTTACTTACAAAGCTTATGGCCAGGATTTGATTGACGTAAAAGCTCATAGGCCACGTGCAGGGCTTGTTAAACGTGTTCTCAGAGAATATAGCACCGAACAGACTACTGCGATGGCTTGTAAAGTTTACGTGATTACGGTTTTATAAAGTCTTTAATAGGTTTTGAGTGTCCTTTAGTAAGATAGATATATTCCCTAAGCGCCGCCGGGTAGCTCACGAATTCAAAAATTCGTTTCTTGCAATTTGCAGGTCAGTGTCAGGTTATATGTTGATCAAAATATGATTCGCGACCGTAACAAGTATGTATTTACAGGATTATAATCATCAATACAACCCTCTAAGTTCATATAATCCTATTGAATGACTATTTCTATTAAAGTATATTATTTTGCACCAAATGACAACCCCATTTTTTATATCCACGCAATCACAGTCCATTCCAAGGTTGCCTGGAAGAGATCGCAGAAAGCGATAAGGCCGCACATTGTATGTTTTGTATTAATAATAGTATTTTTTTTGTTATGTATTTTCTGGTGTACAATAAAGTATATAATCCATACTAATATTACAAATTTGAAAGTAACTCTGTCTGTCTGTCTGTATGTTACGATTTCACGCCTAAACCAGTGAACGGATTTCGATAAAATTTGGCAGAAAGATAGATTGCATCCCGGTAAAGGACATACGTTTTTATCTCGATATTCCCACGGGATCGACACTTATGCGGATGAAACCGCGGAGCGCATCTAGTTACTGAATATGAAAATTTCAACAGACAACTCCAGGACTACACTTTTACAGACGGATTGATTGATCCCCATCAAGTCATCCCCTCTCACCGTGCCTACAGGAAGTGACTCAATCTTAGTCACCTGGAAGTATCGACAAAACCTACGTTTAAAGAAAATACCAAAACAATAAAAAACAACAAAATTGCGTTGCTTTTTCTCATTTCCTATCAACAGCAGATTCAATAATAAAGAACCTTATGCATAAAAACAGCCTGATCTACCTTGAAGTGTCTAATTCAATGAGCGACAGCCCAGAGGACCCGGCCACGCTGGGTGTCTTACAAAATTCCATTTCAAATAAAGTCATTACGCACGCCCGAAATCCCTTGGAAAACTGTGAATAATGACCGGGAATTATACTGTGTTTTATGCCTCCGCTCCACCGGGCCACAGAGGGGGAACAGGCGCACAGGGGGGAGGGGGGACGTGCAAATTTTAACGAATTACTGGAAAGATTGGAGCTTTTGCCTGAAAGAATTGGTGTGTGAAATTAGATTGTTGGTTTGGGAAGCTTCACATCAGTTTATTATAACAAAGAAACGGTGAGACGAGCCCGCGTCTATAGAACAATCTGGCCATACATGCATTATTAGGTTATTAGGTAAAAAACAAACTAACATTTTTTTTTTATTACTAAATGGACGATGATCACGCCTGATCGAGCGTGCCCAGAAGATGCCTGTTCACTCTTGCTTTGAAGGCAGACGGGTTAAATGTGGGACCCACAGATGCCGGCAGAGAGATAGAGAGAGAGGCTTATTAAGTTAACTATAAAGGTGCTTGTGCAAATTTTTGATAATAAGCACAACTAAAACGCAAAAACTGTACCGCAGCCACATAGTCTCCGTACCTACAATTCCAAAATTCGCATTTACCCACAAACTTCTGTTAGTTAATACAGCACCGTCGGAACCCAAACAAAACACTCAAAAATCATAATCAACAAAATGCTTCACTCACGAACGAAGCAGCATTAAAAAATTTATCCTTAATTACTTAATTTTTCCAACGTCGCTGTCGGTATATTTTGGACACAACGTTATCAAGGAGAGTCGAGCTACCATCAGGGGGAGCCATGTAATTATCAAATGAGATTTTTATCTTCCTGTTAATATCTTTAATTTAATCACTTTACATGCTGTCCTGGTAATGGAAGGTTGGTGTCAGATGCATTATGTATGGTGTATGTAGAGAAAAAAAAACCGGTCAAGTGCTAGTCAGACTCGCGCGGTTCCGTACTTTGTAGGTATATAAATAGTTTATCACGGGATTGTTTTTTTATGTACCTACAAATTTACGGTTTTCGGATTTTTTTTCCTTTACTTGTACTACATGAACTTGCTTCTTGCCAAATTTCATGATTCTAGGTCAACGGGAAGTACCCTATAAATTTTGATTCCCTTGAGAGTGTCGAAATATACGTTTTTTGCGGCATAAACGGCCGTATCTTTTTTATGTTAATTTAGGTGTTTGATTTTTCACAACTTCAAGAGACGACTGTAGATCTGAGTATAATGGTTTTAATTTCAACTCGATACCTTCACGCGTTCCCGAGATAAAGAGTATTGACAGACAGACGGACGGACGGACGGACGGACGGACAGCAAAGTGATCCTTTAAGGATCCGTTTTTTTTTCTTTTGAGGTACGGAACCCTAAAAATTAATAAAGTATTCATGTTTGTCAACTTAGTTACAAAACTGTATAGGTAGCTAGTGTAAAGGTTGTCTGCTAAAATCGGCCTTAGGGGCAATTCTCGTACCTAATTTTACGAACGTTCACAGTTTGATCTCAATCTCAATCTGTCACAAAAACCTCTAATTTCCCTACATTTTGACAAGTTTTTGACATTTGTTTGTCGCTGAGATGAGACTGCGACTAGATTTTGAACGTTTTAAATTACGAGAATTGGCCTTCTTATGCAGTACCTACAAGCTGGCAATAAAATAACTCTGGTGGCATTCAAACAGTCAAGCGAGTTTAGAATGAGCTTTCAAATATATTAGGTTTTTCTTTGGAACAAATCAGCGTTAATATAGCGGGACTGATGTACAGACGTATGCATGGAATCCACGTCGAGAACTCATAACGTTGCGTTGTTTAATTTCTTACAGTACAAGGAAAAAATTTGGACTTAAATTTTTCCTTGCCAATAGAAGATTTCCTTAGCATCTTCTACTAAACTTGGCTCGTGAGTATTTGCACAGTATTCTTTAAATAATCTAATTTTACCAACTGTATTATGCAACAAGAAAAAACTACAATAGCAAAACTTAATAATATATAATCATTATCATTATCCTACCGTTATCCCAATTTATTTAGGGTTGTCGCAACATGTCTTTTCCTTCTTTACTTCTCCATTAGTCGTCATCTCGGTAGTCACCCCCTTTATCGTATCCATATCATCTTTTAAAACTTAGGTGTAGATCTATTTATCCATCTACCTAACCTTTTCCCAACTATGTTGGGGTCCGCTTTCAGTCTAACCAGATGCAGCTGAATGTCAGTATTTTTATGGAGCGACTGCCATACAAATATAGCAGCTAATAAATATAATAATACAAAAATAGAAGACACCCCATCCAAAAGCTATAAATAAAAGCAATACCTGCGTATATACAACGCGTTACACAAATAGTTGAGTACTCCCGGTAGCAACAAATTCTTTGCAGAATCCAATATACGAGGCGCCCGATATATCATACGAAACATTATACATCACTTGGACTATTTTATCCGTTCCTACTCCGGACATCGTATGCAGAATAGTATTCGAGAAACTTTGCCTTGAAAACATACGAGATGGTGGAAGATTATAGAAGCAAGACAGGTGATGGTCAATACAAAACAAGCCTAATAAA
Source organism: Oligia latruncula (assembly GCA_948474745.1). NCBI lineage: Eukaryota > Metazoa > Arthropoda > Insecta > Lepidoptera > Noctuidae > Oligia > Oligia latruncula. Next base: position 1,069,505 of record OX419699.1, read on the forward strand.
TAAATTATTTTATTTATTTTGTTTTATTTGGGAAACAGGGGTGGTCTAGTCGTAACGGCCGCGCCTTAAGAGTTGGTCGTAGGTTCGAACCCAGACAGGCTCACTTTGGCGTCACTTTGTGTAAATTATTTCATCACAACTGCTCTCAAAATGGTGAAGGAAAACATCGTGAAGAAACCGGCATGTCCTAGAATCAAAAATCCGAAGACATATGACATTTACCTACCAGCACTGGAACGGCGTGGTAGATTACAGCCCACTCCCTCTCGAAGAGAGGAGGCCTGTCTCCCAATATCATAAGCATATAATTCAGCATTACAGGCTGATTACGCTATTTGGGAAGCAATCAGACACTAATTCGATTGGCAGTAGAATTAATTCTTCAGAAATCTGATCACTATGTTAAGCTTTTTGAAGAATTAGATAGATTAATATACCATTGTTTTGCTCTTGGCCATTAAAGTGCCAACTTCAACTCAGCTCTCTATCTTCTCTGCCCGACGCAGCAGTTTAATAAACAACACGCCTATAATCCCCGAAGTTAGAAGAAAAGTGTAGGTATATCTATATTGAAAGCCTAGCCCAATATAAGTTTATGTAGAAATTCTAGCACCAAAATGCCTGTACAAAAAATCTATCGTCCCGAAAACCTCAGGAGCAATAAGTCCCGTATATTACCTCACAGCGTACCCTTCTCAACTGCCTGTTATCAGTATATTTTCACCCAGACTACCGTGCAAGTCGTGGCCACTGCCTACCACACATTCTTCACCTCACCACGCAAAAACAGCCCCTTTCACAAAGACAAAAGGTGCACTAGAACTGTAGAGGTAAGTTGGTAGATGCATAACAAGTCGGACCGAGGTTGCCAACAATTTACAGAGTCCATTCGTGGCGATCGCTGGTTATATGTTTATGTTAGATATTTGAAAATTTTCACGTTTTTATTGTTGCATGAAGTATTGGATACCTTTGTTAGCTTAAGAAGAAAATAGTTCGGAGATACCTACCTTATGTTTGTAAGCTAAAGGGAACGGTAAGAAGAACAAGTGAGAGATATTGTACACAACCCTTTAATGTGTTATTATCACCTTTCGTTGTTTCAGTTATGTCATTTAACTAAACAATGATTTTTATTACGCTAGACTAAAATTACAACTGAGAATGGTATGGTCATGGACGTAAGTATGGTTTATCATGTTGACAAAAAAAGGTCGACCGCAGCTGTCATTTTCATCAATCAATGTCAATGTCATCCAAAATAGAAAAGTATAAGCTTTTCAAATAACAAGCAGAAACGGATGTTGATGAAAAGGATGTGGCATTTTAACTCATTACCAATCTGTCGACAATTCAAAAGTCCAACTTAAACTGCTCTAAACTAAGCATCAATTAAGCAATAATAAAGTTAAAAGTTAACAATTCGTAACACAATTGGCATCAGTTAAAGCTACTAAGTTAATCTCCGGTTAAAGTCGTTGCTGGCAGTGGGCCAGGTAAACCACGTTAATGATTACATCACTTTGTTTTGTTACGAGTTTCATTAAAAGAATTAGGTCATAATTAAACAAGAGTTAGGGAATTTAAACGCGTTAAAAACTAGTTAACTATGATGGGCGTTGTTCAAATAAATGTATAACTAGGCGATCTTCATCACCAACTAACATAATTTTCAAATACTAGCTGTTAAATGCTGCCTGCAACTTAGTCTGGGTGAAATTTGTTGCTCCCCACCCCACCCCGTCGCATCGCATCGCCGGCCCGCGCTAGTACTTTGTTTTCGCTTAGCGTTTTTTCAGATTTTTTTTTTCTTTTTGCTTAGCTCCTTAAGATCCCAGCGTGATGTTATACATATCTATATAGCCTATAGCCTTCTTCAAGAATTGGCCTATCAAATGCTAGAATTTCTCAAATCGGACTGGCAGTTCCGGAGATTACCCCCCTACTTACAAACAAACAAATTTTACCTCTTTATAATAATTAGTATAGATAGATTCACATCGTACGTCGCATTGATGTCCCTTCTCAAAGTTTGAGCCACACCCTCGGATCTTCGTCTTTCGTTAAATTGATGCTCGAGAAGGGATTCGAACGGCACACCTACCTGCAGGTTAATGCTACCATTCTCACCCCCATAATACCTTAGTTACCGCTAACGATATCAACAGGGCAAGACCGTCACCCTCTAACCTCTTCAAAGTCGGCCGAAAGCTTTATAATTATCTTAAACGACACCAACCCTCCCAACGAGTATTTACCCGTAAAGAGAAACATACACTAATTACTCCATCAGGGCAAAGTAAAACATCTTTCAAATAAAACCTATTAAAAATTAGCATATGCCGCGTCCTCGACAGTAATTACATCATGGCTTTTAATTACTTCCCAACCATTTACCGGCTTAGTAATTAAATACAGACAATTTTACTTGAAAATTGTGAGGAATACGAGATCCTGTCGGAATTGTCAGTCAGATGTAGCTAGAGAATTGTGTACAACGTCACAAATGTCAGGGGACGACTTTGTGAGAATTGTTGATGAATTTTGTTTTCGATTTCGTTCGCGATATGATTTTGCTGCGTGTTGTTGATTATAAAACTGAAGACATTGTTACTCGTGACAAAGACAAACCACTGACACCATGAAAGAAACCGGAGGTCACTTTAAACAATAGTTCAACAGCTTTCTTGTCTTGACGTCATAAGACCATGAGTAGTTCACGATGATCGCGTTAACTATCAAGTCTAGATGACTAATAGTAGGCATCAAAAACATAACTTGTAAAAAAAGTCAAGTCTTGCAACTCAGTTCTTCTATCGTAAAAAGTTGTGAGATATATGTAATACCAAGTCGGTTAATTTATTCAATCCCTACTTGAAGGACCTTCTGTCTCAAGTTATTACGTAATTAGCTAACCTAACAACATCTTAAAGTGATCATATCAATATTAATAGAAACCTTTTATGTTTTAACTAAATAGATTGACTTGACAATCGCACTAAACGTGTATTACTTGTGAGATACATTGTGTGTTCAAATTTGAAATATACCGTGTTTATACAATGCCTGCTTGGTTACTGAAAATTCAGGCTTCTAGTTTTATTCACAACGAAGTTATAGGGGGTCGAAAATGGCCTGAACTGCTTCGAGAAAAGGATGGTACGGCCGTGCCGCTTTTTGCTCGACTAGGCGGGGACATTACCGTGCCCCCAGATAATCACACAAGACCTCTAGATTTTCACGACAGTTTTATTTACTTTATCTTAAAAAAGTCTTAATAGAATATGTTTGGAGGCCATTTTCAACCAGCGAAAACGATTCCATTCCTTCCATTCCTCCATGATTCGTCCCAACATATCAGTAGGAACAGTGATTATAGTCGCAGTAACAGAACTGGGTGGAGCGTTTACCTCGGGCGCGTATTGTGCGAAGTCGCAGCGACTGACAATGGAAACTTGTCCCATGTCGGACAAGTTGCCGACACTGATGTATGGACACTGGATACACTCGCTATACATCATTTATTTCGGATATTGCTATTTTTATTCAACAAAAGTGACTTTTTGAAGGCTTCACTGGAAATTCCTAGTGGCCTAACTACATGGATGAAAAACAGACTGGAAAACAAGAAGACAAAATAATAAATATAGTGGAGACCAGGCAGAAACTATACAACCCATTGATATATTAAATATATGATACACCTTTTTTTTTTTTTTTTTTTTTTTTTTGCGGATGGGAAATCATCAAATGACCCCTCCCGCTCTGGGTGGAGCGGAAGGGAGTGTCAGACTCTTACTGACTAAAACCCACCCGTGTTCCTTCCTTAGCCCTTTATGTTCCGGGCCAGCGGTAACCCTTTCGGACAATCCCGCTGACCCGGCAGGCTTCGGCCCTATGGGGCCCCTCCTCGATGCTGACATCTCTTTGAGGCGCGCGTGGAACACGTACGCGCCGTCCGGCACGGGCCTGGTCCTGATCGGACGGTGAGCTACCCATTACTCTCCGCCCGCAGGCCCGCGCCTACGGTGGCCGGGAGTCGTCGCGCGGCTCCCGACGCCCGGAGCGTCTCCCGCGGCGGCTGGGACGGGAGGCTCTCTCCCTGAGCCGTCCCGCCACCTCCTTCGCTAGCATGACTGCTTCGCAGAAGGAGGTGACTGCCTCCCACTCCCTCTCGCCCCGGACCATGGCTTGCACCAGGGCCGGGCGCGAGAGGTCGCCGCCGCTGCCGATCGCCTCTACGAGGACACGGCGGTGCTCCGCCCAAGCGGGGCAGACCTCCACCGTGTGCTCCACCGTGTCCTCTGGGCGATCCTGGCAATGGTGACACCCGGGCGTTTCCTCCCGCCTGATGATGTGCAGGAACCTCCCGAAACTTCCGTGTCCGGTGAGGACCTGCGTCAGGCGGTAGGTGAGGGCGCCGTGGCGCCTCCCTAGCCACTCCTCAAAGAGGGGTCTTATCGCCGCTATCGCGGCGTGCCCTGCGCTGGGTTGCGACAGTCGTTCCTTCCATGTCGCCATGAGATCGCGCCGGAGCTCAGTCCGCTCCGCAGCGATTTGCCGCGGAAGCGGAACTTCCCCCCGGCTTAGTGCCTCCGCGCGCCACTCATAGACGCGCGCGAGGACTATCGCCTCCAGATCCCATGGCGGCAGTCCGGCAATGAGGCTTGCCGCCTCGCCAGAGATCGTGCGGTAGCCCCGGATAAGCCTTATGGCTACCACCTTCTGGGGCGCGTTCAGGTAGTGGGCGGCTCGCCGCCGCAGTGAACGCGCCCACACCGGGGCCCCGTATAGGGCCATGGACCGCACGACCCCCGCGTAAAGCCTCCGGCAGGAGGCGTTTGGCCCCCTCAGGTTGGGCAAGAGCCGCTTGAAGGCGGCCCCGGCCCGTTCCAGTTTGGGGGCCAAACGTCGGAAATGCTCGACGAAGTTCCACCGGCTGTCGAGGACGAGACCCAGGTACCTCATCGTTGTCTCGACGCCGATGTGAACCCCTCCTACCGTTAGTTGGGATCCCGGTGGTGGCGCGTTCCGGGGCCCATGAAACGACATGGCCTCGGACTTGTGCAATGCCACCTCGAGACCCAACTGCCGGATCCTCTCCACGACTATCGCAACCCCGCGTGTCATCGCGTCGGCCGCCGCCTGATGCGACCTCCCCTGCGCCAGGACCAGCGTGTCGTCAGCGTAGCAAACCACGCTGACGCCCTCAGGGAGGTCGGCCCGCAGCACCCAGTCGTAGCCGATGTCCCACAGGAACGGCCCCACGACCGATCCCTGTGGGACACCGCACGACATCTCTCGCCGGTTCCACTCCCCATCGCGACCGGGGTAGCTGACGGCTCTGTCCGTCAGATACGCCTCGACTATTCGACGGAGGTAGGGCGGCACCCGGTGATACCGGAGTGCCTCCACAATGCAGCTCCAGGGCAGGGTGTTGAACGCGTTGGCGATGTCGAGTGACACCGCCACGACGACCCCACCCTGGGACACCGCGTCCCCCGTCGTGAGGGCTCTCACGCGCATGATGGCGTCCACCGTCGAGCGCCCCTTGCGGAAACCAAACTGGCTGTCCGCAAGATCCGGCCCCGTCCTCACCAGGTGCCCGACGAGGCGGCCCACAATCACTCTCTCAAAGAGCTTGCCGACCTCGTCGAGCAGCACGATGGGCCGGTATGCGGACGGAGAGTCCGCAGGGCGCCCTGGCTTCCGAATGAGGACCAGCTTCCCCGTCTTCCAACGGAGTGGAAACCGGCCTCTCTCCAAACATGCGCTTAAGAGCGCCTCCAGTCGAGGCCCGAGAGCCCTCGAGGCCAGGACCCAGGCTTTACCCGGCAAGCCGTCGAGTCCTGGGGCGGTATTTTTGGCCTTCAGCCTTCCTACCGCCGCTCTCAGTTCTACCCCGGTCACTTCAGGGATGTCGTCGTCGTCGTCCGCGTGGTCCGCTTCGGGCACCGCAATTGGCGGAGCCATGGGCGGGGGGGTGTGCACCCCCCGTGAAGGGAACAGAGCGCTCACCACCTCCTCCACCAGCTGGGGGCGGAGACTCTGCGTCAGCGGGGGGGCCCAGGTGCGGAGTTTATTCCGCACCATTTTATAAGGGCGCCCCCACGGATCTCTGTTCAGAGTCTCCAGCATCTCCTCGCGGGCCATATCCTTGGCCCGCTGGACAGCCTCTTGGAGGGCGGTCTTCGCTGCTCTGTACCCCTCGTACAGCTCCGCCTCCGTGGCTTCCGCATCCGGAGGACGAATGCGGAGCCTGCGGTGCCTGGTGTACCGGTGTCGCGCATCGACGCACGCCTTGCGTAGCGCGTCCAGCTCCTGCGACCACCAGTACACCTGACGTCGGGCGCGTCCTGGCCGGACTCGGGGCATTGCCACGTCGCAAATCTCGGACATGGCCTCCCGGAACCACTCCGCCTCCTCGTCGATATCGGCAGGCCTGTCCGGTGATGACACCCAGGCCTGCACGATCGAGGCTTCCAGGAGGAGCTCCCGGTCCAGCTGCTTCAGCGCCCACCGCGGACCACTCGGGGCCTGTTGGACCAGCGCGCTAGAGGTCTGGGCGGAGACGTCGAACCGGATATACCGGTGATCGGAGTAGGTCTCCACCTCCTCCATGACGCGCCAGTCAATGACACGCTGTGACAGAGCGGGGCTGGCAAACGAGATGTCCACCACTGACTCACCCCGCATCCGCACACACGTGGGAACAGAACCCCGATTTAGGACGACCAGGCCTGTTTCCAGAGCCCAGTCCTCCACCATCCTACCCCGCACATCTGTGCAACGGGAACCCCAGGCCAAATTCTTGGCATTGAAGTCCCCGAGCACTAGCACGGGGAAGGGATGGCTTCCGGCGACGACGACACTCAACTCTGTTAAAGAGTTGTGGAACTCGGCGAGAGTTCGGCTCGGAGAGAAGTATACTCCCACGACTACAACCTCTCCGAACCGTGCTGCTACACACCCCTGTCCCTTCGTGACGCATTCCAGGGACGGGGTGCCGGCGGCGACCGACGAAACTATGGCCACTGAGCCGCTCAGGTCCTCCACCCAGTCATCCCTGGGCGGGACAAAGTACGGCTCAGCGACCACGGCGATGTTGATCGACCACTGCGCCACGCTCTGGAGCAACAGATCCTGAGCGCATGCGCAGTGGTTGATGTTCGCCTGGAGGAGGCGCAATGGAGCCATTACTCCTCCATTTCAGCCCCCTCCTGGGCCCCCTGCGAGGGCTCCACGACGGCAGCGGCGGCGGCGGCGGTGGCGGCGGTAGTGGCGGCGGCAACGGCGACGGCGGTGGCGGCGGTTGTGGCGGCGGCAGCGGCGGCGGCGGTGGCGGCGGCAGCGGCGGCGGCGACGGTGGGAGTGTCGGCGGCGGCGGAGGGCCTGCCTTTCCTCCTGGTTCCGGTGGGTGGGGCGCAGGACTTGCTCCCCGCCCGGTGATCGGCCGGCTTGCCAGCAGCCGCACATGTGATGCAGTGCGGCGCGGCGTTGCACGAGCCGGCCTTGTGTCCGGGCTGACCGCAGCGGAAGCACAGTGTGCTGCGGTCTACCTCGGAGGTGCACTGGATGCCAACGTGGTGCCCCACATGGCATCGGTAGCACCTCAGAGGCTTGGGTTCCAGGAGTTTGACCTGCGCTGAAACCCAGCCCACCAGGAGCCTTCGGCCCTCCACAATCGTCCTGGCCGCCGTCACGGGGCAGCTAACCGTAACGGTTCGCATCCCCGCGAAGTCAGGACGTAAGGTGCCCGCCTTGACCTGGTCGGCCAGACACCCGCCCGTCCTGACAACGGCGGCCACCACATCTCCCTCCGTCACGGAGTCATCCAGGCCCAGTATGCGCATGTCTGCGCACTTGACGGGCCTGGTGACTCGAGCTTCGTCCGCTAGGGACGCCCTTATCCTCTCAGCTAGGGCGTCAGCGGTGGGGCCACTTGTAGCACCGGGGATCTCCAGCATGCGGGCGCCAGTGGCGGTCACCCTGTGCCGGAGGCCCCCGGTGATCCCCAGCTCACGGAGGTCCACCGTCTCTCTCGCCTTTGAGAGCACGTCACGGTACGTCACGCCCCTCTTAACCGCGTCCGGCTGTAGCGTTATCACTACAGCCGCGGTCTTCGGGGCGCGAAGCCTAGCCGCAACGGCTCTCTCCTTGCGGCGCCGCCTTTGCTCCTTCTTCCTGGCCGCCTTGGCCGCCCTTCTCTTCTCCCCGGCCACCTGCCAGTCGGCGTCGGTCGCGGGAGAAGTGTGGGAGTTTTGGGGGCGGGGCGTGGGCTCTGGGGCCTTCGCCTCCCGCGCCGCTCTGCCCTTCTTCTTTCGGCCCTGCGCCGGGGGGTTGCCCATAGGCGCCGGGGCCCCGCCAGCTGGCGCCGGCGCCGCGGCTCCTCCAGCCGATGCCGGTTGGGCCGACGCCGGTTTGGCCGGCGCCGGTTTAGCCGACGCCGGCCTGGCCGACGCCGGCTTGGCCGGCGCCTGGGCCCGGCCCGACGGTCCGGATTTAGGGCCGGCAGCTGCCGCAGCGGCGGCGTACGAGGCCGCCTTCGGCCCCGGGGTCGCTCCGCCCGCCAGGGGGGGGCGCAGGACTATGCCCTCCAGGACGGAAAACCGCGCCTGGAAGGCCGCCAGCTCCTGCCGAACCAGGCTGAGGACCTGGTTCTCCACCGGGACGGGCTGGCTCGGTGGTTGCGCTCCCCCGGTGGCCCGCAGGCCGGCCAGGTCTGCCCGGAGCCTCCCGTTCTCCTTTTGGAGAAGCTCCGTGGCTGCCGTCAGGCGGGCGACCTCCGCCCGCAATTCGGCCACTTCGCCGGCCGAAGGGCCGGTGTAGTTGGCCGCCTCCGCCGCCGCCATGATGGAGGCCGTCGCCGAGACTATGGCCCTGTTCTTAGAAGTCTGTAGCTTCTTCAAGGACACGTCCCGGATGGCGGCCTCCACTACCGCCGCGAACCTTCGCATGGAGTCCGCCTCGGGGTCAGGGGCGTCAGCCGCACCCGCCTCGTCGCTCGAGGGTCCCGAAGCGGCCGTACGACCGGTCCCCCCCTCCTTTGCGGACTCCTCCGCTCTCTCCTTCGCCTCACGGGCATTGAGCCCCCTCCCCTTGCCTCGTTCTCGGACCCCACCCCGCCTACTTGTGGGGATTTTTCGGGCCGAGGCCTGCTCTCCGTCTGAGGACAGTCCCTGGCTATCCCCAGACCTTGGCCGCTTGCCTATCTTCGCAGCCACCTCCCCGGCACGGCAGGGGCTCTCTGAGCCTCCCATGCTCGTGCCTCCAGATGCGGCGTCGGACTCCGACCCCGCATCACTTCTCGCCTCTTCTTGGTCCCCTGAGGGACAGGAGCCTCCTCGGCTCTTGTTGCCAATGGCAAGCGGACGACATACTTTGCCCCCCCCAGAATACGATTGGGGGCTTGACGTTCCCAAAGGGAACGTGGCGGATTCTCCGACTGCTGAGCAGCCGGTACCGCCCTGGGGTAGTTTATTTCGGTCTGTCGATTCCATTATTGTGTTCCTTTTAAGGGTGAGGTCCCTTTTTTGCGCTAACGACCGGATCCCCTCCGGCCATTCATCCCCTCGGCACGCTAGACCTTAGGATTGGGGTAATTTTTTATAGAGGTTTTCTACCTCGCGGCCCGGGCCTCAGTGGCCTGGACCCCCGGTCCTGTCAGTTCAGGATTACGGGGTGGCCGACGGCTGGGCAGAACCAACCGCCGCCCCGGCGTCCCCACGCTGCCGCCGGATGCCGGACAGACGCAGCGCGGGCATGGGACACCCTCCACCACCCACACTCTTGTGGGTACCGCGGTGTGAACCGCCCCGCGACGATCTACGCCCACTCACCTCCCTCTGTAAGCAGAGGGGGAGTAGCCGCGTGACCGCCTGTAGCCCGGTTCCCTTCACCGACCATCGAGGATGATCGGTGACTGGAACCATGACCTTCTCCTCCTGTCGAAGATTTGCCGCCCCCCCCAATTGTCCACCCAAACCTGGTGGGCAATTGGAGCCGACGTTGCCCAGGGTGCGCCACGTGGAGGCTCTTCAACGTGCACCCCATATGATACACCTTTACTTTTAAAAACGAACCCATACATGGCGTTGGATATGTCTGCAAATGATACAAATGTATGTTACGCCTCAATTGAAGATGAACTAAGTGATGGTGCCATTTCTGTTGTACACTGAACTAAACTAGGTATCCCTAAAATTCCTTACTTTTGGCTATGAGAATCTTAACGCTATTCTGCAAAAAAAAAAAACTCTAAATTTAAAAATAATTGTGACACAATTAAAATCGAATTTGACAACCGCGACTCCACGTGGTACTTGTTTGCCCTACTACGCCGTGAATTTTTTTTTTTTAGAGCCGGAGACGTGCAGCGTGGCAGTTTTAGACGTGTTTTATACATGGAATTTTTCACTTTTTACATGGAAAATTATTACCTACACGTTGAGTTTTAGAGGTTTAATCGGTTATATAAAGGCGGTCGAAATTTTCATTATTTTTGCTTTAGGACACACCATTTTCGAGATATATGTATAAGCAAAAAAAAAAAACGTAAGTACAGTGCTTTTTTGCACCTGAAATCGAGGTGTTGGTGTTTTCCACATACCTTTTTAATCGTGAATAGATAAATAACTCAGTGCCATCTTAGTGCTGTCAAACTAAAATATAGTTAAGTTGTCACTTTAGTCAATTTCAGAATGGAAAATCTTCGTTTGACAGGAATAAACTAAATTTTGGTGATTTTTAGTCTAGCTTAGAGGCATTTGTGACAAGAGAATCTGCACCATCGTCATTTAATAAACTGCTACTTAGCTGTTGTATGATTATATTAAACGTCTTGCCATCTACTCGTAGCTATCACTTTAGACTACAATTTTCTTCAGCAAAATGACATTTTCTATCTGAAAATTCATTACAGAGATAATGAGTTATTACATTAGTGGTGTCGTTGAACGCAGCTCTAGATCGGGGTCAACTAGTTTACAAACTCGCTACTGTCTAGCTGTCTTAATTCAGTTCTGCTGTCGCAGCCGACCGCTGCGGCACCGCTGCGATTTGCCGACGATAAACTTGCGTTAAACTGTTGTTCACTAGAGTGGGACCGTTTAAAACGGAACTTTTTCAATTATTCCTCTTGTAGTTTATTGGATTCGATTCCAAGCTAGCAAGTTATTTGATTTGCAAGTTCCTGCAATGCCGTTGAAAACTTGTACAACTAGTTATGAAGAGAGATTGAGGAAAATTTCCAGAGATGCTGAGATTGTCTGCTAACAAAGACCTCATAACAAAAGTCAGTCGCTGCTGGGAAAAAAGTCTTTTGTACTTGAGAGGCGGATGCGGACTAATGCGGAGCGAGTCGTGTTCGAATGAATGTTTGAGATTGATGCGGTAACGTAACGTTGGAACGTTAAGAAAAATCGCGCACAACACATATTGTCTAACTACATGATTGTGTCACTGATTTGAATATGAACTATTTTTTGGAATAAAACAATGACTAGATTTAACTTGATCATTTATTTCAATTACGTTCCAGTCAAAACTTTACTTTTTTTTTAGATGTGTTGCTGCGCAGCGGGTGATGTGAAAGAGATTGAGTGATCAGATGTCTATGCTAATGGGAGCTCCGCACCCACTCTCAACCTCTCGTGGTGTCGGCGCCCCTGTCTATGCTCATGGGAGCTCCGCACCCACTCTCAACCTCTCGTGGTGTCGGCGCCCCTGTCTATGCTAATGGGAGCTCCGCACCCACTCTCAACCTCTCGTGGTGTCGGCGCCCCTGTCTATGCTCATGGGAGCTCCGCACCCACTCTCAACCTCTCGTGGTGTCGGCGCCCCTGTCTATGCTCATGGGAGCTCCGCACCCACTCTCAACCTCTCGTGGTGTCGGCGCCCCTGTCTATGCTCATAGGACCTCCGCACCCACTCTAAACCTCTCGTGGTGTCGGCGCCCCTGCTCATGGCATGGGAGCTCCGCACCCACTCTCAACCTCTCGTGGTGTCGGCGCCCCTGTCTATGCTCATGGGACCTCCGCACCCACTCTCAACCTCTCGTGGTGTCGGCGCCCCTGCTCATGGCATGGGAGCTCCGCACTCACTCTGAACCTGTCGTGGTGGCGGCGCCCCTGCTCATGGCATGGGAGCTCCGCACTCACTCTCAACCTCTCGTGGTGTCGGCGCCCCTGCTCATGGCATGGGAGCTCCGCACCCACTCTCAACCTCTCGTGGTGTCGGCGCCCCTGTCTATGCTCATGGGACCTCCGCACCCACTCTCAACCTCTCGTGGTGTCGGCGCCCCTGCTCATGGCATGGGAGCTCCGCACTCACTCTCAACCTCTCGTGGTGTCGACGCCCGTGTCTACGGGTATAACTTCAGTGGTGTGACTTGAGCAGTTTTTACACATCAATACAATTTCAGACAGCGGATGTTAAATGCACTGTATGTTCATAGGCATGGGTAGTAAACTCTTTATTTACCAACTTAGGACACTATTTCGTTCAGCTTTTACTAAAAATAATAACCCCGTTTACATTTCTCCGGATTCTCGTCAATAATGTGGAAGATAATCCGTAAAAGGAAACTTTAAGACAGTCAAGTTTTTTCAACTTTGCCGCAGAACGTCTTGTTGCTTCTAAAAGTGTATGAAACAATATTTTCCGATATTAAAACTGTATTTCGAATCGAGTCTCAACAAAAATTCGATTTAGTAACTTTTGTAAAACGTGCCAAAGTTTAGCAAAGTTCCGAACTTGTCGTCATATCGTGGGCAGAATACACGCCCGGCTCGTTTGCAGCTAATGTGAACGTTATTCGGATGTGATAAAGGCTATTTTCGGTTGCCACATAGGCATATACCCGTTAATAATAAGAAAGATGTGATGAACATCAATGTAAATATTTACTCAGTCGCTTCCGACGTTCATATGTATTTACGTTTCTGTTGCTTTGAAATTATATATAACATATATATGCAAAGCTTTATATAAAATATACTGTAAACCAGGGACTTGAATCGTTACTCAAAATAACGTTACATGTAGTTCTGGTACCGATAATTTGTACCGTTCCACCAGGATCAACAAAATTAATTCCTTGGCTATAACGATAATGACAAACGGAACGAAGTCTTATACTGTTCACTAACAATATTATCAATATATCGTTATTAGTATAACGATATAATAACGTTATTCATTTCGATACTCAACGTTGCCAGCTTCATGACTTATAAGATGACGAAAAAGTAAGTACGTACGTTATTACAAGCGGATAAGCTTAATTTTACTGATACCTATAACGTTACTTACATTGAAAGGGAACATTGCGTGCGAACATGATAGCCCGCAGGTTTGCACGTTGTACAGCAGATGTAAAGGTGACGCTCTTTAGAGCATTCTGTTGCACCTTCTACACATGTAGCTTGTGGGAGGGATATTCGCGGGCATCGTATGGAGCCCTTCGGGTCCAATTTAATAATGCGTTCAGAAAACTGATGGGGTTGCCATGGCGTTGCAGTGCGTCAGAGATGTTTGCGGCGGCGCGTGTAGACTGTTTTTACACAATAATGCGCAAACGCGCAGCATCGATGGTGGCTCGAGTCATGGCCAGCCCCAACAAGGTTCTGAACATGATTGCTGACAGAGTGGACTGTCCGTATATAAGTCACTGCTGTCAGTTACATGTGCCATCGTATCGTGTTGTCTACTAACACTTAGTTATAAGAACAATGTTACTAACCTTATATGAGCGAAGAGCTCGAATTAAGGTTTTTGAATTTGAATTTAATTATAATATTGTTCTACGAAAATGATATTCTACTTTTTTTTCTTTGTAACGTTATTGACATTTTTAGGTTTTAGTATCGTTACAAATTTTGGAACGTTATACGATAACATTAGTGGTAACGGAACGAAATTCATTTCGTTTTCAAGTCCCTGCTTTAAACTTATATTTAATGAGAAATTCGTAAGATGACACAGTAATAAAATGTACTTACGTCATAATTACTGAAGTCAGATAAATTATTTCTTCGATCTTAGATCTAAAAGCACCTTCCTCTTCTACGACACGGCAACAGAATATCTCCCAAAGTTATATTATGATAAAAAGAGCACTTCAAAGACCTTTTCTCTATATCCAACTCCTGCCAGATTTATGAGGAATGCTCTCACATCGCTATCTAAGAATAACTCCAAATAAAAACAAAATAGGCTCTCCCAGAGAACCGTTTAAATCATAAAACAAATAGTAATATCTGGTGAACACGGCTGTGTATATCTGCTAGATTATGGTAAATGGGCCGGCCGCTGTTTGAGATCATGAGCTGACCACTTATAAAATATAGTTCGGCTGCGAGCTCCATTTACCCGCTGGTCACTCTAACCGGATCGAGCCGGTTAAATCCGGTAAGTGGGCCTCCGTGCTCGAATAAATCCCCATATTATTGTTATTGCCGGAGAGAATCCCTTCTTTGTATACGATCGTCTCGTGACGTCATGACCTGCTTGCTGATATTATTTCTCTCAATATGTAGAATTATTATTTCCTTTATTCAATTAAATACATATAAATTATATTTTTAAATATTAGTATAAAAAAATATATAAACATTTAAAAATATAAAAAATAGTAGCCCACCGGTATCGGGAACAGGGTCCAAGCTACCGGCGGTCAGGACTCCAGAGACAGGAACCTCCTAACTATTGGCTGTCACGACTATCGGCACAAAATGATCTCTGAGTCCACATCCCACATGTCGACAACCTCGTGAGCCAAGTCAAGATACTTAATTTCTAGGGTTCCATACCCAAATGGTAAAAACGGGACCTTAATACTGAAACTCCACTGTCCGTCTGTCTGTCTGTCTGTCACCAGGCTGTATCTCATGAACCGTGATAGCTAGACAGTTGAAATTTTCACAGATGATGTATTTCTGTTGCCGCTAACAACAAATTGGGGGGCTCCCATACAACAAACGTGTTTTGCGCAAAATCAGAACGCTTAAAGTGAAAGTGACCATTGACATTTGAAAAACAAAGACGGTTATTAAATAATCGTGTGGATCTGTCCAAGTTCGACCCAGACAAAGCAGATACGGATGCGCGATCATAGTGCATGTTGTTTTGGGCATAGGCTGTATGCAGAGATACCTTTGCCCAGTGACGCACCAGTTACGCCCCACCGCCATGTTTGAAAAAAAAAGTGTGTCTGTAACCGGCGCGCGGCGTTTGAGTTCAGGCTCTCCTACAAACAGGCGCGACACGCGACGCGAATCGCGCGTCGCGTGTCGCGCCTGTTTGTAGGAACCTTTCGTCGTATCCCGTTCCAGTAATTAGAACACGCGACAGGACGCGTGCACACAGCACAACAGCTGATTTGTGTTTTGCTGAAAATTCAATGCAAGGTGTCAACTTGTTGTGGTCATCAGTATGGTACGCACAAAGGAGCAGTATCAACGTGGCTATCGTAAATAGCACACCAACGACGTAGCGTGGAGCTACCAGTGACGTAGGGTGACTTCAAGAATCGAGCCAAGCAACCCTGCAGTTGTCGGTGAAGCCCTTCGTGTGCTGCAAGTGAGGGAATCCAGGACATGTCGCGGCCCGGTGCACGAGCAGTGGCAGCCAAGCAGATGGTAGAGCACGTGCTGCAAGCAGCCACGGCGAGTGGATGTTCGCAGCGTATAACTACCCTCAGACACGTTAGAACATAGAGGTGAGCTGTATTGTTTTGTTTAAGAGTTGTGTGTGCTAATAATGTTGTTGCGTTGACTGGTATTGGTCAAATACGTACCTATATTCTTCAGCACAGAACAAATCATGCGTTGCGATTAGCAAGCAACAACTTGAGATTTTATTACATTTCTACCCGACATTTACTTGCAAAGTAATATTATGATAGGACAAAGGCAGCTATAACAACATTGGCGATTTAGTGTTCAGATTATAAGACTAAGTTAAATCGGAAGTTCAGAGGTCCGCTTAAGGTAGTTGATGTTTTGGATGGTGATCCCCATACGTTAAGAGCGTTTACGCCGTACGGCATTTCATACAAACCAATTTTAATGAAACTTCATACGCATAAGCAGGATACAAAGGTCTAAAAATTTAGAAGAGAACATTTTCGGAATGCCTTATTTAAAAAAAGATAACTGGAAATCTGTGGAATGGTCTATGGAAATTTTAAAATCGGTCTAATTTGGCCGTAACACTATTTTTCGAAAATGTTCTCTACTAGGTCGCACTGTACGCACTTGTCTGTAGTCGTAACTGCAACTCACTTGTGAGTTGTTCAGGGCGCGATGGGCAGCTGGTGGTGCAGCGGGGACCAGGGTCTCCAAGGAGACTATTGTTGTGTTGGTCTTGTAATGACCTGGGAGTCGTAGACTCTATGTGAAGTGAAGTATGTAAAATCGTTCGTAGTACAGTTTTTCGATGTAACGAAACATCGCAGTAACAAGGCGTCGATTTAACAAGGCGTCGCAGTATAGAGATGTCGTTGAAAGGTTTTCGAAGAAACAAACTTCGATGATACGGCTTTCGCACTCAAGTAGGTATTCCGTTAAAATATGGCTGATAATAACGAGACACACTATACTACCTTCTCCGTCACATACATACATACGGGTCGAATACAGAACCTCCTTTTTTGAAGTCGGTTAAAAACGAAAATGGAACAGAACCAACGACACCGACTTCCGAAATTAAAGTTATTTTTCACTTTGTAGTATTTTTTTTGAAGTCGGTTGTTTTTTTAATGACCGGTTTAGTAACCAGTCTTACCAAGGGGTATCATATTGCGCAGTCACTAGGTTGTGGAGGCAGAGGAGAGGCGATCGGTAGTCCCTCCATGTAAAATACCCGATGACCCCAAGATAGCAGGGAAAAGGCTAGGCAGATTGATTTATTACCGGTTTAAAAAACATTACAACACTACATCATTGTTTTAGTGAAATAATAAATTTAAAATTCTAGTGTTAGAAGTAAAGTAAGTACCAAAAGTCGCTTCAGCTTATCAGTGAACTGCCAGTGAAACCTAGACGCGCGGCCTGAAAACTTATTAATATGCATTTTAAATAATAAAAACAATTTATTTAACCCAACAGCGTTTCTTTCATTGACGTACATAATCAGCCTAACGTTCTCACGCTGGGATACAGGCCTCCTCTCAGTAAGAGGAGAGGTTACCTCACGTATCAAAATAATATTCGTAATAACCTCCTTTTTTTGAAGCCGCTAAACATAAATTTAAAATTAATAAAAATACAACTAAATAAAGTGAAGTAAAAATATCGTAATAACAAACCGCACTATTACTAACAATAGCCTGATCGGGCTAGGTTGCTAAGGGGATGGTTGTTACAGGGGAAGGTTGATACAACGGTCTAGTTACGAGAAAGCTATTGTTATAAAATGTCTCTGGATTAAAATAACCAAAAGCCAAATACCTAAAGTATAGGATGAGGTGCATGATACATGACAAATACTTGCAAACATCCGAGTTTATGTTCAATATTAAAGGTACCTTTACCATACACTCGAAATACGATAGTATCCGGTCTACGATGCGTCATGCAAGTCATCCTATCCTTGACAGACAACGGTATCCCGCACGACATGTCGGACATAACCATTGTTTACGTAATATTATCACTACTTTTTTTTTTTTTTCGCCTCCTCTGCCAATCTCTTTCTAAGTGACTCCGGCATCGCTGCAGGAGGAGGACGGGGCATCTTAGTATACACCTTGAAACCGTCGTAAACAAACCACTGCAGGCCCGTGAGAGTGCCGATCATGAAGATACGCAACACCAGACCGCGCCAGATGCCCATGAAGCCCGCGTCCTTTAAAATGCTGCCTATTGAGGACCCTGGATCTTTGTTCAACCTGGACACGATGGTGTCCGAGGGATGCGACACTATTGCGCATAGCACGCCCGCCATGTAGCCCGCTGTGAACGTGTATACTAACTGTTCGGCCTTCGTGCACTGGTCTCTCGGCTTCGGCGACACTGTCTCGTACAACTTCTCCAGAATCTTCTCGAACGAAGAGAACTTCATCATGGTGTAAGGGATCTGTCGGCCCCACAGAGGCGTGAGTCCTTTGTAAAATGTTCCTAACCCTTCCGTGCTGAGCATGTGGGGCATGGCCTTTCTCATCTGCGACGTGTAGCCCGGCGTTGTCTGCATGCGCACTTTGACAGCTTCAAATGGGGCGAGAACGATATCGGCGAGAAACTCTGCGGACGCTGAAGCGGCTAAATATAAACCTGTTCTGTACACGTAAGCGGATTCCACATCGACCATGTTGGCATATTTATATTTGAAGAATTCATAGCCACTGAACTTGGCAGCTCCCTGCAACGAGTACCCAATCAATGTAGGCGCCCATCCCTTAACGAGGTTCGCTGGACCGCCTTCCTTGAAGGACATGACGAACCCTTGGGCGATGGACTTGTACTTGCCGGGGTCCACCTGCATGCGGCACTTGACCAGGTCGAGCGGCGTCACGAACGTGTGCGTGCTGCCGCACGCCGCCGTGCCGCCCGCTGCGCACAGTATAAAGAACTTGTTGCTGTGGATCTTGCACGAGAACTCTTCCTTTTCAGGTGGCATTATGTTTGCTTAGTCTTTGTTTTTGTTATATATTTTTTAAAGACAGGAAGGAAGCCTTCCGTCCGCACCACCGGCTGTGGTGTATTTTTAAATCAATTTAAAAAACATTGTATGTGGAAAAATATTAAGATTACATGTCAACTTTCAGTCTATTAAAAAGTACTCTCTGATGTCAACGGTCAAAACTGACAGTATTTTAAGGGTGACATTTATCTAGTTTAGTCTGTGGACTGGTGGCTTGGTGGAGTAAGTGGTAGAGTTACTTTTATATATTACGCCCATGGTAGTAGAGTTACAAGCAGGATCTTTTAGCGCCTCAATGACATTGACAGAAGGGCGTTGTTAGTGGAAGTGTCACATAAATCCTACTTATCTATTTATATAAAAAAAAAAAAACAAAAAAAAAAAAAACATACCGTCGAATTGAGAACCTCCTCCTTTTTTGAAGTCGGTTAAAAATGGTAAACTGACTGATTGACTGGGTGATATATCAACACACAGCCCAAACCGCTGGTTCTAGAGACATGAAACTTGGAGGGTGTGTTCTTTGGGAAGAGTAAGTATCCACTGAGAAAGGATTTTTGGGAATTCCACCCCTATGGGGATGAAATTTGGTTTTTAATTATATAATCTATATCTATATACAGGGTGGAATTTTGTAATGCCACCTGAAGGGAAAGTACTCTTAATACTGTAGATAGAAAATTTTACTCAAAGAAAACATTCCTTTATTTTTGAATAGAAAGAAAACTGCATTCTTAGATTTTAGAAAATTTGCTTGCCACATCCGGGAATCGAACCGTCTAAAATCTGTAAAAATTACACCCTGTACTTTTTTGCATTGATCGTTAGGATCAATTATAAGGATGAAATCTCTCTAACAAACTTGATAAATTAAATGATAGGAAAATCATGAAATCTCAAATTATATTTTTTTTTTAATGGTAAATTAACTAATTAGTTGCTCGAAATGAGCTCCATTTTCTTGGATACACAAATGTATTCTTCTAACGAATTCATTTCTAGTAACCTTTAATAACGTGTTGTGGTGAATATTATAAATCGTATTCTGAACTTCAACTCTCAACTCGTTTACATTATTTAATGTAAATTTGATTTTTCACATATCCCCACAAAAAAAATCCTAAAGGGGTGAGATCTGGTGATCTCGCAGGCCATCTGATTGTGCCGCTTGTCCCAATCCAGGTATTAAAATGGTTATTAATTTAGGCAGTAGTGATTCTGCTGTTAAGGGCTGGAGCACCATCTTGCTGTAGAATTATTTGGTTTCGCTCCTGCTCGGAGAAACCATTTAACTCATTTCTTAAGAGATCGAGTATTTAAAGAGCTTTAACTTGACTCATTGAATTTATAAGTCCGGATTTCATGGTTTTCCTTTCATGTAATTTATCAAGTTCCTTAGAGAGATTTCATCCTTATAGTGATCCTAACGATCGATGCAATAAAAGTACAGGTTGTAATTTTTACAGATTTTAGTCGGTTCTATTCCCGGGTGTGGCAAGCCAATTTTCTAAAATCTTTGAATGCAGTTTTCTTTCTATTCAAAAATAAAGAAATGTTTTCTTTGAGTAAAATTTTCTATCTACAGTTTTAAGAGTACTTTCCCTTCAGGTGGCATTACAAAATGCCACCCTGCATATAAAAGGAGAAACTGACTGACTGACTGAATGACTGACTGACATATCAACGCACAGCCGAAACTACTGGGTCTAGGAATGTGAAATTTTGCACACCGCTTCCTTTTATAATGTAGGGGAGCACTTAGAAGGGGTTTTTGGAAATTCAACCTTTAAGGGGGTGAAAAGGGGGGATTACGTTTGTATGAAAAATCTTATTCTCCTGCGCCGAAGGCTAGTCTTCGTTGAGATGGCCGCCGTGCCCGAAATACGGTCTGGAGGACATTATTATTATTTTTTTTTTTTTTTCTAGACCACCCCATTTTTTTTACTTGCCATCTGTCGCGAATTTGAAGCAGCTATTGCCACGATTACCTATATTTAAACGTTTAGGTAATATTATATACTCGTAAGATAGACAATGACAGATATACAATGTTCTCTGGGCCTTCTACTGCGTCCTGAAAGTCTCAAACGAACGAGGGTGCGTTACGCGGTACGCCCACGCCACGTTGAGAACCCAATGTACTAGGCACCCTCTTATCAGTCTAAGAAAACAAAAACTCAAATTAAAAATTTATTAATTTCATTTTGATCCACTTCGCCTTACAACTAAGTTAAAATAATTCTTAAAATAATCTTTACTAAAATAACTAAATATTTTATATTAATTTTAATATTTGTATACACATATTTACAAACAAAACTATTGCATTGCTTTTTGTACTTTTTAGAGAACGATTAATAATTGCCAAAGAATGGTAAAAAATGTATAAAAACATCTTACAATAGTGCGTAGTTTAAAATAATCACTGATTGTTACAACTTAAAACCTGAAATACAAAAATAAATAAGTAATTGATTATTTATTGTCCTTTTCCTTAGAATTGCTAGGGATGGGCAATTCTTATTTCATTTACTTACATCTATCGATGAAATCAATCAATATCGATAGCAAGCAGTTCGGATTACCTACATGTTCAAATAAGTACATATAGGTAAATCTTTACGGAAATTACTTCGACAAAAGAATTTTGTATGTGATTATAGAAAAGAAGGAAAAGAGACCATAAATTAAATGAATTCCCAAACTATAATGAGAATAAACTTATTCACTGGCTTTTCATAACAATGGCAAATTAACTAGTGGTGTATCATTAATATTATAAAATAATCGATTCTATTTTCATAACAAACATCGATATTACGTCGATCAGTATAATCGTCAACTAACTACGTATTATGCATTCAATCTCACACAAATTATGTAATACTGCCGACGAGGCCGGCCCGGCCGCGCGGTGCCGAGTGGTGCCGAGCGGTGCCGAGCCAGCCCGATGGAAACATGCGGCTAATATTTTGTGGGGACGGCCATATTAGTATATGAATAAAAACCTGATCAAAATAATCGCAGTAATTGAATCGATCCTCGCACGAACATTAAAATACAACAATTCCGTCGACACATAATATTTAGTCACACATTAAACAGAACCAGTCTATCATTTTCATGACACATCAATTTTAATAGCGTAGTGAGACTTCATCGATACATTCCAATCGGTAAACCTTAGTGATTCATTCGACGAATCGATTTATAAATTTTTACTTTTATAATTTACATACAACTTGGCAGTCGTTGATTGTTCTGGCAGTGTTATAAATAAGAAGTACCTATATTTACAAGTCTCACTACTGGACACTAAATAAGCAGTTACAGAAAGCGCCTTCTCACCCAAGAATCGGTCAACATAGAAATAACAAACGGCATTGACAGTTTCCTTTCGTTCGGTGCCTATTTGTGTACGTTGTGCCTTTAAGTGTGTCCACAATTGTGACTTTTTAACGTACCAGACACCGTGACCGTGACAATCGCGCGAGGCAAAACCAATTCAGCTATCCATTCCTCAAGGGATAATACACAGAACATGTCACGATCCCGTCAGCTTTAGCGTAACTAATACAGTGGCATTGTCACGAATTATGGTCCGTTGAAATGTAACAAATGTGTACGCAGCTTTTATGAAGCGCTTTCTGTAACTAGTCATCAGATGGTGAGCGCTCAGCGCTTGTGCGCCACGCGCACCGACTCGTACAGGCGCAGCGGCGCCGGCTCAGCGCTTGTGCGGCGCCACGCGCACCGACATGTACAGGTGCAGCGGCGCCGGCTCAGCGCTTGTGCGGCGCCACGCACACCGACATGTACAGGTGTAGCGACGCCGGCTCAGCGCTTGTGCGGCGCCACGCGCACCGACATGTACAGGTGCAGCGGCGCCGGCTCAGCGCTTGTGCGGCGCCACGCACACCGACATGTACAGGTGTAGCGACGCCGGCTCAGCGCTTGTGCGGCGCCACGCGCACCGACATGTACAGGTGCAGCGGCGCCGGCTCAGCGCTTGTGCGGCGCCACGCACACCGACATGTACAGGTGTAGCGACGCCGGCTCAGCGCTTGTGCGGCGCCACGCGCACCGACATGTACAGGTGCAGCGGCGCCGGCTCAGCGCTTGTGCGGCGCCACGCGCACCGACATTTACAGGTGCAGCGGCGCCGGCTCAGCGCATGTGCGGCGCCACGCGCACCGACATGTACAGGTGTAGCGGCGCCGGCTCAGCGCTTGTGCGGCGCCACGCGCACCGACATGTACAGGTGTAGCGGCGCCGGCTCAGCGCTTGTGCGGCGCTACGCGCACCGACATGTACAGGTGTAGCGGCGCCGGCTCAGCGCTTGTGCGGCGCTACGCGCACCGACATGTACAGGTGTAGCGGCGCCGGCTCAGCGCTTGTGCGGCGCCACGCGCACCGACACGTACAGGCGCAGCGGCGCCGGCACGTCGGCGTGGCGCCGCGCGCGCCGCCGCCCGGCCTCCGGCGGCGCCACAAACCGGGCTTCTAGCTCCAATTGCCTTTCCATCACTACCTGTCATGTGAATAGTAAGGTAACATATTATTTTTGTTATATTTATAGTTTTAATAGACTTAATTAAAATATTAATTACTAGCTGCGCCCCGCGGTTTCCCCGCGTAAGTGTCGATCCCGTGGGAATATCAGAATAAAAAGTAGCCTATATGTTAATCCAGGGTGTCAGCTACCTCTATACAAAATTTCATCAAAATTGGTCCAGCCGTTTGAGCGTGAAGAAGTAACAAACATATAAACACACCCCCACACACACTCACACACACACACTCACAAACTTTCGCCTTTATAATATTAGTGTGATTCCTCAATTTTCATGATTGCACCTGCTACTGTTTGTCTCTGCATCACCCAAAAGTCGGCGCTTAGAAAATGCCTATGGCATTAAGTCCCTCTGTACATTTATGTGCTTGAAGTATCAAATAAATAAATAAACACCATAAAATATAATAACGATTTCTTTGCTCAAGCATGGATGAAAAATTGTACATTTGTAATTTTTTGCTTTTCTCGATTTTATTTATCTTATAACATGAACGAATTTGGAGGGTGTGTTCTTTGTGAAGAGTAGGAATCCACTAAGAAAGGGTTTTTCGAAATCCCACCTCTAAGAGGCTGAAATTTCACGCGGACGAAGTCGCGGGCAGAAGCTAGTCTCTTATAAATTGGGCTTTTTTCGTTCGTCAAATACAATTAAATTACTATTACACAAAAGAATAAACTACTTCGGAGTCCTTGGCTATCCGCAATTTAAGTTAAATTTCAGTTTTAGGTAATGTCTTGGTTTTTTGTCATGAATGTAACAGTGTGTAACAAAATGTGTAACGTTACACAGTCATGACCTATTGTTAAGCTGAGAATACACTAGTGATGACTAGTGCATTTTTTTGATTAAATTCCAATATTACATAGTCAAGTTTTATGTCTGTTTTTAATCATTTTGTTTATCTTGTTAGACGATATGTATTATACCACTGAAAAACCTGTTCTTATTTAAAAAAGTCACATGATTTTGTAAAAGATTTAGTATTTAACAGGTTAGCTGATTGATATGTTTTGTATTGTACAGACGCCAGCACATCAAGTTACTACAATCTATCAGATTTCTTTAATAGATTTTCGACTTTATTGCTGAAGCATAAGGTTCAAGGTTGATTGGGAAAATCTGACAGTTTCGGGTAGGTTGACCTGCTTGGCGTCTGTACCTACTATGCGTTTTAAATAAGATATACTGCAATGATGTGATTTAAGCTTTATAATGGTCATGTACGTAACATTCAGTCATGATGTTATGAATGTAACTGTATAATTTTTCGCGGTTTTACCCAATTAGGGTACCACACATACAACACAAATTGTCAGCATGATGCAAGAGATGTTAAAAATAAAAATTATAACAGATCAACACGTTACGTCTTCAATGTTGACTTGCAAGAATTGCAAGGTTTGTGGTTTGTTGTGGTAAAAGCGAGATTTCAAAAAGCCCCAAAGAAAGAAATCGCGCCGTCAGATCTGGCGATCTGGCCATGAAATACATAAGTGATTCAAAATCTCCATAGCTGCATGAGCTGTTGTACCTATTGTCAACTAATTCTCTATCTGTCTATAACATAATGTGTCAAATCACAATGACATTATAACGACATTAGCTAAAATTATGGCACATTTTCATTATGACTACAGAGTACTTTTTGATAGACTGAAATTAATTAATTAATTATGACGTTACTTTTGCCCCACCTTGGACGAGCGGTTTTCTTGCAATTACATATTTTTGCACAAAGTTACTTAGTTCAGTAACAGAATTCTTGATGGGTTTTTTACACCCTGTATTAATATTATGTAAGTATTTCCACATACCCGGCTCTTCAAATGTCTCCTTAACCTGAGCGCCCACGTGCCGTCCCGCTTGGACAGCACGAAGTCCTTGTCGTGGTCTCCGTAGGCCACGCGGTAGTGCGGGCGCGCGCCGCCCTCGGCCGGAAGCAGGCGCAGCAGCGGCGCGCGGCCCCACGTCTGGCGCGGCGTCGCCGTCACCACGATCAGCTCGGCCTCCGGCTCCAGCACGGAGCGGCGACCTGGTGGAGTAAGGTAGGGTTATGCCAGGAAAGCTTTCAAAAGATACTATACGCCTTTACAAAAATAGTCGAGGAACTCGTCCTCGAATATTTTTATTACTCCTTTATTAGCCACACTGCAGAGATCGTTGCTCTACTTAGCTCGGCCATGGGTTCCCGTACCTAATGAGAAATACGCATGTTTATTTTTCTGGTCCCTGAATCAATAAAAGACGAAAAATCTGTATAAACCTACGAAAACTGTTCTCTACATGCTTGTTTGTGTGTGTCTTACATTATTAAACTCCAACAATTAGTTCAAACGTCCGTTACTATCAGGGCCATAATGTGACGTAATTATTCACGATAATACATTTTTTAAACATTTTGACGTTATGTCACTTCACACCAAAAATCATAATGTAAGTTTGATTAGTAGAGACGAATATACTTACGGCGACTACGCCTCTTGCGTTTCCTAACGATCATGGTGCCATTAGCGAACACTATCGCCTCATCCGGCGCTCTTCGTCTTCGACCGTTCACCTGAAAAGAATACCATGATAGCTTTTATTACAGCTGTAAGTGGTTTGAAGATAGCAAGAGCTGTAATTGCCAGTAAATTACTAGCGACTTAGTAAAGTGATGAGTTACGGCCTTGCGGCTCCTCTTACCTACTGGGAATCGTTTTTTACTCAACAACACGCCATTTAAATTGGCTGTTTAAAACAAAATGAACACACTAAACCGTGTATTCCCGTTCGTCCCACTGCCGTCGGGTGGGACGAACAGGAATTTAATAAAATAATATTATATATGTTCCCGTTTGTCCCACTGATTTTGCTGGTGGGACGAACTGTTTTTTTTTTTAAAGTCCCGTTGTTCCCAGCAAATAATTTGATTAAATTCCCGTTCGTCCCTTATAAAACCCCACATCATCAATGTTCACTCACCTTACAACTGAAGCAACCTTCAGTAGATATCAAGTCTTTATCTCCACCAATCTTGTACTGGTCTCTGACGGGGAAGACGGGAGCGTCGCCGATGTCATCAGGAGGCAAGGCTCCGTCTAACGCGGTGAGGCAATGTCCTGCCCCCACGAGCTGGTAGCCGGCGGGGCAGCCGCACTGGTAGGACTCGCCGAACGAGTTGCAGCCGTACAGACAGCTTGCTGTTGCGCAACCACCTGCCAGCTATCAAACATAGGCCCTTTTAAGACAAATCGACAGCAGTTTTGACCCAAGAAACGATCTTATACGAAAGATCTTACAATAATCAGGTTAATCTTTTGATTCAGACGATATAAACCATAAGACGTGCCTCTTCTTATGAAACGCTTTACCAAGATGGAGTCGAATCCAATTTTTGAGGTCGAATCTGAATGGTAGACTGAATTTTGTTGAGATATATATTGATACCAATCACGTCTGAAGAGATCCCCTAGCTAATCATTGGTCCTGTCATCTCGTTGGAAAACGAGATGACAGGACCAATGATTAGCTCTTCATCAAGTTAACCGCTTACCCAGTGCCGGATTAGCCCATAAGCAAATTAAGCAATTGCTTAGGGCATCACGTCTCGGAAGAAACAGCACCGAAACAGTATCTGTTAAACAGCAAGATATTACAAGACCCAAAAGTCACTCTAGAGTTGTGCGCCAATCTTTACAAATCGCTCGTCGATGTTTTGGAAAAATACGAGGCGACTAGTGGATAGAAGGGCCTACAGGCGTGGATTGCTTAGGGCATCAAGTAGTCTTCATCCGGCACTGCGCTTACCTGAAGACACACAGCATGTCCGGCATCCCAGCCGTACCCAGACGGACATCCGCACCGGTACGCGCCTCCCACGGCGAAGCACGGCGACGTACCGCACGGGCTAGCAGAACAGACGTCTTGTGGGACACACACGCCGCTTGAAGAACGAGTTGTACCTAACGAATGTATAAAGTTGTGAGGTTAGGAAGAATCAACCGAGCACAAATCCTGACTCCGGACTGCTGCTAAGAAATTCCTGACGGAAAACCCAATTATAACGCTTGCCACACTTGCTTGTCACTTTGGCGAAATGTTGATGTACTATAGGTAGGTACCCCTCCGCCTGACCCTTTGGAGAAAACAAGGGTGATGTTATGTTTACGTATGCGTTAGCAAAAATTATTGTCTGCGGTCTGTTTCAAGGGCCTGACTCTCTAAAGTCAACGAAGATACAAGCCCGTCCGAAAGTAGTGCGATACATCGGAAGAAACCCTCCCGATTAATAAACTGTGTCGGACGGGCAAAAATACATCGGGAGTACGGATAACTGTCATACCGTGTTGTCATTCGTTCTTAGTTCGGGCCCAGAAGTACCTAATCTGAAGGCCGTAGGTGACACAAGGTAGGAAACGCCCGTAAGTTCGGATGTCATGCACAAAGAGTAGGCTCACTGACTACTGATTATGTAACTCGTATTTATTGTATTATTCCATCACAGACTTTTCTGGACTATTTAGAGTACTTGTTCCAAATGTTTAGGTATATAAATATTATTTTTATGTAAGACTTCAAAAACTAAACACAACGCCATCTATTGAGTCACCGTTGAATCATGTGTTTGACTCGAACCACCCTCGTGTCGCACGAGGACCCAAAGCAACATAGCAAAACTTCATGAGTAGCTAACACTTAGTTCCATCTCTCCAAGTTCCATCGATGTTGCGCTGTTTCTGCCTATCAAGCTTAGGTAAAGGAAAATAAAAGGAAGATGGGCTACTATGGGGATTGTAACGTTTTGGTGGCATCAAATCTGATATTGAATTAAAATAACTGCCGCCAACTGCATCAGGCTGCTTGAGAAGTAAGCTTGTTTCGTACTTTATAGGTGGGGCCGCATTATTTTTATTTTTGACTGTGTGTGAGCCCTCTCCTTCACGCCTTATATTTTGATACCCAATTGGTCATGGTACTTACAAAAAAAAAATTCATCACTTAGGTATTCTCGTTTTTATTCCGCCATTTTGATTTAAATCAAAACTTACGATGAATCTAATATAATAGTGACCTCTTGTATTAAAATCTATCCAGCCGTTAGGATGATATAAAGAATCCCACGTAGGTACATACACGGAGAGCTACGCGTGAAAAACATAACCCTATCTTTGCACAGTTGGGTAAAAAGAAAGAAACCAGGAACTTATCACAAGCAAGTAACCAAACCCCACATACCAGCCGGACAGTCACAGCGATAGCCTCCCGCGTAGTTCCTGCACGGCGACTGGCAGCGGCCGTCGTCGCACTCGTCGCGGTCCATGCAGCGCGCGCCGCCGAGGTCGAGGCGGAACCCGCGCGGGCACACGCAGCGGAACGAGCCCAGCAGGTTCACGCACTTGCCGGGCGGCGGGCACAGGCCCTCCTCGTGGCACTCGTTCACGTCTGTGGAGAGGGATAACAATAAGAATTAAGGGTCTATGACTCATCATCATCTTCTTCCCCTTGCTTGTCCAATGCTACTTAGTGATGGTGTCAATCACTAATGAGATCTAGATTCTCTATTTTTGCAATACCCCCGGGAGGCTTACCAGTTAGTGGGCGTTTATGAGTTTGTGAATTTAGTTAATGGTGTATTGTTCAAAAATACACCACTATCTAAATTCACAAACTGATGTGTGTGATCTGCACACCAGTTTGTAGGTATGCACTAAATTATCTGTAGGTAATTGTATGGCTTTGTAAAATATCAACACAAAGGCTCTGAGAGCGTTATTTCCGGCTAAACAACTTTGTCACATAACTTAGCTGTAATACAAGTGCAAGCTGAAAAGTTAAAATATAAAGCCAGAAGAACTCAATAACTTTAAAAAAAACTTCGTAAACGAAACTCACCAACGCACGCATCACCCCTCTTCTCATACCCATCTTGACACGAACACTCATAAGATCCCTCAGTATTACTGCATATCTGCTGGCAAGTATGTGTGCCTCGTTCACACTCGTCCACGTCGCGACAGTTGGCTCCATCCTCGTCGACTTCATAGCCAGTCCTGCAGAGGCACTCGTAGGAGCCCTCCGTGTTCTTGCACAGCTGTTCGCAAGGAGGAGGCCGCACGCTGCACTCGTCTACGTCGGCGCATACGTCGCCTGCTGCCTTGTAACCACGACCGCACACGCAGCGGAAACTGAGAAAAGGATAGTGGTGATAATGTATGCTATACTTACACCGAAATTGGATGATGAAGTACCATATTATATTTAACTAGCACCACGCATGGTTTTTGACTGACCTGCCAATAGTATTAACACATCTGCCGGGCGCGCACAGCCCCGGCATGGCGGCGCACTCGTCCACATCGAACATGTCGCGCGCGCCGGCGCCGCCCACGCCGTGGCTCTCCCCCGCCAGCCCGGGCACCAGCCCGACGCTGCCCGGCCCGCCGATGCCTCCGCCGCCGAGATTGATTGGGGAGCACAGTTCCAGCCGTTCAGGAGTGCCAGGTTGTGGGCACAGCTCACATTCTGGACCCCATGCAACGCCGAGTGTGCAGCAACATTGAGCCCTGGAAATTGGAAATAAATGAGTCTCAGTAGTAATCAGTCAGCTGTTTCATACGATCATGTCTCACGACTTTGTAACAAGATGTTTTGATTAAAAAAAAATATTATCAATGTAGTTTCTTGCCAATTCTTCTTCATACGTACCAACTACGCTTTGCATTGAGCAACTAGTTTCATCTTTCTGATTGGCCGACTCATTCAAAAGTGCCTTTAATTGGTTTAATTTAAACAAATCCTTTGAGTTTGAGTTGAGTAAGGCTTCCAACTTCCATATCCACTACGTACAGTTTTACAATGAAAAAAAAGGTCTGAAAGTCGATTATTAGCCACTCACTTAGTAACATGTGCAGGCGGAACGGGCGTGGAAGCGATGGCTCTTGGCCACGGCTCCGGCATACAGCGACCTGACACCAGCGACCTGTGGCACATGCCCGTGCGGTGATCTGAAAGATTGATTGAGAATAAGATTAGAAACCAAAAATCCCAAGATCGGACATTGACCATACTTGGTAGTAATTTGAATTTATTTGTTCCGGTGGATTTGACTGTTTTTGGGAAACCGTCTCAAATGGGTAAGTTTATTTTAATAAAGTATTAATTATTTTCTTTTATCTTCATAATTTTCCAGAACAAATAAATTCAAATTACTAAAGCACCACGTAAAAAACGGCGTAATGAATTCTTTGATCCTTTAGCTATCCAATGGTATAATTTAATTTAGGATGGAGATGATAGATATGAAACTGCAACACCAAACCGTATCCCCCGATTTTGTTATCATTGCTTTTTTTGACTTGCTTTCCACTATGGAAGCAATTTTAAAAACGTATTCACGTCAGAACTTCGGACATGGCATTACATCAGCAAGATCCATATTTATCACAATAGTCATCGTACTCACCAATACAAGCCATGCCATCTTCACTAGGTTCATATCCCGCGTCGCAATCGCAAGCAAAGCCTCCCTCAGTGTTGATGCACACACCAGGGGAGCAGCGGTCAGGGTCCTCTGAGCACTCGTCGATGTCCTCACACGCGTCTGGTGCGTCGTGAGCTGATGATGTTCGTCTGTAGCCTGCGAGATGAGGAGAGGTTTAGGATTGGAAGAGTTACTTTGATGTAAGAAGTAAAATGATGTTACTATATTACAGATAGCTACAAAAATGATAAGTCTGCTGCCGGTGAAGTAGCAAATCCCATCCATCACGGCATAAAGCAACTTGAAAAAATTTTGTGGAGCTATAGTTAAAACCTGTTCCATTTGACCACTGACCAGTTTACGATTCGTGCTTTGAAAAGGTTCTCATCACCCACCACAGGCACCAGTGATTCATAACAATTGTATATTTGTCTATGCCAAAAAAATATTATTATAAGATTTTTCTTGTTTTAATTTTTGGTTTCATAAAGCAGACATTATCAAACATTTCCAGTATCCTTCTCCACCTTTATTACCAAATGACGATCAAAATGACTCCATTAAGAACTTACCTTCAGGACACTTGCAGATATAAGAGCCGACGACATTCTCACACGCATGTGGGCACACTTTGTTGTCTTGCGCGCACTCATCGATGTCCTTACAGTGTACGCCGTCGGGGGCGACCGCGTATCCATACGGACACGTGCAACGGAACGAGCCGGCCGTGTTGTGACAACGGAACGTACACATGGCTCGCCCTTCAGCACACTCATCTATGTCCACACATGTCTGTAACAAGGGTAATGAGGATTGATAGATATTTAAAAAAACCAAGTCAATTGATAACGTCAACCATTCTGCAGGGTAATTGCTTAACACACTATCAGTAGCAATGGCTTTTATTTTGACAGTTCAACAACATTAATTGCGTTATTTACGTTGTTGAGCAGACAAATTTTTCGAACATATTAAGCAATGGATTAGCAATATAATTCAATATGATTCAGATTGTGATGGGTAGTGTGTTACGCAATGGTGCTGATTGATCTGATGTGATGCATGGCATCTGAATAACGTTCATCGATCTGAGTGCTGGGATTATGATTTAAGGCGAGCTACATCGGTTGGTCGACGTTGAAAGTGCTTGCTTTGCTACTATATCTACTGATAGTCATCATCGTTTGGTCTAAGATTGTGTAAGGGACCTAATTAAGGACTTGAACTCGCTAATTTTCATATCGCTAATTTTATTTCTTATCGAGTGAGTTTCGCTTGTTTGTGAAATTTAATGGTTAAGTTGAATGTTTAAGGTTACCAACTCCTATTAGATTCATTTCCCTGAGATCTTGCCATGTCTTACCTGCTCAGGTCCTTGGGTAAATCCAAAGTTACATCTACACTCGTAACCTCCTGGGGTGTTGGTGCAGGTTCCGTTGCCGCAGATCCTGGGGTCCGCAGCACACTCATCAGCGTCCACACAGACGAGGCCGGTCGGGTTCAGGGTGTAACCGGGAGGACACTCGCAGCGGAAGGACCCGTCCGTGTTGATACAACGGCCTCCCTTGCACACATCTGGTCGGACCTTGCATTCGTCTAAGTCCTGAGGGTGTAAGGAAAAATGTTTGCTAAGAGGCAAAAGGCTTCGAGAAATGTGATAGGAACAGACTAAGGGCCAATTTTTTAACTATCAGTCTGATGAATAAATATGGCTATTTGACACAGTTTCTATAAAAAAAAATCCCAGATAGAAGTTATCTGAAGATTAAAAAAATGGCCCTTAATAATTTTTAATTGAATAATTATGTGAAACGCAATATTCAATTTACCTGCGTAAGATTCGGTCGGCCCATTCCACCTTGACAAATTCGAAGGAATTCAGGAGAATCTGGAGCCGGACAACGTTCACAATATCTACCCCAAGCAGCACCTGAAACATAATGCTTAACATTAGAGAGGGTCCAGAATGATTTATTACAAAGTCATAATACACAATAGTTTAAAAGAAGACGTAGTAACAAAAATTTAAAAGATTATAATTTAGATTGTTTGGTCATGTTCAGAGGACGAGTGAAAGGCGACGAATAAAAGATTTTTACAAGGCAGAAGTGACTGGAAAGTCGAGAGGGGACGCCCCGGGAGGACATGACCCGTGACCTTATCGGTAATGTGTTTCAAAAAGGTCAAATGCGTACTACTCGCAACCGACCGGCGTGTATGACCGTAAACGAAGCAAAGGTAGTATGTAAGGGTCGTAAGGGTGGCGTTCCGTAGTTTCTGTCTACCCTCATGGGAAAGAGATGTGAGTTTCTGTATGTATCTATGTATGCCATAACACACAACAGATTCTTTGATTTAGGACTAGTATTTTTAGCGAAATGGTAATCTCTTAAAGTAATACTTAAATGAGGCCAAAAGAAGGGTAAGTTTGAGTCTTGACAATGGTTTTTCAAGTCGTTTAATATTGATACCTACAAATAATTTAAATTTACTTCACAAACATTTTGGGGTAGTCACGTAAACACATACCTTCAGAACAGCAACACTCGGGTCTTCCGAGCTGCAGAGGCCTGGCTCGGTGGCATCGGCCTGAGTCCCACTCGTCGTAACAAAGCTCTTTACGTTCATCCACACAGATAGCAGCTGCCTTGTCGAACCGCCAGCCGGGAGGACAGTCGCAGACGTACCTGAACAACACAACTTTGTAAGATAACACCCACAAACATTATCAAAAAGCAATTCATAATACAATACGACCGACGTAACTTGGCGAGCTTGAACTTTGCGCAGATGGCTGCGCAGTAAGATTTTTTAGGAACCAAATGCTGGCATGAGGCGAGTGTGAGTGAGAGAACATGCGCGAAAGTTCGCAAAGGCTACTCAGGCTCGCCAAGTTACGTCGGTCGTATTGTACGCACATTATTTAAGACCAATATTTGAACACTTTGTTTGCAATAGACATTTTGACTTCGAATTTGGTTCTTGCAATGTGGTCAAAAAAATGCTGATTCTGCTTTCAAATCCGTGATCCTAAGTTCCATACAATGTAATATGTTACAACTTACCCTCCATTGAAGTTCCTGCACTCGCCGCCCGCGCACACGTACTGTATCTCCTTACACTCGTCGCGGTCCACGCAACGTCTGCCTACTAACCGCCATCCAGCGCCGCATGAACATTCGTATCTGAAGGAAACAAAGCAGGTCATTTTAAAGATATTAAAACTGCAAGCTTGATCCAGGTATTTTTGGTTACTTGGATATATGACAATAGTGACTTAATAACGATATTGTAATTGTCAAGCGTAAATTTAGAACCACATCATGAAAATGTCCAGTATTGACCAGTATGGAAACCTGTTGTTCTTGTGGCTTTTATGTGTTGATTTGAAATAAATACTTTGACTTAGCAGTTTTTCTCATCTCGTCATTATGTCGCGCTTCTCCAACTGATGAAAATTAGCCATAGATAAGGAGAGCAACATACTGTCTGTCTCCTAATATAGATAGGTGCTTATTATTAAGGCATCCAGACTTTGCCCAGTGTTGAAATGCCTTGTGCACTCGAAAAGACCTGTCATTTTCCAAAGCCAAACAAAGATCAAACTTACCCTCCATTAGTATTAGTACAAGACGGCGACCCATCCCGTCCACACGGATGCGGCAGTTCAGAACACTCGTCCACATCCCGACAGTGGCGTGCGTCAGCTGTCAGTGCGTAGC
Organism: Oligia latruncula; assembly: GCA_948474745.1. Lineage (NCBI taxonomy): Eukaryota > Metazoa > Arthropoda > Insecta > Lepidoptera > Noctuidae > Oligia > Oligia latruncula. The sequence continues at coordinate 1,103,908 of OX419699.1, forward strand.
CGGGCGCGCACTCGCAGCGGAACGAGCCCACCGTGTTGCGACAGCGACCGTTGCGACACACCATGCCGCCTTCACGACACTCGTTTATATCTGTGAATATGTCCCTTACGATTCAAAGAATGGTTTTAAACATATAAGTTATAAAAACTGGATTATTCGTGTGCATATACACAGTTGTGTAACCAAACTGTCGCAAACGTTTGGTGGTAATCTTGACAAACACATAAATTGTCTAGAAACGAAATACCGCTATCACTTTACTAACTGGCTAATAGTATTACGAATATAAGAACATTTTTTTCTGACTAGCGACCCGTCCTTGCTTCGCACGATTTTTACGACTTGATAAAACATAGATTTTTTTTAATATTATGTAGTTTTAATAATACCTATGTTTTATACCTACCCATAGACTACATCAAAATCCGATCCATCCAGATACGAAAAGCAACCGTAAATTACAATAATGTATAGAACAGATACCGATACGAGAGAAGAAGAATTTGACTCTTAATATAATACCACTCACCGATACAATCATTGTTGGCACCAGGCTTGAACCCTTCATCGCAGTGGCACATGTACGAGCCGGGCAGGTTCTCGCACGTGCCGTTACGACACATGGGGCGCGGCCGCGAGCACTCGTCCACGTCTCGGCACACACCGTCGCGAAGAGTGTAGCCTGGCTTGCAGTCGCATCTAGAGAGAAAGTATTTGATGAATTGTCATGGAAAACGTCACAATTAAGAAGGAAGAACTTTTTGTTAAAATTTGCTAAAAATTTAGCACTTTCCAAACAGATTTTTATTTAACGGGCAAAAATATGCATTTCTCCATTCGTTTAAATATACTAGTCGCCATTTTGAATATATACCACTGACTATTGCAAATTACTGCTGCCATAAACGTCTCGCAAGAGTTACTGAGCTAGCCCGGTTGATTCATGGTTAATTTATTGATCCTGTTGTTCGTCACTGTGCTTGTTATACTGTAGCTACTTACGTTGAGAAGTTGAATAGCCACTCCAACATAAACACACGGTGATAGCTAAATCAAATTAACTGACACAATTCAAAGCATCCCCTCACCTGTACGATCCAATAGTGTTCCTACACTCGCCATGCTCGCACAACCTCTCATCGGCACACTCGTCGACGTCCTCACACTCGTCCAAGGAGGCAGTGAGTCTGTACCCAGGCGGGCAACGGCACTCGTACGCACCGGGCAGGTTAACGCATTGCGCCAGACCACGACAAGGTGTGCGGTGCAGCGCACACTCATCGATGTCACGACATAAGTGAGAGGTGTTGTCGTGTTCGTAACTGAAGAAAAATAACAAGGAACAATATAGGAGATAGAAAGAGATGAATTTCTTAGTTACTGCAACATTGTTGTGATAGTTTTGATTACAGTCATCAATACGGGGGGCTTATAATAAACATGTTTTTCCTTACCCATGATCACAACCACACTGGAAGCCAGTCGGCGTATCGTGACAAGTACCAGGCTTGCATAACTGCGGCATGATGTCACACTCGTTGATCGGTTTGGTCTCATTGGTCATGGGGTTGATGTACTCTCCCGGCTTCTCTCCGCAGAGTGCCATATGTTCGTGTGACCCTTTATCCGGACAGGGCTCGCAGGGCGCTCCCCAGGCTTTGCCCACAGAGCAGCAGCACAGGTACTTGGTTTGCGGGACGCCGGCGGCCCCGGTACAGCGGCCGGTGTCGGGCTCCCACTCCATGTAGCATTGACGTTGGCGGACGTCCACACATTCCTCTGAAGACGATAAATATTGCATGAAATAATGTGTATTAATAAACAGGTTGGTTGAACTGCAGTAACTCTAAGGGCAAGATTCACAGAGAGCGCTTTGACTTTACATTACGGAATAATGTTAGCTTTTCATACGAATGTGAACATTATTGGCTTTAAAGCAATGCTTTAGCCAAGTATTCAATATCAAATCAGATATGAAAAGTGGTAGGAAGACTGGACAAATTCAGCCTTGAATGAAACATGGTAAAAATTTATATAGCATTAATGCAAGACGATGAAGCAATGCGAGAAATCCATCTAATGGGCTAGTCATCTAAATCCAACTATGAAGTCAACCCATACTCACTTCCATTAGGCATAGCCACATAACCCTCGGGACACAGACACACGTACGACCCCTGCATGTTCCTACATATCCCAGGACCGCAGATATCCGGTCTGGCGCACTCGTCGATGTCCTCGCAACGCTGCTCATCAGCCGTGAGCTGCCAGCCGTCCCCGCACGTGCACACGAAGGAGCCGAACGTGTTGGTGCACGTGCCGTGCTCGCACAGGGCCGGGTGCTGGGCGCACTCGTCGACGTCGGCGAGGGTTACTACGTAGGATGGCTTGAAAGAGAGAGTAAAGCTTCGTTGAAAATCATGTAATTAACTATTCTTAATTCTCTTCTTCGGCTTAAAACTTTCAGGTCTGCACTATGATTTAACTTCTAAATACTCTAAGCCGCCAAGAGTAGGGGTTGTATAAAAAAGTGTCAAAGTCATCATTATTCTTTCTGGTGCAAAAAAGAGACGAATGTGCACTTGAACAATGATGACTTCCTTATACAGCCCCTGAACTAGTTTTATGAAAGACATTGGAGATAGGATACTTACAGGTTCAAGAACGGGTTGGTATCCAGGACCACCAGGACAGAGTTGCCTGTAAGCTTCTGAGCCTGGCTCAGGACACAGATCACAGTAATTGCCCCAAGCAGCACCTGTAAAAAACCAAAATATCATCAGCATCAGCAAGTATAACTATAACATTAGAAACATTCCAAATTATTCTTCAAATTATTGTGCTACATACCAACAGAACAACAGCAAGCAGCCATGGTGCCATCTTCAGACAACTCGTCACTGTCGCGACAGTGTTCCGCACCAGATTTCAGGTCCACCTTACCGTAACAGCGGGCCTTTCTCGAATCTTAAATGACATAATTGAAAAACTTAACGGAGCGTTTTTATAAACATCAGAAAAAAATATGGAATGAGACAGAAGAATAAAAATCCTAAGCAGATAACTATCGGAAACTGTGTTCTTAAAATTAAGCGCAGCGTAGATTTTTTTAATATTAGTAGATTAACAACGCTTTCTTCAATGAACTTTCCGTACCTTCCAACCAAAACTTTTTCAATTATTAAATAAATATAATGAAACTTACCGTAACAAGCCGTGCCGTCCGACACGAGCTCATAGTTGGGCGGACACCTGCAGATGTAGGAGCCTTGCGTGTTGATGCACTGTCCGTACTGGCATGACTGCGGTGACTTGCACTCGTCCACGTCCGTGCAGTTGAAGCCGGGCATCACTGTGACAAAAAGAAAATATAATAATAGATTAGTAGCAAGATCGAAGTAGAAAACCCGCATTTTTATGAACCAGCGCAAAAAATAAATTTTGACCACGACGAACGCACACCACTCGGTCATATTATACAGTGATCTTTTTTTTTATTTTCAGGAATAACTTCGAAAATTATTATGCTAACTATATTTATCGTAATGTATACATTATGCCCCAGCCATCAGTAATAAATCAGAACAATAATAAAGCTTGTAATAGTTAATTCGTGTACTCACAATCATCAATGCTGTCAGACTGGTATCCTTTGTCGCAGATACACTTGAACATGCCGTACGTGTTCACACAGCGACCGAACACGCACACGTTGTCGAACGTCGCACACTCGTCCATGTCTGTGACAGAAAGTGTTACGTCGAATATAAGTTTAAAAACAAGAGGAACATATACCTACCCAATGTATAAAAAGAACAATTAGAAAACCAAAAAAATACTTAAGAAATTTTGAAACAAAAACTAATTTCAATTTTTTATTTGAGTTTTCACTAGCTAGATTGAGGCAGGCCAAGGTAGCCATCTAGTGCTGGACAAAGGTCTCCCCTATTGCACGTTTAGCACGATCCACAGCTACTTTCATCTAGCTACTACCAGCAACTAAGGGAACATCGTCATCCTAGCCTGAGGGCAACCACCGAAAGATGTCTAAGGGCGGGTTGATTTACGTCCACTTGACGCACGCGTAACGGTAAAAATGGGGCAAACTATCGTCAAACTAAAAAAAGCGTTGTTTTACAAAATTATGGCCTTGACTTACGTCAAATAATAACGATTAAGTAATCGTTATTTAACGTACGTTAACCAACCGTTTGAAACAACTGGCCCTCAGAATTTTAAAATGAGTGTTTCTATCAGAGTTTCCTGGAAGACACTTACCAAGACAGGACCTGCCATCAGGCGATTTGGTAAAACCGACGTCGCAGTCGCATTCGTACCCGCCGGGCGTGTTCGTGCAATGACCATTCTCACACAGAGTGGGGTCGTTCGCGCACTCGTCGATGTCCACGCAAGAGTAACTGCACAGGGAAAATCAGATATTGATACAATTTTATAAGGGAAAAAAGTGCAATATAAAAAATTCTAATCGGAAAACTGGAGTCTCGCAGCTTATAGACATAGGATACCGTATAATTATGCAAAATAGTCATGCTAGTATTTCTTAGTCTTATTCAACGATTCTAATATTTCACAGATCTGAGAAATAGCTTAGAAAATTGCTGTATCCACAAATTGATCTCAAAATGATTCATGCAGCCTTTGCAACTGAAGAGCAAACACTTCAGCCAATAAGACTCATATTTTTATCCTACTTACCCATCTCCCTTGTATCCAGTATCGCAGAGACACATGAAAGACCCATCAGTGTTGGTACACGTAGCGCGTGGGTGACAGCCACCATTGTTGGTAAGGCACTCGTCAATATCTTCACATTCCGTTCCGTCACCTCGCCATCCGTCGCGGCAGCGGCATTGGAAGGAACCCTGAGTCGAAATAGCTCAATTATATTGGTGTACTAACTCGGTGATAAAGAAAAGTAGTCTCAAAGATTATTTATAGTTATAAATTGCAGGAACAATTCTTAGATTATCATAAAAATTATATGGTCTTTGTCCATATAATCAATAGCATAACAAGATCGTGGAGAGCATTGATAGTCATTAACAATTCTTTGAAGAATCACAATTATTTTTGGTCCCAAGAGCTTAAATGGAACTACCCAGGGATGTGCCTTACAGGCGTTGCACGGGGGGGTTCCGGAATTGGTCTTTTAGAAGGCACCGGGACCACCCCTATGTGCTGATGGTGATCACCGGGTTGGTGTTAGTGAGGTAAAAATCCCACACTCCCCGACCTCACTCCCCGGAGGTCGGGTGCCTTTAGAAGGTTTCCCCCAGACTACAAATTAGCGAGCCATCTTTGATCCCACCATCGCTTCCCACAGGTGATTGGTAGTGAAACAGCCTAGAAATTGTTACTTACAGGCAAGTTAATACAGTCAGCAGCAGGATGGCAGTCGCAGGTGCCGAGCTCGCACTCATCATCGTCAGTACAGGCAGGACCTTGCTCCGGCTTAACGCTATAGCCGTCAGGACAGCGGCAAACGAAGCTACCGATCGTGTTGTGACATTCACCAGCACCGCATAGATCTGGCACCTGGAGAAAAGAATATTTTTAATACTGCCGGTTGTAATAATACAGAAGCTTTAGACAAATATAGCTTAGCCCACGTCCTTTTAATGCAACGTTTTTTACCACGCTCTGGTTTTTCATCAATCGGCTTAGCGTCGAAAGTAGAAAAGTCAGTACGCTTCTCTAATGCACTAGGGATGTACTCTGTTGGATTATCAACGCTCAGCTTAACGGCAAGAGTTTAAAATACAGTGCACTTTAAAAAAACGTCGCTTTAAAAAAACCACCTTACAACGAGCAATGCCCACGTGCATAGTTCTTATGTTTCGTGAAACTGTAGTGTTATAATTTCTTTCGTTCAAAATCAAGAGAAATTTTGCGCTGGAAGGCAATGATAGCTCTTATAATCGATACATACCCGGAGTAAAAATAAGTATTTTAGGGTGGCGCATTCAATCTAAATACCTAGATATTATAATGTTGCGTATCCATGTTGGTCCTCAAATACAGAATGAACGACGCGACAACGCAGTAGCGGTATCTACAACGCCACATGCGAACAACGCGTCATACTGACGTCACGCAAAATCCTGCATCTTGCAAGCAGAGTTTACCGCGCAACTAGCATAGATACAAGGGCCCGACATGAATCATCGGGCAGTTGCCCACCAGACACAACACCCGTCTGGTCGGAGGATCCTCCCTTTTCGATAGAGTATGAGTGAACTTTACACCCTGTTCCTCATACCTTATAGAGGTATGAGGAACAGGGTGTACACATCATGATTGAGCTGTTTTCATAACAAGTTTTTCACTTAGAAGAAAGAGACGAAATACCAATCATACTCACATCAGCACACTCATCAATATCTTGGCACGTTGGTTTGGCCCCATCAGGCGAAGGCAGCAGCCCATCAGCACAGGTACAGACATAAGACCCGGGAGTATTCCGACATTCTCCACCACCACAAGGACGCGCTCCTTTACCGCACTCGTCGATGTCCCGACATGTACGGCCGTCTGCACGGAGGTGCCAGCCATCTCTGATGGACACAGATTGTATTTTAACACTAGGTACTATCACAGTAACTTAGTATCCTATTACTTAGTGACAGATTGTAAACAAAAAAATAATACACAACTATATACATATGTATGAACAGATGAAAAGAACGGATGAGTAGGTTTGAATATCTGACAGAAAGGCAGGTACTAACTTGGTCAGCCCCACGTTATATTATCAGATTTTTGAGAATTTTATACGACGTCTTTAAATAAATCTCCCATCAAGTTCGATACTCCTCCAAGAGAACGGCCGCCTAACTCAATAAAGCGTTTTGTTATCCAAGAATGAACCTAAATGGTAATAGTTGAACTCTTAAACTCTGGTCCTTTCTCACTCACCTACAAGTACAGTGATAAGACCCTGGCGTGTTGACACACTGGTGCTGACACCTGGTGGGGTCCTCCGTACACTCGTCGATGTCTTCGCAGTGAGACTTGACGGTAGACTGCGCGTAACCTTCGTCACATACGCACTGGTATGTGCCCATCAGATTCTCGCAAGCACCGTTGCTGCAGATGCCTGGAGAAATTGAATTGACTTATAAACACTGACCCCATCAGGCGAAGGCAGACCCTGGAGTATGCCGACATTTTCCGCCGCCACAGGGACGCGCTCCAGGCTTACATCAGACTTCAGACTTACTTATGGCGTTACAAGCTATTAACACTTTGAAGGGTAATTTTATATTGGAAAGGTATTCCAACTGCTGCATAAATATTTGCGGGCCGAAGGACCAACAAAAAAAAAAATTTTTTTTATTCCTAACAACTACAATCATCTTACCAGAAGTAATAGAACATTCGTCCACATCCTTGCAGGACAGTCTATCGGGTGACAGCTCCATGCCAGGTCCACATTCACAGCGGAACGACCCCGGAGTGTTGATGCAGCGACCACCGCGGCATAACCCTCGGGTTTCAGCACACTCGTCGATATCTGTGCAAAAAATATTATTAATGATATAATGCAGACAAAAGAACGCAGATAAGAAAACGGAATAGGAAAATTATGCATTGACGCTAGGTAACATAAGAAAAGGACAGTCAGAAGATGATGCAGATAAAAAAGTTCAGTCAATATTTTTATTTATTTTATTTATCCATTTATTTCAGGCATCAAGGCCCATATAAACACATACAATACAATATTAATATAATCCTTATAATATATTAATATGATCCTTATAGTCAACTTACCAACACAGACTTTAGAGAAGTCATCAGCCTTGTGTCCGGGATGACAGTGGCAGGTGAAGCTGCCTTCAGTGTTGCGACACTCGCCAGAACCGCAGACACCGTCCACAATCTCGCACTCATTCACATCAACGCATGTGTGGTTCTTAGAGTCCTGAGAAAAATTAATGAATCTCAACCGGAAGAGTACACAGAATAAGATGGACAACTGAAGTGAACATAGAGATCTATGAATCCTCTAAGACCTTGTATATACCTTACGTTTACAAATAAATGATTGCAGATTGAGAATCATACTTATAACATCGTTCCTAAGGCGTATTTTCGGTATAAAGAAATAATCAAATCAAAGATAATGCAAACAAACCTTCTCATAACCAGGGAAACAGTCACAAGTGAAGGACCCGACCAGATTCCTGCAGCGTCCATGTCCACACAACCCTGGGAAGGCTGCACATTCATTGACCTCCATCTGTCCGGGCACGACTCCAGGTCCGGGAACTTTATGCCAGCTGTCTCCAGTGATGTTCCCCCAGTTATCTTCGCCTCCATGTCCCCAGTCGTAGTCACCACCAACGCCATGCCCACCGCCACCGCCGCCAGTACCACCACCGTGGCCGTCACCTCCCCAGATGACGGATCCATTGCCTAATGTGTCTCCAGGTCGGTCCCAGATGGTAGGGCCGTGAGGACCAGTGCCTTCCGCGATGCAGAGGTTGCGGTATGAGTCCGTTCCTGCGATGACATTAAAATGTTTGCAATTGAAAAAGTAAATAATATTTATTACTAGCTTCAAAGGTGTTGAAGAATGAAGAGGAAAGTCAAAAGTTTCTGAAAGATTTAGCAACTTGAACCAGTGATTCTCAATGAGTGATTTTAACGAACTTACCCTTCTTAGGACAAGGCTCGCATCTATGGTCGCCCCAAGCTTTCCCAAGAGAGGAGCAGCAACACACGGCCCTCAGGACTTCGATCTGCAGCGGACTAGAGCAACGGCCTCCAATGAAGTCCGTGTAGCAGTACTCACGACGAGTGTCCACGCAGCGGTTTCCTGAAAACAATGACACATATTATTATGTACCAGCTTCAACATTTTGCTAGATTGTGATAGTTGGCATTGGTGATTAAAACGCCTTAATAATCATGTTCCTCTGTCTCTGGCGGCTACCATCATAATTATACAGCATTATATTGTAGTCTTTGACCATCATGCACTCAATCTATCAAAAAGTACTCTGTGACTCAATATTTGACAGATAGCAGGTCAACATTTGGCATAAAATGATGTGTTAATCGCAGTTTCAAGCGATTTTGAACCATGTGCGGTGCAACTATAATTGACAACGTAAACTGTCTCGGCACCTACAAACGATTTTATGCAGTATGGCAAGGCCTCTGCAACCTCCTTGCACACACAAATTTGATAATATTCTAAGCACAATAAATCAGTATATATACCAGTAGTATCCAGAGCAAGTCCTGGTGGACATTCACATCTGTAGGAGCCGTCTGTGTTGACACACATGCCGCCGATGCACAGCTCAGAGTCCAACTGGCATTCGTCCACGTCACGACAAGTCGCACCGTCCAACTGTGAACAAATAGGTTTTGTTGTAATTTTTCCTTAGCTGCTTGTTTTATTCAAAGCTCGTATCCATGGGAAAGAAAAGATGCACAACATCTTTTTGTGTTGCGCGTCACATGATTTTGGCAGCATTGTTTACAGTATTGTGTGAAAACTTGAAACTTTTGTATCGTGTAAACAAAAAACTCAATGGATTTAACTAATCATATTCTGGTTTAGACCTTGGCGAATCCTTTGGGACAGGGGCAGTGTTCGATCTCGCAGGGTTCACAGGGTGAGCCCCACGCCAGCCCCACGCTGCAGCAGCACTCTTGTCGTAGCAACGGCCTGAGGGCGGCCGCCTCGCACTGTCCGTCCACCACGCGGCGCCAACATGAACCACGACGATTGTCTGGAAGAAAGCACTTAGTTATGGTTTGAACGATAGAATTATGGGTAGTCACCCGAATTTTGACTAAAACCTCAAGACAGACATCGATCTGAAAATGGATAATTTTTATTTCTGTGGAAATTATCATACTCTTATTGCAGACACTCATGAAAAAGGCGAAAAAGATTCAATGAACATTAAAACGAATCAGAACGACATAAATATTGTAATTTTATTTTTATAAATTATAGTCAGAAATATAATTTTTAAACAAGAACATATATTATTATATAAATAAAAGGGATGGAGAGTTGTTATAAACTGCCGTAGTCATTTGATGATCTTACCGATACAATGCTGTGCGGTGGCGTCGAGTACAAATCCGTTTTCACATTCGCATTCGTAGCTGCCGTGCGAGTTGATGCAGCGCCCGTTGTCGCAAGGGTTCGATTGTTCTATAAACAATTCGAAATGTTTAACAGTTATTACAAATGATAAAGTTTATACAAGAGAGGACCGAAAAAAAGGTAGTATTAAAAATATAGCAACAATTTTGTATTTGGTAAAATAAATAGCGTATGGGAAAATCATAAGTTTTAAAACTAATCATACGTTTGATACATAACGAAAAAGGGCGCAGGTAATAAAGAAATGATTGCACATTTCAATAATTATTTATTTTAAAACCCGTCACGGAATTTTACAATAAATTAAGTTACGAATCATCAGTTACACGAATTAATAACATGATAAAATTAAGCAGTGCAATGAGATCGAATTGCGTGAAATTAATGTTCGATTATAAATATCAGCATCCATACAACTGATGGTTGGTGACCAAGCTCGGATGTTGGTCAAATGATGGTAGTCCAGGATTAAGATGCCCGATGGATGGAACATTATGATGTGTTCGCTTGTTACACAAAGGTTGGTAACCTGTTCCGACGGGGATCATAGGGGGAATGTCTCCGCGATCGTATTCCTTGACGATGAAAAGAGTCTCACCCTCGCATTCGTCTATGTCTCGGCAAATTTGTTCGTCGGGTTCGTAACGAGTTCCTGGTGGGCATACGCAATTGAAGCTTCCCAGAGTGTTGCGGCACTGACCGCCGGTACAGTACTGGAAAAAATATATATTACGTTTATATCTTTGAAAGTATTACCACATTTTTATCGTCGATCACTCTAAAACGCTTCACATCAAGTAATGCACATACATATAAAGCTAATTATACTTACAGACTGGTGCATATCACATTCGTCAATATCCCTGCAGATCCCATCATCGTCGGGATGGAACCCAGGGTCGCAGATACACTTGTATCCTGGCTCTAAGTTCTCACAGGTTCCGTGAGGACAAATGCCAGGTATCATGGTACACTCGTTGATGTCAGTTCCTCCGTTGTCTTTACTCGCACCTTCAGGGCAGAGGATGTCGTATTCTTTGCTGCCATGTTCGGGACAGGATTTGCAAGCCACACCCCAGCCTAGGTGAAGACCTGAAAAACAGAACATTGTAAGTACAATTAGGTCAAAATCAGGTTAGTTGAAATTCACTTTCTCCAAATGTTTTTGATTCCAAAACATTTGCTATCTTATGATAGCAGCATCATTATCATAACGTATAATTACCTTTGCTAGAACTACAGCAGCACTGAGATCTAGTGACTGGATTTTGTCCAGGCAAAGTACAATGTCCTTCTTCGTATTTCTCATAGCACAAGTCTTGAACCTCATCTGTAAAGCAAAACAATGATTATGTGCCTAAATTTATTCCATAATTAACATATCCACTACTAGTTCACTACTCATAAATTTATTAGCCGACAGCTGTAAACCAGCGACATTAACATTCTTACCAAGACAAGTCCTTCCATCATTGCTCAGCGAGAACCCAGGCAAGCACTCGCATCTGAACGATCCAGGCGTATTGTGACAGCGTCCGTTCCTGCAGACGCGTTGTTCAGAACACTCGTTGACATCGATACATGCACCGCGGTCAGGTGTTGGACGGTAACCTGCCTCGCATACACACTGGAAAGAACCTTCGCTATTTACGCAGCGGCCACCCTGAAATTAACATAGAATAAATACTTTTAATAATTTTGTACCCAATATGTTACCTTGCGATTAAATATTTATCAACGTAACTGCGAATAATTTTGTTTCAAGATAATAATTTTACGTGCTAAAGTGGCACTTTATTATTTTCTTCTGTTAATCTAATTCCAAAATGAATTCAAATGCATATCCTAATACTAACCTGGCAAACACTTTTGTCAGAACACTCATCGATATCCGTACAATAACCACCGGCGGTGATTGAGAATCCTGGTTCACACTCGCATTCGTAGGATCCTGGCGTGTTGCGACATCGACCGCGGCGACAAACACGTGGGTTGTCGCGACATTCGTCTACATCGCGACACGCATGGCCTGTTTCTGTTGACTCGTAGCCAGGGTTGCACACGCATTCGTACCTGATGATAAAAAGGGCTGACTTTTAGATTCGTGATGTTAAAAATCTTAATAAATCTAACATTCATAACTCCACTCATGCATTTTTTTATATCTTATTATTGATTTAATTCCATTGACATATATACATTGTTTAATTCTAATCTTGTAAACAGTAAAAATTGTACTTACCCTCCATTACTGTTTCTACAAACTCCGTTCGTGCACATGCCTCCGTGCGTCGATTCACATTCGTTTTTGTCGCTGCACCTCAATCCACCTTCTATTGGATCGAAACCAGGTGGACACCTGATAAAACGGTAATTTTGTGTTTATTTTGTGTTTAAGTCTAACTCCAAAACGATCTAAAACATGACACAATTTGTTAAGATAACATGGTTCTAAAGCAATACAAATACGTAATTTTCTCACTTGCAGTCAAATCCACCGGGTCTGTTGATACAAGAGCCTCCTTTACAATACTCGAGAGCACATTCATCGATGTCGATACAGGTCGGGTTACCATCCTGCACTACAGATTCAGCGCCGTCCCAACAGTCACATTGGTACCTGGGTCGAAGAAATTATTTTGTCAATATTGCAGACCGAAACTGCGTGAAATGTTATCAAAAACTTGGTTAACTGGAAGAACCTTGGTTAACTTTGTAGTCATAACTAGCGAACCATAAACCTTTCGGAATAAACTCTCTAAATGATAGTGAAACCTTCATCAAAAGCCATTGTATATTTAGAAGATCTAATCAGCCACACAGATGGCCACGAAAAGCGACTAGATGTAAATAGACGATGAGCTCACCCTTTATCCTTGTCTACGCAAGTACCAAGTCCACAGATACCGTTTCTAAGCATACATTCATTGATCTTTGCTATCGCTGGTGGTTCGTATGAGCCACCTCCTCCCCCTTCTTCGTCTCCGCCGCCACCAGTCACGTTGCGGCGCCAGTTCGGTGGGATTATACCACCACCACAGAGATGAGTCCAATCACCTGGAAGTAACATTTAATGTTTAAATTTTTTATTAGGATAATACGACGAAGATTTATTTCACTTAAAATATTACCATTTTTGGTAACCCACATATTTGGCAGTTCATCTAACTACATCTGGAGTTTTGCTTTTCCATTACAGATTTTCAGATTAATTTAAAAGCGGAGGCGAAAGTGGCGAATCATTATTGGGGTTTTATTATTTGTATGTGTTATCTCTATCACTTATTTCTATGAATTCTGGTTAACCTGTAATTAACGACTTTGTATGTTGTAGACTATTATATTACTACCTATAAAGATAGTACTAAAGCTATATTATATACAGATGCTTTTGGTGTACCTTTATCTACAATGAATGCTATGCTAATGTTATAGTATTAAGCGCATCACTTGAATACAGCAGCAGCAGAAATTAATTTTCTATATATTACGAATAAGGTTTTTAGGGAAAGCAAAATTGGAAAGGTTGCCCGAAAAATTTTGGGAAAAATGCAATGTATTTTTTTCGCCGTAGAAAAAAAGTACTTTCAGTTTGTCCCAAAATTTCCAATCAAAAAGATTCCATAATCTTTGTATGAATTATTGAAATTTGGACAGGACAACGTCTATCGGGTCAGCTTGTAAATAAATAAATAAGTTGTGAGATTTTTTGTCAATACTTACGAGATCCTCTAGGAGGGCAGGCTGTGCACATGTCTCCCCAGGCTCGTCCCATGTTGTATCCGCAGCAACAGTCGCGGTTCGACAGCGGCATCGGCAGCCGGTCGGCGCACTCACCAGTCTCACTCATATACGTGAAGCAACTACCTACTCGGCCATCTGTATCAAAGACAAACAATTAACTAAGAATCATAAATTGCAAAATTATGATAAATGAAAAAGATATATTTATTTTGTAAAAAATGAGCGAACAATACAAGCTTATACATATTAAGTAGTTACATATTCTGCCCGTTAGGAACGACGTACAAATAAATAAGTAAGTTCTGAAGATTGAAATCTAAACAAAAAAATTAAGTACACGGTATGTCATGAAAATTACCTATACAGAATTTCTTATCTGGACTGGGGATGAAGTGTGGGTTGCAGAGACAGTAGTAATCGCCTTCTGTGTTTACACATTTGCCGTTCTGTAAACAGAAAAAAATAATTATTAACATTAAAGTAATTTGTTTTATACCAATCTAACGAACAACGCTGAAACTGCTATTAGCGTGGTCACCTGCTGGGCCCAACTTATCTAAAAAGTACCATCGACTCGAAAAGAAGATGAAGAATGCGTTATACCAATCTGTTCTTAGCCGGTCGATGGCAATCTATAAACATACAGTCAGCCCATAATTCGGCTCCGAGCTTGGCACCTTCAGTAGCGTTTAGAAGTGTTGTCCTGTTGTAGCGTGCAGACAACAAGAGAACATTACGACACGCTGAACACGATATTAAGTGTCCCATTGTAGGTATGTGGGGCAGCACCACATTTACACTCCAGGGCAGAGTCATCTACTAATCTCCATTAGAGCAGGTTTTCTTTGCTTTGGCCTACCTGAGTCCGGAGTTTTGTTAGGGTTCCGTACCAAAATGGTAAAAACGGAATCCTTATGGTGAGACTAAGTCCGTCTGTCTGTCTGTCTATCACAGCTGGATATCTAATGAACTATTAATGCTATCAAATTGAAATTTGGAATAGTTTCAGATGACGTTTGCCCAACTATTTTGCAAATAAGAAAGAAATAAAAATATATGTGTTAAAATTTTCTGATGAATTTTGCGCGAGTCCGACTCGCTCTTGACCAGTTTTTTTTTCTATACTAATCAATTTTATATGGTTTCTTCACCAGTTAAAGTCACTAAAAAATTTACATGAAAATCCAAAATATCCACCAAAATCAATTTCTTTGGTAAAAAAAAACCGGCAGGTACTCACAGGACAAATATCAGGATCCTCACATTCGTCGATATCCTCACAATTGTTGGTGACTCTGTGTCTCCTCTGACCGGGGGGACACTCGCAGGAGAAGGAGCCGATGGAGTTGATGCACCGACCTCCCTCACAAAGGCCAGGGACTGCTGCACATTCATCTATATCCTGGAGACGGGGAAGCCTTATTAAAAAAAACAATAGCAACAAGCATTGCTAAGAAAGTAAGTCAAAGAAACTGAAATGGCAACAAGAAAACAAAATCATAATGAAAAATTATTTATTAGGACTCGCACAGGACATCAGGACAGGCAGGGCACACAAAAGAAAAAAATACACAATACGGTACTGACAAAAAATATAGTGCTTGTTAATTTTTTACTGTAACTTATCATCCCTCGGATTGTGATCGGAATCACGATACACAATTAGGATGCCGCACCCTCATTGTGTATCACAATCTGAACCATTTTGAATGAAATTCCTAATTCATTGCTTCATTGGTTTGAAAAATTCAACAACGCAATTATCACAATGGATATTGTTCAACTGCCTAAATGAAAGGCATCGCTATTGTGTCTGTTAAGCAATAACCACGCGGCAATCAAAGATTCAAATCTAAATATTCATAGTCAATCCAAAAAATCTCAAAACCAAAATCCTTCTGCAACCGTATCCTTACCTGGCACTCTTTAGTAGCCAAGTTTCTCAGATGTCCCTGCGGACAGTCGAGGTCCCCGCAGCGTTCGCAGGGATGACCCCAAGCGACTCCAACGGTGGCACAGCACAGCTGCTTCGTGCACACCACGCCTTCCAGAGCCCCCGTGCATAGGGCTCCTCTGGTGTCCGTATAACAAGGTCCTGGAAACGAGCACCGAAAAATGTTCAGTCCTGGATTTATCTATACATATAATAAATCTGTAGACGAAGCGTTTCTGTACATTGCAAATATTTAAAAAAAAAATAGTTGGGGTGTTATAGGATAACCAACAGATGCCATTTCATCAATTTTTAGAATTTTTGTCTGTTTGTCGGTTTGTCTGTTTGGATGTGACAAAATTTGATTTGAATAGGTTCAACGTAAAAAGTACCAAACCAATATGGTTAATTTTTATACTCAAATATAGTGTAGAACTCGGAGTAGTGATTAGTTTTGGTTTCATCGCAATCGCTTCACTGTATCAAAAGGTATAATCAATTTAAAGTATTCTACAACAACTTTCATTACGTAAGTTGGATACACGTAATGACATCTATTGGCGCTTTATAGTACTAACGAAAACATAATTATTGTGTTTATAACATTATTATGTGAATAATCACGTCATGCAGGCTTACCTATAAGATGACTATCACAGTCACTTCTGCCTGTGTTATTTGAAAAAGTAATGATAATGATTACATAATATAATGTTAATCGCTTTCGATTGTTGGTTGATTAGTGGCGCTAAAAGAATTTCAAATAAAAAGTGAGGATAATGTAAGATAATATTATGTGATGTGGTGTTCTGAGTGATAAAGATTGCAATGATAAATGATTTTATTTTTGTAAGTAGGTTTGTACAAACACTTTTACACGTCAATCATTTTTTTTTTTAAACTAGATGAAGTCGGCGTTTCCTATCTGACTACTCTGAGAAGAAAGGCCGAAACAAACACACACACGGGCAACTTTATGTAGGAGCTCTTTCGAGGGGCAAGCAACCTTTCTAACATTGTTAACAGAGAAGCATTTTCTTAGTGACATAAGGTTTTAAGATCATAATTATCATACTTTCATAGTTTTTTTTTCGAATTTTTTTAAATTTCTTTACCATGATAACGCTTCAACGCACATCTCCAGACGGGCTGTTGATTTATTGAGTATAGGTTCGGCGGGTGCACACCCTTTTTTTTGTTTCCGGGGTGGAAAATCTTCATGGATGTCCGCCGCCCTGGGGCGGGCGGCGAGGTCTGTTAGGCTCTTACTGACTAAAAATTACCCCAGTGTTCCGTCTCACACTTACGCCGGGGGTTGAGGGACCGTACGATCCTTCCGCAACCCCCGACTGGTGACGTCAAAGAGGGGTGCGCGTGGAACACTACGCGCCGCCAGCTCAAGTCCTGATGTGTTGGCGGTGACAGACGTCCCCGAATTGGTCGCCCCTGGACCCGTTTAGGGGGGCTGGAAGAGGGCGCTGTCCGCCCTCCGCCGACGCCCGATGCGCCTACTGCGGGCCGGGTGAGTGGATGAGATCTCCCTCTCCCTTTCCACAGCGAAACGGTCGTCTCGCAGAAGGAAACCACCGCGTCCCAGGACTCTTCGCTGCCGTCGACTCGACTACGGCCGGCAGCGATACGTCAAGGTGCACTGTGCACACCCAATACAAGTAGCACTGCCATGTCGTAAAAAGGTATTGTAAATTATGTCTTCGCGACAATAACTAAATTTTTAGCCATTGTCTTGGTTAAAACCATATCGAGCTTTTTTTTTCGGATGGGAAATCATCAAATGACCCCTCCCGCTCTGGGTGGAGCGGAAGGGAGTGTCAGACTCTTACTGACTAAAACCCAGCTACCTATTACTCTCCGCCCGCAGGCCCGCGCCTACGGTGGCCGGGAGTCGTCACGCGGCTCCCGACGCCCGGAGCGTCTCCCACGGTGGCTGGGACGGGAGTCTCTCTCCATGAGCCATCCCGCCACCTCCTTTGCTAGCATGACTGCTTCGCAGAAGGAGGTGACTGCCTCCCACTCCCTCTCGCCCCGGACCATGGCTTGCACCAGGGCCGGACGCGAGAGGTCGCCGCCGCTGCCGATCGCCTCTACAAGGATACGGCGGTGCTCCGCACAAGCGGGGCAGACCTCCACCGTGTGCTCCACCGTGTCCTCTGGGCGATCCTAGCAATGGTGACACCCGGGCGTTTCCTCCCGCCTGATGATGTGCAGGAACTCCCGAAATTTCCGTGTCCGGTGAGGACCTGCGTCAGGCGGTAGGTGAGGGCGCCGTGGCGCCTCTCTAGCCACTCCTTAAAGAGGGGTCTTATCGCCGCTATCGCGGCGTGCCCTGCGCTGGGTAGCGACAGTCGCTCTTTCCATGCCGCCATGAGATCGCGCCGGAGATCTGTCCGCTCCGCACCGATTTGCCGCGGAAGCGGCAGAGAAGAAGACAAGACTTATAAAAACTAACTTCAAACTTCACCTACTAATCTCTTTACGATTTATTCCGGTCTAACTTAGTATTCTAAGACAAATGCAAAATAAAATGGACATAATATGACTATTTGGTCAGACAATCAGCCTCGAGCAGGCGCTTTCATTTTTATTTATCCTCAAAAATCAAAGTGACACTTCGTCGCATTGTCATTTTGAACCCTGAAGACGCAGTGACTGCTGTGCAGTCGAAAGGGCTATGGTTGAGAACCCCAGGCAAGGGAAGCGTTACCAGACAAGATCGGAAGATTTTTCCTTTTATACCTTTCCTAAGCGACACATTATTGTGTTCCGACATCCACGCGAACGAAGTCGCGGGCACAGCTAGTTTAGTAATAAATATTTTGAGTATCATTCAAGATTCTTGAATGTCGTCTTTGTTGCCATTAATTGACAACACGCTTTTTTAAGAAAATTACAGTTTCTATCAGATAAAAAACTTCATCATTGTAACTGAACTCTTCGATAGACACTTAGCAGTCGATAATTTATTATTTTTGTAATGTGCGTTTGATTTTCGCAGAATAACTATTTTTCTTTCTGTCTTTGGGATCGTTCCAAGAAAGTAAAGATTTTGTGTTTGCCTGTTTGTCTTTTCATTATTTTATGGACAAGTTCTTCGTTTTCTAACATAATTAAAACTTACCAGTTCGTCTGTCGATCTCACACCTCGTGCCTGACAGTCCGTGGAAACAGACACATCTGTCCGGGGCTATACATCTGCCGCCGTGTAAACAAGGTTCCCGACATATCGCTAGAAATACACAACATATTTTGTTATTCGGACTTCACAAAAAAACAAAGATCTAAGAAATTGTGTAACTTTAAATCTTTATAATTTTTCTTCATTATTTGGATTTCACCGAAACCATTAATTTACCATTTTACCCTGCATTATATTGTAGTCTGTGACCGAAACTCAGATTACATTAAAGAACAGAGAACATTAAAGTTTTCAAATTAATTCTAATCAAAATTTAAATAATTATGTCATTCATGAAGAAAAATTATGTTATAGTTTATAACTGTCTGACCTCCATGGCTGACTATACCTTAACTAGGTACTGCTGACAGAAGTATTATTTCTATAGTTTTACTTACGTTCAGTACAAAATTCACCACTCCAACCGGGTGCGCAGGAGCAAGTGCCGTTTGAACAAGTACCACCGTTCATACAGATTCGACGACAACCACCCGGCGTTCGTACTGCAATCGCATAAAAAAAATCGCTCAAAATAATATTTAGAATCATACAATCTTATATAGAGTAGCTTGGCAATCTGATTATTTTTATAATTATGTATCTTGTATGTATCTTATTTCACAAAATAATTTAATTTGATTATTGGCAATGTTATTTTTGTAGCTTTCTTCAAGCATAATAAATTATAAGCTTATTTTTCTTAACGTTCTTACCTGGATACGGGTAAAGACCACCACCACCGCAAGAGGGCGCCTCGACTCCTGTTGCGCATCGGCACATGTTGGGGGCCACACATGCGCCCGGGGAACCGCAGTCAGGGCGGCATAAAGCTGGAAATTATACATAAAATTAGTTATACAACACAAAATATCACACTACCACGCCTTTATTTCCTGAAGGGGCCGACGGGTACATCACACTTCGGAAGTCCCATAAAATAAGGCCAAAGCCGGACACAAATCCAAACTCACTGAGCTGCTAGCTGAATTTAGACATTCGAAACTGCTCGTTCTGGAAATCGAACAACCCAGGACCTCATGCTCAGTAGTCGCTTTCTCATCGCTCCCCTTGTCCATACCTCATGTCTCAGGGAGAGTAAATTCAACAACAATATAAGTTTTAAATAAAATTGAAAATATACTTACGGACTATACAAAGTAAGGAATTCGGCCGGGACGTCCAGCCGGGACAGCAATGCGTGCTGTTGCGAGATCGGCATACGTGAGGGCTGCAACAAACATTATATTAAAAGCTGGTTTTTTGGACGGCTAGAGCTCAAATAGAAGCAGATCTTATCTCTACTTAAGCTCAACGTCTGGTCAACGTAGCTTTTGGTAATAATCACGAAGTAGTCATAAATCTTTATTTATCTCATCATCAGGTACTGATTAATATAATGCATATTCTTAAGTAAGAAAGGCGTCTGAGATACCGGCTCCAGCTCTCTTAGATAGGACACACAAGGGTTAGAGGCAAGATATCTATACATATAATAAATCTGTAGACGAGGCGTTTCTGTACATTGAAAATAAAAAAATAAAAAATAGTTGGGGTGTTATAGGATAACCAACATATGCCATTTCTTCAATTTTTGGAATTTTTGTCTGTTTGTCTGTTTGTCTGTTTGGATGTGACAGATTTTGAACAGGCTCAACGTAAAAAGTACCAAACCAATATGGTTCATATTTATACTCAAATATAGTGTAGAACTCGGAGCAGTGATTAGTCTTTGTTTCATCGCAATCGCTTCAGTCTATCAAAAGATATAATCAATTTAAAGCATTCTATAACAATTTTTATTGCAATATGTGGAAACATGTAACGACATCTATTGGCGCGATATAGTACTAACGAAATCATATTGTTATCTTTAAAACATTATTATGTGTTTAATCACGTCGTAAAGGCTTGCCTTTATGACGAAATAATTCTGATCCTTATGTCTGTGTTATTTAAAAAAAAAAAATAATGATAATGTTTAAATAAATAATATAAACATATAATAAAATCGTATATAATAAAATCGTAGGAAAGGCAAAACTGTACATAGAATATATAAAAAAAAATACTTGGGCGTGATCTACAATCGATATCGAAGCCAAAAATATAGTTTTTAGAATTTTTGTCTGTTTGTCTGTATAATGTCCGGGCTAAACTCAAAAAGTACTGCATGGATTTACTTCAAATTTTGCATGAATATTACTAAGAGGTCGGGTCAACATATAGGCTACATATTATCACGCTATCACCTACGAGGAGGAGCTGTGAATCTTTATTTTTCTTACGCATTCTGTGACAGCGTGTAATCTAACGACGCATATTTAAATGTTGTTTTTGAGTAAGTCATGCTATTATCTAGCTTTACACTATAAAAACTTTTACGCCATTTAAGTAACTTGGGCAGAGAAACATAGTTTAATGAATGTTAGTAGTATAAGACAATTCTGAAGCAGCGCCATCTATGAGATTTCATAAAAATCAAATCAAGTTACATGTCAACACTTTTTGGAAATTAATAATTTAAATTTGATCATGTTGGTGAGGTTAGTAGTTAGTTATTCTTAAAATTCATAGATGGTAATGTGCATTTTCTTCATAAAAGTTGTATAATTTAATTATAATTATTTATAATTATTTAATTATTATAATTATTTATTATTATTATTTATTATTATAATTATTTATAATTATTTAATTATAATTTGTCAAAACGAACTATACGTTCGTTTTGACAAATTCAAGTTCCAACAAAACCCTCAAAATCTTGAGCAGAGTTGAGGAAGACAATTTAAGAAAAATGCGGTGTTAAGTATTACGAAAAAGTTATGTTCATTGATGATGATCATTTTTTCATCAATTTCATGTTGTTAGTACAAAATAAACATTGACTGTTAATACTTTTGTTCGGTATATAACTGTGTGATTATTGCTTGGTAATTAATATATTTTCATGTCGTATACCTAATTATAAACTTAAATTATACCGTGCATCCGAATAATGGCGAATGCGATTTTCTGCGGTTGTTACTTCACACTGTCCGAGGCAAAGTCTTTCGCCTTTCTGAGGACATTTGATGGCGTGGAGTTTCCCACTTACCGGTAGCTTTGTGGGAGAAGTATCGCCATCATCTATCTGAAGATTTTCTACGAGCTTTGAGGCGTGCTACTGGAGACGAAGTCGGAGACGGCGAAATGACCACCATACGAAATGACCATGTCGCTTTGTTCTCTTCAGAGCAAAAACAAATTTATGACACCGTCCTTGTCCAAAACCAGGGTAAAATGTTTTTCTTGGATGCTCCTGGTGGAACAGGAAAAACATTTGTTACCACTGGCATAGTGGCATACTTGCAGAGGTCAGGAGGTAAGGCAAAATTGCTATTGCTGTAGCGTCGTCGGGAATCGCTGCCACACTGCTTCCGGGACTGCAAGACAGCACATGCCATGTTTAAAATTCCCATCGATTTAGAGAGCGCCGAAACGCCTGTTTGTGGTGTGTCACGTAACAGCGATAAGGGACACGTGCTCAAGGATTGCTCTCTGATCGTATGGGATGAGTGTACGATGGCCGAGGATCGAGGGCTGACGAGGTGAATGCTTCGTTGAAACGACCTTCGTTGTGGTCACGAGTTCGTACGCTGCGCTTGACCATTGATATGAGAGCTCGGCTCGGCGGCAATGCACGCGCTCAAGAATTCTCCGATGTCCTTCTAAGTCTTAGCGAAGGCACTCTACCAGAAGAGAGAGGTAGACAGGTGGTGCTTCCAGAGTCTCTCGGTAGAGTGGTTTCCAGCTTAGAAGAACTCATTCGCTGTGTGTACGGGGACATTCAGTCGTATACCGCACCAGCAGAATTCTTGGGTGTGTGAGCGGGCCATTTTGACGCCCAAAAATGATCAGGCTGCAGCAATTAACGAATGCATTCTCTCGGAAATTGAGGGGAATGAAGTGGTCTACACCTCGATAAACACTGTTGTCAAGCAAGATGACGCCACACATTATCCCGTGGAATTTCTGAACTCCCTGTCAGCAAGTGGACTTCCAGCGCATTCAAGCTGAAGCGGTGTCCCGGTTATGCTTCTTCGGAACCTATCTCCTCCGAAGTTGTGTAACGGGACCCGCCTTAAAGTCATCTCGCTCCACAGACACACCATTGAGGCGGAAATTCTTACGGGTTGTGGCGTCGGCGAGGCAGTATTTATACCACGCATTCCCCTCATACCTCATAACTTCCCGTTCCAGTTCAAGCGCGTACAGCTCCCCGTGAGTGTTTGCTGTGCGATGACCATCAATAAGTCGCAGGGGCAGACACTGAGGGCAGTGGGTGTCGACGTCAGGACGAGTTGCTTCTCACACGGGCAACTGTACGTCGTCGCTTGCTCCCGCGTCATCACACATTTTGGCTCCTGGCAGCATAACTACCAACGTAGTTTATAGGGAAGTGTTGTAAGGTATATATGATACCTTTGAACGTATTTTTACTCTTTTGTGTCCTAGAATGTATTCCTGCATTATTTTCTCTATTTCCTTCAGTCACCTCTTATGACTGAACTCAGCAGGATTTCCATATAACTCTTTTCACTTGCTTCGCTTGCAAAAAAAAACTTAAATTTTAATGCTATTTTAAAAGTTGTTTACTTTATAATGCTATAGCGACACTGGCATCTTAGGTGTTTTTGGTGCTGTAGAGCCTTCACGCAGACGACGTCGCGGGCAGCAGCTAGTTACATAATAAAAGTTTAAAAGTATAAGCAAGTACAACATTCAGAAACAAACGACCTATTTATTCGTTACTATAGTATAAGAAACCACCTTTTTGCATTTGCGAGCTCTGAAGTAAAAAGTACAAAATACTCGCCGCTGGAAGGCCACCTAGTAGCTCATAAAATATTACCTTCGGATCAACAATGCAGATTTCAGCTGATTTTGTATGACAACTGACAAAGCGCTCATTAAACTGAGACAGGTGTTGTTTAATTCTGATTTATTACCTACGAGTAAACCATTGTAAATACATTCACAGCTAGTTTTTCTAATGCTACTGTTTGAATATAATAGAGTTGTTTAGAAATTGTAAGTTCTTCACCGACTTTGTATCCAATGAACAGGTCTTTTCCCTATGCTAGATTATTTCCTACGCACTGAGTGATTTTTCTATACACCTAAAAAAGAAAGATCATGTAAAAACTGATACCTACCCACCGGCAACGCCTACCAAACGACTTGAAATGGTCGTTTTATCCGCAACCTGATAATTAAAGCTACAACAAATGATTACTACAAACATTAAAAACACCATTTTGTAAGAACCAGAAGCTCTATTGAATGTCAAACCCATCGTCATCGGTCAATTAACACTTGCCAACGAAAATATCTAAGTAACAGATTACGCAACACTAATAGAGGAACTTATGACTGATCCCAATAACCTTGCTCCATGTATGACCGTATCTAAGTTGTACCGAATAGATTCTCCCCACTTGGTTAAACTAGACTAATTTGTTCTAGGGTCAGAGAGTATCGCAAGTCCTTACACTGAAAACCTTGTATCGAAATCGAGATTTAGTGCAGTCCTGCACTTAATTATTTATTATCACTGTTTTGCTAAATATTAGCTTATCATTCAAGAGCATTGCGGTCATTTAAACAATTCGTTTTTAATAATATATAATAGTATTGATTTATATTTCACTTAAGTTTCATATCTAAGGTAATATTAATAAAGTGCTAATAATAAATTGAAAAGTGTCATAACTACGCTACGGTCATATCAAACAGAATTCAATTTAAATATTATTTGCGTGTTCAACATAGCAAGTGATAGTTACCTCATCGTTTTGTCACAATATTATCACAGCAATACTAATATGAGCGGTACTATCCATTGATTAGCAATTTATAATCTCAGCAGTACTCAGTACTGATAATGTTATTTAGCCATTGATCATCTTTAATCGTTTTAATTAACCTCTGCTAATGTCATTCCCTGTTTCTATAACAACATTTCCACAGTTTTCATTATACACTGTGTTATTATCATAACTATTTTCTTCAAAGCATTTAGACTACACTAAACTTATTTCGTGTAGTACTTTTGCCGTAATTACAACTTGACTTTCATCAATTTGCTTTGCATCTGTTAAACTTTGTTAGAATTTCCCAAATTCACTTCTATCACTATCATCCTTGCATTTGTTCATTGCATCCACGACCTTGGTACCTAAGCCCGCTTGGTCATAGCCTGTCCCACTGAACTCAGCGTTGGTTCCGCTATTGCCCTCTACCCGACTCCCGAAATTATAAGCGTGAAAATCACCTACGCACCGCCGCCCACGTTACGAGTACTACACATCATGTATTATATTACTGGGCTCTATAGCAAATTGTGGAAGAAAGAGTCTTCTATTAGTTTTCGTTTGCACCATATTTCATAAGATTTTTACTTCTAATCGCCTTATTCCTGCATCTGGAGCTTTAAGATAATTAAGAAATTGAAGCTTGGAATTGTTTGTGAGAAAGTTTTTCACTCTTGTGTTTCTAAGTGACCAATGGATCTGAATTTAAAAGGCTGTGGTGATACTACCTATGACCGTTAGTGAATGTTGATAAAATATGACTTTGTCGAAAGCTTTACTGAAATCCCTAACAGCAGTGATAGGTAACAGTATTTGAAAAAGTACATATACATGCCTTAAAATAGACAAGATAACACGTAACATGTTATAGTAATATTTTCGTTGACCCTCGGGATAAAAGGCGGGACCTCACAGTCAGTAGCTGAGCTTCAACCACAGACGGTAAAGAATAAATATATGTAAAACGTGTACCGCTTAAAGATGGGAATAGCGCATACGATTATAAAACCGTACAGTGTGAACTACCGAGATTTGTATCAAAGCGTCAGCCGCATGCGCTTCACGTACGGTTCCAAGGACCGAAGAACGATGCACCTCCGATTAAAATGTATTTACATCACATTCTTTTGCTTTGATGGTTAGCGCGATTGATTTTTCCGTTTACAATATTTTATGATGATTCAGCTGTATTTAAGGCAATGGCAATATACTATGGTATTAATAGCGACCACCTGATCATGAAGATTTTCAAAATTAGGAATTTGGATTGAAGGACCAAAGTTTCTGATCACCTGATATTTGTTTTTGAAGGTTACACTACGAACCTGCTTATGTCCTAAACGCTCACATCACCATATTGGTTAACAGAGGTCAGGACATTTTTCCAAAATTGAAATAATGACCATGGCTTGTGCCAGGTTTTGCGTGCTTTAACTAGTGTAAATGATGGTCATTCCTCCATCTAATAATTACCAAAGCTTCCACCATCACTGGCGACATCCGGAATTGTTAATTTCAAATGTCACCAGTTCTTAAGCTTATACCAACTTACGACTTGGTGAAGTTATGACTTGTTCCAACCTACCCTACGAACTGGTTAGGCTTGCGCTCTGAGAGCGTGCGCGGTGCGCGTGGCCACAGGCGCGGCGGGCGCGTGGGCTGCGGTGAGCGCGCTTCGCCCGCAGCGACGTGTGCGTACGCGCACAGCACTACCACTGCCGCCACGAGCCGCCACATTGTCATCTTGGAACCATCACCCTGGAACAATGAAATGGAGGTCTAATTTATGCATTTTGGACAGGATAACAAAATCATCTGCAGATTAAAATTATGCGTGGTGTTGACTTCTCTAGTGGTTTTTAACGGACTGAAACTGCGACGACCCAAGTCTTCAAGAAATTCCTTCGCTCAATAAAATATTAATCTTTATGACTTTTGTGCTGGATTGAAATCCACAGCAGTATTCGAAAAAGCTCGTAAATATAGACTGTGTATGATATAAATGAAGCTAAAGTATTCCTTTATGTTCGGATCCTGGGACCTATCTTAATTTAACTTTTAAACAATTACAATTCGACGAAACTTTGTACACAAGATATGAATTAAAAGAGATTGTGAATGAACAATCTTTATCCTAATACAGTTCATTACAAAAATAGTAGCGAATGACACTACAAAGTTATTCTATCGCCACGTAATACAGCACAAGTATAAAAATAAGATAACTCCTAACTCTGGATAAGATACCGCCAAATATTAGCTATTAGCAACCAACGTTTAAAAATTGATAATTATATAACGTATAATATAATTACTAAAGTATTAAGCCTTCAATACGGTAACCTTATAAAATCTTAATAAACAAACAGTAATTGGGGCAAAGATTGTGCGGTACATTCTTATCGGCAACTGCATTGATAATTGAGTGTTTACACAATAAAAGCACATTCTGATGTCAGTGCCAACAACACTTTTAGATATATTTGTGTTATCTGTAAGCTTGCGATATCATTTTTTTTTTTTAATTTGGTGTTTCATAAAAAATACAGCGATACTAAAATTCAATATCACACTACAATATTATAAAGGCGAAAGTTTGTGAATGTGTGTGTGTGTCTTTATATGTTTGTTACTTCTTCAAGCTCAAACGGCTGGACCAATTTTGATAAAATTTTGTATGGAGGTAGCTGACACCCTGGATCAGCCTCAACATGGATCAAAATTCATGACAAACGTTCAATAAAACGTAGGTAACTATGATTTCTGAAGAAGGTATTCATGTTATTAGTTATTTATGAGAACATTTAAAAAAAATGAATTTAAAATTAAACCGACTTCAAAAAGAAATTAACTCAAAATTATGAAATAACTTTAATTTCGGAAGTCGGTGTCTTGAGATCTGTATTTTAGTTTTTTGCCACCGACTTTCTAAATTACTTTTTATTTCGTAATTTTTAGTTGTTGCACTAGAATTTGACCAAGGTTTTGAAATGTTTTCCCTTTGACACTACACCCGTAGCTCGAATCAATAAGCCAGGCCGTCACACTTACACGTATTAGTCCATATCTTGAAAATTACTGAATCGATTTTGATAAAACTTGCACTGTTCCCTAAGTTGAAGTAAATGTAAGCCAATAAATTCCCTAAGTTGAAGTAAATATAAGCCAAAAAAAAAAAATGGTCTCGATCCGATTAATAGTTCCGGAGATATGCGTGGACAAACATACATACATACATGCATACGTCTATTAAATTTTGTATATTTGTTTGGAAGCCCTAATAGATTGTCATATGTGAATATAATGCAATTCCAATAATATTACGTACATACGTGTCGAATTGATAACCTCCTTTTTTTTTAAGTCGGTAAAAACTATTTCGATGATGTAGGTTAACTTCGTTATCTACAAACATGTACTTGAAATAAAAAATTGGACATTTAATTAATTTGAACCGATTTTAGCACATGTGATATCGGTCATTGGTGACTGACACATTCAATTACCTAACTTACTGAGTAAGTAAATTAGGTTAGTTTTTTTATCATTTTTTTATAAGAATATATAATATTCATCGAACAAGTCATTTAAACCTAGGTACCTATCCCGGGACCATTTTGTCACATTAGAGTCAGATCCTAAATAATAACAAATAATCAAATAATGTTTTACTACTTACAATGTTTTACTGTCAAACTACTAATATAGGATTACACATTAATTATAAAAAGTAAGTAAATCCGCAACTAAGAAATAAGGACGTAAGGGCGTACTTATGAAGCCCTTGCGAAAGATCCTAATTTCAATTTAGATAAAAAGCAATTTCCAAAAAAGAAAAAGAACTGTTGAAACAAGACCAAAAAGATTACAAGTTACAATACTAAAACCTTTTTGGATAGAAAAAGACAGCACTCAGCACGAAAGAGGAGCAAGCACCACACACAGCACATAGATGGCGGGAAGAGCGGGGCGGGAGGGATCAAGCAATCTGTGCCGAAATGATAACGAGGGCCGTCGACCGCGCACGCATCACAATCACAATCTGTAGCTATAATTAGTAAAAATTCTTCATCGGCTTTGTTCTACAAATGACGTCACTTGTTAGTAAAAGCAACAACCTGACGTTAGTTGTGGGCTAAATTGTAAAGTTGTGTAGTCAATGAATGAATCGGTTGCAAGTTACTCAGTATCTACATTGTTCGATGCTCTACATCTATTGTTTCTTACATTAGAACCAATTGTGAACAAATTGACGCTTTTAAGTACTGTTGTGTCTTTATTATCATAATTTGCTTCGACAATTTCAAGGCATCGAAGAAACATTTCTTGCAAGAAGAATATAGAACTTGGTCCTTAGAGACGCAACATTATTTCTAAGATTCTAGAAAGTTGCCAGACACTGACACTTTTCTCCCAAGACTGACTCTTATCTGCATATAGAAGATAACATCATTGGCTTATTTGGCAAACGCTTATGCTATGGAACACCACGTACTTAGAACCTGAATTTGTTACATGCCTGTTTCAGTTCTTAATTAAGTACCTATTCAAAAACAGCGTTTCTTTTGAAGTTGCTCAGATTTGGTACAAATGTCGTGAACTTATCATAGATGTTTATGTCATCGGTATCGTGATCCCAGTTAGTTTTAGGTGGCATTGTACCGAGGGGACAGGAACGAGTCAAAGTTGGGCGCCCATCAATGGCATGAGTCACGCAGTGTGAATGCCGCCGCCCACGACACCGTCTTCCTTACTTACTACATGGCCATTCGCCGGCCACACTCTGGATATCATACTAATCAAATGTGACGAATTTTACACGGCATTCGGATGTTGTTTATTAAAAAATGATTCAATAGACAAGCATGGGCACGCACGAGTCAGTAATAGGAAAATGCGGCTTTTGTGTAAACACAAAAAATTGGTCCACAGTGGCGAAAATGTCAGTCCTTTAAAAAACGTCATGAACTTCTTACTTCTTGAATGATGCTATTTTAGATTGTATCTTTGCTTTATTTTAATTTCTTAGTTTTCACACATTACCTACTTTATTTGTAATCAACGAATAAGAACATTATCCTTTAATATCATCGAGCAATACTTCATCATCTAATTATGTACTATTTCAATTAAGCTCACCCTCTCAAATTACTCTTCGATTCAAGCGCTCGTGATTTACCGATCCTTGATGAGTACCGTTAGATGCTGACCCACATACACTACCGTCAAATCATCGTATCCTAAGCAAACATGAGTCTTTTCAATATATCCTGAATGGACACAAATGAGCTTTCACATTACATTGTGATTTAAATAAATAAAACTTGATAAGTGCGTGGATAGAGAAGATCTCAAACTATTTGGTGATGTTTGATTCAAGCAAATGCTTGATTAAGGTGTCAATAAAACATAAGGTTAGCAGAGTGCTGCATTGAATTCATTCCGAGAAACCGAATAAGAAGACAAACTAATTGAAAACCATAGTGACATTGATTAAGGTGTGTTTAACCGTCCAAGAAAACTAGAAATATTAGTACTGCCTTCTAAACAAATTTAATCAGTTCACACCGATCTTATAAAGTTCTAAGTTCTTTTGCATACAGATCATTATCATGACTATGTTAGTTCGTACATTTCAACATTCTCAACCGAAGTCCTAGAACAGGTGAGGTCCTTTCTTCTCCTAGACCACACATAGCTTCTATTGTGCAAATTCAAACTTACATGTTCATACAATTTCTCAGAATTGCGTCCGTTATAATATTATTAGGTTCACTTATTAGTACGACCGATTTATGCTGATTCTGATCACAATTGGCTCTTAGCATCAATGTATGACAATGCCCAGCCACACCTTGATATGCTAAATAGCGTCTAAAATTATGACTATCATTAATATGAATGGAGACAGAACTAATTCTGAGCGATGACCATTAAATACGTGTTTTACTACAATTAAATTTATCAAATGCGGAAGTTTCTGGCCCTTTTGCACATTAGAATCTTACTTTGCTAAATTGTTTTGTGAGCGCGAAATTAAAGACTTCTTATAATCTTAGATTTTAATTATCTTCTATTGTAATAAAAGTAGGGAAAAATAGGTGATAGAAAATCTTCTAAACTTTTCTGAAACTGTTTTGATAGATAGGTGCCAAAACCATGTACAAACTAAGCACATATTGTAGTGGAGATCCACTTGACTAAACATCTGCTAGTCATCGAAGATGCCAATATCAAATAGATCCATATAATATGAAATTTCCTCATTCGCACCGCTATTAAAAAGCTAATTACACAAACAATATTATCCTTTACGAAATATTCATTCAACTTTACCTTTCTCATCATTAACCTTCGTCCTTGACCAGGTTGGAATCAAAGCATCACCCAATCAGTGTCAAGTGTCACGCAAATAGCGTGTACGGTCAACAAACGCAATGATCAACGATGATGCGTCTAGCTCTACGGTCGGGAGGAAACGTCGGCACGCGCTTAGATCAATATAGTGGGGAGGGAGGACCAATGTGTTAGTGATAGCGGTGTTGGTGAAGTACGGCCTTTAACGGTCAACGGTGATGTATGGGATACTTTTTATGTTTTGAGGGTAAATCTGACAACTATTGGATTGAAATCATGACTAATGGTCGGATTAACCCCATAGCATCTGGTAAGCAAGATAAAGATTATTTAGGTAAAGAAAAGCACTTATTAACATGAGCCGATTTTAAATACCGATTACAAGAAACAAAAAAAATGCATTTTGTTGTTACGAAAAATTGTGAAATCAATAGCTTACCCTACCCTACCTCACCTTCAACATAAACGAAATTTAAAAAAAAAAACAGGTTTCCGAATTTTGTGTTAAAAACAAAACAGATGAACAGATGACTAAGTATGTACATACATAAATCGCTTACGTCTATGCCTTCCAGCTGTTCCTTAAAGGCGAGCGAGTGCCCCCAATTGAGGGGTTATTAACGCACGCCACTGACTGCGCCCGCGCCGACTTCTAACGATCCGATGCAACAAACAAACTCAACTGACAGCGATGCAGTTAGATTGTTTAGGTTAACTTGCTTGTAAGAGCTTTAAAATGTTGCTGGAACAGTTATTGATTTGTTAGAAGTTTACAAAAATAACGATTTTATGTGGGGACTTTATACAAGGTAATGAATTAACCCAAAAGCTCTTAAGAGGAACAGCTGATTTTTTTTCGCGATTTCAGGTTTGGCCCCATAGTAAAAGTTGTTCATAATGACAATGACCTCTTAAGAGGTTTTGGGTTAATTCATTAACACCCTGTATATTAGAAGGATAATAAACAGAGAGGGACCCAATACGATTCCCTGCGGAACACATGTTCACGACATTTTATTCCTCGAACAAAATATTTTTGAGGTAACGGGTGATATACAGTTGCATAATATCATAAGTGGAAGGTTGTACTTTCTGGGCAAAGAAGCAATACGTGTCCTTATGTACTACCTATATACCTGTCAAAGGGAAATCTAGTGAGCTAGTATGTACATTAGGTGCACAATAAAAGATTTCTGCTTAAGTTCAGTGTTTGTTCGTTTATGTACCCAATAAAGCATGAAAGACACTTTAATATAAGCCGTTTGTGTCACGTTCTACTGAAACCTATGGTAATCCCTACGATTTCTTTGAAAAAGTCGATTGAAACAAAATTACTACTTATCATTTGCCTGGCCTTTTCCCAACTATGTTTGGGGTTGGCTTCCAGTCTAACCGGATGCAGCTGAATACCAGTATTTTACATGGAACGACTGCCTATCTGACCTCCACAACCCAGTTACTGGGTAATATGATACCCCTTGGTAAGACTGGTTGTCAGATTTCGGGCTTCTGACTACCCGTAACAACTGTCAAAGATCCACGAATGACAGCCGGGACCAACGGCTGAACGTGCTTTCCGAGGCACGAAAACAAAACTACTACTATGAAAAAAAAACAACAGCAAAGATTTTTTTTACGGTCTCCTTAAATATTATAATGATTACTGCAATTTTAGAACTATTTAAAACATAAAAATATAATGTTATAGTTATGTCAATTTCATTATTATGTAAAATCTAATAATCAAAAACACTACAAAATTATGTAATAGCTTATTTGTCGGCATTTTTCCGTCAAGAGGGTGGTCCCCGGCCGGTACAGAGCCTGGCCATTAATTAAAATACTTAATTATACCAGCTTCGAGAGAACAATAATTAATTTTATCCCGTATACTATAATGGTAACTTTAGTTAATTGATTGTACTAAATAATTTATTGGTTGGTTATGGAATGCGGTAATAAACGTTCCTAAGTATCCTTTTATGCTCGATGATGAGTTATTGATCAAAAATTATATAATCCATGGATGTTGGACTGACTGAACTTGTAGGAGTAGGTATGCTCACGCGCACAGATTGCGGTCCTCCGCAAAAGGCGTTCAAGATTTTGTTGGTCCTTGGTGACGCTGAAGACGTTTTAGCGAGCAATCCGAGTAGCAAAACCCAGATCGCGGTACGTTTGCCTTCCTTTATTACTTTATCAGGTACCGTAAGTGAACATCATCATAAAACAGATATTAATAACAGCATCAATAATGTCGTAACGTGTCCAAAACTATAAATAATCCGGAATGTCCACAATAAAGTGTGATCGTTAGTCTCCTAGCCATAAAGTGAGTTCAACGACCTCGCCTGCATGCAGACAGCTAGGCGCCAAAACATTTGACATTGAATCGAATGATTGATCGATCCATAATCGATGATCAATCGAGTCACTCGATGTTACGCACTGCGCAGCTTTGAGTAACTGTTTCTGTGCTTAGGTTAAGTACCTACCTACCTGTGTTGTAACGTGCGTTTAGCTTTTAAGCTTATTATCTAAGTAGGAACCTAATGCAATAAGTAAATGTCCCTTTATATTAAATATAAATATCATAAATTAAAACCGGCCAAGTGCGAGTCGAACTCGCAAACGAATGGTTCCATACCACCATACAATATTATTGTAATAGTATGTACATTTTTTTTTAAACATGTAGGTATCTTGTATGGGGGGCTTTTTACTTTATTTTATTTTTAATATTTGTTGTCACAGCGGCAATAGAAATACACACTCTGTGAAATTTTCAACGGTCTACTTTTTACGGTTCATGAGATACAGCCCGCTGACAGACGGATAGCGAAGGCTTAGCAACACGTTCGCATCCTTTGAGTACGGAACTCTAAAAATAAGTTTAAATATACATCACCATTAAGTTTTTCATATAGGTCCTACTTAAATATTTTGAAATGCTGCTTGATTCCAAATATAATAACATTGTACAACAGCATTTTACTTTTCTTTTTGTTAGCCTAGTGTGTATCCCACTGCTGCGCGAAGACCTACCGTTTTCCTTCTATACCTCTCTTTTAGGTTATTATATTTATTGATGGCACGGTTGGCGCAGTGGTTAAGCGATTGACTGCAGCGCTGCGTGTCGCGGTTTCGATTCCCGCACGGAACAAATATTTGTATGACCTACAAGTAGTTGTTCCGGGTCTGGCTGTTTGTGTATGTGAGTTTAAATGTTTGTAAACGCGCCCACAATACAGGAGAAATTCCTAGTGTGGCTGTGGGGCAAAGTTTTTATTTAAAAAAAAAATTACATAATATTACAAAAACAAGAGAATCCTAACTAATATTATAAATTAATGCGAAAGTAAGTTTGTTTGTTACTTTTTCACGCCTACACCACTGAACCCATCATCCTGAAATTTTGCATATACGTTGTCAGGTGTTCAGAAACGGACATAGGGTAGGTACCTTTCATCCCGAAAAAAAGTGCTGTTCCCGAGGAAAACAATAATAACGTTATTATGATAATAGATGGCGCCACGTGTCTTTCGAACGGGATTAACGACACTAAACCTATGGGGGTGAAAACGCTGCTAGTAATTAATTCTTTACAATATTTCGGAAGAGGAATGTATTAATGTAAAAAAAAACTTAAATACAACCATATTTCTGTAGACAATGACAACTAATGCAAACATTAAAATTTATTTAGCCAGTAATAAATAATTAAAATTCTT
This sequence comes from Oligia latruncula, assembly GCA_948474745.1. Lineage (NCBI taxonomy): Eukaryota > Metazoa > Arthropoda > Insecta > Lepidoptera > Noctuidae > Oligia > Oligia latruncula. The sequence goes on from OX419699.1 coordinate 1,138,874, forward strand.
TACTCTACCTGTCTGTGTTTTCTGTCTATACAGGGTTGTTGGTAAAACATGAACAACCTCTTAGGAGGTCATTGTACTCATCATTATGAACAACTTTTACTATGGGACTAAACCTGAAATCGCGAAAAATAAATTAGCTGTTCCCTACATTTTGACGAGTTATACGAACATAAATGTAGGGAACAGCTGATTTTTTTTCGCGATTTCAGGTTTGGTCCCATAGTAAAGTTGTTCATAATGATGAGTAGGTAGTAGGTACCTCTTAAGAGGTTGTTAATGTTTTACCAATAACCCTGTAGGTATATTGTAAAGTAGGTAGGTACAATCACCTATAATATTATGACATTGGTAAAAGATTTCTGTCTGGAAAATTTTGATCCTTTTACTTAAACTTAGGTATAAGATAAAATGGACCTGAAGGAGCATGTTCCTTTAACATCATGGGCAATGTTCAGCTGGCGTGTTAGGCTCACTAAAATGGAGATGATGGGCAACACATAAAAGAAAAAGAATCTGCTGTCGTAACCAACCTTAAAGGAAACACTGAAGCACCTCACAAAACTAACACAAACTCGATAAGATTAACCTCATTGTGTTGCAAAATAAAGGTTTAAAGACCGCGACGAGTATCAATCACGTTGATTGATCGCTCAGGTAAACAGCGCGAGCGACGGCACAACACTATTGGAACAAGAATGCGTGACACTAATCTTAATTAGAGCGCGTGGACTAATTAATTTAAGGTGTCTGAATTCCGCCGATGAAGCGGTTTGGAGTTCTATGCTTTGACCTGTATAATTTATGCAGGTTGTTAAAATGTCGTAAGGAAAGTTTAGAGTATCAATGTGATGACTTTAAATAAGAGCAGGGGAAGACTAAAGAAACGATGGGTGGACCGTGTAAAAGATCATAATATGGCTATAAAAAGGGGGTGACTACTGAGCTGACGACTATAAAAGAAGTAGGTATAGAAGAATAAGAACATGCTGCACCGAACCCAAATGAATTAGGATAAGGCCAAGAGAATGAGGATTTTATACATACACATCTCATCTTGAACATACTTATGGCAAGAGTAAGGCAAAGACTACACGCAGTAATGATTTAAATTGTCTAGGTAATTAATTGTGAATAAATAGGACGAAAGCACCTCTCTCAATCAAACATGATATCTTTTCTTAAAACTCAATCAGAACTTCAATTGAATTGTAGCAATTATCTCGAATTCGACTTTATCAGTGACACATCACTATACGACATTTAAAACAGAAAACAATGTACAAAACGGTAGATATTATATTTATTCTGGGATACCAAAAGATTTTTAAACAAAAAAGTTTTTTCTTCTGACCGATATCTGGGAGGTCTCCGGGGTCATATTCGGATAAGCTAACTATCAGCCCCATGTCAATAGGTACCACGAATATGACGAAACTGACCCATTAGGGCTAGCTTCGGCGATAAACAATTAGGTCAAGGCCATTTCTTTTAGTGATTCATTATAACATCTACATTTATGGTAATTTACAAGTACTATTTGTCTTGAAGTTAAAGGCTGGAGTATCGTTACAATTAATACAAATGTTAGACAAAGAAGTCCTTTTTGAGCCAGTAGCTGGAATCTCCCAAACTTGGCAAAACATTAACTAACCCACACTAAAATTTATTTCTTTGAAATGATAACTTGAATATTATTACGAATTTTGCTGTTGTTTTTTTCAATTATCTATTCCCATTAATTTGTTTTTCTCATTATTTCTGAAAATCATAGTGTCAGTGAATATTCTTATTTGGTGAATAAGGTATAAGTACATACCTATCTACTTACTTAGAACAAACTTATAGTTAACATAACATCATTGTGATTACAAGAGATTATCTTTTATTTTTGAAACACTGAGCTAAGAAGATAGCCAATTAAAACAGGTGCACGTTGATATAAATTCAGACAAGAATCAAAATAAAAGTAAAAACACAGAACCGACTCGACGAAAGTTTAATCAGTTCTTAGAATAATACCCTGTTGAAACAATAGAAGAAATTCCAAACAAATGCCAATCCCCGAAACTTTTGGAAAAAAACACAGCCCTAAATTCCGGATCATAGTTTATACATTGTTTAGATATGGCATAGTTTCGGATAAAACTTTTTCTCTTATCACGAGCAATAGAAGACTTAATATAAATATTTTGATTTGACCTCAATCACAACGAAATACTTAGGTAAATCTGTTTTAATTCACATGCCACTCCTCAAGCAGGTACCTACTAGAGAAGCATAGAAACTGGCATTCAATTCACAGAGATATTGCTCACTCATTATACAAAGGAAATTAAACGATTTTCAAATCTGAAGCCTTGCCTTATCCAAACTATATCCGACGAAATAGCTATAGGAATCAAATTCCATTTCTTTTAAATCCAAAAAACTGGTCCTTTGGTCTTGTAAAATTTTACAAGACCAAAGGACCAGTTTTTTTGGATTTAAAAGAATTTTTTTTTCAACTTGTTGGCATGGGCGGATGCCTAAAATTGTGTAAGTATACAAAGGACCATGAAATCAACTGCTTGGCAACAGAAAATAATATTAAATAAGTAGTATAAGGCGTGAAATAGCCTCACTTAAGTTTTGTAGAGATTAGTTTGTACGGATTCACTTGAACGGCGTGTTCAATATCGATCATGCGATAACGCAATGCGAACATTTTGTTCTATATATATATTGAAGTAGAACGAGACCACGGATTAGGATAAACCATAGATGTTTTAGGATTACCTTCTGTTGAAGTAATCTGATTATCACATTTTTGGCATTCTTTATAGGTAGAGGTCAAGAACTGACTAAACGAAATAGGAAGATATCCAAGACGATTAATAAGCCTATTATAATAAGATCTGAATACTGCACAAACCATAATAATGAACGGATAACATGAGATGCTCACGAGACAATAATTCATACGTACAAGGCGACATAATTAGCAATTATGAAACCTATAATAGAAAATCACTTAGTACTAGGTATTTGGTGTTCTAATGAAGCAACTCATAAATCGTTTAACGATACATGCATCTTGTAAGATAATAAAACTACAGATTTAAGTCGTAAAATTCATAAACAAAATAAATATATCACTATCTAAACGCCATCATCGCGCTGATGCGAGCTCTCTAACAGCCACGTAAGTTGTAAGCAATGGCTCCACATTACAAATCAGCCTATTTCGATCATAAGGAGGCCATTCATGCGTCGACTAGGAAGCGCAGGCGCCGCCGCCGGTGTACGTTTCAGGACGATCAAAGAGCCACTTAGTGAGGCACTCGCGAAATGGAGATAGCTCTCCAAAGCTTGTTTGGAAATAAATGTGCTGTTGTGTCAATATGGTGTTTATATGATGTTGTTAGAGGAAAAGCCAACAAATAGGTATCTAGATTGTGAATTCAGCCTGCACCCTAATTGCGTAACCCACTATTAATCTCAATCTGAATAATTTTGAAAGATATTGCTAATCCATTGCTTCATATGTTCGAAAAACTTGTCTGTTCAACAACGTAAATAACGTAATGAATGTTGTTAAACTGTCAAAATGAAAGCCATTGCTACTGATAGATTATTACGCAATTACCCCGCTGCTTGTTGTATGTAATCGCTAACTGAAGCCAACGCAACTTTAAGAAGAAGATAATTTTGTCTCTGGTAGAAAATCTAGAATGCGCTAAAGGATTTTAAAAACAATTATTTCCAGCCTGTGACTGTCCCAGTAAAGGGCAAAGGCCTCTTCTTATACAGAGAAAGCACGAGCATTGATCACCACTAATGCTTAAAACGCGTTGGCGATTTCAGATTTGGTTACTATCTATCGGAATCTGATTCATTTTGAAGGAAATTGCTAATCCATTGCTTCCTAAGTTCGAAAATTTTGTCAAAATGAAACCGATTCTGATTGACAATGTGTTACGCATTTGCCCCGCCGCTGGTTTCTTCATGATGTCTTCAGAGATGTCCAACATAAAAGAATAGACACAAAAATAAATACACTCTAATATAAAAGACATCATAAACACTAATAAAGTCATTAGTTTCAGCGTATTGACATGCAACAGCGCAAATAGTGCGTGATGAGATGACAGATTGTTGGGCACGCCTGCATAAATGCAGATACAGTTTGTAATCTATCGCGCCTAATTGACTTTATGGGCGAGAGCACACTCGAGAGACCACTTGAGGAAACTTTGGTCCTATGAGGCGAAGAGCCGGGACGATTCGGTTTTTCCCATCAACATTCACACGTACTCAATCTAATTCCTTTGAGGTAAAAAATCGGCCAATTTGATTAGTGTATTGACTTTCCTTGATTTAATAATTGCGTTGTGAAACTTTAAGAAAGCAAAAGAAAGTAATTTAAGGTTGCCTTTAAAATATCGCTTTTAGCGATAAGACCGCCCATTGTGTCACCCCTTGTAATTTTTTTTTCTACACTTTTAGCTGTAATATTTATGATGGTGTATATAATAAAGAGTATTTCTAATCTATTTATTTATGAAAAATCCGTAGGTAAAGAAATCTTTCCGAAATCAAAACTAAATTAATGTTAAACAAACATTAATTTAAAAGAAAACAATTGCGAAACTCTAGCAAAATATAATAATGTAGAAATCATTTCAGTCAATATGGGTCAATTTATTGTTAGACGTAGAACGGATCAATAAATCTAGAAGAGATCCTTGAACAACTGAGTAGTAAAGTAGAACGAAAATATCAAAATCATTTTGAAATAAAATTGAACAAGAACGGATGAACTTTTCAACCGAGAAAATATTATTATACCTACCTACGGATACAAAATAGTAGAATATCTAATCTGAACAAACATTTTGCAATCTTTGATTTTTGAATTCTGTTTTGTTAAAATATTGGGCCATAAATCTAAAATGGTTTGAAATATCAGACATAACTACACCTAATTTTCTAAATTCTGATTCCATTTCCATTCTTTTGCAACTTTTCATTTGCATGATCTGATTTTATCACCCTGAATAAAAAAGTCGTTCAAATAATATTACGATCTCTGTTATGAGATAGCCGAAGTATACAGTTGATGAATGCCTTAAATAAAAGAATAGGCGTGTTGATCTAAGTATTAATTTGGAACATTTGATAAGATGATGATTAGATAAGTTTGTCAAAAAATTTCACAAGTAATTGGATTGGTAGAAAAACCTTATTTTAGTTTTCTCAAATTAGAAATACAGTTTCAGTAAAAAAAAACGCTTCTCTCTTCAAATTGCATTCATTTGCAGTCTTTGGAACTGACAACTTCTCATTAAGTAAAAAGAAACTTTAGCAAGATGACATCATCTCCAACCGTATAAGTTCACAGCGACATTAATCTACATTTAAAATAACAAATCCGAACATATGCTTCGAAATCTGACCAACTGATGAACAAATAAGCGCCTTATAATGGGAGTATTCAAAAAACAAACAGAACTAATGAAGGCATATGTTAAAACTGTGTCAAAGCAAGTTGCAGTGCAGCTGTGCAGACAATTCTCATGAAGACAACACTTATTGTGCAAATGTAGGTTACACTTATTGAAAAGGATTAAGACTTCACAGAAATGTTTGACCTTACAAAGAAATGTGGGAGGAAATTAAACCTGAAATAATATCGCATCACATATTATCGCAAACAAACTTAATGCAGCATATCTATAAGCATATCATTCTATGATATTCATTTGGTGTGATGCAATTTTAACTAATCAATGTAATCGGTTGTATTAATGTTTTGCATTTCATAAAGTTGGAAAATGCTGAAAATCTCATGTAACAGAAGCTTGTTAGCTATTTTATAAAAACAAGAGATCCAAAAACTTAAATAAACTTCTCTACAGACAGTACCAACAATATAGAGACATAAATCCAGAATTAACAAATTGATGATGACATAACATAAGCACAGAACTCGTAACGTTTTATCGCTGGCGACAATACCGTTTAAAGTGACAGATAAGTACTAGTTGTAATTCATAACGACGGGTTGTAAAATCGCGAACACAATGGGAAATTAGCTGTTAAATGTAGGGCCAATGCCGACCGGTCCTAGGACCCAACAGAGATGCTATGCAAATGACAATCATTACAGCTAAACGCGTCGGATCATACTGTATAATGCAGAATTGAGGTGTAAATTTACATTCACATTACAACACGTAAAAGGCGTGAAATCCGACATCAGACTGTATCATGTACTATGTCATTCGATGATCACCAATTTTGCTGGCTTAGCATTGTGAACTAATTAAGATATACCTACCTAAGCAAATATTTCTTGCTCCTTCGGACTTTGACTTTCAAAGTACTTTTTAGTGCAAGTTTTGGGCAAGCTTTTAGTAAAATAAAACAATAAGCTCAAGATTCAGCAGCTATCTGACCTGAAGCACATTTAAAGAACTAACAGACCGTTGAGACTAAGGTGGTGACTGAAAGTTACACAATATACTCGTACTTAGCTATTTAGGAGGAAATAACTATTTTGAAGGGATTTTAGTCAGAAATCAGTAAGTATCAACAGTAAAACAGTAACCATAGCAAATAAATATGACAATTACATATTCCCACACAAGTGAATTTAGCGTCGGACGTGATATGCTCCCGCCGATTGCGCAAATCGGCTAGCCTTCGGCCAGTTCCTACTCTGATAAGGGACTCATCGCTGACCAACGTTTAACCCTGGCCCTATTAACTGAGGATGTAGACATCATGCCGATTGTAATGGCAAAATTATGTTGGAACTACGAAAGTCATCGTAACTCACTTAAATGTCCAACAAAGATTGAAGTAATTGTTCTCGCCGCATGAAGCGGAGCGAGCTTTTAGATTACTTGGACAAATATTTAAAAAGTTTAGGCGGAAAAAATCTGCGAAAAGTAATCTAATTCAGTTCCAATAGGAAAAGTTTTCAAAAGTTCTACGTTGTATTGACGTTGCATGCTTTAAAATTTTCAGGCCGAACAAAAATGAATTAAACATGATTAAATAAAATATAAAATATTTTTTAATACACATTACGTAATACAATACCAATCTCTAGCTCTATTCAAGAGACAATAGGCGGCAAACACCCAGGATCCGTCCGTAACAAAATTAAATCAACATTATCCTGATGGAATTATTATCACAAATTACCATGCCACTGGATTCCTCTGTGGAGGGCAACCAGAATACTGTTCGATGTTCAAGAGTGGTTCGTGTGTAGATGATGATACGACCGGATGGATGATAAACGCGCACGATTCCCGCGCCGACCGAAAGGGAGAACCGACTCGATCCACGGCACGCTCCCGACTGACAACTAAAATTGCGAGCTTTATCATCGACCATACAATGCGCGCACGCGCACGTTTGCCCAACCACTTAGATCTGTGTGCTTCCGTTACGCTATTAGTGTTGTCTTTACCAAAATGTTTGTTGCTATAGTTTGAGTATTCTTAATTTGTTTACTTAATTAATTTCTGCTTCGAGGTATATCAGAACTCGAAAGTTTTTCCCCTCAAAGCTCTGTCGTAACTTACACAACGAAACTTTTCCGTGGCTTATGGCTGAGTCATGATAAGGTAAAGATAACTGTAATAAATTCAAACTATTTAAATTGAGCATTAAATAATAACTATATTGTATTATCACATCACATAACATAATCATAAATTTTAAAAGTTATCTGAGCCACTAAACTCGTAGTAATTAGTAACAAACTTCGTATATCTATGAGCAAATTGGCAATGCGTGAAATTCAAAAGTGTTTTAATATTTTGGCGATCCTTAAATTTATATCAGTAAGGATAATTATTTTACACACATACAATTATGCTTTCAAATAGCCATTAGAGCCTTTTCACACATCAAAGCTCATGTTTACCTCCAAATCTGCCGAAAGCTTTCCACGCATCTCTATCTTCGTACTCGTAGAACTAATGCATTTGCCGTGCAGTGCAATTTTTTGCGTGTGTACAAAAATCATTTACGCAGCCTGTATTAACCAATAAAAGAGAAAACGTATGATAGAGGTTAAAGCTCTCTGTACTCTTTAAACCTGGTAAGCGGAAATTCCACAACTGACCAAATAAATTAGGTCATTACTCTAAGTTATATCCCCCCAGTTTTGTTTACCGGCGCCAACTAATCGTGCACTCGAGTGCTCCTATGATACCCCACTGTTCATTAAATAGCCTTCATTTACATAAAGGTTTAGATTAATTTGGCCGGTGATACGCATTCCCGATTGTTTTAATTGTTTATGTTGTGTTAGATTATTTTTAATCGTAGTAAGTGAGGTAGGATAGAGCAACGCTCGACGGAGGCCTGTGTCCAGCAGTTGACGTCTTTCAGCTGAAATGATGATGATGGTGATGATGATATGTAAGAGCTAACTGAGTAAGTAATTTTTATGTGTCATGATGACAATTCAAACGATGCGCGATGTCTGGTTTTCCTCCAACAATGCAATGCTTTTAAATACAAAATGAAGCCAAAAACCAATAAAACTGCCATTAATATCCACAACATAGTCACTATTAAAACAAATGCTAATCTGTCCAATGCTAATAGCTATAATAAAATCTTGTGACTATTTACGAATAGATTTCTAGCATACAAATAACGATGACTAACAAAACTGCAAAGACCTTTAGAAAAAATATTGTAGGTCATAAGCAGTGAGTACCAGCAAATAAAAGTATCTAATTAGGCTGGTTGCACTTTGGGGACTAACTTAAATCACCGTATTTGCTACTAACTGTTAAAAATTGAATTGTTGCGTGTGAAAATTATTCCATCTGGGAAAGTCAGAAGGGTATATCAGATTCCTACTAACTACAAACAACATTTAATGATCTTGAGCACATAAGAACCTCCGGTGAGAATTCACTGGTTCTACTGAATTAAATATGGACTGAAAAAGTCATGGGTAGACATTTCCATAGTGAAAACAATAAGTCCCCCCCTCACTTGTGCAAAGCACACTGACTTCAGACAAGTCCTCAGAAAGTGCTACCTTTTTTTTTTTGTTTCCGTGTTGGAAAATCCACATGGATGTCCTCCGCCCAGGGGCGGGCGGCGGGGTCTATCAGACACTTGCTGACTAAAAAACCACCCCGGTGTTCCATCTCACTCCTACGCCGGGGATCGCGGGAAAAAAGTTCTACCTACCCCAACTAAGATTTGAACCCGAGAGATAAATCCACAGAAGCCGCACGCAAAACCATTGCGCCATTCCAATAGCCAACAGTAGCCAGTGAGTTGTACGGACATGTTCAAACAACTCAACGTCGCCTTGACTCCACAAACATACATTACAAGTTGGTTTGACACTAGTTACTTAATACCAACTTTGCATCTTGTTCGTATGTAAAATGTAAAGCATCTCATAAAATGTTTGTGACGTAGGATTTATTCTCGTGTGTACGATCGGTTACCAATTGGACCACCTGATCGGAAAATAAAGGTGCTTCTAGATCTATCTTGAGGTTACCAAGAAGCATCCATCTTAAAGGTACTAATACACTTTAGTATAAGTATAGAGCACGGCATGTGAGGCCATATGATAGAACCTTGACGGACACCTCAACGTTCACTTATACTTATAACCTCAGGGAGGGTTAAAGGAGAAGCATTTACCATTAGATGTGTTTAAAACCAATTAGGATAAACTGCTTTACAAGACCTAGATCTATGGGCTTACAGCTGCCCAAAAAGCTGCTGCCTTTCTTTTATATGTTTCAATCAACAATCAACTCAGCCTATCGCAGTCCACTGCTGGATATAGGCCTCTCACAAGTTGTGCCATAACACCCTGTTCTCCTTCTTCCGGATGCTATCTACCTTCGATTGTCGGTCCATCTAGCTATGGGGATGCGTCCCACACTACGCTTGCCGATATGTGGTCTCCACTCTAGGACTAGTCTGCTCCACCGGCATTCGGTCCTTCGACGAACATAGCCAGCCCACTGCCACGGCCGCTTCTGTTTGCTTACTCTGCAAGCGATGTCGGTTACTCCGGTTCTCTTCCAAATAACTTCATTCCTGATTTTATCAGTCAAAGAAATACCAAGCATAGCCCGGTTTATATGTTTGGCCTACTCATAATCAAAACAAAACTGCGTCCGGCCTAACATTTTGGACAATACGTACTCCTGTTTGTTACATCATTGTGTTGATAGACAACAATTACTCACATTTAACGTGCTATTCATACGTGTTATTAGTTTGACACGAGATTGATCGCTGCCTTTGATTTCCTCGCCGAAACAACACCTCCATGTTAGCGGCCAGTCTGTTTGACCACACTCAATTTGGGCTGCGTAGGCGCCGTTAGTTTGGTATAATGTTTGATGGTAGTTGATATTGTTGCGAAGCGTTGTTAACCATATATGTATAAGGCTGGATTTATTTTTTGTGAAGGAATATTTAACATTAATCGCAAATAATTATGTCACTGAATATGGTATTAATTAACATTGTTTTTGAATAAAAATTTAAGGATGCACTCACTATTCGACGGCTGGAACTCGTTGGTGAATGTGCCTAATATGCATGCTATTAGTTTATTTATTCATTAATTTAGTTTTACTTATTAATTTCGTTTTTATTTCTTTATATAATGAAATAGACGATGATTTATAACGAAACGAGCATATAATTTCATGAACAGACTTTTGAGCATATACTATAATTATGTATTTTATGAAAAACTACTGAATGCATTTATTTTAAACTAGCTTCTGCCCGCGACTTCGTCCGCGTGAAATTTCTTGTACCCCTACCCCGTCGCAATACTTCGTATTCGCTTAGCGTTCTTTTTTTTCTTTCTTTTTAAATTTTAGTTCTTGAGATATCCAGCTGTGACGGACAGACAGACTGAGTCTCACCATAAGGGTTCCGTTTTACCATTTTGGTACGGAACCCTAAAAATCGGCCCTATTCCTGACAGCTTTAACTGCTTGAACAAATCACAACTATGAAAGGGACATATAGGGTATTCGAATAAACAAATAACGAAGTTCTAAAAGTGTTTATGAGTTAGTTATGTATTATTAAAATCTACATTGAACGGGACATATAACTGACCCGGCAAACGTTGTTTTGCCATATAAATTATTTCTAGCTGCCCGGCGCTATCGTTCGCGTGGTGTCCTACCCCTTACCCTACCCCACCCCTACCCTACTCCTACCCTACTCCTACACTACTCCTACCCTACTCCTACCCTACTTCTACCCTACTCCTAACCTACTCCTACCCTACTCCTACACTACTCCTACCCAACTCCTACCCTTCTCCTACCCTACTCCCACACTACTCCTACCCTACTCCTATAAGTAAATAAAAGTATTAAATACTATGTCCGTCTAAAACCGGATAAAAAGTATCCTATGTCCGTCTCCTGGTTCTAATCTACCTCCCCAACAATTTTCAGCCAAATCGGTTTAGCCGTTCTTGAGTTATAAATAGTGTAACTAACACGACTTTCTTTTATATTTATAGATTATAATCATTATCATTACTTTTTTAAATAACACAGACATAAGTATCAGAGTTAATAATACACATAATAATGTTTAAAAGATCACAATATGTTTTCTTTAGTACTTAATAGATGTCGTTACGTGTTTCCACTTATTGCAATAAAAAGTTGTTAAAGAATGCTTTAAATTGATTATATCTTTTGATAGACTGAAGCGATTGCGATGAAACAAAGACTAATCACTACTCCGAGTTCTACACTATATTTGAGTATAAAAATTAACCATATTGGTTTGGTACTTTTTACGTTGAACCTGTTCAAATAAAAAATCTGTCACATCCAAACAGACAAACCGACAAACACAAAAAATCCAAAAATTGATGAAATGGCATCTGTTGGTTATCCTTTAACACCCCACCTATTAATTTTTTTTTATAATTTCAATGTACCTACAGAAACGCCTCGTCTACAGATTTATTATATGTATAGATATAGAATAGATTAAGATATTTGGATTCTTGAATAAGTCATCTATATCTGTAATTTTGCCATTTTCTTACTACGCCATTTACGCGAAAAAATTAATAAATATAATTTAAAGATGCGTTAAAATATGGAAGTTTCGACGCTCATAACTTTCAAACCAATTTTATTTAATTCTGTTTCTGAACAAGCCTAGGTAATTCAAATAGCATTGCAGGCGTAATCATGCCGAACTTCGGTCGCGTACCTTCGGCATAGTGTGTTTAGACACTAAGAGCTAAGACTAACACGCATTGAAATAAAAAAATAATTTCCAAGCATTAATAAAGCTCTACACAATTTAATATTGCTGCAGAATTCTTTTTTGCACTATTGTGATAATGGTTAACTTAGGTTAGGGTTAGGTAAGAGTGTAACTTCACCATTTCGATGTAGTTAGTAGGTACTTAGTGCTGCCAATTTCAGTAAATCGTTAAATTGTACAAGCAAGACAACTTTATTGTGAATCATCATGAAATGTAACAATTCACGTAAATTTATTTTATTGCAGCTTTTCAGGTAACAGTGAAGTAAAATGCCATTTGCACTTAAAATCAAAGGTACCGTGTGTGAATACATAATTATAATAATCCTTGTGTTTAATGATAGTCTAATAAGCACTAGACGTGTCTTCAGATAACTAACGCTTCCAAGCTGTTCTACAAGATCATTATTTCGGAACTAAGCAGAGTTGAACTTTGACTTCGATTACAAAGCTTTTTGCTTTAATATCAGCAGCCCTGTTACACGTCGTCACGGACCCGGTGGTCGGTGTCGTTACGGCTAGTCAGAAGCCCGAAAGTCTGACAAACAATCTTACCAAGGGGTATCGTATTAGTAAGTAACTGGGTTGTGGAGCTCAAATAGGCAGCTCCATGTAAAATACTGGTATTCAGCTGCATCCGGTTAGACTGGAAGCCGACCCCAATATAGTTGGGAAAAGGCAGGCAGATGATATGATGATGATGATCAGCCGCCCTGTCGACTCGCTTGCGAAGAAAGATGGACTGCAGCATAACTTCCAAATACCAATGAGGTGAGAAGCAACACCAGTCCTAAAAGACTAGCTAAGGCCGTAAGTTTTTGCCTGATTGCAAATTATGCTGGCTACCTAATAGCAGAACTTTCTTGCTCTGAAGGTTCACAGTTAACTTGGATAGGCTGAATAGACACATCGTCATAGCCTTTTCCAAAGCTGTGCATCTAAATATCTTAGACTACCTTTTCCAATGATAACATCAACATCCATGCTAATATCGTCATCATCTCTTTGTCGTCTATTTTTATTCTTCGAAACAGCTCTTGCATAGCCTTACTCATCATGACACGACATTGAAGTATAGACGTGCTGGTACCTACTCAAGTGCATCATGTGTGAGCATTGTTTTACTTAAGTCTGGCCTTAAAGCTGTCTCACACATTTGCGGCTGCAGGATTATAAAAACTACTTTGTGATGAGCTATAAATAAAGTGTTAACTTTGACATAGTTTGTTGTGAATGAATTTGTACGGACGTATTGCTGATATTAGGTCATCGGTGCATTTGTGAGATTTATGAGCTCGCTGTTTATGTAATGTAGTCAGAATTAAACACATTTGCATCTATAAAACGTAAAATCTGTAAATTAGGTACTTTATGTATATCTTACTGAACTTTATTGGTAGTTATTGATATAACATTATGTGGAAGCCTCGTCTCCTAGCGTAACGTTGAGTTTTCCGATCAATATTGGAACCGTGCACCTAGCTTCTGACGTTTTTCATAAGTAGGTACCCATGTAGGTTTATTTGAAATATAAAATTTTTAGAATTTAAAGAAAGTCAACGGTCATTGATTCTAAGTTTTTACAACCCATCATCATTCATAATCATCATTCATAATCATCATGCTTATAGATTCTTTCATTTAACTATGATCATGCTCAGTACTTACCATTATCCCAATTTATTTGGGGTCGGCGGAACATTTATTTTTCTTCCATACTTCTCTATTAGTCGTCTTCTGGGTAGTCACCCTTCCAGCCATATCATCTTTCACACAGTCCATCTATCGTTTATTTGGTCTTCGTCTATTCTTATAGTCATATACATTCCTACTCAAAACTTTCCTTCCAACATTTTCCTCACAGCTCCGCATCACATGCCCATACCATGACAACCAATTTCCACACAACTTTCCAGTTACCGGTGCCACTTTCAGACTTCCTCTTATGTACTTATTTCTTATTCTATTTGCTTATCATCATACATCCCTCTTTAGCATTCTCAACTCAGCTGCATGCAATAACAACCCAACTATACGAGTATGTATATAAAAACAACTATATATGTATACTGGTTGGTCAGTTAGAGAAGGAGTATTTTGTCAACTGTAAATTCGTTTTGATGACGTCTTATGCCTTGTAGCTCCACAAGGTTCACGACCTTAGGATTCACAGAAAATGTCCAAAACCACAGATGTAGTACATTGCAAATAAGTTGATTAGAAACTGCCTAAAACATTGTATGACGGAGGCGTTAACATCAACAATACGTGTAGGCTCGGACAAATTATTCGAGAGTATATGGATAGAACTAGCTGTGTTTGGATATGTAATTGTCTTTGAATTACTTGATTGATTGGTATTAAGTGGATATTTTGACTGTGGCGCTACTATTTTGTTTGATTGGAAAACCTTTTTTGGTGTATTATGGGCTATTACAAGTAGGCCATGAATGCTCTACTTCTAATGACCTCGCAAAAGCCAAATAAGAAGTTCGTAAAAAAACCATAAGACAATTGCATGAGAGAATTTCTGAAAATTTTCGTCACAGAATTCCATGAAGCATTCGGGCTAAAGAAGATTTCGACAAATAGCCTCAACACAAGCAATGTCCACAATAAAATATCTTAAATTTCCATGTCCGGTCTTCTAAACATACATACTACTTCATTATCATCATCATTTCAGCCAAAAGACGTCCACTGCTGGACATAGGCCTCCCCCAAGCACTTCCACTTCGACCGGTTCTGTGCTTCTCGCATCCAACGGGTTCCTGCGGCCTTCACAAGGTCGTCGGTCCACCTTGTGGGAGGCCTTCCAACTCTACGTCTTCCGGTACGTGGTCGCCACTCCAATACTACTTAAGTACAAATAAATAAAATTGAAGAGTCTGTTTGTAATGTCAAAATAACAACTTTTTGCTAAATGCATGTAAAAGTATAAGGTACCTACTTAAATTAAAAAAAACATTTTTTTTTTAATGTTACCTATTTGTTCCGGCTAATCTCCGAAACGACTAAACCGATTTTGATTAAATTTGGTACGGGGATACTTTTTAACCCTAGGGAAGGACATAGGCTATTTTTTATCAACATACCACGCGGGCGGTATCTAGTTTAAAATATAAAAGGGCCTTTACGTAAACGTCTATCAGGTTACAAGATAATTCACATCAAATATTGACTGCTCCTCTCAGGGCCATCTTTATGATAATACCCATTATTTTAAGGTTAAAAAAATCTACTAGCTAGAGAAGAACGTTCACCTTCCCATGATAATAATATCATGTTTAAATAAGTTACACATTACGCTGTTTTCATAAAGCAAATTTTTCGACTAATTCATGTTTAATTTCCTTAGTGCAAATTACACACGTTAATCTTGAATTTTGTTTCTTGTTGCCGCCAACAGACTGTAGGTACCGAACAAATAAATGTCGTATTGTGTGTCCAAAGTCTTGTGTGATTTTTCTTATACAAACCATATTGTTAAAATTATTTTTTATGAAAAATTTTGACATAAATCCATTAAGCTTTCCAGAAATTGACGTCCGGATAGGTCCTGCCCGCCTTGCCTTTATTAGATGAGCAGTTGAATAATTTGTCTGCGATAATACCTAAGCCCACTGTTAAAACGTTGCAGGACCCTTGAAGGCAGAGAGTTCTCATAAATTATTAGAAAAGGATGATGAATTTTATCTAATGTAGGTTATCCTCTTTCAACCTTCAGATTCTTATTATCATTAAAAAAGAAGAATAAGCCTGAAGATCTTCTCTAATTTCATCAACAAGTGCATACCACGCTTCATTCCATTCACTCCGTATTTAAAAGAAAAGCAACGTCATTCGACGCATGCCCAACACCCGTGGCAGTTCCATATTTGTCTCAATTCGACACCATCTAATGTTTGCAATAAGCCACTGCCTACAAGAGAGATATGTTTTGAAGGCAGATAAAACCTCCAAACTGAGACATTTGTTTTCAGGCGCTCATATTTCTGTGATTACGTACTAGACGAGGTATTCGCTCGTCATCATATGGATTAACACGAGAACAAGGAGATAAGATTGCGAAATGTCTTGTTGCTATGTAAGAACAGGTTTTAAACACGTCGTAGATTGAGTATCTTGAAGTGGCAGCCTTTACGAAGATGGTTCCTTGTGAAAGCGTGTGAAAGCTCCTACACTTACACACAATAATACTTCAACACGACCTCCGTGAGACAATCAGTAACAACAAGGCGATGCTGGCCTTCCTTGAGGAGCTGGGTTAGGATCAAATAATCGGTTTTCACACCTGTACTCAAAATACGCGCATTGACGTGGAGTTGCGGACACCAGGCCGTATTACCTATTACGCTATTAACGCTAGCTTAAATTCTTCTCTACTTAAACAAGATAGGAATAACATGTTTCCTCTTTTTCTTAGCTAAGCCTTTCTTTAACCAGTATGAAAACCTCTCCGCTCTCTTATTTCTGATTGAATTCAAAGACAACAAGAGAAGCAGAAGTGTTAGTACAGAAAAATAATGACGCAGTGAGAAATTATCGAAAGCAAATGGTATCACCATACGGCTGTTAGAAAAAAAAGGTGAACTGAAACTTTGGTGTTGTAATTATTTGTAAAATAATTACAACATGAACTTGACAAAAATAATTATTATTTTCAAACGCAAGACAGAGAGCTTCTGCTTGTTTTATGCGCGAATATGTCCGAATTCCATTGGTACATAACATGGACAGTTTGCGTATCACATTCCAGGCCAAGAATTAAAACATGACTCATCAACTTAGATTAGGAATTGCGGAGATTATTCTTATATCGAATGTTTGTTTTGTTACATTTTGGCGACATTCTAATATTTTTGCTCATTGCGTAACATCACGGTGACCTGACTTTTGTTCGTTAAGTAATATTTTGACTGAATATGTTATTCTTTCTTTGTGGGAACCCTCAGTCAGGCTACCGCAGTCCGACTGCTGGGCAAAGGCCTCTCCCAAGTTGCGCCAAAAAACCTGATTCTCCACCTTCGTTTTTTGCAAAACCATTTTGGGGCAGTTGCTGGCTAGAAGATACTAATTGCATTATACACAGTTGCACATTACCTATTTCTGTGTTACTCGTATTTCAGCAGGTAGATGCAATCATAAATAATGTGATGTTAGTTTTACTGAATCTACTCTGCCTCCGTTACTTTAAGTAAGGGTTGCTACAAACTTGTTCGGCTCGGCCTGATTCGGCATGGTTCGGCACAGGCCGGCTGAGCAGAGTCTTGCTCGGCGCAGCATCTCTCTCTCTCTCTGTAGTCGGTCCCTCATGTCTGAGGATTGTGGTCAGCTTCGGAGTTGCATCTGGAGCGGATGATCCGTCTCCACCGGTTTCTGTCCAGCGCATCCCTTAACACCGTGTAAGTGTAAGTTTAGTGGACGATGATTCCGTCACCTGATCGGTCCATCGTGTTGGTGAACGACCGCGCGATCGTTTGCCTTGGCACAGCATAACCCTGACTAATAAATATACACGACTGTCGACAGATGAAACAGATTCCACATCATTCAATCCCTCCATCTTCGGTAATACAATCTCCAACCTAGCTGGAAGGCTAATACTTACCCCAGATCGGTTCAATGCATGAGAGCGATCAGTTAGCTAATTATAATTAGTGAGCACGTACCGCAGGTTGGCTCTTATCTCGTGTTTGTGAACGCTATCTAATCTCTGTTTACCGCAGCCTCCTTGCTAACCTGACCCAATTTCTAGACTTCGAATGTTTTCGTTCGAAGGTGTTGGAGATATTTTCATGTGATTATAATGTTGATATGAGACAGTGTAAAATTTTCTTTAACTTAAATTCATGCATGGTTGCACCGCATTCTAAGTTCTGAGATATCTAGGCCATCTTCATAACTTTGACGCAGAAGACTAACGGGTTGGAGACTAGTCCAAGTTAGATTAGCAATGGCATCCAATTGAATGAGATGTCATTAAATATGAGGACTACTCGTGTCTGTTATTGCAGCATAGAAAACAAACCCACACCTCTCATGCTACCTCTTGTACACCATCTTGTACAGTCACAGCCCCCAAAGCACGAATTATGCTGCACCAACTGCATAGGTACAAACTAAAAGTTTGAAAGGTATCATTGGATTTATTATACTTATAGGTAGGTATTGGACTGTGACAACCAGTCTTAGTAAAGGCTATCGTATTACCCAGTAACTGGGTTGTGGACGTCAGATAGGCAGTCGCTCCATTTTCCATGATGAGGTAGGTAATGGACTGCAACTACCAAATTGCCAACCTTCTCGAAATTGCCATGAGCGAGCCTACAATGTTGAAGATCCTCAGAATCCCATAGGCATACAGTATTGCGAAACATCTAAAACGAAACAAAACGGTACAAATTAATAGCGCCAGCCAATTTGCAGTTATCTCGGCTATACATTAACTTATTACGTTATCTGCAACCTTGACTGGTTTTTAACTATTGCTATGAGCGTTAGCGTTATAACTATTAGCTGTTGATTTAAGACATTGCAAAGCGTCTTCAAGTATGTAAGGCAATATCATTTAAGGTCTTCAAGTTCAACGCCTTCTTGAGACTGTTACCCTGGTATTTATCGAATCACTTTTGCAACATTCAGAAACTCCGTTATCAACATCACCACTATTACTGACTGCAATGGCCTCTGGCATTTTCGGGACTCATAAACCAAGGGCTGGATGAAAGATGGAAAGGTTTATAACTGATTCTGAGGGCTACTCGTTCTGGCCTAAAATGGGTAGTACACTTTAGCATGATTTCCCTCTTATATGTTCTATTTAGAGCAGTGATGGCCCATTGGTGGTCGTAGGTTTGAACCTAGACAGGCGCTTTACTTTGTGTAAATTATTTGATCACCACTGCTTATAAAACGGCGAAGGAAAACATTGTGAAGAAACCGGTATGTCCTAAAATAAAAAAATCTAAAACATGTGACATATACCAACCCGCACTGAACCCGCGTGGTGGGTTACGGCCCACTCCCTCTCAGCTAGAGGAGGCCTATGTCCCAGCATTGAACATTATAGGATGATTATGCTAGGTTCTTTTATCATTTGTGTTTGATATCAGTCTAGCTTTCCTACCTGATTACCAACACACAATAATGGACATCCAGTTGACTAGTGGAAATTAGAATATAAACGACTATCAGACTAGCTCAGTTGAAATGAACAGTACCGTCTGGTGACGACGAGTCATTCTTGTTCAATATTGGTTGATATCAAATACAACAGGAGCTTAGCACTTATGTCATCTAAGTTTGCGTGTATCTACATAATGCAAATGAAGCAGGTTTATTGACCAGTCGTCATTGAGAAAATAGAATTTATTTTATTAATTCAATGTACTTATTATCTAATTTAGTTTAGGTTTATGGGTACATTCATTCCTATAGTGTATTTTAACTGTGTCCATGGCCTACCCGACTACGTCAAAGCCAAAGGAAAGTAAACAGTTGACAAGAGACAGAACCACTTTGGCAGAATGATAAAAGGATAACATTATGAATCATAATGGCAGTTAACTGTTAAGTTAATCGTATCAAATCTCATTGGTGAAGAATTTATCAGTAATTTTTTTTTGTCTGTGCTGAAATACCAATCAATTCAATCCAAATCCAATCTCAATCTCTTTGATTATACCTAATTAGTGCAGCGAAAAAAAAAAACCACGGACTGTCTTCGCCATACTATAATTGATAATGTTACGATTATGATTCTGCCAAAGTGGCCTTTTTATGCCCCCTGAACAGTGAACAGAAACAGCAGACGGCAGTAAACAGTTGACAGTTGGCAAGAGAGAGTTATGATTGTAATATGTTTAGTACATCTGCCTAACCTGTCGGGTAATACAGGCGTGTTGTGATCTGGGGGCACGGGAGTGCCCCCACCAAGACGAGCCAAGCGAAGCGCAAGGGCACTACCTACCTTTTCTCGAAGCACTTCGTCGTATTTTTGAACCTTCATAACTTGGGTTTGGATTATACCAGATAAACAAAATTTTCGGGATATGATGTCAGTGGTT
This sequence comes from Oligia latruncula, assembly GCA_948474745.1. Lineage (NCBI taxonomy): Eukaryota > Metazoa > Arthropoda > Insecta > Lepidoptera > Noctuidae > Oligia > Oligia latruncula. The sequence goes on from OX419699.1 coordinate 1,159,252, forward strand.
GACTTATTAAACTTATAAAGTTTCAATTGCTTAGCAGTTATACTTTAGATTTTATTGATATCTAAAATACCCCGATTTCGTCACTGATTCACTGACTCACTGATGATCATCAATATTCTAAGGGTTTTGCTGAAGTCCTAGAAAGCTGAAATTTGGTATGTAAGCTAGTAATAGTACACAAACAACAAAACAATTCTAAAACTTGGAACTTTTACCCTCCAACCCCTTAAACTAGAGGATGGAAGTTTGTACGAGACTTCCGCAAATTTTGATGCTAGAGTTCTGAAAATTGATATAGGGACTCCTTGTAATAAATAATAAAAAAAAAATATTTCAGGATTTTTAGTAAAGAACCCCCCAACCCCACAAAAAAATATTTTTTTATTTCATAAGCATCAATATTCTAAGGTTCTTCCTGAAGTCCTAGAAAGCTGAAATTTGGTATGTAAGCTAGTAATAGTACACAAACAACAAAACAATTCTAAAACTTGGAACTTTCACCCTCCAACGCCTTAAACTAGAGGATGGAAGTTTGTACGAGACTTCCGCAAATTTTGATGCTAGAGTTCTGAAAATTGATATAGGGACTCCTTGTAATAAATAATAAAATACATATTTCAGGATTTTTAGTAAAGAACCACCCAAAAAAAAAAAATATTTCTTATGCAACTTTCAAAAAGATGTGAAATCCCACCAAAAACGTTTTCATGTAAAATGTTGCCAAGACGAGACCACATAGGGCTCGCACTGCCAAAAAGTTATCAGATCTCATGTAGAGCCAAGCTTCTAACTCTACACGCCCTAACTTCACAAACTCCACACCCTAGTCAAAATATGTGACTTGGCCGTTTCGCTACCATCACATGAGCGTAAGGTGAAAAATGTATTCACTGTTCATTACTTTTCTGTTATACAATAGTTTTTGTAGTAACGAAACGGCCAAGCCTCATATTTTGACTAAGGTGTAGAGTTTGTGAAGTTAGGGCGTGTAGAGTTAGAAGCTTGGCTCTACATGAGACCTGATAACTTTTTGGCAGTGCGAGCCATATGTGGTCTCGTCTTGGCAACATTTTACATGAAAATGTTTTTGGTGGGATATACATTTTAAGTTAGCCTACACTGTCCCACTGAGCAAAAGCCTCCCCTAAATCCTTCCAGAAATCATTTTCTAGAGTCACCTCGATCCAACCCTTGCGGTACCTACGCGTCGCTGTAATATTTATGTTTTCCTTTTGTGCAAACAGCTTTCAGATTTCTTTGCAAAAAGCACTCTATGTCTATTTAGTCTTGCCCGAATGAAAAGTAGTTGGATGGAGGATTTCAAGTTTCAGTCCGGTCTCCTGAGACAGAAGCCTCAATTCGTATTATTCCGTTGATAATAGGCATCGAAGAAAATTGCCTGTGGCCTGAACAACTACAGTATTAATTCTTCATTTCAGTAGCTTGTATTGTATCAACATACCTATGTCAAGCAACTAGATTGCTCAACGAGTGTAATAGCAAATCTGCAAACAGTAGGGAGTGTTATGTAACGTAAAGTAAAACAGTACAGTCGGCAATCGTAGTTCTGTGAGATAATATTTGTTTTATGTTAAACATGCAAGTATCTTGTAGGTACCGTAACAGGTATGTGTGAGGAGTACTGCGTGACATCATATTGAAGCAGACTGCTGTTATAATTATTATATAGTTAATAAATAAATCAACATAAAAAATAATTACCTTACGGAGTATAGAAGGGATGTAGTTACTAAAAAGTTTCAGGGTTCTCTAAAGATTGGGTATTGAACAGTCATACTAGGTACATTAGTACATACTCTTTTCTGTAAGTTGACTCGTATATACCTAATACACGTATAATACACTCGTATATCATCTTGGAAATACTATTATAAGAGGGCTACCTCGAATGGCGATTTTCTTCATCTTTACATGAGATACGAGCTAATAATAAGTCATGCCTCGGTGAGTGAACAAGTCAGACAATTAGTGTGGAAGATGAGCTGGCAAACTGCGGGGTAATTTCGTAACACTAACAGTAGCTTTCATTTTGACAGTTCAACAACATTAATTGCGTTATTTACGTTGTTGAGCAAACACATTTTTCGAACATATGAAGCAATGGATTAGGAATATCTTTCAAAAAGATTCAGATTGTGATTGTTAGCGTTTTACGCAATTAGGGTGCTGGGCACTTCAGACACACAAACGTTTCGTCATTCGTAGAGGTATACCTGAAACTTAAGTTTCTCCAATTTTCATAACAAGACATTCTCCTGAAAATAATGAAAGTGTACTAATTAGATACCTTAATACAATTCTTGCTTATCACCCGATGCACACCGCTCGAGATAACTCAGACAATTGGTATGCGACCTCATATTTTGTTTACTCTGCTATGCACCGAACATTGTGCAAATATTTTCACATTTTTTGGCCCACATTACGTTTGCAAACACCCCACAATGCAATATCGTGGAGTAACGCTATCTCTGTTTGTTCCTTCTTGTAATTAATTAGGTGTAGCGTTTTTGTGACAGATGCTGTGTTGCTTACAAACGCTACAAGGTTATTTGGCGTGTGGCCAAACTCGGAACTAACGCCGCCATCTTGTTTCGTCAATACAATTTCTGTGATAATTTCACAATGTTTACCAACAACGCCTTCCTGTCAATGTCATTCAGGCGCCAAAAGATAGCACTCTAAGTAGGTGCTTGATCTAGCTAGCTGGCCATGCACTGCAAAACAGTAAATAACTAGGTGTACCTACATATTATAAAGCTTTGGTTGGCTTGGTTTCCATGAAGACCTTGGCAAATAATGGGGGTTGATTACCTGCCAGAGTTTTCTGAAAATTTTGAAGCCGTAGGTATATGATGTAGATCGAATCGTATATTATGTAGACGACCTAAAAAGGGACGGTCTAAAAAATAAGTACTACATTTATTTAGAATATCTATTTACCTATTCGGGTGTGCAAAATGAAATGTTCAATAATTAAGAGCCAGAATTAATAATTGAGGTCATAATGAGGTAGATAATGGGTAAAGTGTCATTTCTTTGTAAAGCAACTCAAAAACAGTTTTGCACGACTCATAATGCGAAGCATTGGAGAGTGCTTTACGATCGAAAATAAATGTTTGCCACCTTTCTGCAACTGTTTCTACTGTTATACTCCTGCTAATACACAGAACCTACTTTATTTATATACCATTGTATAGATAATTTAATGGAGATTAATTCTTTACTTTTCAAAAAAATAGAAACGAAAAAAACATCAAAAAAAAAATTATAGATTCGTTTTACCGTTTGGAGGAACCCAATAGAAAATGGCTCTTTTATTCAAAGTAGTTTGATTATAATTTATAAAATAAAAGGTAGAATGTATTCTAAAATCTACTTTTTTTTATTAGGTATATGATCAAATGAGCATTAGAGCAGTGCACTTTTGAATTTTCCAAATTTTCCTTAAGTGGGAAAGAGAATCGCAATCGGCGTGCGTGTATCACAAGATATACGGGAGCAAAGGCAGTAGATAAGTTTAGTAGGTAAGGATCGTAACCGATGGCGTTCTGTAGTTTCTGCCCACCCTATGGGAAAAAGGCGTGGGTTTATATAGGTATGTAGAAAAGAGAATCTAAGTTAACCAAACACCATAGTCAAAATAAAACCTGCTCATAATTTCTAATTATCTGCATAACCTGGTCACGTCAAGTTTTGGGGTCAGTTGCGCAACAGTTGGGCCACATGGCGCCGTGGCCACTATCTGCTGCTGATAAATTGACGTTATACTTCATTCAATCTCTGATTATGTTCCGAAATCTTCTAAGTAGTTTGTTAGCCTTATTGTAGGAACAACCTTAATTGGGGGTAATTGTCTATTTTTCCATAGAGGTGTATCTGCTGCTGAAAATAATGTTTGGAACATCGCATAGCACAGGTTGAGGTGTTTGACGTGCCTTTAGCACGCACGTCTTCACGATCATAATTACTTGTCCTTAAAATAACCAGTCCACTGCCAATTAAGTAGGTACTTGCTAAAGACTACGCTACACTGAAAATTCTGAAATTCCATGCTACTATGAAATCATAACTAGAAATTCATTAGAGCATCTGGCCCGAGAATCAAACCCAAACTGTTAAGAGTCCGCATTCAATCCTCTCCTCACATTCCCTGGATTGGTACTTCAGGGGAAAAAAGTCGCATGAGAGAGGTGCCTGGGTATCATTTATCCTGCTCCTGATTACCTATGATTGCAACATCATCTGACATCTCAACCACGTGCACAGTAACTAAGAGCCATCTCCCGATGACAGCTACAAAAACCGGTCGCTGTAACAATCTCATAGCTTGTTAACATTGTATGCAGGGCAATAATGAAGATTGGCTGCCATCACGGACGTGACGGGCACTCGCCCCCGCGGAAACGTTGTTGCACCTGGCGACTGAACTAGCGTTGACACCCGCCGGCGCCTGCTTTGAATAATGTGATTACCTACGTTATTTTAAACTAAGAGAAAAGTTGAACCCCACACGACATAGAAATAATTAATTCGCTAATTTATTTGATACCTACAGATAAGGTGTCTTTTTTTTCAGTTAGACCCTAACATTTTACATTTTTTTGTTTATGACACAAACAAATCAAACAATCTTAAGACAGTGTTCCGATTCCAACACCTTTTTTGTTTTGTTTGAAGCGGGCGGCCCACCCGACGTCCCCTGGTAGGTAAGTGATCACTCCTGCCTATGTTTATCTCAACATCTGCACTGCAATACCACTGCAGGCATCGCAGATGCTTTACCATGAATTATCATCCCAGAGTCTTCCTGTCTTATGCAAATCGGACACGTACGCTGCTTGTGACGGTGGTACGTAGGTACCTTCCCAGGCTAGTTCATTCACTTTAGCTCTTCTACTAACAACTATTTCAAAATGGTGATGTCCCTACATTTGTAGCCCAACGCGAGCCAGCCCTACAGACGACGGACCGTAACTTATCAGCCTGATGCTCTACTAATTTTACAATTTGCCATGCTCTACAATTTGCTATACTTACACCTACGTAGGGATAAAAATATGTGATGCTTATGTCACTTACGACTTGATACTGATCGTGGATGTACTTATAGTCCTTAGGTGTTTGTTGTAATAACACCTAGCAGTGATGGGTGTCGTCATTACTGGAAATACCTAGAATAACAAGAAAAAATACAGTAGCACTTCGGGAGTGCCGATATAGAAGTGAAAACAAAACACAACCATCCGGTCGATTCTGTAAATATCTCACCGTGAAAGCTTAGGTGAAGTGAGTTTGTTTTTGCTAGGAATTGACACTATTGACAGCTCCACGTCCACGCTCACTTCACCTAAGTTTTCGCGGTGAGATTTTTACAGAATCGCACCGCAGAATACTTTCCCATCACTCACTGACATATCGGATATACCTACCTACATTAAATCCGAGTACATCCCGAGGACAGCCGAACACATCCGAAGCGGGTATTTTTTAATCGTCTTATAAACAAAACACGCGCGGTGTCGCTTACGGTAACAGTGTCGCGAGTTCAATGGTTTTTTCCCATCTCAAAAAATGTCCAACGCGCCTAAAGAATGTAAATTCTTGCTATGTCTAGGCAGGGTCTTTACCTACAGGCTACAAGAAAAAAATAATAATTAATGTCTATTTAATTCTTCCATTAGATTAGCTACTTCAAAAGTCAAGTGTGTACCTAACCTGCCGCTCGATTCTGTAAAAATCTCACCGTGAAAACTTAGGTGAAGTGAGTCTGTTTTTTCTAGGAATTGACACTATTGACAGCTCACTCCACGCTCACTTCACCTAAGTTTTCACGGTGAGCTTTTTACAGAATAGCACCGCTGTAAGTCGCAAGCAAGGTAAGAGTGAATAAGGAATTCAATGCCTTAACAGATTAGCATGGAAAATTAGCCAAAATTACATATCTTTTATTCACTGCCCACAATAATTGGTCAGGCGCTTGTTCTGAAAAACATAATACTTACAAATTGTATGTTTTTCTAACATCATACTGAGCTAGTGGTGACATAATATCTAGTAATATAAATTGATGATAATCCTGTGGTTAAAAACAGCTAAGACTCACTATTATTATGTCCTACTTGCTATAATATACCACAAAAATTTAAAACTATAAATAATAGGTGCTTAGTACCTTTGTTCGACCTAAATCGAATTGTTCATCGGGGTCCGGGGAAAATACTATTAGGTACTATTGGTCAGAAATAAAATCTTGTTTACGTAGGTACCTATAGCAAATTCTATTCACCAGAAAAACAACGCAAGACCTAATAACTCTTACAAAGTATCTTCACAAATCAAGACTAGGTAGGTACTTATTAAATCAAAATTGAGGAGCATATCTCCAGACTTGTCTGGCCCAGTTAACGTGCACTTTGTCCATCCTAGACCTCAATAGGTGATACCTGACTATCCGATCAACACTAATGATGATGGAATAGGCCTGGAACTGAGATAATCTAGCCGCCCACTAGTTTTTCATAGTTACCTACTAGTTTTATAACTATTAACGTAGGTAAAGGATAACCAGCAAATAAAGAGATAATGTTTGTCGATAGTTCAAAACCCAATTCAAGAATGCATTCCTATTCAATCATTGATATGATGAGTCACCCAAGACTGAAGCACGGAGAAGTACAGACGCCAGCACATCAAGCTACCCGAAACTGTCAAATTTTCCCAATCAACTTTGAACCTTATGCTTTAGCGATGAAGTTGAAAAAATATGAAAGATTGTAGTAGCCTGATGTGCTAAATTGTTGTCTGTAAAATCGAAGATGTGCTTTCGAAATGAGAAGTAGGCAAAGCCCAGTCATCTAGAATGAACGACCACTATCATCATCAATCTCTTGCAGTTATACCAATTTATGTGAGGTCGGCGCAACATGTCTTTTTCTTCCATACTTCTCTATTTAGTCGTCCCCTTTCAGACATATCTTTCACACAGTCCATCCATCCTTTCTTGTGGTCTTCCTCTACTCCTAAAGGCATCTATAATGTACCTACATTATCATCTTATCATCTAGCAACGATAGGTATCGAAAATTGTGATATCAACATAGAGCAAGCCGTAGCTGCGAGTAGGTAGTCGACAGTTAGATTGAGTATGCTAGTTAGGTCTAGATGCACAGTGTACCGCGTTCACCCGAATCATCTGCTGGGGAGTTAGTTGCGCCACTTCTTCCCAGCTAAAGCACTATAGGAAGTGGTGAAAGGCGGGGGTTTTGCGGGGACATGTACAGTCAACAAAAGAGATAAACTGTATGCAGGATCGTCGGATATGTTGAAGTTTAATAAGAAATCGATGGATGTTGTCGATTGAAATTTAATTGTTGAGTTGTTGTTGAGAACATCCATCGGTTTCTTACTAAACTTCAACTAAGTACTATATCCGACGATCCTGCATAGGTACTTATCTCTTTTGGTGACTTGTACATGTCCCTGCAAAACCCCATTATGTAATTTTGACACTTGAAAAGTGCTGATTCTCAGCCTAATTTGAATAAATGACTTTTGATTTGATTTTATCGAACCGAACCTTTTATCTAATAAGAGACCATTATTAATACGGTATTTATGGCGTCGATATAAATAAAGATGCGACGAGTTGTGTGGGCTGAAAATGTCATTACGGAAAGTTGCGTTACTTCATGGTGCTTCTTCACAATTTCCGACCGACCGCATCCTATTTACAAATCATAATCAAATGATTCTTCGTCGACCTGTCAGCGTTTCAAGGTTTCACACCAACACGGCATTCCTCCGTCAATTACGTAGAAACAGATGCCCCACACGACTTGGTTGCTTGCTATTATTCCGCAAGTTCTACAAATAACGCAACGGTGTGGGAACGCGCTATCTTGATTGAACCAATCAGCTGCTGATCTCAGATAAATGTATCAATCAGTCCTAACACGCAAAGGATGAGGCTGACGTCATGGTCTTGATACTTTGAAAGAATGTTGCATGCAGTTTATTATATCTTGTATCGTGTTAAGGCAAATAATGACTATCCCTTCTCTACCCTCCCTTGTGTTTAATAAAGGACTTCAGGATTATGTCAAGGTAATGTTGGAAGAGGCGGTGCCTTGGGGGAGGCATAGGTCCAGCAAAAGACGTCTTTCGGCTGAAATGCTGATGATGAATGGGAAGCAACATAATAATGTGTGCTTTGCTGCTACCACATTGTGCCTAAAATATTTTTAACATAGCATAATCACTAATCAGCCTATAATGTTCCCACTGCTGGGACAAGGCCACAGGCCTCCTGTCTGTGAGACGGAGTCGGCCCAGTGCGGGTTAGTGGATGTGCATGTCTTCGAATTTTCGGTTCTAGGACATGCCGATTTCCTCACGATGTTTTCCTTCAATCACCGTTTTGAGAGCAGCAGTGGTAATTTAACACATTTACGACTAACATCTCGTTAGTCGCGGCCGTTTCCATAGGGCCACACTGCTCCATATTTTTTTTTACATTAAACACTAAAAAAAAACAATTGAGGTTTAAAAAAATATTTATTTCACATAAAGCATTAAATCTAAATGATAGCAAATAACTTATTAGGTAATTGTATTGACGCTTAATTGTCTAGGTAGGTACTCATTACAGAAAACTTATATTTACGCTTACCTATATTTACCTGAATAAATGATGACCATCAATTTAAGAAAGAGAATAGGTAATATATTTATAATATTCCAATATTCAGACAGGCATAATATTACATGGAACTTTAACATAACTGGTGGAATATGAGTGTACTGTAATCCTCTGCCAACCCCATCCCGAGAGAACAGGTTTGATGGTATATTATGTTTACAGTAGACATGGGCGAAATAGCTCACTGAAAAGATAAAGAGCGAGTAGCTCTTTCACTCTAAAGAGCTATATCACTCTTCTAGCTCACTAGCTCTTCTATAGCTCACTTAGCTCAGTGACTCAGACGCCGACTGTTGACTCACGCCGCACGCGCTTCGGCTCGCTCGCTCAATAGTCAATAGCTCTTTGGAAGTTTGGATTCTTTGTTACTCACTAGCTCTTCTATAGCTCAGTAGCTCAGACGCCGACTGTTAGCTCATTTGATTCTTGTCACGCGAATTACTAAGGAATTACGGATATCGATAAATAAATCTTGTTTTATTTTGTGGCGGTTTTTATAGTAAGAACGGTTAGTATTTGTACTTCGTTGCACGTGTCACGCAGCGATATGCATGTCATTTCGTCAAAACAACCGAAAAAGTACTAAGTTAAATAACTTTAAATAAGTTTTTCTAATCTGTTTGTTTATATTATGGTATGAGTACTTATGAGTTATTTAGAATTTACGTAAACGAAACGCAATCAAACAATGCGGTTCCTTTTTATTTATAAATGTGCCAAAGTATTTTCTACTTTAAGTCAATGACTATAAAGATAGATTTACAGTGATTATGTCGTATGATAACTGATAAGATTGTGTCGGAGAGCTTTTGTTGGAAGAACGAACGATGCGAAGAAGTATTCCGAAGCGAGCCGAATGAGCCGTTCGGCCGGTCGCGTGCATCGCTGAAGTACTGAGCTAGTGAGTCTGAGTGAGCTAACTGAGCTAGTGAGCTACGTAGCGAGCGACTGAGTGAGCGAGAGCGACGTCAATCGAAAAGAGCTAGCTCTTTTCTATCACTAGCTCACGAGCTACCCATGTCTAGTTTACAGACCATTTGCGTTTGTGTGAAGAGGCCATCTGTCATGCGTAAGGGCAACAATTCGCGTTTACGCAACGATAACGCGACGTCCACGCAGCTTATTGTGCAGTGGCGTAGACGTGTCGACGGCTGCAGTTGCCTCTGGGCTCTGCCGCTGACGCGTGCCGCTCGTGTGGATGCACACATACGGAACACATTGTGCAAACTTTAGCAATAGGTAAAAAAAATCGACGTCTGAGGCTAGGAACTCACGGAGCGATTTTCGCCCGCGTCCGCTGCGGTTGCGGGCCCGCAGCTTCTGTAGATTGCAAATATTTATATAAAAAATTAAAGCACATTTCACGACGCGTTTTACGCCCGCGGTGTTCGCGGTTGTATGCGGCTCCCGCTGTACCGGCGGGCAACTAGTAGAATCGCGCGGGCCGCGGTTACCCGCAGCCTCGGCGGGTGGCGCCCGCGCGCTTTGCGATCGGTTGCGATCGGTTGGCGGGCGACCGCGGGGGCCGGCGGGCGGCGCGGCGGGAGGTACGGCCGGCGGGCCGGTACGGAGGTAGGGAGGCGGCGGCCGCGTAACCGCGCGAATAACCGGTCTCGTGAGTTTTGAAATAAAACCGCAGATCCACGACCGCGGCGGTTGCGGGCGAAAATCGCTCCGTGAGTTCCTAGCCTTACAAAGAATACTTATTGCTTAATTATATTTTCATGTTTCATGCAATCTCTTTCTCAATTAGCCAACCCCATTCGATAAGTCCTAGAAAAAATTCAGCCTTCTTAAATAGAACCTTCAATACGGTCCTTTGGCCGCAATATTCCTGTCTTTAGATCAGGAATATAATTTATGTAAATTCAATTCAATATGTACGTTTCAAGACTTCTAACCTCGACCCAGTCTCTCTTATATTCGCCGCCATACTTTCAGATCTGGCTGAGAATTTCAGCCTTTTTGGATTTTTCATTCCCGTCTTTTGACTGGAGACGCATGAAATGTAAATCTCTATATCGACCTCGTATTTGCCTTATTACTTTTGACAACAATTCCCACTAAACTGAAACTTCGCTTACGTTGAAACATATAGTCCGCGCGGAACTAGTTGGCCGCGCCTTGGGTAGGGCCGGGGGTGAGGGCGGGGGGTGCCTAGTGTTCGCAACACACGTACTGAGTAATGACAAAGCGCCCCCGCCCCTCCGTCCTACCGCTCACATACCTAAGGCGCGGCCAACTAGTGCCGCGCGGACTATAACTGTCATCTGTCATAGACAAATAGACCTTAAAGCAGATACGAGGTCGACTATAAGTACAATGATGTAGTTCTTAATGCTACATGCTGTCTTAGCTCTTAGTCTACTCGGGATATAACTATATAAACTATCGTATGTCCTTCCCCGGGATGCAATCTATCTCTCTGCCAAATTTTATCGAAATCCGTTCAGTGGTTTAGGCGTGAAAAGGTAACATACAGACAGACAGACAGTTAGAATTTATTAGTATGGATTACAACAGTTTTTTTTTTTTATTTAATAGTAGATTTGCATACAACATTACTAATTATATCACGTTTTGGTTTATAAACTTACGAGCAAGTCATATACATGGAATAAATATCAATACACACCACATGATGACACAGACATGACAAAATATGGAAGAAATAGCACACAAATATATAAGCAAACGCGATTACTGTGCGACCAATAAACCTAAGTTTAAAATGACACAGACGAGAAATGAGTCTGTTTTATCTTAGTAATTTACCTACCCATTTACATAACTTAGTTTATTTATCACAATAACTTCAAATCCGTCATAGGTCTATCATTATTATCAAATCTTACCATAATTACTTTCACACACATAATAATGGCAACCTTTAGCATCAAGTTCTTAAAAAAATGGTCAATCCTACTGACCGAGTTCCGTCTTTAGACTGAAAATCATGAACAGCTTATCAATCATAATTATTTACACAGTCTATTTTGATAGATATCACTACACCTCATCCTAAATGTTTACTCCTATCCTTTTGACCGCCATACGTCAAAAAATCTAAAACGTGCCCTCGGCGTCCAATGATAATTATTATGTCGGCGTCAGTCTGTCATGTAGTCGAACCGTGGCGTGCTGGGCACATTTTGGTTTGTCATCTATACATGACTGTGGCGGTCAAAAGGTCAATATAAAAGCGTCCAGGTTCACTGCATCCCGTCTTTACCAACGAAACAATACCAATATCAAAGAATCATCAATTAATCATCATAATGTTATTATTTCTGTTAAATTGTTATTGGCCGGTGGGACACGTCTCACGAATGCACCCGGAGAGATGGGCAAAGATCGTCACTCACTGGACGCCTGAGGGAGGACATCGCCGTCGAGGTAGACCACGGCGAAGGTGGTGTGATGAACTAATATTATTAGCAGGGCCAACATGGCCAGAGATCGCACAAGACAGGGAGGTTTGGAAGAAAAAAGGAGAGTAATTCCAACTGGAGGAATTTGCGAACAATGCGACATGTGTTTAATTTCTGTAGTGTAAGATATGTATATTTGGGATGATACCAGTTATTTTATTTTTAGAAGAAGCACTCCAGGTGAATTATAAAAGCTTCATTGTCATAGTTACACAGTCTCTCCTTATTAATTTTCAAGCGATGATTAGTACTCCAGGGTTAAAAAATATCTAGATACATTAGAATAAGATCAGTCATTTTTATTTTGACAGCGTTCTATGCGCCACGTAGGACGAATAAAGAAATTATCTGACCAAGATGCCTACAAAATTATCTGACCAAGATGCCTACAAAATTATCTGGCCAAGTTGCCTACAAAATAGCGCTCATAGTGCAACAAGAAACGAACAGGACACGATAAAGTAGATCAGATAGGTCAACCATAACAAGCAACATACCAGAACACTGACATTATTCCAAGGTAACTTCTGTGCCCATACTTTTATTATAAACATCCTCATGACAGAAAATTTCTAAAAGTAGTTTCTCAATTCCTAAGATACAAAATGACGATAATATTTACAACTTATTTAATATTAAACCTTATTTCTAAATGTGTACGATTTAAATTAACCTAAGCATGGATATATCCAGTTTCGTCTAGGCTGGGTACTAATTTCTATACAAGAGCTTAATATTCAAACTACTATCAAGGCTGGGTCCAGTGGCATGGCCTAAGTCATGTAGGACATAACACTTTTGAGTTAGAGCCATAGAGCGTGTTCCATCGATTATAGGTAATCGTGGGTCACCAACACCACCCAAGATTAAAGCCACGGACACGAAGTCAGCGATTGTAGGGTGGTGGCGGCGCGGGGAGCGGCGGCGCAGACTCGGTCTCGAAGCCAGCGAGCAGATCCTGCGGCGCTAGAACGGCGTAGTGTTGTATTATGAGAAATTTATGTCTTTTTTCGCGAACGAAAATGTCTAAACAGCGACGACAACTTCTTTTAAACGTCGTCGTTAAAAAGCAAAAAATAAATTGCACAACACTACGTCAATACAGACGCGCGGGCACCGCACCGCTCGTACGCTGCCTGTGAGGCCAGTTCCATATAAATCTATGGATTGAACCGCGCCGCTCCCCGCGCCGCCGCCGCCGCCGTGCCGCTCCCGCTGACTTCGTGTCCGTGGCCTAAGAGATATATATGACCCTAATGTACTGCTGTCAGAATAGACCAACCTATGACCTGAAGGCACGATTCGCCACTGGGTGGGTCGCTCCAAATACAGTACTTGTGCTAAAACTTTACACGAACGAAAAGTACGATTACACTTGACGTTTCTCAAACGCACTAATTTTAGTATACATCTTACATTCGTCAGCGACCCGACCCGATCGTGCACGCATATAATTGAAACATTACAACATGACACGATTAATCAAAATCGGTCTCAGAATTTAAACGCCTTCGTCATTGAGGCTTTAACATATTCAGAGCATTTCCCCGATACGCGTAGGCTTTAAACTCTCCAATTTTTTCCCCATCTATGTACAGATACTGTCTGAAACACGTGTCGCAGAAGAAGGCAGGGTTGAAGGGAACCTTACTGCACCCCACCACGATCCATTTGGCGGGGAATTCGGCGCAAGTTGTGCAGTAAACTGTTTGGTTCTGAGCTATGGCGGTGGAACATGGGTAGTTGTAGAGGCGTAAAGGATCCGTCGGGTTTAGGAGACGTATTTCGGAGAATAGGAATACGTGCTCGCAGCTGCCTTGGTGGACGTAGACCTGGGGAGAGAACACGCCATTGTCAAATACCAGAAAAATAGTATCAAGAAAGAAAAAAAGTTTTTGGGAGAACCCCTAATGGGGCATCAATAGAATTATGTTAAAGATGATGCTCCACCTTCTTTACTGCGATTACAAATACGTCAGCAGCCACGGTTCGAACTGGGCATGCACTATACAGGCTGGCAGAGACATCGGAGCGCATGCTGTGCTGAATTCAGAATAATTATGATAGACCCCCTAGTAAAACCAGTCAAGAGCGAGTCGGACTCGCGCACCGAGGGTTCCGTACCATCATGTATTTAATTTTTCATCGGCGAGGCCTATATTCGTTAGAGAATTTGAACACTGTGCACTGTGGTGTAGAATATTGCAGTTTTATGTCAGCGCCATCTCTTGACCGATAGTGCAACTAATGTAACTTTTGTTGATTATTTCTGAAAAAGTGTTTTATTTAGAGACTTTGTTTTTATTTTTCCTGTAATCTTTACATAAACTTCACATATAATAATTTCAGATTTTTCTCTTTGCAAACTTCGGAGATAAGGTAGGAACGGATTTTTTTTTACATTTTTCATCAAATATCGGAAACTATGCGGCATAAAAAAAAAGATTTTTTTTTTAGAATGTGCCAACTGCGCTCTTTCATATGATACCCCATATGCCCTAGTAGCCCCACTTAGAATTTTTCAGACCCCCTTTCAGTTCCTGTTGCAAAAAATATACATATATTTATATTTGTTTCTTATTTGCAAAATAGTTGGGCAAACGTCATCTAAAACTATTCCAAATTTCAAGTTGATAGCATTAGTAGTTCTTGAGATATCCAGCAGTGACAGACAGACTGAGTCACCATAAGGGTTCCGTTTTACCATTTTGGTACGGAAACCTAAAAAATGCAATACGTACGTACGCGGTGCAAATGTACTGAACAGGTTTTTTTTTTTTTAATAACCTACGAAAAATTTCAACCGCACCCCTGAGGGGCAATTCACGTAATTTTAAGAACGTTCACAGTCTGATCTCGGTCTCAATCTGTCAAAAATACCTCTAATTTCCCTACATTTTGACAAGTTTTTGACATTTGTTTGTCGCCGAGATGAGACTGCGACTAGATTTTGAACGTTTTAAATTACGAGAATTGGCCTTCTGGTGTTCAGAATTATGTACTGAATCCAACAAGTTGCGCGTCCATGTGCCTGCCACCCTGTACACCGCTACCTCACCCTACAGGTGTGATGTTTGACTTACATCTGGATAACCCAGCTTCACCACCAGGTCTTCTAATCTGACAGCACACATGTCCTTCTTCGGGAACTCGCCGAGATCCTTCTTACGCGCCCACTCTCGGATGGGTTCGCTGTAGTCCACGCAACCTTCCCGCGTGTCCACGTAGAACACGTTGTTTATGAACAGAAAGCCGGAGGGGAAGATCTCCTGGAATAAAAGAGTTGAAGGGCGATGAAGAATGAAAATATTTTTTTTCTTTATATAAGCACTAGCAGCGCCCCGCGGTTTCACCCGCATAAGTGTCGATTCCGTGGGAATATCAAGATAAAACTTTTCTTTGTCCTTTCCCGGGTCTCACACTATCTCTATACCAAATTTCATCTAGATCGGTTCAGCGGTTTAAGCGTGAAGAGGTAACAGACAGACAGACACACTTTCGCATTTATAATAATAGTATGGATTTAAGGATTACCAATGAGATACATTACATGTATCTTTTACCATAATATAACTTGTATAATATACATTATCCTGTAATGCACACTAAATTACAGGCAACCACAGCTTACACAAATATCAGTTGATCTAGAGGATCTTACACCGTATTACAATACGACCGACGTAACTTGGCGGGCCTGAACTAACTGCGGAACTGGCACTAAGAACTTTCGCGCATGTTCTCTCACTCGCACTCGCCTCATGTCACCATTTGGTTCCTAAAAAATCTTACTGCGCAGCCTTCTGCGCAAAGTTCAGGCCCGCCAAGTTACGTGGGTCGTATTGTACATACACAACAATTTGAAGCACACAGCCTACCTTAGCCTTAGTATTGGGCAACATATCGGGATGGTTGGACACGTCCACTCGCATGTCGAAGTCGTTGTGGCAAACGAAGCGATCTCGAAGGTCTGACAGTCTGTTCCGGCCCGTCAGCACTATGTCGCAGCAGAATACCGAATGGCGGGTGCGGGTCTGTGGGGTGACAGAGAAGAGTAACATAAAATCAAACAGATCAAAGCATTTATTTCAATTAAACCAGTTACTTGCGCACTTAGGATGAGATTCTCAGATCACACTTTCACTTTACTTTGCTAAGTAAGTATTTCATATGAATTCATTATATTGCATGTGAATGTTTTTATTTGTTTATAGTATACATATTATGAAACTCATTCCTTACATAATGTTCACATTGGTATGAAATTCTTACTTTACGAAGAAAATTAAAGTCAAAGAGCGGTTTGTGAAGCTTGCCCTAAGAGGTCCATACCAATAAAACTAAGAAATTCCATCTTTCTATAATTTGCCATAGTGGCACATATTCTCTAAAAAAAACAACTGGCTACCTGTTACTGTTTAAAAAAATACAGCCCTGTGACAGACAGGCAGACGGACAGATCGCGTAAAGTCTATTCAAACTTATGTTTCAAATTAATATTATTTCAAGTTAAACAAATATCAACTTTATTTTAATGGTTTTTAAGTTGTTTAAGTTGTTTTCAGAGTGACTAGCACTATTGAAACAGTTATAAAAATGTTTGAAGTTGTAGTGTAAACTGAACGTTATTGTGAAGAATTTAAAGTTATTTCTCCATAAACTCATATTTGTTTACATTTTTGGCAAGTAAATCGCGAATGCAGATTAGGCTTAGTAATTCACATTCGCATTCCAAACATTCGCAATGGCTTTAACCATTATATACTGACAACTGCCCCTCTCTTGTAACTGCCCCGTTAGTCGTAGTCGCAACCGCGACTGCTGACCGTGGGGTCCTGGGTTCAATTCCCGGATCGGGCAAAGTGTTAATGAGTTTTTCCATTAGGAATTTCTTAAGCACGATCTACAAGGGTTTATAAAAACTTTTTACAAAAAAAAAAACAACCGACTTCCAAAAAATACACTATAAATTGAAAAATAACTAATTTCGGAAGTCGGTGTCTTTGGTTCCGCATTTTCGTTTAAGGACACCGACTTCCGAAATTAGTTATTTTTCAATTTGTAGTGTATTTTTTGGAAGTCGGTTGTTTTTTTTTTTTGTAAAAAGTTTTTATTTTTCACTTTTTAGTGGGTCAGTTTGTAATTACAAACTTTTTTTATCTAAGTTATAATAGCCTAATGTCAACTGCTCATCACATGTTACAAAATATTGCTTTTCCCGATGCTGGGACGTTTATTGTTGAGGAGTTCTCCTGGTAAGAGCCGGGAGAACTCCTTAACAACCACTCACCATACGCATTGTAACGAGCATAAATTGCTTAGCAACCATATTGAAGTAATCGAATCGCAACCCGTGAAATATTTGTCATTGAGTAGTTCCGATGGCCATCTGTGGTCTTCATCATCAGCTCCACTTTACCAAATGATGATTTCCGAGAGCAAATGCTCAAGTTACTTTAATTATTGAGTAGGCCACACGACGAAAGAGCATTGCTAGAAATGACGTGATTACTCAACTCAACTCCAAACACAAGGTAGCTACTGTAAACTGTTGAGGAGTTCCCTTAACTGTCCTTCGTCTTCATCATCAGACCCCGAATGACAGTTACAACCATGTAGGTGTAAAGTTCACATCAATACAAATTAATCAAGCACAAACACAAGGTAACTGCTGTAAATCGTTGAGGAGTCCCCTCGACTGTCTTTCGACTCCATCATCAGATCGACTCCAGGCCTTCATTACATTGTAGTGCTTTAAAATACCTAATGAAAAAATTAACAAACGCACTAGTCGCTCCTACGATTTTCGAAAGTTCCCCTCGATTTCACTGGGATGCCATCATCAGATCCTAGTTTCCTTATCATGGGACCACCGTTGGCATATCTCCTTTCCAACAAAAAAAGAATAATCAAAATCGGTTCATAAACGACGAAGTTATCCGCGAACAAACATAAAAAAAAAAAAAAAAAAAATATACGGTCGAATTGAGAAACCTCCTTTTTTGAAGTCGGTTAAAAACCAGTCTACAAACCAAGGTGACCTTGAAGTTTTTGTTGTTGCGAGATGCCTGCTACACGGTTTAAAACCAACATCTTCTTCTGCCACTGGTTTGCAACACAGGCCTTTCTACCAAGGACGTTTAACCCGTAGTATGTCGGAACGTAGATCCACGCGAGACACAATGGCTTTTTAATTGTTTCTGTAATTACGACATTCAACCGGTTAAAGGTCATACTTTGGTTTGAAACCACTGTCTACACTGTTTTAAACTTAGGTTTGAAACCACCGTTTTAAACCATATAGATCGTGCTTTAGTAACAGCCCGGAGTTTGGAAGCTGGCGGTGTGATACCCCGTGCCTCGGAAAGCACGTTAAGCCGTTGGTCCTGCGCCTGATCTCTCTTCGGTCGTGTCGGATTGCCGTCCCATCGGACAATGAGAGTGAGGGAAGAGGGAGTGCACCTGTGTCTGCGCGCACTATAATATCTCCCGCGCCGAATGCTAGTCTCCGTTGAAATTGGCCGCCAGCGCCCAAATACGGTCTGGAGGACTTTTACTTACAAATCTATCCTTCGGCTGGCTGTAAGTATAGGGTCTGTAGACCCTCACTCGGTACAGCATATCCTTTCCTGGCTCCAGGTCTACATCAGGGTCAACGTCAGTCGGCTTCTGAGTTGTCATGTGATATACCTGGAAGAGAACAAACATACTGTTACAGCTGGTAATACGGTACATAGTACAACGACATAAAGCGACGTACTTTATAAAGTTTTTTTTTTTTAATTATTGCGAATGTGAGGACTAAGTGGGTCATTTCTTTTTTTCTGTATTCCTTCTTAGTTAGTTTTAATCCTTTCTTTGGTATTGTTCGTCGAATCGTTGAGCTCCTCAAGTTCTAAGTTGAGCTGCACGATTTTTGACAAATAATGCGTGCACTGATTGGACAGGTCCGCTCAATCTGTGTGGTTCTTTCCTCAAAAGACCATTTCAGACTCCAATCTACATGGTCCTCACACGATCTGACCAAGATTTTGTCTGGACTTTAAAAGAGACTGTGACCTGTGAGTTTGTTTCGGCCTTTCTTCTCACTTCTCAGAATAGTCAGTTATGAAACGCCGACCTCATCTAGTTTAAAAAAATATAATTGACGTGTAAAAGTGTTTGTACAAACCTACTTACAGAAAATAAATCATTTATCATTTATCATAAGTTGGGTTAACGTAAAAAAAAAACTTTGAACATTCGTAATTTCGTATTCCAACTTTTTCGTCTATGTCGTCTCGACAGGGGCTTCCTGGGCTGGCCTCGACGGCGCTATCCATCCTCATGTCATGGACCGTGTGCAGACCGTTCCCAGCGGTCACTGTGCATGCGGCTGTTGTGACCCGCCCAATCCCAATTCAGCTGGGCAGCCTTTTTGCCTATGTCTAGGATCCCCGTTTTGGAGCATATTATAACATAATTTTAAAACAAAAGATTGGGTACTACGATTATTAGATTCAAAATCATCAGCAACTTTATGACAAACCTGTGAAATCTATTGAACGCCTACTTGACATCTACTTTGCAACCGCTAAAATAATGCTGCCAAATGTACACTTGGCAGCATTATTTTAAGCTTACCTCTTGCGTAAACGGAAGACTCCTGACACCTCTGTACTTAAGCTTCTTAGTAAAAAGACCTTTACAGTCAGTCTCTATCCGCAGCTTGTTTTTCTTGAGGATACAGAGTTCTGGGGTTCCGCTCTCTTCGGGGGGATCGAGGTCTTCGATTACTTTCCCAGTTATTACTCCCATGACAGGGACATTGGTCTCCATCACTAATTCATTTCCTGTTTTTAATTGTTCTGGACTGTAATAATGTGTATTAGTAAGCACTTCTCATTGTTAAAATGGATTTCTAGTAAACAAACTATTTGCAAGATGGCGCCTTTATTTTGAAATGTACCTGGTTTTAATACTTCTAGTGTTACTACCAATATGCAGTTGACTACATTTTTGTTAATAAAACAGCTTTATTGTAATTTTTTAATGTAAACTAACATTATAAATAGAAAATATTTGATTTTGTGTGTTTGTTTTGTTTGTTACGGTTTCACGCTAAAACAGCTGAACGGATTTGGAATCATGACCTGGAGGACATAGGCTACTTTGCATCCTGGATCGCAGACAAAGTCAATATAAATGACATTATGATAAAACATTATGTCAACAATACTTAGTGTGTTTTATTAGTAAATATACAGGCTGAATTTTTCAAGTGGGCGTGGATGGCCAAATCCGAAACTATGAGGAATAGCGAAAAGTACTCAAAGAAGTCGGGGGCTCGATTTTGATGAAAACTAAAACTGCATCATTGGATTTTTTTTAAATCAATATCTCTAGCCAGGAATCGAACCCATTGATTTTGATAAAAAAGACACACACTGTATTATTACACCACTTGATAAGTCAATAGTGCCCCTAATAAGGATCAAATTCTGGGAAGTAATAACATACGGCAAACTTAAGGAAAATGTTGGATTTTAATAAACTGCCTCTTGTTTTAAAGTATTCATACCAACATTTTTTTTATTTATTTATTTATTTATTTATTTGCCAGAATATAGGTACTTACATAATAACATGGTAAAATAATTTTAGTCTCACTACATTCGACTTATCAGTCGTGCAAATATTTCTAATAGGTACATTAATATCATGAAATTACATTAATGTCATTAGTCATACACATCATAATCGTAATAAAATTTACAGTCTTGCTTCGTTGATATTAATTAGGCACATTACATTAAAAAATATATTAAATTAGTTTATAGGTTATATCTCACAGTCAAGACAGTTCATTAATTTATTGATTAGGTTTATAAATAAAGTCAATCATTATAATTTAAATAGTTAAGTGTTAGTAGATTTATATTATAGGGATATCATGTCTGCTTAAAATTTAAATAATCATCTATTGAATAAAAACATTTGTCACAAAGCCAATTTTTTAAAGTTCTATTAAATTCTAAGTTATTCATTTTTCTTATTTTTTCCGGTAGTTTATTATAAACTTTCACCGCCATGGTGTAGCAGTTTCTGTTACATAACTTTAATCTGTTTCGAGGTACTATGAGAGGTTTTTGTACTGTCTTCCTTTTAAATTGGGCTTTATCATCCTGGTCAAAAAGTGATAAATGGTTTCTAACGAATTTACACATTTCAAAAACGTATAGGGATGGAAGTGTAAGTAAACGTTTACCAGTGAATATGGGTCGGCACGAATCAGTCCACTTGAGACTATAAATTGACCTTATGCATTTTTTTTGGGCTATAAAAGCTCTCTGGACGTCTGTAGAGTTTCGTATACCATTAATGCTGTTTCCGTATTAGTTATTTTTCTTATTTTCCGTACCTTTTTCTTATTTTCATTACCTGTACCTTGTTCGAAATGATGCTCAATACACCCGCAGCACAGTCACCTTCACAAAATGATGTTCTTAAATTCAAATTTTGAATGGAGTACAATCCTTGAAACATCAAATCCAGCTATGTATGTATTGAAAACAATGGTCATCATTTTGAACAATTAATCAGTTAAGGTTTAATAGGTAGGTAACATTTATAAAAAATCTGTTTTGTTAAAAAAACCGGCCAAGTGCGTGTCGGGCCACGCACAATGTAGGGTTCCGTAGTAGCCCCATTATCACTTATAGTAAGATTCTGTTGTTCTCTATTCTGAATATAATGAATATAATTATGTAATGGTAAAGATATTAGGAGTTAATGGTTATAATAACAATATATGCAAGGGTGTCCAGAGTAAAACCAAACTTTAACACATAACGTAACCAGAGGTCATACCTTGCAAGAAAATATTAACACCGCGATCTACAAAAGTGACGTCACGGCACAACGCCATCTGTTATCGAATAGCGATACTAAACACAACAAAATATTGATTTTCGAAGATAATTATTTGAACAGATTAGACATTAACTAATAAGAACCACTTTCTTCCTTGTAAAGCTAAAAAATAAGAGTATGATTGCTGCCAAGTTATTATTTCAATTCACAAAATTGTAATTCCATCATTCCATCTGGCAGTATTGTGAAACGTATGATAATTTATTAAGGTTTTTTTATTTCATATTTTGTTTTTTAATGCAAGTCTTTACCCGTCATAAACAAGTAACTACTTCGTCTTAGTCACTATACAGGATTAATGCTAAGGATTTTGTATTTGGTACAAAATTATCCAACACCCAAGGTTATCGACTATTACTGCTAAACGAATAAAGTTATCTTAATTCCTATAGTTTTCTTTTAAAGTTAATGAAATGCACTTCTGAATGAAATACACATCTTGAATTTTTCCAGATTTTCAAGCCCGCAGTTTAGCTTTTAGAGGGGGGAGACGCCCTACTGGAACAAAAATTTTCACTTTAAAGTTTGATATTTCGTAAATGGAGCATTAAATCGAAAAATATCCTTAGCAACCCTCAAGTAATTTTAGAAGACCTATTCAATGATACCTCACACGATGGGGTAGACGACGAAAAAAATATTCATTCCCACTTCACATGTAGGGGAGCTACCCTAAAAAAAAATATTTTCCAAAATTTTATTTTATATATTATATACACATTCCTGCAAAATTACAGCTTTCTAGTACAAACGGTCTCTTAGCAAAACCTCGGACAGACAGACGGACATGACGAAACCATAAGGGTTCCTTGTAGGTACTACGGAACCCTAAAAATGAGCTCTTTTCTTTAGTTTCCGGTATGTCATTACTTCCCAGAATTCAATCCTTATCAGCGACACTAGTGAATGGTGTAATAATACAGTGTTTTTTTTTTCAAAATCAACGGGTTCGATTCCTGGCTAGTAATATTGATTTTTCAAAAATCCAATGGTGCAGTTTTAGTTTTCATCAAAATCGAGCCCGCGACTCCTTTGAGTACTTCTTACTATTCCTCATAGTTTCGGATTTGGCCATCCACACCCACTTGGAAAATTCACCCTGTATATTAATGTACATGTAATTACATAAGTGTGTTTATTATTTATTATTAGTATGTGTGTATGTGTAATTTTACTTACAGAATATGATTGAGTAATAATACTAACTCACCTGCAATAATCTTCCAGCTGTTGAAACTCATGATCGGTCAAGCCACAACCAACAAACTCTCTAATTTTATTTGAAAAGAAATCTTTCAAGTTACTACTGCCTTGTGGCTTCCCATGTATGGGCAGGTACTCAAACACCTTCGGCAAATTCTTTGTTATTATTGGTGCTGTTACCAAAGAACCCTTAGCCTTGTACAATTGGGGCCCCGTGTCTTCAGCATACAGCTGAATGTTACCTTTCTGGCCAACGGATGCCATCACATGTTCTTCGAAAATGGTTCTTGTTTGTCCTGGGTCATGTGTAATTACATTTTCTTGAATTGCTTTATCAATTTTTGGATCAGTATTATCAGTTATATGAATTTCTATTTGATCATTTGGAACTCTACTTTCATTTATATCCCCATCCTCCTGTGAAGCAATATCAGGAGCAGGGTCTTCATCTACTGTAATTTCTTTTTTCACTGCATCAGTGTCAGACTCCATAATTTCAACAATAACTTCATGTATAACATATTTATTCTCAGTGTCATCAGCTGAAAACATTTTTAATAAAATTATAATTTTTTGATCCTGTCCTCAAAACCATGGGTTATGATTATGAATGAGAAACACAAGCACCTAGGCACAGATTTTGTTATTAAGTACCCAGAAACGGG
The DNA here is from genome assembly GCA_948474745.1 of Oligia latruncula. NCBI lineage: Eukaryota > Metazoa > Arthropoda > Insecta > Lepidoptera > Noctuidae > Oligia > Oligia latruncula. Next base: position 1,183,185 of record OX419699.1, read on the forward strand.
TTTGGATAGAGTTCGACAGAAGTCAGCCGAAAGTCATACATCTAGGTGAGCGTTGACGGTATGAAGATGAAATACCTTGTGCCTCAGACCCCACCTCATCGTTCTTCTCGGGTATTAATATTATACCTGATAATATAGTGTCACTACTCTCCACGTCCATGTTTTCGCTGCACACCGACGACGCCGGCAAATCTTTCGCAGACATTTTCTGTTTACATGCCTTCTCTAAAATGTCTAAAAGCTGCTGATATCCTGTCAAAATATTTCAGGAAATTGGACTCGTTTTCTTAAATTTAGATTACGATTATTTATCAATGACAAAAACAAGCAAGACAAAAATACTGTAATTTTATTAATTCATAATATTTGAAACTTTGATCCACTTGCCTGTAATTTTATTAATTCATAATATTTGAAACTTTGATCCACTTTATTATTATTAAACTCTTTACTTTACTTTGATCTTTGACACACTGTCACTGACTAGACTACTGAGTTTCTGATTCTGACATGACCAATTGACCACAGAAGCAGAACATTAAGACATGGCATGACATCTGTGTGAGGGCTGAAGAAGGGGCACTGACCTATATATTACATGTATTATAGAGGTCAGTGACTGTTGTAGTCCACTCAACGAATGACCCAAAAGGAGGTGTAGAGTGCGTGAGCTGGGCCCTAAGCGATTTCTTCAGAAAGTTGTTCAAGGTGCTTAGGGAGTAAATATACTAAAAGTCCCCGCGGGCGCGTCTAGTCTAGGAGGTGAGCCGGAGTGGGGGGAGGGGATAAAAGTTCCCACTTTTGAGTTTTTCGCTAATATCTTTATAACGGTGCGTCGTAGAGAAAAAATATATTTTACGTAATGAAAGCTAATACAATTTTCTACAACTTTTATCGTACACACTTTTTTCAAATTCCTACCCATTTTCGAACTACACGTTCCGGAAAAGTGAAAATTTTCGTAAAAACGACTTTTAACTAACACTAGCTGTTGCCTGCTACTTCGGCGTTATTTTGGGACAAAAAGTAGCCTATTTGTTAATCCAGGTCCTAATCTGCTGTTGTAGCTGTTGAGTTATCGAAACTTTTATCTATGTACTAGCAGCACCCCGCAGTTTCCCGTAGGAATATCGGGATAAGAACTTTCCATTCCCGAGACTCAAACTATCTCTATACCAAATTTCATCTAAATCGGTTTAAGTGTAAAGAGGTAACAGACAAACTTTTTGTGTGTGTTTATCTATGTATATTGCAGTTGGGAAAGATTCGGTCCACCCAGGGACCCAAGTCCTGGGGGCCCTGGATGGGGACCACCGAGAAGTACTTTTAAATCCCAAACAAGGCTATATTTTTTATTTTTCATTATTTTAAATAATAGACATATAATATTTTTTTTTTATATGTTCAAGCTATTTGATACACACGCATGAGCTAATTAGCTGCTAGTGTGTCTAACCAAACAAATAATACTTATATGAACTGAGAAGACCAGACTAAGAGAGGCTCTCGTTTAGTTTTGCTGCCTCGGGCCTTTGACGCCAGTACATCAAGCTACCCGAAACTGTCAAATTTTCCCAATCAACTTTGAACCTAACACTATATAGCGATAACGTTGAAAATATATTAACTGTAGTAGCTTGATTACTGGCGTCTGTACATACATCATTACGGCCAAGCATGACGATGCGATGCTAAATGATTAGGTATGCATACCATGTAACAAGCAAACAAGTTTCTTAAGGATTTTCAGAACTTCAATGTATGTCAGTGCCACTTCTAGAAAAAAAACCGTATGACGCGTGAGAAGGTACACAACCTTCGTACGACGCGGACGTCTTAGTACAAAAAAGCAGTGCAGTTCAACTTCTGCCCTGCTTTAAGAAGTGATAGTAAGCCCCCTGAAAGTTGGTCCTAGAAGATGGCTCTACTAGCGCTGGTACAGCTGTATGTGTACGCTTTTAGAACTATTATTTCTAGTAATATGTGTACGGTGTGTACCAAGCTGAATGCTGATGTCAAAAGTGCCTACTTGTCATGTTAATGTCACTGTCATTGTCACATAAATTTCAAGAGTTGTGTGTACCTGTCATCAGTCACAACAAATGCCGATTGTTTTTATTTAATTTCATTTAAATAAAACGTTTCGCACGATGCTTACTTTATGGAATTTGTTTGAGGCATCATTGCTTTGCTTGAACGCAGTCTGCGTCTTGCACGAAGAAAGATTTATGCAAAAGAGTAAGTTCGCAACATAACCTATTTTCCTAATTAGTTCATAAACTTAAACCAAACCTTGCTATTTTCTTTATTGTTCTATTTACTTTGTTTTAGTGGGTTGGGGATCCAACAATCAGAACCAAGGATTTGAAGATCAATCAACAGTCAAGTTCCAAATTTTAAACTTAGTCAGATCTATTAGGACAGTCACCAGAAGTAAGTGCATAAAACATTTAAATTGCGAAAACACAGCCTTTTTACTCTTGACTGACACAGCTGTTTTAAAATATTTCATTGTATTGGTATGCGTCTAGTGTACCAAGCAATTTTTGTATTCTTTTCCACTAAAAAACTTTCTTGTTTCAGTTCCATTGATCATATTGAATATACTTACGATAATATTTAAATTATTACTGGGATAAAAGAAGAATATTGATATTTAGGTTTATAAGAAGAAAACTATTTACCAGCAACCAGCATTATATTGTAGTCTTTGCCAGCAATGCAGCAAGACACTCACTATGGAAACTAATTCAGATAGTCACGCAAGGAGGTGCAAGTTAATAAAAGTTTTTTCACTTTTCTTTGTCATAACTCATTATTAAATAATAGTTTATTTAAAACCAATTTGTCAAGTTAAAATATTATTTCCTGCATTTCAAACATCTTTAAACTTGTATAAAGGCCAATAGGTAATACTGTATGGGCCCCATATCCAAAAAAAAGTACTGTAGCAATATGGACTGTCTATCTTTTATCCCCTCAGGAAGTAGTTTTATTAATCCTAAGAAACCATATCTGAATTCACTTGGAGAAAAAAGATATTTGAAGAAGTAATATTAATTTTATAAAGGGAAATATTTAACTTATCCTCTAAAAACGTATTGACCTGCTGATGATGAACCCATTTTTGCAATTAATGAACCTCCAAAAACTTTTTGCGCTTCTATAATGCACTTTAAAAAAAATATTGAGTCACTTTTTAACTTTCTGGCCTTTTGTTACAGTTGGTGGTAGTAACTAAACTAGGGTCAATCAATAAAGTCAGCTTATCGCAGTCCACTTCTGGACATAGACCTCTCCCTACACAACACCCTATCCTCCGCCTTCCGCATCCATCTTTTTGAGGTCGTCTGTCCATCTAGCCGGGGGCATCACACACTACGCTGGCCGATAAGCGGTCTTCATTCCAGTCGGCCCTACAACAAACATGCCACTTCCGCTTGCTTACTCTGCAAGCTGGTGGCATACTCCTTCACAATCACAACTTAGAGAAGCGATCCTTCGATGTGGTTTGGACTCTGCAAGGCGTGTGAATTATACATGACTTTCTTCTTCTCAAAATTTATGCCGAGGCCAACCCGCCGAGAGGCTCCATTTAGGCTACACAGCATCTGGTCTAACTGTTTCGGCGTCTCTGCCGTTATGACGATGTCATCGGCAAAACAATTTGCCGAACAGTATGGATGTGGTGACGGTAATGTAGCCTTTTCGAAAACCTGCTTGTTCCCATGGTGGCTGAAACTCGTCAAGTCTCCTGCCGAGACGGTTCGTAACCAGCTTGTATACGTGGCTCAGAAATGAGAGATGGGTCTTTAGTTCTTCAGCAAGGTTTTGTCACCTTTTTGCTAAGGTACTCCGACCAAACGGGTTAATTGAGGTTGGAACTGTGACCAACCGCGCAAGCCGAGCGAGCGCTGCATCCAAGTTGGTCGCAGTTACAGTGCTATTCAGTATTTTTAGGACCCCATAATAGGAATTATTTGAGGTTCACAAAAAGAGGCGCAATAATAAAGAGTATTCAATAATATTTTTAGCAGCGCAAAAGAAAAATGATTAAAGGTTTGAATAAATTACAATGCTTTCTTTTGTGAACCTTAAATAATTACAGAAAGTTAGAAAGAGGCTTAATTATTTTAAAAAGTGCATCATTAGAAGCGCAAAAAGTTTTTAGAGGTTCATCAATTTCAAAAAGTGTCCATCATTAACAGGTCAATAAGTTTTGAAAGGATAAGTTAAATATTTTCTTTTACTAAATCAAATTAATTTCCTCGCATAACTTTTTTCTCCACGTGAATTCAGACATGCTGTCTTAGGACTAATTAAAATACTCCATGAGGGCAATAAGGATCAACATAGTTCATAATGCTACTATTAACTTTGTGTCTGGGTACGGTCTTAGTCTTACCCATTCTCCTTTTCAAAATATTGTTAATCATTGCAATATAATTTTTTATGCAAATACATTAACCTGAATTTATTTTATTTCCTATACATAAAAGCAACATTAAACTGCGGTTTTTCAAGTCAATACAGATATCATTTACTTTTAGAGTGAATTTTTGCACAATACAATAAAATTATAGTAGAAGTTCTCAACATACCTTACAAATTCTTATTTACATAATAGGTTCCAATATGTAGATGCATCTTCCGGGCTACCAGTTCAGTTAGGTGTACCGCAAGGCTCAATACTGGGTCCATTCTTGTTCGTAGTTACGAAACGGCCAAGCCACATATTATTTTGACTAAGGTGTATAGTTTGTGAAGTTAGGGGTTGTAGAGTTAGAAGCTTGGCTCTACATGAGATCAGATAACTTTTATGACAGTGCGAGCCATATGTGGTCTCGTCTTGGCAACATTTTACATGAAAAGGTTTTTGGTGGAATTTCACATCTTTTTGTAAGCTGAAGATGATGAAAAAAACAAAAATTTTTTTTTGATGGTGTTTTACTAAAAAACCTAAAATATGTGTTTTATTATTTATTACAAGGAGTCCCTATATCAATTTTCAGAACTCTAGCATCAAAAGAATTTAGAACATAATATTGTGAAGGTGACTGCGTTGCGGGTGTATTGAGCATCATTTCGAACAAGGTACCTACAGGTAATATCGGTATGAATACTTTAAAATAAGAAGCAGTGTACGAGTATGAATAAAAATCCAGAAAAAAAAAATTCATAAGCAACTTTCAAAAAGATGTGAAATCCCACCAAAAACATTTTCATGTAAAATGTTGCCAAGACGAGACCACTTAAGGCTCGCACTGCCAAAAAGTTATCAGATCTCATGTAGAGCCAAGTTTCTAACTCTACACGCCCTAACTTCACAAACTCTACACCTTGGTCAAAATATGTGGCTTGGCCGTTTCGCTACTATCACATGGGCGTAAGGTGAAAAATTTATTCACTGTTCATTACTTTTCTGTTATACAATAGTTTTTGTAGTAACGAAACGGCCAAGCCTCATATTTTGACTAAGGTGTAGAGTTTGTGAAGTTAGGGCGTGTAGAGTTAGAAGCTTGGCTCTACATGAGATCTGATAACTTTTTGGCAGTGCGAGCCATATGTGGTCTCGTCTTGGCAACATTTTACATGAAAATGTTTTTGGTGGGATACATACATAGGCTGATAAGTAAACACATTACCACTCCTTTGCGTCGCGCAGTCGGGTAAAAATGATATCTTTTCTTTAGTTTCCCGTATGTCATTACTTCCCAGAATTCGATCCTCATCAGCGACATTCGCATGGTGTAATAATACAGTTAGTACTTTTTTTTTTTAATCAACGGGGTCGATTCCTGGCTAGAAATATTGATTTTTCAAAAATCCAATGATGCAGTTTTAGTTTTCATCAAAATCGAGCCCGCGACTCCTTTGAGTACTTTTCGCTAAGTATTTCTCATAGTTTCGGATTTGGCCATCCACGCCCACTTGGAAAATTCATATTTGTACCTATGGTATATAGGAAGGACGTTCGAAAAGTGCTCATGTAAAAGTACTCTGTGGTGCTGATTCTCAGCCTAGTTTGAATAAATAAAAAAAATTGGCCAAGTGGCGTAGGACTCGCACACGAAGGGTTCCGTACCACAAGGCAAAAACGCCGAAAAAAACACGTTTGTTGTATGGGAGCCCCCCTTAAATATTTATTTTATTCTGTTTTTAGTATTTGTTGAAGCGGCAACAGAAATACATCATCTGTCAAAATTTCAACTGTCTTCTATCACGGTTCATACATACAGCCTGGTGACAGACAGACGGACAGTGGACTCTTAGTAGGTAATAGGGTCCCGTTTTTACCCTTTGGGTAGGTACGGAACCCTAATGACTTTTGAGCTTGAGTAGGTACAGATAGTATTGCCAAATCCAGAATTTAGCCGAAGTCACTTAGTTCTAACTAAGGCAAATATTTTTCGTTGCTAGTAGGCCCGGAAAGGTACCGGAATCTCACGGCATAAAAAAAAAGTGTTTTTCAGGCAATATCAATCCTGAAAATCACATTTTTTTTATTCCATGAGTATTGGTAGTGTAGACCATGACTTGGATAAAAGTAGAAAGTAATAAAAACCGAACTGCATGTATGAACGCAACTTTATGGATTTCCGTTCTATAATGTCTATACCACATAATGTTACTAGTATAAACCTAATTACTGGAAACTTGGGTGGGTATATTGCTTCAGTCTTCGTTAGAAGCATAAAATACCTAAAGGTCATAATCATTTCTATAAAACGGGTACCCAAACTAAAATTAAAACTTTACTACTGATTTTTGACATAACTTTTTGACGTGACAACGTCTTAAATTAGGTTGCGGCTGGGAGTCACTTATGAAAAAGTGTAACGCTCGGTAACGTTACGATGAGTCACCGAACGAGAGAGAGAAAGACGTTGTCACGTAAAATCTTCGCCCGTAAAACCGACTTTACAGGCAACCATTTTTTATTTATAAACTCCTTCAATTGTGTTCAGATAAAATTTTTAAACGAAACGTTCACACGGATTTCAAAATTATATTTAATACAGGAAATTAATTAATAAGAGTCTGAGGAACCGAACGGGACAATTTTTTTTTACATCAAGTGAAGTAGCTAAATACGGGTAGTCTGTATTCACTAGCTGGCAGCCCCAATCGATAAAATTGGCGGCCATATTTTATCAAAGACAAACAAAACGCCGGTCTTTTCCGCTCTGAAGCGTCTGTTGTTTCGACGCGGAAAATTGGTAAATGATGGCAGCAAATAATTATTTTGGGTTTACTCATGGAGGAACCCAATACGGGTAAGTTATATTGCATATTATTGATAAAATTCATGATGTAGTGAATCTAATGAATGTACTATGAGAGAATTGTGATGGATGTGCCTTGTGCTCATGTTTGTCCTAATCAAAATGGCGTCTGAAATGTATTGATCGGGGGATTTTGATAGTGAAATGTGATTTTTTGTGTGTGTAATGTGAACTTTGTGTGATTTTAGTGCGGCAACGGCTAGCGCAGCGTATGGTGGGCAGACAGGGTACGCCGTAGCACCGGCTGCGACAGCGGCTACGTACGGCACCCAACGTGCGGCCGCTACAGGCTACGACACTGCATATCAGGCGGCAGCGGCCACGCAAGGTGCGTAAAACCCGCCAACTATTACGAAAATAATGTCAATACACAATTTGTTTACAAAATAAACATCCGTAGGGACATAAATTTCACTTAACTCCATAACTACACCACTTTCCTTAAAATCGATATCACCGCGACATGATTTGCCTAATTGAATTATTGAAGAATGGCTACTGAAGATGACAAAAAGTCTGGGCAGTGTATTATTGCTTCTAACAAACAGTTTCCTGTCAGTGACCTGTGATTCAGCCACATGTATAACTGTACCTCTCTTTGGTTGGCTGACTAAGCTCAATAGAGATAAAAAAGTAGCTTGTATCACAATGATCTAGATTGCTCCATCGGGTGAATTAATTTGTTTAGAGGTTAGATCTTGTGATTTCTGTCAGTAAGCTAAGTACTTAAGTAATTATAGATCCTGCACTAAAAACATTAATAAATACACACCTCGATCATAAAATCTTGCATGTGTATGTTAATGCAAAATGTTAACTTTGATTACTTATCTGTTGATTCAAACAAATTCACTAGAGATTGTAAACATTAAGTACTGACCGTGGGGGTTTAATCATCTGCCAAATTACATGATGTTTTATTAATTTATTACCTTTCTAATATCATAAGTATTCATATTATTTTCATTCCAAACTGAATTAACATCCAGATAAGGCCAATCATTGTCACATCTCAAATCACATCTTTTTAAAATAAAAAAACACGTTTGTTGTATGGGAGCCTCCTTTAAATATTTATTTTATTCAGTTTTTAGTATTTGTTGATATAGTGGCAACAGAAATACATCATCTGTGAAAATTTAAACTGTCTACCTATCACAGTTCATGAGATACAGCCTGGTGACAGACGGACAGTGGAGTCTTAGTAATAGGGTCCCGTTTTTACCCTTTGGGTACGGAACCCTAAAAACAGCTTGGATGTTTTTATGTTATGATTTTTCTATTAGTGCAAACACCAAATCAAAGATAAAAATTGGTCCATCTTGAGTTATAAATGGTGTAACTAACCTGAGTTTGATTTATGTATACAGGGTTATTAGTAAAACATTAAGAGGGCGCCGACCAAACGCCGACCGCGCAGTGGCGCTCTCATCGTTTGTTTGGTTATTTCTTTTATTTTAGAATGAATTTGCGCTCCACGAGATTGTACGTTATATGATTATAAACGGTAGTTTTACGTTGTTTAGTTTTAATCTAATCACTAAAATGGAAAATAATGGCCACTATTATCCGTTTTAGTGATTATAATAAACTCTGCACAACTTAACATGCTTATTTTCTGCATTTTCATTCTAAAATAAAAGAAATAACCAAACAAACGTTGAGGGCACCATTAGGCGGTCGGCGTAACGTTAACAACCTCTTAAGAGGTCATTGTACTCATCATTATGAACAACTTTTACTATGGGAGCAAACTTGAAATTGTGAAAAAAAAAAACAGCAGTTCCCTACATTTATGTTCATATAACTCATCAAAATGTAGGGAACAGATGTTTTTTCTTCCATACTGTCTAGCACATTATTATTCACTCCATTTTCATTCAAATCATGCTTCACACACTCCTTTTATATTAAGACTTCCTCTCCCTACATTCATACCTTGTTCACATGCTTTATTTGCTCTTACATACTTCTATTGATTCACATAACAAAGTCATCACATCTGCTAATAACCCGTAACTCATGACATGATACTAGTACTGGTAACAGGTGTGGTTTTACCAGCAGCGGCTCACGCGCACGCACACGCGGCTGCAGCGGCAGCGTCTGCTTACGACGCTAGCAAGTCTGCGTACTACCAGCAGGCCGCCGCGGCTTACCCAACAGCGGCCCCGCCACAGCCGCAGCCGACCTACGACGCTACTGCCGCCAAGCCAGCATACTCTACACCTGCTACTTACGCTCAGGTGAGTTGTCAACTTAATGTGTTGTAAGTGTTGTGACAACCCTTTTACAGTCAGGAAAATGTATTGCTCAGCTGTTTGATAAAGTACGTGAAACTGACATGCTGCAGCCTTTATTACAATTGAAAAAAAAAGAGTGGCAATTTAAGTTGATACTCTATTTACTAAACAATCTGTTTTTCTGACTGTACATTCATGAGCATAAATACCTTACAATTAAGCAATTTTCTCCTAAAATTTTATAGTGTTACGAAAATTAATGTCGTAGTCACACCACCACCGTTACGAAATTGGTGTTTTCTCAATGTTCAATCGGTTATTTCATGAGAAAATCGCTCTTAAATGTTCATAGGTGTAAACTTTTTATGCTTGTGACTGATGTTTTTTCTTGTCTGCTTTTTCATCTGTGCAGACCACCAAACTGATAATTCACAAGTCCCAAATATAATTTATGCCAATTTCGTTGTCCAATCAACTGGGATTAGACCAGCCAGAATCACTGATGTGATGGTCTGTAACTGATAGTTGTGGTTCCAAAGCTTGTAGCAGTAGTAGTTATTTGTATACAGTAATTATTTGTGATACTTTTATATCTCACATATTTATCAGTCCCTGAAAATTGGTCTCATTTAAGTATGATTCTAAAAACAAAAAAAAAAATTTAGGGTTCCGTAGCTGTTTCATTAAACATTTTGTAAAAAATGTTCTTAGTTGACTGTGCAAGTAACTGTGTTGCATGTATTTTATTTTTCGTGAAATACTCATACTGATTATTATGACTACGGAACTCTTCTACCTTATGCATGGTATGACACACGCGGCGGTGTATTTTTTTATTTTCAAAGCATGTCCTGTGTCTCGCTGTCAAAGCCTCTGTTCCTTTAAAAAATCTGTCATTCTTCTTCTCAATTTGGGAAATTTCTGACCATGTCTGTCCCGATAACACATCCACACATCCAGATGGTCACGCCACAAACGCCGCGCTCGATCGCAGCGGAAATACCCTACAGGCGTCCAGTGAGTTACAATCATCATTTTATAATGTGGTTGACTAACCATTAGCCTAGCCTTCTCAAAACTATGTTCAGGTATAAACCACTTAAATAATACCTGAATTGAGCAACCTAGTTACTGAGGAATATTGGCATTATAAGGTTAGACTGATTGTTAGAGTTGGGTTTCTAACTGCCCATACATGTTATATGTACTGGAACTAATATAATGAATGGTCTCCTTCCCAACACAGCACAACCTCAAGCTTGCTCTTCAAATTCACAACTACAACACAGACAAAATAATATGGCTTTACTAAGCTAGTGTTGCTAAAACTATCAACTGCCCAAACTAGCTTCCAAAAACTTTCTTCACTTTTTAATCATTATAGTGAATTAAGTATAGCACTAGCTAATTAGTACTTAGTCCTCAATAGTTCCAATACAATCATTTAGAATATTTAGATCAATCTCTTTTATTAGCTTGTATAGTGTACCACAAACGGAAGAAAACAACAATAAAATTAAGGTCAATGTAAATGAGACAATAACACCTGTTATCATTAACATAATAAGCTCATTAAATTTGAAGCTTAGCATTCATTTTAAGACATTATAATATTTAGTCGGAAAATTTCGCTTTTTACATATTCAGTCCAGCAGATTTATTTTATAGTGCAAACTACTGAATTTATTGATCTAGAAGTCATCAATTCTGTCTTGAAAAAATGTTTGTTTATATTGGATGCTCGCCAGTTTATATCAACCAATTAAGTGGGAGCTCTTGTTCCTCCAATATTTGTAGTTACTTTATATTACAAAATTTACTAGATTTCATGGTTTCTTTAGATCAGGGATCCCCAAACTATTTTGGACAAGTGACCCCTTTTCCAAAATGAACTGTTACCTCAGACCCCCATGGCCAAATTACCTACGCTCGAACTCATTATCTTGCACAAACTTGTCCACACTGACTTGCCGAGTTTTTCATCTTGTACGAACTTGAGACTTTACATTACTACAACAATGCTATTTCCTACAAAAATATTAATTATTCTTAGTACACGTAACACAACATAAACAATACAGTACCTACCTACCTATCTTAAAAGTTTTAAATAAGAACTTGTATTAATTTAATAGGGGTCGATTTTTAGACCTCGTCGACCCCCAAAATCAGTTTTCGTTTATGTCGACCCCTAGGAAACCGATATCGACCCCAAGGGGTCGATATCGACCACTTTGGGAATCCCTGATTTAGATGAACTACATTTTATTCTTAGAACCATGACGGCTTTTGTAAATAATTTGACATTCTCGTTTCTTATTTCATCTATTTATTCACTCAAAGATTAATTATATTAACTGGTAAAGCTCCGCGTGTGACCGATGGTTCACGAAACAATAGATAATCAATTGTCTCGTTAGCGGAGCTTAATGAGTTAAAATACCTCTTATAAAAGTCGAAGCTGATCTACGTTAGTGTTATTGTTACCAGACCAAGCCATACTAATGTTTGGTCAAAGCAAAAATGTGTTTCAGCCTTCAGAACACAGTCGCGGCGCGAATCAATTAAGTATTATTGTCAATTGATTATGATGAAGCCATATATCCCCAATCAAGTTTAATTTGTGTGTTGTTGTGCCAATCGATAGGCAAGACATGAAACTTATCAAAATACTTCTATCTACCTTCCGATTTAGGGCTTGTGCACACCACTTTTTTTAAACGCGCCCTTAAATGAAAAGTCCACAAGAACTTAATGTCCTTAATATGTTAGAAATGTTCATCTAGAAGTTTTCTACATTATGCCTATTATTCTGCTATAGGCTCGCCCTCAGAAGAATAACTTAGATAGAAGGAGTCATAAAAATATAACCACTACTCTCTCTTACTTCCTTGTGAAATAAGTATGAGTTTCAAAGATTACGCAATAATTTTTCAGTCATAGATACTTTGGTCACCAACTCTACAGTTAATATAAGCCTAGATGACCTTTTTGTTGGTTATTACTCTGTGGGCAATATGGTCTGTTCCAAAAGTATTTGATTTAAGTGTAAGCAAGGATTAGAAAATGTACCTGCAGATGCCAATTTGTAGTGGCACTTACAAATTTAGTGCATTTGATTATTTGAATACATTACTCCGAAATTCTAGATGATTGTGTTACATGTTCTCTTTAATGAGTGATAGCATTTATTATTATGAATTTAACCTGAACAAGTGAACAGGGTTTGTTTACACTTTCATCAGATCCTTTTGGAACATACAGTATCTCCCTTACTGCTCTTACTAAAAAGTAGTAGCACTAAGGGAGGTACGACATACGATTGTTTTGTTATACATGTATTTTGTGCTTGCAAGAATGGAATAATGTCTGTTTGAAGTCCAATTCCATGTACCAGGGCGGCGCGCGCTCTGGCGGCGGCGGCGCCAAGGCGGCCTACGGCGGCGTGTACACCGCCACCACGGCCGCGCCGTCCTACCCCACGCAGGCCTACAGCGCCGCGCCCGCGCAGCCCGCCAAACGTCAGTATATACACGTCAACATAGGTACCGTGCTCTTTGTACAAGCGACGCCTGGGGACTGCGGTTCTAGTCACTAATTCTAACTAGAATATTACAAAAACATTAATAAAACACAAAACCATAATTAACAGGAACATACACAGGAAAAAAAGGACTGAAACTCCCCTCCTGTCTTTCATTATCTTAAATCTTAACCGCACTCCCTCGCTGTCGCGTACTGTACTTGTTTGTGTATCTTAACCACGGAGCAGTAAACAAATGGAGTGCTAACGAGTGATAAGATCTTAACACACTGTTCTAATTGACTATAACTGTTCTGGAAACATACGCAAGTTATTGCAGAAATCGCGCACGTTCATCTCTCATTCCATTTGCTTATCACTCCGTGTTCTCAGCCTTTAAGTGTGAAACAGCCTATCTATAAAGCTATTTTCCTTGTCATCAGCATCAATCATACTTCATCCATTTTGTAATATTCAGTAGTAAATTAGCTGCGTTATGTGTGTAGTCTATAGCTTAATTTGGCATTAGCTACAAATGTCTATGTTAGACTTGAGGACCTTGTCTTTGTCTTTTTGACACTAGGCCAATGAGCAAATTAGTTTGTCTAGCATTTGAAAACATTTTAGTTTTTTGAGCCAGCACAGTTGGCCTAATCTTTTGATCTGTCTTATGACTCTTTTCGCCAATCGTGAAACAGTATGACAGAGGTTACCGAGAAAGTTGCTAGTACTTTAATAGTTAGTATTCAAATATTGGCCTCGTATAAGACGGGCGTTATTCATACTCTTTGGCATCAGCAGATGTAGCTGCCTATTTGTAGAAGGCGATAGCGCGGAGTTGCGGAATGTAGTACATGAAGATAATTATATCTGTGTCAAACATACAGCATTGCAGAGAGTATATTTTCTATGCATGTATTACAGTTTCACTGCACTCCCACGCTGTCGCCCACTGTATAGTATTTAGCAAAACATCGATTGAGTAGGACGAAATGCAGCGCATCTTTTGGAATCATGTATTATCAAATTTTCTCGTATCTGGCCGCTATCGCGCATTTCGCAGATTTTGAGAGTAATTTATGTTAAAGCGCTGCTTTTCTTACTCCAAGGTACCATAACATTGTAAATTCATACATTGCCATTATCTAGACTTTTCTAATCTCGGAGCGAATGTTATCTGCCCTCTGCAATTCAATTAATGGCAGATTGGCTGTAAAATTAGTTTCCAGTTTTGTTAGATTTAAAATCAGCCTCAAAAGTCACGTAAATAACAATATTTGACTTAATAGTGACTTTTGAGACTGATTAAGTCTTGATGATTCAAACTGACTAAATCTGTTCTGTCGTAATCTAATCTGTTGTTGACTGTCTAAATCTGAATTGAGCAGAACTTTCTAGAAGTATCAAATCACGTTTGCCATGCAGAGACAGTATACCGAAAGCGCAGGCAAAAGCCTTGTTTAGCTCTATATCAGTCAGTCGGTTGGTGACAAGGTCAAACAGCTGTCTTTATGCCAAAAGCCTGCTAGACTTCCGAAATATCTTACTTTAATGAATTAATGATTATAGTAGATACTAGGCTTTCTCTCTTTTATATAACCTGCCTCGTAATGTAGTACAAGAGGCTAGAATACTGACACAAATGTACACCCTCACAGAGCCGACCAACAGAGGCAACACTGCGTATGACACAGCTCTCTACAACGCAGCTACCATGTACGTGGCTCAGCAGAACAAGACCACCGGCGGGACGTAAGTATACTAAACAATATTTAAAACCTTAATCTACTCTGCCTCCTAAGAAACTATTTTACAATGTTCATGAAATATGTTTATAAGTTAAAACAAAATGGTGTTGGGTAAACATTTAACAATGTTCATAGATCCATTATAATAATGGACATAGTTTGAGAAAGATGAAATGTTTTCTTTTATGAGCGGATCGTATAATTATTATATTGAGGGATTCGTGAGTTTTGGAAGACGAGAGTTAATTGCACTCAATCAAATCAAAAGTCATTTATTCAAACTAGGCTGAGAATCAGCACTTTTCGAACGTCAAAATTACAAAAGATAGTCCCCCAAAATGCCCGCCCTTCACCACTTCCCAGTGCTTCCGATGGGGAAAAGTGGCGCAACAAACTACACTGGCAACTTTGGAACTGACAGGCTGCTTTGCTAAGCAGCCTGTCAGTTCTACTGGCTCAACCAGACAGTATTGTGTTTAACAATTATTTGTGTTTGTTGCACAGTAGCAGCTGGAAGAACTACCAGAAGACGGGCATAGGCGCGGGCCAGACTCGCCGTCCTAAGCCTCCGCCCAAAGCGCAGCAACTGCACTACTGCGATGTGTGCCGTATCTCCTGCGCGGGCCCGCAGGTAACACAACATGTCTTCTACACACGTACACTCAACTACGACCATGACAACAATCCGACATTGATTAAGCTTTTATAAGCCGTACAATTACGCGATTTTCGTTGTTACTGTTACTTCTGACTTGCGGTTGACTGTACATTTCTAAATCCTATAAAAATCTCAATATCTGTAACTAGTGCACTCAACATAAATTAAATAAATTACGCGGTTCAGATTTTCACCACCAAGTTTTACGTTGACATATTTTTATATATATTTTGACAATCTTGCAGCAAGTTTGTAATTATTTTCTCAAAGAGCAAGTCTATTTACAGACTTTAATTTTACTCAATAAAGCTGTTGAAAGACATTGAAACGAACGAATTCTTCGTTCCGTGTCTGAATGTGTGAGTGCGGCGATGCGAGCGAAGACTTGTATTTCAACGAAGTTGTGTTTTGGTGAAAAATAGACACATAAGTCAAGGTTGTTGACATTTTATTAATAGAAATGTTTGAAGAAGCTACATTTTATTAGCTCGAGGACGGCGTGTCGCGAATATTCGGTAATCTTGTCATAAAACAATATCCAAGCATTTATTTAAATAAATGTTCATTAAAAACAGCAAGAAAATAAATCAATTAGTATTTATGAGTAAGTAAATATGTTAGCTTTACTAACTAGTTATGTACACTTGTACAGCTAACCTAATCACCTTTACAAGCAATCTAATCGATTTCAGGCGTGGTTTATCAACAGAATTTCATGGTTTTCTTCAACAAATGAGAAGTATAAAGCAATAAACAAATGGCAATTATAAGGGACTAGGTAGAAAGATGAGACAAAAACGATGTAACCATCAAACATTCCATAGTTTGAAAGGTTAAACAGCACATTATTTGTCATACTGAATGATTAAAAAGCTGAAATAAAAAAACCTTCTTTTTTGAAGTCGGTTAAAAATACAAACTAGCTTTTTTAATTTAATTTCGTTTATATCGTATCCCGAATTAGATCCTGTCTGCCTGACAACCAATTAATTATTGCTACTGTCCAATTAGACGCGATAGTCTGAAGCATGTCAGTTATCTATCTGATATAACTCGAGTAATTAATGAGATTGTGTCAGTTTGCGTGTCCAAATACTATTAGTGGCAGGAAACATGTTCATGATACTGATAATTATAATATATATCTGCGTCTGTACGTATGTCTATGAGTCATTATTTTATGGTTTTGTCCGTGAAAGTAATAAAGTTTAATTTATGTTAGATTTTAGGCAAAGAGTAATTGACAGGTTTTTTTTATTGATTCGGTTTTTGTCCAAAACTTATGTGTTATTACTTAGCACGCAAGCGATTCAAACGCAACGGGATAATGAATCCTGGAGAATTTAATGTTATGGCTTTGAATACACACGTCATTTATCAAAATTTTTAAAACACATTGTTATGTACGTACTTTATTTTAGCGCATCGATTATATTCGATGTAATGCAATTATAAATGATCACGAAAATAAGTCTACAGTGCGTGATCTTGAGCATTCTAGTATTTTTAGCTAGTTGATTTAATGGTGCCCCTGCTTTTAATGGAAGTGTGTGCTAAGCCTAAAGCATATTGAGTCGTTTATTTTTATTGGCTGTGTATTTATAACTAGCTGTTCCCCGCGGTGTCACACGCTGCGCGGCTCCTAAGGGTCGTAGCGTGATGTTATATAGCCTATAGCCTTCCTCGATAAATGGACTACCCAACACTAAAAGAATCATTCAAATCGGACCAGTAGTGCCAGAGATTAGCGCGTTCAAACAAACAAACAAACTCTGCAGCTTTATAATATAGATAATTAGTATAGATTCCGGACCAATTTTACCACAAATAACTGAATACGTTTACCACTCATTATTTAAAAGACCGCTTTGTTTCTGTCAATCGTTTGAAGATGACAGAGACAGAATTATGTTTTATATAAATGTTGAGTGTTAAACGCATGTAGTAATTTGTGGTGTAAGCTGGTTTTAGGCACCTGTCCCAATTTCGTCGAATAGGCAGCCAGAAGCGAGTAGAGCTAGCAACTAAAAACGAGTTTTTTGTTCGATAGTTCTCATCGTCGGTCTGGACAGTCAGCGATCAACTGTTAATAATATTATGCATCTCTTTTACTGACACGGGACCTACAATCTTTTGTACGTTTCATGAGCGACAAAGTAGTCGGTAGCTAGTCGCTTCCTCGTCAGGCGACACAGGTGCTAATGTCGTGTTGTGCGCAGACGTACAAGGAGCACCTGGAGGGCCAGAAGCACAAGAAGAAGGAGGCGGCCGTGAAGCTGGCGGCGGCGGGCGCGCACGCGGCGGCCGGGCGCGGCGCGGGCGGCGGCGCGCTGCGCTGCGAGCTGTGTGACGTCACCTGCACCGGCGCCGACGCCTACGCGGCGCACGTGCGCGGCATCAAGCACCAGAAGGTCGTGAAGCTGCACACCATGCTGGGCAAGCCCATCCCCTCCACCGAGCCCACCAAGCTCGGCCAAGGTGAGCCGGCGTGTGCTCCCGGCCGCGTCCTCACCGAAACGCGCGGGAGATGATCGCTTTTGGTGAGGACGCGGGGTACCACATCACGTGAACACGTTGACGCATGTAGAACATAAAGTAATACAAAGGATTTTTGGTGCGTGAACAAAATCGGAACTCATGCCGCTATCTTTGTTTTTCGATACAGTTTCCGTGACAATTTCACAAATGGTTACCAACAACGCATACCTGTCAGTGTAATTCAGGTGCCATCAAATCCTTGTAGCACTTTAATAGAGCACGATTTCCACTAGCATGTTGATGTCCTCAACCAACTTACAATACAATCAAGTTAGGCTTCCTACTTTTCCCTACTAACACTTTGAATGACAACTTTATGAAAATCAACTTATACAAGAAAATGGACATTGTGCATAATAATTGTGATGTGGCAAAGTGGGTTCTCAATTATTAAGATATTTTTAAACTACTTAACTGTTTCTTCAATACAATATTTTTACCTCCAACCCACTCTGCTCCATGTTGTGCAGTTTACAGTTGCCCCTTGTTAGATGCTTGTTTCAATTTTTTTTTTTTAATAATGCCTAACTTTCCTTTCCTTCTTATTATTTATATTAAAATATCTAACACCTGTTGTGCAGTAAAATATTTTCCACTCACTAAGTTTGAGTTTCCTTGTTTTGACCCAGGGCAAATGACGTGAACATAATTACGTTTTAACCCGGGGCAAATGACGTGAACATAATCACGCCGACGATGACACCGGGTCATCATGATTCATGAGTATCTAGTAGTAATTGTCATGAAATTTAAGAAGTTGTCTAAATTTTAATAATTATTTATTATACAAGAGATTTTTGCATATAAATTATGTACTTGTAGTAAAAAAAAAAATAAGTCCAAATCCTAATTATTATTATAAACGCGAAAGTAAGTTTATTTGTTTGTTACCTTTTCACACCTAAATTACTGAACCAATCATCTTGAAATTTTGCATATACGTTGTCAGGTGTACAGAAACGGACATAGGGGTATCTTTCATCCTGAAAAAAGTGCTGTTCCCGAGGAAAACAACAATAACGTTATTATGAGAATAAATGGCGCCACGTGTCTTTCGAACGGGTTCGACACTTCTGCGGGTGAAACCGCGGGGCGCTGCTAGTATTTTATAAATCAAACTTTTACTAGCTTTCTTAGTAGTGTATGCAAAATCACCCCTGAAAATATAACATTAAGTAATGTGTTTTTTAATTTTTGGTATAATAATCTAAGTAATAAAAAGAATCAATAATCGTACATACTAAAATAGAGAACAAACTTCTTATCATAATAATAGCAACAAATCCGTCTTCTAGTTCCTCATTCAGAGACATAGAACTACTGCTATTATTGCAATACGGAATCAAATGATCTGGCACATGTAAATCTAGCATGCATTACAAGTATTAAATGCCTTCTTATCCTTTTGAGACAGTCATATATGACATCTGTGAGTTCCTGGAAACTTCGGGGGACCTCCACCGAAGCTTCCTGGGTGGGGTCACCCGCAATATCTGTGATTCTTTCGCGCAACTGTCGAAATAGCATTTGACCCTTATTCGTCAGATCCCGACTCTTCTAACACCGCAAATATTTTCTCAGGGTGGTTTCTCAGTGCTATATTTGCCAAAAAACTTAAAAAAGAACAAGGTGAATTGACAACAAATACTAAAAGACCTAATAAAAGTATTCACAAAAATACTACGCCAGAGCGGTGACGCTGGGTCATATTTACCCATTTTGAGTTGATGCACGTATATCTCACTGTGTATGCGGCGTTGCACTTAGTACAGCCGCGGTTCGGTTAGAGGGATCTCCACAACACACAAACGCTAAAATTGCACGATCGGCGTAAAAAAGAATAATGACAGATTTAAGTCTCCTCGGGTCAGTATGACCCAGCGTCATTGGCGCCGGGTTAATAAAAAAGAATAATGACAGATTTAAGTCTCCTCGGGTCAGTATGACCCAGCGTCATTGGCGCCGGGTTAATAAAAAAGAATAATGACAGATTTAAGTCTCCTCGGGTCAGTATGACCCAGCGTCATTGGCGCCGGGTTAATAAAAAAGCAAAGTTAGAGAAGACATTTTAAATAACTGATCCAACTTCTTTACTTGTGTGTGTAATTGATTCACAATTTTGTATAGATAATTATTTATGTTTGAATGTAAAATACTTATTAGATGAAACAGAATTGTTTGCATCATTATTATATACATTTCCCAGTACAAGTAGATGGAATCTTTTCTCCCTATTTTAGTGTAATAATCAACTTTCAGTCAGTTGAAGTTGCCTCAGCTGTTGTAGAAACGTTAAATGTTGTATATCAGATATGCTCTCCAAGTACTTCGTCAGTCGTACGGAGAACATATTTGCCGATGCCCCGCATCTGTGCTGACACCCGCATCGCCACAACGCCATATCTGTATAAAAGCGCGCGTCTAGTTGGCAGTTAGTATTGCAAATAGTCAAATTTTCTCAGCGTTAACCATTTTGGCACCCAGTACAGATATGTGGAGTGTGTTATATGGGCCTTTTTTATAACAGTAAAAAGTTTATTGAACAAAACAACAAGACAAAACCAAAAATAGAATGATTATTAAAAATACATGTAGAAAAGGCCCAAAAAGATCCTTGTCAAAACAAATACAATAAAAAATCAGCAATCAAAACTCTTGGCCATCAAGTAACAAGAGAAAATTTGACTTTTCCGATCTATCAGCCAAAAAGACGGTGGCGGGGACGCCGAAGATCGCATTCGTAGCGTCCGGCGGGCTCAGTACCGTCGCGGGTACATCAACCAAAGACCCAAATCCTACCCAAGGAGAGAAAGACAAGGATGGCGAGGACAAGGACGAGGACGGCGACAACGAGCCCGAGGTGCAGCCCGTGGGACAGGACTACATCGAGGAGATCCGCGGCGACGACGGCAAGGCGCTCAGCTTCAACTGCAAGCTGTGCGACTGCAAGTTCAACGACCCCAACGCCAAGGAGATGCACATGAAGGGCCGTCGCCACCGCCTGCAGTACAAGAAGAAGGTACGTCACTTAGTAGCACTGTTGGTTAGCTATGTCGCGAGGGCCGCGTCGAACTTTCGTAAATGTGAAACTGGGTGCGTAAGTAATATCATAACAGCTCGTATTCACGTCTGTAATCCCTGAAGGGTTAGGCAAGGTGTATAGTACATCCACATTTCTCTGGCTTCATGTTTCGTTCTCAAAATTACGCAGAGTCGCTAGCTAACATAACGGGTGAGCTAATGCGACGCGCTGTCCATTAAGGTCAGATCTAATGTTTTATTATCCAATGATTACTTAGTAAAAGGTTTGAGGTGCGCGTGAGCCTGGCGGTCGCTCGCGATCGCCAAGAGATCCGCGCGTCAAATGATTACAACTTTCTAATGAGGATAATGGTCCCTTTACTACCACCATAACAAGCATCAAATATTCAGTGCAATAACAGCAACCCATCGTTGCCGCGCAGGTACAACCGGACCTAGAGGTGAAGGTGAAGCCGTCGATGCACCAGCGCAAGCTAGCTGAAGCCAAGGCGCAGCGTATGATGGTACGTGACGAGATGTGGGCGCGACGACGCATGCATGACGTACGTATACATACGTTGATGTGCTTATACAATGCTACTAAGATCTTAGGCGCGTCGTCAACATCGAAACTAATACTGCCATCTTACTTATTCAGTATAATTTCACAAAATATCAACAGAGTCGAATGTCATTCATGCGCCAAACGATCCTTGTAGCACTGTACTTGTTATACGTCTATTGGCGACGAACTACAGTTCTTGCCTAAAACATTAAAACTGAACTGTACTTCGACCGTGAAACCCTACTTACAGTATCCATCGAGCGCTTTAGAAAGCGACTGTTACTCGAGTGTGAGAGACAGACGACGCTGCACAAAACAGAACTTTTTGTCTTTTTAGGGTTGGGTACTATGCTTAGTTTTGTGCATGCATGTTTTGGTGGGTACACATAATTATGTGAAATATAACATGAAATGAAACACGTTAAAACAAAATGAAAAAAATATAAATAAATATATGCAATGTCACATGAAATGTAACACCAACTAGGCGAATTTAGGTAATAAGTAATACGTGCTGGTGTCCGCAACTCCACGTCAATGCGCGTGTTTTGCGTACGGAAAAAGGCGAATTTATTTCAAGATGTCATGTTGCATTGCATATATTTAGACTGCATGTTCATTTCAACATAATATGTTACACCTCGTGTTTTCATATATGTGTACCAACCATTAGCTTTGATGAAGTGGCTGCAGTCTGTGTGGTGTGATATATTGCATGTTCAGTGTTTTTTTTAAATACAATAGACGCTTGGCTGTCGCGAAAATGTTGCTTGAGATTGTTGTAAGAGAAATGATTGAGTTAGGAGTAATGATTATATTGTTGTTCCGCAGGGCATGGAGGAGGACGAGCGCATGTACTGGGAGGGCGGCATGGAGCCGTGGTGGGGCCGCGGGCCCGTGCCGCCGCCCATGCACCATCACCATCACGTCAGTATACTGCACAAGTCATAAGCAGCCTATAATGTTCCCACTGCTGGGACACAGGCCTCCTCTCTGTGTCATGTCCCATTTGTGGACAGACTGTCTCTTACTTTCTGTGGTGTTATCAGTGGTACACTTTATTGTGACGAGTCTCAATAGTTCATAATAGATAATCGTCATAGATAATTAATTGTTATACAAGGTCAAATTAAATTATCTGACCAACAACTTCACGTGTGTAGTGTATAACGATATGTATTGGCGATAAAACAAAAAGAAAAAAAAAAAAAGATTGTAAATTCGTAATTAGAGTTTAAGAAATATTTTTTGTGTTTTATCGTTAACTAGCTTATGCCCGCGACTTCGTTCGCGTGAAATTTCACCCTCTTAGGGGTGGAATTTCGAAAAACCCTTTCTTAGTGGATACCTACTCTTCACAAAGAACACACCCTCCAAATTTCATGTCTCTAGGACCAGCGGTTTGGGCTGTGTGTTGATATATCAACAATCAGTCAGTCAGTCAGTTTACCATTTTATATATATAGATAGATTAAAATAGAATCCTGCCTAGTAAGTACAGAAGTGTGACCAGTTGTGCTTGCGCGCAGGGCATGGGCATGCCGTACGGGCCGGTGGGGCGGCGGCCGGAGACGTCGGACGACCGCCACGTGCTGGCCAAGCACGCGGACATCTACCCGCCCGACGCGCAGCTGCAGGACATCCAGCGCGCCGTGTCGCACACCGAGCGCGCGCTCAAGGCGCTGTCCGACGCGCTCGCCGACCAGGCCAAGCCTAAGGTATACACCTAATAACGAGCCACTCATAAAATAAACTACGAAACTACAAAAAAAAAACTTGCCCATTCTTCTCTATACGAAACTACCTTTTCGAAGGGTATAGGTGCCCCTTCCCTAAATACTTGTTTATGCTTTTTATGTAGTACACAAATTAATCTTTAATTTTCTCTTCTACAGGGAGCAGGCAAAGCTGCGAAAGCTGATGACCAGAAGGGCGACAAACCCGAAGGAAAGGAGGATGGTCGTGATAATCAATTGTGAGTAAATGTTCTATTCTATTTACCTTTGTGTTCATTTATTTTGCTCTCATTCTTATTTTAGTTATACTGCACGTATCAGTTCACAATTGGCACATTTTTTGTTTTGTAATATTTTTTTGTTTGCACTTTGGTTATGTTTGCGCACACTTTTGTACAGTTGTAATCGGAGGTTGAATAGAAATCAAATAAAGGATGAACCAATGGAGGTTGACCAGGATACTTTGTAAGTTACTAGATGCATCAAAACTGACGTAGAGTCATAGACAATCGTAATTAGTTCAGTGTAGTTTGTGTGGATAGGCTGCAGTCAAACGTGCAATACGAGGGTGACACTGAAAGTTCTTAGAAAATCAAAAACTGAACCAACTAGTAAGTTATTAGTTTTATTATATACTAGCTTCTGCCCGCGACTTCGTCCGCGTGAAATTTCTTGTACCCCCACCCCGTCGCAACACTTCGTATTCGCTTAGCGTTCATTCTGACTTTTTTTTCTTTTTACTCGGCTCCTAAGGGTCATAGCGTGATATTAAATAGCCTATAGCCTTCCTCAAGAATTGAGCTATCAAATGCAAAAAGATTTTTCAAATCTGACCTGTAGTTCCAGAGATTATCGCGTTCAAACAAACTCTTCAGTTTTAATATTAGTATATACTAGCTTCTGCCCGCGACTTCGTCCGCGTGAAATTTCTTGTTCCCCCACCCCGTCGCAACAGTACGTATTCGCTTAGCGTTCATTCTGACTTTTTTTCTTTTTGCTCGGCTCCTAAGGGTCATAGCGTGATATTAAATAGCCTATAGCCTTCCTCAAGAATTGGGCTATAAAATGCAAAAAGATTTTTTCAAATCTGACCTTTAGTTCCAAAGATTATCGCGTTCAAACAAACAAACTCTTCAGCTTTATTATTAGTAGTATATATTCAGCTTTATTATTAGTATATAGATACTCTTCAAAGATCTTATACTTACAATCATCAACAAATATATTTCGAAAAAGATTATTACTTACAGGATTTTATGTTGATAAAAAACTCTATGGCCCATAACTCCTTAATAGGTACCAACTCTTAACATCTTACACACGTGATAACTTTTAAACGAAATATCCGATTGAGATGAAACAAAAAGTATTTTACTTCTTCATAAATACTCTTGATAACATAATGCTTAATTTCGATAAAGATTAATATTACGATACATATTTAACGTAGTATTTTTTTCTTCAGACGATTTAATAATTATTTTGAACACAAAATCGGTTATTGTGATTAAACCATGATAGCTAGATATTATGTTCTCACGGACTTTTTTGTAGGTCTTAATGGGCTCTACAAACCCGTAGTACATCATTTTGTTCTATTGTCAATAGTATTTGCAGCGCACGCAAAAATAGATTTTCGATTTTACACCTTGTGTTACAAAATAGCAATTTTATTACGGATCCCTAATTTTGAAAAAAAAAAAAATATATCCTATAGCCTTCCTCGATAAATGGACTACCCAACACTAAAATAATCATTCAAATCGGACCAGTAGTTCCAGAGATTAGCGCGTTCAAACAAACAAACAAACTCTGCAGCTTTATAATATTAGTATAGATTTTCAAAATAGTGTCCATTTACATAAATACATCGCTGCATCCGATGGAACCACTGAGAAAAGCACTTTGCCCACTCGTCCTTAGGGGTCTCTTCGACAGCATTTTGAAACGCAGCCACTGCTTCCTCGGCGTCCATAAAACGTTTTCCTCGAAGTTTTTCTTTTATTTTCGGAAATAAATAAAAATCGCAGAGTTCGTGGTGGGGGCTATAGGGCGGTGACCCAGTAATTCCACGTCTGACGTCGCCGAGAGTCGATTGTTTGCTTGGCGGTGTGCGACAAGGCGTTATCGTGGTGAAGGAAGATCCTACTGCGATGTCGTTTCTCCCGAACTTTTTCCAAGACAAGTGGCAAACAATTGTTAGTGTACCACTCTGCAGTAACTGTTTTTCGATCCTCTAAAACAATTGTTGCGTAATGACCTGTCCTTCCGAAGAACGAGGCCACCATCTTTTTTCCCACGCTTCGACCTCTCTTCACTTTAGTTGGCAACTCCTCGGAATTAAACACCCAGACAGCAGACTGTATCTTAGTTTCAGGATCATAACAATAAATCCAACCTTCGTCACCCGTAAGTATGTCGAACACAGCATTTGAGTCACCTCCGTTAAATCTTTGAACCATTTCACGACACCAATCAACACGACGGAGTTTTTGGGCCAAATTATGGGGTATCCACCGGGCACAAAGCTTCCTGACCGCTAAATGTTCATGGAGGATTTTGTGCACTTGACTCTTACCGATGCCTAAGCTTGTCCGAATTTGCTGATAAGTCACTCTTTTGTCAGTCTCTGTCATACGCCGCACAACACTGATGTTATCTTCAGTCGTCGCCGTAGAAGGCCGTCCCTCACACAGATCATCGGTGAGATTAGTGCGAGCACGTTTAAACTCATGAAACCAGTTGTAAACAGTGGCACGAGATGGGACTTCACATCGTGAAAGGCCAATCAAAGTCTATCATAACGTCTTTCTTGTTGACTTAGGCCCGTATTAATAAACGTTCCTCAAAGACGTACTTAAGTGCGATATCATTTGATACGCCATTATTACGATATCAGCATCTCAAGATCATTGCTAATTAATAAACACATGAAAACAGTATCTCAGTTATCAAGCTCAGCTCCTCAAGACGCTGTACTTGAGGGCTTGATCTGGTGAACGTTTACGTCACATTGACCGAAGTTTAGAATATCATTCATCACATTTCGTTCTTGTATGTCGTAAGATTTATTGAAATACTTTTATTTTGTAAAAAAATTAATGAATAGCGCTGTATCACGTTATAAAGATATTTTCTACTCAAGAAAGCCATAACCGTATAGTTCGGAAGCGCCCCGAACACACAAACCTCCGCCGGCTCGGTACAGGGTCCCATCGTACCCAAGAATGACGACATACGACACCCTTATTTGATTATGTAAATATTTATTATGCTACCCATCAAATCTTATGAATGTGCGTTAATTAGGAGAGCTGGATAAAAACCTCACAATATGTTCATCTTTATCGCACAAGTTTATTCATTTACCTTGAATAAATTCAAGTTCGTAAATACATACGATACTCGCCATTTTGATGAGTGGTGGTCGAGGCTAAAAAACATAAAAATTGGGGATTTTGAACATCCTAACTCCACCTCAGGGGCTGTGAATAATACATCATTTAATTTTTTGACGAATTTATCCTAGTTTAAGGTAAATAAGCAGTGGTAATGAAGTTTTTGGCTATCTAATGTCGAAGTTTCGCGCCAATCGTGCGTGTTTACTACATTTTTACTTTTCACATAAGTACACAGTTATAGATAAGATTTAAAGTGTGGCAAATATTATTGAAAATATTGTGAACAACACAAAATGCCCAGGTCTTAACGTAATATTTAAACACAGGTCCAATAGCACGTATTAATTATTACCACTACTCAATTTGTGTTCAAAATCGCCGACCATTATTGTTTTTTTTATTGCAATGATGTGCGAAAGCGATTATTCCAAACGATTATTTTTTTAAATTTCGATTGATAAATATGACGAATGTAATCGATACTTGGAAATTAAATAAAATTATTTTAAGCAGTAAATACAATAAGCATTGTTTATAATAATTAATTAAGCTTTTCAATAGTCATTTCAATAGTTTTTTGGATATTTTAGTGAAACAGAGTCAATAACAGACAGGCCATAGGTACCTACCTCATTTATTGAATTTCGCGCCGAAATGTTTCTATATTTGAATTTATATTCGGAATGCCACGCTGTTTAAAATTATTTTAATTTATTGGACAACTATTATTTATTGTGGATTTTTTTTTATACTTTCTAATAGTTTTCTACAGAATTCCCAGTATATTTTTTATTTTAGGTAGGCTTAGTAAAATTTTGTTTGAGAATGATGATAAATTAATTCTATATTGGGTATTCTGCAAACACTTTCAATACTTTTTGTTAGATAAAAGAGTTTTTATTCAGTTTCTATTATTTTTTTTTTATTTTTTTTTTGCCAATATCGATTAAGCTGTATGCAAGTTTTGAATCGAAATAAGAAAGTTGGGTGGACGATCAGCACTAAAAAGTATCACGTCGCAACACAATTTTTAGTAATTTTTATCAAGATTTTTGATCGTGTTTTTTTATGTAGTTTATGTATGAAAAATGGTAAAAGTAAGAATGCAGACAGAATGATAATATCTTTATTTTTTCCTTTTGCATATTTTCAGCAAGAAAGTAGATTGTTTAACTTGCATATTTTCACTGAATTGAATTTGTCTACCTACTTTTCGGATAGGTGTGTCGTAATACCAATTTTATACAACTTTCGCATTAGACTAACGCATTTTGACAGATATTTGGTAAATGATATCGCAAAGACCATAAAATACACACACACAGAACTCTATTTCATCATAATAATTAATTTCATCCAAAATATTTTCAAACTCCGTGTTTCGTGGTACTAATCACGACCTCAAGTCACGGACCGCCTACACTCAGGTTTGAGCATATTGAGTACACGCACCTATTGTATACTTAAGTGTCGAGTTTGATTTATTAATCAGTCCATCACTCGGCTGATATCGTAAACCCAAACCGTAGCTTGAATACGTCAATTATTATGTTTATTAATACGTTCATGACCTCAAGATCGATATCAAGTGGGAGCTCTTGGGCTGAGTGACGTTTATTAATACGGGCCTTAAATGACATCGAAAGTCATAAAAAAAGCATTGTACGAAAATTTTCTCGCGTTAAATTCATGCTGACGTGACACAGACAATTTTCAATTTTCCGCCAAATTCGTAAACAAATGACAAAATAATAAATAAAATACATACACAATAATATTGGCAAAGAGTAACTTATTTTTTTATTATAACGTTTACAAGTGGACAGTTCTAAAAACTTTCAGTGTCGCCCTCATAAGGGAAGGACGTTAGACTTTTAATTTTAGTAGTTATATGTTGTAGTCATCATCTGTCTAGCCTTTACCCAACTATGTTAGGGTCGGCTTCCAGTCTAACTGGATGCAGCTGAATACCAGTATTTTACATGGAGCGACTGCCTATCTGACCTTCACAACCCAGTTACTGGGTAATACGATACCCCTTGGTAAGACTGGTTGTTAGACTTTCGAGTTTCTGACTACCCGTAACCGCAAATGACAGCCGGAACCAACGGGCTTTCCGAGGCACAGAGGAGGTCTCTGTATGTAAAGATGATCACCCATCCACAGACCAACCGCGGTAAGCGTAGCTTAACCTGATCGATCGACTAATGCGGCTGTTATTATTTAGCCACGGCTCCCCCAGTACATGTAGAAGTAGTAGTAGTTACATGTTGTAGTATAGGTAGTAATTTCTAAATTTCAAAGTTATGTAACTTTGAAACTCGGAAATTACTTTTAGTTAGCTTTATTGAAAACAAGCACGATAGCGACCCCCAATTGCGCAGCTAATTATTCTCAGCAATGATCGCGCTCGCTATTCGCAGGTTCTCGTTCGCGGCAGAGGGCGAGGCCACGGACGCGCCGCCCGTGCGCGCGCTGAAGGGCGTCATGCGCGTGGGGCTGCTGGCCAAGGGGCTGCTGCTGCGCGGCGACCGCGCCGTGCGCCTCGTGGTGCTGTGCCACGACCGCCCCACCGTCACGCTGCTCAAGCGCGTGGCGCAGGAGCTGCCCGCGCACCTCGCCAGGGTGAAGGTGAGTTGTTGCCGGGCGCATGCGCGTGGGGCTGCTGGCCAAGGGGCTGCTGCTGCGCGGCGACCGCGCCGTGCGCCTCGTGGTGCTGTGCCACGACCGCCCCACCGTCACGCTGCTCAAGCGCGTGGCGCAGGAGCTGCCCGCGCACCTCGCCAGGGTGAAGGTGAGGCCTGCCAGTCTGCACTCCCCGTAACTTCCAGCTCCTTCGATCCAGAGCTAATGTGGACCGCTACGTATTTGTTTTGCTCCAGCTGGTCCAGTCATCTGTTTTTCACTAACGGTGAATTTTGCAAGTGGAACTGAACACGATTAGCACATTTATTTCGCAGTCTGGAGCTGTCAGTTTCATTCGTGGAATTCGCAATACAGTACAAAACGGTTGCTTTCAAATAAATGGCAAAAACGGGCGCGTGCACACGATGACATGTACACCCAGAAACTACGTTAATTTAATGCAAGTCGTGAGTGCGCTCGGGCTTTGGAAAAAAAAATATATCGCGCGGTCGGTTGTCGCGCCGACCCCGAACAATTGTGTCACGGGCAGGAGAATAATGACGCTACTGTCCGCAGGGCGGCGAGGAGGCCAAGTACAAGGTGGAGCTGCTGGCGGCCGAGGGCGCGGTGAGCGTGGCGGACGGCTCCGTGACGGTGCTGGTGAGCCTGACGTCGGCCGTCATGCGCGAGCCCGCAGGTCAGTGCGTCTCCAGGCCGCTCAGCGATGTTCGACGCCGCCAATTTCACACACACACCTCTGTACTATCACTTCTGATCGCTCCTGGCTCTTTATTACATGTTCTAGACAAAACTTAGCGCGCTGACGATACTAAGACGGACGAGTGGAAATTGGTAGTCGAAATCGTCACTTTATACTCCACCGAACGGAGGATCGATCAGCTCAGAACAAACTATCTAGAAATCTAGATTATGGTATCATATATTTTATATTCTTTGTATATGTATTTTTACTAAGTATTTTTGTTTTACATCTCTGTGTGATGAAAAAAGATAATTTGTTCAAAGTTTACCGCCCGGCGCCTGTCGCGTCGGGCACTGTGTTGAATGCTTATTTTTAGGTGTGAGTAGGTAAGATGCGGCGAGAAGAAAGGATTTTTGATCATCTTTTTCGATATATCCCGTGCGTTGACTCCGCACTGGTATATCACTCTACTGAAACGGAGCAAACATTTCCTTGTATATCTATTCTTATATATTTATTATTTTCTTTATTTACGATTCTATATCATACCCAATTGATTTATTAGGCCTTAATGTTGTGAAGCTCATCCTTTGCTAATTAAAATAACTTGACACGTTTTGTACGATCCGTAGATTCTCCGTACCGTCTGTTACGATAATTTACCGATCAGCGCACGACGCATGTCTGTATGTTCGCCGCTACGTCGGGACGCGACTCGCTGTCGCCCAAGTTCTCACCCGTGCGTAGCGCGCGAGGTCCCGATACTGTACTGTTAGGGCTACTCATGTTTGCCCCGTTTTTGTCGATGTTTTGATGGTCAAACACCCTTTGTGTTGTTGTCGCTAGACGGTGGCGACATAAAGCGAGACGACAAGGATGTGCTACCGCGGCAGAAGTGTTTGGACGCGTTGGCAGCCCTTCGGCACGCCAAGTGGTTCCAGGTACATCGCCAGACATTATAAACGTGTGCGCACTCCACCCGACACATACTCTTTAAGTCTAGACCCGACTAACTGACTCGAACTATCTTTGGTCCTTACTCCCGAGTCGCTATTTAATCCAGCTTTATACTTTTATAGTTTTCAATGCGGGAGTGCGCACGTATTTTTTAGTCACATGTTTATTTATTTTTTACCATCTAAAGTAGTAGTCTTTTGTGTTAAATTCGAGTCAATGTGAACTCCCATGAACATGTGGCTACAAGTGCTTGTAGTGTGTGCCCAAGCTGCGTTTCCCGGCACTCTGTAGCCGACATCGGGAGGGTTAGCGAACAGGAAACGCAGTTTCTGTGAAGTGTCCACTCGCGCGGCGGCGGCGGGCGATGGCCCGTCGGCGCGGCGCGGGCTCAGTGTGCGGTGTGTGCAGGCTAGGGCGGCCACGCTGCAGTCGTGCGTCATCATCATCCGCGTCATGCGCGACCTGTGCCGCCGCATCCCCAACTGGACGCCGCTCAACCCATACGTGAGTATCTATAGCCTAACCATATGTGTCTGCCATACGTATAGTTTCCAGTTTACAAACTTATTCAATTGTTATATTTTGCAATTAGTTTATTAATTAGTTTCACTTTTGAAGGTTTTAGAAATTAAAAAGATAAATGATGAATTACCCACATTCGTACCATAACAATCATACCAATACAGTAACAGCAATAACATTGTAAAAGCCGTACATTGCATTGGAAAAGGTCACTTTTAGGGCAATTTGGACATGATGAGACTTGATGACGAGACGTAAAAAGCTCAAAATGTGCGATGAGCTAGCGACAGTGTAGAGTTATTCGACGCTCCGCAAAGTTCACCGCCGGTTGAGCACTTCATGACGATATGGCACTCTGATCCTAACACGAATCATACAAAAATGACAAATGGCTGATAGACGCCCGAGCGTAGTCGCGCACATTTGGCTCGATGAAATTTTGCCTGTAGTTCACGTCGAAGCTAACAAACAAGCATGCGTGTACTACGTGTAGCACTCGTATGTTCTACGTGAACTCTCACTTGTGGCGCGACGCAGTTCGGCGATGTTTATCTATGTTATAACTGGTGTAAAAAAAGCTTAAAAAAGCCAGGAGTCGCTTATTCTCCTCGTCATTGTCATATTTGGTTCTGGTCCATACCTAGGACCCTTGTGGTTACGGACATAAAAGTCGTAAGTTCCTACTTTTTTTCGAGAAAACAAGTTCTAAATAATAATAATCGTTTATTTATAAAAAGGGGATACATTTCAATGAATAAAATGTTATAAATAAATGTAATGTAATGTGAATGTTATAAATAAGGACCGGATTAGGACGAAATGCATATGCATTTTCTTATGTAGTCCCTTTTCAGCGGAAGTTGCATGTTCCAGAAAAAAAAAAGAAACATAATTACGCTCGATCTCGCTCGTCATCTGTCCAGTCACACATTTCAATGAATAAAATGTTATAAATAAATGTAATGTGAATGTTATAAATAAGGACCGGATTAAGACGAAATGCATATACATTTTCTCTTTTCAGCGGTAGTTGCATGTTCCAGAAAAAAAAAAAAAAAACATAATTACGCTCGATCTCGCTCGTCATCTGTCCAGTCACACATATCAATGAATAAAATGTTATAAATAAATGTAATGTGAATGTTATAAATAAGGACCGGATTAAGACGAAATGCATATGCATTTTCTCTTTTCAGCGGTAGTTGCATGTTCCAGAAAAAAAAAAAAAAAAACATAATTACGCTCGATCTCGCTCGTCATCTGTCCAGTCACACATATCAATGAATAAAATGTTATAAATAAATGTAATGTGAATGTTATAAATAAGGACCGGATTAAGACGAAATGCATATGCATTTTCTCTTTTCAGAGGTAGTTGCATGTTCCAGAAAAAAAAAAAAAAACATAATTACGCTCGATCTCGCTCGTCATCTGTCCAGTCACCCCAGTATGCAGTAGACGTAGAACGGCCCTTTTCCGCTTACAAAAATTTATTACGCGATTGTAGACACAATTTATCTACAGAACATTTAGAACAGTACTTAGTCGTAGATATTTTTAAAGGTAAATTGTAAATTTCATTGTTACCTAAGTACTGTAAATAGATATTTTCGCAAATGCGATTATTATCGTAGAATAGCTAGTAGAAAACATTTAAAAATATTACTTATTTTTTTCCTGTTACATGAATGGGTAGTGGTAGACAGCGAAATTCAAATTGTCTTACGTTTTTTGCAATTTGCAGGTCAGTGTCAGATTGTATCTTGATCGAAATATGATTCGCGACAATAAAAGATACATACTTAGAGAATTATATTCATTAGAATAATTCATATATCTTTCTAAGTTACATTTCTACCACCAACCTCCAATCTCTTAAGGAAAAGTGCTTATGGTAGAAATCTAATTTAGAAAGATGTATTTAATGATTATAATTCTTTAAATATGTACCGGTTATTGTCGCGAATCATATTTTGATCAAGGTACAACCTGACACTGTCCTGCAAATTGCCAGAAACGTAAGAAAATTTGAATTTCGCCATCTACCACCCGTTCACCTTAAAGGCTATATTTTGGCCCTTTTTATGGATTTTCGTGCATATTTTAGCTTTTATTTGCATATTTGCATGCATATTTTGGGCCTTTTATGTTGCATATAGTCCGGTCTCTAGTTATAAATTACCTTAATACCTTTTACAACTCCTGTACCTTTGCATACAGCCATAAGCTCAATTTTTTGTTCGAGTTACATTGCGCGTTGCCGTAAACAGCAATTTTTCACAGTAAAAATAAAAGTTTCCACCAATACTTTTTGCTCAATGTTACTTAGTTTGATGTACAGAATGCGCAGATAACGGTTATGTGATTGGTATTTTTTGTGAATGTGAAGTGAATGAATATTAGGTGGTTTTCTCTGTCTCGTGCGTTAAGTTTTATATGTGTGCCAGGCCATGGAGCTGCTGGTGTCGGGCGTGATGCAGTCTGCGGGCGCCGCACTGTCGCCGGGCGAGGCGCTGCGCCGCGTCATGGAGGCGGCGGCGGGAGGTCTGCTGCTGGAGCACGGGCCCGGCCTGCGGGACCCCTGCGAGAAGGAGCTCGGCGTACGTACACACACACACTGTACTGTAGCACTAGTGAGGCGCGGCGCCGCGTCATGGAGGCGGCGGCGGGAGGTCTGCTGCTGGAGCACGGGCCCGGCCTGCGGGTTAATCTCTTAACTGTGTCATAAAACCGCGGCCAAGTCTACAAAGATTATTACTAACAAGGATACATACAGACAGTACACACATTGCAGTAAAATTATCGTTAGTTTGCAAAAAAAAAACACATCTTTACATAGTATAAAACAAAGTCGCTCCCGCTACCTTTAGATCTTTTAAACTACGCA
Organism: Oligia latruncula; assembly: GCA_948474745.1. NCBI lineage: Eukaryota > Metazoa > Arthropoda > Insecta > Lepidoptera > Noctuidae > Oligia > Oligia latruncula. The sequence continues at coordinate 1,217,598 of OX419699.1, forward strand.
ACGGATTCTAAAGCAGTTTTCAGCAATAGAGTGATACAAGAGGAAGGTTTATATGTATAATACATGCATATTATAGTAGAGAAAAGCCGAGAAATTCAAAGATATGTAATGTGATGTCGTAACAAACATATTTTTTTACCCTTACACTGCAAACGCTGGCTAAACCTTACCGAGATAGATCAAATTAATGTACTACGGAATTGTATATCTTATAAATATCGATAAAATAGTCCGCTATGGTATGTATTCATCTCCTAAGGATGAATAAATACGTTGTGCATTTCATGGAGATCAATATTATAATAATAAATATAATATTAATTGCCCTTTACAGCATATCATTAAAATGAATATATAGAAGATATCAGAGATTTAAAATGCGGGGGCAGAGTGGCTGGCGGGGTGGTACAAAGTTCGCCGGGTCAGCTAGTTTATAATAAAAGCTGAGTGTGTACATTATGCCAATACTGTTACGGTAATGACAGAGTAAAAGCCGTGCATTGCATCAGAAAATACCACTTTTAGGGCAATTTGGACATGATGAGACTTGATGACGAGTCGTAAAGAGCTCAAAATGTGCGATGAGCTAGCGACAGTGTTGAGTTATTCGACGCTCCGCAAAGTTCACCGTCGGTTGAGTACTTCATGACGATATGGCACTCTGATCCATGCAAACCAGCTGTGCTAAGTAGAAATTAGTCATCATTATTAACGGGGGCAATTTTTTTTTATTGTGTGTTACATTGTTCTACTTTTAATAGTGGTATTGATTATTTTTCAGGATGCTCTGGGTAACCTGCCACCCCAGAAACGTGAAGATCTGACTGCTTCTGCACAACAATTCCTTAGACAAATTGCCTTTAGGCAGATACATAAGGTAAGAACTAATATTTTTTAATAGTTAGTATGTTTATTTGTCTATTATAATGTTCACTTGACCATTTGAGAGATCTCACCAGCATTGTTTTTTTAAATTGGTTTGTCAAGTAACCAATTTTTCAAAGCCTTCTTTTTACCTTGATCCTTGCTTATCTGTCCTGCCCTTATTCCAGATTATTTATGTTTACCGGGCCATTCATTTTTCTTCTATACACCTTTCTTAGCCATCATACTTTTATCTTAGCTGTGTTATTTTTATCCGACAGCAAAGACAGGGTCATGTTCTCCATGTTTATTATACAGTGTATCTTTGTATTCTTTGTGCGTTTGGATTCTTTATATCCTCGAAGCATCTTACAGCTGGATGGATTTTATTTTAATAATATATGAGGTATCTATTGATTCGTCTGTGTCGGTCGCGCAATAGTTATAAGCTTGATTCCGTTTTTATAAATAAGACTGGAAACCAGTCTAATGCAGTTGAGTTGGTGGCAGTTATTTTAGATCCTTGTCAGATTTCATGCCACCAACTGCATCAGATTCCTTGAAAAGTGAGCTTGTTAGGGTTCGGTGCCAATGGGACCCTATAAATAAGGCTCTGCTGTCCGTCTGTCTGTCAAAGTATTTAAAAAACGTGTTAAATATTTCATGGTGGCATTTTTTTTTTCAATCCATTTATTTATTATGCTAATCTATTATATTGCGTTACATAGGTACTGGACATGGAGCCGCTTCCCAAGCTGAAGCACACGACGGGCGCGTGGAAGTTCCCGCGCAAGCGCAGGCGTTCCAACACAGACACAGAGACCGACACGCCTAATGGTACGTACACACATGATTTTACTTATCCTTTCGTTTGTTAGACAAGCTTATTAATTTCGGTAACAATAGAATGTCTTTTTAGTGACAGTTGACTTTATATACTGTTAGGTGTGTGTTTCACCGTCGACTACGAAAGGATTAGTTATCGATTAACCTTTTGACCGCCACAGACGTGTATAGACGTCAAACCAAAATGTGCACAGCATGCCACGGTTCGACTACATGACAGATTTTGACGCCGAGGGCACGTTTTTGATTTTTTGACGTGTGGCGGTCAATAGGTTAATTATTTATTTCCGTTTAAGAAACGAAGTTTTGTGCAAGTAAAAGAGATTTATATACAGTCAAATGGGGTGAATTGGGATGAAATTTGAAAAGGGATTTTTTTAACATTTAAATAATATAGTTTGTTTATATAAATTATATTATTTCAAATAATTCGCAAATACAAGAATATGTTATTTGTAGGAAATAAGAAAAGAAAGATCGATATAATGTTTAATGCCAAATACAAAAGAGAGCTGCAAAAGCTTGAGGACCAAAAAGTTAGTCCCTTTGAATTTTTGATAAACCTTAGCCATATCAAAAGGATATTAGGTGAATAAATGCAGGGAAATTTGTGCGCCTATTATCCTAATAATATTTAAGAGGCTACTAGCTTTTTAACCCAGATATTTTTTTAACAAATAAATTTAATGTAATTTACAAATGACTTTTACTTTCTATCATGAGTGTACACATTTTAAAAATGACTTTTTGCTAAATAGACGTTCTGCTATACAGGCCATCTGATAGTTGGACGTTTTGCTACATGGACATTTTGCTAACTAGACTTACTGCTCATTAGACGTTTTGCGCTGTTGGACATTTTGCTACTTAGACCTTCTGATCAGGAGGGGATAGTTTTAGGTATCTCGATATTCCCACGAGATTGAAACTTACGCGGGTGAAACCGCGGGGCGTTGTTAACAAAGTTTGTCTACTAGTTTGTTGGAGCGACGAGAGTTATCAAAGAAAAACTCGTTAAGCTAAGTTTGGCGGGAAGAATATTCGTTGTGCTCTAACTAGTTTCTTTGAGGCTAGATTTATTATATTTTTATAAATCGTCGGTAGTGCGACAGGCGTCTTATAGTGTGACGCGGATCTAAGTATTCGTGGCTGGCAACGTCCGTCCCTCGGGAAGGAAGACTTTATAATGTTATTAAAATGAATTAATAGCATGTATTTATGATGTATGTGTTATTTAGATTTGTGTCGCGCCGTAAAGTATCCGGGTGTAAAATTATAACAGGTCGGTTTAGGGAGGCGCGGGACAGTGCGGCGCACTAGTTTTATCACTATTTTGGACATGATGAGACTTGATGACGAGTCGTAAAGTGCCCGACGTGTGCGGTGAGCTAGCGACAGTGTCGAGTTATTCGACGCTCCGCAACGTTCACGCCGGTCGGACGCTTCATGACGATATGGCACTCTGATCCTGTTATAAATAGATTCAACATATTAAATACGTACAGCTGACCACTACGCGAACATAGAATATGAATATACATAGAACCATGTCGACTTAATGTTTTTAATGTTCTTTTCAGGCGAAGGCAAAGTGGTTAAAACTGAAGAAAAAATGGACGCGTCGGAAAACCCAGCCAAGAAGTAACGCTCGAACTTGCCGCGTCAGCTGCCGCAAACACCTCTCTCGCAGCCCAACCCCCCTCCTCCCCACCACAACTTCTCTTCCGCTCCCCACCCCAGCCCATATTCTCCACCCCACTCCCGCCCCCAACAAGCTCCCAGTAACCTACCATTCCAGCCTGTTTCCTAAAACCTTCCAATCGATACCTCTCATCCCATCAATCTAATCAACCCAAAATTGCACTCCACAGCTGCCCCTTTCCTCTTCAGAACCGATCTCCCTCTCGGGCATTGTCCCGCCCCCTGTCCCGGGGACCTCCGACAGTACTAGTGGGCAGCCCGCAACCGGACCCCTTCCCCTTCCCGCCGCCTGGCCCCTCGGCTGCCCGCCCGGCGCGACACTGCACCAGATTAAATGAAACCATTCTTAACAGAGCTGCGAGCGAGGAATGGCATCACAGTCCCGAAGCGTCTAGACTAGAGCGAGGCTCGTCACCCTTAGAGTCAGGACACATTGATCGACGGCGTTCGACGGTTTATCCATACAAAATAAGAGCAAAATATGGAACGACGTACCCATCCTTTCACGACGAACGCGTTCCGGCGGCGGACTGACACAAAAACGCGATCCGTAAGCGGTGGATCGGCATAATGCGTACTAGTGTGCTCCTTTTCAATCGACAAAGTGCGCAAGGCCGTCGATCAATGTGTCCTGACCCTTATTCTACATTAGTTCTTACGTGCAAATCTATCCGATATTTTGTATTATGTATCTGTGTATGAGTTACACAAAATTTATTTTTTTGGTCACGAACTTGTGGTCATGATCTGTCCAAAATATTCTAGTACACAAAAAATGCCGCGGTTTACAGTAGTGTTTAATATAGTTAGGTTTAGACTATTCTATATAATGTAAGTAGTGTTAGCGTACGCGAAGAGACAGGGATAGTCGGATTGACAACATACTGATCGCTGTGAAGGAATTGTCATAGAGATGATTGCGATTAGAGTAAATGGCTCTGCCTCGGACTCGCGATACTCGGGGATAATATTAGTAACATTACATGTTGGAGTTTCGCCTTCCTAACGTTAGCGACGAAGCGGTCGCCAGTCCGGGTTTACAGTATTTGACTTTATTCATATTTAGTTCCTCACCGGTCCAGCCTTGCTGGCACGGGTACGTTCTCCTGCGACGATGCAGTTTATTTTTAATATACGATTATCCTATATTTATTAGTTTGGTAAGGTGTATATTTTTCGTGTATGTATTTTTTTTTGTTCTGTCTCTAAAGACGGCGATATGTGAAAGTATACATAGTATTGTACCCAAGAATTGGTGTAAAGAATCTGCTTTAGTCCTGTCTTCATCAGAATCAGTTGTAATGTCGAGATATATGGCAGTAGTGCTGTCTAGTATCAAGTGGTACTTCGTTTTACTCGTACGTCAGGTAGGAACTAGTAGTCTCTGATGTAGGCATAAGGACAGTGTTATGACGTAAGCTAATGCATCTGTCGTTACATGTGATTTATACATTTTGTAAACAACGTTCACATTTCAATAACAAATGCCTTATTTACGCAAGATCTATGTTATATACGATTAAAGTTTGTTGCTATTCCGATAATAATGTTAGTTAGCAAAGATACACGAATCAGTGGCAAGGCACACAAAAGCAACATTTTACATACTACAATAACTGATGTCTAAATCTCATTGCACCATGTTATAATAAGATTTAAAATTCGGTGTGATGTATCTAATATATTGTTTATTTATAATAGGGTTATATGTTGTGACCCATTAAAACTTAGATAGATTTTAATAAATAATCCATTACGGACTAGATTCTGTGAAACCTTTTTTAGTTTATTCTTTAACTGTACTTTGGGAGATTAATGTCAATAAAGATAATAATGAAAGTTAATTGTTTTGAATTATTTTTTATCACATCTATTCAAAAGGAGCTGGTGCTATTCAAAAAGCTAGTGTATTCTTCGTAAACAGGGCCTAGAAAGTGATTTGAATTTGGAATGTGGAATTTGTGTTAGTAAAACTTCCAATCATCTAAGGCTCAACAACTCACACCAAAAGAGCGTCGAAGCGCAGCGCAGCTTCAGTGTCAAATAAATTTTAACTTTATTTTCATTACTATAATACTTATTATCGCACGAGAAACTCGAACGAGTCGCGCGGATGCCCGCGGCGCCGCGGGAATTCCGGCGAATAGCCGTGCGACTGCGCGAGAAGCCGCGGGAAGTCCCGAGAATGCTCGGAGAGCAGTCGCGAGCGGCCGCTGGCAATATCCCGCCCCTCGCGCCCGCTCCCCGCGCGCATCTGTTGCGCGTGAGCATTTGCATTCATTCCTTGCAGTGCAACGAATACAGAAGTGATGGAAATGGATGAAGAAAAGCTTATTTATTTGGTGCAAATGTACGACTGCATAAACAATATCATCAAATCAAGGCATTACAGCGATAAACACATGAAAAATAAAACGCTTGGCAAAAAGTGGGCGCTGAAATGAATATGTCTGGTATGTATTTGTTTAATTATTTTTATTTGCAAATCGATGCTTCCCACGCATAAGGTCGTAAGGCTAAAAAAACATTAATATCAGGAGAGCATTATTTTTATACGTCAACGTAAAAAAAATGCTCTCCTGACATTAATGATTTTTCATAGTTTTTCGTGTTTTTAAGGTCGTAAGGCTAAAAAACGTAAAAAAAAACTGCTCTCCTGATATTAAGGGGGAAGCGCTAAGGTGACCCGCGAAATTCAAATTTTCTTACGTTTTTTGCAATTTGCTGGTCAGTATTAAGTTGTACCAGGCCTCCGTCACTCCATGTACTTACGCGCTATAAGTGCCTACCGCCCAGCCGAGCGGTCTCGGTCCGCCGGCGGATCAAATTCAGTGCGGTTTTCGCAAGCGAAGCGCGCGCACGCCCTTCAATTTTAAGGCTAGGAACTCACGGAGCGATTTGCGCCCGCAACCGCCGCGGTCGTGGATCTGCGGTTTTATTTCAAAACTCACGAGACCGGTTATTCGCGCGGTTACGCGGCCGCCGCCTCCCTACCTCCGTACCGGCCGGCCGGCCGTACCTCCCGCCGCGCCGCCCGCCGGCCCCCGCGGTCGCCCGCCAACCGATCGCAACCGATCGCAAACCGCGCGGGCGCCACCCGCCGAGGCTGCGGGTAACCGCGGCCCGCGCGATTCTACTAGTTGCCCGCCGGTACAGCGGGAGCCGCATACAACCGCGAACACCGCGGGCGTAAAACGCGTCGTGAAATGTGCTTTAATTTTTTATATAAATATTTGCATTCTACAGAAGCTGCGGGCCCGCAACCGCAGCGGACGCGGGCGAAAATCGCTCCGTGAGTTCCTAGCCTTATAGTGCTGTTCGTTCGTACGCGTATTACGATGCCGTGTGGTGCCTTATGTGCAGTAGATGGGTGCAAATCAAGTAAAAGAAGGGGTAACATCTAACATTTTTCCATTTACATGTCAATGAAGATGTCATGTAAAAAAAATGTCAAGATTTCATAAAATAGTCATTCTTGGGGATTACATGGTCTTAGAGAGTTGTGTTGATGACTTTAATGATTATAATTCTGTAAATACATATTTGTTACGGCCGCGAATCATATTTTAATCAACGTACAACTTAATACTGACCAGCAAATTGCAAAAAACCTAAAAAAAAATGAATTTCGCGGGCTGCCCTGGCGCTTTCGCCTTAATGTTTTTTAGCATCGAAATTAAAAATATTAAAATAAATCATTTTTTTGTGTGCGTTACCCCAGCCAGATATTGTCGAAAATCGTCATCTAAGTGCAACATTGACATATATATTACTAGCGTAAGGACCGGGCTAACGGCGTGACTAAATGGCACCAGCGCGCTGGCCCTAAAATGACGGTTTTAGGGCCAACGCGACTCAGTTGACAGTGGTGCGGGCGTATCCTTACTTTTGAAATCATTGAAGTGCAATAGATAATTAGTTGCACAGCTTCTGTAAATGTTAAGCACATTTTTTAATTTGGTAAGGTGATAGTTTTTCAATTATTTGATAACAACAGTTCCGGCTGGAGTAACGTTACCGCAGCCAGATCTTTTGTTTTATAACGGGTATATTGAAATAAATGTTATCTAAATAATTAGATATCAATTTGAAATAAATGGTACAACTTAATTTGTATTTGCTATGGTTGCGAAGATATTTAAAATCCTGCTGCGGTAACGTTTGCACGATTGCTGCATCTTGGAATTGACTAGACGGATGATTATAATTTTGTTACAGGACATCTGCCTAATTAGTTAGGTATAATTTGTTACGGCGCAATAAAAGAAACCGCAATAATGCACCGTTTTGAAGTTATTTTAGTAAATAGAAATCTGCTTTGATAGGTCCTAGCACTTCCAATAAGCGCTCCAAAGACTAACTTGAAACGTTAATATAAGTAGGTAATTACTGGCGCCGATTCTGTGTTGTTCACAAACTAAACTAAATTTAAGTTCATGCATCTTCTTCTTTCTATTTCATTAAGAAAAGGACAAGATAAATATTAGTTTAGTCCTGTCAAATTAGTCAGCGCCTGACGTAAATTGACGTATTTTTAATAAGCAATTTTTTAATCTCGTCTAAATTGTCTATGGAGTATCTTAATTTGACAGTACTAAACTATTATTCATCTTCTGTCCTTTTCTTAATGAAATAGAAAGAAAAAGATGCATGAACTTAAATTTAGTTTAGTTTGTGAACAACAGAATCAGCGCCATTGTCTATAAATGATACTGAAGTTTCATTAGTATCCTATACGTAATTAAAAAGTTATAAAGAAAATTCAATTTGTTCCGGCCACGGCGCGCAGCAGTTATTTGACGACCGACTAACCGAGTTTCCTGTAGTAGTGGTAACTGAATCTTATAATATCAATAATTAGATATACAATTCAATTATAAACCTGTGAAGTTTCAGACTCGCAAATCTGAAAAAAATATTTATGCGCGTAACCCGACCAAATCTAGGATGTTATAAAAAAGCGGCCGCGCAATACATTATACCAACCTGAAGAAGACATTTACAATTAATGTTACCTTCAATCGCCTGAAACACAGGATAACCAATTTCCCACAAATCATGGGTGAACTCGACATAGATTTAAGAAAAACTGTATTAACGTTAGTCTTTATATTTTGAATAAATGTATTATTATTATTTCGAAGGCTGTAGATCATCAGGCAGCGGAGATACATTTGTCCAGCCAGCTTGAACTCAGGCTGGCTGGACATTAAGTTTTTATTGATTTCTCGTAAACCCTTACATGTGACGCCATAAATCAAACGTCATTACTGTCACACATTGCGTCACTAAATGTCGGTAAAGGAACCATTATTCGAAAACGCTCCCGTTGAGATTCGGAAGTGCCAACCAAAAGTTTTATACGTAAATTAGCTTCCGCCCGCGACTTCGTCCGCGTGAAATTTCACCATTCACCGCCTCTTAGGGGTGGAATTTCGAAAAATCCTTTCTTAGCGGATGCCCACGTCATAACATCTACCTGCATGCCAAATTTCAGCCCGATCCCTCCAGTGGTTTGGGCTGTGCGTTGATAGAGATCAGTATGTCAGTTTTATATATTTAGATTCAAGGTGGCTGAACACAGATTTTTGCATTTTTCTACTAAACCACTGCACGTATCACAAAACTTTTAACTCGATGCCTGTCACAAATTTATGTGACGCCCGTTGTTGATATGCAAAAAGTCGTCAAAACCACTTCCGTCACCGAGATTGAGAGACCAGCGTAAAAGTGGTTTTTCAAGCTGGCTGGACACGTTTTCGATCGACTATCTAAGATTATGTATCGTCACAAATTCTGAAATAAGGGTGTTTAGCCGTCACATAATTGCCCCATTGACCTAGTTAAATGCAAGCTATTTTGAAGATTTGTCCAGCCAGCCTGAGTCACATTCCTAAGAGGAGGAGGGTGTCACTGACTCTGGCAGAGCCACCATCAGGGATTTTAATTTTGATAACACAAAAAAAGTCGCTAATTAGTCGAAATTTGTCGCCAAATATCAGAAATTCAGAATTTGTCGGTCACTGGTACAAACATAGATTTATAAGAACCAGATTGAGTGTACCGTACAAAACGCAACGTTCAAATTGAATGCATTTTGTAATGCGCGTGTGCGTGCGGACCGCCCACCACAAGTGTATTATTATCGTTTCTGCGTTTGTGTGCGTGACATTTTCTAATACCAGCGCAAAATGATTACCCCAAAATATGGGAAAATTCGGGTAGTTTTCTTATTCATATTGACATAATGATAGGTAATTATGTAGTTAATATATGTGTACAAAATGAAACCCGCCTTTTACATTCATACCGAGTGCCTATTATGATAGTTTTTGGAGATTGTTATAATTTTATTTTATATACAATTTTATATATAATATACTATATTAGACTCAAAAACACCAATCAGCTACATAAAACATACACCGATAACGTAAATAAAATATCTTTCAAAATAGTTAACAAACAAATTTACATTTTCGCTAAAATAAATTCGCAATTTCTTATTAATTCTTATTGGAATCTTATTAGTTACTTATCCTATTTTGAACCTTCTGAAAAATAAAACTATTTATCAAATGTTTCATTTAATTTGTTTTCACCTATTGTGACAACCCTACCAAAAAAGGTAACAATATTACACGTTCTTAGTAAGCTTTCCCTCTGTACGGTTTATCTACTCATGTGGCCGGGACTTCGATTGAAACACGAAAATCGGTTACTGCGCATTCAAAGTCGACCGTCATGATGGTTCAACTTATTTGCCGCGTACTGTACTGCTTTGAGAGTTATCACTACACAAACATACGTACGTTAACGTAACAAACATACCTGAAATATTGTTTGTTGACTCAATAATATCGCAATATTTTAAGAGATGATAAAAGTATTTCATACCCTTGGCAACCATTGATATCATTTCTTTTTTTGACGTGACAACGTCTTAAATTAGGTTGCGGCTGGGAGTCACTTATGAAAAAGTGTAACGCTCGGTAACGTTACGATGAGTCACCGAACGAGAGAGAGGCCCGCCGAATGCCTTGCGTCTCTCTCCCACTCAACTATCATTCAATTCCTTGTTCCTATTGTGCAATTTAATTATATTCATATCAATAAATATTCTACCGAGAAAAAGACGTTGTCACGTAAAATCTTCGCCCGTAAAACCGACTTTACAGGCAACCATTTTTTTTTTGTTAATAATAATGTTGATTTCGTAACATTTTACAATATTAAAATATCGCAGCACAAAAAAGGGGTAAAAATATTTCACACTGTACCTTGGCAATACTCAAATATTATGGAGTCGTTTTGTTTTTATTTAGTTTTCGTAATATTTTCAAAGAAATTCATCATAAAATTGCAAACTTACATGTGAAAAGTAATGTTCGTATCCTTATCTTTTTTTGGAGTGTAGTTTTTACACGATTTCACCGCACAAACAGTCATTTTTTCAATATATTTAACAGCGTAGACGCGCTTTGAACGTCTGTCGCGTAATGGCGGCCTGTGGGCGGGGCTTACGAACGAAGACGCTATTTTGGTGTGTTTGAATTCGAAGCATTTGGACAGCGCGTACTAGGCATCTGGACGTTCTTATAAATCTATGGGTACAAAAGGTATAAGGGTTTTTAGCGATCTGGAGTCTCCCCAGCAGGGCTACATATCTCAAAAACTAAGGCACCTAGCGAAGATCGCCGATCGCCAAATATCAGAATTTGTCGGTCACTGGTTCAAAAGATATAAGGGTTTATAGGTGTAGGTATAGTCAAAGAGCTAGATCGAAGAGTTCACGAAAAAACTCATCGACTAGCTCTTGGACTACACCTTATCTCCTAAACACGTAAGTTAATTTATTAAGTTACTATAAAAAAAAAAATGTTTCCCTAGCGATTACTTTCACTGTATTGTATCCTATCTGTGAACAGTGTTGTGGGCTTCAATATTGTCTATGTTATTGTTTTGTGTAATTTTGGTTTCTGTTTTATATTGTAGCTGTTTGTTGTTCCTCTTGAATAAAAATAAACTAAGACCCGATTAAATCTGTGACTTGGCGACTGAATCCGACCGACCGGGATTAGTTGGTCTTCGAGAGTTGTGTTGATAACTTTAATGATTACAATTAAATAAATACATATTTGTTACGACCGCGAATCAAATTTTAATCAACGTACAACTTAATACTGACCAGCAAATTGCTAGAGATCGCCGCTGCCGATCGCCGCCATGAGGACACGGCGCGGCGGTGCTCTGCCCAAGCTGGGCAGATCTCCACCGTATTAGCGCTTCCCCCTCAATACTCTAATTGGGGTGTATGAGGTCTTGCGTTAATTATGTTACACGTTGTTGTATTAATAACATCCGAATTGAGAACCTCCTCCTTTTTTTAAGTCTGTTAAAAAGTAATATGCAAACATAAATAAATATTTATATTTTCTACTAAGTAATTTCGTGTTAGCTTAAAAGCTATGCGGAAAACAATATTTTTTTTACGAAAGCTAAAAGCTGTTTTAGCATTTTCAGCATGCCAATGCTTAGCAAGAATTGGGGGATTAGCTCCACTTAGGGTCACTCACTGGCTATACACCACAGTCATCCGACCAATCAATTTATAAAATTCGTATGTAACTCTGACAGCGCCTCAGTCCTCCAATAATAAAACACAATAATTTGGCAGTTGTATATATTTAACTATTACAGAATATTTCTTTACAATAATTTCTTTGTACAATATGGAGATAAAAATCTGCTTGTGTTCAATAAAAATAAAATGCAACACAAGACTAAAGTTGTCAAAAACGTGACAAAATATATATCTTTACAAAAAAAAGAGGCCGTTGAGAGGCAAAAATATATTACATGGTCATACTATACAGATAATTACAATAATACAATGTCGATACATATTTTACTAATTCATAATTAAACCAACAGTAAAACAAAGCTCAATATAGAAATGGGGGACAAACAATTTGCATTTTATTCCTTTGAACTACAAATAACAAGAGGGAAAATTAAGTACGTACATGATATAGGTACAGTAACTTTGAATTTCATAGGAACTTAATTTAAACTGATTTATACTAGGGCAAAGCGAAAATTTGGTTTGAACATACTGCCAAGGAGATCAAATACCATCTTAAAACTGAAAATTTCTATTAAATATATAAGAAACTGCCAATCCTTAAAAAATAGGATGTTAAATGGCAGTGATGGTTTTACAACAACGTTCCAGATATAGCCCGTAAGTATAACAGCATTGTGTGCCTTGTGTTGGCGTGGCTGGGAACCAAACATTAGCCGCGCCGGGAGAAATGCTTCAGCCTGAGAGGCAACCGAATGTTTATTGTCCAGTAAGTTACTGAAACCTCCGCGGTGTGGGACGTGACAAGTAGTGAGCTTCCGTCATCGGACAACAACGCTGGTTTCAATAAATCTTAGTTTTGTTGGAACATAATTCCTATATAAGACGACGAAGTTACAATACGACCGTTTTTTAGGAACCAAATGGTGACATGAGGCGAGTGTGAGTGAGAGAACATGCGCGAAAGTTCGCAAAGGCTATACTCAGGCCCGCCAAGTTACGTCGTCGGTCGTATTGTACAACTACGTCTTACAGAGTTTGGGGGAGGGGAGGGGGGGGGGGGGGGTACACTATCATAATTATATCTGTGTTATACAGACATTTGAATCATTTTGTGTTGGCATATTTCATATAAGAAGATATATGACAGTGTATAAATATCCCCCTAAGACGTGTAAATCTATGTTATAAAATGTTTTTTTTAGTTCCGCTAAAACGTTTTACACAAGAGCAGCCTGGCGTGAAAGGAACTCTTGCTCAAGTACTGAAGTTATGTGAAGTTTTCATAATTTGCATTTACACGAGATTTATTGACCTATCTACCAACCCTCACTGGGCCCGCGTGGTAGATTACAGCCCACCCCCTCTCACACAAAGAGGAGGCCTGTGACCCAGCAGTGGGAACATTATAGGCTGAGTATGTATGTCATTGACCAAAGTACACTGTATTTTTTAAACATATGATTCGATGTTATTTTATCATGAGTTTGGTTATAAACAACACAACACTAGATTTTTTATGGATAAATATTATACATAAACATTGATTTAACAACCTGTTTAAAAAAACAGTGTAATAAGAGGCAGATGGAAGCCAACTAAAACATGCGATAAAATTTGAAATTGTCAAATAAAAAGAATTTTTTCTCTGAATTTTACACTTTTTTTGTATTTTTTTTTATTTTTTCACTTTTATGTTTTTTTTTGTTTTTATGGTTTTATTTTTTTGGAAGTTCAATTTTATATATTTTTTTGTTTTTTCAATTGAGTGTCGAATTTTTTTATAACTTTTCAAAAAATCAAACTGTTTTGAGAGACACTTTTATTTATAAGTCTAATCAGTTTTCTTACATAAGTAACTTGTTTTTAAAAATTATTTATTGTACTATAATTATTCAGCGCGGCCAAGTGCCTCTTAGGTAAAATCTTTATAAAACTTATACATAACGCGATATAAAATGCCAGGCGTTTTAATATTACATCAAATAGTGTCAGTGCTTCGGGCTATGAGGGACAACGTCCAGATGGTGAAACTTTACAAATAAAATTACAAAACAAAACTTAACAATTTCTAGTCTAGATTTAATTCTAGTGGCTAGCTATTGTAAACTTAACGAAACAATAATTGCCAGGCATCGATGAAAACATATCGGTAGATGCCGACTCTTAACCAGAACAATTAACTACATTATGTGATCTAACGACTAATTTAATGCACTAAAATTATTTCCCAAAATATCTGTAGAAATATAATTATGAACTTTGATAAACAACAGAATTTCGATTCGAGTTCATGCGTAAAAAGCTTTAAATCTGTGGCCTAGTAAAAAAAGTTAATTTCATATTGTCAGTTCATGATGACGTGTCCGATTGCTTGTGACGTCATAGTTCACGTCACAGGTACAGAATTCCTCGCTCGTGTAACTCATATTATACAATCTTTGTATTACTTTAAAGATATGCATTGTTAGTATCCTCACATATTAATAATAGGAATTCTGCTAATCACATACGACGTAGGAGCACAAGAACGCACCAAAATATTATTTTACACATTTCTACTCATTTTACGCGCGAAAAATGACAATAGCAAAATGGTAAAATTAATTTCGACGCGTCCTATCGTAATACAAGATATTTGCTCAATATTATTATTAATTAAGGGCACAACATATCAATTTAAGCTTTTCTCAATTTGAGAAAACTGATAAATTAACATGTCGATTAACATGTAAATTATTTAATTGGATTATCTAGCGAGGAAAGATTATAGAAGGCGTATAGTATTAATTTGACAAGACTTGGAAATATTCTTTGGACGTATGTGTATATTATTTAAGTCAAACGATGTTGAAATTTGACATTCCCTTACATATTTACAGTCAAAGAAAACAATGTGTAAATATATTTTATAAAACTTGTATGTGTCCTTATACGGAAGCCTTCAATAATCTTATGGTATCTAGCAACTGTTACATTACATCGTATATAAAGCGTAGCCCAGCGCCAAATATAAGGCAACACAATCATTTAGCACCATTATTAAGTTTAACGCATTCATCTTACTGGCAAACGAATCGATCAACTTATGTGTGTCTATCGTCGAGGACGACAATGATCGACTGTTGATTCGAACGACGGTCGTGAGAGCGCTCGGAAACTTACAACTAATATCCGCTATGGAGTGGAGAAATATTTGACCCGACAAACTATCTCGCGAGGGTCGTTCGAGTCGCGGTCGTGTGTGAGGCGTCAACGGTTCGTAGATCTTAGGCGTAAGTAACGTTGTGGTCATTGAGCTGCAACCATTGCATCGGAGCATAACAACTAATTGTAGCACCTTTAAACAATTACTTCAACATCCAACACTGTACACGTACACAATATAATTTTCTTTCGTATATTATCACAGGGAATTTTTCATCTCCCATCGTACGCTCTCCCACATATAAGGTCGCGCGGCGGGACCTGGCTCCCTCCGCGCAAAGCATGCATATCATTATATTATATCATTCTATATAATATATATTTTTTTGTCATTTACCCTTTCCTCATCACAAAAATACTATTTACATAAAAACCATACACGACCCTAAAATGAATATTTATGTATTTTTTTATTTCTTACTATTTACACGTATTAAATAACTTATAAATAAACAATAATAAATATTTAAAAACGAATAGGACGCCTTTTGTCGAGGCAGCGTAACGACTTGTTGCGACGGTCGCTTCAGTCACAGAAATGAAACAGACTTTATCGACTAGTGAACAACGACTCTACTACACGTGACTACGAGAGTCTTGGTTCAGTCTTGTTGACAATCATGTGCTAGAACATGCCTGGAGGCTACAGCTAATTTAGGAACAGCGCTCTACCAACATACACGATTCACTCTTGACACTTTAAGGTCGGGAAGCCATTCTGAGTACAGCCTACAACAAAGAAACATTTCAAATTTTAGCTGTATGTGATTAAGTCAAAGTTGTACACTTTCTTTTGCTGCCGACTGTACACACTGCGTCAGGTAATTACAATGTCTGTTATTTACGCAATCTGTTGGTTGCAGATGTTTATCAATTACAACTACCTTGATATCGCTCGCAATCGAGTATGTTGAGCGCATGACGTGTTTCATCCAAACATTAGTTTTGAGGTATAATTTTTATTGTGACAACAGAAGCATGTAGTGAGCGAGTAAGTATATATTTTCACTTAACTTTGGTCCGAATTGAGCACTGGGTTTATAATAGAAGGCTATTATAAAGGTGGCTAAAGAAATAATAACACTGGGTTTGTAAAATTATTGAACTAGCTTTCCACTTTAAAATAATAAAACAGAACTTTAAAATTAAGTATTTGAGATCTATACGTAGGCAAAAGAAAATGACAAAAGCTGCATGCTCGCTTTTGTACATTTCCTGTAGAAATTATTGCCCGTAACTTTGGTATAACAGTGCTCGACTTTTGCCAGAATCTAGTAGCCACTCATCTGGCAAAACGGCACTTAACTTGCGCAGTAACTGAATGTTCGTTTCAATAAAAATTCCACCTCAAAACGAAGCGAAACAACTAATAAATACAACATGGCACTATGGAATGTAAACATATAATTTTCATAGTGGCACATTTATAGTTTTTTTTATAATATAAATACTCAACTGTCGTTAAATTTTCATATCATCAACATGGATACAATAAATGTGCGTAGGTATACGTGGCGGGATCCGTACCGTGCGTCGCGGCGACGGTGCGACGGTGCGGGCTGTGACTCGCGTCGGGAAGTACTCACGGAGCAACACTGTCACTGTCGCGCGCGTCATCGCTGCGGCCACGCGTCGGCCTGGCGGCGCGACGCGGCCAGGCGCGCATGCGGCAACACTGTCATTGTCGCGCGCGTCATCGCTGCGGCCAGGCGTCGGCCAGGCGGCGCGACGCGGCCAGGCGCGCATGCGCGGCGCGGAAGGTGCTGACGATCTTGTCGAAGGAGTCGCGGTCGTACACCGAGCGCGCCGTGTTGGTGAGGTCGAAGGGCTCCTCCACGCACAGCAGCTTCCACTGGTGCGGGTCGTTCTTGTGCGCCCGCGCCGCGCGACACACGCCCACCGGCACGCGCGCGCCCGCGCGCACAGAGATCGCCATCTTGTCGTAGCTGCACATACGTACAATGCTAATAGATCACCAGCCTAGTATCACCGTCTATACATCATACAGTCGTCCGACGAAGACGTCGAGGTGAGAGGGGCGAGACGCGGGAGGCGCGAGCCCGAACTGCATACTGCCGCCGTGTTAGTAGTTCGGGACATGACTTTCAGGGTTGAAGATTTCGACTTTTCGGTGTTGATTTTATTATTGGGATACTAATTTCAAAAATGTAATGGTACACAATTTTTTAAATTTTCAATTTATGTACAAAGACAAATACAGAGATACGACATAGTGTAACATTTGAGTGCTTGCTTATTTCTTAAGTTTTTTTTTTTCTAATATTTTACTTATTATTTTTCTTTTCAGTTAATTTTTTTTTACTTTTCGACATGGGTGACATTTTCATGGTTTGTGAGGTCGCTGATAACGATAAAGGGATCAAAATCAAAATTCAAGATGCGAAAATTTTAAAATGTTTCGTTATGAGTATCGTTTCCATGACTTTCGAGGACGCTAAAGCCGATAGTGCAGTCAAAACAAAAATCCAAAATGGCGGCGGCAAAAATTTTCAAATTTTTCATCATGGGTGTCGTTTCTAAGGATTTCAAGGGTGCTGACAACGAATATGAGGTCATAATCAAAATTCAAGGTGGCGGCTGCGAAAATGTTCAAATTTCATCATGGGTGTCTTTTCCAAGGATTTCAAGGGTGCTGACAACGAATATGAGGTCATAATCAAAATTCAAGATGGAGGCTGCGAAAATTTTAAAATTTTTCATCATGGGTGACGTTTCCAAGGATTTCGAGGGTGCTGACATCGAATATGAGGTCATAATCAAAATTCAAGATGGCGGCTGCGAAAATTTTCAAATTTCATCATGGGTGTCGTTTCCAAAGATTTCAAGGGTGCTGACAACGAATATGAGGTCAAAATCAAAATTCAAGATGGCGACTGCGAAACATTGTAATTTTTCATCATAGGTGTCGTTTGAAAATCGGACTGCGACACTATCTGATGTAGAAATACGTTTGTTAAGTAGAATAATTCCATTCGTAAAAAAAAAAACCGACTTCCAAAAAAAACACTACAAACTGAAAAATAACTTTAATTTCGGAAGTCGGTGTCTTAGGGATCAGTATTTTAGTTTTTGCCACCGACTTCCGAAATTAAAGTTATTTTTCAGTTTGTAGTGTTTTTTTTGGAAGTCGGTTTTTTTTTTGTTAAAAAGTTTTTATTTCTCGCTTTTTAGTGGGTCTATTTATAATTTATCTAAGTTACAATAGCCTAATGTCAACTTGCCCATCGCCTTTTTATAACATATTCCTTTTCTCGATGCAGGGACGTTAATTTGTTGAGGAGTTCTCCTTTTATTAGTTTTTAGATTAGATGCTGATAATTCTGGCTGCAGCATCAGGCCAGACTTATGTCAACATTGCATTGAACTTAAAATTAGTCCTGTTTAAAATGAGCCCAAACACGACTACGGTGCTGTAATTTCAAGGTTTGTACTTTTTCTGATGCTCCTGGCTTCAGCATCAGGTCTTCGGTGTTCCTCAGTAACAGTACGTTTATCCACACATCGAGCCCTTTTCAATGAGCCTAAACACGATATATCTGCTGTTAGTTGTCGAGGAGTTAGGTACTCTACAGACTATCCTGACTGCAGCATCAGGTCATGACTTGATGATCATGAGACCAAATGTGGCAAATGCCCTATCAAACATCAAAACAATTTACTAAAACAGTCCTTGCCTGTTCGAGTAACTTCTTACTGTTAAGGAGTTGTACCTTCCATCATCAGCCCAGCTACCTGAGATGGTGACAACCATACACAAATACACAAGATACTTCATAAAATATGCGAAAAACAATAGGTGAGCCTATAAAATTTGAGGGTTGCCCTCGATTTCTCTAAGATCCCATCATCAGATCCTAACTTGGTGACAATGGGACCACCTCAGAACTATCTACTTTCGAACGAAAAAAGAATTTTGAAAATCCGTCGACAATTGGCGGCGTATTCGATGAACAAACATACAAAAAAAAAAAAAACATACAAACACCCGAACATAGTACCTCCTCCTTTTTGTAAAGTCGGTAAAAAATGGTCAAACTCAGCGGTCGTAGGTACCAGGCATCACTCCAGTTTCCTCATCAATCTACGGAATTGATCAGACAAAAACATAATTTTCAAGTTTTACTTAATATTCCTCATTCCCTTTCAATGTAGTGTACATTATTCTACTTGTCAAGCCCTTACATTTGATACTTACATATATGGAGTTGTGAAAAAAAAAATTTAATTCGCCATTTTGTGGTGGCGGCCATCTTGATTTTAAATTTATCATAGTGTATAGAATTCTACTAGTCAAGCCCTTTAATTTGATACCCATATTGAGGGAGTTGTGAAAAAATATGTAATCCGCCATTTTGTGGTGGCGGCCATCTTGAACCGATTTTCATCAAACATAGCTAAGAATACTTCCGACTAATTCACCTTTCAAACAAAAAAACAAAATCAAAGTCGGTTCATCCGTTCGGGAGCTACGATGACCCAATAACACACAGACACGTCAAACTTTAACACCCCGTCGTTTTTGCGTCGGGGGTTAAAAAGACGATATTTTAATTATTGTTTATAATAATAATAGTAATGTTGATGACGATGTTGATCTCAAATAAATAAATTAATATTGTTTACTTGAGACAAGTGACAGCCCTTACTGTCGCGATAATGCCTAGAGACGTTGTCGGCATTTACCACGGGGTATCATTTAAGCTATCACCAATTTAATTAGTTTTGTGTTTCTTAAATAATAGGGTTTGTCCTCCAAATAGTAGATCTGTCACCAAAATGTAGTCACCAAACAATGCAAAATCAGTTCCACAATAAATCACCTAAAATCCTGAGATATAAGGTCTAGTACCAAATAAATGTTTTTGTATGTATTATAATAGGTGTGTCCTAATAAGTATTTAAGCAAACTAATTTAAAGAGATCACCAATAAATCATATTATGTTACTAGAAAATTGCATTAAGTTCAAATATCCTTCAAGTATCCTTTTTCCATATTTTTTTTCTTTAAAATTTAGTCGTTTCTGGCACTCGCCGGCCGCTGCCGCGGCACCGCTCGCTTCGCTCGCTCGGCTCGTGCGTAGGAGGTCACAGTTTTAACCTGACCTAACCTAAGCATTTTTTTTAAAATAATTAACCTCGTAACTAATTCGGTTCTCGATAATGTCCGATCTCTTATTTTACACATATATTAACATTAATTTGATAATTCATACCTGGGAACAATTTTTGTTTATCTGAGAACGAAAATATTTCGTGGCGATAGATCTATTTATTAGGTGATACAACTTGATGACAAATATAAATTTTGGTGATAGAAAATATAGTTCCCTTTACCACGAGATCAAAGGCGTCGACCTACTGTATGTTTTTATATTGTGCTAGTATTGACCCAATGAGAAGCCTTTGAACTGCCCAAAGTTATTCAGAGAAGCCACGAGCATAGACCACCACGCTTGCTTTAGACGGGTTAGCGAATTCAAACTTATATAACAATTAGTCCAGACTTCCTCACGATGTTTTTCTTTCACCAATCAAATGTCCGTAATGTCCATGATAAACTCGAAAATTACAAATGGATTTAAAAATTCACATTGGTGCTTGCCTGGATTTGAACCCACAATCTAGTACGATATATATATCAAATAAAAAAAAATGCTAATAAAGATCAGCTCTTGAAATATTTTCAGAACCATATCATTGTCGGTTGAAGACTTTCAGGGAAGTACTACCTATTTCTGTCGCCAAGCTGTGCTGTGTTCTATTGAACCAGACTATGGTCGATCGACATCAATGGTAGGTGTAGCATTCTATAACAACGATCGGCTATATCGACTAGCCAACGTCAATCGACTGTAGTCTGGGTCTGGGTCAATAAAAATGTTTATGTTTGGGCCTGCGTCGTCTGAAATAAATAGCACAACACCTGTATGCTGTATGCCATTGGTATTCCACATGGATATAGGTAGCAGTATCTATGTACGATTAGGTTTGGTAACGTAATAAATGCATGTGAAGTGTATACTAACGGGAACTCTGCGTAGTAGCGCAGCATGTGCAGGAACAGCTCGGCCAGCGTCGTGCGGTTGTGTTGGCGTCGCGCCTCGCCGCCCGCGTCGCTCGCGCGCGGCAGGATGGCCGGCGTCGTGCCGCCTGCGACGGGACGGGCATTGTATCGTTACATTACTATACGTACTATTTATAATATTAAAAAAAGTTACATTCTGACTTTGGTTGGGTATGGGATCAGGAGGAATGAATGAAACATTGAATTTAACACACAAACCCTGCTAAGGTTAAATTCTTACGCAACACTCACTTAGGAATTAGACGAATTAGTAACAATCATCTGTATTTTGCGCCGACCGCAAATCCATACTAATATTATAAATGCGAAAGTTGTGTCTGTCTGTCTCCTCTTCACGCTTAAATCGCTAAACAGATTTAGATGAAATTTGGTATAGAGATAGGGACATAGGATATTTTTATCCCGATATTCCCTCGGGATCGACACGGTTACAGTACCACTATGTATACTCACACTGTAGGAAGTGGATGACCATGAGGGTGAGCGAGTAGGAGGAGAGTGTCCGGTGCCGCGCGTCGTTGATGTCGTGCGCCTGCGCCCACAGCTTCTACAGTACCACTATGTATACTCACACTGTAGGAAGTGGATGACCATGAGGGTGAGCGAGTAGGAGGAGAGTGTCCGGTGCCGCGCGTCGTTGATGTCGTGCGCCTGCGCCCACAGCTTCTACAGTACCACTATGTATACTCACACTGTAGGAAGTGGATGACCATGAGGGTGAGCGAGTAGGAGGAGAGTGTCCGGTGCCGCGCGTCGTTGATGTCGTGCGCCTGCGCCCACAGCTTCTACAGTACCACTATGTATACTCACACTGTAGGAAGTGGATGACCATGAGGGTGAGCGAGTAGGAGGAGAGTGTCCGGTGCCGCGCGTCGTTGATGTCGTGCGCCTGCGCCCACAGCTTCGTCAGCGCCACCAGCGGACGCACGCGCCAGTCCACTGGGAATCAAATAATGACTGGTTATAAATGTCAACTTTTTTTTGTTGGTTCACCATTGAAGTTTCTCTAATTTATTCAGTAAGCTCTATTTAAAAAGGAAAAAGTCCTGTATAAACGTATTCATAAAAGGATCAGAGTGCCATATCGTCATGAAGTGCTCGACCGGCGTGAACTTTGCGGAGCGTCAAATAACTCAACACTGTCGCTAGCTCACCGCGCACTTTGAGCACCTTGCGACTCGTCATCAAGTCTCATCATGTCCAAATACTTGTTAGATAAGAGCGGTTTCGACTGGCTTTGCAAGAAACTCTTTGTAAATAATGAGATTATATTTGTGTTTTTCTTTTTAATCACTACCTCTATCTTTCTTATTATTTCCCCTGATCTTGAAACTAATAAACGTTATAAACATCTTAACTGTTTGAAAAATTTAGTGTAATTCAACTGATTATAGTATAATGTTAGGGGAAATATCAGCTGATATTTAGTTTGTTTTTCCCCGCATAGAATATAAATATCAATAGATGTTTTGATAAGTATTATTAATTGAATACCAACAGGAAAAAAATTACACTAGTACCGGCGATATTTGCTACAAGGTCGACATATCTCAAAATTGATGATTTTTGGTTAATAAAATTGTGTTGAAAAAATTGCGCTGAATTGAATTTTAATTTGATATTCACAATGTGAATATCTGCCCTCTCTCTCTTACTATAGAGCTTAGAAAAATGACGTTTTTACAGTAAACGGAGCGCAATTTTTTCAACACAACTTAATTATTAAATAAAAAATCATCAATTTTGAGATAATATCTCAAAATTGATGATTTTCAAGGCCCGACATATTATGTCGCTATGGTTTGTGCGGTATGTTTAAATTGTTCAACAATGTTTTGTAACTTTTTTTGATTAATAATAAAAAAAAAAATGAGCGATATGAAGCAATGGATTAGCAATATCCTTCAAAGGATTCAGATTAAGATTGATAGTGTGTTACGAAATGAGAGTGCCGCATTTTTAAGAATTTTCGCATTTAAACTCTTTTGTCAACCACTACACCTCTAATTTTCATAAATTTTTGTCAATTTTGAAGGATTTTTATTACGGGAGAATGTGCCTTCTGAATAATCCAAAAATACTCACGTCTTGAATAACAATGTAGGAGGTTAGTGTTTCGGATGCCGACGACGTTGTTACAGTTGAGGTCGACCTGCAGGCCGTTGCGCGAGTCGCGGAACTTGAGGATCGGCACCTTCGCCTGGATCAGCTCCGCGTCTTGATACAGAACAGTGGGCAGAAAACAATTATTAGTATTAGAATTCACAGTTATTTATAGTATTAGTATAGTACAGACGGCCAGCACATCAAGCTACTAAAATCTGTCAAATTTCTTTAATAGATTTTCAACTTTATTGTTAAGGTATAAGGTTCAAAGTTGATTGGGAAAATTTGACAGTTTCGGGTACCTTGATGTGCTGGCGTCTGTATACGCGTGTAATACTGGGTCAAATTAAATTCGCTAGCGAAAATACGCAGATGTCGCAGATTAGATTGCGTATTTTCGCTTACTTTACATTTGCGTATCGATAAAACCAAGAAACAAAATTTTCTAAACTCGTATTTTCAATATGATGACTGACCTAGAGAAAAGAAAGGAAAGTGGACAAAATATATAGGGGACCCACCCATCCCTAACATCAATAACAACCATACTCGTATGTCATTGGAAAGCTCTTTACATGACTGATAATAATTGATTGTATAGCAGGGGATTTCGTACTGTCATAAGAACAAATTATAGTCATGATCACACAAACTAGACAGACACATTTTTCGCATTTATATTATTATATAAATGCGAAAAGTGTGTCTGTCTGTCTGTTACCTCTTCACGCTTATACCGCTGCACAGATTTAGATGAAATTTGGTAGGTATAGAGATAGTTTGAGTTCCGGGAAAAACATAGGATAGTTTTTATCCCCATATTCACACGGGATCGAGACTTATGCGGGTGAAACCGCGGGGCGCTCCTAGTAACATAATGAATGTCTTTATTGGTCGGTAGGTAAAGTCAGTTTATCCGCGTTCCTTTATTACCTTTTCATACGTCCCGGCAACCGGGTAGCCGGTGCTGGGTACCCGGCGGCGAAGTGTATAGCCAGGTACGTCAGCTTTCACACGTACAGTCAACAGCAAAAGTAGATGATCAAAATCAGAAATTCAATATTAATGAACGGAGTTCGCGTCAGAACTGAGTGGCGTCGAAGTGATTCAAAGTATTCTACGTAGTAAGTATTCTAAGTAGAAGTACTTCGACGCCACACAGTTCTGACGCGAACTCCGTTCATTAGTATTGAATTTCTGATTTTGATCATCTACTTTTGCTGTTGACTGTACCGGCGTAGTTTGCCTGGCAATGCCTGTGTGAAAAGGTACTAACCGGATAGTCGGTACCGGCTATCCGGCAAACGGGACGTGTGAAAAGGCACTAAATGCTCGGTTCCAATAAAAAACAAAAACGAATCTACGAAACTATGCAAAGCTATCCTCGTATTTTTAAGAATATACCCATTCTAAACTCTTCAATCGGTCAAGATACCTCTAATTTACATTGATTGTCGCTGTTATGAGATAGCGACTAGATTTTGAACGTTTTTAAATACGGGGACCTGTCCGTTGGTAAAGTTTGGCTGGAACATGTATGTAATATTAGACAATTTATAAGCTGTGTTCTCACTCGATATTCTTGCAAATAAATGATTATTTTTCTTATTTCCTTTCATGACAACGCCGCTTTATAGTTCCGTACCCAAAGTGCGCCAACGGGACCCTATTACTAAACCTCATTGTGGTACGGAACCCTTCGTGTGCGAATCCGACTCCCGCTTTTTTATTAACAAAAGTGTTTGTGTGACTGACTATAATACTCACTAGGGTCGAAGCTCCGGATGTAGCTCAGTATGTAGTTGAGGTGCAACAGGGCATGCGCGCGCGGGTCCAGCTCGTCCACCGGCCGCACGTACAGACACAGGTCCATGTCTGACGAGTCCAGTCCGAAGCCCGACATCGTGGACCCCACCACGTATAGGCCATAGCGAGGGAATATTGTCTGTGTCAACAAAGGAGTACGATAAACAATCTTATAGCTAAACAGACGGACACAGACGGTTGCTGGGGATTTTGTTTGTTCTTCTTCCCAATGGGTAATGAAGGCTGTCCTTTGAACGTTGACCTAAAAAACATTGATTTTGATCGTATATTATACAAATAATTCTGAATTTTGAACCATTCTGAATTCATTCAGAAAGAATATATTAAAGTACGCACTAAGGATAATTTTAGCTTTTATTACGCTAGTTACAAGGCTATTTTCTTTAAAAATACGTATTACGATATTATTCGTACGTTTTTATTTTTAGTATTAATAAAAAATGTCAATTTGAAAGATCTAGGGCAGTTTATCCTGTCTTTTTGTCGTAAACATTCTGGAAGACATACTCTGCATATAGGTAATAAAAATATTTGATAACAAACCTTTATTGTGATGAAAAGATATCTCCAAAGGTTCATTTTCTTTCTGAAAGTCTCCTCTGTTTGCTGTGATTTTATGAACTTGTCCCAAATTTCTTGAGACAATGTGTCCCATTTTGAACCTAGAAATGTTTATAGTATTACAAACGTGTGCCTACATCTACGATACGGCTGCTGAGGCAGTAGATTGGACAAAACGCAAAAAATTGTGTTAAACTTAAAATTAATTGTGTGGGACCCTTAAAATTAGTGCTGCTACTTCGCAAACTGACGAATGTCTCTTTTTGTGATTTAGTTTATTTTTATGGCGTCTAAAAGATACTTTCTACTAAATATTATGGTTTTAATTATAAATATGCGACTTGATAAAACAGCCTTGAACCCAAACTGTTGAAAAACTTGTCACCTTAATTAAATATCATAATAATTTAAACACATGCCTTATTATATGAGCATACTATTGACATTTTATATCTTTACATTCGATTACTTATATTATTTTCTCAAAATTAAACAAAGAATGTTAACATTTTCACAATCACATAGGAACATTTGTACAAATACTGTTTATGTTAAAAATAATAGCAAAAAAACAGAATACAATAAAGTGCATTCTTCCACTTTTATTTGCCATCGCAATGTTTTTATGAAGTCTGTTTCTTTGCTGTATAATTATGTTTTTTAACATTTTTGACAACAAGAAACTCAAGTCACTGTCAGACAAATACATGATACTCCAAAAGTGTCAAACAGTTTCGACCTTCTCGTCAAGTTTTAGACACTCACTCTTCCAAGTGTCAGACACTCACGTTACTCTTTCGTCAAATGTTAGACACTTACATTACTCTTTCACCAAGTGTCAGACCAATAAATCATTCTCCCGCGAAGCGACAAACATTTACGAACCTCTCATCAAGTTTTAGACACTCACGTCACTTAAGTTGCTCTTCCGCCAAGAATCAAACAATCATGTCACTCTCCAGCCAAGTGTAACACACACACGCGTTAGTGTCCAGTTACTGTACAAATAAATGTAATAAACTTACCGTTTAACAAGTCATCGGGCGTGAACTTGACCTGGAACGGGTAGGCTCCATTCAGATACCTCTCGGGCGCGATGCGTCTTTGCGGGCGCGCGTCCCGGCCGCGGCGGCCGCGCCATTCCCGCACCTGACCGTATCCGCCTGTGTAGTGGCCGTTCGATGTACGTTCCGTGTTACGGGATGACTCTTCACCTGTGACAGGTTTATACATGATTACATGAATTGAGAATCTCCAACACACAAAATCAATAATCGTTTGTTTAAATTAGGCTGAGTATCAGCACTCTTTGAATGTCAAAATTACAAAAGACCTTCGCCACGCCAAGCTCCTCAGCACCACATCTGTCTTAACGCAATATGCGACAGTGATCCATGCTTGTGCCTTCTGTGAAACTCTGAATGATGAGTCTTGAGTATTGCGGTATTGAGTATTACCTTGCAGTGAGCAACCCTTGCAAATTCGTGCACTAATTATACCGCAGCATCGCAGGATAGGTACATGAATCAAATACAGCGTAACTTCATAATATTGTGGAAACACATGTTGTGTTCTTTCGGAAAAATGAGGTCTATAAAGTTCAGGAGACAACAAGTTACCATGAGTCAACGCATAATTGAATTATAAGAAATAGGATAACCCAATTACGGGGTGACTGCACGGTCTGGTTAAACCCTGATTATGAATTGCTAGGCGAATTACCGTAAGTAGTTGAGACATGCAGACGTTTTGAGAGATTACTGCTGGCAGTTTTTGACACTCTGAACGCACCTTTTTTTTTTTTTGCGGTTGGTAAGTCATCATAATGACCGCTCTGTGCGGAGCGGAAGGGAGTGTCAGACTCTTACTGACTAAAACCCACCCATGTTCCTTCCTTAGCCCTTTATGTTCCGGGCCAGCGGTAACCTTTCGGACAATCCCGCTGACCCGCCAGGCTTCGGCCCTAAGGGGCCCCTTCCTCGATGCTGACATCTCTTTAAGGCGCGCGTGGAACACGTACGTGCCGTCCGGCACGGGCCTGGTCCTGATCGGACGGTCCTGGCATGTTTGTCGACTATTGTTTGTGGAACATTCCAGTTATTTTTTAAGCTGCTTAATTTATGTCTTTATCAGATCCTTTTATCAGGATCTCTTCATATGATAATGCAGCAAAGGTAGCCGAATATCGTACCGACCCTTTTCAAGTGAAATGCTAATGACTAATGAGTTGCAGGTACTTACTTACACTTATGCAAATTAATAGCAAGTCGATAAAATAACTATCAGAAATATCTTTATCTTGATGATGATGCATTATCTTGGTGTGACATCAAACGTTATTCATAGCAATGAAGTAGTCAATAGATTTCACTTTATAAACTTGCATTTAAAGTACGATTCCTAGTTTAATAGCAAAAAGAGATGGTAGGAATGCGTGTTTATCAAGGTAGGGGGGATTTCTGAACTGAAGGGGTCCCCCTGTTTAGGAAATCAGAACACATAGTAATAATGGCGCATATTTCCTACAGGTATTACAGGATGATTTGAATTACTTGCGGTACCCATGGCAACCAACATGCCGCAATAACACGAGTTCAAAGTCCCCTAATAAGACAAATTAATAAAATGATACTGAAGTGCTGTTCCTTTATTATAACTGGGTACAATGAACAGATTACTAGATTTCCACCCAGAAAATATTAGGGCGTACGAAAGTTTCCGTTACAAATTAACTACTACGAGAAATGCCCTCCGAAACGAGTGTATGAAGTTAATGAGTTCGTGCTAATATTTTTAATTAGCTGGCGTTCGGTTAAAAAACGGCTTAGCAACGGCAATAAATGAATATTAACGTTAGTTAAGTGGCGATAATTCTATTTGTTACGGAATTTTCAACAGGTGTTAAGTTTCTAGCGAGAACAGTATCGTTCTCATTATTATAATAGAAATTAAACTAGATTTGCTAAAGCGCAAACCGATTAAATGTGTCAAGGGCTCTTTATGCAATCCAAAAAAAAAAAAACATACGCAGAAACATTTAATATCTGTTTAATATGCATTTTCTACCTAGCAAAAGAGTCATGTCATAGCTTATCAGTAAGGTATCGCATTATGGAAAAGGTTGAATTTATCTTGCCGCACCATGCTACGTGGTGTATAGTCGGTACCTACTTCAAAATTAGCACTGATAATACCATAAGTTTTGCTTACCTTTTAAGGGCAATAATATCCCCATTTTGCTAAAGATTTCTGAGAAGCAAGACCGCGCAACAGATAAGCATAGAATGCAACACACTACAAATAAGTTCAATTAATTTTGGTCCAAACATTTAGCGCTCGAGAGATTTGCTTGCGTGATAAGCATACGGCTTCATGCAAGTGCTAAACAAACATGTGAACTTCCCACGACATTGCAGCAGAGCCGGCTTACTGCATCTTTGCAGTCCGGCCCCCCCTTCATGCATTGACGCATTTTATAATGCGCACAATTCGAGAATATTCGCCATGACAACATTATTTCACTACTTGCGTAATTTCTGTGTCATACCAGGTACTGCATCCTGGGAGTAATCGTTCTAAAATAGTATTATACTATTGAATACGTAATTTTATGATGCCTATTTTTAGAGAGAAGATTCAAGCTTTAGCTATGTGTGCATTATGTTAGAACCTTGAAAAGTTGAATTGAGTAGACTGTCGATTTGGTATTAAACCTTGACCGAAAGTTTCTTTGTGTCAATGCCTTTTCAGGATATTATGCGTGTGTCTGCCAAACTCAAGAGACTCTCCAGAACAAAAACACAACTTCGAATAGCTTACGACAGAAATATGTCCCCAAAGTTGTTCAAAGTAAAACTTATAAGCATCTGACATTACTTTCCTTTTTTGGGATATCAGCTGGTGAAGATCGGTGGACTTACATGGGGCGAAATAAGGGGGGGCTCGAAGTCCTTGGGATCCTGGTTTTACATTTAGGTACAGTAATAAAAGTTATTATGTAGTAATATTATAAAACTGGAAAAGTGCGAGTCGGATTCGCACACGAAGGGTTCCGTACTACAAGGCAAAAACGCAGAAAAAACACTGTTGTATGGGAGGGCTCCAATACAACAAACGTGTTTTATTTTTCAGCGTTTTTAACATTAAATAAATATTTATTTTATTCTGTTTTTAGTATTTGTTGTTATAGCGGCAACCGAAATACATCATTTATGTGAAAATTTCAACTGCCTAGCTATCACGGTTCATGAGATACAGCCTGGTGACAGACAGACAGACAGACAGTGGAGTCTTAGTAATTAATAGGGTCCCGTTTTTACCCTTTGGGTACGGAACCCTAATAATTATTGCCGGCACTGCACCAGTCCTATTCTTAGTCGCGAATCACTCGGCATAACGAACGACTCTTTAGATTTTTATGCTAATTTAGAAATTCAACGGGCGATCGTTGTCTGAAAGCGGATACATTGCCGCTATTATTTGGGTCATCAAGCTAAGTAATGATGTTTTCTCGTTCTATTTAATAACGAGATCAGCAAAATTCTAGCCGTCGCGTTGGAGCGTTAAAACGCGTCTAGCACTTTTTACGTCTCACAACTTAAATTTTATTGCCTCTGTAATACGCAGTTGTATTACGGCAACGGTTAATCATTTTCTATTAAAATAACTTATGTTTTCGAAATAAAACATGTGTTTTCGTATAGCATTTTAAATAATACAAATTGTACATAATAGGACTAGTAGTCTGTAGTCTTTCTCTTAGTGCTAAGTAGGTATATTGTTAAGTAAAATGCACGTCATAATAACCAAAAGGCGTTTTGCTAAACTTCGTGCGCGTGCGTCTTCAGAATGTGCGCGTCATTGCGACAGTCGGTCATCAGGGCAACTGGGGCGGGCTACATTGACTATGCGCAATTTTTTTCAATTTTCTTCGCCTCATATCAGCAGTGTAAACACGCTTCATGTGAGAATCATACCGATCTATTTACTTATCTTTGGCGTTCTCAAGGCTAAATCATTTAGATATTATTTACAATGTTATCTAATATTCAAAGTTAATGTCACGTTAAACGCACGACGCATTCCATTGTCACTTTTATGTTGATGCAATAAAGCGTAAAATGATAGCGTCGAGTTAAAGTATTCCAAACATCTAAATATATCTCAGCAGAAAATGTGTCTACAATGGGATTTTATTCTGGGGCTTATAATGTATAGGATGACACGTGTGAAACAGGAGCGCCAAACATTTACGACATAGTTTCATAAAGTAATTTGGGCATCAAAAAAACTTGTTTACATTTTTTTTTCTCCCTTCATTTATGTATGTGTGAATATACTAAACTGGGTGTCGACATGTTGCGCAGTTTGGGGCTCACGACAACTGCGACACGCGAAGCTGTTGATTTAAACGTGCAAAAGGAATCTGTTTGAGAGCGTTATCTATCACATCACGTTTTTAGTTACTTACTAACAAAACTACGCATTTAGTGAAGCACCAGGAAATTGAGAAATAAGATTAAAAATAAAATGTTGGACACGTGAGAAGTCGCGTGTTGGGACTAATTAGCATTACTGCCCCACTTTTTTATGAAGGATAGTCAGCACAGTACTGTGACAACATAGGTTCACACTGTGCTTTATCATTTATGATCAGCTCATTCCATCATAGACCTCATCCATTGCTTTAAAAAAAATATGATTTGATCAGCCAATGACCATTTCATTGGCTGATCAAATTCAAAGCAAGCAACTAAAGCAAGTTCAAAAGTACTGTTTTTAATGTACTACCTCCATATTTCCACTCACACTGATCATTATTTGAAGGGTCAGAAGTTAGGAACTGAATTTTAGTTGCCCGTTCATTTATAAATATTAAAATCCATAATCCCACAGGGTCGTTGCACAGTAAGCATCCATCCATCCATCCATGCCATCCAGGGATTTAAACAAATCAAATATTTTATCAAAGGAACAATATTGCTTGATAATAGGCTTATTTGCAACATGCAGCTTATGTACCATTGACATGTGAGATATAAAATGATCAATGTTTTTAGTTATTAAGCTGTGAATCTTCCTAATATTACTTAGTATTCTATTATTTACTTGTACTGAACTAAATCTACCCACAACAAATTTAAACAAAAACTGGTATATTTTATATCCCAGTTGCTGTGGCGATAGCAATTAAATTAATTGTTTACAAAAAAATCAAGTAAGCAGGATATTTTCAAATGTTACATTTAATTAAACCGTTACTCAAATTATTGTTTACACTCGTATTAGTCTATTTGCGGCTACTTTCACCTTGAGCTACTACTTGTACTTTCTACATTTCAAATATTTATCTTTCTTTCAGCAATCTTCTTCATACATTAGTCCTGAATGTTTCAGATAAACAAAATTTAATTTGAGGGTGGCATAAAAATTGGAGCACTGGTAATGTGAAAATCAAATGAGATGGTGATTTTGGTAGGAAATAATCAGATTTTTTCCTTTATCATACTGACAAATAAGCACAACTAAAGCATACTGATAACATAAACTTGAGGGATTTTACCTTTTTCTCCCGACTTGTTGGAGCCGGAAGCGTTGCTTGAGAGGCTGGAGTCATCAGAGTCGTAACCGAAAGCAGTGTTGTCTCCCGCAGCCTTGGCGTTGGGGTGGCGCTCGCGGCGCGGCTGCCAGCGGCGCGGTGTGGCGTGGCCGGCCGGCGACCCCGCCAGGCTCGGTAGCCCGTCCAGCGGATAGGGCCGTACCGTGCGCTCCTGCCCGTTCATCATGAACATCTGCCCGGGCCCTCCGAAGGCCCCGCTCCCGTGATACATCATCGGCGCGCCTTCGTTCATGCTCGCCTCTTTTCCCTGACGGCAGGTCAAGTTCTATGAGCGAGGTTCACGTTCACCGGCGAATTTTTAGACATTAATTTTTAGCATACCGACCTGTATTTCGACCGTTAAATCCGATGGCGTCCGGCGTGGCAGGCGACTATTGCGTCATAGTAGGCGTAGTAAATTAATTAGAGTCTGGTGCGACGTCGAAATCTAGTGATTCTATTTATCTTGAGTACGCCGAAATTCGAGACGATCGTCAAGTGGGACGTTCTTTCCGATATGATGGCTTCCGGCCTTCAATTGTGTCGACTGAAACGTGTTGCTGGACTCCCACTGTGTGAAAAAAACTAGCTACAATTATTTCGACGCCGGTAATAATAAATCTACCCACGAATTATGGCAAATCTGTAAAATCTAATGTGGAAGATCCGCCATGACTTTAGGGAGCAACACTAGCGACATCTGACGGAAGTGGTGAGTGAAGTAGTACACGTGATTTTACTTTTTTCTACTTCAAATTCCGAAGTTCCATTTTAAGCCAGTGATAAAATATAATAATTTACCCTACAATCTTTCTGATGCTATAAATAAATAACTTTTTCTATTATAAAATAATAGAGTGTTCATAAAAACACTGCTGAAAATTAAAATTCTAAATCACATGACATGTATTTATTTATTTTTTCTGTTTCTTTTTTCTGTTTGCAATATTTGAATGGCAGTGACATTTCAATAAACGTTCCACTACAGGAAAATCCTAATATGAGCATCTATATGTTGAGTCCTTGTTTTCCAAACAGGTATTGTATGATGCTGTCCTTGTCTAACAAAATAAATGCACAAATTATTTCTATTTTCTATTGCTGTTTGACTGAGTTTGACATAGCGATGG
Source organism: Oligia latruncula (assembly GCA_948474745.1). NCBI lineage: Eukaryota > Metazoa > Arthropoda > Insecta > Lepidoptera > Noctuidae > Oligia > Oligia latruncula. Next base: position 1,251,129 of record OX419699.1, read on the forward strand.
GCGATTCCGAGATGTTTTAACAATCGAAAGAATCGAAGTCGTTAAAATAAACCATCGAGTCAACCATCGACTCGCCGTTCTACAAAACAATCGAGATGTTTTTCGATTGTCTCGAGTCAATGGAATCGACCGCTGGTTTTCGACTGTTCGAATCAGTCATCACTCTCACTCACCGAGTCGAGACTCGAGTCTCGCTCGGTCACCGATGACTCGATGACTCGAGTCGAGCGAGTCGCGCGTAATTTGTGAATGTTTACCTTTACAGTACTTACGAGTCGACGACGATTACTTTGCACTGTTTTATTTTGAACTAGTTTTTAAATTCATTAAAATGCCACGAAGTTTTATAAGATCAGTAGTGTGGGAGTGGACCTAAATAAGTCATATGTCTGTTTGTTATTAACAAAGACTAGAAATAAAAATAATTATTAAGACAGATTAAGACTTTTACTGAAACGATTTTGTGATTGTTATTTGATTAAGACTGTTGATTATCCCGTGACCGACTGATTTTACCTTTAAATTTAAATAGGTACCTATTTAACTAATACGATTAAAAAACTACGCTACAATGCTACTTAAACATCTACTTAATTAATATAAAAACATTTTATAAGAACCCTCGATATGTTTTATTTATTTTCACGATTCCTTCTATCTAATTATTCGTAAGTAAGTTAACTACTTACTTACATTTTATTCCCGTCGCGGTATTGATTATTTTCGATTGCTCTTGTTGAAATTATTAGTTTGGATTCGCAATCATAACGCAAGTCAAGAACTCGCGGAACTAAACCATCGATGAATAACTCTCGAATGAACGCGCCATGCGCCAGTCGACTCGCAATAGTCTCAATACAGCCCATGCACCAGTCGACTCGCAATAGTCGCAATACAGCTTAAACAGACCGAGTCGGACTCGAGTCCAAGTCGAAACAATCGAGAACCATCGAGATGTTCGAACAATCGAAACAATCGAATAAAACCTCTCGCCATCGCGCATCACTAGTTTGACATGACATTAAAATTTGCTAGACACACGTAAAAATAATAAAATTACGTACAAAAATAAATCTAATTTCCCATTAAAAATTGTTTACAGTGATAATGGAAAACATCTTGGCATCTGTGCAATTATTAACCCAATTATAAAATCTATTTAGCGAGTGATGACGTTGAATGGGGGACTATGTAACCTTAAAAGTGTTAAAAGAAACAAACTTTGCTTTCTCATTGTTTGATAATCATCGTTATCTCGGCGGCACAGTGCGTTGATATGTCACATTTCGGAGATTTTATGGACGGTGTGCCCGTTAAAATATCGGAGAAGTATAAGCGACCGCTAAGGTTCAATTTACCTTATACTGTTAATGAATGTCCATTAAGAGCGCAGAATGTCGTCGACAGCGCTAATTATTCGTGTACGTTTGAGAAGAATGTCCTTGCTAAACTCAAGGAGCTTAGGAATGCGAAAGAGACGAAGAAGAATGAGAGGCGGCACCGTCTGCAGTTGCTACAAGAGGTGGAACAGAAGAGACTTGATGCGATAGCCGCCGCCGAGGACGAGGAGCGATTGAAGCAACTCAGCGTCTCTGAGGTGTCGTACCCCAGCACCGACGACATCAGCCCCCTGTCTGCTGACGAGAGAGCTGATAAAAACTGTGATAACACTGCTAAAGTAGATAGAACCTGTGACCATACGGATGTGCCCACACACATTACCTACCCTACCACTAGTATTGCTGCCGAGTCTCAACTTAACATACTGCAGCCCACACTAGTGAAGGCATACCAACAGGAGAATAGCTTGCTTGATGACCCTGATCCATTGCAGAATTTAAAGTTAACTACAAAGATATCTAGAATAGCACACAACCGTAACATAGATACACTAACATTTAGAGATTTTGAGAATGATACATCAAGCCCATTTGATAATGTGGAGCTAAAGACTATAAATGATATGGAGCTGCTGGCCCAAGTGCTGCAAGATCAGAATGAGTCAACTACTAGTTGTCATCACCAGCCTAACTATGCCCCAGAGCATGGGTACACCATGCCTAACTGTGCATCTCAACCACAAGTTGATGGAGTCACATATTTACCGGCAACATATCTAGAACAACCCATGCAAAATACAAATATGATGTATGGCTCTCCACAGCATTACCCTATCTCAAATGGGTACTATATCCCAGCAGATACTGATACTGCCAATATGTATATGCAAAATTACCAATATTACGTTCCCCCTAATCCATACCCTGCGGTAGAACAATATTACAGTAACCAGTTGCCAACGACATCAGGAGAGATGGGTCATGTGCCGAATGGTTCTACATACATTCCACAGCCTTACTACTTCCAATACCCTCATGTTCCTGTGACGTATCAGCCTGCAAATGTGCCGGAGCCTTACCAAATGGTTGCACAGAACGAAAATATGGATCAAAATCAAGCAGCTACAGAACCACAGACTTCAGTGAAGTCTAGATCACGAAGTGTGCCGGATATTGTTAGGGAATTAAATGAGGAATTGGCTAAACTGCGGATGAGTGAGAGATCATATAACGTTAGTCCGGCTCCTAAGACACAGGCTCCTCAAGTAGCAAGTCCTGCTACAAGTAATAGAAAAGAGGAGAAGAGGAGTAGAAGGAAATTGGAGCATCTGCCGAATCCGTTCGATAAGTTGTCACCAAAGTTGCAAGATATGTGTCGGAAGATTCATGGAATGGGTTTTCCTCTTGACAGGGTAGCGAGGGTCTGTACACTTGTAGGAGAAAATGATAAGAAGGTGAGTGTCTTCTAATAGAATCTCATACTTTGTTTACAGTAGCATTTTACAGTTTTAAAGCAATATAGCATCTGTATGTTGGGCCAGCAGTTTCTTGATTACGACATGTAGTTGTTTCATCGAATTTTACCTGAGAATGTTACCCTAAACCCTGTTACCCAATGGAATAGGCTAGGGACCAAGCACAATTTAATTACTTGGGCTGTTTGTTCCTAATGTCTACTACAGAGTAAAACAATATAAATATGTATAAATTATATAATATAACATATGATATTGTTTTACTCTGTAGTAATATAATTGAGTAGTATTATACAAATATCTAACAGTATGCCACCTTGAATTCAATGCCAATTCTATTAAAGATGTCATAATTTTTAGTAACTAATTTGACCTGTTTTGGTAAAGAAATATTTTTTATCTGTAAACGTTTTAAGGATAAGGTTGTTGTAAATGTGGTACCTGAAGACACAATACTTTATAAAAAATATTTTACTTTAGCTTCAATGACTGCCATTAACATTTCAAAGCTTAATCTTAAGTTACACTGCAATTTTAAACCCTGTTTTAAGAGTATAAGGACTTCTTTTGTGTGGCCAGTCAATCCCGCTTTTTGGGGCTTCCAGTCTGTGTTTTAATTAGGTACAAATAGCTTCAATAGTTTGTTATACTCGTATAATAACCTAATTATGTCGCATATTTGGAGCCAGATAACAGCGTTTACTTAAACACGTTAGTGGCTGCTGACGTTGGTTGGTAGACAATTAATAGCGAAACGAGCAATTTTGATCATTATTACAAAGAGACAAAGTTGAAAAATGATTTTTGAATCGATACAGCACGATCTTAGTTTTACAAAAAATGCGCACCGTCTTAGATGAATTTAGATGATGCATATATAGACAGGCGCTGAATTGATTAGGTTGACCGTGTCACCATTTTATTCGTTATGAATTCGAAGGTAGTTGCTCAATTATCGGTGATTCTTAATATTTTTACTGTTATGGGTCGATGATCAATTGCAATAGTCAATATTTACGTGGTTGATGCGCAAATTGATCGTCTAAAATGCAATTGAAGCGATTGACGATAAATACACAAAACATAAGAAATCGCAATTGATCTTTCGGGGACCCTTTAAGGAGGATCATACGATCTGCTCCGGGCCATTTTCCCGCTAGATGGCGCTGATGTCAACATTTTTAGTTTATTTTGTTTTATGTGTAATTGGCACATTATTAAGTCGTAGAAGTGGTAGACGCGGTTATCGGACATTACTCTTTATTGTATTTGGTCATAACATTGCCTCAAAATCCACCCAATTCGACACATAATCCCCAAATAAAATCTGCCATTGAATACAGGTCGTTTACACACACAGACGTAAGCGAGTACTTCCAAACGTTTACAAGAATAGACTACTAGGTGGCGTGTATTTAAAAAATGCGCCACCTGCTACGATATTTATATGAAAAATTAAATGCGTTCCTTGCGAATATTATGAATACTGTGCCTGTGCGTAGTACTCACAACCGGCGTGCGTGTATGACCAGATTTATGAACGTAAACGAGACAAAAGGAGTATGTAAGGTATCGTGGCAGGTGGCGTTCTGTAGTTTCTGCCTACCCCCGGCATGTCTTTTGTCGATGGGATTCGCCCTTAACCTCTCCCTAGTGCTTTAGCTGGAAAGAAGAAGTGGCGCAACAAACTCCCCAGCAGCACAGCTGTCTGTTCAGTTACAAAAACTTCAATCTATACAGTTTATAAAGATAGTTTTATTTTATTACCTTACTACTAATTAAATATAAATAAAAGTATTTGAAGTGACACAAATGTAGCCTGATACATGATTAAATTTATAGCATATCCAATTATTACAGATATTACACCTAGCAGACACAAGAAAAAAAAAAGATAACAACAAATCAAAAAAATACAATGTAGTATGCAATTACTTATAACCAGAGTGTAAAATATTTTATAATGTCAAAGCACTCCTACCAAAGTTTTTAGAAAAAGAAAAATCTAAAGACCTGCGATTGAGATCACCAGGTGGTTATACTTACATAATAAAGTATTATTTCACCTTTTCATTTTATAGTAAATACAAATAAAAAGTAATATACAATGATATGATAATGTTGATTCTAAACAAACTACTACAAAAATACAATTTTATCAAAAATCGTTTGACTTGGTTGTTTTCACCATGTGCCGTGAGTCTTCTTGTCTACTGCTAAAGGCTGCTACTGCTGCAAAGAAAAATAACTTTACTTAGAATATAATTATGTTACTTTGGACGAATATTCATTTCAAAATGTCCTTTACCATCATTCTCCAAAACTGCTATATATTGAAACTTTACTAGTTGCTCGAATTTCCAACTGATGTTGATGGACGATTTTTCACTAGAATAACATAATAATATATTTTAGACATTGAAATTGATGCAATTTATGAAGTAAAAAAAAGAATTAACCAGCTATACATTTCCAGTAGCTGATATCGCATTGTATAGGATTTCCGTACAATGGGAGGTCAGCTTATACTGGAAATGTATAACTTGATATCTAGCTGAGTATACATACCATTCAAATCTATACATTTAGCATTTTTTTGAACATGTCTCAATATGATTTCTGGCAGAATACGTCGTTTTCGTGTTGACGACTTCTGTCGTATCCTGATTTGTTCCTTTCCATTTATGTATTTATATGTCCAGTAGCAAGCGATAATCCTGAAAATAGAATATTTTTTACTAGAAAATATCAATAAAATTTAAATAGATGATTATGTAACATACAAAGAAACAATACTGCTGGTTGATTCTGTAAAAATCTCACCGTGAAAACTTAGGTGAAGTGAGTTTGTTTTTGCTAGAGATTGACCTATTGACAGCTCACTCCACGCTCATTTCACCTAAGTTTTCACGGTTTACAGAATAGCACCGCTGTACCATGATAATCAAAGCATTTCTAACTGGTACTACAATTCTTACTTATTATATTTCCATTTGCAGCTGTTTTATTGACATTGCAGTAAAAATCCTTGCAGTTTTCATGTATTCCGAATATATGAAGCGGGCTATGCTGCTATGCTATGCTGCTGCCATAGCAGCACTCTCACTCTTATACGTTATACTTTTCCATGCCACTAGTGTAAGCTTCATCATGTTTGGCTTTAAAATATTTATAATAGTGCGAGCTTAGTGTTGGCCAAGATCTAAAAAAAGTACAAATATGAATACAGAATATGCTTCACTGATCTTGAGATGTCGATACCAATTTGATTTATTTATTTACCTTGTATAGTGCCCTGGTATAGTTTTTGATTACATGATTCTTGCATTCAATTTGTTTTATTATGTTCCCATCTCAGACTAAAGTTCCTATATGAACCTTTCTCTTTCAAGTTTGCAAACACGGAGGAGTCTCCGTCTCCAATAAAACTCAAATAACGAAGTTGATGCATTTCTTCACTCTTTTGAAAGCTTTCCACAATAATTTGTGATTCCATTGCTGTAGGCGGTCAAGTAAATTTTTTGCAGCAATTATGTGCTTTCATGTCCATGTTTCCTTTTTTCATAATATTGACACGTATAACAATATTTGTTTTCTACACCAAGAAATAGACATTTCTTAGTTTCTTTACCAATAATGCAGGCCTGGAAATGAAAAGCAACACTTGTAAATATTGCACATAATAAAAAGTTCATACAGAACCAAATATGTGTTTAATATAGGAGTATGTAAGGTATTGTAGCAGGTGGCGTTCTGTAGTTTCTGCCTACCCCCATGGGAAGAAGGCGTGAGTTTATGTATGTATGTGTTTAGTAATATATTAACTTACCTTATCAGAAGATGAATCAAAGTTATGGCCATATGACCTTTTCAGCCATCCTCCGACTACATACAGTAACAAATGGAACACTGTCTGAAGATACATGACCTTTTTGAATAGTATCTGACCTTTCTTGTTCACCAGCAGTTTTGATTTCCTCTGACAAATGTTCAAACCACACACTGCCAATTTTTTTTTCAACACGACGAAATTTATTTGCCGACATTGTTGGAATATTCATGAGACTTGTAATGTGAGCTGATTGAGTGTAGTAGCAGCTATCAGCAGTCGCAGTTGCCCACAAAAATGCAGTATTTATTTTATTACTGCTCTCCGTAGTGCTTCCACGGTCAGTGGGTCGTCTTAGTTACCAAACATACTGCACTTGAAAATTAATTCACTTCGAAATCCATCAAGTCTCTCATTACCAAATTCAATTTGTGAAGATTCACACATATTTCGGTGTCTTTCCAATTGGAATGCCCACTTAATTACATTCTTCAGGTCCACAATGCGATACCCAGATATCCATTTCTTTGGAACAGTTTCCACAGTCAATTGTAATGAATCAGTTTCAGGATTAGAGAAATCTGAAATAAAGTAAAACAAAAGAATATTATGTTACTTCATACACTCAGTATTTGAATAAAATTGAATAGTATCGAATTTCACAACCGTACAATGAGCTAGCAGAATTTCGTAGACGAAACATTCTACTAGAAAAGAATTGCTACTATTATTATAAGAAATTGAAGCATTCTACTAGAAAAGAATTGCTACTTTATAAGATATTGATCTTACTGGGTATGATACGATCTTACTAGTCTTATCAAAGTACTCTGTGATCACATACTATCAAAGTACTCTGTGCATACTATCTATGACAAGGTTACGTTCTGAACTCATTACAGAAAATAAAACAATAAAAATAAGAGTAAAATTTTACTTATCTTTATATTCCTGGTAGAGTATTAGTCGACAAATAAGAAAAAAAATAAACAGATTAGATGTTTAAATACAAACAATAAATCACGTTTATTAATTTGATGTAAGTAACTCAATCATTTGTTTGTTTCTGAACGCACGTCTAGCTCTATTGTTGGAGGTACCTACGCTGCGCGCCGTCCGCCGTGCGACATAACTATCAAACTATAAATAATGTATGTTTGTCTGAAACTGTTTATACTGTGCGTAAAAGGTATTCTATTTTGTAGGTACTTCGATTTTGCAAATGTTTGTTGGGTTACTGAATTATAATACATATTATGTACTTTATTTAATTTACTGTTGACCAAAAAATATAGGTACAAACGCATTAAAGTTATGATAACCACTGACTTTGTACTTATGTAATTGATACATAGGTAAGTAATTAGTATTGTGACGGGATTTCAGCGCCTAAAACCTAACTCACGGGGCAACTTTCTGTTTCTAAAACCGCCGAAAGATAGGCACTTACCTACTTATTTTTAAAATTGAATCATTATTAGTTACTATACCTACAATAAATTGCAATAACATACTAGAAATATTGCAATAATTTGAATCAATGAAAATGCAAAGCATACAAAATAGAATAATTCCGCGAGCAATTCCGCGCGCCAAGCTATTGCATACAAGCAATCTTCAAAATTATATTTTTATATCATGTCGCTACGGCGAAAGAAGAGTGGCAACGGTTTTCTTGGTAATTCTTTCAATGTAGTTCATGAGTTCAAGGTTCCGAAGATAGCTCGGGTGGGACGGCAACGTCGCATAAATCCTATCTACGAATAATGATATTTATGTTGCCACAAAACAATATTATGTAATAAAGTCGTTTATGTTGGGAAGGTCGTCAGGTCAGGTTATTAATTATAAAGTTTTTTTTGGTGAACCTGTTCATGAAAGGTATGAAAGGAAATAAATCAATTATTGTACGTATTATATTGATTAAACAGAATTATAATAATGCCTACACGCCATCTAGCGTTCTCATCTCTAAACTATCGCAATCATGGCGCTTGAGTTTGCTTACTTTGCTTGTCAAAACTCACGCACACTAGTGACGCAACTGTCAAATTTGGTCTGGATTTCGCGATCGTTTTCCTCAGTAAATAATGTAAATTATTTCCTAAAAAGGTCGATCGCGGGGACATTTCATTATAGAAAAGTGATAAAATGATTTGTTTTCAACAAAGAGTGCCTATGTTTAGCGTATAATCCCCACGAAAAATGTATGGACGGCCCATCGGAACATCCGCCTTAAGCAAAAGCAGGGGAGATAACGATTTACCGGTGTTCCGTCATCTGAAGCGCTGAGAATATTTGTCCGCGAAATGGCAGAGATGTCCGCCAGTCTATTTGTCCTATGTGTGCGTTATTGAATAGATTTCCACGACCACACGTTCAGACTTCGCGGACAAATTGTCCGTCGTCTGCTCAGCGCTTTATTGTAAAAATTGTGCATAATGATCCACTAATATAATTATTATTAAGTGATCTAAATTAAATAATTTCACTTTCAAATTCCAGGTGATAGAAAGTCTATTGATACTGGGCGACCTCATGGACCTTGGCTTCCCAGAAGGCAGGGTATCGGCAGCGTTAGCCAAGCACGAATTTAACCGGGACAAGGCTTTGGACGAGCTTGTACCGTAACGGAGTAAGATAACCCCGAAATTATTCTACGTAAGAGGACTCGAAAAGTCGTAAGGAAAATGATTTTTGTAGGTGGAAAGAAAAAAGGATATACTCCTTGATAAAGTCAGTGAGTTGTGGCTGACAGAAAATGGCGTTTAAGCAAAGATTTGGGACTGGCAAATATCTTGCAATTACATAGATGTATTGTACAGTCGGGGGACGAAAACGTTAAGTATCTTTAGGGCCATTTTTACGTACACGGTTCATGATATTTTTTCCGACTATGTAGGTACTGCCGACATTATTAGAAAAGTATGGAAAAAAAGACGTTGCGACGATCCCAAATAAATTGGGATAAATGCAGTAGGATGATCTACTGCCATTAGTATAAAAACAAAAGACAGTTAGAAATGTGACACGTCCTGCTATGCGAGAAAAATATGTACCTATTTGAAATGTGCTTAACCTTTTCGCTCTACCGCTGTACGCTGGTTACGAATGTAAGTTAATCTTTATTGTTGGCCAGCAGTGTATACGCAAGAAGTTTTTGGGAATGGTGTAGGGAATATCCATTTAAAGCGTTGCGCAATGCGCCGTGATTTTATATGCATTTGACTATTTTGGTAGTTTGGAAGATAATAATATAGAATCTGTAGATACTGATATAAGCGTTAGTCGATGTCTAGTAGCATGCGAACTTGCCGTTAAAATTAATTTAGTTTATTTCGTTATTTGCTTCGATGTTTTGAAATGGCATAAGTAATGTTTTTAAACCTTTAAGGGCCAATGCAAACGCCGTTGACGCGCGAATACGCGCTGCAAACGTAACTGGTTTGGCATTTCAAGGCAGATAACGAACTGTGAACTCTAAAGATACGCCCGCCGGCGCCACCGCCGTGCGCATATGCCCTAAGGTTTATCGATTATATCTGACGTTTATCTGGTTTTTAACCGACTTCAAAAAAGAAGGAGGTTTCTCAATTCGACCGTATATTTTTTTTTTTTTTTATGAGCTAAAGAATTGTTGCACATTAAATATTTATAAACTTATCACCCGATTTACAATTTGAGTTCTTATTCAAAATGTCTTTTGTTATAATTAAAAAGGAGTTATACTATATTGCTATTTCGCTCTATTAATATGACAATGATAAAGCAAGGATAAAAAGTGAAAAATTTCAAGCTTTTAAGAACAAGGGATTCAGTCATTTAGCCAGACATTTTTTTTGAGGTGAAATCACTGATGCTAAATCTATGATTATGTAATGTATATAAGCGCTTAATGATCTACGAATTTATAGAAACCTAAAAATATATGAACCGTAAATTATTGACAAAATAGGTATTTTTATTATGCACTCTCTACATGTTATTTACATAATATAAATTCCGTTTAAAGACATTTACTATTTGCCCTTTTGTAAAACAGTACAGGCTGAAGAAACCTTAAGAACCTATATATAATTCAAATCCTTATTTCCGCTGCAAACAAATATCAACTTTACTCTAGTGTAAATTAAGCTGATTTAAGAATTACTAGTACTATTGAAAAAGTAATGAAAATGTTTGAAGCAAACGGAACTTTATGTGTAGGAGTTGAAAGTTATTTTTCCAAAAACACATCTTTGTTTACATGTTTGGTAATTAAACTGCGAATGCAGAATATATTGTTCACTTTCCTGGATTAGTTCAGTGTTGATGTTAGAAACGACATATAAAAAGCCTAAACACTTTCTGCTTTACCTTGGTTACCTCAAGTAGTAAGTTGTTGTACTATGCAGTTTCCGGATATTTGATCAGATGGACTTAGCACTTCTAAGTGATCGAGATTGGATATTGCCGCTTTTGTGAATAGTTAGGCCTGAGAGGCATGAACGATTTTAAAAGTTTGAAAACAAAAGAGATGAAATTTTGAACAAAAACATCGTGAGGAAACGGCATGTCCTAGAACCAAAAATTCGAAGACGTGACATCTGCCAACTCGCACTGGGCCCGCGTGGTGGAATACGGCACGTTCCCTCTCACCGAGACGAGGCCTGTGTCCCAGCAGTGGGAAAATTATAGGCTGATTATGTTATGTTATGCTGTTCCATACATTTGTGTTCACATAAATCGACAAAATGTATGGAAGAGCTGATTTTGTTTTAAATCGACAAAATGTATGGAACAGCTGATTTTCTTTTCGTGATTTTAAGGTTGGCCACAGGTTTATTATAAACAAAAACTCAGATTGTAATTTTCTGCACCCAATGAATGCGCTAACAGAAAATGCTTGTAAAATCGTTCATGCGGTCAGGTTTCATGGCAGTTTAGAATGAACCTAAGTGGCTTTATAATTTTAGTAGTAATAAATATTTAAAATACAAAATCTGAAGATAAAAATCTGTTGATTGGTGATTGCATAATGTGATTCAGTCTTTCCCACTTTGTAATTTCATTGCGATTCTGCAGGTTATTCGTAATTTTGAGATTATTGCAAAAATGTCTGTTGTGCAATTTTGATTGAACATTAAGAGGATCAATTATGTTATTATTTGTGTCTAGGTTGTTAACAAATTGGTGGCAATTAATTGTTTTAAGGCCTTTCTCTCAACGTCTATTGCAAAAATATTGATGTTGCATTTTGAACTTTATCTCATAGGGCTTAGAGTCTTGAAACTTTTGTACTTTATTTAGATTGGCGCTGAGAGCAAGGACTCTGATTGGTATAGGTTGACTTTACATCATGTCAGCTGCGTTTACATTATAGCAGTGCTGTACCGTGTAATCTTGTGTAGAAAAAATGCGTGTCCACTCGCCTTGTTCGCGCGTCTCCGTCACGCTGTTGCGTAAACGCAGTCTTAGGGCCAGATTCTCGTTCTCGATCGAAAATTAGCGCACGTGACCTGCTGCGATTGGCTATCATTCTATCACTCAGCAGTTTACGCGTGCTTGACATTTTGTCCCATTATTTTTTTTTCGTGAAACTGGCCTAAGGGGAAAGCGCTAAGGTAGCCCGCGAAATTGAAATTTTCTTACATCTTTTGCAATTTGCTGGTCAGTATTAAGTTGTACGTTAAAATATGATTCGCGACCGTAACAAATATGTATTTCCAGAATTATAATCAGTAATACAACTTGTTAAGTTAGTATAATCCTAAAATGTCAAGATTTCATGAAATAGTAATTCAGTAGGATTATTTGGTCTTAGAGAGTTGTGTTGATGACTGTAGGGCAAAGGCCTCCCTCCCTCCTCCTTTTATCCACAATTCTGTCTTGCGAGTGCGCCGGCCAGTCCTTTCGGTAGGAGTCAAGCTCGTCGGGTCATCTTGGTAATTTAAAAAAATATCATGCAATATTTTAGAAGGGTCTTTAGATTACTATTTAAATTAAATGATGGATTGATACTACCTACCCATTATTCAAGATACTTGTGACTTTCTTGTGATTTTGAATGGTAGTTTATTTAGTACTAGCTGCGCCCCGCGGTTTCACCCGCATAAGTGTCGATCACGTGGGAACACGGAATAGAAAAAACGAGTGGAAGTGCCACGCAGCTATCGCGCGTGTGTCACAATTATGCGGAGCTCCGCAACACCGGCTCTGAGGCGGCTCAGTCGCGATTAGCTACTTGCTGTGATAGGACGTTTCGAACTTAACGAAAAATATTACAAACACGCCTTACTGTGCAATTTTTACATGCAAAAACGATAGCAGGACAAAAAACGTATCTTGCGGAGGTGTATCGTATCACCGGAAAGTATAAAACTATGATATATTTCAATATAATTGTTTTTATTGACAAAACCATATTTATTACTTTGTTGCGAACTAAAAACTACCTTATGTCCATTGTTCAAAGTCTAAATCAACTTGCTCGCTGTCTTGAATATCATCGTATACATTCTAGAAAATTCGACGCTACTCGATTAGGGATGGGACACATTCAAATAGTTCGGTATCGATAAAACAATAAAATGTGTATTTATATAGTGAAACGTTATACGTTACCATGACATATTATGAACTCGTTGTCGTTCTTCTCGATTAATTGAATTATATGGTTTGAGTTTGAGTATTTATATTCTGACAAATAAACCAAAATCATTCATTCATAGCTGGACCTAGGCCTCAAAAAGAACTAATACTAATAAACAGTGATAGGAATAGATACTTAGTGCCTAATTGCCTAAACTTCGAAAAAGATAGACGAAAGTCTGAGACTTCCTTACGACTGAAATATTTTTTCGGGACTAATGTCGGGGTTTCGGGACATCACCTAAGTACATTTAATATTAATGTTATTAATAGAGTACACTAATTGAATTCATTTTCCTTTTTAACCGACTTCAAAAACAAGGAGAACATTCTAAATAACCAGTAGATACGTTTTCTATTGTTATTAATTCAGGTAAAGAACTGGGTCCGGTTGAAAGCCAAGGGTACCGGTACTGACTTAAAAAACTATTCGATTTTTTTTTTCAAAACTGTCCAATTTTATTGCAGTTTCGAATTAACCTTGACCATAGAAACTATTTAGATTCTAAGAAGCATGGTCCTACGACGCACCGTTTCCGAATTATGGGCCTCCGAATTTTATTTTATATAAAACGCTTTGTATTTTCAAAATGGTGGCTCGGATGAAAATCTTTTCTGGAAAGAAATTGTTGCTCTAGTCGAAAACCATGAGGACTGATGTAAAAAACCCGCGAAATATTGAAAAAAAAAACGTTTGAGAATTTTTTTAAAATTTTTGTCGGTCGAAAAATTTTTTTTTCCTTGATTCATGTTGGGATACTGCTTTCACGGGGGCAACACAGGGGGGGTTAAATTTTGGTTATTTTTTGCCTAGGACGCACCGTTTTCGAGATATTTGAAATTCATTATAGATATCTTGTCCTCATCCCTAGCTGAGTAGAAAAATAGATAACAGGTGCATACGAATATGACATCTATTTCAATGATGTTAGCGTGCTAAATAGAGTAATTTAGTACAACGCCCTCTAGCGTTGAGTAGCTGAACTCGTTGGGGATTGCTCGAATTTGATTGATACATGGAAAAATGTACTTCATTGATTTTGACATGTAAAATAAAAACAACATTCAGTAGTTGTAATAAGACTTAATTTTGAACAACAATAAATAAACTTTTCGCCATAGTTGCATTTATATTTAGTAGCCAATTATATCATCGTTTTCTGTGTATTGAAATGTTTATTTTAATTTGCAATTGTGTGAGTTTGGCGACACTGGTTCCCGTACTAAGGAAGTCTAAGGGCACTTCCACTCGTTTTTTCTATTCCGTGCGTGGGAATATCGGGATAAAAACTATCCTATGTCCTTCCCCGGGATGCAATCTATCTCTCTGCCAAATTTTATCGAAATCCGTTTAGTGGTTTAGGCGTGAAAAGGTAACATACAGACAGACAGTTACTTTCGAATTTATAATATTAGTATGGATTTTGTCAGGTGCTTATATCTTGGACTTCTTTTTGCGATACAACACACGAGTTCCTTGTCATTTTCTCTCCGAGCTTTTTATCTGAGCGTTATTTTGACAATATATAGAAAAAAAATCTCTTTTCCTTAACATTGTATGCCCCTAGCACGGATCTAGGAAATTATTTACATTATGGGCTGCCTCCACGAGCGAGAGAATCGCGGCGATATTATCGTCGTGGCACGTATTTCTATACACTCTCTTAGAACGTGTCTCCACACGGCGATTTCATCGCCGCGGAAATTTGATGGCGCGGCGAGACTATCGCCGCGATTCTCTCGCTCGTGGAGGCAGCCCTTAGTGCTTAACCGGTGAAGCTCCGCGCGTGACCGATGGGTCACGAAACAATAGAAAATCAATTGTGTCTCATTAGCGGTGCTTATTGAGTTAATATAACTTATATTATTTCCGTATTTTAATTATTTTCCTGTTGGCAAAATTGTTCCTATTAAAACCACTTAGTTTTATAGTCTTGTACGGAAGTACTTACAGCTACACTAAAAACATTTATTACTAAAGTTCTAAAACGTCTTATCGAATCTTTGAAAGCAATCAGTTCTAATGACCAAATTAACGGAAATGTTACATTTTGTTTTGAAGACATACCATTAAGATAGTTGATCTTGTTTGTTTAATTGGTTATAAGTAATGATTTTCTAGCGAAACATGTTTGTACTTACAATACACTTAGATTTGTTGATACGTATCTATGAATTTATCTAGAATGCTTTATCTGCTTTGATTGGGCGATAGATAAGGAGGCGCTCAAAAATCGCGAAAAGTATATCACCTTCCAATAAGGAGTCTAGCAAGTATAAAAATGAATTGTGAGACCCAGTAATACTCTATCAACAGCTATTTAAAACTGCCACAGGATTGCTATAGTCTCGAAAAGCTGAAACCTGTAATAATAGTTAATAATTCATCTGTGATCAAATTATTTGTCAACAATTTAATTTTTAACGGAACGCCACATCAGTGTTTTTATTTTATTTATTTGGGATAATAAACGGTTACACATTACAATATTACATAAAATATGAGCTACAGAGTGAGTAAATTTATAACTTATAACCCACGACATTTTCCACATATTATAAAGAAAAGTTATGAAACTTTTGCGATGTGCGCTTACAATGTGATAGTTACAATAAAATTACATAAGTGTTAATGATAAAACTAAACACTAAACAGGCATGCAAAATAAAAAAGATAAACAAGACATTATAAATACAGCCTAAGAGTTAAGAATATTACGGAGCAATATCCAAAATAGTGTCACGAACAAGGCCTCTAAATTTACTGGTTGGAAGAGCGAAGATGTCAATATTTTGAAACAGATTATTACCTATATTGACTAGAAGATACTGCAAATAGGGGTCGTGCGCGCACCCCACGACTAGGCGGCTTATGATTGTTCTTGTACAGTCAACAGCAAAAGTAGATGATCAAAATCAGAAATTCAATACTAATGAACGGAGTTCGCGTCAGAACTGTGTGGCGTCGAAGTGATTCAAAAGTATTCTACATAGTAAGTATTCTAAGTAGTAGTACTTCGACGCCACACAGTTCTGACGCGAACTCCGTTCATTAGTATTGAATTTCTGATTTTGATCATCTACTTTTGTTGTTGACTGTACCACGTATGTAATCCTATTAGTGATATCCATACTATTACAGGCGTTATTACATAGACCGAATAGAAACATTGTCTCTAAAATAATACCCGTGTTCGCCCTTATCTAAACATAATTGTACCATTAGAAAACCTGTGCATTTATGATTTATTACGTGAGATACAATGTAAGATAAATAATTATTGTTATTGCCTATCGACCTTTTGCTTGTTAACACGGATTCTTTAAGATATATATTGCCTTTTATAGATTTGTACGCATGGGGAATTTGAACCGCAACAAATGAATAATGAAAAAACTGCTAAACGCGGCGTTTCAAACGCTCGTATGTACAAACCCTGTCACTTTACAAATTAATAGAAGAAGTATTAAAAATAAGTTGAAAGCTTGTAATATTATGATGACGTTTAAATGCGAGTGACCGCCATTTCCAGGCCCCTCTTTCGAGTCTCAAATGCACTGAAAGCACTATGAGTTGTATTTTTAATTACTTACCTACTTAATGTTAATATTGTAAATATCACAACGTGCAATTTTGTTATTTTTTGTATATTTCATTCTTCACCGCAACCACGACTTCATTGCAAGAAAGTTTTAGGAACACTTTTGTGATTGACTGTACAATAGCGAGGTAATTGCGTAACACACTATTAGCAGCAATGGCTTTAATTTTGACAGTTTAACGACATTCATCGAGTAGTCAAATTTTTCGAATATATGAAGCAATGGATTAGCAATATCCTTCAAAATGAGATTAACCACTCCATATATCGGCCCATTACAATAGAAGATCAATTGTGTCTCATTAGCGGTGATTAAGAGGTAGTGTGACTAGTGTGTTACGCAATTAGGGCGCTGGGTGTTAATCCTAAACTTTTTTCAGCGAAAGTGAGCTATAAAGGTAAAGAATTATTTATTTTATTTCTTGAAAGAAATGTAATATATTTGCCCCTAGGTAAAATTTTAAAATCAAAATCGATGTTAGAAAATTCAGTACATCTTCCGAAATCCGAGGAATTTAAATCGTCATACAGGGAAATAAAGGCTCCCGCAGACAGGCGCGACGCAACTTTAGTAGAACAATTTCTATGAAAACTTCATGGAAATTGTTTTACCAGAATCACGTCGCACAGTCGCGTCGCGTCTGCCTGCTGGGGGAGCCTTAAGAGTCTAAGCATAATCCCTGTTAAATCTGTTATTCTGTCAGTCAGTACTGATACTGAAAATGTGTAGTTGTACCTACTGTTCAGATCTAAATAAATGACTTAAGTAGACCTTACAATATAATTTGTATTTCTCACTCGGCACACGTTGCTAAGATATTATATTTTTATTTCCAGACTTTCGCAGTTACAAGTTTAATAAAGGATTTTAAATGATTGTGATTTTGTCACGAAGAACTTTGTATGAAAATGTAACTCGCGGATCACAATAAAGCTTATAATATATTATTTTTGTATGTAGATAATAAAAATACTCTAGTGTAAAATAAATTGAGTGAATATAACTTTAGGTGAATGCATTGAGACGGAGAGGGACAGAAAATACCAAAAGAAGGAATAGCAATACGAGTAGAAATCTTGGTTCTTTCTGTGACCCTCTCTTCGCCTCAATGAGTTTCCTATGGAGCAGTTTGTTTCAAACAAGGTTTTTATTTATTTGTAGTATAAAGAACGTTACTAGTAGTAAATTGTAAGTGAAGGCTTCGGTAGAGTGGATGGAGATTTTATACATTACAGCTTCACAAACGAAATGTATAAATAAAAATTGTTATTTTCACTTTCTTGTTTTATTGAGCTTAAATTTTTCTGTTTGTTATAATTTAGTGCGGTAGTTTTCAGAGATATGACATGCTGTTCATCCGAGGTATTCAAATCACACCAGAGTGGGTCCATCTTACCTCAATCTTTTCATCAGGAACCCAGAAAAAATGCATTATACTTCATCGTACGCACGAACGAACTTTGTAAAGCCTTTGGCCTTAAAAAGTTCGCGTACGGGAGCACAGAATAGCGGGGCATTTCTCACAATTTTAAGGGGACTACAGGATTTAAACGCAAAAAATGCAAGTTTTATACTTAATGCCTAAAAGTATATGATCGACTACAGTAAACAAAAAATATATGATATTCTTCAGGACATATTATGCTAAGTACCGATCTAGATAGTGTGTTAAAAACATAATGACTAATTTGATACTATAGAAAAAAATCATAAGAACCATACTGTTTGGCGGAAAACGTAGTTTGTATTGTTCACTAGTCACTACTGCCTACCCGTTATTTGGAGCGTCTTCGACTTTTTCAGGATCTACGTAAAATAAATGCTGTTTGAGAAGTTCCAAGTCCCTGAAACAAAAAATCATAGCCTCATCATCACAATCATTGTGGACAAAGTTATCACAGCACTAGCAGCACTTCTTGGTTGGCTCTCTGTATTTCAGGTCTAATTATTCAGATGTGAAAATAGAGCCCGTTATTCCAGTCGCAGAAGTCCGATACTCCGCGCTGCATCAATTGACAATTAGGTCTTCAATCATCAAACGGATAGTAAAATACTTTATGCGCATAGCGAAATTAGAATAGAGAAGCCGCCAAATGCGACAAGTCAATGAACATTGTTCTTCGTTAAAACATGACCCGAATAAACCTAGTGTTTGTCTCCCAACAAACACTTGATTAATTAACGTAGTCGCCAACTTACTGACTTCTTGCTACCGAACGAGTAAAAAACAGAAAGGGTTTTTGTACTAAACTGCAGTGCCGACAGACAGAACCCACACCACAAATGATCTTCAACAAGTCAACACCACATCTGGTTTTAATTTTCTTACAATCTTTCATCATTTTGATACTGCAAAACGCTCCTTCGCGCCTTGTGATAAGAGTGTGTTAACAATGTGGGTTTTTGGTCATATTGTTCCATTTTGCGTAATAGGTCAATGCCAAGATTGTGATTAATGAATGCGTGCACGCATGCGGTTGTTTAAACACCGGCTGCGTGTTTGTATACCGTGGAGGTTAAGTTTGATGTGCCAGAATTATTGTAGAAGAGTTAAGCGAAATCTTGGTATCGATGCAATGGGATAACCTAGTGGTCAAAGCTAAGAACTTGAATATGGACACCTTTTTTCTGGCTAAATCATTCACTTTGGAACTGAAGTTTTCAAAGGCGTTTATGCATAAAAGACTTTCGAAACCTCTGTCAAGTGAATTTGTTACAGCATACTCAAGTAAAGGAACTCAGCTTCCTGCGGTCTCGCGTAGTTCCCGGACTTTCGCAAATAGGTCATAAAATGTAGTTTCCGCCAGCCGGTGACCCACCAGACAATGGGCGACCACCGCATTGTCTATTGTCATCACCGGCCAGACATGCCGCGATGAATGGGGCAAGTTCATTCTGATCCGGCCCACATTAGCCGTCCGAGGGAGACGCAGGTACAGCGATTCCGCGAGCGCGATAGAGAGGCAAGCAAGAATACGGTCTGTGCGGACACTCGGAATTACCGCTGCTTGAGTTTTGTTTTGGAACGGTCCAGTTGCTTGGCGGGCGGCGCACGAGTCGAACTGTTCCCACGCGCGATACGATTAGCTCGACGCTGTGTAACGTAACATGAACGGGTCGCATTTCTATACGCGCCGCGCCTCGCCGCGCTCGCACCGCCGATAACATCTGCGAAACCGATATTTAGGCCGGCGATATCGTGATAGGGTTCGAATTCGTTCGCGACATTTCGCCGGCACCGCGCGGCCATGTGATCGCTCCCCGACCGATGGGAGCGAAAATCGAACAAAAAAGCCGCCTGCTAATGTCTACCCCTCCCGGCCGCTACAAAAAAGGGATAAAAAGGTTATTCCTGGAATGCACACATGTGGACGCCGGGTAAAAGTGGGTGCTCGTATTGAATCTTTAGTGTTACCACGATGCCTCGGAGGAGCAGGTGGATGCATCTGGCGGCGGGCATCGCGCTCGGTGTCACTTTCGGGATATTTCTCAAGTTGTGTTTAAGGACTTCATCCAGGACAACTATAGAAACATGTCCAGAATCGGCCAAATTGTTTGTCGATCCCGACCCTATCGCCCTGATAGGCTTGATGCCGAACGAGACTGTTCACAACTCGAACAGGACATTAGTGTTCGTGGGGGTAATGACAGCTGAACAATATTTAGGGTCGCGAGCGAAAGCAGTATACGAAACATGGAGCCAGGACCTGCCTGGTAGGATCGCGTTTTTCAGTTCGGAAGTGTCGCGTGCGCCGGGTTTACCTTTGATTCCCTTGCGTAATGTGGACGACAGTTATCCTCCGCAGAAGAAGTCGTTCTTAATGTTGCTGTACATGTATGAGAAGTATGGGGATAAGTTCGAGTGGTTCATGCGTGCGGACGACGACGTGTATGTGCGAGGTGATAAGTTGGAGGAGTTCTTGCGTTCGGTGGACAGCAGGAAGCCTCAGTTCATTGGGCAGGCTGGTCGAGGAACTAGTGACGAGCGGGATGCGCTGTCTCTGGACTACAATGAGAATTTTTGCATGGGTGGTCCGGGCGTGTTGTTCTCTCGGGAGACGTTGAAGAGGGTGGCGCCTCATGTGAAGTACTGCCTGAAACACCTGTACACCACGCACGAGGACGTGGAGCTGGGCCGCTGTGTCGCCAAGTTTGCCGGGGTATCGTGCACGTGGAGTTACGACGTGAGTAATACCTACATTGTATTGTAATTTAAGCTAACTTTAGTAAACAAGTGACAATTAAATCACCTACGATTTCTGTTGCGAAAGATAATATTTTTGGTAGGTACATAAATACCGTGAAATATCACGCGAGTTTCGACATCCTGAGTGAATTATATCGTTATCGTATGATTCTAATTGATATGTGGATGTGTGTTAGTTAATAAAGTTATAACGAACAACGCTCGCATTATGTGCAAGCTGGTTCGTGTCAGCATTTTGACTATAACGATGTTATTCTAGCCGGTTTACATATCCAATACCGCGTAATTTATTAATATTTGAACTGTCAAAACGACCGCAAATCGATATCGGGTTTTTTTGTGAGATACTTGTACTTATTTTAAAGTATAATAATAAATTAAAGGATGGTACCTACTTAGATAAGATATAATAACCACATAAAAATAAGTTTTTATGTTAATTCGGTCACGTCTGTGGTGGCCAAGTAAATTGTGGACTTGTAGTTGAATTAATAGTAGATTATGCACTAAGGGGATAAAGCAGCGCTATTTTGAATCCTGAACGCAACGAAGGATTCTAGCGTACGAGGACTAGAATCCTGAGTGCAGTGAGGGTTTTTTTTTCCTATACGGGATCTCGTAGTTGACCTTGAGAGGTCGTCGTGACTACTTAACCGGACTATCCTGTGGTTGTTGGTAAACTCAAAGCCTCCAGCCAGGGGCAAATAGGGCGTCGATCCAGCCTGTCCCATCTTGCTGCCCTCTCCCCAGAGGGCAGCAAGATGGGACAGGCTGGATCAGATTATTATTATTTAAGCCTGATGAGATCGGCTTTTCCTATCTGACTACTCTGAGGCTTATTATATAAGCTATACCTATGCTACCAACTCGTTGTGCCTGACCGCCTCGTGCTCATCCTACGAGACTTTCTGTGTACCGCACTTTCCGCTACAAAGTTGGTGGAGCAATATCCTCCCCACACCCCATCCGAGCAGGAGTCCCCCAGGGCTCTGTGCTTGCCCCGCTCATTTTCATGCAGTGAGGGATTCAAGCTCGCACCTTTATCCCCGCGGAGAATACTTTCCCCACCTACTGCCACAGCCTACTGCGAGGTAATAAAAACCAATTCGAATATCGAATACTAGTTTAAGTAACTGTAAAATAATCGGGGAATACCTATATAGTTATGTGCAGTGTCATACACTAATTACCCGACTACGTGTCAGGACTGGGTTATGTTTTTATGCGTACCTACTTAGCTATGTATGTGAAATTTCTTATACCCTCGAAGCATCCTAACGGCCAGATGGATTTTAATACATTAGGTGCCGACTCGAGGTCTCGTGAAGACCACAGTGAAGAGTAGGTTTTGTTTTTATAAAATCAAAATGGCGGATTAAGTAAGATTTATGCAGGTAGGTAAGGTCTTGAAAAAAAGAATTGTAAGTACTTACCATTACTATGTGGGGTATCAAAATAAAGGGCTTGATGAGACGATTCCAAAAATATAACACTAAAAGGATTGTAATTAAAACACAATGGAGCATCAGCCGAAATCCAACATTCCAACGCGGGGGTATACCTACGCGCCACAGCAACCGATCACTTTGTTCGTCGACGGCGACTAAAACTTATGAAGTGAGAACTCTTTGGTCGACCAGCTAATTTTCTCAGTTGACGTTCCAAATTTAAATCACATTAATGACCCATAACGAAATTCAGTACAATATGAATGCCCGGCTAGATTTAGGTTAGGTTTGCTTGACACATAGTTTGAGGTTAGCGAGCAGGTGGTGTGAAAAAGTATTTTATTTATCTTTACGACATGACTTAACCCTGAAAGGAATTGCACAATCTGATCCTTTAGACGCTTTTAAACATAAAATGGTCAGTTTCCTTATTGAACAGGAACTAGGAGGGCAGGATTAGTAGGTACCTACCAGTTTTATTGCCAAGAGTAAGGAAATAAATCACAGAGTACTTTTTGATAGATGAAATAAATCGATATAGTTGGCTCAAAAGTAATTATTCGGCGATTCATTGAGCGTAAACTATTCTTAGTGGCCAGTGTTTTTCAGTTATAGGATCACTGACCGCGGCTGCGGCTACCTAGGCAGTTGGTCACTTGACATTACGGTATTTTTTAAAGACATTATAAAAAAAAGTTCGTTTGACATTTATATTTTCTACTCGGCTATTCTTGGACGTCGAGTGCGTTAATACTGCAACCTATATAAATACCATTATAACTTGTATAAATGTATAGCGTACCTATACAATTACAAACATGTAGGTATGATAAGGCTAAAGCTAAAGTTTTACTATAGTCTTGTCGAACTTGACTTGGAAAATAACTTCGTACAGGCTTAACTATAATTTTACGGGAAAACCGTAAAATCTACTTAGAAATGAGGTAACCTTTCGTCCGGTTTTAAAACAACCCGCAGGGTAATTGCGTAACACACTATCAGTAGCAATGGGTTTCATTTTGACAGTTCAACAACATTCATTGCGTGATTTACGTTGTTGAGCAGACACATCTTTCGAACATATGGAGCAATATGGGAGCAATGGATTAACCATAGATATGGATTAACAATATGCTTCAAAATGATTCAAATTGAGAGTAATTTACGTTGTTGACATTTTTCGAACATATGAAGCAATGGATTAGCAATATGCTTCAAAATGATTCAAATGGAGAGTATTACCCGACTGCGGCGAAGCCCAAAAGGAGGGTTATGTGTTTCACCTGTATGTATGTATGTCCATTTCTATAGTGTGTTACGCAATGGGTGCCGGTTGATATCGTTTTAACAGCAATAGGTAGGTATATGATAAAGTTAAGTAACAATTTATTTTTTTATTTTTTAGGCAGATTTACGATATAAACACCTTCGGAAATGGCGATAAAATTGATTGCCGTTGTTTCCTATAGCAAATTGGGACTAACCAGTTAGGTCCAAGACAGAATATAACTACATAGCAGAACTCTAAGGAAAACCGGACTTGCAACTGCGCAAATTGTAGAAGGTACTGCTGAAATTTGGGAAATTAAAGATGTGAAAGGAATGAAAAAAAAAAATGATTTCCATTGAGCTCCTTGCTTCATATTACTCACAAATGTCTGGCTCAAATAATAAAGTGCCCAAGACTCTCCTAGTTTCAACAAATCTTTAGCCCTACCCAAATATTATTGTATCGAGGATTCATTCCCTTAACCCAATTTATTTGGGATCGGCACAACACGGCTTTTTCTTCCATACTTCTTTCTCTATTAGTCGTAATCGTCACGAGTATTATGGCCCATAATATTTCGAATAGGAGTTTTAGGCACGGTAAAAACGACTATGACTGAGTAATGAAAATGTGCGAAAGATGACATTAGAAGAATGCCATCATTAGTAGCCAAAGAGAGGCTCTCTTTGAACTCTTCAAACGAAGGAAAAGACGTACATACAGGCGCACTATATTAAAAGCCTACATAACATGAAACACATAAGCGTATAATACAATAATATGAACCGTTACATTTGTTCTTGTTTCCACGGTTCGCGTTAATTCGAGCGGCTGCATTGCAGAACGAAAGTGTTACTATTACTTACTTAGGTAATGATATGGTTACATAGCTCTTCAGTTGTTTGTTTATGTAAGGATTTCTTTGTATTGTGATCTTATCTCCTGTATGTGAATGTAGATTTTGACGTGGCTTCTTTTTCATCTTCATCATTACCACCTCCACCTTTATCATTATCTTCGTTACTCCTCTCTACAGTGGGTAAACGAAACTGTGGCCTTCTTTCTGCGTAATATGTCTACAGTGTATTAGTACATTCGTATTTCTACAAACAATGACTTTCAACAGAATTGATATATTGATATACATTTTAAAGTCCATTTTCGTTAAGCGGATACTGACCGGCGTTACGGGGCGTAATGTAACGTGTTACACAGCGAGCGTTCGTGCAGTCAGTATGGAGAAACAAAGCGCTCCTAACCTTGCTTGCCCATACTGACTGCACGAACGCTCGCTGTGTAACACGTTACAGTATGCACCGTAACGCCGCGCCGATCAGTAACCGCCTTTAGATATCTCATATAGAATGTAACTTTGTCTAGTCCCTTTGGTCTTTCCGACTATGTCATTGACCCGTTTTGTAGTCAGTTTTGCTGCGCTTCCTTCTTTAACTTTGTAGTCTCTTTCATCTGCATTGAGCCGGATCTGCGGAGTCCGGTCCTTTGATCCTTGATCATTGAGTTTCTGCACGTACAGCTAATGTCAGCTATTTTCAAACTAAGGTGATAAGTCTATCACCTTAGTTTAAAAACAAGGAGATGCTACATCTCATTATGCATAATGTTATATTAACATATAGTTTCTTCATCCTCATTGTTTTCTAAAGCGTTAATAATTCTCTCTCGTACTCTTATGCCATTAAAAGATTATTTAGGTAGGTATAATAACGGTCAACCTTACTGTATGGATCTAATGGTTCTCTTCCTGTAGTAGAGATCTGCCTATAAAGTCGAAGCTGATTTCTTTCGTCCGACAGACATTTATAAACATCAAAAAACTTGTTTACCTATCTACTCAGTTTTTTCTCTCACGTCGAACAGTTGCAAGCGGCGCGGCGCGATGCCCGTATAGCGATGTTACGTGAGAACTGCAAAAATGTTGAAATGAAAGCAAAAACAATATTATGATCTTCACGTTTAGACACACGTGTTACATATTCATATCTCTACACAACATAAGCTGTAATCCTTTAGTTAGTATATAAACATGTAGACCGTGACTACAGAAAGGAAGCTTGTGAAGAACCAGAAGTTATGTGGTTCATTACTTTCATAGATGATTGATTACTTTAGTCGTGTCGTGTGCTAGACTAGAAACTAGTGGCAATTTTTTACATGTTTGCTAGATACTCTTGGTAGATTATTTTTGTGATCGCAGTCCTGTCTTAGATTATATATTATAGTTTCTGTGTTTCCTGGAGTTGTTGCTATCCCTATAGTTAAGGACAAAATAATATTCCTAAATGTAAAAGTAAGATAATTTATTCATCTAATAGTTTGGGTTATGCATCATTTATCTACATTAGTTACTTGGTTTAATATCCTCTGGCACTACGGCAATTATTTAGTAAATCATAGTGTTATTCTTTGATTATAATAATATAATCAAAGGTGTTAGTTAATAGTTTTGTAGGTGTTGTTAGTTTAGTAGTACCTAAACATTTAAATCTTCTTTGCAGTCGTTACTACGCAATACGAAGTGTGAGTGGTGTGAGTACTTAGGTCCAGGACTAAAGATCAACCCATTATCTAGCATTAAGCTAATTCTTCCTGTCTGTGTAGGTTAATTCTCGTGACACTTCACTCGCTTACTACTATGGTGTAGTACAATAACTGATGTGCTATGTGCAATAAATTGTCAAATACTACGCAAAATTATGATTGAGTTGAGGTAAGTATCTATATTTCAAGAGTTATATCATGAACAAACTGAAGATGATCAAGTCATATCGTCGTTATCGAAACGATCAAAATGTATTTGAAATTACGTTCTTAACGATAGTGTGTTTCATTAATTGAACGTTCTAATCGACACTTACAAAATGTTCTAAAACAAGGTTCCTCCAATTAATCAGTGATTGCAAAAAAAGCTCGTTTACAATCTAGTCTCAAATTCCATATTAGTTTTAATCTATGATTACGTCTGCGGCCGTAAAGTTCAAGGTAAACTGTTGTTTATTTTAACGCGAGTTTCCGTAATACAGGCACATACAGGTCTGCACAAGGCCTTAGAAAAAAATGTCGCCTGAGGATGACGGCGTTTGATTTATAGTTATCAATTCGAACTTCATAAATTCCAGACTGGTTTTTTAAGTGAAGTGGTTGAAGCCAAGTGTGTTTTGAAATTGAAAGCTGGTTATAGATTTTATGATGCGTAAAAATTATTGAAACAATTAATTTTTTTGTAGTCGGCACCACAAATAATAAAGTGTTATGGAACTGTAACTCTTATGTAACTGGGCATTCAATTCTTTCTATAATAATTCCAAAATAAGCTAGGCTAAATTGGCTTCCAAAATCATCAATAACCCAATTAAATGAAAAAGTCTAAGCTGAATTATACTTTCGACAAAGTCTGTGCAATTTTCGTGAGACTCCTGCGAACTAGAATAAATTTCTAGCCAGTATCATGACTTGAATCATGAACATTGTTAAACCACAGTTAGACTACATTAGTATGATAATGATTAAGAGTCATGAATGTGTCGCAATTAAATTAAGTGGTCACATTAGACGCTGTGGTAAAACAGACGGTAAGTGTAAGAAACGGTTTACACTAATCTGCATAACATGAATTTCTCGTTACGGACACAGCATAAAAATTAGACTAAGGACTTGGTTATCTTAACTGGTGATTCGATCTACCAATTAGAAACAATGTTGCTACACTGTAACTAGGTAATGTAATGGTTATGTCTTCTGTTACTGCATTCGTATTTTCATCAGCACCATTTGAAACTGTGTCGACATTTAACTTTCCATAAAACAATCGTGTCAATGCTCTTGGTCTTGATCATTCCTTAACATTACAACAATAGCACAGTTCTGTATTTGAGTATGCAACTCCCCAAAAGCAAACTCAGTTTTGGCTCAGAATCAGATAAAGGTGTATTCACCTCTAACACCTTGTGTGTAATACAAACATTATTATATTACTTTGCAAATCGGCCTGCACTATCTTGTTGAACGATAACGATCAAGCCAATGTGTATAATAGGGAATTTCAACCTAACCATTAGCTGAAGACACAGCTGTTCATACGTGTACATACACAGGCGGCACGCGTCGACTGTAGCCGTCGACGCGTCTACGGCTGATGCCTACAGTGTCGACGGCTGCAGTAGTGCAGTTGTCTCTGCCGTTGACAACGTGCCGTTCGTGTATATGAGCACTAAGACGATAATGGGACTATTAGAGATGATGATGATGAGAATATGAAAATACAAGAGATAAGACAGACCAAACAAAATATGTAGGCATGGGTTTTATAAAAGATGACACAGCTGAGAAGGAAGTGAACACTGAGATCGCAGCTGCTAGAGATAATATATGGCATCTCTACGCAATCTCTTGCGTGGATTTTTTTTTTTACAATCAAGTAATTAACAAAGTTACCTTCAAAAGCAATACCTCCTACAGTGATATCCTTCAAACAATTCTAATTTAGATTTAGCATAGTTCGATATACCCAGCGTTTGCATTAGTCGTTGTTTTAAATTAATTTGTATTCAAAACATTGTTACATGCGTTACGCCGTATGCATGTTTTTATACAAAATTGCAGTTCGGTATAAGGATTTAGACTGCTTACATTTTCAAGGTGATTATTTAAAAACTTAATTTGGAACACTTTTCAGATTTCTATCTCTTATCGGTTTATTCATCATCACACCTTTGGAAATATTTACTGCTACATTAATGGATTGTCCGTCTTCCTTCTCATTCTCAGATCCTTTTTTAGATAATCTTTAGCTTCATTGTTTCGATTTTTTCACCCAGTTATTTATTATCACTTTTTTCTTGTTTTTTTTTTTGCCTATAATTTATCTACACGCTTGTTAACTTATTCTTAGACTGCAGACACGATGCGCCATTTTAATAACCATAAATAACTATCTCCATAGGACCAAAGAAACAATTGAAAGGCAAAAACAGCACCACTTACTTCGATACATGTTCAAGTTAACACAGAACCGACCCAAGTTATATTTGTAATGGCATATAAAAGCATGTATTAAAGCAACCATCCCGGCACTCGGTGGTGCAATGGCAACCGGTTTTTTGTAACCGCGAGCAGTTTTTGCGACCACGTGATGTTTAGAGATACGGCTCGTCATAGATGAGCGTCATAATAGGTGACGTAGAAGCGACACTATTGTGGCTGTTGTGCCTCAGATACAGTGATAATCAGCTAGATTTAAAATATTATAAAAGACATTAGACTGTGGTGTTTGAAAATACTAGAGCGCAGTTACTTAATTATTATGTCTGTCAAGATGACAATTTTTGCGGTCCTCATGGTGTTTAAGTTATTGAGTTAGCGATTATGTTCATGGTATGCTGATTCTTGACTACTAGACCGGCCGGCACTAATTTCAGAGAAAATCTTGTACTTTTACAACGAAAGTTGTATTTCTGAACCTTGTTGAAGTACAAGGTTGGTAATGGTCTCACCTGTAGGCCCTTTCACATTGTTACAGTTTTATTTTTACTCCTTGTTTTTGACGTTACTTCTAGGTCTTTACTTCATTTTAAACTGTCTTGAAACTATGTATTACTGCAGTAATTTAGCAAATTATGCAGTAGCTTCCTACAACATTGATTTAGCTAACCAAACACGTCACGGCTTGTAGGTAGATAAGATAGCCTGGATCTCTGCAACAGTGCAACACACCTTATCACACGATCAGTCTGTGGGCGTGAAAGTGAGAGTTGAGGCCTGGGCGCTTATCAACCGATTTAGATACAAGGCCTTATTAGAAATGGGTTAAGCATGTGATTGATATGTCTATATGGCGAAGGAGACTCTTTGCTTAGGTATATTATGTTCGTACGTTATTGGGTTCCGACGACTATACATTTATAAGGAGCCTTGTAGCCGGGTCCTTGTATGTACCAGTTCTATCAACGAAGGTTCGACGTATCAACGAAGTCTTAAACGGTTGAATGCCGTAATTACAGGAACAATTAAAAAGCCATTGTGTCTCGCGTGGATCCATGTTCGCTTAAGAAAGGTTATTATAGTAGAGCATTTTTATGATAGTGCCCTTATAATAGAATATAAAAAATAGGAGTAGAATAATTATATATCAAAAGCTAACAGATTCCCAGCCTATTATTAATCAAGCTCTTGATATTAATGGGCTGGGAAGCAGTTGTTCTGTTATGTTTGTGTTAGAGTATATGTAAGGTACCTACATACTCAATCATGTATCTATGTATCATCCACTCTCACGCCTCATCGCATTTATAATTTTTCATTAGCACTAGCAGATGGCCTTAACAACGTCACCAAGAGATAAGATATCAAAGCTCGTATAAAAATAATTTTAGTAGGTATAGATTTGACAGTTTCATTTCTCAGACGGCTAAAGGAGCAACAAGACCGAATGTGTATACAATTAGGTATAGTAATAGTACCACGTGCCTGCCAATTAGTTCGCAAATTATTATGAGTAGCATCTGTTTCGTTAAAGCATACTATTGCGAGAATGTTATAATTTCCCGAAACACGGCTGAATTCATAACAGCTGTGATGATTGATGTTAAACACAAGCTAAAATATTTTCATAATGGTTTGTTTTAGGCTGTAGCGTAAAATAAACCCCTATAAAAAAACAAAACAATTCCCTGTAGGGAAGAACTTAATCCCTTACAAAATTGAAAGGTATTTAATAGTAGCTAATACCTATTATGCCCTATCCTATACTGCATGAAACTGTAAATACCTACTGTAATGTATTTTTAATCCGATACAGATTCTTGTAATGCGTTCGACGAATATAAAACAGGTGGTAGTGATGAATTACCATTGCGTAGTGTTACTAAAAGAAAACTAATGATATATAATCAAATGCACGATAGCTTACATCATTGATAGTTTCTTTGAAAGTATAGTACCTATTTGCAAGTATGAACCAGTACTTAATGAATTTAATATAAACACAAGCACCTACACAGTTCCTATTTTATATTCTTTGCCGTTCCATTCACAGGCAAATTATGCAAGTTATACACGAAATGAGAAGAAATAATATCTTGTCGAATAAAAACTTGGATATTCGAACTCATTTCTGGTTTTCTGTAATATCTTTATCGAATTTAGCGCCTAAATGCTTGATAAAAATTATCATTTTTATGTCACAAAGTTAAGCACTGTGTTTTGATATGCGAACAATTTTCAACGGAGCGTAGAAATAAAAATGATAATAAATGACCTGAAGGTACGTATTTATTTCGATTTCGTGCTTTGAATAAAGTAATGAATATTAAACAAGTTTCTTGAAAAATACATAATTAAAAAATATCTGCAGAGGATGTGAGAAAGCAAAAAGATAAAAGAAAAACAGTTTCTGTACCGCTGTTTGCTTTTGTAAGTGAATGTAATATTTGCACAAGATAATACTTAGTACAAATGCATTTAAAGCAATACTAAGCGTTAGTTCAGGTTTCATTGAACTGGTAAACTTGGGAGTTGCAAAAATTGCAACAACTCAATGTTCGTTTTTGCTCAAGATTAAAAAAGAAACTTACTGGTGCCATAATATCTTGCTTTGTTACCTCATAATGTTACGATTTCAAAAGCATCTGCTACCGATATCCATACTCCAAACAGCAAGCAATTTGATAATCAAATTCCGATCTTATCTCACCATATCTCCCGATACATTCGGAGGCGATCCTCTAACCAGTTTCATAATCTGGTTTGTCATACAAAACACATTGTCCCCTCTATAATGAGCCCTATGTCCAGCCGTGGGAGCATTTGGCCTGATATGAAGATGATGCGGAAACATTCACGGAGCATCTTAAGGGCTCAGTTGTTACGATATCGGTGCGTGTACGCAGCTCTTATCTCGAGGTCCTCGACTATCTCGTAAAGGGTTACGAGAACTTGCGAAATACATAAAGATATAGGTAGGGTTACTGTTAGTGACAAAATAAAATGATCGGAAACTATTTTAAACATTGTTCGCTTTAAAGTCTGCAAGGAAGAAATCAGGAAGCCTGTTTTCCTATTAGAAAACCTTATTACTCCTTGAAAGTCTTCTGAGTATTAATTCGTGTCTCAAAGCTAACTTTCTTTCGCTATAGTAGCTAATGGTGGCCCATTTCTATGTCGTTCTTCAGCATATTTTTATGTTTAATTTTCTCTCTTTCTCTTTTCTTATTTGCTGTAGGTACCAGAAAGGGTCTCAATGCCTCATTCAATAGTCTTTAAATATTGAGACATTTTTGGAACTTTGACAGCCCTGCGTACCTATATCTCCTAGGTTTGTTTTCTACATACACATGTAGATACGAGTACAATATTTAGTTGTATAATCGTGCATGAATTTACAATAGCTATCGTTCATGTTTATGAAGACAGTGTTTTAGTGCTGTCAAGGACGGGCTAACGTCCTCTATCGAAAGCGTATTGTATTGGGGTAGTTCTTCGAAATTTGATTCTTTGACTGATCCATATGGCCAAAATTTAATTTCACTTTCAGCTCTGTAACACATGTTCATATGAAAATAGGTATACCAAATAACATATATTTGAATGAGGGACTCGTTTTTATAAAGTAGTTTTCAAGATATTGATTTTGTGCCCAGATGAATCAGAATGTGTTACATATTAATCAGAAACAGAAATAAAAAGTAATAAATACACCGTTAGTTATGAATGTAAATTCTAAACAATAATTATTAATTCTTAAATAGGACTAAGACATATCAAAACTGTCATATTTAGAACAAGATTATACTCCTGTCATTTTTTAATTATTCAAAGGTTATAGCTAAGTAAATAATAATAAATAAGATTAAAACTACTGACTTGTACACGGTCAAAAATTGGACAAGGAGAATTACGCAACAAAAGCGCTCCTATCGTGCTGGAGAGGGGAAAAACTAATTTATTTTATTATTCATATGGGGTTTTGACCATACGAATCAGGCACAGATGAATCAGGATTTTGCCTACAATCATGCATAACTCATCATACATACAGACTTCATTATTTTCATTTTTCTACACGAATCTATAACCCAAAAGCATCACACGAAACACAGATTGAAGTTTTAAAACAATAAAATAAATTTTATAAAGTAGGCATTGTAATCAGGATGCCACCTGAACCAAACACAGATGAATCAGGTATTTTCCTTCGTAACACCGGATCTAAGCCAACCAGCCGCACGTCCACCTTCTAGGTCGTCCGTTGCACGGCTGGCTTCCCCCCGCGCTGGAAGCCAGACTCTCATTATTATTACCCGACCAAGTACGGTCAAGCGCAGCTTACGCCACATTAATCAGTATTATACGCCGGACACTTCTTTTTTACTTATTTATAAACAGACTAACGTAGTTATAACTAATACACATTTTTTTTGTAAGAGGACAATTCATTTCCTTTCGATATAATTATAATTTATATTGATGTATCAAAGGGAAAATGCGACATCGACCATTTTGTTCCGGAAAATGGCAAACGGACGCGCTATATGAATCAGAAGAACGACCTTCAAATATTTTTATTTTGTACCTAGACAGCAATTATTAAAAAAAAATCATTTGTCCCAGTAAGGGATAAAGCTAAACTGTACAAAAAAAAATATTACATGCCGTTTTATTAGTTGGTTACAGAAATATACCCACAGACATCGAAAATTTTGTCCCTGAAGAATTACCCATTGATGATATCATTGACTTGTTGTTTATGTTAATGGTATCTCAATTTTTGTCCGACTGCTTAGTTTAGCCAAATATTTAATAGGAAACGCTGTCGTCTTTAAATTAACCATGTTTAAGGTTTTTATTTAGATCACAATCAAATCAAGATTAGAAAGGTGGTACTGTGTTGATGACAAAAGATTCAATAATTCGACGATTAATTTTCATAAATTCTACGGCTATTTAAGTAACCATCAACTTCAATCTAGGCTATATCAAACATCTGGACGTCGAGCAATCAAATAAAGCCCCCAAAAAATCCTACCCTTATCGTTTCAAATCGTGTCTGCTTAGATAGAAGCGGTGTCACCGCAGACACCCCAGTTTTACCACCACATTTCTGTAAAAAATATGTGTGATATTCTGTAAAAAATCTCACAGTGAAAACTTCGGTGAAGTGAGCATGAAGTGAGTTGTCAATAGTATCGAACCCTAGCACCAGGTGGAATGATAGCTCACTGCAAGCTCGCTTTACCTTAGCGTTCACAGTGAGATTTTTACAGAATAGACCGGCTGCTTTCAACTTGCTGCAATAACAACACGCTAAGTGACAAACAATTGACATTGAATAAACATTAGCAGTACTTATCAAAAGACCGTTGCAGCGTTGTACGCTACGTATCCTGTGACGTCACATGTCACGCACATGCATGACGCGAATAGTGAACACGTCTAGCGAGTTATGTTGAATAAACATAGAACATTATTGTGACAAAATGTGGCGACAAAATGATAAATATTTATTTTATTTGTGACATTGTACAGACGCCAGCAGGTCAACCTACCTGAAACTGTCAGATTTTCCCAATCAACCTTGAACCTTATGATTTAGCAATAAAGTCGAAAATCTATTAAAGAAATCTGACAGATTGTAGTAACTTGATGTGCTGGCGTCTGTACTAGAATCAGACAGCAGTAAAATATCTACATTGTGAGATGACAGATGCCCATCTGTGACGGTAAAACTGTCAATCGTGGATTTTTTTATAAACTTGCGTTGAAAGATACTGAAAACTGAAATAGGGTTAAGGTGACATTATTTAAGAACATAATAGTTGTCTCCAAACTTTGGAAAGTTAGCGTTTGGTTCACCCGAATTGTCACGGAGTTTGGAGTTTCCGTTGATTATCTTTTGTCTGCTTTTCAATTTCGGTGGAACTTGACGGTTTAGATAGTCATCGAATCTTCATTTTCAAGGTCATCAAAAAGTCCATAATTTTGCAAACCTGTTTTGTTTCACAAAAATTTTTGCAATTACAATTTTATCTGCAACCTCACAATGACATGGTTATCGGTTCTGTAGGTGAACCAGTTGAACACACAGACAGACGCGTGAGTCACAGACTGATCGTGAAGTAATATCTCAGGACAGTGAACTGGCCGACACAGCGGATTATACTGTGAAATATTATTGTGATAAATTAACATAGATGTATGTACATACCGTTAGTTTTACCTATTAATAAATAGGTCGACTCGTTTTGTCTGATGAATAGGTTGGAGGTATTCCCCCATCCCCAGAAAAACATTTTCTTCGTATTTGCATAATGCCTGGTGGGCAGCAGCATAGGTCCATTTTCAAGGTTAAGCTACGCTTGCCGAGTTTGGTCCATGGATGGGAAGAAGAGCACGCGTCAAGACTTTGGTCCCAGCTATCCAGCTATTATTTGCAGATCTTTGCCAGTCGTTACGGGTAGTCAGAAAGTCTGCCAACCAGTCTTACCAAGGAGTATCTTGTTTCCGGTGAGCTGGTAGATGAACTATACCCAATAAGTTCAATAGGGACGCGTTTAGCCACTATCTCAAGAGCGATGATGCATTCGACGATGGTGAACGCTTGCCTAGATGTACCAACCTAACCATAAACCTATTCATTCTTGGATGGTTGACCCCTGGTTAGCACAGGTTTTACCAATCCGGAAACAGACTCTGGCAAGGAGTTCCACTCCTTAGCTGTACGCACAACGACCGTGGTTCCACGGTGTTTTATGCGTACGTGTGGGTCAAATGTATAAGGACGTACCTTGGACATACGTGGTACTATGACCCTGAGCTTGCCTGGCGCAGTACGGAGTTTCAGTAGAACAAGACGCCAACTTACACTGCGGGGTAATTGCACAACACAGTATCAGTAGCAGTGGCTTTCATTTTGACAGTTCATCAACATTCATTGCGTTATTTACGTTGTTGAACAGGCAAATTTTTCGAACATATGAAGTAATGAATTAGCAATATATATAGTTACGCAATTAGTGTGCTGGTTTTGTTACCATACCAGGTGACGTGCTGTATGCCGCAGGTACGTTTGGTGACGTCCAATTATGGAGAGGGCTTATAGGAATAAATTGCAATTTTAACGCTCACGAAAGAACAATTAAATATTTCCTTAGGATAATGTTTAGTCATCATCAGATTGGCCTTCTCTTCGGCTAGTAGGTACCTATTATGGACGGTCGTGAGCTATATCTATGACTGTTATTAGCACGATTGGTAGACGCTGTTATGACTGCAATATCCATAAACTGGCATTTGATTGGACAAGAAGTAGGCAATGTATTTTTAACCGACTTCAAAAAGGTTCAAATGTTCAAGGGTACTTAGGTTTGTTTCGTGGCAAACAACGAAAATACAAAACTAGAATTAAAGTTATTTTACACTTTGTATTGATTTTGGAATTTGTTTTTTTTTTTGTAAAAAAGTTTTTACATTACTATATTTTTCTTTTTTGTGTTGGCAAGTCTGTCTATCCTCTAATTGACTCATCCGATATGCAGTTTTTTTATGAGCTCTGCGAGTCGTAAAAATGTTACCTGTATTATGGAACAGTGTCCAATAAAATATGGAATGCGAAGTTGCTTCATAAACATTGTTGGCATTCCCAGCGATTTATGTCAGTGTTGCCAGTATGTGGACCAAAACATTGGAGTTCCACGTGACTTTTTTGGCGGTAAGTGGGGACTTTTTGTGCAGTCGTATGTAGAAAAGTAAATTAAAATAAGTCTTAAATTTTTCAAAGCTGCTAATCTTCGGCAGCAGTTCAGTATATTCAGGACTGTCTCTCAGCAACTGTTCAAAATAATTTGTAGAACAAAAAGTTTTGGCAGATTAGGATTTTCGAAGTGCAATGCCCGCTGATGAAACGGCCTCAGGGTTTTCTCACAGACGGCGACGATTACCTACCTTTGTACGCACGGCTACACATCAAGCTATTCATTGATATCCAGTATAAGCTGACTTCTGATTGTACGAAAAACCA
The DNA here is from genome assembly GCA_948474745.1 of Oligia latruncula. Classification (NCBI taxonomy): domain Eukaryota; kingdom Metazoa; phylum Arthropoda; class Insecta; order Lepidoptera; family Noctuidae; genus Oligia; species Oligia latruncula. Next base: position 1,287,961 of record OX419699.1, read on the forward strand.
TACAATGCGAGGTCAGCTACAACTGGACATGTATAGCTTGATGTATCGAGGTGCGTACCGAAACTCTGACGACTGACCGAAATTTTGACGAGTTATACGAACATAAATGTAGGGAACAGCTGAATTTTGTTCGTGATTTCAGGTTTCGTCCCATAGAAAAGGTTGTTCATAATGATGAGTACAATGACCTCTTAAGAGGTTGTTAATGTTTTACCAATTACCCTGTATATTGTTTTTCGTACTGTTAAAAAATCTAAAATCAGTTTGTAGATTACAGTGACGGCTATAAATAAACTGGCTGGTCAAAGATTACCAATGCAGTGACTTACATAATGTTTGTGTACTTACATAGTAAATTAGTGTGACGCCTTAAATGTCACGACTTTACCAGTAATGTAACATTTAAAGTAATTGTTACTTTGAATGCTGCTGAAAACTGCTTCTACAAACATGCGGGAAGCTGAGAAATATTACATCACTTGCAATAATTAAGTCACCGTTATTTTTAGAATACGGTTGACACTAGATAGTTGATAACGCAGGTGTAACATTAAATACTTAGAGGTAAGGATTCTGGTAAAACCAGACGCATTAAGCATACACTTCTGGTTTGGTGTGGTCTTTGGTTGAGGAAAAAAACTACTCTGAGTTCCTTTGAACAAATCTGAGGGATGCTGTTTTACAAAATTTTACAGTCAACGCATATTTTGACGTTTCCGTTGCACAGCTCATACCAGCGGAAGGGAGATCTGAAGTGGTCTTTGTAAAGAGTCACCTTTGGGTGGTTCTGATCCTAACTGACGAAAGTTCATTAAACCTTTTAAGAATCAAGAATGTGAACATAAAATATGAGATAGGTACCCTAAGGCGACCCCCTTGTCAAGGTTACTACACGTTGTACGCCTGCACAAAAAAGAATTATGCGAAAAACTGGTTCTGTTTTTATAATAAAGTGGACACCGCTTATTATTTTATACGCACGTTAAAAAGGCACATTACGCTGTTATGCGTGCCCTTTGAGTTTTGACGTAAGTACCGCAGACACTCTTTTTCTCTCGAGGAACTAGTCTCATTATTCATCAGCGGTGCTATTCCGTAAAAATCTCACCTTGAAAACTTAGGTGAAGTGAGCGTGGAGTGAACTGTCAATAGTGTCAATTCCTAGCAAAAACAAACTCACTTCACCTAAGTTTTCACGGTGAGATTTTTACAGAATCGAGCGACCGGCAGATATTGAAGATATTCGCTTCGATAATCTGACAAGAAAATATTAACATGAATATTCGCCATCAATCTAATTGCCTATAGGTACCCAGTATAATAAAGGGTTTATTTAAAAACGATTATTAAAGTCACAGAATAACTAGTAGTACTTGTTAAGTGACGTTCAAACGTCAAAAATGTAGATCTTGCATGTATCTAAATTATAGGAAAGCACGGCACTATCAAAAGAGGAAAAGAATAAGAAATCACAAGTTCTAAACTGGTTTTCAAAACCGCAGACGTACCAGCTAGGTAGTCAGAAATTTACAAAATCATGTTTTAGCCTCGACTCTTAATCCTTTTTGTACCAAATTAATCATTAGACCACGACAAACCTTCTCGATATGGCCTTGAGGCTTTAGGTATTATGCACAAACTGCTTATAACCTGCATTGGTTATTCATTGCTCAACACGAGACTATAAAAACCTGAATTTATGCCAGTCAAGAGTCATGTAAACAAGCGAATATGTTTTATTAAAGCCATCACTATTCATATTTTCTTATAAATGGAGTTGTAAATTTTATTATTTTTTTATTTATTCTCTGAAGTCTCTTTGGTAGGTCAATGTCGGGAATAAAGCTGTCTGATGCAACACCTTTATCGAGTGACAAGCATGACAACCAACGTCAGAACACCTTCCCACGCTAATCGTACAAAATGAATGAGTGGAATCCCTATATCTAGGTGTTGCTCCATTTACTTATTAATCCGTAACAATGAATAAAAACCTGTAGTACACTGGATTGGATCGCTTTGAAGTTTTAAACGATTGTAAAATATTTTTATAGCTCCATAATTTTATGCAAATAACTTGCTTACTTTGAAAATTACTGAACTATTCTAGGCCAATGGTGTATGTGCAAATTAATTTTATCGGAAGGTACCTACGTCAGCTTGTACATAAGCTGACAGCTGGCTAGAGCTAAGGCTTTTTTACACGTGCTATGTTTTATAGTAAATGACTTTCCCTTTTTAATTGTTGTTAAATTTTATTGTCGTCAGCAAACATACAATATTATTTTTAGTATTATATGCGAAACTCGAAACACGTGTCTAGTATTTTTATGTAAAGAATATATGTACAAAATTTCAAAACTGTATCATGAAAAATCACAAAGTTATAAGCTTGTTAAGGTACCTGTTTGTCCATACAAAAACAGGCTCACCCGCGCGGCGCCGCCGTCTTGCGCTCATTGATAATAGTACCTAGGTACCCAACCGTGCGGCGCGGAGATTGGATAACCTACTTAGTGTCGCTCGGTGTACAACTTTTAACCTTTTTTAAATATTTTTTGGACAAAATATAACATAGGGTAAAAATTATTGGAATCGATTCAGTTACTTATTTTGAACAAACTTTTTCGCATATATACTAAAAATAACGTTGTATATCTACTATTTGTACGTACAATGCTAACCATAGATATATGAAAGAAGTAAAGGCCCATGCTGCTCATGCGTGGACACAGACACGCCCGCTTGCCACTTCTCCTGTTTTTACCCGACTGCGCCACGCAAAGGAGTGGTAAAGTGTGCATCAGCCTATGTATGTATGTATATATGTTTGTATGTTCCTTTGAAGCACTATACAGACCAAACGCCTGGGCCTTGGATTCTCACGTCAATCGATTCCTCTTAGTCCGGCGAGTGTCACTAAAGACATGACGTTATTGAAAATTCAATATGGCGACTACTATGTAGGTATGTATGTCTTCAAAAAATTTTTTTTTTCTCAAAACCTATCGAGTGGGGTATAAAAATAAAGTGCTTTAAAAGATGATTACAAAAATATAATCAACTTATATGGTTAAAAGTAGTTCGAAGAGATAAATCGTAAAAAACACGTACCAAGAACTAAATCGTCAGCGAAATCTTTCACATTTGTAAACTAAAAAGCTGGAAATAAAAAAAGTTATTAAAAAAAAAAAACAAGCCCATTTTAAATTAAATAAAAGTTGGAAGCAGGCGGGACCCATTTGAATTTGAAAATATAATAAAAATGGTAGGTATGGGTCCCGCCTGCTTCCAACTTTTATTTAATTTAAAATGGGCTTGTTTTTAGCTTTTCAGTTCTTTTAACTTAAGTTTTTTACCGCAGTCGGGTTTTTATTTTTTTAATAACTTTTTTTACATTTCTGTGATGCTAACAATGAAAGCTATGCATTGCTGGACAGAGACCTCTTTAATTTGCTAGCAACTCATATTTTTTTCTCACCCACTTAGGTACTGCTTAATATACTAGTATTAGCCACCATGGAAGCATCGTCGCTTGCATCCTATCACGTCTGCTTCCTAGCCATCAGATTTACAGCTAAAGCCCCTACTAGCTGTAGCATCCTTTGCTACGGCATTAAGTTATAACTCTTCGTGATAATCCATTCGTATCCCTACTTGATTAAGTAGATATTATATGCGTCTGTAAAAAGATTTTCTTTTCTGTCTGTCTGTTACCTTTTCGCGCTCAACGAATTTCGATGAATGGCATACAGATACAGGTAGCCCACGTCCTGGGTTAGGACATAACATATTTTTTATCGGTAAGTACGTTATTGAGGGATAATTTCCGACCATCACGTGGGCGAGGCCGCGGGCAGAAGCTAGTCTTCAACATGCCTGCAATTATGACATAGATGCTATGCTGTAACCTCATTGTCAGAGCACGTTACCGTTACTCTATACACCAGCTGATCGGACATTGTCCAGTGGCTTCGCTTAATTAAAACGTTCGCTCTTTGTATTGCTTCGTCCAGTAATTATGGAAATGTAGCCAGCTAATAATAACTGTACAAAGCAGACATAACTTTTATATTCAGTAAAAGAGGGTTAAAGATAGTATCAGTAAAAGATCCCATTAAAATGAAACGACCAGTTCTTGAAAGTGGAGCTGAATACAATGCTACAAGTTATGTTTTTCAAATCTTGGACGATATTTTAATCCGTTATAAAATAATTGGTATCTTTGCGAAATCTGCTAAAGATTATTGAGAGAAAAAGGCAGATCATGAATGAAAATGAAAGTTATGTAGAAATAATAGCTTTATCTCCATCGATATGAATAAATAAATAAATAATATATTTTATGAAAAAGGTTAGGGTAGTGTATTATTGTAGCAATAAATAAGTATCTTTAAAATCTGTTAATGAATTGTAATTTTTCCAGTAAACGATCGCCTACAAAGCAAAAAGTATGAATGATCAATCACGCACGACACGATGACGCCTAAGCTGATTTCCTACGCATAGCCTTGAGTAAAACCCACAAAATGCATGGTTTAAGCACAAGTATCATAGTTTAGTGAATTCCAAAGACCGTAACGTACTCTGATCATGTTAATATTTCATAAATAAGCTGGTATACCATACCGAGAGGAAGATAACATAATATAACTACACTAGTCACGGGCTACAGTTAACTCTCGTAATTTGCGTGTAAACAGATAAGATATACAGTGGGTGGTACAAGAAGTGCAAGATGGGGAAGTTGTCTTCGAAAAAGACAATATTGCATAGCTTATAAATATTGTATTTAATTCGATAACTTTAAAATAATTTTTAGGCAAATGAAAAGAAACTAATCAAATTGTTATTTCATGAGCAGGAGATGAATGACATGTTTAAAGGTATAGGCATGGGTTGGCCCAAGTCCTAGACTACAAACTTGTTCAAGATGACACCTACATTACAGCCATTCTCTAAATTTCTTTGGGCATAATCAATCTGTACATTTTCATTCCCAAATCCCACACAAGTCCTCTTAATCTAATATCTAGCATGCACTATCTGAAGTCTCAGTGTCAGTGCGAATTACCGCTTTAACATTGTATGTTCCACGAGACCATGACCTCAGATGAGGTCCTCCAGCGGTTCTGCCCCACCGCTCTCTGCCTCAAAGTGGGTGCACTCAAACTCAAACAATTGCGTATTAAGATGTTGAACGTGATTTATGCTTCCTATATCTAGATTGAATGACTGGTTCCACTGGCACATTGAGGAAAATGTGATTGTTAACGCTGCCTTTCCCAGCAAAGTGGTTGTTTATAAACATCTGATGTTATTATTTTTATTTGTTAAGGGCCTGTTGTGTCCCTGCAAGGTAAAGGCCTCCATTTCGTCTTTCCATTTTTCTCGGTCAATTGTAATATCGGTCAATCCTTGAGTTGATTTAAGTTCCTTCTTGTTGATGTTTTTTTTTTATTAGCTTGTTGCAATGCAAAGACATGAGCCATCATTTATCGTTCTCCTGCCCTTATCCCATTTTATTTAGGGTCGGCGCAACATGTCTTTGCACGACAAAGACATGTTGACATGAGCCAAATACACGTAAATATGGAGAATAAGGTGAGAAAGAAAGATAAATATTTTATTTGGGACACACACAGGAAATACATAACAACAATCTATAGGAACATTAAATCTAACAAAAGCATGATGTTTTCATGCTTTTGTTAGATTTTATGTTGAAATAAAAAAAAAACCCGGTTAAGTGCGAGTCGGACTCGCGCACCGAGGGTTCCGTACAAATTTGTAGATATGTGACTACGCGGTTTTCGGATTTTTTCCTTTTTTGTGCTACATAACATTGCTTCTTGCCAAATTTCATGATTCTAGGTCAACGGGAAGAACCCTATAGGTTTTGATTCCCTTGCGAGTGCCAAAATATGCGGCATAAACGGAATAGAAGCGCCTGTATCTTTTGATTGCGTTGACTTAGAAGTTTGATTTTTTCACTGCATCAAGGAATTGTAGCCCTGAGTACTTGATATTAATTTCAACTTGATAACTCCACGCGTTTTTGAGGAAAAGGGTCTTGGCAGACGGACAGTCTGACGGACAACGAAGTAATCTTATAAGGGTTCCGTTTTTACCGACTTCACAAAAAGGAGGAGGTACTATGTTCGGATGTTTTTTTTGTATGTTTGTTCCTTTTGAGGTACGGAACCCTAATAGAACATAGGAGAAGGAGATAGGTCTAACGTCTTATGATAATATCCATAGAGTTGACTAGCAGGCAGAAGTAGTTAAAAAATCTATAAACGCGATGAAGAATCCCATACAATTTCTACAACTTTAGCGTACAACTTTAGCGCTGGAACCGTACCTTTACCTTCTTATTTTAGCGATGACCTTGGTGACGCTGGCTCGCTATTACTATGCACACTTTGACTGTTCTAGTCTGCTTGCCGACTAGTTGCTGTACATTTTAATGAATTCGCTCATTAGCAAGAACAGGCAAGGATTAGCGTGACAACTCATTGTTCTTCAATTGGACGATCATAATGGATGTCCTGTCGTGTCTTGTAAAGTTAATTCGGAACATTGTCATTATTATCACGCATTGTAAATGCATCGAAATGTTGTATGTTGTTTATTTAGCGGATGCTGGGTAGCAGCTTCTTCTTCTTCAATCGGTCCCTCATTACTGAGGATCGTGGTCACTGGACCCTTTTAAGCGGACAAACTGCCTCCATTTGGATAGCAGCACTTTATGGAAATCAAAAGATTCAATTCGGCAGCACATTGGTGATACCAGCACCCAAATAGCACTCTATCAATCTCAATCTGAAACATTTTGAAGGGTGGGTATTGCTAATCCATTGCTTCATATGTTCGAAAAAAAAATCTGCTCAACAACGTAAATAACGCAATGAATATTGTTGTACTGTCAAAATGAAAGCCTGTTACGCAAGTAGGTATTCCGCTGGATATGGATACTGTTAGAATCTTTAGCATAATATCCTACCAGTCTTTTCTTATAGCCTTAAAAGTAGGTACACTAAAAGTACCTACCGATCGAGTATCTGATTGATTGTTAATTAGGATTAGTTCAACAATTATGTTGCTGCCTACCTCTACATCGTACACACACTTTCCAATTCATCGCAACAATTTCATAATCGTCAGTTACATTGTTATGCACTTCGTTAACGATATTTCCGATCCGATTGCAATTGCAATCGACCTTTGTTTATCTATTCTTACAATAATTTCTGTTAACTGCTTTAATAATAAATATTCGTTTTACGGTTCATCTATGGATGAAGACTTACTTCAATATTGGATAAGGAAATGCTAATTTAATGTTTGTGTGTCAATATGCTCAAGCGTCGAGGTTTTGGGTTCAAACCCGGGCAAGTACCAATGTGACTTTACCGATTCATATTGTTCTCTCCGAGTTTATCTTGGACATTACTGACATACGGTACACCGATGTTATGTTATGTTATCACTGACATCGTTGAAGGGAAACATCGTGAGGGGAACCTACATTCTTATAGGTGCCCCGCAGTTTCACCCGCGTAAGTTTCGATCCCGTGGGAATATCGGGATAAAAAGTATCCTATGTGTTAATCCAGGAAATAGTCTATCTATGTGCCAACTTTCATCCAAATCTGTTCAACAGTTTACGCGTGATTGAGTAACAAACATACAAACATGTTCACAAACTTTCACATCTATAATATTAGTAGGATTTGAATATAGTCCTCTAGACCGTATTTCTGCCACGGCGGCCAATCTCAACAGAGACTTCGGCGTGGGGTTTATACAGGGAGTAAAAAGACACATTACAGATCCGTCATCTACGCATTCTGTACATCAAACTAAGTAACATGGCACAAGAATAATTGCTGGGAAAAGACTTTTATTTTTGGTGTGAAAATTTGCTGTTTGCGATAGTGCGCAATGTCACGCAAAACGTTGTGCCTATGGGCGCATGCTACGGTACAGGGGTCGTATAACATTAAAAACTTGTTTTTTTTAAAAAAACGTCAGTAAAAGTAGAAATTTTGACTTTTAATGTCTCCGTAACCAGAAGGTTCCTAGGTATGGTCCAGTACAAAAAAAATGATTACAATGACGTGACGTGGGAGTAAAAGTGACTCTTGGCTTCGTTAAGTGTCTTTTTACACCCGTTAGACATATATGTCTGAATTCGTCAACCCGTCAAGCGTGGTGATCAATGCTCGCGCCTTCTCTGTATGAGAGAGGCATTTTCCCTGCTGTGTAGCAACAATAGGCAAGTATTATTCTATTTATTTTATGCTCAAGTCTCTCGTAAAATACTTCATGTGCAAATTTAAATTCAAAGGTATTCAGCTCTTATTAATCTTCTAAGGACGCGTTCCAATGTTAATTGTTACCAGCTACATCGTCTTAGCATTCCCTTCATATCCTCGCGATTGTTCAGAGCTATCTGTTGATCTCTGTAGGATAACCAGCACAATGAGCCAATGACCTCAAATGTAAGATTCCACTGGGAAATTGAATAATGATATTCTCTATGGCCTTAACCGTGACGTCTCCGTGTATCGTAATATCTAGTTAAGTACGTCACAACTCACAACTAGTGAATCGTCCATGTCCATAAACTAAACGGAAATAAATATGTGCAATTGTGCACGTTATACAGTTATCGTGGACGGAAATTTAAAAGCATCTTCTTATATTTCCATACATGTTACTTCCCCGTGATAACACGATAACGTGATGCCGCATGCCGTGACGTATACAATATCGTCACATTAGAATTGAGAAAAGCGCACATTCTTTGACTTTATAAATAAGTTTTCAATGCCAACAATTACTTCTGAAGAAAATGGATTTGCTTGATTATGCAAGCAAATAAATTTTCTTTTCTTCTTCTCCTGTGTCATCAAGAGATTTATAATGCTCAGCAGTACGAAGACTAGTCAACTTAGACTAGTCTTAAGTTTAGCAAAATGGCTTAGGCATTTGTTACATGGATATTCTTTAAATGTACAAAAACAAAAAGGAAACAAAAAGATTTATCCTACAATAGCTTTATATAAAAATGATTTAAATTTTCCTAATTTAGAGTCAATTCGCTATTATCCCATACCCAATTTTATAATGACTATCCCGGTTTCCTAGGAATTATAACCGCCGCCGCGCCGCTAGTACCTATAATATGTGGTGAACAAAAGATTAGTTGGCAGACTGACCGCAATAGATCAACGTCCTTAGCCAGTCGAGACCGTGTCGTAACGCTACGTAGCGTGATTTAGTGTTATCTTATACACACGGACACCAGGATGCAATCAAGTCTAATTGGTAGGTTTAGGAAACTTGCAAAGGGAAGTTTAAGTCATCCAACTTCCCCGAACGTCGACTTTATCCGCAGATGATGTTTAATTGGCGAAGCAAAAGGCCGTATACTTGTTATTATTGACTGAGGCATGAGGGTGTCTTAAAAAGTTACTCGAGTGATGATACTAAAGTTCGACAAATTAGCCTAAGCCAGGACATGAGGAATTCCTGTAAAGCCTACGAAAGTCAAGCTTGTGCCAATTAGAGAAGAAGAAAACCAAAGACCAAGGTTACTACTTCTCTAAGCCCACCAAGTAGGTAATGGCAAAATGAGCATCAAACATGCATATTCAAACATTGAAAAGAACTACGTATACTTGTTATTATTGACTGAAGCATGAAGGTGTCTCAAAAAGTTATTCGAGTGATGATACTAAAGTACGACAAATTAGCCTAACTAAGCCAGGACATGAGTAACTCCTGTAAAGCCTACGAAAGTCAATAAGCTTGTGCCAATTAGATAAGAAGAAAACCAAAGACCAAGGTACTTCTCTAAACCCACCAAGAAGGTAATGGCAAAATGAGCATCAAACATGCATATTCAAACATTCTAAGAAAAGAACTTTGACGTCACCAGAACGACTGTTCCATGACTGTGGTCAAAAACCCGTTTTTCAAAGAATCCCAAGTCCAGGAATGATGGAGAGGTTTGCAGAGTAGTATCTTGTTGATGATTCATAGTCGTAATTTCGCCAGTACAATATATCAACGGCCTCAAATAATCTAGTCTGTGTCGAAACGCCGCGGTGCAGTGCAGTGGCGTGATTGAGGTGTTATCTTACAAACACAGGTATGCAATCGAGTCGAATCGGCATATTTGTAACACACTGTCTTTATTTGTTGACGGATTGCTTTTGTGGGGTAAACAGGGTATTTGTAGGTGGAAAGAATGTTTTATGCGTCGTGCATATCTTCAAAACGGTGAAGGAAAACATCGTGAGAAAACCGGCATGTCCTAGAACCGAAAAATTCGAAGACATCTGACATCCACCAATCCGCACTAGACCCGCGTGGTGGATTATGGCCCACTCCCTCTCACAGAGAGGAGGCCTGTGTCCCAGCAGTGGGAACATTATAGGCTGATTATGTGCATATTTAGTAGTGGAGTCTTTTGGTGGCATAGGTATACATATTTGGAGGTAAGTAATGATCGAAGTAATACAGATTGGTTATTGATATATATAAGATGGAAATCGTTTTAGAAGGAGATGAGAAAGTAAGAAATATCTGTTGGTAACAAAAAGGTGATGCCTTTTATATAGGTAAGTATCAACAGTTGACAGTGAAAATGTAAACCAAATAATTTCACTTCCCCAAATAGAGCACGTTCTCAAGCAATTGAAAGAAAACAGTAGCCAATAAAATGTAATTACCATAGGCATACAAATCACAAAGACCTACAACAGCTAAAATTATGAATGTGTCTAAACAAGATCACAGCTTCATTCTTCAGACAATTCTCACGTTCTATTGTCGTCCTCTGAAGTTCACAACTGGCTGCCAAGTGACAATAGCAGTGAACACACGTGGACTTAACTGGTTTTGTTCGAAACTACCGCCTTTTACAGCTTTGTGGGACAACACCTGATAATTTACAACTCAAACTTGTAAATGCTTTTGGGATATCCGACTGGATTGGTACAAGAATTTTATAAAATGCTTGGTAAACTAATTGTACCTTAGCATAAAGCCATTGTAAGATCTTGCGCAAATAATGATATGAATATTATAAATATGAAGATATAGAATTAACTTTGTCTTATATTTCTCTGACTACAAAGGACTTGAGAGAAGCACAGCCTAGGGAAGCATGTCACAAAAGTGAAAATACTCCGCAGTGTATGGAACAAATCAATAATTCCCACGATACAGGAGAAATTCCTAGTGTGGGGCAACGTTTTTTTTTTTTTTTAATGATGATCTTTGAGAAGAGAAGATAGTTTTCTAAGTGTTTAAAGAATTCAGTATACTGTTGAAGTGTTAATGTTGAAGTGTTAATTAGGTAATGCAAGTTATTTAATTTATTATATAATAAAGAAACCCATGAGAAACAGTATCTAATTGTCTCAATCGAAAAATAGTTGATTATAATGATATCCGAGCTGCTTCTGTCAACAAAATTGTTAGTGATGATTCATTTACTAAGTCTGACGGTACAAATACATCGCAAAGAACGCTAACGATACTATTATACGACTGTGCACCAAAATTATAATTAGGTGTCTACTTTTAAAATAGTAATCGGAAAGAGGAGGAAAACAGAGGTTAGGAATCGAATACGGGTAATTTCACTAAGATAGCACTTACGATACATAAAGTTCAGGAGTCTCTATATCACATTGCTGTTCGCTAAATAAGGACAAAGATACACTAGAGGTTGGGATCCCTGGGAGGTTATTATACGTACTGAGTCATAATACATGTTATATTATGTTATTCACTACTGTTATTTTTTTAAACAATGCCTTTGTCTCTTTTACTGCTTCATGAGCAACAAGCCATCATTAATAATTCTATAAAACTTAGCTGTGTTTTTAGACATAAATTAATTCATATTTATCTGCCTTGTGGTATCCCTTCTTTACTTTACGATATAAATGCATTACTAAGGCACGGATAAAGTTTAAGATAGCCGTACCTGCAATTACTATAGCTAATTCTTCAAGAAAAGAGGCTATAACACCTAGAAATCATTACATAATTATTATTGCTCAGACTTATCCCGTAGTCAGCACATTGCATCATATAGCAAACGACATTCATGCTCTATTGTTCGTCGATTCCTTGCGTCATTGCTAATGAATCGGCTATAACTCCTTCTACTAATGTTATGTGTGAGGCGTTTACGAGTTGACAGCTCAAGTTATGATGGAAGTTCTAAGAGGATGAGGGATGTCTGGTGGAAACTGAGCTGTAGTTTGAGCATTAAAGGTTTTGAAGGATATACATAATTTTGATAATGAGTGTTTTAGCTTAGCTATAAGACTGAACGATTGAATTAACGGTACTTAGATGAGGCTAAGAGACTTGCATAAAAGTACAACAGACAATAGGCTTTAACCTAGTGATGGCGACATGAGTAACATCCAATCCAACATGTTTTACAAACGCATAGGTCATTCAAATCTTTAAGATTTAATACTCCAGAAAATCGTGTCTTTTGGCTCTTGATGCAGGTATATCGACATTAAATAGAAACCTGGGATACTCCTTTGGAAGACTGTAAATAAGAAAACTTCCATTATTTTGGAGTTTATAGTATCAACAATATGGATATACACATATGCATGGCTGATTCTTTCCTCGTCGGCTTCCGATTTTAAGTACCAAATGTAAGTACTTCCAACAACCATTATCAAAATGAGCCACAAATAACCCAAGGAGTAATAACCCTAAATAATAACGATGCTGTTATTTATTTTATACCCGAATGTTTTATTAATAATTGGCCAATATGAACACTAAATAAATGGTAATAATGCGGTTCGATGATTGTCCCTAATAAGAGACCCAGATTCTGATACATTTGCAACATTGCAGGTTAGCGGTTAGCCAATAAAACTTGGCATTTCAAGATGGCGCTGATTCTTTCAAATGTCAACGATGTGTGTCAAATTAGGTGCATTTTGAATTTAGTTCCGTTTTTCGCCGTAGACCTAGTTATGATGGGCGCTGTGTATGTGTTTACGAACATTTGTCATCATTGTTCTTGTGCTTCTCACGGTGAACTGGGAGTTGGAGACTTCAGATTCATATGTTCGTGATTTGTTATAATAGTATGCACTCAATTTTTTTTTATTTGGACTATTTTGTAGTGTCCTTAAGCTATTTAAGAGTACTAAGGCATCCCACAGCTTCTAATGGGTGTTGCAAGAAAGCACCTTTACTTAGCGAGAAGCAGGAATGCGATTTTTGTAATGATCTGGATTAGGTTAACATTGCTGTGCCTCAAAAGGTAGACCAAGTAACAACTGGTGTTGCTAAGGACCAGCGGATTATTATATTGCTGTAGTGGTCTCAGGCAATAACCTGGATTATTTACCCTTTATTCTTTCGAAGGAAGTTCATCAAACAGTCTAAATTGAACAAGCAAAGGTCAATTTCATATCATACCTACTCATAAAAATGAAATTGACCCTCACGGGACCAGGATGGTAAAGGACCATAAAATTTCAATTACTGCCCACCTTCCTGCTTAAAACATAAAGGATGGACAGTAGTATTTCATCAAACTAACGACTTGCTCGGAACGCACTGGCACTTTTTATGCCCAGTGCCACTGCCCCATACAAAGCCGCGGCTGATCTTTTTTTTTTGGGGTCTTGTCCTGAACTTTGTTTATTAATTGATCTAGTATTTTGACTTTTGTCGTCGTTCATGGCTCATTTAAAGGTTCTACCTTAATTATCTACACTAACGACGGCTCTGCTATGTTCACATGAGTTTCGAGCGAAAAAAGGGAAAAGTAGAAAAATAAATTTCGCTGTCCTGCCGCAACTAAAATTCCCAGTGCGTTTCTGCGATTATTTTAAGATGGCCTGCAATCTCCTGATCGCGTGCATCCAGAAAAACAGTGTTTATGTCCATTCTTGGTCATAAAAAGTAAGTTACGGTATCCCAAGCAAAAAGTTAATAACATATTCTTTATTATAATTCCGGTGTCCAAATGCCTTTGGCGCCAAAAAAGTTTACCTAAGTAATTAGTGCTCCTTGCCTCGTCATGTGAACTAATTGCAGAGTTCAGTGAACTGATTCTTATTGAAACAGTTTTAATTTAATGGTTTCTGTTTCTGTAGACAATTGGCCATTTAATATCTAGTACGCAATTTTTTCAGTGTTCGTTGATTCATCGGCTTTCGACTCCTTCGAATGCGAAAATTTGTACATATATCAAAGTTCTGCGCAAGCGCCTGAAAAGGTCTAGGACACAGCCCATCTATTCTGTAACAATGTCACCGTGAAAACTTAGGTCAAGTGAGCTATCAATAGTGTCAATTCTTGGCACCAGGGAATCACGTCAAGTTCACTTCACTTACGTTTTCAGGGGGAGATTTTTACAGTATAGACCGAAAGGTTTCTTTTGGGACCAATGGTTATATCGTCGTTGTTTGGAACTGACAACTTGAGCCCCGTCAAAAGCTCAAGTAGGCACCGTATACAAATTCCAATTAACTGCACTTTTGACAATGCAGCCGTAACTAGGCGTTATAAGGTGTTGTTGAGTACTTAGGTACCTACTATTCTTAATAAATGTACTGATTTCTATTCTTGCAAATAAAGCTTCTATTTTATTGCTGAGGGAGCACTAATCAAGTCTATTAATAGGTAGCCTACTATAAAAATGCTACGTCTGCGTGCTAAATGCCACATGAGTTGGTTGATGATACCTAGTGTTTTGTGTCAGATTTCTTACATATTTTCACGAACAAATAAAGGTGTGATTCTGACTTTATTTGTGCTCTGAGAAACATAAAAAAACTAAAGAAAACGTTGAGTTGACTTTGCAAAAGTATATACAAAAATATACTTTTTTCGCAATTGGGAGGCACAAAGACCTCTCCTAACTCCCAAAATGCTAAACGGAGGTCGGAATGATTAAATACCTTAAGTTATCTCCCGTAGATCTTACCGGGGAGTTATAACAGGTGGCTTAGAGGTAGTTCACCCATTATAATAATGATCCAGCATCTGCTATTAAGTTAGCAAGACTATGTAATTTTGCCCTAACTGATTATAGTCTTCATGTAAGCGGCAATAATAATGAATAATAATGAAGGGATTCCAGGAAAAGTGATAAGTTATGGTTATAGGTACAGACGCCAGCACAGCAAGCTACTACAATCTGTCAAATTTCTTTAATAGATTTTCAACTTTATCGCTAAAGCTTAAGGTTCAAAATTGATTGGGAAAATTTGCTAGTTTCGGGTAGCTTGATGTGCTGGCGTCTGTACATAACTTTGTTTTCCTTTGAGTGTTTTTATTTAACGTCTGTGGTCATAATGATCCCACCAAAGACATTTTAGTTAAAATAGGTTGCCAAGACTTAATAAAACGCTTTCACTGTTAAAAAGTTATCAGATCTAATGTAGTAGAGCAAAACCTCTATTCTACAAGGCCTGACTCTACAAACCTTACCTCTTGGTTTTTGTCATTTTGGTTGGTGAGTTGAACAGAAATTATGTCAAAGTGAATGAGATTGATGTTCTTTAAATGATTGTGTCTAAAGATAATTGGATTGGGTGCTGGATTCATTTTAGGGTATTAACCAGTTGTTTGGGATCATGTAGTGGTCGAGTCATTCAATTTAAATGGCCAACCACACAAAGTCCCAAAATGATTAGTTGTTTTATATTAACCAGACAACACACTTGGAACAAAGCCTTTTCATTAAATTTTCGGATAATTCGGTATCTTTAAACACAACCATGAAATTAAGAACCTTGTATGCGATTGGTATTATTTCAGCACTCACTGGTTTGCCACATATTTCCAGGTAATGGAATAATCATCCGTGATGAACAGGATAGCACTTCGTACGGACCGGTCAATGTATTTTGTAAGGAAAGGCAATTCCGACTAATAATGCCAAGCCACCGCATCAGCCGTCACCGGGCAATGACCCGCTGCCAATCAAGTTTGGCAAACGCACTGCCAGATTGCTTGCCACTTGCACGGTTTGAAAATCGAAAGTGACGTAGACATTATTTAAAAGTTGCCATGTCATCATCATCATCATCTGCTTAGCCTTTTCCCAACTATGTATGTTGGGGTCGGATTAGAAGTAAAAAAAAAAAAAACTTTAAAAGTTTGTATTTTTATTTCTTTATTTTGGATTTTATAAATAGCGATGACTATTCGCTTGAATACTGTTTGTTTATTGATTATTATTTTATTAGGTTTTATTATACCGTCAACCATAATCGGTTTGGTAGTTCGTTAAAACCGAAGAAATATTAAAAAATATTCAGCGCATACATTTTCCATGTATGCGCTGAATATTTTTTATCGCTTTGTTCCCATGTTTCTATTTGATGACGTAGTTCCATTGCAATAATTATATTAAGCTTACCAACCACAATACCATACATTTGTGGTCACCTACAGAGCTCTAAGTATTAAACTATATAATATATGAGAGCAAAAAGACAAAACAAAGAAGTTGCAAGACGCACCGAAAATGCCTGGAAGACCTATTGGGCCATGAAAGATCTAATGAAGGGCGATCTTCCACTATCCCTCAAGAGAAGACTCATCGACATTGTATTTTCTTCCTATTCTCACGTATGGTTCTCAAACATGGTCTTTGACAATTCAGCAGATTTCCACGCTCGAGGTTTGCCAGAGAGCTATAGAATGGAGTATTCTGGGCATAGTCCGTGATTCTGGGTCTTAAACTTGTGGACCGGGGAATACAACAATTCGTTCCATCACTAAAATAACTGATGTCACTCGGATAGCTGCCATGCTTAAATGGAATTAGGTTGGACAGTATCTGCCGCATGTCAGACGATCAATGGGCCAAACTTACGACCCAGTGGGTCCCGCTTATTGGCAAACGGCATCGCGGCAGGCCCAGACGGAGACGACGGGATGAGCTGGACTCCTTTAGTAAAGATTGGTCCTTGGCAGCTCTGAACAGAGAGACGTGGAAGGAGGGTAGGGAGGCCTTTGCCCAGCATTGGGACATTAACGCCCAATAAAATAATAAATAAGACAGCAAAATTCATGAAGTAAATGCTTCCTAACCTAACCTAAGAGAAACCTGCATATATATGTATAAAGCATCATCAGCATCATTCAGCCGAAAAACAGTTGGACTGTCCATTGTGGAGATTGCTCCGAGCATCGCCACAACGGCTGATCTTAGGTCATTCACAAAATTCATAGGTTCAAAAAAAGAATGCTTAGGTTATTTTTTTCATAAAATGTGTAAAGCTGTAACTGTAAGATGGCAACGCAAATCCTACCTTATATCCCAGTCAATCAACTACCATAAACGAGTTCGTTTATAAAAGCAGGAATTGCAAGTAGCTATTACACACTTCCTTTCATACCAATCGAATGACTTTAACATACATATAACTAACATATTTGAGAAAATATCTCAGCAAGCCTTGAAAATCTTGAGTGGAACTCCCAAAAGAGCTTTGGAAATCCTGCAGTGCGAAGAGCTTGATTTTATTCCCCATGAACTAAATAGTATTGACTAACGCCCAAAATATAATAATGTAGGAACTTTCTCAGTAGCAGCCCGGAGTCTGTATTTGTACTCGGTTGAAGGCAATATGCACACCCCCTATTACATGAGGCTTAAACATAACTGGCGAAATGTGGGTGTACTATAGATACACCTCTGGCTTACCCTTCGGGAATTACAGGCGTGTTATGTTATGTTATTCAATCCTTATCTTGATCCTAGTCCTTGATTTCTGCCTGTGGTTTGCCGTCCCAAAGATTCTAGATGATTATTAATTTCTGGTGCCGTCTGGTGACGAATGAAAGGATGAGTACTGGCACATAAGACATTTCAGCTTTTTGTCTGAGATGGCATCGTAGCAGCCGTCCATAGACGGTGGTGACCACTTAACATCAGGTAAACCATCAGCTTATTTTCCATCCAAAATCATGAAATAATATAGAAAAATAAGTTTAAAAATACCTACATGGGTTTGAAGATATAGAATCAAGCATAGACTTGCAACTGCTAGCTTTTAGATAAACTTATTTCCGTGTTTTCTACACGAGGAAGACTGCACTGCGAAAGGCATTCTACTTGAAATTAGTCTATCAAAGTGCTGCATAAAGGGCAAGGCACATTATAAACAGTTAGTTACGAATATAGCTTCAAAATGATTATACCTACATACACAACACTGCTTCTGTATAATTATAAACTATTGAAATCAAGAGGCTACTTGGATCGAACACATTTATTAACACCACAATTATTCTAATAAACAACGACTTTTTCTCCTTTGACGGAACAGTTTGTAGTGAAATATTCTAAACAGTTTTACTCGAATCTTAAAACACTGTCATGTAGGTATACAACCTCCATCATAAACAAGCTATCGTGAATATGTTTGGACAATAAAGCTCCCTCACGATAAGGCCATCAACCCGCAAATTGAAAAGAAAAAGACAAGGATAATTTTGATGAGTATCTTGTACCATTAAATGACCAATTACCGGAGGGTAGCAATTTCGAAGGGCCAGGAGAACATAAAAAACCGAAGCCATATTTTTCGGTACACGGTACGAATTCGGAGAATTAGAGGCTGGAGATTTTAATTAATTAATTTATTTAATACTTTAAGCACATAAATGTCCAGAGGCGGCCATAGACAGTTTCTACCAGTCGACCTTTAATGAATGTGCATGCGTTATGGACCTCATTATGTTCAACATAGGTACATTTATGTGTGACACTGACGCACATTGCTGGGTATCGATAAAGGATTCTGGGTTTTTTCAATGAGAAGTGGAAGAGTTACGGTTTTACCGTAATTTTCATGTTTTTGCAGTTTTTTTTTATAGATACATGGAAATGTTGTGGTTTTGTTGCTGTGTGGGGAAGGTGTATTGATCTTGACGATATTCAGGACATACTTACACCTTTAGGGTTTTTTGCTAGCATACTTCTTTTGATCCAATTATGTTGCATATTACACCAAACTGTTCGCAAATGTTATCATGGAATGAACAGTTACTGGATTAAATAAATAGCCATGCATAATGAGCAAAGTTCGGCAAAAAATGACATAATTTATGCAGCAACCACACCACCACAACAACAACTTTTTAATCCATCTTAAAATTACTGTAATGCCACCTTAATTACCATACTTAAATACATTCATGGCTCCTTACTTGGTTTGTAGTGTTGTAGCTAGCAAAAATGCCAACAAGTTTACCGTTAGCAGTCCTCTTGACCGGCAGGTATCACTACCAGCTAAATATCACTGCAAACATAAGTTGGCTTGGGGATAGTTAGCTGTAACTACTATGGCTGTACCTACTTCACATTTATACGGACAAGTGTGGCCTATACCAATCTGGTCACTTTAGCAGGTCCATGTAGGTATGTCCAATATTGGTCGTAATAGTGTCCACGTAGGGATACAAAGTTGATTGCCAAAACATCGATGACTTCACACAAAGCCGAATCTGCCATGGTTAGACGAATATCGGAAAATTTTATGAAGTCCAGATCAACTTCATGCTGGTTTAGGACTTGCAGACTTCGATCGAAGCCTGCAGTCTGTAGAGGTAGGTACATAGAATACCTACTCCTTATTTCAAAAGCATGTACATTGACAAACAAGGTGTCATCGACGCCTAAGTAGTAAGTACCTACTTAGTAGGAGACGCGTGGACGAGTCAATGAGCTCCAAATAATAATTAATTCACGATTTGATTAGACTCCTTTTTCTGCAGTACAAAAAAATGTCGATAAAAACCCGGTAGTACTGTTGACAGTGTGTTTGCATTCGTTTCAATTCAACAGTACCATAACTAATCAATATCCGTTTCTGTGCAAAAAGTTTTGGGATCCATTTTACCGTGATGGATCTACAGAGGATAAAAAAGAAACAATTATAAGACAAGGACAAGACATAATTACTTTATTAAACAACAAAAAACATGACGCGTACGCATAATTAATTCGGCACAAATTAGCACCTGTATCTAGTAACTTACCTGCTACTGGAAATATTTATTCTACCCAAAATAAAGCTGCCACAGTGTGCATAATCAAAATTCATATTTTTTTTATACGAATGTTGTTTTTCACGCCATCATTTTGTTGACAAGACTCCTCCGGTCGGCATCGATCGGCTTACGATTTATTAGTTTAGGGATGCTGCGTTGTTAGCGCAGGCATACTAATGTTTCATCATAATACATATCATCTTAATCAGCCGATAATGTTTTTTACTGCTGATTCGAGACACAGGCCTCCTCTCTTTAAGACGGAGTGGGCCATAATCCACCACGCGGGTCCAGTGCGGGTTGTAGATGTCACATGAAATGTCTTCGAATTTCCTCACGATGTTTTCTTTCACCAGTTTGAGAGCAATGTTGATGAAATTAAATACACAAAGTAAAGTGCCTGCCTGAGTTCGAACCTTCGACCGTAAGTAAGTCACTCGTAAGTCGGGGCCGATACCATTCGGCCACCACTGCTCTAGAATGTTTGATATATCTGAATAATCCCTACATAAGTAATTTTTTGACCGGAAATATCCTAACACAGAGTGAGACACAAAATTCTAGTAGGCACTCACAGCATTGGAGTAAAGAGAGGTTTAAATCTTGCTTAGAGTTATCCCTCACTCCTAGTCACCTGATTGTATGCACCACACCTCAAGATACAAACAGGTTCCATTTCTGAAGGAGTTTCTGTACAAATACGCCCACGGCAAGCAAAGTATCTTTGGACATGGCGATCAGGTGTCTGAGCCTTGAGTAGGCGATAATGACGATAACTCCTAAGTCTCGCAGAATATTTGAATATATTGAGACTCCTTAAGATCAGTCAGACTTGACAAATTACCATAAGATTATACTTATCTGCTTAGCGTGACAGTACATGGAAAAAACATAAGTAGGTACCTACCTAATGTCTGTTCCAAAAGTATCAGTTGAATGTGTAAACAATCCCTGGTCAGGCGTTAGTGAGATGTTTGGGGCTCGTATGGGAAGTAGAGAATAACTAGTCAGATGGCTGCCAATAGTATAATGATTTATTTAGTGTAAAATACAAGTAAAACGATGTAAAGTCTAGGTAAGCATAACATGATACTTATTATAAAGGAGCATACATAATTGGTAATTAGTCTAAAGGAGATTATACACCTCATCTCCGGTTATTTAGAAAAAAAAAATTTACTTAAGCTATATTTTTTTTTTTTTTATTACAATACACAACAATCAGGTTTTTAGGATACAAATGGCTTGGTTCGATTTTTATGAATAATGTCAATTTTGTTATTTTTTCTTACTTTTACATTACATCCCAAATCTTCTAAAACAGTAAATGGACCATCAAATAAGGGGTCCAATTTTTGACCAGTTTCATTTTTAACCAATATCAAGTCATCTTTATTATATTGAATTGGGTTCAAATATTTATCATAATAATTGTCTTTTCGGTTACATTTGCTTAAAATTAAATTATTTCTAGCATCTTTATTTGCTAACTGAAGCTTATACTTAAGAGTACTACAATAATTGTCTGGATTGTATAACGGTTCAACATCGTTACATAATCTAGATGGAACATTACAAGGTCTACCAAATACTAGTTCAAAAGGTTGGTATTTTGTTGCTGAATGAACAGTGCTATTATAACTGAAACACCAATAAGATAACCAATGTGACCAAGTTTGTGGGTTATTATTGCATTGAATTCTCAGAAATGCTCCTAGATTTTTGTGAGAATTTTCTAACGAACCAATAGATTGATGATGGTACGCAGTTGATGATATTTTATCAATGTTTAAAAGCTTACAAACCTGTTCCATTGTTGATGACATAAATTCAGCACCTCGATCAGTTGCTATTGTTTTTGGTAGTCCAAATCTAAGGATAAAATTATCTACTAAAGCTTTACTTACAGTTACAGTGTCCTTAGTTCTAAGTGGATATGCTTCCACGAATTTACTCAGCTCACACTGGAGACTCAGTATGTATACATTACCTTCGTAATCTTGAGGCAAGGGACCTATAATATCTAAAAATATTTTTTCAAAAGCATAAGATGCCGTAGTAGTTATACACATGGGTTCCTTAACAGGCTTACCATGTTTCATCTTTTGGCATTTCTCACACCTCGATACAAAATCTTGGACGTCCTTTTCAATACCTGGCCAGTAAAATTGTCTTTTAATATTGTTTATCATTCTGCGCAGACCAGCATGACCACTGGTTGGCAGTAAATGAAAGTCATGTAAAATGAATTGAATATCGTCGTCATCAGTAATTCTCTTTACTCCTCTCAAAATATGAATTCGTGGTCCGGACCAAGTATTCATTGATTCAATTTCTTGACACAATTCTTTAACAAAGCTAGCATTATTTTTATCTTTTATTATGCATATCTCTTTTATATTTATTTTCTTGCAAAATTTACTCAATTTCGACACAAATTCGTCTCGCGTAAAATGTGAACGATAATCAAGATTTATAAATAAATTCTTTGTCTTTTCATCATATTCAAAGCATTCTTCTCTCAAGGGTATCCTATTATTTTTAATTAACTTATTTATATATTCACCTTGTTTTAAAATCATTTCTACGGAATCGTTCGGTTTCTTTACTATTTCCACAACTCTTGGCTGATCAGACCTTGAGTTTGCGGATCCCTTTAACAAAACTGTGTTACTTGCGTCCTTCATATCATTCATCCTCTTCTTTCTATTGAACTCATCTGTATCGATTTCATCCTTCATATCTTTCATTCTCTTCTTTTGAGCTCTTGTTAATACTGTCACTACATCATTATTCATACATTTCAATTCATCTGATGTTATCACAATTCTGGATAATGCATCTGCAGCGACATTATTTTTTCCTTTAACATACACTATCTCATAGTCATATTCTTCTAGTGTCAATCTAAATTTTAGTAAACGACTTGACGGGTCTTTCATCCCAAATAAATATATTAACGGTTTATGGTCTGTTTCTATGACGAAATGTTTGCCGTACAAATACGGTCTAAAATACTTGACTGACCAAACTATGGCTAACAACTCCTTTTGAATCGTTGGGTAATTTCTCTCAGCTTTGTTTAATGGACGACTAGCGTATGCAACAGGTCTCATATTTTTATTACACAAAACTGACCCGATTGCATCCCAATTTTACGTATCATGTTATGCTTACCTAGACTTTACATCGTTTTACTTGTATTTTACACTAAATAAATCATTATACTATTGGCAGCCATCTGACTAGTTATTCTCTACTTCCCATACGAGCCCCAAACATCTCATGGCGACCTTGCCAGGATTTGTCCTTGGGTTTTTCTTTTACATTTTTTCCACCTATAAAGTATAATCGCCACCAAATGTCCATCGCCACGAAAGTCGATTAATTAGACATTGGACCCAGAACACACTATCTGGTCATTGAAGTTCCTACAAGATGTGCCGCTCATCGGTGGAAAAAGATGAGGTATTCATCACTCAAAATTCAGCGGGCAAAAACGAGGCAACCATGAAGGATGTTGGTCAGCACATGGAGCGGATGAATATTGTGATGTTCGCACTGCTGGCTATATTCACCATTGCAGCGGCCTACTTTGTGGTGCGTTTGTATAAACGGTGCCATCGGCAGTGGATCCAGGAGGAGATTGGTCTCAACGCGATGCAACGTATCCGGGCTTCTATCCGAGGACACAATAACACCTCATTAGTGCTATTAGTTATTCTGTTGGGTTCAGGTTAAATTCTTACGCAATCATTTAGTAAGGCAAGGGAATTAGTAACACATTCATCTGTGTTTAGAAGGTTTCAACCATAATATTTTACCACTTTTTCCAACAAATATTAATTGAATTACGTTATTAAATTGTGATTGAAAATGGAGGTTATATTATTTTAACCTCAATTGCTAAATATAAACATCTATAAGCGTATTTAAAAATATATTTTATAAATATTTTTATATACATATTATATATGTATATTTTCGCCAGATACTTTTAGAACAGACCATAGGTACCTAATTATTCATCTGATTCGCTAATGAGCCAACTGCGAAAATAAGTCGGGAGAGCAAAGTCCGTAGTTAATTGATTTTTTGTGCGCCTTTAATTATTGAGAACTTTAGCTAGATATTAAGCATAATTGGACGTAGTTTAGCAGAAAGGACTCAACAAAAAAAAAAAAGACAAAGAAAAAAATGTGTTAAAGGACTTGCATCAATAAAGTATTATTATTTAACTTTATCGATAATGGCCGTGCAATTTGCTAGAAAAGTCACCGATTTCTGGATCAAATGTCTTGTGTTTATTAGAAAACAAATCAATATTGGACCAGTTTGTGTAGCGGTCGCGCAATGTTAAACATTTTGCACTCAATTACTGGAGCGGCAGGATATTCCTCTGATCATGCACTTGTGAAATTGTCGTTGATTATTTTGCGTGTGTATTCAATGTTATTCTACTTCTTAGCGTGTCGACGGCAAAAATTACACGAAAAATGCATATAATTTTTTTAATTTGTTTGGCCCAAAATTCAGCAACGCGAATTACTGTTCACTGACACAGCCCTCATTCATCATTAGGTCCTCACGTGTGCAGGTGACAGGACATGCGGTGCAAAACCCATCTTGCACCGCATGCCCTGTCACCTGCACACGTCCACACCACCCAAGGTGAGCCATTGTCTGTGTAGATATGCCGCATATATAGCGGAGGTCTGAGCCGTCCATGAACCCCAAAGTGGTTATATTTTCTACTAGCAGCGTTCCGCGGTTTCACCCGCGTAAGTTTCGATCCCGTGGGAATATCGGGATAAAAACTATCCTATGTCCTTTCCCGGGACTCAAAATATCCCTATACTAAATTTCATCTAAATCGGCAGTTTAAGCGTGAAGAGGTAACAGATAGACAGACACACTTTCGCATTTATAATATTATTAAGGATGATGAGCCCCCACTTATGGAGGTTGTCCTTGCTGCGGCCTACTTGGGTACGAAGTCTAAGGAATGTTATTAAAAATGTATGATATTAATAGAATTATTACAAGTGCATTTAGCTCAAATATACATAATACCCATTTTGTGACAATCCCTCAGATTAATATCTACGAAATATTGCAATATCTACGCTGTTTTGTGAAATGCTTTGGAATTTCTTTAATTGCGTTTGGTTTACATTTAAAATCAATTAGTTATGTAACTATAATTTTGTAATTTTTTACTTTATCTAAAAATCTTAACAGTTTTCGTTAAGACATACATATTATATAACAAAAATATACGTTTATTATTATCTTAGTAAATGGTTGTAAATATTTAATCTACTGAAAATAAAATGGTATTGTTATGTACCGGAACTAATATGAAAAAGGTGACATAACTTTGAAATTAGGTATTTGCCTATCTCTGTGCGTAAAAATTTAGATTTTGTAATGTGATAAATAAGTCAACGTGAAATGTACGAGTATTAAGTAACGCAAGTACAGTTTGTAGTAAAAACAAAAGTTATAGTTAGGTATCTACA
Source organism: Oligia latruncula (assembly GCA_948474745.1). Lineage (NCBI taxonomy): Eukaryota > Metazoa > Arthropoda > Insecta > Lepidoptera > Noctuidae > Oligia > Oligia latruncula. Next base: position 1,313,568 of record OX419699.1, read on the forward strand.
TCGTGCGTCACATCAAGGGCTTTGACACACCAGGGGGGTAATTGCGTAACGCACTATCAGTACTTCAGCAGCAATGAGTTGCATTTGAACTGTTCAACAACAATTATTGAGGGCGTGTCAGAGTTACTGACTAAATCCACCCGTGTTCCTTCAGTTACCTGTACCAATGCCACGGTAACTCTTTCGAACAACCCACGACCCTGGGAGGTTTTTATCCTAGTAGTTCTTTATTATGCCTATTTGGAGGTACCAGATGAGGCCGATGATTGGTTAATGATTAAATGATAGATATTCTTGAATTACATTTTAAGTTTTAAGAAACCACCACAGCCAATCGCACCCCGTTGCTGGATATAGGTAATTCCGATCTCAAAATTTTAATAGGAATTGGGTTTTGCCTTTTATCAGGTACCTATATTTATTAGAAATACGTAACCGCAGAAAGTTGTGTCAAGAACTTCTAAATATTTAAAATCTTCTCAGAAATGAGAATTGATCTCGTGGGCAACAGTTTATCTTATAAAGGAAGATAAACTGTTGCCCACCTTAAGGACGATGCGCTAGGTGGCCCGCGAAATTATTTTTTTCTTAAGTTTTTTTGCAATTTGCAGGTCAGTGTCATGTTGAATGTTGATTAAAATATGATTCACGAGCGTAATACGTATGACTTTATTTACGAGTAATACATACTTATTACGCTCGCGAATCATTTGAATAAGAAGAAAATTAGAGTCCCTTAACTTTTATTTACTTCTGAACTAAAAGAATCCCACAAGTATTCTTTCGTGAGTATAAACCCTACGTGGTAAGAGCTAAATGTGGTAAACTAGCTACTTAGAGTGTTAATGGGCGATGATTCAGCAACTTCCCATTACTTGGGTAATTTTAGCTCAAATGGCTCCACAGACAAACCTTTGGCTTTAGGCGTTATAGTTTTGTGTAAGTACCTACTACTAGTAGCTGTAATACTGGAGACAATTAACGTTATTCTAAGTATTCTATTATAAACAGAAGGCGATAGTACTTAGTAAGTTGGCAGGTACTAAAAAACCCGTGACTTTTAGAGAAGATACACCTAATAATCCTCTTGATCGTAATGTGTTCATTGATATTTACAGCAACAGTCGAAAACCATGAAACATTGACATTAATGGATGTCTATAAGTGATAGGTTCAGTCTTCATCTGTTTTCTACTTCTATTTGTCGTTGATGAGCATTTAAAACTTGATTATCGATCAATTAGTACACTACAAGTGTAACAAGTGCTTGAGTGAAGCACTCAGCGCCACTTACGACAGTCATTCATTAGCTTAACAGGCACTTGAACATTAAATAATATAGATATGGATCTTCTTCATGTAAGATATGTGGCCCGTTTCACTTTATACCAGATTAATTTTATTATAAATAAGAATTCAAGTATGAAATTGCTACGGGGTTTATTAGTAAGTGGTGACCTAATAAGTCATTGATGCTCCAAAGCTTCTTCTGAATAGATTCTGGTACATAGTTCATTATGATGGACTTCAAAATTGAAATCGCTCCTTTCCTGATCACTCAACCAGACACGCGATTCCTCAAACTATGTCAAGAGGACTATTCCCCTCAAGGACTGTAATCGGGAAGTAAAGACAGTCAGCTCCGTCTGTTCTCCTATATAAGATTGACATATCCTCGCGTGCGATCCTCAATTACACTGCAGGGGTCCAAATGGGTGCTTCCTTTTAAGCCGTTGTTCTTTCATTGCCGTCAAATTGGTGCCGACAGCTTAAGTAGAGATGTTGACGTGACCGTCTTTTGACATGCAGATTTATGATGACGTGAGATGATTTTTTATTGAACGAAATAGCCTTTAAACCAGAATAAGCAAGCTGAAGTGACAATGAGCCGGTCATATTAGCCGTAGAACTGATGACCGTTGCGGTAGACGTGTGGAGACCGCGAATCGGCAAACGTAAGGCCCCTTCCTGACTGGGCGGTGGGGTATCGGTGCGGCATCTGTATGCTGTATACCGTCAGTATACTGTGTTGGCTAGATCTCCCCACTTATCGGTTTACTGTCGGTAAGTGCCGGTATTCAGACGCGTTTGTGCCGTCACCGTGAAATAATGTCTTCGTCAGATGAATATATCGTTGCGTGTTACATGTATTAACGATTGCGTAGAAAAAGAAAGAAGTATTGGGTACACCCATATTGCCAAAAATGTCTCTTGCAGACTTTTTATTGCGGCACAACAACTTTATTTTACCAGTCAATTTTATTTTATTGGCAATTTCTGTCCACGCTTTTTCCGTCAGGTCCTTCCTTGAATATTCCGGTAATTTGTAGTTATATAAAAGTTCATATTTTTCCACCTCAGCTACCAAAATAATACACAAGGCTTTTTCATTTGCCATTTTCAACGACCTGTTGCGCGCTCGGAATTTCGGATTCTACTGGATGGCCGTACCGCAGCGCAGTATGCCGCATGTATACTGTCCCGCTCTCGTACAGCCCGCGCCAATCAGGATGCGTGTAAGCAAATATAGGCGCTCGGTAACGAAGCCGTAAAATTTTTACTACATGTCATTTACTGCGCCGATACCGCACCGCCCAGTCAGGAAGGGGCCTAAGGTAGATAACGAATCGCTCAGGCTAGGTGGAGCGACGACCTTTGTAGGGTGGCTGGTAGCAGGATGAGAGTTGCCGAGAATCACCTAAATGGTGCGCAATTGGAGAAGCCTATGTCCAGCAGTGGACTGCTGTAGGCTGATGATAATGATGAGCCTTCAAACCAAAGATCAAAGAAACGATGTCTCTCACACAGTCCATCATCTGTGTAAAACATGATATACCTAACTAGAAAGTGGCAGTGACTACCGATATGACGACTAATGGAGAAGTATGGTAGAAAACATGTTGCGCTAACCCCATGTAAATTGGGATGAGGGCAGGCGAATGATGCCTCCAGGAGAGGCGATATTTAAACGAACCCAGTCCATCCTGGGCGGTCAGATCCAGAATATCCGCTATCTGATTGGCTAGCATTTTTATCGCGAGATAAAATATATCTTATATTATTCATGCCAATACGGGAGAAACCAAAATTGTCCTCAATTTTTCAAGTTATAGCAATGACTAAAATGTCATTGACTTTTCAATGGTTGATGTCATCATGAATCCCAAACAAATGTACATTTCTTTGTCATCTCTGCCTTATCAAGTGCTTAGTATATTTAACTTTGTAAGATGAGTAAGTTATGGTAGAATAACATATAAACTCATAAGTTTTGTTGTGGAGCCGGACATGAAACTAAGAACTCGAAATCAGGGAGCCGGATGCATGAATTACTATATGGACTACTTTATCTGATTACGTTTCTTGCATTGATAATTGATATAATGTACTGTGGAATGTTGTAATTTGTAATGTAAATTGTGATTTTAATTATATTTTAGCTTGTATGTAAATCAATTTAAACACAAATTACTAACAATAAAGTATCAAATAAGGTTTTAAGGTTTTGTACACTTCAGGTTAGTTAGGTTTACTGCAAGCAATGTCTGTATCTCATACTTTCACATTATCAAGTATGGCCCTTTTAACATGTTCTTGCTTGCAGTTTGCATTTACGATATCTTGTTCAATAAGGTGTGCCGTAAGTACCTTCTAAGTACTTAGAAGGTCTGAGTTACATTAGATAGCAATGATTAGGTACTGAACTTTTACGTTTTCTGTATAATTTTATCATTATCATAAACACTTCAGCCGAAAGACGTCCACTGCTAGACATACCTAAGCTTTCCCCAAGCATCGCCACATTGACCGGTCCAGCGCTTTTCGCATCCAGACGTCCTCCAGTTTCAGCTAATTCTGCATCATGACGTTAAGATATATATATTTTTTAGATTCCTGTCTGCCCTTGATGTCATTTCGTGAGCTCCCTTAGTAAGCATCACAACAAGTACTATAACGCTTGTTAAAAATCTTTATTCGCGTGCTCTGGTATAAATCGACCACGGTTTTAGCATTAGGTACCATTCAGTAATAAATAACTCACCGATTTTATTACAAGATGTCCAACTAATGCATTGTGTGAGACATTTGTATTCCGTTGAGAGCTTAATACAAAACATTTCACACGGAAATTCTTTTCTCAGTCGTGGTTGACTCAACTGTATGTTGCACTTTGTATGCTGTGTGGTCTATATAGGAATCTGTATGTTAAGTGGCCAAACTAAACGTACAAGGTCCTGGAGGTTATGGAAATGTTTTCTCACGACCTTGCATTCAGTGCTCTGAGTGGAATACCTTGTATAAAAGTCTGTGATCAGCATGTTGGTTAGAAAAGGGTTCTAATGATGTTGCAGAGTCGGGAGTTCATTGTTTTTGACAAATGTGCTTTAAGAGTGGTCCACATTAGAACTGGAAGTCATAGGGAGAGAGTCAGCACTTCAGCAGTGGGGTTGTGCAGGCTAACAGTGCTTTACGATCGTTATTTGGTAACTTAATGATTATAATCTGACAAAGATCTAACTAATTGATTATCACAATAATTAATCATTATTGTTACCAGTTTATTGTTATTAGAGGGCAGGGGGCTGCTTATCTTCTTCTGTCTAGCCTTTTCTCAACTATGTTGGGACGATGCTTATATCACAGCATAATTTATTATACTTTGCTAAATATCATTTGCCATAACCATAACGCAAGTTACTACGTCATAAACAGGTTATAAAAACTTACAATTAAGTTTTCATTGTGACCCTCCCTTCACGTATTCGTATTAAAGATATTATTAATCAAGTAGTATGTGTACACATAGAAAGAGTACTACGATTTGTATATGTACCGCATTCTGCACAAATGAACTTATCAATAAATTGATAAGATACTGGCAGTCAAGGATGCGACTGATTTTCGATCGACAGTTCGGGCTAATCCAAAATGAAAGGTTGGAGATAACTGTTCATAGGCGTGTTGGTTATTGTTAAATTGTCATATTTCTTACTTTTATTTACTCGATGGATGACTATTTATTATTGAATGCTGTTAGCGTACATCCCACAGCTGGGCAAAGGCCTCTGCCCATGACTTCCAGCTCTTTCGATCCAGGGCTAAAGTGGACCACTGGTGGTTTGTTTCCTCTAACTCATCCAGCCGTCTTTTACGGGGTCTCCCGCGACGCCTTCTGTGTCAGAGCTCCACGTAGTGGTTTTTTTGTTATGACTAATTTATTGTTGTTTTTATTGATTTATAACTTCTTCTAAGTTTAGTTAAGGCGTCTGTCAGTCCTTCTACTCGAGCGGCCTGTGGGTGTCATATACGAGCCGAGCCTACAACGTCCTGCGCGTACAATACAACAACGCTTTCAGGATGCTGTTGCAGTTGCCGCGGCATTGTAGTGCATCTGGAATGTTTACTGCAGCTCACACGAATGGCTTTCACGCCAACATGCGTAAAAAAGCGGCTTCCTTACGCTTGCGTAACACTCGTAACAGTATCCTTAAAATGATGCTGGCAGGCCAGACTGCCCCATCCAGAGGCACAGGGTGGAAATAGCAATGGGTTTGAAATGAAGTAGCTACTAACAACACTAAAATAGCATAAAAGCACATTCTGTTACTAACAACTAATAACTTGACTTAGGTTAGGTTAGGTTAGGTAAATATATTTTATTTATTTATTTTTATTTATAACTTGATGTCAACATTTCTTCAATAATACCCCAACAATATCATGTGGAACATGGACATACATGGTTACAAGCAGTGGGAGTATGAACTAAACATGATTTACCTAATAGGTACAGTAGTAAATATTTAAAGGTGCTATAAACTGAGAAACAAAATAATATAAATTCCGCCTTCTATGATGGAACATAAATTATCAATTGTATACAACGCCTTCGTTTGATCCTTTTGCGTACCTGCTGTAAGTTTATTGTAACAGATTTAGTTGAAACTCAACTGACAAATGACGATCAAGTGCACAGATGCTGTTGATTTCAGACATTTTGAAGTAATTAATAGTGGCCCATGAATCAGCTGTCATCAGCCACTAACTCGATGATGACAGCTGTTTGGGACTGGCGCACGTGCGGACAGCTAAAGGAGAACGTGCGCAATTAAAGAATATAATAGGTCGTTTGCGATTAGTTGCTAACACTGATCCATATCTCTTTCTAACAAAAGTACTTGATACTTATCTATTGATATGATCACGCCAAAGCATGTGACGTCATAAAATCAAAGCCAAATGGAAGAGCATTGATGTAACAAAAAATAAGCGGCTAAGTGCGAGACGGACTTGCACACGTATTATATTGTACCACCGTACAATATTTAACACTACATTTTTTTATAGCGGTAATAGTAGGTAGTATACCTCTGTAAAAATCTCAAGTGTCTACTTAATATGGTTCAAAAGATACAGCCCTGTGACAGACGGAAAGCGGAGCTCTAGTAATAGGGTCTTCTTGGCACCCTTTGAGTACGGAATCAAAAAAAAAAAAAAAAAACAAAGAAGATTTAAGCAACGATGTTAGTTTTAATATTGTAAACAGATGAAACTTAGCAACGGCTCATCGGTCTATCTTGTGGATATTCCAGATTTTTTGAATAGTAGTCAGTGCTGGATAACGTAAAGTCGAGCACAGCTGTCACTAACTTCACACCAGAGATAAAGAACTGTTACAATAGTTTCATTATCTGGAAATAAGAAGTGATTGTACTAAGAGTGACGTAGAACTGATAAGAATGACGTATTTAATCCATACCTAGAATCGAGTAGTGGCTGAGCTCAACAAAGGCTAAAAACGGAGAACCCGATTGGTCAGTGAGGTAAGATGACGGTGAATGTGTGAAAAACTACTTACTAGCTGTTAATCTTTTCTGAAAATGCTGGACTGTTGACCACAGTCACACACACAGTTACAGGCTATAACTAGGCTAAACTTAGGAGTACATGACTCTGTTAGGGTGCAGCAAGTATATTCATATTCATCTCTAATGGTAAATGTTGTAAAGGTGGTCGTGTGTTGCTTTCACATTCGTTGAAATATTTGCAGCTGATATGTAGGCAATTGAGGTTCCTGTGATTTTATAATCTGCAATCTCGTCCTTCAGGACTGTAGGTACAGACTATTTCGAAAAACGACTTGCTACATACTCCTAGCAAATTCCTTTTTTCTATAGTAAGGATAAGTTTAGCCACTGAGCAAGGGTGGCCGGGGCACAAAATGCAGAGAGTACCGGGGGGCTGAAGCCACTTTGCACGTGCCGGACGCACCTACTCGTGTATACAAGTAGGTACCATCGCTCACACAATTTCTTTCAATACACCCCTATGGAAACTGGTACTCTGTATTGTGTCCATTAAACTCAATTTCTTTTATACAAAGCCCCCATCATTTGGCGAGACGAAATGATTCTCGAATAAGGTCAGAGGAGGACAATGCTCGTAATTTCATGGTCTCAAATCAGGTCGCATCTGTTTGCAGAATCGCGTCATTCAGCAAACGATTTTATTGGATATAAAACCGTTTTTATTAAGTAAATTGATGGATAGTGTACCGTTTTGTTAGTTTAAGAGGTCGTTTAACTGTTCTGACAATTGTTAAATGTTCACGGATAGGATTCGATTGTGGGTTTATGATTTCCGTTTTGGCAATGTTTTTATCGGTTTTACGAGATCTCGCAATGACAATATTTGATATATATTGATGAAATGAAATGAAATGAAATGATTTTTTATTTTGTAAGTAGGTTTGTACAAACACTTTTACACGTCAATAATATTGGGCATTGACACTTTGATTTGCAGTATAGATTTTATTATCACTTTCTGCACACGTATAGCACGCAGGCACGATACGTGTGCCTATAGCTTTTGATACTATTTAATCAATTATTCTTAAGCTTATGTCGACCGATATTTCCTTCTTCTCAAACCATATCAACTATCCATTCGCTTCGTCTTTCGCATTCTCGTTATAAAGTCATATCTTAGGTCTCAACATCAACACGTATAGTCTAAGATATAGGGCGCCAGGACCGGTTGTCGGCCGTCTCGAGAAAGTACGCCAACTTCACTCGTTTTTATCACAACAAGATTCTATTAGTAAGTGCATCAATCGCGTTGATGGAGACGGGAAGTTTCTAATAAGATTTATAATTTGTTCCTAATGTATCTAAAAAGGTGTCGGGGTACGATTGCTGAGAGATTCTGAACATGGTCGTTTTATAAAAACCTGTGTAAAAAGCCTGTGTACTTGGAATCCTATCCAGTTTTGATTGGGTGACTTAGTCAACATGTTAGGTTCAGTCGCCTCCTATTCTTTTCAGATTATAATAATCTTCTATAGGTTCAAACACACATTTCCCAAGTGTTACCATTTTAAGTCTTGGTATATCTACCCTTCTTCCCATTTTACATTCAGTTAAGTAAGTATTCCAAATAGGTAGAATCTTTCTCGTCTTGTCGTCGATGTTCATCAAAGCTCGTAACGATCTAACGCACGAGGCGCTAATTATTTTGTTAAGTTAAAGGAAGTCGTTGATCTCGTGTCATCGCAATCAAGGGTTCATTGTAGTAATTCAGAGTACCTCACAACGCAATTAATGGGTCAACTGAATTACTCGAAATTACTCCACATCTAACGTGCCGAGTCTCCGAGAGTTCACTTTAGCTATTATTTTTGTTCACACAGTTAATTTACTTGTTGTGTGACGTCACTTATTTCAGAGAACTGGTATAAGGGTAACCCCTCTCGTCTCTTTTCGTGCGTGTGATAAAAATAACGAAGACATGTGATAAAAGCCCATTCTCTCTCGAAGAGAAGAGGCCTGTGTCCCAGCAGTGGGAACATTATAGGCTGATTATGATTATGCTTATGGGTTGTTGTATAACAAGCTTATAATGTTTAGCAGTTGAACCTTGTAATGTTGTAAGAGGATAGACAATTGTGGTGATAGTGCGAAATTGACCGCGCTAAGGTCCTCATTATCAGGATCCTGCCTAAGTGTCTATATTATAATATAACCAATCTTGTTACCAACAGTGGAGTGACGATTGCTACATTCCCATTTCCCTGTAAACTTCATTGTAGCTGCCAAGATACTCGAAACTCAATCATTTATAACATTCCACATTGTCTACTTAGATTAAAAATTTAATGAGATTGTTATGGACCCTGTCGGTCACAGCGAAATAGTAGAGGAAGCTTCAAAACTTAACTTACCTATTCCTAACGACATCTAATGTTAATAGGGATTTTTTATATGAATGCATTGTCCATTAAATATGATTTCTGTACTAATAATTATAGAGAGATAAGATATCCGTGTTTAGCACCTGGGGAAAATTAAAAGAGTCTCCACAAGTGGCTTTCTGGCTAATCATATAACCACAGCATCGGCTACCGTAGCTGAGGCCGACACAAGAGACGAAGTAGTAGCAGCATTACCCCAACCCACAGACACAAATCAAAACCTAGACAATAACACAGTTATTCCCAAAGAAAGTGAGTGCCGTGACAAAGGCCGACAAAGACTAATGTCCGTATTTACACACAATGCCTTTACAAAAACTAGTCGCGACGAACGAGCTCGTATTTTTGCTTGAGAATTCAATTTTTGCTAAATTATGTTTTGATTCGTGTGCTGTTGTTGTTGCATCTTCGTCCGTTTTGTGACAAAAACGTCAGTTTGGTTTTGTGTGGTCTTAGGCTAAGAATAGACCGTTATTGCCTTCCATAAGGCGATTGAGGGTTTTCATTCAGGTAGAATTTATTGTTATATAATGAATTGACTACCGATAGTAGCTATTCGATCTTGGAAAGTGATTGCGATTATCTCTTAAGATATTTTAGAGGTTCAATAATTATTTTTGTAGCATATCGCAAAACAGTGCTCCAAACAGCCCTCTCCCTTTTGGTGGATAGGTTAGGGCCGAATATTCTCATTTGAGTCTTTGCTCAATTATAAAACTTTCTCTAGTCGTCTTTTTAAGTCCTTTATAAGTTACAATTCTGAGCTACTTACATCAGGCAGTGGCATAGATCATTTATAATTGGTTTCCTCATTATTCAGCATCAGTCGAAATCAAAACCATATTTTAATGAAACCGTAGTCATCTGCTATACACACTAACTCTGATAAAAACACAATTTCAACTGGAAACGGTATAAAATCGAGAACGTACCGCATTAATACGTTTAATTCAATTATTATAACAGTTAGATTGTTGTTCTCAGCGCACTTTCGCTCGGCTTTGTCGGCAATTTGTTCCAGTAGGTACGACCATATCGCGTTCGTTGACGACACTTTCTTCCTAATTTTAACGCATACTGCGGTTGACTTGACATATTTTGATTATCGTATGTCCTTAATCTTGCTGTAAATACTTAGGTACCTATGTAGTTTATTTTCCATTTTCATTTTCCATGTTTAAGTTTTCAGAGTGCTTTTTAGAACCATGTTCACGAAATATTCTCGTATTTAGCCAAATCAACGCAATTCAGTATTTCTAAATCTTGGTTAGTTTTTAGCAGACAGACTAAACTAGCTGTTTGTATGCATGTGGCCACAGACTTATATTAAGTCAGTTCATGTGGCATAGATATGGTGTATATGAATTTTAAGGCCAAATTTAATTTTGTCTTCCTTCAGCTGATTCGAGTCAACATTTAAATTGCATTTGTATGTAGACATGCAATTCATTATTTTATCTTGCTAGTTCTAATGCTTCTTACTTTCTAACAACGTTTCCTCTAAAATCGGTACTCTGAACTTCTTACTTTTAAAGTTCATTACTCGATCCTGTTTAATGCCTTAATCGAATTTTGCGCACCCTGTCGCATTCCAGCGACTTACAAGATTTTGCATATACGTGACCAAAACCATGTACCACGTATCGTTAAACATACCAAACGGTGCTTGTCAAACTTCATATTAAAATTCGGGACTGCAGTTAGCTTGAAGAACTAAGAGTCTCGGTAAGAAAAATGAAACGGGCATTCATAAACACAGAAAACAACTGTTACGTAACGGAAACTGAATTAAATACTCTTTAGACTTAGTTTAGCTCCATTCAAAACCCCCGCACCAATGGTTCGAAGTTGTCAGCACCTAGTGAAACAAATACCAGCGTAGGCGTCGTGATTTACTCACATACCACCAGATCTAGGTCATAGTATTACCTAGACACGAAACAGACGTTTTACTATCGCATTGTTTTGCACGAAAAACACGAAAAACTATTTAGTTTTCGAGAAATCGATATTTATAACTGACGCAATAACGATTCAAGGATTTTTAGTACATTTCTGTCGAGTGGTTTGTACAGTTACGTTGTTTATTTTTTGAGCTGCCAGTGAGCGATATGCAGTCTCTAGAATGTAGTGTAGATTTTTACAAATGTTTGGAATATTTGCTCAAACTCAGGGATGTGCATTGGTTTGTCTGGATTTGATATGCTATGCATTGATGTTTTGAATATTTATGTTTTGGCTTTGGAACTGCATAAATGTGCTCTGCCGTAACTGCAACATCATTCAATTACGAAGTTAAAATTCTTTCTTGCTTTTCCAAAATATCTTGGAATTCATAGATTTTTCGTGTTAGGAAGAAATCATCTGCCTACCCTTTTCCCAACTATGTTGGGGTCGGGTTCTAGTCTAACCGTATGCAGCTGAATACCAGTATTTTACATGGAGCGATTGCCTATCTGACCTCCACAACCCAATTACTAGGTAATACGAGATACCCCTTGGTAGATATATCCTTAGGAAGGAATAAAATATCTTGAAGATTTGATTTATGAAAAACACCAAGTTAGATTCCAACACGAAGGCAGAGTCGAACCGCGAATCCTCTCTACCGATTTAGTTAGAATAGATTTTTAATAAGTAGTTTAGTATAGATATTAGAATGCGAAGATACATTTTATCACTAACTGAGGAACACCTTCCCCGAATTTTACTACATAAGAGATCCTGATTGTCATGTTGAATAACGGTGAACATTTCTGTCTGATATTTCCCTGCGGGTAGTCGTGAGCTTGAATTACTGCTGCCTATCAATTCCTGGCTCGTCTAGAGTCTAGACGATTTATGTCGATGTTTCTACAGCTTTGGTATCTTGGGATATCGGTAAAGGAGTACAGTTACCTTACATTATTGATATCTATAGGATATCTACATATATAGAGTCAATTCTATTTAATAGAGCGATAAAATAAGTATACTTTACGTTCTTGCCACCTGTCAGTTTCTTACAAACGAATACGTGTTTTGCGAATTTGAACTTTATTAGCTAATAGAGTTGTCGCTCTGATAGGTGTGAGGAACACATTCTCTGGGTGACCGGACTGTGGAAACCCTCTTCTCTTGTATCGCAGATATAGTGACAAATGTGACAATATCTCATGTTTTGGTAAAATACTTACTTAGGGTGAAATCAACCAATGAAACTGAACGCATCCAGCACATCTAAGCCGCTTTCAAGTGACCAAATTGTTGTGGAATATTGAGACTGACAGCTCTTGAACGCGGTTTAGATGTGTCACGATGTTTTCCTTCACCGTTTTGAGAGCAGTGGTGATGAAATAACTTACACTGAGTAAAGTGCCTGCTTGGGTTTGAACCACGAACGACGACTTGTAACTCGCGGCCCATACCAATGGATCCACTACTACTCACTTTCATCATCATCTGCCTACCCTTTTCCCAACGATATTGGGGTCGGCTTCCAGTCTAACCGGGAGCAGATGAATACCAGTATTTTACGTGGAGCGGCTGCCTATCTGACCTCCACAACCCAGTTACTGGATAATACGATACCCCTTTGTAAGACTGGTTATAATTATCAGACTTTACTTTCACCACTACTTACTCACTTTACCTTATTTTTACCGACTTTACAAAAAGGAGGAGGTACTATGTTCGGGTGTATGTTTTTTTTTTTTTTTTTTTTTTTTTTTTTGTATGTTTGTTCATCGATTACGCCGCCAATTGTCGACGGATTTTCAAAATTCTTTTTTTGTTCGAAAGTAGATAGTTCTGAGGTGGTCCCATTGTCATCAAGTTAGGATCTGATGATGGGATCTTAGAGAAATCGAGGGCAACCCTCAAATTTTATAGGCTCACTTATTGTTTTTCGCATATTTTATGAAGTATCTTGTGTATTTGTGTATAGTTGTCACCATCTCAGGTAGCTGGGCTGAAGATGGAAGGTACAACTCCTTAACAGTAAGAAGTTACTCGAACAGGCAAGGACTGTTTTAGTAAATTGTTTTGATGTTTGATAGGGCATTTGCCACATTTGGTCTCATGATCATCAAGTCATGACCTGATGCTGCAGTCAGGATAGTCTACAGAGTACCTAAGTCCTCGACAACTAACAGCAGATATATCGTGTTTAGGCTCATTGAAAAGGGCTCGATGTGTGGATAAACGTACTGTTACTGAGGAACACCGAAGACCTGATGCTGAAGCCAGGAGCATCAGAAAAAGTACAAACCTTGAAATTACAGCACCGTAGTCGTGTTTGGGCTCATTTTAAACAGGACTAATTTTATGTTCAATGCAATGTTGACATAAGTCTGGCCTGATGCTGCAGCCAGGATTATCAGCATCTAATCTAAAAACTAATAAAAGGAGAACTCCTCAACAATTAACGTCCCTGCATCGAGAAAAGGAATATTTTATAAAAAGGCGATGGGCAAGTTGACATTAGGCTATTATAGTAACTTAGATAAATTATAAATAGACCCACTAAAAAGCGAGAAATAAAAACTTTTTAACAAAAAAAAAACCGACTTCCAAAAAAAACACTACAAACTGAAAAATAACTTTAATTTCGGAAGTCGGTGGCAAAAACTAAAATACTGATCCCTAAGACACCGACTTCCGAAATTAAAGTTATTTTTCAGTTTGTAGTGTTTTTTTTGGAAGTCGGTTTTTTTTTTGTTATCTATAAATATTGAAGATTTATGTACACCCACATTTCACCAGTTATGTTTAAGTCATAGATAAAGAACCAGATTGAGTGTACCGTACAAAACGCAACGTTCAAATTGAATGCATTTTGTAATGCGCGTGTGCGTGCGGACCGCCCACCACAAGTGTACTATTATCGTTTCTGCGTTTGTGTGCGTGACATTTTCTAATACCAGCGCAAAATGATTACCCCAAAATATGGGAAAATTCGGGTAGTTTTCTTATTCATATTGACATAGGCAATTATGTAGTAAATATATGTGTACAAAATGAAACCCGCCTTTTTAATATCATACTAACATTATAAAGAAGAAAGTTTGTGAGTGGTGTGTGTGCATGTTTCTGTGTATGTTTGTTAGGTACTTCTTCTTAAAGATCGAACGACTGACTGAATGTATTTCTACTTTCGCGCGGGTAAAGCCGCAGGCGGCTATAAAAGAAAAAATAAAATAAAACAACGTATTCAAACTTAAACTCAAAATTATTTATTTCAGCAGCACAAAAAAGGGGTAAAAATATTTCACACTGTACCTTGGCAATACTCAAATATTATGGAGTCGTTTTGTTTTTATTTAGTTTTCGTAATATTTTCAAAGAAATTCATCATAAAATTGCAAACTTACCTGTGAAAAGTAATGTTCGTATCCTTGTCTTTTTTTGGAGTGTAGTTTTTACACGATATCACCGCACAAACAGTCATTTTTTCAATTATATTTAACAGCGTAGACGCGCTTTGAACGTCTGTCGCGTAATGGCGGCCTGTGGGCGGGGCTAACGAACAAAGACGCTATTTTGGTGTCTTTGAATTCGAAGCATTTGGACAGCGCGTACTAGGCATCTGGATGTTCTTATAAATCTATGGTTTAAGTACTATCAACCGGACACAAACGGATACTGGGAAATTCCTGACGGTAAAGCCCGATAACAATTTACTCGATCAGTAAGTACCCAATTTGCGTAACACACTATCAATCACAATTAGAATCATTTTGAAGGATATTGTTAATCCATTGCTTCATATGATCGACAAATTTGTCTGCTCAGCAACGTAAATAACGCAATGAGTGTTGTTAAACTGTCAAAACGAAACCCAATTGCTAATGTTACGCAATTAGAGTGCGCAGTATCGAACCCAGGACCTCGTGTTCAGCAGTAGCACTTGCGACCGTTAGACCAACGAGGCAATCGATATTTGTTACGTATTATCATGGCGCTATATATAATCAAACATTAAATCCTGACGTATATTGAAAATAGCGCTGTGCGTTATCGCAGCTGATAATTATATATTAGTTTTAATTAATTCCTCTCCAGCACGACGGTCGTGTATTATCGATATTGCTGCAAGCCTCTCTCTGGGTCAGAGCACAGTCAGAGCTATTTAATAAAGTAGGTAAAGTGTTATCGCTCACAGACTACGTGACTATGGGTTGATTAGGAATTTTGGTAGCCGTTTTTTTGTAGACTCATATACGTTGCATTTTGTTTGTTCAATAAACAACTAGATTTATTAACATATATAACAAGTTATACCTAATAAATGGGTTATTAGCTAGGTTACCTATAACCCACTGTGGTATATATAGTGCCACATAACAAGATCCTCGACTACTCAGTGCAAAGTTACCTTTTTCACAAAGACAGAAGTCAAATAATTAAAGTCATTCGAATGCGGTGTTAATTCTACAGGCAAATTCATTTTGATAGAAACCTCCATTACAACATATACGTACGGTCAGCAACAAAAGTCAATTAACATTTCAGTTTTTTTAAACTCTTTAACTGAGATTAAAAAAAAAACTGAAGTGTTAATCGACTTTTGTTGCTGACTGTACTTACCTATCACAGATATAATATTATAAGGTACGTCTATAAGTATATATATGTACTCGGTGAAGTACATACCACCTACTTGAATACGGTCTGATGGAGCTGCGACAAGTTATTAAAAGATAATCGGCATCGTTATAAAGTTAGAGAACAAGTAATTAGATCGCAAGCTGTCAAGGGCCATGGTCTTTAACCCTTTACCGCTGTATCGTACACGTGCCTTTGATAGAAGCCGATACGTCGTAGTATTTCATTAATTGGTTTTCTGGACCATTTTGTAATCACAAGAGAGCTACCTAAGTTGTATTAATTACATTGACAGCTGCTCTCATTTCTGATGTAAAGTTTTAAGAAGTATCAAATATACTTACGAATGGACTTGAAGTTAGTTCAGTTAGCGACAAAAGTCGATTCGAAAGTCGATAATCATCATCAACACATGACATATATTACGATCTCAATCTGCCTAGCGTTTTCCCAACTTCGTTAGGGTCGGCTTCCAGTCTAACCGGATGCAGCTGAATACCTGTATTTTACATGGAGCGACTGGCTATCTGACCTCCACAACCCAGTTACTAGGTAATACGATATAGCTTGGTAAGACTAGTTGTCAGACTTTCGGGCTTCTGACGACCCGTAACGATTGTCAACGATCTACTAATGACAGCCGGGACCAACAACGGCTTAACGTGTTTTCCGAGGCACGGAGGGTCTCGGTATTTAAAGATGGTCACCCATCCACAGACCGACCGCGGCAAGCGTAGCTTAACCTGATTGATTGACCTGTGCGACAGGTATTATTTAGCCACGGGCCCGTCATATAATGAATCACGATTGACACTACAGTTTAAAAAATCGAAACTGAGCGAAATATTTAATTAAAATCGGAACAGAAGTAAAATTGAATGAATATTAATTCTTAGCTATTCTATGAAATGCTGAAGTACAATGTATCGAATATTTTTTTATGAATTTAGATGTATATAAGTAGCAGTCTTAATCGACCCCCGACCATTTAAAAGCAAGTCCTATCTTATTTCAATCGCATATAATTATGGCAACTTTTCCTCAGGACGTCTCGCTTATCCACTGTCTACACCAACTGGAAGCATCTGTGTGTTTCTTAATATTAGCTATTACTTGGAAGTTGATGTTTCCTCTAAAACAAGAAACTCCACAGAGAACTATTAGTCATTTGTTTTTGTTCCAAGAACTGCTTGATTTGTTATTCAAATAGATAAGATGGTTCGTAGAGTAATGGAGCGGCGCGTTTTGAAACTTGTTCTGATTATAATACCTTCATAGAGTTTGAGGAAGAATATAATTAATAATAATTAATATCAATACCAGCCTATTATTGTCCCACTGCACTCTGCAGGGCAAGTGTCTTCTCATACCGAGAAGGTACGAGCATTGCTCACCACGCCTGCTCAAGACGGGTTGTCGATGTCAGACTTATAATCACACTAATTTATTTATTTATTAATCTAATATTATAAAGGCGAAAGTTTATGGGTGTGTTTGTATGTTTGTTACTTCTTCACGCACAAACGGCTGGATCAATTTTGATGGGTATGGAGATAGCTGACACCCTAAATTAACACACAGGCTACTTTTTATCCCGATATTCCCACGGAAACCGCGGGGTGCAGCTAGTTGACTATAAAAATCCAGGTTTAGTCACGTTGTTTGCCTTCACCGAGACAATAATGTCCAAGATAAACCTAGAAAGTTCATATGAATATTAAAAAAGTTACATTGGCGTTTGCCCGGATTTGAATCCACAACGTCGTGCATAAGGCGAGGCCTAAGCCATTGGGCCATGAAGAAAAGTATGAAGTTTATATGTGTTTCACTCAAGGGCAGAAAACACTCAATAAGCGAGAAACAAGTTCACAACAAGTTCGTAGTCGTTTCCACTACGGAAAATCGCTTCATGTTACTTGAATACATAAATAAACGCAAAGCGAAATTCGTGTCGTGGCTTTCATGATAAGTATTTAACCACAACACTCTGCATAATTACTAAAAGCCACGACGCGAATGAACCACGCAATGAAGATTGAGTTCCGAGATCGTTAACTTTAAGACGATATTCAGATATACTTATTTTCACAACAATTCTCACGTTTGTCAACAGTTATAGTCGGTCAGTTTGCTCAACAGATTATCCCGCCAACACAAGGCTGTAAGACAGTCGACGTTCTCAAGACTCGCGTTAAGAATTGATCGTTAGAATTTAGAAGACTTGCTTGTGTTTGTTTTATTGCCCATTCACTGCACAGCAAACTCATAGTTAATTGCGAGAATTTTAAATATTTTTACTACGTTTTCTCTTTCTTCCGTAGCCTGGGAAGGCATTCCTATTGGTCTTTAGCGACGTCAATAATCCAACTATGCATAATTATATTCTACTTCAGTATTTTTCATAAGTATCCTTGCATTTTCCAGATGCAAACCATCTTGCACCACAACGGCAGCGGGAACCTGGCGTACACTGGCAGACTGAAGAACAGAGAGGTACACCGAGCCATCACCCTGCATCCTGTAAAGGACCACCGACAGATGTACAGGATACACTCCTATTTTAAGGTGAGACGTGAATATCGTGAAAGGAAAAATATTTCTAGGACAGAAAAGTCCTAGAAATATTCGAGACAAATTGTCCGATACAAGGTGCGTCCCAACTTGTACTAACAGCAGTCCGACGCTGATAATGGGCCCGCCATCTAAAGAAGTCAATGTTAGGACCGGACCTGTCAGAATTTTACATGTGGCGTCGTTAGCAATAATCCCACATTTTATCGGTTTATGACGTCATAACACATAAAATAACATTACACCTGTAATCCCCAAGGGTTCGGCAGAGGTGAACCTGTAGAGATAATAATTAGAAGATAACGACGACATATAAATAATATGTCTGAATTGAATAAGACACTTGATTCTACTTAAACTCGTTAGCAATAAAATTCTTCTCAAGGAATGATTAGGGACTTGTATACACATTAAACCTAAAAATGGCTTGCAGAATAAAACTAATCCTATTGCACGATTCATATTGCGAAGTATTAGAGTGCTTTACGATGGAAAAAAATTGTTTGCTTCCTTTCTGGAACTGTTTCTACTGTTATACTCCTGCTAGTACACATAACCTACCATTGTAAGTATTAGATAATTTAATGGAGATTAATTTTGTACTTTTCAAAAATGTATTTAATGCAGTAGTTCAGAAACGAAAAAAAAACATCAAAATATTTCCAAAAAAATTCCCGTCAATCAAGAATAGTGTGAAACCTGAAAACATTGTAGCATGCGAAAAAATCAATAAAATTAATGGAGTTTTTTTTAAATAGATTCGTTTCACCCTTAAGAGGAACCCTATTGAAAATGGCTCTTTTATTCAAAGTAGTTTAATTATAATTAATAAAAAACAAACTAATATAATATCTATATCTTTGGTTTTTTATACGATCAAATGAGCATAATGAGTCGTGCACTTTTGGATTTTCCAAAAAGTTTTCATATACGGTGATCATAAAATATTTGGGCAGTCAACTTCAGCTATCTGTGATTGTAAAATAGGGTAAGCCCGGACTTGGTAGCCTGACAAACAGGAGCTATTACTCCAAGATTTATTATTAACTTATGGGCTGTAACTTTAACAGCCAGTCCTGGATGTGTGAGTAGCTTCAGATTTAGTACAATATGTTTAAAAACAATTTGTTTCCTGAAGTTCGACGTTCCTAAACATTGTATCCACGTGTTTAGTTATTATTGTTTTAGTTTATTTTAGCTGCTTTCCTAGTAATTGTTTAAAGATGATTTAGTTGTTTCGTTATTGTTTTGAACGTGTTCGTTCGCCAATTTCTTGCCCTATATACAATTACTCTTTGTTATTTGTTATTCATATTTCTGCGCTCGTCCATTTTACTACAAATTATGAGTATTGTATCTACAAACCTACTTCATTCTTTCCTTTATTCTATTTCATTAATTACTTCAAGCTGTTTCAAGTCAGCTCCTGCGAACACGTCATGGTAAGCAACATTCCCTTCGAATTTCCTTTAAATTTTACCATGGTCTTATTTTTCAAGCAACCTCATCAATGTCTACATAGGTTGCTATATAGGTGGCTATGATCCGAATAATCCTTGGCCCTCTTCTCCGAATGGCTTTGATCTTTTGACTATTAGTGTTATTTCGTCACAAATCACAATATCTCAGCTAGCTTCGCACTTTGCTACCAAGATGCGGGATTGTAAATAACAGTAACATGTTGTAATGTCAGCCGGTGTCAAGTCTGTCTGGTTGTTTGACCATGAATGTTACTACATTGAATTGAATTGAACAGAATTGTTACTAATTCGGCGACAATTCTGAAGTACGATAAATAGCTTAATTATAACTTGTAATTATTTAAGAACATTATATTGATTTCTAGTGCTTATCAGGTCAAGCTAAAGGTTAGGCTATTTTTATTTTCAAGCGAGAAAAGATGCACATATAAAAATATTGTGGGTTTTTTGTTGTTGAGTATCGTGATAACTTACGGAAACTGGGGTTTTTCTGTGAATTTATTTTACCATGTTCTGAGACAGAATCTCGTGTCAATTTGTAGTTCTCGTGACAATTTGGAGAATTGTAGAAAATTATGTTTCATTTACAATACTCAGAAAAGTAACAGTCCTAAATTCTAGAATATCTACAAAATTCGTTGATTTCGGCTTCCTTCCTTTTTAATAAACAAATTTAACCGTTTGGTAGAAGGTATCTGTCATAACTTCATAGGACGAAGAAACCAGAACTATGTGGAAGCTATAAATCTGCGCATGCACACCAAGCAACCTGCCTTTGATCATTAACGTTCAACTCAACTTCAGAGTATGAATAATACCAGCCTTAGTTTAGACGGAATGCATCTATGTATCACAAATAAACTTTATGATTAGGTATATTGATTATGATTATAATAAGTAACTTAATTAATTTTTGCTTGCTGCCTTCGCCTTTGCACTATAGATCGCGTAGAGTACCTAGTGAGTACATAATTAGCCTATACGGTTCCCACTGTTCACTGCTGGGACACAGGCCTCCTCTCGGAGAGAGGGAGTGGGCCGTAATCCACCACGCGGGCCTAGTGCAGGTTGATATATGTCACATGTCTTCGAATTCTTGGTTCTAGGAAGGTTTCCTCACGATGTTTTCCTTTACCGTTTCGAGAGCAGTGGTGATAAAATAATTTACACAAAGTAAAGTGCTCGTTTCGAACCCCCGACATACAACGCTTAAGGCGCGGCCGTTACCACTGGGCTCTTCACCACCTAATGAGTGTCTACTATTAAATAAATAACTTATGGAATGGAGCATTAAAAACTGATGACAGGCATAAAGAGTTATCCGGTGCGATTTAAGTAAAATAAAGATAAAATTGCCAGTGGCATGCAAATCAGTTCATTAAGCGACAATAAATAAATCTTTGGATCTCTACCTATTTTAGTTTTTGCCACCGACTTCCGAAATTAAAGTTATTTTTCACTTTGTAGTGTTTTTTTGGAAGTCGGTTTTTTTTTGTTAAAAAGTTTTTATTTCTAGCTTTTAAGTGGGTCTGTTTATAATGTGTCTAAGTTACAATAGCCTAATGTCAACTTGCCCAACGCCTTTTACAAAATATTGCTTTTCCCGATGCAGGGACGTTAATTGTTGAGGACTTCTCCTAGTATTCCACCATCAGCTCCATTTCACCATTCGCATTGTGATGAGCATAAATTGCTTAGCAACCATATTAAAGTAATCGAATCGCAACCCGTGAAATACTTATTATTAAGTAGTTTCGTTGGCCATCTGTTAATTGAAATAAACATTTTTATTTCATTTTTTTTTTTTTTATCTGTGGTCTTCTTCATCAGTTCCACTTCACCAAATGGTGGTTTCCGAGAGCAAATGCATGAGTTACTGTAAAAAATACCCAAACCGCTATAGGAGTCCCTATAATATTTGAGGAGTTCCCTCAATTCCTCGTGGATCCCATCATCAGAACTAGATTTTGATAAAAATGGGACCAATCTGGAAGTATATCCTTTTAAATAAAAAAATAATTTTCCAAATCGGTTTATAAATGACGGCGTACTGAGGTAACACACATAAAAAAAAATACAACCGAATTGAGAACCTCCTCCTTTTTTTGAAGTCGGTTAAAAACCTTCTACAAATCTGGGGGCACGGCAGTGCCCCCGCCAATTCGAGCAAAAAGCGGCACGGCCGTACCATCCTTTTCTCGAAGCAGTTCAGGACATTTTCGACCCCCTATAACTTCGTTGTGGATAAAACTAGAGACCTGAATTTTCAGTAATCAAGCAGGTATTGTATAAACACGGTATATTTCAAATTTCATTCAACTTGAACCAGTAGTTTAAGAATTATAACTAGTCAAAGTTTCTTAATTTTGTCACTCACTGACTGACTGACCGATCATCAAAACTCTAAGGCACTTCTAGCAGACATAGAAGCTTCAAATTTAGAACACAATTAGCGTTTAGTGTATAAATCAAGGAAAAACTAAAACATTTTGCAATTTCGTTCCACTTTTCTAGATACACCAACTGCATAAATAACTTTGTAATCCCATATAAATATATAGAATTACAAAGTTACATTTGCAGTTAATGAATCAGTGTACCTGAACAAAGTCGCTTCCCGCTGTCTGTCTGTCCCTATGGATGATTGCGCAACGGATTTTGATGCAGTTTTTTTAATAGATAGAATGATTCAAAAGGAAGGTTTATTTGTATAATACATGCATAATATAGTAGAGAAACACTGATAATATTAGAGGTTTCTAATGTGATGTCGTAAATAAACAGATTTTCTTGCGCTTATATTGCAAAAGCTAGCTGAACCCTACGAGATAGATCAAAATAATGTACTACAGTATTGCACACCTTAAAAAGGTCTACAAAAAAGTCCGCGATGGTATATGTCTACCTGTTAGGGATAACCCACAATAACCATTTTTTATCCTTTACTTTTTACGAGAAATAGTGGCTTGTTTACGAAGCGATTTTAAGCAATACAGCATTAATCTATATCCAATTAGGTACCTTAAATACATTGTGCATTTACTATAGATCAATTTGGCCCTTTGAAGCATGTAATTTAAATGAATTTTTTTGAAGATATTACAGATTTAAAAAGTAAGGAAATTGCGGTTGCGCTGGTGAGTTTACCTTAGGCAACGACAGGATAATACGGTTAAGTAGTCACGACCTCTCATCGTTTGGGGTGGGGTGTACCTCGAGCTCAGCAACTCCCCTAAATATCTTGGTATTACCCTGGACAGGTCTTTAACATTCAGCAAAAACTGCAAAAATATCAAGCAGAAGGTGCACACTCGCAACAGTCTTCTTCGTCGACTGGTCTCATCGAAATGGGGTGCTTCGCCTGAAGTTATGCAGACTACTGGACTGGCGCTATCTTTTTCTGCGGGAGAATTCGCGTGCCCCGTGTGGAGCCGTTCTGCCCATGCAAAGCTGGTACTTAATATCGTGTCCTGCGTGTCCTGTCAGCTGCACGTTACAGGAACTGATGGACGCTGGTGAAGTCGCCAAACAAGTAGCCGAATTCTGGGCCAAGTCCATTTAGATTGCTATCGACACGCTAAGAAGAAGAATAAGGTCAACTACGAGATGCCATAGTCAAAAAACAAAAACGCGCTTCGCCCTATTAGCACTTTAAGATTAGCAGCGATCGCACGCGTTTATCGGAGCTCTCTAGCGAGGAAAATAACAATTATCCATATTAATGCTATAAATTCGAAAGTAACTCTGTCTGTCTGTCTGTATGTTACCTTTTCACGCCTAAACCACTGAACGGATTTCGATAAAATTTGGCAGAGAGATAGATTGCATCCCGGGGAAGGACTTGCGGTAGTTTTTTTATCGAGCGAAGAAGCGGGCGGAAGCTAGTATATAATATAATGGAATAATAGGTGTAGATAGGTACCTAGATATAATTATGTTCAAAGGTAACTTGTAAAATGGTCAACGGATTATGTTAAAAATAAAAAGTTAAAAAGGTACCGGAAAGGAAAAAAAGTAGGACTATCTACAAAAAGAAGTGAGATGCCATCAAAAACATACCTTGTAAAAAAAGCCAAGTCTCGCAACTCAGTTCTTCTACCGTAAAAAGTTGTGAGATCCATGAAATACCAAGTCGGTTAATTTATTCACTCCCTACTTAAGGAACCTTCTGTCTTAAGTTATTACATAATTAGCTAACCTAACAACATCTTGTAGTGACCATCAATATTAAAAATCTTCTATGTTTTAAATAAATAAATTGACTTGGCTATCGCCATCGCATGAAATCACAATGTATCTCACAGTGCGATTGCCAAGTCAATCTGTTTATTTAAAACACAAAAGATTTCTAACATTGATGGTCACTACAAGATGTTGTTAGGTTAGCTAATTATGTAATAACTTAAGACAGAAGGTTCCTTAAGTAGGGAGTGAATAAATTAACCGACTTGGTATTTCATGGATCTCACAACTTTTTACGGTAGAAGAACTGAGTTGCGAGACTTGGCTTTTTTTACAAGGTATGTTTTTGATGGCATAGTGTTTACACGGTGCAAGTCAGTAGTTGCTTCAATTTAATTATAGGCCACAAACAAGAAAGTTTCAACGTCTCAACGTGTCAATAGGGTTTAAGAGAATGAAATAAATGGTATAGGTCTATCGACAAAATAGTGATGTGCATCCGTTCTACGTGAGGCTCCAAACGTAACTATTGGACTGACTCTTGACTGTTGGACTTCAGTATACGTGAGACTGGATGTGGATACATATTCCAAAGGTAGTGCGTGCGATGGTCATATGGGTATATCCATAGCACTATCATTGGAGTTAGTATCATTATCTGCCTAGCCTTTTACCAACTATGTTGGGGTATGGCTTTGCAAGCAATAAATGAATTTGAATTTGAATTTCAGTCGAACCCGATGCAGCTGAATTTTACATGGAGCGACTGCCCATCTGACCTTCACAACCCAGTTACTGGGTAATACGATACCCCTTGGTAAGAGTAGTTTCAGACTTTCAGGCTCCTGACGACCCGTAATGACTGTCAATGATCCACGAATGACATCCGGGACCAACGGCTTAGGCTGCGTTTCCACCAGAGATGTGCAAAGATGCGTAGCGAGGGTTGTGTGTGAAACCAACCAATAACATCGCTTCATTTTCATAGCTTGAACTAAGTTAGCGTTGTTATTGGTTAGTCTCTGGTGGAAAAGCAGCCTAAACGTGCATTCCGAGGCACGGAGAGGTCTTGGGATGTAAATATGGTCACCCATTCACGGACCAACCGCGGCAAGCGTGGCTTAACCTGATCGATGGACCCGTGTGCTGATGTTACCTAGCCTCAAGCCAGTATAGATGACTCAAATACATGAAATGATGATGATACATTCATACGAAGGGATATCCAGAGTTGATTTATTTTTAGAGGTACTTCGTTATTGTTTATGAGACTTTGATTACACAGATGAGTTGTACGCCATTTTTTTTTATCTTTTTATTCTGGTTCAGCCGTAAACTGTGAGTTTAATGGTCCGGAATTTAGTACAGGATGGAGGTTTTATTGTGATTATTTCTTAGAATCTTGATGCAGCTGGGTAGCTGGTCAGGTGGGTGGTGTCTATAACTTACTAACTCTTTGAATGAATCTGGCTTCGCGTCTGGTTTGTTTAGCCAATCAACATGCTGTATTTGCGTCGTGTGATGAGGAATGTTTATGGGGCCTAACAATGCCATTTTGGCAGAATCATAAAGGATAACATTATGAATCATAATATGGCGAAGACAGTCCGTGTTTTTCATTTTTTCGCTGCACTACGTAGTTATAATTGCAAAGAGATTGGGATTGGATTGATTGTTATTTTAGCACAGACAAAAAAAATAACTGAAAAATCCTTCACCAATGGGATTTGATACGATTAACTTATCAATTAACTGTCCATTATGATTCATAATTGGTGATGCGGGTGAATATTTGCGGGTGGGTTAATTTTAAATTGGGCGAAGGCGGAGAGAATCAATTCTAGAACTTGCGGAGGTTAATGGATATCACTAATCCTATTATATAAAGGGGTATGAGCAGAGGACACGCAGCCGAGAAATTACACCAACATGAAGGAATTCAAGATAAGCACTAACCTGTGATGCTGGTGGCAACGGCGAAGACTCGCTGGGGCGCCCCAAACCTGCTCTGTTCCAGAAGATTATCTGGTGCACGGGCTCAGCAAACCCAAAAGACCGGTCTTTGAATGGGTTGCGAGCTGGTTACTTGCGGATTACAAAAAAATTAGTTATGGCGGCTTATTATGAGCGCGGCTCCAGCCTAAACTGACTGAGGGAGTCAAGTTGGCGAGCGTTAATCAGTAGCGGTGCGTCAGTACTTATTGACTGATTGGTTATAATTAAGTGACGAAATGACAGTTTTAAATGCGCGAGCGCGGCTTTTTATAAGCTCGCTTCCTACCACTTCCACTTGAGACAAAGTCGTGCATCTCTTTCCTCCCACACGTTGGTGATAGGTAAACGGCGTAAACATCCTCCCCCCTTTGAAACTCCGTAGGGGTTTCGAAAGAAAAACATAAAGGAACTCTAAGGGCGATGACAAGTGAGAGGAGGTCCAACTAGCTGGAAGTGGAATCATGGTTATGTTAAACTGAAGGTAATTAGCGGGAATGATATAATATAATAATAATAAATACTTAAATACTACAGGTGCGACCGTGACTAGGTCAATTACTGGTTGAATTATTGCGAAGGCAGCGGGCATAGTTTTACGACGGGACGTTTAAAAACTCCCAACGCGGTGCGTACTAGAGCCACCCTTACAACCCCGTCTTTACCAGGGTATACTTGTTCGATAACGCCAGTGGGCCAACGAAGCGGTGGTGAGTCATCCTGGTGTACTAGGACAAGTGTGCCCGCTTGTATGGGTGTGTCAGGCGAGTTCCATTTTTGACGTAATTGAAGGGTGTGTAGGTAATCCACATGCCATCGTTTCCAATAACTTTGCACTAAGCTATCTAACAGTTTCTTCCTGTTATGGAGGCTTACGGATGCGTCAACCTCGCAGGCGGGTAAGGACTGTAGTGGTGTTGTATTTAAGAAGTGTGCGGGCGTCAGAATCGAGTGTGGCTCGTCCGCTAGTAAGCACAGTGGACGCGAGTTTAGCAAACACTCAATCTGATTTAAAACGGTCAGCAGCTCCTCATAGCATAGCAGCTGTTGGCCGATGCAACGGTATAGATGTGTTTTTATACATTTTATGTTACTTTCCCAAAGCCCACCCCAATGGGGCGCGCGCGCCGGGATATTGCGCCACGTTATTTTGTGTTTATTTAGTTCAGTTTGAAAAGCAACAGAAGCGCTTCTGGACGAAAGGAACGTATATAGTTCGTCCAGCTGACGTTTTGCCCCTATGAAATTTGTTCCGTTGTCTGAATACAATGTAGACACGGGACCTCTTCTAGCTAGAAAGCGCTTAAAAGCGTCTAGGAAGGTTTCTGAGCTCAAGTCTGAAGCGATCTCAATATGTATGGCCTTAGTAGTCAGGCAGATGAAGAGGCAAATGTACGCCTTCTGGCTTTTCACACCTCGCCGGCGCGTGAGCGTGATGTTTATGGGCCCGGCGTAATCTACCCCTGTGTGCGTGAAAGCCTTGGCTTCCTGTACTCTGGCTGGGGGTAGGTTAGCCATCATGGGCGTAGGGTGTAGTGGAGACACCTTGAAACAAAAGTTGCATTGACGTATTCGTTGTCGTATAATATTACGAGCAGATATAATCCAATATCGTTGTCTCAGTAAAGACATAAGCAAGTGGGAACCTGTATGACAGTTAGAGCGGTGACAGTCGTCTATTAGCAGATTGACCACGTGATGTCTACGGGGCAGTAGTATCGGGTGCCTGTTGTTGAATGGGATATTGGCATTAGTTAATCTGCCGCCTACTCTAAGCAGACCGCTTTCGTCGACGAACGGGTTAAGTTTTCTTAAAGGATGCGAAGGCAGATTGCCCTTTTTTATGTTTTGTATTTCAATTGCAAAGCATTCCTCTTGCAATTTGTGAAGGATTGCTGTTTCAGCAGCTTCTAGATCTGTCGCTTGAATTACTTCGGAGGTAGGTAACCTGCGAATGAAGCGCAAAACGTATACCATTATTCGTAATAGTTTCTTCCACGAAGAAACCCGCATGGTTAGTTCAATGATTACCGACGTTTCCCGGTTGGAAATGACGGTCAGTGTGACAGGACCCTTTGTCTCAGGTATAGGACCTTCAACTCGGGACGGCTCAAATGGCACTGTTGGCCATTCGGTTATGGGGCGACAGACCCAGGGCGGACCCTTCCACCACAAGGGGTGATCAATTATCTGCGATGGCAATAAGCCTCTCGACAGGCAATCGCTAGGATTATCTGTCCCATTTATGTGGAAAAAGTGTTCAGGAGATAAGTTTTCCTGGATCTCAGTCACTCGATTGGCAACAAAGGTTTGCCATCGGTGAGGAGATGAATGAATCCATGATAAAGCAATCGTGGAATCGCTAAAGGCAAATATATCCTGTATTGGATAGCGGGTATGGAAAATACTACGTACCTGCTGGACAAGTTTAGCTAGAAGTAATGCGGCGCATAGTTCTAGTATTGCCAACGATACTGTCCTTAACGGAGCCACTTTAGACTCAGCGCATACTAGCTGAACGGATATACTCCCGTTAGGGTTCACCACATGCAAGTAGATGACGCAACCGTAAGCCTCCATATTCGCATCACCAAACGCGGTTAGGTTTGCTACGAAGCCGGCCGCGACACCCAAATGGCGCGGTACTTGTAATGTAGATAACGGAAGCAATTCGTTTCTACCGTGAGAACAACATACATTAGTTATTCCCGAGCGAACGAGACGCGCGGCGCGCGGCGGTACAAACAATCTAAGTAAGCGAGCTCGCACTGAGTCGCTAAAGCGGTCATTACGTAGTTGAGCGGTTACTGTAACTTTAAAATACCCAAAGTTAAGCGAAGGCGAGAAAAGGTCTGCCTGCAATTTGGGTTCTGCATGCAGTAAATTAATAAAAAGCGGGTTGACGGGTTCCGTCTTGGCACTTGCGTCCAACACCACGAGGGTGTTTGTCGTTGGTATCTTGGACCGAACGACAGCGGGGTGGGGTGAGCAATACCCTTTAATTACAGCGGAAGATAAATAAGGTATTTTCAATAAATAGCCTTTATCTGAATAGTCATTGAGTGACTTACCGGAGTCAGTTCTGGCACTGGCGTCCAATACTACTCGGGTTTTCGTCGTTGACTTATCAGGCCGAACGACAGCGTGATGGGGTATGAAGTACCCTTCGGTTATAGCGGAGGAGGAATAAGGTATTTCCAATAAATAGCCTTTCTCTAAATAATCGTTAATGACGTCATTATAGGCGTGACGTAAAGCGGGGAGCGAATTAAATTTGCGCTCTAAAGCAGTTAACCGGCGTTGAGCGTGTATGAATGAGTTACCTAATGAGGTAGGTTCGACCTTGAAAGGCAGAGACACGATATACCTACCCCCGGGATGTCTTAATACCGTGGATTTATAAAATTCTTCACAGACTTGATGTTCTGTGTTTGTTATCTTTGTAGGCAGCACCTCCTCTATTTCCCAAAATTTCGATAGCGTAGCATTTAATCCACTCACAAGAGGGCCGAAGGACCAGGCGACATTGTTGGAGGTAACCGCAGGTAATTCTCCCATTACAATGTAACCAAGCGTGGTTTCTATAGCGTGAGGTGCCGAGCCCGCGGGAGCGTCAACATCAGCTGATTCCATTAATGGAGGGGGTATTATTTTACCACCTAGCAAAATGAACGCGAACATTTGCGTTCCTAATATGGCGTCGATATTGCCTGGTAAATTCCAGCAATCATCCGCGAATGGTAAGTTTTTGAAATAATCCATAGCCGACGCCTGTATTACCCTACTAGGCAATGGGTCGGCGATGTGGTCGATTACCAGCATGGTTAAACTATACTCCGCGTCGCTCACTCGAGATTGTATAGTGACGGTTACATAACCTCGTATAGGTGCCGAAATGGCGCCAACTGATTTTAGCGACGAATTAACTAGCGGTTTAACTTTCAATTTCAATCGGCTGCAACACTCAAGCGTGATAATATTGTTTTGAGATCCGCTGTCAACCAGACATCTCATTATAAAACGATGCCCGTCTATTGGCACATAAACTTGTGCAGTTGGCAATATTATAGTACTGTCCAGTTGTGTGCAAGATAGAACGTTATTATTTTCCGCATAAAAGGCGGTCGATTTTACCACATGTGGGCTATTTACCGGCGCATCTGGCAACGAGGCGGCCGATTGCGTCATCAAACATAACGGTTGCGAATCAACAGGTGGCTTAGTGCTAATTACCGCCGCTTCACTGTTATCGAAATGTAGTAATGAGTGATGTGTTTTATTACACCGATTGCAGGTATGTTTTGACGCACATCGTAACG
This sequence comes from Oligia latruncula, assembly GCA_948474745.1. Taxonomy (NCBI): domain Eukaryota; kingdom Metazoa; phylum Arthropoda; class Insecta; order Lepidoptera; family Noctuidae; genus Oligia; species Oligia latruncula. Next base: position 1,343,951 of record OX419699.1, read on the forward strand.
TTGTATGTTTGTCACTAAAACAATTAACGCACAACCTTTTATCCTTGACATACCTAAAGCGATCCCTAACGGCAAGCTTCTTGAACTCTGAACATTCGTACAAATGAGTATGACTGGCATCTTTACAAAATATGCAGGTAGACGAAAAATTCGTTTTGTTGTCCGTTATCGCGAAACTATGCGTAGTTCGCGGCGTATTCCGATTACGTGACTTATCGTAGCTTCTCGTTTTATTCTCTGTCGCACTAATTTGATGTACCGCGGCTGTTCTTTCTATTATTTTGATGTGGTTCCGTATGTAATTTATTAATTCTTCACTTGACGGTAATTCACTAGCGCGGGCTGTAAACTCAAAGGTCTGTACTAGTTGAGCATCCAGCTTTTTTAGCATCAAATGCGTAAAAATAAAATCAGGCAAGTCCGGAATATTTAAACCTGTTAACGCCGACCACGACGAATTCATTCGTTCGATAAAATCGTTTAATTGGTCTGACGCGGCGGTGGACGCTTTTATGTCGAGTATATTGTTCAAATACATAGACCCTAATAATCGTTTGTCTTGATACTTCGACACTAATGAGTTCCATATTGACGCATAATTTTTCTCATTTGGTATAATTCCAGCGAATATATTCAGTGCATTTCCACTAAGTTTACCTACCAAATATTGCACTCTTTGACTGTCTGTTAACATCTTATTATCGTGTACGTTAGCTTTAAAACACTCGTAGAACAACGGCCAGTTTTCTGGATTACCCGAAAAACTTAATAACTCTAAAGCGGGCAGTCTTGGCGAGTACGTTTCTTTGGGAGGTACCTCGGGATTTTTTATGCGTTGAGTTTCAATCAAGTTGTTTCTTATGTACTTGACCTGGGAATAAAGTGACTCAAATGCACTCCAGTCACTGAAGCTGATTTTATACTCTGGATCCACCTTTAAAACAACTTCATTGTGCTCATCGCATAGCGTATTAAAACTACGGTATAATTCGTCTATACTCGTAGTTGCAGCAAGAAATTCCTGTACACTTCTTGTGCTTGTAGTGACTGGAGCCACTTTTTTTCCCGACTCGTATAACTCATTTATTTTTGCGAATACGGCTTGCTTCTTAGCCGCCAGTATTTTTATTTTTGCTTCGTAACTCATTGTTACTTAGGGTTTACCTACACTCCGTTATCGAACAAGTTTCCGTTAACGGTTGTTATTTTTTTAAAAATATGCCTGTCACCTTTCGCAAGGTCAACAGTCGCGAACAGTCACAATCGCAACCTATGTAGGTAGATTTTTATTACTTAATATGGGACTTTATTTTACTTTAATAATTCACGTATATTGTACATATAATGTATTTGAATATGAATATGTTGGACTTTTTTCATAAGGTACTGGTTTTTTATATAAATATGGCTCGAAGTGACCAAAAATGGTGATGCGGGTGAATATTTGCGGGTGGGTTAATTTTAAATTGGGCGAAGGCGGAGAGAATCAATTCTAGAACTTGCGGAGGTTAATGGATATCACTAATCCTATTATATAAAGGGGTATGAGCAGAGGACACGCAGCCGAGAAATTACACCAACATGAAGGAATTCAAGATAAGCACTAACCTGTGATGCTGGTGGCAACGGCGAAGACTCGCTGGGGCGCCCCAAACCTGCTCTGTTCCAGAAGATTATCTGGTGCACGGGCTCAGCAAACCCAAAAGACCGGTCTTTGAATGGGTTGCGAGCTGGTTACTTGCGGATTACAAAAAAATTAGTTATGGCGGCTTATTATGAGCGCGGCTCCAGCCTAAACTGACTGAGGGAGTCAAGTTGGCGAGCGTTAATCAGTAGCGGTGCGTCAGTACTTATTGACTGATTGGTTATAATTAAGTGACGAAATGACAGTTTTAAATGCGCGAGCGCGGCTTTTTATAAGCTCGCTTCCTACCACTTCCACTTGAGACAAAAGCCGTGCATCTCTTTCCTCCCACACGTTGGTGATAGGTAAACGGCGTAAACAATAATGTTATCCTTTCATGATTGTGCCAAAGTGGCCTTTTTAGGCTCCCAGGTCTATTCTTGAATTTGGCCATTTATTAAAAACAAGTGAATTATCCTATTCCTGTGTAAAAATATACAAACAAGGAATTTCTTCTTTCTTTCTTCAAGGAAGTATTAGTTGTTGTTGAAAGGTGGTTGTTTTTACGAAACCAAAATACATTATTAGCTGTAGTAAAATATTGCTATACATAAAGGGGTTTATTTATATAAATAACCATACGAATGCATTTTTGACGTGTAAATTTAAACGCCTCTTAATTTTAAGCTACGTTTATAAATAAAGGGACATCTAAAGGTAAAGTGAATTAATGTAGAACGTGCCTTGTCAATGTTTTTTTTACCGATTTTTGTCAATAGGAGGAGGTAGCTGCTTTAAATATTTTTCTTGTCTATCTGTCTATTTGTTCCTTTTTATTTATTTTACCTTAATAAACAACTGATAATGGAAAAGCAGGCATATTGTGGATTAAACCGGTAACTACATAAACAATGTTAGATATTGTTAAAATAATTGTTTTTAAATGAAGCACATGGCTGAACAATATAAAATTATAAATATTTATTGCAATATTAATACAACTCGCTGTAGGATAACGGATGTAAACAAGATAATGTGAGTGCAATAAACGTATTAACATATAAATGACTCTTTGTTATCACAAGGAGTTTAAGCAAATCTGAATTCTGTCAGTGTTACGAATTTTTTAGTATCAGTCATCAAGGTCAGCGCGGTCAGCTCGAAACAGACGTAGGTACCTACTTTATTTGCCAATATACGTGTAAATAAAAAATCGGCTGCATCAAAGATAAGGGTGTACAGTCACGAGCACTAATATGTCAACACTTGGCAACTTTTAATTGCGATTTTTTCACGAAATAACGAATGCAACGTTGAAATACGACACTTTACATAAACCTATGGGTTCGAAAATACTGTGTTCCTAAAAATATAAAATTTCGTTCAAAAATAAAAGAGAAAATCGCCTTTTAATAAAGCCAAGTGTATGCATACTTATGCTCGTGCTGTACCTATTTAGTAGCATAATCAGCCTATAATGTTCCCACTGCTGGAACACAGGCCTCCCCTCTGTAAGAGGGAGTGGGCCGTCATGTCACATGTCTTCGAATTTTTGGTTCTAGGACATGCCGATTTTCTCACGATGTTTTCCTTCACCGTTTTGAGAGCAGTGGTGACGAAATAATTTATACAAAGTGCCTGCATGACTACTTACTTAGTAGTTACTACGATAATAAATTAGTGTCAAAGGTTATCGGAAACCATTTTTACTAGTTATTGCCGAATTAAGAGTAATTGCTTATTTAGATGATAAGAAAACATAATTTTTGAAAAGATGGGCGGCGCTGCCGAGACCGGCCCGGAAAGAGATGGCGAGATGTCCTGGACGCCTACCGCGAGGGCTGGTTTGAAGTGGCGTGGGAAAAGAGTTCCTGGAAGAATTTAGGGGATACCCTAGCTCAGTAGTAGACAGTATAGGCTAGCAAAAATACAAAATGAATTGTAGGAAATTGGTGCTCGCTTTTGATATCCGCCTTGTTAGAGTTTTAGTCCTTGTTTTCATTAAAACTGATTTCAAATGATAGCAATATTAGGAAAAATCAGCTTAGATATGGGCAATCCACTGCTGAAAACGGGCCTCAAATTTTTGCCAATATACCTACTTCCAATATAAATTTTGACCAAAATTAAATGGCTTCCCAATCTCACTCCTATTCTTTCTGCTTCCAGAACCTTCGTATCCAAGAGCTTCGAGAACGTTCTCTGGACCTGCATCGAGACATCGCCTCAGCTATGCGACAACTAGATGTCCCTGAAGACCTGGTAGCGAACTACAAGCTGCAGGAAGACGTTCCTCTGTTCCCAGCCAAGATCGGGGAGCCAGACTACTTGGGGAATAATAAGATATTAGGTGAGGACTCTTATGATCATTGCGTTAACACCTGTGGGAATGAGAAACGGCCTCTGTCTTGGACTATAGGGTAGAAAGACTGCACAGTCCGCAGTTTTCGTTACAACAGGAACTCAGCTCAGTTGTGGCGCTTGTGACAGCTATACCACTGAGGAAATCAGTAAGCGATCAGTTTTTTTTTATTAACTTTTCAAATATCATTCTGACACGTAAAAGTAAATGAAGACTACAGTCCGTCCAACCGGGTCAGCGGGATTGTCCGAAAGGGTTACCGCTGGCCCGGAACATAAAGGGCTAAGAAAGGAACCCGGGTGGGTTGTAGTCAGTAAGAGTCTGACACTCTCTTCCGCTCCACCCAGAGCGGGAGAGATGATGATTTCCCATCTTTATTCTCATTCTAATAAGGTTGCTGATGGGTTGCTGCCATTGACAAGTCTGTTAAAATCATTGTGATCTTTATTGTCGTCACAATAAGGCTGCTACTGTCAGAGGTAAAATAATTGAATGGAGTGTACACATTTTGCTATCTCCATCTTCATTTTATGACTGGTGGGGATTTGTCGGTGGGGATTTCTGGAATAAATCCTCCTATCTTTTAAATCCACCATACATTCTTATTTCGTTATATTATGATTCTACAAATTCAAATTTTTGTCATTCCAGGTGCTCCAATAGATATGAACCGCTACAAACCGAACACGGTGGAAGAGATAGTGCCATTCGACTTCATCAGCAAGTCCCTGTACTCAGCCAGTCACTCCAATCCTAAGAGGCGGATTGAAGGACCACTTCGAGAAGCCCTCGATGACGTTATTAGAGAGGTTAGTTTAACAAAAAGTATGGGGGGCTCTAATTGCAAAAGAGAGAGAAGATGGAAATAAGGAAAGGGATGCCTTTTGCCTGTAGTGGGATACAACAGGCTGAACATAATAAATGAAATTGTTTAATTTGTAAATTAAGCTAACGGAATCACTTTTACATGTCATCACTTTAAGGGTGAAATTAAATTAGCTAGCGAAAATCTGGAGACGTGATGGGCAACATGTGCTTTTCTTCCATTTCTATTAGTCGTCATCTACGTAGCTCGTCACCCCTATTCCAGTCATATTATCTTTCACACAGGCCTTCTATCGTTTCTTTGGTGGAAGACCCAAGAAGGCCTGGCCTACTCTTATAGCCACCCACATTCATACTCAAAACTTTCCTCATGACATGTTGCTCATTCCTGCAAACCACCATACCATGACAACTGATTTCCAAAAACTTTTCAGTGACTGGTGCCACTTTCAGCCTCATTTCTTTTTTATTTTAAGTATCTTCTATAATTCCAGGTGATGGAGATAATAAACGCACCATCCCGTCAGCGCGGGCGCGTGATAGACTTCAACGAGCTGCTGTACGGCTACACGCGGCTGCAGCCGCTGCACGGCGCTGACCACGTGCTAGATTTGCTGCTGAAGTACAGGAGGTACAGGGGGCGAAAGATGACGGCCGCCGTCAGGAGACATGCGTATCTGCAGCAGAGTTTTACTAGTAAGTTAGATAAAGATTTCAAGGAGAAGTCATGGCTGTTATAGAGACATATTATAGCAAGAATATTTTTAATGGTACGCCAATGGGATGTTATTTTGCTAAAACAAACACCGTTAAAATCACTTTAGTATGAAATGATATGAAATGTTGGTGACATTACGTCGACAAAACGACTCTACTATCATTAATTACATTGACTGGCTATACATAAAAATATTTTGTTATTTTATATTAACGCCCAACCTGTATTAAACGACGTTTATATTATTTTCAGGTATGGAGATTAGAGAACTGCCAATGGGAGACCCACCTCCTTTCGAAGATCCAGAAATTTTAGACAAGTCTGATGTCAACATGAACCCAGTCGACTACGAAGACTTTGACGAGTCTCGACCGCAACAAGACGGCTTCCTTGATAAGTTAAATGTCAGAGAAGCACTCGAGAGTGGGCTGATGAAGTTACAGAATCTGCCTAATGTATTGAAATGGGGTGATGACAACTCTGAGGAATATCCAGTTTTCGATAGAAGAATACATTTCATACTGCCTCTCACCGGTAGACAAGAAACATTCGGAAGGTTCATGAGGAATTATGAAGACATCGTACTGAAGACGAATGAGGCTGTGTCATTGATAGTCGTAGTGTACCTAGACACCAATAGTCCTTTAGACTATAAGAGCACTGAGAACTTAGTCAACTACTACGTCGATATGTACGGTAAAGACATTAAAGTCGTGTCGATGGGCACGGACACCTTCTCGAGAGGCGCTGCATTGACGGAGGGACTGAAACTTTGCTCCGATGACGATTTAATTTTCTTCATAGATGTAGATATGATGTTTAATTTCGATACTCTTAGGAGAATAAGGATTCACACTATCAAATATCACCAAGTATATTTCCCAGTAGTGTTTAGTGAGTACAATAATGAAGTGGTAAACAGTGATGATTATAACAAACTCTTGGATGACACGGTAGTTGACGAACCTATTCCAGAAGAAATGGAGGATGAGGAGCCAGTAGAAGAAATTAAAACGGAAAAGGAATTGATAAACTTAAAGTACAGTAAAGGAATTAGAAATGAATTGGGTTACTTTAGACAGTACGGTTTCGGTATTCTAGCTATGTATAAATGCGATTTTGAAAGAGTCGGAGGATTTGATTTGAAAATCAAAGGCTGGGGAATGGAGGACGTTCAGATGTTCGAAACATTAATCAAATCAAATTTATCAGTATTTAGGGCTGCCGACGACAGTCTCATACATATTTTCCATTCTGTTGCCTGTGATAAAACTTTGGAAAGACCTCAATTTTTAATGTGTCTCGGTACAAAAGCCTCTACATACGGTAGTGAAAAGCAAATGATTTATTATATGATGAATCATCCTGAGGTGTTGTGGCCCGAAGAGAATGCGGAAGAAGAAGGAAAGAAGGCAGAAGAAGAGAGAAAAGCTGAAGAAGTAAAGAAAGAGGAGGAGCAGAAAAAAATAGAAGCTGACAAAAAGGCGGAAGCAGAGAAAAAAGCTAAGGCTGAAGCTGACAAAAAAGCCTCGGCAGAAAAGAAGGCCGAAGAGGATAAGATAGCCTTGGCGGAAAAGAAGGCCGCAGAGGATAAGAAAGCCTCGGTGGAAAAGAAGGCCGAAGAGGATAAGAAAGCCTCGGTGGAAAAGAAGGCCGAAGAGGATAAGAAAGCCTCGGTGGAAAAGGCAGCTGAGGCGGAAAAGAAAGCGGAGGCAGAGAAAAAGGCTGAGGCGGAAAAGAAAGCCGCAGCTGACAAACTAGCAGAAGCAGAGAAAAAGGCTTTCGCTGAGAAGAAATCAGGAGAAGAGAAAAAAGGTGCTAGATAGTACAGGGTTTATAATACGGACTAGAAATTCGGTGCACGTGAACTAAGTAATTAAAGATTTGTATAAATATGAGTACGATATGCTTATAGTATTTTATAATGTTTTTGTTGTCCTTTTCTGTACATATTTAGTTAGAAAAGGAAGTCCTGTTTGAAATAAGATATAAATTATAAGTGATTTTATAATTGTTGTCTTATATTAGGAGTTCTAGAACGAAACATTGACGCAAAATAAAATTGATAATTTGATTTCGAACGATAAAATTACTTTTTTACTATTGAATGTGATTTAGTATTAAGAAATAATTCTTGTAAAATAAGTGTTTTCCTTGAAGCTAAAAATTTTGCAGTTACTTTTATCTTGCGTCAAATTATCCTTGTATATTATATCCTGATGATTCCATATAATGATGCATTTAATTCTAATTTTATCATATTAAGTAAACTTTTTATTTATTTATAATAATTATTCTTCGTCTTATTAGACTTTATTGGAATCTAATGTGTTACTCCCTATTGTTATTCTTCAGTAAAAAATATTATGACAGTGAAAACATTTTCAAAAATAATGAAATTATAACTTTTACGAAAGTCTAGAAAAAATAAGCATTTATACAAATTACTAGCCTCGATGCCCATTGCTACGTACGGTTATTTTTATCTTTAAATGCAGTTAAAAATAGTAAAGTTGTTTTCTGTATTGTTACGAGATCAATTTTGTAATTATAAAATTTTTACTTCAAATGGAATTGATAAAACAAAATCCAATGCCAGTTTTTATAATCATACGTCTAAACACTTCATTTATTTTGTACAAAATAACGCGCGTTTTAGGGGTTAAAAGGGCTTTAGATTATTTAAAAGTAAAATAATAATTTTGTTCCTATTACAACAAATTAAAATATAATTATTATTTAGTTTATAATATAATCTTTACCTACACTTTTAATATACAAAATTAACCTTCTCTATTATTTTATATTGGAGTATGAAAAACCGATTTTAGCCCAATGTTTAATTTTTTAATATTTAATTTAATATTTTACTTTTATCATATAATTTTCTAAATGCAGGTACGTATTTTTATATTGAATGACGTAACTGTTGAATACCTTTTATTTTGCAAGGTTTGGCTTGGTTTTGAACTCACTTTTTTATCCCCCTGACCACCAGTTTCTGAAAGCCAATTGATATTACAGTTAATCCAGAAAAGGTATGCGATTGGGTAGTCTTAGTCGTAGTACGAACGTCGCGCCATATAGTAAATCCCACAGAGGCAAAGCTTCTAAGTTTTATACAGCCGCGCTCTGTGTTGGTTTACGCACTCTGGTCGCACTTTATAATTTAATATCTCACTCAAAAGTTTTGAATAGTTTTTTGGAATTGCATAGAGTTATAATTTTGTAATTATGGTAATACAAAATAGGTTAGTAGTACTCTTGTAACAGCTCTATATTCGTTTCGTTCGTATTTCCAAAGATAGACGATGATTGTCGAAGCGTACTCTTTTGCTGGGAGAGCTGTATAAGCTCACGTCAAGTGATATGATTGACTGTAATTTCTGTTGGCCATGTTCTCAAGAACTGGTGAAAGTTTGGCAATAAAAAGCATAATACTATTTATTATATACTTTAATTTATAACGACTTTAATGAACACGAATCACTGCCAAGTTTTTATTGAGTTCTAAGCCAAGGCTTCAAGTAATATCTAAGTTATCAAGCTTTTAAATGTTATAACTTTTGTAAAATATTTTCTTTTAAACATCTACTGTCCATGTCATGCAGAATACTCGTAACTTTGGTTGTGACAAAGCTTATTTATCAAAAACTAAGAATATGCTCAGGTTCGGAATAGGCAGTACCACTTAAAGGCAATATTACTTACTTTACTATTATTAAGGAGGATATTGTGGATGATGCCAGGTTTGTGACTACTAATTAGTAACTTGTAGTTAGTTAATATTAAGATTGTTTAAAGCTAACTTTGCATGCACTACCTAGATTGAGATGGAAATGACAAATACGTAATATAATATAATTATTTTTTCTAAATTGTTTTCAAAACAAAAATATAACATTAAAAGGTGTGCCAAAAATAGCAAATACATTTTTCCAAGGTAAAGAAACATTTTTCGTCCTTTTAAACGTCCAAAATAATACGTAGTTCGCACATAACGCATTAAAAAGACAGGATTTGTTCTATTTACCCGCAAAATTCTGGCTTTAATGCGTTGTCTGCCAGAACCTGGTATCATCATACTGAGTAGTGACCCGTCTTCATCCCCAACCCAGTGCTCTATCATAATACGTAAAACTAAGTATTATTTTTTAAATAAATGTAAATAATCATGTACATTGTTATAATTGTGCTCACTAAGTGCCAATCCCTAGTATTTTAAGTAGAACAATGAAAAGCAAAACGTATGTATAATTATTTTTGAAATTATTTCGTGTTGATATTAAAATATAAACAAAATTGAAATTGCATTGTGATTTGAAAGTGATGAAATTAATTGAAATAGCATGGAAAATAAATATATTTTGTGATGAATTTTTGGAGTTTTTTTTTATTGACTAACAAACTTGCAGGCTATATACCCGTTCGATACATGACATAGCTAAGATCTACCTTGCATAAAGTTCTATGGTATGATCGATGAAATTAATTACAAACCCATTCGATAAGTTTTCACAAATGAACATAGTAGATAAACATTTTTACTAATGAACATGGTAGTCCCTATATCCGCTGCCCAGACAAGAGAAGACGATCTGATGCGTTTAGAAGGACTGCGACTGGACTGCGTTAAGAAATCTTAAATGCGTCACTGACTCAGGCAGAGCCACCATCAGTCGCTAATTAGTCGAAATTTGTCGCCAAATATCAGAATTTGTCAGCCACTGGTTCAAAAGATATAGGGGTTTATAGGTGGCCGATCTGGAGAGAGTCTCCCAGCAGGGCCACGTTTATATCTCAAAAACTAGGGCACCTAGCGAAGATCTGTTTTTTCCCATATTAATTAGTCGGAATCAGTCGCCAAGTCACAGATTTAATCGGGTCTTAGTTTAGGAGATATAATGAGTTCAATTAGTAAGGTATAGTCCAAGAGCTAGTCGAAGAGTTTTTTCGTGAACTCTTCGATCTAGCTCTCGGACTATACCTACACCTATAAACCCTTATACCTTTTGAACCAGTGACCGACAAATTCTGATATTTGGCGACTGATTTCGACTAATTAGCGACAAATTTTATGTGTTATCAAAATTAAAATCCCTGATGGTGGCTCTGTCAGAGTCAGTGACACATCTTAAATGGGCATTTAGAGTAAGTTATGCGACAAAGGAAAAAGGCCAGACGGAATGACCTTAATGCCTTGGAAGTTGGGTAGGCCTTTGGTGTGAGGTGCAATCTCTGTCGACACCCTCGCACCATCCCATCTTTCTAGCACGGCGGGCTGTGCTGAGGCGGCTTTTCCCACTGACAGCGATGCGGACCAATTTTTTGATGTCCAATGAACTCTACCCTTTTTTTATTATTTTACCTTAATAAAAGTTAATAGTTAAAACATGAATATATTCACTTTGGTGAAGAAATCATGAATGAATAGTGAAGGAGTTGAATGCTTGTCGTAGCAGTGGTTTGTCAATTTTCTTAACAAACATGTTGAAGTAAACTCAAGTCTAGTGGCACTTGAGAATACGTAGTTTCTAAAGCAAGGCTTTAGAAAGTCCAATGGTTTTTGTATGTCACACTGATTTTAACGAAACTTTTATGACGGCCATAAAAAAGCACAACGAGAGATGTAGGTATTGGAATAAATACATTATTTAAATTAACCAGAAACTGTTTGTGTGTCTCGAAAAGCAAACTTATAAAAACCAATCCTTTTTTTTCACATATTGTATAAATACATAAACTGCTAAAAACATAACCCTTTCTTTTGGCTTCGGCGTAGTCGGGTAAAGGGATGCTCTCTTGACAAGTCACAATATGGTCACAATTTTACTTCACCATCTTAAGTTGCAAAAATCGAACCTCCTTATAAGATGGTTTTATAATATTGTGTTTAAATTAAACTCGTATCATTGTCTTTTATCCCACCATTTTACTGCTATGACCAATTTACTACTATAAACTTCCAAAACAAAAAAGAATTGGTAACAATGACCGACATAAAGATAATATCTGATAAGCCCCAAGCTCGCATTAAGTCATTAATCACTTCATCCATAAATAAATTCATCATGTACACAACACCCATTACATGTCTCGTGCCACACTTTCGATACGAATCTATAAAGAACTGTTATCAACGTGACACATCATTTACCCTACATAGCCTACGGCCTACATAAAAAGATAATCACACGCCATGATTGATAACTGTCCCATAGACACTCTTCATTGTGTAAGTTTGTAATAGATCGTGCGATGTATGGAAGATGAGCATCTTACATAAACCACTCTCAATTAATTCTGTAGGCAAATAAAGATTCGATTTCTCTTTAAGTATTAATCCCGTGGTTTGTTTGCTTAAAATTCTATTTCTGTTACTTTTACTTTGGTTTGTTGTTTTGATGTATTGTGTGTTAATGTTACAACTGGCTGGCATGTTACTGATTTGTGGTAAAGTGTTATTTCTTTTGTTATAATTAAGTATAGTGTCTAAACAAATTATGTCGAAGGTACGCGTCCGAGATTCGGCATGATTACGCCTGCGCTATTTGGATTACTGACGACACATTAGGCCGAAATTACGTTGCGTTATAGCGTACAGCCGAACTTCGGTCGTGCGTAAGTTCAGCGCCAATTCGGCGGCAACGTATTCTGTAGAGCACACAATAAACGCGATCGAAGTTCGGTTCGATTGCCGAAGAAGATCCGGGGCGGGGTGGAGCAGCGGGAGGCTGGCATGCCCGCGCCCCTCGACGCGCAAGGGGCCTAAAAAGGCGTAGGGGCCTAAAAAGACCACTTTGACAGAATCATAAAAGGATAACATTATGAATCATAATATGGCGAAGACAATCCGTGTTTTTCTTTTCTTCGCTGCACTACGTAGGTATAATCAAAGAGATTGGAATTGGATTTGGATTGGATTGATTAGTATTTTAGCACAGACCAAAAAAAAATAACTGAAAAATCCTTCACCAATGGGATTTGATACGATTAACTTAAGAGTTAACGGTCAATTATGATTCATAATGATATCCTTTTATGATTCTGCCAAAGTGGCCTTTTTAGGCCCCCAGGTCTCTCACCAGCTGCAATCACACAACAACAATCACAACATTTCGTTTCATTAACTTCCTTGCTAGTCTTCATTTCTGGGCGGTCCTTAGCAAAGGCTAATTGCATTTTAGAAGTTTAATGGAAGTACCTACTATGTATATTTACTTAGTCAATTATCTGCATCTGCAGAATATGTATGTTTTGTCCAATATCATAGGTGAAAGCACCATTCAACGCTAAAAAGTATTTGTTTTGACGAATTCCAAACTTTCCCATTGAATTTCCCAAGATTTATATAATCAGAATTGATTCGAATCTTATAATAGGTGATTTTAAAGAAGAGGTCAAAGTGATATTTTCTTTCACGAAAAAAAACTCCTCCCTGTTTACCCGTGATTGGAAAAGACCTCTGATGAATCAATCCGATGAAAAATAGCGTCTTCTTCGAGCAGCTTCCAATAATTCACTTTTCATTAAGATTGGGAAGATCATGTTTGGTTATAACGTAGCACTATAGTGCCACAAACTTATCTGGCCCGGTGGCAAAAAGAGGAACTAACGACGCCATTTTGAAATGTCAATCTGCCTGCCATTAAAATACGAAAATTCGATGCGACATCAGCGACTCCCTCACCGGGCCAGATAAGTTTGTGGGACTGTACACTGGTTGATGAACGAACCTAATCACCTGTCACCTGTTTGTCACGACAAATATCTAAGATCCAAATTCATCTCCACATCCAAAATCTCCTAGATAGCTAACTAACAATGTTGCCATAGCATCAGTAATTAGCAAATAAATAAACAATGGCCGCACGCAACGACCCAGAGGCAGAATCTTGCCATCAAAGTGCTGTTGCAAAAGGAATGCGATTACATTGCGTAGCACCTCATGCTTAGAAATGTGCAGGCGCAGATTGTGTACCATTTTCGTAGCAATGTTATATATTGTGAGACTTACATTTTGATCTCTGAAGAAGGTTGGTGACCTAGTAAGTCAGCTTTAAATCGAGGCAATTCGAAAAATCTAATTTGTTTTCCAAACGCTTGCATATGCTGTTAAAATTAAAAGTCATTTATTCAAACTAAGCTAAGATACGCAGATTTTTGCAGTCCCCTAAAACGCCCGCCCTTCACCACTTCCTATTGCTATATCTGGGAAGAAGAAGTGGCGCAAAAAACTTCCCAGCAGCACAGCTACTCAGTTACAAGAACGTTGAACTTAGGATATACTGTCATGCCTAGCCTACAAAAGGTTGTCGAGATTTCTGAGCAATATCAAGTTGAGCATTTTGTTGATGTTGCTACTTCACGGTATTTCTATTTATTAATCTGCATCTGATAATTTGTATAACGACAGTTTTTAACGGGCTTTTTTAGGGTTCCTCACCCAAAGGGTGCCAACGGGACCCTATTACTAAGCCTTTTCTGTCCGTCCGTCCGTCCATCTATTCGTACGTACATACATCCGTCCGTCTGTCCATTTTTCTGTTAGCAGGCTGTAGGTAGACAGTTGAAATTTTCAGTGTGTAATTCTAAACGTGTTTTTTTGCCTTGTGGTACGGAACCCTTCTTGTGCGAGTCCGACTTGCACTTGCCTGGTTTTTTTTAAATAACTCATAACTTTTCATTTCTACATTTATATTTGTACTTAATTGATATGGTGTACACAAAAGAGTATTATCACAGAATAAATAATAGTATGGTATTATACCCTATTCTTAATAGCACCAAGTTTATTATCAAAAACATTAGCTGCTGTGTTGTAGATCACAGCCTTTTCTACTAAAAAATAGCCTTATTTTGTAAGCAGAGAAAGTTAAATTATATAATAAGGTCTAAGTTTACTAGGGATCACTTAGTATTCTAGGTGTAGATCTGTCTGTTGACATCACCTATCATCGCTTCTGAGAAGTTTACTACATTAGCATGTTTAGAATTTGTTATTGCTTTACAATGTTCTCTTTCGTTAGTCATGATTAATGCATAGTATGGTTTTAGAAAAGTGTATAACGATTTTACACAACCACTGTCTATTCTAGGGGTAGCCAGACCAGGCGCGGTCGCAGCCTGAAATTTTGGAGGGGGTCACTCAATACATTAATAAAAAATAGGTATCTTTTATTACCTATTATAAATTTATCGCTGTTATAAAATTATAGCTAGAAATTTCCTTTTATTATTTGGCAAATTTTTGAGATTTTTCAATTTGACCTTAGATTTTGGGGGGGGGGTCATGTCCCCTGTGACCCCTACCTTCGGACCGCGCCTGAGCCAGACTTATTTTGCTGCCCCTGTACTTCTGCTTTCTTATTCAATTCAATTCACTGCTGAAACATTATGAGTCTTAACTCATACAGCAGTGAATTGTAAAGGGTTGTCTTTAATTATATTAGATCACACGAGTAATAGGGAAAGAATAACTGGTAAAACTTGGAAGTAAAGAAATAATTAATGCAAACACCTAGACTGTTGGAGTACCTTTAGAGCAATTATCTTGACGTAATAATAACGACAGAAGACTCAGTGCTAGACATGTATGAAGTAAACTAATCACTTCAACACAGACATCGTGCCTTCTTTCAGGAAGCTTAAAATTTTCATTGACCTGAATGACACCGCGCGTTAGTTTTGCAACATCATCATACATGTCTGGCCGCAGTCGCCAGCGGGTGATGACCATTGTCTTCTAAGTCGCGTTGGATGACGTAATTTTACGTAACGTGCATTACGCCCGCAATTTTAGTGAGATTAGCCGTGGGATCCCAATGTTTCTCAACTATTGATGGTACTCTGCCGATTGGGATCACGTTTGCTACAAGAACAGAGGTTTCCATTGATATGTCATCACTAATGACTATGTTGCCCTGGTGTATCCAATGTGGGTATGAAATGTTTCCAAATATAATCGATTACATCATAATGTGTTTTGTTTACCTTTCGTGTTGAGCCGATTGTTATTTCATTATTGCATAGAATAACTATTTCATCATTCTTGTCTGAATTTTCTAAATGTTTCATAAATGTCAACAAATTTGGGAATTGAAATGTAATCTAGACTTTCGGCGACTGATATTGAATTCCGATGTTAGGTGCCACACTCAATGTTCTATTAACGACCCTTTGAGATCATATTTGTTTGCTAGTAGGACTACCAGGACCAGTTTCTACATTTGTGCTAAGTTTCTAATTTAGTATAGTCGTTTGACCAGTCTAACCTGAAGGTCCTCTTCGCCCATCCATTTACTAGGGTGTGTTGAAAACCCAGTATTGAACAGGTGCTTATTATCCTATAATTCAAACGTTAGGAAACATATTATAAAGTGTCCATTATGTAGCGTTAAGTACCCTTCACTTTGGCAATCTTCACGGTAGATAACCCATAAAATATTTAGACAGCTTCAGCATCTTACAGTGTTAGGTGCACTGTAATACGTTGCTATTTCTTCTTGGTGACCCAACCAGCCCCTACCTTTTCCTTTGACTTTGATTTGATTCTCTTTACGAATCTACGTCATCATTAGCTTTGTCTTGACTATGCCATCCTGCTTCTTGGCAGATTTTACTATCATTTTTTTTTCTACAATTTTTTCGATACACACATCAACACGCCTGTATTTGCCGAAGGGTTCGGCAGAAATGTATGTACCTACATCTCTGCTGAATCCTATATAGTACACCCACATTTTGCCAGTTACGTTTAAGTTAGAGTTACGTTTAAGTTAGAGTTACGTTTAAGTTAGAGTTACGTTTAAGTTAGAGTTACGTTTAAGTTAGAGTTACGTTTAAGTTAATAGGGAGGCGAGCCTATTTTGCTATTTTTACCCGATACCGATACATTGTGTTTAAATTCAAGCGATGAAAAAACTTTGTTGTTTTCTCTTAATTGCTTAGTTTGTTAGTGCTATCTTGTAACCTTGATTGACCTTTGATTTATTATTTAGCTTTCTCATAAACTTTAACTATCCATGCGATTATTCAGTTACATTCTAAATTATTTTGGAACGGCACCTTATGTTGCCATTTCAAGACCAGTGGTCATCTTGTGATGAAACACGACATAGCCAAGCAATGAACATTTTCCTTTGATTTTGTAAATTGAACTATCACGATTCGTATAAGATGGACCATTAATAGAGGTTTTGTAATGTTATTTTAGTGTTTACTCATTTTATTCATCGCTTTATTTGTTGTGGTCAATTGCAAGTAGTGATGGTGATGTTCAAATGCTTTTGTGTATGTTTTTGCAAGAATTTATTTAGGCATATTGGGTGGTATCGTGCGTTGTTGTAATTTTTGACGTGACAACGTCTTAAATTAGGTTGCGGCTGGGAGTCACTTATGAAAAAGTGTAACGCTCGGTAACGTTACGATGAGTCATATTGATAAATGTTGATAGTGTTTTCTATAGTTAAAATTTGTGCAATTCTTATTTTCATTCAATTCCTTGTTCCTATTGTGCAATTTAATTATATTCATATCAATAAATATTCTACCGAGAAAAAGACGTTGTCACGTAAAATCTTCGCCCGTAAAACCGACTTTACAGGCAACCATTTTTTTTCTATGTCAATTTTTGCTATTAGTACTCCAGCACCTGGGCGTGTGTGCCCAGGTTATGAGGTTGAGGTTTAGATGAAGTTCATTCAAATTCAGTTTACGGTGTCAAAATGTATTTATTTTCTCTCTTTTTTTGTAAAATAAAAACATAAACTTAATAATACAATAAGCTAACCTTACGATAAACTTTATACAAGATGTGATCCGAGCCCAGCGGCTAGCCACTTCACGCTTTGTAGGCCGACTCGTCGTCTGTCACTCTGTCAGTTTGGCAGATATGGCAGATGTCAAAATCGGCTATCAGTGACTGGTTAGCCGCTAGGATATGTTCACCCGTGTGCGTGCACAGTCGCAAGCGTTGGCCAGAGGCGATGACAAGGGCCAGGGCCGACATCACCTACATTGTACGTGATCGCCGACCGATTCGAATACACATTCGAGTGGCTCGGAGATGTTGCGAGCACGCTCGAATAACGTCGACCATCCGAACTTTATGTGACTACGGCATTTAGACGTCTTCCTTCTTCATTTTAATACTTTGATGTTGTTGCTCGTCTAAATGTGCTTGACCAGTTCGGATAAATTAGTTAATTTAGTAAGGAGCGCCGTAGCTGCCGGAGGGGATAGCCGCGGGGTATCCGCCGCCGCCGCCGCTGGATGAGTGCTGTTCGTATTGGGCGACCTGGATGGCTTGACGGACTCCTTCGAGGACGACTCCGACAACGCGGGCAGATGGGACGCCGTAACTGGTGGATGGAGCTCCGTAGGAGGATGAGGGTGCGCCGTAGGAAGAGGAGGGAGCTCCACCGTGTCCACCGTGACCACCGTGACCACCGCCGCCGCCGCCGGAGTTAGCTTCTTCCTTGAGGAGGATGCCACGGATCTGTTCGAGGAGTTGAGCGTCGACGTGCTGTCCTTCGGATGTCTGGTAGCCGGTGGAGACGGCCTGGTATCCGCCGCCGCCGCCTCCGCTGCCGCCGTGGAAGCCACCACCACCGCCGCCGCCTGAGGGACGGTTGTAGTTGTAGCCACCCGGGGCTTCAGCGTTGGCACACGCCACCAACGCGAGGGCTATGCACTGTGGAAAATGGAAAATAAACTCTATTAGTTTCTGTAGAAAGTTCAAATTCGATTATAAAAGTGAAATGAAAATAGTGACAAAAAAGTCCGTGTAAAACTATGATTCAGCTGATAAGTATGGCGGTTACAAACATTGTTTTGGCGTAAAGTGGTTAGGTATTTAGGTAGGTCATTTTGTTTTAGGTTTCTCTTCTCCTAAATTACGAGAACATTAGCTCACAAAGAGGATGTCTAGGATTAGCCAAGCAACAAAAGTAAAGTTGCAGTAGTGCATTAGGTAAATATTTCTTTTATCTTCCTCAACCTGGTCACGCGTTTCTTAGCTAGGATACCTTATTAGGAACGGTTACGTACATTTACGTGACATTATTGTTGCTTTCTGTTGGTCCTCTCATTTGCGCATGATCATCAAAAGGTGTGCAAACTATTATACGTTGCGTAAACATGGCATATGGCACTCATAGTCTTAATTCTTGAGTTAATTGGATGTGAAGCGCTTTTGAAACGACTGTTATGTTTATGTAATAGGTTATTTTTGAACTGTGTTTTTGGGCCGTGGCATTTTATTCAAGTAAGGCACGGACGCCAGCACATAAACCTACTACAATCTGTCAAATTTATTTAATAGATTTTCAACTTTATCGCTAAAGCTTATGGTTCAAAGTTGATTGGGAAAATTTGACAGTTTCGGGTAGCTTGATATGCTAGCGTCTGTACCTACCTATAATTATTTTTAGAACTGTTGTTTTTATATCGTACAGTTCGGATAGGCAACAAGAAAAACTGTTACATCTTCAAGCATGCTTTAGAACTCTGATTTATTTTGGACTCGAAAGACCACAAAAAAATATTGGTTCTTATGCTGTTTCATGTAAGTGTAGAAGTCTCACTAAGACAGAATAGTAAGAGGAGAGACTAAAGGCAGACAGATGAGAAGGAGAGACAGATAGAATTATATTCTATTCTGTAAACATATAATGTAATCAATAAGAACGTGTAAGCCTACAACAAATCAATTCAATTAAATTACCAACTTGACAACAACAAAAAAAAAAGATTGATGATAATCATTTTGTTGTGAACTAGGAACAATAGGTCGGCAGAGAAAGTGAGGTCAAATGAGAAGCAAAGGTATCATTACATCACCAGCTACAGCTGCGCTATACTCCGGCGATTTATGTGAGAACATGAACTTTGACTTGCGAACAGGAACACGATGCGATGCTTCGATTTATGCGTTTCGTGTTTACCTTTCGCTAAGGATTAGAGGTTTTGATCCAAACTACTTTAGGTTATGGTTGCGTAAAGTATTGCATCTTGCAAGGCTTGGCGCGTGAGAATCAATATTTAAGTGCCAGTGTGGCTTTTGCATAGATATTTTTGACAGTTATGCCTACATTGCTTTGTCTAAAGGTATTACTAGTATGCTTGCCATTGTATAATGAATCCTTTTATTCGAACATGTACTTATGTAGTTTTTAATTATCTTTATCATGCTTTTAGTGTGACCTAACCCTTATCCATTATTTATTAACGAATTGAAATTAATTGCAAGAAATAAACAGCACATTTACAAGGAGTAGGAAACTATTATTGTGCAATACGATGTTTGCGCGTGTAAGAGTGGATTTCTTTACAAAAGCGTTCCGTGAGCTACCGCGGAAGAAGCCCGGGTCATGTCATAATGACCATCTCATATTTTCTCGGTATGTTTTCTAATATTAGATTGTAATGTGCTAAAATTCTTGGCGTTTTACATAAAATAGCTCTTAAGTGTTTTTTGTGAATGAAACTAGCATATTTGAGTAACTTAGGCGTCTTTCACATTCATTTGTTTTTATGTTGAATATGAAATGACGACCGTCATTTGTTTTTTTTTTCAAACCCGTTTTATTAATTCACGTCTGTCGTAAGAAATGGAAGCAATTCTAAGCTTTAGTATCCAGATTTCTCTAGCTGATATGGTCAATTGCACTATGACATACGCCATTACGTCACTAGATGGCGCTTCCGCCGGAAGGCACGGAGGCGCCATTAACTAAAGCTTTTACCTAACTTTGATCACAATCGTGCTTGCTGACATAATGACTTCATATTTTATGGACAGAGATTATGGAGCTCATGTTACGTGGATGATGGGTTAACTGTACTCGTTGCTGTGGACATTAGCATATGGATTTCGTCGTCCAACTTGAATGATGAAAGGTTTTTGTTAAAGCAGATAGATGCATCTATCATTGATAAATATTAAGGTGACATGTCTCGTTATGTTACGCGTAAGTCACAATATTTAGCTTCTGTACCATTCCTATAACTTACCCAGTTACTAACGGATAGTTATTTTTACCATTGGCAGTATTATTTTCAATGGAATGGAAATTGATTTTTAATTTTTTCTACGATGGTGTGGGCAATATACAAGTCTTCATAGTATTAGCTTCATTATTAGTACAGATATAAAATATCTAATCATCTACATTCGATATATAATAGAAATCCGCCTTAATGCCAATGAAATCAACCGTCAATTCAAACTGACCGCTAAAGAATTCTATAGCCTAAGCTCATAAATACCACAAAGTAATATTACGATGTTATTGTGAATAACATTTATGAATTTAATACATTATCTTCGAAATGGTCATCGTTGGAACTCCTTTCATATCCACGAAGTTATGACCGTAAAATTAAATGGAGTTTTAAACAACAGTAAAAGTGTTTGCGCATAATCCAAGATGGCGGCCGTTGATTTCTTTATTAAAGTAATGGAGTGATTAACATGTAAAATCTAATTAGTAATTTAGTTTGTCTACACCGCGTTCAGTATTTATGCATATGACTAGCAAGTGGTGAAATAATTTGTGACTTTTCGGGACAAAAAATTGTTCTGGCTTTCTCTATATAAATGCATTTGATCTGTAGGTGGCAACTTATTTAGTATTTGAGGATGCATTACATTATTTACAATGATACGTTTTATGACTCGTTGTTCGACTTTTACGATTCCGATTATAAATATTTCAAAGTAAAGGCTTACATTTTTTACGATTGGATTTTTCTTCAGCGATCTTGCAAGGTGAGGCGAAAATGTATCTTTTAAATCAGTATTCGATTTTCTGTTCTTATTTTGAAAATTGATTAAGATCCAACTGGTCCTTTGAGTGCAAAATGAAACCTCCTTTCTCAAAAACAAGGAAATAGAACTGTCAAATTTGAAAATCGAACCACGTTCGGGTGTAGGTACAACATCTCGGACACATGCTGCGTTGCTTAGAATTAAATCAGTTACGCCATGGTGTTTGTATTAGAATATTGAATGAGATTCGACCGTATTAGTGTCAAACCCTTAAGGGCAAAGACCAGGTGGTGATGCGCCAACTTTGCATTAATTTAAGGCCAGTTTTTATGCTCATCGCAATTGATCTTTTATGGGCGATCTCGATGGCTGAGTATTTTAATCGTGTGAAAAACTGCAGTTTTACTTGGCATAAATGGTATTTTAAATTTTTATAACCAGGTAAACATTGAAGTTAATATTATTCTATCTTTTATACGTATTCAAGCTCATAATGACCAGAGGGCTTGCCTATTTCTTGGCCAAAGAATTAGCATTGCCATACAACGTGGCAATGCTGCCAGCCTTTTGGGCACTGTTCCTGTTGACAGCGATGCGGACGAATTTTTTGATGCCCTATGATCATTTTGCTTATTTTTTTCATATAAATGTACATATTACTATTATTTTAAACAAGTATAAGCATAAATTATGTAAATATTATAGTTACAAAATAAAAAGTTCATTATTTAGCTCATAATAGTATGATATTTGAATAATCTTTTTGGCCAAGTGAAACCCATAAACAATTGACGTTGATGGTCTTTTTGACAAAGAAATATGAGTGTTAATTAACAGTAATTCACGACGATGTCGCAAACAACATAATCTAATCAACGCAATAACTAATCAATCAAATAGGTAAAGTCAAAAGAATTTACTACAACGTTTAGAAAGTTAATCGTTTTCAACCAGAATTTAAAGTAAAATAACTTTAATGTCATCATTATTATATAATATGCAAATGACATTATGTGTTTTAAAGTAATTTTAGGATTTCTCTCTAATCCATAGATGTTGTAGAAATTGAAAGTTTTGTGGAGGTAAGTATGAATTTCTATTTAGACATAAACTGTTTTGAATGCAGTAGATTCGAAGTGATAATGGTAAAGGATAATATAATTTTGGATGAGGTTTCAAGCTGAGATTTTGAAGCATTGAGACAGCTAGACATTGTTTTTTTGCTTATAGCAGACTCTTCAAAATGGAGTACAGTCTTTCAGCTTTGAAGACTTAGAAGAATGAAGAGAAGTATAAGGTCGCTGAAGACAAAGAAGCAATCCCAAAACTTAATGATGCGAATGCTATAGCACTCTTCACTAAAAATATATATTAAGCTTTAAAAATAAACAATCTACATAGAAAAGCTCATACACAAGGTCGTAAATCGCTTGATTACATTACAGCTGAGCATCAGTAGCAGTTTGACATATGACCCGCGCTCGACTCCTTGCGTAATAGTGAGGTACCCTGTAATGTGCTCGCGTAAAATATGACCGTTGCACGTTGCACATGTCTATTACAACTTACGTGGCCTTAGTAACTGAGCAACGATATATGCGTGGCTCAATGGGTGTTGAGTTCGTATAGTAATTATTTTGGTGAATTGTGGGAATCTTTCTGGGGTTCTTGATGTACTAAACGTTGGAGGCTCCACCCTTTTCTTTTATAGGATTTTCTATTTTCAAGATAAGGAGTTTGGTCCCATGGTCGCAAATATAAATTTGAAGGAATTGGCAGGGTTACCCGCAGCGTTGTTTAGAACTCTTTAGAAAAAAATGTCGGAGATGCGGCAGTTAAGTCAATAAACCCAGTTTTCATTACTTATGGGAACATTCTATTCTTATATCACCACAAAGAAATGAAACTCCAGTATTCTAATGAGAATGACAAAAGTGATGTGACAAAAACCGTAAAGTCAAACACAATGGTCGGCAAACGTGTGAAATCATTTAAAATGTATGCGTTTTGACATTTGAATGGCGCTTCGTGTTGCTTTAAGATTTATTATATCGATTTTTAGATAATTGTTTGGGAAAATAGAGATGCGACTTTCGCTGTTTTTTTTTTAGGTTCTATGTGGAAAGTTTTGACAGTCAAGATTAAAGGATGTGTCCAGGCCGGGTATTATTATATTGTTGCTAAAAAACTAATGAGATTGAACTGGCCGCGATCTTTTTGTGGCTAGATTCCGACTGAAGAAAGCAAATGCAAAAACGTGATTTGCAATTCAAATTAACTATAGATATGCAAAATCAGGCTCGCAATGTCAGGATTGTATAGGTGATTTGATGTTCCAAAAATAAGTTGTTAGATACTTTCATTTGTTAAACCCGCATATTTTTAGCTTCGTAATATCGCAATCCTTATCGATAACCTAATCGATGTAGGCTGCAGTTAAAGTTAAAAAAGCTTTCGAGATTAGATTACGATCGTGTTTTGAATACAGAAAACATGCACGTTTATGTGCAGGCTACGAAAGGCCTTAAGTATCGGACTGGACATTGCACTCTGGGCTCTGCCAGAATGCAATAAAGTGGCAGTCTTTTTACAATTGTTTATTTTTAATCATGTGTTGCAAAGTGCAGCACTTAATGGTCTATTAATGACTCAAAGGTAAAGACTACTGTTCATAATAATAATGATGTATTTTTTAATTCATGCTATGAATAGATAGAATTAAAAATATAAAACTTCGATCGTACTCCAAATTCGAATAAACTGTAAAGTTCAGAAATCAACAAGAGTGCATTCGGCTGAATCACATTCCAAAAAAACAAGAGAACGAACACGCACGATTCCCGATGCACTATTTTGATTTCGGAACGACACGGCACTTGTCACTTTGTTTTTTTTTTCTTGTCACTAGAACAGGCACTGCACTGGACTTACCGCTACGAAGGCTTTCATGATGTTTAGGTGTGGGTCACTTCGGAACGTAGCGAAGTAATGTGATGATGTTGGATGGTGTTTGGTGATATATAGTAAAGTACGCCCGCGGTGGGGCGGAGAAAGGATAGCTTAGGTTGTGTAAGCACGGGAGATGCTACTACCATCCGAATAGGAAGTTTCGGTTAATTGGAGGGCGTCATGCGATTTTTTTTAATATTTTCTGTGATTGACCGTCGAGGTCAAGGGTTTTGAGTGACTCTTTGAGGTTGGAGTTTGAATTTTAAGACTGCTGCAGATTTCTGCGATGTTTTGATAAATCATCACTTGACCTTAGACACAGATTAGTGGTTTCTTACTAACAGCAATTTGCCTCTTCATATGTGTAATTTAATTTAGCACGTTTAAAACCAAGCAATTTGTTTCATATTTTGGAATCACCATGTAATCTGTTTTGGTTTTAAAATAAATTAGTTTCAATAATGGACACTTTATTTTTATTTGTACTTTAAAACACTAAAATAATTGAACTCATCAGCCGATATTAATAATAAAAGCGATTTAACAAATAACTACATTAATATTAGTTCACTTTATAACATGGTTTCCGGTTCTTACGAGTATTATACCCGTAAAATAAAATTACTATAAGTCATTCAGATTATTTAGGTACAAGTATAAAAGTTATTGTGTAGATACTAATCAAACATTTATTTGGTATTTATTGTATTATACGCCATTGGTCCTTTGGAATCGAAGGACCGCAGACCGAGAATAATTGGAACAGTAACAAAATTATAGTTACATTAAAATGCTAAAGCTATCACGAGTATTACACTTCCATATTATACTGTGAGGACTCCTATGAGTGATATCAAGAACAATCATCATCATTACAGCCGAAATACGTCCACTGCTGGACATAGGCCTCCCCTAAGGACCACCACTTCGGCCGGTTCTGTGCTTCTCGCATCCAACGGGTTCCTGCGGCCTTCACAAGGCCGTCGGACCACCTTGTGGGAGGCCTCCCAACGCTACGTCTTCCGGTACGCCGTCGCCGCTACTCCAAAACCTTTGAGCCCCATCGGCCATCTGTTCTGCGAGCAATGTGCCCTGCCCACTGCCACTCAAGTTTGGCAATTCTTCGGGCTATGTCGGTTACCTTGGTTCTCCTGCGGATCTCCTCATTCCTGAAGAACAATAACGACCAGTAAAACATAGGAACCAGGCAGGGCTGACTTAGCTAAAATATGCGTAATACCAGCTGTCAGCTGTGACTAGAAACCCAGGTACCTAAGTCATAAACAAACAAACATGGTCCTAAAGTAAATAGGTAAAAGCTATTTCCATTTTAACATGAGTCAGCAACGGGTATTGTTTACTAAGTAGGTGATGTAATCCTAGTGTTAATTGTTAGACAAAGATATAAATCTTGGTACCACATCGTAAATCGTACGATGTGAGATATGTTTAGCATCGTGATTCATTGGTTTAGTCTTTTTAACCGACTTCCAAAAAGGAGGAGGTTATATGTTCTTATCCTTAATTATATTTAGAATTGCTGTTGCCCGCGACTTGGTGTGCGATCTAGGATGAAAAGTAGCCTATGTAATTCTCCAGTTCTCAGGCTATCTATGTGACAAATTTTACAACGATCTGTTCAGCCGTTTTAACGTGAAAGCGTTACAAACAAACAAATTCACTTTTACATTTATAATATTAGTTAGGATATTATTAGCGACTCGCCACTGCTTCAAAAGGGTGCAATATACTGTTGGCGATATGTCAAAATATCGAGATCTCTGTGCTGTATCTAAGTTGAATAATCATCATCATCTGCCTAGCCTTTTCCCAACTATGTTGGGGTCGGCTTCCAGTCTAACCGGATGCAGCTGAATACCAGTACACTACATGAAGCGACTGCCTATCTGACCTCCACAACCCAGTTACTGGGTAATACGATACCCATTGGTAAGACTAGTTGTCAGACTTTCGGGCTTCTGACTACCCGTAACGACTGTCAAAGATCCACGGATATTTCAGGCATCAAGGCAGATATAAAACACACGTCTTCACACGCATGTAATCCAAGATCTCCTCAACTTTCGTGGAGTGGTGCAGTCTGGACACGAACAGCTGCGTCGTCGGGATTGCTGGACGCAGCAGCATATTAGGTTCCGCCAGCGCGGTGCCGCACTGGTTCCAACAAGGAGGCTTCTTCTGCTTCTTCTTCTCCACCTTGATGAAACCATCCTTGTCGCACGTGTCCTTCTCTGGATCCTGCCTTTTCAAAACCTTGTTGGGTTTCGACTGACTCAGTTTACCCCCTTTTTTTTTATAAAGATGGTCGCCCATCCACAGACCAACCACGGCAAGCGTAGCTTAACCTGATCGATCGACCTGTGCGGCTGTTATTATTTAGCCACAGACTCCTCTTAATTACCCCTTGTTAATGTAATATGTAATACACATAAATCTTCCGGAATAAATTCTCTAAATGATGGTGGAAACTGCATCAAAATCCGTTGCGTAGTTTAGAAGAACAACGCGGTAAGACAGACAGACATAAACGAAAAGCGACTTTAATTTATAATATGTATAGATATAGATTATGTTTAGATATGGTAAGTGCTTTGCTTATTGGTCGACAGTGAGAACTGTTGATGGCCTTATTTTACCATATAAGTTTAAATGTATATAAGTGCTGCAGGATCTTCATTCATTCGTCAAGGTTTAATTTAATAATTTATGTATTTTCCAAATACAATACAATACAAAAACCGACTTCCAAAAAAAACACTACAAACTGAAAAATAACTTTAATTTCGGAAGTCGGTGTCTTAGGGATCAGTATTTTAGTTTTTGCCACCGACTTCCGAAATTAAAGTTATTTTTCAGTTTGTAGTGTTTTTTTAGGAAGTCGGTTTTTTTTTTGTTAAAAAGTTTTTATTTCTCGCTTTTTAGTGGGTCTATTTATAATTTATCTAAGTTACAATAGCCTAATGTCAACTTGCCCATCGCCTTTTTATAAAATATTCCTTTTCTCGATGCAGGGACGTTAATTGTTGAGGAGTTCTCCTTTTATTAGTTTTTAGATTAGATGCTGATAATCCTGGCTGCAGCATCAGGCCAGACTTATGTCAACATTGCATTGAACTTAAAATTAGTCCTGTTTAAAATGAGCCCAAACACGACTACGGTGCTGTAATTTAAAGGTTTGTACTTTTTCTGATGCTCCTGGCTTCAGCATCAGGTCTTCGGTGTTCCTCAGTAACAGTACGTTTATCCACACATCGAGCCCTTTTCAATGAGCCTAAACACGATATATCTGCTGTTAGTTGTCGAGGAGTTAGGTACTCTGCAGACTATCCTGACTGCAGCATCAGGTCATGACTTGATGATCATGAGACCAAATGTGGCAAATGCCCTATCAAACATCAAAACAATTTACTATAAAACAGTCCTTGCCTGTTCGAATAACTTCTTACTGTTAAGGAGTTGTACCTTCCATCATCAGCCCAGCTACCTGAGATGGTGACAACCATACACAAATACACAAGATACTTCATAAAATATGCGAAAAACAATAAGTGAGCCTATAAAATTTGAGGGTTGCCCTCGATTTCTCTAAGATCCCATCATCAGATCCTAACTTGGTGACAATGGGATCACCTCAGAACTATCTACTAAATCCGTCGACAATTGGCGGCGTATTCGATGAACAAATATACAAAAAAATAAAAAAAATAAAAACTTACAAACACCCGAACATAGTACCTCCTCCTTTTTGTAAAGTCGGTAAAAATGGGAGCATCTGCAACCAAACTAGGTGAAACCTGTATCTCGGTATGCAGCGCAAAACCTCTCAGTTGCTATTTACGTAAGAAATTAAGCTAACAACTACAACTTTATTTAGATTAAAGAAAAGCAAGTTACAATAAAATAAAATAAACCAAGCTAAAAACTAAGTGAGTTGATATGTATGTATGTAGAGGGGTAAGTGATCGTGTAAGAGGGCGGTGAGTGATAGGATGTGGTGTTGTAAATGTGTCGGTAGACTCAGACTTACATTAGCTACGGTTAATTAGGTATCATCATCATCATAATCAGTCTATGATGTTCCCCCCACAGCTGGGACACAGGCCTCTTCTCTTCGAGAGAGAGTGGGCTGTAAACTACCACGTGGGCCAAGTCCAGGTTGGTAGATGTCACATGTCTTCGAATTTATGGTCCTATAACATGCCGGTTTCCTCACGATGTTTTCCGTCACCGTTTCGAGAGCAGTGGTGATGAAATTATTTACACAAAGTAAAGCGCCTGTCTGGGTTAGAACCCACGACCTACAACTCGTAAATCGGGGCCGTTACCACTGGGCCAACACTGCTCTCTGATAAGGTGTACATCTAAAACTAAGCAGTACCAGTAAGGTTTTTAGTTGTAGCCTTGTAGGAATGTTTGCGATTTTTTCATAATCGGTAACAAAGTCGCAATGTAATGCAAAATTTCACAGCTACACGTTGCAAAAACAACACGCATTATATTAATATCGCACCTCCGATAAAATAGTGTTACAACTCGAAAAACCTGGATTTTTTAGAAAAGCGAAAATAAACTCACGGATCTGTTAATCAGTCTTTATTCTTACACTATTATTATTATGTGATTAAAATTATACATGCTTGAAAAGCTTACAAAAAATGTGTTTTAATGGCATTCGCTGTTTTTTAATTTTCCTGAAAAACAACCTGAAAATTATTTTTCGAGTTGTAATCCTATTTAAAAAAAAAAGAATTTACATGAATAAGTTTCTATAAGTAACACGTCAACAAAAAATGTGGAAGATTAGATTTCTATGCAGCTGACTATTTTTTTGTGCTGAAAATGATCTCAAAAACCGTTCCATAAGGTTTTGGCGCGGTATGAAATTACTTTTTTTTATGATTTTGATGATGACCTGAGGGAGAGACGACGAGTCTTTAAAATTACAAAGCACAATTCTCGTAATTTTAAGAACGTTCACAGTCTTATCTCAGTCTAAATCTGTCAAAAATACCTAACTTTCATACAATGTATTTGACATTGATTGTCGCTGAGATGAGATTGCGACTAGATTTTGGACATTTTTAATTACGGGAGTTGGCCTTCTGGTGAAGGCCGCCCCTACTTGCGTAACACACTATCGGTCTCAATCTGAATCATTTTGGAGGATATTGCTGATCCATTGCTTCATATGTTCGAAAAATATGTCTGCTCAACAACGTAAATAACGCAATGTATGTTGTTGAACTGTCAAAATGAAACCCATACCTAGTTCGTTACGCAATTACCTCGCAGGTCGAAATGGCGGTGCTTTGGGGGAGGCCATGTCCAGCAGTGGACGTCTTCGGCTGAAATGATGATGATGATGGCTTGACATGTTCTAACTTTAGACTCCCCCACTAGTGGAGCAGCTGTTACTAAGATTTCTTACGCACCAAACATTTTTTTGTTGTGATTTTCTTATGACATTACTCGTTCAATCTAAGGCCCTTTCAGACACGTTTTACTTGCCGTGAAAAACTAAGGTTTAGTCGCCGCAGGTCGGCGCAGTCTTCAGTGTTGTACGGATCATTATGGAAGTTTGTTGATAGACTCGTTTTTTCTACGGCGCGGTTTATACGCTGTACCGGAAAGAAACCGTACCGTGTAGAAACCACCCGTACTAGTTAGTAGGTAGGTACAGATGCCAGCACATCAAGCTACTACAATCTGTCAAATTTCTTTAATAGATTTGTAACTTTATCATTAAAGCATAAGGTTCAAAGTTGATTGGGAAAATTTGACAGTTTCGGGTAGCTTAATGTGCCCAGTGTCTGTACTTGATAATTAAAACGTAACAGGAGAAAGAAAAGTCTATTTCTTTCCATATTTAAAGCTTTCTGTCTACAACAATTTCAAACACGCGACATTGAAAACTGATTACTTACTTAATATGTTTTTGGACCTTTAACGGTTCTGACAACATTCATGCAAATTACTGTATTAGTATAATTATACAAAATAACTTATTGCTAAATAGTGACGACGAACCGTTGAAGAAACGTAGTACCCATTCATACGTTGACCTCGGGATACCTATAATGTTACAGATGCTATGACTTATGTGCATATGCGGCAAATAACAAGACATGGAAATCTTAATACATACACCATACAGAGTCAAATTAAATTATCTAGCTAGCGAAACTTCGCTCAGGTGCTGGGTATCGTTATCTACTCACGATAAAATCCATGTATAAGAAAGGAATTTATTTATTTATTTTATTTATTTATTTATTTGCACAATTTATTACCTTATGTATACTTTTGACATTATACTAAATAAGGCCGCCAGTAACAGTCACAATACCCCCTGTACTAGTTGATACTGTATTACAATGGTTTATTAATAAAATTAAAAACAGAAATATAGAGAGTTTGCAGAGTTCAATGAGAGAAAGCCAGTTTAAGGGAAGAAGGTTTCACTTTTCGCAGACCCACTAACTAAAAAGTCCAAACCTTCAAGGCTGCGTGATATGATAAGTGATAGTATAACATCATGTCAGAATTGCCAGAAGGTCTAGGCGTAGGTAGAGGCGAACAGTTCACTCACAGTTGAGCGCCATGTAAAAAAGGGCGATCCCAATAGCCATAAAATGGGCACAAATGAAATGCACAAATCCAGATTCCTGAATCCTAATTGAAGGTATCGTGAAAGGTAAATGGAGATGTGTGAAGAAAAAGGGCTGGCTGGACACTGAAGCCCTTTGGTCTATTTAAACAAGTAGGTATTGGCAATCAATCAAACTGCCTAGCCTTTCACCGACTAAGATTTCCAGCCTGACTGGATGCAGCTGAATACCAATATTTTATAAGGAGCGACTGCCTATCTGACCTCCACATCGATGATTATGTTCGTTAGTCCAAAATGTTTTTTGTCTCGCTCAGCAAAAACAAATTCTCTCCGAGCTATGTTTTTATTATGACACTAGCTGTGCCCCGCGGTTTCACCCGCGTAAATGTCGATCCCGTGGGAATATCGGGATAAAAAGTAGCCTATATGTTAATCCAGGGTGTCAGCTACCTCCATAGAAAATTTAATCAAAATTAGTCCAGCCGTTTGAGCGTGAAGAAGTAACAAACGTATAAACACACCCCCACACACACACACACACTCCCACAAACACACTCACAAACTTTCGCCTTTATAATATTAGTGTGATTAGTGTGATTGATACTAATTGAGTAAAATGTGGTCTCATATTCCCCAAAGATTTATTATTTGTTTGTATGGATTTTGACGTAGGTATGTACATTATGTACAAACGCGAGTTGATTGATCGCGCGACTCGCGACTGTGTCATATTCATATAGCACGAACGCATGACGTAAATGTAAAGTAAATTCGAACTATTTTTGAGTTGTATATATAAGAGCTTTAAATTTTGCATGACTGCAATTTTTGCAAATAGATTAGATGTTTGCGTTTGTGTGTCTTAAAGGCCAGTCATATAAAACATCGTAGGTTGAAAAAAAATGCAATATGTGCACATATTTATCTACCTACTGATTTTTTGGGATGTTGTTATGAAATATATACCAATAGTTCAAGACAAAGTTTAAGGTTAAGTAGAAAAATAAGTTCACGGTGAAAATACATTTATTTTCTCCTTTTTAAATAAGTAAAACATAAACTTAACGATAAAATAAGTTAGTGTTAAATGAACAATTAATTAAATAATTTACCGAGGAGAACCGTAGCTGAGGGGGGAGCCACCGGCGGATAAGCCATGTTCCGATGATGTCTGGTGGTACTGAGCTATCTGGATAGACTGATCGATTCCCTCAAGCACAATTCCGACAACGCTTCCGGATCCGCCACCGCCGGAGCCGGCGGAGTTGGGAGCACTGCTGCCATCCGATGCTCCACTGCCATCTTGGTTGCTAAGACCACCAGCGCCGGCACCCCAGACTTGGAGGTTGCTGCTGCTACCACCTTGGTTGCTGATGCCACCAGCGCCGGCAACCCAGCCTTGGAAATTCCTTCCGCCATTGCCTCCGCTCCCGCCTTGGTTGCTTGAACCGCCAGAGCCTCCACTGCTAGCTGGAGGCCCATAGCTTCCAGTGCCTACACTGCCAACTGAAAGACTGAAGCCACTAGCTCCTCCGATAGGTCCTGGTTGGCTAAAGGCACTAGCGTTTACGCCACCGCCACGGTTCCAACCTTGAAAGTTACTGCCACCGCCACCTCCTTTGCTAGCTTGGTTGCGTCCTCTGCCAGCTTGGTTGCCTCCGCTGCTGACTGGGAGGTAGAAGCCACCAGTGAATCTGTTGCCACCAACTACGGCTGCACTGCGAAGCTGTCGCCCGCCACTCCCGACGTCGTCGTAGTCGTCAACGTAGCTCTTGATCTGGCCGCGGTTGCACGCCACCAGCGCGAGTGATATACACTGCGGAAAATGGACTGTATTAGTTTACGCTGACATTAGTGTCAAGGAAATAAAAGAAAATGGACACAAATATTGTTTTTGGATGTAATTACAAGTATCTACATTTTGGGGTTGCGGGCGCACAGAATGGGGACTCTGTCCGCCCACCAAGTGACCCCAGGGACGACGGTGGCACAGTGGTCACGTACTGCCGTGCATAGCGAGGCTCAGGGGAGGCCCCTTTACAGTCTCCCCAGGGATGTGCCTTACAGGCGTTGCACGGGGGGGTTCCGGAATTGGTCTTTTAAGAGGAACCATGACCACCCCTATGCGCTGATGGTGATCACCGGGGTGGTTTTAGTGAGGTAAAAATCCCACACTCCCCTCCCCGGAGGTCGGGTGCCTTTTGAAGGTTTCCCCCCGAAAGGAAAAAAAGAAAAAGGTATCTACTCTTTATTTATGAACACTCTTAGGCCATAATTGTCTCATCACTGACTCTGTCATCTTCAAGGGGTCAAAAAATTGTGCAAAAAAAAAAATTGCCTCAAGTGATCTTTTTTCAGCATTTTTGTATTTGTCAAACAATGGTTTGAAGAGCCTGTCTTACACCCCTTGAGATGCAAAATCTGTTTCTGTATTCTCCACAATATCCTAACACAAACAGTGGAATCCCTGTAAAGTGATTTCAGAGTAGTGTCTACCACAGATGGGTAGTTCTTCGAAATTTGATTCTTTGACTGATCCATATGGCCAAAATTTAATTTCACTTTCAGCTCTGTAACACATGTTCATATGAAAATAGGTATACCAAATAACATATATTTGAATGAGGGACTCGTTTTTATAAAGTAGTTTTCAAGATATTAATTTTGTGCCCAGATGAATCAGAATGTGTTACATATTAATCAGAAACAGAAATAAAAAGTAATAAATACACCGTTAGTTATGAATGTAAATTCTAAACAATAATTATTAATTCTTAAATAGGACTAAGACATATCAAAAGTATCATATTTAGAACAAGATTATACTCCTGTAATTTTTTATAATGCAAAAGGTTATAGCTAAGTAAATAATAATAAATAAGATTAAAACTACTGACTTGTACACGGTCAAACATTGGACAAGGAGAATTACGCAACAAAAGCGCTCCTATCGTGCTGGAGAGGGGAAAACTAATTTATTTTATTATTCATATGGGGTTTTGACCATACGAATCAGGCACAGATGAATCAGGATTTTGCCTACAATCATGCATAACTCATCGTACATACAGACTTCATTATTTTCATTTTTCTACACGAATCTATAACCCAAAAGCATCACACGAAACACAGATTGAAGTTTTAAAACAATAAAATAAATTTTATAAAGTAGGCATTGTAATCAGGATGCCACCTGAACCAAACACAGATGAATCAGGTATTTTCCTTCGTAACACCGGATCTAAGCCAACCAGCCGCACGTCCACCTTCTAGGTCGTCTGTTGCACGACTGACTTCCCCCCGCGCTGGAAGCCAGACTCTCATTATTATTACCCGACCAGGTACGGTCAAGCGCAGCTTACGCCACATTAATCAGTATTATACGCCGGACACTTCTTTTTTATTTATTTATAAACAGACTAACGTAGTTATAACTAATACACATTTTTTTTGTTAGAGGACAATTCATTTCCTTTCGATATAATTATAATTTATATTGATGTATCAAAGGGAAAATGCGACATCGACCATTTTGTTCCGGAAAATGGCAAACGGACGCGCTATATGAATCAGAAGAACGACCTTCAAATATTTTTATTTTGTACCTAGACAGCAATTATTAAAAAAAAATCATTTGTCCCAGTAAGGGATAAAGCTAAACTGTACAAAAAAAAATATTACATGCCGTTTTTTTAGTTGTTTACAGAAATATACCCACAGACATCGAAAATTTTGTCCCTGAAGAATTACCCAGATCTACATACATTCGTCAATTCATCGTCATCATCATTTCAGCTGAGGGTTGCCACAGCAACAAGTTTCAACAAGTACAGGATATATGCTAGGTAGATAGTGTGTTGAAAACATAATACAACTAATTCGTGAGGGTAACTGTCGATTTAATAACTAGTAAATGATAATCATTTAATCACATTATCGCATTGGGTATGAACCTGTAAAGATAGTGTAAGATTGTATAAATAAAGATACGATAGAAAAAAATCATGAAGATACCTTTAAAACTTTCTTTTTACAAAATAATCATACTAATATACATACAATCATTCAGATTTTTGTCAGATTATTCTACAAGCAAATATACTAAAGCACTAGTGTTTTAATTTTTTAGTCCAAACAAGAGATTTTTTGTAAATAGATAAAATTGCTTCATATTTTGCAATAAATTACCAGCTTTGTGTCATCGCGCTTCTCTGTCTTTTCTATGCAGTTCGACAGTGACCGCAGTTTAGGTTATGTAGTCCCCTTAAACTGTCCCTTGGTTTTGTTTCGTTTCACTAGAGTAGGCGCTATTCTGCACTCACCACAACAATGGTCTTCATGACGCTTAGTGATGGACCGAAGACAAATAAAGTGACGTTCTTGGATTACGCCTGGTGATATATAGTAGCAAAAAAAACCACTTAGAAAGTAAATCTCCCAAAACCTGATATTTCAGAAAAAAAATACATCCGACGTCATTTAAGCCAGTATAATAAATTAAAATGCAAATGACGTTATGTGTTTAGATATAATTTTTATGTTTCTATGTGATATATTCAATAGAATGCACCGAAATTGAAAGTTTTGTCTATTAATATCGAGTAAGGTGTGGTCTTAGGTAAATAAATATTAATTAATCAGCATTATACAACACAACCTGTATTGTGTGATGCCATAATGCCACATACCATAAGGTGCAGGCTATCCGAAACCGATATGGTTATAAAACAGATATGATAAAAGTACAAAACAGTAAATATCAGACTCTTCGGGTAATAAGCTACGTTTCTGAAGAAATAACTGTAGACTCAAAGTTGCAATGGTTTTTGAGCAAGCATGCGCAGCGGGAAAAGTTGATAGCTGAGTAGCATGATGAGAGATCACCGAAAATATATTTGAAAAGTTTCTGATAGGAGCCCCGTGGTCAAGAGTCCACTTTCAGATTTCAAAAAAGGGGCCAAAAATAAGGTAATCTTCGAGCCGTTGATTTTGTGATTCTTAATAGGACTACATTTAAAAGCCCAAAATGGTCTATCACATTACGGTACAACTGAGTTTCAGGAGCATTTCGACATTACACCCGCGCTCAACTTCTGCATTAGATCGAGAAACGGTAGTATTTATTTACCGAGGCACGCTGTAATGTGTACATTATAGCGCACCACCGTAAGTATTACCATTGTACATGATTCTACAGTTTGTGTGTGTTGGTAACTGTGCATTTATATGCGTGTGTTGTTGATTC
This sequence comes from Oligia latruncula, assembly GCA_948474745.1. NCBI lineage: Eukaryota > Metazoa > Arthropoda > Insecta > Lepidoptera > Noctuidae > Oligia > Oligia latruncula. The sequence goes on from OX419699.1 coordinate 1,380,077, forward strand.
AATAATCTCAATCTTTGAGAATAGAGATAGGAACATGAAATTGAACATGCTTTGTGAATGACAAAATTGTTATACATTATTGTGTGTCCATAAATAATAAAATAAATACTAACAACAACAATACCAGCCTATTACCTATTGACCCACCGCACGGTTTAAGGGCTCTTCTCATACGGAGAAGGCACGAACATTGATACCACGCTTGGACAAGATGGTTTTACTTCACCGATGTCAGTTATGTCCATCCAAGATATAAACTCACAAAGTAAAGTTTCACAACCAGTCTTACCAAGGGGTACGATGTTACCAAGTAACTGAATTGTGGAGGTCAGATGGCAGTCGCTCCATGTAAAATATTGATATTCAGCTGTATCCGGTTAGACTCGAAGCCAACCCCATGGTAGTTGGTAAAAGGCTAGGCAGATTGATTCTGACCATTCCGATTCCCACGTAGCTGTATAAATAAGTAATAATACACAATAACTTAATTCTGAATGGTGATGGCTATGTTAAAGAAAATGAAACGTACTTCACTTTGTCCCCCTTTTTGTTTTTTGGGTGGGAAATCATCAAATGACCCCTCCCACTTTGGGCTGAGCGGAAGGGACTGTCAGAATCTTACTGACTAAAACCCACCCGTGTTCCTTCAGTTGACTGTGCCAGGGGCCACGGTATCTCTTTCGAACAACCCGCGACCCTGGCGGGCATCGGCCCTAGCGGACCCCGTCAGTTGGTGCTGACATCTCCTTGAGGCGCGCGTAGAACACAACGCGCCGTCGACCCGGGCCTGCCGGACGGCGAGCTGCCCGTTGCTCGCCGTCCGCAAGCCCGCGCCTACGGTGGCCGAGAATCGGCTATCGATTCCTGACGCCCAGGGCGTCTCCTGCGGCGGCTAGGGGCGCAAGGATTGCCTCTCCCTCACGCGCTCCGCCTCCTCCTTCGCGAGCATCACTGCTTCGCAGAAGGAGGCGACAGCCTCCCATGCACTCTCGCTCCGTACCATGGCCTGGACTAGGGCCGGACGCTTCCGACAACGAGAATCGGTCTGTTTATTTAATAAATCAACAGACCAACGATTGGTTTGAATCTCGATTATGGCAAATTAAGATTTAGTCTAAGACGTTTAAAATAATGTTATCATAATTTATGAAATCTAATTGCTGTTTGTGTACGTGAATTTAAATGTTTGTAAAACGCACCCACAATACAGGAGAAATTCCTAGTGTGGGGCAACGTTTATTAAAAAAAAAAATATATTAATTCAACCACAACAATTGTCTCCAAATACTATAATTTTACTATTACATTCATAATGATTGAGTGGATGTGAAATCCTAGTTTAATAGGAAGTTTTAATATTTAAATTTATTCATTATCTGCACTAACTATACCTAGCTATTGTAGAAATTGTTTCTACATAAGACTAGAATTAATTTGTAGAAAAAAGATATGGTAATTTTGACTTTCGTTTTCATTATAGTTTGGTGATTATGAAACATGTCACATAACACGGCATCACGCCTACATTCGTCTTAGAGGTCGGCAGAGTGTTATGTTATGACCAGCTCGCCCCTTTAGGGGCGCAGATCTTATCTAACTTTAGCAACCTGGTACAAATCCAATCTACAGAATGCTAATGAAAAAAATCTTGTAGAAAAGAAAAAACCAATAACACTGGCCAGTCTGAGTATCAAATCGAAGGCAAGGAGCACTCGTAAAATGATTTTTCAGGTAATTATTCGTTAAACACATACATAACACCACATCTGTAATTCCCAAATGGTTGACAGAGGTGTAACACCCACATTTCGCCAGCTAGGCCCGTAATCCACCAAAGCGGAGGGGAGAGGAGATGTCTCATTTTTGTATAGGATTTCGTGCGAGCAAGCGGCACGAAATTCTATAGAAAAATGAGACATCTCCTCTCCTCTCCGCTTTGGTGGATTACGGGCCTTATTGTAGGTCGCGAGCCTATGGCCATCAACCCGATACAAATCCGAAAAAGGCAAATCTCATCGAAGAAGCCAATAACACTTTGCCTGATTCGGGACCGAACCCAGGACCTCATGTTCAGCAGTAGCGCTTGCAACCATTAGACCAACGAGGCGGTCCAACACACGCATAAAGTATGTGATTTATGTGTATAAAATGTTGATAAATCATCATCATCTGCCTATAGAGCCTTTTCCCAACTACATATGTTGGGGTCGGCTTCCAGTCTAACCGGATGCAGGTGAATACCAGTATTTTACATGGAGCGACTGCCTATCTGACATAAAATAAAATAATAAATAATACATCAAATGTTGATAAATATATCCGGTTGGGTGTCCCGCGTCCCAAGGTTACGTCATCACAAGTGTACCTACAGTTCTTTTTTTTTTTCTTACTTTCATCAGACTTTGTAAATGATCTGAGAGGCTTCAAAGGCAAGTATATATTTTTTTTTTATTTTTTTATTTTTATTTTATTTTAAAGAAGGCTTACAGACTAACAAACCAATGAAATAAAGAATATAATATAAGAAAAATCGCTAATAACAAGCCTCCACATATAGATAAAGAAATAGTCGATAAAAAGAAAATACATACAAATTAATATAATTATTAAGATAATAGTAATTAAAAAATTTGTAGATAAGTAAACTATCTATGAAAAAAAAGACTGTGCCAAAAGCCGTCTTAAGGTCGCCACACTGGTGCAGAACAAGTCGACATTAAGGTCCCTAGGAAGCCTATTGAAACTAACTGCGCTTCTTAAAGAGAAAACATTCCGCCTATAATTGGTCATCGCAAAAGGTACATTTAATATTGGCCGTTGACGTAATCCCATCAGATTCGTGCGTAATGACAGATTAGCAACGAGTTCAGGACAGTCAATGTGGCCATTTGCGATACCCAACAGTAAACTCACGTCTCCAATGTAACGTCTCATCTCCAGAGGAAGGAAGTGGTACCGTTTGCAGCGGTGCTCGTAGTCAACTGAGTATTGCTGAGCCCTATAATCTAGATAACGTAGAAATTTCCTTTGGACGGCTTCAATACGGGACTTATAAGTCTCATACTGCGGGTTCCAAACCTGAGACGCGTATTCTAAATGGCTGCGCACGAAAGAACAATACAAGATCTTAACCGGTTTAAGAGAACGGAAACAGGCCGTGGTGCGTAGTATAAATCCCAGAGCTTTGGATGCCTTTGCAACTATGTTATTTACATGTTGATCAAACAGAAGCTTGCTGTCTATGATTACCCCTAAATCTCTTATACTATTTAGCCTGCTAATGACCTGACCGTCAATGGTGTAACTGAAATTTATCAGAGAAGTACAACGTGAGAAGGTAAGGAGGAAGCATTTTGAGACATTTAATTGGAGTTTGTTACGGATACAATATATTGCAAACCTATGCAGGTCATCTTGCAACTGATATGCATCAGACATGTCTCGCACTACTTTATGAATCTTCATGTCATCAGCATAAAGCAAAATATACGAATGACGAAAGCACTGTTTGATATCTGCAATGAACAATATAAACAACAGTGGACCCAAAATAGAGCCTTGAGGGACGCCTGAAGGGACAGAACTCCAACCAGAGGTGTAGCCCTGAAGCACGACAGCCTGTGTTCTATTCTCTACATAGGAGGAGAACCAACGGTACAGGTCACCGTGTATTCCGGCAAGAAACAGCTTCTTTAGCAGCATGCAATGATCAATACGGTCAAAACACTTACTATAGTCGGTATAAATCACGTCCACCTGTCGCTGTGCCATGCCGTTCGTAATAAACTCATGTGACAGGAGCAAGTTAGACGTGGTCGAGCGGTTCCTAACAAATCCGTGCTGTTCCTCGCCAAGAATTGACTTGAAAGCCGCATAGACATCGGTATAAACTATACGTTCGAGAATTTTAGAAAAAAGGCAAATTTTGGATATGGGGCGATAGTTTTCAATATTGGCCTTATCGCCCTTTTTAAAGACGGGAGTGACGAAAGCAGACTTCCAAATCTTCGGAACTTTACCCTCGGAAAGAGAGCGCTTGAACAAGATAGAAATGGGTTCCACAAGACTATCAGCACAAGCGACTATGAACACAGGAGGTATTAGGTCAGGCCCACCTGATTTACTGAGATCTAAAGATTTCAGCAGCTTCAAAACACGCGAGTGGTTTATATCAACTGTGCTGACAGACATTGCAGTATTACTACATTGTACACTGGAAGTACGTTCATCATCAGCCGTTGGTTCAGGTTCTGAAAAGGTGGTCCGGAAATAGGTAGCAAAGAGGTTGCTAATATCTTGTCCTGTATTCACAGAGGTCTCACGGTAGAACATCTCATTAGGGAACGAGCCAGCCCTTCGCTTACTTTTTACGAACGTCCAGAAATATTTAGGATTTTTTACAATAGAAGCCTCAATGTTTGTCATATAATTGTCATAACAGGTTTTTTCCAGCTTAAAAACTCTGGTACGCAGTAATGAAAACGAGTGATAATCAGATAAGTTATTGTATCGTTTATATTTCTTATGATACTTATGCTTTTCTCTAATAATTTTAATTAGTGCTGGGGTATACCAAGGAGGATAAGAGGACTGTTTTACCGATTTTAAAGGTATGTGTCTATCCCTAAGCTCATATAGCTTACTATAAAAATTAGCAACGGCATCTTCCAAGCTCGTTGATTGTAACAACTGAGGCCAGTTAATTAGATCAAGTTCAGATTTAATAGCATCATAATTACCCTTCGAGAAGATATAACATTGCCTAGGTCTGTCGACAAGTTTTTGAATTTCAATAAATTTTGTCTCAATAATTAAAGGCTTGTGATGAAAATCAATAGGCAGAGCAAGGGGGTCCGTACATCCCGAGACAGTCACAGTATCGTTACAGAATACAAGATCAAGTAGTCTACAGTTAATGTTCCGCTCACCATTATACTGTGACAAGGCGAACGTTTGTATTGTATCGAAGAAATGAGTCACATGCTGAGAAGAAATATTTTGCGGGATTAACTCACCATTGGTAGCTATGTCCCCATTACACCACTCGACGTCATTACCGAAATTAAAATCACCCACCAACAAAAACTTGTCAAGTGGATGAGTCAGAATTAAGTTGTTGAGACTATCTGTGAAATTACGCAACTGAATACTATGAGAATTACCTAGATTCTCCTTGCACAGGTAAAGTGCACAAATATGCAAATTGTAACTAACCTGTGGTTTGGACCTTTTAAGGATTAAAGATAGCCAAATATCCTCCGCAGAACTACGCCAATCCAACCTCTCAACGATTGTAAGATCATGTTTCACCGCTATCAGTACACCACCACCACGCAACTGACCGGTTCGGGAGTAGTCTCGATCGCGTCTCCAAACGAGGTAACGTCCATCAAATAATTCACTGTTGTTAAAACTATCATCTAGCCACGTCTCCGTAAATATAATGATATCGTAGGAACTGAGACATACTCCGCGAAACACAAAGTTCGTTTTCGTACGCAGACCACGCACGTTCTGGTAGTAGATTTTAAGCGTAGCCATAACTACATTTAACTACAATCAAATAACTTAATAAAATAAAAAATACCGATAGGATAAAGTGCAGGTCATTGTCGCAGCCTTTATAATGCCTAATGCGGGTAGTGGTCAAGTAAAATAATAGACACAGCAATACACAGTGAGCAGTAGAAATAACATTATAAAAACACTTGTCATAAAAAGTAATAAGCGACGAACAGCACAGAGATAAGAGCACCTCGGAGTAATTTGTCATAACTGGGGACGGTTCATAATAGAAAATGTACCGTAATTGACGACAGAAAAGGTTTAAATTAGCATAATAAAAAGTGACATTGCAAAAATAACATCGAATAGACTTACTTGGGCACACCGTGTAGCGACACAAAACTAATAGGAAAACGCAATTAGCACACATATGACTAAGATTCTCAAACAACATTGATTCGCACCTCGAAAACACACGCCAAAACACAGACTTATATAAACATAGCAATCTAATAGCGGTTGTAATATGTATTAATCGTGAGTAATTTAAACAATTTTCAGCAGATCTTTCTCCGATTTGACAACCAGTGGTGGCGATGTATCGTTTTTTCTTACGTGTATCTTCGCATGTTTGACCCAAACGTATTGGAAATCCATTTCTGCTGAAGTTTTCTTAGTCTTAGACAACAACATCTTGTTTTTTATTGTAAGGTGGTCATTTATAAAGATTTTATGGTTGCCACTCATTCCAATTTTATCTGGCGTCAGGGGAGAGGTCTTTAGTTCGTGCCTAGCAGCAGCTATGAAATCCTCTTTTACGTAACGTTGGCAGAAGCAGACTATGATAGGTTTTATACGGTCTTTCTCGCTAGTCGGCACTCGTGTGATGAAGTTAATTTGATTTTTAGTGATAGGGTAATTGACTTTAGCGCTAATTTTGGCTATTATTTCAAATAAGTTCTCGTTGCCTGTCTGAGGCACACCCTTAACTTCAATATTATTCATACGTGACCATTGATCCTTATTATTATTGTCTTCTTCCAACTTATCCAAACGGGCTTGCAGTTGTTCGACTTGGTCTTGGACTTTCTCAACCTTAACAATACGTAGCTCCATATCATTCAGTTTTCCAGAGACTTCTTTCATAACCTCGCTGTACTGGTTGGACAAGGTTGTTTTGAACTCGGCAAATTCATTCCTCAATGCGACGATTTCTTCTTTCATATTCTCCAGTGTGGCAAACTTCAAAGACAACGCTCGAATTTCCTGCAGGACAACCGACTCAGGTTCCAGCACGGGGGTGGGTGACACTGGCAAGACAGGTTGTAGGGCATTGCCTGCCATTCTGCATTTACTGCAACGCCATATCAGCTTACGATCCCCTAGCTTTTGGTAGCCATTTTCAGTGATGCCCCCACAATGGAAATGCATCATGAGGTTACATGACTTGCAGTGTGCACCATCGGACAACGTGTCACTGCAGACACCGCACTTGTTTGTATCCATCTTAAATAGTATTGTAATTTCCAAATAACAAACGGAATAATACGAAACTTTGAGAAACAGTGGAATTCTTTTTAAAATCGACAGTAATTTATACCAAACACAGCCGTATGCAACCGAGGTCAACGACCGATATATATAGTAAGCGTGCATTTATATATAGTTAGCTGCCCGCGATTTCGTCTGCGTGAAATTTCTTGTTCCCTCGACCCACCCCGTCGAGTGTCGCATCGCATCGCCTGCTCGCGTTACAACTTCGTTCTCGCTTAGCGTTCTTTCTGACTTTATTTAGTTTTGCTCGGTTCCTAAGGGTCCTAGCGTGTTGCTAAGTAGCCTTCCTCAAGAATTGGGCTATAAAATGCAAAAAGTTTTTTTAAATCCGGCCGGTAGTTTCAGGGATTACCGCGTTCAAACAAACACGTCAGCTTTATTATTAGTATCAGATAGATTACCTAGAGGTGAGTATTAATTAATTAAAAAAAATATGGTATTAAAGTGTTCATATCTAATTTACCTTTAGAGTTAATGCTTAAACAAAACGTAAGTTTAATAATTAGAAAAAAAACAATAAAATAAATAAAATTCAGACGGAAATCTTGTAAGGTACCTAGTGGAGTAAAACGACTACTTTTTATACACAGCTAGTTATACAAAGGAACAGCTCCTCCTCATTCAAGACTCAAGCATTATTATAACATCACGCCTTGTTCCCCGGAGAGTTTGGCAAGGGTGAACCTATAGTACGAGGGTGAAACTGAAAGTTCTTAGAAAAAAAACAACTGAACAAACTAGCAAGCTATTAATTTTATTATATCGTTTACAAGTGGCCAGTTTTAAAACATCACCAGTTCTGTTAATCGCTTTAAAATAGTTTGCTTGAGTCTTGAGTAAGGTTCTGTTATTCTGTAATACGGGCGTAAGTAGGTGAGGTTGACCAGACAGCAGGTACCTCATTAACTAATTGGTGCACGACTATGCACGTACTCTTTAAGAGAAAACGCATTAAAGACGAAGAAGATTCAATGCATCTTGCACAATACAGGGAGTACGTTCTCTTAGACGCAGCAATTAGGTACTAATTAGTGCCATCCGACCACCTGGACATAAATATGCGATGTGAGGTGTGCGCCGCGCACGTCTAATGTGCGCCGAGGTCGGGGCGTCTGGCTCGAATTAGATTCGTCGTGACTTAGTTAAAGAGGTTTTTCCTTGGACGAAGGACGGACAAATAGACTTATGAATGTATTTGCAATTTAGGACTATTAAGAGTATGAATCTAATTACACTGCAAGGAAAACGGTGAAGGAATAACGAGCGAGAGGAAACTGGAATGCGGTAGAACCAGAAATTCGAAGACGTACGACATCCACCTACCCGGATTCCCGGATTTGGTTCGCGTGACGGAAAAGGAGGCTTGTGCCCCTAGCAGTGAGAACATTATGGCTAATTATGCTTACGCTAAACTTAGCTGTTTACAGTGTCGTATTTTTACTAAAGCCCTAATACAGTTTCCTTAGTTTCGTAGTGGAGATTACATTAAATAATTCTAAAATACTACTGGCACGTTACTTCTAAATGTTCCAATTGGTTGGTTTTGTACCTAATTTCAGGAAGTGGACATTGAAGACATATCCCTTGTTATAACATAAGACGATCGGTTTTCTAAAACAACCAACCAAATAGAACAATCGGTCCACGATTCCGGTCTTGCACAGACCGCATTCAGACTAGCACGGATTTTATGTCCTTATATACTCTATAATCCAACTTTTATTGAGAAATGAGGACCACCTAAAGCGGTATTCATTTAACGTTGTATTTGGGAAGTTGAAGAACTTGCTAAACATCTCGTAGCCATAATATATAAAATCTAAAAAGCTGTAATTTATGTTTTTAAATCGAGTCTGATCATTATTGGGTTTCGTTGCTGACGTTGAGGCATCGTATCCGTATTACTAGATTCTGCCAAATATAAAGTCAAATAAGAAAGATTTGGCTTAGGCACACAATTATGTGCGATTTCTATCATTACATTTGTGAATCTGTAAATCTTACGTAATTATTAACTTACTTCGTTTTCCGTAGAATTTTGTGCGTGTTTATTCAGTCAAAATGTTGATTATTTGAGATTCTATTAGCTTCTATTGGATATGGGAACTTTCTTAGAATTACGTGTTTATAGGCATTTCCTATTAACTCAAATGAGATGTTGGCATGTAGTGGACAATCTTAATAGATATAATTAAAATGACAACGATGTCGTTGCTAATCAACCAATGAACTCAATCATTCAGCATTGGACCTGGACACAGGTATTGCCCAAATTGCAACACACCAAATTAAATTGGCCCTTAAAATTATGCTACCGCCGCAGATCTAGATCGATGTACTTTAGAATCTAATGATTACATACCCTGTTACTGATGGGTGACTATAGAGGTACCATTTACGCTGGTTGGGACACAAATTGCTATCCAGCTCTACAAGTGACAATCATAATTGAAACTTTTGGCGCACCATGTACCTATGATGCATGTGAAGAAGAGGGATTAAAGGCATGTAACTATAAAATAAGAGTTATGAAAGAAAAAAGAGTGAATTATAGAGGTGACGGCTAACAGGGGAGAATGGAAGATAAAATCGGGTTGTGCCGAGTCCAAGTAACTCGGTACAAGAGCAGAAATATGATGTTAGGTGCCTAGTATACCCACTATGCTGAACCTTTTTACCACGCAATAAGTTATTCCTGCTGAACCATTCTAAACAAATCTCATACTGAAAACTTGGGTGAAGATAGCTGTCATTCCACCTAATCCTGGGATTGATAGCTCACCTTACCTTAGTTTTTACGGAGAGACTTCTAAAGAATGGCACTACTGTAAAGATAATGTAAAGTCTCGAAAGAAAAGGATAATATACCAGCATTCCCTTCTAACGTCATAAGCTTGTGAACAATATGTGATGGCTGGCCAAACCAATATAACTTTTGAAGGCTGCCAACATTGCATAACTTACAAATGTTACAAAGGACCAATAAATCGATAAACAAGGAGCTATTAATAATCCCAACGTGTTCGTACATTGACCTAGTCTAGATCAAGGTCGAAGCGTCGAAAACTCGGCTATCTGCATAAAGTATGCCAAGTTCAGTACGGCCAATAAGTCAAAAGTGAATCTGCGATTGTTGACATTGCATTGTATATGCAAAACAGATTGGGCAAGGAATAGACAACCGCTTTTTATGCCCGGGATATATGAAGTGAGGCTTTCAAGCAAGTAATACTATCCTGGAGACAAAATGGAGAAATGTGCTTTTGTAGCTGAATGGTACCCAAGAGATGGCAAAGAGAGGATACCCGATACGAAGGTAGGATGACGATCTTAAGGCGACAGCGGAACCAATGTTGAAAAGGAAACCCATGACCGGGAACTATGGAAGAATAGGGGGGAGGACTATGCTAAAAAAAAAAATCTGAAACCGATGTCTGAAGAAGAAACTTTTCATATAACTAAATTATATATGTAAGTAGATTGTTAATAAAGGCTATTATTATTTACTACGAGGGCACGGCGGCGAGTATAATACTCAATCGGATTATTATTTTATTCTACGGACTAAGTCAACGCAATGCTGTTGTCTTAAAATTTACTAGCATCGTGTAAACAGTTAGCAGTTAGTTGTGCGTGGTGTCAGTTAGCATAATGCCAAGCCAAGACAGCAAGCCAGGGTAGTATACCGAGGTTCTAGATTGTTATCCTAGCTTTTAAAAACTAGCCTCGATTTCGGGCATTAATAGACCACTAAATTTTGTTATAGGCTGTGAGTCGTTTAATCAGTTTATGAGGACAATCTCCAATTAAAAATTATCATCTACGGTCCGACTTTACTCACTGCTGACATAGGTAGTAGTAGGTACTAGTAACCTCTCTCTGCTTTAAAACCTCTTTGCTTGTGTCAATTCCTATGTCATGCATGTTTAATACTTACCAAAAAAAAAAACTCGTGCAATACAAAAAGCAGCATTGGTGGCTCAGTGGTAACGTCCGCGACTTACGAGTTGTAGGTCGTACTTCCGAACCCAGACAGGCGATTTAATTTATGTAAATTATTTATTTAATCACCACTGCTCTCAAAACGTTGAAGGAAAACATCGTGAGGAAACCGGCATGCCCTAGAACCAAAAATTTGTAGACATTATGTGACATCTACCAACCCGCACTGGGTTCACTGTTAAGCCAATTTACTATCAACCTAAATTGTCTGTATATTCAAATCACAACTGTCTTTGACAGTTGTAGATATGGCATGCCCATAATACGCAAATTGACGTAGGTTGCTCAATTATTAATTTCCCTGACTGTACACCTGACCCAGACCTGTGTTAAGTTCCACCATCTACAAGCTATAAGATGCGCCTAAAGAGATAACCATACACTTAAAAAGGTGACCTAATTGCCTATAGAGAATTTTTCTGACTATTAACAGAATAGGCGAGCGTGCGACCATCCCACGGAGGTATTATCAATTGCTACAGAAGCACAAACGATTGCAGAATAACGTAAACTCATTATTTCAATTGTCCGTAGTCCTTAGTAGCAGAAAGTTCAAGGTACAGCTGTTAGATTACTTGTGTTGCTTTTCATAAGATAACATCACGCCTGTATCCTCCCAAATATTAGGCAGAGGTATATGTCGATAAAAACTACGCTATGTCCTTCTTCGGGATGCAATCTATCTCTCTGCCAAATTTTATCGAAATCCGTTCAGTAGTTTAGGCGTGAAAAGGTAACATACAGACAGACAGACAGACCGACAGACAGACAGAGTTACTTTCGAATTTATAATATTAGTATGGATAATGCTACACCCACATTTCACTAGTCAGTTTAAGTACCGTGTACATGGTACTTAAACTTATTTAGGGGCGAGCTTATTGCCGTCAATCGGGTACGAATCCAACTTCCGGGGAATCGAACCCAGAATCTCATACTGAGCAGTACCGTACCGTACAATATATAGGATACTTTCTATCCCGATGTTCCCACGGGATCGAGACTAATGCGGGTGAAACCGCGGGGCGCAGCTGCTATTTTTATGAATTCAGGACACTGAAGGAACAACACACAATAGAAGTTTTATTGTTATTACGTCTGGGGTCGTTTAGTGTTTACCATGGACATGGTACAAAACATGAAAACTGGTCATGGGAAAAAAACCTGCTGTTCACTACCTTTTGTCGAAACAAAATCTAAAGAATGGCAGACTTTTTTTTTCGCGGTTTCAGGATTTTCCTATTGTAAATGTTGTTTTTAGGGTTCCGTACCTTAAAAGGAAAAACGGAACCCTTACAAGATCACTTCGTTGTCCGTCTGTTAAGACTCTCTTTCTCAGGAATGCGTGGAGTTATCAAGTTGAAATAATATCAAATACTCAAGGCTGGAATCCCTTGAAGCAGTGAAAAAATAAAACGTCTAAGTTAACGCAATCAAAAGATACGGGTGTTTATGTTCCGTTTATGCCGCATATTTTGACACTCGCAAGGGAATCAAAACCTAGAGGATACTTCCCGTTGACCTCCAATCATGAAATTTGGCAAGAAACAATGTCATGTAAGTAGTACAAGTAAAGGAAAAATCCGAAAACACGGGAAAAAACGTGATAAACTATTTACATACCTACAAGGTGCGGAACCAGTTTTTTTTATTAACGAGGAATACAATGAATGGACCCCTTAATTGATTTTAAGTTATTAGTATTAAACTTTGTATAGCGGTCATCAAAGACTGTGGTTATATTCTCTTTGGCGGTCACATACAAACCGTCGGCATAAATTGTGCGGTCAGACACAAGTTGAAACATATTGAAATTAGCCTCTTATTAGTTACTGTAAGGTCAATTAGTTTCTTTAATGTCAAAGTGAGGATGAGAGAACTTACATTATTTCTGACATTTCATTTTTTTTTTTTAAGTTTATTTGTGGTTCAAGTCATAAGCGATTGGAACCTTACCTAATATTATGTCTTACTATTTTGTGAGCCTTATTTAAATAATATGAACTATTGAATAACCTAATTCAATCGTTTTTGTAGGTACAGAGACTAGCACATCAAGCTTCTACAATCAGTCAAATTTCTTTAATAGATTTTCTAATTTATCACTAAAGCTTAAGGTTCAAAATTGATTGGGAAAATTTGACAGTTTCGGGTAGCTTGATGTGCTGGCGTCTGTACTTTCTTTTTACAATAAATTCTTAAAATACATAGTTTCGAATCAAATAAAGAACAAAGCAATATTGAAAACTATATGTTTATAATATTGACTGATTATTTTTCAACGCAGGGTAATTTACACTGTTAATGTCTGTATATACACAGCAATGTAAAAATATGATTTATTATCTTCAAGTTTATACACTAAAAAAAATGTAAACGTTACGTACGGCAAAAAACAATAAAATAATTTTTTAGATTATAATCAATGAAAGAAGATCGACATAGTAATGATGAATAAGCGAAAAACTAATAGAAATTGTTGACAAGCTTATGAACGGTAAGTGAAAGGAGAAAAAAAAAAGTTGGTTTACATGTCGATGCATCTGTAAGTTGCATTTATTTATCATCGTTAGCTACTGTTTTTGTGTGCCTATCAAATAATTTATTATTTGTGGGCGGGATTAATTAAATTATTTTACGTGTTGACGTACTTAACCGTATTCACTTTAATTAAATTGAGTACCTACCTATAAGATTTGTTTCAACCACTGATTGCCGACTGTTAAAGATTTAATCGACAAGATAGATCAAAGTTAACTTTATGAAGATAATTATTAACTTGAAGCTATTGATAAGTTACGGTGTTGGGAAAGATTTGAAAGATAAACAAAAAAATATGAGCTACTTTTTTTGTTTTTTTTTTCTAGTCTAAGTTGAAGTTAAAGTTTTTAAATTTTAATTGCAAAAAATATCAATAAAGTATCAAAAATTTCAATTAGGTAAGTATAAAAACTAAATTTCGTTAAAATGAATTGGTAAAAATTAACGCTACATTAGGTATTTATGATAATATCTTTAAACAAAGTTAACCACTTTGCAAGCATTTTTACAATTATTTTTTTTGAAACGCCAATCTTTTGTAACTATCACCACACACCAACGTACACTAACACTTATTTTGCACTCACATTGCACAATGTGGGTTAAGTTTCATAGAATCGGTGCGATTAACTTTTCTTTTTACATCGTTTGATATTTGCACCCACAGACTACTTGCACCGTCATACAATAGTCAGGCGCGAGCCGTCAAGTAGTCGGTCATGTTCATTGGCAGTAGCGAATATTTGAAGTTGCAGTCTATATTAAAAAACGTCGATGACTTTTATACCATGCGTAAGAAAACAGCTTCACTGATGTGCCGGATTCGGGGGAGCACCAACGGAATCCTAAAGGATGATCTCTGAGAGGCCAGACTGCAGTGCTGGGGAGATTCATCCAGCTTCATGTGACGAGATGACACTTACTAGTACTATGATATTTATATTTTGACATGATTTTTTTGATATAAATTATATTTTGACATGATTTTTTTGACATGAGTGACTTTATTATTTGTATATTATGAATGATGTTTTGTTTTGATAACGTAGTTTTAAGATATTTGTTACCAACAAGTATGGACATATTATTAGTCTGAAATAAATGGATTTTTAATAAAAAGAAGATTTGTACATCGTTTTCAAATCAGCGATCTGCAATAGTTGTTTTTGTTTGTTCATTAATAAGTACAATTATAAAATACCAAACACGAACTTCTAGTGTTTTATGTATTTTTATTTTAGGAATTAAAAAGTGGTTAAATATCGTAAAGTTTAGTGAACATTGCGTGAAAAGAGGTTCAAATGGCTCCAGACTAGTGGCAATCGTTTTTAAAGCGTTTCGTATTTCTTCGAAGATTATCAACAGAATTGACAGGCCCTCAGGTATCAAGTGACACTTGACCAAGGCCAGGGCCTGTCAATTCTGTTACGCAGACCACCAAATAGGCAAAACATCTCGAAAAAAAACGCAATCGCCTACCAATTTGCGTGCTCAATTACATGCAAATATCCACCTCTGCAATACAGCCAAACTAACGCTATCAGAATATTTATCACCTAAACAGTTATTTTTTCTCCAAGTCGCATATTGAATACGAATTTATTGCAACATGACCTTCAGCTGTTCAGGGCCGGTCGTTTTTAGAAACGTCCGATGCATATTACGCGCGGGCGGCTTCTCTGTTGTGCTGTAACATGGTCACTAATGAATTTGTAATGATTTCACTGTGACCTTAGTGCCGTTAGATTTAGAACTTTAGATGTACTAGATTTTTACTGACGTGGGGTAAATGGTAATGTTAAATGTGGGTATGAGGGCCGAAGCCTGCCGGGTCAGCGGGATTGTCTGAAAGGGTTACCGCTGGTCCGGAACATAAAGGGCTAAGGAAGGAACACGGGTGGGTTTTAGTCAGTAAGAGTCTGACACTCTCTCCCGCTCCGGAGGTCTGTTGAGCCGGATGCTTCTGTCAGTTTAGACGATAAAGCCGTGAGTGTAGATTTTTACAAGAATCGGGGCCAATAGGTGGTAGTTAGTATAACTTGTTCGGCTAGTAGGTTGCCTAGATACCAGGGATGTGTTATTTTTTAAGTGTCAGAGTGCGAGAGAATATTTGACAGGAAAATTGGAGGTATTTTTGCAACGGATCAAAAAACTCTTCATAGTTAGTACGCGTCCCCAGTCAACAGAATTGAATAATGTACAGATAATCAAAGGACCAAGGGACGCCAGCAAGAATATGAGCATCAACCTCCTTCAGATTATACAATTTACTTCATCTCATCTGCCTGCCTTTTCCCAACTACGTTGGGGTCGGCTTCCAGTCTAACTGGATGCAGCTGAATACCAATATTTTACATGGAGTGACTGCCTATCTGACCTCCACAACCCAGTTACTGTATAATAGGATACCCCTTGATAAGACTGGTTGTCAGACTTTCGGGCTTCTGATTACCCGTAACGATTGTCAAAGATCCACGAATGACAGCCGGGACCCGGAGGGGTCTCGGTATGTAAAGATGGTCACCTATCCACAGACCAACCGCGTCAAGCGTAGCTTAACCTGATCGATTGACCTGTGCGGCTGTAATTATTTAGCCACGGGCCCCTCATATTATACAAATTATACAATTTACTTGGCTGTTATGATTTTAGCACTAATCATTAGGTCATTCGTCTCTACTTAAGATTCCTACGTATTTTTTTCAACACCAAAATATCTTTCATCTCTAAATCTAATGGCATACCTACACAAACTGTGCCATTTGATTATAATACAGGTGTTAATTGAGAAATAAAAAAAGAATTTTTCAAAGGGAAGCCGGTAGGAATCGAGTTGTAGGGAACCTTCGCCACTGATGTCTGCAAAAAAAAAACATTTATTTAGCACAGACCAAAAGGTACACACTTTAATATATTATGTCAGATAAAAAAATAAAAAACAAGTAAAATGAAATAGAAAAATCAGGTATTTATGTAGATTGAAAAATAGATTTCGTAGAATGTATTTCAGTAGATGGGCGAAAATCCCTTTATTTAGTATGGGATTAGGAGAGGATTTTTTTCCATCCATAATGAACCAAACTTTGGTCCTATGGCGTACAAGGTCCATCAATTTTAATATCCCGGAACAAGTGATGGGATCATTACCCTGATTGACTCGAACTGATCACCGAGCATTCAATTAGCCTCCTTTTCAATACGGCAAAAATAGCTGCAATAATAATATAAGTTAATAATTCAATAGATACTATTAAAATAAAGTGCATAATAAAGGTCGTATTAACACACTTTTTAATACATGTATAAAACTAGCTTCTGCTCGCGACTTCGTCCGCGTGAAATTTCTTGTTTTATCTATCTACTGTCTATATCTACCACATAGTATAATAATATTATATATACTAATAGTAAAACTGAAGAGTTTGTTTTTTTAGGGTTCCGTACCCAAAGGGTAAAAACGGGACCCTATTACTAAGACTCCACTGTCCGTCTGTCTGTCACCAGGCTGTATCTCATGAACCGTGGTAGCTAGACAGTTGAAATTTTCATAGATGATGTATTTCTGTTGCCGCTATGATGACAAATACTAAAAACTTTTTACAAAAAAAAAACAACTGACTTCCAAAAAAAACACTACAAAGTGAAAAATAACTTTGATTTCGGAAGTCGGTGTCGTTGGTTCTGTATTTTCGTTTTTTAACACCGGCTTTCGAAATTAAAGTTATTTTTCACTTTGTAGAAGTCGGTCGTTTTTTTTTTTGTAAAAACAGTTTTTATTTTTCACCTTTTAGTTGTACCTACCTACCCCAAAAAAACTCATATAATTATCACTACTTGCTATATGAATATCAGTGACAGAAAGCTATTGAACACATCTGCTTACCCCTTTAAAAGGTACAGGCGTGATGTTATGTTGTGTGATTGCGTAAACAATGCATATACAGGAAGATTTTTTTATCACCATCCAAATTTTTACGGGGTGTTCTAACCATGAATAAGAACAGCTTTCACTATGGCACCAACTCTGAAATCACGAAAAAAAAATCAGCTGTTTCACACATTTTGTTCAAGTAGGTATTGAACTTTTGTATTAAACAGCAGATTTTTTTTTCCTGATTTCAGAGTTGGTCCAGGGTAGAACACTCTGTAAAAATTTGGATGGTGATAAAAAAATCTTCCTGTATATGCTATAGCAGCAATCGCGGTTGATTTGCTGGCATTTATTGAAGAGTTCCGTTGTCCGTCTCCGAAACTCATAATCAGATCTTTACGAAATTTAAATGGGGCCATTTCGGAATAAAGTTCTTTCGAACAAAAAAATAATTTGTAAATCCGTCTAGTTATGCCTGATCATACATAAAAAAAAAAAAAAAAATAGAAACATCCGAATTCGAATTTCCGAGAACCTCCTCCGTTTTAGAAGTCGGTTCAAAAACAGAATAAAATAAATCGTGCTTTTTTTGGCCGTTTTTGCCTTGTGGTTTTGTTTAAACGCGCTTATCTCTGAAGGCCAATTCTCGTAATTTAAAACGATCAAAATCTAGTCGCAGTCTTATCTCGGCGACAAACAAATGTCAAAAACTTGTCAAATTGTTGGGAAATTAGACGTATTTTTGACAGGTTGAGACAGATCAGACTGTGAACGTTCTTAAAACTATGAGAATTGTCACTCTGGTTATTGGTAATCCAATTCTAGAGGAAGGTTATATAACACTACGCTAAGACCCGTAGCCAAACAAAAAGAAAGAACGCTAGTCAGTGGAGCGGAAGGGAATGTCAGACTCTTAACTGACTAAAACCCACCCGTGTTCCTTCCTAAGCTCTTAATGTTCCGGGTAACCCTTTCGGATAATCCCGCTGACTGGTTCTTGCAGAGATTAGAATAGAAAAGAAATAGAACATATTTATTATCCAGGTAATAAGTAGGTGGATTACAGCAAGTTAAGACGACATGAGTAGCTTAAAATATTACCTATAGCTAAGTTACAATAAGAGTATTAACTAGTGAGCCCCAAACTAGACAGTTAGTCTGTATCTTGGGGCTCGGAGTACGAATTCCAGAGTGGAGACTAGAGAGGTGATTTCAGGTATGGTATGGTATGGTGCGTGTGTATGTGTGATATTTGTGTGGTGTGTGTATATGTGAGATGTGTGAGTGGTATGTGTGTGTGTGTGTTTGTTCCATTGTGCTTCCTTTAATTTGGTGTCAGGTGAGGGTCTTTATATTAATTGTTCCGAGTCATCATAGCCAGTGTTATGCAAAATTTCCTTTACAATTTTTTTGCAGCCAAATGAGGTAGTATTTTTAATTTCGCAGAGTTTGCAGACTTTATTGTACGTATTAATGAGAGAGTAGGCCGGGGAGCGTCTTGCTAGCAATGAGGTGCTGTCAGGTGTTGAGATTCTGTAATTTCTTTTGCTTATGATAGATGCGTAGTCGGGTCTCCTTTTAATATTTTTGTGCGTTTTTGTACAGGCAGAAAGAATGAAAAGCTGACGGACTCTGAGGACTCTCGTTTCGCGGTAGAGTAGATCAGTAGAGAATCGGTAGGGCTTCTTAAAAGTTACTTTAAGGAGCGCCCTCTGTGCTCTTTCAGCTTCGATTAAGTAGGTCTTTCCAGCGCTAGGATTAGCGCGTTCAAACAAACTCTTGAGCTTTATCATATCAGTACAGATAATGTCGTAAGAAACAAATTAGTTAGAATTAATTTTAACGATAATGTCATAGCTTACTGCTTCTATTACAATAGAGTTGGGTAACAGTAGTAATCTGTTACGAAATTATTTATAGTTTTTTTAGAGAACCATATAAATGGTGTTCAGTAGATGATTTTATAAAGATCGTTACAGCATCAATCAGACAACTAGTGGGTACTGTGGGTAGGAACCTCCATTGTGGGGAGGTGTTGTATACTTAGCGTCAAAACAGGGTTGTGGATTTAAACGGTTTTCGCTTCTCAAAAACTTTAGTTAGATCAGTAAAGTTCATCCTCCGCCTTTCTTTAACACCATCATCATATTCAACCACTGGACATAGGCTCTCCAATTGCATGCCATTCAGCTTAATTCTTGGCAACTCTCATCCAGCTGCTACCAGCCACCCTGCAGAGACCGTCGCTCCACCTAGTCTGAGGGCCTCCTTCCATACGTTTGCCGATTCGCGGTCTCTACTTAAGAACACGTCTACCCCAACGGTCATCGGTTCTACGGCTAATAAGGCTACAGCTAACATGGCCACTTCAGCTTGCTCTTTAACACCATTAGGTACATATTACTTAATTTAAAGAATAGACAAAGCTGTACTTTTTTTTTAAACGGTGCCCCACACTAGGAATTTCTCCTGTATTGTGGGTGCGTTTACAAACATTTAAACTCACATACACAAACAGCCAGACCCGGAACAACTACTTGTAGGACATACAAATAACGTGCGGGAATCGAACCCGCGACACGCAGCGCAGCAGTCAATCGCTTAACCACTGCACCAATCGTGCCGTCAACTTGTCGGTAGTTTATAACTGCAATCCTTAGATTGTCTCCCTGAAAAAGCAGCATTCTTTTACCACCACCGATGACCTCTCGGTCGGGCCAAAATCAAAATATTTTATTTCACATAAACCTACATGGGCACTTATGCAACGTCAGAAGCTAGGTGCACGGTTCCAATTGGTCGTTTCGGAGAAGAGCCGGCAAGAAACTCCACGGTTACTCTTTTAAAAATAATTGGCTTTACAACGTATTTAAATGACAGTGTTAATAGATATGAGACGACAGTGTAGACCAAGGACGAGTACCAGATACTTAATAAAATGGAAAATGGTCTACAAATCTAGTATCCAAGGCCAACAGCGTTCTCACATTCACAATATAGAATAAACTATCAAAAAGATAAATAAAATATAAAAACATATTAAAACCAAATGATATGATGGCCATTTCCATATTCACTAAATGTAATGGTAAGTAAACTTAAAACAATGCGAGTTGATACCCCTGCCAACAACTAAGGCAATCACATATCGGGTGCAAGTATGCAACAAGTAATGACAGGTCGAGCATCCCATATCGTAACATAACGCCTCTAAATGTTCTTGTAACTAAATATCAGCGCTAGCGCATTTCCGCGATGACCTCACACACATTACACGTCGTTCTCAATGGCTACTGCGCGGGTCAGTTGATGTGAGGGGTTAAGTGACGTTGTCATAATCGACGAGATGGGTTACCTTTTGATTGAAGCTTCGCAACTGGACCTTCGTAGCTTAGAGGGCTAAGCTTCGTAGGACCAGTGAAATTGTATTAGGTATTTTTTTTGTGTGTTGAGAGTAAAGTAAGGTATTCTATTTGATTTCTTATGACCAAAGCATAGTTTAATTTCCTTTTGAAAGATCTTTAGTAATTATTTACTCTCTCTGTTATACTATTTATATCTATTAGTTTATTTCCTCAAAACGGCACGGGAGTGCATGCTTCGAAGACACAAAATTGATGACGTCTGTGCGCCATCTTCGACGGAGACACCATGGCTTGACTTGCTCAACTCGGTGCCACTCCTAAATTTTCCTACAGCTGGTGTAGATCGTGATGCTAGGGCTGCAGCATTCACCGCAACAGCCACCGCTATATGTCAAGCTCCATATCATTTGGGCGACTTTTTTTATTAAGATAATGCGTCAGGTAAACAGAAAAATCGTCCTGACATTTAGAAGGCTGGCATGGCAAGATAAAGATTATCAAAGTTTACTTTATTAGAAGTAGGTACCTGCGACCAAGGTTTGGATTGCCAATGACACTTGCCGACATACCGAGTCTCAGAAACCAGCATAGTTTATTTATTCACGCTTATTTATTAGTTTATTTCCATAAAACGGCACGGGAATGGTTAGACTGTTGTCTGTAAAAGATCTCTTTTAGCGATTAGACCACCCAGCCCATTGCGACCCAAAATTCAAAATACCCTAAAATTTATATATTATATACTTTTATATCTGTAATCTTTATCTATAGATCTATATATTATATAAAATTCAAAGTCCTGACTGACTGATAGGTATATCAACGCACAGCCTAAACCGCTGGTCCTGGGGACATGAAATTTGGAGGGTGTGTTCTTTGTGAAGAGTAGGTATCCACTAGGAAAAGGTTTTTCGAAATTCCACCCCTAAGAGTGTGAATAGCGGGAGGGTGAAATTTCACGCGGACTTAGTCGCGGGTAGAAGCTAGTGGTGTACATAATATTTATTAATAATACTTCAAGCACATAAATGTACAGAGGCGGACTTAATGCCATAGGCATTTTCTACCAGTCAACCTTTGGGTAATGCAGAGACAAACAGTGGTAGGTGCAATCAAGAACATTGAGGAATAAATATTTTAAATATAAGATACGCATAAACCTATTAAAACTATGAATATAATATATACCTAATTACATATAAATATAAGCACAAATAAATATACATAAATTTATGAATATAAAAAGAAATAAGACAAAAAATGAGAAAATATTACCGTACGTATAATAAAGAGTATTATCTCAATCTGTCTATTTTGAAGACACAATTAAAGGAGGCGTTGGTGCGCCATTAGTGAAGGGACAGGAATGTACAGTTATGATGCCATTACCACTACTACTATTTACCAAACTACTAGTATTTACCAAATTTTCACAAAGACCTGTGAAGTGGCATCACCAAACCGCAAAATGCACTTGCATTGTCGATGTCGTAAAGTTTTTTTAAAAAGGCATTCTTCTAACACTTATTGCAAACACATTTTAACTGTCACTTTTATGTATATTTTGCAAACGTTTTGAAATTATTCTTCAAGTACGAATCGATACTTACCGCAATACTTTCAATGTTATGGAAAAAATATTGATGTGTTAAATTATCGACTTATTGTAACATTGTAATGTAAGTAAGAAGGCGTTTTGTGTACGGCCTTTACATTAACTTTAATAAGCGTCGTCATATCTTGACCCAAGTATCATTTGGTAATGGTATGATCTTCTTTTGGGTCGCGTACTTCATTGGTCGTCTTCAGTGGTCGTGTCCCTGAAAGGCCTTCATGGCTCCATGTGTGATGTTCTTCCACTGCATTCGGTTTTGAAGGTGGTCGTAACAGAGAGTCCAGTAAGCTGTTACTTGACTTACTTGGTCTGACTAACGGTTAGGTGATCGGACGTGAGGAATGGTATGATGTTTGTTCCGTAGTAGCCCGTCATCACAATATAGTACGATTCTGTTGTTCTTTATTCTAAATAATTATAGTAATGGTAAAAATATTACGAGTTAATGGTTATAATAACCATATTACTGCTAAACTAATAAAGTTATCTTAACCGCTATATTTTCCTTTAAAGTTCATGAAACGCACTATCATCGTGAATTTTTCCAGATTTTTCAAGCTAGCAGTTTAGCTTTTAGAGGGGGGGGGGGGACGCCCTACTGGAACAACAAATTGCACTTTAAAGTTTAATATTTTGTAAATGGAGCATTAAGTCCAAAAATAATTTTAGCAACTGCCTACTCATTCTAGAAGACCTATTTAACGATACCCCACACGATGGGGTAGACGACCAAAAAAATATTCATCCCACTTCACACGTAGGGGCGCTACCCAAAAAAAAATTTTTCCAAAATTTTATTTTACCACTTTGTCGGCGTAATTGATATACACACTCCTACAAAATTACAGCTTTCTAGTACCAACGGTCTCTTAGCAAAACCTCGGACAGACAGACAGACGGACATGACGAAACTATAAGGGTTCCTTGTCAGAACTACGGAACCCTAAAAACTAACATAGTTTGCCTTTGCCTTCAGAGATGAATAGTCATTCAAGACCAAATTTGAATGAAGCAAAACCAACTTTGAAAGACTTGGTCCTTTTGGAAGTAGGTAACTAGGTAAGGAGGTTGTCTGCCCGACGATTGCGAATATTTCAGGATCAAAGATCACAGTGCTGCATAATTAGAAACAGGTTACTACAAGCCCTACTCGATAACCAGTCGATGAAGGCGAAAGGATATTGTTAGGTACCGTTCCAGAACTATAGTGTAGGACCAAAATTATCACTGATCAACGTTTTTAGCGCACAAACGATTAGTCGATCAACAAATCATTTTACAGTGTGGCGATTTGAACATTAATTTAGACCCCATCTTCTATATTACGTATTTTAAACCTGTACAATTAAATAATTAATATCAACTAGCTGCACTCCGCGGTTTTACCCGCATAAATTTCAATCCCGTGGGAATATCGGGATAACAAGCCTATAATTATGTTAATTCGGGGTGTCAGCTACCTCCATACCAAATTTTATCAAAATTAGTCCAGCCGTTTGAGCGTGAAGAAGTAACAAACATATAAACACACACACTCGCAAACTTTCGCCTTTATAATATTAGTGTGATTAAATACGAAAAAAAGGTCCCACGGCTAAATAATCACCTGATGATAACATCAGGTGATTATTTGGTAACAATACCATAAAGTGTGTTTAATTGTTGATATTGATACCAACGCCCCGCTCGTGTCTAGTGCCTTATCATCGAGGGTAGTTAATTTCGTGTCAATTGTTTCGCAATTTATTTTGTGGGAAAATTCAGTTTTGTATTTTTTCTAAAATTGTTTATTTTATTATTTTTTAACAGACAGCTAACAACTTCATAGACATATTTAATTTTGTGACACTTTTTTTCGCTTTCTTTATGCCCGGCAGCGGAATATCCCAGACACAGCAGACATAATAAAAACCATGTAGATTTCTACCTACCTAATACATAAATATGTAAATAAATTAAGTAAGTAAATATGTGAATAAATTAATTAATAGTTATTTAAATGTTCACGCCTATTAAAATGACCATATTTTGGTTTCATTTCAATCTAATTTATCCATAATGTCTATAGAAACTTGTGTGCTTGCTTATTTCTTTTCTAAAATAGTCACCAACATCAGCAGAATACTAAGAAACAGGGAGACGACTCTCTAAATCCGTCAACGAAGATACGGATTCGTCCGGAAGTAATTGATCTGACAGAACAAGTGTCAAATTCAATTTTTTGGATGGGACCACTTTTTCTTTCTTTCTTTTTTCACGATCATACGTGAGCCTATCCCATGGCTAAATAATAACAGCCGCACAAGTCGATCGGTCAGGTTAAGCAACACTTGCCGCGGTTGGTCTGTGGATGGGTGACCATCTTTACATAACCTGACGCCTCCGTGCCTCGGAAAGCACGTTCAGCCGTTGATCCCGGCTGTCATTCATGAATCTTTGACAGTCGTTACGGGTCAGAAGCCCGAAAGTCAGACAACCAGTCTTAGCAAGGGGTATCGTATTACCCAGTAACTGGGTTGTGTCAGATAGGCAGTCGCTCCATGTAAAATACTGGTATTCAGCTGCATCCAGTTAGACTGAAAGCCGACCCCAACATAGTTGGGAAAAGGCTAGGCAGATGATGAGGTGAATTTATCCGAATGAAAAATGTCTCGTTCTAAGCGAAAGCCAACCAGCTCCTTTGCACAAACCTGTGAACATTCATTTTTTACATAATACCTAGTAACATTCGTATTAATGTGAGATTTTAATTGTTTTCGTTTCAACACGTTGATGCGAGCTCTGTTACAAGAGTTGGTGATATGGTCAATTACCGATGTTCAGCGTCTTAGATAAGTATATGGAATGTTAACTGTTACTGTGTCGGGTAGGGACTCTTGGATAAATAATAAGAGCCGCACGGGTCGTTCGAAGGTTAAGCTATGCTCTCCGAGGTCGGTCCGTGGATGGGTGACCATCTATTACATATCCGTGCCTCGGAAAACACGTTACGCTGTTGGTCTCGGTTGCCATATGAGCATATTTGACAGTCGTTACGGGTATAAAGCCGAAAGTCTGACCACCAGTCTTACTGATGGGTATCGTATTACCCAGTAACTGGGTTGTGGAGGTCCGATAAGCAGATTAAAAAACTTATAAACAAAAGCAAAGTCAAATCGTTTATTTCAAATAGGCACAATAAAGGCACTTTTGAACGTCAAAAATTACAGCTAAGTAAATAGAATTGATTCTAGTCGCCCATTCCAAAAGGTAGTTTCCATATGGAGAAGAATGGGCAAGAAACTCCACCGTTACTCTTTTAAAATGTTTTACAAGGTCTTGTATACATAATATAATTATTTTTATATGTGAAGACGATACACCTAGAATAAAATTAGTCTACCACCAAAGGTGAAACGAATTAAAAATGAACCAATGACAGGTAAATCAATTATGTGATAGATACATGGTGCTCACATATTTACAAATATTGTAAAAGTTGATGATTTTCCTAGAATTCCAACAAGTGTGTGAGTTACTGTAGTTACAGATTGTAAAAATCAATGTCATAAAAATTTAAAAAATATGAATTAAATTAAGAATCAGTTTGATTTGATCTAGACTCCAGATTGTTCTATGGAGCAGGACCAGCATGTTTCCAAGCATTCTTATCTTGGATATAATCCTCTAATTTGTAATAACCTTGTTTACAAAGTGTACTTTTATTACAAGTTTTATCTTTCATTTAATTGCAATATGTCACAAGGTATTTTGTTGTAGCATTTAACACAGTACCCCATAAAAGATGTATGTATGTACTTTAGATAATCTGAAAAAAGGTTGATCTAATTTATCTTTATTTCTAGTATTAAAATTATGTCTATCACTTATTTTACTAAAATGATGTTTATTTTTTCTTACATACATAATATTTTCATAAATGAATTGGCAAGGTACCGTCATGATATTAACCTTTTTAAATAGTTCCCTAAGAGATTTGCGGCGACGTAGATTGTAAATGGCTCTGACAGCTCTCTTTTGTAAAATAAAAATGGATTCAATGTCAGCAGCCCGACCCCATAGTAAAATGCCATATGACATAATACGGTGGAAGTAACTAAAATAGACCAAACGCTCGGTTTTTACATCTGGTAACTGTCTTATCTTTCAAATAGCATAAGCGGCCGAGCTTAGCCACCCCGCAATAGATGTTATATGAGGTCCCCATTGTAATTTCTCGTCTAGCGTGATTCCTAGGAAAACTGTCTGATTAATAAATTCTAGTTCTTGGCCATTCAATATGATTTCACATTCGCTACCTCTAACATTCGGTAATTTAAATCAAATTTAATTTGTTTTTTTTTTCATTAAGTACCTACTAAATTATTTACCGTAAACCAATCTTGGACCTGAAGAATAGAGTTATTCACGTCGTCAAGATTTTGTGACCGTCGGTCTATTTTAAAGATCAATGATGTGTCATCTGCAAATAACACCATCTTCGGTTAAATTTGAAGTAATTAGGGTAAATCATTAATGTAAACTAAAAAGAGGAATGGGCCCAATATCGAACCTTGAGGAACATCCATTGTCCTTTCAGATCCTAATCGAATCTGGTATTCAGCTGCATCAGGTTACACTTAAAACATTGAAAAGGCTAGGCAAGTGCTTGTGCCCGGTTGATGGCAATAGGCTCGCCTATTGCCATCAACCGGGCACAAATACTGAGTTCGAGCTGCTACTGAGAAATTCCAGATAGAAAATCCAAAAAAAAAAAATCCCCGATCTGGGAATCAAACCCAGGACCTTATGCTCCGCAGTAGCACTTATGACGACTAGTCCAATGAGGAAGTTTAGTGGTTATACGCATGACCACTTGTGATGTTATTATAATTGTAAAAAAACTAACAAACACTAAAAAAATAAAAATCGTCACTTTATTTTTCTAACAGCTGTTTGATTGGTTGATGACAGTCAATATCGCAATATAGCTTGTTAAGTAAACGTTTAAATTGCCCTTGTAACTGATTCACCTTGGATCGCTCTCAAAACTGAGGTACTTACGTGGGAAGATTAGAACGTTACACGTGCTCTGTTTCTATCTATTTAGCATAGAAACTGTAGTAATTCAAACGGTGAAGGAAAACATTGTGAGGAAACCGGCATGTCCTAGAACCAAAACTTCAAACACATCCGTCAACCCGCACTGGACCCACGTATTGGATTATGGCCCACTCCCTGTTACCTACAGAGAAGAGGCCAGTGTCCCAGCAGTGGGAAAATTACTTATAGGCTGATTATGCTTATGCTTAAGTATATGGAAACTAGTCTACTATAAGAAGAAAAAAACAGTGGCACTCCGGGAGTGCCGACAGAAGTGAAAACAAAACACAAACAGAATACTTTGCCATCACTCACTGACATTATCGGATTTAAAACCGAGTACATCTCGAGGACAGCCAAACACATTCGAATGTAGCGCGGTGTCGGTAACAGTGTCGCGAGTTCAAAGGTTTTTTCCCCATCTAAAAAAATGCCCAACGCGCTAAAGAAGTGTTCACTTCAAAAAACAAGAAAATATTACTTACAACGGAGGGAGGGAGAAACAATAGTTTGAAAGAAAGTAAGTAGATATAAAAAATCAAACGATAGCTTCTCAAACTATCTCCGCTTAACTACGCCTACGATAAGGTCAAAACTCAATACCATTCCTAGTATAAAGTTGGTATTACCATAAATTAATATAATTAAAATGATAATTTTTTCTCCAAATCCAATGTGACGGTCACCCGTAGAGATGGACATTTGTTATAAGCGGAAGCGAGCGCGGGAAGTTTCGGAAAAACTCTTACACTCTCTCTCTCTCTCTTACTCTTTCTCTCTCTTTTCTTACTGACTATCATTTATAAGCACTGCCAACTTTTTTTTTTGCGAATGGGCACTTGCAGGGCTATCCTGTGGATACGGTAATAAATCAAGGCCGTCAGCCAGGGCATAAAACTTATAAGCTAAGCGACTACATGCTAAGCACTATGCTAAGCACTGTCAACTCAACCAAGGAGGTAATATAAGGGCGAATTTCACCAATGAAAATGATTATCTCATTGCGATTAGCTCATTTAGACCGCAATCAAGAGCTGTCAGTGTCAATATTCTACAACAATGATGACACTGACAGCTATTGAATTCGGTTTAGTTGTGCTTATCGCGTTAGTTTCATTGTTGAAATTAGCTCTTATTAGGTTAACTAAAGCCTGTGGGTTAATTGCGTAACACACTAGGACTAGCAATGGCTTTCATTTGGACAGTACAACAACATTCATTGCGTTATTTACGTTGTTGAGTACACACATTTTTCGAACTTTCGAAGCAATGGATTAGCAATATCTTTCAAAAAGATTCTGATTGATAGTGTGTTACGCAATTAGGGTGCTGACTGGATAACGGTATAATTTTAATAGGTTAACGAGAAATAAACAAAACCATATATACTGTAAAATTGTACAAGAACAGCACGATTTTAATTGCTTGACATGTAACATCGAAAAGCACGTTAAGCAGTTGGTCCCGGCAATCATTCGTAGATTTTTGACGGTCGTTAGGGTAGTCAGTAGACCTAAAGCCAGTCTTGCCAGGGGGTAGGTTGTTACCCAATAACTGGGTTGTGGAGCTCAGATAGGCAGTCGCTCCATGTAAAATACTGGTATCCAGCTGCATCCGGTAAGACTGGAAGCCCACCGCAAAATTGTGCCAATGGTTAGGCAGACTTATTGATGTAAACAACAACATAATTATGTAGTTGAAAACGACCTCGCCCTTATAAACCTCCTCAATTAATCTTGACTCCTCCTCTCAGGATCCTTGATCTTGTTGCACATTTTACCTCATTTAACTTAAGCATTTAAGTACAAAACAAGCTTATTTAATCATTATGCGTCATCTAAACAGCCTTAATGGACTCACACGGCATTACTGATATAGTCATGTTATAGTAAAAATGGAACGCAACCTTAAGTTTAGGTTTTTGCCGCTAGAGGTGCTACTCTCTGTCAACACTTTCTTGCTCCGCTATTTTTTTTCTCGTTACTCTATCACTGCTGGGCAAAGTTCTCCTCCATATTTTTCCACTTTTCTTTGTTCAAAAAGTCCAAATCGTCACGCCAGCGTTTCTTAGGCTTGCATCGGTGACGACGCCGGTACTGACTTTGGCCTATCTGAAGTCCCACTTCGCCTCGCAGGCTTATCGCCAACATCGGCGATACCTGTCTTGGAGCGTATTGTGGTGTTGCAAATTTGGTCAGTGAGTTTAGTTTTTAAAAGATGCTAACTGTACGCTACATCGCTCTTTTCAAAAAAAAAATCAACACATATTTCTCAACATATACTAAAATACTCCACAAAAATACTTATTGCATTGATAACTGGGTTTTTTTTTTTAGTATTATGCTAAGTGAAGGTATGGCCGTGTAAGTGCAGTTTCTAAAATTCGTAGTAAATGTAGATGCTACTCCCGCTCTGAACGAATTCTAAATGCCTAGATACACTTCTTTGACCAAAGTCAACTCGAATAAAATATGCAGTTTATAATATCACTTATTTTTATTACGTAACTGAACTTAATTAAAGTAGTAGGAATACCTAAGTATAAATTTAAAAATGTGCAGGCATTTACACCATTCTCCCGACCGGGCCCTTATCTAAATTTATTTTGGATCGACGCAGCATGTCTTTACTTTACCTTTTTCATATATTCATATATATCAGTCGACTTCTCAGACCTTTCCTGGTACTGAGGTCATATTTTTGTACCTACTTCTACTTTTTTATGTTAGCCTATACTGTCCCACTGCTGAGCAAAGGCCTCTCCCAAATCCTTCCAAGCATTCTTTCGCAGACCGGGCCACCTCTATCAGCCATCCCTTGGTTATTAAGAAGAATATCCACTGTAGCTACTTGATGTATCTTCAGACTTGACATTAAAAGTCGGGAACTGATGGCTTTGTCGACTGCTCCTTATCATCTTTACCAATTTTAGTACTCCCATTTGGAAATCCAGAGTTTCATTGTCGTCAAAATTGTCTATTAACAGTAAGATATACAAGGTCCTGATTTGCTACAGGGTTCATGTAAACCATATTCGCATCGGCCATATGGACCTCTTGTGCTTCTTCATTTTCCTGGTTTTCTGATTGAACATGTTCGATGAA
The DNA here is from genome assembly GCA_948474745.1 of Oligia latruncula. Classification (NCBI taxonomy): domain Eukaryota; kingdom Metazoa; phylum Arthropoda; class Insecta; order Lepidoptera; family Noctuidae; genus Oligia; species Oligia latruncula. Next base: position 1,410,716 of record OX419699.1, read on the forward strand.
GGCAAGGGGTTCGTTGCTTTCTGCCTCATTAGGTGGCATTATTTTCTGCAGAAATTTTAATTTCTTACTGTATAGATAAGGCTTTGTTATCTTGGAGCCTGACCTCTTTTGATTTTGGATCTTTCTGTAAGATCGATAATAATTGTCTCTTATGTGAGTCCACCTCTGCATGATAATCTTCACTGTAAATAGCTTGGATAAATTAATAATCTTAAAATTAAGTCAACTAGGAAAATGCCACAAATTCCCCATAATATATTAAGTATATAATATTGGGGAACTGGATAGAACTGGTGAATGATATAAATATTTTTGTTGGTTTTTTCTATAAGATCATCACCATCTCTGCCTAGCCTTTTCCCAACTATGTTGGGGTCGGCTTCAAGTTTAAACGGATGCACAGAATACCTACCAGTATTTTACATGGAGCGACTGCCTATCGGAACTCCACAACCCGTATTTATTCTAAGATAAACAGTTGTATAAATCGGTTCTCAAGGTATGTGATGCAGAAGGTTGAGGAAAATATCTTGACAACAGTTTTGAGTATGAATGTGGATGAATATATGAATAGGGAAAGACCAAAGAAACGACGTTTTTATATCAATCAATGTTTATGTTCTTCTGTTGCATGGCAAAACGCGCGTATTTTTTGTTATGTATTTTTGTGGTATACAATAAAGTATATTTATAAATAAAAATAACAGTGGCACTCCAGGAGTGCCGACAGAAGTGAAAACTTGAAAAAGCTTAGTAATTTTATGAATATGTTTGAAGGTCATTCTTTCCAAAGAAAATGTACTGCGCGTTGATGTCTTTATAATGGACAAAACTTAAAACAGAGGTGTCGGTTACGGTAAAAATGCCTAACGCGCCTAAAGAAGTTTTCATTTCAATAAATAAAATTAATATTACGTACGAAAACATATTTCTCATTTAATTTTAGGTAAAGCTTTTGTAAAATAATAACATAGGTACCGTTAGTTTGTCTTGTTATCTCTTTCCATGCTTTGTAATCTGGATTTAAAGCCATCATTATTTGTCTCCAAGCCTCTTGAGTTGCAGCGCGATTCTTATAATATTCCATAGTTTTGTCCCACAAAACGGGTTTCTTTTCTATCAAAGAAATGAGTAACCCGTTGTCTATGTAAGATGCGTCGGCCATTTTGTTATAAACCATATTTTCGGAGTGTACTCCTTCCAGCAGATGTTTCAACACTGAATGCCTAGTCTCAATCAAAAAGTACTCTGTGCCTAGTCTTGCCTAAATAAACGAGGAGCTTTCTGCCGTGGGAAATTATATCACCATCTCTTTCACACGGCGTGATGTTGCACGTTTTTTATCGAATGGCGACCGAACACGTTACGTGAGGTCGTTCACACGTCATTGTATTATAATATAACATTGATAACAAACACAGTAGTTATTGTTATAGTAAAGTTTGTAACGGAAACAGCACCCTAATTGCGTAAAGCAATAATAAATAATCTTCTTCTTAGAGTGTCGATGCCAATCTAAATGGACTCAGCCCAGAATTCAGCTACTTGTTTGGCGCCATCACCAACGTCCACTAGTTCCTGTAACGTGCAACTGACAGGACACGATATTAAGTGTCCCATCGTTTGTGGATCAGCACCACATTTACACTCCAAGGCGGAGTCGTCTATGAATCTCCACCTGAACAGGTTTTCCTTTAATAAATAATAACAATAATTAATCAACAATCTGAATCATTTTGAAGGATATTGCTAATTCATTGCTATTCAAAAAATTTGTCTGCTCAACAACGTAAATTACGCAATGGATGTTGACGAATTGTCAAAATGAAAGCCATTGCTACTGTTAGTGTGTTACGCAATTACTTACTTTTTTGTATTTTTAAATACTTTTATAAAAATACTTTTTTTGTATTTTTTATCCACAAAAATGTTAACCCTTGAAGCGTCAAGTGTACACCAAGTGTACATAAGAGAAAGTGCTCGAAACGTCAACAACTATTGTCATTGTCATTGTGAAAACAATGACTTCACTGCGTCCATTCAACTACTCCGACGCGTGGGGTGTGTCGATAGGTAGGCGGGCAAACGTGTGAGAGGTTTGTCGCTTTTGAGCAAGAAGTAGGTACTAAACTAACTAAACACAAAACACACACACACACACACACCCCCCCACACACTAAATATCCTAACATGAGCGTTAACTCATATCAAAACATAATTGTGAGATACCTAATCAGTAAAACAACGTAAGTAATAAAGTACAAAACCGGTAATGTTATGACGGCGTGGGTCAAGCAGCCAGTCGATGCTAATAATTACTACTGGAATGTATTTTAAACGTTCTGCTAATAGGACAAACTGCTCATAGGACGATTTGCTAATAGGACATTTTTTGCTAAAGTGTCATTAATAATAATTGGTTGTTTTGGTAGGGTATTCCTCGAAACCATAGAAAAGAAAGGCACCAAATTTGAAAAGTAACAAATGAAACGTCTAACGATATCATTTATAACGGAATTCATGCTCTTCTCATGTTTCATCGTTGATGCATTTCGAGGAATAAAATTATAATATTTTTATTAATATTTCTTTTTGTTTTGTTTTTTTCAAGGATGAATTACTTTTGGTGCGTTTCAAAGTTGATGCGTTTCAAGGAATACCCCGTTTTGGTTTAGGACTTTTCGATACGAAGGGTTTTTAATCGCCCACGTTGGTCTAGTGGTTGCAAGCGTTACTGTTACGCATGAGGTCCTGAGTTTAATTCCCGGGTCGGGAAAAGTGTTATTGGGTTTTCCACTCTGGAATTTTTCAGTAGCAGCTGGATTTGAGTCCGGTTGATGGTAATAGGCTCACCCCCTGCCATATGGGCCTTAAACATAACTGGCGAAATGTGGGTGTAGGGCTAGCACATCAAGCTACCCGAAACTGTTAAATTTTCCCAATCAATCTTGAACTTTATGCTTTAGCAATAAAGTTGAAAATCTATGTCAGATTATAGTAGCTTGATGTGCTGGCGTCTGTACTATAATTTCACAATGATGAAGTTTCAAAGATAATCAAAGTATTGTTTGTGTTTATAGTTATAACTCCTGTCTGTTACTTGCGATGGTATTTTGTTGGTACATCATTTATTAGAGTTGGTTATAGATAACCATTCGCTCGTTTCCCGTAATAGTTTTGTATTTTGGTACTATCAGTTTTGATTGGGCTGCCATTCATGTTGATATACTAATGGGTGAATTTAATTTGCAGATCTTTGATAATAAACGGTTCTATTCATAACCACTTTCGTGTTCTTGTGTATTGGCAAGATTTTACAATAATATTATAAAAAACCGCTTACGTCATGCGTCATCACCGTTATTGAGCAGTTTTTAATTTTATTTGGTAGGTAAGTAATAGGTATTATTTGTAATAAGTTATCGGAGTTGTTGGTTGTATAACTTGAACTTGTAGGTTGATTAACCTCAATCTCCATCTGTCAAAAGTACCCCTAATATTCCTACCTATTTGACAAGGTTTTGACATTGATTGTCGCTGAGACGATACTGCGATCGTTTTTAATTGCAACCTTCTTGTCACACACGCTTGCTCTTGCAATATGGCCTGACCCTTACCAGCACAAGGCTGCGACCACAGAGGCGCTGAGCATTCCGCTCACTTTTCAACTTCTAACGTAAATATTTTGATGATTACAATATGCATAGAGGTTAAAGTTTTAAATAACTGTTAAGTATAGTAATTTGAGGTGTTATATTGAGCGTGATGTTGGGTAATGAGCATCTGTTGAATGTGGGTGGCATATTTTTTGAGAGACTCTTAGCAATGCATGTTCATCCATTTGCAGCAAAGTTGAGAGTGTTAGCTGTTATTTGACTTATATTTATCTATCTAATATAACTAGCCTGTACAGTCCCACTGCTGGGTAAAGGCTTCCCTCCATTGACTTATAATATAATTATTTGTTTCCACACAAGTCTGTTTTTTGCAAGTGAATATAATAAAAATAAAATCCTGCGAATAGTTACACTGGCTGGATATTTTCAGTCCTTTCTAGACATATTTTTGAGAAGCACTACACCTTCTCCTAAATACCAAGACCTTGTGTCAAAGGGAATACCTGTGAAGTGTGAAATCTTCCGTTAACTTTAAGGGCAGAGCCTTCCGTATCACATATAGCCATTTTATTTAGCACTAGCTGCGCCCCGCGGTTTCACCCGCATGAGTCTCGATCCCATGGGAATATCGGGATAAAAAATATCCTATGTGTTAATCCAGGGTGTCAGCTACTTTCTTACCAAATTTTATCAAAATTGGTCTAGCCGTTTCTGCGTGAAGAAGTAACAAACATAGAAACACACTACAAACTTTCGTCTTTTCAGGACGAAGTTAAACAGAGCCTCGGCAGGGCACGAGTCGAGGGTCAGTTTGTTGTCATTGATTCCCTGAATGTCAGAAAGTTATGTTATTGAATAGTAGTTAGTTTGCATGTATAAATAAATCCTCTTCCTTCAAATTTTTTTTTCCTGTGCCCAACAGAGTCCATGACTGTTACAACATTATGTTTACTTACCACATAAGCATATACTTTGTGGAATGCAATATTTAAATGATTGAGTATTGAGTAAAATATAAATAAACGTATGGCTTGTTAATATCATATGCTAAGCCCATCTTCCTGCAACTGAGAAACGGTACATAACGACCTAATGGATATTACTTATGTAATACTCTCTCACCTATGTACTCTTGATCAACTTTGAACCCTATATATGTCATTACACGTAAATACGTAATGTACACTTGGTAGAGTTCACAGCTTTACTTAGGCGTTCGTAACTATTAGGATTTTGGTGAATTAAGTCTACATACTATAAGTTTCACAAGAAATTGTGTATTTTTCTTTTTTTTTTATTTGGTCTAGTTGTCGCAAGTCATACTGCTAAGCATAAGGTCTTGGGTTCGACTCCCAGGTCGGGCCAAGATTTGTTGGGTTTTTCTATCAGTTTCTCACTAGCAACCCGGAGTCTGGATTTGTGCCTGGTTGATGACAATTGGCAATAGGCTCGCTCCCTGTTACATAGGACTTAAAACACGACTGACACACCTCTACCTAACTCTTTGGGGGTTACAGGCGTGATGTTATTTGTAATTGTCCTTTTATTTGAACAAGGAAGTTTTACTTTTTGCTGTGAACAAGATAGATACGCCATACCAAATCGGGTAAATCACTTAATCTGCGTTCGCAATTTAGTTGCCAAACATGTAAACAAATGTGAGTTTTTGGAAAAACCACTTTTATTCCTACACAATAAAGTTCAGTTTATGCTACAACTTCTTCTTGTTTTTATAACTTTTTCAATAGTGCTAGTTTGTTAGTTTTATTTTTTGAAATCGACTTAATTACCACTACAATAATGTTGGTATTTGTTTAACTTGAAATAACATCAAATGGAAACATAGACCTAACATACTTTTATTACCTATACCTGGTTGCGTTTCTATTACTCGGTTCGACATTTCTGTTTCTCGGTTAACCCATAATTAATTAAATATCAGATAATTATGTTAATTATGTATTTTCCATTATTTGGTCATCGCCCTTGATTTAATTGGAATGTTCATATAGATTTTTTTTTACATTAATATGGTAATATATTATGTTTTTAAAATCAATGCCAAAATAAAGTAACAAATATGTTGAGTAATTCAATAATTATAATAACTTTAAGTAACGTTACAGAATTGAGAATGGAGGTTAGGTACTATTTATTGGTCAAGGTTTTGAACTTTTGCGTCATACCTACATCTTAATTGGGACCTAACGCATCTTATTATTTTGGCTAATAAAATTAATTAATAGCTTGCGATGGATTATAGTTTATCATATGGCAAATACGTAATGCAATGGAAATTCTAGTTAAATACGGTAGTCAAAAAATTGTATATTGCTTATATACCTACTTTACTAGTAGAATTATTGTATATCTACCTAGTTATGTGCAAGAGCAAAACACACATTTAATTTAAATTTAAACTATACTTTATTAAAACGTTACTTCTATAAAAATAAATGAAATTGAAGAGGCTGTTTGTAATGTTACAATAACAGCCTTTTACTAAATGCATACGGAATTATGAAGGTATACATATAACGAAAAACCATTTTTAAATTTTTTGGCTGTCTGACTCTCTGTTTGTTTCGGCTAATCTCCGAAACGGCTTTACCGATTTCGATGAAATTTGGAATGGGGGTACTTTGAATCCTGGGGAAGGCCATATTGGCTACTTTTTATCTACATACCATGCAGGTGAATTCACGGGCGGAAGCGACTTGCGAATTTTTTAGATTATCATATTATTAATTAGTAGATTGTAATATAATTATTTACAATTACACAAATACCAGTCAGCCTTACCAAGGAGTATCGTGTGTGTGCGACCATTTACTTGTCACAGCAATGCCACAGACACACCAGAGCAGCATTACGTCCATGCCAGAGTGCCTACCATAGATTATAGTGCCTACTACCTCTGACACTGCAAGGCATAGACAAGTAATGAGGTTACGCCTGGCGCAGATTGAAAAATGATTTTTTTTTTTTTGCTAATATTTTACATATTTATTTATATTTGTAACTGCCCGTGACATCACAGCGGGCCAGCGCTGCGACATTTATGTTTTAAATGTCGCAGCGTCATACTGAGATAGAAGCCTTTTGGCCTCGTATAGGACTTTGTTTCATTTTCCTTTTGTTACTTTTTTTTTATATAACTTGGATTTTTATTTTACTGTGTTTAGTTTAGTTTGTGATCTTCCTGTACGAGTCGCAATAAATACTTTTTCTTTCTTTCTATCGTGATAGTAACTGGTTTGTGGAGGTCAGATAGGCAGTCGCACCATGCACAATACTGGGGCCCAATTCTGTAACTTTAAGTTAAGCAACACGCCATTGACACTATCGACACACTACAGACATTATTTCGCCACTGTTGCAAATTTGGCATTCTGCAAAAACTTCAATAGCGTTTCAGTGGTGTCTCAGTAGTGTGTCGATAGTATGTCGATAGTGTGGCAGTAGTTTTCAGTGTTGCTGACAAAAATCTACCATGCGACCACTTTTTGAAATCCTATTTTTATCAATGAAATCTTTATATTAGGGGTGTTTTAATAATATAAAAACGTTTTATTAGGTATCAAAAACATCAATTTCACTAAAAACATGCGTTTATTGTTAAAAAATAAGATTTTTATCACGACAATTTTTAGTCTTTGCCTTTCTGAAAAAGAAAACCAACAACTATCACAAAACTTGCAGCGGCTGTTTTCAATTTTGTTTTAAAATATATTTTCATATAAGTTCCTTGATTATCATCTAAAACAACGACGATAAAGTAAGTGAAAAAGTCCCAATTGTGGTTGGGAGAATAATTCAGAAACGTGATGAATTTATAATGATACTTGCTTCGCCCGCGTGGTATGTCGATAAAAACTATCCTATGTCCTTCCCCGGGATGCAATCTATCGTATACGTATTGGTCATCATCTGCCTAGCCTTTTCCCAACTATGTTGGGGTGGGCTTCCAGTCTAACCGCATGCAGCTGAATACCAGTATTTTACATGGAGCGACTGCCTATCTGACCACAACCCAGTTACTGGGTAATACGCTACCCCTGGGTAAGACTGGTTGTCAGACTTTAGGGCTTCTGACTACCCGTAACGACTGTCAAAGATCCACGAATGACAACCGGGAACGAGGGCTTAACGTGCTTTCCGAGGCACGGAGGGGTCACGATATGTAAAGATGATCAATGACGTATTGGTGCCTTACAATATTTTGACCAGCATGTTCACGTAATATTACCGCATGTCTTGGGTTCAAGTTCCGGGTCGAGTGTGTTCTCACTGACTGTCAGGTCTTAGGTCAGCATAGGCACACTAAGTAGGTAGGTACCTACATACGTTTATTGGTGTATTTTATTTGTTGCATCATCTTATGATAGGTTTTCCTGAAGGCATATCTCTGTTCAACCCGGTTAGAGATATGAGCATGTGGTGTTATGTATGAGTGAAGTAGGTAGCATTTGGGTAGTTAAACCGCGAAATTCAAATTTTCTTACGTTTTTTGCAATTTGCAGGTCAGTGTCAGGTTGTATCTTGATGAAAATATGATTCGCGACAGTAACAGGTACATATTTAGAGAATTATAATCATTAGAATCATTAATACATCTATCTAAGTTAGATTTCTACCATTAACACTTTCCCATAAGAGATTGGTGGTTGGTGGTAGAAATCTAACTTAGAAAGATATATTAATGATACTATCTCACGGTTTAATTACATTTATGGCGTTAATATTCCGCACACGCATAAATCCATAATTTCATATGCTAAGCTGTTTACCAATATATCAATCAGCGTTGAAGTCTATCATTCGACATGCTTAGAAATTATTGACTTTGACTAGAGTTCTATTTTTATTTATTTTTTAAATTTATTAAGAACTAGCGAATTGGTATTCAGCTGCATCCGGTTAGATTGGAAGCTACAAAGTTGGGAAAAGGCTAGGCAGATGATGATTAGAACTAGCGAACTTACTTCGCACAGTTTTTAGGATTTGACAAAACGAGATATCTCGATGATTTCTTTATTATACGTAATTTTAATATTAATGGACTATAGTCCATTTAAAATATAAAAAAATTGGTAATTAAATTTTATTTATACTTAGGTACTTAATTAAATTTATAAATTTTTAAATATAAATTAATTTTTTTTTATTCTAAATTCTCTAAAATGATGATGGTGAAAATCACGTCAAAACCCGTTGGGTAGTTTAGAAGAACTACGCGGTCACCAAAAGTCCGCGTTTTACCCGACTGCGCGACGCACATGTGTTTATCAGCCTATTTATTATATATGTTGTATGTTTGTTTCTTTGTGGCGCTGCCCTAGAGACCAAACTAGTGGGCCGATTTTAATGATTCTTACCCTTGGTAAGAAATAGTACCTATGTTATAATAGTAGTAGGCCGCGTTCTGTACCTGCCAGACCACATGGGGAAAAGGCGTGAATTTATGTATGTATTCAAAGCCTACTTTTGCCTATAAGAAACCTACTTTGAGAATAGGAGTTTTGTCCTAAACATTATAATGACTTCAATCACCGCCAGTCTCTGTATGCACTGTGACCGGGTCATCACTGACGGTTATCAACTCCATCAAGCCATCGCCCCAGGCCTAAAAGAAACTCTTCTTAGTTTCACGTCTACAATGCTCAAATTAGTTTGACCTGCGGCATATACTGTGATAATGTTTGTATCATCAGGCTGTCTCTAAATATGCGGAGGACTGCGCAAGAGCACTTTCTCAAGACACTAGCTTCTGCCCACGACTTCGTTCGCGTGATATTTCTTGTTACCTCGACTCACCGCATCGCGTTGTATCGCCCACGTTATTACTCCGTTTTCGCTTACCACTCTTTCTGACTTTTTTCTTTTTGCTCGACTTCTAAAGGTAGCATGATGATCAAATGCAAAAATAGTTTTTCAAAATCCGACTGGTGGTTCCAAAAAATAGCGAATTTAAACAAAAAACAAACTCTTCAGCTTTATTATAAGTTTCACCGGCGTAGGTTTCGGTGCCGTGGGAATATCGGGACAAAAAGTATCCTGTGTTAATCCAGGAAATAGTCTATCTATGTGCCAATTCTCATCCAAATCTGTTCAACGGTTTACACGTGATTGAGTAACAAACATCCAAACATCTTCACAAACTTTCACATTTATAATATTAGAAGGATTAGATAAAATTCTCACTGTAAAGGTGAAGTAAGCTTTAAGTGAGTAAGTATCGTCAGGTGGGATGACAACTTAAATCTTAGTTCACCTAAGTTTTCAAGGTGAGTTTTTTGGAATACTTATTGTTTTTCTTTTCTTTTTGGAAGCTAGTTTGCTGGCATCATTGAGTTCGTTACCAATTAGTTCTTGTTGCGATACAAATCATCATCATCATGATTTCAGCCGAATGTCGTTCACCGCTGGAAACAGGCCTCTTCCAAGCACCGCCGCTTCGACCGGTTCTGTGCTTCCCGCATCCAACGGATTCCTGCGGCCTTGACCAGGTTATCGGTGCACTGCCCTCATATGTTCTACAGCAATCAGACTTATCAGAGAAAATTCCTTTACCAGCAATTTCAGAAATTGCTGGTAAACGAATTTTCTCTGCATTGCAGATGTGTGAAGCTTGTCTGCAACCAAAAACTAAAAAGAAGTTCATAGTTAAAAAAGTTTTATTAAATGCTACACAAAATGAATTTGCAAAATGTAAAATCCATACTAGTCCATACTAATATTATAAATGCGAAAGTGTGTCTGTCTGTCTGTTACCTCTTCACGCTTAAACCGTTGAATCGATATAGATGTTTGATGAAAGATCATAGAATGTATCCTATGTCCTTCGATATCCGTGTCCGGGACTCAAACTATCTCTATACCAAATTTCATCTAAATCAGTTCAGCGGTTTAAGCGTGAAAAGGTAACAGACAGACAGACACACTTTCGCATTTATAATATTAGTATAGATTACTAGATACGTAAATATTTTGACAGACAGGAGTTCGTAACATTATAATCGCTTATCATAAAAAGCTGAAAAAATCTCAAATGAATGATTTTAATTACAACATTTAAATCGTGATAGTTCCCTATCAGACTTTCTATCACGACTTTATTAATAGTTTGTAATATAAATACATTAAAAAACTGTTTAATTATAAAAACAAAGTTCGCCAATTTGTTATTAATTAAAACTTATCCATGCGCCATACTGTGTTGTGAAATACGATTGAACCTTTTTATATCGTACGATACGGGTGCGATACGACTGAATATTACGATCACGGTTATTAAAACCATTAATTGTATAAGTACGTAAACTTTTAATTTTCCACCTAATCAATTTGACCCAAAATTCAGCCAATTCCGCTCACTGACGCAGGCAGAAGGTGACTAACAGATGGTACTTGTTCTCCATGGAGTGAAAAGGCTATAGAACTATTTAAGTAGATCGCGACGAAGGGTTAAAACCGTCTATTCAAAATTTTATGTTACGATGACTTACTAAAACCTAGAAACCTGCGCAGTACTTACATAGATTTGAATTCTATTCTGTAAAAATGTCACCGTGAAAACTTAGGAGAAGTGAGCACGAAGTAAGCTGTCAATGGTGTCAATCCCTAGAATCAGGGGGTCTAAAAAGGCCACTTTGGAGAATCATAAAAGGATAACATTATGAATCGTAATATGGCGAAGACAGACCGTGTTTTTATTTTTTATAAAGAGATTGGATTTAGATCGGATTGATTGGTATTTTAGCACAGACAAAAAAAAAAACTGAAAAATGCTTCACCAATGGGATTTGATACGATTAACTTAACGGTTAACTGTCCATTATGTTATCCTTTTATGATTCTGCCAAAGTGGCCTTTTTAGGCCCCCAGGTGGAATGACAGCTCACTTCAAGCTCACTTTACCTAAATTTTTTCACAGTGAGATATTTACAGAATACACCGGCTGTTTTCAGAAAGCTAATAAACTCACTGAAAGTGTCCCAGTTTATTTCCCTAATAAATGAAACCTCGAATTTTTCATCTCGAATAGTTCATCTCTTTTAAATGTAAGAAATTAGGTAATTACAATTTATTTAATTTTATATTTTTTTAAGCTCTCATTTAGCCAAGTCTTAAGCGCTAACATTAAAATCAGGTACTTACAGCTATGTCATTTGGATTCTAAAGGATTTATTTATAAACAATGATTAAGGTTTAATGACGTTTAAACGTCAAAAATGTACGGTTACATAGTAGCTAATCGCTACTTAACTTTAAGCTACGTTTATGAATAATTTGTCTTATAAGACTCTCATAACTTCATCTTGAAAATCGTGCAATTTAAAAGTCTTGTAGAAATGTTAATAGATGCTGTACTGTGCGTGATTACCGTTTAAATCACAAGTGAACACGTCTTCGGGCCTATCGAGTATTCTGGTGTGTTCCAAGTGAGTAACTTGTGGAGATTTAACATAACGCACTACTGTCTAGAACATTATGTATCTTTTTTAAAGAGATTCTTAGGAGAACTAGAAGAATTGTCAAACTGAAGTGGCAGGGGACAGGGCCGAAAGGATTTCGAATGGCGACCGCGTAGCGTTGGAAGGAGTCCCACAAACTGGACCGATTACTTTGTGAAAACCGCAGGAATCCTCTTGATGCGAGAAGCTCAGGACCGATCCATGTGGCGACGCTTGGGGGAGACCTATGTCCAGCAGTGGGCGTCTATCAGCTAAAATAATTATGATAAAATAGATTGTAACTTGATTCCTGTGCATTGCAAGAAATCATTAGCTACCGCCCGCTCATCGCTTATAATTTGCGCGCTCGTGAGAAGTAAAGATTGTGATATATGATGCGGCCTTCTACTGGAATACCTTTCATTTTTACATTATAAGTAAAAGGCTATAAAAGCAAATGTAAACTTGGAAACGATTTGCATTCGGACGCGGTTCGCGCAGGTGAAAATTTTTGACAAGTTATATACCTAATTTTGTTTTTATTTCAGAAATTAGCATATAGTTGAATATTTAGTTGGAAAGAAAGCACACTCTAGCATTAGATCTATGTAAATTATTTTTTTATAGATTTTCTGTGTTAGTTTCTGTGGCTACATTTTTAGTACTTTCTGTTGAGTTAATTTAACAATTTGGAGGTGACAGGTGACCTACCGACCTACCGACTATTTTTTGTCTCCGAGAATTTGAAACTAGAAATGTACATAGTAGTGCCATGTCAAGCTTTCTAAAATAGGAGTGGAGCACATAGACCGGTCACGTCATGAGGATAGCTGGCAGCATCCTCCTGTGCGCTAACAGGACATCAGCCGATCTATTCTGTTAAGATATCATAGTGAGAACTAAGGTAAAATGAGCTGTCAATGTGTCAATCGTTAACATCAGGTGGAATGACAAGTCACTTCGAATTCACTTCATCTAAATTCCTTTCACGGTGTTTTACTAAACCACCTGTAATTATAATCAGGATCACCTAAGAGTCATGATTATGACCATAATTAAGGATTGCAAAAATCTGTAAATACATGTTTAATCTTTGCGACTAGACCATAATCTTGACATAAACCACGAACTTCGAAAGATGTAATCTATGGCGGGATCTCAATAAACCCCTGACAATTTTATCGAACCATCTGAGAGCATTCCACCTGGGCACGCGTTACTGTGGCCGACATGGAATGATATCTATTCGACTTCGAACCCGGAACCAAAGACAATCTCCAAAGATGGGAATTCGGAAACACGGACGGGTCAGGTCTCAAGTGCGTATGCGACACCTCCCCAAAGAAAATGGCCCCCCTTACATCCTGGCATGCATCTGCGTCACTCGTGCACTTGATGATAATAAGACTGCGTCAGTGAGCGGAGTTCACGCAGCTGAATTTTGGGCCAATTATGTTTGGATTTTTTGCCATCGATATGATAAGAAGAAAAACACGAACTTACCTCAATCAACACAATCATTATTATCAATCCAAAATTTAAACATTTCAAATGTTACAGATGTAGGTACAGACGCCAGCACATCAAGCTACCCGAATGTGTAAAATTTTCCCAATCAACTTTGAACCTTATGCTTTAGCGATAAAGTTGAAAATATATTAAAGAAATTTGACAAATTGTAGTAGCTTGATGTGCTTGCGTCTGTACATATACCGCACTGAAAGTACTTTTAGGTATCTGCTTCCATCTTCCTCAGTCAGGTAAAAAATAAATTCATGTTCTGGTAATCAACATTTAACCAATTTAAATAATTCACGTGCAAAAGGTTATTTTTTGAACTGTTGAGAGCCATTACGCTATGTCGAAAGGGGGTCAAGCTAGTTCGAAGTAATTTTAGCAATTTTGAACATTGAAAGCGTATCTGGTGAATTGCTTGAATTCATGTTTTGGGACACAATGAAATTAGTTTTTTTTGTTCATGAGTAGGTAAGTATGGCATCATAAATCATTGTTGCTTTTTGTCAGATAGGCAGTCGCTCCATGTAAAATTCTGGTATTTAGCTGCATTCCCGTTAGACTGGAATCTGACTCTAACATAGGCTAGGCAGATTGAATTATCTTTTTATAGTGAATACAATATGAAGAATATCATAATGATCCAGATAGAACTCCCATAAATATTTTAATACCTCCTTTAAGTTCTCGGCACCTAAGTTCTGTGCCTCTAAGAATGATTTATTGCCTGGGTTAGACGACAATGTTGCCATCCGAGGTACAACTTGGATGAGGTTGGCACAAGAACGTGGGGATTACGAGGATTGCGCACAAGTTCCCATGATCCCCGCTCCAAGTGTGGGAAGGGAACACCGGGGGGTTTTTAGTCAGTAAAAGTCTATCAGATCCCTTCGCCCGCCTCAGTGCGAGGGACATCCATGAGGATTTTCTACCCTGGAAAAAAATAGCAATGTGGGGATTGGCACAAGCAAAGAGAGGTCTATACCCAGGAGTGGGTAAAGTCGGGTTGTGGATGAGGATGGTGAATAAATCTTCTTTAAGAGAAGTTTAAAGAAAAGGTAGCTTCTGTGAAGTTATAGTACTTAAATATACCTACCTACTCAGTTTTATCACACGCAAACAAATCAGAAGGTCTGTTCTGTAAAAATTTCACCATTATAACTTAGGTGTGAGTTTGAAGTGGGTTGTCATTCCACCCGATGCTACGGATTGACACTAGGTATTGCCAGCTTACTGTAGGTACCTACCTAAGTTTTCACGATGAGATTTTGGCAGAATAGCTCTATTCTGCAAAAATCGCGCCCGCCAGAATGCAGAGTAAGTATTTAATTCACATCGTGACTTTTTACCTGTGCAGATTGGAAAATATTGAACTCACAAAAGAAAACTTTCTCACACCAACCTCTCCTCATAAGCTGCATACAAATAAAGTCTTATAAACAGGTAATTTGTTGTGTTGATGTCAAATAGTCATTCACACATCAGGGTGCTGAAGACCAGCATAATTTGGCCGTTCATAGAAGCGCTGCTTGCAAAAACAAATGAACACGATGTGTCAGATTTAGAACATTTGAAAGTAGTTCTATATGTCAGTGCGTGTCAATGCAGACTGGGCATTCTGTAGTAGCTCCATTAAGTGCCACAGCAAACGAAACGGTGCGTGGTTGACATTCAAAGTAGGTGTCTTTCAATTTCTAAAACTACAAGCATTTTGACGAATCTTGTATTTGACCTTATAGTCAGTAGTTAGGTATATGAAAAGTTTTTTCAATGTTTAAAAAGAAAATCTGAAATTCAAGTTCATTAATTCGCCAGACACACACATCGATAAAAGTTAATTTTTCTACGGAAATATCAATGACAGTTTTGGAAATCTATAAAAAAATTAACTATAAAAATCTATAAATTAATTAGAAGTTGCGTAGCGTCAGGTTCGGGAACTCTTTAGATACAACTCAACTAAAACAGAATTACTTTTATCAAAAAGCCAACGTCACGCGGTATTCCCAGGCGGTCACCCATCCAAGTACTAACTGCGCCCGATGTTGCTTAACTTCGGTGATCGGAACGAGAACCGGTGTTTTCAACATAGTATGGACGTTGGCGATAGTGCAACTGAAATTACTCTTCACTATCAATGCTGTTGGCAACTTGCCATCTACGATTTATTTCTGTATCTTAAATTGAGTATTCATTGAAGTATCGGAACCCATGCCTACTATTATAATAACAACTAGTTGTGTCCATGACTTCGTCAAGAAACGTCATCCAGGCTCCGAAGTGGCTGTTGCACCTACGAAGTAAATATAGGTAATACAGATGAAGTAAACTATGCAATTACCATGACTATGACATGATTCTTGAGTAGTGGATAGTGTCCACGACTTACCACAATAAGAAGAAGATAAGGAGGAAGTTGAAATAGAATCATTTGTCTTGGTATGTGATAAGAAGGATGAAATGTGAAAACAAGTTATGAATAATTATAAATGTTGATGGATGGAGAGGTAGAGGAAGACCAAAGAAAATATGGATATGAGAGCCGGGTGGCAATGGAAGAAAAAAAATAGTGCAGCGCTGACCCCAAGTAACATGGCACAAAGGCAGGAAGATGATGACTAAAAGCAAAATAAAGCCCACAAGTGACAGACATATTAATGTCGCCTATATTGTTCGATAATGATCCACCCAATCTTTTGGACCGAGCTATAAAGCGCTTGCATAACTTCCAAACAACAGAATTTAGAGATATTTTTGCGCAGAAAAAGTAAGATGACGTAATAAATTTCTAGATTTGAATCTGTTGAAAGTTATGTTTTCTAATAGTTTTCGAGGGCTTTTGTTGAGATGGACAAAAGATACACATTGTAGATTATCTTGCGGATTCATCAAATGTTAGAGCTGATACAATCTGGTTACGTTCGTAACTATGTAGTGCAGTGCTGAAATCTGGGAATCTGGGTTATCATCCACTTCCTCAGGTTTTGTGTATATCACAGTTTGATAGACTTTTTTTTTCCGATTTTAAAGGCGACTAAGGGCGTGCATCACATTCGGCAAAAGTGGGGTAAAATTCTCGAATGGCGAACTAATGGAGGACATTTAAATCCTGAAATCATGGAGCCTGTGCACAGCAGTGGACGGAAATAATGATGGTGATGTTGATGATATAGTAAGTACTACTCGTTATTTGCTATTAACGGTAGGAAATACAAGCTTGCAAAGCTGCTCTCAAAATGGTGAAGGAAAACATCGTGAGAAAACCGGCTTGTCCTAGAACGAAAAAAAAAATCGAAGTCTTGTGACATCTACCAACCCGAATTGGGCCCGCGTGGTGGATTACGGCCCACTCCCTCTCACTGAGATGAGGCCTGTGTCCCAGCAGTGGGAACATTATAGGCTGATTACGAAGCTTGCAGCTTGCTTGGGGGAGGCCTATGTCCAGCAGTGGACGTCTTTCGGCTGAAATGATGATGATGATGATGAAGCTTGCAAATGGAGTAATTAACAATAAGTTACTATAGTGTTGTTCAGAGGTATTAAAAAATACAAGTAATCCAACCCCAATGTTATTGGGAAAAGGCTTAACAGATCATGATTATAATTCTGTTCAGAGTTCTAGATAGTACCTATTTATTATTCAGATCGTTTACTTTTTATTTACTTTGAAAGCAATCGTTGTGTAGGAATGTGAGCTCTACTTTAATGTCATTATGTGAACATAAGACGCTTCCACCAATTGTAATTGTGCCAAATACAAGCGACAGTACTAGACCACGGTTGTTTGATATCGTCACACAGTTTACATTACGTGTTGTAACTAAGTCAGTCGCATCATTTGTTACTGTTACGTTATCTGAAACTAACGTGTATGCAAAGTCTAATTCAAGCTGTTTTCAACGTTTTTTTATAACTCTTTATCTCACGACAGTCTTCTTACAACTGCTGAATAGGCCCTCGTATACACCACCTCTTGTGATTTTTATTAGGGAAACCTTTGAGTAATAGGTGTAATGATGTGCAAATTATGCAGACATTAATCTGTGTATTGCTGTGACGATGATAGTGCTGTTACTCAAACCAATTTGCCTAACCTTTTCCCAACTAAGTTGCGGTTGGATTCCAGTCTAACCGGATGCAGCTGAATACCAGTATTTTACATTGAGCTACTGCCTATCTGCCCTCCACAACCCAGTTACTGGGTAACACGATACCACGCGGTAAGACTGGTTGTCAGATTTTTGGGCTTCTGACTAACCGTAACGACCGTCAAAGATCTACGAATGACAGTGCTATCCGTCAAATACTATTAATAGATATTTAGAGATATTTTGAAGCTGACCCATTTGATACAAATCCTATTATTTACACCCACCACAACTCAAACTGGGCAGACTCGTTGAAGCCCACTTCACCTTACAGGGAGAAGTCCTTATTCCCAGCAGTGGGAACATACGAGTCTGACCCCTGAACCCCCCTCCACCCCCCTCCTCGATACCCTGCTAGTTCGTCTTCTGTTTTAATCTCTGTCTTATCCACATTATCTAGGCATATCTAGGTTTACTCTTTTTGACAGGTAAGTACAGTCAATAGAAAATAAAAGTTTCATGATTTATGCGTGTTTGCGTGTTTGAGTGTTGTGTGTTGCGGTGCGGGTCAATTGATATCTCTTAAGATTAAAAATACTGCGAATCTTTATCCAAAACTCTGATCATTTGTATACAATCAAGTATATCATTAGTAGCGCGATGAATATTCAGCTCCTCACATTCCGTAATGTTGTGCGGTGTCGATAAGTTGCGCCTGCGCGGTACTGATGCCATAACCTTTGCCTCTTACTTTCCAATGACCTGCGTAGATCGGTAGGGATGGGCGTCGTAGATGTGATGTCGATGTTTTTTCGATAAATGTGGTCCAGTTTTATGGCCTACGTTTAAAGCATAGTAGGTAGTTAAATTTCGTCTAAGGCGTGTCGTTGTAACATGTAATTTTATAGAAGTTTTTAAGTTTGCAGTTCAATTTACATCATCATCTGCCTAGCCTTTTTCTTTAATAGAAGGGAGATGCAGACAAACCCATGATGATTCGAACAGAAAGCCTTTGTTTCTGAATGCGTTATTACTAGCTTTTTTGAGGTGAAAACTTCTTTAAGCGCGTTGGGCATTTTTTGAGGTAGGAAAAAGCCATTGAACTCACGTAGTTTTTTTTTTAACTAAATGAATTACTGACATGGCTGTCTGACTAGATTCTGAGCAAGCGTCAATAAATAATATTTACCTGGGTGATATTTTTTTAACGACAGCTTCACATCACTAGTAGTTAACCCACGATAGTTATTATGTCACCACGCACATACCAAAGAAATAAAATAATTGTACGGCTGACCCGTAGGTAGGTTATATTGCACGATTTGGGAAACAAAATAGCTATGTATTTGATTGTAACACTGTAACTATTTCAAAAGTGAAACCTTTTTATATTGTTTTTCTAATGTTAGTGGTGAGACAAATTCGTCGAATTATCGAGAAACAATCCTGGACCAATAAATAACCCATTAAACTCTATTGCAATTAGGTTCCATTGATATTATGATTGTAAAAAAAGTATGAGAAGCTAATTTATTTTGCTTCTCTCAGTTATTTTGTGGTCTGCTTCCTTTCTATGATTGTACAGACGCCAGCACATCAAGCTACCACAATCTGTCAAATATCTTTAATAGGTGTTCAACTTTATTGCTAAAGCATAGGGTTCAAAGTTGATTGGGAAAATTTGACAGTTTCCGGTAGCTTGATGTGCTGGCGTCTGTACCTTCTTGGAAAACAGTCCATAGTTTCTAAAATAGCTTCACAAATTCAAATTTAAAATATTTTATTTCACATAAACCTACATGGGCACTTATGAAACGTCTGACGTTTCATAAGCTAGGTGCACGGTCCGAATTGGTCGTTTCCTATGGAGAAGCGCCGAACAGAAACTACACGGTTACTCTTATAAAAACAATTGGCTTTTAAAATGTTTTCAAATAATAATTAAATTGTTAATTGGTATGGGAGGACAGTATAGGCCTATCATCAAGTTATACTAGTTCACAGATAAGTTTAAACAGAATAGACTACATATCATTGTTAAAACAGCAGGTGATGAGATTTTTTTTTTTTTGGTACCATCTAATGTCTCAAAACGGTGAAGGAAAACATCGTGAGGAAACCGGCATGTTCTAGAACCAAAAATTCGAAGACATGTGACATCTACCTGTTTTTTCTATTCCGTGCATCTACCAACCGTATAGATTACGGCCCACACTCTCTCATAGAGAGGAGGCCTGTATCCCAGCAGTGGGAACATTGTAGTCTGAGTATGTATGTATGTATTTATATTGTGTCCCACTGCTGGGCAAAGCCTCCCCTTTTTACTTTCAAACCTCTCTGTCTTGTGCGATCTCTGGCCATTGCTCTGCAAACGTTATCAGAATTATTATTATTATTTATTTAGTCGATATTTTATATTTAGTACTTACAGCAAATTAGCTATTCACACTAAATAATTAAATTAATCTTACCATTCTGTAATCTCACTGAGTCACAAACCGCAAGATTTATAAACGATAGTTTATTGCCACATATTATAGAGAGAATGATAATATATAATCAGCCCATAATGTTCCTACTGCTGGGACACAGGGCCTCCACTCTGTGAGAAGGAGTGGGCCGTAATCCACCATGTCTTTGAATTTGTTGGATCTAGGACATGCCGGTTTCCTCACGATATTTTCCTTCTCCGTTTTGACAGCAGCGGTAAAGAGATAAATTACACAAAGTAATGCGCCTGTCACAGTTCGAACTTACGACCTACATACAACTCGTAAGTCGCGGTCGTTACCACTGGGACACCACTGCTTAGAGACAGAGAAATTCGAAAAATGACAACATACTCGTTCTTTATTACATGGGATTTAAACATAACGGGCAAAATGTGGGTCTACTATTAGGTACACATCTACCAAACCCTACATCTACAGACGTGACCTAACGTTAATAAAAATAAAAATCAGCTTAACTTATCGACAACAAAACCACTGCACCAAAAAGAGATAAAACACTAGTGCATTTCAAATGAGTCATGCCTAGGAGCTAGTCATTTAAAATGTGTGTGCAACAGTAGCAAGTAGGTAATGATCGTACTCTATTTACATATTATGTCACTAACTCGTCTCACTCTCCTGAGTACTGGCAAGTACTGGCACGTACGACCGAGGCATGTGACTGTATTGTCTATTCTAGGCAGGGAACCAGCTTAGGTTTCTTCATTTTCTTTAGGGAGAAAAGATGATGCAGCTCGTGTTTCATGTACTCCTGGTACAGAATGCGTTGATTCACAACCTGTCGATATTTTTAAAGATAATGATAACAGGATGTTATTTATGAATACAATAAAAATATAAACTTCTCATAGGAAATAAACTAACAAACTAATAATAAAAAATCAATCAATCAACTCAGCCTATCGCAGTCCACTGCTGGATATAGGCCTCTTCCAGGCTGCGCCACAACACCCTGTCCTCCGCCTTCCGCATCCAGTCTACCCCAGCCACCTTTTGAGGTCGTCCCACACTATGCTAAAAACAACACACTACTATAAAAAATAGCAATATAATATCCTATGTTAACTAAAACTACTAACAAACTAAAATATGGCTTAGTTGTAGCCCATCCTTAAAGTTTTCTGTAAGTTTATGAAACTAAGCCTTTTCTAGTAATTTAATTAAGGGTCACAAGGAATTAAGGGGTACATCATGAAGATGATGAACGAGCCCGAAGCCCTGAACATTTTACTTTTAAGCTTTTGAGACTCACAGCTTTATAAGCTAAAGTGACCAGCCACAATGCTTATGTTGTTATGCACACAGTATTTTACTCACGAGCTCTAAGATACATTCTAAAACAAATAAATTTCACACTGGAAGTATCAGTTTACAGCGAAACCGTTGACAATTTTTTTTTTCGGGGAGAACCCTTCAAAAGGCTATTTCACACTCACTTAAAACAGCAGTTTCTCCAATAAATTTCAACTCAATATGTTAAATTGCCGTTAACAAATCGACAGGCGTTTGAACCACGTGGTTTGAACTGACAAGAAAGATAATATTGTGTTTTGTTTATGTCACAGCACTATCCATCGTATTTCAATAGAATATCTCTATTTGTGACGTCATCGTGTTTATTTGTGACGTGGTTGACCGCAGGTGGTTAGAGTGTGGGAAAGGGCATACCGTGTTTGGAGTTGGACCTATTGAGACAGAGGATGATGTAGTTGAATGATAAGGTAAAAGGGAAGCAGGGCACCGATGTGCAGACAACATATTATACTAATATTAAAGCTGATCTTTGGAACTACCTTTCGGATTATAGCAATTATTTTTGCATTAATTGATAATCCATCAATTCTTGAGGAAGGCTATATCTAAGGTTACATCAAACTATGACCCTTAGGAACCGAGTAACAAGAAAAAAGTCAGAAAGATCGCTAAGCGAAAACGAAGTGACAGCGCGGGCAGGTGATGTATACGACGAGGTGGGTCGGGGAACAAGAAAATTCACACGGACCAAGTCGCGGGCAGAAGCTAGTTAGTAATACAACACAACACTCTCAGAAGTAACATAAGCGATAAAAGATAATGTAGTGCAAAAGTGAAATGCTACTGGTCTAAGCCTCTTTAATTAACGTTTGTTTAAACTTTCATATTTTGTAAGTTTGCCTGATATAAATGTTTTTATTAATATTATTTTCTTATCAGATTATAAGAATAACATTCATAAAGGTAGTTCATCTCCCTGTGAAAAGGTTTATCCAATAATGTCCTACCACCACACCCTCAAATAGCGTTGCTATATATCTTGTTAAAGGGTAGGTATGGGTCTAGTGATATTACAGATACATGAGAATTTTTAAATTTATTCTACGGCCAACAGTGCATCGGCATTCCATGGGTGCGATTTCCTATTGGGTGGTCTTTTGGTCAAACAATTTTATTTAATGGCATGACCGACCTAGGATTTTGTCGGCTGCTTTACCGGTCTTGCCTGTGGGTGCCTCTATAAATTAAGGCCTCCAGACAGGGCTAAAAAATAAGCGACTACATGCTAAGGGCAACCCCTGTGGGGTACGGACCTCGGCTTAGGGCGTCGCTGGGGGAGGGCAGCAAATTACAGACTGGATTGGATTATTTGTCAAACAATTAGTTGCGTTTCCAGTTATAAACAATTGCCTGTCTAGACACATCTATTTTAATACAAGCTTCATATTGCCACACGATCAACTACGGATCGATCAACCAAAGGGTTGCGCAGGTCAGAAACTAGTCATTCCGGTAAAACCAGAAAACGGTAGAATCAGAATGATGAACGAACTGGTCTTACTGGGTTATACATTTTAATGAGTTTGCTTACAGTTTGAAAAGCAAAATAACAGACAACTCAAGAAAGCAAAATATTTTTTTTGTCAACAATCCATTAAGAATTTCTTAGTAACAACCGAGTTTGGAAGTTGGCGGTGTGATAGGTACCCCCGTGCCTCGGAAACCACGTTAAGCCGTTGGTCCTGCGCCTTATCCCTCTCCGGTCGTGTCTGATTGCCGTACCATCGGACTATGAGAGTGAGGCAAGATGGAGTGCACCTGTGTCTGCGCGCACACTTGTGCACTATATTATCTCCCGCGCCGAAGGCTAGTCTCCGTTGAGATTGGCCGCCGCCGCGCCGTGGCCGAAATACGGTCTGGAGGACTTTTATTTATTTATTGGGGATACTTATCAGTCTCTGAAATTTAGACTATTTATCGAAGTCTTACAGAATAAACACTGGTTGCCAGCAAGTGCCTGTTCAAATTCCGGTATTTTAACTTAACATTGTTGATCATGATATAATTCTCTCAATGCCTATTAAAATAGGAACCTTCTCATAATATGTAATAACAATCCTTAGTATCTTTCATCGCCTTTCATCCTCCGTCTGGGGAGAACGGAAGGTTATGTCGGACTCCTACCTACTAAAACCCGCCGGTTCCTTGTTCTACCATTAGTCGGGGGCCTGGGAGATACCGTATCAGCCCGCCATGCGCCTATCGGGCCCAGGTGCGGCCGAACCCACCACCGCACGTCCTCGAAACGGCTCGATACGGCCAACCCTCATATTTTGTCTAAGGTGTAGAGTTTGGGAAGTTAAGGCGTGTAGAGTTAGAAGCTTGGCTCTACATGAGATCTGATAACTTTTTGGCAGTGCGAGCCATATGTGGTTTTGTCTTGGTAACATTTTACATGGAAATGTTTTTGATGGGATAGATATAATCCTCAACAATAGATCCAAACGAACAGCAGTACGTGAAGAAATCCACACAGCACATGGGTCATCGTCCTCTACAGAAACACATTAGTTTTTTGCGAGAGCTGTGCAAGTACATTCACTCTTCAGAAATGGTCGATAGTACAGTTTCGTTGAAATGGTCTCATTTGCACGTCTGAAGTGTCGTGTAATTATATGAAATTATAGCTATAAACAGAGAGCTACTGAATTCGAGTGGGTGGTTGAAAGTAATGCAGCGAGACACAACTACACAAGTGAAGGTTCGCTCACAGCTGTAAAATGCATTTGGTCGTGTATATTATATTCTTTATTGGAGATGATCGCCTCGTTGATCTAGTGCAAGCACTACTCTGCCCACCTGAGCCTCTGGTGGACATGAGGTCCTGGTTTCGATTTCCGGGTCCGGCACAATATTATTGGGTTTTATCATCTGTAATTTCTCCGTAGCAGCCCGGATTCTGGATTCGTGCCCGGTTGATGGCAATAAAATGTGTGTGTACTACTAGGTACACCTCTGCCGAACCCTTCGGGGAGTACAGATGTGATGTATGTTGACGTCGTGATGAATGTTGATGTCGTGATGAATGTTGATGTCGAGATGAATGTTGATGTCGTGATGAATGTTGATATCGTGATTTATGTTACGAATCTCGCGGTTCTCGAACCAGCCGATGCATCTGCAGGGAAGGACCTGCTAGATTCGCCGACCTAGAGACGTTGTTAAAAAATCTGGTATTCATCAGCGTGGCAGCGCCCACATTGGATTACTATCTAACTGTAACACAGCAGGACAAGAAAAAGCATGAAGTTGCAAGCACAGTAAGTTATCCTATGAATATTGGCTACATAACCAACTTCAACGTCGTGAAATCTGAAATAAATACCGGTAGAAAAATTTCAGGTTAGACTGGATGTACGAGTAAGATGTGACGTGGCGTAGGTACCGTATTTTGAACCAAAATCAACATCGTCAAATGACTTTATATGCCAAACATATCTCTTAAATAACTTAAACCTCTTACGGTCATAACGTTGACGACTCATGTATACAAACAAAGTATTTCATAACAGTCTGAAGTGTGCCCATTATGGCTGATACGAGCCTCAAATATAAACGCAGACATTTTGAAGTGATGCACTTGTTTGAGAATGAGGAAGCGTTCGTATGTAGCAGATTTAAGAATATAAAAGGAAGGCTGATTCACAGATGATGCTACCTTTGTTACCTATCTTATTAAACAAAAGTAGCCGTTAATAAAAAAAAATTACTTTTAGCTAGGCGGTTAGTTCGTGAATTCGTTTGGTATTGTATCCTTTTTGGCTTTCCCACTGTCGAGTATGGCGTTACCTACAGTCGCCTGTCTGTTATGTGAACTCTTACTTACTCGTAAGACGTGTTCGTGTCGCCTGCTGATGATCGACGAGCTGCAAATTCTTCCACCTTAATTTTTTCTGTAAAGGTTTTTATTTTGCTGATAAGGTAAGGTAAGGGCACGCACAGCCGTCATAACACGCCTTGTGTAAACTGTTTGTAGTAAATATTTGTGATGCGTCGCGAGTCGCGACGCTCTTACGGGGAAAACACTTTCCTCCTCACCGCAGAATCCTTCTGGGGTAGCGGTGCAAGTTATAGGCGGATGTGGCAGCTGCTGGTCAGTTTCGTGCGGTTATATAGGTATGAGGAACAGGATGGAAAGGCCTTTATCCTCCGTAGAAAAGGTAGGATTCTCCGACCAGACGGGGAAGTCTGATGGGCTACTGCCCGACGGTTGCTATCGGGATGTTGTATACATATATACGAGTATGCTAGTCGTGCGTCGAACTTCGCTTGCGCGATGCAGGCTTTTTGCGTAACGGCAGTGTGATGCGTAGTTTGCATGTGGCGTTGTAGATGGTTACAGGAAAATAACACTGGACATAAGCATTTTCTTGTCGTGGGTATCTGTACACAAGGTTACTAAAAGGCTGGGAGGTTGGCAGGAGTATTTTATCGACTACAATAAACAGCGACCATCAATTTATCTCTCTACCTTGGTGCCTTTGAGCATGAAACCGGTACCTACAGTCAATGTGGCGCGGCGATATTTTGAAGACCGAAATCAGGTCGAAATAAACCACTTATACCACTGCTATGCTTTTACACCCTGTTCACTATTATATACAACGTCCCGACATTAATCGTCGGGCAGTAACCCACCAGATACACCACCCGTCTGGTTCAGGGATCCTCCATGTTCTACCGAGGATGAGTGAGGTTCACACCCGTTCCCTGGATAAAGGAAAAAATGTGTCCAATTTCACGTTTTTTTTTTAAATCCCTACTAAACCATTGACATGACGAGGCAAAGTTCATCTCGCGCCCGGCCATCACTTGCACCACCGCCACATTTGCGTAATTCACACGGAAGCTAGGAGAGTGTGACTGACATAATGATTAGCGCATTATATTGCCAAACACTGCATTGATATTTGATTCTTTTTGTTATCGATCTGCACGGCTTTTGTATTTAATTACAGTCAGGGGTTTATTTATAAAAGTTGCTTAAAGTTAAGTAATGATTAACGTCTGCTTACGGCCGTGTCTTAATTTATGCGATCGTCGCGTAAATTTTTTTACGCTGGACGCGTTATTGCGCCGACAGAGGGTATTTTCCGGTTTTTCGAACAAATGGGTGATAAAATGTCTGCGTGTTCATGCAAATATCGCTTTCTATTAGGATTAGGATATCAAACATAAACTTTTTAACGTATAAACGTCTCCTAATTTTAAGCAACGGTTATAAATAGGTACTTAAAGCCAGGCAGAGTAGCCTCCTTCAGTCCGCTGACATAAAAACAAAAAAGACTTTCAACTTTATTGATCTGGTTTTCAAAGTTTCCAAGACACTCATCAATAAATTAATTATACATCATCAGCGCATCAAATTAAAAGCAAACATTGAATGATAATAATATTACCTACTGACGATTTGTAATACTTAATTTGAACGAGTATAAAATACTGAACAAATCATCCAACAGCTCTTGATGTACTCAAATCTACAAACAACATTAATATGCAGAGAAGGTACAAGATTGGCATTGTGTGGTGCTAATTTCAGACATGTTTATACAATATGTGATATTATTGTGAATAGTAAATATTCGTATGCAGCTTTCAGTGGCGTAGGTATGTGTCCTGAACATACCTCTACCTACCAATCATGTACCAATTAATCTGCCTAGCCTCTTCCCAACTACGTTGGGGTTGGCTTCAAGACTAACCAGATGCAGCTGAATATTGGTATTTTACACGGAGCGACTGCTCATCTAACCTCCACAATCCAGTAACTGGGTAACACGATATCTTTTCGTAAGACTGTATCAGACTTTTGACTTTCTGACTACCCATTTACTCCTTTATTTATAATCGTTACTTAAAGTTAAGTACTGATTAGCGATACCGACTGTTTAACCATACATTTTTGACGTTTGAACGTCAATCAACTTTAATCATCGTTTATAAATAAACCCCAATGAGTATAATGTTTGTCAAATATCTACAAAATTACATCTGGGACCAATCACGAACCGACGACGCGACGCGGCGGCAAGCCTACCAACCTTGTACAATATACTACGAATATGTTAGTCTTTGTACTTGAAGTTCATCTTATAATTATTATAGCTCAACTTACTAACTCGCTTACCTCATAGTGCGTTAGATACGTGACAGTAACGACCTTGGCAGAGCCTAACAGACATTACTTGATTGAACATTAACAAGGTATCATTAAAAACAATACGGTAGGATTTATTCTATCTTTAATTTATGGCTCAGACATAATTATTATAATATAAAATAACTTAATAAAATGGTGAAATTACTCCTTATCGTTGGGGAAATACGGATATATATAAAATAAAAAGACAGTAAAATTAGTGAAGTATTCGTTAGTCATTGGAAATAATTTAAAAAAACCCTCCTTCCTTCAATAGAGAGCTTCCCAATCTTCTTCATTTGTTATTCTCACAAGTCGTTTCGTCTCCTCCCACACATTTCTAGTCAACACTGTATCATTCGCGTACCAAGAACTGTAAAACTCATGACAGTCTCTAAAATGTTTGCCACTTTCACTTTCAAACTTTGGGTCCACCGCTAAAAAAACTGCCATAGTCGCTACTCTGGGAAGAGGTCTGCCAAACTTCAACAATGCGATATTTAACCCATCCCTAATTAAAGGATTATCAAAATTCCTGAAGAACTCCGACTTTCCTAGTCCAGGATCCATGCTGTATACACTGACACCACTCCCTCCGATCCTCTTCTCCATTTCCACAGTGGAGAGTATAGTAGCTAACTTCGAGTTGCAGTAGTATCCGAAATTGGAGTATCTACCAACATCGTTCCAGTGGTCGAGGTCTACCGTCCCTAAGATCAAAGCTAGTGACGAAACGTTGACGACCCTGCTTGGAGCTGAAGCTCTTAATACCGGGAATAAGAGGAATGTGAGGAGAAACGTTCCGAAGTAGTTGACTTGCATCATCAACTGCAGGTTATCTTGTGTCAGTTTATCTTCTAATCCAATGGCTCCAATATTGTTGATCAAGATGTCCAGTCTCGGTTCTGTCCTTAGTGTTGTATCGGCAAAGCTTCTGACTGAGGATAGGGACTCAAAATCCATTTGTCTGGTGACAACATTCTGGTTTCCAGAAGCCTTTATGATGGTATTCTTCGCGTCAGCCAGTTTCGTCGGGTTTCGGCTTGCAATTATGACTTTAGCGCCTCTTCTGGCTAAGTTTTTGGCGA
The DNA here is from genome assembly GCA_948474745.1 of Oligia latruncula. NCBI lineage: Eukaryota > Metazoa > Arthropoda > Insecta > Lepidoptera > Noctuidae > Oligia > Oligia latruncula. The sequence continues at coordinate 1,439,449 of OX419699.1, forward strand.
TTTCAAGGCCGGTTCCGGATGTCGCGCCGGTGACAAGCGCCACTTTCCCATCGAGCCGGACGTTGGTCTCACAATCCGTAAAATCGTCCCTTACAGACATTTCGTGTCTACTTTGTTCCGTAGTTTTGTTGCTACTGAGCAATACAGGTTATATACGCTAAGGTAGGAAACTAACAAGGTCTTATTATCTGAGGTTAACGAATGTTATATATAAAATCGTATTAGTTGCAGGGTATACAAAAGTGGATGAATATTTTAAAATTTCAACTACATTCAAAACTTGTTTACTTGAGGTAACTGGCATAGACACGGCACTGGCACAGGCATAGGCACGGGCATTTAATTCAGTAAAAACCGATGTTATTTTCCATTTTATTAGACATCCAATATAATAAAAGTAATATTAAATAATATTGGTTTTTAGATATTAAATAATATCGCTGGATTAAATGCCTTTATAGACCTGTCTCAAGTCTTCTGGTTCAACAATAGCTTAATCAGCTACCTTATTAACCCGTCGCATATCCAGACACAATAGAAATTCTATTGTTATTGGTACATACCCTGTACACGCGACATGCGAAGGGTTAATAAAATTATCACCGTCTATCATTATCTGTCCTCTATCATCACTTTAATTGGACATATTTACAGGTTTGCTCAACGCAGCACATAGCGAGTTACCTCATTGTTTGCATTCCACTAAATGCAACTATCTCCTAAGTTTCCCAATGTCCTGGGTAACAAAAGCGTGGTCACAATACATGCGAAGCAGGCCGTGAGATGCGTGCGGGCAAACTCATGGCGTGTAACTAGTTTACGTAAGAGCTCATGTTATTAGGGTACCGTAGTTCTCCGCTTGATTTCTTTTCACGCATGAATAAATCTTTAAGAATATTGCATTTGGTGGAGTTGTGAATGTTTGGTTCCACGACTATTTTTTAAGAAGTCAAGATATTTTAAACAGAGTGAAATTGAAAACATGCGACAAACCGAAATATACTCTATATACTCCCAATTGCTAAATACTTATTGTCGCATATTAAGCATGTTTTTTTTTATTTATATCGACACCGCATGGTCATTGGTGTGTCGAGTGGGAGTGAGAAATGGGAGATTGTACTCATCATTATGAACAAGTTTTACTAAGGGACCAAAGTTACAATCGCGAAAAAAAATCTGCTATTCCCTACATTTTGACGAGTTATGCGAACATAAATATAAGGACCAGCTGATTTTGTTGACGCAATTGCGGCTTTGGTCCCTTAGTAAAAGTTGTTCATAATGATGAGTACAGTCACGAGCACTAATATGTCAACACTCGGCAACTTTCAATTGCGATTTTTTCGTGAAATAACGAATGCAACGTTGAAATACGACACTTTACATAAACGTATGGGTTCGAAAATACTATGTTCGTAATAACATAAAATTTCATTCAAAAATAAAGAAGAAAATTGCCTTTGCATAAAGCCAAGTTTGTCGCATGTTTTCAATTTCACCCTGTATATTTGACTCTAGATTTAAGAACTATCTAATAATTCATGGATTTTTTTCTAGTCATAGAAATTTCCATGTATACGACGTGGTTATTATTCTCTAAACGAGTTACCTAATTTATGATGCGCATATGATAACAATCTTTACAATTTGATGGTTTTGACCTTAAGTTTCAGATCAAGGCAACATGCGCACTAGTAGTTCCTTCTGATAGATAATTGTGAAATAGACAAGATGACTAATTGACATTGTATCCGGATGACAAAAAAAAAGATTACAGAGATCCACACTTTTGTTAGAAATATTTCCTAAAATATTTGCTTAACGTCATACGATACCATTCAAAATATTTGATATTCTTACTTTCATTAACATCATAACTCATACTAAAAGCATTTATTTCAATTAAACATTTACAGGCACAATAGGCTATTTGACAATGTAAAAAATAAGGTCATAATTATTGACACTCGTATAGATTATCGCTATAAAAATCGATTTGCATTAATTTTACTACAAAACAATGTATTATTTATAAAATAATCCCGAAAAAACTTCATCTTTTTAAATCTGGCGCCACGTAATCGAAAACGGTCTGGATTGGCTGAACTTAAGATGACGTCATGTTCTAGTAAATTTCTGTCTATCGTTGACAGAACAGATGACTTTTGTCTAGTATCTCGACCGTTTCAACGTTTGTTTACGTCAATCGTGACGTCACGACGCCATATTGTTAAAGATAGCGTTTTGGCGGCTTATTTAAGGGAACTATATTTTCTATCACCAAAATTTATATTTGTCATCAAGTTGTATCACCTAATAAATAGATCTATCGCCACGAAATATTTTCGTTCTCAGATAAACAAAAATTGTTCCCAGGTATGAATTATCAAATTAATGTTAATATATGTGTAAAATAAGAGATCGGACATTATCGAGAACCGAATTAGTTACGAGGTTAATTATTTAAAAAAAAATGCTTAGGTTAGGTTAGGTTAAAACTGTGACCTCCTACGCACGAGCCGAGCGAGCGAAGCGAGCGGTGCCGCGGCAGCGGCCGGCGAGTGCCAGAAACGACTAAATTTTAAAGAAAAAAAATATGGAAAAAGGATACTTGAAGGATATGGAAAAAGGATATTTGAACTTAATGCAATTTTCTAGTAACATAATATGATTTATTGGTGATCTCTTTAAATTAGTTTGCTTAAATACTTATTAGGACACACCTATTATAATACATACAAAAACATTTATTTGGTACTAGACCTTATATCTCAGGATTTTAGGTAATTTATTGTGGAACTGATTTTGCATTGTTTGGTGACTACATTTTGGTGACAGATCTACTATTTGGAGGACAAACCCTATTATTTAAGAAACACAAAACTAATTAAATTGGTGATAGCATAGATGATACCCCTTATTTAAACAGTACATTTTTATTTACTATTTTTTTAAAGAAATACATTATGCAATTTGAAGTAATAGGTTTTTGTGTGCTCGTTAGACACCATAAAATAATCTGAGATGTTTATCAGAAACCAGTCAAATAGCCTATTATTTTATTATAAGTAGTATAAAAAAGTAGGTCAGTCAGACAGATACTCCACGAACACTCATAAATAATTTTTTTTTTTTTTGGATGTGAAATCATCAAATGACCCCTCCCGCTCTGGGTGGAGTGGAAGGGAGTGTCAGACTCTTACTGACTAAAACCCACCCGTGTTCCTTCAGTTGCCTGTGCCAGGGGCCACGGTATTTCTTTCGAGCTGACCCGGCGAACTTCGTACTGCCCCGCCAGCCGCTCTGCCCCCGCTTTTTATTAAATATCTGATAGCTTTTAAGATATTCATTTTAATGTTATGCTGTAAAGGGCATTTTTGATCTCCATGAAATGCACAACGTATTTAATGTATTTAATTGGATAAGGAATAATACTGTATTGTTTCTAATAGCTTGGTAAATAACCCTTTTTAAAAGATTCGAAGAGAACCAAAAATTCGAAGACATGTGACATCTACCAACCCGCACTGAGCCTCCGTGGTGAATTACGGCCCACTCCCTCACATCGAGAGGAGGCCTGTGTCCCAGCAGTGGGAACATTATAGACTGATTATGGTAAAAGATAAAAATGGTTACTGTGGGTTATCCTTAGGAGATAAACATATACCATCACTGACTTTTTTATCGATATAAGATATGCAATTCTGTTACATTAATTTGACCTATCTCGTAAGGTTTAGCCAGCGTTTGCAATGTAAGTGCACAAAACTATGTTTGTTACGACATCACATTACATATCTTTGAATTTCTCGGCTTTTCTCTACTATAATATGCATGTATTATACATATAAACCTTTCTCTTGAATCACTCTATCTATTGCTCAAAACTGCATTCAAATCCATTGCGTAGTTTAAGCGAATTTGTTTTACACTATGTAAAGATGAACCCTTGTAAGTGGTGAAGCACCTCCCATCTTGTCAAACCACAATCATGTTCAATCGTCATCTTCATATATACGGAACCTACATTTATTGTGTTGTTCAGAAGAACAGTTCCAAATTGCTAAATTATTCGACCATCAGTTTGTTATGTCCGGAATTTATAATTTATTTTATAAGGAAGTATTAGTTTTGTATATTTTATACATTTGCTTGACAACTATTTGTTGGTCGATGGTCGTGGTCTCTTTTATTTTTATTTTGTTCGAACTAGTATTTCAAATAATGAAGCCAGATCACTGACTCCCTAATTGCGTAACACACTATCAATCGGAATCTGAATCATTTTGAAGTATATTGCTTCATAAGTTCGAAAAATTTTGTATTTTTATAATAAAAATTTTGCTCAACACGTAAATAACGCAATGAATGTTGTTGAACTGTCAAAATGAAACCGATTCCGATAAATAATGTGTTACCACAACTACATCAAATCGAAGCGACAAAACGTGGGCAAGCAATGTTTTATGTGAAAAGTGTCGCTGCAGCTTCTTGCAAATACAAGAAATGCGGGGTCTCGCTGTTGGTTGCGGTGTGGATGCGACGTGGCTTTGATGTGTGAAATTGTACCAAATAATCGTCGCTCTAGTTAAACGTTATGCTAAACGCTAAGGGATTTATTTTTTAAAGGAAAGTCTACCCTAAACGGCTGGACCAATTTTGATAAAATTTTGTATGGAGGTAGCTGACACCCTGTATTAACATATAGGCTTTTTATCCCGATATTCCCACGGGATCGACATTTAACGTTTTTCGGATTTTTTCCTTTACTTGTCATGACCTTGCTTCTTGCCAAATTTCATGATTCTAGGTCAACGGGAAGTACCCTATACATTTTGATTTCCGTGAAAGTGTCGAAATATAAGTTTTTTTCGACATAAACGGCTGTACCTGTTTTTCACGTTAACTTAGAAGTTTGATTTTTTTCACAGACCGCAGACCTGAGTATTTGGTTTTAATTTCAACTCGATACCTCCACGCATTTCCCAAGATAAAGGGTCTTGACAGACAGACGGACGGACAACAAAGTGATCCTAAAAGAGTTTCGTTTTTTCCTTTTGAGGTACGAAACCCTAAAGTATCTAAACTGAAGATCAGTTTACTTTTTACAGGTTACTCACTGTACGATAAGTACATAGCTACTGTATAATTTCCGGCAATATCATTAATTGAGATTCCGTTTGTGCTGTGTAGGAATGTTATAAATATTTACATCTGCCCTTTTAAGCAATCATTGACGGAATGGCAACATGTATAATGCAATTATCGTTGTCTTATCAATATGGTTCATTGGTGGTATTGTATAGCTGATCATGGAATCTATTCTTACAAGTTGCACTGTTCGTATGTAACTATGTGTGTATGTAAGTTGTCCGTCTAAATTTGCAAACCATTTTCCGACCATTTGTTGGTATCCGATTGAGCTGAAATTTTGAGTCCGCGTATCATTGGTCAGTTTATTTAATTCCAATTTCGTTGATTAGTCAGTTTCACTGATTCGTCAGTTTTACCGATTAGACAGTTGCGTTAAATCGATAGCTTCCAGTGTTTTGCATACACCTTTTTTAACTGTGCTTTATGATTTTGCTTCATGTTTTCATTGATATTAATATTATAATTTTTTTCTCCAGCAACAAAGAACTTCCTTTTTTTAAGTTTGGCAATACTTTACGTTTAATTGAGCTTAAAAGTTAAATTATTTACAATTTATATGTATAAATTGATCTGATTTTATATCAACATAAACACGGGCTTAAGCACATAAGGAGACTCACTTTTTAAAGCTGAATATTGTTTGTTAAAAGTGAAAAAAGAAGACGAAATAATTTAATTGTTTGATTTAAAAATAAATCGCCTCATGTTTCAACACTGACAGGTTATAAGATTTCAAATACATTATTAAATTGATAAAATACATTATATCAGTCAAAATATCACTAGGAATTAACATTGAGAATACTCGTTATGTTGTAATCTGGGTAGTATATGTATGTACGTATGAGTACCTACTTAAGTGCAAAACCGGAAATTAGTGCTATTTCGGTAAATTCAATGATTATGTACGTACTCGTCATCATATAAAACGAATTTATTCCTTTCACCACTGCTGTATAAGAACTGCTAAATTGGACGATAAAAAGAGAGATTATAATCGTCGAGTTGCGCAGACGCATTGTTGATCGACTACAGCTGACGGCGTTAGCCGACTGTTATGAAAAGGCAGATGATGGCCTAGCCTTGTGGGGTTTCTAATCGAATGCAGCTGAACACCAGTATTTTGCATGGAGCGACTAATCTGACTTTTACAACCCAGTCACTGGAGCAACACGACCCCCTTGTAAGAATGCAGAATAATTGCGTAACACACTAACACTAGGAATGGCTATCATTTTGATAGTTCAACAACATTAATTGCGTTATTTATGTTGTTGATCAGACAAATTTTTCGAACATATGTTGTAATTAGGCACATCCTTCAAAATGATTCAGATTGTGATTGATACTGTGTTATGCAGTTAGGGTGCTGGTTGTCAAACTGTCAGGATTCTGGAGTCGCCCTACTGCTGGCCATCCTCTTTATTTGATCCTTTAGCCACCTTTTGTGACATGCTAAGCAGCCACGCCAACTCCTTGCTTTGTGTCTCATACATCCTTACGCCACCTTGTATGATACAGCAAGCAGCCAACCAAGCCTTTGGAAAGCACACGGAAGTAAATATTAATTATTAAAAACCTGATCTGTAATGAAGGCATCCTAGTAATGTAAAAACTCTGTTTACTTGCCAGATGAAGTAATTATTAATCGGTCACAGCAGAAGCAGTAGAGTTATTAACCGGTTGAGCAAAAACAAAAGGGTATGCGAACAATGTCAGTGTCGAGGTCACTAATAACGATGAAGACGATATTACTTTATAAACAAAAGACGATTTATTTTATAGCCGTATTTTTCAAAGGAGTGGGGAATTCCTTGGTCAGTAGGTAAAACCTATAAAAACAAAATGTCTGCATTGTGATGACATATTTTATTAAAATTAGAATGGCTTATGTGCATCTAACATCATTGTAAGTTTTTAATAAACATAGCTATACTTATACAATTGTATAATATGCATAATGAAAAATTTAATTTATATGAAATAATGACTAAAATTAATTGTGAATTATAATGTGAATAAATGCTGACTACAATGGCTATAACTGTTGATACAATCTAGTTTGAAATCTTCTTAGAAAACGTTATTTATTTCCCAGTCTTCTTTCTCAGTTATTTTCACAGCTTTTTTCGATTCTTCCCACAGCCGTTTGGTCAGTACTCGATCATGCGCCAGCCAATGATTTTTGAACTCGTGACAGAACTTGTAAAGTTTTCCACTAACACCTTCCATCTCTGGAGCTGCTGCCAAATATGCTATCTGCTTTCCAACATCTTCCTTCCTCTGTCCAACCATATTGAGAAAGAATTGGGACATATTCTGAAAAACCCCTGGAAGATTAGACAGTATGTTAGTATCTTTAACCAAATACGGATCAAAACTGTTTGTAGTTACTCCTGTGTTTTTCAATCTCTTGTCCAATTCTGCACTGAACAAATCTACAGCTAATTTAGAACTTCCTAATGCTGTTATTGGGTTATATCGTCCAAGGTCGTTCCAGTGATCGAAATTGATCTCACCAACATACATTGACGCTGCTACACCATTTACAATCCTGCTCGGCGCCGATGCTATTAACTTAGGCAGCAATAGATACGTCAATAAGAAAGTTCCGAAGTAATTCACTTGCATTGTAAGATTCAAGTCGTCTGTTGTCAGTATATCTGGTAGGGCTACGGCTCCTGCGTTGTTAACCAACACGTTAACTTTATCTTCCATGTTCAGTTCATTTGCCAAATTCCTTACTGAACTTAGGGATCCCAGATCAACAGTTTTGTACGCAACATTTTGATTACCGGTCGCTGCTATGATCTGGTCTCGAGCTGCCTTCAGTTTTGTTTCGGTTCTACTCGCGATGATCACTCTAGCTCCTTGATAGGCCAGATTCTTGGCAGCTTCGAAGCCTATTCCTGAATTTCCACCAGTCACAACCACCACTTTGCCATTCAACTTAGCCTTAGTGTCACACGTCATGTTCAGGACAACACACACTGGAGTCGGTCAACAAACTAAAGTATAAGAGGAAAAATTTAATCCTTACGTACTTCAGACTGCATTACGTTTTATATTATTTTTAATTCAAGGCAATAAGGGTCCTTACTGAGTAACAATGAGATCTCATTTGATTTCCGCATCGACGAGTGCAACTAAAAAAGACACTTTAACTTTGGTCTTGTATAAAAACTTAGTCAGTACATACGGAAACTTAAACTAAGATTCGCGAAGGGTGATGCATAAATATAAGAATTTGAATCTATAGACAATTTTTCCTTTAATATTGTCATCAAAATGTTTACTTTAAAGGAGTCCAGTACGAGTTCCTGTAGTTTCTCAGAAACCAGATCATTTCCAAGGTAAGTGGACATGTAGAGTGGAACTTTTACTGATTGTTATTTATAGCGTATAATCTTTATTAAAAAACGGTAGCTTTCTGAGAGCGTGGGTTTATTTTTATAAATGTGGTTTGTTAACTTCTGTAGGAGTTAAATGTCATAGTACGCTTAATGATTTTACTGACCCATTTATTTACATGTTCTGTTCCTATTTTTTTATTAGTAGTAAAGTAGCAATATTTATAGTTTAGTTAAGTCTGTGTTACACAGGATCTTCTTACTTGTTTTAATTCGCTCTTCATGTAACTAATCTTTATTCTGCAGTACCTCAATACCACATAACTTCAAATGGAAAGAACATTCCAGAATTTCCAAAATCAGGCTAATATCCATCGAAACATTTAAGCTGATTATTATCATTGTTGTTCTAACAAGAACTTCGAACTTCAATTATAAAGGCATAACGAGAGCAAACAAGCGGTTAATGTCTGACATTGATATCTAAATCACTCACACGGTTGACTATACCTACATAGTACAAACCAAACATCAATTTGTAAAATATAACATTAGTTTTAATGACATAAATGGAAGTTTAGCAGCTTGTGTAGTTGAAATCACTCATATTTTAAAGGCTGTAATATATTTTATTGGTTCAGGAAGAAATGTACCGTCTCTTTTTGATTGCGTACATTATTTTGATGTTGGTTTTTGGGTACTGGGCGTCCGTAAGTATTTAATTACTATTTCTTCCAAATTATTCACTTCTCTATCATTGCAGCATTTTTTTTAACTTCTTACTTAGTTCCATAGTCATCTAAAAACATCAGTTGCAGGGTTGCAGGCAGCCCATCTGATTTAATGTTACCTATATGGCCTCTGCCCGATAGCATTGCAATACCATGTAAATCGATTTCAACCAGGCAGTGTGTCTTTAATGTCATTGCATTGTGCTCATCCCATATCCCTCAGACAAAGTTGATTTTTTTGAACAATTAACCAAATTTAACTACGCTTATGGCTTGTAACACTATTTTTCTTTGCCCCACTCACAAACTGTTAAGACCAATGCCGTTCAACATCAAGAAACTGTTTAAAAGGTTTCAAGGACGGTTCTTCGAAGACATCAATATAATAAGATAAGATAAGTCTTTATTTGCTATAAACATGGTATAATAAGCATTAAGAACTACTTTTGTTTTCAGGACGCTTTCCGCCAAGAGGGGGCTAAGCTAAAGGTGGCTAATCCGAAGTACATCAGAGATGTGACAGTATTCACTGGCAGGAAGAGTCGACACGACCCTTACTTGACCAACATGACCGGCACCACACTCATGCCTTTCGGCAATAATGTTAGCGTAAGTGATTTCAATGTCCTTTTGTAGGCTAATTGTCAGGAACAAAGTTCGTTACGCGATACGCTCACGCACACACTTACTCATACCTATATAATAGAAAGAGTGAGAGAGAGAGAAAGTCGCATAACGCTTTTTCAGCGTGACGATTTCTACCAGTCAAATCCTATCGCAAGCCGCGTTAAGAATCTTCCTTCCAAAAAAACATTCTTCTTTGGAAAAATATCACATGTCTGCCAAGCAAGAAGGAAGGTGTCTTTGTAGAATATGCCATGAAATTGGTGTAGATACAAAAGATATACCTAGAACTATGGATAAGCAGGTTGGCGACTGCATAGCCAGGCTTGTTGCAGAGTAGAATAAGTATACATGCATATTTTTAACCGACTTCAAAAAAAGGAAGAGGTTATCAATTCGGTTGAGATATTATCGCACCTCCGCTCAAATAATGTCACAACTCAAAAAAAAAATTAAAAACTCTTTTATTGCACCATTCATTTCACAAAACTTCAAAATCTTATCTCGAATAATGTCGTGCTTATTGTTTAAATATGTATCCCTAGATGGCACTAGTATCTTAATATTGAGTGAAAAAAAAAAGTTAAGAATATTTCAAACGAGTTTTTCTAGTATTTCAATATTAAATACTTCAATATTAAATATCTCTTCTTGAATACTTCTTGTTGAATACTTCAATATTAAATATCTCTTCCTCTTTGGTAGGTAATAAAATTCTATTTACCTCTTAAATAAATTGCAAACTGTAGTTTTGTATAATTTAGAAGCATTTTTTAATTTTGTAAATGTAAGAACCATGTGTCCGTTTATTTAGATTTTTTGATGTTGACTTGAAAGAGCATAGCAGTTGAGAACGTGTCATGCTCACTTAAATGTCTCACCGATGGTGGCGCGTGTGTTGGATCATTCGGTTCCCTACAAAATGGTTGAGCTGGATGGTGCTGATCCACGCGTCATGTTCGTGAACGGGCGCCGTCGGTTGAGACTGGTCATCTCTTAACTGGCTAGGCTTATTTTTAATCTTATGTCTTGAATTGTTTCTTCATTTCTGTCTTTTTTACATTGTTCTCACATATAGAAGCAACAAGAATAATGTACCCAGGATTTTGTAATATCTTGATTTAAAAGAGTGTCCATGGAGTTTCTTGCCCGTTCTTCTCCATAGAGATCTACGCTTTGGAATGGGCAACTAGCTTCAACTTTCTGACTAACTGACAGACTATTTAATTTTGACAATTCAAAAGTGCCTGCACAAGGTTTAATTGAAATAAATGATTTGAGTTTGAGTTTCAAACGAGTTTTTCTCGAAAGTTTGCTTTTTTGACTTACAACACTATTTGAGCGGAGGTGCGATATATTATATATGTTTTTTAAAATGTTTGTTACCACAGAACTCCGTTATATACAAGTCGATTTGCAATTTTTTTTTGTATTTGAAAGGATATACCTACTTTCAGAGTGGTCCCACAGTTTCATCAAAATCGGTTTGGTAGTATAGTTTTTAAACCAAAATTACTGGCAAAAATTCAAGTAAACGAAACTGTTTTTTTTTTATTAGTTTGTTACGCGGTACTCGATAATTTTGTTAATCGATTTCAAAAATTATTTTTTCAATGGATAAGGTATGCCCCAGGGGTGGTCCCATATTAATTTGTATTAACTTTGCTTGGGTCGTTTTTGAGTTAGCTTCAATAATACGTATAGTTTACGAATTTGTGAATGATAATTACAACTTAAAAGTGAAGAATAAAAACTTTTTCACAACAAAAAAATAATCGACTTCTAAAAAAGACACTGCAAAGTGAAAAATAACTTAAATTTCGGAAGTCGGTGTCGCTGGGTTCGCATTTTCGTTGTTTGCCACCGACTTCCGAAATTAGAGTTATTTTCATTACATCTAGATTTTATATTTGTCCTATCAAGATAAGCTTCAAAATTACCAAATAGTTGTTGGCTAGTATTATTAATTTAATCCACCATATCATTTCCAGATAAGAGTCATTTATTAAATTAGACCATTTTGTATTGTGATATTCGAATGTTTGTATAAAGTACCAGCTCGACCAATTAGCTTGTTGAAAGTCAATGGTTCATGACGTAACTGTTATCCTATCGCAGACCTACATAGTTCCGCATGACATGACACTAATGTCAATGATGATGTAAACGCCACTGTGATTGCAATTTAAATATAGATATCTAAATGAATAAATAATGTCGAGTGACGTACGTCTTTCATCACTGGACACTATTATTATTAGTGATGAAGGTCATGTCAAATGCCTATGTAACACCCACTCTCATAAAGATCGGAGATGCTACACTTGAAGTCGTGGACGAGTATGTTTACCTGGGACAAACTGTCTCCAGTTGGGTAGGTCTCACTTCGAGAAAGAGGTCAATCGTCGAATCCGACTCGGCTGGGCAGCGTTCGGGAAGCTACGCAATATCTTCTCGTCTCACATACCGCAGTGTCTCAAGACGAAAGTCTTTGACCAGTGCGTGTTGCCAGTGATGACTTATGGCACTGAAACGTGGTCGCTTACAATGGGCCTTATAAGAAGGCTAAAAATCACCCAAAGGGCAATGGAGAGGGCTGTGCTTGGAGTTTCCCTGCGTGATCGAATCAGGAATGAGGAGATCCGCAGGAGAACCAAGGTAACCGACATAGCCCGAAGAATTGCCAAACTTAAGTGGCAGTGGGCAGAGCACATTGCTCGCAGAACAGATGACCGATGGGGCCGAAAGGTTCTGGAGTGGCGACCACGTACCGGAAGACGTAGCGTTGGAAGGCCTCCCACAAGGTGGTCCGACGAACTTGTGAAGGCCGCAGGAACCCGTTGGAAGCGAGAAGCACAGAACCGGCCGAAGTGGAGGTGCTTGTGTCCAGCAGTGGACGTCTTTCGGCTGAAATGATGATGAACGTTTTTTGTCGAGATGAAGATGTAATAATTATGTATTCCACTAAATAATTGTTAGGTTATAAAATAAGTTTTGTATAGAGATATATTCAGAGCCTTATACAGAGTTGCTCTCGTGGCTAAGTAATAACTGATGCACGTGTCGACCTATCGGGTTAAGCTTCGCTTGCCGCGGACGGTCCGTGGATGGGTTACCATTTCAACATACCAAGACCCCTCCGTGCCTCAGAAAGCACGTTAAGCTGTTGGTCGTCAGAAGCGTGAAATTCTGACAACCAGTCTTACCAAGGGGTATCGTGTTATCGCTCCACGTAAAATACTCGTATTCAGCTGCATCCAGTTAGACTGGAAGCCGACTCTAAAAATAGTTGGGAAAAGGCTGGGCAGATAATGATATGCAGAGCTTTATAGACCTGCCTGACTTAGAGACTACAGGTATATACATAGGTACCATCACCTCTGCCTAACCCTTCAAGGAAAAACGAGATAGCGAGAGGCGAAAGGCGAGATGTTAGGCTTAGAGTAAAGTTGGTCTTTCTGCTGCACCCCGGATAGTACTGATGTCAAATAGGAAGCTGAGATAGATTTCGAATCATCTCAGGGAGGAAGCTTTCATTCAGCAGTGCGTACAAGGCTACCAATGATGATGATGAAATCGAACTGCAAAGCAGTGAAACAGTTGATATGGCGGTGCTTGGAAGAGGCCCAACTCCAGGTGTAGGTACAAGCCTTTTGGCTGAATGATGACGATAAAAAAATATATACGCGTCGACTTCAGAACCTAGGCAACTTGGCCACCTAGCCAAGTTTTGACGCGCCACTTGCGGAGTGCAAATAATCTATCTACCTCTTCTTTTATTATTGAAAAAAGTGAATACCTTAATAACTTGTGATTGGAGCTCCGTTTAAGCAATTGCCTGTGTTGGGAGACTCCGCTCTTCCATCTTTCAAATAGGTATTATTTAACTATTTAGGATATGAATAAATAATATCATTGGATGTTGTTACAAAATAATATTTGTGACCTCTTGCGACAATCTAGGTAGGTGGTTAGGTATTAAAATAAAAGTAAACAACACACTAAGTCATACACTGTATATTAAAAAAGGTTTAAATTTGATATATAAGTGATCTTAAATATTACTAATTGGCTTTAGAAAAAAGCTACATTAGGTAGGTTAATTTAAATAATTTAGATGATTGCCAGCCAGCTTAAACTTCAGTTGAAAGAGCTATGGGCGTGGGGAGTGGAGATAAACCCAGTAGTTCCGTTATTAAAATTAAATATTATAAATTGAAAAGTTCTAGATACCTAACCTTCCAGTTATTAAACGAAACGTGACTAAAAGATAAATGGGCGCCAGGGACAATAAGGGTCCCGGATCCAGGAGCCGATGAAGGTGTCCAACCATATAATTCCTGATGCACACCGAATGTCGAACCCAAGATCCTTATGTAGAAGACCGGTTTCCACTATTGAAAACCGGACTATAGTACATAACCGGTTCTTATACAAACCGTATTAAATGTATTTAAATGTTCTATTATAAAAAAAAAACCGTCCCGCCTGCGCTTATCGCTAGACGGACTCCGCCTGCCGCACAGTCGTCCCAGCAAGAGGCTTCCAGCTGACTCGAGGGACGGGTCTCGCGTCCAGGCCCCAGACGCTACTCTCGATCCTGGCGGCGAGACGAACCTCTCGAGGTGCCTCTCCTGGAAACGACAATACGGAGACCTAATAATATAGTTTGAAACTAATTAACATTCCTTGAGGTGACCGGGCTTGGAAATCTAGAAGGCTAGAACATTAGCCAGTAACTATAGAAGCCACGAGGGTTACCCACGTGGCTGGGCTCATTCCCTTGAACAATTTTTTAATCCCGTGGTTAACACTGAGGAATCCATGATAAATAGTCAGCGGGTGAAATACTCACGGTTGATTGATGAAGAAAGCACTTGACTGTGATCCTCGACTGGCTGGACAGTTGTCTGCGTGTGCGCAATTATAATCCTGTAAGTAATATTCATGGATCACGACAATATCCTTTTAACCGCCAGAGAAGGGCTCACAGACCACTTCCAAACACTATTTCAACAAATCCTTACCTTATAAAACAGGGAACAGAATTTGCTCCTGTATCGAGCACGTCTCAATGTAAAAAGGACGCTAACTTATGATTCTCATCCTGTCATGGAGATCAGCCGGAAATAGACGGAGCATTTCTAAAATTTCCCATAATGCAGGTAAAATGATACACACAGGGGGATGATAAACACGGCAGAGAAACATTACACCAAGATACTTAATTCTTGAAAATCACTAACAACTACACAACGTGATGTTTGAACGCTGAAACAATAAGAATCTTCATGATCCAGACCAACAATCAAATTATTTTCAATTCCCAATCCTAAAAACCTGTCTAATTAACTAATTACCCCATAATCTCCATTCGCGCAGATTATGTTCTCCTCTCTGGCCACCCTCTGTCAAAGACAATCCACAGATTAAAAATTTCTAGAAATATGTCTAGGCTTAATGAAAAAACTACTTTTATTTCCGCTTTCGGTTATTTAGTTTATTATGAATTTTTACTGAAAGCTGAAAATTATGAAGGATTGCTCCATACGATATTATTTCGATGGTTAGCAAACAATATGTTAAAATATCGATTAAACTACAACTGTGAATCGGCGAACGCCAGAGGTCGCCTCTAAACTGTCAAACTGACGTTCGACTGAATGACATATGAAATTTTGTATGTAAACATTGCAACTTAACCTTTCAATATTTAATCTAATTTATTGTGCAAACTTATTTAATAGGTTTTAGGAAAGTAATTAATTGTGAGAAAGTGATACCTAAAGAGTCTAGTGACAAGATACAGTTGAAGGAATGAGTCCTTCTATCAAGTGCAGGCCAAAGTCAATTGTACAAACTACAATGAAATATAATACTCGGAAACCTCAAAATGTACTACTGATGTTTTCAGGTAAATGCTACTTTACTTATTAGTAACGCAGCTGTGTAGGTACAAAAAAAAACAACGTAACAATGTAATCAAATAACTGTGTCGTTATTTCAGTTTGCGAACACTTTGACAATGACTTCTGGCGGAGACTTCCGAATCGTAGCCAAAGTGTGCGACACGGTCAAGTCGAAGTGGATGAGGGATTTCATGAGCTCATTCACCAACTTGACCCTTAATAAGTGTCCCTTTCCACCTGTAAGTAACAGTACCTTTGTTTCTGAATTTTGCGTTTATTATGATCAAATGACATCATTTATTTCGGCCACTTCTGCCTGCTCTTGACTAATGTTAGGTAGTTAGGGTCAGCGCAATTTTTTTCCCTTTCCGGTCTCTTTTGTTAGCTGTCACATTATCATTCACTAATATCATCATTCACACAATCCATCTTTGTTGTTTTATCCGGCAAACGTTGTTTTGCCATAAAAACTTATTTTCAGCTGCCCGGAATTGCGTGATGTCCTACAACTTACCCTACCCTACCCCTACCCTACTCCTACCCTACTCCTATACTACTCCTACCCTACGCCTACCCTACTCCTACACTACACATACCCTACTCTTACCTTACTCCCACCCTACTCCTACACTACTCCTACCCTACTGTTACCCTACTCCTACTCTACTCCTACCCTACTTCTAACCTACTTCTACCCTACTCCTACCCTAATCCTACCCTACTCTTACCCTACTCCTACCCTACTCCTATCCTACTTCTAACCTACTTCTACCCTTCTCTTACTCTACTCCTACACTACACCTACCCTACTCCTACCCTACTCCTACACTACATCTACCCTACTCCTACTCTACTCCTACCCTACTCCTACCCTACTCCTACACTACTCCTACCCTACTCCTACCCTACTCCTACCCTACTCCAACCCTACTTCTACCCTACTCCCATAGATATATTAAACTTATCTCTACGTAAGAACCATCCTCGTACTTCAAGGAATATTTTAAAAAAAGAATTAGCGAAATCGGTTCAGCTGTTATCAAGATTTGCGCTTAGCAACACATTCAGCGATTCATTTTTATATTAAAGAAGATTTTGTTTCAGAAATATATTATTTTCATTTATTTAGTCGATGGAAACAATACTTCCCTTTTAATTCTCTCAGGGCAGATACACATACATCAACATGGAGCTTCCTCCGAAGAACATCCCGATCCCCATAGCTGATGGTGACTACTTCATCAAGTACGAGCTCTTCGTCACCACCACCAAGGAGGTAATCATCGAGATCGACACTTTGCTGCATTACGACCAGAATGCTAGGAGAGCGAGGAAGAAGGGAAAACACTAATAATAAGAAAAAGGTCCGGGACCCTAGGATCCCAAGAAATGTCAGCCACACAAAAAGTAATAACTTATTTCACCTATATTTTTGTTAGCTCTACTAAAAAATATGTTAGTAACCGAAAATTCAAATACATACCACAATATAAATTTAAATTGGAATTGATTAAAGAATTGGAATGAGCCTGATTTTTATTTAGAGAGAGAGAGTGCAAGTGCTATAGTTTCTTGAGTTACCATCGATACCACGGATATCGATGGTACTCTTACTCGTTGTTTTTTATACAACATTATTTTTAGTATATGCGAAACCCGAAACACGTGTCTAGTATTTTTATGTAAAGAATCTACTCGTATGTAGGTCTGTACAAAATTTCAAAACTGTATCATGAAAAATCGCAAAGTTATAAGCTTGTTAAGTTACCTGTTTGTCCAAAAACATGCTCACCCGCGCCACTCGGTCTTGCGCTCATTGATAATAGTACCTAGGTACCTAACCGTTCGGCGCGGAGATTGGATAACCAACTTAGTGTTGCTCGGTGTCCAACTTTTGACCTTATTTAAATATTTTTGACAAAATATAACATGGGGTAAAAATTATTGGAATCGATTCAGTTACTTATTCTGAACAAACTATACTCAGGTTTCGCACACTTATACTAAAAATAACGTTGTATAGTTTTTGCCCGGTAGGTGGCCACGTTGATTGCGGCATCAGTGGCATTATTTAGTGCAGGTGAACTGGCACTTAGGACACAGTGTCCGAAGTGCCAGTTCACCTACACCTTGGATGACCTAACAAACTAACTGTTCGGGTTATTTAACGTAGGTATTATGTTTTAGAGCTTGTAATATTTCTTCGGCAAACTATTAGTACCTAGCTGCGGCGAACTATAATTATTATGAAAATTACGAACGCGCGATGATGAGATCTAATATCGAGATGTTGTAACCTTAGGGTCAGTTCACACCACGACGCGACGCGACGCGCAGTTTTCAAGATAGAAATACAATTACAGACCTTATCTACTACACAAAAAGGTACACGATTCAGTGATCTCGACGTAGCTAGTAGACACTGAATTGTGTACCTTTTAGTGTAGTAGATAAGGTGTGTAATTGTATTTCTATCTTGAAAACTGCGCGTCGCGTCGCGTCTCGGTGTGAACTGACCCTTAGAAGTACTTACTGTACTGACACTTAGAAGTCTATTTTGTATTACCATAGTTAGAAAATTAATCTTTTACGCCCATAGATATATGAACGAAGGAGATACATAATTATGCCCGGCAGTTGAAAATCTATCAAAACCAATGTCGCTAGGTTGGCCCCACCACCGCGCCACTACTAGATACACATGTAGTTCAGTAAAAGCAATAGATACACAGCCGCGCACACACTTGCAATTCATAAATCAGAACACACAACACAATCAAATAAAAACCTTATAAAGCACGATCTACACGGTTTAAAACGGTGTAGACAGTGGTTTTAAACCAATTTCGTATGACCATTAGGGCTAAATTTCACCGGGACACCATGGCGGCGCAACCACGGTCACGCTGCCAGCAAAATATACACAGCTTTATGGTGGGTATCTCACCAGGCGTCCAAGCGGTTGCGCAGCCAACCATACATTTTGTTGGTAGCGGCGACTGGTTGCGCCGCCATGGTGTCCCGGTGAAATATAGCCCTTAAACGTCCTTGGTAGAAAGGCCTGCGTTGCAAACCAGTGGCAGAAGAAAATGTTGGTTTTAAACCGTGTAGCAGGCATCTCGCAACAACAACAACAACTTCAAGGTCACCTTGGTTTGTAGACTGGTTTCAAACCGTGTATATCGTGTTTAACTCATCAAATACAGCGTGCAATTACCATGCACCGTACAGCTTACTCACACAAAAACATCTATCGCTGTCGTTGTGCCACAAAATACCGATAGTACAGAAGGCAATCTACATACAAAGTGCGCTCGAGCAACGTACACATAGACACCGCTCACGGACACGTTATCTCGGACGGGTTGGGAGTAGTGCGAGCGCGGGTGCCATCCGCTTGTGACACGCGTCTGTGAAGTTCAAAAATGGAGCAACAAAAAAATGCCTATCTAAGCTCGATTTACCTATATAATAGTTTCCTACTAGCTGCGCCCCGCGGTTTCACCCGCGTAAGTGTCGATCCCGTGGGAATATCGGGATAAAAAGTCTTTATGTTAATCCAGGGTGTCAGCTACCTCCATACAAAATTTTATCATAATTGGTCCAGCCGTTTGAGCGTGAAGAAGTAACAAACATATAAACACAAACACACACCCCCACCCCCTCACACACACACACACACACTCACAAACTTTCGCCTTTATAATATTAGTGTGATTTGCAGATGATATTGTCATACTGGCTGAATCGCTGCATGACTTGCAGCAGATGCTGTACGGCCTAGTTGATTTATTCTATACGCATTGATCTCCGGATGAACTTGGACAAAAACCAGGTTATGTTCAACGAACACGTCACCCCAGGGTGACGTGGACTTCGGACTCCCGGGAGTCTGGGACCGATTGCTGATAATAGTAGTGCTCTCAAGGTTGTTCGAGAATACGTTTACCTCGGGCAAACTCTGCAGTTTGATTTGAACTTTGAGAGGAAGGTTTGCAGCAGAATTTAGCTTGGGCAGCATTTGGGAAGCTTCGACGAGTGATCTCGTCGGGTATTCCATAAAGCATACAGACTAAGGTCTTCAATCAGTGCATCCTGCCTTTTATGACTTACGGAGCCGAAACGTGGACACTCACGGTAAGGCAGGTCCTTAAATGGTTACAAATATAATTTTTTTCTTCCAATGGGGACTCGGCAACAGTGGGTGAAGAATTTAAAGTTTTAGTGAATACTGGAATATCTACAAAGAAATTTTCAAAAACTGTGGCATCTTCTAAATCTTTTTTAATAAGTGTATTGTTAATTTTATGGCTGTAGTAACTACTACATTTTCTATCTCTTCTTGTCTCGTTTTTATTTTATTTTGACTAGTTTTAATTTTGGTGCTTAAATATCGATACTTAGCTTCAGTACAAACTTATTTAAATAAATTGGAACATTTCTTAACATATTCATAGAATACTTTACTTTTATTATAATTTCTTTATACAGTTCAAAAAGTTTAATTCTTCTATTAAAATAATATATCCCTTTAGTTGCCCATTCACTGAAGGTTGCAGAACATTTTTTTTCTTGTCGTACAATGAATGGCAAATAAAGAATTGTACAGTTCATTAGGATGATGATGATTAGGATTATCATCACTGTAAAGGAAGTAGGGTAATTTACTAATAAGTTTATTTTAAAGCTCTCCAAGCCGCTCCGTGAATGATAAGAAAATTGCATACAATCGTGTTTTCGCAACAAACAGTACGTACTTAGTAGTAGTCCACATCTTTAGTCAGTCAGTAGGTACTGTTAAAACTACAGCCATTCATGCTAAGACAGTTTTCGCAATCTGAGGTAGTAGGTATAGAGACTGTAAGAAAAATAACGGAATCATAACACGATACCTACTTCTATTTTGACAATGAAGGAATATAGGTTCCTCTCACCTAATTTTACTGTGCCCGACAGGGTCCATATTGATCTTTTACTATCGATCTATGTAATACATATGGAATGCAATAAAGAATTGAGTATTGTAGGTACACAGACCTTGTAGTGACAACATCTAAATGAGGCATTTTAATAAAATTTGATGTAATCTATGTAATTTATAGCGTGAATTAAGTATATTTTGGGGAGAAATTAAATGTGGACTATGTTTTAACTGGTATTCAGAGTGATATTATACTGGTATTCGACAGTGCTGGGATGGGCAATGTTCTCACATAGTCCGTGCGTTGCTTGACTTTTAACATCAAATCTACATAATACTTGTTTTTTTATTATTCCTGTAATGATGAGACGTCTCTTTCTAGTTCTTGTTGTTCTAATATTTATTAAATGTATTACCGTAAGTACTTTTAAAATTTAATTTTTTAAGGAAAAAATTAAGGAAAAATTTAAATTTTCAAGCTCGCTTCGCTCGCTTTTACATTCTGCAATCTCACGAGTCTAAAGCCTTTGTGCATTAGACAACAAAGTATCTAACTCCTATTTACAAAAATCTAATCGACCCTAAGCGGAGTGCTAACATTATCGAGCTTGCTTCGCTCGCTCTTGCATCCTTCTATAATTTCTTTAACTTCTTTATAAAAACGACAGTCATCTTTCTGCATGCATGAACTAAATAAAACCTTTCCCATCCGAGGCAAATAAAAAATTTATCGAGCTCGCTCTGGTTGCTCTGGCATACCTATACATTCTCTAAATTGATAATCTTTTCGGCATAAGTCGGCAAAGTTACTTCTTGTATGAATGGATAAACGATAAACTAACATATCCGAGGTGAAGTGCAAAAATGATTGAGCTCGCTTCTTGGCGCTGAAAATAAATTTGGCGGCTCCAATGTCATCAGCAAAAATAATTAGTGTTGTCTCAGTTATTCGTTTTTAATATACTCAATCAAGAGAAAAGTTTTTTTAAGAATTATATCTTTATTAATGATGAAAGATAACTAATAAACCGGAATAAAAGGGTCATTTTTTTTAAATTGACTATTGCACTCCTTGTTTTAGTCCCAGTTAACGCAGGAGAGGGCCACAGTGAACTACTGCAATCCTAAATATATTACAGAATGTTATGCTATAACCCGGCGCAGCAGACGGGGGGAGCCATATAAGACTAACTTTACGCTAACCACTAGATACACGAATGGCAACAATTTAACGGTATGTATTCAGTTATCTACGTTATACCTATATTGCAGCAAGCACGGTGGCTTTCAATCAATCAACTCAGCCTATAGTGGACTGTGAACTACTGCTGGACATTGTCTTGTCCAGGCTGCACCACAACACCCTGTCCTACGCCTTCAGCATCCAATGTCTCCCTCTGTGCTACCTTTTTAAGGTCGTCGGTCCATCTAGCTGTGGGACGATCCACACTACGCTTGCCGATACACGGTCCACACTCTAAGACTCGTCTGTAATCAGACCTTCGACTAACATGGTCAGCCCACTCAGCCTACTCCCACTTCAGTTTGCTTACTCTGCGTGCAAGCTATGGCTGCCGCTGAATCTCCGGTTCTTTTTCAGATAATTTCAGGCGCAACGTAAACATAACGTACTTGCAAACGATTATTGAATCAAAAATACAACTATACTTGTCGCACTATATTCCTTTAGTTTCATGACATAAGGGTAAGGCCGAGTAACTTTGCCGGTTTCATAGAATTGATCATGTCTCCAAGTTTGTGTCAATAAAACAAAAAATTGGTGAAGATTCGTAACATAAACTTTTGTTTGTCATAATTAATATTATCCGCCTAAATAAATAAAAAAAAAACCTATGATATATTTACGTATTTACACATTAATTTAATGTATTCTTACAAACACCGCGTTCCCGTTCCATACAAAATTTGAGTGTCTCCATAACACCTTGGATTCAGAAGGGGCAATTTACTTAAATAATGAGATTGTAGTTCACAAAGTATTGTGTTTATGTAATAGGTTGATACATGTAGGATACGTAAATTGTGATATAGCAAACAAATTTAAAATATTGGAATTAAATAATTAAAAAATAAAGTATGTCTCCAAATATTTTGCGTCCGTTACATTTGCCATCCGTTACCATTTTCGCAAGATTTTACTTTAGAAAGTGGCAACATCTAATTTATTTTTTAAACGCCAACACAAATACTGTTTGACATAAAGGGTGACAAATTCATTCGGCCATTTTGTAAGTTGTGAGGTGAGGACGTATTTGTGCTTTCGGTGTATTCAATTGGTTTTCTGGTGTCAAAAGCTGATTTTCTTCAAAGTAAGTGCATGTATTATCATATTTTACTTTAATTAATGTGGGTAATGGTAAGACGTAAAGGATTTATCAAGAATTTAGCCAAAAAACAACAGAATAGAAATGTGAGGTTAGATTAACCGTTTTGCAAAGGCGTCCGTTACTGTCCGTAACTGAAGTCCGTTACCGTCCGTTACCGTTCGTTACCGTCCGTTACCTAAAGGTTAGTTTACATGATACATTGACGTAAAGGTAGTATATTTTTCCCCTTCTGCCTGAGTGCGTCAGTCCCTACCACACTATGTAGGTACCTACTTTTTCCACAAATTCAAGGTTTATTTGTCGATGAAAGCGCATGCTTGCTTCGCTTGCACACATTAGGTGACCAGGTGCGCTATAGCAGAGCTATGGAGAACATTCGGTAGTAGAGATAAAATGCCGTATTTTATTAATTCCTACGATGTTTTTAAACCGTAAATTATTGTAAAATAGCGGTGAAATGCGTAGCCATGTGGTATTATTCGGTATTTTTACAATATTATAATCGTTAGAAAAAAAGGGGGTGAGCATGTAAGCTCATCGTAATCGGATCGTATTTTATTAGGCCGATGTCTGTTTCATCGGTTGTCGAAAGAAACGATATTGGCCGAAAAATGGCCATCGTTTACGATGACTATACGATGAAGGTCAATATCGTTAGGTTTCACAACCAATGAAATCGATATCGACCGTATCAAATGAATACAATCTGATTACGGTGAGCTAACATGATCACCCTCCTGGTCCCAGGGCCAGGTGATTGATCCATCGTCTGTACACTGCACTGTCCAGTACCAATGTTTAAAAAAAAGTAACGCTCCTACATTTACCTATGCGATTGCTCTCAAACGGTGAAGGAAATTATCGTGAGGAAACCTGCATGCCCCAAACGATACCTGCTTAATGCATGTGCATTTAACTTTTACCGTTATTTCAGATGCCTTTAACGAACGCCGAAAAGCAGAAGAGGTATAGAGAGCGAATTAAATTACAAGAACCTGAAAAGCATGATTTTATAAAAAGAAAAGATAAAATGACAGTTCTTCGTGTTTTTAAGACAAGTTATTAAAATAAAAAGTTTGCTTTATAAGTACATTATTGATTTCATTCAATTTCGTTCGTTCTTACACCAACTCAATATTTTTTTGTCACTTTTTTGTTCACTACTAGGTACCTTCTAACAAATCCTCCTACTAGAATTAAGTAATGATTATTAAACATTTTACGTAAAGTATTTTTTTTTTTATATTTGTTGTTTTGCATTTCATCTCCTAAATTAATTGCATGTAAACCATGCTTTACAATTTGTCGCGTTACCATCCGTAACCGTCCGTAACCATCCGTAACCGTCCGTAACCGCGATACCGGCAAACTTACTCGGCCTCACCCATAAATAGCTTTAAAAACTTGGGCTAACAGACACAGTCCTTTCACAGTTATGTTAGAATTAATAAAATAGAACTGGCCTCAAATGGCATGGTTTCATGATTGTCATTCAATTATAAATCTGTAAATACATATTTGTAATGCGAATCATATTTCGAAACGTTTGGTGTGATTTATTTTTCAGGCGAGGGTAGTAATGTTTGGCGGGTTCACAGTAGAACTGATGAAGGCAAGAATTTGCGACGTTACACACATTGATTGGCTGAATGAATATATTAAAATTTATTCAAATATGCACGGTGACTGTCCTTACAAGGCGGTAAGAAGAAGTTTCTGTTTCTGTTTACATGCTTAATGATTATTTGGCCTTATAAGTTTTTATTCTCTAAACGTTAAGTATTTGGACGTTCCATCACTATGAGGAACTGGCTCCGTCCGTAATGCACCCCTGTTTCTCCCGACGGGTTACTATCTGGCAGAATCTTGATGCTCCGAAGTTTATTTGGCATAATCTTCTTGAAACGAATATTTTTAACGCCTAAAAATTATTTAATATAATTATTGTTTGGCCGAAAATATATAAATGTCCGAATTAACTTTTAAGATGGTAGAATTTTATTTGGCAAAGTTAAATTTCCGCATAATTTCGTTGAGCATAACGTTTATTTAGAGCGACGATTATTTGGTACAATTTCACTTGGCATACTATGAAGATAGCAGAATTTCATTTGGATTAATTTTATCAGGCATATTGCCATTTCTATAAAATTATTGTCTTAAAATGTCAATATGTTTTGCTACAAAATTAAGTGCCAGAAACGAATCGCTGCAACACCGACTCCACGTAGTCTTGTCTGCTCCACCCCTAGAGTGTAATTTAAGCCCGCGTAGGCGGCCCGCGAGCTGAGGAGCTGGTCCACCGCAGCTTCGGCTCCTCAGCCGCGGGGGCGAACGTTGACACCATCTGCGACAATAAGGTCGCGTGAGCCCCGAAACTACGAAACTAGTGTGGGGCAACGTTTATTTAAAAAAAAAAAACGAAGTTTATGCTATCCGCTGTTATGCATAATAACTTTATGACATAAAGAGTTCTGCTATAAAGGGTAGACCCTCTTCCGACCTCAGTTATTATCCTAACATATTCTGACATTTTGTTCCCAGGGTTCATATGGACTGTTTAACATGGAATTTCCACCCAAGAACACACCACAGAGAATCCGAAACCTACTAAAGGGCAAGTTCCGCGTCAAGCTCTACTTACAAGCAACCTTAACAGAAGAGACAATAAGTGAATTGACTGTAACAGTTTATGGTTTATCGTAAAATAGTTTGCTTGTAAAACTGTACGTTTGTATTTTATTCCACCTGGGTCCACCCTTTATAGCAGAAAATCGATTGGCAAATTCTCATCTAACATACATTCAAAACTCATAATTTTGTAAGTCAGAATCATCTTTAGGCAGAAATTTCATATCCATAATAATTAAAAGTAGAACCATCATAACGCATAAAGTTCACAGTCAGAATCATCTTTTATCATAAATTTCATATCGATAGTCATTAAAAGGCATTTACTGCACTAACATAATTATTTTAATATTATCGCGAATATTGTCATCCATACTAATATTATAAATTCGAAAGTAACTCTGTCTGTCTGTCTGTATGTTACCTTTTCACGCCTAAACCACTGAACGGATTTCGATAAAATTTGGCAGAGGGATGGATTGCATCCTGGGGGCTTCCCCAGGATGCAATTTTTATTTATTTATTTATATATACTTTATTGTACACCAGAAAATACATAACAAAAAAAAAATACGGTTAATACAAAACATACAATGGGCGGCCTTATCGCTTTCTGCGATCTGTTCCAGGCAACCTTGGAATGGACAGTGATTGCGTGGATATAAAAAATGGTGCCAAAATAATATACTATAATAGATACATAGATATATACATGTATAATGCTGTATAATAGATACATAAATAAATACATACTAAAAACCTATACATATAAGCTACGAAAATAAATGACGACTTTAGATTATTGCAATCTATCTCTCTGCCAAATTTTCTAGATCTTTTTATGTCCTTACATAGGATAGTTTTTATCCCGATATTCCCACAGGTTCGACACTTATGCGGGTGAAACCGCGGGGCGCTGCTAGTATGTTTATAAACATTAGCGAACACTGAACTAGACACAATAGAAAATTTATTGTTATTACGTCGAGGGGCGTTAAGTGCAAGCAAAGAGTTCATCTACATTAGGCAATTATTTACAGGAAATTATAAAATGTATTGAACGTACACGTTATGTATAAAAATAACATTCTAAATTATTTTTTGTGTCAAAGTTATTTCGACAGTGTCGGGGCAAGCATGAGGGCTCTCTGTTTATTGATTGTTATATTTATATTTGTCAAATGTTTTGCTGTAAGTACATACCACTATATAAGTATAATCTTCCTATTCACACTAATATTATAAACGCGAAAGTTTGTGAGGTTTGATGGATGCTCTTTCACGGATTTGGATGAAATTTGGCACAAAACAATAAAAATTGTTAATATCATGTTAATACTTATCAATATCAACATTTAAATAAATAAAATTCAAACATTTAAAAAATAAGATAAATATCTAGGTACGTATTAATTTTATTTTATTAAAAGTTATCAGATGATTGAAAAATCAGCCCATAACCATACTAATATTATAAATTCGAAAGTCTCTGTCTGTCTGTATGTTACCTTTTCACGCCTAAACCACTGTACAACACAAACAACAACAAACAAATGTAACAAATTAAACAAATGAAGGAATAGTTTTATTAACCTGTACCTATGTGAAAAGTGTCATTATAAAAATAAAATATATTAATAGGTATTTACAAAAAAACGGAGCTACGTCTGCCAACAAACTGCTTTGCAGTTTGGCGGAGGTACAGTCAACAGCAAAAGTAGATGATGAAAATCAGAAATTCAATACTAATGAACGGAGTTCGCGTCAGAACTGTGTGGCGTCGCCGTCGAAGTGATTCAAAAGTATTCTACGTAGTAAGTATTCTAAGTAGTAGTGCTTCGACGCCACACAGTTCTGACGCGAACTCCATTCATTAATATTGAATTTCTGATTTTGATCATCTACTTTTGCTGTTGACTGTACTACATATAATTTGTAAAAAAAATATTTCTGTGAATAAACACTTTTTCATTTTAATTTTTTTCATTCATTTCTATAAAATTTGAGATAGATTGTATCTCGGGAAGGACATAGGATAATTTTTTATCGACATACCTCCCGGGCGAAGCCGCGGTCGGAACTGTCCGTGGTTTGAAATGTCAAATACAATATTGTCCGTACGATTGACATTTCGACTCCTTGTCGTTAACAAGACATGATATTGACGTGGTTTGCACGTGGTAAGATTACGCGGCGAATAATACAGAAGTCGAAGGACAGCGTGTTGTGGCGCAGCCTGGGAGAGGCCTATGTCCAGCAGTGACTACTGCATAGACTGAGGCTGAGTTGATTGATTGACTTGAAAAGTGATATTATTTTAAACTTTAAGATTACTTACATGTTTTTGTTTTAATCACAGCTAAAGCAGGAGGGTGGAATGGTAAACTATTGCAATGCTAAATATGTGACGGAATGTTATGGTATAACCCGACGCAACAGAAGAGGGGCGCCTTATAAGACTAACCTCACCGCGACCACTAGATACACATGGGGTAATAATGTTACGGTATGTATCCGACGATATTTTGGCTTCTTGTCTAAAGGTTACAGACAATCTGAGGTTCTTTGGTAGCCATGGCTTTCAGAGATAAAATAACTGTTGTACCTAGGTACCCTTCAAAATAACTGGCAGCTCCCAGAGCTTTTTAACAAAATAATCGGGACGAAAAGTGATAGATGATTTAATTTATTAGATCACAAAATTACAAATCAGGGGCTTCCAGATTTCCAAAAAAGGACAAAAAAGTGTGATGCTCAGTGCCCTTGATTTTCACATCATCGTATGGGGGTTGATGCATAATGTAATTTAAAGGTAAATCTAACGAACAAATTGTGGACCTTCGCTAAATCTCACGACTCCAAAACTCAGATTTCTAAAAGGATATCAGTTGGTGATTTTTTTATCATGTATCTCACTAGAAGTAGGTACATAAACTATGTAGTTCAACCAGGTTTCACACTGACTTTTGTAGACTCATTTTTCTTTGGGATATTGTTTAAAATGTTACTTACGATAAAACTTTTAACAAAAAAAAACCGACTTCCAAAAAAAAACACTACAAATTGAAAAATAACTTTAATTTCGAAAGTCGGTGTCGTTGGTTCCGCATTTTCGTTTATTGACACCGAATTCCGAAATTAAAGTTATTTTTTAATTTGTAGTGTTTTTGGAAGTCGGTTTTTTTTTGTAAAAAAAAAGAAAAGTTTTAATTTTTTAGTGGGTCAGTTTGTAATTTATCTCAACTGCTCATCACATGTTACAAAATATTGCTTTTCCCGATGCTGGTACGTTTATTGTTGAGAAGGTCTCCTGGTAAGAGCCAGAAGAACTCCTCAGCATAAATTGCTTAGCAACCATATTAAAGTAATCGAATCGAAACCCGTGAAATATTTGTCATTGAGTAGTTGCGATGGCCATCTGTGGTCTTCATCATCAGCTCCACTTTACCAAATGATGATTTCCGAGAGCAAATGCTCAAGTTAATTTTTTTAAATTATTTTTTGCTTTTTCTCTGGATGCTTTTAACGCGCACATCTTTTTACATTGTTCACACATATACTTATGAATTCAACATGAATGATGTAACTAATATTTTGTAAGAATGTAATTTACAAAAAAAGAATTTTGAAAATCCGTTGACAATTGGCGGCGTATTCGATGAACAAACATACAAAAAAAACATACAAACACCCGAACATAGTACCTACCTCCTCCTTTTTGTAAAGTCGGTAAAAAGAGTGTCAATGGCGTTTCTTGCCCATTTTTCTCCTTAGGAACCTACGCTTTGTAATGAGCCCATTAGCTTCATCTTTCTGAATGACTTGGACAATTCAAAACTTCCAGTAGGTAAATGGTTTTTTGAAATAAATGCTTTGAGTTTGAGTTAACTGATATTTTTGTGTTGTATGTTATAGCTTAAAGTCGTCTTGGTTGGTGCGATAGCATTGGATGTGGTGAAGATAAAACTGTGTGACGCGCGAAACATTGATTGGCTGTACGACTATCTTAAAACGTATGCGCATATCGACGGTCAATGTCCTTATAAGCCGGTAAATTTTAAAAGTTATAAGGCTTTTAATTGATTAGACAAAATAGGCTTAAAACAGTTTTATCCAATTTGTAAAGTTTTTAAGATGTTCTGTAACTATTTTGGGAACTGGCTCTTGCCTGAAAATTTGTTCGCTAAACCTTAGATACCCGACTACCCTTTTCCCTGATCTCAATAATCCTATCGTAAATAACTTGGCATGTCATTTTGTTCGCAGGGCAAATATGGATTTTTTGACATGGATTTTCCACCCAAGAACTTGCCACTGAGAATCAGAAACACAATTTATGGAAATTTTCACACCAAGATAACCAACAAGTTTTACATCATAGTAACCAAAACAGAGGAGATAATAATTGAATGTACCATTAATTTCCATCCAGAGTAGTGAAATAAATTGTTTGAAGACGTTTTGTACTTCATTTTAACGTTTAATAAAAGTAAAGAGATCCTACTGCGCAAACAGAAAACACGAACATAAAAAATATAAAGTTGGGAGAATATACGTCACATCTACGCAAAACGGCTATCGCTCAGCATAATGCTGTGGTCCCATGCGAGACACGCTTCTGTTCTCGTTTCAAACTTATAGGTAGTCTGTTTCATAAGCATTGAGCTAAATAACTAGAGAAGCAAACCTCATTAAAATGTGTCAAAAAAATGTAACCACTATTTAAACGCGACGACGTAGCTTTGAAACCACTACACATTTAAAAGTAAACATATTATATCTGTCTCACTTACACAAGTCGCAAGAATAATACCGTTGCTTAGATTAGACAAATACCGCAATATAAACATGCAATGTCGGGAGAGGGTTGCCTAGCCATGCGAAATTTTACCCAACTTTTTAAGCCATAAAAATGCAAAAAAAAAACATTAAACGTTATGAACGTTATTTTTGAATTATGTATTTAAATATTTAAAAACAATTATTTTTATGTTATAATGTTATTTTTTTGTTACACATTGTCACACATTTAGTTTTATAAAATATTTTAAATCACTTATTCTATAAATTAAAAACTCCCACATAATGTGGGAAACTAAAACTAAGTTTTTAGTGGTAACACTGAACCTAATTTACAAAATTCTACATTTTATTTATTTTTATTGCGTTTTCACGTAGATATAAACACAGAAATAATAAACTTACGTGTGGAAAGTAATTTCGGTTAATTTAATCGCACTCCCACTACGCATTTACCCATTTTGGCGGTAATTTTTGGTCGCGTGTCACTCGGATAACTTCGGTTGGCGTCACACATAGCACTGAACTGACATTAGCTACGGTTGTGGCTGTGGTCTTGATCCCAGTGGCAACGCCTTGGCGCGGTAATTACTAATCTAGTGTATGTATATCAATGTTCATAAGTATTTGTTGAAATGTAAACAAATGGGTCTGACAACATACCATGAAAACAAGGTATGAAAACGCCAAACAGACGAGGCGTACATCCAGCAATGATAAGTGTAAGCTATTGGAAAAAAAAAAGATAGCTGCTGTTAACTATCAATTTTCATTAGCCGTCCCCCGACGCGAGGACGCTTGGATCAAATATACCTGATTTTGAAAACCAGAATGAGGGAGTAGAAGAGACTCGCTAGTTATTAATGTTTTAAAGTCCATTTCTATAAATTCAAAACAGTTATTGTAAAATCCAAAAAACTTTTTACAAAAAAAAATATTTTTCACTTTTTAGTGGGTCAGTTTATCTAAGTAACAATATCCTAATGGCAACTGCTCATCACAGGTTACAAAATATTGCTTTTCCCGATGCTGGGTCGTTAATTGTTGAGGAGTTCTCCTGGTAAGAACCAGGAGAACTCCTCAACAACCACACACCATACGCATTGTGACGAGCATAAATTGCTTAGCATCTATATTAAAGTAATCGAATCGCAAGTGCAACCCGTGAAATATTTGTCATTCAGTAGTTCCGATGGCCATCTGTGGTCTTCATCATCAGCTCCACTTTACCAAATGATGATTTCCGAGAGCAAATGCTCAAGTTACTTTAAAAAATATCCAAATCGCAATAGGTTTGCCTATAAAATTTGAGGGTTTCCCTCGATTTCCATAGGATCCTCTCATCAGATTCCAACTTGATGACAATGGGACCACCTCGAGAGTACACTTTCAAACAAAAAAAAAAAATCTAATCGGTCGAGCCGTCTTCGAGTAATCGGTGAACATACATAAAAAACATATATAAAGTCGAACAAAGTCGACAATATAACCTCCTCCTTTTTGGAAGTCGGTTAATAACCTCCTCCTTTTTGGAACTCGGTTAATAATCTTCTCCTTTTTGGAAGTCGGTTAAAAACTGAAAAATGCTTGTAACAATTCATATTGTATAATTATTAGAGTAATACGTCTCCATCATTCGATTTTCTAAATTAGCAAATTCGTATTTTTGAAATCCTGATTCCGACATTTTCTATGGAGTCCGTCCACCGTGCGGGCTCCCGACAGACATACTCCAGCACCGGTCTTAGGACTTAGGTACCCCTTAGCAGTGTAGGTCTACTCTTCGCAGTAAGAGTAGTGTCGATTGTTTAAAAAGAATAATGGCAGGTATTTTGTTTAAAAGATGTGCATTTTGCGAATATACACTGACGAGCAATATAAAAAAGTCACTTACTTATCATGAAATATTTCCGAAAACACGCAAGATAGTTTCTTGAAGTGAAAAGTAACATTCAAATGTATTTTATTATGCAAAAAAAAAAATAGTAAAAAAAAAAATGGAAAGTATTTTTTTTTCCAATAGTTAATTGTTTTCTGTCCAATTGGCCACATTTGGACTAAAAACAATTAGCTGTTAAAGTGGGTTTATGAAATTGAAACAAAATTGTTTAATCATTCAATAATTCGTATTACCTCCGCGTGCACTCAATACGGCTTCTACCCGATTTGGTATGCTGAGTACCAGATTTCTCAGCTATGCTGAGGAATATTCTCCCATTCTTCAATAAGTGCAGATTTCAGCTTCTAACACGTCCGCCAAGCTCGTCCCAGGCATGAATCTCGATTCATCAGAGAACCTTACTCTGCCCCATTCGTCGTCACCCCATTCGATGTGCTCACGGGCATATCTTGCAACTTTATGACGTCGTTCCAGTTTTGGGCCATTTGCAAGGCTTTAAATTGGCTTCTGCAAGACGTCTCCTGACTGTCCATTCACTGATTAGGTCCCTTCGGGTATGTAAAAGTTGTTTGGATTTGGATCGCAACTCCCGTCTGATGTCGATTTCTTAACATCGTTGACAGAATGAATCGATCGTCTTGGGCCGTTGTGCACCTTGGCTTGCCATTGCTTGATCTTCTTATGTTAAATCCAGTCTCCCCAAACCTCCGAACCACATGTTGGACCGTAGAATGTCTTACACCCATTGTTCTGGCCGTTTGTGTCTGGGATTGTTGACCCCAGTTGTCCCCAGTTGCACCATAGTGATGATCCTGGTACATTCCTTGGGTGGGAGAGGCATTATGATACCTTTATTTACAAGTCAACGTCTGCTGTAAAAGTAAAAACAGTAATTAAATCAACATGAAAATGAAAGTATTCAAATGACTTCAAAAAGGCCTGTATGTAATAAGGTTGTAATGTGCAATATTAAAACTGTTTTAAATTATTTTACTTCATGAAACTAACTTGTGTGGTTTAGGAGATATTTAGATTTCTTTAGGCACTTTGCAAGTGGCTTTCTTATATTGCTCGACGGTGTATAAACATTTTTCGACTTTTACCGCATGTAAAAACTGTGCTGACGTAATGACGCGTGACATCTAAACGAGGTATAATAAAAAAAAATTGATGTAATCTACCTAATTTAAGCTATTATTTACAGGATAACAATAAATGCAGACTGTGGGGTATCAGACTGAGTATTCAAAATTATTGACTGTTTCAAAATTATTTCGTACGTGCAAGCATGCGGTTTTTCTGTTTATCCGTTATTTTACTAATACTAGTTAAATGTTTTGCCGTAAGTAACACTTTTATAACTAATTAAATTATGAATGCGGAACGTGATTGGGTACTTGAACAGAGTGGATGGCCACCATAGCTATTCACAACGATTCGATACGCTTCCGTGTCGAATCGAACATCTATCAATGCTTTATCAGTGTTATTGAAGGAACACTGTTCAGTAATCCAGAACCCGAAAAAGGGGTTTGAAGATTTTTTTTCAAAATGGCGGCCACGCAAGCAATTTAAAATAATATGGATGTCACGTGATCAAGTTTGAATGTGTTTGAACGCGATCAAATTTGAATCTCGGAAACGTGACACTTTACGGGATTTAGTCTTGTTAATGTTTTCTGTTTGCATTAATGTCAGCTATTATTTGTCATAATTTTATCATGCATGGTCGCCATTTTGAAAAAAAATCTAAATGGCGGACAGGCAGGCATGCCAAACTCCATAAAAAAATCTTCAATGCCCTTTAGACTTTTAGAGTTAAAAAAAAGGAACGTCATTATCTAAATATAAAAATAGAAGAGACATCATTAAATAAAAATAAGCTCTTTTTTTATTTTAGTCAGAGCTAAAGCAGGAGGGTGCAACGGTAAAGTATTGCAATACTAAATATGTGACGGGATGTTATGCTATAACCCGGCGCAGCAAAAGAGGGGAACCTTATAAGACTAACCTCACGGCGACCAGTAGATACACATGGGGTAATAATGTTACGGTATGTATCCGACGACATTTTGGTTTCTTGTCTAAAGGTACATACAGTCTAAGGTTCGTGATGAGCCTTACAAGACTAACCTTACTGATGTCACTGGTTACACCTGGGGAAACAATGTCACGGTATGTATCCAACCATTTAAAAACCTTTTATAAGCCTAAGAGCGGTTTCGCACTACATCCGATTCGAATCCGAAAAATGCCGGTTCGAAGTGACCATAGTCATATTATACACTAGATCCGAACTCTATACGTCCGAATTTAGAACATTCTCAATCCGGATTGAAGTCTCGGATCTTTAATTCGAATTTGGATCGGATGTAGTGCGAAACTAACGAGCGTAGGTATTGGTGTAAAATTTTATCGAGCAAAGGCGCGCTACCTGTAGGTCCCACATTTCAACAATGAACGCAAGGTAGAAAAACTGTTACAGGTAAATGCTCACTCACCGTGAGCATTACGTCGAACGCAGCGTCGAGCATTCGCAGAAACGTTACATTACATGGAAATTCTTTTGGAAACTGAGCTTTTGCCTGTATTGTACCATTCGTAAGAACGTTTTAGTACATGGAAATGCTCGAGAAAATGCTCTAGTGTATAACTATCTGCGGTGCTTTCTGTAAAAATCTCACCGTGAAAACTTAGGTGAAGGTGGTTTGTTTTTGCTAGGAATTGACACTATTGACAGCTCACACCACGGTCACTTCACCTAAGTTTTCACGGTGAGATTTTTACAGAAAGCACCGCAGATAGTTATATAAGAAGACTGTATTTTATGTGCGGTTTATATAATTATATTTTTAGATGAGGGTGGTATTGAATAGCGGGATACCAGTTGAAATGGT
Organism: Oligia latruncula; assembly: GCA_948474745.1. NCBI lineage: Eukaryota > Metazoa > Arthropoda > Insecta > Lepidoptera > Noctuidae > Oligia > Oligia latruncula. The sequence continues at coordinate 1,474,717 of OX419699.1, forward strand.
GAACTCAAAACTGTGTGAATGTCCAAAGATAAAATGGTTATGGGAATATCTTCAAACTTATTCAAGTATCGACGGTGACTGTCCTTATAAGCCGGTAACAGTATTTTAAATACCTTTTATGTTAGATTATGACGACTAATAGAGAACTATGGAAGAGAACGACATATAGCGCCGACCCCCAAATAAATTGGGATAAGGGCAGGAGAACGAAGGAGGGAGGACCAGTGGTGATCCAGAACTGCCCAGAACGAATGTATGGCCCATTTTTTTTTTTTGCGGATTGGAAATCATCAAATGACCCGCTCTGGGTGGAGTGGAAGGGAGTGTCAGACTCTTACTGACTAAAACCCACCCGTGTTCCTTCTTTAGCCCTTTATGTTCCGGGCCAGCGGTAACCCTTTCGGACAATTCCGCTGACCATGTATGGCCTAACTTCGCTGATGACACTCATATCCGTGCAAGTCTCTTTCCCACCTATTGCATCCCTATGACGTTCACGCCCGAATAGTGTATATTATATAATATTTTGTTCTCAGGGATCGTACGGAATATATAATTTGGTGTTTCCACCCAAGAACTTGCCACAGACATTCGTGAATCTACTTAAGGGGAAATTTCACGCCAGCTTTATGTTTATAGTTACTAAAACGGAAGAGATAATAATAGAAAATTCTGTAATGTTTTATGAAGGTTCTTATAAGGTTTAGTTTAGTAAAACAGATTCCTTGTAGAATCGAACTTTTTTATTTAATCTTATGGCTTCTGTCGATGAACTGTTTGACAAGAAGCCTAAAGGGCTTGGTAGTGGTACCCTTTAGGCTTCTTGTCAAACAGTTCATCGACTAACTAAAATTCTAACTAAAATTCGTAAAGTCTTTACCCTTACGAACTAAAATTCGTAAGGGTAAAGACCTTACGAATTTTAGTTGTTTATTAAAGCTATATCCGAATTGCGTAACACACTTTCTATCACAATTCGAAAGATTTTGAAGGAAAGTCCTAATCAATTGCTTCATATGTGTGTTTGAAAAATTCATCTGCTCAACAACGTAAATAACGGAATGAATATTATTGAACTGTCACAACTCACAACGAAAGGCATTGCCATTGCAAATCAGTGACGTACTTACTTAAAAAACGTGTACTTACGTCATGCTTCAAAGAGAAATTATTCATCATTAGAAAATGAAATAATACTCGCTAGACCTCGTGTACAAAGTTATTTATTGCCGCCATATCGTATAAGATCGGCCGCTCGCTCCGCCATCGCGATGATCACCGAGTTGGGGAACAGAGAGACGGGTGAGGGCAGAACGCTGGCGTCCACGACCCGTAGTCCTGATACTGACTTTACTCTGGAAAAGGTCAAAACAAAAGGTATTCTAACTAATTTAGATCTTAGCGAGGAAGTGACCACAATTGCCTTATAGAACGTCAACTTCACTACCACGTCAAGGTGACATTGTAAGAGGCAAGTCAACAACCAGGGGCCCAAGTCTGCTATTTTTATAAATTTGTCATTTCAATACGATCCCATTGTCATTTTGCTAAAAGTTCGTAATCTGCTAAATTCATAATGGTCGATCATTGGTCGGTCAATGGCACAGAACATATACGATACTCGTAACGAATTAAAAGCAATGACTGCACAATGACGTTCTAATGGTAGGTCACTGATCAAAGGAACTGTCAAATTTTTAGCAGATTACCGCATAGGTCAGTCATTCATTTGTCATTATGTACGAGATTACCATTCTATGCCATTTCTTTCAATGGAGTGTCAGTGGTTAACCATTGGAAAGTCATAATGACGCCTTTATACTATTAAATTACCAAACTTGTCAAAATAAAGAATTATGAAATCAATGATAGACCATTCCTGACACTATTGTAATAGCAGACTTGAGGCCCAATAGAGAAGTTACTCTAAACTGTAGATAAGTACCAGACCTAACATATTTTATGGTTGAGGTTCTCATTATTTTCGGACCAGTAATAGAATAAATAGTACAAGGTATTATTAATTCAATTTAAAAAACCGGAACTCGAAAGTATGTCCTTAGTTTTATTTTTTATATGTAAAGAATCGTGTCTAGCCAAGAAAGAGGACCCTTTCAAATGTAATCTTTCTTATTATTTGAGATAGAAAAATCCAGTATTTGTCATTCAACCAGTAGTGGTCATGACTTCAAAAAGACTAGACTTCACTCAGCAAACAACTATGTAGGGGTCGGCTTCCAGTCTAACCGGATGCAGCTGAATACTATTATTTTACATGGAGCGACGGCCTGTCTGACCCGTACAACCTAGTTCCAACACGATATCCCTTGGTAAGACTGGTTGTCAGACTTTCGGGCCTCTTAACTTCCGTAATGACTCTCAAAGATCTACGAATGACAGCCAGGACCGAGGCTTTAGTTTTATTAAAAGACTTTAGACTTCATGAACCTGTTAATCGAAGAACACATTATCTTACCGTAACTCCTGATCAACGACTTTCCCGCCAGCACAGGTGCCTCCCGCGTGGTGTCCTGTCACCGCCACTTCCCTGATGATGCACTCCAGATATGCGTCTGGAGGACTTGGGACTGGCTTCGGCCTTGGAGCCTTGGGTTCTTTAGTCTTCGACTGTTTCTTGCCACTGAAAAAACATGGGTATTAAGTGGCTGATCATCTGCAGTTCGAAAATGATCTGCCCGGTTTTGGTTTCATATTCAGTTGCATTCAGTTAGACAGAAAGCCAACCCCAACAAAGTTGGGAAGAGGGTAGGCAGATAATGATGACTTAGTCTATTTTAGCAGATGATAAACAAAAAAAGTAAATTTATCAAAAGTCGGGTTTTTTTATTTTTTTTTTATTTGAAATTGTTTTGCTCTTGACTCTAGTCTAGGTCAGAGGTGACAGAGACAAAGTCGACGATGGAGGGCTTACCCAATAGAAGCCTTTTGAGGCAAAATAAATGTGTAGGAAAGCGTGTCATTTTTGATAATGTTGAAGGCTGAAAGCCTGAGTGCAAAAAGTACCAGAAACTCTACACTAGTTGTACTTATCTGAAACCAAACTCAAAAAATCATACATGGTCGCGTTACATGTTTGGCTCTACATAATTATTTTTTAATAACCGTCGTAAAATTTCTACGCTAAGGCCTACAATCAAATTATTTTACTGGATTCATAGTAACAGTTTGTGTGTTTATGTCCCTGAGTTCCCTGACACCGTGTACGTATAATGCTCACAATTTCCTTCTCCTTATCACTGGTCCTCGCTGTTCCTCCTTGCTGTACCTCCACAACGAGAGACATCGTTCAGGTCGGGGCCAGTGTATCCTGGCTCTGATGTCTTGGAACGGCTTCGATGATACCAACTGCTCGGCTCTTCGGATTGCTGTCAAATATTGAAATCAATCTTGTTAAAGTCAAAAGACAAATCATTTATTTTAAAATGGCACGCTTGCAATGTCGCATGAACACAATGAGAGCCCACCAAACGTCCTACCCTCCCCGAAGCCCGACCCCTGTCCCTCCAAAACCGATGCTTATCTTTTACGTTTTGCCCCACCTTGTATAAAATAAAGTCACTTTTCTTAGCTGCCTGTGTGACCGAGTTACATTTTTTATGCTGCCCATAGAATTTCGATACGGTTTTCCATTGATTTATAAAATGCAGTTTTCCCATAATTTAGAGCATTTATTTTAGAAGGTTTATTTAATATTTAACTAAGATACAGCACAGAAATGTCGATGTTTTGACATGTCTGCATGATAATATCAGTAGATTGCATCCGTGGAAAGCAAAAAGGCTATATTCGAAACACTAAAGAATTAACTACCCTACCTTTAACCATACACTGGACATCATAATACTGCTCCAAATAGTTTGGATCCACGACTGGCGGCATGGACGTGGTGGAGTCAGCTAGCGTAACGGTTCCTCTGCTCCTGGGCTGCACGCAGGTGCACAAGAACATGAAGCCTTCCTTGTTGGTGTTGTTGTAAAAGGGGAACGTGTCGCGGAACACCTGGGGATAGAGGACTATCAACCTGTGGGAAACCCACTTGAACGTCGTTATCAGCCTTAAACAGTCTATTTCTGGACATAACAGCTAGATGAGAGTAGAGGAGGATCAAGTTATATGCCTTGCGATTGAGAAGCACATACATTTTGGCAAAAAGCCCTGACCGATGAGGGTGTGGTGATTTTTGTGGATTTTTCATAGATATCCGAGGATTTTTTTAATGAAATTGGGGTAGAAACAATAACTTTGAATGCAGTATCCCTTTTATCGTGTGGAAATCCTTATGGATGTCCACAACCCTGGGGAGGGTGGAGGGGTCTGTCAGACTCTTACTGACTAAAACCCAGGGCCGTCTTTACCCGGGGGTGCAAGGGGTGCGTGGCACCCAGGCGCAGGGTCTTATGGGGCGCAAGCCGATCAGGTCATCATTGATCACTCATTGTAACCGGAACGCTCCAGCGCGTTAACCGCACGAGTCACCGCCTCAAAAAAATACCTTGGAAAAAATTGGTGGAAATCATCATTTGAAAATGGAATACAAAAATTAAGTTTAATTTCTTTTTATTGGCAAGGGGGGCGCAAGCTGATTTTCGCACCCCGGCGCCCAATAAGGTAAAGACGGCCCTGCTAAAACCACACGGTGTCCTGCTGCTATCTTTAGCCGGGGTGTTGGAGTGCTTGCGCATTTCGTCACGCTCCCCCGGCCAGGTGCTGGCCTGCATGAATCCATACGGCTCCCGTCACCCTCAGCGGCCGCATACGGCCACCACTCCTCTAGAGAGAGGCGCGCGCGGAACACGACTCGCCGCCGTCTCGGGCCTTTCACTGTTCAGGCAACAAACTCCCCAAGTCTGTTGCCTGCAGGCCTCACCCTAAGTAATAGATACGGGGGGGGGGGGGGGGGGTGAGGTAGGTTTCCTTTCGTTTTTTTTTGCACATTGTACAACATGTCCCGGAATTAACGCACACCACCAACCCAATTAGAATATTACGTTATAATCGTAATACATACACTGAATGTTTACTATTATGTATAAAATATTGTTTTAATTTATTAAATTAGTTATACTGATTGTAAGGTTATTGTGGTCACATTACAAATCAACGCACGCATACAGTCACATACGTATAAGGCCTCGAGTAGAAGGTACTTCGCCAATTTTGGTTTGTTTTGACTGTACAGCGTGCAGCGGAAGTGTGACTGTAATTGACTTTTGGTACTTATAAAAATTTACCTATATTAAAAATGACAGAATAAATTGATTCAGTATACGATTCTGACCAAACTATTTTTATAATTGTATATGTCCAGCAGTGGACTGCTATAGAAGGATGATGATGATGTACAAGGCAACTACCAAGAAGCAACTTGTAGATTTTTTTTAGGTTCCTATTTTAATCTTACCTGTGGTTTATAATTCGACAGATCTCTCAACAGTCTCTCACTGGCTGTCCCCATTGAGAAAAGCATGACAGCAGACGTGTTCTGATACTCCACGCCTGATAGAGGTGGAAATGATAATAGACCTGAAAATATTGAAAATGTTCAGTAGGTAAAGCGTTTGCCGTTGGTCCCGGCTGTCATTCGTGGATCTTTGACAGTCATTACGGAGCACCAGAAACCTACATAAAATTGCAGTTTCAGTAGGTGAATCCTCTCTAAACCTATGTTGAGCATCATGGAGCATAACATTTTTCTTCAAGAAGTTGTTCAACAAAGAGTCAAAAACTTTAGCCACAATCGTGGCTAACTAAGGAGATTGGTGTAGTTCGCATTATCCAATATGTCACTAGTCTTATTTTTTACAATAGGAACTACAATTTTCATCAATAATGGATAGCAATGGACCATTTGGACCATTAAAAGCAAACCTGCTCAAGTGGCGGTACTGAACGTGAGTCCAGTGTACGTTGGGCAGTCCGCCCTGCTACAAACCTCATCATCTGCCTAGCCCTTTCCCAACTATTTTTGGGGTCGGCTTCCAGTCTAAATGGGTGCAGCTGAATACCAGATTTTTACGTGGAGCGACAGCAAAAAAAAATTAAACTCACCAGTATTCCTCCAGAAATACTCCAAGATGGTGGTGAGCGTGAAGACCTTGGACAACGTGACGCTGATGGGTGTCTGGATACTGACGTAGATCGGCATGTTCATGTGGTCGTGGAAGTTCCGGCCCACTTCAGAATTTGCTGATATCTGTTTTATTTTGAACCTAAAAGAGTTTGGTAGTGGTAATAGTATCGCGTATCGTAAGCAAGAAAGGTAATAAACCACTACATTTAGGTACTCCCTTTTTAATAAATGCCGAGCAGAGTAGTTAGTGCGAAGGAACAACTAGCATTTTCCTAGGATTAACCATACATTCGAGAATAAAAGGCATAACTTTACTCCGCATTTCGGGGTTAGATCACAAATAAATTGATTGCATTCAAATAGGAAAACATAAGTAGCAGCAAATAAATTTGCATCTAGCTCAGACTATTAGTACCATATCATGGATTAAAATCTGTAGTGCTATTCTGTAAAAACTCACCCTGAAAACTTAGGTGAAGTGAACGTGAAGTGAGACGTCACAGTGTCCAATACCTAGGAACAGGTGGAATGACAGTTTACTTCAAGTTCACTTCACATAAGCATTCACTGTGAGATTTTTACAGAATAATATATCGGCAGAACTAAAAACGAACGATTAGGTTACTTAATCAACAGCTTGTGGTGGATCCCATGTGGTGGAAAACCAGTATAATATTAAGCTGGCCAGTTCAACGTCAAAGTGTACCTTCAATTTTTATATGCTACCTTTGCAACAACTCTGGTGATCCGATGCCCGAAAGCATCAACAACTGAGGAGTTTTGACAGTACCAGCTGACACAATGATCTCTTTGTTCACGAATATATTGTCCAGCTCGCGGTGATTCTGCAGGATGTACAGCGAAGATGCTGTTCGGTTTTCGAAACGAATCTGAAAGATAATTTTTAGATAGGTTACAGGGTAACGAGCCACATAAAGGACCCGTAACAATAACAGGAACCCATCACACCTACCTACCTATACCTAGCAAACGCCCGTTCCCGCCAGTTCCATATAAGTGATAGTGATAGCATCACGATATTAAACTAATGGTAATTAATTTCAACAGCTTCAGATTAACCGGAAATCGGTCATGAAAGTTTCCTTAGTAATCGTGAAATTATGTAAATAAAAGAATAGACGGTCGATGTACACCGCTTGTACTAAATTATCCCATTGCAAGACGTAGTGAACTAATGCGAAGTCATGTCATCATTTGATGGCAGACTAACCAGACGTTTACCATCACGGGACACTGCTCGCTAAACAAACACTTTTACACAATAGGCATGTCGGACAGGCCTCTATGCAGGGCTTGCATGAAACCTGAGGAAACCGTTGCGCATGTGCTCTTTGAATGCACAGGCGTCACCCAGATTAGGTCAGAAACCCTCGGTCGGAACACCCAGATCTTACACAGATGTTCTTAACAGGCCAGGAGATGTAATCAACTTCTGGGGGGAGGTGGACTGTTTAAAATAACCGCCGACGGCCGCCATGGCTCACGCACAATGTTCCACTTGAAGGACTAAGTGCGGAAACCAAACCTTCTAATTATAGATAGATAGAATGGGATGATTGATTACAGGTTTTAGGCACTACCGCATATGTTATAGGCATGTTTATAGGTAACGATCATAATAGCAGTCGCAGGTACTTACGGAAACTGCCTGTGTTTTAAGCAAAACATGTAGATTCTTCCTCCTCAAGGCTGGTCTCAGATACGCGTCTAAAGTAGAATAACGGCTGCCATCTTTGATTGTCGCGGTTGGTGTCCTGAAGATCGTATGTTTCTTCATCAGAGTTAGAGAAGCTTCTCTGAATGTGTTCATTAGTTCGTCTGCGTCGTCTATTAGTCTTAGTTTCATTGGGACCTAAGGGTGAAGATGGTGAGAACTTAATTTTACATTTATTTTCTACCAATTTGGTTCAACCACCGAAAGGATACAGTTACAGCTTCTGAGATCAAGATCGTGATTGATAGTCATCTAACAACAAGGCTACGCCTAACAGTGGAAACTGACTACCTACATTTGATAAGCAATATACATCTCACTTCTTCTTTTCATGGGGGTTGGCAGAAACTACAGAACGCCATTAATACTATGATGAACGATATTTTATTTCTGTAGGTATTGGTTTTCTTATACCTACGTCAAAAAGGAATAATATCTAATATTTAAAAATTTAAAAACTAGATAAGGTCGGTGTTTCCTTACCGTCTATTCTGAGAAGCAACACCGAAAAAATTCCGAGGTCACAGTCTCTGTTAAAGTTTAGACAGGTCACATCATAAAAATGTGAGGAACATTTTTCATGTAGGTACTTTCAAAAACTATGAAAAGTTATTTCTTACCTTAGCCCCAGGACAGTCCCCATCCATCGCACAATGTCCTGAATCGAACTCACTCCTCACAGTTCCAAAGGCTTTAATCAAATACGGCCTCAGTTCTTCAGTAGTCCATCCTTCAAAGCCGAGTTGGCTCCATCTTTCGTAATCCTCAGGAAGACCAAACCCGTGGAGTAGAAAGTTTATTTGTCCTGAACCACCGAGGCCTTTGCCTCTTGGTATGAATTGGGACTGGAAAACGGTAACTTTATTAGATACTACCAACCGAACCTATCTGTGCACTACTCGTAACTTCTTAGGCAAATAAGTTGGCCTGCGCAGACTCGATAAATAGGGTAAAGTCGACGAAAAAATAAAGACTACATACAGACTGAAGGTACCTCCTAGACAGATTGTAGATGTAATATTGGATTCTGGACTGGATTACCTACCTAAAAGAAGCATTAGAACAAAAGTATTTTTTTTTTAATTAAAAGGGCCAAGTAGTACAAAACAAAGTTTCTCCTTCAATCCTGCTTTGATAGTAGGTATATTTCTTTGTACGAACAAAAACACAATGATTCAGAATAGTCAGTGAACTATGGATGAAAAACGTTACCTGTGTCCATAGCCCAAATGAAGAATACTTCTGCGGCTTAGTCCTCATAGCCCAATCATCAGGTCCTTGCTGGGCTGCTGTAGGAGTCAGCGGTATCTTGGTGAAGTAGCCCATGTGGTCTCCGGCTTCGACCAGCAACACCTTGGTCTTTTCGTCTTCGGTGAGACGGGAGGCAAGGACGCATCCTGCTGTGCCTGCACCGACTATCGAGAGTAGGTATAACATTTGATTCATAAGAGACTTCTTAAAGAACATGTTCCTCCTACCTATTGCTAATGAAGTTTGGGCCTTTTGGGAAAATGTTATGTCACGATATATAATATGTAAACAAACATGCACCGCCAACGCCATATTTTAATAATTTCAAAAAAATTGCTTATTTGTTTCTAATATGAGCTAGAAATTGGAACAAAAGACTTACCAATAATGTAATCGTATCGCTTCTGCGGCTTAATAATTATACTCGTATACACATTCACATATCTTTGATACACCACATAGGACACACATGCCAGGAAAAGCCCGAATAAATACGAAAACAAAGCCATTATTATCCACTAAACGCCTTATAAAAGTTTAACAGCAATCAATGGTCACGAAGACATTGTAATCATTAAATATTTTAGCAGGCTTAATAACTGCTGTTGCATGAATGGCTAACACTTGAAGGACTATACCAGGAAGGAATATATTGTGTAGCAGGAAGTCTGATAACCCCGCAGTTTGATTTCTATAATGTTATTTAATTCTTACGTTACCACTAATTGAATTAGGTAGGGGTGTACAACATTTAGCTTAGTAGGTAGGTAGGTACCTATCTATACCTACCATCTATTAACAGTTACTGTTTGATAGAATGCTCTATCTTGTATCACATCCAATGTAAGTAGGTACTATGGTAAAAAATATAGAATGTAATAGCAGAAAAATAAGGATGTAATAGCTGTGCAATGAGAATAAATGCACACGCATGATACGATTTTTTTCAATAGTAATGAAAGGAGGAAACAATAAATAAAATTATATTTAATAAACATAATAATTTTCTGTTTGTAAAAACTGGCTCGCGGATATTTTTTCCTGCGCCTTGAATCGAAGCCGCTAAACAGCCTCTTAAAGGTAAGTACCTACCTACACTAATATTAATTTTCTGCCGAAAATAATTTGTTGAAGTACCTAGCCACTTTCAAACTTTCTCATAATTATGTACCTGCTCAGTTCATACTTATTCTGTCCATTCGCGAAGGTAACACCACACATCTCTCATAGAATTCACATCTCAGCTGTATGCAATTGCCTTTCATTCATCCCTTTTGTGATGTACATAACTCCAGCTTCCTCATATGTGATAGAACAATTCTACCTATGCCAATATTTAAGGCATACCCAGATAGCATTTAAATTTGCTGCAAGTTTGTTTTTTATTTGATATTTAGTTGTTACGGCAAACTTGTTGTGGCAAATTTATTTCAAATTAGCTGTAAACTTGTGAATGTTAAAATGATATGGCAAGTTTGTTTTGATACTGTTGCAATATTGTTAATGTAAACATGATCTGTCAAGTTTGATTCAATAATACTGTAAACTTGACACGTTAAACGATCTCGAATCATCAACAACCATTATAAAATCCGGCCAAGTGCGAGTTGAACTAGCGCACCAAAGGGTTCGGTGTGTACCATAATCATTAATCATCATCCAATCAGTTCCATCCACAGAAATGGTTCCAACCCACAAATATTTTTTAAATTTGGGTAAAATGGAAAGTGTTCACTCCACCTAGGCACTACTAGTTATTTAACGTAGTTAGACCACTCTAAGTGAAGGCGTAGGTAGGCCATATTTTTGCTCTATATCATGTACCTATAACTACGTTACTCGGAACGCAAATCCTTTGTAGAAGTTCATGCAGAGCTCTCACCTCGCTGTTACGTTCGCCGCACAACAAAAATACAAGGGTACTCGCTATTAATTACGAAATGTATTTGAGAGGCTTTATTTATAGTGTTCATCTCGAACCATCGCCTATTTTCATAGGCTGAGGAAAATTTGTTATAATAAATTATGATCAAAACAATATAGGTACCAAAAAAACGGAAAACTAAACGCAATTGTCAACTGTCAGTATGAAATATGAAGAAACTCAACATAGCTGTCAAAAAGTGGCGCCACCGCGCCATTTGTTTATGTAACTTCATTCTGTTTCTTTCCGTGTTTCCGTTTCTTTCCTTGATTCGTGAAAGTGCTTACTCCGTGTTATTCGTGTTGTTTGTGATTTATCGACGACCCTGTCTGTGTTTTGGGATTTTTCTTACGTTTGACTTTACCTGTGTTACTGGACTCGATTGGATTGCTCTCCTGTTGGACTAATTAAATCGTCTTGATAAAATATCCCTACTGACTGACGGTAAGTTTGGTTTGGTTCTCTAGCCAGGTCCGCTGCGCCTGCGGCATGTTTTCGTATATTGCTAACACCGTGTTATTATCGAAGGTCGTGTTTTTATTGTTCGGCGTTTTTTTTGCCGAGTCCAATGGATAACACGTTATGTGTTAGCAAAACACGAAAACATACCGCCGCGGACCAGGCTTTACAGTGGGGTGATCATTTTAATCAATTAGAGCTAATGCAGACCCCCTAAGAACATTCTATAAAGTCACATAACCTCAAAAAAATTCCCCACTTAACATAATTTAATAACAATTTATTTCACCAGTGGCTGCTAACTATCTCGTAATGTGGTACGATTCCCTAATTATAATACCAGCCCACATACATCCCAATGTAGGGCACGGGCCTCTAAGAGAGAGGGAAATTACTGTGTGCCCACCGCCGCTGCTTTGAGATTTCAAGCATACTTACGTAGCAACAATATAAAATAAAAATTCTTAAAGGATATGGTATGCAATAAATTCTTATTTGTAATTGGTATATATATTGTTATTAGGTATAATAATCTTTATTATACATAGGTATATATAAATGTATTTACTTTCTTTCTTATTGTTGGCTGGTGAAAATAATACAACTTTTTTTTCTTTAGAAACTTATGGGGATGCACGACTTCGTTTAAGAAAAGCGGAAGAAACATCAAATTTTTATTCCGATGAAGAAGTGAAAAAGGAAAAGGAAAACAAATGTTTATCTTCCAGAAGACTCTGAAGATTCTTCAGATGAACAAAACCATCAAATATCTCCCCCGAAACATAAAGCAGCAGAATCGTCAAACACTAATAAAATGGATGCCAACTCCATTGCGCGATGCCCACCAAGCTCAACTGTGATGTTTTCCAGCCAGTCAACCGAAAATGTGTCCATCTGGTGATATATTTTAATTTATAATTTATTTATGCAGTATTCCTTCAGAGGATGTTAATGATATTTTAATTTTAATATTTTTGTTACAGACTGTGCGACAAGCAAACAATTGGCAATCCAGCAAAGTCATCTCATCCAGATGGTGACTGACCTGTCGAAACAAGTGTCAGAAATTATTAGAAAAGTGGACCTGATTTTAGGGTGGCCGGAAGAGCCATTGACTCCACGAAGGCAAGATCCCTTTTCACTGCCACAGTTTCTAACAAACCTGCCAGTAAATGACGATGACAGTTTCTGTCATTTAAATGAACAAGTCAAAAATAGTAAGGGTGACATTTTATTAAATATACATTTAATAATGTTTCATTAGTCATCTATGTACCTACTTTTTACCCATGAAGCACAGACTTATGTAAGTCTAAAACTTACTTCAGTAGTTGCACAACTAACAATTGACTTTGTATGCTTTGACCTTATTTGAGAAAAAAATAATTAAAATAAGATGCACCCAACATGTACATATGCCATTAATTACCTACATTATATACAGTATTTCTTTTTTCAGATACGATTCTTGGCAGGTATTGGCGATAAAAACCTCCGTTCTTTTGTCACAAACATGCTTAGAAGAATACTGCTGGATGTAGTAGCTGAGCAATATTCTCTGACTGGGAAAAAAATGAAAAACTCAAACACAGAAACTTGCAAATTAATATTTCGTAAGTATAAATAAACGTATATTAACGTATAAATAAAAGTATAAAAAAACATTAATAAAAAAACTTGAATTACAATAATGTAATTCAAGTTTTTTTATTAATGTTTTATTTAATACCTACATAACCAACAGTCACATTATGAAACATGCTGCTTAATGTCAATTATAGTACATTACTATAGCTGTTTTATTTATATTTTCAGAAATGTGTAAAAAAGTGCATGGAAATGTTACTGACGATAAGCTGAAAGAGATAATCAGTGACTGGCTAAACCAAGCCAAAATAAGATTGTCAAGAAGGTAAAATTACTCTCTTATAATAATAGTCTGTAGAGCGTTGTAGATAGTCTAGTGGGGCCTACTGGTGGTTCGAACCCCGGCGCTGACACCGATGGCATACATTTATTTATTTCATAACAAGACGACTCGTTCAGGGTGACTGCAATTGTATTGTATTTCAATGGTACCATTAATTTGAAAGTTAGTTTTGCAGGTGTTTATTGACTAACAGCTATTTTATTTCATTGTTTCAGGGCCGAGAGACAAAACAAAATCGACCATGATGCGAGTCTAGTCTAGAATGAACAGGCATCTTCTGGGCACGCTCGTTCCATCATAGACCATAAGGTCTAAAGCGATGGATAACCATCGCTTTCAATCAGGCGGATCAAAACCGGCCCAGGCAGCAATAAAAAAGAAAGTCGTTCCATACTACGTTTTTTTTAACTTACGTATTTGTTTTCGACTTATTTATGATTGTTTTCTTTATCTATTTACCCAGGCTGTATGAATAAATACCCTTTGAAGTGCAATGGTGAAATAAACCCGTTCAATTTTAATTTCAATTGATTTCATTTCATATTTTAAAGCTGTCAAGATTTTTGTTTCTTCATGAGGCCTACTCGAAAACGACGACACATTTTTTTTTATCGTAGTGGTTCGCGTTTGCGAGTAAGCCTCCTGAAAAACACCAAAACTCGTTGCTTTGTGGTATATTATTAAGCATCTGTCTTAGCAATACACCATTTATTACAATTTATGCAACAAACATTAAGCAAGTATGTGACAACATTGTAGGTAATTTGTCATGACAAAGATTTGGCAACATTGCAATGACAAAGAGTTGGCAAGTTTGCAATGACAAAGAGTTGGCAAGTTTGCATTGGCAAACATTATACAAGTTTGATGGGCGGAAACTAGACATTTGATATAAGTTTGATAGAAACTTGCAACAAGTTTGTCCTTTGCCTCGTCAAACTTTATGCAAGTTTACACATTTGATATTTCAAACTTACTGCAAGCCTGAAACAAGTTTAAATTGCTATCTGGGTAATAGCTGCAATCAAAGTTCGCAGTCTTATTTTAGCTGCCACAATAACTTCGTTAATATGAGTCGTTTAGTGTGTGTAAGCTGGAGTGACGTCACCCCAGCTGCTCATGTCATATCTTCCAAACGAAAGAAGATATGATTATATGTTATAGCTCAAAAATTAAGGCATAATAGCTGCCACTGGCAGCAAAATTTTCAAACCTCTGGTCAAAATACTCTATGAGTTATTAAACCGATAACCATGTGTAAGCTGGAGTGACGTCTCCCCAGCTACTCATTCATATCTTCCAAACGAAAGAAGATATGATTATGTATTATAGCTCAAAAATTAAGGCATAATAGCTGCCACTGGCAGCAAAATTTTCAAATCCCTGGTCAAAATACTCTATGAGTTATTAAACCGATAAACATGTGTAAGCTGGAGTGACGGCACCGAAACTGCTCAAGTCATATCTGCCGAACGAAAGAAGATATGATTATGTACTATAGCTCAAAAATTAAGGCATAATAGCTGCCATAGGCAGCAAAATTTTCAAATCTCTAGGTCTTGTAGTTTCCACGTAATAAGCAAAAAAACAGATCCCGCGCCAAAAACATCAATTATTGCTTCGGAGAAGGCAAGCTGCGGCGTTGCCGTTCCGTGCGCTACAATACTACAACCAAGTTTGCACTTAGCAGGCATTCTATTAGAAGTCATTTTAACTTGCGCTCAAAATAATTTTAATTTTGTATAATGAAGATATAGACTGAGAGCCGACTGAACTTTAATGGAACTATGAATATCAACTTTGGATGACAAGAGAACTACGTAGGTACTATTATTGTTTTTTTTTGCCTTGTTCTTTCTTTTATTAAATACCTAATTAAAATGTAAGGAACAGCTGATTTTTTTTCGCGATTTCAGGTTTGGTCCCATAGTAAAAATTGTTCTTAATGATAAGTACAATGAACTCTTAAGAGATTGTTAATGTTTTACCAATAACCCTGTATATTACTAGCGATTGAATGACTTTTTCATGAAATCGTGACATTTGAGAACAATTCTATAAAAAAAGCAAAACTAAAGTAACACCATGGACGTAAGTACTTCTATTATATTACGTCCATGAGTAACATCGAATCAGACTTCATGACGCTGGCAGAATAGTCGACATTGGCTCAGTTGCCAAAAAAAAAACAAAAAAACATCGAATTAGAACAAATGTCATTAAAAAAACCGGCTAAGTGCGAGACGGACTCGCGCACCGAGGGTTCCGTAAAAATTTGTAGGTAAGTATGTAAATAGTTTTAAAAAACACACACTCCCCGACCTCCCTCCTCGGAGGTCGGGTGCCTTTTGAAGGTTTCCCCCCGACTAAAAAAAAAAAAACAAGTTAGGTTAATAGTTTCATCACGGTTTTTTTTTAATATAACTAAAAATTTATGGATTTCAGACTTTTTCCTTTACTTGTGCTACATGACCTTGCTTCTTGCCAAATTTCTTGATTCTAGGTCAACGGGAAGTACCCTATACATTTTGATTCCCTTGAGAGTGTCGAAATATACGTTTTTTGCGGGATAAACGGCCGTATCTTTTTTACGTTAACTTAGAATTTTGATTTTTTCACAGCTTCAAGGGACCGCAGACTTGAGTATATGATTTTAATTTCATTTTGATACCTTCACGCGTTCCAGAGATAAAGGGTCTTGACAGACAGACAGACGGACAACAAAGTGATCGTATAAGGGTTCCGTAGCCAAATGGCAAAAACGGAACCCTAATGGATTCGTCATGTCTGTCTGTCTGTCCGTCCGTATGTCAAATGTGATTTATGATAAACTTTACGAAATTGTTACACTTAGATTTTTAAATTTTCTTTCGTCCTATGTTTAAAAACACAGTATGACTATAAATAACCTCAATACTTACATAGTACGATTAAAGTGTGTAGTCGGCTCCCAGTCTATAATCTAGTTCAAACTGATAATGTAGCGCACGGAACGGCAACGCCGCAGCTTGCCTTCTCCGAAGCAATAATTGATGTTTTTGGCGCGGGAACTGTTTTTTTGCTTATTACGTGGAAACTACAAGACCTAGAGATTTGAAAATTTTGCTGCCTATGGCAGCTATTATGCCTTAATTTTTGAGCTATAGTACATAATCATATCTTCTTTCGTTCGGCAGATATGACATGAGCAGTTTCGGTGCCGTCACTCCAGCTTACACATGTTTATCGGTTTAATAACTCATAGAGTATTTTGACCAGGGATTTGAAAATTTTGCTGCCAGTGGCAGCTATTATGCCTTAATTTTTGAGCTATAATACATAATCATATCTTCCTTCGTTTGGAAGATATGAATGAGCAGCTGGGGAGACGTCACTCCAGCTTACACATGGTTATCGGTTTAATAACTCATAGAGTATTTTGACCAGAGGTTTGAAAATTTTGCTGCCAGTGGCAGCTATTATGCTTTAATTTTTGAGCTATAACATATAATCATATCTTCTTTCGTTTGGAAGATATGACATGAGCAGCTGGGGTGACGTCACTCCAGCTAACACACACTAAACGACTCATATTAACGAAGTTATTGTGGCAGCTAAAGTAAGACTGCGAACTTAGATTGCAGCTATTATGCCTTAAATATTGGCATAGGTAGAATTGTTCTATCACATATGAGGAAGCTGGAGTTATGTACATCTTTTGTGACCCAACATTCTGATCCTTAAAAGAGCAGGATTAATATAGTTTATAATTTTTCGTTTCTATTTAACTTCTAGGTCAGTAATTTTAGAAAGCCAAGTCCTGTTAACGCTAAGCTATAGAAACAATAGTTTAGGAATACTACCTACTTGTTTTGTAATGTTGTAATCATGTAAGAAATTCCAACTTCAATTTCTTTACAAAATGTTTGTCCCACCTGCCTGCTAAGAGGATTAGTCTGCGATACTACCTACAATGCGGCGAGAAATCAATACTTCTTTTATACTACGACATGCAATATGTCATGTTTGTGGCTATTAGGTTGAGTTGTGTATGGCATCTTCACTAATTATAGCTGTGGCAATGGCATCAGTTGCACAAATTGGATATTTATTGCCTAA
Organism: Oligia latruncula; assembly: GCA_948474745.1. NCBI lineage: Eukaryota > Metazoa > Arthropoda > Insecta > Lepidoptera > Noctuidae > Oligia > Oligia latruncula. The sequence goes on from OX419699.1 coordinate 1,492,205, forward strand.
ATGGATTAAAATGTTGCAGTCTCAATCTGCCATACCATTGGAAAAGAGTTAATAATTATTTTGATACAATAAATTTATTTCATTGTGTGTCACTGACCCTGGCAGGGCCACCATCACGGATTTTAATTTTGATAGCACAAAAAAATTGTCGCTAATTAGTCGAAATTTGTCGCCAAATATCAGAATTTGTCGGTCACTGGTTCAAAAGTTATAAGGGTTTATAGGTGGCCGATCTGGAGAGAGTTTCCCCAGCAGGGCCACATTTATATCTCGAAAACTAGGGCACCTAGCGAAGATCTGTTTTCTCCCATATTTAGTCGCCAATTAGTCGGAATCAGTCGCCAAATATCAGAATTTGTCGGTCACTGGTTCAAAAGATATAAACGTTTATAGGTGGCCGATCTGGAGAGACTTTCCCCAGCAGGGCCACATTTATATCTCAAAAACTAGGGCACCTAGCGAAGATCTGTTTTCTTCCATATTTTGTCGTCAATTAGTCGGAATCAGTCACCAAGTCACAGATTTAATCGGGTTTTCGTTTAAGAGATATAATGAGTTCAATTATTAAGGTATAGTCCAAGAGCTAGATCGAAGAGTTTACGAAAAATTGCCAAGAAAAAATATTTCTATTAATATGTGTAATATACTTCTAGTTTTATCGGTCTAAAGTCCTTAGCAATGTCCGAGAGAGATAAATTCTCAATTAAATACATGTTTTTATGTTTTAAATTACTAGGTTAGAGTGGCTTAAACTTCTTTGAAAACATTAAACCTTGCTCTTGGTCTATTTGGTGTCAAGATGTACAGTCGCATGCAACTGTTTTACCAGTTTACAATGATAACCTCTAATTAACGTTAGAATAATAAAAAAAAATATCGTACATTTAGTAATATAAAAAATCCTTTAGAGCAAGTTTGTTTATTTACCTATTTTTTTTAAGTACTTTGTGCGGCGCGAACGCCGACGTTCTATCTTTCTCCCCGTTTTTGTATTTGCGGAATCTAGAGATAACAACACTAGAGTTCGTAAATATTCATAATAAGTTGCATTTTAATTAAACTGGCTGACTTACGTGACGGGCAACTTGTTCTAAGTAGCTCGTCTGTACACGCGCATCTATCTCTTTTTTACTTACCGTAAATGAAACGGAGCGCAGCGATCTATCTGCCAGCGACTAAAGTGGTAAGTGCACATTGTGTTAGATAAATAATTACGTAAAGGAGATGGCTAAATGACTACCTCAAGCATGTATAGTAATCTCACATTAACTCGTAATTTTTAAGTATTCATTCATGAATTATTTAGTGTTTAATAATTTCCTAGAACTTTCGTGAACTATTATACATAAAAAAAGTATCTTAGTTGCTTTTTTTGATTAACATGACAAGTTTAAGGGGAAATAATACAGTACTGCAAGCTAGGGAGGAGTCATATCGCTTTTCCAGAATGTCAAACCGAAACTGTACCTATATCGATTTTTGATAATAGGTATCAAAACAATTTATTTTCTGAAACTAAGAAGTGGCAATCAGAGTTTTCGGGTTGTTTTTAAAGTGACAATCGACTCTACTCAATTCCACTCTTTTCTACTCTATCAAAATCAAATAAAAATAACTGAAAGCATAGGAATGTGTTTCTTCGTCTCCCTATTTCTCTTACTCCCTATTTCTCTTACTTATATCTTACTACCTGTTTTGTGTCGAAAAATATTAACTGAATAGTGGTCGACAAAAACTAATTCGATTTTTATCTTTCAACCCATCCGATTATTTTATCGATTCTGTTTCACTCGACGTTCAATCCCATCTCTTTGAAAAAAATAAACGTCAGATGTCTGACATCTGACGTTTATTTCGTCGTTTCGTTTGAACGCACTGCCGTTTGCTTGTTTGTTGTGATTTTTTATTTTGGATTTTCATTGACCGAGGGTCAATGAAAATCCTTGTATAATGGACTTATTTTGTGTGCTCGCGCGACTACGTAGCCTCTCGCTACTCGACACGAACTTGACTTGCAATCAGTTCATCATGAGATGCTTAAACTGGGGTGTAGCCACGCAAAGACTGCGGCGGATATCACCTCTTCATTGTCTGCTATTCTACTCACTATCTTAGCACGATGGTTGACAATTGAGTAAGTCACAAGGTAAGTCATCTACAGTTAGCATCATTCTAGAACTAATAAATATAATAAACATCACAAATGTGACTTCAAGTAGTTTATAGTGTTTCTCAAAATACATAATGAACTCAATGGCAATGAATCAGAAAGACTCATCTCGTCTCATCACGACCACAACACGTCACGACTACAACAGACTGGTTGATTTAGATGTCATAATGTTCAAATGTGTAGGTGTTACAGTTAATTCATGTGGGTACTAAGGTAATTATGTTTGTTCCAGGTTCCAAGGGATGCCAACATTTGTCATCCTTGTTATGAACTGCTGAATTCAGAAGCAACTAGTGATGTTCGTTTATTTGGCCATATAATGGTGTGCATATCTTTTGGCCGTTCTGTGAGAAGTATACAACGCCATACAGTGGAAAGAAGCGATTCAATGTTGCAGAATTTACCAACGTCACATCCAGCTTTCCACCAGTTAAATAAAATGATTTTTAAACACAGTGTGTTCTTTACATTTACATGCCCATTCGGTAGCATGGATCATCTTCCTCTTCAGATATTAAATCCAGATCGTCTCGCCATCTCTTTCTGGACCGATCTCGGCGGCGCCGTCCATCTTCAGGCACCCATTGTGTGGCGGCTTTTGCCCAGCGGTCATCGTGCATACGGCTGATGTGACCCGCCCAATCCCATTTGAGCCTGGCAGTCTTCTTTCCTACATCCAGTATGCCCGTTTTGGAACGCAGCGTGGTGTTCCGAACTCTGTCCTGTCTTTTTACACCCAGAATGCTGCGTTCCATCCATAGATATAGATAGACCTAGATAACAAGTATCACGATCTGTATGAAAACCAATCGTGCCCATTTTTTAACTACCTACTATGACGTTACATATTCAAAGACGCCGCCGCGTGCGGCACCCGTCTCCCCCATCCCCGGGGAATAGCGCCAGCCCTCACGCTCACCCAACCAGCAGTACACAGGACTGAGCGCGAAAGTGGCGGCTTACGATTTTTGTACGTAAGATGGTGCGATTTTTGGCACGTGAAGTAGTTGCTCTTGCGATATCTAGGTGTATCTCTATATCTGTGGTTCCATCGCTCTTTGGCAAACTCCAAGGCGGAACTTTTGCGACTCGGTGAGCGATCAGGTCTGAGCACCATAGATTAGGTTCAGCTATTCAACCACTTATTTATATTATTTATTGTCTCTGAAAACTGTCTTTATTTCAACTCATTTGGAAAGTAGTTTAGGATTAACAAGAGTTTCACGCGTGCGGGGAGTGATTTTTGCGCGAATTGTAGAATACCTGTTGTATCACGTTTTTTGGTGCAATTACCCATTTGTACATATTTACTTAACGGGATTCGGGGTGGGTCGCTAGCATAGATATCCCAGTCACTAGTCAAAAATACAATTATCAATATTATCGCAGATACATCCTAAAGCCTAGGTAAAAGTTCATAGCAATGTCATTTGTTTGCAGTTTTTTAAATGCCTTTTGACGTAGGAGTTACACGATTTTATTTTCAGGATTGTAAAGATATAAAAAGTTCCTGTAACTTTTTTTATATGAAATATTAATATTCAGCTATTCAGCATTACATATTGCTAGGTACCATGTTTATACAATGCTGGTGATTCGTCCATACATCGATTTAGCCATGTCCTTTATTGTAGATTTGTATAAAGGTAGTGAATAAAGCTTTCCTTTTGTGGGTTGAAATTATAGAATAAGTTTATTTTTATTTAATTCTAAACAAACATTCCTCCTTATGACGTCATAGATATTGTCTAGAAACTACACAAAGTATTTTGTACGTGCTTGTACCAATGTATGGTGAAATTTAATTCTTTAATATCTTTTTAATTACACACCGACTAAATCTGTAACTTGGCAACAAATTGCGACTAATTAGCGACAAAATATGGGAGAAAACAGATCTTCGCTAGGTGCCCTAGTTTTTGAGATATAAATGTGGCCCTGCTGGGGAAAGTCTCTCCAGATCGGCCACCTATAAACGTTTATATCTTTTGAACCAGTGACCGACAAATTCTGATATTTGGCGACTGATTCCGACTAATTGGCGACTAAATATGGGAGAAAACAGATCTTCGCTAGGTGCCCTAGTTTTCGAGATATAAATGTGGCCCTGCTGGGGAAACTCTCTCCAGATCGGCCACCTATAAACCCTTATAACTTTTGAACCAGTGACCGACAAATTCTGATATTTGGCGACAAATTTCGACTAATTAGCGACAATTTTTTTGTGCTATCAAAATTATAATCCGTGATGGTGGCCCTGCCAGGGTCAGTGACACTTTCATTGTAATAAAAGTTTTTCAGAATTTTGCATGCCTAAAGGTAAAATGTAGGTATTGGAACGAGTAGTATAGTATACCTACAATAAAAGCGAATAAATGATTTCTATTTCATATTATACATAGACCAAAAACTTGCATACTATTGATTCTAAGAACTACATTTTTTTTTCCAATTATTAACATAATTCAACATTTTTTTTTTAATTGCTGGTATTAATTCAACAGGCTAATTACGAAAATAAAAGATTTGTTTCACTTTAAATAAGTTTAATTACACTGTAATAATCTGTTATCAAAAATTACAAATATTATTACAGAATAATTTGTTATAATTGCGTAAGAAACTTGCCTCTTCTCTTGATGGTCAATTACATTCATTTGGAACTTCAAATAATTCATCTTTGTTGCAAGACAATTGAGGAGACCAAAATTAAAATAGTTCCCAAGATCTTGGCTCCGATATTATGGTTACTGTGTCTGAAAAATACTGAATGACACAAATACAATGATGCTGAAGGCTTAATAAATTTTTGTATGTTCCAATGAAAATTCCAAATCACAGTTTATAAAATAAATCAACACTTAAAATTAATCGGTTGTTTATAATTCAATATCTCCGCCATCTTCAATCATCTCGCCAGTAGCAGGCACCATGACGGGTGCCTCAATGACTTTCTTGCGGCCCTTGGCGTCAACAACCTCAATGGTCTCAGGTTCAATGTCCATCTCTGTCTCTTCTTCCAACTGTCTTTGTTTAAGACCTGCTGCTGGTGATCTGAAAATACGGGAAAAGAGAATTACAAAATAACCATAATAGTATTTATCAGCTGCGTCTGGTCAGACTGAAGCCAACCCCAACACAGTTGAGAAAAGGCTAGGCAGATGCACAATTGCACCAACAAATAATAATCTATATAAATAAAACAAAGTCGGGTTAGTTACACCATTTGTAACATAGGAACGGCTGGACCGATTTTTATAATCTTTGATTTGTTGGATTTGTCTCCGCCCCGAATAGCAGAATAACTAAATAAAACATGGAAAAATTTCACGAAAAAAATGAAGAGAATTAATTTTCTCATACATTCGTTCTTATTGATTCTGAGGCGGTACAAAGTTCGCCAGGTCAGCTAGTTATTTTAATAAGGCAAAAGGCGAGGTAGATGCATTGTTAATAAAATTGTGCACAACCCTTTGAATTTAGTTGTGATTAGTTGATGGATGTCTAAATAATAATAAACATTTGGAAAACTACCAAAAACTGTTTTTAAAGACCTGTAGAATGGATAATTTAATTGGTAAAAAATGATTGCCCTCCCTCTCAAAAGCAATGCAAATCTCAGGTGATGAATTAGCCAACAATAGCCAACAAACAACTCCATCCATTAGCTAATCTCTCCATGGACTAGTATTCCACTACTTTATACACTCAAATACATTTTAAAACAGTCAATGTACACTCAAAAACTTACTTGATCAATGAGATATCCCGCTGTACTTCCCTGACATCTCTCTGCCACTCTACTTCCCTACCCTTTCTCAATCTCTGCATAATGTGGTTGTTACTTCTTCTCTGCCTGATTTCTTCAACCTTCTTCATGGCTTCAATGGTCTTAGTCCATAATTCTCTGCTGTATTTGACTGGCGCATTGCGACGCTTTTCGAATTCAAATGACGGGTCAATAGCCAAGTCTTTGCCAGCGGTCTTACGGTACGCTTTGGTCCATTTGGTTTTACGCGGGTTCTTCTTCTTTTTGAACGCTGCATGGCATTTTGATCGGCAAAATCTGAAAATCTAATGACGAATAGGTTAGTGGCGTAATATTGTGGAACACTGAATGTTTGTTCGCGGATAAATGTGTTGAATAGTTACCTTGCAGTCATTTCTGACGAATTGGATCCCGTGTCCAGGATACACCCTGGACGAACAGAAATAACAAGTTTCTATACGCATTTTTTACACGTGCTGTTTTGTTTGGTAGCACGTCAAGAAGGAACAATCAATAGGAACGAATTGACTGACGTTTTGTAGTTGAGTGTTGCCACTTGCCAGTGTTATTAATCTGGCTGTGGATAATTAATTAATTCGTTTTAAGACAATAATAACTAATATAACTACGGTAAAGAGAGTAAAGATTAAATAAAATAATTTGGTGGTACTTATAGGTTACTATTCAACATGCTAATAAAAATGACACGAGATTTTAGTGACATCTTAAATTGTAATTGAGAACTAAGGTATTATTCTTTTACTACTCCACAGTAGATGTCGCTACGACGACGGTGTAATTATTTTGTCACTACTCACCGCTAGATGTCACAACAAGGCACATTGTAAATAAAATGTATTGCAAGATTGTTTTATCTCAAGTTAAAATTACGTGAAACAAAAACTAAAGTGATTACTTTTCAATCACCCTGCCCATTTATAGTCTATCTAAAATAGACCGTCGTGTTTACACCCAGGGATGGATGGTAAGCTTCTAAATTACTAATCGTTCAATGTAGACAGATGATTATGAATGCATTTCCTCGCGAGCACAGATAGAATTACTTCGTTATTTATGGCTTTTGAATACCCAGTATCATATTTTTACCGACTTGTACATTGAATTTGGCTCAGTTGTAGCTTGTTAGTGTCAAATTCAATAATTAAAAAAGATTTGTTAGAATAAAGTGTAGGTCGTTTTTATTTTCCGTTACATTATTAGTAGGTATCTTTATAAATAATTTATAATAATTACCATTTCGAAATTACAATAAGTTTACATTTCCTTTTTCTGTACAATTAATGGCAGATAGGTAGCTAAGTACCTAATCGAATACGAGTATCATCTGTCTAGCCTTTTCCCAACTATGTTGGGGTCGCCTTCCAGTCTAACTGGATGCAGCTGAATAGGTACCAGTATTTTACATGGAGCGGCTGCCTATCTCACCCCCACAACCCAGTTGCTGGGTAATACGATATCCCTTGGTAAGACTGGTTGTCAGACTTTCGGGCTTCTGACTACCCGTAACGACTGTCAAAGATCCACGAATAACAGCCGGGACCAACGGCTTAACGTGCTTTCCGAGGCACGGAGGGGACACGGTATGTAAAGATGGTCACCCATCCACAGACCAACCGCGGCAAGCGTACCTGATCGATCGACCTGTGCGGCTGTTATTATTTAGCCACGGGCCCCTCAAGTACCTACCTAATCGAATAGCTAGTTATAAAGGTATCCTATTAATGTTAATAATTACCTAGGTATGTGGTTTCTTAGGCGTTATTGCAGTCTTAAACCTAAAATTTATTGCTATAGACGTTAAGATGTGCTCTATAGTTTGTGTTTTAAGTTTTGTTATAGTTTTTACTCTGTACCGATAGTAGGTAGGTAGGACAAGTAAAATATTACTTACCGTGACTCATCCACAAAAGAAACAATACCCTGACTGTATCATATCATGCCATACAACATACAATTCAGACTTTATTAAAACAGATTGTGATGGTAATGTGGGCTGCCGGTGGTCCATTCATGCGAGCCACGTCTGCTAATGAGATGAGCGTCGTGCAAAGATTCACCATCGGCTCATTACCTCCGTCGGACATCATTATCAAATCGTCAGTCACATTATGCGCACGTACAGAATTTTTATCGCGCGAATTAGACGAATCACGAAATAGTTTTGTTAAATTCTAACGTGTGGCGCGTCATTATATTTTATGGGTACTTAATTTACTTTTTATTGCTTACGTGAGCTGTGTCTGATGTGATTTGAAGTCATTGGAGAAGGATATTCTGGGTGGTAGTACAGTCAGCAACAAAAGTCGATTAACACTTCAGTTTTTTTAATCTCAGTTATTGAGTAAAATAGTTGTTCAAAATTGCAGTAGAAAGTACCTACAATGCAATTTTGAACAAATATTTTGCTCAATATCCGAGATTAAAAAAAACTGAAGTTTTAATATTTTAATCGATTTTTGTTGCTGTACGTTAGTCGGTAGCAAATGTTTTATTTTTTGAGAATTATTACCGACGTATTTTAGAGATTTTACTATATATGAGGAATTTATCAACCCGCACTGGGCCCGCGACCAACCCGCACTGGGCCCGCGTGGTGGATTACGGCCCACTCCCTCTCACAGAAAGGAGGCCTGTGTCCCAGCAGTGGGAACATTATAGGCTGATTATGGAGGAATTGACTACGTGAGAAGATCTGAAAGTCTTGTTGGTATAATAATATTACAATCTGTATATTAAAAAAATGTTTATAATAAATAATAGTTGTCTAATAATTGCCTACATTGTACACCACATAGATCAAGTGGAAGATTCGGTCTTGTTTCAGAAACACGCACACTGATTTAGCAAATAATGGGTTAATCGCTGTAACAATGTAGATTAATGGCTGTAGAAGTAAAGAACTGAGATAGAGGAACAACTCCCAAACTCCGTAGGTAACCATTTTTAAACAACTTCTTAAATAATACCTACCTAAGGAAAAATGCAAGTTACTTTAAAAGCAATTACTAAACTCTCCCAATAAGGAGCCTTGTTCCAAACTCCCCGAAGGCAAACGCGAGCAGTTGGATGTTTTTCAAAGCCCTCCGGAATGCGTGGCGGCCATCCATCCAATTCCCACAAATGCAACTAAAAGTTACAGCTTCATTACAATTCGGTGCACATCGCATGCAAACACTGTGGACGTGCGATTTTTTACACCAACAGTATTCGTGTCTGTCGCGCGGTACGGACGCCATGATTAAAGGAGGGACAGTCTCGTCAGCGGGAAAACAAAAGATTTTTTTTTTGTTTAGGCTGACTTTGCTAATGCGACATCCAGGCTAACAAAGTCAAAATAGGTTCTACCTACGTTCTTTTATACAGATTATTTATTTAACTTATTTTTGCATCCCTGATAGACACACCCAGAAGCAGAGAAGAAAAGAAAAAAGAAGTACAGAAAAAGACAAATTAGAAAACTCCTGCCCAGAATTGCACCTAGTAACGAGTTGGTCAGGGTCCAGGGGCACAGCAACTATCTGGCTATAACAATTTTTCATTATTGGACACGTAAAAGCACCGTTCCGCGGGTTGAATACCTAAATATAAGGTAGGTACTTAGTTATTTGTGGACAGTTCTTCACAGCCTCTCACTAGTGACCTGCGCCTCACGGACCTCATCTTTGAACTTCGCACGTTGTTTACAGCTAAACGTGTCAAAAGTGTCGTTGAGGCTTTACCTACTAAAGAGTTGATATCTTTAACATCTCAACGTAAATCCTGTACTATTGCTTAAACGGCGCCGCGGCGCCATTGCTCTGTCTGACTGATTGTATCCGAATTCAGGACGGGAGAAGAAAGAGCTAAGTACTACCTATATATTATTCGCATTTGAAACCATTTTCAATCTCTTTCTGTTTTTGTGTTGTCGTTAATTTCAGGTTGTATTGTAGGTGTAAAGTCAATAATATTGTCCTAGTTTCATATGATAAATGACATCATCTAGTTTTAATATATTATTATTTCTTTTGGCGTGTAAACGTGTTTTTATAACTAATTTACAGAAACAAAATATCAAACTACAATCATTTATTATGCATGAAAATATAATGTACCTAGGTACCATCTACCAAAAATGAACCAACAAGAAAAACAACTACTTACAGAAATAAAATAAATTTTCCTGAAATTCCTTCAAGAAAAATAAAAGTTGACAATAATAAAAGTTGACAAATCAGTCCAAAATCTTTCCGTACTTAACCCAACTAGGACATGTCCGAAAACCGCCAAACTGGTGGGGTTATTAAGTGCATGCAAAAAGTGCACGTTTGTGTTCTTAGTGATAAATGAGGTGACATGGAGAAACCGTCACGAGCAGCATCATGATTATGTGTTTCTGATTTATAAGGAGAACGGCGCTGGTGGTGGTAATTTTATGCTTTTTGTTGGTACTTTCACACTTTTTTTGGAGGAAATTGATTGACATGATTCTTGTTCTCACAAATTACTTATCTACTGTTATTGTTACCCTGCATCACCTCACTGCTGGGCAAAGATCTCTCCCCACGACTTCCAGCTTTTCGATCCACGACTAATTTGGACCACTGCTCGTTCAAAAATGACTTAATTATAATTATTTTTAAAATGCGTCCTCGTAAGTATTTTCACCAACCACTTTTACTATAGGTACATATGTACATAATTGCAAATATATTCTTCAATATCTAACATTCTAACCCATCTACACCCACGTTCTTAAGAGATGAGAACTATGGCCTTCAACTGTTTTCAACAACTGTTTGCAACATAAAAGGGCGAATTTCACCAAAATATTATACCTAGAACCTGAAAATAAATATTGAATTTTTTACTGTTTTTCCATACTTAGACGTCATTTTTAATCCACGGATAAAAGATATAACTGACTTTGGTATACCTAATCAGTTCTTAGTTTTTTTTGGATTTTGGGAGAATTAGTCATGACGTCCCCTAACCTGAACGCAGAAGCTTTATCAACTTTAAAATAAATGGCAACTTCTAACAACAGTATTTTACCATCAAAGAAACCATTTGAACATAGACATAGACGAATAAATCATAAATGTAATGTCCTGAAAACAGACAGCGCCACCTGCCGGTGGAATGAGTTACTGATGTAACGTCTGCATTTCGTCGGTATATCACACGCGACGCTGCGGCGGGGCGGCGCGACAGGAGCATGACGTTACACGATGATCAACAGCGTTTGAGGGGTTCCGTATCAACTTTATCATGTTGTTAATGTACCTAGTAGATTCTTGAGCTGATAAATACCTACATGTGACCGAATGAATGAAGTGTTTGGGAGTATTTACGGTTTCACTCTTCATTTCATCGGGCATGCTCGGATAGTTTCGTGGTCAATCGGATCCCACAATCATGAGCTGGTCGCGTGGCATGGTTAAGAATCGAAAGAAAGTTCGGTTATCAATCAATTTAATGTACCTATAGATCAAGATTTAGATTAGGTGTACCTAAGTACACCTATAGGTAGTAATTGTTATGGCTGCAGAATAAATTAAATCCCTAGAAACGCTAATTAATAGTTTAATTTGGATATACGAGATCTATTATTACCTACGACAAAGATTGTGGGCTAATGCGGTGTATGTATTTAGTTGGTAAGCCTTTATATAAATTATATTTGGTCATTACGAACCAGAACACTAATTGCGTAACATACCTACTATCACAATGTGAATAATTTTGAAGGATATTGCTAATCCATTGCTTCGTATGTTCGAAAAAATTGTCTGCTCAACAACATAAATAACGCAATGAATTTGGTTGAACTGTCAAAATAAAAGCCATTCCTATTGTTAGAGTGTTAAATAAGAAATAATCGCCATGAATCAAAACATGATTCATACCTTTTCTGTTCCGTGATCACATATTATAACTCTATTTAGCCAGTCAATTTCACATCTTAGCTCACGCAGTCAAAACCCTCTTACCCAGATCCCAGCATATAAAACAACAAGTTTATTAAAAACTGCCAGCGTCTAATCCAGCCATTTAGCGACCGGACCAACATTAACTGCAGCCAGTCAGCGTGAAATCTGACAATAAACTGAATGTTTTACTTAAGCTAAGTCTTTGATGTGCCGACGCTGTGCGTACCTACCTACTATAATTATGGGCTCATAGACAAACCCTGGCTTTTTCCGACTCAAAAATTATAACGTACCTACTAGCAGTGCCGCTTTTTCCGACTCAAAAATTATAACGTACCTACTAGCAGTGCCTCGCGGTTTCATGGCATGTCAAAAGGGTTTTTGAAAAAATAATATTTTTTGTTCCATTTGTTCTTAACTTAAATACTTTTGATAAAATACAATGTCCATCTCTGAAGCGTTCAATGCAATGTACGTATTAATTTATAATTAGGTGACAAGTTAAAACGAAACCCATGTCGTACATGAAGACATTATCTCGCGAGATGGCACATTAGCATTTAGTTTGCGCCGGTGCACCGCAGATATTCAACTAGAAAATATAATTATTATATGCACTTGCCTTAGAAGGTTCACTCCGAGTGGTTTTTATATGGGAATAAGTATAATATAGCACACTGTTTTATATATACTGAGGGTGACATAATGACGACTAATGACTTGCTGGCAATTGAACTGGTCATGCGCTAGCATTAGTGGTTCTGTTGCTTAACGCAGCTCCACTATAAATTGTCCTTTCATAGAATAGGATAACTTGTAAGTAACGCACGAAGGATTAGATATATGATTAGTTACAGCATCAAAATATTTCCTTGAAGCTAATAGAAGCATGCTGGTCATGAAAATTTTAGTATCTCATCGATCTTTGATGTCTTTTTTTAGGAAGTCCATGTTCAGCAGTGGACATCTTTTGCTTGGAGGCCTATGTCCAGCAGTGGACGTCTTTCGCTAGGGGGAGGCCTGTGTCCAACAGTGGACGTAGGTATTTCGCTTGGGGGAGGCCTGTGTCCAACAGTGGACGTAGGTATTTCGCTTGGGGGAGGCCTGTGTCCAACAGTGGACGTAGGTATTTCGCTTGGGGGAGGCCTGTGTCCAGCAGTGGACGTCTTTTAGCTGAAATGATGATGATGTTCAGCCGTAGATATTTACACCCTATGAAGTGGTCATTAGTGGAATCTGTGTACCAACCTACGCCACAATTATTGTTGAGCATGTTGCTTAAAAAAGCGTTGACTTTCTGAAAGATCTTGTACTGTGATAACAACGAGACATCGACACCTCATGTTTAATTACTCTATCATAAATCTGCGACGCCCGAAGGTCGCGGACTCCAAGTATTAATACCTCGATAAGAAGGACGTTATATTCGCTTTTTATTCATAGAAGATTTCACTAGTTATGGAGCGTTTACGGCCATGTCTTACTGCCAGCATGGCAAGCTGGTGGGGCCGTCGCCCAGCACGTGATGCTGGTGGGGGCCGTCGCCCAGCACGTCATGCTGGTGTCGGCTCTCGCCCAGTACGGCAAGCTGGTGGGGGCTCTCGCCCAGTACGGCAAGCTGGTGGGGGCTATCGCCCAGGAAGGCAAGCTGGTCCCGGCCGTCGCCCGCCGTCATTACATTTAATAAATCCTGGCAAAGGCGATGCAATAATATGGCAAAAGCGAGGATAATACGGGATTATTCAACAAAATTGTAAGTTTCAAGAAGCAACAATAATTTTCTTACCCAATGTCCTCCATGCTGCTGGGAATTAATAAATGCCAGCAATGAAATTCGTAATTTGACTGATGAGGAAATTACCTACGGATAAGAAAGAAAGGCGAAAAAGCAATTTAAAATTTATTAGTCATAGCGATAGCTAAGCATTATTCATCACTTTTTACCGTTTTGCGAATGTCAATGAGGTCGAACCAGACCAAATTTTATGCTGTCTTAGAACAACATTGTCCGGCTTGGGCTCACGACAGCCGTGTTCGGTCCGCTGCCCAAAATTGGAATGCAGTAATTAGCAAACTGCAGTAACGATTTGCTAATTACTAAAAGTGGCAATGACATGAGAATGGCGAATATAAGTAGGCATAAATAATTTTCTAAAAATTGTGTGAATTGATTAAGGCACTGCCCAAACGTAGGAAACCGTAAAACGCTCAGTTTTTTGTCACACGGGCACAAGCCAGAAAACAATTTATTGAGTGTATTATGAAATGTTCAAAGAAAAGATATAATCTAAATTATTTCAAAAAATAAAATAGTAGTGGTCCAAATGGTGACGGCCGCGACTTACGAGTCGTAGGTTCGAACCCGAGTCCGGCGCTTTACTTTGTGTAAATTATATCAGCACCACGGCTCTCAAAACGGTGAAAGAAAACATCGTGAGGACACCGGCATGTCCCAGAACCAAAAAATTCGAAGACATGTGACATCTACCAACCCGCACTGGGCCCGCGTGGTGGATTACGGCCCACTCCCTCTCACAGAGAGGAGGCCTGTGTCCTAGCAGTGGGAACATTAAAAATAGGCTGATTATGTTATCTTAATGATAAAACAATCGTAAAACAGAGCTCAAAAAATATTTTTCGCCGAATAATTCTCAAAATTTCGAACGTTAACTATCACATTATAAGTAATGAAAGAGAATTCTAATCTACTAAAGAAATACCTAAAATTATGCCACTGAAATGAGAAAAATAATATCTACAAAATGATGTTCATTCAATTCAACTAACATCAAACACGTCGCTGCTGATTTGAACCTCATTTGTTGCCGCGATGCGCTATAGTTAATTTCCTAACAATTTGCTTCTTAGTCGCGTCTCGCATCACGCGCGGGGTTCGCCTTAGTGCGGCTAGAGCTTAGATAAATTGATCATCGATCGGTCACTTACCTTTGTGAATTTTCGCGCATGTTCTCCCACTCACACTCGCCTCATGCCACCATTTGGTTCCTAAAAAAACGTTCGTGCGCAGCCTTCTGCGCGAAGTTCAGACCCGCCAAGTTACGTCGGTCGTATTGTACTTATTTTGTTTTTACAGAAGAGATGTGTTTTTTTTTTTTTTTTTTTTTTTATTTGAAATGGGTTTGCTCTTGACTCTAGTCTAGGTCATAGTTGACAGAGACAAAGTCGACGATGGAGTGAGCTCACCCAGAAGAAGCCTGTTCACTCTTACTTTGAAGAGATTCGGGTTGTATGAGCTCGGAAACACAGACGCAGGTAAAGAGTTCCACTCTTTTGCTGTGCGCATTATAAAAGACATTTGAAAACGCTTAGTGCGAATTGGTGGAATAGCAACTAGGTAGGGATGGTAACTTGCAGTGCGTCTGGATGTCCGAAGGTAGAAGGGGGCCGGTGGAATGAGGTCGTGGAGTTCTTGGGCACACTCACCGAAGTACAATCTGTAGAAGACAGACAAGCAGGCAACCTTGCGGCGATGAGCCAAGCTGTGAAGCTTGGCATCCACCAGTTCTTCGTCGCCAATGAGCCTCTTAGCTCTGCGTTCCACCGAGTCAAGCGCGGCAAGTTGATATTTCGCTGAGCCATCCCAAAGGTGGCTGCAATACTCCATGCAGGATCGGACTTGCGCTTTGTAGAGGGTTAAAAGCTGTCCAGGCGTAAAGTATCGCTTCACCCTATTTAGGATGCCCAGCTTCTTGGCCGCAGTTTGGGCTTTGTACTCGATGGTAGCGCCGAAGTTGAGACTAGACGTCAACTCCATGCCTAGGAGCTCGAGCCGATCCGTTACAGGAACAGATGCACCCCGGAAAGTAGGAGTCTGGTCAAAATGACTCCTTTTGGCGGTAAAAAGACACGCTTGTGTTTTGGTGGCGTTAAAAGAGACCAAATTGTCATCACCCCACTGGGAGACAAGGCTTAAGGTCAAATCAGTCCGCTCTACCATGGCCTCTCTCAAGAAACGAACTTCGGCCCCGCTGGCTTTTGCGCTGGACAAGTATCTCTCTGAAACAGTACTGTCATGTGTATAATAACCAGATTAATTCGAGATAAGAAGAAGATCAAAGAAGAGAGACAGGTACTTATCAGTCTCTTCTCTTTCTTATCTTTATTTATAACTAGCAGCGGCCCGTGGTTTCACCTGCATAAGTGTCGATCCCGAGGGAATATCGGGATAAAAATATCTTATGTACTTCCCCAGGATGCAATCTACTTACCTCTCTGCCAATTTTTATCGAAATCCGTTCAGTTGTTTTGACATGCCTACCCTTAAACAAAACTAACATTTCTAGAAAAAGTGATTGACTGGCACAGTCACCATCACATAGATATACTAGGAATACCACAATCAAATTCCCTGACCAGAATAAAAAACACCAAGCAGAATCACCTAGGTATTACTTTTAATCTCTAAACTAAGTTTTGTAACCTATTTTTAACCCGATTGAATATTAAAAGTTAGCCCTGTGACAGTGAGGTGGTGTCCGACGGGACATTTTTACAACCACAGCTGAGGTACGGCGTCTAGACGGTAGGACGTGACCACAATCGCATTATAGTGTTGTGTGTGGTCAGTGACATTATTGCTGTAGTAATCCAATGTTTTTGTTGAAAATTGTTTTATTGATAGTTGTGGTAAAGTCTGATAGCTTGTTTTTACCTGCGGATAACATACATACCTACTATAAACTCACACCTTCTTCCAATCGGGGCAGGCAGAAACTACACCTGCTACGATCCTCACTCCTTTTGCTTTGTTTACAGGATAAGTTTCCTTAAAATAATCTGGCTGGTAATTTCTGAATCCTGTTTCCTTTTTTATCTGGCTGATAGTGGCTTTAATTATTGTCTTTCATAGTGGTGAGTAGGTATAATGACCTCTTAAGAGGTTGTTAATGTTTTACCAATAACCCTGTATATAAACAGACAAGAAGAAAAGAACAGAAAAATAAGTACAAAGGTGATGCTTATTTTCAAAGAAATCTCTTCCAGAATACCTGCGATAGAATAGTATGTATGTAAACAGCGTGTGTCAGAGTAGAGACTAAGTAAAATAAATAAAATGAACTCAATAAAATATAACAATTAATAAGAGAATATACATACATGCGTAAAATTTATTTTTCCCCGGTCCACCCCGTCGCGTCGCATCGCATCGCCTGCCCGCGCTATTACTTCAGTTTCGGTTAGCATTTCTTCCTCAAAAATTGGGCTATCAAATGCAAAAATATTTTTTCAAATCCGACTGGTAGTTCCAGAGATTAGCGCGTTCAAACAAACAAACAAACTCTTCAGTTTTATTATTAGTATATACATTTTTGGAATATTGTTAAAGTATGGATATACTAGCTGGGAGGCGTCTCACACTTCGCTTGCCGATATGCGGTCCCATGCCGATAGGCGTGGACTATGGCTATGGCGATATGTCCAGCAGTGGACTGCAATAGGCTGAGTTGATGGATATTTAGTTGCCGAAAATCGAGTTGAATGGCATGCAATAGGAGAGGCCTCTGTCCAGCAGTGGACTGCTGTAGGCTGATGATGATGATGGATATCACATCACACTAATATTATAAAGGCGAAAGTTTGTAAGTGGGTGTGTTCATATGTTTGTTACTTCTTCACGCTCAAACGGCTGGACCAATTTTGATAAAATTTTGTAAGGAGGTTGCTGACACCATAGATTTATATATAGGCTACTTTTTATCCCGATATTACGGGATCGACACTTACGCGGGTGAAACCGCGGGGCGCAGCTAGTTTAACAATACAACAAAACACCAATAAACGGTTTCTTCGTGTCGGTCGTCCAGTTAGAGCAGTGCCACAACCACCCAACTGAAGCCTATACAAATCCGCCAAAGGTTTATACTAATCCATGCATCATTGTAGGAGCAGTAAATTCTCTGTGACGGTAATTCTACATTGCTGATATCTAAAGCGTAGGTACCCATGAAGTCACGAAACTTTTAACGAATTACGTAACTCACGAGTGTAGCTCAGGAAAGCTTACGAGCAGAAGTAGGCTTTGAATCGAAATGATTATATTCTAGAAATCTTAAAGTCTTAGCAATAAGATACTTGAGAGCAAAAAACTCATACATAAGTCTCTCAAAACTGGACTGTCAAAGCCCGAAGAATATTATGTGGTAGACTTGTTAATCTATTAGCTGCTGCCCGCGGCTTGACTCGCGTGGTTGTTATCCCACGGGAATGTGCGATCGGGATAAAAAGTATGTTACTCCTTATAACATCAGTTATCTGCCAGTGAAAATCCCATCAAAATAGGTTCAGACGTTTCGGAGATCAGCCGGAACAAACAGACAGACAGAACATTGTGAAATTATTTTATTTTGTTTTTTTTTTTCATTTATTTTAAGAAGCTGTTATTTTGACGACATTACAAACATACACTTCAATTTTATTTATTTGTATTATGTATACATTCTCTCTTGTAATAGGTACTCTGTCCAGGCCCTTATTTCGTCTCAAATTATTATTACCTTATACTCTATCTTCGACATTCACTACATAATAATGAGATTGATGGATTGATTTTGCTATTCAGTCTCTTGAACATACATATTTATTGATTGACTGCAAACTTTCACACTTCAAGTTTGAAACAGGACACATTTCTTACCTTTGAAGTTAATCTCTAATAACCGAATCGTGACTCCTAAACCGATAAACTGTCTCCAGTCTGAACCTATATGGACATGGTCTTTGCCCCTCAATTCTGCCAAGAGACATTTATTTATCAGTAAATTAAAGGTTTAAATTGACCGTTAAATTATCCATAAATAATAAGTAAGAACGTACAGAACCTTTAAGTACCCATCTCGTTGAGAGTTCCGCTTCCTCCTAACCTTCGTGATTACTCCAATTACTAGGCGAGCATAATGTACTAGGAAGCTTACAATATGCGTTTAGTGATTCAAGTGTGACCGTTTCTACCGCGCATGCGTACTTTCTGGTTGGTAATATAGTTCGTAATGACCTAATACGGTGTTCTGTTACCCTGGTAGGCAACAATGCTTAATGTAATGAGGCAGGAAGGTTACAAGATGTTGATTGAATGGTGCAATGGACGTTAGGACATTATTCACGGTTGTAAAGAGGTGGACCAGGACGTATTTGGGTCGTTGTTGACGATTTTGTACTTGTGTAGGATTTGTTGGTTAATCTATATCCTGCTCTTGCATTTCGTCTTGGATATTACTAGGGAGTCAGGATAATGAATAGCAGTCTCCGCCTTTTCCCTCATTGAAATAATCAAACCGCTTGAAATGAAATGAAATTTATTTCCAAGAATTGTAGTACATTACAGACGGTCGGTTTTTTTTTAAGTTTCTAAAACAATTCGCTAAAACTAGCATGCAAAATTATTGATCACATGAATTATTAAATGAAGCTAATAAAATTGGTACATAGATCATAGTTATTAGATATAATTAAGTATTTGTCAAATTGTAATAACATGTCAGTGTGAATCTTTAAAGTCTAAATACAAGGAGTATTTAGACTTTAAAGATTCACACTGACATGAACACAGAATAGAATGATTTTTCTATAAGCCATTTGTATAACGCTGTTTTAAATCGACTTGTTTGGACCACTCGCTTGCTACCAAGTAATTATCTATTAGTTAGCAGTAGTTAACAAAGAGGATAATATTCTTTAGTGGGTGGTCGTGAAGCATAATGATTACGTTAAGACTTCTGCGAAGTCCTAAAAGATGATGGCAAGAAACATAATACTGCGGTCTTCTTTATCATGCCTATATAGCTCTAATTTGTCTGGGGCCATTCTGATTAAAGATAATGAAATGTGTTATGATAGCCCTCACTATGGGTTAGCAAACTCATAATTTCTAATGCAAGGTTTTGATCTTTGACCCAGGAAGTTATATAGAAATGTGACACTAGGGAGATTTGAAAGCCACCGACTGAATTAAGTAGAGTTGTCAGATTGGACTTCTGACTATCCAGTCAGATGTCCAAAAGTCTGACAACCAGTCTTACTCGTGCCAAGGAGCATC
This sequence comes from Oligia latruncula, assembly GCA_948474745.1. Classification (NCBI taxonomy): domain Eukaryota; kingdom Metazoa; phylum Arthropoda; class Insecta; order Lepidoptera; family Noctuidae; genus Oligia; species Oligia latruncula. The sequence continues at coordinate 1,512,133 of OX419699.1, forward strand.
GTGATTGACTGACCATAATGTTTCAAACGGTGGGATTATCTCTACGTGTCTTTGTATAGTCCCTTTCCTCGACATACTTTATAATAGCCTTGTTATTTAAACTGAGATAATGTTTTGTTCTTCTTAAAATAACTTTTTATTTCCCATCCCATGACATCAGCGAGGAACACCGAGGAGGTTTGTTTTGATAATATTTTTAATAGCATGTTTGAAAACGACATTATCATGAGTGTTTAAGAACTTCCATTCTTGTAGTTACGATGTTATTGAAGGGGGGGGTTATGATGTTCTGTATTTATCTTGGGATGAGATGAGGATTATGATCAATCTGTGTTTTATGAAGGGTTTTTTATGTTATATGTTTTTTATGTCGGTATCTATCCCTTCAAAATGTTTGAGCCGGATTGTGCTAATCCACGCGTCTTGTTCGTGGACGGGCGCCGTCGGTTGAGACTGGTCATCTCTTAAATGCCCATATGCTTATTTTTACCGACTTCACAAAAAGGAGGAGGTACTATGTTCGGGTGTTTTTTTTTTTTTTTTTTGTATGTTTGTTCATCGTATACTCCGCCAATTGTCGACTGATTTTCAAAATTCTTTTTTTGTTCGAAAGTAGATAGTTCTGAGGTGGTCCCATTGTCACCAAGTTAGGATCTGATGATGGGATCTTAGAGAAATAGAGGGCAACCCTCAAATTTTATAGGCTCACTTATTGTTTTTCGCATATTTTATGAAGTATCTTGTGTATTTGTGTATGGTTGTCACCATCTCAGGTAGCTGGGCTGCTGATGGAAGGTACAACTCCTTAACAGTAAGAAGTTACTCGAACAGGCAAGGACTGTTTTAGTAAATTGTTTTGATGTTTGATAGGGCATTTGCCACATTTGGTCTCATGATCATCAAGTCATAACCTGATGCTGCAGTCAGGATAGTCTGCAGAGTACCTAACTCCTCGACAACTAACAGCAGATATATCGTGTTTAGGCTCATTGAAAAGGGCTCGATGTGTGGATAAACGTACTGTTACTGAGGAACACCGAAGACCTGATGCTGAAGCCAGGAGCATCAGAAAAAGTACAAACCTTGAAATTACAGCACCGTAGTCGTGTTTGGGCTCATTTTAAACAGGACTAATTTTAAGTTCAATGCAATGTTGACATAAGTCTGGCCTGATGCTGCAGCCAGGATTATCAGCATCTAATCTAAAAACTAATAAAAGGAGAACTCCTCAACAATTAACGTCCCTGCATCGAGAAAAGGAATATTTTATAAAAAGGCGATGGGCAAGTTGACATTAGGCTATTTTAACTTAGATAAATTATAAATAGACCCACTAAAAAGCGAGAAATAAAAACTTTTTAACAAGAAAAAACCGACTTCCAAAAAAAACACTACAAACTGAAAAATAACTTTAATTTCGGAAGTCGGTGGCAAAAACTAAAATACTGATCCCTAAGACACCGACTTCCGAAATTAAAGTTATTTTTCAGTTTGTAGTGTTTTTTTGGAAGTCGGTTTTTTTTTTGTTAAAAAGTTTTTAATCTTATATTTTGAATTGTTTCTTCTTTTTTTACATTGTTCTCATATATAGAAGCAACAAGAATAATGTACCCAGGATTTTGTAATATCTTGATTTAAAAGAGTGTCCATGGAGTTTCTTGCCCGTTCTTCTCCATAGAGATCTACGTTTTGGAATGGGCAAGTAGCTTCAACTTTCTGACTAACTAACAGACTATTTAATTTTGACAATTCAAAAGTGCCTGTACATGGTTTAATTGAAATAAATGCTTTGAGTTTAAATTTTGAGTTTTTACTGCTCTCTTATTGGGTTCTTTTAATTTTAATTTACTGATATGGTATTTTTAACGGGAATCTGATTCTTAAAACCCAACATGACATAGTTGACTTTTTTAGCAGACGATCAATAATTATTGTAAGTATTAGGGAAAACTTTCAAAAGAAATGTTGAAATGCTACAAGTCGGTTTTGCCAAATTGGACGAATTGAAAACACTTAGTTGGCAACTTAATTTGCACTTCACTCTATGCGCCCTAGAGGCCCTAGACTAGACGATCACTTTAACATTTACGACTAAACAGTTAAACTAATTACAATAGCCGACTACTATCCTACATTAAGATACGTCATTTTACGCCGCGCTTGCCCTACTAATAATTTACGATTGTTTACGCCGCATTATATGTATCGAGGCTACTTACCCAGTCCGGCCCTGTAGTTATTAGGTTACTACTAAATTAAATGTTATTTTATTTATTGGTTCAGAGTTCCGTTAGTTAGATATTAGAATGCGTACCAAGTGGTTCTTGTTTACACCTGTTATTCTAGAAGGGTTTGGCAGAAGTCCTTGGAATAGCCTCTTAGATGTACTTATTACTACTAAAAAGTTCGATGATTTAATTAATCATGGTGAGAAGATCTTTGCTGAAGAGGTTCTCACGAATTGGTGCTCGAAGATTACTGTCGGACCATTTTCCGAAGTTTTCGTTGGAGTTTCCTCCCTTGATAATTATGGCTCAGGAGTTTTCGTTTTCATAAAAAAACGATATCCACTAAGTTTGTTAGTATTTATTTAAATAATCAAGATTTAAACAACTTTACTTTAACCAAATCCAAAAATAACAAAATTAAATCCTAACTTAACTAAAACTATAGGTACAGAAACTAAAAAAAAAAATTGCGTCGAAAAATTCGTCCGCATCGCTGTCGACTGATAATGTACCCAAGAGACTGGCGGCATTACCACGTTGTATTACGATGCTTAGCCTCTGGCCAAGATAAAAGCCAGCCCTTGGGTCACGGGAATTGTCAACCAGCAGTTTCGAAATTTCTTGAAAAAGGAAGTTTGTTTCATTTTGACAGTTCACCAACATTCATTGCGTTATTAAGCAGATTTTTTTTCGAACAAGCGCTGGATTATCAATATCCTTCTTATTGATTCAGATTGTGATTGATAACGTGTCACGCAATTAGGGTGTGGCATAATGAAGAATCCATTCGATGTCCGAAGTTATGACACCTATGGCAGGTGTCCCAATTGCTTAGAGCCAAACACTGGTTGGAAGGTCTCCCACAAGGTGGACCGACGATCTTGTGAAGGCCGCAGGAACCCGTTGGATGCGAGAAGCATAAAACCGGTCGAAGTGGAAGTGCTTGGGGGAGGCCTATGTCCAGCAGTGGACGTCTTTTGGCTGAAATTATGATGATGATGAAATAATGGACTATTGTTCTCACGGACGCGAGACGGTCCTACCTTTATAGAAAGTAGGAAGTTAATACTTTTAAGATCAACATTTTCTCACATCGAAATACCAAGTACATTTAAATCCTACTAATATGATAAATGTGACAGTTTGTGGAGACGTTTGGATGTTTGTTACTCAATCACGCGTAAACCATTAAACAGATTTGGATGAAAATTGGCACATAGATAGACCATATCCCCGATTAACACATAGGATACTTTTTATCCCGATATTCTCACGGGATCGAAACTTACGCGGGGAAACCGCAGGGCCCTGCTGGTTTCTAATAGTATATCGGAACCTAATACTTGTATAAACTGTCAGAATGTCAAACGTTTTACGATATTGTCGTATATCTCACGTAGCACTCGATACCATAACTTTATGGTCTTATCCTGATAGCCGAGTTAACCGAAGTATAAAACACTTTCTCTCTATTCGGGATATAATAACATCTCGACAACGGAGATGCCGCTCTACGAATTTATTATAGGATAAGTTAGAAAACTCGAATACTAACAGTTTTTAGTGATACAAGCTGCAGATGATATTGATACCATACCATCGATTGGTGAAATTCGAGTAGGAGCAGAAATGTTTGTAGGAATGGTTTGAGGGTTACTTTACCTGGGGGCCTAAAAAGGCCACTTTGGCAGAATCATAAAAGGATAACATAATGGACAGTTAACTGTTAAGTTAATCGTATGAAATCCCTCTCGGCCCGGTACGTGTTGGTAGATAACACATGTCTTCGAATTTTTCGTGCTAGGATATGCCGGTTTCCTCACGATCTTTTTCTTCATCGTTTTGAGAGTATGAATATCTGGGTAAATGAGTAAATTACAGAAATATCATTAGGTTCTATGTAACACGAGGTACTCCTATTTCTACACACTATAAAATACTAATGTCACTAATTCATGATCTAATCACCATCCTGTCCAACTCAAGAATACCCATTAATCGGAATAGACCGAATCGATATACAATCGTATCGAATATGGAATGCATAAAATTCGAATGCACCGCGTATCGAATGGTATCGATAATAATGTAAATCGATACATCGTTCACATGGAGATTGGGTGATAGTTGACGGCCAGTTTTGTTAGGTTGGTAGCATTGATAAGTTTAAATTTTATTGTTGGCAATAAAGCTTAACGATTTTTTGGATTTTAATAAACTTTGCCGATTTGACTTTGTTGTGAAGGTAGTTTGCATACATTATGATCTTTTTCTGTAGATATCTACATTTTAAAGATTTTTTATAAGTACATTTTGTGTGGTCCCAATAATCAATGGGTCATTAATTTCATATCTCTGCCTGTTCATGTCGTGAGAAAGCTCAAACGAGTACCTAATTATTAAGCTCTTCATTTTAATTAATTCTGTAAATGTAACATTTGTAGAGGTTATTTCATGATGGGCTGGCCATGTTTGTCAAAGGACGATGGCTGGTAGAGCGGACGAACCCTAGAGTGGAGACCGCGTATCGGCAAGCGTAATTTGGGATGCCCCTGAATGCTGAAGGACTGGATGCATAGAGGCCTGGAACAAAAAAGTATATCCCATCACTAAAAAAATAACGATAACAACAACGATACATTGTTCCACCGTTAATTTGGTTTCAGTGCGGTTAGGGGAAGTGCTCAGGTGCCGTTCGTCCAAGTGCGGTTGAAATCATGTAGTGCTCTGGGGGCCTAAAAAGCCCACTTTAGCAGAATCATAAAAGGATAACATAATGGACAGTTAACCGTTAAGTTAATCGTATCAAATCCCATTGGTGAAGCATTTTTCAGATATTTTTTTTTGTCTGTGCTAAAATACTAATCAATCCGATCCAAATCCAATCTCTTTGATTATACCTACGTAGTGCAGCGAAAAAAAGAAAAACACGGACTGTCTTCGCCATATTACGATTCATAATGTTATCCTTTTATGATTCTTCAAAGTGACCTTTTTAGGCCCCCTGGGTGCAATACCTCCTTTTTTCCACAAGCTGTTTCAAGATTTCACTGCGATATTGCTAAAAACAAAAGAATGTTGTTTTTAACACTTCCAAACAACACAATATCCAAATATAAGTACCTTCCGCCTGAAAAAAAATTGCATATAATTTATTTTGGTGTACCTACATACAATGCACCGAAATTGAATAATGCAATTTAAATACTACAAATAAACGCTAAAGGTGAACATTTTAGTAATTTTTGCATATAAATCTTTTGTCGGCAAGAAAAACCAACATAATTTTCCACTTTTTCACAACCTTATTCAGTTTCAATAGAGTTGAAAATACGTAGTTTCACGTGCATATTAAGTTTGCAAGATAAAATCGCCTGTCTCGCTATGCGTTTTCGCCTCCGGGTGACAAGTGACTTTTGACTTCTTTTGTTTTGAAATATGGCGTAAATTATAAGCGGAGAGCGTTCATTTTTGGGAACAAACAAATAAAAACAAAAGATTATTGTAATTATACTAAGAAATGCACTTGCATGCCTCTATTTTTTGTTTCGATCAATTATTTATTGCATTTTCCATTGAAATATTAAAAAAAACCATTTCAAAATAATGAAACGATAAATTATTACTTATAATTTATTAAAATATAAATATATTTTATTGAAAAATAAACAATAATTATTTTTCTTGATTTAGGCTTTTGAAAAAAGTTACTATAACGTGTGTAGAATTGTAGATACAGTTAGTGCCACCCACGAAGAAGCGCCCCATTTTTCTTCCTAATCGCTTACAGTACAAGTGTGCAACATTACGCTAGTTTTGTCGATACACACTAATTACTTACTAGTAATTAGTGGGTAATTAGTGGTGGCCAAGTGGTGACGGCCGCGACTTAAGAGTTGTAGGTCGTAGGTTCGAACCCAGACAGGCGCTTTACTTTGTGTAAATTATATCATCACCACTGCTCTCAAAACGGTGAAGGAAAACATCGTGAGGAAACCGGCATGTCCTAGAACCAAAAATTCGAAGACATGTGACATCTACCAACCCGCACTGGGCCCGCGTGGTGGATTACTGCCCACTCCCTCTCACAGAGAGGAGGCCCGTGTCCCAGCAGTGGGAACATTATAGGCTGATTATGTGTATGTAATTAGTGTGTATTGAAAAAACTAAAACACAAACGGTAAGAGTGCGCGTCTTCGTGGATGGTTACTATCTGTACTTCATCCATACTAATAATATTATAAATTCGAAAGTAACTCTGTCTGTCTGTCGGTTTGTCTGTCTGTCTGTGTGTATGTTACCTTTTCACGCCTAAACCACTGAACGGATTTCGTTAAAATTTGGTAGAGAGATAGATTGCATCCCGGGGAAGGACATAGGATAGTTTTTATCGACATACCTCGCGGGCGAAGCCGCAGGCGAAAGCTAGTATATTATACACTAGCAGCGCCCCGCGGTTTCACTCGCATAAGTGTAGATACCGTGTGAATATCGGGATAAAAACTATCTTATGTCCTTCCCCGGTATGCAATCTACATCTCTGCCAAATTTTATCGAAATCCGTTCAGTGGTTTAGGCGTGAAAATGTAACATACAGACAGACAGACAGACAGAGTTACTTTCGAATTTATAATATTAGTATGGATAGAAGTTGTTGGTGTACCTTAATCTATAATATATGTATAAAAATGAATCGCTGAATGTGTTGCTAAGCGCAAATCTCGAGAACAGCTGAACCGATTTCGCTAATTCTTTTTTCAGAATATTCCTTGAAGTACGAGGATGGTTGTTACGCAGAGAAAAATTTAATATATCTATGGGAGTAGGGTAGAAGTAAGGTAGGAGTAGGGTAGGAGCAGTGTAGGAGTAGGGTAGGAGTAGGGTAGAAGTAAGGTAGGAGTAGGGTAGGAGCAGTGTAGGAGTAGGGTAGGAGTAGGGTAGGAGTAGTGTAGGAGTAGGTTAGGAGTAGGGTAGGAGTAGGGTAGGATTAGGTTAGAAGTAGGGTAGGAGTAGGTAGGAGTAGTGTAGGAGTAGGTTAGGAGTAGGGTAGGAGTAGGTTAGAAGTAGGGTAGGAGTAGGGTAGGGTAGGGTAGTGTAGGAGTAGGGTAGGAGTAGGGTAGGAGTAGGGTAGGAGTAGTGTAGGAGTAGGGTAGGAGTAAGGTAGGAGTAGGATAGGAGTAGTGTAGGAGTAGGGTAGGAGTAGGGTAGGAGTAGGTTAGAAGTAGGGTAGGAGTAGGGTAGGGTAGGGTAGTGTAGGAGTAGGGTAGGAGTAGGGTAGGAGTAGGGTAGGAGTAGTGTAGGAGTAGGGTAGGAGTAAGGTAGGAGTAGGATAGGAGTAGTGTAGGAGTAGGGTAGGAGTAGGGTAGTGGTAGGGTAGGGCGCAAACGAAGTAGCGCCGGGCAGCTAGAAATAATTTATATGGCAAAACAACGTTTGCCGGGTCAGCTAGTAAATAAATAAATATGTGTTTTGGTTAGAATACTTGTATCACCTCTTGATATTAGACCTACTTAGCTACCATATCTATTTAAACATCCATAAGCCGCCCACCATTGGTGTTTGCATTAGCATATACCTCACAAACAATTGAAAAAGTCTTGATTTTTTTTTCACAAAACAAATTCTTCGCATAATTTACCTGGAGAGGTAGGTAGTGTAAGCCATGTAGAGAATGTTGTTGACGTTACCTTTTCATTGTCACTTCTCGTGACCTCCGCCCCGCGCCATTGTTGTTCCTGTGGTGTGCGAACGACTTCGTGTCCGTTGTGGTTAACCTACTCACTGACATCTTATGTTTTACGACTGAATGCCACCCTGATCTGTAGGAGGCTGGGTTTCTCAGGGTTTACAGGAATAACGTGGTATTTATGCTAGCGTATTGGCTATAAAACATGTAGGTACTATGTTTTGACCAGGGGCACGTGCTACTAGGATAAATAGTGTCCTATCATCCAAATCCATTCAGTCGTTAAAGAAGAGTACCTTTCGAATCACACTAATATTATAAAGGCGAAAGTTTGTGAGTGTGTGAGGGTGTGTGTATGTTTATATGTTTGTTACCTCTTCACGCTCAAACGGCTGGACCAATTTTGATAAAATTTTGTATGGAGGTATCTGACACCCTGGATTAACATATAGGCTCTTTTTTATCCTGATATTCCCACGGGATCGACATTTTCGCGGGTGAAACCGCGGGGCGCAGCTAGTTTATAATATTAGTATGGATTTACAGATATCTATGACATTTATTTTTGACTCGTTGCCGACTGCTTCTTGGATCAAGTGATCGCAAGGGCTGCTGTTGAGCATGGTTCCAGGAGACCCCGAGGAAATATCGGCATGAAAAGTATCCTAGTCAACCCATGTGCCAAATTTCATCCAAATCCGTTCAGCCGCTTTTAGAAGCATTACAAACAAACAAACAAAAAATCTAATCTTTTCTCTTTATAATAATAATACTAGCTAATTAATTATTAAGCTTGAGTACGAGGCTTTTGACTACGTCGTGTGTGTATATTTATCTTTTTTTTTTTTTTTATATGCAATGTGCGTTTTGTTTGTGCAGAATAAACAGTTTTTCTTTCTTTTCTTTTTTTTCTAGCTGCGCCCCGCGGTTTCACCCGCATAAGTGTCGATCCCGTGGGAAAATCGGGATAAAAAGTATGTTTTAATCCTGGTTATAAACTATCTGTGTGCCAAATTTCATCCAAATCCGTTGAGCCGTTTGTGCGTGAAGGAGTAACATACATACAAACTCACTCACAAAGTGTCGCCTTTATAATATTAGTGTGATAAGTTTAGGTAGTTTATCTCCGAGGATGTTTTTTGTTAATATTTCGTGTAATTCGAGTTCAACTATACCTATACACAAAAAAATTGGCGAGTCGGAAGGGAAAAGTCGAAGGGTTCCGTACCACAAGGCATAAAACGCCTAAAAAAGTTTCTTATACCCCTTTAAATTTTAAATTTATTTTATTTTTATTATTTGCTGTTAAAGCGGTAACAGAAATACATCACCTGTAAAAATTTCAACTGTCTAGCTATCACGGTTCATGACAGACGGGCAGACGGACATTGGAGTCTTAGTAATAGGGTCCCGTTTTTACCCTTTGGGTCACTTTCCCATGTGAAGTGAACACCACACGTAATGAGCACCAATGAAATACTTTTAATCAACACAAAATCAGTAAATTTCGTAAAATATCTTACACATATTCAATTGAGCATCTTAATCGTCAATTGAGCAGAACTACTATTGAACATCTCATTACCCTATGGATTTGACTGGCTCATTAAGAGGGTATCACCACAAAACAGGAGACGAGCAGAAGTTCCAGTTGATTGCGCATCTTGCTTGTGGGTATCGTTGAAGCGCATAAAAGCAGCGAGTCGGTTTCGTACAGTGGTTCTTTTTTAGCTGCAATTAGAACTGACAAATTCGTTATTTATAATGAAGACACTAGTTCAATGTAACATAGAATACTGGTTTAAAATGAAGTGACGCTAAGACTGAACCTGGAAAAAGGACAAAAAAAAATTCGCAAATCATTCATGGACTCTATGCACAGGAAACTGAAAGCAGCTAGCCAGCCAGGGATCAGGATTGGGTACTATCTGCTAACTAGTGGTACATATTCAGGGTCTCCTAGCTTGAGAGAAATAATATAACTAGGACGAAAAAGAGAGGCTTATGTTCAGCAGTAGTCTTATTATAAAGAACACGTGAATCAAGTGTCTTCCCCATAACATAATTAATAAGAAAGACGTTATTATGCGATTTCTATCCTATGTCCTTCTCCGGGATTCAATCTATCTCTCTGCCAAATTTTATCGAAATCCGTTCAGTGGTTTAGGCGTGAAAAGGTAACATACAGACAGACAGAGTTACTTTCGAATTTATAATATTAGTATGGATAGAAGTTGTTGGTGTACCTTAATCTATAATATATGTATAAAAATGAATCGCTGAATGTGTTGCTAAGCGCAAATCTCGAGAACAGCTGCACCGATTTCGCTAATTCTGTTTTTAGAATATTCCTTGAAGTACGAGAAAAGGTAACATACAGACAGACAGACAGACAGTTACTTTCGAATTTATAATATTATTATGGATTTTATTTATCTAATACGATTGTAACGGGATTAAAATATTACCGACTTTGATTCCTATTACTATTATTAGAAAAAAAAAATGTCCAGCATTAAACATAAAATGACTATTAAGCTGTTGTGGTCCACAAGAAATGCTACTGTAACTTTAAAAATAATTACGTTCTTTATAGCTTGTTGTTACGACTGGTCCTTCTGACCTCATGTAGGTGATCCACCATCCAGGTAATTATGGTTGGTGCCTATGGCGTGAGATACAGCGCTTCTTGTCGCTTCGTCTCAGGAATGCAGCTGCTGTTGAGGTGCGCGTGCAACTCTAGTTCCGACGTCCCGTGGAATGTGATAGATGAAAAGGTATGTAGTTTTAAGGCTCCCTGCCTTATAACTACACACTTGCCGAAAATATGGAAAACACGATACCAATAATACTAGATGCATCGCAGATCTATGCCATCCTAGAGACAAAACTAAAGTGTCTCCTGTACAGGGAGGGGCACTCAGACCCTGTAACCCCAATATCTGGTAGGTATTCAAAATGAATGAGGCTTACGTCCAAAAATTAGCATTCCTAACAGATATGATAGATATGATTGAAAGTACGCCTTTACAAACAATCAAAAGTAAGTGTACCTACACTGCAAATAAAAGTGTTATCACCCGGTGTATAAAGATTATAAGTACGCGCGTAGACTGTTGCTATCCGTAATTACGACCACTTAAACATAAGCAACTCGTTTTCCTCATTTGACTATCTCAATTTAATGTGAGATGGTAATCACCTGATTGGCTCTTAATTTAGTATTCGCTCCCAGATCATATCGGTTTATTTTGAAAGCAAATAAGCAATGACTTCAAAGTAAACGTACTAAGTATCGCCGAGAATGAAAATGTTTGTCCGCACTCGCGAAACATGCAAAACAAGCCAACAAAACCAGAAAGCCGTTAAATAAGCAATCCTCTTTTGGCAAACCTCTTAAAATCCTTCAAAAAAAAAGAGAAATTCAAATTTCGACCGGATTATCCCGTCAAAAAAGTGACATGCGAGCATCCGAATTAAATTGGCCGAACGCGGTGGTCCAAGAAAAAAAGCGCAAAAGTATCAAAGAAAACCGCAGACCGAGGCGTCAATCTTGCAGATTTTCAGTAAAAAAAAAATAAATTAAAAAAAATAACGAGGTGGGTTATTATTGCTGTCTCGTGTCTGTATTGGTAGCTCAGTGTGAGATCCGAACGCAACGCGCGCGCGCGCTCCCGTCATCGCGCCATTTCCCATTTACCACCACCGTGACACGAGTCCCATTAGAAAAAAAACAATAGAACTTTAGACGATTATTGATCGATTATCGATTTTCAATTCGGTATTTCAGTGCGTGTGTGACTGCCAGTGTTGTGTAGTGTTCTTTTTATGAAATGCAAAGGTGACTAGTTTCACTTTTTTTCATATAATTAAGTAATTAACTGTGCCTGTACTATTAATGGTTCACTAATTACGTCGCGAAAATGCGCGACAGTTTTGGTAAGTATCAAGTTTATTCATATTTACCTATTGCTCTACATTTTTATCTGTTCATTTTTAATTGTATGAATCACAAAACTATGTGATTACCGTTCACAGGCGACATATCTATGAATAGAACGCATCCATTCTGCTAATACATTCGATCGGCTGAAATAAAAAAGTTCGTGGTGTAGGTAGTGGGTATGCCAACGGCGATAAGTTTTAAATTTATCTGCTTTAGAAAGTTTGATTGGAAATGTCTATTGAATAAAATCATGGTCTTGTTCTACAAGAAACTTATGTTAATTAGTTTAATTTGACATAAAAATTACGGTATCTCTATCATTATTGTTTTGAAATTCCTGTTTTATCTAAAAATCAACGACCATAAGCTTGAATCTTATGTCTTGCCTGTCGTTAAACGGTCAATAGTGACGTTCTTGCAACATAGCCTGAATCGGAGCTATGGCTGTTCATTCTGTAGGTGTGGTAGGTAAGGTAGGTATACCTGTGGGTACCTCACATCTTCAGACTTACCTTAGACTGACCCCTTAATTTTCCTCCACGAAGTTTAGCCTCATCGTCATTCTACTGCATCACCCAGACTTACCTACTTGCTCACATAGTTTTGTTGTCTTTTTCATTGCAACAGTTTGATGACTCGTCTCTGTATTCATTCTCTCCACCTTTTTAAGAGCAGTTATTGATGAAAAGATTCATCAATATCCACCCTGCCTATTGCAGTCCATTGCTGGACACAATCTCTCCGAGGCTGCGCCACAACACCCTGTCTTCCGTCTGTTCCAGTCGTCGTCGGTCCAACTAGCTCGGAGTGGGGTGCGTCCGACACAACGGCTTTCTATACGCGGTCTCCATTCCAGGACTCGAACACGGACTCTCAAATAGATTGCCCAAAGTAGACTGCTTGCCTGGGTCCAAATCACGACATGCAACTCGAAAGTCTTCGTCAAAATGCCAGCTTATAGCCCAGTCGGGTAAAGTTATACTCTGTTACGTATGTATGAGGTATCTGTTGAAACGGAACCAGCTCTCTGAGTTACCGCCGTTACTGACACGTCTTACATGAAACTGTTCAGCGACTGAATGTTAAATTTTAGACCCCATAAAGTCGCGTGACTGTGCTGTAGCGCCATCAAAGCAGAGGTGACAGCGGTTTTCAAATTGAACAGGATTACTATAAATATTGTTTTTTTCAACTATAGATCTTTTGATGTAATAGAGGGCGAACCTATTGCCATCAATCGGACACAAAACCATACTCCGGGCTGCTACTGAGAAATTCTAGACAGAAAAACCCGAGAACAGAGTGCCTACAATGACCTAAGACCTCATGTTTTTGGGTTTGATTCCCAGCCATTCCCAGACTAGACCAACGAGGCAGTCACGAGTGACTGCACTACTTTTAAGGACACCCAAGCTTTACGATTACAGCTCTCCAGTACGCGAGATTTTTAGGGGGTCCTAAAAATCTCTCTTACTAGCGAGCTGAACTTTCTTAATGGTGACTTTTTCTTCTAAGCGTGTCGATGGCAATCTAAATGGACTTGGCCCAGAAATTCGACTACATGTTTGGCGCCATCACTAGCGTTCATAAGTTCCTGTAAAGTACAGCTGTTTCTTAACGGTGATTTTGAACTGTTTTGTACTTTCAGTGACTTGGTGTATCAGAGGTACTCTTTTAGAGCCCAAAAGAACAGGCTTGCAGTGACCGAATTCATCGGCAGACTGAGTCAAATTCTCAAATTTATTAGAAGAAAAAAAATTGTTTCGTAGTTACAAATAGGTTCTGATTAAATTACCAAAGTAGGTTTTCTGTAAACTTATGAATTCCTAATCCGCTCAAAAGCCTAAGCGCCGCAAAATATTTACGTAATTTCATTTAAATATACAATATTATGTAAATTGCACATTAAAATTTAAAGTAACCACTACCGTATGCAAAATTCATTTGTACAGTGTACACGGCAAATAAAAACTTTCTTAGGAGTACAATTAGGGGCATACAAACTGTCCCCAATATATTTGTTTAGAGTCAGTTACACTTGTGGGTAGATAAAGAAAGAAGGAAGGATAAAAATATGTTTATTTATTTATTCCTTTGTCCTTTAAGAGAAGACTCATTGACGTTTGCATACTTCCTATCCTCACATATGGTGGTCAAAAGTGGGCTTTGACAAATCAGCAGGGGTCCACGCTCGAGGTTTGTCAGAGGGCCACGAATCGGATCATTCTAGGTAACAAACTATATACCCGGTTAGGAATACGATCATCCATTCCATCACAAAGATAACTGATGTCACTTGGAAAGCTGCCGCTCTAAATTGGAATTGGGTTTAACACATCAGACGACCTATGGGCCCAACTTACGACCCAATGGGTCCCTCTTAATGACAAGCGAAAATATGCGTATTTGTGTGTGTGCGTGAGCAGATATTTTAGCATTTCATTTGTAATTATAGTAAACCTACTTACCTATTCTAGTAATTGTACTAGTGCGTTTAATTATCTTTACGTCCACTAATCTCATTATGTCTGGTCGGTGACAACAAAGCATAAACTCTTAGACATTTTCGCTCTATGTTGAATACATTGACACTGCAAATATTTCCATACTTAGCGTATTTTCTTTGGGATATGAACACTGTTATATTACTACTAGGGCAAACTCTTTTAAACATAAAATGTGACTTGAAAATAATACGGATATTACAAGTCCGGCAGAGAAAATAGGTCACCTTTTATTTACCGAACCAAATATTAAATTAAACAAAATGTGTAATTATTTTGCCCGCCAGTGTACAAGATACATCTTATCTAGTACTAGATAGTAGGGGTAAACGTTTGCTTTGAGAGAAATGTGTAAACAATTAATTTTGCATTCAGTCCTTTCTCTAAGACTTTATTAAGTGGCTTGAGCATTTCATTAGATGATGAAGAGGCTTGTTAATGTGGCCTCGGTTTTGAAGTTGTACCTACCGTTGGTCCTCTTCCTCGTTCTACATTTATGTAGGAATACATTTAATTTTGTAAAAAATCTTTAATGCCCACACAATAATGTTCAACTTCAAAAAAAAAACGCTACAACTAAAAACATTTTCATAGCTTTTTATTTAGTGCTAGTCACTCTGAAATGAACTTAATTAACACTAAAATAAAGTTGATATTTGTTTAACTTGAAATAACATTAATTGGTAACATTCATTTTTTTTTTTTTTTTTTCATATTTTGTAAATCACGAAACTTTGTTTTCCTTTGACTGTATTTACCTGTCAAAAGAGTAAACTTACATAATGTGGATAAGACAGAGATTAAAACAGAAGACGAACTAGCAGGGGATCGAGGAAGGGGGTTGGAGGGGGGTTCAGGGGATCAGACTGGAATAAAACTAGGAATCCATCATCCATTTGTGTCGTATGATCTTTTCATCTTGAGAACGAAAGAGCCTACCAAGACAGAAACAAAATAATTGCTTCATTGTTCCACAGTGATTGCAAGTGTTATTACTGAGCATAAGGTCCTGGGTAGAAGGGCCCGTGGCTAAATAATAACAGTCGCACAGGTCGATCGATCAGGTTAAGCTACACTTGCCGCGGTTGGTCTATGGATGGGTGACCATCTTTACATACCGAGACCCCTTCGTGCCTCGGACAGCACGTTAAGCCGTTGGTGCCGGTTGTCATTTGTGGATCTTTGAAACCCGAAAGTCTGACAATCAGTCTTACCAAGGGGTATCGTATTACCTAGTAACTGGGTTGTGGAGGTCAGTTAGGCAGTCGCTCCATGTAAAATACTGGTATTCAGCTGCATCCGGTTAGACTGGGAGCCGACCCCAACATATTTGGGAAAAGGCAGGCAGATGATTATGAGGTCCTGGGTTTGATTCCTAGGTCGGGCAAAGTGTTATTGGGTTTTTCCAATAAGTGTTTCTCAGTAACATCCCAGAGTCTGGTTTTGTGCCCGGTTGATGACAATATTCTCGCCCCCTATTACATGGGACTTAAACATAACAGGTACTACTAGGTCACGTCTGCCTAACCCTTTGCAAAAACTGGCGTGATGTTATGTTATGTCAAACGTCAACATTACCCTCTTATATCATCCCAATTTATAGCTGCATTTGTCTTTTTATTCCACAACTCATTCTTATACTTTGATGGCATTATTTCTAGAATGTCATCACATCACATCACACTATCATAGTAATATTATAAAGGCGAAAGTTTGTGAGTTTGTGAGTGTGTGTGGGGGTGTGTTTATATGTTTGTTACTTCTTCACGCTCAAACGGCTGGACCAATTTTGATAAAATTTTGTATGAAGGTAGCTGATAGCCTGGATTAACAATAGGATACTTTTTACCTGAGATTCCCACGGGATCGAAACGTATGCGGTTCCACGGGCCACAGCTAGTAATATTATAAAGGCGAAAATTTGTGAGTGTGTTTGTATGTTTGTTACTTCTTCACGCAAAAACTACTAGACGGATTTGGATGAAATTTGGCAGACAGATATTTTATAACCAGGATTACAATAGGATACTTTTTATCCTGATATTCTCACGGGATGGAAACTTATGCGGGTAAAACCGCGGGGCGCTGCTAGTCAAAGTATATAAAATCAAAATTAATTTATTCAAGTCAGGCTGAGAATCAGCCCTTTTCGAACGTCAAAATTACATAAGACAGACCCCCAAAACGTCCACCTTATACACCACTTCCTAGTGCTTTCGCTGGGGAGAAGAAGTGGCGCAACAAACTCCCCAGCAGCACAGCTGTCTGTTCAGTAAGAGAAACTTGTTTCTATACAATAGTAGGTATGCAAAGTAATTATATACCTATTTTAAAGCTTAAATAGTCTAGGAGCTTTTTGCTGACTGAGTTTTTGAACCAATGTATTTCAACCATAAAAAAAAGGAAGGACAAGAAATTTTTTCTATGTTTTATTAAATTCTCAGACCATCATTTTGTATTTCAAGAACTTCTGTACCTACCAACGTTCACGAAACATTTTTACAATGCAAGCAGTATCTTTAATACCCGACTCATATAACCAACAACGAATCGTGTAGCTCACCGAGTCACCGAGTGAGAGAGTATGCTGTGGACTTGTCACACACATGTGGTTGGTGGCGAATCTGAAACTCTACGGTACAGTGTTACGGCTCGCTTACTGTCATCAGCCGAATTTTGCTAGTATGTCGTCGGCCGAACTCGACCGATCGAACAAAATATAATTATGTAAAAGCAAGTGACTAAATACATTTATTTATTTATTTATTTATTTATTAAGGTACACCAACAGCTTCTATGTATAATTTATCTTTCATCAACCAATATCGTCCGATAACTAGGTGTACGCAATTAGTGAGTTGTCCGGCCGATGACTGATTAGGTGTCAGCCTTGCGTCACAAAAATATTCCTCCCAATCCTTCTTGACAAAATGAGAACGATTCATAGTTCTCATACTCATATAATAAAATGATTAATTTTCATTCCGACTGTGGAATGAAAATATCTGGTAAACCAGTGTTTACTAGATAGTTTTATCACTTACTTGGAATGCAATTTTACAGATGCAGTGCAAGCATTCGAATGCATTATCCGCTGCTGAACGATTAGTCTATACTTTGCGATGGTTTAGCACATTCTCAACCACAGAACACGGAATCGCTGCGCCAGCATCTAGACAAGGCAGTACTAATATTCGTGGCGCCGAAAGTGCGTTGAGCACACACCACCTTCCGGCAAATCTAGCTCGGCGTCGGGTACCTAACTACCCGCATTGCCACGTCGAAGGGGTCTGACAAGATCATCCGCCGACCATCACCTTCCCTGGCGTTTTGCAGCGTGGCACACCCTCTGCGGTCTTCGTCACACCAAGCTGAGATAAGACAGTACTGCTCTACTCCCAAGGGGGTTGTGTCGTAGTGCGAGTAGACTGTGAAACAGTTTGTTTCCGAGCTCTGTGTTCACAACTACTTAAATACCAACAACATCAACAACATTCAATACCCCTGAATACCCAACAACTGTATCCCACAGCTCACTGTAGTTATTTGAATTATAATTAGGCTATAAACGCATATACCGCGTCCACAGAAACTGGTTTACGCAAATAAAGTTCAAGTTAACTCCGACCACTTTAATTGCTTACCGGCCGACTGTTTCGAAACTATGTATTTGTAGAAATTATGCGAGTTCCAATGAGTTTTTCTAATCTATGGTAGTATTAAAATAGGTGATTTATTTTGTGGGGACTTTAATTGGTTTTCTAACTGAAATTGTTACGACTTGCTTGAACTTTGGTGCACTGGTTATGACTTTTGATCATTCACCATTTCACCCCAAAGTTACATGCTTAACTTTATAAAATCATAAGGTAATCCTTACTACCTAAGTTATATTGGGATTCCGCATGTTTTGGCAACGAATGAACGGTGGTTTGCACAGCAATAGGGTGCCATTGGGTGCCATTTTGTATTTTGTGTTTCACGAACTGTGTCCAAATAAACATTTTTCTTTCTTTCTTTCCATTGTCTTGCCCTTCATAATCAAATACCAAGGAATCAGCCCCAGAAGGAAATGTTACTGTCTTTAAGGTAGTTATTTTGGCGTATTTCGTATTTGACCATATTACATGGAACTTGCATGTCTTAGAAAGTTAGAACCAAAAATTCAAAGACATGTGACATCCACCAACCCGCACTGGACCCGCATGGTGGTTTACGGCCCGTTCCCTCTCACAGAGAGAAGGCCCATGTCCCAGCAGTAGGAACGTAATAGGCTGATTATGCTTATACTACATGAAAATTAAACATACCTAACTGATAAAATGTTCATAGGTAGATGTACCATACAATACACCTCTGTCTTATCCTTTGAGGAATACAGGCGTTGATATGGCCGCTTCATTTAAACGAGCCCATTCAGAGGGATCAACAGTTGACTAAAATTATGAAACCAATATCCAACAATTACAAACCAACTTATAATTGCATAAACAAAACTCAATCAAGGAAATCCTTAATGACAGCCTTATAAAGCCCAGTTTGTTGGTCATCAACACAGTACATCAATAACGGTGTACTTATTGAAATAGCTGGGCAGTATTTACGATGCATCGCGTCGCATAGCTTCACATAGCGCGGTCCACATATCAGCCGGCACATCAAAGCTAAGGGCGGGACACACTGAATACTAAATAACACAAAATGATTGAAACAGGCATGTTTCCTGTTATTGTTTTTACGTATCTTTGTTGTAAAGTCGTGGTTTTTGATTGTGGAAGTGCCGACTTGAATTGTGGATTTACAAAGTACCTAACTTGGTATAATTAAAACAGAAGAAGAACTAGCAGGGGATCGATGAGGGCCCCCCCCTCATCGATCCCATCGGTTCAGGGGATCATAATAGTCATAATTATCATGTAAGGCCTCCCGAAGTAACGTCTTTCAGCTGACATGATGTTGATGATGATGATGGTGTACGTAATCTTCTATTCTCATATATGCTTATAAATTTAAGGGATAGTCCGACTTGGCATTTATTTAACTTCCCCAAATGTCTTCCTTACTTGAGTCTAATCAGCCTATATCGTTCCCCCAGTACTTTGCTGGGCAGTCATTGTGGCCGTAATCCACCACAGAGGCACGGTGCTGGTTGGTGGATGATACTTTGTGTAAATTATTTCATCACCATGTAGTGGTATCTACAACGCCAAATGCGAGCAACGCGTCATACTGACGATGACACCGTCACACAAAATCCTGCATCTCGCAAGCAGAGTTTACCGCGCAACTAGCATTGATACAAACGGTCCGACATGAATCATCGGGCAGCCCGCCAGACACAACACCCGTCTGGTCGGAGGATCCTCCCTTTTTTATAGAATATGAGTGAACTTTACACCCTGTTCCTCATACCTCTATAACCTCTTCGTTTAAAACGGTGAAGGAAAACATCGTAATGAAACCGGCATATCCTAGAACCTAGTGTACTGCTGAAAATTCTGGATTAAACAACTCAAACAATTGAGTAGTTAACGGCCCCGACATACGGTTGTCGGGCGTGGGTTTGAACCCAAGCAGGTGCTATGTTTGCTTAAAAACGGTGATGAAAAACATCGTGAGGAAACCGTGTTGAAAAGGAGAGGAGGCCTGTGTCCCAGCAGTGGGAACGTTATAAGCTGATAATAAAGTGTGAGGGTTAGATGTCTCGAGCAGATAGTTTTGGCTATTTATACTTTAATTCCCCGTGAAGGTGTCCACTTATGACATGCTAAAGTGGCATTGTGCTCGTTACCAAGCGACACTGTTGAAAGTTTCATGTGTCTGTAATTTCACACCTATGCTTGGTGACAGAAATAAGTATGTTGATGTTATGAAGTTTTGGCGACTGTAGGTAGCGATTTGCTGTCATGTGACCACAACTACGCAGGAGCCCGAGATAAATTGCTGGTGCTTCTTATTTTAAATACATTATACAGGGTAGTGGGGACGTAGACACGCAAACTGTGACTATGAATTCAGCACAAATGATTCTCCTAGCGTAGTTCGTAAGTAATTATAAAAAAAAAAAAAACGCTGTTTCATAGAAAAGTGCAGTACCACCAGAAGTACCACGCGAAGCAAAATGAATGAGCGACGAAAATTTTCAATTTATCGTTCAGAGTCATGTACAGAATCAATGGTGATCGACCGCGCCCTCTCCCAGCCTGGTTAGGGCGCGCGTCAATTTCCCCAATTGCGTAACACACGAATATCCTGAATCATATTGAAAGATATTGCCAATCCGTTGCTTCATATGTTCGAAAAGTTTTCTGCTCAACAACGTAAATAACGCAATGAATATTGTTGAACTGTCAAAATGAAAGCGATTGCTATTGATAGTGTGTTACGCAATTGCCCCGCTTAACTAAGCGGGGCAATTGCGTAACTAGGATCATTTTTTTTTACCCCGGAAAAATAGCTCGTTATACAAGCTGACTTTAACCACGAACTCATTTAAAATCTTTCAGTGGTTGAAACTACTCATGAACACAAACAACTAATTCTTTAAGACTAGTCTGAAATCTTGAAAAGTAAACATTTTCTTAATACAAATCAGTAATGTAATAACAACCCAAAGAAAATGTATGAAACCGATTTATATTTTCGCTATTTCTGAATGGTTAATTTTAGAAATCAAACTACCTTTCACCTCCTGAAACATAACCAACGATGAGGCTGAAGATTAAAGCCAGACAAATTCCATTTGCTCTGAAGTTTGATCACGTTTGGTTCTATAAAAAAAACTAATTTCCCACCGTCCTAGATGTGTGATCTACACATATTGAAGATATTTCTATGTCTCTCCGAACATAAGGAAGCTATTTAGTGCTAAAAAACTAACGCTTAATCTCTAGGGATTATCCTATGGACCCCCACGCTTTGCTCCTCTTCAATCTAATTTGAATCTTATTCAACAAAGACAGAGTTTAAAATACCTTGTAGAGTAGAACAATTATTTTACTAGGCCGTTGACGTTTCTATAATTATTTAAAGGAGATGGGAAAGTAATTAGGAATAAATTAGTTTTTATTTGTCTGGTTATTTTATTTTTTTTCTATGGTTATTTTCTCACAGTTTTTTGGAAGAATTAATGTTTATCAGATTAGTAAATGTGACGGGTTTAGGAGTATAAGTTATTGTTTTCCAAAAGGTTATGGGATAATCTTTATTCTTGTTACCTATTTAATAAGCATAAATTACATGAAATTTATAGGGTCGTGGTTCCTGTCGTCACAAAAATTGTTAAAAAAATTATGTGGGAAGCCATGCAATATCGGTCTTTTTAATCAATTTAGCATTTTGATCAGTAAATTGTCATCACGCACATATTGAACATATTATGTCCTTTTGATAAGTAAAATACTTATCAAACACATTTTTTCCATTTTTTCCACATTTAAGAACACTGAGGGGCCCGTGGCTAAATAATAACAGCCGCACAGGTCGATCGATCAGTTTAAGCTACGCTGGCCGCGGTTTTTCTGTGGATGGGTGACCATTTTTACATACCGAGACCCCTCCGTGCTTCGGAAAGCGCGTTAAGCCGTTGGTCCCGGCTGTCATTCGTGGATCTTTGACAGTCGTTACGGGTAGTCAGAAGCCCGAAAGTCTGACATCCAGTCTTACCAAGGGGTATCGTATTACCCAGTAACTGGGTTGTGGAGGTCAGTCAGATAGGCAGTCGCTCCATGTAAAATACTGGTATTCAGCTTCATCCGGTTACTGGAAGTCGACCCCAACATATAAGTTGGGAAAAGGCTAGACAGATGATTTAAGAAAAACCCAAAAGAAAGTTGAAAAAAAAAAAAAAAGAAAGTTGAGGATTGACAATGAAGCAAAGGTGACGTGGTCAGTTGATCAGAGGTGACGTGGTCAGTTAATCAGAGGTCAAAATCAGTAATCCTCATAGGGCCTGACCATCATCATCATCATTTCAGCTGAAAGACGTCCAGTCCACTGCTGGACATAGGCTTCCCCCAAGCACCTCCACTTCGACCGGTTTTGTGCTTCTCGCATCCAACGGGTTCCTGCGGCCGTCGTCGGACCACCTTGTGGAAGGCCTTCCAACGCTACGGTACGTCTTCCGGTACGCGTTCGCCACTCCAGAACCCTGACCAAGGTTATGTCTTTCTTCTCAGAGTAGCCGGTTAGGAAACACCGAACGCATCTAGTTTAAAACCTAATTTAATTTGACATTTGTGTAAAAATGACATTTTCAATTCTCAATACCTGCAACCGTAAACCACCGTAGATATTTCTAAAGCTTTGGGCTTACGTTGCTAAGACGCTCTAATTGTGGGCTTTAGGAATTATATAAAGCTGCTGTGTAGTCGTTTCGGTAGACGAACACAATAGTACTTTATTTTAATTAACTCGTACAACACAAACACTGTTAGCGCCGACTATTTGTTCGCAAGCTGACTGGTGGTAGATCTATTGCTGCGTGAAAAGCCGATTCATTTCTATTTCCATACAC
This sequence comes from Oligia latruncula, assembly GCA_948474745.1. Lineage (NCBI taxonomy): Eukaryota > Metazoa > Arthropoda > Insecta > Lepidoptera > Noctuidae > Oligia > Oligia latruncula. The sequence goes on from OX419699.1 coordinate 1,535,012, forward strand.
TTGAGAATTGAAATACACAAGAATTAGCTAGTGCTTAACTTTTACAAATGGGTTAGGTTAGTTCATTTGTTTAGGTCGCCCTTTTTTACCGTGACTCTGCTTGCCGACACTTGCCGCTGAATCAGGAGTGGCGTTACACATATATATATATACAGATCTCCGAGGAAAAGGATGCGCTTCGGCAATCATCGTGTATTTTCGGAAATACGAATACGTGATGAGATCTAATATAGAGCTGTTACAACCATGGAAGTATTTTCCACTTTTATATTACTATGGCAAGAAAACTATGGATTAACAACTCTATGCAATCCCAAAACAATGTTTCAAATCTTTTAAGTGACAGATAACGAGGTAAGACTGGAGGTAGGTAGCCCGACAGAGAGAAAACTTCATACAAACGCATAAATACGTGGACTACAAAAAAGCGCAAGAGTCTAAAACTTAGTAGCTTTGCCTCTGTCGTGCTAATTCGGAAACACGAAGATTACCGAAGAACATAACTTTTCTGCTTTAACTGTAATTTAGCATAATTGCAAGAGTCTGGAAAGTTTTCCTGTCGTATCTGGATTTCATCCTGACAAAATTCTCTTGACATTGACTTAATATGGACATGGACCTGAATTTTATAGCTTTAGAGGATCTTGCGGTAATTTTCGACAGTAGGTAAGTGGCGGTTTAAAGTAGCATTAACATCGTTAGGACAGTTGGGGCATGAACTGTGTATTCAATTAGTCTGGCTGAGCTTGGTCAGAAATCTGGATGGTCTGTGGCAGTTAATCCATGATAGACTGTATTTGGGGCCGTTTATAAGGCTTGTGAGGCCCATCATCCACGACACAACTCATCACAAACTAGTTAACAACGCGTCAGGAAGTCGTAAGAGTAAGAGCAGTAGGTAGAGGAGTGGCAACGGTCGCGACTTACGAGTTGTAGGTCGTAGCTTCAAACCCAGACAGGCGCTTGATTTTTTGTAAATTATTTCATCACCACTGCTCTCAAAACGGTGAAGGAAAACATCTTGTTGAAACCGGCATGTACTAGAACCAAAAATTCGAAGACATGTGACATCTACCAATCCGCACTGGGCCCGCGTGGTGGATTACGGCCCACTCCCTCTTACAGAGAGGAGGACTGTCTCAGCAGTGGGAACATTATAGGCTGATTATGCTTATGCAGTAAGTCGCATCGTGTAAGGATCGCCATTAAAATACTAGTGCTGTAAATACTTGTGCTGTAAATACTAGTGCTGTAAATACCAGTGCTGTAAATACTAGTTCTGTAAACACTAGTGCTGTAAATATTAGTGCTGTGAAATTCGGCTGCTCATAATATGAGCAGCCGAATTTCCTATGAACCTCATATTATGAGGTTCATAGGAGATTTGAGTATTAAACTCGTTACTTTTGAGTAGGGTCGTGGACGATCGACCTTATAGGGGCATTGTCAACCAAAATTGCGTGAGACCGTAGTATCTTTACATTTACCCTTCACTACCAACGGTAATCCTCTCAAGTTGCCACATTTATGTATTTTATGCTACACGGTTCATTAGTTTATGTATGTAAAAGGACACTCATATTTTATAGTATTAGTGTCTTCACCTCAATTCCGAGCTATGAGCAGCCACACCGTCATAAATATAATTATTTTAGTAATTAAACATATTATTAAATTAATGTTGCGTGTGCGTACATGACATACCGTAAATACAGGGTGTTGAACTATAAATAATACAGCGTGTTCTTTGTAAATGGCAAGTTGACTGAGGAACGTGATAGCTATTTTGTTTTTGAGGAGATTTACTGTACCCAGTCTTCCAGTAATAAATATTTTATTATTAGCTATGGTCATGATTTAGCGAAATTGCAAAAGCTTTAAGTTTAGAGAAAGGACGATGCCGATTTTAGTATGGAAGGTGTCGTCTTTTTGTTTTCTTGCGGCCATCAACCACATCTTGTTTTTCTAGTACAGAATAGTGTAACAAACGAAAATTATTTGGCTTGCATATCTTTATACTGAGTCCGAAATTTATTTATTTATCCATTTATTTCAGGCATCAAGTTCCATATAATATAAAACGATACAATACAATATAATTTAAAAATACTATAAATACATTATAATTATACTAAAAAATAAACAACTAAAAACTAACGCACAAGAAGTATTTGCGTCAAGTTTCGCTCACACAAAAAAAAAAAAAACTATAAAAAAATGAGATGTAAGAGTTAGAAGTTTGTATGTGTTTATTAGCTTTGTAGGCAATTTTTGACTCCTAGGTGCAAGGTTCATCTAGGAGTCAAAAATTACCAATTTCAGTCATTGTCTTTTTTGTTCAAGTAGGTAAAACTGTAGTTTAAATTGAATAATAGGTAGTTAAACATTTTTTTTTTAAGCCAACACTACTTTAATTGTAGGGGTCTTTTATTTTTTAAAAGAAGCCATATCTCATGGTATTTATCTGTCTATAAGTTATAACAAAACAATTCAGTACTCCCTATTATTCTGTGCCTATTTACTGGATACCCTTTATAATAAAACAGTTAGATCTAGTGACTTGGTTTACATTAACAATATATTATTATGTACTTTAATAGTAAATTATTTAAAGTTTACGTCTAGTAATTTAATATTAAAGTCACATTTAAATCTATTGTGATTTGTGTTTCAGATTGTGTGGTCTTAGGCCATAACGTTGAAACAGAAAATCATAATAGTAGATTATTTGCCAAGGGAGAAAACACCTATTTTGAAGGCGAGAGTGTTTCTTCGCAGCGAGGGATTCAAAGTACGTCACTCGAGCTTAAAATAGTATTGCTCCCGAGGTGGACACTACTTTTTATCACCCTCTATGAAAAAATAAGTTAGGGCCGGTTTTTTAACCGTAGTTAAGTCAACCAATTATATTGTTAAAAATAGTAACTACACACGGTACAGATTGCAAAAGTTTTTTTTTTAATTTTCCTTTTGCTCCCCAAAAATGGCCCCCATACTTATTCAAAATTCATTTATTTACGTTACACGTCTATGTTTGGGTCACAGAGGTTTACATGTGTACCAAATTTCAATTTAATCGGTCCATTAAATTCGGAGCAAATTGGCTGTGACAGACGGACGGACAGACAGACACACGAGTGATCCTATAAAGGTTCCGTTTTTCCTTTTGAGATACGGAACCGTAAAAATGTAACCAATATGTACGCAAATGAAATAAAAATATCAGCCTGTTATTACCTCACTGCAGTGCACAGGACTCTTCTCATACAGAGAAGGTAAAATGGTAGAAAAAATGGTAAAAAAAAAATGGTAAAAAAAATGGTAAAATGGTAGAAAGAAGGTAAAATGGGGTAAATAGGGATGCAGGGGTGAATCGGGACGAAACTTTAAAATGGATTTTAACGTTGAAATAACATAGTTTGTTGCCAACAAAGGCCCTTAATCGTTAATTATAATACAGTAAACACATTAGAGTCCTTTTTGGCAATAAACTGTATTATTTCAACATTAAAATCCCTTTTAGAGTTTCGTCCCGATTTACCCTTGCATCCCTATTCACCCCGTTTGACGGTACGAGCATTGATCACCACGCTTGCTCAAGACAAGTTGGTGATATCAGACTTATACGAGTAAGTCCAGGTTTCCACACGAGCGATGGTTGCCTTAACCGATGTCAGTAAGGTTCAAGATAAGTGTATACGTGTATATAAGTGTAAGTGTATGTGTATATAAGTGTAAGTGTATGTGTATATAAGTGTAAGTGTATGCATGCACTTATAAGCACAATAATTGATACTGTAGGTAAACAGCGATTTTTCACACCAGAAATAAAAGTCGTTTCCTCAGCATAACTTTTGCACAAAGTTCTGAGTGTTTGTTGTACAATCTACGCATTCTGTACATCATACTAAGTAACTTTGTGCGGCTATGTGATGAGTCTTTTACACCATATATATAATATACCAATACACGTCTGCATTAAGCCTAAACGTTGATTACCAACACCATCTTTGTAACATTTTACTTAAGAGTAAACTAGTCGCGAGCTCGAACTCACTGGTGGTCATGGCCAAAAAGCAAACTGTCTCACCTGACTTCGTGTCTGCCAGAGCTAGTATCAGTGATGAGCAGTTAGACGCTAGTTTACAGGCACAACGTCTAGTTCTCACGCACAGAAACACCGTCCCGAACTGGTAGGCGCGTAAAAATATTCGAAAAGATCTTTGGAAAATCCAGTTTTATGAAACAACCACTGCATATATCAATAAAAATAAAGTTTATTGAGCTCTTCGATAACTGAGCTTTTTCGGTACGGACTTGGATTTGAAGATTTTACAGTTCTTTTATTACTTATTTACACCCAGAGTTACGTTAAAATAGCAAGAAAAACGAATCTTTGTTGGCTCATAACTTTTTAATGGTTTTTTATTTTACTATTCTGTTGCCGTACAGACACAATTAATAACAATGCACAATGTCAAACAGTGGAGTAATACTCTCCCGAAATTCGTATGGAAAAAATATCGACTAGTGGCACCTTAAAACATAAAATCCGCATGAAAGTCATCTAAAATTAATTAAACGAAATTATAGACACTAAAAACTGAACAACAGTGCCCAGAGAAACTTTGACTCTCTATTCAAAAGTTAGAAACTGTCTTTGTGACGTCACTGTTTGTAAATCACGATCATAATAGAGCAGTAAAGTGGACATGAGTGTTATTGAACTTGCCCAGTGCCAAACAAAGCATGAAGCCAGTGGGTCACTCAAGTGTTTAGCGCTAAACTATATAAATCTCCACGTTTCTACTTTCTACTGAAATGTGTTAGTGTTGGGGTACATGGTTTACTTTTGAAGTCGCAGTTTGCGACTTTGATTTTTTTTTTGTGATTCAGAATTTTGGTCGGTAGTTTGGGCTGTTAGCCCTGGCTTTAGTCAGCTAGGAATTTTCTAGCGTATTGTCAGACTTAGAGACAAAGTCGCTCAGCATCATGCTGAGTGGAAACCTTCTTGTCACAGTTACGACGTGCAGCTGCCGACTATTTCTGTTTTGTGCTCTTGATTATAATGTAGTCATTTTTTGTTTTTTATTTTTCTGATTACTCGAGTTATTTATCTTTTTGTATGCACGTTTTTATGTAACAAATAAACCTATTTTCCTTTCTTTCCTACTTGTCTGTTTTTGATATTCGATCTTACTTTCCGTGAGACTCGTAAAAACTACTCAAATTAGTTGTTTTAATTAAACTGAAGTAAGTTTTTAAATAACCAATTAACTATTGATATAAAATATTTTCTATTAATGGTGAACGCATACTCGTAAGGTGCACGTAAAATATAGTTGTAACGTCACTCCATGCTGTGACATTTTCATAAGCATTACGTGCATTAATTTATATTCATGCTAATTTGAAAATCATGCTGTGAATTGGTCAACATTCACACATAAGTTAACTGAAAACTTACATTAAGTAATCATTTATCAGTAGATAATGTTTACCTTAAACTAGGCATTATTTAAAGTAATTGAGTGTCCCCAAAAGTGTTTCAATAAATTAGATACATAAACATAAAGCCTATTTTTTTTAAACATATGGCCAGAGATCGCAGACAGGGAGGTGTGAAAGAAAAAAGGGGAGGCCGTTGCCCGGTAATGGGACACAATAAGGCTAACAAAAAAAAAACATCTTTATCGCAACCATTGAGGTTTAAAATGATCTTCAGTTTAGCGTTTAGCTGTCCATGTATATTTACAGGAAAATAACTTAAAACTGCCCAAAGCTAACTTGATTACATTTTTGTCAATAAAACTGTTTCAATTCACTTTCCTGAAAAGTCATCGACTACAACATAACTAAAGTTCAACACTTGCACCGTCTACCCGGGCACTTATTTACACTTATGTATTGACTAGCCTATTACAATACGGTATTAAAATGGTGGACACGCGAAGCTTAGAAATGGCCAGTTTACTTGAGTGAAATATTACAATAATATTAATATTTTATAGGAAATTGAATGCTCTTGAAGGTGTAGGGCATTTGAAATGGCTGCGTATCTTTTTAAGTGCTTAGTGGGTAATAAATGTAATAATATTTATTGGTTCATTGATCTTGTGGTTGCTCCGCTTGCACTTGAATTTCTAGATTGCTGTAATGTCTTTCGTGTAATCATACTTGCAGCTAGGAAGTTATCTCTTGGGTATAAGGCACTGCCAAACAGGAACTGCATACTGCAATAGGGTTTGATGTTGTGAATCGCGTGTTGATGTTAGGCCGGGGTAATTTGAATTTGAGACGAACACATACCTCTTTAATGTTTTCTAAGTTACTAAAGTGCTCTACCTAATTGTGTCAGGCGTAATGGTAGGGCAAACTGATCAGTTTAGAATGACTTTCCAAAAGTGTATAGCCAAAAAACTGAAAAAGATCAACCAATGTTATGACATGAAGCCATTAAATATTGGAAAGATATTATTGTAATAAAACCTTCTTCATGTACCTATTCTTCTAAAAATATGCAACAACACACTGGTCGTAGAGATTTTTTTGAAAAGCCATTAAAGTTTTTTTTTTTTTATTTCTTTCTCTGGAAAAAAGGCTTTGACTTATTTTTTTTTACTAAATAGGCCAGTTATTTGTTGACTTTTTTTTCTTCTAATTCCATGGAACTCGTAAGTACCTACTATTAATTCTCAAAATTCTCTTACGTCACGAAAGGGAGGAGCTTAGTACTCAACAGTGCGCGGAACAGGGCTGCCAATGAAAATGATGATGATGTTTAACTGATATGGGTGTCATCAAAGTGAAAGATAAAAGGGCTGTTCAGCAAATTTCACAAAGTTTATCGACCCTCTAATACAAAATTCGACACATGTCTCGTTTTGCCATACTATACCAAATACACGGAAAAATGCACTCACTTAATTATTCAAGCAAACGTGTTGACACTAGAAGATAGCATCATGACGCTATCATTTGGCGTCGATAAAATAAACAATAATGGTATGTGAGATTGACGCATTTTTAACAAGACAAGCTCATGAAATATTCATGGGCCGACTCCCAGAGGATGTATGTAATCACGAAGGTACTCCATAACCGGCATAATTTATGTAGGGTTTGCACGGAGATGCGAATTTTTTGATGCAGTTTTTGTAACTTTCACATTATTTTGTTGTTATGGGAATATAGATACCGGTAAAATGGGGTTACATTGATTAATTTTGAAATAAAACTGACTGTAACTTCTTCAGTTATTTATAAAAAAATACTGTAATGGCGACTCATGGTTTTTTATTGATAAAATTATTTATTTAATTTTTACGCCCTGTAGGTTCCGAGAAAAAAAACATTAAGTGGCTTATCATCTTTATACTTGATATGGGGTCGCTTTGATTGCCCCCGTTTTTTGTATGTAATAAGAAAGTAGCCCCTAACAGGAAATAAAAACAAAAATTAAAAAAATTGTTCACTCATTAGTTTTTGTAATTAGTAGGTATTCACTCATTAGTAATCATCAAAGACACCCCGCTATTCAAATGTCACCCCATTTTACGGTACTTATGAGATAAGTCTAGAGATAACCGTAAGGCTCAGCCCATTTGGATTTGGCTACCGCGCCATCTCCATTCTTCACGTGGTTTCGCAATTTGATTTCGCAAATAGATAAATTAAATGAGTAGGTACTAGACAAGTCTTACATTTCACAAGGCATAATTCATTTATGTATTGCGCACGCATCGGTGTTTTCTTTACTGCACATGAACAAATGCGGATTTATTTTTTACAAATAATGCAGTTTCCATGATGTATAAAGCTGGTACGGGTAATATTTTTAAGTTTTTAAAATTTGGAATACAGCTATCTGTTGTTTCATCGGTGCGGCGAATGTACAAGTGTCTCCCCGACTCATGCTGGTGGAAGGAACCTCAGGGTTTTGAATTTATGGGATGGAACAGGACCCATTCGCGTAATTCAGAGAATAATGCTTGATTATTTTTTTATTTGAAAGCGGTCAATTCTTAGCTTTGTTTTTTCTTGGTGGAAAGCAAGCTTTTGTAATTGTATATTTCATACAGTTTCAGGACATAGAATCGGCCCTTCAATCTACAATATGACGGCTTCTACATATTTCTAGGAAAATGCATATTTGTTGTGTTGCTCTCCATGAACCCTACATGAAGGTATGATTTATTCCGTAAGGAGCGTGATCTCCTGGACTAGTTTAAAAGGACCCTGCGTGTCCTGATTGCGGTCGACTTCCGGAATAAGGATTAATATTAATCTATCTACATATACTAATAATAAAGTTGAAGAGTTAGTTTGCTCTGGAACTACCAGTCGGATTTGAAAAATTATTTTTGCATTCGATAGCCTATTTCTTTCTATCTAATCGAGGAAGGCTATAGGCTACTTAACATCACGCTAAGATCCTTAGGAGCCGAGCAAACACAGAAAAAGTCAGAAATAACGGTGTGCGAATAACCAACTGATAGCGCGGGCAGGTGATGCGGTGTGACGGGGTGGGTCAGGGGAACAAGAAATTTCACGCAGTAGAAGTCGCGGTCAGGGGGAGGGGGCCTAAAAATCTCACGCGGTAGAAGTCGCGGTCAGGGGGCCTAAAAATCTCACGCGGTAGAAGTCGCGGTCAGGGGGCCTAAAAATCTCACGCGGTAGAAGTCGCGGGCAGCTAGTTTTAAATAAATAACATTTAATCAATTCAGATTTCAAATGTAGTGGAACCGATCATAACGGTTTGTAAATGTATGTAACCGGTTAATTCATTCATAATTGAAAAATGTTCGATCAATACTATTATTAATGTTAAAATTACAATAAATGGTGGTACATTTATTGTAATTTTAGAACAATTTGTATAAGTTCCACACCTTATGGGCGTTCACTATTAAAACATTCAATAATTTCAAATTTGATTTATATGCTAACGATTTATAAATGTAGTTGAGGCAGAATTTGGAATCAATCGATTCGAACATGTTTTAAGATATCGATTTAGCAATTGGTGCATTCCTAAATCGATTACAGGGAAAAGGATTTTATTGCAGCCTTGCACTTCTGATAATTAATGTACTGCCATCACTATAAAGTTTACTACCTAATCATGCCGTTAATTATCGAAAGGTTAAGCAGAGATGTACCTATAGTACACCCACATTTCACCAGTTATGTTACAGTCCCATTCAATAGGGCGTTTGACCTTGCTTAGAGCCTATTGCCATCAACCGGGCACAATTCCAGACTCCGGGCTACTGAGAAATGTCTCCAATTTTTCCATCCTGGGAATTGAACCCAGGACCTCATGCTGAGGGGTAGGGCTTGCAACCACTAGCTAGACCAACGAGGCAGAACTACGTAATCCACGTGATTCATCATCTGCCTAGCCTTTTCCCATCTATATTGGGGTCGGCTTCCAGTCTAACCGGATGCAGCTGAATACCAGTATTTTACATAGAGCGACTGCCTATCTGACGTCCACAACCCAGTTACTGGGTAATACGATACCCCTTGGTAAGATTGGTTGTCAGACTTTCGGGATTCCGACTACCCGTAACGACTGTCAAAGATCCACAAATGACAGCCGGGACCAACGGCTTAACGTGCTTTCCGAGGCACGGAGGGATCACGGTATGTAAATATGGTCACCCATCCACAGACCAACAGCGGCAAGCGTAGCTTAACCTGATCGATCGGCCTGTGCGCAGTTATTATTTAGCCACGGGCCCCTCGTAATCCTCGTGATTACTATTATAATAATTATTCCTCCTCTTTAATTATTACTACCAAAACGTTCTTAATTGTTTGTGATCAAGGCTCTGGTCAGCATTGAACATAATCAGTCTATAACGTTCCCTGTGCTAGGACACAGGCTTCCTTGTGCGGACCACGCGGGCTCAGCGGACCCACGTCCGGCGGCGGGCACTTGAAATTGCCCGATAATGCTCCACAGCTTTTCAATACCGAAATCTGACTCGATAGACATATCTTCTTCCCCTTCTTTCATGGCAATAGTCAGTCAGTAAGTCGAAAGAGTTACCTTGGCCCCAGGCACAAGCAACTGAAGGAACACGGATGGGTTTTATTAAGTAAAAGTCTGACACGCCCTCTCGCTCCGCCCAGAGCGGGAGAAGTTATTTGATGATTTCCCACCCAAAAAAAAAGTCGGCAAGCTCAAGTCGACTCAGGGTTCGCCGGACGTACATATATTTATAGGTATCGCAATGCGTGAAGATTTTGAACACCCTAAAATGCATACATACACAAACATAAATTCATGCCTTCTTCCCATGAAGGTAGTTAAAAACTGCCAACCTGCTACGATCCTTTTTTTTTATCTTGGAGAAATGCTCATGCATTCTGCACTACCACGGGGAGATAGTGTAGTTATGTGGGACTCTAACCCACTAAAACTCCACGGTGTCCTCCTCTGCCGCCTACGGCGGGAACACGGGCACGCGTTGGCACTCATCCGTGAACCCGCCGCGGCTGTCCGTCACCGGGTACTACCAGTAGTACCACGGGTAAAAAAAAATCCCGTAGAACTACCAAGCGATCCAGTAGTACCACGGGAAGTTTTTTTTACCTGTGTTACTCTCGTAGTCGACATTTCATTGTTTGACACCTGTCACTTTGACACCTATCCCTTTGACACTTCTCACCGAAACGCAAACTGTAACCATAAATCCAGCACATGATTCTAGACCCCCCAGCGTAGACATTTTTTCGTCGCTATACAAACACAGCTGTTCCGTAGAAAACTGCAATACCTTCACGGTCAAAATGTAGGGAATAGCATTTTTTTTTTAATAGCCTTTGAAATATTTCGGCACAGGGGTTTTCAGAATCACGTACAAAACACATATCCAACACATCTGCCTTTTTTTTTTTTGCGGATGGAATATCATCATATGAGTCCCGCCCTAGGGGGAGCGAAAGGGAGTGTCAGACTCTTACTGACTAAAACCCACCCGTGTTCCTTCCTTAGCCCTTTATGTTCCGGGCCAGCGGTAACCCTTTCGAACAATCCCGCTGACCCGGCAGGCTTCGGCCCTTCAATTTATGCTGACATCTCTTTGAGGCGCGCGTGGAACACGTACGCGCCGTCCAAGGTCCTGATCGGACGGTGAGCTCAACACATCTGCCTTGTAAAACCTTTTGTTAGTTTCCTTTCATTCATCCTCTCTACATGACCAACTCATCTAAGCATAATCTAAACATTTTCTCAAGCTCTAGAATACATTGCTACTCGTATAATTAGATAATATAATCTCTGTTAAGTACATACATATCTCTGTAGTATTTTCGATAATTGCTAGGTTACAATGACAACGACTGCGCCGCCATTACGAAACGAAGTCGTCCTTAGCTTAATAGCAATGTTTATTAATACCAATACCCATTAGATTAATCCAGTTTCGTTAATAACTCCGCGACCTCAATTATACGCAGAACATAATTTACACGTACCTTTGATTTCTAAAATTATTCGCTTATTGGCAGACTCGGTTCATTTGCTTTATTCATACCTATGTACTTGATTGAAACTAGCTTTAATGATTAGGCATAAAATAATTTTACTATGGTCTTGGTTAAAAAAAAAAATGACTAAATGGGCCCGCTCTTGACCCCGATCACGTCTGATGGACAGCTATAGATGAGGTCTATGATGGAACGAGCGTGCCCAGAAGATGCCTGTTCACTCTTGCTTTGAAGGCAGACGGGTTAAATGTGGGAGGGAACACAGATACCGGCAGAGAGTTCCACAATTTGGCTGTGCGCATAATAAAAGTGGAGGAGAAGCGCTGAGGGGAAATTGCTAATCGTCTAACGAAAAGTAAGTTTCATCATCATCTGCCTAGCCTTTTCCCAACTATATTGGGGCCGGCTTCCAGTCTAACCGGATGCAGCTGAATACCAGTATTTTACATTGAGCGACTGCCTATCTGATCTCCACTGGACCCGCGGGTGCAGTTCCGAGTGGGTCCAGTTGACCAGTGGCTGGGTAACACGATACCCCTTGGTAAGACTGGTTGTCAGGCTTTCGGGTTTTTAAAAGTAAATCTTTTGTTAAATATTTCTGTGTTTCCCATCGTATGTATTTGTGAACATTGCTCATTTTCGTTTAACTTGTAACTGATTCAACTAACGTTCTAACACGTCCTTTATTCATCAAGTTCTCTGCTAATTCTGTGCACTTCTCTAATTGACCAATTCACAATGCCTAAAACTACATGTGATTTTTGTTTGTGTATGTTTTACTGAGTAAGTCTTTATCGATGACTAAATAAATAATAACAGACTGTATATGAAAGGGTCGAAAAGAAATTACGAATGAGTATTAGCAAGATAAAAGCCCATTACTTTGAATATTAAAACTAAAAACAATCGACAATTTGTTTTATTCGTTTTGCTCCACCTCATCTTCTTTGCTTCGCTCTTGACAGAGCAGTCGTGGTCCACGACTCGTAGTCACGATGGATTGTGTCCAATCCACAGAACATTAATACTCAAGAGGTCCAATCGCAGGTGTAGTCATGTTCTGTTAGATGACAGTCTGGTGCATTCATTAACAGGGCCTCCAACCGCGAGTTTAATTGGATCCATCCAGCTCATCTGTTCCTCAGGGCTTATGTGTTCAAGTAAATTCTAAGCGCCATTAAGTCGTTTCCTCAACCAGAGTGCACGTTAAAAGATTATGTCGTGCACTACAAAAAGGGATACCTACTTTTAAATTCAATTTCCGTTATAATTATGAGAGCGTATTGGCGCCTGCCGTCTGTCTGTTCAATCAAGGCCCAATTTCACCAAGTTCTGTTAGACATTAATTTGACGGACTATTTTAAATAGCGAAACACACGATGACAGGTGGCATAACGGAACATAACTAATCTCTTTGGACTCGGCGCTCGTATAATTATGATAGAATTTCACGTACAGGTAAGTTCGTTTAATCATTAATTATTTATAAACGTTGCTTAAAGTTTAAATTATGATAAAGTCTGTTTCAACATACATTTTTTGACATTTAAGTTTTAATAACTTAATGGATAAAGTAATAAAAAAAGAGTATATAAGCAGAAGTTTGAAAGTCAGTGACAGAAAAGTTGAAAGGAAACTGTTGGGCTCGGTGTGGGCATGTGAATAAAAGAGTGATGAATATAATTGTTGAGAGATGGAGAGGGAGAGGAAGGTCATAGAAAAAATGGATGGACTGTATGCATGATTTTATGTATTATCAGAGTTTTGTGAAATTGGGCCTCCCTTCGAAATTTGAAGGGCAAACCTCGTAATTTTAAGAACATTCACAGTCTGACCTCAGTCGCAATTTGTCAAAAGTACCTCTAATTAGCCTACATTTTTGACAAGTTTTTGACATTGATTGTCGCTGAGATGTGATTGCGACTAGATTTTGAACGTTCTTAATTACGGGAGTTGGCCTTCCGTTATCGAATCTTATGTCAACGTCTATGATTAGTTGTGTCCTAGTCATCCAATCACCGCATCAAACATGAGTTTTAACTGCTGATTAAATTGAAATAGCTTTCAGAAACTTGAGGTCAGTTTAGCTAGATGTTTTACCACGTTGTGCTAACGAACAGAGCTAATCTGACTAATGTGTGTTTATGGTGACCAAACCAGTCTTTATCTGATAATTACTACAAGCCACTTGACATGTCAAGAAAACTGATCATAATTTTCTTATACCTCCTTTCTCAGATATAAATTTTATGTATTTTTAATAGAAAATAGATAGAGATCTCTTTCGTCCCCAAGAAAGTTTATTAGCCGACTCGAGTTGACACTGTTTTTATGGTCTAAGGTATTAAAATAAGGTCTTAATAAGTGACATAGTGCGATGGTGGGGGAAATACTTGAGTTTAACGATATTGTGTCGTCAGGTTTCACCGTACGTTCAATTTATACTGCGGTTTTATGAAATGATTGGTTAAATAGTTAAACGGTTATCGTTCACAATTATTTTCACTTGATAAACAGAATGTGTCCTTAATTAATTGTTTCCTTGACTTGCTCAGTTTATGGAGCAGTGGTATCGGCCCCAAGTTACGAATTTGTAGGTCGTGAGTTCGAACATAAGCAGGCACTTTACATTGTGTATTTGATTTAATCAAAAACAGAACAGCGTGAGGAAACCAGCATGTCCTAGAACCAAAAATTCGAAGACATGTGACATCTACCAACGACAACATTTGAAAACGCTGCATTTACTTTAACTTACTTGCAAGTTGTAAAGGTAATCCCACCAAAAACATTTTCATGTAAAATGTTGCCAAGACGAGACCACATATGGCTCGCACTGCCAAAAAGTTATCAGATCTCATGTAGAGCCAAGCTTCTAACTCTACACGCCCTAACTTCACAAACTCTACACCTTAGTCAAAATATGAGGCTTGGCCGTTTCGTTAATTGTATAACAGAAAAGTAATGAACAGTGAATAAATTTTTCACCTTACGCCCATGTGATGGTAGCGAAACAGCCAAGCCACATATTTTGACTAAGGTGTAGAGTTTGTGAAGTTAGGGCGTGTAGAGTTAGAAGCTTGGCTCTACATGAGATCTGATAACTTTTTGGCAGTGCGAGCCATATGTGGTCTCGTCTTGGCAACATTTTACATGAAAATGTTTTTGGTGGGATTTCACATCTTTTTGAAAGTTGCTTATGAATTTTTTTTTTTGGGTGGTTCTTTACTAAAAATCCTGAAATACATATTTTATTATTTATTACAAGGAGTTCCTATATCAATTTTCAGAACTCTAGCATCAAAATTTGCGGAAGTCTCGTACAAACTTCCATCCCCTAGTTTAAGGGGTGGGAGGGTAAAAGTTCCAAGTTTTAGAATTGTTTTGTTGTTTGTGTACTATTACTAGCTTACATACCAAATTTCAGCTTTGTAGGACTTCAGGAAGAACCTTAGAATATTCATGCTTATGAAAAAAAAAAATTGTTTTTTGGGGGTTGGGGGGTTCTTTACTAAAAATCCTGAAATATGTATTTTATTATTTATTACAAGAATTCCCTATATCAATTTTCAGAACTCTAGCATCAAAATTTGCGGAAGTCTCGTACAAACTTCCATCCCCTAGTTTAAGGGGTTGGAGGGTAAAAGTTCCAAGTTTTAGAATTGTTTTGTTGTTTGTGTACTATTACTAGCTTACATACCAAATTTCAGCTTTCTAGGACTTCAGGAAGAACCTTAGAATATTGATGCGTATGAAATAAAAAAAATATTTTTTTGGGGGTTTGGGGGGTTATTTACTGAAAATCCTGAAATACGTATTTTATTATTTATAACAAGAAGTCCCTATATCAATTTTCAGAACTCTAGCATCAAAATCTGCGGAAGTCTCGTACAAACTTCCATCCCCTATTTTAAGGGGTTGGAGGGTAAAAGTTCCAAGTTTTAGAGTTTTTTTGTTGTTTGTGTACTATTACTAGCTTACATACCAAATTTCAGCTTTCTAGGACTTCAGGAAGTACCTTAGAATATTGATGATCATCAGTGAGTCAGTGAGTCAGTGAGTAAGTGAATCAGTGACGAAATCGGGGTATTTTAGATATCAATAAAATCTAAAGTATAAGAGCTATGCAATTGAAACTTTATAGGTTTAATAAGTCCACCACTGACATCATATCCCGAAAATTTTGTTTATCTGGTATAATCCAAACCCAAGTTATGAAGGTTCAAAAATACGACGAAGTGCTTCGAGAAAAGGTAGGTAGTGCCCTTGCGCTTCGCTTGGCTCGTCTTGGCGGGGGCACTCCCGTGCCCCCAGATCATGTCAGTAAGAAGAAAATCATTCTTTAGGTTATGTTTACAACTTTGCGAAAAGATAAAATCTGATAGTTTTTATGTCATTTTACAGTCTGCTTTCAATTAACAGGTTGACTAGTTACGGTACTTTTATGGGCAAATATTTGTATTTGTAGTGGTCCGATGTTGTTAGAAATTATTACAGTAATGGTTGTTAAAATGTAATCGACTTCGTTTATAAGAAGGGGTTTATTGATTCAAAGGTTACTTATCTACTAAGTGCTTAATAAGTTGTTTTATGTTATGCATTCGTGTAAACTGATTGCCAATGCTTTATTTGCTATGCATAATAGTATAATCAAGTTATAATGTTCCCACTGCTGGGACACAGGCCTCCTCTCTGTGAGTGGGAGTGGGCTACCTATCGGGTCCAGCGCAGGTTGGTGGATGTCACATGTCTTTGAATTTTTGGTTCTTAAGATATTTGTCATGATTTGTAATTAAATTATTTGTCCTTTCGGAAGAAATCAATCAGAAAAACATAGTTTTCTTCAAAATAACTAAGTTTTGTGGTCAGGAAGTTTGCATTAGAAAGAAAAGAAACAAAGAAGAAATAAAATAAGTGGGTAGGTAAAAAAAGTAATTAAAAGACTAAAAAAAACTCGACTGCGATAAAAAACTTATGTTAAAAAAATCTGAAAAGCTAAAAACAAAGTTGGAAGCAGGCGGGACCCATACCATAATTATATTTTCAAATTCAAATGTGTCCCGCCTGCTTCCAACTTTTATTTAATTTAAAATGGGCTTGTTTTTAGCTTTTCAGATTTTTTTTTTTATTACTTTTTTTAATTGTTTTATTTCGTGTTTTTTACGATTTGTCACTTCGAATTACTTTTAACCATATATAAGTTGTATATATTTATGTAATCAGAATCACCCTTTGAAACCCTTCATTTTGATACCCCACTCGAAACGTTTAAGAAAAAAAATTTTTTTTTGAAGACTTTAAGGCGCCAAAATAGGCCATTTTATTTTTTTTTCAATTTTGATATACCCAGTGTCACTCTCACATTAAGACGAATTTAACGGCACCTCTCAATCTAAAATCGATCAAGCCGTTTAGGCTAAGGTTTTGGCGTTTGAGCGTGCCAAAGAAATATACATACATACACACACTCGAAAAACATAACCCTCCTTCTAGCGCAGTCGGGTAAAAAGAAGCTTAACCAAAAAAAAATAATTAAAAATGGTGGAGAGAAACATGCGTCACATCCACGCAAAACGGGTATCACTCAGCATTATGCTGCGACCCTATTCAAGACAGAGCCCCAGCGCTGGTTTTCAGCGACAGCCGGCGTTGACGTAATGACGTCGTTCGGTTCAGCAAACAATTATTAGGACACTGTTCCGTTCTGTTTTGTACTGTACATAAGAAAGGCGTTAAGAGGTAGATAAATATTGGTTTATCCTAGATTTTCTCTTATTTCCGGCTTAGGGCGCCATTTTTACGACTACTTTAGTTGTCAATAGGCTTCTAAGGAACTTCCCGTCTTTCTCATCCGGGCTTAAAATCCATGTCATTTATTAAAGTAGAAAGTAAGGGATTAGTCCTACTTTCTTATTTATTCAAAGGACACATTTTTTTTTTTTTTATAGTCGTTTAGGTACGTACGTGGCAGATATATGTATGTATATCGAACCTCTATTTGATGACAAAATTTATATCAGGCGAAAAATAAGTATTGATGAAGAGGAACCTGGGAGAGGTAAGCAAAATCTTCCCTTCATCAGTACATATTTTCCCCTCCTGTAATTAATCGCAGTTGGTTAGTAACGGGGTTTAAAAACTGTGTAGAAACGTTACCGTTAGGTACTAATTCCATTGTCAGAAGCTCTAACTTGTCTACAGTGAATTGAAATAATAGTGGTTCCTGTAATGAAATAACCATTTCTTCAGTAATACAAGAAACCCTACGAGACCTAGTACGAAAATCTCATTACAAGACTCGAGAACAAATCGACAACATTGCACACAATTGTCAACAAAAGATACAATGTTGCCATACTCCTTATAAGGAACTCGAGTCAAGCGGCAAGGCAACACGGCAACACTCAATAAACCGATGGCTTGGGTAAAGAGTCTCGACACCTCTATTATATTCACATTCTGGCATCAAGTTTATTTTCGCAACGTTGATAAATCCACACGACTTGCATGCCCTTTTAATTTATTCACAAATCAATGATTCATCGAGTGTTTTCGTTACGAAATTAGACCTACATAGGTTTCCTATTTTCGCAACACTCGGTGGACATTGTATAAGTGGCGAGTTTATCCGAATACGTCCGACTACTGTCGTCGGGTTGGGTTTGCGCAAAACATTATTTTATACAAAATTAATGTTGCGACTTCGAAATGCAATTGTGTTTGACATCACGCCTTAATCCTTTGTAGTAATGAGGGGTGTGTTCGAATTTTGATTTCAGGGAATGTATGTTTAATTTTGTAAATGTTTTGCTTAGTAGGGGCGTGATTATTTTGATTTTGAACGCTATTGTTTCAAAGGTAGAGTTTATTTTAAGTTGGACTGTATTATAGTAGCTTTAAACATAGGTGATACACCATGTCGCCAGTATGTATGACAATATTATTTATGAAGGGACATTAAAATAATTGATGACGATATAAGGAGGAGTTATGAATGTGGTCGGCACAGTATAAACCAAACGGTAGCCATTGCACGATAGGTAGCAATGATTTACGAGCATTAGGTAAAGTACGGTCATTTAATGGGATTACTCAATTTATTGGTATGAATGGTGATGAATCTTTAGATTAATTGGTATTATAAAATTCACAGGTTATTGCTGTCAGTTGTCAATTAGGTGCTAGGCTTTGACTACTATTTGATTTTGTAGGTGCGCTTTAACCCCAAATTAATGGCTAAGGGTAGGAGATGAACGATGATGATAATATGCTAAACATAGAGTGAAATCAGCGACGAGAGATGGCAACAGACGCCACTGTAATTAATGTATAAGTAATATAATTTTTTACATCTTAATGCTGAATTTTATAACGTAAATATAACAATTCAAAATTGCATGAAGCCTTAATTGCAATATACAAGCTAACACCAATATACATATATATATTTTGTACAAGTTCATTATAAAAAAAAAAAATGGAGGGGCCTAAGCATTTTTGTTTATGTTTTATACGTACGCAAAATACGCGCATTGACGTGGAGTTGCGGAAACCAGCCCGTATTACCTATTATGTTTTATAGCATATGTGCTTAATCCTTCGGAGACACCAGGCGAGTTATGATTTTTTTAAAAATAATATCTTAAATTATTAAATAAGTTTTCGTGGCAGCCCTTACTAAACAGCATTAAACGCGTCGTCGGCCATTATCGCGGCATAATTGCGGGTGGCTGCGATGAGGTGCTGTGCTTAATGAAAGCGATTCGCGATTGATAACCAGGAAAATGTATGAAAGTCATTCATTGTTGGAAGTGCTTTTTTTTTTGCTGATGGTAAATCACCAAATGACCCACTCCCGCTCTGGGTGGAGCGGAAGGGAGTGTTACACTCTTACTGACTAAAACCCACCCGTGTTCCTTCCTTAGCCCTTTATGTTCCGGGCCAGCGGTAACCCTTTCGGACAATTCCGCTGACCCGGCAGGCTTCGGCCCTAAGGGGCCCCTCCTCGATGCTGATATCTCTTATAGTCGCGCGTGGAACACGTACGCGCCGTCCGGCACAGGCCTGGTCCTGATCAGACGGTGAGCTTGTTGGTAGTGCTGAGGCATTATGAAGTCTATGTTCTGTAGAGTTTGAAGCTTGCCTAAAAGTTGACATAAATAAAATTAGTGCCCAGACCAATTCAGCTCGCCTGAGGAACATAACAACGAACGTAACATCGCACCTGTGTCCGAAAAGTTGGGCAGACGTGGAGGGTTGGAGGATGAATAAAATCGAGTAAGGATTGTGCTGAGAGGCTGCATAAATATCGTCGTCATCATTTTGTGGGTCGTCTTCATGTCTAGGACACGAATAGCTTTATTGTCAGAGACCATTTCTGTTTTATTAACACTAAAGATTTTCATTAAACTCACGATTTTTTTTTTGTTTAGCCTATACTGTCCCACTGCTGGGCAAAAGCCTCCCCCAAGTCTTTCCAGGAACTCTTTCCCCGCGCCACCTCAAACCAGCCCTCGCGGTACGCGTCCAGGTCATCTCGCCACTGCTTTCTGGGTCGACCTCGGCGGCGCCGTCCATCTTCAGGCACCCATTGTGTGGAAACTTTTGCCCACCGGTCATCCTGCATGCGGCTGATGTGACCCGCCCAATCCCACTTGAGCCTGGCAGCCTTCTTCCCTACGTCTATTTAATTGGAGAATAAACTGCTAAAAGGAAGGAGACTTCCTTACTTATTCATTTCCATATTATCGCTATCCGCTCTCCCTATAACCAATTCCTATCAACCTAATAATTACATAGCGAGCCGCTTGCACCGAATTGGAGGGCGCGGAACCGACAGTTTGTTTTCGCTTAGTTAGCTTATTATACAGCTTGTTTTCTTATAAAAAAAGTAAAATAAAGCCGGTTTCATACGAGGCGATCATTCGCACTATATTTAGGTATCGTATCGGTTATGAGGTGTAGGATAAAGGCAGTTTAGATAGGCTTTTTAAGTATAGTTTGTGGGGACTTGTCTGGGTTTGTAGTCCACCTATATTAGTAACCCTGTTCTGTATTGTTTACCTTGTATTACAAGCGTAGGTTTTTATTGTGAGTGGTAATAGTCTGTAATTGTGCCTCTGGTGAAGGTTTTCTCGTGCAGAGGTCAGTGTGTGATGCCGATTTAAGGTGCGGCAGACAGAAGCAAATTTTTAGGTAATTGACCATAGCTTCGCATTTAGCATCGCGGTAACAAATAAGAAATTAGGTTCATAATAGCGATGCATTTGATGTACAGACTTACATCAAATGCATCGCTACTACATTTTGTCAAACTTCTTTAATATATTTTCAACTTCAATGCTAAAACATTTTTGTTTCTCTTTTTTTCTTACAATCTGTCACTGTGTATTAGGACATTCAGTAATTATGATGACGTGTTAGATGTCTTGCTCGGTATGCGTCCTATGACACATCCTACTATTTATAAAGCGTTAAGCTAAGTTTGTCCAATGAAATCTTGTGGAATTTTGTGTTTTAGCCTGCGTATGCCTTTCTTATCCATTAGGTGGTTTGCTAAAACATAAGGTTCAAAGTTGATTGGGAAAATTTGACAGTTTCGGGTAGCTTGATGTGCTGTGTGCTGTGTGTGTACTAAGTAATTTTGCAGTTTTAATTAAATTTAAAAATAAATGTACGGCTCAATGGAATAGGTAGTTTATGTGATATAGTTTACGCTCAACATTTTGAGAATTATCATCATCTGCCTAGCCTTTTCCCAACTATGTTGGGGTCGGCTTCCAGTCTAACCGGATGCATCTGAATACCAGTATTTTACATAGAGCGACTGCCTATCTGACCTCCACAACCCAGTTACTATGTAATACTATACCCCTTGGTAAGACTGGTTGTCAGACTTTCGGACTTCTGACTACCCGTAACGACTGTCAAAGATCCACGAATGACAGCCGGGTACAACGCAACGGCTTAACGTGCTTTCCGAGGCACGGAGGGGTCACGGTATGTAAAGATGGTCACCCATCCACAGACCAACCGCGGCAAGCGGAGCTTAACCTGATCGATCGACCTGTGCGGCTGTCATTATTTAGCCACGGGCCCCTCAAAAAAAACATTTTTTATAGGTATTTGAGAGTTTTATTTTTTGATCTCTTGTACGATTATTTAATCATAATACATTTTTATTTTTATGAAATATTTAGAATAAGTCTTTTCTTTAGACATTTAACAATACACTAAAAAAAAATCTGGGTTGTAATATGTACCAATACCAACTGTGCGACAAAAAACTGGGCAGCGCCTTAACTAAAGTACGGTAAGTAAGGAAGTATCTACTCAACATTGGCTGATGATTAGTGAATTTAATGCTAACATTTTTCTTCGTAAGATCTAATTTCCTAAGAAACCACTTCTGACAAATGCAGTCTACATTAAATATGTTATCTGTAATGCGAATCGAAAGTGCCCGTAGATAATATAAATATACACTATCTTTTAATGTTTCCAGAATTAAAATAAACAAGTTAAATGTACAAGTCAAGTGCCATTAGCTCACCGAGTTTAGCATAAATGTACCTACTAGCGCCACAGATTATAAAATAAACGTTGATATTCTTACGTCAAAATAAAACCGACAACAATTCATTTGCAAATTTGCAAAACCGCGTTTAAAACCTAATCCGTACTAGCAGTCGATTTAGACCAAAACATTGAGACAATCAAGCAAGCGCAATGTCAAACTACGTAAACGGACCAATTAGTCTTGATCCTCAACACATGATAAATCAGAGCGACGAGGGGGCTCTCACAAACCTGGTCCCATTTTCAACTGTTAAAGAGCTGGCACAAGTCCAAATGAACTCAAGAAGCATACGATTTATAAAAAAAAAATATATCAAACAATATGTTTTGCAAGTATCAAGATCGCTTCGTTTGAAAATTGTGTTCCGAGACGATTTCTAGGAAATAGTGTTGTAATTATAAAAATAGTGACATCGGACGTGGAATTCGTGTTTTACGTGTGTGTCTAGAAATAACTTGATTTTATCTGTCTCGGTATTAGTTGTGGTATTAGGGACCTAGTGATGTCTGTAACAATAGATCTAATAATGTCTGCTGAAGAATTTTATTTTATTTCTTTTTCCGGAGTGACTTCTTTAGTTTGATCCGTATTGTATCCCTTTTTAACCGACTTCAAAAAAGGAGGAGGTTTCTCAATTCGACCGTATATATATATTTTTTTTGTTCAATGCATTCGTCCATTGGAGTATAAAATGACGAAAATTACTTTCGTCTCGTCACTTGCTGAAGGCCTGTCTTATCTGTAATCTTATTAACACGTCCACATGGTTCGTCCGCATAATGAAGCACCTAGTGCAAGAAAGTTAACGTGAAGAATTTAGGAATGACAACACGATGGGTTTTGTAATCTATGTAGTTCGGCGACGTGTGAATGTGTGTTTAGGGTAAATATGGTTAATCAAAATTTTAAAGAAAATGTTCAAATAGGTAAATAACCTTCTATTTTAGCACGTGCTGAGCTTCAATTTAGAATGAAATCAGCAGGATAACTGCGTAACACACTATCAGTAGCAATGGCTTTCATTTTGACAGTTCAACAACATTCATTGCGTTATCTACGTTATTGAGCAGATAAATTTTGGAACATTTATCCTTCAAAAAGATTCAGATTTTGATTGAAAATTTGTTACGCGACTAGGGTGCTGGAAACGGTCATGGTTTATTTCATTAATAAGTACACGTTTCTGCAAACATGTTACTCAAAGGTAAGAAGGGTGAGGTGAAATTACAGACACGTTTACACAACAATAACTTGATTGTCCCTATGTCCTCTCTATGATATATATTTATTCTGTAGCCTAGGTTAACTTATAAGATTTATACGCAAAGAGTTAAAGAAATGTAAAACATTATCAAAAAGCAATTCCAAATATGTGTTGCCACGGTGGGCTCCTATAATAAATTAATTTCGTCATATTGCAAATATATTCAAGCGAGATCAAGATACAGGAGGAATTCATGTCGTTATTAAAAATTATTGTGGTTTCATAAGCAAGAGGCAGTTTCAAAGAATTGCCCATAACGGAGATCTGTGATAATTCTCTGGTATTTGACCTTCGACTGGTAATATTAAAATCATATTATTGGTAAAGATTGTTTCACATTGGAACAAACGACCCGGGGTTTGATAACTGCATTGTTGCTGTGTTTCTGGGGAGTTTCTAGCGCCACTTCTTCGTCTTAGTTACAGCACTAGGAAGTGGCGAAAGGCGGAAAGTTTAGGGAACTGTGGCATGTAATGTTGACGTTCGAAATGTGCTGTTTCTTTTTTCTTCTTTCTTAGTCTTTTTGTCATAAATTACTTTTGAGTTTTGGTTTTGCAACATATTAGAATCGAACATTTTTTGCGTGTGAAATCCACCGGCCCGCTCTGGTCACGCATGGTGAATAATTGCCCGGTCCCTCTCAATTGCCCGGTCCCTCTCACAGAGAGGAAGCCTGTGTTCCAGCAGTGGGAACGTTATAGGCTGATCATGATGATGCACAAGGAGAATTTCTTCCCCAGCAGTGTCCAGTCATAGAATAAGTTGAGTTTGTAGAACATACAGACCGAAAGTAATATTCTACTATTCGACCAGCTCAATTGGTTTAATAAATCAATATAATTAATTGAAGCTGCTTGAATAGAGAACGTAACAAATTTCTTTAAGGGCTTCGAAAGAATGAAATAGCACAATTTTTGTTATAGTCTTTGACGTAGAATATAAAGCATGCAATTTGCAGCTCAATTGGTTTAATAAATCAATATAATTAATTGAAGCTGCTTGAATAGAGAACGTAACAAATTTCTTTAAGGGCTTCGAAAGAATGAAATAGCACAATTTTTGCTATAGTCTTTGACGTAGAATATAAAGCATGCAATTTGTTTTAGTAGTTTTACATGTGTCCACATTTATCATACACTTCCTTTGAAGCTGAGCTTCTATAAACCCACTCTCCTAAATTCTCGCGTTTAGTAATATCGTGTTTTTAATGTTTTACATGACATTACAGGCGTTAGAATATTATTTAAATGTTGATGATATTTTGTTGTGCTTGTCTTGTTGGCGTCAAATAAACGTGTAGGGCAGGACGTGTTTCATTGATATAAAAACTTTTTAACAAATAAATTAAACCGTCGAAAAAACTGAAAAGCAAAAAATAATATACCTTTATTATTTAACTTTAATAACTAAGTTCTTAAACTAATGTAAGTATAACTAAGTAATTTTGAGTCGGCGTCATTAAAAAATACCCAAATTGCTATAGGTTTGCCTATAAAATTTGAGGGTTTCCCTCGATTTCCATGGGATCCTCTCATCAGATTCCAACTTGATGACAATGGGACCACCTCGAGAGTATACCCTTCAAACGAAATAATTATTATCAAAATCGGACTACTCTGTAAAAAGTTATGCTTGGTCATAAATAAAAAAATACATATATCACGGGACTTGAGAACCTCCTCCGTTTTTTCGTCGGTTAAAAAGTAGCTATGATCCTTCTGCCTCTTTACACAGTTTCTTGACTATTGTACTTTTAACACTTGATGACTGCCACTTTTATTTATCTCTCCCGAAACCCTAAAAACCGGGTTAATGATATCCAAAATTTAAACTGACGGACTGCCTGTTATGAACAACAAAATAATGACTCAACCAAACACCAATTGGTTGTTCTTCTCAACCAAAGCACCTGCCATCCAATCTCTTCACCACCCTTGGTTGACTGGTAGAGAATGCCTAAGGCATTAAGTCCGCCTTTGTACCTTTTTTGTGCGAAAAGTTTAAATAAACAAATAAATAATGGCTAATTTGGCTAGTAGGTATAGTCACGAGCACTAATATGTCAACACTTGGCCACTTACAATTGCGATTTTTTTGTGAAATAACGAATGTAACGTTGAAATACGACACTTTACACAGACCTTTGGGTTTGAAAATACTTTGTTCGTGCTAACATAAAATTTCATTCAAAACTAAAAGAAAAAGTCGTATTTGAAAAAAGCCAAGTGTATACATACTTTTACTCGTGACTGTACCTAAAGCATGGTTGCTTTACTATGTCCATCTAAGTCTATAATTTTTATTGCATGTATTTATTCATAAGTACGTTTAATTACGGCATTATTTAATCATCACCCATCATTTGACCAGTCTACAAATTATTAATTATCTCTATTTAACCCATAAAATCGTAAAATATAGTATACTTACTCTTTAAGATTTAAATAATACGTAGTTTTATAATTAATTGAAAAAAGAATGAGCTTCCAATAGCCCCCGGTTCTCAGAATCTGTCAATACGAAATTATGATAATCGCCACTGCTTCCATAATTATGCACATAATATTTATATAATAACAGCTATTATAATAAGTTGTATATGTTTATTGCTTTGAAATGCTATGAATTTCTGTATATTACGAGAGCAGCCTCGTTCAATGTGCCAAATTATTGTTGTTAGGGTAATTATGGATTTGAAGTCTTAGATCTAATTTGATCATTTTCTTAATGTTTAATTGCTTATGACAACATCAGCCAGCACAGGTACATAAAATAATGATGTGGATATTAATTATTTTTCATTACCCATTATTATTTGCGAATATATTTGAATTTACGTAGTTGGTTTAATATAACTGTGTATACAATTATCATAGATATCCGACAATTATATATATGCTCGCTTTATTAAGTTATTTTTTTTTATTAAGTTTTAGTGAAAGTGTTGTTATACTAGCTACTCATTAAGATCATTCCAATTATTTAAAAGCCACACATTTATGATTTAGTCAAACCTTACCACACCGTGTTAGAACAGGCAATACACCCCACCGTACAAGTTTCTCTGATGAACGACCCCACCTGCTCATATCTTACTGCATTGCCGAACCTACGAACCTTATCGGACAACTCAATCTTTGAAAATCAAGTCATTTCAATGTAGATGCAGCCATATTCCAGTTTGTAAGGTAAAGTATCAAAATTCATAAGGTGTTAGCCGATGTTAATCTGTTTAATAAGCATTTTGATACTTGTGATAGTATCGGCTTAGCTACGTAAGGGACTCAGAGGAGGTTTTATTAGTAGTGTTTTCTTAATGTTATTTTATGGAAGAAAGATGTGTTGGATATGAATAGTGGGTCAAAGATTACTGTTAGTCTGACACGTTGGAGTTCAGAGATCAGCTGAAGGGCGATGTTAAAGCTGATTTACATCGTGTTTAAAAAACTATACAGAGATGAGAGAGAAACTTTTCATTTAATGTTGTAGGGAATGTTAATAGTTTTATAATTTCTAGATTAAAATATTCGTGTTATGTGTAAAATCGTGTAGTGGTTAAATATATAAGTACAAATATTAAAGCTGCAGAGTTCTCTGGAACTATCAGTCAGATTTGAAAAAAACTTTTTGCATTAGATAGCTCAATTCTTGAGGACGGCTATAGGCTGTTTAACATCATGCTAGGACCCTTTGGAGCCAAGCAAAAAGAAAAAAGTCTCATAGAACACTAAGCGAAAACAAAGTAATAGCGGGGGCAGGCGATGCAATGCGACGGGATAGGTCTGGGGAACAAGAAATTTCACGCAGGCGAAGTTGCGGGCAGAAGCTACCCTCATGAATATAAGAATGGTATAAATTAATTATTAGGTACTATGCGACTCGAAGCATGATACTTGAGGCATGACAAAAATGACCGACTCACTCCTTGATTCGATTGATCAATATGAATGGGTTTTAGTCAATTATTATAGTGTTGTCACAAATTAAGTGCTCAGAATCAGTCCCACAATCACCTCGTTCAAGCTTGATAACGCTCAATTACATAGCCTGTAATCACTCCATAAACGCAGATTCAAATTACCCAGCTTCCACTTCAATTACTTAAATTATTTATAGATCACCAACTCTATTACATTCTTTCACCCAATTACCGGTAAACGGTTTGCAAAACAAGACAGAATTATTGACATGTCCGTACTGTATGCACGACAAAACATGACTTACGTACAGTCTACGGGGTAACAAGAATCGATAATGTTGCTAAGAAAGAAATACAACAGTACACGATCAACAGTGGTATTGTGATTGGCAACACAGTCGCGGAAACTAACGATTTTGAAACAATCGAATCGGGCTTACGTTTCGCTCATAATCGTATTTCATAACGTCACCATGTGGGTTTATGTGGCAGCCTGCGTTGATATAGCGCTGTGTTGACTTTATTTAGTCATCTTTGCACTCGATTTCTTTTATAATGAAGCGAGATTTTCGTTCCCTTGTAAGTATGACAGTTTCATTTGTTTATCAAAGACGGTTGGCTCTCTGCTCTTGTTTTTGAGGTTTTCCCCAAGCTTGAAGTGAGCTGTTTTGTCTTTTATCCTTATTTATTTATATTAGCAAAAGCCATAGTGGCAAAGCTTTTAATTGAAGGCAGGTATTATTTTTAGTTACTTTATGAAACTTACACAAAGTAAGTTTTTTTTTTTCCTTATGTTATGAATCTTCCTCATTGTTTTTGCCATTATGGAATTAATTTGGAGAAAATACATATATACGTTTTTCAAACTTATAATAATACCCATACGTTAAAATCATGTAGAGTTTAGTACAATTCAATCTACCTAGCCTTTTCCCAACTATATTCGGGTCAGCGTCCAGTCTAACCGGATGCAGCTGAATACCCGTATTTAGTAGTAGTTTAGTACAATTGAGTAGCCTAAAACATTTCTCAGAATAATGTCTGTCGCCACCGCAATAAGATAATCACTATCTATTCCCCCATGTGTACTCTCTCTAACCGTATTAAGATATCTTGGCAATCGACAGCTAGTTCCAAGTCTACAACTAGTAGAAATGCGTTTGCTCTTATTGTGACTACACTGCCCGCAGCCACAACTGCGTGTAAAACGTCTGCTAGCTACACTAACCTAGGTTCAGTCTACATAGTTTATTTTGCCGAACATCCCCAGGTGTCTGAGCTATTACTAAGAATTTATAGTTTCCGTATTATGAAGACAAACAATCATTCCTTTTACTACCGTTTCGTTATTAGTTTCACCCTTAAATATTATTCCTTTACAATAAATATTGTCTTCAAATGTCCTAATTCCTTTTGTGAAATTGAAGTTTTCATTTGTTTGTTTAAGTTTAGTGTTCCTAATCGTCAACGTTACTTGTAAGTAGTTTGGCTTCTGATTAATGAGGCCCTGCGGACCGACAGATGGTGGCGTAAACATTGTAAGTGTAACATGGTAACTTGCTAGCCGATATATCCCAGCTAAGACTGTTGTGGGCAGTAGCGTTATTATTGCTTCTTGCTTTGTAGCCATCAGCCATGCTGTCGATAAAAGGGCTATGTATTTCCTTCCTTATTTGCAGAAGCTATTTCCTAATATACGCCAGCTACTTCAGATTTCAAAATATGACTAGTGCCATGACACCAATGAATATTTTAGTTTTCAATCAGAACTGTAATCTAAATAGTCGTAATCGGCCATAAACCTTTAACTGTTGAAAATTTGTATTTTATTTACCAATTCCTTTTTAGATCATTAGTTAAGGGAAATTGCAATATTTACTGCGCTTTGATGACTTACTCAATTAGGTCAGTTCAGAAATTAGCTACAACAAATACATTATCAGTAGCGTCTATACGTTACTCCAACGTGCAGGAATCAGGGCACGCAGCATATCAAAGTCCTATCTTTTGCAGAACAGTACCACATTTGCACTCCAAGTTGGAATCGCCCTTGAATCTCCTTAGACCTTAGCGGGTTTTCCTTGCGAACTCAAACCCTTTATGTCAATTTAACCATTTACAGACATTTCTGATCTGTCACAGACTCGGTCAGTTAGTCAGATGGTTGAAATCGTAGATCTCTATGGAGAAGAACGGTCAAGAAACTTCAAAGACACTCTTTTAAATCAAAATATTGCAAAATTCTGGGTGCATTATTCTTGTTGCTTCTATATGTGAGAAAAATTTCGATGCTTCGGCCAACTTGATAGGGGATAGGGGGCCAGGATAGGGGTTGGTGAAAACAGTTTGCTGTATAAAAAACATTAGTTTGCTTCTGACATTTTGACTTTTAAAACGAGTGGTCAATTCTTTCACAGGAACAAATCGGAACACTCGTCTCATGTCAAAAGGTCGTTCACCTCTCTTCAACTTGTACTAATCAACTCGTTTTCTATCACCAAAATGTTATCTCACAAATCTAACGCATTAACTACTATGATATTGTAGGTACACGGGACTTTCTCCAAATACTAATTACGGAGATAGAGCGTCTACTAATAAAGTGTTATGTTTATTACAAGATTTTTATATAATACGTGTCTGCGGCAATAGGTTGATTTTATTAAGATGTTAACGAGTTTGATGCTTTTGGATAAACCTAGTTTTTTTTTAATATTTTTTCTCTCGGGCTGGTGCCAAAGAAATACGTACAGACGAAATATTATCATTAGCTAAGAATTAAATAATACATTTATTGTATAGTTTTGAATAGGTACAGCTTAGTATTTATTGTCTACAGTGTTGCTAGTCAGTAATTTCGTTTGCCAAAGCTTGTAGTTTTATGAACGTAGGGACAGATTTTCATTCAAATCGATTATTTAGTTAACTTCTTAAACTGTTAATTTTAATAGAATCTGCAAAAGGCTCTCTTTCTTCATTCACTGTTGAAGAATCTTTTAAAATCACTACTCCTAACACCCGCTGTAACCGGTCTACAGCCCGTAACTCCTCATTTCTTTCAAAACCTGTGCCGAAGTTTACCTTCCCATAATGAGCCAGCATGCATGTCACCCGGTTATCACAAGTTTATGTAACTGGGTCATATTCAAAATAATTGTATATTTACTACTGTCTTAATGTCCAACCCAATTATTTTCATAACGAGATGCAACTGACTAGAATTTCATAAACAAACAGATAAAATATTTATTTGAGCTTAATAAAAAACAACGAAACATTTGGTAAACCTAAACAATTCATTTAAAAAAATTAAACCAGACATTGCGTAGGATCCGTTTCATACAAGTATTCTATGTCCACGTCTTTAACGGTAAACTAAAAAAAATAATTTAATTATTAACCATTCAAAAAAAGTTAAAAAAAAAAATATATTCAGAGAATATTGTTTAAACTTTCAACACTTTACTAAACAAAATATAAAATACTATTTAGTGTACTCCAAATTTAATTTATTAATGAGTGTCCTGATTTTGCACATATCTGTTATTCTTCTCTGTTATGCTATTTTAACATTATTTCCATGGCAATAAAGAAATTTGAAATACTGGCAAAATTAGTTCACTAGCTGTTACTACACGACGCGTAAGAATAAACGCTTTGCCATTTTGTTCAATATAGTTTTTCAGCTCGTTTCGTGGTCGAAGAAAATTAGACTTTTAAAAGTAAATATTCAATGTGAGTCGTTTACAGTAGCGGTAAGTACTTACTGTTTTATTACTCATACTAGGAAAGGGCTGTATTGTGATATTTGTTATAACTATAAAATATTCGTATAATCATGTGAATTGGTGTGGAAATAAATAGATTTGTAGGATAGACACGTGCAATTAATTCATATACGTTATTTTATCTGTCACTTTTTTCCGTTACATAACAGATATGAATGATTAGGCGTTATTCACATTGTCTCATGTATGAATTAATGAAAATAAAATATTAATAGGTACTTAGTGCACCGCAGGTTAGCCAAAACATTTTTTTTTACTTACTTAAATTTATTTGAAGTATGTAAAGTTTGCGTATATTGTGCCATGTATTGCATTGCTGTGCCATGTATTGTCTGTGTGTGCATGTTTTACTGCGTATCCTCAGTCCTCACTGCTTGAGCCTTTTATACTAACCGCGCAGCCTCGCCGAGGCGTACCCAGATAAGGCATTATGGCAATGATGATGATGAATTTATGGCAATTATACCAACTAAAATACGATCACCAAAATGTTATTTCATTATGTACCCACCTAGCGACCCACACCGACTTCGCACTCGTAGCCTGTTATAAACGTGTGCTATTTAAACTTGCCCTAATAATTCCTTTCTGTTATTTTTCTGTTACAATCAAATAATATTCATATCTGTTTCCTATCCGTAACCTACAATTATTTTGAATATGACCCAACTATTATTAGAGGCCACATAATCTGCATGCTTGTTCAATAAACGGATAATCTTAGCGACGGGCTCGATACAACAAGAACGGCGCGGGCGCAGCGTCGCAACCTAAACTGGTATTAAATAATTGATCCATTAACATATACTCGTATGCTGGGTATAGATTAAGATGTAGATGTGACAGGAGGAATTGAAATTGGAAATGTTCTTATTACCGTTTCCTGGATTATACAGGATAATTATTTTGCAAAAGTTGTAATTGACATGAAATCTCTTTCCTTTCTCTTTTATTTTTCTGTATTGTCGTAAAAGGTGTTTGTGAAATCAAATTATTTATTATTCCTGGGTAAAATACTACTTACTAGTTCCCTCTCTACTCGTACCTACTTTAGTTACCTCTCTAAGGGCCGTGTTTTCAATCTTCAGATAACTGATGAATTAAATCGGCGGTTTAGCAGCTTTTGTACGTATAGAAAATATGTCAATCCGCCCTATATTTATTCTTCAGACAAAAGTTATGATCCACGTTTGACGTACTTAGTAAATCATATTCATATGAAAGACCGCGACTACCGCGTACTCGCGCGACTATCGCTATCGCCAAGTGTAGTCATGATTAAAATATTGCAATGATTGAACTTAAAGCTGTACCAATTTAAACAATAGCGGTCTCTGAAATTTCATTTCCTAAATTGAATTGTCCCGTACAACGTACATTAGATTGAGTACAATTCAGATCAGATAGGCTGTCAGTACTACTAATATGAACGTTTATGCAAGACAATAACGTTTCAAACTTAGGACTGTTGCTGACAGGTACAAGTTCCAGTTTGACTGGAACAACTTGCACTGGGAAATAGAAATTATTGCTTCGAGTTTTTTTGTGACCATTCCCGTAAGGCACTTGGCCCAAATTGATACATATACATACACTAAGATACCCCACCTACCTATTATATTATACATAGCCTATATCTATCTAGGTTGACTATGAGTCTTTGTTTAGAAATTAAGAATGGATAGGGTGAAAGATGATGGGCTAGAAATGGAGTGTACACAGATGACGGCTGATAAAGATTATTATAATTATATGGAAGAAGAAGGCATACTACGCCGAACTTAAACGTATTGAAATAAGGCCGAGTGATGGTGGTTTAGAAGGATTTTGGACCTTAAGGCTAAAAAGTAGTTCAAGAAAAGAGTATCAATACTTTTATCTGACAATATAACTGATAAAATAAAATCGTTTACTTAAGGATTTCCAGAAGCTATTGCTACTGGAGGTTTAATAATATTTACCAATGCCCAAGGTTCATTAGAAAACCAGCGTCAGACAGCATCGTTCTGGCATTCATGCTGAAATGAACCTTTTCGGCGCAGTCATGAGGCACACACTTTTGTTGTTAAAACATTACATTCCGTTTTTATTTTGTGTTTCACGAACGGTGTCCAAATAAACTTTATTCTTTCTTTCAAATTATTTTAAAATAGAAAATACAATTGCATATCTTTTGAAATTGACTGATCTATGACCACCTTGATTAGGTCTCGCATATGTGATGCATATATTTAATTACTCGTTAGCATTAATACTAATATATGAGGTGCTGCAAAAAGGACAGGGGTCCTTGTATATTGATATTATAAACAGAACCTTGAATGCAAATAGAACCAATGATTAAAACATTCACTAAACGTTTTAAGACTTCTTTAAGATTTTCAATCAAAACTTATTTTCGAGATTTTAAAATCATTGTCCTTTATAGCCATTGGTCCCAGTGTCATTCGTAGATCTTTGACAATCGTTACGGGTAGTCAGAAGACCAAAAAGTCAGGCAACCCTATCATGGGGTATCGTGTTACCCAGTAACTGGGTTGTGGAGGTCAGTTAGGCAGTCGTTCCATGTAAAATATTGGTATTCCTGCATCCGGTTAGACGAAGCCCACCATAGTTGGGGAAAGGCTAGGCAGATTGATTGTCTTTTAAAACAAAAAACGAGCCCTATCGATACGATTCAATTGATTTCAAATGATTCTACTATCTATGCAGCTATTCCTAAGTATCCATTATACGGCTTTTCACAATGGGATTCCTGTGTGAATCTTCTAAGTCCTTTCATCTCTTGCCACTAAATATATGCGTTATTGGCACTACTGCATGTAAGTTGATCGTCAACATTAGCCTTATCAATTTTGTGACAAGTGTAAAATTAACTCCCAGTCCCACATCACATCAGATTTACACTTTTTAAAGCCGACATCTTGAATATTTACCGCTGCTACCGCCACATAAATTAGTGAACCATAAAATAATAATCCATATTAACGAGCCTGACCATATTTAACTGGTTGTCTGACGTTGGAACTGGCCAATCAGGTATTGTAGACGAGACATTGTTGACGCCATTCACTTGGGAGATATCGATTGGTTGGTGTAGCGGATGCTGTGGCGGTAGGATGGTGCTGATTGATATTCGTGATGGCTGGTTCATGTTTATTCGTATGAGGTAAATGCGTCACACTGGTGGAGGTGACATAGTATGCTCACTCTATGGCAACTTCATGCATTGGTAAGACAAAAAGGGCTCTCTTTATCATTTGGAGATTATTCCTTCCTTCCTTTCCTTTTTCTTTCTATTTTCTTCCATTTTAGTAGATATCACTGATATACTTGATATCTGTTTTTCAGATAAGTGAATCATTTTCACTTGTAAAACTTAGGCATATGGTAGTCATCACCAAGAACTTTTACTATAGGCTTGTCATTCCAATGATTCCGGGCCTTCGTTTTTCTCATTTCTTTCGTACATTTAAGAGGCCTTTTACTGGTATCAATTTTTTATCAACAAATTACAGTGAAAGAGCCGAAATCAGCATCAAGGTGAGAATTGATGGTATCGTCTCAATTGAAGCTTACAACACACATGATAAACAACTGACAAGCTATACTTTTCTCCCATTCCCAGATTTTAAGAGCAATATGTTTTATACGTGTTACTTATTGAGTTATTAGCATATTGCTCGGTTATCAGTGCCTTATCGCGATCAAGCGGAGAAAGTAAGAATGATGGTGTTTCCATGGGAGCTTATGGGACTTTGTCACGGAAATCGTCGGTATATTAAGTTGCAAATGCATTCTAAACTTTATTGAAGGGTCCAAGCCTTGAGGGCACTGGAATGAAGTTCCAATGTTGTTCATAAAATATATTTTATGACGCTTAGAAACAAATTAAATCTGCCAATGCAGATAATTAATTTAATTCGTATCAATGTTGAAATCTGTTGGAGATATCGGAGAAACAGCATTTTAGGTGATATGATTGTTATGCGGAGAGCCCTGCCTTATTATTGTACCAATGCTCATCTCCCACGTGCATATTCAGCCTATAATGTTTTCACTGCTGTAACAGGCCTCCTCTCATCAAGATGGAGTGGGCTGTACTCTACCACGCGGGCCCAGTGCGGGTTGGAAGATGACACATCATGTCTGCGATTTTTTTGTTCTAGGACATGCCGGTTTCCTCACGATGTTTTCCTTCACCATTTTGAGCGCAGTGGTGACAAAATAGTTTGCACAAAGTAACGCGCCTGGCTGGGTCCGAATCCGCGACCTATACCTCGTAAGTCGGGCCGTTACCACTGGGCCACCGTCTATTTGAAATGCACACTATAACGAGTTTTTTTCAATGTGAACAAATCAAATCATGTTTATTATTATTAAATTTTACAGAACAGCCACAATATCCGATCCAATCATAACAGCAATATCCGACAGATCGATTGTTGAATCGATGCATCGATACTGTTTGTTAAAACATCGCAATGGAAAGAATAATCGGTAACAATGGTTTGTTTACAATCTCGCGATTAGTGGCATGTTTAGAATTTCTTCAACTGTGTGTTTGAAATTTCTTTCTGACCCCATTTTTCCATAAATGTGTTACATTACACAGCAGATTGCTTTTCTCTTACATAAAATGGTAAACATCTTAAATTATCGCCACATTCAAAGAAAGATCATTCCACAATGGAATCACGTAAATATCGTTGTATCGAAACTTAGATGTAGATCTTTCTCCAAAGATCTCATGAGTAATGGGCAAATTATACTAAAGTATATTTTGAATACCAAACAAATAAATGGTGTCAAGTAACAGAATCATGTTTTGGAAACATAAAGAGAGATTATGAAAGTGAAAAATCGAAGATTTCAATATACAATGGGATAAGATTCATGTCAAATATGCGGGAACACAAGATTACATTAGTTGTATACGGTTTTAATGAAGCGTGAATATGTCAGTTAGGAACACAATGACATCAAAGGGACACAAAGAAGGAATCAATGTGTAATCCCTTAAATATGCATTTGGAGAGAAGGAAGTACAATGTCGTTGTCAGAGTATTGAATATGTTTAATTTATTATTAAATTTACATGGTCTAGTTGTACTTCCGTCAAATATTATTAATGTTCTTAACAAATAACTTAATTATGACGAGCTTGAGCTAAAAATTATAATAATGATCTTCAATGAAACTTGTTTTATACAACAAAAACATATTAAAATGAAAATATAGGAAGTACACATGGTGTATAACTTGTTGGACAAGTTGCTTTCGCAAAGTGCAGTTAAAAAATATTTTCCTTAAATACTCGCACCGGTGAGGTAACATGAGTCGGAGTTTTTGCCCTTTACATTTCTCATTAGACCTCTCATTGAGGAAGCATCCATCTCTTTCTTTTAAACAACCAAAGAAAGAGACAACAAATTTTCCCAGCTCCTTGACGTGTTCAGCGTAAATAAAATTAAAAAGAGTGAAGTAAAAGCAAATTGGCAAAACGTTTTTTTTTCAATTTGTAAGGATTTTGCCGAAGTGTTTTATAACCTGGCAGTCATTGTTTCGATTTTAATAATGAATTTGCTATTGTTTTAAGCGAACTGACCGCAGTAGACCGGAAACTTAATTCGGGAACAGGAAAAAATATTAAGAGTTGGCAGTTAAATATATACGAACAATGGAGTCCTCAAAAAATATAAAAAGAGGAATATACAGAAAGCTAATCCATTGGAGCTATAAAGCTCTTGCGTCTATGGTTTTTTTTTTCAAAGCATGTAGCACATTATAATACAGACGATGATTCAACTGGAACTCGAAAGAAACAATTTATACGTTCGCAACCGATAAATTTCAAATATAAGATAATTGACAAATATACTTTCACGAACATTCAATAAGAAAGATGAATGATCATAACTGATGCCAAGAACTCAGTGGTGCATTTGATGAATTGATATACATTGCAATGGAAGCTGGCCCTGGCACAAAACAAATTAGTGTACGCTAATATTTGTTATTGAAATAATAACACGTGTCGTTCTTCTTGAGACTGTAATACATTTGATGGAAGAAACCGAGAAGCTTTTGTTTTCTCCCAACATAATATATCTCATTTATCAGTCTCTTTGTCTCTTAAACCTACTTTTTTACCAAGAAAATCAATGTTCACATTCCTATCTTTTATCATTTCCATATTATTCATAAATTTCCGATATATCAATCCTCTTTTATCCAACTTATTATATCTAACTGATAATAATTATTTCCAAATACCATTTATCATTTTGATCGTTTTTCACTTCATCACCTGAAGCCGTTTTGTATCATATTTCTACATTATTTCTCCTGGGACAACATAAACCACAATCAAGATCACTAATGAGATAACAGTCGGTAATCCATCTAAGTGTATTATAAATTATGATATTCTATTTAAATGTGGATATTTCTGTAGTAAACCTCTTAACGTGTGGTTACTGATTTGTGGTTGATCATCACGCGATGGTTGACTGACAAATTAATTTATTAAGTGTAATATAAATTGGTTTATTAAAAAGTGTTTCCTGTTCTGTCAGATTCTTGTGTCTGCCAGATGTTGGCACAGTTTACCTGCTTTCCGCGGCAGTAATTTCCTATAAAATATCGCTGAATCGTAAAAGATTATACAAGCGTAACCGTCTCTTCCCAGACAATATACATTAGTAGATATATTTTTTAAGCTTGTATGTTTAATAGACTAGCCCTCTAGCTGTCTATGTTGTTGATGTTTCTTTTATTTTTTGTATAATTTTATCATTCTGGCAAAATTCTGTTTTCCTGTTTCCTCCTGCATTTTTGTTAGGATAGTTTTGGGCAACCCTTGCACATCTTTATCAAGCTTCTTAAGCTGCTTATTAGCACAATGTTCTGAAGTGTACTTTAAATGCTCATTAATCTAATAACAATAGTGAAGGTAACTAAATCACTACAAAAGCGGCTGTCCTATTTCAGTCGTGGACCACACGGCAAACTTTGCTGTTCCATAAAATAAATCATTAGCGCTCCTGGCTAAAGAACTAGTTTGAGTCTAGACTTAGACCACGAAACAACAATAATTGTGACCTACATCGACCATGAAATTAGTTTGGTGGCGGCCACTCACACGCAACGATGTTGTTGTGAGCTGTTTCATTTCAGGAAATACATATTTAGGAGGGTTGGCCAATATGAAGAATGTTTAATGGCCATACCAAGTGACATAGTTAAATTCCCTATGAAGATATTTGGAAGTCATAGTTTATTTATTAACCATCCATTATCTAGGCATATAAATTAACAATACCTATGCTGAATAAACAAAATATTGACAAGTTTCCACGCAGCTGTGTAATGCTTTTCCGATATCTTCAAAAAAGAATTGCAATACGTAAAAGATTCGTAACGATATGCAACATGACACTTTTCAGTAAACAACTTAGCCTCGTAAAATAAAATCTATTCTAAAATGCAATTCTAATATTAAACGAAGAACTAAATATCTTAGTGCGGGGAAACCCGTCCTATTGCCGAACACCCGAACACAGATACAGCGGTAAGTACACGTCGATTCGTTGGCACAGTTTCGGTGTCGGTGGTCTTCGACCGTTTCGCGACACTTTACGAGCTCATTATAGCGTCTGAGAGCCGTCGCCACATCCAGTCTCGC
The DNA here is from genome assembly GCA_948474745.1 of Oligia latruncula. NCBI lineage: Eukaryota > Metazoa > Arthropoda > Insecta > Lepidoptera > Noctuidae > Oligia > Oligia latruncula. The sequence goes on from OX419699.1 coordinate 1,573,748, forward strand.
ACCTTCCTATAGTACTACATGACATGCTATGTAGGCAGTGTCAACATTATAGAGGTAATGAGGCTATTGAGATAATTGAATTATTACCTTTTCTGTTTCTATGCTGGGTTTTTTATATCGCGCAAAAAATAAGGAAAATTGCGTTTGTGGCATATGATTTGTGTATCTATGCAGTTTTGTGTGAATGTGAAATTCAGCTTCTTCTTGTGCTTCTGTGTTTTCCATACCAATCTTAATGAGATGTTAAAAATGTGCAATTATTTATATCGACCATGACTTTGATGTTGATTAAGTCGAAATGAAATTACTCTGAGAAAGATTTTCTTATGAAACACAAAGAGCTTTAATTACAGTCTCATGTATCACATAATAAGGCTCAAAACTTATTATGTGATACATGAGACTGTAATTAAAAGGACAGCGTGGAAACTGACAAATAATCCTTTATTCTCTGCGTCCAATTAATAGGCGTGAAAAGATTAACAACGTTCAAGATGCACCCAATATGTTAGATAATATTCTTTTGTTTCATGTTCAGTTATTTGTAACATATGAAAATATTGATCAACGGAATGTTGGTCTCCACACCACTGTAATAAAATCAAACCAATGCCATCTCTTAACCTGTCATTGCATTTCCAATGTATCGTCTGGCATCATAATTTAATTAACAAAAGCCTCTGAAGTTACGATTCTAAGAAATCCAGCATAAAGTTTAAAATTAATGTTACTAGAAACCTCTAAATTACAACGAGTAACAATAAATTTTTCATCAAATTATATTTTGTTTTTTTTTTAAATATCACCTCTATAGTCTCAGATTTTTTTGCACAGAACGTCCCCGACTTTTCAATGATAAATTAGGCATTTCATAATTTTTATACGGATCATCAATTATGTCGTGTTCTGACAAAAAAATGTTAATATTACTTATGTGTTGAAATCCAGGGTTGTCTTACATATGAGAGAGACGTAAAAGATTTTTCACGTGAAATTAAATTTAATGGGGCGTTGGTATTGCCATTTCACGCTCAAGTAACCAGAATCGTTTGATTAGTCTACATCTATCTGTCTGGTTCAATAATAAAGACAGTGTATTTGACTTGTTCAGCTAAAGTACAAAGTCTAAAGTGCCATTCTTGTTTCAGTCATGTTTACATTGACTGTCTCTGATCAAAAATACAGTTTTAAAATAGATACTCGGTAATAATAATAATAATCTCTTAATAGTTTTAATCGATACATTCCGAAATAAGCCTTTCAACCTACACTGCTCCCTATATCCAAATGATTAATCATAAATAATTAATAAAAATGCTTTGGTATAATTTTGAAATTATTTACTACTGTAATTACATCATTTATTAATCTAGCAACGATTTGTAACTTTATAAAATCATCCTTGGTAGAAGTCACTTCACCCAGACAAGTCAATGTCACTTATTTTTCAATATAAGTCAAGGATAGCCAGACTTCCTTATTTGCGACTCCGTATTAAGGATTAAGATGCTTTCGTGTCTTGATCCACTTTGATCCGAGATGTCAAACAAGCAAATATATCATGATACAGAAATATCCCCGTCGCCACCGGCGCCGCGGTATTTTTCGCGTACGATACGATTTGGCAGACTTTAACGTCAATATGTTACTTTCCATATCACATTTGTCTGGCTGCATGATGCAAGTATACAAAATAATATCCCGACGATTCTTTTTTTGCTGTAAATGTCACGCTATCTCCGAGTGACGTTATGATTCTAGTAGACAAAACAAAATAAAAGAACCAATTTATTTAATTTTTTTGTGGAGATATAAAAACACGGTGTTGAATCTTTTATATCAGTAACATGTTGAAACTGCGCTTTGTACTTTATCTCATAAAATAATAGTAGCCCTAGTATTGTCCCTTGTAGCACACCTTATTAATTTCGAAGCACGAATGTATAAATGAGAGAATTTCCGCATTCAATTATAATAGTATCTTTATCTCAGAATCGTAAAGCAATTTCAATAAAAGTTATCTTTGATCTACACATTAAAATTTTCATAAAAATATAACTTAACTGTGTCGAAAGCTCTTAAAAGAACCTGTGAATTATGATTGCCATTATCTTTAATAGCTTATTAAGTAATTTTATTGGTCATTTATAGTAAAAACTTTGTGTTGTTTATTAACGCGACTGTATCTGAACAAAAGTTATTTCTGAAGCCAGGCGACGGCGCTTACCAAAATAATAAACAGGCATAAATCGTCTTCCACAACGAGAGTAAATGCCGTATTTACGACTAATTGAAATAAACTGCACGCGAAAAATGCTTTCGACCGACGTAAATAATACAGAACATTTTCGATTTAATATATGAAATAATATATTTTCAGATTCAAAAGAACTGCGGATCGTTTTGACGTATTGTCGGTGTAATTAGGAGTTATGGGCGTGGGTACTGTAGAGGGTCAGAGGGATTCTTTAGTATTCCCTCTGGGAGGTGCACAAATGATACGGCTTTAAGACTTGGAAAAAATATTATATTGTAAAAGTCACACGTTACAGCTTCGCGATAAAAATATGAATGAACGCTTCCAGAACAAAATAACATAATAAATAAAATACTTGACATACGTTTAAACCTACGAATCGAATAACATCTCCAGCCAGTGCCTTTTGCTAAAGGCTAGAACACATAGAACTCTACAGTACTCACTGGAGGAACCAATCCCAAGGCAAAGAATATTTTTCCAAAAAATCATGCGTTTTATGTTTTATTGGCATGCTATATCGAATCAACGAAGTGGGTTTAAAATCAGAGGCATCACATAATGACATTTCACGTAAGGTATTTCATCGTATGATTGGAAACCGAAACTGATATGGTTAAGTCCTTGGCAGACAAGGAAATTGCAGGATACCGAAACATAAGATAGGGCAGCCTTCATTTGAATAAAATCAACGATCGACTCGTTGATTCGCCATTTGAATAGCAAAACGTTTTCTCGGTCTGTGCCCATCCTAATACGCAAAGCTGAAGGTGCAGTAATAAAGTTGGTTTATGACAAAACTTTAAATGCATTTAAAAATGTTTAAAGATTCCTTCTTTTGATTTATTGCCTGAAAAATAAGGCAACTCCTACGGTACTTATATTTTCAGTTAAATTAAAGCTATGATATATTGTATAAATGACGAGACGTATCATTTTGAAATCTGCTAACATCCTGAAGTTGTTTGACGCTTTTCTTTAATTGCCGTCTCATTCAAATTGATTTTCTAATAAGATTCGGATATCTAACATTCGACAAATGATCGCCAATTTATATTCCACGAAAATGAAATGTTAATTTGCAGTTATACCATGAGGGCAGTGCAAATTACCAATTAACCTTTGTCGTGCTAATAAATATTAATAACAGGATTTTATTCATTAATTCTTGTACGGAGATATCATTTACTAGCCCAGTAATAACTTTAGGTATGGCAATCATTTGTATTTTGTTGCGTGCAGACATATCATATAGAATAGACTCGTGCTTGATATCCCATGTTCGACGCACATAATTAGCAGCTACTTAATTATGTGCGTCGAACGAGGGACACCATACGTTTGAATAAATAGATAAGTACCTATCTTTAACAAAATTTGCGGGTTTACTGTTGTACCAAATTTTCACCAGACTCCTAAATGCTCTGGATAAATTTGGATACTCGGATGTCGAACGAAAATGCCATCAACGTGCACTTACTTTCTACAAACGTTATTTCAAGCTATGTAAACTAATAGTAAGTTTAAGAAGCGTTTGTAACAAGCTTCATCATCATTATTCTCCTGCCCTTACCCCAATTTATTTGAGATCGATGCAACATGTCTTTTTACACGACTGCCCAAAAAAAGGAGTGTTATGTTTCTTCCATACCTTTCTATTAGTCGTCATCTTGTCAGTCACTCCCTTTTTAACCATATCATCTTTCTGACAGTCCATCTATCGTTTCTTCGGACTTTTCCTACTGTCATAGTCAAAACTTTTTCCATCAAGCTTGTGAACCATATTTTCAAAATTTCAATTTTGCTACCACTCACTTCACAGCAAGACGATTCTTAAGCCTTTATTCTCGTATTTAGTTTTAATTAGCGTTTGTCACCGCCACCAGATTAGCACTGCAGAGTGTACTAATTAAATTGTAGTAATTCATGAGCGTTTTAATGACTTGCTTTGTCTGGCAAAGGGAATTTAAATTGAATTACTGTTTACGTTGGTATTTTAAACAGATGTATCTTCATAGGGTGTTAGGGTGTTCTTCGGAGAATCCGACAGATGCGAGAAGCACAGAACTGGTAGAAGTGGCGATGGTTGGGGAAGGCCTAGCTGTAGACGTTTTTCGGCTGAAATGATTATGATGATGATGGTGAGGGTGTTAGTAAACAAAACGCTTGCAGATTTAATACTTGTGCAATTTAAATTTACACTCAATATATTATTGCAGTATTTGAATTTATTTATAACTTCAAACAGGTACAGGTGTTTCCACTCATAACGTTTCACTTAGTAAGAGAAAGTTAAATTATCGTATTTGAATAATTTATGATGTATGTTTTCAAATACGAATTTAATATCACAATTATATAAGACAGGTAATTTAGAACAGAATGGCAAACACTAGAGAAACATTTACTTAGAACCTGAAATGGAAATCATTTGGAGCTAAGTGTCTTCTCATAGCTGTCCTTATCATTTGCGTGTTGTTATTAGCTTGTTTTCAATCTTCCAACCTGAACTTAGTCTGTATTTGTATCGTTTATGCCACGTGGACACCCACAATACTGTAGTAATACCGATTACGTAAGAATTTACATAGTTTACGCTACGTCCTGGCATAATATTTGTAGCGTTGAAGAATACTGGTCTGCCTTCGCCAGTAACTCTGCAAACGTAAATATATTATGTGCTTTATTAGTAGTAAATTACTATTTGTCAGTTTGGTTTCTCACGGCCTTATAATTAATGGTTCCATTTTGGGAAAGGCACTGCTATAATAACGAAGAAATATTGGCAAAAATGTTGCTGGTGCATTTTATAATAATATCTCGCAATGAAATGTGTCAAGTCAACGTTGATTTATTGTCAGAAAAACTTATTTTGAGATCATATTTGCAAAATATTGTCCCTAAAATTTTCTTCTGGATTAAACATATTTGAAGGCGTTTTGGGTTTATCTCATACTGTGATTTGAAAGTCACAGTCTATTTGACTGCTGAGAAACATGAATGTTGTTTCATATTTCATTCCCAAAGTTTCATGTTCTACGTTGCAGATGTTTTATAAAACAACTAGCTTCTGCCCGCGACTTCGTCCGCGTGAAATTTCACCCTCCCCTCATTCACCCTCTTAGGGGTGGAATTTCGAAAAACCCTTTCTTAGTGGATACCTACTCTTCACAAAGAACACACCCTCCAAGTTTCATGTCTCTAGGACCAGCGGTTTGGGCTGTGTGTTGATATATCAACAATCAGTCAGTCAGTCAGTTTACCATTTTATATATATAGATTTTCCGGAAAACTGTTATTTCGTCTGGTAGGAAATTGACGCAATATCGAATAACTTTGTCAATTCATATAAGTAAGGTATCTAATCCGATAATGCGAACTATCATAATGCTCACGCAACGTCCCTCTGAAATTAACATTTATCATAATGTTAATTACATTGAATTCTATTAACAAGATTTCTGTATAATTAATTTCTCTAACTGATTGCTTTGTTAAGTGTTTGATTACAACTTATAAACGGTTATGCGCAATAACTGGTGTTACTGGCTAATTTTAAACTTAATGCTTAATTTTCCTATTGACACCTCGATAATTAGTAAGTGTGTTGCAAATTTTGTTGAGTTCTGTGACGATATTAATGATTCCTTCAATATCTTAAGTATGTGTGTTCACCTTTGCTTATTCATTGGAAAATGTTCCATTGACAGGTCCTAAGGAACCTGCTAAACTTATTGAGTTTGATGAGGTTGAAATGTTGATAACATTGACACACATTTTTATAATATTGAGGTTTTCATCATGTTCTATCTAGATGATATTATTATTGATATTATTCAATTGCTTGTTATATTGCTCGAAGCTTTGAATACAAACGTAAATCATTATCTTGTTCTGAGTTATACAAGTATTTACGTCCTTTCGAATTATCAAATCAGGGCGGTCTCAAAGTTCTTGCTGCAAACTTGATGCATAAAGGAAATCCTATTACATGCAACAAATTAACATTCATAGCTTGTTCACTATTAACATTATTGCAAAATTATCGTACAACTGTAAAATTTGCATAAGTCAGCAAAATCAGATCTGTTTATAGATTATATGCACCGTCACTGGTGCATAATTTGATAATTGAACGGCTTCGTGAATGTCAAATGATGTGATCTCCGCAATTGGTTGGGTAAGACCTAATTTTGAATAATTAGTATTCGATTCCTGCAAGGGCAAGTGATTTATCTTCAGGATTGTCAGTTCCAATGATTTAATCGGAGTTTTCAATAGTCACTGCTTGAGTAAAAGCATCACTTTGAAAACTGCACCACCAGACTTTTCTTCCTTCCTCATCTAAATTCTCGTCTCGTGTCTCTTAACTCTCACTTGTTTACGCTGCTAGAAACAAAATAATATTTGTTTTGTTTGCTCATCCTGTTAGAAACAAAAGCTAACATCATTACAAAGCATTATTGACAAAGATTTTATTCAAATAATCAAAGTGTCCAATAAATCATGTTCCTTGATAACGGAACATTAAAGGCTGTCAACTGTAGATTCTGTTCCATAACGAAACATGTTCGAATCCGTGTGGTGACATTGTCTCGACGGTAATTGGTCGCAGTCGCTTTTGTTATATTTATGAGGCCCGCAATTGGTAACTATTGCCAATACTTCTGATTTCGTTGGTTGCAGTTTGAAAGTAAGTATCCCGAGAATTTATTAATAAGTGCCAATTTAAACAACATTTCTTAAGTGATCCGATATCGGCACAATCTTTATTGGAGACTATTCTAAGTATATTTTATTGCTTATGTTATCTCTTACAGCAACAAGCAGCCACCACAACGTCTTAATTAAGAGAAGAGAAAATCTCTTCAACGTGGAAAACGAAACCACTATAGCTTATATTTACGATTGATTTTAAAACGGCTTCATCTTCATATAAAGCAAAACCTTTCCCATAAACCATCACAATAGCCACTAACATTAACATCGATACAAATAGCTAACGCTCAATCCAAATTTCCAATACTATACAATTTATAGTATATTTTGAATCCTACCGGCTTTGCGCCCAGACCTGAGCTACTTCCGCAAATAAATCGTTATTACAGAAAACGTAAACATTCACATACAAATCAATGAAAGTAAATGCGAACTAGAACGTAATAACCCCCTTTACGACCTTAAGGCTAAACCTTCGCAATAAAAATAATACCAGCGATGTAATAGAATTTATGATGTTCTAATAAGGAACTGTATCGATGGGAATTGTTGAAGCGCTTTCAGTGCTGGTTTTGATAGGACGCGTGATGGTTATTGCTGCTTTAGTATACTGTATGTTTTACTATTGACAAGGGTTATGAATAAGATATGACCTTTAGAAATGAAGCGGTTTCTAAGGAGATTGCTTGAGGTTATGAGTGCGAAAATGGACGTAGGAAATTGCTTCAGGTGATGATTGCGAAAATGGACGTAGGAAATTGCTTCAGGTGATGAGTGCGAAAATGGACGTAGAAAATTGCTTCAGGTGATGAGCGCGAAAATGGCCGTAGGAAATTGCTTCAGGTTATGAGTGCGAAAATGGACGTAGGAAATTGCTTCAGGTGATGAGTGCGAAAATGACCGTAGGAAATTGCTTCACGTTATGAGTGCGAAAATGGACGTAGGAAATTGCTTCAGGTGATGAGTGCGAAAATCGACGTAGGAAATTGCTTCAGATGATGAGTGCGAAAATGGCCGTAGGAAATTGTTTCAGGTTATGAGTGCGAAAATGGCCGTTAATGTCTTAGGAAATGGTTTTCAACATTCTCACTGTTGTTTCCGAAACAGCTTTTTTTTAGGTTTGTGTCTGTGACAAATATTTTAAAGCTGCTCTCTGTTGTCTGAAATTATGAACACAAAGAACAAATATTTTATTTAACTTATCAACCCATAATAATAAGTACCTAAGTCTCATAAAAAACAAGGCTTGGAGAACTATGCGAAGTTTAAAAACCAGTAGCCACACAATATACCAAGAATACAAAGACTCTATAAGTATCAGCAGAATCCACATTCGTAAAAACACATGTAATAGTAGTTCATTACGGAATTAGGTAAATGAATAAATACGGCAGCGGTAACACAAACTCTCCACGTTCATTGAAAGTCTATCTTTCTCTCAACAAAGATTGTAAACCCGCAGATACGTCACTTGAAACAAGTATGGTATCGTGACGTAACAATGTTTGTGCTTGTTGCTTGAATAGCATTTCTTCATGGGTTTAAAGATCACACTTACAGGTAAACAAATATAGTAAGTTAGTAACAACTCTCTCAGTTAAGTGTTACAACTTGCAATATTTCAAATGAGTTGCTGGTTTTATATTGAACCATTGAGAAAGATTGGCATCGAAATGGACATGTCTACCTACATAAAATCATAGCAGTATCTACTTTACTAATACTTTACCTAAGGGTAACTGATAATTATATCTTACTTGCTGCGCCCCGCGGTTTCACCCCTGTAAATGTCGATCCCGTGGGAATATCGGGATAAAAAGTAGCATAAATGTTAATCCAGGGTATCGGCTAACTCCATACCAAATTTTATCAAAATTGGTCCAGCCGTTTGAGCGTGAAGAAGTAACAAACATAATTATATAAACATACACACTCATAAACTTTCGCCTTTATAATATTAGTGTGATAGTGTGACGAGTAGCAGCAATGTGCCTTGACCAAGTAAAGTTTTTTCATTAACTGCCTTCTCCAAAGCGTTTCGGTTAAAAAATGATTTGATTTTATGCGAGTTATCTCTCTCAAGGAATCCGAATCCGAATGAACTTATTGGATTCCTTCGGTTTATGTTTTAAATTGGTTAAAAGTTTGGCTAGATACCCAAAGCTCCCTTCATCACGTAGGCACAAACCCTCAAACACGACAGCGCATCTCTTCCCCGAATCAATCTTTCCTCAAATACCGCGCGGGCGCATTGCATCCATATTTCAATCAGGCCCGATCTACCGACATGTATTTACAACACGTTTTAAAGCCCGCTCTATTTTGAACATGTTCAATCCGTGTGCTTATTTGGGCCTGTTTGTTTTCATATTGGGAAACAGTGATCTGTAATTCTGTACCATTAATGTACTGTGGCGGTTTAGTTCTAGAGTTATCAGTTACTTCTTTATTTAGTTTGTTTACTCGTGAATGAAGCGTGCTATTTTTTAGCGTTTACATGTTTAGGAATAATTTCGGCTTTCGTTTTTTCTGTCTATTTGTCTATAGTCTATAGGATTAGTCCCAGAGGTTTCGAGCTCAACTGGAGCTCGATATAAGAGATGTTGGGCCCTATTAGGCTCATGCGGTTTGATGAGAACCTAACCTATACCTAATATTAGGCTCTGGCAGACGTATATCAAATAAGATTACTTCAAACTCCACTTGATTGATTTATTAAATGGTTAGCCATTCAATCAATTTTGTGGAGTCTCAACCCACAGCTAGCAAAGGTCACCGGATTTTTACATTGTATTCAGAAACTAAATTGTATCTATTGTAAGACTAGCGACATAAAGTTTTATTGAAAGTTCCGTCCTTCCTGGGAACAATCGCAGTTAGTATTTCCAAACTACATGAACAGTCACCGACAATCGATTTATTTCAACTCAAAGTGATTGATTGGCATGAAAAACAATATGACAATGACACGACAAACGGTTAAGGTAACGTTAGTTAGGATGGAATTCTTTACTTTACGATTGTTGTAATTCAGCGCAATGGCAGTAAACATTTTATGTTTAAGTCAACAACCGCTAACATTGCTAACCTGAGTTCAAGCTTAGTCCTGAGTCAAGTTCAAGTTAAGCAAAAGTTTAGTATCTTAAGGGAAGCTGATGAAGACATACTTTTGAAAATAGGTACTGTTTGTTGGATCATGAAAAGGCACGTGACAATAAGCCGAAAGAGACTTTGGAAGGTAATGACAACGCTATCATTTAGGCTATGTTCATTAGAAACCAAGTTGACTAGTATGTAGTGTGACATAACATCATCCCCGATAGATAACACAGTTACTGGCAACTCCTCGACAAAGGCACATAAATAAACACTGAAATCTATAATTATATCTATATACATTTGTCTGTAGCATAATAACAAAGAGGTATATCTATTCCAAGATGCAGCAACTTTTACATTGGTAACCTCACCAAAATATCCTTTTTATTTACCCAGCAAAGTACAAAACGGTACTACAACTGTTTCACACTCAAACGAGTAATAATTTCTTGTTTCCTCCATTACATATCCATAAAAATTTTATCGGCATGCCAAAGATTTATTGTTAGAATTCACCGGTAAATGACAAGCATTGTCATGTTTACAGCTGTTGGGTCATAAAGCCAACCATTCTGAGACATAATAATTAGATAATTAACGTTATAGTCTAAAGACCATTATTTTCACACGATAAAATGACTATGACTGATGACTATTATGTGTATTATCATGTAGATGAACTAGGTATTATTGACAAAATGTATACATGTAAATATTATTATACACTTTTTCTTTTTCTAAAACGCGTAGAAGACTCTCCTGTAGTTCAACTGGCGGATGGTATCTTATACTTCCATGCTTGACCTCATATCATGACCCATTCTTGCATGTAAGACGAGTTTTTGACGCACATATTCTTAATATTGTTATTATTCGTTGCTTTACCCTGGTGTTTGCTGAATTAATAACAATAACTTCAAAAGTTACTTCACGTCGTTAAATCACGTCATCACCAAGTCCAACTTTGTGTAATTTTCAGTTACTGAGATTTCTTGAAATTACAATGACATCTTGCCAACTGATCGAATAATCTACTTCTACAAATTAATGACATCTGCATCCCCTTACACATGATACGCATTCAGTACCAAATCTATTGTTGTACTTATTGTTTCTTAGAACGAGAACGCTGCAATAAATCTAGCCACGACACATGTAATTAATGTTTATGTGTTTGTTGGTGGTCTAACGTTAATATAAATCTTATCCCAATGATGTAATAAATTATTTCTATCATTTATTACCGTGCCGATTTCGGTAGGATGGAAAACAGTGTGTCGGCCTGTCATTCCGAGGAAGTTTGTGCGATGCGATTGTGGGTCATTCTCAGATCAGTACGCGACTTCTGATTTATTGGTGATATTGCGAAATTTATCTCAGAATCGTTGAAGCCAGTTTCGATGGATTTGACGATATACTGAAGGATTACTTTGACTATGTTGAGGAATGATTTGATACTACGGAACATAATATAATAACTCTTTTCAAACAGTTAGTTGATATTAACAAAGAAAACAAAGATGAAACAGATAAACAAAACAGAATAACTAAGATAAATGTCCTAGGTTTCAACAATACTAAGGAACCCATTGAAGAATCAACCACAATTCATAGTCCTGCGTTCCAGACTGACAGCTAGTGCGCCACGGAAGCACGTTTCCCTGTTGCAGTGTGAATTCAAAACATAAACAGATTACGAAATCAATAAATCATTGACAGCCACTGCCGGATACGATCATAATAACTAACACATGTTATCAAATAAATATCACGCAAATGCAATACGTGGATTGCATGGACATTGTTTAGATTAAGTTATTAAGTAACAGCCGGTCATAATTCACTTAAAGGTCGAAGGTCTTCGCACCAGTAAATCTTATAGGTACTAGGACTGAATGAAGTTATAGGTGGTCATAACTATAATTAACATTAGCTAAAAGCTTTTGGAAACCAGAAATGTAATACACAGTGACAGGTAATTATCTCACAGATTTGAGAAAGTCATTTGTTCAGTCCTAATCCTTTGTGAGTTGAAGATAGTGGGAGAAAATAATTTATATGGTTTCATATCTATAGCCATTTTGAAGGTTCTCCGATTCTTTCTTTCGATTTCTCACCATCAAACTCAGCTCTAATGTTTGTGTTTCCGCTAATCTCAAATTAAGTAATTATGAAGTCGACCAAATTAATAAAATTAATTTTATTGATACAAATAAAAATAAACTTGACTTTGAAAGTAAAATTTTAGTCCCAAATATTCAAAGTGGAGATTATAGAAATGCAAATGTTCGGTATTAAGATCTTGAAGTTCAGCTTGTTTATATTTAACGTTAACCATAAAAATATTTAACGGATTTCGTAATAGATTTAGAAGTCAGTGAGTCATTGACGTTTATCCTATTATTGTAACAAATCATGGTTTCTTCATTTTGAGGATTATTGAAACTTCGGAATCGTTGTAAAACTTGACACATATAATAAAACACTTGAAACACTGACTTGACGTGAGAATTTAAAGTTGACTTAGGGAAATTAAAGCGGTACCTAATGCATAAACAAAGGTTTTTGAAAAACTTAGAGGTTACAATCGTTAAATCTACAAATTACGATTGAAATGTGGGAATGTGAAATCCATCTGTGTTTTTGGCGTAGATGCCTAATTGGGAACAAATTATTACTAGGACTTGTGAAATATGTTTTTTACAAGAGTTTGACATAAAGCTGGACCAACAATTTCATGGTTGATAAACTTATATCCATGGAAATATTTATATTGTTCATGTTCGAACTAATTGATAGTATTGAATAGTACTTATTCCAATATAAAATGAGCTTTTTATAATCCATATGCACTACCAATTTCCGAACGGGTGGAAACCTGGTGTCCTGAAATACAGTCATGTATAGCTTAGGCACCAGTATCCTACATTATAATGAACGTTATTTTGTATTATTCTTGATACCATGCTGAGTGTACTTTCTATATTGTGGTGAGAAATATATCTTTATTTTTTTTTACTGTAAGTAATTCATTTGTCAAAAGCGTCCATCAGTTATGGTCCAAACGCGCATCCTCAAATACTTTGGACATGTCTCGAGGCGCGAGGGAGACTCTATTGAGCGCCTTGTCGTGCAGGGTAGAGTGGAGGGTACTAGACCACGCGGACGGTCACCCATGAGATGGACTGACCAAATTAAATCCGCAGTGGGTGATCCCTTGTATGAGTGCACAAAAACACCAGAAATCGGAGTAGGTGGCGAGAACTCGTGAGGCGAATCACATCAGACCCTAGACAAGAAACTACATGAGGACCACGACCGCTCTGACAAGAGTGCTACGAAGAAGAAAGAATTCATTTGTATATTAACAAAACATCTAAAATCATATGTTTGTGAGCTGACGTCAACAGTACATATAGAACTGTGTCTAAGTACTTTCCTATCCCACATATCTGTTCACCATTTAAGGCTGGGTGTACACAGAGAAACGTATGTGTATTTCAATCATCTCCAGTATCTTGTTGTGCCTCTTTGTTTGGACTCCGTCAGTTCCGCTCGCCTCTTAATGGTTTTACTGAAAGACATGTTTACTAACAGGTAAGAGTTGCTAACAGGTCACTCCATATTGTCTTCACATACAGTTATAACAATAGTGGAAAATATTGAGATGTGTTCCTTTTTGCATTTTGTGGATACTTATATCCTATCTCTTGTTACCGATTTGTATTTTTAAAGCAATTTCGAACTATATTCTACGAGTGTTTAAATCATATTATACTCGCGGATTGGTTACCTGTCTTTATTATTCGTGGTCAAAACTAAACTGCTCGGAAAACGGTGAAGGAAAACATCGTGAGGAAGCGGGCATATCCTAGAACCAAAAATTTGAAGACATTTGATATTTACTAATCACCCACGTGGTGTAATGCGGCCCACTTCCACTCAAAAAAAGAGAGGAAGCCTGTCCTCCAGCAGTGGGGGGAACGTTATAAGCTGGTTATTGCATGTTATGTAGTCAAAACTTTTGAAATCTGAATATACTATAACAAGCATCTCATTAATAAGATTCTATTATCCACACAGAGATCCTATCCCAGAAAGAATTGAAAAGAATTCTAATTGTGACAAGAAAAATACCAAAATTATGCAATAATGCTGCCTGGAATCAGTTTCCCAAGAAAACGCAAGATTTTGGATTAACAGTTAACTTATCAGAATCCAACATCTGTTCCCAAGTTCCAAATACCACATGCTATCTAATCGCCTTCCGTTTTAATTGCTACTTAAAGAACTCACTAACTAATCGATCCTCACTCACCATCACTCCCTTTTCGTAAACATTATGAAACATTTCTGTTGGCAGCTCACCTCTTAATTCTTCATCTTCATCATTGTTAACTTTGATAACAACGGTATAAGGTTCATTATCAATTGTATTATCAATGAAGTCAGTGTTACGAAATTTATTAGTTAATATTGACTGTGTTAAATCTCTTAATCAAATCGAACCCGAGTCAGTCATGACTCTGAGCTCCGGTATTTGTTCTAGTGATGATGTTTTGTTTGTTGTGTCAATACCAGCATTTTCTTACATAATGGATTTCTGAATTTCTATCGTATAAAAATTAGCACTTGCTGGGTTCTTTTGTTTGGGAATATCGGTTGGAATAACTGTGAATTGAATAAAGTTCAATTTCGGAATACTTATGAGAACCATTCAAAATGTGTTTGGAAATATTACACTTGATCTACTTATGCTAGCTACTGCTCTGATCGCTCAAGTCTTTGATCAGTAGGTCTGTTGGCAAACGGTGTATGTTTTGGACGAAATTATTGATCGACATGACAACACATGGAATCGAATATTTTTATTAAAAACCTGTGATGTCCCACCGCAGGACAAAGGCATCCCTACTCTCTTTCTACTTCTCTCTGTTTAAAGCTGCTAAGGAACAGTTTTTTTCGAAGGAGTCCAGCTCATCCCGCCATCTCCGTCTAGGCAAGCCGCGATGCCGCCTATTGGGTCGTAAGTTTGGCCCATTGGTCGTCTGACATGCGGCAGATGTGTCCAGCCCAATCCCATTTTAGCGTGGCAGCTGTCCAAGTGACATCAATTATCTTTGGGATGGAGCGGATGGTCCTATTCCTAACCCAATCTGTTTGATACCCAGAATACTCCGTTCCATAGCCCTCTGAATCGAATAGGATTTCAGAAACCAGAGATTCGTCACTAAATTCCCATAACATAAAATAAAACACAGAATTTATTATGATTCGTCTTTGACACAAAAATAACTCAATGATATTAAATTTTACGAGAGGCATTATCACTTCGTCACATATTTAGGTACAGATGCCAGCACGTCAAGCTACTACAATCTGTCAAATTTCTTTAATAGATTTTCAACTTTTTCGCTAAAGTATAAGGTTCAAAGTTGATTGGGAAAATTTTACTCTTTCGGGTAGAGCTTGATGTGCTTGGCGTCTGTACTACAACATTATCCTCCTAACCGAATAACAAAAGCACAAAAACATAAAAACCATTGGTTACAGGCACACAAACTTTCCCATGGCGCTAAGCAAAAACAATAATTCCTCACAATCTTGCAGTTGTCATGCTCTGTGTTTGTTGTGGCTTTGTTGGTAGTATAAGTTAAAAATTTACTAAAATAGTAGATACACTATTATTGTTTCATTTTTTTTTTTGTTTTTTTTTCGGCTGGGAAATCATCAAATGACCCCTCCCGCTGTGGGTGGAGCGGAAGGGAGTGTCAGACTCTTACTGACTAAAACCCACCCATGTTCCTTTCTTAGCCCTTTATGTTCCGGGCCAGCGGTAACCCTTTCGGACAATCCCGCTGTACTATTATTGTTTTAAGACACGTTACTATTTGCTATAGTCATCATCATCTGCCTAGCCTTTTTTCCATACCATGTTGGGATCGGCTTTTATTCTAACCGGATGCAGCTGAATACCAGTATTTTACATGGAGCGACTGCTTATCTGACCTCCACAACCCAGTTACTGGGTGAAACGATACTCCTTGGTAAGACTGTTTGAAATACCATATTTAGCAGGACATTATTATTTTGTGGACATAAAGAAATAACAGTTGTGAACCATCCTAATTCCATCTTATAATTTGCAGAAAGTTACATGAACATATCTTTCATCGGAATTGAGATACAAACTTATAAATCAGATGATATAAACAAAATAAATCTTTTCCTCACATCGAATACACATTGCTCTTCCATGAATGAACTTTCAGAAGAAATTGCGAAAGAGACATGAAACGAAAGAGGGCATAATGTAAACAAACAAATAAATGGAATAGTCGAAAGGTTAGGTACAGACTGGTTGGGTTGCGTTTTTTCCCCGGGATATTTTTTAGTCATTAACTAAAATCTTCATAATCAGCCTATATATTCACACTGCTGGGACACAGGCAGGAGGCCTCGGCGTGAGATAATGGGCCGTAATACATCACATGGGCCCAGTGCGGTTTGGTGGATGTCACAATATGTCGTCAAAATTTTTAGTTTTAGGACATGCTGGTTTCCTCACGATGTTTTCCTTCACTGTTTTGAGAGATTGATTAAAATGACAAAATGATTGTATTTCTGTAAGTACGTTTGTATTAACACTTCTTCACACTTGCACGTCAAAAATAGATAATGTTTTAAAACTAGAAGAGATCGATGTTCCCTATCTGACTACTTTGAGAAGCAAGACCGAAATAATACACAGGTCACGGTCTCTTTTAAAGTCCAGACATAATCTTGGTTAAATCAAATCATCATCTGCCTAGCGTTTTCCCAACTATGTTCGGGTCGGCTACCAGTCTAACCGGATACAGCAGGGTACCAGTTTTACTGCCTATCTAACCTCCACAACCCAGTTACTGGGTAATACTAAGGTAAGGAACAGAACCTTGGAACCTTGGTAAGACTGGTTGTCAGGACTTTCAGGCTTCTGACGACCAGTAACGACTGCCAAAGATCCACGAATGACAGCCAGGACCAACAGCTTAACGTGCTTTCCGTGACACGGAGGGGTCTTCGTATATAAAGAGCCGCAGCAAGCGTAGTTTGTGTAGCTGTTATTACCTAACAACAAGCCCCTCCAGACCCTCCAGGCCCTCAATTTGGTCAGATCAAAAATAGTCTGTTTTAATCAATTTAATTAACTATGCTGAACGTTATGTAATATGTAGTCTATAGCTTGGTAATAAAATGGTTAAGCTCGCAATAATCCCCATTCATGAAATATGTTTCCCAAGTAGATTCATATTGGTTCAGGTCGGAAAACAGCTGCTATCATAAAATAATTCCAGAATAAATTACACGTTTTATTGAAATGTCTTTGTCTGTTATTGTAACCAACACTACAGCTATAAAAATATTGCAAGCTCAACCAAATCGCGTGCAGATAATACTAAAATACCCGTCCATTCGAATAATCCTTAAATAGCTATAAAGTGTAATAAAAGGATAAACAAATATCGGATTCCCAACACACGGCCACGTTATATCCCCTTTTACGAGTTGCCTACAAGATTCCTAATCCCGGATCCCGGAATACTGTTTGGTGAAGACTAGTCTTTACATCGTTATGAATTATTTCTTTTGATCCGCATAAAGTACTCGTAAGATTTACATATTGTGATATCGTAAATAACGTAGAAAAATCTATGATAGTACTAGTTACTTCGTGGAAATGTATACATAGCGTTAATGAAGCTACGTTACTTTTTAGTTGCAAACTAATAATTCAGATTTATGCGGGTTTTTTGTTCCATATTCATTGTAGTTTATGAAGACGTTAGTGAATTAATTTTTTACTTGTTCACCAAACGTTTGACGTTTTTATTGTGTTGTTTTGGTAGACGATGGATGATTTTTTATGAATATTCTGTTAATAATGTTATTTTTAGAATATTTTGCAAGTTAACTGAAAATTATGATAAATCATACATTGGTAGCATAACTAAAATTAATAACTTATTAATTTATTCGTATTATTAAGTTATTCGATGTTCCCTTCAAAGGAATCCTTTCCCTTAACATAAGCATAATCAGCCTATAATGTTTCACTGCTGGGACTTCACACAGGCTTCTTCTTGAGCGGAAGTGGGCCGTAATCCACCACGCGGGCCCAGTGAGGGTTGGTGAATGTCACATATCTTTGAATTTTTGGTTCTAGGACATGCCGGTTTCCTCACGATGTTTTCCTTCACCGTTTTGAGAGGAGTGGTGATGAAATATTTACACAAAATAAAGTGCTTGTTTGAGTTCGAACTCACGACCGGACAACTCGTAAGTCGTGGCCGTTACCATTGAGTCACCACTGCTCATTTTCATTAGAAAAAAATTAAGATACGGTAACACCTTACAAAAATAAACCACTGCATGAAATCAAGTGACGTAAATACATAACTGTCCCTGAAATCCTGAAAACCCATGAAAACAGGAATCATAAGTTATTTTACATCAACCATCCACGGACTGTAGCAGATCAGATAGAACTAAGATAACAACATAACTATCATCTTAAATTAGAACCAAACTCACTACTTATCCATTGCAGCTCCAACTTATTAGTTAAAGCACTAAGTATACACTCGCCACCCACAGTTGAAGCATCTAAATCTAAACGCAAAACAACCTTCACCGGTCTTCGATCTATTTTGAATGAATCATTCACTCACCGGGTTCCTACTGTGGTAACTGTTGTCTGTTGGTCAGGATCACGGGTTACTATCGTATGTAGATGTGCTGAAATATGATTGTGTGTTTTGATAGCATAATTAGCCTATAATGTTCTCACAGCTGGGACACAGGCCTCCTCTCGGTGAGAGGAACTGGGCTGGAATACACCACGCGCTGCGGGTTGGCGGATGTCACATGTCTTTGAAATATTTGGTTCTAGGACATGCCGGTTTCCTCACGATGTTTTCCTTCACCGTTTTGAGAGTAGTGGTGATAAAATAATTTAAACAAAGAAAATTGTCTGCTTGAGTTCGAACCGCCGACCTTATAACTCGTAAGACGCGGCCGTTACCACCGTATTTTGATGTTTTTTTTTAGAATTTCAGCTCTCTATTAGAGATTATTTCAGCTGTTTTCGATTCATAATTAAATTATAACTAATTATTGCCTAAAGGCTCCTTCAAACAAGCGCGACTCGACACGCGACACAAAGGCACAGCAAGTCGCGCATGAGCGGTGCCTTTCGCGCGCGATTATATCGCGTGTCGCGCCTGTTTTAGATGAGCCCTAATAAGTTAAGGCTTTTGTCTATAATTTTTTTCTATCCACACGCGGTAGTAATAAAGACATCTATTACAAATGGCGGGTGTCAGCTGTCACCTAGACCACGGTAATGTTAGATAACATTACCGTGCTTAGACATAACAATGGATACGGAGAATTAGTCCTATCAGCTGTTCATATTGTTAAACTTGGAACTATGAAATGGAGGGGAAGCCCCGCGACGATGATGTAATTTGTATATAGCTATAGGGTTCTAAGTGTTAAAGGAAGCGGTTATCGTATAAGTAATGATTCTTGAAAGCTCAGAATTGCTTCTAATCATGTAATACTAATAAATATTTAAAAAAAAATATCGTCACGCCACCTTAGCCTTGGCCTACCTCGACGGTGATGTCCTCAGGCGTCCAGTGAGTGACGATCTTTACCCATCTCTCCGGGTGCATTCGTTAGACGCCATAGTCACATCATCTGCCTAGCCTTTTCGCAACTATGTTGGGGTCGGCTTCCAGTCTAACCAGATGCAGCTGAATACCAGTATTTTACATGGAGCGACTGCCTATCTGACCTCCACAACCCAGTTACTGGGTGATACGATACCCATTGGTAAGACTGGTTGTCAGACTTTCGGGCATCTGACTACCCGTAACGACTGTCAAAGATCCACGAATGACAACCGGGGCCAATGGCTTAACGTGCTTTCCGAGGCACGGAGTGGTCACGGTATGTAAAGATGGTCAACCATCCACAGACCAACAGCGGCAAGCGTAGCTTAACCTGATCGATCGACCTGTGCGGCTGTTATTATTTAGCCACGGGCCCCTCGGGTCATACTGTTCATAGTAACTGTTAATTTTACTACTTCATTCTTCTGCATAATTATTTAAAATACTTTTTATGACTTTATTTATGTACTTTTACAAATAATTCGTAAACGATAAATTTTATGGGCCTCACACGAAATATTTTGACTATCGATTCCCACATACATGTCGCCATGGCTATAAATAAAGTTAAATAATCCCAATACTAAATCGATCAACAGAACCCATAAAGTATTGAATAAACACACCTTTATTTTGACGCACCGTTGACAGTTTCTCGAAAACCAAATAAAATGTGCAGTTGTCAAAATATTTTGAACATCGAATCTGGGGGCACGGCAGTGCCCCCGCCAAGTCGAGCAAAAAGCGGCACGGCCGTACCATCCTTTTCTCGAAGCAGTTCAGGCCATTTTCGACCCCCTATAACTTCGTTGTGGATAAAACTAGAGACCTGAATTTTCAGTAATCAAGCAGGTATTGTATAAACACGGTATATTTCAAATTTCATTCAATTTGAACCAGTAGTTTAAGAATTATAACTAGTCAAAGTTTCTTAATTTTGTCACTCACTGACTGACTGACTGACTGACCGATCATCAAAATTCTAAGGCACTTCTAGCAGACATAGAAGCTTCAAATTTAGAACACAATTAGCGTTTAGTGTATAAATCAAGGAAAAACTAAAATATTTTGCAATTTCGTTCCAGTTTTCTAGATACACCAACTGCATAAATAACTTTGTAATCCCATATAAATATATAGAATTACAAAGTTATATTTGCAGTTAATGAATCAGTGTACCTGAACAAAGTCGCTTCCCGCTGTCTGTCTGTCCCTATGGATGCTTAGATCTTTAAAACTTCGCAACGGATTTTGATGCAGTTTTTTTTAATAGATAGAATGATTCAAAAGGAAGGTTTATTTGTATAATACATGCATAATATAGTAGAGAAACACTGATAATTTTAGAGGTTTCTAATGTGATGTCGTAAATAAACAGATTTTCTTGCGCTTATATTGCAAAAGCTAGCTAAACCCTACGAGATAGATCAAAATAATGTACTACAGTATTGCACACCTTAAAAAGGTCTACAAAAAAGTCCGCGATGGTATATGTCTATCTGTTAGGGATAACCCACAATAACCATTTTTTATCCTTTACTTTTTACGAGAAATAGTGGCTTGTTTACGAAGCGATTTTAAGCAATACAGCATTAATCTATATCCAATTAAGTACCTTAAATACATTGTGCATTTACTATAGATCAATTCGGCCCTTTAAAGCATGTAATTTAAAAGAATATTTTCGAAGATATTACAGATTTAAAATGTAGGGACATAGCGGTTGCGATGGTGAGTTTACCTTTTTTTTTTTTTTTTTACGTGGAGAAATGCTCATGCATTCTGCACTACCACGGGGAGATAGTGCAGTTATGTGGGACTCTAACCCACTAAAACTCCACGGTGTCCTCCTCTGCCGCTTATGGCGGGAACACGGGCACGCGTTAGCACTCATCCGTGAACCCGCCGCGGCTGTCCGTCACCGGACCCTCCTCCGGGGAGTACTCCCCATCACCGGCGCACCAGAACACATAGCACGCCGTGACCACCCCAGGGACCAAACCAGCACATGGGCGCCAGACGACCCCGTCTCTGCCACCCTTGGTCCCCCTGCGACGGGTCAGGTCATTGGCCCCGCCGCCTGCCAATTTTCGGCCGCAGAGGATAGGGAGAGTGGCCAACGTCATACCAACACTCCTCTTCCCCTGCGGCCCCACCGCGTCCGCCATCGAACGGTGGCGACCCCGTCAAGGCCGCGGAAGGTAGGGAGAGCGGCGCACCGTAATACCGGCACTCCTCTCCCGCCGCGGCCTCCAACCCTCAGCCACGATGCCTCCGGTACGACATCGCGGCCCGCCTCAGTTGCGATGTCGCCCAAGCGGCACCGCAACCTACATGTTGGCCGCTACGTCGTCGGCTTGTCGGCAAAAGCCCTGACGAGCGGCCCCTCCTCGGGTTCCTCTTCGCTTCACCGTGGGTGTCCAAGCCACGGCTACTGAGCCCCCCCGCCTCGACAATGCGGGAACCCACCGGGGGGGATGGTGAGTTTACCTAAGGCAACCACAGGATAGTCCGGTTAAGTAGTCACGACCTCTCATCGTTTGGGGTGGGGTGTCCATCGAGCTCAGCAACTCCCCTAAATATCTTGGTGTTACCCTGGACAGGTCTTTAACATTCAGCAAAAACTGCAAGAATATCAAGCAGAAGGTGCACACTCGCAACAGTCTTCTTCGTCGACTGGTCTCATCGAAATGGGGTGCTTCGCCTGAAGTTATGCGGACTACTGGACTGGCGCTATCTTTTTCTGCGGGAGAATTTGCGTGCCTCGTGTGGAGCGGTTCTGCCCATGCAAAGCTGGTGGATACAGCTTTGAATGAAACGTGCCGGATCATCATTGGCTGCCTAAAACGAACCCCGGTATAAAAGCTGTATCCACTAGCAGGAATAGCGCCACCAGTGCTTTGCAGAGCGGTGGTAAGCTCCAGCGAAAGAGCCAAATGGTCTCCGACACACGACAACATCCTCCAACAGTTTTTTAAAGTGTGTCGCCACTCACTGGCGAACCATCACAAGAGAGACTGAAGCTGTGGCGAGACAGTGCTTCCTTACCCAAACCGTTCGTCCCACCCGCTGAAGACCTCCCACCTGCTGAAGACCTCCCACCTGGACATGAGTTACCTTGGGTAACCTGGAAGTCTTTAAACAGACTCCGGACCCAGGTTGGCCGAAGCAAGGAAAACCTGTTCAGGTGGAGATTCATAGACGACACCGCCTTGGAGTGTAAATGTGGTGCTGTCCCACGAACGATGGGACACTTAATATCGTGTCCTGCGTGTCCTGTCAGCTGCACGTTACAGGAACTGATGGACGCTGGTGAAGGCGCCAAATAAGTAGCCGAATTCTGGGCCAAGTCCATTTAGATTGCTATCGACACGCTAAGAAGAAGAATAAGGTCAACTACGAGATGCCATAGTCAAAAAACAAAAACGCGCTTCGCCCTATTAGCACTTTAAGATTAGCAGCGATCGCACGCGTTTATCGGAGCTCTCTAGCGAGGAAAATAACAATTATCCATATTAATGTTTTAAATTGGAAAGTAACTCTGTCTGTCTGTCTGTATGTTACCTTTCACGCCTAAACCACTGAACGGATTTCGATAAAATTTGGCAGAGAGATAGATTGCATCCCGGGGAAGGACTTGCGGTAGTTTTTTTGTCGAGCGAAGAAGCGGGCGGAAGCTAGTATATAGGTAATATAATGGAATAATAGGTGTAGATAGGTAGTACCTAGATATAATTATGTTCAAAGGTAACTTGTAAAATGGTCAACGGATTATGTTAAAAATAAAAAGTTAAAAAGGTACCGGAAAGGAAAAAAAGTAGGACTATCTACAAAAAGAAGTGAGATGCCATCAAAAACATAACTTGTAAAAAAAGCCAAGTCTCGCAACTCAGTTCTTCTACCGTAAAAAGTTGTGAGATCCATGAAATACCAAGTCGGTTAATTTATTCACTCCCTACTTAAGGAACCTTCTGTCTTAAGTTATTACATAATTAGCTAACCTAACAACATCTTGTAGTGACCATCAATATTAAAAATCTTCTGTGTTTTAAATAAATAAATTGACTTGGCCATCGCCATCGCATGAAAACACAATGTATCTTACAGTGCGATTGCCAAGTCAATTTATTTATTTAAAACACAGAAGATTTTTAATATTGATGGTCACTACAAGATGTTGTTAGGTTAGCTAATTATGTAATAACTTAAGACAGAAGGTTCCTTAAGTAGGGAGTGAATAAATTAACCGACTTGGTATTTCATGGATCTCACAACTTTTTACGGTAGAAGAACTGAGTTGCGAGACTTGGCTTTTTTTACAAGTTATGTTTTTGATGGCATTTCAATTTTACGACCTGAGAATTGAGAATGATGAAACGGACGAAGAACTTTATTTACTGCAAATGTAAGTTGGTAGTAAAGTATCGAGAAGGGATTATCCCTGCATATCGATAATAAAACGGAATTATATCGGTACTGATTTGAAGTAGGCCATAGAATTAGCATGTTGGAGACAACATCTCGTTAAGTGCTTTGTGAATTATGGTAAGAGTGAGGTGAACGACTGATTTTGAGGTGCTACGTCTGAACTGTAAGCAAAACATTGATTTAGAGCTACTATTTGTCTGTACACTGGAACAGTTACATATCTCAGACAGGTCAGATAACTGAAAGGATTTGTATTCCAATCTTTGTTGATCCTCTTGGTTTGATTCAGTAGTAAATCTACTTTGGTTACAAAATCGATATTGATGGAATCTTACACTTGTACCCTCTACTTGAAAACTTCCTGTCATACTCATATGTATCTAAAGTTATAAATTGAGAAAATATCTAATTCGAAGCTGTTGTGGTTTCACTTTAGTCTACACTTTTACTACAACAAATTTCAATACTTTCTAAAGTGTTATTTTAATAAATTTTATTGGAAATTTAAAGTTGGCGATCACAATTTAAGCACAATTTTGTTAAAACTTAGAGAAATCAGAAAACGGAGAAAATAAACTTAACTTTACTTGCATTTTCAGATTTATTACAGTAGAAGAATATGAACAAGATTGTATAGAAAACGAAAATGAAGTTCAACAATTTGTGAACACTTTAGTGTACTACTGCTAATGACGGAAAGACTTGTCAATCTTTGCGGTCGTTAAGCAGTAAGTTATGTCTTATCTTGTCACGGAGAGTTCTCGTTGTAAATTAGACGATACAACCTTCGCAGCTTTTGGTCCATACAGTACGATGAAGTCGTTACGTATGCGCGTTTGTAAATTACGTACATCACACTTGATGGAGAGTTTACTCGGTATGAAAATTATTCCCAAAAAGGAACCTCTTTCAAATAAAATGTTCAAATTATTTGCTTATCACACCAATCTCATCCACGTGCAAGCATCGAACATCCATCAAATTCATCGCACGCTCTAAACGGCGCGCAAAACCAACATAGTTTTCACTTTATAATTTATCGAATAAGGAATCAATGTTGCAGCTCTAACATCAAAGACGTGCATCGATACCAATATGGAATCGATTCAAATCGATTGATCAGCTCTCGATACACGTACGAAAACAATTTGCAAAACTGAGTTCAATTCGCGCCATCCCGTTGTAAAGCACACGAGACGGAATGACGAATTGTAAAAGGAAAGGCACGGTTTAAATCGTCGTTTAATGTGCAATTTGTATGACTGGTCGCTTTGAAATGAGCCAACACTTTGTGCGCATCCAACGGCGGAGTCAGCTCGCGTAAACTCTATCCAACATAACTTTGCTGTTGCTAAACTGCGGTACTTACAAAATTGAATGATATGTTTGTCGTCATAAGATTCAAATTTTATTGATCTACGATGGTTTGCTGATAAAACCAAGTTGGTAATTTCACGATGTTGGCGCCACTAGAGTCGCGAGGCGTTGCATGCAACGAGCGCTCATCGACGGTTAAACGGTTATAATCGAATGATCTTTATGACAAGCAATGACACGAAATGACACGCGGATGTAATTCTACATTGTTTCTTAATAAGCACTCCTGATAAATAGACAATAAAGGTGACGTGAAGGAGTCTCGATGGGCTATAGCTTAGAGCTGGAGACAAAATAGTTTGTCGTAGATGATTTGAAGTTTATGTTAGACGTTTTTGATTGATCAGTTAATATATTCCACTATAATAGATTCTTGAATGTCGGGGTTTACTGACATGTACATACAGTCAGGGTAAATAACTGTTAAACAAATTGACACCCTACGTCAATTTACCGTGTTATTGCCAATTCATACTACTGTAGATAGAGAATTGTATGTATTATACATATATGTCGCAGTACGACAGACGGTTGAAGCCCTAATCATGTACTGAATTCATGGCGACAGGGTGCGTCGATGTTCCCTGTTACGCTGTATATTATGATCTTGTCTTCTATACTGATATCATCGATGTCCCCTGCTGCCACCCTGTATATTATGATCTTGTCTTCTATACTGATATCGTCGATGTCCCCTGTTACCCTGTACATGATTTTGTCTTATAGACTGATATCGTCGATGTCCCCTGCCACCCTGTATATGATTTTGTCCTATACACTGATATAGTTCGTTCTTTTTGCAAACTTTACATTTCCCAATGTCCATTTCGTAAGACCTTCTATTTGAAGGGATTCTAACGAGCTAGTCGTTTAGTTTTATCTTAACAATCCGGTGTAATTACTTCATCTAAAGCTAATGCGATAGTCGTGTCTCTAGTCGATATCTTAACTTTATTGACATTGCAGGTAGGTTCGTAGGTACACCTCGTTAGTTTACGTTTAATTTATTTCATTGTTAGGTACTTCTAAGTAAGACATTCCAGTATATTATACCTCTTTAACTTAAGGGAGATCGTCTCGTCTTTACTTCTAAACTGAATGAACTAAAGCTTTACAAATGTACCTCCTAATCTTATGAAGATACAGTCGAATAAAGAGTTAGTTACCTATACCTACTTACATGCATTTTTTAAATCCTTCCATTAAATTGCCAATATTAATTTTAATTGTGTGCGTTATATATATCTTCTTACGCTTAAGAAATACTTATAAGAACGATGCTAGAGACTTGACTACTCACCAATCACCTTGTTCGACTGAGCATTATTATTATTATAAAGGCGAAAGTGTGTGTATGCTTATATATTTGTTACATCTTCACGCTCAAACGGCTTTACCAATTTTGATAAGATTTTGTATGCAGGTAGCTGACACCCTGGATTAACATATAGGTTATTTTTTATCCCAATATTCCCACGGAATCGACACTTATGCGGGTGAAACCGCGGGGCGCAGCTAGTTAAAACTATGCCCCACACAACCATTTTCACGGTTTGTCTGTGGGAACGGGTCATAAAAATTTAAAGTAAAGTTTGCGATGATAGACGAAACACAACCTTATGATAAACCAAAATTTTATTTGAACTAGCACTATTAAGTAGGTAAAGATTTTATATACAAAACCTTGAAAGATATAACCATCACAAGTTTAACTAAACATAATATTAAATTCGGCATAACTTTTAATAAACCGTTCCATGTTAAAATAGTGTTCTTAATAGAGTACCTAGTAATTTTCTGCAAAAGTAACATCTACCTATATCTTTTTATGGTTGTTTCCTAGATCGAAAATGTTTTTAACCTATTATCCATATAATAGTTTAATATATGTTATATCTAATCTAAAACTATAGTAAAGATCTTTATCTACACGAATATAAGTTTAATCATAAAGAAAACTTTGTGAGTTGGTCCGTATGAGGAGAAAACTTCTTAAACCGGAGGTTTGTGAATAAAAACTTTGACTTTTTGTTAGTAGGCTATGCTTTTTAACTAAATAAAGGCTATATTATATGTGCTTGTAACAAAAGAGTGGTGAGCAGTGACCATTATTTGACTTAAAAAATAAAAGCTTGTAAAAAGGCTAATCATGATCTGCCTAGCCTTTTCTCAACTATGTTGAAGTTGGCTTCCAGCCTAACCGGATGCAGCTGAATACCAGTATTAAAAAAGGCTAGTCTTGAAAGAAAATGTACCAAAGCTTATGAAAATGTAGACGTAAGTACCTCAATAGATGAAGGGATAGTCGTGTACAAGCCATTGTTTATTTACTGCAATAGTATGAATCAGCTTAAAGCGACCTACGAATGCCTATGAAATAGATTGTGGCTTGCCCATCGCAGCATAATGCATGGATGCGCTTATTATGAGATCTTAGCTTCTGCTAAATTTCACCCTCCCCCCATTCACCCTCTTAGGGGTAGAATTTCGAAAAATTCTTTCTTAATGGATACCTACTCTTCACAAAGAACACACCCTCCTAATTTCATGTTTCTAGGACCAGCGGTTTAGGCTGTGCGTTGATATATCAGTCAGTCAGGACTTTGAATTTTATATAGGTATATAGATCTAATTTCATCAAGTACAAAAAGCGTGCTCCTTACTCTACAAACCCCGGTAGATGCCCTGAAACGAGCGTAATAACGATACTGCCTGACCTGAACAAATACAAATTACTAAAAGACCTCTTAATTCCCCACATTATCAAACTAAGCACACAGTCAAATGGTATTTAGATCATCTGCAAACTGAGCTATTGAGCGGAGCGTGCCGACTTGCGGTGGTCCAATATTGACACGGCAATCGACGTAACCAGTCGCATACATATTGCGATAATGCCGCGTCCGTCTAGCCGCCGCCACGCTTTATTTGCTCGTCCGCACGTGTGCAGAATGCCTTATTTTTATTTAATGGATTTATTCGTTGGTTGCTTTTTGTTGTTTATTAACCGTAAATGTAGATTGTTGCTTTTTTTTGTAAATTTTACGCCGCTGTTGAGTCAATGGTTATATTAATCTTAGCTATTCTGAGGTAATCTTCACATCCGGATGGTTTAATGGCTTCGCTATTTTAAGCCAACTGTAGCGTTAATGATCGCTCTTTCGTCCCGTCTATTATATGACAGTTCCCATCACTGTCAGTCATGTTCATAAGGCACTCGTCAGTCGTCAAGCGTATTGCTAAGTATGAGAAGTTTGAGCAAGTTGTCCGTGACGTGTCGACGCTTATGACGCCATTTGTCCGTGCCCGGAAAGACAGACGAGGCGCAAATTGTCCGCAAAATACGCGTTTTACGACACGATACACCTCAGAAATTTGAACTATGGTTACGCAGAAATCTACATAGTAATTTGACAATTATAACAATCAGCTACCTCCCGATATCTATTCTAGAAAACTTATTATACCAATAACAATACTATCATAAACTTTCAGAAATAACTACATATTACTCACTTTTTCACCCAGGAATTGCTAATAACTTCTAAAAAGAGAAAGGTACAAATATGATTTACATGATAATACGTAATTGCACAATAATCATAATTACGTATTAAGAAGCGGGTAGTGATTAGGTAAACAGAATAATATCCACTGTTTATACAAGATTGCTTCCTCACAAGTAAACAGTTTTATTGGCAATTAAATATCAGACATTGGTGCCGATTCTGTTGTTCACAAACTAAACTAAATTTAAGTTCAGTGCATCTTTTTCTTTCTATTTCATTAAGAAAAGGACAGAAGATAAATTTTCGTTTAGTTCTGTCAAATTAATCATCGCCTGACACTACTCCATACAAGTTTTAGTGATTAAAAACTTGCCTACTAAAATTACGTCAATTTACTCAGGTTTGACAGGACTAAACTAAAATTTATCTCCTGTCCTTTTCTTAATGAAATAGGAAGAAAAAGATGCACGGAACTTAAATTTAGTTTAGTTTGTGAACAACAGAATCGGCACCAATGTCAACTTTGCCTATTAAGGTTGACAACAAGTACAATGAAAATAAACGATAAAAGAATCCCACTAAAAATAATTGGTAAGGCATAGGATAAACAAATTACGCTCGGTTGTCGATAAGAAAAGAGCCACATTTGACTAAAGCTTCCAAATCAATTATTATGTAAGAAGAAATAAAATAAGCTTGATGACATAGTATAAATAACTTAGATGGTTGGCCAACCCTAGAAGTGGTGTTAGCGAGAAAACTGTCCGAGACAATAAAGTGGCAAGGTTTAGTAGTCACAGAAGGCGCCGACGCGCCGGCAAACGAGTATCCTAATATATGGATAATTACAGAATTATTACATTTGTATTAACATAAAGCAGATAAAAGCAACACTTTAACATAACGAACTTTACCTGCAGATAGATTTAAGATTCAATAAATTCTCGAATTCTATAGTTTCTACCATTTTGTATATTCCATGTCTTTGAATTATCTTCCATATTTTCTGTTACTGTCTTGAATGAATATTAATTATTGTTTTTTTCTTTTCAGATTAAATCAAAGCTGAAATGAAGGAAAGGATAGGTATGTAAGTATTTACACTTACGGTATGACGACACGATTTCACAAATTCTATGTTTTAATTCATCATCTTCGTCTAATATAAAGGTTAATTAGGATCAAGGATCTGGTTTATTTTGCAAAGAACAATATTTTGCTTTTGGCAAGCCAATTAGGCCCTTTATTAATTGGGTCCTTATAAGTAATATATTATATTGTTTTCTTTGGATATTCAGTCTTCAATTTTACGTGAAACGTCTGCCACCTGACCTGTGCAACCTTTTGGAAAACTTCGCTTTCCTGCTTTGAATGTATCATTAAATGAATAAATGATTTTATTTCTGTAAGTAGGTTTGTACAAACACTTTTACACGTCAATCATATTTTTTTTTAAACTGGATGAGGTCGGCGTTTCCTAACTGACTATTCTGAGAAGAAAGGCCGAAACAAACTCAGAAGTCACAGTCTCTTTTAAAGTCCAGACAAAATCTTGGTCAGATCGTGTGAAGACCATGTAGATTGGTGTCTGAAATGGTATTTTGAGGAAAGAACCACACAGATTGAGCGGACCTGTCCAATCAGTGCACGCATTTGTCAAAAATCGTGCAGCTCAACTCATTAAATAAGTGCGTTTACAAATGAGTTTATTACTAGTCATTATATTAGCGACGAAATAGCTAATGTGACGAATGGTCATCAGATCCAATTCTAATCGAGGATGAAAAACTAGAAAGAGGGAGATAAAAATGTTTATCTGGTCAAGCTATTAGTGCAGCTGAATCGAAAACATCGCCATTAACTTGAAATATATTATTAACTTTGACCTTTTTTCTGACCTTTACTCTCGATTTTTGTACCGCATTCATCAAAGACGCTTTTACTTGGGCTTGAGCGTGTTACAAGAATGTATAATGCCATCAAAAACATACCTTGTAAAAAAAGCCAAGTCTCGCAACTCAGTTCTTCTACCGTAAAAAGTTGTGAGATCCATGAAATACCAAGTCGGTTAATTTATTCACTCCCTACTTAAGGAACCTTCTGTCTTAAGTTATTACATAATTAGCTAACCTAACAACATCTTGTAGTGACCATTAATATTAAAAATCTTCTATGTTTTAAATAAATAAATTGACTTGGCAATCGCACTGTGAGATACATTGTGTTTTCATGCGATGGCGATAGCCAAGTCAATTTATTTATTTAAAACATAGAAGATTTATAATATTAATGGTCACTACAAGATGTTGTTAGGTTAGCTAATTATGTAATAACTTAAGACAGAAGGTTCCTTAAGTAGGGAGTGAATAAATTAACCGACTTGGTATTTCATGGATCTCACAACTTTTTACGGTAGAAGAACTGAGTTGCGAGACTTGGCTTTTTTTACAAGGTATGTTTTTGATGGCATCTCACTTCTTTTTGTAGATAGTCCTACTTTTTTTCCTTTCCGGTACCTTTTTAACTTTTTATTTTTAACATAATCCGTTGACCATTTTACAAGTTACCTTTGAACATAATTATATCTAGGTACCTATCTACACCTATTATTCCATTATATTATATACTAGCTTCCGCCCGCTTCTTCGCTCGATAAAAAAACTACCGCAAGTCCTTCCCCGGGATGCAATCTATCTCTCTGCCAAATTTTATCGAAATCCGTTCAGTGGTTTAGGCGTGAAAAGGTAACATACAGACAGACAGACAGAGTTACTTTCGAATTTATAACATTAATATGGATAATTGTTATTTTCCTCGCTAGAGAGCTCCGATAAACGCGTGCGATCGCTGCTAATCTTAAAGTGCTAATAGGGCGAAGCGCGTTTTTGTTTTTTGACTATGGCATCTCGTAGTTGACCTTATTCTTCTTCTTAGCATGTCGATAGCAATCTAAATGGACTTGGCCCAGAATTCGGCTACTTGTTTGGCGACTTCACCAGCGTCCATCAGTTCCTGTAACGTGCAGCTGACAGGACACGCAGGACACGATATTAAGTACCAGCTTTGCATGGGCAGAACGGCTCCACACGGGGCACGCGAATTCTCCCGCAGAAAAAGATAGCGCCAGTCCAGTAGTCTGCATAACTTCAGGCGAAGCACCCCATTTCGATGAGACCAGTCGACGAAGAAGACTGTTGCGAGTGTGCACCTTCTGCTTGATATTTTTGTGTATCTAGAAAAGCGGACCGAAATTGCAAAATATTTTAGTTTTTCCTTGATTTATACACTAAACGCTAATTGTGTTCTAAATTTGAAGCTTCTATGTCTGCTAGAAGTGCCTTAGAGTTTTGATGATCGGTCAGTCAGTCAGTGAGTGACAAAATTAAGAAACTTTGACTAGATCTTAAACTACTGGTTTGAATGAAATTTGAAATATACCGTGTTTATACAATACCTGCTTGATTACTGAAAATTCAGGTCTCTAGTTTTATCCACAACGAAGTTATAGGGGGTCGAAAATGTCCTGAACTGCTTCGAGAAAAGGATGGTACGGCCGTGCCGCTTTTTGCTCGAATTGGCGGGGGCACTGCCGTGCCCCCAGATATCTAGGTACCTATCTACACCTATTATTCCATTAGATTGTACATAATTATACAGGTACACTGATTCATTAACTGCAAATGTAACTTTGTAATCCTATATATTTATATGGGATTACAAAGTTATTTGTGCAGTTTGTGTATCTAGAAAAGCGGACCGAAATTGCAAAATATTTTAGTTTTTCCTTGATTTATACACTAAACACTAATTGTATTCTAAATTTGAAGCTTCTATGTCTGCTAGAAGTGCCTTAGAATTTTGATGATCGGTCAGTCAGAACGTCCAAATCGTTGGCAAATAATATAGGTAATCCAAACTTACCTTTGAACATAATCCGTTGATTGACTATTTTACAAGTTACCTTTGAACATAATTATATCTAGGTACCTATCTACACCTATTATTCCATTAGATTGTACATAATTATACAGGTACACTGATTCATTAACTGCAAATATAACTTTGTAATCCTATATATTTATATGGGATTACAAAGTTATTTGTGCAGTTTGTGTATCTAGAAAAGCGGACCGAAATTGCAAAATATTTTAGTTTTTCCTTGATTTATACACTAAACACTAATTGTATTCTAAATTTGAAGCTTCTATGTCTGCTAGAAGTGCCTTAGAATTTTGATGATCGGTCAGTCAGTCAGTGAGTGACAAAATTAAGAAACTTTGACTAGTTATAATTCTTAAACTACTGGTTCAAATTGAATGAAATTTGAAATATACCGTGTTTATACAATACCTGCTTGATTACTGAAAATTCAGGTCTCTAGTTTTATCCACAACGAAGTTATAGGGGGTCGAAAATGGCTTGAACTGCTTCGAGAAAAGGATGGTACGGCCGTGCCGCTTTTTGCTCGACTTGGCGGGGGCACTGCCGTGCCCCCCGATTGTCATTGAAATGTGTTTTCGTGTTCGTCATTTGTTCCAAAATGATGCAGTGTTTGGAATTCAAGGTAGCATATTTTTGCAAGCTAACCTTGAAAAGGTAATCAAATAAATGTCTCTTGTTTTTTGGCTGGATCGGGATTATGTAGTTCATAATATAATTTTATGTAATATGGGAACATATATAGTGTTCGTCGTATGTCTTTTATTCACTGTGTCATACAAATACACAAATATTGTATTGTATTGTTGTTGTTGTTTGTTCAAATATTTAACTCACTATTTTACAAGAAAGGGTTCTCAAGACATAAGGCAGACGTGATAACATTTTCAGCCGAATTATAACCTCATAAAGTCATGATATATGTTTGCCAGACGGATTAAAAGTGCTATTTTCTTCGCCAGACATCATTGATATATTATTTATTTCAGGTAATAATTACCAGCGTGCAATGACAAACGCTTTTCTTTGATCATGGGTGATTCGGGTGATATATTGCACGATGCCAGTAGTTAGGATATAATTATAAAATCCGTTTATTTCATAAGAATAGGTAGCGAAGGATGGTAGTCGGATTTTTGGTGTGATTCCGTATAATGATCCGGAATTTTGAAAAACCGTTTACCGAATTCGATATATAATTTAAAGAAATAAATATGTTCTAATTTAATTATCACGTCGAGTGGAAATCATGCAAGACGTGAACTAGGCAAGTTTCCCCCTTCACTATAATTATGACTTTAATTCAAAGCTAAGCTCAACGGAAACAAAGAATAGAGAAGACATACCATAATTTACAAATTATAACAGTCCATTGTGGAGTAACTGTCGTATTGTCGTACTCCTCGAATGGAAATAAATCTCTCATTCTACTTCAAGTTTCTTTGTCCATTAATTCAGTTTTATTTATTTAATTCATTTAGATAGAATAATATTATTGCGACATGTATTTTATTCCTTGGTTACTAACATAATTTTTAAGTGTACTTACTAACATAAATATGGACCTCTGTGTCTGACTTAAATAAATTATTATTATTAATATTACTACATATACTTCACCGACTAGTTTATACTGCGTGTTTACATCGGCGAGCTACAAAAATAGAATTCTTCAAACTTCTACATTGAAAATTAAGTGGTAATTATTCTACGGCATAAGCGTTTTTAAATACGTTGACGAACTATAAAAGCTACAAACTATTGGTTGCGGTCTTGTTTGTACGCGACACGGACGTTAAAATTTAACATTCCCACATAACTATAGGTCGGTGCTGTGATGAAATTAGTTTGAATATTTACTTCTGTCTCACGCAATTACTCTATTTTTACAAGCTTATTTTACACCGGAACACAAATTATTACCCAGTGATATCATAAAACAAATGAAGCTACAAGTTTTATTACGAGTCTTTGAGTTGAATTTGATATATCCCTCTATAATTAACAGTTAGCAACGATTGGAGAACTGATTGTAAATGTCATCATCATCTCCTCTCATATCCTAGCCTTCTCCCAAGTATGTTGGGGTCGGCTTCCAGTCTAACCAGATGCAGCTGAATACCAGTATTTTATATGGAGCGACTGCCTACCTGAGCTCCACAACCCGGTTACTGGGTAATACAATAACCCCTTGGTAAGACTGGTTTTCAGAATAAAAATTCAACGGCTCAACACCCTTTCCGAGGCAAGGAGTGGTCTCGATATGTAATGTATGGTCACCGATCCAGGGGCCGACCTCGGCAAGCGTAACCTAACCTTCGATTGCCCCGAGCGGCAGTTATTATTTAGCTACGAGCCTTAGCTGATCACACGAGCGATTGTAAATGTGACAAAGCATTGATAATAATGATGCTACTGAAAACAATAGAATCCAAGATTCTAATATAGTCTGTTAATCTCGGATAGTCTAATAACGGGATAAGCTGTTAAAACTAGAGGCTTCCCTCAACAAATTCCTTCGTCAGTCGATTACTAACTAATGCCTAGTTTATAAACTCAGCTTGGTGAAATAAGTGGCTTCAGATTGGCTCGTTATGCTCCCGCAGTCGCTGATTTACTAGTATTGAAC
Source organism: Oligia latruncula (assembly GCA_948474745.1). NCBI lineage: Eukaryota > Metazoa > Arthropoda > Insecta > Lepidoptera > Noctuidae > Oligia > Oligia latruncula. Next base: position 1,609,424 of record OX419699.1, read on the forward strand.
GATAGGCAAGAGAAAGGGTAACGATCTGAGAAGTGAGTGGATAGGATTAACGAAGTATTTGTAGAACAGCATAAAGATGAACTTAAGACACTTAATGATACCGATGTAGAGGCAAATGTAATAAGTGTAGTAGATTCTATTAGAAAAAGGATTTAATTAAACAAAATTTAATTTAATAAACAAGTTGTTGAACTTAAAGAATTTCAATGTTTAAGTATTAAACATTATTTGGGTCTATACTAAGACCTGCACTTATGTCAATTCATGTCAATGCAAAATAAGAAAATAAAACAGGTTTTAATGTTTGTAAAGGCGAAATATACCTATGGCGTATATAAAAAAATTAATCACGAATTGTGTTCAACTAGAACAAGATCATTTGTAAACGCTATTGTAACAACCTTTGTAGTAATTGACCTTGAGAAACCAATCAAAGTTTATGTACAGGTATTGTCCCCAAAAACTAGAAATTGACACACTCTTCATAGAACACTACTGTCTCCGGAGAAGTCTATTTCGTGGTCACCACACAAAAAACATACGAAAAGCATTCTCTTCTCAATCCTACATTAACCGCACTTCAATAAAGTGTTCCTACGAACATTTTTGGAAAAACTCAATAAAGATTGACATTCTTAAAGACTCTTAATTTATACGGTCTTATGGTTTCAGAAATAAAGTTGAAGATTGTCTGGCAGAGAATTAAACAGTGGAACGAATTGTGTCAAAGGATCGTTTGGGTGTCATTTGTCTCTGTCTAAATTGGTTTGGTGTCCGTTGATAGACATTGATAACTTCTAAATGACTTTATTTTTGGTTCGAAAGCTTCTGTCAGTGTTAGGGATGGCAACATTAAGATTCCTTTCTTTTCCCGGACCCATTAAAATAGATGTAAATAATCAGTATATTTCAAGGTAAATATTATCATGAGAAATACTGGAAAAAAATGTGTGAACTCTTGACGTAAAAATAATATTTGAATTCCTGTCGAATACCTATTATGTCATTGGGGAAAAAAGAAGATTAAACATAGAAGGAAATAAGATACGAACTGAAGATTTATAGATAATAGAACACAATAAAAATGAAGCATAGTTAACAAAAAGATAGCGTAGCTACACTGCGTAATACAAAAATCTTGGAAAGCCTTCGATCAAAGCTGTAACCGCCCTTCATTTGACCTACGTCTAGTAAAAAACATCAATATTAAAACGGTATTAATATTCAAATTATTATTAGAACTTACTACAAAAACCCGTCTTTTATTCACAAAAATCAATTCATTTATTAATGAAAAATAAATAAAAAAACCTTAATAACTACAGAAATGTCACGATATAAATAGTTGGTAGTCTACTTAATTAAGTTAATTATTGTATTGTAGAGGAAAATACCGCCGTGTGGATCCTGTTTGGTGAATTTGAATATGTAATAAAGTTTATCACGAGGTCCATTCATTCATAATGACCACACTTGGCGCCGCGTATTACGTAGTGAGTGGGGTGCAAGTGACGGAGATTTAGAACAATTCAAAACAATTTATTTTGTAAATACATAATCATATTATTATGTATTAGGTGTAAACTGTAGTCAGACAAAATATGTTGTTATTATAATATATCTCACAGAATCAATCAATGTACTCAGTCTAAGTGTGCATACACACGAGCCGCACGCTTCAATGGCAAATGCACTACAGCCGTCGACACTCGGCGATGACCGCCGCTAGACGCGCCCGGGCTGCTGTTGACGCGTGCCGCTCGTGTATATCGCTTGTACACTAATGAGGTCTCAGACGACACGACAAAATGTTGGTCTAATCCAATACAGCCGTACCAAATAGTCCGAAATCCTGGTCTAAAATGTTAGAATATTGGTATTTCCCAGTTATTTGATTGTGGAGCGATGGCAGACAATCTATGTCCTATATTGATAGGCCAGCTGCATCAGGATAAAGAGGTAACCGAGCTCGACTTATGTAGTTGGAGAAAGGCTAGACAGATGGTTTTATTGAATGTCTACCGTCTACACATTCGACCTACTTTATGATTATGAATTAACGCGTGACTAGTTGACGTGTATAAAGACAGATTTCAGGAATTTGTCTAGACTACAATTTGATTGTGACGATGGAGATTTTCATAAATTGTTTCTGGTGTACGTACGACCTACGCAAGTCGTAAAAAAACAGATGAGATTTACTACTGTGCTTGCAGACTTGCTATAGCCAGTATTTTTTTATTGTAGCTGACTTGGAAACATGTGTATATACAATTTATTTGTCCTCTTCATTTCTGCTATTATCGTCCTGAATATTTCCACAGGATATTTTATTTCCACTTTAATTTTCTGCAGAAGGGAACATCTACGTTCTAGAGAGTTTATACTTTTAAACTTGATAGGTCTACTTACGGTTTTGTTCTGGATTTCCTAATTAGTTACGTATTCACATGGAGCTTTTACTTATAAGCTTCTTCTTCTTAGCGTTTCGATGGCAATATACACAGAGTCATCAGCTCTTGTAGCGTGCAGACAGCAAGATTATGAGACTAATGGTCTCATCGCAATAATTCACTTTAAAACTTTATTAAAATAAAACAAGGGCTGCTTTCCGCTAGCAATAAGACAAAACCTCAACCTAAGAAAAATAACTAAAAGACTAATGAATCTAGACGACCGGTCGTAATCAGATTTGAGATAACATCGGGTCTTCTCAATGATAAGCCTTTCTAAATATATGCACATACAAACATTTCACTTTGCATTCGTTTGAATATCATTTGTTAATATATTAAACTATCAAAATGTAGAACATAAGAAATAATCAGCTTGACATTGTTCTACATGATCATAAACTTGTATAGTAGGGACGTCTTCGTTGTCTTTTACATAATAATCTAATTTGAACTAACATTTTATTGGAAATTGAATTTTATTTTAGCATTCGCCAAATAAATATGTTTTCTAATACAAATTAGTAGCAAACTCAAACCATATATTTAAATAAAACCAATTTGAATTTGAATTGTCAAGGAGTCTGGCCCAATCCAAAGCGTAGTAGCGAAGAACGGACAAGAAACTCCGCAGACCCTCTTTTATATAAATAACAAATGTTACAAAATCAAGGTTACATCAAAATAGCTTAAGCTTTGTGCAAACCCTTATAATTATCTAAAAGTGGTTTTAGCAGAAAATTCCAATAACCCATCTATTTCGTTCGGTTCAGTCGGAAACAAATTATCTTCTACTAAACAGTGTGCTCAATATTGCTTAAGCAACAAAGTTTTTAACATTATTACATTTCAAAGACCTTTATTACTACCAAACATAAGTTTTAGTAGAATATATTAATTCAAATGATCTATAACGTGACCTTTCCTCATATATTGTTCCATTATTACTTACTCCAGTTTCATTCTTATGTATATTGGAGTAATTTCGTTGTAACGCCTACACAAAAATGATTTTTAAATGTATACATAATTATGTAAAATAAGTTTTACCTTTATTCGCTTTCAATTGATTATTCTTGAACTCAAAGCTATAATTCGGATGCTCTAACCGTTTTCTTTGGATAAAAGATTCTGCTGTGGGAATCTTCCTACAGCAGTCTCGTATACAAAAAAAAAACAATCAAAATAATAGAAATCTCATCTATTTTTGTATTATAATCTTATTGCAAAAATAGATTAGATTTTTATTATTTTTATTTTAATAATATTTATTATATTGTAATATTATTTTGTTAGATTTGAAAGTTCTTTTTTATTGTTTGTATGTTTCTTCTTTTTTCCTCCTACAGGAAAAATGTATGTACAAGTTTCTTAACATTCTACTCGTATGTTCATAAATATTGGTAGCTGGTTCAATTGACGGTGTTAAGCACCATGATCTTTTCACCAAAACTACATTATAAGTATACTCTTCGTAATGATACTTTGTCAGCATCTTCATTTTTATTAGCTTCTGAGACATCGTCTCTTTCTTGTAGGTATAGCCATTTTATACCCAAGTAAATGGTTTTGTTTATCGCCAGTGCTTGTTTGACTTCTTTCACTATCAGCTACCTTTTATTTTATTTCTTCAACGCCAATTTAGATTTTATGCTTAACTGTTTTATTGATTTTGTGGTGCGGTAAATATAACATCGTCAAACGGAAGACTAAAATATTTGATGGCTATAGGACCACGGGGGTCACCATTAAATGCTTCCCCACTGATAATATTATCGGCAGGCCAACTGTTTACTTCCCACGGATTTGCTTAGCCATTTTATTTTTTTATCATAACATTACTCTTTACAGTAACAGTGTTGTTTTTGGATTTGTGTATTTTGTAACGGGTTATCTAACAATTTACAAATAGTTTAGCTTAAATTTCTTCTATGTGCAGAATAAATTCATGCGGTATTAGATGTTAGGTTAAGATGGCATCTGGCTCTAGAGGAACTTTAAAATAATTACTTTCAGTATCTCATTAATAACATAAGTGGAGATGCTGATTAGTAAGATGCAAACAATTACCAGATACTCCAGCAAAACTTTAATTGCAAAACATTAAACAATGTTCATTGCGCAGGCGCGGCGGATACACAAGATAGTATAAATAATGAACTTGTTTATATTTATTGCATCGTTAATAACGAACTTGATGAATTTAATTAGATGCTAAATGTTACCACTGGTTACATAAATATTGTGAGCTTTGAGCCAAATGAGTAATAAAATTGTCTAACACACCTTATTGCGATCCTGCTAACTTATAGACTACTCCCTGAATGCAGGAAACGTCATAATATTAGCCCGTTAATGTCCGCTTCTGAATGGATCTTCTCTATTTATCGCCAGTCAATCCACGCAAAACCTTTTCATAATAACTACGTTGGCTAATGCAAAACCGAAGTTCAGAGGTAGTTTTCGACCACACAGCGTATATTGAGTTCACAAATCAAAGAAAAATAAAAAGTAGACATCAATTTGGATGGTAAAGTCCCAAAAGAGAATAATAATACATCAGCATACGTCAAGATCAATCCCTAAATATACATAAAGACTCGAAGCAAGCACTGAAATAATGGCGGACCATCCAAAGTTGAAACAAAAGCAATAAGACAATGCTGATCGATAGCCCGGACGTGCGGAGATGTATTTACCTTCGCAAAACGAACAATCGCTAAACAAGAGCGCAGTTAAAAGTTTAACAAACACCGATCTTGGTGGCTCATAAATTTCGCGAGAATAATCGATACCGATTGAGATATCAGGATTTTTAGCCTCCAGAGCAATCAAAAGGATGCCTTCTTTAATTCCATTAAAATTAGATTCATTATCCTTTGGACTTGCTTATGTAAATTCATCATTTTGGGATCCAATTTAATAATCTTTGTGATCAGTTTCAAATTCTGAGTCCTTATTTTAAGGTTTCTTTTTGTAGTTGGCCGGTACAGTCTAATTTTCTTTTGCTGTATAAGTGTATACGCAAGGCGGTCTCACACGTCGTGGTCGCGAAGGATTTCGGTAATCATAAATTGAGGAGTACTAATAGTCAGTTTGTGGATAGCCTAAGGGTCTGAAGTGAATGAACTCAGGCTGATGTTACAAAACGTTCTGCACTCTGCTGAATGGTTAAAAATTCAACATTCGCTTTCTTTTGAAGTAAGTTGAATGGCGAGTTATTATCGACGATTATTCTTTACTCCAATTTGTTCTGACTTTTGAAGTTTAAATAATAAGGAAGTATTTACTGAAGATGGTTATGAAGTTATGAGTACTACGGACGCTGTAATTGCGCCCAAAATTCTTTAAGACTAATTGGTGCTAAATTGTTTGAAATAAGTTGAGAGGATTGTTGAGAAGTTTGGGAATAAGTCAAAAGAATCAGACGATTTAATTTATTTGCGTAAAAAAAAACCCATGCCAAGAAATCAACGCAATACAGACAGTGACACTTAAAATTAACCTAATTATTGTTATTAATTTACGACCACACTTCATAAATTATTCAAAACTACTCGACAAGAGTGTTATAATAACATTATTGTTTATAGTTTTAATCTTAATAAACAGACATTATTGAGCATAATAACAGCAATCATATCCTTTAGCAGTCAGTTAGGATTATTGAGAAGCGTATTACAAATGTTAGGCACTTCATGTATGCGACCATAAATACCCAAGACCGTGTACAGAATCAATTGACCTCATTAAACTTTATTACAAAACTAACACGCCATTAAAAATCTATGTAATTAATTATTTAAGTATGTCGGTTCATTGACATTTTATATCAAAGTTCCAATTTGTACAAACGCCCGACTTAACCGAATTTATCTATATCATTAAACTGTCGTAAAACTTGATACTAGCAAAGACAGCCATTTCGACTATGATAAAAAAAAATCTGTTTTACTAGCTTTTTTAGCCGATGATGCTTGTGTTATATTAGCTACGGGTCGGATTCACTCTTCTGCCCCATTTTCAACTGTTGGAAATTGACTGCTTTTGTTTTTTTCGCACTATATCCTCTTCTTAGTCTATGTAGATTAGGATGTAATTAAAACCTGGTGTTTTGTGAATTATAATTATGTTTAATGATTAAGTAACAAAAAGCTTAATGAGTCGTTAAAATGTGAGAACACTATTCGAAGGGCGTTATAATTACTATTTCCTGTGTTTTTAGACATTCTTAGATCGTGTTTCTTGTAAACATCCCCTTGAAGCCCAATTTAAACAAAATTAAACAATTTCGTGTTAGTGAGTTTGCGCCAAAGTCGGGGGCGTCTTCTAAAACTTCTAACACCTTGAGTAAATCAAGTTGGAGGTTGTGATGTTAAATTTAAGAAGGTAAAAAGTAATAGGTATAGTAGATTTGGAATAATAATAATAATAAGCCTCTTATCCTGAACTACTTTCTTCTTTCTTTGTATTGTGGTTGTCTCTTTAGTTATAAAATATCCCTGAGTTCAGTGTGCCTCTTGGCAAAGGCCTCCTCTAACAGTTTCCATTGCACTCTGTCTCTAGCAACCCTTCTCCATTTTGGGCCTGCCGTCAGTTTTAGTTCGTCTTCCCACCTCTTGCTTTGTCTTCCTCTGTTCCTTCTCCCATCTCTAGGGTACCAGTCTGTTATAATATTGCACCACTTCTCTTTTGTGCCGCGCAGCATGTGCCCAGTCCATCTCCACTTCAAACTATCTATTCTAGTAAGTACGTCTGTGACTTTTGTCTTACTTCTTATGACGGTGATTCGTATTTTATGTTGTTTCTTAATACCTATCATACTTCGTTCCATAGCTCTTTGGCAGTGTTCCAGCATGTTTCTGTGCTGTTTCGTAAGAGCCCAGGTTTCGCACCCATATGTAATACATGGGAGAACGCAGGTATTGAAGACCTTCCTTTTGATACCAATGTTAAGCTCTGTGGCTTTCATGATCTCTTTCAGTGACCAATATCTTTTCCATCCGTTAGCTATTCGTCTTTTGATTTCTTTTGTAGTTGTGTCTGTATGTGAGATGATTTGTCCTAAATAAATATATTCCTCTACATATTCAACAGGTTGGTTGTTGATTTTTATTTCATATTTGTTTGAATTCGTTACTAGCTTCGTTTTGTTTATATTCATAGTTAAGCCCACTTTCTCGCTCTCTTTATTTAGATCTTGTATCATTTTTTCTAGGATCCCTGGTTGTTCTTCGAACAAAACAATATCGTCAGCGAATCTAAGATGGTTTAACTTTTGACCATCTATATTTAATCCATGTTGGTCCCAGATTAGCTTTCGAAATATGTTTTCCAGCACCGCCGAGAACAGCTTTGGGGACATCGGGTCTCCCTGTCTGACGCCTCTTTTTACTTGGAATGTTTCGCCCAAGGTTTCCAGTTGTACTCTTGCCTTACTGTTGGAGTAAATGTTTCTAATGGTGTTTATGTACACTGTCGGGATTCCCTGGTTTCGTAAGCTTTCCCATATGGCTGTGTGGCTAATGCTGTCAAATGCCTTAGTATAATCGATAAAAGCCATATATAGCGGTTTATTGTACTCGTTGTATTTTTCCATAATTTGCTTGACTGTGTGAATGTGATCTATTGTGGAGAAGTTTTTCCTAAAGCCAGCTTGTTCCTTCGGTTGGTTTTCATCAAGTGTGTTGCTTATTCGGTCTAATATAATTTTGGAGAAGATTTTGTATATGTTAGACATCAGACTTATTGGTCTGTAGTTCCCTATGTCGTCTTTTTGTCCTTTCTTATGTATGAGAATGATGTGGGATGTCTCCCATTGTTCTGGAACCTGTCCCGTTCTCAGGATGCCGTTGAAGATTTTAGTTAAAATGGGGACCAGTTCCTCTAGGGTTCCTCTCAGTAGCTCGTTTGTGATTTTATCAGGACCTGGTGCTTTGTCTAACTTTTGGCTTAGTATGGCTTTCCTAGTTTCACTGGGTAATATGTCAGGTTCTGGGTTCACTAAGGGCAGATTATAATTTAGGGTTTCTCGACTTACATATGTAGTGGTGTCTTGGTTGGAATATAGATTGCGGTAGAATTTTGTAGCTATTTTATTAATGTTCTTTCGGCCTGTTACGTTTTTTTGGTTGTTTTTCAATTTCGGGATCCATTGGTTTGATTCTCGGAGTTCTTTTAGAGCTTTTCTAGTTCCTCCTGTCCTCGCTATATGTTTCTCCAGGGTTTGCAACCTTTTGGCCTTCCTATCCTTTTTGATGCCCTCTTTGATTTTTTTACTCAAGTCAGTTATTTTCTGGATGTTTTGTTTCCTTATTTTGCAGTCAAGTAAACTTTTTCTATCTTTTATAAGTTGTAGTGTTGAATTACTTAGGTTGTATTTATGTTGTGTCCTTTTTTGGTCACTTTGACATGTAATTTTGTTTTGTAGTTTGTTGTAGCTTGTTTTTACATCTATTGCATCGGTTTCTAATAGTTCTCTGCTGAGTATTGACAAGGAATTCTCCATTGTTTTGTTAAGTTCTGTGCTACGTGTCGGGAGTGTGTCATGTTTAGCAAACTTTCTGGATCTTTTGGGTGGTATAGTCTTGAGTAACGCCCTTACCATACGGTGGTCAGTATTAAAGTTTAATTTTGATATAACTGCTGTGTCTGTAAATAAATTTGGATGGCTGCTTAAAATATAATCTATTTCGTTCCTATGATTCCCGCCTGGAGAGATCCAGGTCCACTTGTTGTTTTTGTTTTTCTTAAAAATACTATTTAGGAGGGTCAGATTGTGTTCTAGTAAGAATTCAACCAGTCTCTGACCATTTTTGCTTCTTTTGCCGTAGCCAAAGTTACCTATCACATATTCTTCTTTACATTGTTTTATTCCCACTTGCGCATTAAAATCTCCCATCAGTATAATTATGTTTTTTGAGTAATTATTTATAATAGCTTGGGATAGGTCGTTGTAAAAAGACTCATGTTTAGGTTCATCTGCTTTGGAATATGTATTATCAAATCTTTTCTTTCATCTATTATCTCTATTGAGTGTATTAAATATGAAGTGTGTGTCGTCTCATCATTCCAGCGAGTTATAAAACCCATAAAACACAGCAGACGTAAGAATCGTAAAAGTGACTCATAAATGCAAACAAACATATTTTTGTGTGTATCTCAATTAATAATAATCACGAGTATTATTCATAAAATGCCGCCAACTACGAGCATTTTATGATTCCCTATTAGGTATTATATAGCAGTCTTTCAGATGTCGTCTTAGATTATGGCCCGAAATGCTATTTTAAAAGGCGATTAGAGTTTTAATTTACACGATATATAAAATTTTTAAATTTTTTTACGCCAATATATATTTTAGTGGTATTATGTTAAAATTCATGGCGCCGAATTGACCAGTTTTGTGTTTTAAATTATGTGTGGAGGAATGAGGAAAATCGTGACGAAAGTTTTGATTATGAATGTCGATGGCTATAAAAGTAGGAGAAGACCAAAGAAACGATGGATGGAATGTGTGAATGATGATATGGTTAGAAAGGGGGTGACTACGGATATGACGACTAATAGGGCAGTATAGAAGAAAAATACATCTTTCGCCGACCCTAAATAAATTGGGATTAAAGCAGGAGAATGATGAAGCCAGTTAGTTACTAAAATACTGCCAGAGCCATAATCTAAAACAATATGTATTACAATAGTGTAGTAGGTGCTCATCCGTAATCTAAAAGTAGGTCCTGAACCTGAAATTATTAAAGAAGACAATGTGCTTCTAGCGGTACTAGGGTAGGGATCAGAGTCAATTAAATAGACAAAGATCAGTCAGTCACTACAACAAAAAGAGCCACAATGTAAATTCTGTTACAGGACTTAAGTTGACTCACTTATTATTCTTCAAGTCAAACGGAACCTGGGAGTAGGCTGCGGATCAAGGAGTGTGCTTTACTAAACCGCATTAAAGTATTAAGTCCAGGGTTTATCTCGTATACTTAGATTAGCCTAGATCAACTGGATCATTCGGGTTATCATTGTTGTAAGAAGATGAATTTGCTGTCACTTATGCTTTATTTGAGTTTTAGATCTAACACGCTGTTGCTGCATGAATGTTTTTCTTCCGTAGTCAGTCCCTTGTTGTATGCTATAATGGTTCTAACCTCCGTCAAGCTTCAAGGCTTTTCTCTAATCTATTGCAACGATATAGTTGTTCATACTAGTCAAGTGGCGGTATTGAGCACTGCTATTTTTAAATGGATTAGCCTTCGAAAATTTTACACTGACCAAACTAAAGAGTGTTCTCTTTTGTGATTACCAATGATAATAGTTTACTCTTTTATTCATTATTTTTATTTTTTAGCTTGACATCGCCAGAAATTGCAATTATACGCTTTTTCCTATCACTCACAATCTAACTAAACTAATCCAAAATAAATCTAATAATCTGGGGGCACGGGAGTGCCCCCGCCAAGACGAGCCAAGCGAAGCGCAAGGGCACTACCTACCTTTTCTCGAAGCACTTCGTCGTATTTTTGAACCTTCATAACTTGGGTTTGGATTATACCAGATAAACAAAATTTTCGGGATATGATGTCAGTGGTTGACTTATTAAACCTATAAAGTTTCAATTGCATAGCTCTTATACTTTAGATTTTATTGATATCTAAAATACCCCGATTTCGTCACTGATTCACTTACTCACTGACTCACTTACTCACTGACTCACTGATGATCATCAATATTCTAAGGGTCTTCCTGAAGTCCTAGAAAGCTGAAATTTGGTATGTAAGCTAGTAATAGTACACAAACAACAAAAAAACTCTAAAACTTGGAACTTTTACCCTTCAACCCCTTAAAATAGGGGATGGAAGTTTGTACGAGACTTCCGCAGATTTTTATGCTAGAGTTCTGAAAATTGATATAGGGACTCCTTGTTATAAATAATAAAATACGTATTTCAGGATTTTCAGTAAATAACCCCCCAACCCGCCAAAAATTTTTTTTTATTTCATAAGCATCAATATTCTAAGGTTCTTCCTGAAGTCCTAGAAAGCTGAAATTTGGTATGTAAGCTAGTAATAGTACACAAACAATTCTAAGACTTGGAACTTTTACCCTCCAACCCCTTAAACTAGGGGATGGGAGTTTGTATGAGACTTCCGCAAATTTTGATGCTAGAGTTCTGAAAATTGATGTAGGGACTCCTTGTTATAAATAATAAAATACGTATTTCAGGATTTTCAGTAAATAACCCCCCAACCCCCCAAAAAAATATTTTTTTATATCATAAGCATCAATATTCTAAGGTTCTTCCTGAAGTCCTAGAAAGCTGTAATTTGGTATGTAAGCTAGTAATAGTACACAAACAATTCTAAGACTTGGAACTTTTACCCACCCTCCAACCCCTTAAACTAGGGGATGGAAGTTTGTACAGGGACTCCTTGTTACAAATAATAAAATCTGGGGGCACGGGAGTGCCCCCGCCAATACGTATTTCAGGATTTTCAGTAAATAACCCCCCAACCCCCCAAAAAAATATTTTTTTATTTCATAAGCATCAATATTCTAAGGTTCTTCCTGAAGTCCTAGAAAGCTGTAATTTGGTATGTAAGCTAGTAATAGTACACAAACAATTCTAAGACTTGGAACTTTTACCCTCCAACCCCTTAAACTAGGGGATGGAAGTTTGTACAGGGACTCCTTGTTACAAATAATAAAATACGTATTTCAGGATTTTCAGTAAATAACCCCCCAACCCACCCAATTATTTTTTTTTTATTTCATAAGCATCAATATTCTAAGGTTCTTCCTGAAGTCCTAGAAAGCTGAAATTTGGTATGTAAGCTAGTAATAGTACAAAAACAACAAAAAAACTCTAAAACTTGGAACTTTTACCCTCCAACCCCTTAAAATAGGGGATGGAAGTTTGTACGAGACTTCGGCAAATTTTGTTGCTAGAGTTCTGAAAATTGATATAGGGACTCCTTGTTATAAATAATAAAATACGTATTTCAGGATTTTCAGTAAATAACCCCCCAACCCCCCAAAAAAATATTTTTTTTATTTCATAAGCATCAATATTCTAAGGTTCTTCCTGAAGTCCTAGAAAGCTGTAATTTGGTATGTAAGCTAGTAATAGTACACAAACAATTCTAAGATTTGGAACTTTTACCCTCCAACCCCTTAAACTAGGGGATGGAAGTTTGTAAGAGACTTCCGCAAATTTTGATGCTAGAGTTCTGAAAATTGATATAGGGACTCCTTGTAATAAATAATAAAATACATATTTCAGGATTTTTAGTAAAGAAACCCCCAAAAAAAAAAATTATTTCATAAGCAACTTTCAAAAAGATGTGAAATCCCACCAAAAACATTTTCATGTAAAATGTTGCCAAGACGACACCACATATGGCTCAAAAAGTTATCAGATCTCATGTAGAGCCAAGCTTCTAACTCTACACGCCCTAACTTCACAAACTCTACACCTTAGTCAAAATATGTGGCTTGGCCGTTTCGCTACCATCACATGGGCGTAAGGTGAAAAATTTATTCACTGTTCATTACTTTTCTGTTATACAATAGTTTTTGTAGTAACGAAACGGCCAAGCCTCATATTTTGACTAAGGTGTAGAGTTTGTGAAGTTAGGGCGTGTAGAGTTAGAAGCTTGGCTCTACATGAGATCTGATAACTTTTTGAGCCATATGTGGTGTCGTCTTGGCAACATTTTACATGAAAATGTTTTTTGTGGGATAACTTTTACCGAAATTAACTTATCGAATTCTGAAATAAAGACATCTTCCAATTGTTATTCGAATAATAATTATGCTCAGATTATTACCATTCATAAAATCGCTATTAACTGATCTAATTGTTGCCGATATAACTAGGCATTACAAAATATTATGACAAGAACAACAACAAGATAGTCAACACATAAAATAAATATGCAAAATTTGTAACACAAACCAGAATGTTATGAGCACCACACACTTACATTTTCGTAGATAATACAAAAATACCACAAAGCTTGCAGTCGACAAAAGAACAGGAGTCAAAACTAAGAAATAACAATAAAATATGTGATTTACAGTAATACGTGACGCCTGTGTCAGTCACCTCGTTGGATTGTCGTAAAAAATCTTTATTTTTACGCTATACTATTGTATCCGCGGGAGAATCAGAGATAACAGAGTCAGATATAAATGAACTGCTAGCAAACGATATAGGTACCAGGGAATATAAGAAGGATAAGGTGAGGAGGATTTGATAAATGATTTTATTGCAGTGAGTTGCTCCCAAGGAGCAACTATTTGATCTCTAGATGAGGCTACAAAATTAAATGTTAGGAATGGCACATCTTGGGATATACGCTAATTTGCTTTTCTCGTATTGTGTTTTTAAGGAAAAATCTAACTTTGACGGTGCTTCGAAAGCATCTAATCGATGAAGTCCAACACTTTAGTACCTACTGCATGAATCGACATAACAGACTGAAAGAAGTCAATTTGTTGCTACAAGTCGTCGGAGCTATTCCCAATCCTTCCGTACTTAGGAAGCAGGAATAAACAGTTGACTATTCTTGTTGACATAAAGATCTAGGTAGGTACTCGTAAAGGCTAGATGTCGAACAAATACCAGGACTATTTCATGTCCAAGGCGCAGGCGCCACATAGCCGCAGATACTCCATTTTCATATGATTATCTCGTTTGTGATTTTATGTGGCAAGGCTTAGACGATCTCAGTTTACGGCTGTGGCATTGCGGAAGCGGTTATCTGATGGCTATCACTGGTTTGTTCAGTTCTCAGGTGGTACAAAGTTGGAGTTCATTTAATTGGGCAGTTGTGTACTGATAAAATAAGAAATTTGTGGTTTTAATTACTTGTTTATGTGGTGTTTTAATGTTGAAAGTCTCGAGACAAGAGGATAGAATAAAGTAGCCATTCATGCTCTAGTTATGATATACTTTTCACAATTCAAGAGCCTGTATGATTTGACATACTGAAAGTATTCGTCGGTAGTTAACAAAACATTAGGTTAACCAAACATTACTTACAAAATTAATTCGTAAATCCCACATAAGTATGTATCGTTCATTCAAGGATCAAGATATATTTTTCAATCAAAAATATTCTTATTCGCACGCACATCAAAATAACATAAGATCCACTTCGTACAACTTTTACGATTGATTTCCGAATGATTTACACGTTGAAAGCATTTCCTTAGATCGTCCGGTTTTTTGATAGATTGGATACTATAAAAGGTCGTATTGGGACAACTTTACGGCTGTGTGGTGACGTTCCTGACGTGAAGTGTGAGAAAAAGCGAGATTTACCATTGACCAGCGCTTTACGATATTTTGATAGGCGAATTCTTGGCATAATTGAAATGTTCCGTTTGCTTTGTTTTGCTGGAGGAATTTTGCAGTTATGTATGGGAAAATGTTGTATTTTAATGTCCAGGAACAACGGCTAAGAAGTGTAATGGAAGGTAGGCGTTGAATATGCTTGCACTGGACTTGAATGGACCCCAAAAGAATTGTGTTCCAAAAATCGACATGTCATATCAAATTGCTAATTTTTTACGAAAATCATACCCATGAAAATCTTTTGGGGCAAAAGAGGTCCTAAACTATCATTTAGTTTTTTTTTAAAGAAGCTTTAAATCTATTGTTTGATAACTACATATAAACTTCCTGCTGACTAGATTGGTGTAGAATTTGGATCATCAAACTTTCCTCTCAACGGCGGCGGCGGTCAAACTACATTCAAATACCGAAGCGTGACGTGGGCTTTGTTTAAAGCAGCAGTAACATTCAACAGCCTGTTGCCACCCAACCTTTTGTCCAATATTTTATCAGAAGTAGGTAGGTAGATCATACATTTACATACCAAATGTCCGTCTAGCCCAACCGTGCGCGTTTACGATGCGGATTATACGAAACATTGACCACAATTTGTAAGATTTGTCAAATAAAGACATAAACCCAATAAATATTTATTGATAACTAAGTAATCTGTCGCCCAATCAGCTTCGGTCGTTCGACGGCCAACGAAATTTTAGTGGCCCGGGGCCGTTAAAATGTCACAGTTGCATATGGTCATTGGTTTATGATTTCAGTGACATTTTTGTTTCCAAAACCTCTTAAGAATTTTATGAGAATATCGATAAGCTTAATAATACGAATGTGCGTCAAAGAAGAATAATAATATATTTTAGACGCATCGCAAAAGACGATTATAGGATGTCGAACAAAGATTTTATTGTATTTTAATTAGAGATTTATATGTTAATCTGTCGATATGGTTGCCAAATTGATTCCTACGATGTGAATGAATATAGGAAATTTTAATTTTACGATCATATTTTTTTATTTGTATCGCCCCAGAGCCCCAATGATCCAGCCAAATGGAAACTAGTTTATAGAAACCCATCCATTGCTCATTTCTTAAGCAAAGAAATTATTTGTTGTTCTTATAGTCTAGCAATGGACACGTTCCATTGATATTGATCAGCCATATAGTGAAACCATTTCCTAATAGATTTTTTTTTCTTTTAAATGTTTTATTATTTATTGACATATCGTACGATCCGTAACGGATTTTATTGTTATTGATAGTCATTATTAATTAAATGCATCGCTCACGCTTTCATCCATATTTGGACAGACTCAAATTAATTTGTATGTCACGGTGTGTGGTAGTTTTTGGCTAGACTTGAAGCTAGATTCAACATTTAGATATAGAACGCCCACATTTTGCTAGTTTTGTTTAAGTCCTGTGTAATAGAGGGCGAGCCTGTTGCCTTTTAGATTATTGAAGTGAAAACTTATTTAGGCGCGTTGGGCATTTTTTGAGATGGGAAAAAACCATTGAACTCGCGACACTGCTACCGACACGGCGACACCGCGCTACATGCGGATGTGTTCGGCTGTCCTCGGGATGTACCATAATCAGCCTATAATGTTCCTACTGCTGGGACACTGGCCTCCTCTCAGTGAGAGGGATGTACTCGGTTTTAAATCCGATATCTCAGTGAGTGATGGCAAAGTATTCTCTTTGTGTTTTGTTTTCACTTCTGTCGCCGCTCCCGGAGTGCCACTGTTTTTTTTTCTTTGTTCACACAGACAAACATAACATCACGCCTGTAATCCTTGGCAGAGGTGTAGGTACCTATAGAACACACACATTATAGGTTCACCCCTATTACATGGGACTTAACAAAACTGGCTAAATATGGGTGTGGGTTTTTCTTTTAAAGACATATTATAAGTTCCTACAAATAATTCTAATTCAGAGGTAACCTTTCTCAGTAAAAATAAACAATATTCCAAGTTCACCAGACGTCTCATTACCAGTCAACCACCATAGTAAAGTTTATGCGCTTGCGATCCAGTAGTGAACGGATAGTACGCACTTACTCCCTGATTCATAGCTCGCGTAAAAATCACATGTATTGCGGCTACGTTAACATCGCTGTTCACCAACACGGAACCAAGAAAACATGTTTCTTTGTTGACTACAAAATTATGACATTTTCAGAATAATATTTTTTTAACAGCAGATTCTACGAACACAAATATTTGAGGCCAAACAATCTTTGGAACATCTTTTGACAAGTACTGCATAATCAGCCTATAAAGTTCCTACTGCCGGGACACAGGCCTCCTCTCTGTGAGAGGGAGTGGGCCATAATCCACCACGTGGGCCCAATGCGGGTTAGCGGTTTTCACATGCCTTCGAATTCTTGGTTCTAGGACATGCCGGTTTCCTCACGATGTTTTCCTTCACCGTTTTGAAAGCAGTGGTGATGAAATAATTTGCACAAAGTAAAGTGCCTGCTTGGACTCGAACTCACGCCCTACCACTTGTTATTCGCGGTCGTTACCACTGCTGGGCTACCAATGTTACACTGCCACTGCTCTAGAGGGCGGAAATGGATCAATTGAAGGAAAAAACGTGTAGAGATATTTATAATCAGCGGAAAAAAAATGGATAGAGTAGGATGGAAATTGCTACGCCGACTAGTGACAGAATATAAACCAGACCGGACTCATTATCTAAGATGGCAAAGACAATGCAGCAAGCATCTGCTCGGAAACTTTTGTAGATCCGGGTATCTTTTACCTGTGACTTTGGTAAACAGGCAGCAAGTGGCAATGGCCAAATAGAAATATTAAATTCAGTTCAATCTTTCAAACTCGGTTTACAATCACCTAAATTGCCATAAACGCCCAGACATAATAGAACAAATACGGTACATCAGAACTGTAGGGTGTAACATGTTTAGTGGGCTAGCTCCCTAAAGATTAGCATTAACACACAGTTCATATCCCCGACCGGTTCGAAGCAAGCGTAGTATTTTACGTTGTATGTCTCTGATCTTAGAAACAACTTTACACTCCTTCTGAATATTTGATGGCACATTAGTTTTGAAGAAATACTTACTTATTTGTACTTGCTTAGACTAAACTAGTGAAAATCCTAAGGTTTTATTAGCACCTTGTCACCTTGTGTGCGTGACACACCAGGAAGATGATAATTATTATGGTAATACTTCAAAAAAGTCTGATAATAATTTGTTGCTGGCCATAATCACCGAGCAGTGGTGAAGTGGTATCAGCCGCGACTTACAAGTCGTAGATCCTGAGGTCGGATCCTTTTCTTTGTGTAACAAATTTCATCACCACTGCGGTCAAAACGGTGAAGAAAAACATCGTGAGGAAACACGGCATGTCCTAGAACCAAGAATTTGAAGGCATGTGACAACCGCCAACCCGCACTGGGCCCACGTGGTGGAATTATGGCCCACTCCCTCTCACAGAGAGGAGGCCTGTGTCCCGGCAGTAGGAACTTTATAGGCTGATTATGCAGTACTTGTTCCAAAGATGTTCCAAAGATTGTTTGGCCTCAAATATTTGTCCTCAAATATTTGGCCTCAAATATGTGTCCTAGAACCGAAAAACTCGAAGACATGTGACATCCACCAACCTGCACTGGGCCCGCATGGCGGATTATGGCCCACTTCCTTTCACAGAGAGGAGGCCTGTGTCCCAGCAGAGGGAACATTATAGGCTGATAATGCATAATCACCGGTGCTTTACACTACTAATATGGATGGGGCTAAATACGATCAAACTTGGCCTATATAAAGCTGAACTTTTTGAAACGGTGGCGCTTTCATTTCCGTCGCTCACATCTGTGTGACAGACTAACACATTGGCACATTGAGAATTAATAAGATACTCCACCGGGGAGTTTATATAGCAATATAAATACCCTTATTAATTCAGGTCATACATCGGTGTTAAATTATAACTCTCCCTTGCCATATCCTTTGCTTCTATGATCCAGGTAGAGAGTGCTATCATACTAGGACGTCACACTGCCAATGACCTAGCCATTGTCTAGATCTTAATGTGTAGTGTGCGGTAGTTCGTTCGTATGTGGGATTATACTGTTCAGCTTTATGTTCTCTTATATCTGGATCGATTTTATTAGACTTTATGGCTGAATCATAGTAACATTAAAATAAATAAATTTTCAGTATTGGAAGATTCACTTCATTCATTGATGACCTGTTTCTCTCATTTCTTGTTTTCATAGAGTTAGTCAGATTTCTGATTGAAACCATGTTAGGCCAGCTTAAAGCTATATTTCTGTAATTTTTACTTTTTATTAAAGACCTGCGCCTGCTTCGCATGGTTTTTACGACTTGACAAAACATCGAGATTTCTTTATTGTAATTTAACTTGATCAATAGTTTATTATACACATAAACCTTCCGGAACAAATTCTCTAAATGATGTTGAAAACTTCATCAAAATCCGTTGCGTAGAACAACGCGGTCACACAGATAGACACTATAAGCGACTTATATATTATATAGATTATGGGGGATTACTGATCGTCTGGCTGATTTGGCAGCTATGGCTCGCTTCACACAACGGAAAACTTCTTTTGGCTAAATGATGACAAATGCCATTATTATACTGACTGATTGCCAACTCGCAGACTATTTATGGTCACGAAATAACACCAACAAATTATACTTTCCCTCCGGCGTTTGTGCGATATGATAAACAGCTGTTACAATCTGGTTCTCGATTAACTTAAAGTTGTCAATTGTTACAAATATTGAAAGTTGAAAGTCAGCGAGTGACAATAATAATATAGATAGGACTTTATAGGAATAACTGTAAAAGGAATCAGACGGAAGTCCTATTTTAAATGTTTCATGGATTTTATTAACTTGTGCCGTTTGTAAACATTGTGGGTACAATGTAGAGGAATGGAGAAGATTTACTTCAACAAGTTTCGTTGTCTAAGTGATAGGAAATACTTCTAATGATTATTGACTATGCAGTGTTTGTAGCATGCTAATTTTATCATGATTGATCTGGTTTTAGGTAGAAGCAAAAGTGGGTATTTCTCTCTTGGAAAATGTGGCCATTTTAATATGCAAATATTTTTAGGTAGTACAATAGATTTATAGAAATGAAAACTTCACTACACAAGGAAGACGATAAGATAATAAAAGACAATGCCGAAATAAATTTTCTCTCTAACGTTCCCAAATCCCAATAATATAAAATAAAAAACCCATTAAAGCACTTGCCACAGCAGTGTAAGCTCACAAACAATCCCCTAAACATTACTACAAGGAACACTATAGCCAAAGTCACCGAACATAATTCGCAAGCCATTAACGATAATATTGAAAGGAAAATTTTCCATCGAATTTATGATCAAGTACCTCATGAGTCATTCACAACCAGTCTAGCCAGAGATAAAGGGAATGTCCTGTTCCTTATGGTGACTGTAAAACTTATGGGAGGCATTTTGAGTGTCCCTGTGTCTGACATAACTTTACACTAGTGACAGCTTTAGGCAGTCGCCTTTGCATGAATAAGGATTGAGGATATAGAATATTGTATGAACGTCTATGTTTACGATATGGATTTTATAGTATTTTTAGTAAACAAAAATATTTAAGTACTTGACAATAAGATGAGAAAGAGTCATGAACTTGTAAGTCATAAAGTCGTAAGTGATGGAGTCATTACTTGTGTAGAGTTGATTTGTGTAGATACTGGAAAATAAGATAGAATAAGATATAATCTTGGCAGATTATTGCTTATTGTGCATCTAAATGATTTTATTTTGTATTATGGTTGAATCACTATCCTGCAATCAACATTAATTCTTAGATAGTAAGTAATTCATAGTGTATTTCTAATTGAAGAGCTAATTAAACGTAAACGCACATCACATAAAAAATAGGTATAGTATACGCCGCAGCCTACAATTTAAACATATTTAGGCCTCTATCAAAATTATTAGTTTAAACTTTTAAATTTATTATACCGTTCTCATTTAACAGCACGATATTAGAGATCGCACCATGATACTACCAAAATTTAAATAAATGCTGCTTTACATCCTCATTAAAATGACATTAAAAATACGTAAAAAAACCATCAAAAGTCTACCTCATTAGTATAGAAACAGATAATTTTCACCATTACAATACAATTTTTAAAAGGATAACGATCTAACAATAAACATGACTGAAATGCAAATCCCGAACGGATTTACTATTATACCCTGAGGCGGTGCGATCTTATCGTACAGAAACAACTTAAATCTTGGTTTAACAACTTAATAATTATCACTGTAAGCCTGTAGACCACACACAGTCTTAACAGATGTCCTCCCTCGCATTTTGATATATTGCTTTGTAATAAGGAACCGGTCTAACTGGACGTTTCGACTAAATGAAGTAGTAAAACATATTTTTTGCGTCGATACTGTTAGTTTTAGCGGTGATGAAGTGGCGTTAATCTTATTGGTATATTAAAAAGTTATTTTGTCTTAATTAGTAGCTGAACAGTTAAACTTCATAAGACCAGATAACACACTATTGTAAACGCTAAAAAGTTAAACTGAATCATCTTCATAAAATAACATTAGTGAGATTATAGATACAGGAATTACACCATATAATAAAAATAATGCTTGTTCTACATATAAAATATTTTAAAATAGGTTACAATCGATATTTCCTACACTATACGAGCATTGCCTATCCGAATGTAGCGTCGTAAATCAGGTGGAATATAAGGAGCAAGCGTGGGCTAAGACAGTTCCTTGCGGCACTCCAAACCAGTAGCGGGACTCCTTTATAGGAAACAACTTCTGAATTCTTACTAAAAGCCATCTCGAAGCGAGGGATGTAATTATCAAGAGTACAATATTCATCTGGCTTTAAATGAGGCTGTCTTGTATGGAAGTTATCTTTATGAAGTCGATTCATTTGGTGCTTGATGCTGTAAGCGGCCTGGGATAAGTGGAATGTATTTTGTAATCATCATTTTATTGCAATTAATATTTAAGTTGAATGATAAATGTTATTATTTCTGCGATTACGGTGTGAATAAGGAGGATATGTCCACTTATTTGCACAAAGATTCAAGTGATGTTTAGCAAAATATTGACCGACTACCTCATTTTACATTAGGTGTGGGTTTACCTAAAGCGAAATCCGGTAGCTATTAAACAAATTAACATTAAGTAGTGGCAAAGCCTAAGGCAACAGTGTCTTAACATTTGCGGCTAACATTAGTCCAAAAGCTTGATTAAACTAAAAGAGAGTACGTTTTAAGAAGTAACTTACAGCGTATTAGCGATTAGTAATATGGGATGACAATGGAAATAAAATACATTTTAATCTACATACTTAATTTATTAATTGACTGACAGACAACGCACAGCCTAAACAGCATGAAACGCACAAGAGTTCCTTTCGTACGTACGAAGTACGAAGTTTCGTACGAAGGCGAGCACTACGATAGGATTTTTAAAATTCTTTCCCTAAAAGGGTTAAATACGGAATGAAAGGTACGGAAGTTCGACATTTTTCACACACCTTGTTATAATATGCCGAGCCTTTGATATGCATCTTCGGAACAACTAGTGCAAGGCCTAAAATTTATTATTACACATTTTGGTGGTGTACTTCTTGCTTATGAAAGTAATTCTTGCTGTGGAAGAAATTGATGTGGAAATGCTAGAAAAATAAACAGATTCTACTACAGCTTTTAAAGTAAAACCAAGAATTGGAGCACAGTTCGTTGAGAGATCAATTTCAATTAAGTTCTTAACAAGCTACTTAACAGAAAATAAAGTTTTTTATAGTTAAAGGACAGCTGTAAAAAACTCAAAATTTAACAACAGTAAAATTCCAAATTAAATAACTGAAACGTTGGAGCATAAAAATAAAAATGAAGACAATAGATGAAAAGTATATTTAGGAGCTGGTGGTGTGATACAAGTGACTATTAAGTGTTTTACGATTGTACATAACGTTTAGTGGACGGCACAGCGGCGTGGGACGTCGTTTATTATCACGGCGTTGAAGCCATTTGATTTATGCTGTCACTATTTTTGAATACATCTCTTAAAATTTATGAGCGTGTTCAAATAGTGCTTACGTTTCAGTGGCTTTATATGTGTTTTTGATTTGTTAAAGCGGTTAATTTGCTGTAAGTTTTCTTTGTAGGCGCTACTTTAGTTTTTATGTGTTTTAAATTAAGCATATGGGGTCCAATTAGGTTTTATGACTTTATAGATCAAATTAAATCTTAAGGTACCACTTTCCTGTATCAGCTTAATTGGATTTCATGTTTTCATAATGTACTCAAATTAGAATAATCATAAAGTAAATTTCATAAATTAACATGGTCAAGAAAAGTAAAATTACTTTTTGCGACTGACTTTTTTTGTTTGATAGCTGACATGTAACAATGATTGTGGAGCAATTTGTATGAAAAAAGTTTACATTAGCTATTTGGCCGCACAACGTGTGGTCTCGATACACGAATCAAAATTGCGACCCTAACTCTGAAAGCGGACACTTTACTAACAACAAAAGGCAACTACTAATTGATTTTATGTATTTTAAATTAAGTCGGCGACACTTTGGGCATTATTCTAAGTAGACCACAGGCAGTTATCGTTAATTTCAGTGTACATTACAATTGCAAACTTGATGGTGAAATTGTTGGAAAGCTGAATTGTTCGCCCACTTCAAATATCACAATAAGACTATTTACATAATATGATCTTGGATTGCAAGAGAATGATTGTTGTTACTTATCATTTTCTTTGTATTGAAGACGACGATTGATTGAGGCATTATAATCAAAAATATGACAGAGGAAAGCAAGAAGTCACTGAAGTATGGACTTTAACAGAGACTGAAAGTTCACTGTTAGAAACAAACACTCTAATAAAGCATGTTGAATAACGTTTTACTAGTTCAAATATACAAGCATGTAGCCGATTCTTAATCAACCTTGAGTAAAATATCGTCATAACATATCTACGTGGTCCTTTCCAAACAGAATATTCTTAGTATTCCGTCTGGAACCAAAACCGGATTGGCTATTTTGAACACTATTAAATTATGGTTGAAATTGACATTCTCTGCCTATTCGCAAATGTAAGATCCATGTTAATTAATTAAAATGGCAGCTTTCATCACTCACATGTATCATAATTTAAACTATTTGGAAATTGTCCAATAAGGAACGGATCAATTCCAATACGACACTATTTGAGGTCGGAACTTGGCCCAAGTTATGACTTTACGGCGAGACAGAATTTAAAAACTACACCACATGCCTTTTTTATAGTATAAAATAATGGCGTTATGAATTTTCCCAATAAAGTGCTTGAAATAGTTTAATTTGGATAACAATTATGTAAAAGTTAAAAGCATTTTTATGAATTTGATATTTTTCGGCCACTATCTTCAATACTACAATTCTAAAAGTACCTATTTCTAAAGATGTTTCATCAGATACGTGTACTAACAAATAATGATTATAATATTCAAAAGAAATGTCATGCTACTGTATACTGGAATCAAAAGTTTCAAAATCACTTCTTTCTTCAACCACAGCCCAGTGGCTGTGGTTGTTCATACAAATCATTGATTACCTTAAACAAAGCGTGATTTGTTTCGCTTTTATATGTAGTGTCTTCATCATCAACCACAGACACATGATTGATTAGCTTAATTACATCGTTATGCGCTTCATTAAACGTTTGTACAGCGTCTTTTATTACATTTTGATTATTGACACTCCCACATGACAAAGTTGTATATTTCAATTCGTTTCTTTTGATTAGAATTTTATTTTTAAATTAATGGATTCCTATTTTGGCAAGCATTGTGGGTTTATTGGCAAATTAAATTGCTATTCTATACAAACATTGTATATTTATTAAGTGTCTAGATTCTAATGGCCACATTAGCAAATCATTAACTTTGTTGTCGTGTGGTTTGCAGTTAGGAATATGTCACTCTATTGCAATTTGGACATTATAAGCAATTACTATTTGCTTAAAACAAATTATGAGATATCGTCGATAATGCATTTAGAGAAAAGAACAATGCTCATTAAGAATGAATACAAACTACATATAACAGCAGACATAAACCATCCCATGAGAAACAAATGACGAGACACTCCCATAACCGTAGCCACACATGCAGATCGGAAGTGCACACGAAATTTCGTCAATGTTAATATATCAAACCGTAGTTACACCCAGCCGCTGTAGACAAA
This sequence comes from Oligia latruncula, assembly GCA_948474745.1. Classification (NCBI taxonomy): domain Eukaryota; kingdom Metazoa; phylum Arthropoda; class Insecta; order Lepidoptera; family Noctuidae; genus Oligia; species Oligia latruncula. The sequence goes on from OX419699.1 coordinate 1,634,507, forward strand.
TGTGTAGGACAATAGACGCTTCATCGTTTTGTGTCTAGTTTATTTCAGGAGTGTCCAACGAGCCGTGTGCGGTACGGCCGATTTAAGCAATTTGTTTCACGTGGCGACGTTTATAGTGTCCGACTGTCATTGTCGTCGAGAGAATTATGGATAAATATGTCCAAAGTTTACAGGTCGGTGTATATTGAGCCTTATTTTAAAATAGTTAATGTGGGTTTAAAGGAAGTTTCAAGCTTTCATCAGTCATAACGCGGAACGAATTCATTATTCTATAATTACGTTATTAATTAGAGTTAGTTAGTGGGTGTTAAATGAACAGTCATCATCACATATATCAATGAATGTCGGACAATTACATACGACTTCTTCAAATGTGAACCAATTAGCTTTAAATTAATAGTTTTTAATTCTATTTTCGTATCTAAACGCTTTTCTTGTTCCGCGATTTTCTTTTCAGCAATGCTGAATGGGAATGATCAGGAATGCAGTGGAGTTCATTTTGTTATCATACAAACGTCCGCGTCGTATCGCAATCGTGCCGTAATCACTGAACAGCATCATGTTATCCTCTTTGATACATTCACTCGTATCTTTTGTTTTCGCATTTTCTTGTTTTGTTATGTTATGTAATGCTCTGTAATTGTCTGTATTTAGAGTATGCGCAAGCAACTTTGTGCTCTATCGGCACATTATTTGTATAGATTAGGGTATAATTTTGCTTGTTTTTGGTGTTGTCCGTTGATCCAGATTCTTTAATTAATTAGTTTTAAACTCCTTTGATGCTGGTGACAATAGAACAAATAGGTTTGTATTGCATGTCGGTATGTTTTATGAAGTGTGAAGAAGGAATTATTTAAGAGTGTGTGGTGAAATGTAGCGTATCTTAGTAAAACAGACGTTGTTGCAAGTAGGTTAATAAATTACTGGCTCCTTGTCGTAAAGTGGAATATGTTATGGTCTACTATTTGTGAATGACGTTCTTTTTTATTTTTATCATGTCTTTGTAGTGTGCAGCTCGCCTAACCTTATATTTGTACATCTTATTGAGTTGTGTTGAGTGCTGTCTTCTTAAAATTCTCTTTTTAAAATCACCCAGAGTGTTCTCTCATCACCGAAGTTTTTTTTATCAAATATCTTTTGTCTACACACCTTTTGAATTCTTTTAAATTAGCCATTGCCCTCCATTTTCTTTTGATACAATTTTGCAACAGACACAATAAATACAATGATCAAAAATAACTTCCTACCTCCGCCTAGACAGAAATTGAAAAACAAAATACCTCTTGGAATTAGACCCTTCTCATAATAATATCTTAAAACAACAGAGACAACACGATTTGTCTTGATTAGCAGAATCGATTTGCGATCGCTCATAACTTCAGCGGAAATATGACCAAGTGCTAACAAATCAACGCGATTCGAATGATAGATATAAATCGATACTATTTATCTCGATTACTGAGTTCGCAGAACTTCGGCTCGAGTTTCGATGTGCTGCTGATGGCTGGTGGAAGTGAAATGTTGTGACGTTTTGATGGAGTGGCTGCTACCGGGAACAGCTGTTGAGTGGTTGACTGTCTGGTAACTGAGCAAATGGACTATGATAAAGAGATTAAAGTAGATAAATGTATAATTAGATAGAAAGTTTTAGGTTTGACTGAGTAATCTTGTTTAACAACAGCAGTTCGGTCAATATTTTGATGCAATCATCTGCCCTACATCTACCTTTAGCGATGGTGTTAGGTCTAGGAGGCCCTTTTCTTTGCTCCAAGGGTTTCTTTCAAAAGTGACTGGTTTTCTGTATACGTAAGAAAATATTGTTAGCTGTCACAGGCACATCTGGGCTGAACAAATTAAGATTTACAGATTCAAAATTTCACAACATGAAATCTGATGATTTTAAAAGTCGTAAACTAGATAGCCAAGACACCTTATGGTGGTAATAAAAATTATGTAAAACATGAGATCAAAGAATTTCCGTGCAGAGATAAAACGTGGCATCTCGATATAATAAACACTTACGCTGTGAAAGTGCGTGCTCTTATTTTTTAAGCCGAACAGTATGAATATTTCGAAAGAAAAAAACTTAAATGTGAATAGTCGAAGTATGAAAATATCATAACGATAAAAGTGACGACAGGTTTACAGTTATTTAGTTTTTTCTAGGACGCTATTTTTAGAATGAACAGTCAGCACTTATAGGCTTGTTCGTCGTAAGACCTGAAAAGATAGCTGCATCTGTTTAAAAAGCCTCGGTGGCACCAATCCCTTAGACAACAGTGGATTACAGCAGAATTGCTTCTATGTATGGATATTATCGTACAAATGGCGAAGCAATCCTTGAACCAGTATATTTAGAAGATATGATCATCAACTGTACAGACGCCAGCACATCAAGCTACTACAATCTGTCAAATTTCTTTAATAGATTTTCAACTTTATCGCTTATGCATATGGTTCAAAGTTCTTTGGGAAAAGTTGACAGTTTCGGGTAGCTTGATGTGCTGGCGTCTGTACACACATATAGCTACTGGTGATACTTGAGCTCTAGCCAACAATCCTAATAACTATAACACTGTACTAATGCAATCGATTTAATTAATTATCTTATCATTCCTACAAGTTTTAACATTTCCAGACAGTAAATAAAGACTTCTGTTGTATTTTATACATCAAAGGTCAGTCTGAAGTCGCTTCACCTACAACTAGACCTTTGGCATAATTGTCATGCATATCATTACAAGAAATCTGCATATTACCCTTTTTAGCTTTTTGTAGCACAGGAAATCCGAAACATATTACATAAGACCATTTTACCGAATGGTATGTCTTTATTTCCATGGAAGGTGGGTAGACCTTTAGTGTGCGACGCAACGTGTGTCGATACTCTGGCACCATCCCATCTTCCTGGCTCGGCATGCTGTGCTGGCGCTGCTGCTGCGGCTGCGGAAAACCTCAAGCGGCGAAAATATAATAACCTTATATTTTTACCTTATAGTTTTGGGTTGAAACCCTCGGGCCGTGGGGGCCGAGTGCTCCTGGTCTTTTTAATGAAATTTCGAAACGGCTGGTTGACACTTCCCGTGACCCAAGGGCTGACTTTTACCTTGGCCAGAGGCTAAGCATCACCATACAACGTGGTAATGCCGCCAGTCTCTTGGGTACATTACCAGTCCACAGCGATACTTATGAATTTTTCGACGCTATTTTTTAGTTTCTGTATAGTTTTAGTTAAGTTAGGATTTCATTTTGTTATTTTTAGATTTAGTTAAAGTAAAGTTCAATAAAAATGTACAGGCCATTTTTAGCAAAATTAGGATCGTAAATTAATCGACTAAGACTGATAAGAAAATTAAAATCTCCACATCAACGGAACCTCTTTATTTTTAGACAGATAATATCCATCTTAAAATAACAAATATAGATAACGGGAGGCAACAGGTATCGTAAGGATATCATAAATATCCTCAACTAGGTACTGATATTTACACTATTAACAGTACCGCCGGCGGCGGTAAAGACATAACTGACCTTATATCAAATTGTGACCTTATGACAAATGTAAATCCCTGTGTATACACACGGACTCTAACTGTGGCGAATGTTTATTTTATGAAGTCTACAAAATCAAAATGTTATTGTGAAACACAATGAAACCAATATAAAATATAAATCGTGTCTTTCTAAATCACAAAATTTTGAAAATACTTAATCTTGTTCACCATGATAAAGAAATTGAAGTTCCGAGTAAATGCAGTCATAAATCCGAATTCTTATAAAACTATAATTAATTATCATAAAATATATGTGTAAATATTGTGTACAAACGTCGCGTTGCTATAATAATATTATTGTACAAAATATAATGAGCATCTGGATAATGTAATAATGTTTTCTAATAGTAATTGCAAACGTATCGTATAATTATAACAAATAAGAGTAGGTATTGTCAAAATCAGTGTCCAAAACCTAGAACGGTAACAAGAAGACAGAATTTACTCATCATACATCATCTGCCTAGACTTTTCCCAACTATGTTAGGGTCGGCTTCCAGTCTAAACGGATGCATCTGAGTACCAGTATTTTACTTGGAGCGACTGCCTATCTGACCTCCACAATCCAGTTACTGGGTAATATGATACCCCTTGCTAAGACTGGTTGTCAGACTTTCGGGCTTCTGACAACCCGTAACGACTGTCAAAGATCCACGAATAACAGCCGGGACCACCAGCTTAACGTGCTTTTCGAGGCACGGAGGGGTCTTATGCCGTTTCAATTATTTTATCTAATCTTAAAGATTATATTTCAACTGACTGTAATTTAAATATTCAGAAACCTGTGAACGAGCCGGCATCGGAAAAAGATCCTTTGTATTTCGACTCACCTCTTTCCTTTACTTCATGTAGTTCTAACGTCCATAACAAAGATTTTTTTCGTGTATAATGAATTGTGTGTATTGCATCAAAACATTAATGGACTGTTATCCAAGGCTGATGTAATGACAGAACATTTAGATACGCTCGTAAGGAATGGGATATATGTTAGTATTTTATGCTTTACTGAACACAATATGAAGCAAGATGACCTTGATCTTCTGAATATACCTAATTTTATCTTAGCAGCCAGCTTCACTAGACTAAAGCGAAACGGTGGCTCTTGCATATTAATTAATAACTACATTAATTTCAAAGAAATAGATTCTGTAAAAAAGTTAAATATTCCCAATGTGTTTGAATGTTGTGCAGTGGAATTAATTGATGATAACGTTATAATTTTGTGTATTTACCGAGTTCCCAATCCAACTAAGGTACATCTTTTCTTTGATAACTTAGCGAAAATATTGCAACAGTTTTGCTACAAAAGTAACCAAAAAATAATAATCTGCGGCGATTTCAATATTGATATTCTTCAGAAGACCAAACATTCTACACTGTTTAAGCAACTTTTGAAGGAATTTAATCTGAAACTAGAAATAAATGAACCTACGCGTCCTAGTAGTGGTACATGTCTAGATAATTTTCTCCACAACATAAGGGGCTGCAAAAGTGAGATTGTGGAACTAGGTGTGTCGGACCATACAGCCCAACTTATGAAGTTCCCGATACAACAAAAGTGTATTTTACCATATTATTATATATATAAACGGGATTATAGCAAGGAAAATATTAACATTTTTAGGAAATATATCGCCAGTCTCAGTTTCTCCGAAGTTTATGAATCGGATGACGTAAACAAATGCTTTAATTCATTTTTTGAACTATTTAAATTAATTTATGATCTCTGTTTCCCAGTTGTTAGACACAAAATATCTACAGTTACTAAACCAAAGTGGATCACACGCGGAGTAAAGCGTTGTAGTAGAACTAGACGATCTCTTTTGTGGAAATATAGACTGACTCGAGACAGCGACTCAAAAGAGGCATTCAAGAACTTCTCGAAAAGATATCAAAGCATTGTCAAACTAACACAGAAAGCACAGAATTCTTATTTTATTGGAACAAGCACTAACAAGTCGAAGGCAACTTGGAAAGTTATTAAATCTATAAAACCTAACATTCCTAAAAGTAACATAAGTGCAATTAATGTAAATGGCAAATATATAACAGAACCCAAAGAGATAGCACAACAATTTAATGACAATTTCGCATCCTCAGTTCAACCGAATGCTAACTACTCAAAGCCAAATGTTTTTGACACGCCAGGATCATACAAATCCATGTTTATGTCACCAACCGTACCAAAAGACATAACTACAATAATAAATGCTCTTAAAAACACCAACAGTACAGGCTATGATGATATTAACACCGGAGTAGTCAAATCAGTTGCGCTTATTATAGCACCCATATTAAGTGACATAATAAATAAAAGTATTCAGAAGGGCATTTTTCCCGATAAATTAAAGATATCAATAATAAAGCCATTATACAAAAAGGACGATAAAACAAAAGTTACCAATTATAGGCCCGTTGCACTGATACCAATTTTTTCAAAAATTTTTGAGAAGGTTTTATATAACAGCATAAACAGCTATTTAGAAAAAAATAATATTTTTTGCAAGGAACAAATGGGCTTTAGGAAGAATAGAACCATTAATATGGCTATTTATAACTTTTTAGAAAAAATACATCATAACATGGATAACAGAAAACCAGTAGTGGCGATGTTTATGGACATGACTAGGGCGTTTGACTTTGTAGACCATAACAGGTTATTAACTAAGCTCGAAAGATATGGTATCAGAGGTAGCGTGCTTAATCTGATAAAATCTTATTTGGAGAATAGAAGTCAAATTACACAAATTAATAGAGTAAATGTGAGGACCAAAACTGAGGAAGTTTACTCCTCTAGCTCGAGAATACTGTCATGTGGTGTGCCGCAGGGTTCTGTGGTAGGACCCTTACTTTTTATTTGCTATATTAATGACTTTCCCCAAATGGTCGAATATCCAATGTCACTATTTGCCGACGACAGCACTGTTATTTATGATACTGGCACCATAAAAGAAATAGAAGAGCATGTTAACAAAAGTCTTATTCCTATCATCGACTGGTTAAATGCTAATAACCTTAAAATTAATCTTGACAAAACTAAAGTTATGAATTTTAAAATAAGACACAAAGAACAATCAGAGTTTCAAATAAACTATAGAGGGAGTGAAATACTTGAAGCCAGTGTTACAAAATTTCTTGGACTATATATTGACAATGACATGACATGGAAAACTCAAATTGAAAGTGTTTGTGGAAAGCTTAGTAAATTTTCATATGCTCTTTATATGCTGGGTAAAATTGCGAATAAGACCGCCTTACTAGCAGCTTATCATGGCTATGTCGCCTCGGCTCTGCGGTATGGCCTCATATTCTGGGGAAATGCCCCTAAGATTCAAGAAGTACTAATAGCACAGAAAAAATGTATTCGAGCGATTTGTAAAATAAAACAAACAGAATCATGCAAGCCACATTTTCAAAAGCTAAACATATTAACGTTACCGTCACTTTATATTTATGAAGCCTGTATTTTCATAAAGCACAACATGAATTTATATAGATTTGTAGAAAGTAAACGGCGCTCAAAAAAATTGCAGGTGTTAGCAACAAAAACACAATTTCATAGCAACAGTTTTTATGCAATGGCTCAAAAACTATATAATAAGTTACCAGGACAAGTTATCTCAAGTATTAACATTAACGAATTTAAAAGAAATCTGTTCAAATTGTTAAATAGCAAGGTGTATTATTCTGTTGACGAATATTTAAATGACAAATTTTAATTATACTTGTTAACTAAATCCAATTATGACATACTAAATAATTTTGTTAATTTTGATTATTGTTGTATTAATTTTTTATTATTTTTTATTTATTTATCACATGACGTTAAGTAACCTTTGATATTTTGTATGCCTTTTGGCGGGGCACAGCTCGGATCTTATGTATTTATAACACCTTTTGTATTTACCCTGTGTTCACGAAATAAATGAATTTGAATTTGAATTTGAATTTGAATCTTGATATGTAAAGATGGTCACCCATCCGCGGATCAACCGCGGCAAGCGTAGCTTAACCTGATCGATCGACCCGTGCGACTATTATTACTTAGCTACAAGCCTAATTGACTCATCATACTATTATGACGTAATGAATCCCAACATATCACCAAACACGCTCACCAAACTGGAGACTTCTACGTCAACAACCATAATGGGGCACCATTTATCTCAGCGTTAGGACCACTCGATAAAGCCACTTAGCTAATTTAAGAGCAGTGGTTTTCACACCTAAGGTTACCTAACCCACAAGTAAGCCGCTTATCATGGCTGCTCATAATAACTATCACGATAAACACCGACAAAGTTTTGATTTATTTTGGTCCGCTATCGATTCTCAGCTCATTATGCGTATGATCTGGTTGGTATTGGCGCCAGTCAGGTTTTCAACGATAATTGTGCTACGAAGATCGGACTAAGATAAGTATGGTGTGGTTTAACATATTGCGGGTATTTGCTTATCTTTGTGAGGTGTTTGAAGGAATGTGCCGTCTCTTGATGTGGGTGTCGTCTAGTGATTATCGGGTGGATGGGTGGGTAATAAGAGCCGATATTATGCATAGATTAGAATATCTACATTGCACCCTCTGTTTATCTGATCTCTAATGATTATGGCACATCGTCTTGAAAATTGTTCGTATTGGCTAGATCTATTTTTGTAATTTTAACTACTAAAAGTTTTTGACGATCACACCCAGAGGTATCTGCATCATTGCATTTACAATAACCTAGAATTGTCCTAAATACTCAAATCATACAGTTAAGAGAGATATACTTCATCTTTTTCCATTTAATCAGATTTGGATCCCACTCCAAAATCCCTTCGCTAAATCTAAGCACCATAATGCACCTTACAAAATATTTACAGCACACCTTTATACAATATCTTATCGAGCCTCCAAATACTCATGTCAAAGTCTTAAGCCCAGCCAAACCGCCCAGTTGTCGTTATCAAGATGTGTATATTGTGCCATAACAGGCCAGACCCGATAGTAGTTAATTGTAGCACTAAGTTCTCACTACCCGCAAGGCTATCGACCGCCTCTCGATAACAATACCACTTGAGTAATAATTAAGTGATTTTACTTTTGTTTTCGACAATTCTTGTTTTAATTAATGTGTTGCGTGTGTTATCCTTTGGGTGTGTGGTAATTGCTGGGTTTGCTGAATATGTTAATTTTGTATGCTTTACGATTCTGGGTTTTGTATCTTCGCTTACCACTTCAAGAGCAGTGGCAACTATATCATCAGCTTGAATTGTGAATAAACTAACTAACAAACTTCCAGGCGTTTCCCGATAAATAAAATTGATAGAAATATAAAAGGGTAGTGTTTATCTCTAGCTATTTTTCAAGAGATGTAAACTGAAAGGAGTGCGAATATAGGCTGACACAATTACAAGAGTTTATTTACCAGTTCATCATCACCTAATAAACTTTCCTTCTCATGAATCATCGGAGGTACTTTCAGAAAAATCCGCAGCGGTTTCCTTGACACCCAAAGCCGGGAAATTAGGTCTAACCATTTTAAGAATAGGTTACAAAAGCATGGACATTAACATTTTATTTTCATACATACTAGAATTGGGAACGATCCAAGATCCCTAAATCCCTTTAAAGGTCGGCAAAACAAAATTAACTCCAATAAATAGAGCAACTGATCCCACATCATATTTTCATACTAAACATTCATGGCAGTGAACTAGCATTAGCTTTCCGATCGTGCTTGTTCATTTTTAAATACAGAATCTTGATCTTCATGGTAACTGTTTCCAGATTGGTGCTTAATGCAATAAAAACATTACTCTCTCAAAGCCAGTCCAATCGGTTTTTCCGATGGTTTTGTATACCCTTTGTAGTCCAATGTACTCCGAAAAGTTTGTTATAACAACGACCAGCAGGTAAACGACTAATTGATTTAGTGAAACAGGATAAATAACTAGAAAAGAGGTAATTCCTGAGATGATGGCTGATAAAGATAAAAGTTCGGAAGAAGAAATGCTGCGTCGACCATAATAAATTGGGATAAAAGCAACAACAACTAGTTCTATTGTATCTAGTGCAAAATTGTGACGCACGCAGTAATACTAAGATAGTGTTAAGAACAGATCAAACTATATTTTCAGTATAGTTATTATCAATAAATACTGTATAATCCCTGGTAGAAATGGTGTTGGCTCAAATCCATGCGAACTTTATCACAGAGTGGCGCCAAAGAGTTCAGCTTGAAAGTTCAGAAATCCGTTCAATAAAATGTAGTGTGTACGTGCGAAGATTTGATCTTCCAGTTTCTGAGATAAATTAAAGTGAATCTGGTAACGTATCTACTAATACAAGGTAAATGCTATGTCAGTAATAGACGATAAGTTTGTAGTAAGATGAAACTTTAATAGACCAGTGAGTCGTGTGATATTTTTACAAAGCTCATCATCATCTTCTTGCTAAAAGTAGGCGTTTTCTTTCGTATCATATTATTATTCTAAGTTCTAAGTTGCTTTGTATTTTAAATTGTCTATGATAGGGATAGGCATCATTCGAAGTGGAAAATGGTTTTGTCCAAAAAGTAACATATGTTAAATTCGTGTATTTCCTTGTAGTTCGTTAACCTTGCTCCGAATAGTTCACAATAGCGTGCATTGACATTCAAAAAGTGAAAGCTATAATTTTTACAAAATGGATATAATTCGTATGATTAGCGTTCGGGCGTCGCAAATTATAACATATTAAGATCTGAGTGCACGCGATACACCGACGAGTTTGTAACGCGAATCATGTGGGATAAGGTACGGTGGTGGTTGTAGCGAGCAAATAAGATCTGGAAATTCTGTTACGGGTGTCACTGGTGGCATATTTATTTAGTAAACTATTTCGAAGAATATTATCAGCTTTAGCAACGTTGTAGGTATCCGTTACATTAGCAAAATTCATGATTACGATGACATCTACGAGTACCCACTGATATGTCTAATAACTAAACGGATCTTTTTGTATGCACGTGTTTCTGTGACAAATAAACTTATTTGTCTTTCCTTTCTTTCTAATACATTGAGTTAAATAGTTAGTTCATTCTCATTATTTACAGTTGTAATATCCAACAAGCCAGCAATTCTCATTTGTATATCAAATTGGCTCTTCATTCATTTTTATCGTTACATTATTATTTGTTGTTGTTGTAAATGTTGATGCATTTACCATATCTATACACAAAAGCTTCTTTGGCTTCAACGTTTTTATTATCTTCTAGTTTTTACAGTTAAAATTTCCAACAAGCCAGCAATTCTCATTTGAATATCAAATTGGCTCTTCACTCATTCTTATTGTTATATTATTATTTTCAATTTATGTATGTGTAGTAATTTCTTTATTATCATCGTTTATACTTTCAATAACATTACAATCGCTATCACTGCAACCCCACGTACAAATCGGACGAGCCGCTGAATGATTGACATAATAGTTGTCTTGACTCAGGTGTCTGGCTGCGTTTGTTGCTATTTCGTGTTATTTGCCACATGTAACACGTTGTCCTTCGCGAACGTTCTGACAATGTCACGATTTATAGTTGTTAGTTTTGGTCACTTTGTTTTGATTGATTGAAGTAACTGTAGTTACTATGTAAGTATACAATTAAATTCCAAATTCGTACTTTTTTCAATATCACTGCATTGCTTTGAGTAAAACGTAAATCTGAATGGCAACGAGGTTAAATTGTATAAAATCAGTAGCTGCCTGGAACCTAGATCTGTGCCCGGTTAATAGCAATAGGCTCGCCCATTTTTCATGGGACTTAAACTGGCGAAATGTGGGTGTACTATGTGCCCTTTGGGAAAAGCCGGCGTGATTTTGTGTTAAGTTATGTAAAAAACTAATTTTGGCAGTTTATACCACGAGGCAACCTTTCCACGAGGCTTAAAATTACTAATCGATGTCGGAGAAAAAAAATGTCCAGATAAACGTTAAAGTTTAAGTGACAATTGATATAAAAGGGTGTATTCCTTGAAACGCACCAACTTTGAAACGCACCAAATGGAACGTCTATCGATATCATTTATTACGATCCTTTATGCTCTTCTCTATGTTTCATCGTTGATGCATTTCGAGGAATAAAATTATAATATCTTTATTTTCATTAATATAGGCTATGGCGTTAGTAAAGGTGATCAGATAAGAGATAATTAACTGCAATTCCAAATCTTTCAGTTAATTTCCAGCACCTTGCCAAAACAATACAATAATTACCATAATAGAAACAAACAAAGCTAATTAATTTATATTCGCAATCGATCTACTATCGAGATACACTGCAGTTTGGTGTCGAGTTTCCAAACGTTAGATCAAGGACTCTAGGCATTGTCGGCTATGGCATTCGTTGATAGCAAATATTTACGTTACGGCAGTCTTAGAACTGAATTATGAACTGGTTTAATTAGGTATTATGACTTGTTTTGCTTTTGAAACGCAGTTAAAGTTAAATAAGTACCCTTGTTAGAACGATGGATGTGGGTTTAGGGATCCTAGTCAAGCTTGTAGCATATGGTCAGCGAGATTGCCTGAAAGAGTTACCGCTGGCCCGGAACATAAAGGGCTAGGAACACGGGTGGGTTTTAGTCAGTAAGAGTCTGACACTCCCTTACGCTCCACCCAGAGCGGGAGGGGTCATTTGATGATTTCCCATACTCAAAAAATAAAAAAAGCTTGTAGCGTATTGTTTAATGGCTTGTTACTTGAGCTTGTTAATGTGAATGGAATAAAATCGTAGTGCAGTCTATAGTGGGCATAAGTCAAGAATGGTAGCGATGCTTTGCAACGGTTGACTGTAGGTATATGACTGACTAGCTTCTGCCCGCAACTTCGTCTGAAAGAAATTTGTTGTTCCCCACCCCGTCGCATCGCATAGCCTCTAGCCGGCCCGCGCTAGTACTTCGTTTTTGCTTTGCGTTCTTTCTGACTTATTTTTGCTCTGCTCCTTAAAGGCTATAGGCTATATAACATCACGCTAGGACCGCGTGATGTTATATAGCCTATAGCCTAGCTCATGACTTGGGCTATCTATCATTCTCTATAATACCTACTACTTACGGTAGGATAATTATCAATAAATATAACCTTAAAAAATAAATCACACTTCTTGTTTTTCTTTCATTCCTCAATGAAAATTGTATCTATAATTACATATTAGTTTTACCCATATACGGTAAGCTAAACGGCTAAGTGCTTATCGTAAAATATTCAGGTAATTAAAATGATTACACAGTAATTACTAATATCTAATACGTGTTGCTTATGACCGGAATTATCTTATAAATTCGTTATTAGTTCCAGTAATTGGTACTTTTACAACCAATTTGAAACTTGAACGTGCGCTAATGTCTCTAAATTTCAATCGGGTTGTTTTATTGCATACTTAAATGATGGATTATTGAATGTTTAGTGGCCATTTTCTGGTTTAGCGCTGCGACACAATATTTGATTGACTTAAACGTGTGACTCAGATAGTTTTAGTTGGCTTAACTTATCGATGCTATGAATCAGTCAGGGTCCCAACCATTTTTTTGAACTGTACAGCTCATTGAGCTAAATAACAGCTACAGAATTATTTGTAGGTACTCATTTTCAGAACATACATCGTCATTCTTTATTTGAATTTAAAAATCTCAAGAATTCATTAAAAATAACTAATACCCTGAAGGCCAATTCTCGTAATTAAAAACATTCAAAATCTAGACGCAATATTATTTCAGCGACGATCAATATCAAAAACTTGTAAAAAATTTAGGGATTTTAAAGGTATTTTTGACAGAATGTGACTGAGATTAAACTGTGAACGTTGTTAAAAATACGACAATTTCCCCTCTGGTAGACGATCAAAGCAGTAAGGGTTGACTTTATAAAGGCAGGATAAGCAGAGAGCCTAGTTGGATGACAAGCAAAAGATGAAAAAGAAAAGATTAAGAAGACAGATTTGTAAGATTGAAGAGAGATTTGTAAGATTGTGAAGACTGAGTCTATGACTACATCGTATTTGACAAAGAAACATAATTCATCACCCTTTGTAAAAACTATAAACCTAGAATCTACATATCGACATCTACACATCACAAGAACGAAACAAAAGATTTCTCCATTATATCACGGACCAAGACGCTCCATTCACCTCACAACCAACCGTGCAGCGGTCACGTTCAAATAATTCTATTTTTACGGGTATCGGGCCCAAACCTTTTGATATAGCTAACGGGTTGGTATGGCGGCCCTTTGATCTCACACGGTGGCCGCACATAAATCGTAAGTGACAAATTACTGATCAGTAGATCAATGTTATGTTTACTTTCTTTGTTTGGTAAACGATAAAAATTAATGCTTTATTAGTAATGTTGATTTAATTTTGTAATTTGGAATATTTTTTTGTGTTGTCATCGGTTTTTTTCGTGGGAACGTGGAGTTGAGGCGTTGGTTAGGTTTGTTTTATATCATTACTCCGTTTATGAATTATATATAAGTTTCTAGGTCCCTACTAAACTACAACGTTAATAATTAGTAGATTAGGGGCTTAGTAGTTTAAAGGTAGAAATTGTGCATCAGTCAATCAGCACAGACTGCAAAAACTACCAAAAACTCAGGTAACGTTGTCTACATGGAATTAATGATGTGGAGGTGTGTCACAAACTATACTCCACCCACTATCCTGCCCTCTGTGCCCCAAAACATGCAGTTAAAGTGAAACTTCGCGCTGCCTCCGACAGTGCCATGGAAGTGACAAAGTTTTGGGCCAACACAATTTGAGCAACTGTCATGCCAGCAACACGAAGAAGTACGCTTAAGTAAACTTATCATGTGATTTGTCGATGTTAGTCTTTGTAATTAAAATTTATCGACTACTTATGTTTTATGTTTCGTGCTGTCTTATAATTGATATTCAGATACAATGTAAATTGTTCAAAATAAATTGAATTGAATATCGTTGGGTCCCTTTTTAAAAGCGGGAAATTTTTGCTCTGGTTGGGGACAATGGGACAGACAGCCTGAAAGCGGGACCGTCCCTCCTAAAGCGGGACGAATGGTCACGTTATTCAAGGTATTTCTTTAATTTCATTCTAAGGTGTTTCTTTCTAAGGGTCACTGTTTTCTTGCACACGAAGGCAAAGGCATATTCCTCATTCCTCCGAAGATACCGCAGCCTGTACCTCTTCCTAAAAATATAAAAGATCTGATGGGAATTACGACATAGAAAAAAAATCGACCCAATCAAGCTGTAATCGCACAAGTTTCCGGCATTCCAAATCTATTTCTGCCTCGATTCCAGTCAAGTTCATTGTAGAAACGGCACTACAATGTAAACACCCTCCACAAATATTATTATTGCGAGTAAAACTAAATAGTGGGTGTTTGTGCTTTAGTCTATATTATGTAGTTGTTGCTGTATCCACAATAAGCCGGCGCCACCAGCGCGGGCGCATGCCGCAGTTGTGTTCAACATTTTGTTGTTATAAGAGATAAAGTCTTGAGGTGAAAACTTTGGGCAGTAAAAACGTAGGTATGTATACGGTTTGTGCGTAACAATAACGTTATTGGTGGATTTTCTCGTAATTTTAGTATCAAATGGAAATCTATACAGAAGTTCAAAAATTTAAACGTCGAATCTCAAATCTTCGACTTACATCTGGTTTCTGAATTGAGAATTTGAAGTTGAGAACCTGTCAACTACTTGTTGATACCTTCAATGTAGCCCGCGAATGCAAAAATTCTTTATAATATGTTTTGCAAATAAACTTTGAGGCTACATTGAAATAATCACCTTGAAAACATGTTGCGCTGACCCCAAATTAGTTGGGATAATGGCAGGAGAATGATGGTGAAGGAATCACCTTCAGTAAGAGTTGAGAAGTTCTAAATACAAATTCTCAATTCGGAAACCGGGTGTTGGGCTTTAAAAGTCTTTATTTCAAGAATAAAAAAAAAGGTTTCCGAAACCTATTGAGAGTCTATTCTTTCAGCGCATTTAGGACCAAAGTGAGGTGTTGATTTAATTTGTATTTCAGATACGATAGAACAATGAAAATGCATTGAAACTGTGACCAACTCCTGGAGAAATTGTATTATTTACATTAAACAATGAAAGTCACTGACCTTTTTCAGAATTTCAAAGTTATGAAAACAATCTTACCTAATTATATAAAACAATTTGCTGGAGCGCTGTATTAATTATAATTTGAGTAAATATTTAACGTTGTAGTAATTACAATTACTTAACTATTTAAATAACTTGTATCCATGCCAATTTAAATAGAAAATTAAACTGAGTGCCTAAGGGTAGGCGCGTACTGACTACCACCACTAAGGGGTAAGAGGAGAAAGTATGGAATGCCACGTGCTATTATGCTTATATAAGCCATGCCTCTTTCTTCTTCGTCTCAACCTCTTTAACCTGACCATCTCCCCAAGAATCACTCCTTCTCAATCATTTCCGCTGTGCCAGACCACAATAATGTAATCCATACTAATATTATTAATTCGAAAGTAACTCTGTCTGTCTGTCTGTATGTTACCTTTTCACGCCTAAACCACTGAACGGATTTCGATAAAATTTGGCAGAGAGATAGATCGCATTCCGGGAAAGACACATAGGATAGTTTTTATCCCGATATTCCCACGAGATCGACACTTATGCTGGTGAAACCGCGGGGCGCTACTAGTTCTTTATAATTCTATTGCATCACTAGCAGTGTAAAATATTTGTTCATAAAGAAAAGTGATTCACTGTAGCGTAACATTGTAAACACTGGCGACCAACTGAAATGACGTCATAAATTGTAGTGACAAACTTTGATTGCAGTGCATTCATCGTTGCATTACTGATAACATCTATTTGGGTATTTAATGACGATACGGTTCAGTTATCCAAGAGCATTATTAATCGCTGTAAAACTGTAAAAAAGGGTTCGGTTTTATTGATTCGTTCTCATTTCCTAATACTGGTGCAGCACTTTGTTTATGCATGGTAGCAACATCATTTATACTTCTACTGTCATTTGCCAGCCACTGATTCAGTCAAATAAATTGGGTTTCAGGGGGAGCTGATTATCTATGACAAGTCGCATGCCTGATGGGAATTCCCCATCGGCAAAATTTTTAAACTTTCACCTCCCATTTAACTCCTTTAAGGGTCAAATTTTCAAAAAATCCTTCCTTTTTTTTGGGCGGGAACTATATATTATCAAATAACTTCTCTGGCTCTTGGCAGAGCGGGAGGGCGTGTCAGACTTTTTCTGACTACAACCCACCCGTGTTCCTTCAGTTACCTGTGCCAGGGCCACGGTAACTCTTTCGAACAACCCGCGACCCTGGTTAGTGCTTAATTTTGGCTGGGAACTTATTTTGTATAATTTTATGCTACGAGACCCAGCTGTTTAGGTTGTGCGTTGTCTTTGTGCCACAATCATACTATAAGTTTACTGCTTAGCAGCATTGTTATACTGTGTTCCGACTTCCGGACATCATCATCATCTGCCTAGCCTTTTCCCAACTATGTTGGGGTCGGCTTCCAGTCTACTGGTAGGTATTCAGCTGCATCCGGTAGGGTACAGCTGAATACCTACCAGTATTTTACATGGAGTGACTGTCTATCTAACCTCCACAACCCAGTTACTGGGTAAATGATTCCCCTTGGTAAGACTGGTTGTCAGACTTTCGGGATTCTGACTACCCGTAACGACTGTCAAAGATGACTGTCACACGAATGACTGTCGGGACCAACGGCTTAACGTCCTTTCCGACTTTAGGACATAAGCATTTGAAATTATTCGTGTTCTGCAAGTTTCAATAGGCGTCATAACAATTTTGAATTTTGGCAAAATGTGCCAGCCTATATTAAATTCCTGCACAAGATTCTACTAATCCAACCTCTAGAATGAAATGTGGAACTTTGTTTGGAAATTGGATTGTGACATGAGAACTTTAAACGACGTTTCCATCTCATAATTTCTACATAAGTTCCAAAACCACATAATTTTATATCGAAATTGAGCGCGAAAGTGGTCGCGTGTCCCAACTATTAATAACTAAACAAATATATTGGCTATTTAGAATATTTCGCTAGTTAGTCACTCGCTCAGAAAATCTAGTTACACCCAGTTTTACATTATTTTTAATGCTTGACAAATAATGTATGTTAATACTATTGACGTTGACAATATTTATAAAAGCGCGGACAAATATGTACGTAATGGTGATAGGGTTGTCAAAAATATGTTTTTCTTATTATTAAGGGGACTACATGGCCTAAAGGACAAGAGCCAGTCGGACTGGCGTGGCGCACCAAGGCGAGGGTTCCGTACCATCATATGTTTTTAAATTTTCATCGGCGAGGCCTCTATATTCGTCAGAGAATTTTAAAACCGTGCACTGCGGTGTAGAATATTGCAGTTTTATGTCAGCGCCATCTCTTGACCGATAGTGGAACTAATGTAACTTTTGTTGAAGATTTCTGAAAAAGTGTGCTATTTAGAGACTTCGTTTTATTTTTCCTGTAATCTTTACATAAACTTCTATCACATAGACTAATTTCAGATTTTTCTCTTTGCAAACTTCGGAGATAAGGGTCGGAACGGTATTTTTTTTTACATTATTTACCAAAAGTCCAAAACTATGTTCCATAAAAAAAAATGTTTGAAAATGTGCAAACTGCGCTCTATGAAACCACACATGCCCTAGTAGCCCCACTTCGAATTTTTCAGACCCCCTTTCAGTCCCTGTTGCAAAAAATATCATATAGGTATTTTTATTTCTTTCTTATTTGCAAAATAGTTGGGCCAACATCATCTTGTTTTCAAGTTAATAGCATTAGTAGTTCTTGAGATATCCTGCTGTGACAGACAGACAGAGAGACAAACTGTTTACTTGTAAATAAATCTGACAAAAATCAGAATGATTGTATGTAGGTATATTAGTACCTATGGTTTTTTTATAAAGAAAGTTTTTAGAGGTATCTTCATGATTTTTTTCTATCGTATCAAATTAGTTGTATTATGAACCCCAAGAGTTGAAATGTTTCGTCGATTATTAAAAAAAAACTGTTCCATACATTTTTACCTTTAGGTATTGCACTTTTCTATGAAACAGTAGTTTTTTTTTTAATCCGTCGTAAAATTTCTACGCTAGGGGGTCTATAATCACGCGCTGAATTCATTCACTCTGTTTATCGCACTTGTTAGAAAAAATATGAAAAAAAGAATAAGTACTGGATTTTTTTTTTAAAGATGGTTGATTTTAACTATTTCAATGAATTTGAAAAACATGTTGCACATAATAAATAATTGAGACGCTCGTAACGTCGACCACATCACACTAATATTTTATAGGCAAAAGTTTGTGGGGGTGTGTGCGTGTGTGTATGTTTATATGTTTGTTACGTCTTCACGCTCAAATGGCTGTATCAATTTTGATAAAATTTGGTATGAAGGTAGCTGACACCCTGAACTAACATATAGGCTACTTCTTATCCCGATATTCCCACGGGATGGACACTTATGCGGGTGCAACCGCGGGGCGAGCTAGTTAGTAATAATAAGGTCCCTCTACTACCTACAAATATACCTACTTATATGGCTATCCGAATCTAAAAGATACTATGCCGGATACTAAATACATAGCTGTTATCTTCGAATAACTCGGGTCAACTCAATAAATCTTCACAAAACCCATTTAAATTAGGAGGTGCAATAACACTAATAATAATTACCGATACAATTGCCCCAATCTCGATATTGTTTCTCAAATTAAACCAGTATCGGAGAATTCGCCCGACATTCCAAAACTTGACACTTAGTTATAATTTCACACCTCAAACCCAGTAGTTTACTTCGGTTAAACCACACAAGATAACTGTCGAAACTTAATGGTTAGGTTTAACCGTGAAATGGGAGCCAGTAACTATAATCATTTGTTAGGCTAGTAACTATGTAGTTACATTTTCGGTACCTATACTTTTGGTTGACTATTATTATGGTTCCTTTGGCACAAAATGAGTTCATTGAATTGTAAGGTGAATGAAGCATTGTTTTGTCATTGAAATTTAAAGAGGGTTCTCTCAAAATGGTGCAGGAAAATATCGTGAGGAAATTGGCATGTCCTTGAACCAAAAAATCGATGACTGTGACATATACCAACCCGCAATGGACTCGCGTGGGAGATTACAGTCCACTCTCTCTCGAAGAGAGGAGACCTGTGTCCCTGCAGTAGGAACATTATAGGCTGATTATCACACTAATATTATAAAGGCGAAAGTTTGTGAGTGTGTGAGCGTGTGTGTCATTGTGTGAGTTTATATGTTTGTTACTTCTCCACGCTCAAACGGCTCGCCAATTTTGATAAAATTTTGTAAGGAGGTAGCTGACATCCTGGATTAACATATAGGCTACTTTTTATCCCGATATTCCCACGGGATCGACATTTACGCAGGTGAAACCGCGGGGCGCAACTAGTTATTCTAATAAAAGACAATGGACGATTCATGATCGACTGAGTTTCGCACATTTTTGTGTGCTATAACCATAACGAAAGTGAAACGCCAACGAAGGTCTTTTTTATCATTCTTCCAAATTATTTAGCAGTCGGCGCAACATGTCTTTTTCTTCCATACTTCTCTTTTTGTTGTTAACGAAGGTACCTATTATATCCTAAATAAAATAAATTATGTCGATTTTTTTTTTCAAATTTTGTACTAGATTATTCCGTACACGCCTGCGTATTTTATTTCTTTTTAGTTTCAAGAAAAAAATCTCAAAAACATAATTGTTTAAAAAAAACAATTTTTAACGGCAGTTTTTCCTGCGAGTAATATTTCAGTGGTACAGCCCTACTCGATTGTGACAGACAGACAGACGGACAGACGTGTGTAGGCGCCGCACGTCGCACGCTTTGACTGAGCGTTCACCTTACCGGGTACATCTATTTGTTTTACAAAAATGCAAAATCCCAGCCGTTTGTGTCAATCAATCGACGACTTACGAGCTAAAATTAAATTGTTTTACTGATATAGAATGCATAATTGTAATGTTATTCGCAGAATCGATGAGGAATAAAGTTGAATGGTAAATAACTTATTTTTCATGACAATTTCTAAGGTATCGTGGATTGTTAGCTAATTATACATATCGCAAATGTACGGGTTCTTGCAAAGCTAAAACATGAAAAGGAAGTTGTAATAAGTTTTCCGATTGGACTGAGCGGACTCGTCATTTTCTTAGCTGTCTCTGAGCTGAGCCTTTTTTGAAAAAGGTTCAGCTCAGAGACAGCTATAAGAAAATGAAAAATGCTTTAGTAGAGCCGTTGTTTTTGTTAATACTAAGCTTTAGGCAAATATCGTCGTTGGCTTTAGGTTAACGTATAGGTCTGGCACCTGGTATTTTAATTGAGAATTTGAAGTGGAAAACAACATTATTACATAAGGTTTCCTTCAGTGGAAGCCTAAAAAATTAAAATTTCTAACGTAAAGAAAGAAAGTTTAAACTTCGCGGGCTATATTGAAGCAATCTTTATAGTACCAACTTCAGATTTTTCATTCAATAACCGGGCGTGTGTCTCTCAGTGAATAATTGAAAAAACAAAACAAACAGATACCTATCTTCCATAATAAACCCTTGTTCCCATTATTCTGTAGGCGTTACTATCTAATTGTTCTAGTTTATTATTCTAACTAGATCAATGTGAACACAGTTACATCGTAATTCATTGTTTTATAGATATTGTACTAAGTGTTAGTTATCCAGTTTAAATGCCGATAGGTATTTATTGCAATAATTCAAGCTTGTAATAAACAGTTACGACAACACAATAATAAGTGGGTACAATAGGAAGGCAAGCTACCATTTTATCGTGAATTTTATTCGTATAGTGAAACCGCAGCAGCCCATTCACAGTTTTATTACAAAAACGTCGAATATCTATAAAATCAAACAAGTTTTTCTTGTTAAAAATTGAATATTCAAGTCAGGCGCCATTTTGCAAAACAAAACGCGAGCAGTAACTCTTTCGAACAATAAAACGCGTTTCAAGGTGTTTTACGATTTTCATAAAATTAAAGTAAAGAAAAGTCCATTGAAAGAATCCTTCGAAGCTTGAACAATATTTTTTGTTTGCGCTTTGAAGGATTTCTTTTGAGTTCATTGATTGAATAATGAGTAACGTCTTCAGAAGTGATAAAAAAATAATCCTTATTGCAGGTACTTTTAATTTCGAGCACACTGCCTCATATTCTATCTTCTAAATTCGATTAATTTTTCATCATTCTTGGCATGGTTTTAACGACTTCACAAAACACCGAGATTTCTTTATTATTAATTATCAACTGTTAGCCTGAATCATCCCACAGCTGGTCAAAGGCCTCTCCCCATGACTTCCAGCTCTTCCGATTCAGGGCTAAAGTGGACCACACTGGTCGTTTGGTTTGTCTAGTTCGTCCCACCATCTTCTACGGGGTCTGCCGTGACGCCTTCTACCTGTGTCAGGGCTCCACATGGTGGTAATTATAAATATGTAAGTCTAATAGGTATTAATGTCTTATATACCTTCCGGAATAAATTCTCTAAATTATGGTGCAAACCACAACAAAATCTGCTGTGGAGTTTAGAAGAAGAACGCGGTTTAATTTACAATACTCGTATGTATAGATTATAAAGTCTGCAACCGGCTGACTACAGGCCACTTACAATAAAACTGAACCAATCGCATCCAGAACCCTAACACACTATCAATCTCAATCTGAATCATTTTGAAGGATATAGCTAAACCATTGCTTCATATGTTCGAAAAATGTGTCTGCTCAACAACGTAAATAACGCAATGAATGTTGTTGAACTGTCAAAATGAAAGCCTTTGCTACTGATAGTGCGTTACGCAATTACCCCGCAGGTGCTGCCTACCTGATCATTTAGGCTGTTATTCTACTGTCACTCAATACATCCATAGAACTTCACATTACTAGGTATACCTACTCTCGAAAACCATGTTACCTTATTATCATACACATAAAACAGCAAGTTCTGAATCAAAACGAGGTCAGAACATGTTACGAGCAAAAGTTGAACTATAACATTAATCATAAGGACACATGTACCTAAAGTTAATACCTACGACCCTACCTAGGTACGTGCTAAAGGTTGGTGCAGGCGACATCTACGCAACAAGAATCTGTGTGTTTAGCGGTGCTCGCGAGTTAATCGATGTGTATGGAAATTGCTGGTCTGCGTATCGTGTGTAACCAGCTTAAATATATGACCCATTCAATACTGGCATCTGATTAGCATCGATACACCTCGAGCAGTTTCGATTTCTTATCGATTCGGAAACGAATCGTTAATATCGGGCTGCTATAAATACATCAAAGGGAAAAATCCTTTCCTTACAAGTATGTTACACGGATACCAACAGTTTGATCAAAGATCTGACTGAATTCCGCATCTTTTCCCTCGGAAAATTACTCAAGAGTATTTTTGCCGAGTACTACGTATCTGATCTTTCTGAAGAAAATCACCAATAAGGTCACTGTTGGAAGTTGTATTGTTACATTGTAGTACTGTCATCTTGACAGATCATCTGTCACCTGTATTGTGTCACTTCCTTTAGTAGTCCAAATAAAGATGTCTTCGAATAAGCATTCAAGGTAACCAATGCGTGTTATTAACCGTTTCTTCCCATCCCTCATCTCCTGGAAATCACACCAATATACAGTCCACTATTATAAAAGGGAGTTCGAACGTCTCTCACGCCAGCGAATGACACCGCCGACAACCCGAACAGTCAATTATGTCCTCCTAGGCATATATTACTAGCGTACTCCTAGGGCGTACCCTCCGCTTCCACTCTTTTGTTAGTAGCTTTTCATTCATCCTGTCAACATGACCAAACCATCTTCTTCTCATCAAACTGTTTTTCTATCACATAATTCCTCAGCCACACCACACATGCTTCGCAAGAAATTGAAAATTATTTTTGTCCTGCCTCTCTGCATTGTCTTATATTTAGGATGGCAACAAGTAAATCGGTTTGTACCTATTTTAAAACCATTTCTGTTACTATCGCAGCTATTTTTAAACAAACTTTATTCGCCCAACACGATTTTCGAAAAACGTGCCACCACATTTCAACTACTTGGATTTCAACCACATCAATTCTACTCAACAGCGCACATGCAATAAATATTCATTTTTTTTTTAGTAGCGACTCAGCTGAACTTAGCTTTGTCATAAAACCCGTGACAAATTCATCGGGTGGATATCAAAATTGAAGCGGTTTTGTCACAAGTTATAAGCGGTACTGTAGAACGTGCTATTCAGGAGATGGCGTGAGACAGTCCATTGTTAAAACATTGGCTCACACGTCGATGTTTAATAGGCAATTTTTCAGGCAACAGTAACCTCACAACTTTAATCATAGTTCAATTACTTAACTTTGAATTTAATTCGGAATAGGCTGAAATATTATTATGTTGATGTATTCATCTGTCCACCGTAATGAACCATGTGGAATATTTTGCTTAGGGCCAATATCTAGTTTTCAGACAAGTCTATGTCATGCCATTTCTTGCATGCCTGACAGACACAGACTCTCTTACCTCTGGCAATATTTCATCCATTTTTTAATATCTCTCTACATAAAAATAATTATTATTGGGAGTTTCTAACAGCCCGGAGTTTGAAACTTTGGAAGTTGGCGGTGTGATATCCCCGTGCCTCTGAAAGCACGTTAAGCTGTTGGTCCTGCGCCTGATCTCTCTCCGGTCGTGTTGGATTCCCATCGGACAATGAGAGTAAGGGAAGAGAGAGTGGACTGTGTCTGCGTACACATTTGTGCACTATAATATCTTCCGCGCCGATGGCTAGTGTCCGCTGGGATTGGTAGCTATGGCCGAAATTCGGCCTAGAGGACTTTATAAAAAAAGACAGTCTTACACTTGCACCAAACACCAAACCCCAACCGTTATGATTAAAATACATGCAACTGGGCTTCCATGCCACCTCGTATAGATTCGCTAGGGAAAACCTGGTGTTCCCAGTTCCTATGAGCCTATGACTAAGAGAAACATGTACTGACTTGTTCAGTTGTTCATATATGAAAACACTGTTATATAATCCAAGAGGTGATTGCTGCAGTTTCAATAACATGCGTTGCTAAGGCGTTACAGTCATCTAAACGTGGCGTGGTTTGTGTGTGTGTGTTTGTTGGTAGGGATTGTGTTTGTGTGTGTGCCACGTGTTTGTGTGTTACGTTTGAATTTACTACAGCCCTTGGTTAGAACGTGTAGTTTTTTGGTGTTTCAGTTTTGTTGTTGGTTGTCAAGTCTTTATAAGCGCGTGGTTCTGGGTTCGCTAATGTGTTTTTCGTTTGGGAAAATATGCAGGCCGTAGATTAGATTTGTGTATAGTAGATAGGTATGAGTTTATTGATTTCATAAGGGATGTACCCAAAAGCATAGCATAGTTTCTGTCAACCTCTTCGCATGAAACTGGTGTCCAATAGGAATTAGGCCCAATTTGGCCCCAATAGGATTAGGGCCTAATTTAGCCCCAATAGAAGTAAGACCAATTTGTCTCTAATGGGAATAAAATTCAATTTCGCCTCTACGATATGCTCATATGACGTGTTAGACGTTTAGAAGCAAACTTAACACGGCATATTTTTAAATATTGTCCGGATTTAGTCCTCAAATATTGGTCATTTAAAACGCTGTCGATTTTATCTTACTTAATTTTTTTTCACTTAGCGGCCTATCTGTCACTTCGCAATTCAAAGGATTGTTACTTCGATGCCTTGAAGGAAAACCCAATATCTAAAATAAAATCGTTAATAAGTACAAATATGAATTTCCTGACTGATTCTATGACAAAATTCTGGTAGTGATTTTACCTGTGAAGTTATTTGTCAAAAGTATCTGACGAAAATGTAAATAAATGGAAAACTTACCTGCAAATGGTAATTTGTAGTGCTTACAAATTAAGTCCTTTGATTTTATTATTTGTATAATTAGTTAAAACTGAAATTCTAGTGTTAAATCACCTCAAAGACGTTTTTTATTTGATTATTGAAGTTAATGAGGGCTACCATTTTTGTGCTCACCAGTTGGCGCCACTGTCGAGTAAGGTTGAGTAAGGTCCTGCTCTCAAAATTGTTATTACGGACGTGAAAACAAAGTTTAAATTTCAATCATATTAAATAATATATTTTTCTTAGATCCTCTTCTGTAGCACTGACATTCACTGACTCGTAACTCATATTTAGAAAGAAACCCGCGTAGCCCACCCACAAACAGTGACATTTGACATTTCGGAGACCTCACTCTACACTAGCGCCTCTAGCGGCGAATTCATACGCGATATAACATTATTTATAATGAATAAATAATGTTATAATTCTCAATTACATTTTAATAATATTATTCAAATAATAATTGTCGAAAAAGTGGGATATGTAATTGAAACCTTCTAAATACAGATAAATGTGTTACTAACTCCCTTTATGAGCGTAGCGTAAGAATTTATCCTCAATAGGGATTTTGTACACTTTCGGATACTTTTAGAATAAACAATAGGACTAAAGCAGTGCCTAAACCAATAAGTTGTGGTTTTACAAAACCACTCCATATCTTCGTGTAGATATTAGATGCACTACTTGGTCATCTACATTGTGTGTGGTTACAAACACGTGTCAGTTGGTCTATAAACTTACAATGAGCGTGGGTTGAAGACGCAACAGTTACCTACGCGTGTTCATAGGCCACCCTGCTGAACTAGTGCGGTAAACCATTTCTTGTAAACTGTTTGCATGTAGTTCGTCTACTCTACACTGAGTTTATTTGACGTTTGAACCAAATGTAAACAAACTATGTACAGACGCCAGCACATCAAGCTACTACAACCTGTCAAATTTCTTTAATAGATATTCAACTTTATCGCTAAAGCATAAGGTTTAAAGTCGATTGGGAAAATTTGACAGTTTCGGGTAGCTTGATGTGCTGGCATCTGTACTAACCATTTACCCAAAGGCTGACAACACCGGTCCCTATTACTAAGGCTCGATTGTCCGTTCGTCCGTCCGTCTGTGACAGGGCTGTATCTACCGCTATACCAACAAATAAAGTAAATAATTAAAGGTGGGTCCACATTGATACACGAAACGTGTTATTTTAATTAATTTAATATGTACCTATATATAATTATGTTCAATATTGTACGGTATTACGGAACCCTTCGTGTGTGAGTCCGGCTTGCACTTGGACTTTTTGTTTCAGTTATTGTGTACACTTGTTTAATTACTTACCTACTTAGATAAAGAGACAATTTAATAATGAACTTAGGTAACCTCCATTTATTTTGTAGTGTTACATTTTTAACATTTGGTTTAAATAACAAAATTTTATTGTTGAGATTCTAAACATAACTAAGTTTTCTACCACATATGATCGATAGAGATGTAACATGTAACGTAACGTCTATCGATAATTTGTATCCTAACTCTATCGAAGTAGTTAACGATATATCGATAGTCTTGAACTTATGCCCCATGCCTACCAACCGGTACAGAATATATAATTATTTATTATACTTAGATATTATTAACAGCTTTTAGACACAACCCTTAAATCTTTTACACAAGTGACTCTCGAATGTACTTACCCAAGAACAATAACCGGCAAACAATATGCGTTAAAAATACTTCGAAATGATCTACAACAAATTGTCCTTTTCTCCCCACAGTCCAAAACCGACTCCATTTCTTTAAAACTTAAGTTCAAAATGGTGTGACTTTCACTTGAGATAACAATAATACTAATTAGGTGCCTTTGCGCAGGTACTTGGGTTTAAATGCTGATTGTTTAGCGACACCACCGTTTTTTGCATTACACATGCGAGCATATTATTTGACTGCACATTTGAATTCTTAAAGAAAAACATAATTATTTGTTATAAGTGCACTTTGAGGAAGGAAAAATCAGTATTAGTATTGTTTTATGACTGATTTTGTGAAATCATTTCTAACCTACATTTTACGTTTTCTGACTCACTTACTGAAGTTTGCGCAATAAAAAACATAAAATTCGCTCTATTGTAAAAGTTTTAGGCATCACTTTGACAATTTAGGTAGGTACAGACGCCCGAAACTGTCAAATTTTCCTAATCAACTTTGAACCTTACCCCTTAGCGATAAAGTTGAAAATCTATTAAAGAAATTTGACAGATTGTAGTAGCTTAATGTGTCTGTACCTAATTGAAATTTAATTTAGCAAAATAATACCTATCATAAAATATAACCAATTCCACTGAAACACTTTCTACTACGTGCGATTAACTCCTAAATCTGATTTATTACATTCGACTTTGCCAACAAACATACAATTTTGACAACCGTACAAGATAATGCTTATGTACAACACACATAAATAATACGATAGGTATCCAAAACTATGATAGATGTGCATTCAGATCAACGATACAACATTCTAATCGATTAAAATCGCACCTCAACATCGACAACAATACATCACAGTCGATAACAAACGCAGCTTCATCAGTCAAATGCAAAAATCTTTTCAGCGAGCTTTGCCAAGTTCAAGCGCAATAGGCGTGCGCCGGCGCACCGATACGCCAGTATCCGACGCACACGCAGCCCGCAAACACGCACCCATCTACGATCGATACAAATCGATTCAACGACAAACATCGATATTCGTAATCGATTAATGTGTATTTTTTTTTAATTTGCAGTTTACATGGGATTGAATAGTGTTCGGGAAAATTTTTGAATTTTGAATTCTTTTTTTTATCAAGTGCCAGTGAAAAGTGTTGAGTGAAAATTATTGTTTATGTGTGTTAAGTGGACGCTGACGTCATTAAAATTGACAGGTGAGTGGTTACTTGTGAAAAGTACTAGGAAAATATTTACGTGATAAGTACATTATTATGCCTATGCGTGTGTATGAGGCATGATTTTTCGCGTGACACTTTCATGAAAGCCGAATTTGGTTTTCATTATTTTTTGTTCAAAGATTTTATTGAACGTTTCATTTACAATTCAATCAGTAAATAAAATAAACAGGAGCTAGTTAAAATTAAAGTCAAATAACAAATTCCAGTTAAGTAAAATATTAATCATAAAATTGCGCCATTGCTCTACTTTAAAACTAAAGGTATATATAACTTACACTTCGCCAGCGAAATACTTAAGCAAATCCGAACCTCATAAGTCAATGTCACACACACGCAAGAACGGCCGTACACAGGGTGTTATGTACGATAAAATACATATAATTTCCTCGATACGGCTCGTAAATTATAAATATATATCGCCCTAGTTAACTGCACAACATATTGCCACTACCGTTAAGAACCTACCTGAGGAACTTTACGAATGTAATCTTACTTAAACATAGGCTAGGATTGTTCAGTAACTTAGTGACGTAACTATAAGGTTTAATTGACGGAAAATGGGGGGCTTGTGGCTAGGAAATAATAGCCGCACCACGGTTCGATCGATCAGGTTAAGCTACGCTTGCCGCGGTTGGTCCGTGGATGGGTGACCATCCTTACATACCAAGACCCCTTCGTGCATCGGAAAGCACGTTAAGCTGTTGGTCCCGGCTGTTATTCGTGGATCTTTGACAGTCGTTACGGGTTGTCAGAAGCCCGAAAGTCTGACAACCAGTCGTAGCAAGGGGTATCATATTACCCAGTAACTGGATTGTGGAGGTCAGATAGGCAGTCGCTCCATCAAATACTGGTATTCAGCTGCATCCGGTTAGACTGGAAGCCGACCCCAACATAGTTGGGAAAAGGCTAGGCAGATGATGAATTGACAGAAAATCCAAGGAAAGGCTCGCCCCCTATTGCTTGAGTCTTCAGTCAGTGAGTACTATAGCTGCATCTCTGCCTAGCCCCTTGGAAAATACAGGCGAGATGTTATATGTGTTGGCAGAAAATGTACGATCCTTCTGTTTTTCTCAAACTAAATCAATCGGTCCAACGGTTTATTTATGTGTCTTCATGCGTAGTAGCTGACACCTTGAACGTCGCCTGTAGGCTGTACCAGGCATTGAGAATCCCATTTTCACGTTTATGAGCTGATATGGGAAGTGCATACTCTTGTTACCACTTACCATATCTAAGTGCATAAATACTGTTGGGTGAATCTCACTGAAGCATACAACTAGACGTTTTCAGAAAGCTACTTTAGATCTAGCCACAGTTACAAAGATTATCCGTTTATCCAACGTACAAATTGTAATGACATGACGCCATGTGTGAAAATTTGGAAACAAACCAGTAAGAACATTTATGGGAATCAAAAGCGAGAAACACGTTTCTAGGTAGGCAATGTAGGTCCCTAGGGATGTGCCTTACGGGCGTTGCGCGGGGAGGTTCCGGAATTGGTCTTTTAAGAGGAACCGGGACCACCCCTACGTGCTGATAGTGATCACCGGGGTGGTTTTAGTGAGGTAAAAATCCCACACACCCCGACCTCCCCACCGGAGGTCGGGTGCCTTTTGAAGGTTTCCCCCGACAACAAAAAAAAAAGTAGGCAATGTAGGTATAAACTTATGTGGTCTGAACTTTCAGGTGTTACTTAAATGGGTAGCCCTCATATCCCGTCACCCAATGTTTAGTCAAGATACGAAATACTAACATTGTAAAGAGACAATATTTTATTTTTTGTATGTTTGTCTGGACGGGTTTGGATGAAATTTGGCACATGGGTAGACCATGACCTGGATTAGGACATAGGGTACTTTTTATTCTGATTTATCGAGAGTAAAGGCTGGTGAAACCGTGTGATGCAGCTAGTAAATATTATTTCGTGACATACATTTTCACATAAAAAAAAATGTGTATAGGTACTAACACAATTATAGTTAGTTAAAAAAGTTGGAAGACGCCTATACCCAAACGGGGCCTGTTTGGATTAGGCCGCCATCAACCTATTCTAAGGATTCTCTCCTTAGTTTTCTTTGTCCAGTACTTTCCGCTGCAAAATTACTTGAATTTAAATCTTCATTAAAGCGACTACCAACAGAAGGAAAATCCGTACTAATTTAATAGAATCCATACTATAATATTATAAATGTGAAAGTGTGTCTGTCTGCGCTAAACTGATTTGGATGACATTTGGTATAGAGATAGTTTGAGTCCCGGGAAAGGACATAGGATAGTTTCCCACGAGATCGACACTTATGCGGGTGAAACCGCGGGGCGTTGCTAGTTACTTATATAACTCAATGCCTATAGGTTGGTCAGCTATAGTAAAAGCCAGCGCAGTGCCACAGACGGTCAAGGAAACTGTGTTGCTGTGTCAATGGGGCAACTGTCATCTGTATTACAGATTGTATAAGTCAAATGACAGTTTTATCGAGTCTGTCGATTGTAAAGCCTATTCCTAAATTGTAATCTAGCAACTCGTCGTGATTCTAATCCTGAGATAGACCTTTGAATAAGGTAACTTAGTATAATCTTTTATGAAGTTCGCTTTAACTATTTCAAATTGAGTCATTATACTATATCTATGTGGTCCTCAGATAGCTCCTCGATATTACTATCCGAAGTCTATCTGACTGCATTGTTGGCCTAGTGGTAGCAAGAGCTTTTGCTGACCAATAGGCAATGGGTTCGATTCCCAGATCGAGCAAAATGTTGTTGGGTTTTTCTGTCTGGAATTTCGTAGTAGCGGTCCGGAGTCTGGATGTATGGCGGTTGAAATGTAGTTGTAATACAGGTACCTGCCTACCCCTTCACCCAGATTGACCAGAGAGACCAGACTTTTATATTCACATTTTACGACCTACAACTCGTAAGTCGCAGCCTTTGCCACTGGGCCACCACTGCTATGCCTACCTATGTTACTATTCGAAATCAATTCCGAACCCTAAACCATCAAAACCGAATGGAAGTTTTTCTGACGTTAACATTAATTTTGCAAGG
Source organism: Oligia latruncula (assembly GCA_948474745.1). Taxonomy (NCBI): domain Eukaryota; kingdom Metazoa; phylum Arthropoda; class Insecta; order Lepidoptera; family Noctuidae; genus Oligia; species Oligia latruncula. Next base: position 1,666,015 of record OX419699.1, read on the forward strand.
CGCCATGACGTAATTTCATGTAAACAAATACATAAAACCTTTTTGTTTAAACAACCTATTTGCTTTCAGTTTCTTAAGCCTTGTATTTAACTTTACTTTTTGCACTCTACTATTATCTATTAATAACAATAAACTAGAATAGAGCTTAATTTTATGAGAATTGAGTTATTCAGACATCAATGGACTTAGCCCAGATAGTTTTAAAAACAAAATAGATTTTAAGCTTCATCATTATAACATCAATATTGACTAGCCAAACTATTAAGATTCATCATAGCTATTGTCTATTATACAGAATGTATGTCTTTAACCTCCTTTAATTCAGTAAAACGGAATAAGTAGCTACTAATTTTTTTTACGATAATTAATAAAAATATTACAATTTATACACAAAGTGCAGCGCCCCGCGGTTTCACCCGCATAAGTGTCGATCCCGTGGGAATATTGGGATAAAAAGTACCTATCCTAGCCTATATGTTAATCCAGGGTGCCAGCTACCTCCATACAAAATTTTATTAAAATTGGTCCAGCCCTTTGAGCGTGAAGAAGTAACAAACATATACTAGACACACACATATACACCCCCACACACTCGCAGTCTCACAAACTTTCGCCTTTATAATATTAGTGTGATTTTTTACATGCATCAACATTAAGATTTATGATTTCATTCAGATTAAGTATTCTAATTTTGTAAAACGCATCAATAGTTGTCAGCGTCATCATCATTTCAGCCGAAAGACGTCCACAGTTCACCCGCAAGCTCTTCCACTTCGACCGGTTCTGTGCTTCCCGCATCAATATTTTATAATTAAACATTATATTACTTTAACATAACATTTAGAGTGGCCCGTGGCTAAATAATAACAGCCGCACAGGTCGATCGATCAGGTTAAGCTACGCTTGCCGCGGTTGGTATGTGGATGGGTGACTATCTTTACATACTGAGACCCTTCCGTGCTTCGGAAAGCACGTTAAGCCGTTGGTCCCGGCTGTCATTCGTGGATCTTTGACAGTCATTACGGGTAGTCAGAAGCCCGAAAGCCTGACAACCAGTCTTACCAAGGGGTATCGTATTACCCAGTAACTGGGTTGTGGAGGTCAGATAGGCAGTCGCTCCATGTAATATACTGGTATTCAGCGGCATCCGGTTAGACTGGAAGCCGACCCCAACATAGTTGGGAAAAGCCTAGGCAGATGATGATTACTTTAACATAACCTATTTTAAACTTAATTTCCGAGACAACCAATAAAACGTACTACAGCTTAGTTTCAATGATTATTAAGGCCGGTACACATTCAGTGGCACCCTCAAATAGACTGAGGCGCGAGATAGTTTCAAGAGCAAAATAACTATAAATCAGTAGTGTGTGCAAGCGCAGCCGCCCAGCGCTGAAATGTTGATGACTTTGTACTGGGGGCACTTCGGATGCGGTGCGAGGGAGAAACTTGTGGCGGAGAGTATGGTTCAATAGTTTTAATACCTATATTATGTTTGCGTCATAGTAAATTTATTTCTGAAAATTAAATGATAAGTAAGCAAATAACAACTAATACCTGATTAATTAATAAAAATAAAAAAAAAACAAAGTTAACTTTTAATGAAGGTTTACGAGAATACAAAATAAGGATTTTGTTTAACACAAATGTTCATAATATTAAACGCCACGTATACATAGGGAAAAAACGTAATAAACGTTCAGCAAAAAAAAAAAACTTTTGACGTGCATGCCATTTCTATAACTAGGATCCAAACGGGTTCGTATCTACATAAGATAAATAGAAATTAACCTTTACTAGTTATTGGTCTTGTTTTTATAATGTTCTCTTTTCAGTAAAATCGATTCGTTTATACAAGAATGGCATTTGTTTTAAGAATAAAAAAATCCAATAGGAAATAACATTGCCACACCGCATGAGGTAACTAAAAACATTATTGCACACATTGACCATAAATATATTATTAAAACTTATTTAAAGTGCCACAAATTATGTAAATGAAAACCTATTGCTTATTATGATTTAATTTATAATTTCATTCAAACTATTGAAATTTTGTCATTTCGTTTTACTTTCACCGTTATTTGGCGGACAGATGTTAATTTATTTTATAATAGAAGCGTACTAATGAACGCACGGTTCAACCTTCGAAAAATATTTTTGGTAGTTAGTTCAAAAATAACTAATTTTATTACAACTCATTTTATTTATCTACAGTCTATGCTAATTGTCCTTTTATGCCTGGAGGCTTTTATTTAAGTTTTGTTTAAATTTTTTATATAATTTATAATTTTTTGCTTGAGTATAGTTTTCATTGTACTAGTTGGTATATAGGCGTGGTTAGCTGAAATAAGGTAAATAATTTAATATAATGTCTGTCTCGTAATTTGTATAGAATCAGGTTTTTCTAACTGAACAGACAGGTAGGGAGTTTTTTAACGAAAGCACTAGGAAGTGGTTTTCGACGACGTTGACATTCTACATGTGCTGATTCTCAGCCTAATTTGAATAAATTACTTGATTTTGATTTGATTTTTAAAATTTGTAAAAAAAAAACTAACTTAAAATAAATAAATACATCTCATATATTTTTCAATATGAGCAAGAATTTCTAGCATCTTTTTTAATTAAAGTAACGAAAAAAAATGAATTAGGTGAAAAAATTACCTTTTAAAAATCGCTATCGCTTATTCTTTGAGGCAGCCGTTACAAAACCAACTTAGTTTTACGTAACGACAAAGTTATGTGCACTTTGACAAATCTTAAGCAATTACTGTTAACACTAGTAAGCTTTTACTAACCACTGATGTTGTTATAGATACACTGTCAAAATAGAATACCACAATACATACTATTTCTGGAATCATCCGTAGTCAGGGATGAAAAAACCTAACGAAAATAAGCTCTTTAGGGCCGGTTGGTTAACGTAACATACGTACGTTAAATAATTACGAATACGTAATCTTAATTATTTGACGTAAATCTAGGCCATAATTTTGTGAAACAATGCTTTTTTAGGGTTCCGTACCCAAAGGGTAAAAACGGAACCCTATTACTAAGACTTCGCTGTCTGTCCGTCTGTCCGTCCGTCCGTCCGTCTGTCTGTCACCAGGCTGTATCTCAAGAACCGCGGTAGCTAGATAGTTGAAATTTTCACAAATTATGTATTTCTGTTGCCGCTATAACAACAAATACTAAAAACAAAATAAAATAAATATTTAAGGGGGGCTCCCATACAACAAACGTGTTTTTTTCGGCGTTTTTGCCTTGTGGTACGGAACCCTTCGTGTGCGAGTCCGACTTGCACTTGACCAGTTTTTTATGATTTGAGTTAGGACAATTACATTTTCTATTAGTGATTCTTTCCATTTTGTTGCCTTTCAAAATAGTTATATATTGAGATCCAAATAACATAGAGATACGACGGATAGTGAAAAATGTAAAGAATCACGAATAGAAAAATGTAGGTAGTTGTTCTAACTTAAATCAGCTAAAAATCAGATGGGACTTTTAGTCATGCGAGCGACGATATATTATCTAATACCTCAACTTAGTTGTAACATTTTGTAAGAAGTAAGGAATAATACAAGAAATAATTTTACTAGAATCCAAACAACGTACAAACAAATGAAGTAACACAAAATTTATACGACGTTTAGAAATTGAATTTGCACCGCTATGTCCTGCTAACCAAATCTATGTAAGTCTTAAATTGTAACGAACAAAGCCGGGCGCGCTGGTGAAGTGGCCAATTCCCTTACTTTGCATAACAGTTGCCCAAAGATATTTGTGTAGTCATATCAGGACATAACTGTCACTTTGTTTGCACTATCTGTTCTCGAAACTGATAAATGTTGACAGATAATGAGTTGACTAATACTCGAACAGATTCCGCTTCCGTGCATTTTTTTAGTGTTTCCGTAGATTTATGTAGCGTCATTGTGTTGACGTCTCGTTTCGTCACATCTGTGAGCTTTCGATTCTGCAGTTTCACTGCCATGCTATCAATAATTTGATCCAGTTTGTTAAACCTAGCAAAATCATGATTACGGTGTAGGTTACCGATTTTTAGCATTCCTTAAATTATCTCATTAACTAAGCATAAAATGATTTTGACTGCAGGGACTTCAATCTCAGGATTTAGGACTCCAATATGAAGGCTGAGCTTCAGGATTTTTCCGCTTTTCTATTATGACTTCCGATGGTAGTGTTGTACATCCAATAATTTGTATATCTTTCTTCAGCAGTTTTCATATTATTCAGAAACTACAACGTTCCCAGTTAATATAAATGCAAATTGTCATCTAATACACTTCTAAAATTGAAATTTTATGCTACCATAACTATTGCAGTAGTATCATAACTAACATGATACTCATCACATCATGCCAATAAAATAATGTTTATACAAAAAAATATATTTATAATATTGACTGAAGAGAATATATTCCAGCCATTGGAATTCATTGGGTGTAGCTTTGTGGAACCAATGGTCTTAAAATGTAGTAAAAGGCGGTGTTTCACGCCGAAAGCGACTTGATATGATAATTCTTGTAATAACGGAAGAACGGTCAATTAATTTTTACGGTTAAACGGCTGGTGTCACAACGTCGTTGATTAAGATTGACTTTTGATGAGGCAGTAGTTATGACTCGGTGGTTTGACTGTGTAGCTTCGTTAATCTACGCGTCTATAGCATTACTAGTTACTCAGTCTTCAAGTTCTTCATAATAATTTTGCATTCATTCTCAATGAACATAGTTTGGGTCTTTATGTCCTTACAGATCTTGTGGAATTTAATCATCTAAATAAAAATTAACTTATTCTATTTCATTTTTATTATTAATAATATCTGAGAATCTAGAATGCATTACCCAAATCTACTATATACTCATAAGTTTTATTTCTTTTTTATGCATTATTTACTACGTTAAATTCACTTTTCTTTTCAACCACCAACCTTCAAGATATATGCTTCCACTACATACACATACTTCTACACAAAGAAAGCTATCAACCCTTATAGACCCAATCGATATTCATCCAACAGACAATCATACAGACGAGACACTTTCTACGCTCTCGTATGGAACCCGCGTGTCCAATGGAATGTCACTTAGATCGACCGGATGCATTTTATGCTCACAATCGGGAACTATGGAAATCGACGACGGGAGCCGCATAGAATGCATGGACAATAAAATTTATAGCCATTTGGAAATCTAAACTTTTATAATTAGCAGCTTTTTAGTTATTGACACTTTGGTTTTAGTTTTTTATGTTGTGTGTTTTAATTTATGAGAAGAAGAAGGAGTAAGGAGTGTACCTACATATTTAAATCTAAATCATAAACAACAGCCAAAGTAAGCTGAGAATCACCACGTCAGCTAGCACACGCCAAAATACCTACCAACAAAAACATTGAATACTAAACTAAATAAGTATAACTATATAAGTAACGTTTATGTTAGTGGAAGTGCCAATTTATTAGCTTTCCATTATTTTTAGTACTATCACTGCTAATTTTAGATTATAGTGTTCTTTTGGCAAACTGGTACCAAAATCCTAAGGAAATCAAAACTCTGATAAATGCCTGTTATAATATCAACTTTCTGTGCGACATTCGGAGAAAATGGACTGTTTTGGCCTTGGAATGCACAGCCTAATTATTTACGTAAACGGTTCTTTATGTATGTATAATGCTTTGATAACTAATTGGGAATATCTTCCTCCAAAAGTAGTTCTAAAGGTACTTTATTAAAAGTATATTACGCATAATTTTATTTGAGACTCACTTAGCCTTTTATCTATATTTCTCAATTTCCTGATGTCTTTAATGATCAAAGATTAAAAAGTTCAGAAGCCGCTTTGTTAATAGTGCACTTAAACAATTATGTAAATTAAATAATATTACAAGTTCAAGCGAAAAATATTGAAAAGCGAAAGGTAGAACATGGAAATAAAAATATTGTGTAGAATGAATTAACCCAGATAATTTATTAAAATACAGACACATACAGATGTTGATAACCCACCCAATGCGCGCAAACCTAATATTGATAAATCTGCGTACAAAATAAAAGATTGTTAAACCAAATAGTACGAGCAAAATCCTCAACCAACAGCAAATACTTCCAGTAATTCCTATCAGAAATAGTGGGAAACAACATCTTCCATATTTACTTACTGCAGGCTATTTAAGGCACGCGCCTGCGACTAAGTTATGTGACATCGCGTAATATTTTCATTCTAAGAGCTTTTAAATCAACCAGCGCAGCGGAGGGACAGGGCTGACACAAGAAGTGTACAATTTCTGGTTGGTGTAATGCTTAATTATTTTGGTTCGGAAATTCAAATGTTGGACTGTGTGGTTCATTACTGAGAATAGGTTTCCTTTTATTGGTTTGTTTGGCGTTAGTATCCATTTGAATACAGATGCTTTAATATTTGTCTCCTTTTGTGGTATTATAGCCTGTATTGTTAAAATCATCTGCAGAGGAATGCTTTCTAGATTTACATTTAAATCTATGGCTTGATTGTTTAGGAAAATTGATGTTACCATGATTGTTCCTTTAACTGATAGTGACAGCCGAAGCGGTTTCTACGAATACATTTAAGACCATTGAAATGTACTTTCTTGAATGATCAAGACAAATTACAGTTGTTTAACATGATGTCATAGTCACATATTACATTTCTAACATCACTTACATTTAGCAGCCACGTGCATTATTTGAAAATCACTGCAATCAAGTTTATAAATAGTACTTAACTGGATGGCATCACGTCGGTTATAATTATCACAGTAACCCTTTAGTTGACTCCCATAACTTTGTGGAATGACCAGTGGCCCGTACAATTTATGTTTTGTCGTAACCCTTATAATGAATGTATAACTTATAAGTATGTAAGTGTGTCATCTTTATCTATAATTGTATGTATATTGAAAGTAAATGGTTTCCCTAATACAACCGGAATACTACTTCAAATTGATGTCGCGTTATCACTGTGTAATTAATTAAAATAGACCTGTAATTTGTTAAGTTATAATTTAATTTAAAATATTAGTTAAAATTATCTGTATTTTATGTCTCTTTAAGACATAAAATACAGATAAATTAAATTTTTGAATCTAGTACAAGTTGAGAGCTAGTATGTACCGTACCTACCATAGATATCCGTGGTACCTACCCTCTGAATTTCCGCTAATCCTTTATTATAAATGTCTTATAATAATACCAGCCTTTTATTTTCCCACTGCAGGATAAAGGCTTTTTCTTTTTCTCTTCCTTTTTTATGTGCATTATTCACCACGGTTGCTCAAGGCGGATTGGTAATCTGAGACTCATATCCTAACTTAAACTATTATAAATGTAAAAGTGAGTTTGTTTGTTACGCTTTCAGGCTAAAACAGCTGAACGGATTTGGATGAAATTTGGTACATGAGTAGACCATGATCTGGGTTAGGACGTAGGCTACTTTATATCTCGGTATCTCGGTTTCTGTTGGATAATTTCCAACCTCAACACGTAGCCGCGAACAAAAGCTAGTTAATTTTAAGTTCAGATTGCCTCATGTGTTTTTTTCTTTACCGATGTCAGTGATGTCCAAGAAATACTTAGGAAGTCTATTTACTTGCCCAGATTTGATCGCACAAGCTCGTGCATCAAAGTAACTCATCGACCCTTAGAAATGTAGCATGTTTCTCATTGACTAATTTACTGTTATGTTTTCATAAGCTACTTTAATATTTCATAACAATTTTACTGACTATTGCTGTCTAGAGGAGACATTTCATTTTACTTGTCTAAATAATGGCGTTGGCTTTATGAGATTGCCTATTATTTTTTATGTATTCATTCCAAAATGCAATTCTTTAGTCAGATAGATATTTTATTTTCTCTTCGTGATAGCTTTATCTCTATAATTTTGCTCATATCTCTTACTACCTTCAAAACTCACAACAGTTATGGTGATTATTAACATATCATCACGCCTATATCCCCCGAAGGGTTAATCAGAGGTGCACCTATACCTAGCACACCCACATTTCACCAGTTATGTTTAACTACATGACCTAAATCGCGGTCACCTGAGTGGAATACCTCGTCGAACTGCATAGAAAAGAACGAGAAGCGCGATGACACAACGCTGGTAATTTATTGCAAAATATGAAGCAAATATCTTTGTACAAAAAATCTATAGTTTGGACAAAAAAAGTAAAACATTAGTACTTTAGTATGTTGTTTGTAGAATAATCTGACAAAAAATCATAATGATTGTATGTATTTAGTATGGTTTTTATTGTAAAAAGAAAGTTTTTAGAGGTATATTCATGATTTTTTTCTATCGTATCAAATTAGTTGTATTATATTTTCAACATACTATCTACCTAGCATACCTGACGAATATCATATATTTTTTTGATTTTGTTTACTGTAGTCGATCATAAAGGTACTTTTAGGCATTAGGTATAAAACTTGCGTTTTTTGCGTTTAGGTCATGTAGTCCACATAAGTCAATGTAATATTGGCAAGCCTATTGCTATCAACCGGGCACAAAATCCAGACTCCAAGCTGCTACTGAGAAATTCCTGATGGAAAAACCTAATTACACTTTGCCCGACCCGGAAATCAAACTCAGGACCTCATGCTCAGCAGTAGCGCTTGCGACCACTAGACCAACGAAGCAATGATGATAATATTGTATCAGTTATTAACGAACTTTTATATCTTCCAGATGGCTAGGCTTAACGCTGGTTTTCAGACTTTCTTTGCTTTCTGGCAATAGTTTGTAACTATTCATCTAGCTTCTGCCCGCGACTTCGTCCGCGTGAAATTTCACCCTCCCCCATTCACCCTCTTTGGGATGGAATTTCAAAAAACCCTTTCTTTGTGGATACCTACTCTTCACAAAGAACACACTCTCCAAATTTCATGTCTCTAAGACCAGCGATTTAGGCTGTGCGTTGATATATCAGTCAGTCAGGACTTTGAATTTTAAATATTAACTAGCTACTGCACGCGACTTCGTCCGCGTAAAATTTCTTGTACCCCCACCCCGTCGCAACACTTCGTATTCGCTTAGCGTTCATTCTGACTTTTTTTTCTTTTTGCTCGGCTCCTAAGGGTCATAGCGTAATATTAAATAGCCTATAGCCGTCCTCAAGAATTGGGCTATCAAAAGCAAAAAGATTTTTTCAAATCTGACCGGTAGTTCCAGAGATTAGCGCGTTCAAACAAACAAACTCTTCAGCTTTATTAGTAGTAATATAGATTATATAGACAGATGCCGCAAGGTTACTTTTAATCCTTACTTCCTTCCACTTTTGACATTCATAAAGTTTACGACAGTATTAATCAACTATTTAACCAATAAGTACATATTTAAGACCCAATATAATTTTATGTTATGGCACTTCTACACAGCGCTTGACCTAAATATGGTAGTGGGTAATACCTCGATATTAGATTTACGGAACGTCATAAACACTTAATCTGTACAATTATCGAACAGATTTAATGATATTTCACTTAAAATATGATGGAATAAATTTAAATGACAATTGTTCCATAAGATTTTACGGTGACCATAAAATTACTTCAAGTCTTAGAAAGGTTAAGGCTTAGTGAAGATTCCGACAGTATGACAACTCAAATCTATTTTAATAGTGACTAGCTTCTGCCCGCGACTTCATGCGCGTGAAATTTCTTGTTCTCCCGACCCATCACATCACCTGCCTTCGCTATCACTTCGTTTTCGCCTATCGTTCTTGCTGACTATTTTTTCTTTTTGCTCGGCTCCTAAGGGTGGCGTGATGTTAAATAGCCTATAGCCTTCCTCAATAATTGGGCTATCAAATGCAAAACTATTTTTTCAAATCCGACCGGTAGTTCCAGAGATAGCGCGTTCAAACGAACAAACTTTTCAGCTTTATTATTAGTATACCTACATAGTATACAGTGTGAGTCTTCATAATGTGCACATATCGAAATGAGGGAAACTAAGCTTAATTTTATCGACGGAAAAATATTTAAAAAAAAATAAAAAATAAAATTTTTGTAGCTTTTTTTAAATTATTTTTCGCTGCTGTGACCCCTGTGTAAACAATCGCCCCTCAATTGAGAATTATGGTTTTTTTTTTAACAAAAATCTGATATTTTTTCATCAATTTTTACAATAATTGTAAAATTACTCAATAAAAGCCCCGATTACCTACCCTTTTTGATTACTTTAAATTTTTCTCCAACGTATCAGATTTCTAAACGTAAAAATACCATGTTTATAACTCAATCACAACATTTCCTATCACCTGTTAAAGAAAGGCCTTGCAATCATCATACTTTAGCAGGTAAAGATCCTTTTAAATATTTTTTTATTTTTTTTTAATATTTTTTCCGTCGCTAAAATTAAGCTATGTTTCCCTCATTTCGTTATGTGCACATTATGAAGACTCACACTGTAGATATGGATTCTGACTTACAATCAAAGGAGCTGACCAAAAAAGTTCTGACTCAAAATTGACACGTGCAACTGAAACTGCAAATAAACAGTAAATCCCTCACCATCGCACACTGGCTGCCATAAAATCCCTTCCTACCTTCAACCTCTGGCCGGAACAATAAATAACTTTTTTTATTTTCACTTCATTCCATAATTGTTTACTTAGTAACAGAGCGGGCGTGCCGCAGGGCGCGTGTGGGGTCCCTTCGTATATTTGCACGCCACAGTTCTTTGTATCCATCGACCGAATTAGAACTACTTTTTTCGTCTCCGATATCGGTATGAATGGTTTAACAATGTGCTGTAAAAAGGATTTTTATTCACTCGAATCAAAGCTTACTTAAAATTAACAAAAGAAAGTAAAAGTTTCTTACAATCGTTGTATAGCCGACCTGATAAATGCATTACCGCTTTTGACAAAAACTGCAAGTAAATTAAAGCTTAACTGAGGTTCGCTGGAACACAGGCCTCCTCTCTGTGAGAGGTAGTGGGCTGTAATCCACCATGCGGGCCCAGTGAGGGTTGGTAGATGTCACATGTCTCCATGCCGGTTTCCTCACAATGTTTTCCTTCACCGCGATGTTTTCCGTCACTGTAATGTTTATTTATACAAAGTAAAGCGCCTGCCTAGGTTCGAACCCTCGAACTACAACTCGTAAGTTACGGCCACCTTGTCGTTTTATGAAATGCAAGTGACATTCAACTTTAGGAGGGCTTTACCACCCTAAAGTTGATTTTACAAGATCAACTATTCTCTCAAGCTACTTTTAATATTCATTCGTGATATACTGGCCCACCTTTTTCGTGCCTCTATTAAATGCTACATTTCTTCCACCATCGATCTTCTCACACAGAACGCCTTGTACTAATAGCTTGGAATAGTTTATGTCGCCGGTGTTTGTCTAAAAATTATTGGAGTAATAATTTAAAAGCTACCTTCCAGTTAGATATTTACTACACCAGTGATGGTAACACCTGATTAACCCGGTCGGCGTCTGTTAATTTATCGACTGTAGACTGATATCATTTATTTGTATTAATAGCATTGCACATACATAATTATAAATTTTATTAGGACCTGTGTTACACAAATCCTTTGAACAAATCTTCCCATATAGTGATTGAATGAGTTTAGTTTTCAAAGAGTCGACTCACCTTTAACTATAACCTTTAAATATGTAATATAATTTTTGTACAGACGCCAGCACACCAAGCTACTACAATCTGTCAAATTTATTGAATAATTTTTTAACTTTATCGCTAAAGCATAAGGTTCAAAGTTGATTGGGAAAATTTGACAGTTTCGGGTAGCTTGATGTGCTGGCGTCTGTAATACTCAATGTGGGTGTACTAAGTAAAGGAGCACCTCTGCCTAACCTTTTGAAAAACACAGGCAATTATATGATGCTAAGTTATATTATATTGTTATACATGTAACTAATATTACATTATCTATACTAATATTATAAAGCTGCAGAGTTTGTTTGTTTGAACGCGCTAATCTCTGGAACTACTGGTCCGATTTGAATGATTCTTTTAGTGTTGGGTAGTCCATTTATCGAGGAAGGCTATAGGTTATATAACATCACGCTACGACCCTTAGGAGCCGCGTAGCGTGTGACACCGCGGGGAACAGCTAGTAATATTTTATACAAGACGTCATCATAATAACCATTAACCAACTAGTACTTACCAAACGTACCAACGACACGTCTACAGTAAAGACACTACGAAAAATAAAAAATAGCACAAACAAATCATAGAATTTCTCTGTGCACATAAAGTGACAGAGGAACAAATGAGTGTTACCTTAACAGTACTAACCGATACGACTCGTGAGGTCCAATCGATAAGATTTATAAATCAAATATCAAAACCAACCGATTGGGTTTATAAATCGAATAAATTTTCAATTAGCCGCCGGCTTTGGGTAATGGGTTACCATTTATATGGATTAATATCTCATGACACGACACGACGACGATGAGTTTCGAAATCATCGTAAAGTTTTGTGTTGTTTAAGCTAAATTCGTGGCTTTTTGACTTGTTTGATACGGTGTAAGTTGCGATTCGTGCTATGAGTTAAGCTAATAGTAAGTTAAGTTAATGTTTATTTAGTGTACTTACAGGTGAAATATTTATTACCTAATCATCTCAGCTGAGAAAATCATCCAACCAAGATGGTATCATAGAATCAAAACAGGAAAATCATACAAACATTTATCACAATCACAACTTTATTTCAACGAATCAGTCCATCTAATTTACCTTTTCAAGCTTTTCAACATGAAAAACAATAGTATTTTAGCAGTTTTACCATCAGTAAACCACCACCGCAGCACTAGTTAGTTGGTTGCAATTCACTTTACGTTCCCATTGTTGTGCCCGTAGCCCTCCCATTTCTAAGAAATCGATATATAAGACCCAAAACATTCGGGTTTTCTGAGAAAGGTGCGGTTTTGGAATACCGACACTGTTCCAATACCAGGAGAATTTGATTTGAATGAACATTACTCCAATTTATGTGCGAAAGTCTTGTGATGGTTGTGACTTCTTGAACACGACAATAACAGTTATAATATCAGTACCTACTATTTGGGTTCTGGAACTCAGCGTTGAACAAAGAACATTATTGTGCTTTTAAAACATAATAAACATGAGAAAATAAAATGTAATTACTTACCCAAACAAATAATTCAAAGTAATATCCAGCGCTTTCTTCTAATATTAATGTTGTCTAATGAACTCATACTAAAAGCCTAACAAGCAATTATAAGATAGCCTTATCAAATAAAGATATCAAAAAGAGAAATTCAAATTACCTATGCATCAATATGGTAATCGTAATCCACCCATTTTAGCCCTCATTACTTGTACCGTCAGAGCTAGAAAGTAAACCAATGCTCCTTCGAAGTGTTTGCTTAAAAGGGACCGACATTTAACCTCATTTGAAAACCCTGGCTGCGTTGCCTAATTTGTCCAAAGGTTTCTATTCTAAAGTGACGTAATTAACTTTATCTATATGAATATTGTTAAGTCCAATATGCTTTACATTTGTTTTGTCACTTAGTGCACTAGATTTGTCACTATCAATTTCTGTTTCTAATTGTTCTGTTTTGGTTCAATTTCAATTGAAATTGTTCAATGGGTTTCAAAGAGGCCGCTCTTTTGGTATTATATATTATTATCTGAGTTTGTTTTGTTTTGAGATTGTTCAGAAACCTATAGGCTATTTGACTGGTTTCTGATAAACATCTCAGATTATTTAATGGTGTCTAACGAGCCCACAAAAACCTATTACTTCAAATTGCATAATGTATTTCTTTTAGAAAATAGTAAATAAAAATGTACTGTTTAAATAAGCCGCCAAAACGCTATCTTTAACAATATGGCGTCGTGACGTCACAATACACGTAAACAAACGTTGAAACGGTCGAGATACTAGACAAAAGTCATCTGTTCTGTCAACGATAGACAGAAATTGACTATATCATGACGTCATCATAAGTTCAGCCAATCCAGACCGTTTTCGATTACGTGGCGCCAGATTTAAAAAGATGAAGTTTTTTCGGGATTTTTTAAATAAATAATACATTGTTTTGTAGTAAAATTAATGCAAATCGGTTTTGAAAGCGATAATCTATACGAGTGTCAATAATTATGACCTTATTTTTTACATTGTCAAATAGCCTATTCTAAAGTTAAAACGTGTTATTGTGATCAGTATTTGAAATAGGTTTTCTAAAGTTTAATTGGTTTACTAAAACTTGGATTGTTTTGTGGTCAATATGCCTTCACAATACAATGATTGGTAAAGAAGTTACAAATTTTGGTAACTGAAGGTGGCACATTTCGGCGAAGTCATTTGTGCCAAAAACTTTCTTGTCTTCACAAAACTTTACCTATATATAATATATATATAATATATATATATAATAATAATATAATATAATATAATATAATATAATATAATATTCCACAACTATCACACAACGCCGTCTAGTCTCAAGCTAAGCAGAGCTTGTGTTATGAGTACTAGACAACTGATAAACATACTTATATATTTCTAAATACATACATATATAGATAAATTACACCCAGACACAGAACAAATGATCATGCTCATCACACAAACATTTGTCCTGGGTGGGAATCGAACCCACGACCTCCGGCATAGCAGTCAGAGTCACTGACCACTAGACCAACAGGCCAGTCACCTATAGCGCCATGTAATTTATTACGAGGCCATAAAAGTGACAAAATAACATTTAAAACAACAGCTAACAGATGAATCACAGACACACTTCTATTCACCACTCAAAATAATACAAAGTCTTTCAAAAACCTCTGGCGCCACTAAGCAAAGAGAGAGAAAAAAAGTTCTCGAACATTGTCCATTCGTATCACATCTCTAAGTAGCCCTTGTAAGCGTGAATGATCTTGTAGGTACGTGGGAAAAAAACTTGCCAATCGATGTGTCCCTGAGACAAGAAGCTTGAACAATGACATGACAGTAACATGACACCAAAGGGATGCTGCACGTGACACAGATACGAACGATATTTTTTGTCAAGAACATGTTCTTTTTTTGTGATCGTCACTTGTTCTGTCTAATTTGGGTGCAATTTGCTCGATAGCTTCTAAAGTATGATGACCAAATATCAAATAACCATACAAATAAATAACTTACATAAATGCTGACTTTCTGCTACCCTGTTCAGACGACACGCGCCCGCTAAGCGCACGCCGCGCGCGTCAGCAACTGCGTCTAACTCGCTTCGAAATTTGTTGTATACACCTAATTTGAGTCTTAAGACACACTTCGATAAATGCAATTTGAGATCTATTGATGAATAGATCTCAAATTGCATTTATCGAAGTCCAACTGAACACGCTCGCGCCCGCCTCATGCCAACCCCGCGCTCACCCCCCCGCATACGCGCTGCGCTGCACCCACCCCAGGGGGGCAATTGCGGAACACATTAACAATCTGAATCGGTTTCATTTTGACAGTTCAACAACATTTATTGCGTTATTTACGTGTTGAGCAGGCAATTTTTTCGAACTTATGAAGCAATGGATTAGCAATTTGCTCAAAATGATTCAGATTCCGATTGATAGTGTGTTACGCAATTAGGGTGCTGGCTGCTGGTGGCACATCTCACGTTCTGACACCTGGAAGCCACTAGGTCCTGTGAACGAAGTAGTCCAGTCACTAGTAGTATAAGCGGGTAAGATAAGTAAGATAATATAATATAATAAGAGAAGTGAGGTAAGACAGGCACAACGCGTGTGCGGATCCTGTGCATGATCGGCGCGGGTTATCTGAAAACGCGCGCGCGCGCGCGCGCGTTGTGCCTGTCTTAGGCGATTGGCACACTGCACCGCATCACGCAGTGGGACGCAGATAACGTGCTCCCGCGCGTGATTTTTTAAATACAAATTCAATAAAAACGCGCTTCTGTGCGGGGAATTTGGCTCAGTTTCACGCACCCCGCTGCGTAATGCGGTGCAGTGTGCCAATCGCCTTACAACGGATTTGAATGAAATGTGGCATACGGATAAACCATGACTTGGATTAGTACGTTCCGTTGGGATAATTTCCGACCTCCAAAGTGGCAAAGTGGGCAAAGCCGGGGGCAAAAGCTAGTATAAACTATATAATTTTGCATCCGGCTACTTTATCACACCAAAATCCGTAGTCTATGCAAATATCAGGTGTTACATTCTTTACTAAGATCCCGATAAGCACACGTGCCGCACGCTTAGCTGCCATTTAGGTGTCAATAGTTTCCAAAATTCATTTTATGCAAATTAAAGCTGTTACTCGAGTTATTAAGTTGTCAATTCAATGTCCTGTTAATATTAATCATTCAATACCTTTGTCATAATTTATCATTTATTTAAAGGGTGTTCGTGGGAGGTTATTGCTCATAGTTTAAGTTGTTCTGCTGTTTATGTCGTGAATGTTTTTTTAAGCTATTAATAAAGCTGATAAGTATAAAGTGGAATTGACATCCAGTAGCTGATAATCCCATGTGGTAAACAAAAAACAGTTGGGAGTAATGCAACTGTTTTTTTTCGTCAACTAAAAAACAAAATTCTTCTGAAAATATTTGAGTCATGCATTTGTAACTGACCACTTTAAAATTTATACAGTTCCTCGTTGTTTTTACTTGTTTTTATCTCGACTAAAGTGTTTTTCTGTGCTTCGTACAAAGGATCACAATATTTGCCACTTGAAGCACTGTCTTCACGCCCTCGATCTGTCATTCTCACATTAACTTCTTCAGACAGTGACCAAAGAAGACGTCACGTTTAACGTCAAAGGCATACAGTCGACAATTCTTTAGCACCCGTCTAAATGTTGTAAGTAAAAATTAAATGGTGTCTTATCTTTTGTTGACAGCAATTGAGTGATCGCTTTGTGTTAAAAAGTGAGCTGTATCAAAGAAGACCGCTCTGCGTGTACTTTAAATGCCTCCGTTTGAAATTGTAATTATTTTTAGTGTGAGAGGACGTTCTGAAATAATGATCGGTGGTCGTTCTTGCAACTGGGGCATTGTCTTTGTAAATCTTTTTGGTCGTTTGAGAAACTGACAATTTCAAACAGTCATTGAAAACTTGGGCAAGCATAATTTTACCTATTACGCACTTCTGTCTCAACTTTGCTGGGAAAATAAGGCACTCGACGAATAGATTTCACTTTTAACACGATTTAATTAACAAGAAATCACCAATAACTGCGTAAAGGTAATAAAACTGAACAAGAATTCAATTACAACTTGAAGTATCAATTTACTGCTTATAACCATAGCTGTTATAATGAAATAGGCAAGATTCCCCGTCTCCCATCCACAATCGAAGTAACGAGTTCAATAACTGATTTTCCATACATAAGTTATGAAGTAAGATTACTAGTTTCCAAGCAATTAACTGGATACAACAACATAGCTATGAAATCGAAAGCTTTTCTTGAAGATTTGCATAAATAGGATCTTTCTTGTCTGTAATTAGGAAGCGTTCGATAATATCCCTTATGATAAAAGAGTAAGAGTTCATGTAGTTTGAATAGGTTATAAATTAATGTGCTATGGTAAAAAATCTCAAGGTTTGCCCGTTGGCGCCTCCAAGAGTCCTTGAGTCGGTGGCAATACTCGACAGCCCTTGAATAGGCCGAGAAATACGTAAGAGGTACTCATAGAAGTAGCAACAAAAATAACATGGAAACTTGCTATTAATTACTAATGGTGTGTTTTTTTCCATTATTTTATGTTACTATTTAAATGTATACAGCAAATTATAATTATAATCTTTATTGGATACCATTTAATTTTAATTGGGTCATAATTTATTTGGTTTGTTAATTAGATTTGGAGATAATATTCTTCTGAGAAATAATTGAATTATTGATTTGCCTTTAACAAGCCTTTGTCTTTGTATCCACTAACCCGCACTGGGCCAGAGAGGAGGCCTATGTCCCATCAGTGGGAACGTTATAGGCTGATTTTGGTTAAGTCTTTGTCTTTAGATTTCATTAGAGTTTATCGGTATTTCGAAACAGCTTTTGTCAGAATTATTGATATTAAAAGCACAATTATCTTAACTGCTATCATGCGAGGCTGAATGTGTGGCTCTGATATTTATTCGCATGTATGTACATGTAATCGTAGTTGGGATCAGAAATAAATTGTTAAAAGTTCAAGAACAAAATGCTACTTTGTTTGACATTCCTAGAGTTATTTAAATGTATGTTAAATTCGCACATGTATGTTGGCCTTATTTCATCGCTTAGGATTTTGTATTTCAAGATGTACTTGATTTGTTTTCACGATTTTATTCGAGTCTTTTGCATTCGATTAGGTATATTACTCATCATTCATTAAAATTACTTGTGCAGAACATTTTCGTCTTTTTTACCAAGTTTCCAACCATTTCTTCATTTTACATTTGTTACCCAATACAACTATCTATCTCATAATTGTATCATTTTTTTATACATCAAATCGATATCTTCAATATATGGAACTAATTTATGAACCAGCATAACCATAACTCCATCACTTGCTTCTTTGAACTTTATCCGTTGAAATTACAGTTTAAATTGAAATGTTGTGGGTCATTTTAAAGTGGTCTTTCTCTGATCGCCGTAGGAATTTGCGTAGGTGTTCATAGCTTGTTTTCTTTGACTTTTCGCCTCATTAAGTGTTTGTATACACGCATTGGATACACTGTCGTACACGTGATAAATGCTTGCCCAATATAAATCCCATACATCTCTGTTATGGGAATCGTTATTGTTCAAGTTACTCATCATTCTTTCAAAAGGCGATGTTTACTCTACAAATCTTTGTTAGATTTTTGGAAATGAGCATTAAGCGCTTTAGATTTACATCCGAACATTTTAATCAATATGAATTAAGACATCAAAATGACATACCTAGGTATATCACAAAATATCATTATTATATCTGTAATTTTGTGGTTTGTAGGTATGACAACTAGATCGATATGACGTTCAAAAGTGCCTTTTATATGCCTATTTGAAATAAATGCTTTGACTTTGACTTCAATAATTATATTTTTTTTGTTTGTAATATTAATTGCAGAGAAATAATGTCTATGTCATTTTAAGAAAAGCTTTAAAAAAGACAGCTGAGAAAGACAGGATGTTGAAGGTAGATAATTTATTATTGTGGTGAACTTGAGAGAATCTATGTCCAAGAGTGGTCTGCGATAGACTAAGTAAATTTAATGATGACGTATTTTCAGATAGCACATGAAGAAATAAGAGATCTGCAGCTATATCTTTCAGATGCAGAGTTCATTAACATTAAAATGTGCAAATATTATTCTCATTCGCATAGTGTGTATGTGGCTATTGATTTCAATAAGGTCATGTTCGGCGAGCATCACATTGGCCTATTTCTCACAATTATAATTTACAGGGCGCGTGAGATAAGACCTATCTTTTAAAACACATTTACGGTAATTTTCTTGATTCCTATAATATTATTGTCGTTTGTCATCTAGAATTTATGTTTGGGATCTAAGTATTTTTGTTTCTATTATGAATGCTCCTTTGCTTTTAACACTTTCTTCTACCTTGTGTTGTTAAATTGAATTTATTTTGTATTAGAACTTTCAATAGTTCTATTTTGTATAATCTGTAATATGACAATATTTTTGTTGTTCGGGAGTGTAGCTCTTAACAGAAATCCAATTTAAGTTAAGAACTACAGCCGATTGGTTTATGTTAACATCAAAGTAATCTCATTAATGCAAAACCTCCCATTTCAACAACTTCTTGATTCCCAACAGCTTCTAGTTCAATTTATTTAAACATTTCAACATCGTCTGAATCTCAAATGTTTTCCGCGTTCCCGTATCGCATCACATATTATTTACATTTTACAAGTTAACCACTGGCTATCATATCGTTTTTATCATCAACCTCTTACCGTACAAAACTTTTAACTAATTCGTAACTCTAAACCGTCCAAGCTTCCTTCAAAGATAGTGCGGTGACATTTCACAACACCATTATCCAGATTACATTATCGATATCGTTTAAGTATCGATATTTCGTAACTTTGTCTGTTATCGGGCAATCGATAACCTTTATTCTGCCTTCCGCGGTGACAAGTACAAGACTTGGGGAAAGTAAGATATTGTGAGGTAAGCTTCTAATACAACTACAAGTTTTGCTTCGAGTATTTAATTTCAAAGTTACAAGCAATGAATAACCCGGCGGGTCTCTTCGTGGGTGTTGTGAGGAGAAAATCTAGAACTGATGTCTTATTTCGAATGCTAATTTGCTTGTAAGTTGTTCCTATTGCTGTCTGGCTTATTCTTGTTCTCAGTAATGCGAGCATAAAACTTTAAAACCTTATATATAGCAATTTTATTAATCTCATAATCACAAAACAATTGATATCTCTTAGAGATCTTTAAAGGCATTTTGGGGCACATTTCAGCCTCGCGATTAAAATATTGATTTTAGCAGACAATATACTATATACCCAATCTCTGTATTTTACTCTTCGTTAGTGGTAAGACTGGCAAGAAAATTGATATATTTTTTATTTAGTTAACCGTTACACGATGACACTTCAATCGTTTATTTTAAATTCGAAGGCTATTGTCGATATCACAACAATTAGCATAACAAATACACCTAGTTCGACACTTGGCTATGTCTCCGACGTCATTACAGTTAATGATTCCATCTCCATCTGTTACTTTGTTAACATTATTGCGAAACAGACCTTATAATTGGCAGTATTAATCACAGCACTGTCCTTATCGTTGGGTTAACTGAATAATAACATCACGACCGGTAATTTTATGTCCAGATATTATTAACCTACTTGCAGGCAGTTGTAGGACAATTGTTAACAATTTAGTATTATGTTGGTTAGCCCTAAAGGGAGGGCTTGTGGCTAAAGCGTGGGGGACCTATCAACACTTGGCCATTTGTTACTCATCGAGCCCCGTCTATGCCTGGGAGGTATCGTCGGCTCCAGTTTGATACTCGACATGGAGTGTAAGAGGTATAAAAGTTTGGTTGTCGGCCTAAACTTCTTGGATCTAGTTGCAAAGATCACATGGAGAAAGTGGAAAGGAAACTCTCAAACATAACTGGCAGTCCGACAGTGACCGCGCTTTAGGTCATGTAGTCCCCTTAAATCCCAAATAATAAGTGGCGAACCTATTGCCATCAAGCGGGCACAGATCCAGACTCCGGGACTCCTGATTTCCGGTTGTGTTTTTAATTACTCGTAAAACAAACACGCTATGTTAGGCTTCAGCATCGAACTTCTTGGAACTCGGAAGTACTTAATAATTTCGCAGAGCCAATTAAGCTTAATCCTTTAAACTTGGAAAATAACACTGTGTAGCAAGAGTAAAGACTGAAGTACAACAAAATTATTACCTACTGTTTTGAAGCTACAAAGGCATTTAGTAAGAGGACTTGGCTTGTGAATTCCAGCTTTACTGCACCCGGAAGGATTAGCAAAATACAAAAAGTAGTAAAACACTAATGATAATACGAAATGCAACACCATGCGGCTGAATTCCATTTTCCACTTGAGATAGATTTCTTGAATAACTTGCAGGATATATTTTATTACAGGTTATGAGTTTACATATGCAGATTAACTTATTTCTGATTATATGTCTTCAATTACTGCCAGCACCTTTGAACATTTTTCCTTGTCTTTTGCGAGGTGGAAAAGCTCTGCAACACTCTATACTCCGATCCATTCGTTATATTGTTCATGTACACACAACAATATCTTAATTTAAACATGATTTACTGGTGAATTTTATTATTCTTGACAGTTAACTGATTGTTACGCTCCAAAGTGTTATAGGAAAAAAATCTTTACATAGTAGCTCAGTAGTAACACTTAAGTAAGCTCTTTTTTCACCAAGCCACAATTCAGTTAAAAGTAAGTCCCCGTGCAGACCACTGGTATCAGCACAAATCAAGGTTGTAAGTGACCAACCGACGGCTTCCAGGAACTCTTCGTCACATCTCATGTTCGTAGACATAACATTTATGCCTACCTGTATTGAAGTGCTTACAGACCTCCAAATTCTTTAGTAATCAGGTGACAAGGTGATACCGCTTCCTGAATAAAAGAGCCGCCGCAAGTTCGTATTAATATGTGATAATAAAAGAGAGAGTTGGTAGAACTTTGAGTGCTGAAACTGAACTGTTTATTAGTAATGGCAATCAGTTCAAGTTGATTACAATTTTCTTCCACCTTTTTCGCAGCAAGAGGAGGAGTATGTCCTAAAGCACCGTTGTTACGCCTACTTGCTACGATCACCTTTTAGTTATCCAATTAGGTATCCATGTTTTCCAATAGCACCATTTCCCTGCGAATATCTTTGAGCGCGTACAAGTAGGCTAGTGTTGAACATTTGACTGCCTGGTAACAGTGATGATAATGGTTTTAACAACATCTTAACCCACTTCATCGACCCCACAAACATTTCACCATAGTTTTTAGGGCGTTCCAAGAAAGTTCCGGGGCGGTCCTCTTAGCAGACGAGTGATAAGTAGCGCTTGTTCTTTATTGAGCCTCTGACACGTGTATGCGAAGGTTAAACTCGATGGTATCGGGGTGATCGGGACTACACAATGTCATCATAAAAACTGAACATACTGCGTTGTCGTGAGGAAAGTTTTGAGTACGAATGTGAATGACTATATGAGTATTGTAAGACCAATTCAAAGAATAGATGGATGGACTGTGTGAAAGATAATTTGGCTAGAAAGGGAGTAAGGATGATAAATTGGGATAATTGCAGGAGAACGATGGCTGGACATAAATAGACGTGATGCCATTTAATCGTGGCGCCGTTTAAAGCTTGACTGATTTTTTTTGTTAAATATTAAGTGTACGCACGGTTACACATCAAGCTATAAATAACCAGTATAAGCTGACTTCTGATTGTACGAAAAACCTATAAAATGCGAGGTCAGCTAAGACTGGAAACTATAGCCAGGGCCGTCTTTAACCTATTGGAGGCCCAGGGCACATAAGGATCACGGGGCCCCTGTGTAGTTAAGAGACAGCGAGAGAAACATACTAATATTTCATAACTTAGGGGCTAGAAACTTATTGTAAATCGCACTGCAAATAACTTATTTTGTCATTGAATCGGGTACTACTACTAATATTGCGTAGAATGGAACGGTGGCTGCAAACAATGTTTTTTATGAGAGCAGGCCGGGGCCCCCGAAGATCGCGGGGCCCTGGGCACTTGCCCAGAGTGCCCAATGGAAAAGAGGGGCCTGTATATAGCTTGATGTATAGTCGTGTGTACTAGGGTTTTGGAGTGTGGAAATAATAGGTTATTAGACTGTTACGACCGCACATCGGCTGGTAGCCCAGATACGGACGGACGTACCCGGCGGGATTTTATCGCGCACTGGATTTTCAACTCTCGTTGTTGAGCCGAGGATTGAGAATCCTGCAGAGCGCATCCCAGAGCGACAAAAACCACACGGTTGGATTTTCAACTCTCGCCGCTAAGCAGTGCGTTGAAAATCCAGTGCGCGAAAAATAATCGCCCCGGGAAATACGCGCCCGTGCAAACTTGGGCATAGGTACGCCTGGCTTCACATCAAGCTATACATATCCAGTAGGTACTAGCTGCACCCCGCGGTTTCACCCGTATAAGTTTCGATCCCGTGGGAATATCGGGATAAAAACTATCCTATGTCCTTCCCGGGACTCAAACTATCACTGTGTCAAATTTCATCTAAATCGGTTCAGCGGTTCAAGCTTGAAGCGGTAACAGATAGACAGTCACACTTTCGCATTTACAATAGGCTGAATCAAATTACAATACAACTATAAATGATAAATAAATGATAAATGATTTTATTTCTGTAAGTAGGTTTGTACAAACACTTTTACACGTCAATCATATTTTTTTTTAAACTAGATGAGGTCGGCGTTTCCTAACTGACTATTCTGAGAAGAAAGGCCGAAACAAACTCAGAAGTCACAGTCTCTTTTAAAGTCCAGACAAAATCTTGGTCAGATCGTGTGAAGACCATGTAGATTGGTGTCTGAAATGGTCTTTTGAGGAAAGAACCACACAGATTGAGCGGACCTGTCCAATCAGTGCACGCATTTGTCAAAAATCGTGCAGCTCAACTCAGAACTTGAGGAGCTCAACGATTCGACGAACAATACCAAAGACAGGACATTTGGGTAGGCCGCATAAACTACTCAAACTGCCAGATCATGATTAAAACTAAGAAGGAAAAAAGAAATGACCCACATAGTCCTCACATTCACAATAATTAATTAAAAAAAAAATAATAATAAAAATTACTTACAAAGTAAATATTCATGTCATTGTCTAAATAAAATTCATCAATGTCAATGTGTATATAAAAAAAAAATCCGGACATAATCTTTGAGGACCATGTAGATTAGTGTCTGAAATGGTCTTTTGAGGAAAGAACCACACAGATTGAGCGGACCTGTCCAGTCAGTGCACGCATTTGTCAGTAACCGTGCAGCTCAACTCAGAACTTAAGGAGCTCAACGATTCGACGAACAATACCAAAGACAGGACATTTGGGTAGGCCGCATAAACTACTCAAACTGCCAGATCATGATTAAAACGAAGAGAGAAAAAACAAAAAAATTACCCACATAGTCCTCACATTCACAATAATTAAAATCATATAATACTTTATACAGTAAATGTACATGTCATTATTTAAGTAAAGAGATACTTAAAAAAAAAAAAGAAAATTATTAAAGTGTAAAATAGCAAAAATAAAAACAACAATCTAAACCTATTGGAGCAGCTCAATCCCAAGCCTTTTTGTCCTCAATATAGTCTTTTACAGTATAATAGGCTTTCTGACATAGTTTTCGCTTTATAAAAGATTTGAATTTATTAAGGCTTAGTTCTTGAATGTGGCTAGGAAGTTTATTATAAAAACGTATACATTGGCATCTAAACGAGCCACCTATTTTTTTGAGCCTTGTTGTAGGAACAACAAATTTGTGTTTGTTCCTAGTATTTATGTTATGGATATCACTGTATTTTTTAAACAGATTAATATTTTTATGTGCATACAAAAGATTATCATAAATGTACTGAGAAGGCACAGTCATTATATTAATCTCTTTAAATTTGTCTCTGAGGGAGTGTCTGGGACTTAATTTATAAATGGAACGAATTGCCCTTTTTTGTAAAATAAAAATTGTCTGAATATCGGCGGCATTTCCCCACAACAGAATACCGTACGACATCACACTATGAAAATAACTAAAGTATACTAAACGGGCTGTCTCTAAATCAGTTAAATCACGAATTTTCCTAACGGCGTATGCTGCAGAGCTAAGCTTTTTTGACAATTTATCTATATGGGGGCCCCATTGAAGCTTGGCATCCAACGTTATGCCTAGGAATACTGTGGTATCTTCAGGTTTCAACTCTTCATCCTTAATGAGAACACTAGTTTCTACTTGTCTAACGTGGGGTATGGTAAACTTAATACATTTAGTTTTTTTTCCGTTAAGAAGTAGGTTATTGACATTAAACCAGTTAACTACTTTTGCAAGGGCGTTATTTACATTGTCAGTAACCAGCTGCTGACGTTTGAGTTTAAATAAAAGTGAAGTGTCATCTGCAAACAACACTATATCATGTTCATCCCTTATGAGGTAAGGCAAGTCATTTATATAAATAATAAATAAAAATGGGCCGAGAATTGAGCCCTGGGGGACCCCCATTCTTACTACAGATCCGGGTGACCTTTTTCCGTTAACATCAACTCTCTGAATCCTATCACTCAAGTAAGAAGTAAGAAGATCCAGAGAGGCGTTCCGGATTCCGTAGTGGTGCAGTTTCCTGATTAATGTTTCATGAAGAACACAATCGAATGCCTTGGACAAATCGCAAAAGATGCCCAAAGCATCGCATTTGTCCTCCCATGCATTATAAATATGTCCTAAAAGTTCAACTCCTGCATCGGTAGTCGAACGACCCCTTGTAAATCCGAACTGTTTGTTATGTAGTAATTTATTATTATTAAAAAATCTTTGCAATTGATTTAAAATAAGTTTTTCAAAAATTTTACTAAAGGTAGGTAGTACTGAAATAGGTCTATAATTAGTAGGGTCTGATGTACTACCCGATTTAAACAACGGTATTATTTTACTGTTTTTCATAAGATCAGGAAACTCACCACGGTCAATACAATTATTAAATATAACAGCTAAAGTAGGTGCTACAATGTCTATAATCGACTTAGCAACATCCACAGAATTACCCCATAGATCTGCGGTCTTTTTAACATTTAACGTGTGAAAAGTTTTAATTATATCTTTACAGGTTACATATTGGAAGTGAAATTCAGAATCGCAAACTGGAACGTTTTCTTTAAGTAAAGACTCTGCAGCAATGGGTGATGAGTTAAGAGATTTAGTAGTTGATACGGGAATCTCTGCAAAGAAATTTTCAAAGGCCGCGGCGACTTGACAATCTGATTTAATTATATTGTCATCAATAACAAGGCTGTAGTCACTACTTCGGGTGCATGACCTTCCCGTTTCGCTATTAATGACATTCCAAGTCGTTTTAATAATGTTACTACTATTTTTAATTTTTGAACTCAAATAACGTGACTTGGCAATGCTACAAACTTTTTTAAATATTTTAGAATAATTCTTAACATATAAATTAAATTCAGCAGTGTTTATACAAATCCGTTCTTCATATAATTCATAAAGTCGTTTTCTACTTTTATGTATACCAATGGTGGCCCAGTCACTGAAGGAAGCAATACTATTAACCGATAATGCTTTTGGAATAAATGTGTTATCAAATTGTGTGCAATACATATTAAAAAAATCATTATATTGTTGATTAGGGTCATCATTAGTGAACAAAAGTGGTAATTTACCCATGAGTTTAGTTTTAAATGTTTCCAAGCGATTAGTTGTTTTTGGATTAACAGTGATATCTTTTTTAGTAACTTTTTTGTTTTTATTTGGAATAGTGATTAATTGTCCACAATGATCTGAGTCTATTAGGTTAATAATGTCTTTGTGGGTTGGTATAACATCTGTATAAATGTTATCTAGGCATGTGGCACTAGTAGGAGTTATTCTAGTGGGCTCCAAAAATTGGTTTGCAAGATTGTATGACTGAAACAAACTTATAATTTTAGTACTTAACCCAGAATTTTCTAACAAATTAACATTAAAATCACCACAAATGATGATGGACTTGTTTGTATTACAGATTTTGTGCAACACTTCATCCATAACTTTTTCAAAACAATCATACAATCCTGAAGGAGGTCTGTACACACTTAATATAATGAACTGCTCCAATTCTATACAGGCTATTTCAATTGTCCGTTCAACAGAGAGGCTCACAATATCCTTTCGGTCTTTAAACTTAAGCTGGTTATTTATTAAAATTAATGAGCCACCATGTATAGCATTTACTCTGCTGAATGAACTACCAACCTGGTGATTACTAAAATTGAACATGAACTGGTGACTTTTAAGCCAATGTTCTGTCATACAAAGAATATCTATATTGTAACAATTCAGGAATAATTCTACTTCTAAGTCTTTGTTTGAAAAACCTTGAATATTTTGATGCACCAGATTGATACTATTTAATTTTTTTACACTTTCATTTGACTTATTTACATTTTTGCAAGAGGTTGCCTCTATTGTCTTAAATTCTAATTTAAATGATTAATGTCAATAATTTCAACCAAATTATTACCAGAGTAATTTAAAAAGTCATTGCATTGCTCAATAGGAGCAATTTGTTTAGCCAAATGTTTGGCTGAAATAGAAAAAAAATATGATAGCGACACAGCTATCTGTCTTTTTTGATAGTTAGAAAGATAGTACATAACAATATTATATCTATCTTTTGTCAAATATAAATTATTACCAACATAATAGTTAGTATCAATTAACTGGAATAAGTTATCATTATATGTCAAATTGTGCAATGTCATGTTTATATCAAATCTTAAGTTATTTTCTTCCTGTGGCAAACTGTTACTGTAAGGTAATGTAAACAAAACAATTTTTCTTAAGCTAAGGTTGCACAATGTTCTATGATATTGGAGCAATTCTCCTTTATTTAAATTACCCCTATTTCCCATAAATATTAATAAAGTTGTTTCCTGTTTAAAGTTACATTTAACAATTGCTTTCATAATATCAAATAAAGAACAACCAGGCATACAGTAATTTATTATTGAGTGTCCCGGATATTCATCTGTCAACAAGTGACCTAACTCCTTTCCAATCTCATCACAAAATAATATAATATCATGATTTACAATTTCTTTAGATGGTATAATGGTACTATCAACAGAGGGAATTGCCAAATCAACACAAGGCTGCGGTAATGTGGTATTGCATGCCGATAATGAATGGTCTGGTGTAGGTACATTGGATGGTGTTTGACAGCGCTCACAGCTGTTAGTTTGTGAGTTCACCAGCTCATTCATTGCCAACACATATTCCCTCATTAGATCTTCAGAGGTATTATATTTGTTAGTCATTGATCTTAGTTTCTCCTGCAGCTGGTCAAGTTGAGATTGCAAGTCCTGTGTGTCAATGTTGTATTTCCTAGTACTTTGCTCCAGATTAAAAGAATACATATCTAGCTGTTTAAGTAGATTTAACCTTTCCCTATTAAGTTTAACATTTTTAATAAAGAACTTTTGTCTTTTTACCATTTTTTGGGTTTTAACAATGTATTTATTAATTTTGATGTACTTTTTAAGTTTATTTTTACTAGTGACTACCCTCACTGAATTACATGATTTTGATTCATCATCACCTGTCAAATCAATAGTGGGGTTTATGGCAGAAACCATTGACGGGGCAATAGACACCAACTCATTGAACAGACTTTGATTCAGCGAGGCGGTGATGTTAAGGTTTGTAGTCTCAAGTTGTGTAATCTGACTTTGAGCCTCATGTAGCTGCTGTTGTAATAAGTGTTTGTGGCTAAGAGCTTGTTCATACTCTACGCTACACTGGCTGAACCCGTCCACAACAAGCTGAAGTCTATCCCGTTCTTCTATGGCATCAGTGTATTGAGTATATATCTGAGCCATTTCAATTTTTAACTTCCTATTCTTTTCATGGGCATCAAAGAGCACCCTTTCATTGTCATCTATTTCCTTAATTAGTTGGTCACAGGACTCCTTTGACGCCTTTAAAGCGCTCAAAGCCTCATTGAGTTTGGACTCTTCGAGGCGAGCACGGGCGCTGCGAGTCATAATCATGATTAAAAATAAGGAAGCGAAGCGACAAGAAATAAGAATAGAGAAGGTTGTTGTGGCAGCAGTTGAAAAGGTGATTAGTTTAAAAGTAAAATATATAAGTCAATGGGAAAAATGAAATTTAGATGTAAATAAAAGGAGTTCTGTCACCAAACCTAAGTAAGGTTATGTTTACGTTCAAAGGTCATTGGCATCAAGTAGCCTTACTAAAAGTGAACAAAGTAGGTAATTGCTGGTGTAATTGAACTAATTGTAGTACGTAAACTAACTAATAGCAAGTAAAATATAAAGTATTGTACCTGATATCAAGATGACAATGCAAGTTTCCTTGTGCCGGCAACTGTCACCGATTTACATTGAATTATGTACACTTAATTTGCACTAGCTATGTGAATCTAACACAAAATACACATTATTATCATAATTACTTGAAGAGTAATTGGAAAATAGGCCTAAAAAACAATGAAATATAATATTTAAGATAAAAATTTCGAGAACAAATTCTAAACAGCTGTTAGCTGTAGTGTTGCCACAGGAGAAAAAAAAAAAAAAAAAAAAAAAAAAAAAAAAAAAAAAACTACTACTACAACAACAAACAACTAGCAATACGTTACCATGCGCCTCTAGTAGAACAATATGTAATTGTATAATGAATTTATGACGCACCCACAACAGACTTAAGTATAAATATTCGCTGTATTGACCCATCCTTTCAGCGTTAATATTCAGTAGTAAAAACAAGTCAAACAAAGCTAACTGCCGTAAGGATTCCCACGTTAATGTTCATACAATGTGTGTATTGACATTGACACTTAGTGTCGCACAGTGTCACGACACCTTTGTCACTTCGTCACGTCCCTCTCACGCCTGTACTACGTATTTGTGACAACAAAACTTACGGAAATTATGATTATTGTTGTAGAGTAAATGGTAAATATAGTACATGTGTTTGCTCACGAAGTGTAAACAAATCTTTATTGATCTTTAACATTGATTTGTTTCGATGAGGTCGTCATCTAATGCTATATATGCGATCGTGTTTTGTTTTGTAAAGTTGTCACTGCTTCCTTTCTATCCTATCTATAGCCTTTGATTAGCTTATATACATTCACACATACTGCACTTTGGATACTGCATGTGACACCACGTTTGTTAAGTTTTGTAATCGAAGTAAGAATTTGCACACTTAAGTTATGTAGACCAGGCGCCTGATTGAGGCCATGATTTTTGATACAGTGAGTTCAACAAAGTAAGCAATATTTTGTACCATTTTTTATTATGCATACGTTCTTCCCCATAGGTACCTACACTACCTACCACGCTTTGGAATGGGCAACTACTAGCTTTAACTTGTTGACTGACCGACCCCTTGACAGTTCAAAAGTGCCTGTAATTGGTTTATTGTTTGTAGATAAATAGATATTTGAAATAAATGTTTTGTGTTTGAATAAAAACTCTCTTTTAGGTGGAAAGGTAAAAAGAAAAAGTTTTGATCTTCATGCTTGGTCACTACTTTTGATAATTTCAGTTCAGGTTTTCGAACGACATTTTCTGCCTGTAAACTTGAAAAATGTGGAACAGACTTTTGTTGTAGAGCTTTAGGTAAACATAGCTGTAAATCTAGACCATGGTCAGGTCTAATTTATTATTTATCCCAAGAATCTATAAAATTCAAATCGAAATCTATAATCTGCGCTCACGTGCAATATCGCAAATATGCATTACATGAAGACATAAATCATAGCCTCGAATAGGTCGTTGTAGGCACAAGTTTCCTATGACTTATGAGTTATTGCGAAGCTTTCACCTCTGTTGCTGACTGTACCATTATGTTTTAGGAGTTATAGTGATAAGGAAGTGTTGATTATCATGTTGGGTGTTATGACGTAATTATATTTCATCTGGTTATCTACTTGGAGGCTTGAGCTTTAATGGTACGCAGTCATCTCATCATTCTCCTCTCCTTATCCCAATTTTCTTGGGGTCGACGCAATAACAGCCGCACAGGTCGATCGCTTGCCGCGGTTGGTGTGTGGATGGGTGACCATCTTTACATACCGAGACCCCTCCGTGCCTCGGAAAGCACTTTAAGCTGTTGGTCCCGACTGTTATTCGTGGATGACTGTGACTGGAGATGACTGTGTACCATTAAAGCTCAAGGCTTCAAGGCCCACGGGCCCCTCAGGTTACGACCATTATCCCTAGAAATTCCTTAAAACAAAGTCAGGTACAACATAAGTAGGTACTTGCGTGTATGAATCACCTCCGGTTCTGCTCATTCCCACGTTACAATACCTCGATACTATTTACACTCCACCTGACCTAACAGCCTGAGGTCCTTAACCCCTCCTTATGTAATGTTAATACTCTGACAGGTAACATCTGTCTGTCCGTATGTCACTTTGTTCCCGGCTGATTTGCATATAAATAACTTGCAGTGGGAGTTTGCATGTTCAACACATACAGCCGATTTGTTTTTCTCTGGGTATCTGCATGTCTTAAGTTTGAAACCACTGGATGTTTTCATGGTTGCACTGAAAAATGAGTTCAGAAGTTCCACTTGACAATTGTCAACTTAGTAGTTTCACCTAGATAAAAATGTAAGGAACACACTTCACTTTTTAACCGACTTCAAAAAGGAGGTCTCAATTCGTCGGAACCTTTTTTTTATTTTTTTTTTTTATGTATGTTCCCCGATTACTCGAAGATGGCTGGACCGATTTCAAAAAATATTTTTTTGTTTGAAAGGGTATACTTTCCAGGTGGTCCCATTGTCATCAGGTCAGGATCTGATGATGGGATCCTAGAGAAATCGAAGGAACTCTTCAAATATTATAGGCACACCTATAGCGATTTGGGTATTTTTTATTTATAGTAACTCGTGCATTTGCTCTCGAAAAGCACTATTTGGTGAAGTGGAACTGATGATGAAAACCACAGATGGCCACCGGAACTACTCAATAATAAGTATTTCATGGGTTGCGATTCGATTACTTTATTATGGTTGCTAAGCAAGTTATGCTCATCACAATGCGAATGGTGAAATGGAGCTGATGGTGAAATACCAGGAGAACTCTCAACAATGAATTTCCCTGCATCGGGAAAAGCAATATTTTGGTAAAGGCGATGAGCAAGTTGACATTAGGCTATTGTAACTTAGATAAATTATAAACAGACCCACTAAAAAGCGGGAAATAAAAACTTTTTAACAAAAAAGAAAAACCGACTTCCAAAAAAAACACTACAAAGTGAAAAATAACTTTAATTTCGGAAGTCGGTGGCAAAAAACTAAAATACAGATCCAAAGACATCGACTTCCGAAATTAAAGTTATTTTTCACTTTGTAGTGTTTTTTTTGGAAGTCGGTTTTCTTTTTTGTTAAAAAGTTTTTAATAAGTGTACTTAAAACATAACCCTCCTTTTGGGCTTCGCCGCAGAAGAGTAATAAATTAATCGTTATGACAAATCTATTGAGCTCAAACTCGATGGGTTTTACTACTAGAAATTAACACACCTTCCAGCTTCATCATCAGACCGTGCATTATCATTTCATTTTTCAAATTTTCAAATGAATACGACCATTAGAAGTGGTTGAAGGTTTGATTCCCAGATTTTCTTTCCAACACACATTAAAGTTGAACTACTATAAATAATGTAAATATGTTAAAAATCAAGTAATATAATCGATTCGTTTTGCAGGTGCTAATCAATACTTAACTTTTAAAAACTTATAAATAAAGGCGTTAAAGCTCAAGTGAAAACGTGCTATAGCTACACTAGATAATAGTGCAACGAAAAAATCTATTCCTGTATACGGTGTCATTAAATTTGTATCGCGTCGGCTTGCAACGAGCATGCGCGGCGAATGTTCGTAGCGAGCAGTGACGTTCACTTAGTTGAAAGTGTATGAAGTAAGATAATTTACATAATGAGGCATTCAAGTCGTTATACATCACATGACTGATTAGTATGGTGCTGCTACAAATAGCCATCTTGTTACCATGCCAACCAACATTGTCCCGACTGGACCTTCTATCCTTTACTACAATGATAAATTGTAAAAAGATATTGTGTCAACTGGTTATTGTACCGCGGAAGTAAACGTCAATTGATGGATGCGTTACCGTGCGTCTCCTTAATAGAGGCGTTAACGATTTGAAGTACTGCGTTCTGGCGACAATGCGTGACGGCAGATGTATGTGCATGTTTATAAGACAATAGCCGCCTGTTACAGAGGCTCTTCCAGATATTATTGTAACAGGTGCAGGAATGGTCACTGTGTTTTTCATTTGTTTTGTAGTTTAAAATGCAAGAAATATTTAAATGAACATTTTTGCATAGATACAACTGAACAAACGCCATTTATCATTTTTGAACGTTATCGTGAATGGCTTTTCAAGTTTCTTTTCTTCATGGAAAATTCTTTCAGCGATAATAGCCGCTTTTATTTAATGGCTACTAAGACATTCCATTATTTACTTTTATTCGATTCTGTACAAATCTCACCGTGAAAACATTGGTGAAGTGAGTTTGTTTTTGCGAGGTATTGACACTATTGACAGCTCACTCCACGCCCACTTCACCTAAGTTTCACGTTGAGATTTTTCAGGGGATCAGACCGGAATAAATCGGATATCTATGGTAAGGGGCAAAAGTTCAACTGGATCCTCGACCACATCAATCAATCGTCGTACAGGACTTCTAGTTATATGACTTATGTTGCACCTATCTCCACGTGCTAGAGTGCAAGACACGAGAATAACTTATAATTGGCTCACAGCTGGTGGAAACTAGAAAACTCTACTGTAGGCAAACTTCCATTCAATAGGATGGTTTACTGACGTTGCTGGATTTGTTTTGTTTCTTATTACATTTATTTTTTGCTACAGACGCGCACGGTTGTAACGACTTTATAAAACATCGAGATTTCCTTATGTATTTATGTACAAGCGCTATATGTAATACGTTATACCCTAAAAGCTTAGAGTTACCTACTCAACATAGGCTTAGCACTGACGATCGAGGTTGTTCATCATGCTTGGACTATTTCTTGACATAAGATACTATTGACGAGAAATAACCTCTTCATATTCATCTTAGTTAACGAGGTTGACAGCTAAACTTGACACTTTTCGCATTGTTTAGGCATTCTGCATACCTTAATTCATTAACTGGGTATAGGTAGGCAACTGGAATGAGTAGTTACAAAAGAATTTCTGTAAATCTAGTCCAACAATCGATAATCGATTTAAACGACGCCGAAAAAGCAATAAAAATCGAAATTCGAAGTAAACTGATAATCGTGGCAGATTGCAGATAAAGTCTTCATTTTAATTTTTCGTTATGATTAAGTCTTGTGTAATGAAAAGAATGTGTGTGGACTGACCTTTAGACTGCTAAAATATAGCAACAGATAAGAATGACGAGGCAAAAAATAAAATTAATATCATCATTAGTAAATCAAAAATGTGTATTGATATGCGTAGATTACTTCATAAAAATCAATATAAATATTATCTGTTTTAATAAATAATTCATAGAAAGCCTTGTCTTTTCTATCGTACCAATTAGATTAGGGTTGCCTTCTGGCCTGACCAGATATTTTTATCTGAGTTCTACCATAGTATTGTAGGGTTTGTACGAGCAGATGGAGAAAGCAGTGTTAGATGACTGACGGCAGACTGCAGGGTACGCCGAGCGTACATTTAAATATCTCTATAGTCTCAGGTATCAGGCTATTTTGAATGCACCTTAAACTCAAAGTAACTATTTTAATTAAACCATTTACAGGCACTTTTGAACTGTCAAAAAGTCGGTCAGTTAGAAAGTTGTAGCTAGTTGCCCATTCCAAAAACATAGATCTCTACGGGGAAGAACGTACAAGAAACTCCAAGGACACTCTTTTAAATCAAGATATTACAAAATCCTGGGTAGATACATTATTCTTGTTGCTTCTACTGTAAGTGAGAACAATGTCAAAAAAAAGGAATCTTTTCAAAATATAAGATTAAAAATATGCCCTGGCAGTTAAGAGATGACCAGTCTCAACCGACGGCGCCCGTTCACGAACATGACGCGTGGATCAGCACCATCCAGCTCAACCATTTTTTAGGGATAATGATGATGACAACTTGATAACCTAAAGTTAGACTAACAAAATATTTTAACCACTATCGACATAAACAAATGAATATATCAATTAGAAAACTTCGAAAAAACAAACATAATATATAATAATATTGCGTAACATATGTATGACAGTTAAAACAATGACCCTACCAGTAATTAACCCACACCTACTGACCGCATCTACCTAATGGTTGTGGTGACGTTACTCAATTCTTGCTACAAATATTATCACCTTAAAAACGAAATACCTAATTACAAAGAAAATAATGATTCAGCCGTTTAATAGTTTTATACACATTCTTTCTTTCAATACGTCAGCTGATAGTGGAGTTACCTATTGTTATGCGTTACACTGG
Source organism: Oligia latruncula (assembly GCA_948474745.1). Taxonomy (NCBI): domain Eukaryota; kingdom Metazoa; phylum Arthropoda; class Insecta; order Lepidoptera; family Noctuidae; genus Oligia; species Oligia latruncula. The sequence continues at coordinate 1,701,820 of OX419699.1, forward strand.
TAATTATTACATTGTTCTGAAATACCCATCGACCAAAATTGTTGTGAGGTGATGCAACATAGAAACGAACGGTGCAAGAGAACTAGTTATAGGGTATGTATGTAGATCTGATAATTAGAATTTATTATATTAAACTATAATAATTTTATTAATTTAACTAATCTTAAATACAATATACAATCTAACATTAAAATGTATAGGTTTGTTATGTAAAAGTAAAGAGCTCATTGGGCATCAAAAATTAGTCCGCATCGCTGTCAGTGGGAAAAGCCAAAAAGGCTGGCAGCGTGACCACGTCGGATGGCCATTCTGATTCTTTGGCCTAAAAATAGGTCAGCCCTCTGGTCACGTTCAGAATCGACCAAACGCTTGCCGATGTCCCGAAATACTTGATGAGCACTCGGACCCCACGGCCCCAAACGGCTCAAACATAGCTCCCGATAAGGTTGTTATATGTGAGGTATTTATTCTGCACCGCAGCCGCCTCAGCACAGCTGCACAGCCCACCGCGTTAGAAAGATGGGATGGCGCGAGGGTATTGACACAGAATGCATCCCACATCAAAGGCCTACCCAACTTTCAAGGCATTATGATCATTATCGTTATTATCTAGTTGTAATATCTTAAATGTAAATTATTTTGTCTTATTTTCCAAGAAAAAGCGATACTGTTAGGTTTGGCGTAAGAGGTCCATGTAGATTATGCTATCGGACATTTCATTGGGTCTTCGTCATCAATAATCCTCGTTTCTTTTTCGCAGCATGTTGCAGCAGGATCTGTATTTGTTTACATTTACATGGCGAACGATAGGGCTCATCAACTCACATCACTGGTACTCACTTGCACTCACTCACTTATTCATCACTACTTACTTGTTATTATAATTGGCATCTCGCAGGTCAACCTAGGAGGTTGTCGGCTGTTTTACCGGTCTTGTCTGGTGCCTCAATAAAGCCAGGGCTTAAAAACTTAAAAACTAAGCGACTACACGCTAAGGGCACCCTCTGTGGGGTACGGTCCTTGGCTTAGGGCCTAGCTGAGGGAGGGCAGCAAGGGACAGACTGCATCGGATTATTCAAGTTCACTACAAATGTGACGTCTTTAAAGTGGCTTCGGAGGTTCCCGAGTAGCAGTTGTGCCGTGAACAGCTATGTACTGAAAGAAATTTAGCTTTTTATAGTAGGTCACTGTAGTTGACTGTTTATTTTCATGTCGATGTCGTAAATAAAGTTCGTTAGACCAGAATCTTGTACTTTAAATTTTACAGAACAATAGCTTCTACACAATTAGGTAATGTTGTAACAGTTGTATTGTAAATTGAGACTGTTATCTTTGTCTTATGTAATGTTGTTAGTCATTTGCGGAAAAAGAGCGATACCAGCGGTAATTGTATGAGTTCTGATTTCAGTGTTGGTAAAAATTAACGAGTCCGCTCCGCTCCGTTTGCTGATCTCATGCTCATCGTCGTCACCTTACTTTCATTTGTTCAATTTAATTGAGGTCAGCGCTGTATGTATTATTCTAGTCATCAATATCTGCCTTCATCTCAGTATTCAATTCCTATCTAACAATTTCATCCTTCACAAAGTTCACCCATAGTTACATTGTTCTTCCAACTCTTTAGGAAATCTCTTTCAGCATCGTGGTAGTAATACGTATATGTGATATCGAAAAAAATCATTGCTTGCGATTATTTTTGTAGGTATCTCACATTAGCTTTAGATTAATTTTTCTCTTCTTACTCTTTTGCGATTCTCTTTTGGTATCGTGAAATTGCTTAATAGATACGATTAGGTATTTCTTGTAAGTATGTCACATTTCCAAAGTGTGCTAGACTTGTCGGAGTAGACTTTTCCGACTTTATCAGATCCTACGCATTTGCGTATTGTAGGTGCTGTAAGAGCTGATAATCAGGGGATTATGTCATGCAGGTAGGTGGCTGCATTCATCTTGTCAGTGATACCATCAGAGAATCTAGTTTTCCTAATGATTACGGAAGCTAAACGGTTGTCGTATCGCGATTTGTAAGACATGAACAAGGTGGGTGTCAGTATAATGCAAGAATCAAATAAAGTCAAAAAATCCTTGAATATGTCACTCCTTGGGTGAGAAGTCATCACAAACAAAATGTCGAGATAACTGAGTTATTCCGGTCTGATCCCCTGAGATAGAATGCTAGTTATTGTTCTGTTTTATAAATGAAATGTAGGTACCTTATTACCTATAATTATCCTAGCGTAGAAAGACAAGCATTCCAGCACGGTGCTGACTGAATTTCATTGTTGGCTCATAATGCACCTACTCTGGCTGATAACTAACATAAGACCTTGAAAACACTAGGCCACATAATGACAAGTAAATAGGTAAACCAGTATGTTTACAAACAAAAGTCCTAAGAAGACGCAGGCGCAGTCACGAACCGAACCAGTAAGAACAACACGACTTGCCATAATCCTTTACCAACAAAATATTCTGTACATACATTAATTCCAGTTTCTGATGATATCTATAAAATTTACGGCCCAACCACAGTGCAAAGGCGAACTAGTGAATAAACGGACATAATGTAACTGATACTCAGATCTAACTTGAGATTATTTTAATGAAGGTTTTGTTGGATTTAATCAAATCAAATGACGGCAATCTGTCGCTATTTCTTGATTACGTAAAGCGATAGTATCTCGCGATGATTGACTAACTGGTTTGAGGTTAAAAGGATGTACTGTACCTGTGCCATTCATTCCTCGCGATTCATGGTAAAGGGTTTATTTAATTGTCAAGCCTTTGTTTGAAATGCTAACCTGTTTGCTATTGTAAATGCTATCCTATAGTATTTTGCAGTCATAGGTATTTAGTAAACGATTCACGTTGGTATAATAATCTACCACAATCTACATTGCTTTCAGGGCGTTCCGCGCCGTACTAAGCATTTTTTTTCTGTTGCTGGACTAAAACTTTTTTTAATTCATCGTCTGGATTGGGATTAAACTTTCATCTACGCCTAGCTAATGGCATGACGCGAATATGAAAACTTTTCGTTACAAAAAATGCCTATAGGCATAAGATATCAACATATTTATTTACTCATTATTAATATAGCAAGCAATGCAAATCAACTTAACAGCAACAAGATTGCGTATAATAAAGCCCCTTTTATCAGCCAAAGACCACACAGCCACGATCTAATTCTCGAAATTAACATTAACAAGCTTACAATCACACCTAAGCTCTTATTAAACCTTACAAAATACCCTACAAACAACACCTATACATCACTGCTCCCGAATCTAAACTAAATAGCGTGAAGTAATTTATTTAACTGTATTTTTGAATAACAGTCTTGCTCGCACGTCTAACTGACAGTCAGACCAGATAGCTTGTTAAAAGCTCGGAGCAAATTATACGAGGGCATGGGGTAATAAGTAAGAGTTAATGCAATCTACAGATTTGTATGTAAGAAATTAAGACCTGTTACAAATGGTTCGTACTTCGTTGCATGTGGATTTAACATTTTATGAGCGTGTAGAACCTTGCTTTACATTATGCAATTAAGTGCGTCTTGTCAGTCTAGCAAAAGCTGGGTCACTATCTAGTACCCTAGTGTCTTGTTTAGTACACTGATTGCGTAATGTATAACTTGTTCCATTTACACGTCATCATGGTTGATTAGGTTGAATCGTTTGGTTCTTTATTTCTTTCTTTTGTTTTTCTTCCTTTTGATTTTGAAATTGAAATATAACCTTATTTTTACAGCTGGTAAAATCAACACTGTGCAACTGACTACGGTACCCTTCACTGTGCGTGGTACAAAACGCACTAGGGAGGTTTTTTTTTTTTAATTTTTGCCAGCTAGTCAGAAAAAACAGCAGTTTGGTTATTAGCATTAGCTTGTTTCATAGGGCAATGCATATTGGATTCAAATTGAAGTTATGTATACTGCAGCTATAGAAAGGCTAGGCTGATGATTAATTTAAAATAACGCTACGAGCTGCTGTAGTAGCATTCGCCTTGGATTATTATTATCATCATTCTCCCGACCTCAGTGATCAGAGCAACATGTCTTTTCTTCCATACTTCTCTATTAGTCGTAATTTCAGTAGTCACTGCCTTCCTAACCATATCATCATTCACACAGTCCATTCATCGTTTCTTTGGTCTGCACCTTCTTATAGGCATCGATATTCATACTCATAACCTTCCTCACGACATTTTCCTCATTCCTGCGCATCACATTCCAAAACCTTAACAACCGATTTCCACACAACTTTTAAGTTACCGGTGCTTCTTTCAGACTTCCTCTTATGTACTTGTATTGTAAGACTTGTACAGACGCCAGCATATCAAGCTACTACAATCTGTCAAATTTCTTTAATAGACTTTCAACTTTAACACTAAAGCATACATTTCAAAGTTGATTAGGAAAATTTTACATTTTAGGGTAGCTTGATGTGCTGGCGTCTGTACTACTTTTACTGACTTGTATTACAATTTGAAAAAAAAAAGGAATCTGTAAGTAAAAATTGTACATTGTAAAGTAATCAAAATTATAATTTATGCAAGCATTAACGCCTATTAATATGGATTTACTTATTACACACAAAATCAACAGCACATATCTAATTACGACACATTACTATCCAAGATCGCAGTCAACCATTAAAATAAGTTAATTACCACATTAAAACTGTTTAGTAGTTCTAATTGAGCTATTATCACACTCGAAGTGTTTGGGCATCATTATGAAGAGTATCATTAGTCTGATTTAAATAAAAGGGTGAGTTGGATTCCTAACGGGACTTGAAATGAGGTAGAAGAAGTGTTTAATTTTATGGCACAAGATTCTTACGTAATATTAGCGATTAACCAAGAAATGGTAGAAAAAAACAATGTTTAAGCGTCGTCCACAACGCTACTCAAAAGTAACCAGTTACTAACTGAAGTCACCAATGAGTAGCCAGAATATCACAGTACTAGTATTTCAATGGTGGTAATTAGTATTAGGGATTTTTAGTTGGTTCATACATTATAGGTATGTATATTATTAAATCATGTCCCACGCTTGTCAGTAAAACTGACCCCTACTGTTTTTTCTTAAATTTTAAATACATACTAGCTCTTACCTCATAATTTTACCTACTACTTTATCGAAAACTACAAATTTTGCTAAGAACATCCACCTATTCCATAGGTAAAGTCACTGATTAAGATGAGAATCGTTTTTATTCAAAAGCAAAGTTTTATTTTACAACCATTCCTTTTATGAGATCCTTTAAAATATTACCAATACTTAACACTACAAGCCGGTAGAACATGAAAAACCCGTTAATATCACCATAAACCCATGATCACCATAAGCGCCGTAATTATGGGAATCGATAAAACAATCGATTGCATTCGATTCGATTCTCGGACGATTTGGAATCGTAAACTGATGGTTACAAATAGGTTCCTTTATTGCTTAATTATCCTTTTAAGGATTTAATTATGTTTTCATAGCGGTTGGAATGTAGGGATGTGTGTCAGTTGGTTTTTTAACTGATTGCATATATAGAGATTTATATAGAGATTTTTTTGACATATTCGTTAATAGGTTAAGGTCTAACCTTTGTCAGTTCATGATCTATGATTTTTAGACTCATAATTAAAATTGTTTTTGTTTAAGCTTCGTCTTTGTCAACTTATATATACTTATACTTATTCTTAGATGTATCTGGAAACGAGCAAGTTCGGAGTTAAACATTTAAAAGTACTGCAAAACATATAAAACCATTGACATTTACAGCTAAAGTCCCCGTCACGAGAAGCTATAAATTTTGTAAACACACATTCAGGGGTTCGCAACCTTTGGATCAAATAAAAAAAACAATTATGTAATGATTTTTATTTTATAAAGAGATATAATTAGATAACACACACATCTAATTTCTGTCGTCAGACTATTCCGAGTATTCTGCATCTGCATTTATTTATTTATTTAATTATGGCACTCCAACGACTTATTCACTATTAAATTTTTTCGGGTACTATAACAATTGAACTTAAAATCTAGAGTGAATTTGTCATTTAAAGGTATGCACAGCAAGGTAAGCATGCTGCGGCATTGACACCGTCAGCGTGAACTTACTTCAAAATGGAGGCCCTAATGTTTACGTTCCATGATTCAGATGCGTTCCAGTACCACACAACATTAAACGATAGCGCTTTATATCGCTAAAATATAACCCGACCAAGTGAAATTGCTCGTTAGTTTCTTATTTAACGTATGTTACTTTGAGTTGATTGAATTTGGGATTATTTGTTATTGATTGAAATGCAGCTACGTAACTTAGTAGAAGTTCATTATTTACAAAATGTATAGCTTCTCGTGACGGGGACTTTACGTTACTGCTACCATACCATTACCATGACAATCTCCCAAGAATAGTTTTCATAACGGAGCCTACTCCTATTGCTGAGCACTTTGGCACCCAAAGCGTAGAGGCGATAATGAAAACACCATTGCCCATAAAATAGACGCATGTACCAATAAAATGCCTTCCATTCATCCCAAGTGTCAAGGGACGTTTATTCATCTACCAAATGTATAACACCCTAATAACATTTTTAACACGAACCCCTTGGAACTATGAGAACTTGAGTAATTATAGCTCAACGGTCAAGTGTGAAACGCGATAATAAGGGAAGCGACCATTTTTATTGGTCTACACAATATTTAATTTGATTATGACCAAGTCGATAGATCGCATTAGAATGTGGATACAGAGAAATTGAAATTTAAAATCCTTCGTGGTGTTCCTCGTGATTTAGAGACTGGGATACTTACCGATGACCATACTCGTTGAATCGAGGCTCCAAATGATTAAGATGCAATACTTCATGACCATGATTTCCACGTGTGCAGTGTTACATAGTCATATGATTGACGATGATAATAATTAAATGTGTATATTTCTGACTGATTCCAATTACCTATATGCAGAAGAATAAGCCAGTACAGAAAATGATTCCATTTATAACAGAATTCTTCTGAAATAAAATGAGAATTAACGGTTTTAAAGTGAACGAAATTCCTAAGCATTTCTAGTAGGTATTGATACAACGACAATCTGTTAAGTCTCATCATCAAGTATTGCCTCGTAGAGTGGCTCTTGAATAACTTAAGCAATGTTTTTGCTTCCCACGTCTTTTGAACGCATTATTGTAAATATTATGACTACTGGTCCGTTGCATAGGTGTGACAGTGGACTGTGTTATGAATTTGATTTCCTTGTTTTAAAAATTATGATTGTAAAGAAAAGTTATTCTTTGCTATATCGTCAATGAACGTATGAACGTATCAGTGGCGATAATTGCGTAACACAGTCTAAATCTGAATCATTTTGAAGTATATATTTTTTTTTTTTTTTTCTCACCACAATATTATAAAAGTACTTATGTTACATGGTATCAGACTCAGATATCATTTTAATATTGTGGGAGACTGGTGCCTAAACTAAGCTCTAGGCCTGTATTTCAGGACACCAGGTCTCCGCCCTTTTACAAAAAGATACATTTAATTTTGTTATGTACTTGTACACTGACAACCAATCAACATTTTAAAGATTGATGGCTCGAGTGGAAATTTTAAATTTTAAAGTATATATGAATATAAACTAAGCTTTTGTTAATTAGGTTATTTGTGTGTGGAAGTGTGTGTGTGGGGGTGTGTATGTGTGTGGAGGTGTGTATGTGTGTGGGGGTGTGTATGTGTGTGTGTGTGTGTGGAGTGGTGCTGGTATGTGTGAGTGACATGTTGGTGTGTGCATAAATGTTGGCGCTTTTATGGGCGTTCGTGACAGAATGATTGTGTTATTTATTATATATTATGTGACTTATAGGTAACTTTAAGACTTGAGAATGATGATGTAAGCAGGTTTGTATTTTGTATGGTTATAGCTATATCTGATATTACACCATAGAGGTAAGTATGTTTTCGGTATCCTCATAATTTAGTTGTTCTAGTAAGGCAGTAACCTTCTTTTTGCACATAGTTTTAGTGAGGTTAACTATAGGTGACATCCTGTTTATTTTATTATATAGAAAACCACCTAGGTGGCAAAAAAACCGCTTTGAAAATTGTGTAGTAGATTGGTGCATTAGACGGCGGTCTACGGGGTTGTACCGTCTTTTGCGATGTGAGGCCGTGGGATGATAGGTAAGTAATGAGTGCTGTTTTAATACGATATGAAGGATAAAGAGTTGACGCACTTTCAAGACTTTAGCCTTCTTGTATAGGAGCTCTGTGGGATACCGGTATGGCAGGAATGAAGACACCTTTAAGATAGCTCTTTGGGCTCTCTCTAATTCAATTATTGTAGTTTTCGGAGCACCTCCCCAGACAGTGATACAATAGGTTAACAGTGACTGAGCAAGGGCAAAGTATACTGATTTCTTTAACTTGTCATCAGCTACTCGTCTCAAGGTTTTGAAAATATATATTAGCTTGCGTAACCTGGTTTTAAGTGTATCAATGTGTTCCTGGAATCTAAGAGCACCATCGATTATAACTCCCAGATATTTAACGTGTCTAGTGCCTCGAAGGTGAGTGCAGGTACACACAGTGTTATCGTGCGGTTCTGGACAATCGTGTGTTATTATTGTGTAGGGCGATGAGGAGTTTGGGACGTTACCATTTGCTCTAAGAGAGAAGGTCAAATAATTGGTTTTCTCCACATTGAGTGTAAGAACATTACTGCGTAACCAATTTGACACTATATTAAAGCCCGATTGCGCGTATGAAAAAACTTCGTCCCATGTATCAGCGCTAAAGAGGAGCGCCGTGTCATCTGCAAATGTTATGATCTTACCCCTGGGGAGTGTGAGCATACCCAGGTCATTAATATATATAAGGAACAGCGTGGGACCTAACACGCTTCCTTGAGGGACGCCGTATGAGACTGCTCGTTCGTCACTAATGTGTTCGTTTATTTTAACGTTCGTTAATTTCGTTTATTTTAAACAATATTGCTAAACCATTACTTCATACGTTCAAAAATGTGTCTGCTGAACAATGTAAACAACGCTATGTAAGTTGTTGAACTGTCAAAATGAAACCCATTGCTACTGATAGTGTGTTACGCAATTAGCCCACTTGATGATAGAAATTGCTATCTTATAGGTAGATTATAATATCATTAAAAGCTTTGACGTGAATCGTTAAAACTTAGGAACTTTGTCTGTATAAACGCGAGTGCAATAAACCTCTTATACCAACAAGAATCTGTCAACACTGCAACTGTGAGTGTCCACCGAGCCTAACTTACTCGCAGTAACATTAGTTGAATATCAAATATGGGATGACAAGCCATTAAAACACTTTGTCACTCCTATGACTTCTAGACTAACATGGAAGTAAGGAAACTAATTTACCACATAATTGCAAAAGCTAACCAGAACGTTTCATGATTAATCCTGTCTTTAATAACTAGTTGCGAGCGCTTGCGTAACGTGGCGCCTGTAAGTGTTTTCTTATTAATATAATAAATTGATGCTATGATTAGGATCCATTCATTATTTTGTATAAACTTTGCGTTGATTTTATGTAGAGTGTGTGGCAGTTTGTTTGTATTTCATTTATTTTTCTTGGGATCTTACTCATCAACTTGTAAATTCAATCTGCTAGACACAGGACTTTCCACGAACCATTCAATTGAACTATGTTGATTAATATCACTTTTATTACATAAGTAGGTACAGGAAAGAGACCATGATCATTATCTCCTCAGTTATATGTCATGTTTATTTACAATTTACTTGGAAGGCACCGCCGTTTTGAGTGTTATATGCCTAATTCAAACGAACTGAAACAATTTTGGGTCACCAAAAAGCCACTACCATATACTTTCAATCAAACTGATAAATGAAATCTAAAAGGATACAAAACCGACAAAACGTTCCGAAACCTGAACCAAATAACACAAAACGTTACTCATTTACTCCAATTATTCTAAACAAGCATTCCCAGTCCAAGCCTAGTATAAATCTGTAGCTTGTCGCCGTCAAAGTTGATATGTCGCTCGGCGCTAACGAAGTTTTTGTGCGAGCCTATTAGCCCAAGCGTGAAGAATGCTAATCCAATGGACTGGTGTAAGACAGACTGTCAACACTCTGCCCTACATAGCAATCAGTTACAAGTATATTTGATTTTAAGTGCCGACTGAAGTGAAATAGGTCATTTCAGATAGTCCCGTGGGACACTCTGAGGCATTTTGGGTATTTGGGTTGTTGAAAAGCAGGATCTTGTCCGTCTGTGACTACTGATTTGCCTGAATGTGTCGATACAGCATGTTTGGATTTTCCAATAATTCTATTTCGATCTTGTTCTGCAGATGATGACTTATGAAGTGATGTTATTTGACGATGTTTAGGTACTTATATCCAGCCGTTTTCATAAGGCTACACAACCAACCTTGGTGGGTCCTGTCTTTATGCACCGCGGTATGAGCTAGTTGCTATATTCATTTTAGCTTGTGCCTAGTTTTTAGCTACTTAAATTAGTTTTAACACTTTCACTGTTCATGTAGCAGGCTCAATAGTTGAACAATCGCTGTTAATTATTATAGTTATGTAAGTCATAGGGAAAGTGTTAAGAGCGTTTACGCCGTACGGCATTTCATAAAAACTTTCAAGCCCTTGTTTTTCGAAATGAATGAACCGAGTTTAATGAAACTTCATACGCGTAAGCAGGATACAAAAGTCTAAAAAGTTACTTAAGAAAATTTTCTAAAAATAGTGACACAGCCAAATTAGACCGATTTCAAATTTTCCTGTCTTTTTTAAATAAGACATTTCGAAAATATTTAAGTTTTTAGACCTTTGTATCCTGCTTATGCGTATGAAGTTTCATTAAAATCAGTTCATTCATTTCGAAAAACAAGGGCTTGAAAGTTTGTATGAAATACCGTATGGCGTAAACGCTCTTAAAGTCGATTAATATTTTATCTTACCTTCAAACAATATCATTATCTTAATTATCTGTTCCATCATCATCATTTCAGTCGAAAGACATCTACTGCAGCTGGACATCAGGCCTTCCCAGAGCGCCTTAACGATCGGTCCTGTGTCGCCTATTTTCATTTTGTTCAATGCATATTCAATAACATAACATATAAACACATCATTCAATAACATAAACTAGTCATTCATTACATAACATATTATTACCTACACTATGATAATCAAGTAATCCATTAGATATTACACAAAATTTTTTAATAAGTTTAAAATTTCGAAATCTTTCTTTCTTTCGTTTTTAAAAGCAAGTCAACTGTGGGTACTTACCACCTTTATAATATACGCGCCGCACTATGTAGGTATCGCACTGTGTAGGTGTGGGTGGTTTTGTTGAACTCGGATGTGTCTTCTCGACATCCGTATGTCACTAACGGGATGCAGCAGAATACCAGCGTCAGGTATTGTACCTGGCTTATGCTGAGCTGGACTCCCATTTGGTGCAACCATGAGACACACACCGCCCAGTAGTGATCGACCGTTATAGAGGTAAATGAGCTGGGTGTCTATGGGTCAATTTATCTTTTTAATCTTTGTTATATTTTTTTTCTCACCTTTTTTGATGTTTTTAATACCTGTATTGTGTCTTTTGTTGCACTGAATAACCATTTTATCTATCTATCTATCTATCAATGGCAGTCCTCCAATTTCCATTTTATTTACATTTTAAGAATTTAGTTGCCTTTAAATTCACTTGATCAAGTTGACAATTCTAACATGTGTAGGTACAGAACTTGGCAATCAGTAAACAAGACTACTGTGCACTCACCAGCCCTTTACTTTAGACCTTCACATTCACACGAACAAAACGCAACATATTAATCCTAACAATCCGCTTATCAATCACGCTTATTATGCGATACCTAATTCGATAGTGCTCGGAATTTGGGGATTAATTGATTAAATTAATACCAAACGGTTAATTAATCGTAGATTTATAATAATCTCATTGCATTAAGTTTTCATGTCTGTATGGTAGTTTGTGTTTTGTCACAATCAGCAGGGATTCTAGCAATGCTTAAGATGTCATGTTTTTACACCTGGTCTGAAAGGTGGTTAGATATTATTGCGTTAATTTGCAGAGACCTCATTAAATGAAGATATTTTGTAGAAAATGTTTAGGTCGGAAATCAAGCACTTGGATATACCGCGGTTTTTTGCCATGATTTTATTTAAACTCAAGATTTTAGATAAACTGTTTGCATTATATATCCACAGCAAAAACTATATAGGTAAACTACTTCAAATCTATGCAGAAGTGTCAATTAAAATGAACAAAATCGACATTTACAGGTCATAACATTTTCACATAAAGAAGCAGCTTAATCAAAATGATATTTAAATTTCCATAAGCTCAACCATTTAATTTATAACGCACCATATAAAACGAAACTGTAAAAAATGCTTGAAACCCATAAGCCACCCATGACGAATCCCAAGCTCTAAGTCATAAAAGTTGACCTACAACAATGCATTATTTACCATTATATATCGGCAGGGCGACACACAAACTAATCACAAATATAAACATCACGCTAACGTAGGTGTAAAAGCGGAAAGCAGCAACAACTCTGTTTGGATACAACACTAAAGCTACCAAAAACTTGACAATGAAATTGTATGGCCCAATATTGACCCTTGCGGTATGCCTGCGTTCCCACGATGTCCTGACGAAATTTCTCATGAAATAAACTTCTTAAATGTTGAATGTAACACTAGAGGGCGCCTGCTCCCCAATACGAAGGGTAAACAAATTGCAGAACAAATATTGAATCTGATTATTCGGGTACTCGGCTGAATATCGGTTACAAAGGCGGCTTTTAGATCACAAAAGACGTGGTAATTGAATTGGATTTTTGTGTAATCGCTGACCACTTTTGATCCTTGTTTAACATCTTTACTGGTGCGTGTTGGGAGGTGAGGAGTTTTTTGGTTATGGATTTAGTTCTGGTTTGACGTACGAGACTAGTCAGCAAATGGGTTAATTTTCTTGCCTTAATTCGGAGTGTTAGCACTTTCTACTTTACTGAATTGAATTCTTAATTGGACTTGCTTGGGTACTTTACCTACTAGCCTATTAATTTAGGAATCTACCAAGCTGCAAGACGTCTGACGCGTGAAAGCTTTGCCACAGAACGACATACATTTATTGGACTAACTGGGCAATTTTAGAGGAAGGACCTAACTTAAGAGAATATTTTATAGAACTACACAGATAGTTATTTACAAAATATCGTTGTTGTCATTGTGTATAAGTACTCATGACGGTTCTTTCTAGCCATTTTTAGCATAAAGATCAGCCTATAATGAAAAAAAATAAAAATCCCACTGCTGGGACGCAGGCCTCCTCTCTGTGAGAGGTAGTGGGCCATAAAACACCACGGGTGCCAGTGCTCATTTCCTCACAATGTTTTCATTCATCATTTTGAGAGTAGTGGTAAAGAAAGAATTTACACAAAGTACCTGTCAGGGTTCGAACCTACCATCTACAACTCGTAAGTCGCAGCCGTTACCATTGGGCCACCATTGCTCCTTATTGTGGAGTCTCCTTCCCAGCCATTTTTAAGTCACTCAAAAATATGGCTCGCTAAAAAAACCAATTTGATTTGGTATTTTGATATTTTTGTCATCTACATCTCAATTCTGAAAGCCAATGCGTCATACTCTCAACAAACTTCCCATAGAGAACAAATGTATATTTGTCTAAGATTAAATCCATCGTTTGTACGATATCCTTTTGATTTATGAATGCCATGCACTTGACGTTTGCATTTAAGTATAATTATCACAAATCATAATGTTTGAATTGCATTTACTGTACAAGTTTGTATGGCTCAGGAGTGATATTTTGTTAAATGGACTTCGATAGACTTACACGCACAACGTCGAAAATTCCAATCAATTTTGAATCCAATTTTCGCTGCTTTCAAAGTTGTTATTGGTTTGAAACTGTTCCTGTATATAGTGTAAATATTCTTGAACCTTTATTATATTTTGTACTTTATACATTTAGTTTTAAAGCTGAAATTGCTATAAGTAGAAAAGTAAAGGTGGTTCAACATTGCATGAGCTCCTGCTGCGTTGTTTGTTACAGTTGTCAGTGTAGTAATTTAAATTTATCAGTTATGGTTACGCGAAGGTTCCCATTTTGATACCGACGAATTCGCGAAATGGGTTTTCATGGTGGTGCGGTATCGCACGGCGGATAATCGACCCCAACAGTAATTATCTAGAATTATGTTGTAAGGAAATGGAGGAGGGTAACTGGTTTCCATTTGATATGGGTATAAAGTAAGCTGATAGAAGTGGGATGCCACCCAGTTAGAGAAATACGGCGTTTAGACTATATTCTAAGGATTTTAGTAAAGGTCGAAGATTTGCGGCTATACTAAAGACTTGTAGTCTCCAGGTACTTTTAAGGACACTGATTCTTTAACAAAAACAGTCATTTTTATGAAAAAAAACTGTTTTTGAGTAAGACTATTATTTAAAAAGATGGGTTTATTTCCCTATGGTGACTGCCCCGTTTGTCTAGAGGTCGCAAGTGGTATAGCTGAGCTTGCGGACTTAGGTTAGATTCACGGGTCGGGCAAAGTGTTATTGGACTTTTCCATCTGGAATTTCTTAGTAGCAGCCCGGAGTCTGGATTCGTGCCCGGTTGATGGCAATAGATTCGCCCCCTATTACATGGGACTTAAACATAACTGCCAAAACGTGGATGTAGTATACGTTCACCTTAGCCTGACACATCAGGGATTAAAGAAATAACCCCATCATTTTAAAAAATAGTGAAAAGCCATGTCCTACAATTGACTTTAATTCAAGTGTAAAGGTAAAAATAGGTCAACATAACGTGTGATCCTAATCATACCTTCAAAAACTAACGCACTGATCTATTGATATTCCAGAATTAACGACACATGTTCCTGGTAAAATTCCTTGCACAAATTCTTCAGCTAGCGCCACGTGTATTGCGGAAATATAATCCGACGTAGCATCACTATTTACAAGACTTGGCAACGAGTTTGTAAACTCACTTACGAACTGTCAAAACTCAATTTCAATTTTCCACGCAATGCTGGGAAAGGATGTAATAATGTGTGGAAATGATTTGATTATGGTGTATATTAATTAAATTAAATTATATTTTCTCAGAAAGAAAGAAAGTCTACGAATTGTAGCTTGTTTATCTGAAAAGCTTCAAATGTACAATCATTAATAAATCCAATAGTACATACCTAGATATTATATGCAACACGCTGCAGCGTGAACTCCCCTTTGGTTGGCAAATGCAGACTTTTCCTTGAAGCAAACATACCCAAAATATTGACTGATACTTCATTTCAACTTACCTTTGGCAATTTTGAGCCCTAGTCCATCTTAAAGGTAAACCACGATTATGTTCTTATTATTAAGGTTAGTCTGACCTGTCACTTAATCATATTTTATTATTACTTAATTTCCACCACATAACTATCTGGAATCTGAATTATCTTAACTACAACCTTGTAATATTGTTAACTATATCATTACCTCTAAAACACCATAATTCTTGTTTCATAACACCCGTATTATCACGAATTTGCTGGTTAACAGGTGCCCATTTGGCGTCCTTAACCAAGGAAGCTAGTTAGGTGTCAAACGATTATATCTGGGACTCGAGTCACGATTCCGGATTATAATAAACGGAATATCCATCTACGGAGTTGGAACCAGTATTGATTTCGCTTTTAGACTTATAAGACGAATATGTGGCTAT
Organism: Oligia latruncula; assembly: GCA_948474745.1. Lineage (NCBI taxonomy): Eukaryota > Metazoa > Arthropoda > Insecta > Lepidoptera > Noctuidae > Oligia > Oligia latruncula. The sequence goes on from OX419699.1 coordinate 1,717,628, forward strand.
TAGAGTAACGGGAGTTGAAGGATTTAATGGTGCAATCGGAAATTATGATTCTGTTGATAGCCGTAATGTATGAGTTGGTTGAAAAGTTCATGTTTCAACTCTTAAAGACGTTAAACGACGGTTTAATTTACCCAGCATAGGAACTATGTCCTTTTTAACGCTATGTTTTACCTCATCTTAATTATCATGAGCAGCTGTTTCTCTAGCATACCATTTTGAAAATAATTTGTGGAACTAAAAAAACAGACTTGACATTAACCACATAAATAACTTCCTCATAACCTCATTCTCCAATATATTTTATTGCATTGGTTGCAAACAATAAATAAAGGGACAAATGTAAAGCAAGTCGACGACGTCACTCATCATTTACTTCCAATCAGACCTATTGTTACTAATTTAAAATATTTCTCTTGTTTCAGATACATCACAAACGTTTGACCTCTTACGAAGAACAAAATTACAAAGGTACCTATCATTAACTACTTGTTACTATCGTCATTATCAATTATTGTTTTGGCATTGAATGCAGAAAATAAAAAAATTGCTAATGTCATATCGATCAACATAAATCTCTATGTAAATACAATAAAAAGTAATGATAATGGCAGGAAGAATTGTGTTTATGAAACTATGGACGACTTGTTCATTGATGCATTAATTTAGAGATAGATTGATTCGGGACCATTGATTTTAATCGACGTTGTTGAGTGCAAAGACGTGACTCGTAAATACGTAATACAGATAACAAACATGACAAATATTTTTGCCGTCGTTGTAATGACCGACCAATTTTATCCCACTCAGTTTTTTTGGAAAATATGATTTATTCTCATGATTTTAGTGCCTTCAATAATGTTCACCTCAGAAGTTCATGCGGAGTGCATGTGCATGCAGTGAAATTCATAAAAAAATACTGCGCTGAAATTCAAAACCACACTTCAATTTGATCAAAGTCAATTACGACTTCGGAATTCCCGACATCCATTATAATAACAGTGCCATGACTAAACCTGTTAACAGCCGATGACAAACGACATGACAAACGTCGTGACAAACGTCGCTGTTAATTTGTCATGACTTCTTTTTTCTTTTGAGCACTTTCATTGAAACAGACGGCTTTCTTCTCATCTTAATTTAGATTTTTAAACGGTTTTACGTATTGTGGCGATTCACTTTGAAGCTTCTAAGTGATCATTATGCACTCAGAAAACAACGAAGCCAAAAATCAATCAAGGGACACTTTCCTTGATTTATTTTTGGCTTCGTTGTTTTTTTTTTTTAGTGATTTATTTTCAGTTATATCTTTAGAACTGCACTTAGTTGGTGATGTAGAAAGTTGTACATTTATTTTGATTTATTCAGTCATTGCTTAACAAAGTTAGTCTTAATCATATTCGTTTTATTACGCTTTACAAGTCTTATGGCAAGTCCAGATCTTATCAAAATATCATAACAATTGGTTGATTGGTTTGATTTTGATAAAATCAACATTCCATTTGAAGTCAAACAGTTTATTGAACTAAGAATCGATAACTGTGTTATGAATGATGTTGCCATACCCATAGTTAATTCAACAAGCCCGATCTAGCTGATAACTTGATCCATATATGGGGTCGATCAAGTGAATGTCAGAACAAATTGCGATCGCCATACTGCCATGTAAAGCACGTAATGAATTGTTAATTGTTCTAATGGCCGATGTATGACATGATTATTGCCGCCCAGATAAAATCTGTGATTGACTGATAGAGTTGCGCTTGCGTTGAGTTTGCCAATGGGTTTGGCATTTGTTTTGACATTTCATAAATGTGAAGCTGTGTCACGATTGACACGGAGAAAAATCCTAAACATTTTCTGATAAGGAAACAATCAAAGAATGGTCGATTCTGGTCTATAAACAATTCCAATCTTGGGAATTTAGCAAAAACTCAAGAGGTAAGCACATTTTTGGTGAACTATGTAATGGTAATTTACTTTACAATTGCAGAGGTAAGAGATCTAGTCATATTTTATAATATTAAATTATGAGTAGGTAAATAAACTGATCATGCGCATACTAACGAGCGCTGAAACAGTTCCTGTATGCAAATTAGAACCGCAGTCAGCCGGTAGAACGCCGCGAAGAGATGTATGGTGGCCCCGCGAAGATATAGGAATGACACTCGTGACAACAATATAAAAGACTTTGCAATACATTTAAAATATGCAACAGCTTGCAGACAAATAAGTGTCGCCAGATCATTTATAGACACTTTGAACTTCATTGTACATTGTCAAGTGCATTTCTCCAATTCACAGGTCAAGTTTAACCAACTATTTTGATTGGTGCAAATTGGCGCCAATGTTTCAAACCATTCTGTCATCTTCTATCAATGAAACACGTTTGACGTTGCGAATGATAAATAATGCCTTTTTAATTTTGAACTTTAACTTAAAGAGATAAGGTTGAGTTTGATAGAGTTTTATTTTTGCAAATAAATGTAAGTTTGTTTCACGTTATTGTATCTAATTATCGCTTTGTATCATAGATCTGTCATTAATAGGTTTGAAGTATACTGCGTCATATGATATTTATAGACATTTGCTCGGTAACGAATTTACCTTTCGATTGTATATTCAGTAAATAAGTGCTTTAAACGACAGATTTAAGACCTCAGAACTCACCCACAAATCTCAAAGATTTGTAAAATTGAGTCTGACATATTTTTTGTGGAATTTATTTATTGACAAATATAAAAAGACATGAATGGGAGATAAAATTGCAAAGCCTGTATTAAATTGACGATAAAAGAGATGCTTTAGGCGACGAAGCAATAAACGAGGTGTTAAGGACTTTATTACTAATATTTTTAGTCTTCAGATATAACAGTCGAAAGCTTTCCATGGATGGAAAATAACTAGGTACAAATAATTTTATCTTATATAATTTCTAGAAGATACTATTGCCTGAGAATCAATACATATTATAAATCAAAGTCGCTGTTTTTACGTCTGTGTGGCCGTGTTGTTGTTCTAAACTACGCAACGGATTTAATCACGTTTTCTCCATCATTAACACAGTAAAAACCGTGCAAAGCAGGGGTGGGTAGCTAGTTAATGAATAAATCGATTTTAGACAAATAGTCGGAGATGCCGACCAGCTACACCGAGAAAAAGATGTCAAACATACAAGTGCACTAGCCACTAACAAACCACTAGTCTAATAAAGCCATGATAATTAAATGTTTCGCTAAGTTAATAGAATAACAGGCGCTAGCGAGCAATTAACTAAGATTGATAGCTCGACAGTTCACAAACACGGCAAAATTGCCGCTCAACCGTGTCAGCCGTCATATGATTCATAGAGTTGATTTTCAATTAAATTTATTGAGCCTTAGCTTCAGGCTTTAGGTGAAGGATTTGATTAGCTCTTTTCCTAGCTTTAATGTGGTGAGTGGGTATTTACTCAGTAAGTTGAGCTTTATTAATTTGTTTTACTGACAGTTCAATTCTGAGTTGCCAGTTTTTGAAACTAGCTAAATTCTACCTGTTTATTTCTAGCTTTAAATTCATTGCGTTGCTATATGACTACGTTCAAATGTACCGTCTCATAAACACTTTATGCTGGTACAGTTTTTATCATTTCAAATTCAGTTTCATTATTCAAATCGCTTTCAGCTTTTTAGGTTTTATATATAAACCCTAATGTAAATTCCGATCCACCACAGACATCATAATTTTTATTGCGAATTTCACACGTATTTAAATGAGAAAAGCTTTCGGTTATTAAATTATTCCTTCAGTGTAGGTAGACCCACCGCGGTTCTGCATCAACATAATCTTTATTTTATCACTAACCTACATCTTGCGTACATTTTGCATACAAAAGCTTCTTGGTATTATCACTTACGTTTAGTTCCTCGCGCATCCAATTCGCGCATTACGTTTATTGGCGATAAATCGCGAGCACGTGCGCTGAAAGAAATCGTCTGCGGTCGTTACTGTTTAAGTGAAAAAGTGCGGGTGGCTCACAATAATGGAGAATTTACAAAGTATGACCTTGGCATTTGGTACATTTTTCATTGACCAAAGATGAACACTGTTAGTAAAGAGCTCTCAATTACATTTCATTTGGAAAAAAAATATATTTTTTACTAGCGGCCGCCCCAGCTTTGGACGGGTGCAATTTTTTTTTCAAATTTCCGAAATTATCTTCATACGAACCTTGTCCTGGCAATACTGAACACAACAAAAAAGAATTATCCAATTTGGTGCAGTCGTTCGGAAGTTATGCGTGTACTTACATTTCGGCGATTCATATTTATTTATATATCTTAAGTACTATAGGTAACAATAGCCTCGGACGTACACCGTCGCCAATTACAGGTTAGCCAGCAATCTTAGGAGTAGGTGATAACACATAATAATAATAAAACTAGAATTTAGAAATTATTAAAAAGTTAATTTACCTATGTTCGTTTGGCCGTCATAATCAAAGAATATCATTTCACCTATAAGTTTCTTATAGATGCAGTCAACCACACATTAGTGATAATAACAATTTAACATTACCAGAGCCTTTAAGTAGTAGCGGTAATGGTAGTATTCGTAGAGCACGTCTTTCTACTGATGTTCGAATTACTATATTACATTCTCATCAAACTAACTTTCGAAATCGTGACTTTTCAAAAAGTTCGTCCAGCATTTTTATTTTCAATCTGATTTGTAAAATAAAACACGCATATACCGGGTGTACCCATCGTTCATTCGGTGGTAGGTAGAGATCGCGCCCGGTGGTCGCCTGAGCACAGTTGTCGATAAATCCGGACATGTCAAGTTCTGCACCCACATTTTTATTCATCACCTTGCGATCTTTTTATTTGAGCTGTTGAAGACTCCCGCGGTTTTCTTAATATTTATTGTGTCGATGAGCTGTTTCTTGTTCATAAATTTACTTTGGAGGTATTTTATTGGTCTCGAGTTTATTAAACACTTCTGCGAGCATTTTATTTGATTTCAGTACATCTTGTTAATTGATTTCTTTATTTATTGTTTTATTCTTATTATATATTTGGTAATCTGAGAGGTATTTTAGCATGGTTTGCCACTAATTTCAGAACCACTTCAAATACCACAACACCAACAAAACCATAACCTTAACACAAATCTATTTTCACATTGAAAATTTAAAACAATTTCATTTCCCCATAACTTTCCCGCTAACAACGGTTCACTAAACCACACGACTTCCTACTTATGCAGCACTGGTCGTAATCACGTGCAAATGGCCAAACAATCAACACTTTGCCTGACTAAAGTAGGAAAGCAGAGTTTTAGACACAACAAGAGCAATGCTTTGGGCTATTTTTAAACTGCGCTTACGTCGTACGAGTCAAAACATTGTTTAATTTTAAACACGCGATTAGTGTTCGCGATCGTGTAGGTGTTGTGTTGATTTAGCAATTTAATGTCGCCTTGTTACTACTCGTGTAGTAACGAACGTTCTTTACTTGGTTGTATGTATTTTACACCTGCTTATGATAAGGAATGGAATCACAAGATTAGAAAAATTACTTGGACTTTGTAAAATGGGAAAAGCTGATTGGAGTTTGATATAAAAGAACTTTCAGTCTTTCTACTGGACTTGTATATCGTTACTTATTTACCAAGTAGGTCATCAATTATTTAAATCATAGTTAGAAAAAGTTCTTATAGATCCGGATCTTATTTTGCACTTAGTCCTGCATCCATATTTCCACTTTTTTCACACTCAAACCGAATCATCTCCATTTTCTCTAACATTTCCACTCCATTTATAATAATAAATCATTTGAAAGTGTTTGACAAAGACAATAGTCTTTGTCAAACACTTTCAAATGATCACTAACCTGTCTTAAACTACATAATATGTCATCAAGTTCTAATAAAATTCTAATATAGCACAAAAACAGCATTATGTCCCATTGTTAATACAACAACAACAAGCTTCCAAAGTAAATTATAATGTAGGTGCAAGAAAGCGTATAATATGCGATGTATTTCTGTACTCCTCGTAAATTACGGTAGGGAAATTGTTACAACTACTGCGTTAGTACAATCAACTGCACGTACACTATAACAATTTGCCATTGACAGCGAATTTATGGCGAAGAGAAAGGGTGGTTTGTCGTAGTTCAAGTGTTAGTTTCACGTGTGGTTTGCTGTACCTACTGACTAACGAGTTGTTACTATTTTAAACATATTATTATTATTGGTTATTGGTTTTATAGCTGTAAAAGTGTTATGGTTTTCTTTATGTTGGTGGAGACTTTCCCCGTAGACATAATAATTATGGAAATTGTGCTGCTTTTAATTACATAGGAAAGTTGACCTTGTCTCTGTTATGTTTTCTCTATTTGCTGTTTTCTAAGACAAGTTGAAGGACGTTGTTCGGTCGATTCTTCTTTCTTTATAAATATTGTCGTAGAACAGTTACTTGCCGTATGTTATTTTTATAAGTTACTAGCAGCGCCCCGTGGATTCACCCGCGTAAGTTTCGTTTTCGTGGGAATATCGGGATAAAAAGTATCCTATGTGTTAATCCAGGAAATGGTATATCTATGTGCCAATTTTCATCCAAATCTGTTCAACGGTTTACGCGTGATTAACAAACATCATCACAAACTTTCACATTCATAATATTATTAGTAGTAATAGTAGGATTTCTTTAATTTTTTTAGTAAGCATAAGCATAATCAGCCTACTTATAACGTTCCCACTGCTGGGACACAGGCCTCCTCTCTGTGAGAGGGAATGGGCCGTAATTCATCACGCGGGCCCAGTTTATTAGTAGGTAAACTTCCACTGCTGAACATCTAATCTTTTTCACCTAGGCTGTGGGCGGACTGACTCAATACTATCTATTAGTCAGACTATCGCTCTATGATAACAATGATGGCGCTCGCACTCGCAACAAATTACTAGTGACATAGACACAGTTGAGAAAACCCTTTTTGGGCACAAGACAAAACTGTTTAATGCCTTGTATCCGTGCCTTTTAAGGCCACAATACAAGCTCTCCAATTCTAAACAAAACATTTATGAAAGGTTAGAACCTTATCTGGTTAGGCTTTTCCCAACTGTGTTGGGGTCGGCTTCCAGTCTAACCGGATGCAGCTGAATATCAGTATTTTATATGGTGTGACAGTTTCTGGGTAACACTTGTTAAGACTGGTCGTCAAACTTTTAGGATTCTGACTACCCGTAACGACTGTCAGAGATCTACGAATGACTATGTTATGTTCAAAATATTTAGTGAAACATTGGGAATAAAACACAGCTGGCTTCAAAGCAGCAAACATAAAGGCTAACTCAAAATGTTATTTAACCTTGTTTTGGCACTATTGTAGGTACAAAACTGACTCGCATTAACAAAATGATTATCTAACTCGACTCATTTCGGCTTCCCTTTCTAAATATGGCAATAATTTCTTTTGACAGAGATTTTAGTATAGATACATATATTCTTCGCTACTGATAATTGGGTTACATAAAGTTCTATAAATAAACAATAAGCTCACGACACTAAATTCTATTAAGAAAATAACCTCATGTGATAATAACCTAATACGAGTATCATCATGATTTCAGCCGAAAGACGTTCACTGCGGGACATGGACTGCTGTATGTATATACTCTGTGATAGGATAGTTGAATTATGCGGACTATTGGATAAAAATGTCCTGCCAATTTTTACAACCTCATTGAATACGAATAACACAACTGCGCTTTGTAAGACGTGTTCATAAATCGTATAAACGGGCCATACACGGGCTATACAAGCCGGTCCACCTGTAACCGCTCGTAATCCGTGCGATAGCCATCGGGGAGTGCCTCCTCTCGCTTCGTTCTAGATAACGTACTGTCGAACGCTCAAGTTTTAATGAAATTGTGGAATTGTTGCAGTAATTTTGTTTGATCAGTTGTTGTCTTGCCTTTGTATAAGTTTACAGAATACGTAATTAATAAAAGTGACGTTTTTGCTTACGAAACATTAAGCAGGTGTGTAATGTGTGCTCAGTTTCCCAAGAAATGGTTTCATAATAATATCTCAGAATAAAAGCATAATTTAGGGCAAATCTAACAGAGGCTTAAAACAATAGTGATAGTAGAAAACAGGGCCTCCTACATTAAATCAATACTATGTAACAGCCTCTCTCTGGTTTCTTCGAAAAAAAACTGTGTCATGTCATGACTAATCCAGCAGCGGCGTGCAGCTTCTGACTATTTATCTTGTGTGCTCGTGATTCTATAACAAAACAGGTCTATACCTATCTGAGGGGCACAATCTCAGTCTGTCAAATATACGTCTAATTTCCCTATATTTTTGAAGAGCTTCTGAGATTAGTTTTTCAGAGACTGCAACTAGATTTTGAACTTTTTAAATTACGAAAATTGTCCTTCTGTTTTGTTTTAATATTCAAGTTATTTAATCTTTTTTGTATGCACGTACAAAAAGTTTTGTCTCGCGTGGATCCACGTTCCGCATACGAAGGGTTAATTTTAAAATATTTTACATATACATAATTTATTATTTATTTATTTCTGTAACTGCCTGTGACATCACACCGGGCCCTATTAGAATACCAGCGAGCGCTGCGACAATTATTATTTAAATGTCGCAGCGACGCAGCATCATGCTGAGATAGGAGCCTTTTGGCCTCGTACAGGACTTTGTTTTTAGGGTTCCGTACCCAAAGGGTAAAAACGGGACCCTATTACTAAGACTCCACTATCCGTCTGTCCGTCTGTCACCAGGCTGTAGCTCATGAACCGTGATAGCTAGACAGTTGAAATTTTCACAGATGATGTATTTCTGTTGCCGCTATAACAAAAATTACTAAAAACAGAATAAAATAAATATTTAAGGAATACAACAAACGTGTTTTTTCGGCGTTTTTGCCTTGTGGTACGGAACCCTTCGTGTGCGAGTCCGACTCGCACTTGGCCAGTTCTTTTTTACATTATTTTTATATAATTTTGTTTTTAGTTTAATTTGTGATCTTCGTGTGCAAGTCTCAACAAATACTTTTTCTTTCTTTATTTTCTTTAATCTGGAATCTTAATTATCCAACTAAACTGTCTTATCAGTCATGGCGCTGGCGGGAATAAAATTGATGTCGAATAACAATTATATTATAAAGGAAAGATACGCTACGTTCATACTGAGCGACCGCGACGTTCTGTATTGTTGGGTTGTTATTACAAAGACAACTCCAACTGCGATAGATAAATACGGAACGTGTGACACAGAAACAAACCAACAATGAAATTACAACAATTGTCTGAATTTGTCTGCAACAATTTGCGCGCGCTAGTGCCGTATCTACCTCTTTAATATAATATCATTGTCGAATATAATAAAATATAATAATAATAATAAAAATAATATGTTCGTCACTAACACTTGTGCGCCCCTCGGTACCTTGTTCAAGATCAAGATGCGAGTCCGAGTGTATTCGGCTCGATGTCTCAATTAAACGTTTTTATTGGCCAATTTGCGCTACACAGCGACAGAAGAAAAAAATTGCAGTCGTTTATAATCTCGACTCATTTAATCTTTATACGGTTTAAATTGATGCAGGTTACGTTTTTGTAGCTGTTAATAGCTCTGCAGTAATATGTCATTGTCGTGGTGAGTGTTAATATTTAAAATAAGATTTATTTCTTTATTTTGATGCTGAAATGGCCGTGGGCTGGCCATGTTTGTCGAAGGACCGATGGTCGGTGGAGCAGACGAAGAACTAAAACCTCTAGAGTGAAGACTACGTATACAACATTTTTTTTTAGTTTATGCGAAACCCGAGTCTCTAGTTTTTTTTTATGTAAAGAATCTATGTACAAAATTTCAAAACTGTATCATGTAAAATCACAAAGTTGTTACCTGTTTGTCCGTACAAAAACATGCTTACCCGCGCCGCTCGCGCCGCGCCGTCTTGCGCTCATTGATACGGTTAGGTACCTAGGTACCTAACCGTTCGGCGCGAAGATTGGATAACCTACTTAGTGGCGCTCGGTGTCCAACTTTTAACCTTTTTTAATTATTTTTGGGACAAAATACCCGAACCCGAATATAGTTTGTTCAGAATAAGTAACTGAATCGATTCCAATAATTTTCTGATTCAGTTACTTATTCTGAACAAACTATATTCGGGTTTCGCATAATTACTAAAAATAACGTTGTATAATACTTGCCGCGTTGTGTGAGATGCCCCTCAGCTAGATGGAACGAGGACCTTAAAAAGGTAGCTGGGACAGTCTGGATGTGCAAGACGGCGCGCGGAGGAACGGTGTTGTGGAGCAGGATGAGGATGATGAGGCCTATGATTGATGCTGAAGATGTTTCATTTTCCTTCCGGTGCATTCAACTGCAAATGTTTAAGCCTTTTTTTTTATGGGAAATTATCAAATGACCCCTCCCGCGGTCAGCGAGATTGTCCGAAAGGGTTACCGCTGGCCCGGAACACAAAGCTCCGCCCAGAGCGGGAGGGTTTTTTTTTTGTGGATGGGAAACCCGCTCTGGGTGGAACGGAAGGGAGTGTCAGACTCTTACTGACTAAAATCCACCCGTGTTCCTTCCTTAGCCCTTTATGTTCCGGGGTGGCGGTAACTAGGCTCCAACATTTAGCGGGATTCCACTAAATGTTGCAGCCTTAGGTCTTGACAAAACCAACACCCCTTAGTGTATACCCTCTTTCTGGTGAGTATACCGGGTTATGTTGGACTCCTAATGAATAAAATACCACGGTTGCTCCTATTACCGTTGTTAAGCATTGCTTTAAGATATCTATAGAAGGCTTACATATCTAACATCATCAGCACCTATTTTTGAAAGTCTTCCGGTAGTTCGAATTTGATTAAAACAAAATAAATGTAAACCCGAATAGCCTTGCGCTGTCAATACAGAATTGACAACGAGGCAATACAAATAAATGCTCAAGGTATTAATTCTTCTTAAGATTTGCGCCCGCCAGTGTAAATTAGACCCGACATGGTGGCAGCCTTTGGCCATATTTTAGACAATAACGTTAAACTGAGCTAAATAAATTTATATTTGTCTAAGTTAAATACCTATTTGTATGGTAATAGACATTTCAGACGTTAAATTACACTAAATAGGTAACACTTGTAACAATTTGTTGTGGTTTTGGCATTCCGTTCTGGCAGTTCACTTTCATGGTATTTTTAAGCCTGTCAAAAGCTTAGCTCCCAGCCTGTATTGGTTAGCACAGACTACGATTCCGTTCCATAAAATATTCTTTAATATATGGTTATTTCTCGAAATAACATAGGCAATAGACCAAAATGCATATATTTGCGGTCAACATGACGCAGAGAAAGAACATAAACACAAAAAATAATAAATCATCATCTGTCTAGCCTTTTCCAAACAATGTTGGGGTCGGCTTCCAGTCTAACCGGATGCAGCTGAATACCAGTAATAATTTACATGGAGCGACTGGCAAAAAAAAAAAAAATTTACAAAAAATTATAATATAAATATTATTATCTTTATTTCCCAAAAATACAGATAGAGAACTTTTACATAAAACATTTGGATGATGCAGAAATCAATAAGATTAAGAGACAGTGATTCGCAATGAGGTTCCAATTGATATTATGTATAGTGGACTGTGTCAATTTACCTGCAGAAGGGATCAACCGTCAATGTAATTAACTTGAACTATGGGTAACACAAGACTACAAGAAGAAGTCGAAACTTGCACGCTATCTACACATACGGTACATGGTCTTCACTCAGTGAAAAGATTTCGTTTATTTCGTGAGTATTGCGATACTTACATAGTCTGTTGAAACTTTGCCTGCAATGTTCACTGATTTTGCCATTAATCATAAACTCTCTCATAAAAATATTTGCAAATAATTAGACTTCTCAGTTACGTATCCCATAATAGCCCATAATCAGCCTATAATGTTCCCACTGCTGGGACACACGCCTCCTCCCAGTGAGGAGGGAGTGGGCAGTAATCCACCACGCAGGCCCAGTGCGGGTGGGTAGATGTCACGCGTGTCTTCGAATTTTTGGTGCTTAGGACATGCCAGTTTCCGCACGATGTTTCAGTTACCAATCAAAACTATTCTCTAGTACTTACTGAGCATTACACTTGTTTACTTCATCGTTACTTTTTTTTAACACAAAAACAAACAACGGTCATTCGCGACAACATCAACACATCAAATTCTAAACAAAAAAGCATCAAAAGTCCATAAAAGTACACCTCATTACAATGCCACCATTTCCTGTCTCGTGGGACATGAAAACGGCCATAACTAATGGCCGTTTGGCCATACACCTCAATGGCCCGAGCTAACAAACGCGCCTGATATTTTACAAGCCTGTAAAGTCAGATAGACTATTTGACCTTATCACGTGGGGCTGACGTTTATACCTAGTAAATAACTAAAGTTTATGCTAGACCACACTTAGGGTTTTTTTTTGTGTCTTGAAAATTGTGGGGCATCTAACAAAGGCAAAGCATGTTAGACTTTATAAGTGAATAAATTAAAAAATACACCTGTATTATTAACTGGCAAAATGTGGGTGTGTACTACAGGCTGAAATTGAAAACATGCGACAAACTGAAATGGGAGATTGTACCAAACCTGAAATCGCGAAAACAAAATCAACTGTTCCCTACATTTATGTTCGCATAACTCGTCAAAATGTAGGGAACAGCAGATTTTTTTTTCGCGATTGCATCATTCAGTATGATATGATCTACAATAAAAATATCTATTCTATTGGTACTCCATTAAATTTATTTTCCATACCTTTGTCACCTTTGTGTACGAAAGACCCTCTCATTACAGCCAGAATTTCTCTTTTCTCAATTACTACTTCCCTAGAATACAGACCTCATTTTGGAATACTCCTTACATTTACAACCTCCTTCTTGCATCCGTATCTTAATTCTCAGCATATTCAAAGACATAGGTATGTAGATTTAGTTGCAGTTAATAGAGTTCTGTGTTAGCCGCGTGTTGGGTGGTGTTAAATACGAGTAATCAGCGAAGATAATAACAGCCTCACAGCTAACAGGTTGCTAGACATGTGTTTAGGACTTTTTGCTTCACTTTTGTTATTAACTGCGGTAGGTGAGGTCTTTAACTAGCCTTTTTTTGTTGAGAAACACTACTGGATACTCTAAGTTGAAGGATTCTGCGTTACATCCACGAAGTCATCATCATCAGCCTGCTGTTGACTGCCCCGTTGGTCTCTTGGTAGCCAGCGCGACTGCTAAGCGTAGGGTCCTGGGTTTGAATCCCAGGTCGGGTACAGTGTTATTGGGTTTTTCCATTCGGAATTCCTTAGTTACAGCCCGGAGTTTGGAAGTTGGCGGTGTGATACTCCCGCCTGATCTCTCTCAGATCGTATCAGATTGCATGCCTTCCCATCGGACTATAAGAGTGAGGGAAGAGAGAGTGCATCTGTGTCGGCGCACACACTTGTGTACTATAATATCTCCCGCCCCTAAGGCTAGTCTCCATTGAGATTAGCCGCCATGGCCGGAATGCGGTCTGTATATATATATCATCAGCCCATATCAGCCCACTGCTGGATAGAGGCCTCGCCAATCGCACACTATTTAATTCGTCCTCACCTACTCTCATCCAGCAAGATTGTCGCTCCACCTAGCTTGAGAGCATCGTACCTTTCTTTTGCTGACGTTGCTATGGATTACTGCTGTTCTGTGATTATTGCTTACTCCCTTGATTCAAATGGCTCGTAGGATACCTTAAAATATTTCAGGAGATATAATAGAAAGACAGAAAAATACTTTTATTTTGCCGGTTCTTCTCCATAGGAAACGATCAAGCTTCTGACGTTTCACAAGTGCCCATGTAGGTGTGAAATAAAATATTTTGATTTTGCGGTAACAATACGCAGAGAAAGAACACAAAAAAAATCAGTGGCACTCCGGGAGTGCCGACAGAACTGAAAACAAAACACAAACAGAATACTTTGCCATCAAGCTAAAGAAGTTTTCACTTCAATAAGAAGTTGGGGGGAAAAATGCGCCACATCGACGCACAACGACCATCGTAATAATTCGTTCTAAGTGTGATCTTGCCTTAGCTAGCGTGAACCAAAGTGCAGTTACGTGACATGTAATAGGTATACAGTAAGTTCCAGGAGCCTATTATTTAGTTAGTGGCCATCACAATTTGATGTTTATACCATTGGCTACCTATAAACGATACCCGTTTTAGTGCGTGTAGCCTTGATCATGAGAGATGATTTATGTGAGTTTCAGTCAACGAGCAGCCTTACCTACTAGTGGCTAATTTCATTATGACGACGTGAAACACAAGGGAAAGTAAGATTCTTGTTTTTTACTCAAAGCATCTCTTTTTTCAGGTTTTATAAAAGTTTTTATGTATTTCAGCTTTTATTAAATTACTTATCACTTTTCTAGGTATATCTATGTAATATGTATAAGTATACAGGGTGAGAAAATCAATGGGCCCTGGAGGGAAACTACTTTAAATCCTGAAGATATATTATTTTACTTAAAGGAAACATGCCTTTGTTTTTAAAAAGAATCAAAACTGCAATCACAGATTTCTCGATTCGTACCAGCTGAAAATTAAAAAAAAAATAAACACTCGCTATTTTATTCTACTAATCGATAGTTTTATTGTTCAGGATAAAAACTCTTTATTAAACATTTGGTCTTAGAAATAAAGAAAGACGAGGGATATTTGTCAGATAAAGTGTATAAAGGCTGAAACTGGAATAGTTCTTTCGGATGCTGAGAAAATTAAGGATAGGTGGAAGAGCTATTTCGAGAGACTGATGAATGAGGAGAATGACTGAAGTGGTGTGCTTGAGAATAAACCAGTAAATGAGGGGTTAGTGAGAATGATTAGTATGGATGAAGTGAGAATAGCAGTAAATGGGATGTAGAATGGTAAAGCAATAGGTCCGGATGGAATACCAGTTGAAGTATGGAAGTTATTACGGGTAGATGGATGGACGTGGTTAGCTTTATTCTTCAATAAGTTGTTGCTGGAAGAAGCCATACCTGACGAATGGTGTAACAGTTCGCTGGTGCGGGGGAAAGGAGGCCATTGTACTGCAGTGGGACAACACTGGCTTATAATAATAATATTATCTATGTGGCTCATGTTTTTAATTCAGGGTGGCCTTAATTAATAGGTATAACCAGAGGGTAATCTAATCAAATGGGCCGTCTTACACTTTCATCACACTAAAAAAAAACCTATAAACTGCCAGCAGCAGCCATGACATTTTCACTTTTAATATTTATGTTTTTTTTTTTTTAAGGGAGCTTGAAGGCTTGCAAGCAATTGGCAATAACCTTTTTTATTACTGACGAAAGAATGGTGCTGTAAAATTGTAATTGCTACCACCATGCCTGCCTGTGGTTTATTAGTTGCCTTTAAATAATAATCTTCGCTTAATGCACCTTTTTTACGACCAAACAGGAACCTTTTACTATAGAGCCTTACTTGCCTATTATAGAAGTGTGAAGATCTATGCGAAATTTGCTGTACAGTTTTTTAAACTTATCTCCGTGAGTTAAGGTTGAAATTGCAATGATTTAGCGGTAGTGTAACAGTCAGTAAGCCCAATTATTGTGTTAGTTAATTTTAAAGCTTATAACTATTACTAATAAGGTTGGAATTGCAGTGTTTCAGCGGTACTGTTTCAGCATGTATGTCGAGTGTTGTGTCGGTTAATTGGCGGGGTCAGCAGAAAGTTAATTAAAAGTCCGTATGATTTTTGTTTAACTTCCTTTGTCGCGAAGTGATTAGTTCATTTGATTTGGACTTTGTTTATTTTCTCTTTTAATTTTTTTTACGAGATGTATAGTACACCTACACGCCTACACTCGTAGGAACAAGCAGGTAGTAAAGATCTTCCGTGAGTAATATAAACAGTTAAATAAAAAAATAAAAATTTAATAGGAAAAAATGTAGGTAATCTAAAGTTGGTGATAGATAAAGCCTTATGACATCATCATCATTACGACGTCCAGTGCTGGAATTAGGTCGCCCCCAAGCAACGCTACATGGGTGCACTAAATAATATTGTATTATAAGATGACAACCCATACAACATTTCAACAACATCCCTGTTAAATTTGTAACGGTAAACTTCAACACAAAAATTCTTGCAACCCGTCATTACAGAGCCGCACAGTTTTATGCATATTCAATGTATCGAAAACGGAAGCATTATTATAAACTTGACAAGTACAGGCGAGCGCAGAAAGAGAAACTTGTTGAATGTTGACAGTTAAAATTGCAGTTGGCTTGAACACTCGTTTGATTGTGGAATTTATTATTTTACTGGGTTATTTTCAATTGTGGTGTCAATTCTTTGACTATTTACAGCACCTGCCAATGCTAACTACCGAAAAGCAACTGTAGTATATATACCTACGTAGGCTACATATATTTTAGATTCGACTCAAATATTATTTTGAATTTTTTAAGTCGTCGGAAATCGTGTTTTTTTTTTACAACATATTAATTAGGTCAACAAGAGCCCCGATAAACACCTGAGGAGGCGGTCGTTGGGCAGCTGGATCAAGGGCTTGATTCAGAAAGCGGTACTTGTGGATACGGTCCGTATTCTTAGGTGGTTCCTCTCTCTGGAGCCCTGACCGCCGGTAGCTTGGACCCTGTTCTCGATACCAGTGGGCTACAATTTTTCATATTTTTTTATATTCTAATATTCAAAAATATAATTTATATGTATTTCATAAAATAAAGGAAACAAAAATTTAAATTACACATATTTTTTGTTTAAAAAGTTACATAAGCTAGAATCTACTAAGTACCTACAATAGAAATCTAATGTATGACCACAGCAACTTCACAAAAAATCCATTTCTTACAAACTTCCAATTAATAAAACTGCACGATACTACCCGTACTAGAGTAAGTACACTAAGAAACCACTTTGTACACGATCACCCAATCCGCTCCGTATAAGGTAGCACACATAACTTTGCTTTCACAGGCTGCGTCTGCGCAGGTATTGACGGCGCGAGCCAAAAGATTTACACCCTCACACTTTAACACCGAATAATCAATTTTATATGAAATTGTAATTTACTTTGCAATTTTACACCTCTTTGTGGTGCCGCCGTTATGTTTGGAAATATAATTATTTTGTATGGTTGTTGAAGGGTCGAGGCTGTAGTTTTACAGGGATGTCAGTATCCTCTTTGAAATATTATCCTATATTGCTTTTACTATACAACTTCAAATGACATGCTTTCAACAGTGCACTGCAATGGAATTTGTACATTGATAGATTGAAGGATGCATTTGTTGTCTTATATTATTTTATCTTACCTACTCCGAACAAGCAGGGGATCGAGGAGGAGGGGGGGGGGGTAGAGGGGGGATTGAGGGGATTAGACCGGAATAACTCTCTATTTCTTTCCTTACCCTCTCACTAAGCCTGTGTCTTAGCAGTAGAAACATTATAGGTAAAGAAAGAAAGAAAAATTGTTTATTCTGCATAAACAAAACGCACATTACAAATAAAAAAAAAGACAAAATATACACACACAACGTAGTTAAAAGCCTCGTATTCAAGCTTAAAAAATGTTGACAATTGTTGTTTATGTTGTTATTTTTTTTTTGGTGTATTATGTTCTGCTATTCCGTTTAGCCTGTGTCGGTACGCAATATCATTCATTAATGATAGGAAACGATTCCCTGTAAATATTTTATTGTAAACGGCGGCCCGCCCGTCGCCCCATCTTCGCAAAAGTGCAATTTTTTTTTTCCAATTTACGAATTTTTCTTTCATACGAACCTTGTTCTGGCAATACAGAATACAACAAAAAAAGAATTATCCAATAAAATTTGCTGCAGTCGTTCGGAAGTTATGCGCGTACATACATTTCGGCAATTCATTTTTATTTAAGTAGGTACATGTACTTAAATAAATAATAGCCACTGGTTAAAATTATTCCTTTTCTCAGAAGCAATAGGTTAGTCGATACCTTTCGAACAATTAAAACTAAATCCAACTATTTTGACTGCAAACCAAATTATTTCACCAACCAGAACACTTTATTAGGTAATAATTATAATAAACATAGAAACTTTATTATTCTTACGCAACGTTGATTTAATATAGCCGTAGATAGAATAGTCCCTAATGAAGTTAAGAGTAATTTTATTCACACTAATTACTAAGACCTTCCAATGGACTGTCATCATAAACATGCTTGGCCTCCCGGTGTTAAACGACCTAACCAATTTCCAACTTTAAAATTATGAATGTACAATTCAATTTTGAAAGTTGTTGAGTAAGTGCTTCTAAAAATTTGCATCACACGGTCCACACTTTGTCAATAAGACGATGTATCGCTTTTAAAATGAGGCGGTTAAGTAGAGGCTCGTGAATTTAATTTGAAATCGATTAAATGATGCATTAATGGCCGTCTTAATGCCTTTCTAAAGTGTTGGACATTAATTAATGCAACGATAATAATAATGAAGTAAGCAATAGTATTCAAACTGATTTTCATAAGACATTGTGACCAAAATAAGATGCAGTAATATAATTTCCACATAGTCGGAATAACAAAATAGAATCTGTACTGTAGAATCGTTTTAACACTTTCTAAGTAGGGTAGTCCCGCTTGCTTGTAGCGGATCGTACTCGTAATACTACTAGGTAGTAACGAGACACAATTCATTCTGCAATATGTACCTACATTATTATTTAAGTAGGCCGATATTAAATAGTATATATCATTCTAAAAATCATCAATTAGCATTTATAGTTAAGACTATAGAACCTCTAACCTCCTTTCTTATTATTCGTAGAGGGGTCTCCATGGCATAATGGTCTGAAGAAGGGCTCTGGCACTGACCAGTCTCTGCACTACGTCATACCCTAAGAAAGACCTGAAAAAATCTCGTTAATTGCTACACTACGGCTTATCAATCCATACAGTATCCCGACATACCAACAGGGTCAAGGTCAGACTAGGTCAATATGAATCACTAAGAGGTTCACATGATGGGACATAGCCACTCGTCAAGCCGTAAACTGGGCGCTTCCGTGTTGTAGAGACCTATGTAGACTGAGGAACGAATAGAATGAGAGTTATTTATTGAATACTTCAAGTACATAAATGTATGAGGCGGACTTAATGCCATAGGCATTTTCTACTAGTCAACCTTTGGCTGATGATGATGCAGAGACAAACAGTGGTAGGTGCAATCTTGAAAATTGAGGAATAAATATTTTAAATATAAAGATACACATAAACCTGAGTTGAGGAAGATAAATTAAACAAACAGGAACAAAGACGAAAATAAAATTAGCTGAGGAAAGCCAAAGAAACCATGAATAGATTGTGTGAAAGATGCTATGGCTAAAAAGAGGATGATTTCTGAGATGACGGCTAATAGAGATGCATAAGAAGACAAAATGTACCGGCTCCAAATAAATTGAGATAAAGGAAGAAATTTTGAAGTCCGCTACTTAATTATGGACCTCCCAATGTTCACCAAAGCGACTGGTACACCGTCCAAGGCAGAAATGGCCATATGTTCTATCAGGCTTGGTTCGGTAAAACACCCTGCAGTATTCTTGGGTGGCAACTTTGAGTACTATCACTCGATGATCAATTTTTGTATGCCTTTAATTTAAGAGGTTTTTACCATTACATGAATTTGGTACTGTCATTATTCGCTAATTCGCATGAAGCTCATACCTTGGAAAAGTAAATCGAAATAGGAATTTAATGAAACGGTTTATTGACTTTTTTTTGCTCTGGCTTACCTTTGTCATAAATTCACTCTTCGCCACTGATGCCTTTCCTTAAAACTTTCTGTGACCTCAAATTCTAATACAATTAGCACCTAGTAGAAAAGCCATACCTATTCACCTCTCACCATTCTCAATTCTATCATTTTGATCCATCTTCGTAGCCGCGGCCTGTGGGTCGATAGCACCGCCTATCTCCGGATCTATCGGGTTCCCGCTAAGCAACCAATCGACATTGACATTGGCTGCAACTATGCGCTCAGGATCACGTGAAAACTATCTCAATGTCACATTCTTCGACCTAGCGTTTCTGTAAAACAGATGTTTTTTGAGGTAGTGCGGTTTAAAGTTGAATGCTCGATGACGTTAAGCCGTTGGTCACGGGTCATCAGAAGCCCGAAAGTCTACCAACCAGTGTTGCCAAGGGGTATCGTATTACTTAGTAACTGGGTTGTGGAGGTCAGACAGGCAGTCGCTTCATGTAAAATACTGGTATCCAGCTGCATCCGGTTAGACTTGAAACCGACTCCAACATAGTTGGGAAAACGCTAGGCAGATAATGGTGACTCGGTGACCTACTAAGATAATAATAAAAAGATTAACACTATAGACAACATCGACATCTTACTACCCAGATCTGAATGCGCGAGATATGGAAGCAATCATTATCAAGAGCTGGAACGAAAACTATCATAAAAGTGTGCATGTGTTGCATTGCAAGATATGTTTTTTTTTTTTTTAATTAATTAACTAAAGGGTGGAGATGAAAGCCAGGATATGACAACAATATCTTTTACTAGTCCTTTCGGTAGGAGTGAAGCTCGTTCCCGCCACCTGATGATGATAATGATTAAATTGATGAAACCCAGGATCATCTACGCCAAAGAATTAATGAAATACGAAAATCATGTGCTAAACATGTCCTTGCCTTCAACAACGCCCAAACATCTTATGAATAACCGCAGGCAGCCAGTTCGTCAATTTCGGCAGTTGATGACCTACTTTCATAATCGGATACAAGCGGCTGTAAATATTTAAATTAAACTTTAGCAGCAGAGTCCTTGCCACTAACTAAATTAATAATTAAGCTTATTTTAAATCTCCTAATTCCCTTTTCAATTGAAGACCGTTTTGTGACGTTAAGTGACGTTAGTGGCAGAAATGTGCCACGGCTTTAACAGTCATAATCATTAGTGCCAAAGCAACACTTAGAACTTAAGAAACACTTTTAGTAAAAATATAGGTTAAAAGCTGATATATGAGACAGATTGTCATCCTACATTAAATATTGAGTCATGCGAAATACGTCAATTCATTCCCATTAATTCAGATGCATCTAATCAAATTCTTCTTCTTTTAATAAGACCTCACAGTTGCTTAGTGCGTCACCAACTTCTAAAGGAACCGTCAGACGGACATATGTCATTTTAAATTTATTGACTTTATTATACTTTACTTTATACTTTATTATTTATTTCATAGGTTTTAATTATTTTGCGCGGAACCCTAATTCATTTCTAAAATAAAAGTATTCTGCTTATGATACTCCTTATAAGATCAGCTATCTGCAAGTCCTGTCAAAATCCATCCAACCGTTTCGGAGATTAGCCGAAACAAACAGACAAACATACAGAGGTTTTTTTTAAATAAATTATATTTATTTTGACTCTGACTTAAACTTTAATAATATTATTTAACACATTTACATATTCGCAGTGTTCCTGTTGACACCCATTCCCTGTGATTCTTTTGCTTCTTTTTTCATATACATGTACAGAATTATTATTTTAATTCTGTTAGCGTATATTTTTTTTGTTTGTTATAAGTACCGTATATACTTTCACATGTATTTAGTAAAAAACTGTTATTTTGACATAACAAACAAACACTTCAGTTTTATTTATTTGTAGTATCTCTCATCTACAATGAAGCAATAGCCATCAGTACTATTTCATGTACCAACTCCGAAATAGTTTGATATTCAGCCTTCGAAGGCGAACCACAAAATCTGCCTATCAGGTTTTCCTTTACTTTGATTAATAGAAACAAGAATGCTAATGTTTTGCGTATCTAGAAGCAAAATAGTTCGCTCTGTTTATATTACGATATGATTAATGGCTTCTTTAGGAATGCAGCGGATTATCTCCTTGGTCAGGAGTGGATTGATGGTGGAGATGACGCCATCAGGTAAGCTGGTCCTTTTGTGGTTGGTCCTCACGTAGGCGATAGGAGTGGCAAGATCCGTAGGTATGAACTGTGCAATGAGTTACGACGTTAATCATTTAGCATAAGGATACAATCAGTTAGTATCACATGCAGTAAAACTATACAACTTTTCCATTAATAAATCTTGCACCAACTATTGAAAAAAATTATAATTGACCAGTGCATTGCGAAATTCCTTTCATTCACGATATAACTGAAGAAAGAGACCTGTTTTTCTGTCCTATCGAATAACTGAAAAATATAGATATTACAGTTGACTTTGACTTACGATCTCTAACTACACCTCAAAATAATTCAGACGAACTGAACTACCATAAATCTCCGTGTCACATAAACCCTTCGATATCTAAACACTAATGTCAAGATACATTTACACCTAATCTGAACAAAATACCGACTGTCACCACCCTTATCCCGCACACCAATCCATCAGATTTGCAACTATAGTAATCCCACAAACATCTCGTTCGTGGGTGGACATTGGATAAAGCGATTATTATATTATAAATGTAAATAATCGATTAGCATGCGCCGGCGCCGCCCGAGCCGCGTCACTTGCACGAGGCGCCTGAGACGGCGTCAGCGAACCTATTAAAGGTATGCCTTCAGCTGCATGTGTGGTCTTGGGTAAGAATAGACCTCAAATTATGAGAAAATCTAAAATACTGAAGTTTTGGTCAAGATTGCGAGAATAGAACCCATAATATTAAGGCCAATTTGTAATGTCGTTTGCAAAACCTTTGATTTATAGACTGGGTCTTAAATTGGGCAGTAAATTGCTAAAAGGAATTAGATGCAAAGGACGCCACCAGTACAAAATAAAAAAATACTCTTAAACCTAGTAGTGGGTTTGTAAATATGAATGATGATCATCCCTCTGGTTCGTTTAAAGCTTCACATATGCTTGACATATACGCTCTTGTTATTTTATATTTTGCCATCTTTTCATACCATGTTTTTAAGCAAATAAATATTATTATTTTACTTATTCAGTGGTGTAAAGAAGTAGATCCTCAAAAGGAATGCTGCGCTAGACTTCTGTTACAGCGCCTCGCCTACTAATTAATATTTGGCTTACGAATCATTTTGTACTAAGTTGCTACGTGTGGCGTATGTCTTACATACTAACTACGGACGCCTATCGCGCTTCGCCCGCCGTATGCCAAAGCCCTTACACGTTGATACGATCGGTGTCGTGTCAATCGATCCTGCTTATCACAACGATCGATCGATTGATTTCATTTATAATTTGTATCAAATTGCTTTTCAGTTAGCGTTCTATTAACAGCAATTTGCATACGTATCGGTCATGCTAAGCAACTGAATACGTCATTAAAAATATCGACTAGTTCTGTTTTATTTATAAGAAAATAAATCAATGTCCATTAACCTGGTTTTTGATTGGAAATTGGTTGAAACGCTCGTTTAAGTTAAACTGTGACATAATGAACTTTTAATAAAGATGAGGATTGGTGGACTGGTCTCATATTTAAAAGGTACAACGAGATAATTGTACGTAGTGGGTGTTTTGATGGAGCAATTTTATCTAATAGACTTCCAATTGAATTGATCGAATTACGAGTTTTCAATTACCGCTTTGTAATATTTAATTCTGTTTCTAGCCGTGAACTGCCATTCTGTAATCGGCTCTATGTGGAGCACAGTTTGGCATCAGTGTTCATAGGCCATGTATCATGAACTGAATTTAAGCATCTTGCCAACTTTCCCCTGATTTTAATTTAGTAAAACTTCCCTGTTATTTTTCTGGAATGACAAACTTTTGTAGTTTCTTCACCAACCTTGTTTCTATCTTCAATATTGGTAGAGCCATTCTGATAATGAGACTCAGAACTATTTTATGTCTTTAGGTAGAGTAAATACTGACTTCCAGGATACCTACCTTTACATAATTATCCAGGTACCTACCGCATGTCACAGTTTCCACTGCATTTATAATCACTTAAAGGTAATGTTATAAAATCGTGTAACATTGCACTAGTAACGAAATTGTCACATTAATCATGTCGACTTTAGTTTTCATAGTCGTTTATAAAGTGACGAATCACTTTTAAGTCTGTAGGCTAAGTTTAGACTTTTATGATGCCGTCGCCATAAAAAGGACAAGCAATTTCCGTTTGGTTTGTTTTATTACTTAACTGTTAGGAAAATTAGCTCAGGGATAAATAAGGAACACGTCTGAGGAACTGCCCACTTCTGCCACGTAACAGCGTTGCAGTGAGAACACTGCAATGCTGTTACGCGGCAGAAGTGGGCAGTTGGCAGAAGGCTTGAACGGGAGCTGGTGTTATTAGAGACACATGATGTATTTCAGCTGTGTCTCTGGGATTGCAAGTACTCTGCGATGCCTCTGCTTTTGCAGATGTTCAATAATCTATTGCTAGCGAATTGAGCAAATAGTCCAGTCATTTGGTAGTTTTACCTGGAAAGTTTTCCGTGAGTTTTTGAACTATTATCATTGTAAAATGAGTGAGGAGATATTGTCAAAAAAACTGTTTTTGGGCGCCATTTTTCCAATATCGCGGGTGGCGCGTGCGGCAAAGATTCGAGCTGGCAAATTTTAAATACGAAAACATCACGTCGAAATCAACGTGTGTTTTGAAAATTGATGATTTTAACCAATTATCAAAATTCACGGAAATCTTTCTAGGGAACCCCCTTTCTGAGCAGCAAATGATTGTAGGTACTAAAATCCCATATCACCACGAAGCCACGATGACAGAAAAAAAAAGAGCAACGACTTTTATTCCAATTCCAAATTCAGTCGCAACACAAATTCGCACACTACATACGTCAACTACGAGTAAATATCTCTCGATCGCTTCATTCACACAACTCCTAAACCATTTCAATAGATTTTATCAATTCAATACTGATAATTATAATTGCATCAGTCGTTCTATCATGATTCATTAGGTTCAAGTAAGGACTGGCGCCGTCGTTCATTGGTCGGTACAACATGAAATATTTATTCGCACACATTATAATATCTATTATGTACAATTGCCACCATCGTCGTAGAAAATCGAATGGTGATTGCGGTAAGTCGTTTTTAGAATTAAGAGAAAATTATGCTGATCCTGGTGAGTCGTGCCATAATCCATTCGCTCACTTTAGTGAGCAGAATATAATACATAGAATCACATCGGTATGTCTGTCACAGTCGATTTAGTCTTGTTTTTACTTAAACCTATAAATTAATCATTTTGTGACAGCATCTACAACGCCACATGCGAACAACGTATCACACTGACGTCACGCAAAAATCCTGCATCGCGCAAGCAGAGTTTACCGCGCGTCTAGCATATATACAACGTCCCGACATCAGTCTTCGGGCAATAACCCACTAGACAGGACACCGAGGATGAGTATCTAAACTTTGCACACTGTACCATATACCTCTATATCTTTTTATATAAGATACTAAGACAATAATAGATTATGGCACGATTGACTTTACTAAAGCAAACACTAAAAACGACTAAGTATACTATTCAAAATCTATGACAATAGCGGTCACAAGAGAACCATCTTCACAGCAGTAGAAGGTTATAGCGACGTCCTACAATCAACACATTGTAGTAACACTTTAGGCGGATTATGTACACATGCGCCACTCGACGGGGCGCGGAAAACGGAGCCAAATTCGATTATCAAATTTTTGCTGAATTTGTATGTAAATATTCTCGCGCGGGGGTGCGCCACGCTGCGTGGCGCGTTATAGTGTGTGATCCTCCTCATCTTTGAAAACCGCCCTCGATGCTACAAAATGCAGTATGGTAGGTAAAATGGTGGACAAAAACTTTAAGCGAGTGCTCATGAATATTGAAGAACTTTTTATGTGGGGCCATCTCTGATATGAAAATAAAATTGCTGTTCCACACAAAAGTGCAATTCTATCACGATGAAAATGTATGGAACAGTTGGTCCACCACATTACCTGCCACACTATATAGTAGCTGGCCCAGTCATATTATTGTCACTTTCGATGTGCGTTTGACTATTGGTAGGTACTTACAGCCGGATTCAAACTTTATGACGGCTCTGAAGAGCGCTACTCGCTGCACACAGTACCGCACCCCTCACCCCCACTGACAGGTGAATTTAATTTTGCGCAGCAACTCGCCTCATGTCTCCAGCCGCCATACAGTTTTTTTTTTATATGGCATCTCGTAGGTCAACCAAAGAGGTTGTGCCTCAATAAATGAAGACCGCAGAAGACCGCGAAGATATTAAGACGCTTAGGGCACTCCCTGTGGGGTACGGACCTCGGCTTAGGGCGTCGTTGGGGGAGTGTAGCAAGTGACAGGCTGGTTCGGATTATGCCATAAACTTTGAATCGAGCTGTGGGTATATTGAAAGCAACGTAACCCCTTCCTTTATATATTTTAACGATATCCTCGGTACTTACCTTCCATTCTGTTTTTCTTTTGCTCTCAGCTCAGCTTTGAGTCTTTGAGCTTTAGTAAGTACTCAATATGTCATAAATATGATATTTTACGACTTGTTATTGGAGCACACTCAATAATATTGTTTAAACTTTTAATGGCGGTTATAATATTTTATTACTAGCTTTATAATATGTAAGCACCTACCCAAGACATAAAAATACTGTAAATAGTTTTGGTCAAAGAAAAGTTTCTTTTAAGTGGAATTATAAGATCTGGGAATTTAACACCCCAAACTCTAATATAATTTAATAACATGTTATGTGTGCAAGTGATTTACTTATTCATAAGACTAATAGAGATGATGAATTGTTGGCCACTCGTAAGGAGTGAAATGCATTTGAATCCATTTTAAGACATTTGCGAATTTTAAACATGTCTCATTTTCACTTCTAAGTAGCAAAATTTTTACCTTTAGGTTCCAACTAGAAATACGACAGAATTATCATGTTAGAATACACAATGACAGCCTGCGTCACTCGCGTACATAACCAAGTGATCACAGACTGATTTTACAGAATACCACCGTCAACCTGTCCAACGGTTTGCAGTGGAATATAAAGCGAAGGAACTTGCAACAACAAATACCTTTACAATTCTGATACAAATTGAACGCCTCTGACTCCATTCAAGTTAGTTTATCAGCTACTGGAATTACTTAATCCGGTCTAGTCTTATCCCTCAAGCAATCATCCTGACACGTAGCACGATAGTTAGCCGACAGAATGGATCGTTCATATTGAATTGATCGGCCTTGTTGCATAGTGGGCCATGGGATTGTGCAGTGGGGAATTTTTTATGTACGCTAAAGCATACCTGCGCGTTGTCCGAAATATTCTGACGGAGCTTTTCACGCGGCAATTTTGAGAGCAATATAAAAGTAATATTGATTGTCACTTGTTTTGAATCGGTGATTTTTGTTGTTGTTGTTTGAATTACATAATCCGGTCTTATCCCTTTTTTTTTTGCGGATGGGAAATCATCAAAGGGATCATTTGATTCCCACTCTGGGTGAAGCGGAAGGGAGTGTCAGACTCTTATTGACTAGACTAAAACCCACCCGTGTTCCTTCCTTAGCTCTTTATGTTCCGGGCCAGCGGTAACCCTTTAAGACAATCTAGACCCTGCAGGCTTCGGCCCTAAGGGGCCCCTTCTTCGATGTAGTCTTATCCCTCACGCAATCATCCTGACACGTCATTGTCGACATCCTGTCATTGTTGTTTGTTTAATTTTCCTAAATTTTTTTTTTTTTTTGTGAAAACTTCTTTAGGCGCGAAGGGCATTTTTTGAGATGGGAAAATACCATTGAACTCGCGACACTGTTACCGTAACTGACACCTCTGTTTAAAGTTTTGGCCATTATAAAGACATCAACGCGCGGTACATTTTCTTTGGGAAGAATGGCCTTCAAACATATTTATAAAATTTATAAGCTTTTTCAAGTTTTCACTTCTGTCGGCACTCACTTCTGGACTGAAAAATTATATTGTCCTGCAACCAAAATTTCGAGGATATGTCAACCTGCATTGGGCCCGCGATATATAGCCCAGATTATAGCCCACTTTCTTCCCAGAAGTCGAGGCCTATGTCAAGACATGGAATTTGATCAGGTTCAGGATCAGTACCTGCCTAAGTTGCATTTCTAGAAAAACATTATCTTAATGTTAATAACAGTACACGTATTTCTAAGGACGCAAATAAAATTAGCAGTAACGACAGTCTATTTCTCTCGTTTGTTTTCAATTCGCTGCCTGTGTGACTAGACTTGAAACCTTGTGCTTCCGCTGCTGTGTGCAATCTATTCTAGATAAACAACACCACCGAACATGCATTCCAGCATTTTCCAGCCCAATTATTTCCCCAGTACATATATACTCTACTCGTGACACAGGCAGGCGCCAACATACCGCTCGTTCAAACTATGTATATGGTTAAACTATATCTATGGTTAAACTATATCTATGGTTAAACTATATCTATGGTTAAACTATATCTATGGTTAAACTATATCTATGGTTAAACTATATCTATGGTTAAACTATATCTATGGTTGGAACTGATCGACCGTCCTTGTGACACCTTGTCTTGTCCACGAATCTGTGCAGCGTATTGCCAACACTAAATTGTCACGGCGCGCGGCGTCCTGTTAACTGCATTGCTGATTATATTAATTTCAAATGGTAGGCTGATCTAGTTGCGGTCAGTAATGTCTAGGTGTTTTAGATTTAAGTGTTTGTTGATAAACTGATAAGGTGTTTATGGGTTTATTGTTGAGTCATCTACCTTTGAGTTTACTTGTATCTGAAGAATGTGATAAACTAGCTGTTGAATGCGACATCGTCTGCGATCTAGGATGAAAAGTAGCCTATGTCCTTAGCCAGGTTATGGTCTATATAATACCAAACATACAAATTCGTTCAACCGTTTTAGCGTGACAGCGTAACAAACCTGAAAAATAAACTCACTTTCGCATTTCTATGATAGCTCGGACGGATAGCTTAATAATTTCATTTTACTTTGCGGGTTTACAATGAAGTTCTATCTTTGTGCTACCTATGTGCTACCTTTATTTTGTGGGAAAACTTTTAACGTTACATTTTAATTGATCCAACCATTTATTTCATCAGTTTTAAAATTTAGGTCCTTTTTACCACCTGTAGGGAAGTTCCGGTCAACTTATAATCTTAGCTGCATTTCTCCAAAAGACCTAGTGTCACACAAACTGTTATCGATCCGTTTCACTTACAATCCGACATCAAAACACCTCGTACTAAAGTTAGACTTGACCTCCAACAGATACCACAGTACCACAAACGTGTTAACAAGAGGTCTCCGTCGTCCCAGCACCACAGAACAGCAGAATGTTGAATGCTTCCAGTACCGCCACATATCTCTGCGGGTGACAGATATATGAGGGCGGAACAACGCGCGACGAGATAAGGGAGTGGCCCAGAACCACTGTAAAGCTACGCAGTTTACATAATCAGAGGGAAAACGCGGCGGTTTTGAGGCGGTTATTTTTAATGCGAAAAATAACATGGAAATTAGAATGTAAATGGTGATCTATTTTAAAACTACTTTCACTTTTAGAGTTCTGTACCAAAATGGTAAAAACGGAACCTTTATAGTGAGACTAGGTATGTCTGTCTCCCCCCCGGTGGGTTCCCGCATTGTCGAGGCGGGGGGGCTCAGTAGCCGTGGCTTGGACACCCACGGTGAAGCGAAGAGGAACCCGAGGAGGGGCCGCTCGTCAGGGCTTTTGCCGACAAGCCGACGACGTAGCGGCCAACATGTAGGTTGCGGTGCCGCTTGGGCGACATCGCAACTGAGGCGGGCCGCGATGTCGTACCGGAGGCATCGCGGCTGAGGGTTGGAGGCCGCGGCGGGAGAGGAGTGCCGGTATTACGGTGCGCCGCTCTCCCTACCTTCCGCGGCCTTGACGGGGTCGCCACCGTTCGATGGCGGACGCGGTGGGGCCGCAGGGGAAGAGGAGTGTTGGTATGACGTTGGCCACTCTCCCTATCCTCTGCGGCCGAAAATTGGCAGGCGGCGGGGCCAATGACCTGACCCGTCGCAGGGGGACCAAGGGTGGCAGAGACGGGGTCGTCTGGCGCCCATGTGCTGGTTTGGTCCCTGGGGTGGTCACGGCGTGCTATGTGTTCTGGTGCGCCGGTGATGGGGAGTACTCCCCGGAGGAGGGTCCGGTGACGGACAGCCGCGGCGGGTTCACGGATGAGTGCTAACGCGTGCCCGTGTTCCCGCCATAAGCGGCAGAGGAGGACACCGTGGAGTTTTAGTGGGTTAGAGTCCCACATAACTGCACTATCTCCCCGTGGTAGTGCAGAATGCATGAGCATTTCTCCACGTAAAAAATAAAAAAGGTATGTCTGTCTGTCTGTCTGTCACAGCTCAAGAACTACTAATGCTATTCTAATGAAATTTGGAATAGTATTAGATGACGTTTGCCCAACTATTTTGCAAATAAGAAATAAATAAAAATAATATATGTATATTTCTTACAACAGGGACTGAAAGGGGGCCTGAAAAATTCGAACTGGGGCTACTAGGGCATGTGGTGTATCATATGAAAGAGCGCAGTTTGCGCATTCTCAAACATTTTTTCTTTTTTTTCCGCATAGTTTTCGACTTTTGATGAAAAATTTAAAAAATACCGTTCCCCCCCCTTATCTTCGAAGTTTGCAAAGAGAAAAATCTGAAATTATTCTATGTGATATAAGTTTATGTAAAGATTACAGGAAAAATAAAACGAAGTCTCTAAATAGCACACTTTTTCAGAAATCATCAACAAAATTTACATTAGTTCCACTATCGGTCAAGAGATGGCGCTGACATAAAACTGCAATATTCTACACTGCAGTGCACAGTGTTAAAATTCTCTGATGAACATAGGCCTCCCCGATGAAAATTTAAAAACGTATGATACATAGTACGGAACCCTCGGTGCGCGAGTCCGACTCTCTCTTGCCCGGTTTTTTTTATTTTGTTATGTGTAACAACGAACTGTGCCAAATAAACTAAATTTAGCTGATAGATGATAGGCATCTACCGCGAGTGCTGGTTCGTGGTAGGTTGCTTGCGCAAGAAGAACATAGGGGTGGCTATTTCCCAATAATAGGACAGAACTATAAGGCTCCGTTTGAAGAAAAGGTTTATTGATAGTTGGCAGTGCTTTCAATGTGACGATTTGAATAATAATTATATAGAGAAAGTAATGGACATGAATCGTAATGAAATAATTAGGTAATTTCGGCGAAATAAGTAATGTTTTAATAAAAACCTTTGACGCACTGAGAGGAAAAAACGCGATTGTAAAAAAAAAACACTTTCGTTCCTCTTCGTCACTAAGAAACCTATTCAAACTATAAATGGCAAAGGAAAAGAGACATATTTTGTATAAACGCCGGAAACACAGGAACAATCGACGGAACTCATTTAATTAAACACTATTTGTATTTAAAATATTATTGTTAGTAACCACAGTAACAATATTCTTACAATAAGGATATTGTCTCATGATTGAAGTTTCTTAATTTATGATCACATAAGTTATTTTTATCCATAACTCTACTGATGTTATTATTGCTAAACCGATATTTTTTGAATTTATTGATATACTGATTTATAACTTAACTAGCTGCGCCCCGCGGTTTCACCCGCGTAAATATCGATCCCGTGGGTATATCGGGAAAAGTAGCCTATAAATGTTAATCCAGGGTGTCAGCTACCACCATACAAAATTTTATTAAAATTATTCCAGCCGTTTGAGCGTGAAGAAGTAACAAACATATAAACACACACTCACAAACATTCGCCTTTATAATATTAGTGTGATGTGACTGTGATGTGATTTACCTTCATGGATTTATTATTTATTTAATTTATAAGGATTACTAATAAAACTTGTTTATTAAATACTTTATCCTATACCTATACGACCAAATAAACGATGTATGGACTGTTTGAATGATGGTATGGTTAGAAAGGGGGTGACTACCGAGATGACGACTAATAGAGAATTATGGATGAAAAAGGCATGTTGCGCCGACCCCAAATAAATTGGGATAAGGTCAGGAGAATGATGAATGAATAAATACGTTATCCTGTAATGCACAATCAATTACAGGTAACCATAGCTTACACATTATTGAGTATACATGCTCGATAAAATGTAAGCGTGATATTTCCTTATAGCAATTTTATTAAAGTTCTTTTATAAAAAAAGATCGGCGACTAATTTTTTTTATCATGTTTTTAAAGTTAAAATTAAGTCTAAAACACTGAAATACAATTTGGAAAAGGTTCATTTGTAAACTACGACTGGCTGAGTTAAATTAAATTAATTAATTGGAAACTTGAATCTTCTCTTTCTATAATTTTATAAAAACGTGTAAAAATTTGAAAAACTACCGTATTTTACCCGCGCCGTTTTCCAATCCCAGTGCGTCAACCAGCGAACAACCAAGACCGCTGTATTTGGTTAACGAACAACCGATCTAGATGACCATAAACCAACAACTTCGTTAGTTGCGTCGCTTTGCAACCTTATCTACAATAATAATATGTTTTATTGTGTTCACAGAGTGTTTACATAAACGCTTGATTTATTTGATAGGACCTTTCTCTCATAAGCGACGATAGCGATGAAGGTGTGAATGGTTCAATATTGAGTGAGGATTTTGATAATCGATAGTTTGATAATTGGATTAAGTCACCAGGATTAGGCTTCTTGGTTAGCCCCAAAAAAGTGACATCCACTTTTTATTGAAAATTTCTACTCAATAGTTCACTAAAAATGCACGAGTAGAACTCCCAGGTGCCAATTTTGTACACTCTATTTTTTTTTAAATCTTAAAGTCTTCGTTACCTTGAAGGTAAAAATATTGAAAATAATTCGTACAGTAAAAACTGTATAAGATTGAGTTTTGTTTGAATTGCATATTTATGAAGCAATTCTAGACGCATATTTTCCCGTTT
This sequence comes from Oligia latruncula, assembly GCA_948474745.1. NCBI lineage: Eukaryota > Metazoa > Arthropoda > Insecta > Lepidoptera > Noctuidae > Oligia > Oligia latruncula. The sequence continues at coordinate 1,750,628 of OX419699.1, forward strand.
TATATTTGTGTTTGAGGTTTTATTCAGTTGTGAAGGGATTCGACAAATCCTGTGAAACATGTCTAGCAAAAAATGTTTTTTTATTATCTTTTATAGAATATTGTTTATCTTTTTTCTTTTAACTTCTTTTTCATTAAGTTAGCCCTGCTACGGTTAAAGTTTGCTAACAGCTTGTTTTTTATTATTTATAATGTAGTAATTTGTGGAAAATATTGTGGGTAGTTTAATTATTAAGTTTAATTTTAAGACAATACTGTTTATGCTTATTATACTACTGTTTGTTTTCCCAAATGTAATAAATAATAAATAAATAAACGAAAAGACTTTTTCTCGACCGCCGTGCAACCAGCCTTAGATATTTGCGTGCATACATATTATAATTTTATGCTCTATATACGGAAGAGAATATGTAAACGGCAAACAAATATGTAAAAAGATAATCGAATGTAAATTAAAACATGTCAGACCTTAGGCGCCTCTACACACGTCTCTCAGTCGTAGAAATACGTCTTGTAGACACACATATCTATGAGACACACGGTAATCTGTAGCGAGTCCCTAATTGATGTCGAAGGAGTTTCTAACTCTTGATTAGTACTGTATGTGGCAGGTTAGATAATGAATGTGTTTATGTACGAGTATGTAAAGTTGATTGTGCTGTCAGTACTGGCTTAGCAAATAGAATAGAATTGTATCAAACTTATGATTTTAAAATAGGAAGGACTAAAAGTACAGTCAGCAACAAAAGTCGATTAACACTTCAGTTTTTTTAGTCTCAGTTATTGAGCAAAATATTTGCTCAAAACTGCATTGTATTTCTGCTGCAATTTTGAACAAATGTTTTGCTCAATAACTGAGATTAAAAAAACTGAAGTGTTAATCGAGTTTTGTTGCTGACCGTACATAAATATACCTAGTTGTCAATTTACAAATTTAATGTTAATGATTCAAAATGTTATCTTTTCTTTGAAGCCATTGCAAAAACTCATTTTAATTTGGATTTAGTATAGGTACGTATCTACTTAACTACGTAATGTCCTACTTGTGTAATGGAAAATTCTTTTTCATAAATATAACAAGCTATCGCTCCTCCGTCTTTATGTTTCTACTGGCTTATAGATTTCTTTCAAGTCTTATATTTTTCTATACATCTCAAAAATCCACCGCAACATCACGCTATTATGAAACAAACTTACGCAAAAAATATTTCGAACGCGTTTTGCTCTACATCAGCCTATGATGTTCCCACTGCTGGGACACAGGTCTCTTCTCGGTGAGAGGGAGTGGGCCGTAATCCATCACGCGGGCCCAGTGCGGGTTGGTAGATGTCATATGTCTTCGAATTTTTGGTTCTAGGACATGCCGGTTTCTTAACGATGTTTTCCTTCACCATTTTGAGAGCAGTGGTGATGGAATAATTTACACAAAGTAAAGCGCCTGTCTGGGTTCGAACCTACGACCTACAACTCCTAAGCCGCGGCCGTTACCGCTGGGCCACCACTGCTCACATAATAAAGTAATTATCATTATTTATATTTGTATCAGCTTGTTAGTGCGTCAAAACCTATAAAAAATAGGAATTAACATTTTAATAAAAACTATTTGGTCATAAACCTTATAAACATAACAAGAACCCACAAATTAATCAGCAAGTCTATAAATTAAATTAATAGGGACATTAAAAATGTCTAAAAATGTAATGCAAAGCTACATATAATCAAATACCTGACACCATTAACTTTATGTCCTGTACAAATAAAATGCTTGAAAACACAGTTGGTTCTTAACTTTGAATCATACGCTAGGGTTCCACAGGAAAAAGGATTGAAGTAACGTACGGTGTATATATCATATTATACTTTGTTAAGTCATAATCTGTCTAGCTTTTCCCAACTATTTTGAAACTATTTTTTACGAATGACAGCCGGGACCAACGGCTTAACGTGCTTTCCGAGGCACAGAGGGTCTTTTTTTTTCACAGAGGGTCTTGGTATGTAAAGATGGTCATCCATCCAAGGGCCTACCGCGGCAAGCGTAGCTTACTGCTTAACCTTATCTATAATAATTTACTTTCTTACTGTAATAAAATAATATTGGTAAAAAAAAATCCACAATAGTTACCATGTTTCCAATAAATAATGACTACCTATGTAAAGAAAAAAAGAAAGAATAACGATTATTTGGACACAGTTCATAAAACAAAAAATACATTTAACAAAATAAAAATATATGTCATTAATTTTAACATCACGCTTGCAATCCTCGATGGTTATGGTTTAAGACATATATTTCTTAAAAACAGAATACAGTTAATCACTTACGAGTAGAATAAAACACTGATTGCATACATCGCTCATTTGGAGAAACATCGACGTAAAATCCCGAAAATTAGTTAAATATGACAAAGCATTTAGAAAGCGTATTTACGTTAGGAGAAACAAAGACTAAAAAAAAAGTAAAGTAGCAATTACGTCGATGTTTCTCCAAATGAACGACATATAAACGTTTCTTGGAACGATTATCGGAACGGTAAGTTTGAAGTTAAAAGTATGTTAGTCATTAACTTATCATTATGTTAGTAAAATAAACATTCCTAAAAAAGGCGGGACAGACAGGGTTTAGTCAGGTGTACCCCATAATGCACCTATAGTAAAAGTGCGCAGTGTTGCACACCCCCATCCTATTTCAAGTTAAACAAATAGGTATAAACTTTATTTCAATGACATTTAAGTTGATTTCAGAGTGACTAGCACTATTGAAAAAGATATAAAAACTATGTGAAGTTGTAGCGTAAACTGAACTTTATTGTGTAGGAATTACAGTTATTTTTAAATTCATTATTTATTTATTTAAAACTTCAAGCACATAAATGTACAGAGGCGGGTTCATTCATACCTATTTGTTTACATTTTTGGCAAATAAATCGCGTACGCAGATTACATTTCTTTTTCTATTTTACCATGCTTTCCCAGATCTGTCACAATATGCGCTGTAGTGTTAATTAATCTAATACATATCTCTGAACACTATTACTTTATCAACTATAACATTGCATCGTAAATGTCCAACTGCAGAACATTGGCTTACCAATAAACCACGTCATATAAAAGTCAAATAAAACGATAAGAAGATTTTACATCCACTTAATGTTTCTATATAATGATGGGAAATTATGCATTCAAATTTTTGGGCAGCCATTAGGTAAAATATTATCGTGAACCAATTACGGGCCCCCAACAGTCCATTCCGGCTCACGCCTCACCTTTGCAACGTTAAAATAAATGTATACAACTTGTCACTGGTTTTATAACGCGGCCATTAAATAATTCATTAGTAAAACGACCAATCATAAATCAGGAAAGTGCGACACCACGCGTGCAGTGTTTTGTAACAGCCAATCACCGCGTGGCATTTCTTATGACTGCAATACAAATTGGATAATTAAAACACGTGTGATGTATGGACTAATTGATTGTAAAGGATGGGTGTAGAGATCGATATAATAATTAACAGAAGTAATTAAATGCTACGTTGTTTAATGTTGTTGTTATTGAGCTTATAACTAGCTTCCGCCCAAGACTTCGTCCGCGTGAAATTTCACCCTCCCCCATTCACCCATTCATGTGGAATTTCGAAAAATCTTTTCTTAGCGGATGCCTACGTCATAACATCTACCTGCATGCCAAATTTCAGCCCGATCCCTCCAGTGGTTTGGGCTGTGCGTTGAGAGATCAGTATGTCAGTCAGTCAGTCACCTTCGAGTTTTATATATTTAGATTGATATGAATGGTGTCAACTCATCATGACTAATGATGTAAGCCAAGCATTCGAGAGTAAATTGATTCTCTCATACTCTTTTTTACCAAAAATAAAACTGTAGGTATAAATAATCACGTATACAATATATGGTTTTTGTGTCATGTTCTCACTGCTGGAACACAAGTCTCTTCTCTGTGAGAAGGAGTATTCAATAATCCACCACGCGGGCCTAGTGCGGGGTTTGTGGATGTCACATGTCTTCGAATTTTTGGCTCTAGGACATGCCGGTTTCCTTACGAAGTTTTCCTTCACCGTTTTGAGAGCAGTGGTAATGAAATTAAATACACAAAGTAAATTCCTGGCTGGGTTCGAAGTCACGGGGCCGCACGACCGTGGCTTAATTATCTGTATAGAGGAAATCATACATCTGCCGATAAAAGTTCACAGATTATAAATATGTTCTTACTAAGTCCTTTTACTAACGCCATTTCTGACCTTGAGATATAGAGTCAAGGTCAGAAAAGGCGTTCCTCAACAGAATTACATTACAAAATGGATGAACTAAATCCTAATATACTGCGATCACCAATTCATATGTCTTGTATGAGGTGCAGCAGTGGCGGTTGGCGGCCCAGTGGTTTTGGCCCCGACTTACGAATTGTAACTTGTAGGTCATGAAACAGAACCTAGGTAGGCACTTTACATTGTGTATTTAATTTAAACACCACTGCTCTCAAAACTGTGAAGGAAAACATCGCGAAGAAACGCCCTAGAACCAAAAATTCGAAGACGTGATATCCACCAACCCGCACTGGGCCCGCGTGTTGGATTATGGCCCACTCCCTCTCACAGAGAGGAGGCCTGTGTCCCAGCAGTGGGAACATTATAGGCTGATTATGCATGACGTCCACGGATAATCAGTAGGTAGATACTGAAGATTTTGTTCTCATTAATAACCCACAAGTAGGTGTACATAACACCTTACCCAATAACGATGGTAACCGCAGATAGTGTCCCAAACTGCCACAACTCACGCCTGATAACGATCTAAAGTCCCGACACACTGACTACTGTCTAGAACTGATGCCAACACACATTGTAACTAATAAGATAATTAATTATATTTCTATTCATGCTAAAGATATAATCAGCGTGAAGATTTGCTCATACTGAAGGTTGTTTGTCATCGTTTATGTCCTTTCCCAATTTGTTATTTAATTGAATTTTCCATTTAGTTAGCAATGGCATTAGTGGCTGCCGTATTAGCTTCGTCAAGGATATACAAAGCTATTCATTCCATGTATTGCTTCGATCAAGATATACAATAAAATTCCTGATAGCATAAAAAATGAAAATTTGCACAACTTTAAGAGAAAATTAAAGATTTTTTTTTGTAGAAAAGTGCTATTATTCAATCAACGAAAATTAAAATTTGAATGACATGCTGTTATAAAATTTCTGACATTTCCTAAGTTATTGATCTTCCTTAGTGACATTTAATTTTAATTTATGATATCATTCAATTTCTTTGACATTCTATAAATAAGTAAGTGCTGACAATTTTCATTTTATAACAATAACATAATAATATAACAAACTGAAATAACATAACATAATAATATAACATTTTTTATTTTTTCTCACTAAACATATTTTATCAAGTTAACTAATCGACATTGTTCAGTGAGGTGATCTTATTTATTTACATATTTATTTGTGATTCATATAATACATATAATATCTATATTAATTTGTTCTTTAATTATATTACTGCTTTACTACTTTTGTACGCGCTAAAGGCAAAGCATAGCGCCCTCAACGTATTAACAAATAAGAACTTAGGTATAATATACCTATGTTTTACAATGAATAAATGAATATGAATATAAATAAGAATACACATTGGCTTCGAGCCTAATCAGCCACTAAGACAAATGAAAATCTCAGCTTGGCAAAGCTAAAGACTGTACGTGTACCTATTTACAAAAGCTGTCAAAATTCATTTGTTTCTATCATTCTATCTACCATGTGAGGGGCAGTTCTCGTAATTTTAAGAACATTCGTCTTCTAATCTGTCAAAAATACCCCCAATTACCCTCCATTTTTGACAAGTCACCCTCCATTTTTGACATTGATATCCGCTGAGATAAGATAGAGACTAGATTTTGAACGTTTTCAATGACTTCAATTTGCCTTCTGACTTTCTTGTTGACGTTTGTCAAGTCTAGGAAAGGCTTAATCTATCATAGAACAACAGAACTAGAGAGATTAGAGGTTAATCTACCATATACTCTTTAGTAATTGGTTTGTGGAGGTCAAATAGGCAGTCGCTCCATGTAAAATACTGGTATTCAGCCGCATCCGTTTAGACTGGCAGTCAATCCCAACATGGTTAGGAAAAGGCTAGGCAGATAATGATGAGACCTTTTAGTGGTTCAGCCACAATCAAGATATAGATTTCTCTGACAGAGACGCTCAAGAAATTATTGATCTTGGATTGCTAGTGTATTATCCATGCTTGTAACTAAACGCTGTAAAATAGCCTGAACTGACGTGCTTTTAAGTTTCCGAAGATTTACCAATATCACCATTAATGACACAAATAAACCTAATTCGGAAACATCAAAACAACTAGTTTTCTTTTAATAGACCAATGAACCTAATTTTTCATCAAACTTTATGATTTATAGCGATAATATAATCATAAATCATAATAATCAATTTGCTTCATTGGATATATAAAATCTCGAATATTTAATTCATGACCAAAAGCTTATAATTATAACGTGAACTATCGATATTAAAAGCTATAATAAGATGAGTAATCCGACATCTGTATCTTTTAAATAGGTTCTAACATGGTATATCGATATCCGTGGTATAAATTCATACAACTTTTTATTATGAAAACTCACGCATGCAAAATCTATTAACATACTTTATCGATAAGTTGCTGCGCCCCGCGGTTTCACCCACATAGGTATCGATCCCGTAGGAATATCGGGATAAAAAGTCCTAATCCTATGTGTTAATCCTGGTTATAAACTATCTATGGGTCAAATTTGATCCAAATCGGTTCAGCCGTTTGTACGTGAAGAAGTAACAAACACACTCACCAACTTTCGCCTTTATAATAATAGTGCGAAAAAAACTTAAAATAAGTTATCCAAGTTTTCCCTGGCAGCCTTTCAAAAGAGTAAATAGAACTATCTAATGCAACGTCAAAGAGACCTAACGTCATAGGAGTTACATTGAATGCACCACCTGGCTGTCGCTGTACTCTTAATAGATTTATAAATAATGGGAAAAAACCCTATAAAAGTCATCCAGACCGTATTTCGGCCTCGACGGCCAATCTCAACGGAGACTAGCCTTCGACGCGGGAGATATACATATTATATAATACACAAGTGTGCACGCAGACACAGGTGCACTCCCTCTTCCCTCACTCTCATAGTCCGATGGGACGGCAATCAGACACGACCGGAGAGAGATCAGGCGCAGGACCAACGGCTTAACGTACTTCCGAGGCACTACCCCCGTGCCCGCCACCGCACACCGCCAACTTCCAAACTCCGGGCTGTTACTAAGAAATTCCCAATGGAAAAACTCAATAACACTTTGTCCGACCCGGGAATCGAACCCAGGACCCCACGCTCAGCCGTCGCGCTTGCGACCACGAGACCAACGGGGCAGCTAAAGAAAAAACACTATCAAGGACGTGAAAAATATTGATACGATAAGTTTTCCTTCATCGTCATCATTGGCAACCTTATTCTATCAACTGCTGAGTACTGTGAAGCTTGAGGGGCTTCACATTTAATAAAAGAGTTTATACGTTTTAACTCTATATTGTTTAAATAATCTTACTCAACATTAATATTATAAAAATTACTGCTTTTATATTTAACCGTCATATTATATCTCTCTGACATAACGTCTTTACCTTTTTTATCTACACCCAATAAACAATATTAGTAGCCAGTGCTACTTTGAGGTTGGCATACATAACAAGCCTCTACATCAGCTACATCCCCATTGAATAAAAGTATTAGCATAGCTTCATCACTATGCAAGGCTTTTATTCACAAGATTAAAAAAATTAGACGTCTTCCTACTTATTACTAGTCCTATAAGGAAAAAACTACCTAACGCCCGAAGTTAACACTGTGAGGTCCAGCTTTTTCTAAAAGCAGGGCTCAAGTCAGGACAAACGAAACATTTAACTAACACTTCCTCAAGTGCCAGGTAAGTCTACATTTAAGAGTGCTAAAATGCATCAATACAAACTAACGTTGTCATGCCTGAACCTCGTCATAACAAAACGAGCGAAAAAGATGCGACTTGGCCTCCTTCGATAACAAATGATGTGAAAGTTCACATCGGCCTGGATGAGGCTTACCGTGTTAACTGAACTTAACTTCAGATCCTTTTACCCCATCGGACGGTATCAGCCAGAGGGAGCGAAAAGTTATGAGGCCAGTGTTCAAAAATCTAATAAGTGGCTGAACTCCATTATTTTGGTTTGCAACTCGTTGGCGTGCGAGAGGCTGTCTCTCTGTTTTGCGACTTCTGCGCTATACTTCTGCTGCGCTATACTTTTTTAAAAATTCGCAGAAACAAAATTCCGTACGTGGTGGGCGTAGTTTTATTATTCTTTTTGCGACTCCACCACATGTGAAGCTTGAGGGGCTTCACATTTAATAAAAGAGTTTATACGTTTTAACTCTATATTGTTTAAATAATCTTACTCAACATTAATATTATAAAAATTACTGCTTTTATATTTAACCGTCATATTATATCTCTCTGACATAACGTCTTTACCTTTTTTATCTACACCCAATAAACAATATTAGTAGCCAGTGCTACTTTGAGGTTGGCATACATAACAAGCCTCTACAGTACTTATACCTTTTGTGCCATGATTCCCTGGTCAGTGCCAGTTTTCCTTGATACCCTTAATAAAAAAGTGCATTCTGATGCAACTTAAAAGTAATAATTATGTTATGTCCTATAAGTTAAATTGAATTCCCGGCCAAGTTACTCTCTGCTGCCGGAAATAAGGTGCCTTGAAACATTTAAATCCATAACATCTTTAGCACGGAAGCAAGGAATAATGGCCCTATTCAGGTTCCATAATTGATCTCACCTAGAGCCAATTCCACTTGCAGCACTTTTGATAAATGTTTGTTTAGACTTAACGCTGTTCCCCTACAAACATCGAATGGATCTGTATCGAGACCAAAATGATACGTGGTACCCAATATAGCATGAATCAAACCGAACAGTCCGTTGTATGTTTCAACTTCATTCCTCAGTCAACATATTTCGCATATATGGCGCCCAAAAGGGAAGGGTTCCGAATGATTTATTATAAGTATTATTAATAATGCACGCGTCATTTTGCCGAAGATTTATACACATTGAAGCCTAATGGTATTCGGTGAAATATTAATAGTTAATGGAATATTTGAATCATTTGGGTCAGATTTTAATTGAAATAATATAGCAATGAAGTCTGTTGGGTATGGGAGTGAGTAAGATGTATCGTCTGACGGGTTTAGTGGATACCACTACTGAATTGACTCGGTAAAGGTCGGGGGTCAAAGTCGAAGCTGTGTAAAGCTCAGCTTGTGAGGAATAAGTTATAATAAGCCTGTTGCTGGAAATGTTGCTGATTAACTTATCGCCGCAGGTTTTGAGTAAGTTTTGCTGGGTTTGCTTTTAAACTTACCACATAATAGTTTAATATCAGATATTTTTAAAGAAATTCAACTAATAAGTTATAAAATAGGTACTTAGGTACCTACTTAGAGAATCACTTTTCCCGATAACAGCGATGCGGACGAATTTTTTTGATGCCCTATAATGTTTTTTATACATTAATTTAAGTCTGTTAGCTTATATATAATTATTATGTAAATATTATCTGGTTTGAAAATAAAAAAAATTACCAAAGTCAAAAGAAGAAAAAAAGTTAGAGAATACGGTACCATAATACGGCTTATCTGATGGGGTTTTCCCTGTCTGTTAGTTAAAGCATATTATCATCTATTTTCTCACTGCTCGACACTTCGATCGAGAAAATAGTCGAAAAACTTATCTACCTTTTACACATTTTGCAGAGTTCCAATTTGTATATACTTTCCGTGATTACTCATTTAGGATTAGCAGGTAAAACCACGAGCAATTCCAAATCAATCAAAATATTTGATTTCGCATAATTTTTTTTTTTTACTTTATGGGCACTTATGAAACGTCAGAAGCTAGGTGCACGGTTCCAATTGGTTGTTTTTAGAGAAGAGCCGGCAAGAAACTCCACGGTTACTCTTTTTAGAAATAATTGGCTTTTACAATGTTTTCAAATCACAGTAGGAGGACAGCGTAGGCCTGTCAACAACTACGAAGTACTTGATAAAATAAAAAATGGTCTACAGATGTAAAGTCTACAAGGCCTACAAAGTCCTTCTATTTACAAAATAAGAATCTATCAAAAGGATAAATAAAACATAAAAACCTACTAAAACTAAGTGATATGATTGCCATTACAGCCACTAATAAAGAGTTGAAAATTAGAATTGTCTGTTTAAACATAATGTCAAATAATAAAAATATTTTGTCAAAGAAGTATGTAAAAAATAAATAAAAAATAAACATCGTAATTTGAGAGCAGTTAATGGACATTTACATAGTTAGGCACTTTCCAAGGCATAGAAGAACTCAATCTATTACAGCACCCAGATAAAACTGTGATAATATGGAAAAATCCGTTTAGTTTTCAACTAGCCCCTAACCGGTTGGGTGTCTACAATCAATTTCACTCTTACTGAAACCAGTCCGGTCTCTTGCGCAACTGACGATGTTTACCGCCTCACTCATTATATCAGCTACTTGTAACGTATTGGAGTTGGTGTTAGTCTATAGAGCTATGAGGAACAGGGTGTAAAATTCTTCATCCTCTATTTGAAATGGAGGATCCTCTGAACAGACCGGTGTTGTATACTATCTGGTTGGCTACTGCCCGACGCGACGGTTGATATCGGTAAATGGATGCTAGTCGCGCCTCGAACTCTGCTTGCGCGATGCAGGATTTTTTCGTGACGTCAGTGTGTTGCGTAGTTCATAAGTGGCGTTGTAGATGCCGCCACAGGTCCTAAGGCCTGTCAGGTGGTGTAACCATGTCATGCAGGACATGTTATGATCGATCGGAAAACAAACTCTGGTAAAGAAAATAATATTAATTACGTTACACAAGTTACAACTTTTATGTAATATCACACATTATAGCTTTTTTGTGTAATATCACAAATCATATAAAACTCTTATAGAAAATTTTGAGCAAATGCCAACAATTACCATAGATAAAAGAAGACTAAAATCAAAAAGTAAGAACTCTAGTAGGTACACCAAATGCCACCACCGGCGATGAAATTATGGGACGTTAACTATTGGGTAAAATAAAAAATACGTAATAATAAAAAAATGAAGAATACTGGTATTCAGCTGCATCTGGTTGTCAGACTGGAATCTAAACCTAGTTGGGAAAAGGCTAGGCAGATTGAACTATTGGGCCATACTGTCACTGAAAGTTGAACAGAGCAAACTTAAAGTCGCGACATCTAATTATAGTATCATCTAATTATTTTGGTCATCAAAGATCTATTCTAAATTACAAATAATAACTGCATACAAAAGAACTGTTCAAATCAAATCTTTTTACAAAAAATATGTTTTTTCTAAACACTCATTACGGTCTGAAGATCGGAATTTTAGGAAATTGCAAAACTTTATTTTAATTTTGGAACACGTTTAAATTCTCCTATATGTAAACGTATGAAAAATTGGTCAGAACAGTTTATGCGGCCATCGCAATACGTTCAGACAGTTTAAGTTAATATTATAGAATGTAAGGCTTTTCTACTAGCCGAAATTATGGCAGTTCTTGCATTTTTGGAACCGCTGCCGCCAACGCCCCTCGATCTGCAAAGCAGAGCCCTAAGGTTGTCTTTACACAGAATCAAATATCTAATAGCTTCCATAACAGTTATAGTAAGGTGTGACCTGCGTGGAAATTCATCGCAGATTGTTGGTAAATTTTCAGAATATCAAAGTTTTTTCAATTATCAAGCACCCTTATCTTCCATTTAAACCTTTTTCTACTACTCAGAAAAGTGGCACACTCAACTGTGCCTATGTTAAAGGAATTTTCAGGCCACAAAAATATACGTTAAAACGGGCCTCGTGAAAGTTTGCAAGTTAAAAAAAACACCTTCCGACAAAAAAATCACAAGTCATTTATTCAAACTAGGATGAGAATCCGCATTTTTTTATCGTCCAAAACACCCGCCTTTCACCACTTCCTAGTGCTTTAACTTGGAAGAAGAAGTGGCTTGGCGCAACTAACTCCCCAGCAGCACAGCTGTCTGTTAAACTAGAAGAACTGGATTCTATACAACAGTATGCAAAGTATATAACATTACGAAACACATATAAAACATTAAGAATTTAAGAACTGCTAACATGCTATTTTACCTTTATTGACCTATGTTTTAATTTAGTTTTTACGTTATACTGATTGTTAATTTATTAAATTAAGTACTTATATGCACTTTCTAGCCTGAAGCACAGGTTCAACCTAGTTCAGGCAAATTAGCAACTGTGCGCTATTTTATTTTAATTGTTAAGCTATTCATTGTAAATGTATCCCTTTTTATAAATAAACGATTATTATTATTATTAAATTAAATTATTTCCCATATGTTAGCTAGCACTCGCCAACATCTAAACAGCGAGAGTGCTCACTCATTATCATCACAGAAGTTATCAAATGCAATTGTCATAGACAGAGTTCATCTCATAGCATTGCCACTGAGCTCCATGTCTACACGAACACTACCTCTTCTTTTCGTGTCTATCTATGGTACTCTTCCTCGTTAACTGCCCCGTTGGTCTCGTGGTCGCAAGCGCGACTGCTGAGCGTGGGGTCCCGGGTTCGATTCCCGGGTCGGGCAAAGTGTTATTGAGTTTTTCCATTAGGAATTTCTTAGTAACAGCCCGGAGTTTGGAAGTTGGCGGTGTGATACCCCCGTGCCTGGGAAAGCACGTTAAGCCGTTGGTCCTGCGCCTGATCTCTCTCCGGTCGTGTCGGATTGCCATCCGATCGGACTATGAGAGTGAGGGAAGAGGGAGTGCACATGTGTCTGCGCGCATACTTGTCTTGTGCACTATAATATGTCCCGCGCCGAAGACTAGTCTCCGTTGAGATTGGCCGCCGTGGCCGAAATACGGTCTGGAGGACTTTATTTATTTACTCTTCCTCGTTGTTTTTTTTAAGTGAAAACTTCTTTAGACGCGTTGGGCATTTTTTGAGATGGGAAAAACCATTTAACGCGCGACACTGTTACCGTTTCCGACACCTCTGTTTTAAGTTTTGGCCATTATAAAGACATCAACGCGCGGCACATTTTCTTAGGGAAGAACCTTCAAACAGATTTATAAAATTACTATGCTTTTTCAAGTTTACACTTCTGTCGGCTCTTCTGGAGTGCCACTGTTTTTTTTAAATATTGTTTGAGCCCAGTAGGTGGTCACGTTAATTGCGGCATCAGTGCCATTTTCTAGGCCATTCTAGGTGTAGGTAAACGGGCACTTAGGACACTCCAGCATTACCAAAGATTCAAAGATTATCTTTAAACGTCCAAATAGATCCGGGCCAATAATAGGATGTAGTAAGTCACAAGGATATGACAGTTCATCGCCACTGACCAGATCCGTTTGTGTACATACATTGTAGCATTGTCGTATAATTACGTCACTCGGCTATATCACCCAATTATCGCCGTCATTTGTTTTGCATGCATCATCACTAATTAAACGATTGGTTCGCTAATACTATTGACTAACTAAAACTATAAACCGTACTTTAACTGTGTGCCGTGAGTTTGTCCGCGTAGGTTTAGACGTCGCGTATTTTAACCAACTTGACTATCTATTTCCGAACCATTGTCAACTTCAGATTTTCTTTCACAAACGACTGGAATTCACTTCAGCAAACTAAAAAAACTGAGTTACCACAGGACATCTGGAATTTCCCCTTACTGTAAAAAGAAGTATTTCTGAGCTGTAGTCAATTTCAGGTTTTATTTTACGACCGACTGGACTATATGACACTTCATCAAAGTAACAAACGAGAGTTTCCAGAAGAGATTTGGAATTTTCTCCGAAATAGCGAAAAAAAAAATTAACTAGACATCGATATTTTTGTTCATAGATCGATTCGGGATCATTGTTGCGGTGCCTGTTTCTTATGCACGAGATCCTTCGACCCTCGACAAAGCTGTTCAATTAGTCAAGAAGAGGCTTCCATTCCTGTCAATTTATTTCCACGCCGTTTCTGACACCAGAAAGACTGGTATATTGATATCTGCCTGAAAAGATCAGCCCGAAGAATTCGACTCATTAAAAATTACATAGTAAATTTATTGCCCAGTTTACAGAGTAGAAATCAACAAACAGACAAACTTTCGCGTCCATTTAAACATATTGATTGTTACAAGCAACGCTAATAACATTATTTTTACATGTGAAATACGTCACTGATGTGCTAAATACTTTACAAAATACGTTGTAAAGTTAATTTGTGACACGTGTTTGTGTCTTTGCTATACAATATCTGACCTCAATGACGATACTTTAGTAGCTACTACGTCAGACACACCCAGGTGCTGTCAGTTCCGGTACTAACCTTGCTGACACGATATAGCTTCAAGCTCTTTGCTTATTGTTAGGATCAAGACGATAACAAAATAAGTTGCTTGTCAAAACCTATAGCGCATCTAAACTGCGTTCAAGAGTGTCAATATGCTCTTGAACGCAGTTTAGAATAGCTGATCGCAATCAGTTTCATTGGTTAAATCCGCCCTAAGTCTAAAAACTCGAAACCTACTATCGCATGAACAACTTCAAACTCAAACTCAAAGCATTTCAATTAAACCAATTATCAGGCACTTTTGAATTGTCAAGGGGTCGGTCAGTCAGAAAGATGAAGCTAGTTGCCCATTTCAAAGCGTAGGTACCTATGGAGAAGAACGGGCAAGAACCTCCATGGACACTCTTTTAAATCAAAATAATATGGTTACAAAGTCTTGTTTATATCATTCATGTTAAAAATTATGCATGTGAGAACGATGCAGAACGTTAAAAGCGTCCGTAATGAAAAGACGAAAAAAAAAAAACAATTCAAATATTAAATTAAAATGACCAGTCCCTACTGCCGGCGCCCGTTCACGAACATGAAAAAACAATGAAGCAAATTTTATTGTTGGATCATCTGATGACGAGATGTGAAAAAGGTGTTAAAGTCTGGCTAAACAATTATCCAAAACTCCGCTTGGAGAAAGGGTCCATACAAATCATTAACAACACAGGAACCCTACCTACCTGCCTCTCAAATGGCCTAAACCCGCATTCTAATTGCGTAACACACTATCAATCACAATCTGAATCATTTTGAAGGATATTGCTAATCCATTGCTTCATATGTTCGAAAAATTTGTCCGCTCAACAACGTAAATAACGCAATGAATGTTGTTGAACTGTCAAAATGAAAGACATTCCTACTGTTAGTGTGTTACGCAATCACCCCGCAGATAATTATCATGTGCAAAGTATCCAAAATATATTTACATATTTTCTGGAGCCGAAAATGCATTTGCATTCATAACTGAAGGCCCTAATTCATTAGAAAACACTGAAAAAACGTGATATAACCTGATTCTCGCTTCGTCAGGTCAACCACATACTGATTACGGCTGCCCCCGCTCAAGGATTGACATTGAATGATGATAGATCAAGTTCGTCTTGCAGTATAACTAGAAAAAGTCAGTAAAATCTGAAACGAAGAAGTATGCTGTATTCCTCGAAGTGTCGACCTGAACATGGTTTGCAACGTGACTATCAAGTTGAAGGTTTGGTGATTGGCCTAGAACATGAATTGTAGAACAGTGTTATGGGTTCTTTGGAAGATCTCCCATTGCCATCTTTTTTTCGTATGGGCTTGAACTCGAACTAATACAGGATGAAATCGAAAACTTGCGCCAACTCGAAATGGGAGGTACAGTAACTGTTACATAATCATTACAAATTGTCATTTCGGGATATGACAATTTAAAAAAAAACATGTAAATATCGTCTAAGATAGTGCAAACTAAGCCTTCAAGTAGACACGAATTATCGTCGTTACAGTAATTATTTTTTATCATAAATTCATAATCTATCAAAACAAATAAGGAAATTAAAGGATCAATTTTAGTGCGCACCCGATAAGCAACCCGTTCATAGCAGAGTTCACAAGCAAGTTGGCAACGCGTTGAACTAGCGGTACTTACCTAATTTTGACCATTCCTAAGAAAAAAAGGGCCCGCGACGACGTTGCCAAATCGCTTGCCCACGCGCCAATATCCTTTTTCCTCTAAATTTTTGTATATAACACGTGGAATTAGATGTTTACTTTGGCGCACCCATTCATCCATTCGTTTCATCCTGTATAAGAAAAATGTATGCAATGGCATAAAACTTAGCCAGTCAGCAAGGTCGTAGCAGTACTGCCCAGTGCCCAGGGTGCGTCTGGCGCTGGTGCCGTCAGCTTACATAATTCTTAGTATCGCCATTCGTAAAAGATATTCCCTCAAATCATTTATTTGAATTGCCTCAACCATTTACATGCAGAAAGATGAAGCCAGTAGCCCATTCTAAAGCATAGTTGGTTCCTATGGAGAAGAAACTCTATGGACATTCTTTTGAATCATAAATTGGATAAGAATTTCTTTACATAAAAGCAAATTATGCCATAAAATTGTTTTATCACAGCAATTAAAGGTATTCAACAATATTCCAAAAGAGTTAAGGGAACTCCCGGGATCCCAAACTACATAATTGGCTTAGGTATTGGTAATTGTTTTATAGTGTGACAAAAAAGTCACAGATATTTATATGGTTACTGAGTTTTCATTATATTACTTTACGTGCCTATCTGATTCCGCCAGCGTTATTAGACATGAAATTGAGAGTGAAGAAGGGAATGAGAATCATAATTTTAATAAATGAATGTGTGTGTGAATGGGAATGAGAATCAAACATTTTAACAAAAGAAATTATTCACTCATTCGATTCCAATTCTCAAGATGACGCATACTTCTTAGATCCTTCTTAGACAAATTACAGCATACAGTACATAGAATAGTTAAAAAAGGATGACGTACCAAAATTCAATTTAAACAGAAAAATGTAAATACCTTTCGTAGATTACGCTATCAAAAAAGACTTATCAATCAATATTCATCAGACAAATATTTTAACTCCACAATCGCGGCGCCACTGATAACTGATAATGGAGTAATCGGTATTACAATCAGACATATCCTGTGACGTATGACCGGAGGCGCGACATGTGACGTCAAGAATTAGATTTTGTAGATAAAACGAGAATATTGGACTTTGATTGCGAAAACATGACGTTATTTGTTGAAATTCTTGAGAATAATGCGTTTGGTTGGCGATGAGGAAAATTTCATTTGGGTGTAGCCTTAGACCAAATAAAAAACCAAGACAGAGGGCTGTCAACAGTAAAGTGAAGCAGGTTTCGTAAACATGTGTGCACATGGTGAGGTGCAGTTTGTTTGTAAATGGTTGTAAATGTGTGCGTGTGAGCGTGTATGCACAGAGCGGAGGTGTAGTTTTTGCATGCTTCACTGTATTGTTCGCAGCGCTATGTCTTGACTTTTTTTTTATTTTATTTTTTTTAGTCTAAGGATGTAGCATTTTTTTCAGATATTTATGGTTGTCTTTTTCTGGTTCAGTTTTCAAAGAACAAGCTATCGCTCTTTCAGCAGCATGAATGATTGGCTTAGCTGCCAGACAGCTGTTGTCATATATTTTAGTTGTCCAGGTTTTTTGGCTGAAATAAACCCTTACTTTTTCATATATTTAAAAACAAACATTGAAGGACTACAAGTCTTGCCAACACCTCCATATATGCTCCAAACGAGCAGGTATGCAAACAATTTTAAGAAGGCATATGGGATGTTATTGGAGGTCGCATGATAACCAACATAAAGCAGGATTGGATATCCTATCAACCACAAAAAAGTCGTAGGCGGAGCTTGTAGTTTTGCACATGCGCTCCTGTGCCATCACCCCGCCATCTTTGCACATGCGCTCCTGTGCCGTCGCCGCCATCTTTGTTCACCCCTTGACTGTTGCTCCGCCCCACTACAGACCTTGGAAAAACAAGAATCCGTGGTACGGTGTCTATAACAAAAAATATTGTAGATTACACATATTCAATAATCGAATTATCTTTTGTTAGGCACATATTAAGGTCACACACGTAGAGACACATATTTGTGCCCTGTTGATGGCAATAGGCTCGCCTTTATTACCATCTACGAGTAATAAAGTAATAGCCTTTGGGGAATTACATGCGTGATGTTATGTTATGTATTTAAAAGACTATCCTAATCTAACACCATCTTTGCTCCCAGGTGCGCGATGCCGTCGCGACGGTGGTAGAGGACCGGAGGGCGGCCGGATGCGGCCCGCGCGCGCCCGTCCGCCCGCCGCCTCCGTCACTTAGCGGCGCCCGCGCTCCCGCCGCGCTGCGACTATGCGCATGGCAAGCGCCCTGGCCACTCTGCTCGCGGTAAGTCAATTATTTACAGATATCAATACATAAATAACCTGAAACACTCACTCACTCCCTCACTGACTCATCAACGCCCAGCCTTTCCCTTGGACCTAGAAAACTAAAGCTGTAGAAGACAAGGAATACGGCCTGAGGGGCAATTCTTATAATTTAAGAACGTTCAAAGTCTGATCTCAGTCTCAATCTGTCAAAAATACCTCTACTTTCCCTATATTTTCTACATTGATTGTCGCTGAGATGAGATTGCGACTAGATTTTGAACGTTTTTAATTACGGGGATTGACCTTTTGATATTTGGAGATTTCCACGGTATAGGGGGAGTAAAGGGTGGCCGAAGCTGCTAGCGAAGTACTAGTTGTAGAATAAAGGGGTTGGTGGTTTAACTAACAGTAACATAGATCTATACACTAAAGTCGATAAACTGCGTTTTCCACAGAATCAAATTAAAACGTGTCGGTCCTATTATTCCGTAGGTCCGTTACAGGTTTTCAGGAGCCCAAAAGTTTGAAAATAGGTCGCCTCTTATAATAATAACTCACCTCAACAAAACTATCTGTAGGCTTTAAAGGTTCCCGCAGACAATCGCGACGCGAATCTGATAGAACAATAATTTCTATGAAGTTTTCATAAAAATTGTTCTAATAGAGACGCGATGCATTGTCGTATCGCCCTTGTCTGCGGAAGCCTTAAAAGTATTATTCTGTGCGGGACTTTGACCCGGATGCGTCCAGAAAACGGTAATTTCATTAAGTTCAAGGGTAAGGGCGTGGTAATCTGCTAGTGAGTTACTTTCTGCCTCTGACGGATGCGTTCCGTTAACTGGCCCAAGTGGCTTTGTGCCAACCATGTAGTCATGGAGATGCAACTATGCGTAAGCGCCCTGGACCTTGCTTTAGTCACCGAGGCCAGAAGCTTATCATTAGCACTCTGTCTCCTACGTTAAACACTTATTGTTCATGCACACGCAGCACACGAGCGGCACGCGTCAACGGTAGTGGCATAGACTACTATTAATAGTGGTGACTGAAGCGTCGACGGCCGCCGTCGACGCTTTTTCGACTGTCGACGACTAAGTGCCGCTTGTGTATTTGAGCACCGTAGTTAAATACACGAGCGGCACGTTGTCGAAGGTGACAGTTGACAAGTGTCGACGCTCGTGTATATGCACAATAAATTGGGGAGTAGTTAAGCTTTTTGTCTTCTCATCACTGACCGCAGGTATACGGTTCCGAATTAGATACCCTCGTCAGGTTGCTACTTAATTAATTCAATGCATAAAATACAACTAAAAACTTAACTTATGTAACTTTATACTGCCTTAAAAAAACCCTCAAAATGATTCGGCAATTGTTTGGAAAATATTTGGGTAGAAACAAACATTGTGCATTAAACACACGCCGACCTCATCTAGTTTTTTTTTTTATAGTGAAAACTTCTTTAGGCGCGTTGGGCATTTTTTGAGATGGGAAAAACCATTGAACTCGCGCCACTGTTACCGTAAGCGACACCATGCGTTGTTTTGTTTATAAGACGATTAAAAAAATACCAGCTTCGGATGTGTTCAGCTGTCCTCGGGATGTACTCAGTTTTAATGTATGTCAGTGAGTGATGGCAAAGTATTCTGTTTGTGTTTTGTTTTCAAATCTGTCGGCACTCCCAGAGTGCCACTGTTTTTTTTTTAACTTCTTTTAGTACCTCTGTACATTAATAGGTACGTTTGGACTAATGTCCAAAACACTCTATAAACAAAACTCATCCCACAATCGAGTACCTACCCAAAACATCGACTAAATCGGACTAGTGATGTGTATCAATGTCAGTAAATTAGTATTTAATAGGTCAGGCCATCAGCCGTCATCGGTGTCGGGTGTCGAGCCACTGGCGACAGTCTGGTGGGTGTTAATGTACCATTGTTTTGTATCAAGCGTATGTGGTCAGTGGTGATAAGGGATGCCTTGGACGAAAGTTAAAAAAAAATCGAAAAAGACTACTGCAGAAATGTTAAATGGTAATGTCAAGAAAGATGTCACGTGATTGTGTCAAATTTCAAAAATAAATGAATAGGGTTGCGAAAATGAATTTTTGATTGAACCAAATGGAACGTAACTTTTGTCAGTTCCAAATTTTTAAGAAATCAATAAAGGGCTAGTAAATATAATTAAAATTTATCAGAATACAAAACTTTTCAGAATACTAACTTAGATATCTATAGATAGATATATATAAAAATCTTCTCGTAATAAATAGTACTTATCTACCACGAGGTAGATACTATTTATTATGAGAAGATTTTTTAATGCTTATGTTTAAAAATAACTCAGTCATTTACTCAATCGAGAACCGGTAATTCTCATCACGATTTCGATAACTCGACACCATAAAGTTTCATATTTTCCGGGTTTTGGCCTTGCAATTTCCATGCTTGCGCCAAAATGTATCTGGCATGATAACATTGTGTAAACAACACTTTATGTCGCAATTATTTGGTTAACATCATCTACGAACAGGCTTATCTGTAAAACTGTCAAACGTTTTTCATTCTATTTATTACTGAGGCGATGATGAGCGAAAACTCGATGGAATTCCAATAAAGCGGTTCATTCTAATCGGACGCTTCATTATGCGGCAGAGGCGATACCCATGCAGTATGGAGCAAGGCGTGAACTGTACTAGTCGCTTATAGCACACAACGCGCCAAGCACAGCCCGCGCGCTCGAAAATGGAATAGATTCAAAATTGTTTTTTTTTTAAAGTTAGCCATAAGTTAGTGATGTGTGTAATTTATTTAACAAAGTTCCAAAGTGTGATAAAAGTTTTCAAATGAACGTAGTGACGTTTTGTTTTATGTATGATTTATTCAATACATTGGACAAATTTATTTTTGCTCATGGCAATTAAAATGGTGAGTTTAAGTAAAAATTTTATTCAGTTTTATTTTACGTACAGACACCTTAATTTTCGTTTGGTTGATAGATTTCTTATCGCAGAATTAATTGCTTTAGAAATTAAATATTAATTAGGTATATGTGCGGTGATTCAAACGTCTTCTCGATAAGTAGGACAAAAAGTAATATTTAGATGGTAAATATGAAATTCCATATTAAAAGCAAAAGTTGTTATCCGTCTCAAAAAAAAATTACTTTCAGTTATTAACAGTTTTTTAAAGCAACATTAAATTTACGAGATTATTTCTATAAACTCAGATTAAATTGCAATAAAATTCGCCTGTATCTGACATTTATATTTTATTCTGTTCAGCATTAATTAATAAATGAAATAGCTCAATCCTACATGCCCATAATCGTAAAAATATAATTAAAATATTTTTGAACAAGCATTCCTACATTCATTTTTAATGTTCCGCGTAGGACCTACTTAATAAAAATGCTCGTATAAAATTAAAAATATAATTCGGTAACCAATAAACATTTTATGTGTGAACGTTTCAATCGCCTATAAAACGCGTACGGAAATCTAGAGCTCAGTTAACACAAACATCAAACAATTTCCTACTTTCCCGTTTAGTGCATATTGCGCAAGTTTAAAAAAACTGCTTTTACAAAAAGAATAGTTGTTCGTCGCTGCTTTTGTTATCTTTCAACTAGTTTCTGCCCGCAACTTCGTCCGCGTGAAATTTCACCCTTCCCCATTCACCCTCTTAGGAGTGGAATTTCGAAAAACCCTTTCTTAGTGGATACCTACTCTCTACAAAAAGAACACACCCTCCATATGTCATGTCTCTAGGACCAGCGGTTTAGGCTGTGCGTTAATATATCAGTAAGTCAGAACTTTGAATTTTATATTATATAGATAGAAAACCGACATTTGAAGTTTTTATTTATCGGTCAACTGAAAAACTAACTCAACTGACATTCTTCTCGAAATAACGGCTTTCAATAGCTTACAACAGCTGCTGAAACCCGTTGTTTAAATATTTACTTAGCAAATAATTTTGCTTTAGCAAGAAAATTACTTTTACAACAAATGGCAATCAAATTTATGTATTACAAATATATAGTAGTTAGAAAATAAATTATCTTTACATTGTTATTTTACGTCAAGAAAATTATAATGAAAAGCACCATTTATCAGCGATAAATTCTATTTTATGCTTTAGTTTAGTAGTAGTTTACGCGTGCAAGCAAAGGTCAATGTATCGGTACTCATTGTTGTGGTCATGGAAGAACGCGATAACTCTGAAACGTGGTTCTCATAAAAACAATTATTAATCGACTAGGTTATAAACGAATTTGTGACACCGGACAACACTAGTAGCAGGTTTTTAAAATGAGAATGGTGACACCGGTGTTCAAATTTTGAATTTTCTTTTTTTTAATCAGGAAACCTGATAGATAGACATTTCTTTTTATGCATGGCGGGAAATGAACGTGACAGTTTTCTTTTTTGTTCTAAAATCTACAATGAAAACAAAAGCATGCAATTCTCACTTATCCCACAATGTATAAATAATCATTGTTTAATTAAATTCACTGATTGAGTTCATTATTCTGAATACGAAAAAGCAATTAAAACAAAGCTTTTAACATACTAGGAAATGGAAAACTCCCGTTCCTGGGCACATGCCTACTACATGCATACTACATAGTAGGGATCAACCCAGAAATGGGTCACGGTACTGTTACTGTAGGAAACGGGCCAACAACCTATCACTTCATGTTATTACTTTGAGGTCATATTGCGAAGTCGTCAATGTGGTTGTTTACGATGGACTTCCTATAGTATCTTGTTACTTACTCATGTACCTAGTTCTTTCAAACGAAAACCCTCTTCTATTTTAAGACAATTAAAAAAGAAAGAAAATGCTGTGCAACTAACTTAGGTGAAGTGAGCTGTCAATAGCGTGTATGTGTTTGTGTGTGTGAGTGTGTAGTATGTATGTGTATTATAGGTCTATAACCTATCTATGTATTTCTGTACCTATTTTATTATTCAATATTTTTTATCATTGTTCCTCTCAACAGCACAAAGCAAAAGCACCTGCCCTCCAATCCCTTCGCCACTCTTGGTTGACTGGTAGGCAATGCCTAAGGCATTAAGTTCGCCTTTGTAGTCACCAAAAGAGATGAATAACGGTCATTGGATATAGTTGAAGTTTAGTAAGAATGAAATTTGATTTGATAAAAAGAACTGTTTGTTTTCTATTAATTAAATTAAATTTTATTCGAAAACATCCATCGGTTTCTTATTAAACTTCAACTATATCCGATGATCCTGGTTAATTAACTCCTTTGGTACCGTAACTTTTGTGTGTGCGAAAAGTAAAAAAAAAAATAGTGTCAATCGTGAAAACTTTGGTGAAATGCGCTTTTCCCTGTTCCTTTTCAATATTAGGCATTGATTAACTATGTACTAGTTAAATGACACTTCTTAATAACTCATTTCGGACTGAGTCTACAGATATGCATGTCAAATAAGTTTCGTTTGCTACACTATTCTGTACTAGAAAAACAAGATTTGGTTGACGGCCGCGAAAAAACAAAATGACGTCAATTTCAGTCATTTAAGTAACACATTAGCTGTCATTTTAGTGCAGCTAATTAAAAGTCCGACTATAGAGATTGACGTAATTATACATTCCTTAGAGAGGCAACAATGAGCCCACCCATATTCCGGACTAAATACAACGTAATTTCTTTCGTAAATAAAACAATGAGATACGATGTTTGTCTATTGCCATATTCTTTTGTTGTCTGTAATTCCGGTAATTATGCGAATTACATTAATATAATTTGTATAATTATTTGTATTTTTCTCTTTTTATTCGCTACTTGAAGTTAGTTGAAGAATTACTATTATTATTATATTATTATTATTAATTTATTTATCAAAATCACCCTTACCACCACATGACATGACATGTTTATAAAAATATGTCATGTCTTAAGGGATGAATGTATGAATGTATGTCGTGGGTTCGAACCCAAGCCGGCACTTCATCATTTCAGCCGAAAGACGTCCACTGCTGGACATAGGCCTCCCCCAAGCACCTCCACTTCGACCGGTTCTGTGCTTCTCGCATCCAACGGGTTCCTGCGGCCTTCACAAGCCTTTACTTTATATAAATTATTTCATCACCACTGCTCTCAAAACGGTGAAGGAAAACATCGTGAGGCAATCGGAATGTCCTAGAACCAAAATTTCGAAGACATCTGACATCCAGCAACCCGCACTGGGCCCGCGTGGTGGGTTATGTTATGGCCCACTCCCACACAGAAAGAAGAACAGTTGGAATATTATAAGCTGATGCTGGCTGATGACAAAACAAAAGAGTGTTTGACATTAAATTCGAGGGTTAAATTCAAATCAGAGCGATAAAAACGCGTTTTCGAAAATCTTCTATTTTTAGGGTTCCGTACCCAAAGGGTAAAAACGGGACCCTATTATTAAGACTTCGCTGTCTGTCCGTCCGTCCGTCTGTCTGTCACCAGGCTGTATCTCAAGAACCGCGATAGCTAGACAGTTGAAATTTTCACAAATTATGTATATCTGTTGCCGCTATAACAACAAATACTAAAAACAAAATAAAATAAATATTTAAGGGGAACCGAAAAAAAACACGTTTGTTGTATGGGGAGCCCATACAACAAACGTGTTTTTTTTCCGACTCGCACTTGGCCAGTTTTTTTTAATTTTACGTTTACAATTTCTTTATTTTACTAGTATCATTCTTACGATGTTCGATATGTTTCTAGACTACTACATGATATTGACCCTTCACACGAGGCCCAGAGGTTACCTATGAATAACGTGCTCTAGTAAAAACTGGTCCGAACTACAACACATTAGAGCCGCTGTGGGCTCTCAAAACCAATGCCATTGTCACAAATAACGCTTACGATTAAACTATCTGTAGCATCACACTAATCACACTAATATTATAAAGGCGAAAGTTTGTGAGTGTGTGTGGGGGTGTGTTTATATGTTTGTTAGTTCTTCACGCTCAAACGGCTGGACCAATTTTGATAACATTTTGTATGGAGGTAGCTGACAACCTTTTTTTTTTAACGTGGAGTAATGCTCATGTATTCTGCACTACCACGGGGAGATAGTGCAGTTATGTGGGACTCTAACCCACTAAAACTCCACGGTGTCGTCCTCTGCCGCTTATGGCGGGAACACGGGCACGCGTTAGCACTCATCCGTGAACCCGCCGCGGCTGTCCGTGCCCGGACCCTCCTCCGGGGAGTACTCCCCATCACCGGCGCACCAGAACACATAGCACACCGTGACCACCCCAAGGACCAAACTAGCACATGGGCGCCAGACGACCCCGTGTCTGCCACCCTTGGTCCCCTGCGACGGGTCAGGTCATTGGCCCCGCCGCCTGCCAATTTTCGGCCGCAGAGGATAGGCACAGTGGCCAACGTCATACCAACACTCCTCCTCCCCTGCGGCACCGCGTCCGCCATCAGACGGTGGCGACCCCGTCAAGGCCGCGGAAGGTAGGGAGAGCGGCGCACCGCAATACCGGCACTCATCTCCCGCCGCGGCCTCCAACCATCAGCCGCGATGCCTCCGATACGACATCGCGGCCCGCCTCAGTTGCGATGTCGCCCAAGCGGCACCGCAACCTACATGTTGGCCGCTACGTCGTCGGCTTGTCGGCAAAAGCCCTGACGAGCGGCCCCTCCTCGGGTTCCTCTTCGCTTCACCATGGGTGTCCAAGCCACGGCTACTGAGCCCCCCCGCCTCGACAATGCGGGAACCCACCGGGGGGGGGTAGCTGACAACCTGGGTTAACATATAGGCTACTTTTTATCCCGATATTCATTTTTATAAATGGGTTAAGTTGCACTTGAGGTTCCAGTTTGTTATAATAGATAGAACCTACTCAAATATTAAGTATCTATAAACAAAATGGAGTATGTTTTACTTCAAGACTAATATGGCAGAATCTTATCCTTTTTCCTGTGTATGGAATAATATTAAACGTTTCCGCTTTTCCGCTTCTTTTTTTCTCAATATTACCGACGGTGTTCATTAATACCGATGATTTTTACGCCATAATGCGCAAGAAGACAAATTCCATCTTGTCAAGAGCGCGGTCTAGTTCTAACGGCATCCTAAGTATGTTGATGGATAAGTACGACGCACCCTGGTTGTCGCACGCTGTGGAGGTGCTGGTCAGAAGACTCCACAGCTAGTTTTATGTTGCCTTTTTGTTTTTGTTTCTGTGTTGGTTTACTAACAATAGTTTTTAAGAATAATGTTACTAACAATTGGGCCTAGTTGCAATTAATAAACAAAATATTTATTTATTCATTAAACTAAATAGGAATAACTCCTGACTCCTATTTAGTTAAATCCACCAATTTACTGTGAACAGATCAACTACTTTTTTTCAAAAAAAAAAACAACCACTCTTACACGAAAGTTTCTAATCTGACTTGAATATTCCTTAACACATAAGTGAAAAAGTAAGCATTCATGCTACAAATTCGAAGCTGTATTACAGCTACTGATCCCCTTTTAAACAAAAATCCGTATCACTAATAATCCCAGCTTAAATTCTACGCTGACCATAACCTATGAGACCACACACAAGTCCCGCAATCCAATCCTCAAACTATTGACTAGCGTACCTAAGCGCCACCAACGCATGCGCATACAATCTGTTGAATCCGTCCGGAATTCCGCTCATCCTATTACTAAGCCCACACGACAATAAACGAAGATATGCGGTCACACCCGATACATTGCAAATGTATGGCCCTGACCGTGTGACAAGGCTTTACTGTGAGGGATCGGGGGCTACGATTATGGAAAACAATGATTTCAAAAGTAAGGATACGCCCGTCTGAACATTTTACATAGAAGTTCTTCGTTCGAAATTCGAAGTTCGCGCGCACCACTGTCAACTGAGTCGCGTTGGCCCTAAAACCGTCATTTTAGGGCCAGCGCGTTGGTGCCAATTTAGTCGCGCCGTTAGCCCGGTCCTTACGCTAGTAATATATATGTCAATGATGGAAAACGAAGATTTGTAGCGCCTAGAAGGCATTGTAGTGGAAGCCTTCTTAGGTCATCGTGATAAAACTAATAGATCTTAGTAGAATAAATTCCGCTGTATAATCGGCTGCAATATTGGGAATGAATAATGTTTTGATCTATACTATATGTATATACTCAATACTCAAACTAGTATATCTAAATCTGATCTGATCTCTGTATCTAATCCATACTATCCCTAATTTAATTTTTAATATTATAAATGCGAGAGTGTGTCTGTCTCTCTGTTACCTCTTCACGCTTAAACCGCTGAACCGATTTAGATGAAATTTGGTATAGAGATATAGTTTAGTCCCGGGAAAGGACATAGGATAGTTTTTATCTCCATATTCCCACGGGCAGGGCGCTGCTAGTTTATAAATAAAGAGAAAAGATTAGATTTTTTGTATGTTGGTTTGTTACGCTTTCACGCTAAAACAGCTTTACAGATTTGGATGAAATTGGTAAATGGGTAGACCATAACCTGGATTAGGACATAGAATACTTGTCATCCCGATATTCTCGAGGATTCGATACTTATGCGGGTGAAACCGCGGGGCGCAGCTAGTAATGTTATTTTTATACAAACTAGGCTAAGAATCAGCACTTTTTGAACGACAAAATTACATAAGACAGTCCCCCAAATCGCCCTTTACCACTTCCTAGTGCTTTAGCTGGGAAGAAGAAGTGGCGCAACAAACTGCTCAGCGTCACAGCTGTCTGTTCAGTACGAAGAACTTGATTCTCTACAATAGTAAGTCATCATTCTCCTACCCTTATTCCAATTTATTTAGGCTCGGCGCAACATGTCTTTTTCTTCCATACTTCTCTATTAGTCGCCATCTCGGCAGTCACCTCCTTTCTAACCAGATCATCATTCACACATTCCATCCATCCTTCCTTTGGTCTTCCCCTACTCTTATAGCCATCGACATCCATACTCAAAACTCTCCTCGTGACATTTTCCTCATTTCTCCGTAACACATGCCCATACCATGACAACCGATTTCCACACAACTTTTCAGTTACCGGTGCCACTTTCAAACTTCCTCTTATATGTAGTAGGTAATTTCTTATTCAATCCATTCGTGTAACACCACACATCCCTCTTAGGATTCTACAATAGTATGTACGAAACACAAAACATTAAATAATTTTTTTTTTTGTTACCCTAGTTTGTGTCCCACTGCTGGGCAAAGGCCTCCCCTTTTTCCTTCCAAACCTCCCTGTCTTGTGCGATCTCTGGCCATGTTGGCACTGCGAATGTTATTAGATCGTCACGCCACCTTCGCCTTGGTCTACCTCGACGGCGATGTCCTGCCTCAGGCGTCCAGTGAGTGACGATATTTGCCCATCTCTCCGGGTGCATTCGTGAGACGTGTCCGGCGTAAATAAAATTACTTGCCATATATTAGCTAGCATATGCCAATATATCAACAAAAACATTGGAAACTATGTATACTTAAATTAATAATCGCCTACCAAATTGACGTCACGCCATTGATTTTAGGTGCAACTTTAAACTACGGTATCCGAAAAGGAGGCATGATATTTTATTATAGATATTATCTCTCACCCCGTCAGCATTTCTGGTATTTTCCACAAATAAACGTATCTACAAATTATTTACGACTAAATAAAGATACTGACAATAATGACCGTCTACGAGATATGCAACTAATTTGTGAATTAAAATATTTATGATATCAACCAGTATCTCCCTTTATGGACTGATTATCTCTACGTGACACACCCACATACGGTACTATTAATATACGTCAGACTATAAAGCGGATAACTTTTTTTATGTGGCGATGTTAGGACTTCGGAAAATTCTGAATAATATGTAATCTTTAATATTATGCAAATGGCTTTTTAGACAAAAAAAAACCGCTTAATTAATTTAAAATCCTTGCAATTGTTTACTTGTCTAAAGAAAATCAACATAAATCTATTAAACAAAAATACAATAGATTAAAATAAAAACAGCCGTTCTGAAAAATGCAAATATGACAGTATGAGCAGTAGTTTCAAATTTTGTCAGTATTTAAATAAGAACAAAACAAAATTAAAGGGGATAACTCAAAGAACATACGATTACAAAGTAGGCTTTTAAAATGCTATACGAAAACATAATTGCGTGCGACGAAGATACATGTAAAAAATTCAACAAAAACGTGGAAAATTATAAAAACCTGAAACCGTGGCACAATTATAGCCAGAAATAAATAAAAAGAAAATTTTCCCTTACAAAAGCAGTATGTACCTACCTATATTGACATTTACGATCCCTGTTGTATTTTAAGGACACAACAACATGATGGTATTATTTCACCACAGTGCAGCAGTGGAAGCGTGCGAGCCTGTCTCAACTATAGACGTGCTAATTTATATAGCCGACAATCCTTTTGAATTGAAATTGATTTATGTGACATTACAATCTTGTCGGATTAAAGCGGGCAGCTTTGTATAGATTACGCAGCTGGTGTTAAGTTTGTAGTTTTTATTTTTAATGAATTCCTGCCTATTGAGTTTCCGATAAACTATGATGAATGGGTTTGAGCTGCGAAATGTCAAGTTAACTGAGACTTATAAATGGGTATAAGAGGTCAATAGGCTTTGATAAAAGCTTTAAACTTTTGTCATTTATTTTTTAACATCTAAATTAAAATTAACTGTTTATAAATAACAACTTATACGTTATTAAAAATAATAATAAACTTAAAAAAAAAATTGCTTCGAAAAACTTAGTAATTAATTTTTCAATGTTGTAAACATTTTCAGCAAAATAAAAATACTTAAGTAAATCAAAGTTTTTATTTGTATTATGACTAGATTTTGTTTGCTTTGTCCATTGTGATGTTAACAAACTTTGTTTATAATTAAAAAATACCAAGCATTTTTGTTAGGTACCTATGTCTAATCTACTTGAGAATTTCCAAATTGATTAGATGTGATTGTGTGGTTGTTAAGCACACAATCAAATAAATAGCATATTAATCACCTTCTAGGTACCTACTGACGCCAGCCTGCACATCAAGCTACCCAAAAATGTCAAATTTTCCCAATCAACTTTGAACCTTATGCTTTGGCGATAAAGTTAAAAATATATTAAAGAAATTTGACAGATTGTAGTAGTTTGATATGCTGGCGTCTGTACATAATTATTATGATCATAAAATAAGTCTATGAAATAAATACCAAAATATATAATTATGATGAGTCATAATATATAACTTGAAAAAAATCATGCGATTCGTTTATCATGATATATTTTATATTATCACACAATAAACCAATAAAATTGTGATATTTGGTATTTCCCTAGCAATTACTAATCTTTATCACTTTGAGTATAATTTCCATGCGATATTGTATTTATGTAGTCATTGGGGAAGCAACGAAAAGATTTATTACGGAAACGAAACAAATTATTTCTTGGAACACGTCACAGTATATTTTTTTCATTTAGGTATTATTTTATCTTTATGAAACGAACGAAAAATGCCAAAAGGCAAGCCACGTTAACAAAATTGTGTAGTTACCGAGCTTACTTACGAATAGTCATCATCTGCCTAGCCTTTTCCCAGACATTTTGGGGTCGGCTTCCAGTTTCACCGGATGCAGCTGAATTCCAGCGACTGCGACTGCGGTTCCAGCGACTGTTTAAAGCGACTGCCTGTTGTCGTCCACAACCCAGTTACCGAGCTTAATTATAGAAAACAAGTGATCCGCATTTCTATAAAAAAAGTTCCCTTTTAAAAAAATGTAAACAAAAATAAATCCCTGTTAAAATGGACATTGTCCTTTTTACGGTTTAGCACCACATGCATTACCTGTTTTCTTTTGATCTTTATACAGTTTTTTTCTCAGATCATTAATCAGTATGACACATTTTCATTCAGGTACACCTCCTTCCAAAATTGAGCGAACAGCACACAAAATCGTCTATTTCGATCACCTTGTTACTCATACGCATGAATAAACCAATTCTTAACAATAGGTGCATAATTAAAATTAAATTAATAGATAATGCAGCAATCGCTTAGTCATCCATTGACATTCAAAACGTCAATAAATAAATCAGTAATAAGTGCTTGATAAAAAAAATATATATACAGGGTAATTGGAAAAACACCAAGGTCATTGTACTCATCGTTATGAACAACTTTTACTATGGGACCAAACTTGAAATCGCGAAAAATTTATCAGCTATATCCTACATTTTGACGAGCTAAACGAACATAAATGTAGGGAACAGGGGCTGTCTTTGTCTATCTTTGACAGTCTTTACGGGTAGTCAGAAACCCGAAAGTCTGACAACCAGTCTTACCAAGGGGTATCGTATTACCCAGTAACTGGGTTGTGGAGGTCAGATAGGCAGTCGCTCCATGTAAAAAAATACTGGTATTCAGCTGCATCCGGTTAGACTGGAAGCCGACCCCAACATAGTTGGGAAAAGGCTAGGCAGATGATGAAATGTAGGGATGACAGCTGATTTTTTTTTTGGTCGAATAGTTATTCAAGGATTGTATACACGTCTCTTCACAGCAACCCAGACTAATTTTCTTGCCTTTTGTGAGCTCTCTGATTACTAGCAAACACAAATTTAAGAAATGAAACGTAATAGACATCCCAACTACGGACAATCATAGTGATCGCAATATGATAAGACAGCCGTGACCAATCCCATTCGGATCAGATTAAAGACATTGCCTTAATTACTATGTCTGGAAAGCTGATTGGATATCACATTAATTGTCATAACTCCACAGGCGTAGACACATTGCGGCAATAGTTCACGAAACCACGACCTAACCGGTAGCTGTGACTGGCGCTTGTGTTAAACTTCCATAAGAAAAGCTGCAATCTAATATAATTCTAATAGACAGCGTAAAATCTGTAATAACACGAATTATATTAAAGTCATTACTGACATGTGGCTAGTTGATAACTTTATTGAACGAAAACTAGAGCTTAGTGCAACTGGTTTCGTTTCCTTCTTTATCGGGTCACACGATTTATTATTAATTTTGTTGTAATGACTTTTATTGAATACCTATTAGCGAGCCATTGGATGTAAAGTTACAAGGACTTCAAGTCGCTTATGCAGTAGAATAGAATATAAATCTATTTTTATCCGTAACTGTAGTATCAAAAAAATTTTATTGGCTAATCTAGGATTTGGCTTCTGCTACATTATTTATATTTTAATTTTGCTCTTTTTATGAAATTCTTTGATTCTGGTATTGGAAGAAACTTTATTATCAACTTTGCCTGACTGTGTCACCTTCGTTTTTAAATGCTTATTTTCTTTCAACATTTGTTTTTGTTTCATTTCCAAATCACCAGAAACAAGTGGGTCAAAACCAACAATTCCCGCTGGTGGCGGTTATATCCAACATGAATGATCGTATTTACACAAACGTTTGACCAAATATGCACCAAATCAAAGGGTTCCGTGGCAACCCAATATTTGTAGGAAAGTTTGACCAAACTTTGTATGTAGAACATATTGTTGGACACCTTCGTTCATTGGAGGCCCATTTCCTGTTTGTTTTCGATAAGGGGCTGTGTAAATGATGTGTGGACATGGAGGCGTACCGTATGTTTTGGAATTTTTACTTTCGTTATGCCTTTCGTTTCCTTGCTTACTGTCAACACTTGTTCGACTGTTCATCTTGATAAGCCAAGAATGCGTTGAAACAATTTTTGCGTCTACATTCATCAGTCTCAAGAATTTCATCCATACAAGTCATACTTTTGCATTCTTTGGCCAACCGTCTCCTTATCATAACCATTTTGTTCTTTCGTATTAATTCACTTCCTTTTAGGCCATTGATGCCTATTCCAGCTACTAATTATTTATACATGCTTCTTTCAAATCTGTAAACAGTTAATATTGTGCAATCTCTTCTTTCATTAATTCTTTGAAATCATAATTTTTCTTCTTCGTCGTATCGATAAGTAATCGTTCATAGAAGTTTTCTTTTTGTTGATTTCAGTAAATTAGACTGAACTCTAACATAGACTGCAATGGGATTTAACGTTATTTGCTTAAAATTTACATCTGTAGTTGAATAATACAATGTATGTACGTAGTAGAACATTAATACTTCACCAGCTACAACCTAAATAACTTCACGGATTTGGCTAAAAGCGTATTAGTTTCTATAACGTATTCACGCTTACAAACTAAAATGTTAACTAACCTACTGAGTTATTTTGCATTTTTGGAAATCCAATATGGCGACAAACCAACTTAGTACCTTGAAAGTCGATTTGGAATATTTAATGTGGTATATATTTTGCTGTTAAATAAAATTAATTGTTTTCCTTAGCCACTAGTTTAGTAGTACCTGAATAATTGTTGGGTGATAAATTTATTTTATATTGCCCAAAAAAGGAATTAAACGAGTCATTAAAAGGGCAAGATTATAAATTAAAAAGATTTAATATTGCTGCAACAGCAAATACAAGTGTGTAAAGTTCACCAATTTTAATATCCTCATAATCTTAATCTCTACTTTGTCAAATACAATTCCAAAAATTCCCCAAACTGACTCATATTCAATAAAACAATCTCCTTTATTCTAAAATCCAGCTTCATTCCTCCAAGGACTGGATCTGTCATACTTGATACGATATTTCCCTTTATCTTCCTTCGTAAATAACATCATACCGTTAAAAAGGATTAAATCACTGAGGGAGCTTAAGTCCGGCCTGTCGGGGTATCAGGCTGATTGTTTGACATTTAATTCTCCATGGCCTTCCTTCTTATTCGCTGGATTATTAACTTCGCAAATGACATGCGCAAGTGACATTTCTTTATCCTGTGGCAATTGAAAAGGGTCTGCTTATTTCGGGTGTGATTAGTTTAAAGTATGTGACAAATTGTTTCGGCTTTCAGTTTTGGTGACTCATGTCTTATGAGTTGTTTAATGAAGTTGGGGCTTTGCAGCTTTGTTGAATTTGTAGTATTTAATTTTATTAAGTTTGGATTGAAATTCTTGACACCTGCAATTTTTAATAACTTTATTGATTTCATTTCTTTTTCCAGTACCTTCAAAATTAATCTTCTCGTTATCATCAAACACATCTTTACACAGACTATGGATATAAACTTTGAAGCTCACTAGCGCCAATTACACAAATCATCTGATAATCGAGTCGCATTCGAGTACAATCGGCATCGATAAAGACGCATCGATACAATCGATTAAGCGTGGGCTGTCGGTGACATCGGCTCCATCACGATTGCTTTATTTATTGCCTGTTTATATCGTGTTATTGCTTTGTTGATCTTATGTTAAGGGTACAAAACTGTACTAAAACAATGAATGGGGTTCATTGTTTTAGTACAGTTTTGTCTTCATTAAAAGTAGGGTTCTTGTCGGCGTAAAGTTTTATACCTACTTTGAATGTAACTGAGCCATTTCGTGTCTCTATCTTGGCTTTTCTCAATATTGAATAAAACTATAGAATACTATACCATTTTCGTTATCTGATACAGTAGATCTATTGATTACCAATCAAGCTAGTCCAATAAACCTACTTATTTGTATACTGGTAGTATTTCAAGGAGAATTGTCTGGAATGCTTGAATAATAAGTTCTTTAAAAAAAATCTTCTCCACTAACTTTTCGCAGTAGCGTTACATGTGTAATAGCAACATTACAACTATACACATGATGCACAACAAAACACAAATCATTTTCATGTCCAACAAATTCATTCAACAGATTTTCTTCTTTATTACCATAAGTATCCTCATTACGTATTCAGGCTTATTCATTTGATTGTATTACACGTCCTTTGCTCAATAGGCTTGCATACTTGAAGATCTCGTCCTTCAGCGCCGTCGCTTCTCACGTTCACAACTCAAAAGGATTATTTCCGAATCGGAATGTCTTTAAATCTAATGGAGTGCGAAGCGTGTGTGCAGATCCCGCCGG
This sequence comes from Oligia latruncula, assembly GCA_948474745.1. NCBI lineage: Eukaryota > Metazoa > Arthropoda > Insecta > Lepidoptera > Noctuidae > Oligia > Oligia latruncula. The sequence continues at coordinate 1,786,052 of OX419699.1, forward strand.
TGTTGTTCAGGGGTGGCAGGGATATAGGTAGATATTCATTCCTGGCACAAATGTGGTGGAATGTTGGAAATTAATTATGTCGTTTACAGTTAGTAGGTGTCATTAGAGTGTTTCGAATAGTTGGAGGTGTTGATAGAACTGATAGTAATGTAGCAACGATGCTAATAAAATTTGTTTATTTTCGTAAATTGTTTATTGAATTTCATTGCGTTAAAGATACTGTAAGCTGTGGAGACAACATTAAAGCTTTAGTGGATTTTAGAGAAATTACATATCACTACGTTTCGCCATACGTAAAGCTTTTCGACAAGCTTAGCACAAATAGAAACAGTAATATTGTAGACGACTTTACGTTTGTAGCTTTAGTTTATTCTTAATTTAAAACGGAGTGTTTATAGTGTTTTCGTGGAAGGTTACGCGACACCACGCAGCGCAACACGACGCCGACACAGTCATCACTTCGTGCACAATAATAATTAATAGAACTTAGTTTTTATTAAAATATGTATGTTTAGGTTAAGGTATTTATCTATGGGCCTGCGATGCCCGAAATAAATGGATTATTATTATCTCCTTTATTCATTTACAAATCTTATTTTATTGTATTTTTAAATATTTCTTAATAAATAAAAGTAAGTATAAAAAACATTTAAAAATATAAAAAAATAGTTGTCCACCGGTGTCGGGAGCAGGGTCCAAGCTACCGGTGGTTAGGGCTCCAGAGACAGGAACCTCCTCACAATGCGAGCCGTATCAAGGAGTACTGCCTTCTGAATCAGGCCCTTGATCCAACCGCCTAACGAGAGCCTCGATAGATGTTGATCGAGGCTTTCGGCTATCAGTCCATTGGCCGATACGACAATCGGCACAATGATAGCCGAGCTCACATTCCACATGTCAACAACCTCGTGAGCTAAGTCGAGATATTTAATTTGTTTCTCTTTCTCAGCTTTCACGAGGTTCCCGTCATGTGGAATGGTAACATCGACAATCATTGTGCGGCGCGCTAATCGGTCTATCACCACTATATCAGGCTTATTGGCAACAATAGTCCTGTCAGTAATGATAGACCGATCCCAGTACAATGTGACATGGTCATTTTCAAGAACTGGGTCGGGCACATACTTGTAATACGGTACCTCAGAATCCACAAGTTTATATTTCAAAGCAAGTTGCTGGTGAATAATCCTAGCTACTTGGTTATGCCTGTGCAAGTACTCGCCGTTAGCCAGACGAGAACAACCAGAGATAATATGTCTGATAGACTCACCCGGACGGTGGCATGCCCGACACACGTCAACCGTCCCGTCCTTCATAATATGTCTCCGGTAGTTATTCGTTAAGATAACTTCGTCCATAATTGCACAGACAAAACCTTCAGTTTCCCCGAAAAGGTCACCAAAACGTAGCCAGGATACGGACGCTAAGAAGTCTACACCGGGCTCATGAAGAGCCCGATAGAAGCGCCCGTGAAGCTCCTTGCTTTGCCATACCTTCTTGCGGTCATCAGTAGAAAGTACTATAGGTTTGCGCCAGTTCTCTTTAGCCATGGATAGCGGGGTGAGCCCCTTGTCCACTGCGACCACATCACGGTGCATACCCACTTCGGTTTTTAAAAAATATTCCCTGAGACTGCACACCTCGCGGTTGTGGAGGGTTTTCGCATTTAAAAAGCCTCGACCCCCGCACTTCCGCGGGATATACAGTCTCATTACCGATGATCGTGGGTGATGCATCCGGTTTGCGGTCAGTAGTGTACGGACTCTTCTATCCAGGGCGTCGAGTTCGGTCTGAGTCCATTTGAGTATGCCGAAAGAGTACATCAAAACCGGCATGACCCAACCATTGAAGGCGCGCACCTTATTTCCGCCCGAAAGAAGACTAGTTAATACCTTCTTCAGGCGACAAAAGAAGCGCTCCTTCAACGATTGCTTCATGTCAGCATCGTTGATGCCTAACGCTTCCGACATACCCAAATACTTATAGCTTTCGGATGAGGAGAGGGATCTGAGGCTTATGGAATCGGAGAGTTGAATTCCCTCGGATTCCATAATCTCCCCTCGCTTTACATGCATGACTGCACATTTGTCCACACCAAATTCCATCCTGATGGCGCTACTGAAAGTTTCAGTTACCTTCAGTAGCTCCATCAGACGCAATTTGTTGGGGGCAAAGAGTTTTAAATCATCCATGTAAAGGAGGTGGGATATGACCTGACCACCTCTTTTCAACCGATAGCCTAGACCTGAATCCTCCAGTAGTGTACTTAGAGGATTCAGGGCTAAGCAAAACCAAAGTGGACTCAAACTGTCGCCCTGAAATATTCCCCGTTTAATCCATACAGGCTCATCATTCCCCTGGATCTGTCGACATCCTGGATAACGAAGGACCGTCTTCCATTGCCTCATACACGACTCAAGGAAGGTGCGTAGAGTTGCATCTATCTTGTACAACTCCAGCACCCTCATGAGCCATGTATGTGGCACCGAGTCGTAGGCCTTCTTGTAATCTATCCAACATGTCGACAGATCCTTGCGGGATCGACGAACCTGTTGGCTAATGGCCATGTCTATGAGGAGTAGCTCCTTAGTACTATTATTATTATTATTATAGCTATAAGAAAAGGGGCAGACCTAAGAAATCATGGCTTTATTGTTTTAAAAATTATATCACGAGTGAATACTGAGATGATTATGCAAGTGCGTTTTCTAGTGCTTCTAGATCAAAAGTGATAATAATGTTTTAAAAACAAATGTTAACATAAAACTACCTGCATTCTCAACTCAAAAACAATTCTCAATTCACAACGATGAATTTCCATGCGTGCCATCCTTGCAGCATCCCGCACTCGAGTCTCAAGATACGCTAAAAGCCGCAGCGGCATGCACTAGCAGATAACGATATATATTAAACACATTTATTCCTCTAGTGTCAAACCTATCAAGATTTATTAAACTCCATTTTTAATTATTCAGTGCTAGTTCGGCTTGTTTGACCCTGGTTTTGAAATCGTGATGGGGTGCGCGAATGGCGTAGATGGAAACAGGAATTGACGAGTTATTGCTATAGAAACAGAACTTATTTGAGTTTTCTCGTGTTCATATTTGTATTATTAAAAATAGCGAGGCATGTGCCGCGCACGGCGCTCACCGCATGGTTCGCAATGTGTAGACGTTCATATTCATGGTGAGGCATGTGGATGTGGAAGCACGTGCCTTTTGGTGCAGAAACAATTGCGACTCTTTCAACGTCATATAGAGCTTCCTCGTTAGTTAAATAGTAAAATTATGTTAATATACTCGTATTAGTTTTCCGATGACTCGTTTTTTTGTTGTAGAAATCTTCAAGTATTCCCATTGTTTTGAAGATGACTTAACCATACTTCTAACTGATAAAGAAATCTTTAATAGTATCCAGAGTGACGCATCTATAAACTAACACAAATGTGCCAAAACTTTTCATTAAAATTTTGACACCACTTTATCATAAATTTTTCACCCATAGTTTTCCCAACAGCTTAGATGGGGAAATTAATGTAAACAAAACTCTATAAAAAAACATTGTAATAATATTATCTTCCAAATGAAGAAAAGATTTTCACAGAGTTTTCTTAGAAATTTGAAAAACAAAATAGTTAAACTGAACCCCATTCAGTTTCATAAGAAAATAATTCACTTTCTAACACAATTACATTAGAACATACTAACGAAATTGAAAGAGTCAATCTATGTCATTAAGCAATTACAAGTTCAATAGTACGTAACCCTTTAAACAGTTACATCAATTATCACATAAAAGAAATGTCTCCTTTATCGAATCAACTATCGAATGCTGCACACCAACACAATAGCCAAATAAACATAGGTTTCGAGAAACACGTCTGATGACGTCATCCGACACAACAATAACATCATCAATCTAAAGAAACAATCGATTGTCACCGATCGCGTCCGATACTCGTATGTATCGATTACGAACAATCGTTTTAAATTGTTCTATGAGCGGCAAATTAGTTAGCTAATCCTTGATTTATGTTGTGTGGTCTGACAATTTGACAGATGTAATTGAAAACACACGTTGACGTGCCGGCGCGGGGTTAAACGCCTTTGCCCTTTTACTCCACAAATGAAAACATGGTGTATCTAATCAGGTATTTTGATTGTTCGCCCACCTATAATTAAAATTATTCATCTCCTATTTTCATGCAAATTTAATATAAAGGTAATGGAAGAATTATCTGCGTAGTGAGTACTCACATCCTTATATTGTAGAGGTCAAATGAGACAGGTTTATTAATTTCTTAAGCCTTAACAGTGAGAAATAAATTATGATGTTCAAGATTGTATATAATATATTCTCCTAATACATAATATTTACCTACTTCTGCCCACTTGTAGGTAACATTAAACCGGACACGCCTAATGCTTAAAACTTACTGTATGTCCTCAACAAATCACGCAAACGAATTTATATACTATTCGTAGATGCCTAAAAGCTGGAATTGTAGGGCAGCAATTTTACAGTATACTTTATGGTTGAAGGAGTTCCCATGGCTGTGATTCGAATCAAGCGTTTGAGCCCATTAATTACATTGTTTGACAATCTCTTATGGACACATTATAGTTTATTGTTATTGTAATTAGAAACCTATTTGTGGGCGCCAGTGCCACCGTGCCACAGACTGATGTAATAGAAAATATAAATGATAGTTGAGTGATTGTTGCGTGTTCTGTTCTGTGGAAATCCTTGAGCCAGGATTAGAGTTACTGGTAATCGAATATACCTATGTTCAAAGCTTTTTGTGGGTCTCTATTGTGGACTACAGTTCCCAAAGCTATAACAATGGGAACCTAGGCTTAATCATTGTCAAAAGCGTGCTAATCAATGTCCTAATTATTCAAGTAAGTTGCTTTGACACTTCAATACAATGATACATTGGATCTATTAGACCCTGTGAGAGATTAAAACACTAAAAAATAATGATGTAATCATTAACAACATTAACTTTTTTATTACTCTCATAATGGAAGACCAAAGTATGAATAAATAGCTGTTCATATTTAAAACTACTAAAGCAATAGAACCGAGCTATATATACATTTTTATTTTATTTTACCAAGTTTGTTTCTCCCAGAATTTACTTATATAAATTCCCCCAATCTATTTGATCCCCATACAATAAAGACTAATTCTAAAACAATAAAGTCATTAATTACAAATACACCTACGTCATAATTATTGTGAACACAAGTGTAATTCCAAAGAAAATATGACATAATCGCCATTACTTTGTTCTACTATAATTTATATATGTCCGTCTGTTTGTATGAGATAAACAAATGAGAAATTTATTACCTAACATCATCTTATTGGAGTACCTACATAAAAATCTTTACTCTCTTCTATTTGGTGTTCTGTCAAGGGAAATGCATCTCTATTTTGAAATGCTTTAGAGCCATGTGTATGTTTTGTGTTAAGTTGGTAATTTTCTTTCCCATTGATTATATTGACTTTAATTGACTGGCCTGTTGGTCTAGTGGTCAGTGACTATGACTGCTATGCCGGAGGTCGTGGGTTCGATTCCCACCCAGGACAAATGTTTGTGTGATGAGCATGATCATTTGTTCTGTGTCTGGGTGTAATTTATCTATATATGTATGTATTTAGAAATATATAAGTATGTTTATCAGTTATCTAGTACTCATAACACAAGCTCTGCTTAGCTTGAGACTAGACGGCGTTGTGTGATAGTTGTGGAATATTATATTAATAGCGTGTTTATTGTCAATTAACCCGAACCCTAGGGCAATAAGTTTAGCTCCAGTATCGCCCTGTTATCTATCTATGTAGGTGTTCGTTTGTGCAACCTTTATTGGTTTTCAACTGCATTGAAAGCTGAATATTTGTTACCAATTGTTCTCGGCAGGCGATAGCATGTTGCGGATTTTTATCGGTCGGTCGTAATCTGACTGAGTTTGGGTTGGTGCTACAGAAAGTGAAATTGTAAGTGCTAGGGCCCTCGATTAGTATATTGTTGATAACGAGCTATCAACTCATCTAAAACGGGTCGGTTATTCTTAAAATTATTTATAAAAAAACGGCCCGTGTTTGAAACAACTGAGAAATAATAACGGAAATATAGTCATTTGACGTTTCAAATGTCTATAAAAAATACCCTTTTGAAACAGAAGAGTCAATAAAATATGCAGACTATGATTTGATATTTGATGATACGACACGACATGGATTGTCAAAATCAAATCGACAATATTTTATACAAAACTACAACAAACATTTATTTATTTGACAGTTACATTCTCTATGGAAACTTCCGGCCCGCTTCTATATTTTCTTACATTTTTTATTCAAATACCATAACAGTTAGCTAATACAATTTATAACAGTAGAGGCACAGTTCTGAATAATCTATATAAATCTATGCTCTAAAATAGTGATTTCCATATTTACGATGCACAAAAACATGGAATTCAAATAATTAACTTGATTTCTATAACCAATAAATTAAGTTAATCCGCTTTCTGCTAATTACGAACTATACCATCGTCTTGATGCCTAAAGCCATTTGAATGTATACTCTAACTTTTAAGAAATAAAGCGGCTTTTATGTTTTCAAGAACGGTTTGATCTCTTTCGTCATTGTCAAATGTTTTGTTAAGAATAACGTTAATGATTTCCTAAAATTTAGTTTATATGAAAATATTTACAGTTTTTTACATAGTTATTGTATTCCTACTTTACCGATGTCCGCTAACATCGTTTCTATATAACTTTAAGGGTGCCTTGGGTCATTCCAATGTTTAACAGAGTCGAAGGCTTATGAAAAATCTATTTTCTACGTATTAGTCTGGAAAATTAACAAAATGTTATTTGAATAGTTTATACTAAGTCTCAATGCAAGAAAAAACCTATGTACTAAATATATATATAAACAACGCCTTCTTCCCATAGGGGTAGGCATAAACTAAAGAACATCACCTGCTACGATCCTATAAATTTGTATATTTCTAACAAAAAAAATCTGTTTTGTCTACAAGCTAAATCAGACGTGATCTGATTAGCTTAACATTTTAATTAACTGATTTCCATGAGCGGGTGAGTTATTACGCATCTGATTGGCAATAGTTTTTATAGTCAAAGAAATAATTACTCGATTGACCAATAAATCTGTTTACAGACAGACTGTATTTTTATGCTCGTCCACACTAATATGATTAAACAGATTAAGTTAGATTTATTACTTTGGTTCTATTAATATCTTAATTAAATTGTTCTGCCAATGGAAGAAACCGAAAGTGTCGATTGATTCTAATATCGTAAATCTACAACAACATACCATCAATCAAAAATAAAAGTCATTTATTTAAATTAAGCTGAGAATCAGCACTTTTCGAACGTCAAAATTACATAAGACATTCCCCTTCAACGCCCGTGCTTCACCACTTTTTAGTGCTTTAGCTGGGAAGAAGCAATGGCGCAACGACCTCCCTAGCAGTATAGCTGTCTGTTAAGTTAGAAAAACTTGATTTTATACAATAGTATGCAAAATAATTAACATCACGAAACACAAAATATTAAATTAAATTATTAGCCATATGTCAGCTAGCATACGCCAATACACCAACAAAAACATTGAAAAGTATACTGAAGCAGAAAATGTATCCATATGATGGTTACAACAGTGGTATTATCCATAAAATCTTTGGTCAGATGATCACCGCCTGTCTCGCCCAATGCTTGGATTTCTTGCCGTTCTAGTTTTTTTTTTTGATTTTTTGCTTAAGTCAGTTTTGAGTTTTTGTTTTTTTGGGGTCAACGACAACAGATATTTGCATTTGAATTATTGTAAATCAGTTTTTTTGTGTATATTTCACATACATGACGGGTATCAATATTTAAACACGATAAAACAAGAAAAAACTGATTTTTTAAACTCATAATTGAAGTAACTACACTATCCTGCTGCGGTCCCCCAAAAAAGACATCAATTTCTTTTTCGTTTTGTAATATTTAGATATCGATACCTTCCACATCTGCGGGATTTCGCTAGCTAGTTTTATTTTACCTTGTATATCAAAGTAGATTATTATTTTGCTTGACAATACCTCTTTCAACAATCTTATCTACCATGACTAGTAATAGTACATATTATGTAAAAAAATAAAGCATTATTTAATAATAACTAATAATATTAACCTATTTCCAATACATTCTTAAATAAAATAGTAATACACAATAATTCAGGGATTATAATATCAAGTTTATTAACCATACCGTTTTACTATTTTTACAAATAACACCATTTTGTGAAAGGTCAATGTTATTTACGTATACTTTATGGGCAGCATCACTTAATAAGACAGTTCAAATGTAAGTGTGATATGTGAATACTTACTTCTGGCAACAATCGTAAAGACATGTGTAAATAATCCGGTTAACTTGTAAATTGCCACTGTTTAATAGGGCTGACAGTTGGAAATGTTTCCATACTATTTTTGATTCTGTTACTATGTACCTATTATGTTATCTTCTTAGCTTTGCGGTCGTATGTCTTAAAACACTTCAACTTAAATCACATGTATAAACTGTTTTCAAAAAGGAAACTTAAGTGCCATGTAGAAAATGGAACCATTTTCCCAAACCCATTTGTCACGTGTTATTCGATGTATCACCAGGCTTCGCATCTTCTCTGCTTCATAGCGTGTAGATGACAATCTAAATTGAGTCAGCCCAGAATTTGGCTTCGAGTTTGGCACGTTCAGTAGTAGTACGCGTCCTATTATTCAAAACTTTGTGCGCATCCTTGTTCCTTACCAAACCCAGTCTTATTTGAAAATTCAAGAATAGTGTCGGTTAAACAATTAATTAGTATAACTTCGTCCACGGACATCCCTAACAAAATATCGATAGCAAGATAGATTTTGTACAAATGTAATTGTTAATACACGAACATGGACATATAGGTTAAACATTTGCGTTTAAAATCAAATACGACGTAAATCCGAATGAGCATGCAGTGCCCAACACCTGTCTATTTTGGAATTAATGCGTGAACAAGACATTTCGGAAATTGGATCGTGGTCGCCAGCCTGTTAGTGATATTTGCATACAGATAGATGAAGAAGGACTATTAGATTCAATGGCATTGGACGATACAGAACTAGAAGGCTTACGAGATTTAAACATCAAAGTGGCTCAGATTTTTCAAGTCTGAATTGGTTCTGATTGATGAATCAGGTACTACAATTATTTCTTTTGCAGCAGCACCCTAATTATGTAACATACTATTAATCTCAATTTGAATAATTTTGAAGGATATTGCTAATCATATATTCGTAAAATGTATCTACTCAACAACGTAAATAACGCAATAAATGTTGTCCAAATGAAAGCCATCGCTACTGATAGTGTGTTAGGTACGCAATTACCCCGCGGAAGGTGGTTACAAGATAGTTACGAGAAATCACTGGTATTTACATTTCACGATAATGGACTAAGATAGAGTGATTCTATATTGATTGTTTTCCGAAATTCAACACGTTAAGTTTACTGACTTTACTTCATCCAATTAGGTCAATTTAGCAAATCACTGACCGTTGATGAGGTCCTAGATAAGTGGTATCGCTTTCAAAACGTTTCGTATTTCCACCACGACTTTCATTAGTATTGAAACATAAGCGTTTTGGTAGCTCATGTCAGTTCCATCATCTTGCTAATGCTGACATAACGTCTCTTTGTCTAGGCCCTCTAGGTTCTTCTTCCTCAAATTGCGTATTAACTCCCTCATACATTTCACATCATTTTTGGTTCTAGGACATGCCGGTTTCCTCACGATGTTTTCCTTCACCGTTTTGAGAGCAGTGGTGATGAAATAACTTACACAAAGTAAAGCGCCTGTCTGGGTTCGACCTACAACTCGTAAGTCGCGGCCGTTACCACTTAGCCACCACTGCTCCCTCAATTATCTTCAACTTGTTGTTATGAAAGAGATTTCTGTACCTCTTTATTTCTAGTGGCATTACACAGTAGCGTTCAAAATCACCTTCCAGAACCTATTTACATAAAACATCGTCCTACTCACATCCTTTAGCTGCCTAAGCCGCACTTTTAGAACCAAAGGTGTGTCTATAAGAAACTTCTAGGATTACTGGTTTCTGCATATATGGGGATTTAATAAATAATCTTATTTGTATGGAGTGGTTAGCTGCGATTGCAACTGTTGTCTGCGATTTTATTAACATTCTAGGAAAACTACAGATAAAAGAAAGAATGAAAAAGTATTTATCGCGACTCGTACAGGAAAATCACAAATTAAACTAAACACAGTAAAAAAATAAAAAACAAAGTATATAAAAAAAGTAACAAAAACAAGTACATACATATACAACAGACGCCAGCACATCAAGCTACCCGAAACTGTCAAATTTTCCCAATAAACTTTAAATCTTATACTTTAGCGATAAAGTTAAAAATCTATTAAAGAAATTTGACAGATTGTAGTAGCTTGGTGTGCTGGCGTCTGTACATATATTAGAATACCTAAGAAAGATTATGTTATTATGTTAATCCAGGTCATATTCTATCTGTGTGCCAAATGTCCCCGAAATCCTTTTAGCCGTTATAGCGTGATTGAGTTACAAACATAATGGTGATCCACGCTTTAAACCGATCAGACTTTGGCCAAAAGTAATTCAACAAATAAAGCACTGGTGGAATTGTAATTCTTTGAAAATTATTTCGATGAAACGTAAGTCGGTGTTCGCGAAGTTATAGGTACTGTCCGATGAAATGGTCAGTGAAAGTGTCCCTTGATAATGGTGACCCACACTATAAACCAGTGAGACCTTGTCGAAAAATAATTCACCGAATAAAGCAGTCGCCGAATCGTGATTTCATGAAGTTCTAGCTACTGTCCAATGAAATAGTCAGTGAGTCGTAGTATCCCTTGACTAATAAATTCCTCTTCTTCAATCTCTTGCAATACTTTTCTTAAAAGCAAAGCATAATTTCTAATTATTTATCAAAGAACCGCCAAATAAAATGAATCCCAATTAATTCTCAGGCTGAAGTTTACTTGCCGTCGTCCTAATTTCGCATTGCATATAGAATTCGTGGTAAATTTCTTTAGATTGATAGAAATGGGTCAATTTGTTGTGTTCCATAATTACTATAACGTCTATTACATACTTGTTACAAGTTTTAGGTTATGCAAAACATTACTATTTTATCAAATTTTTAACAGTAAAGAATACTTATGATAACAATACCTATAACTAAGATATATTTTATTTATAAAATCTTACATTTATGTGAGATTTTTACAGAATAGATCGGCTGATAAAGAAAACTTACATTATGCATAATTTGTAGGTCGTATTTCGCGGAAAAAAGAAAATAATTAGAGAATGTGCCAAATCAAACAAATTTAAACATGGTAATATAAATCGCTAAGCAAAAAGTTTCATTGGAAACAACTATTTTGACAGTAAACGTCAAGTCGTCTGTTCTTATTTCAAAACCACAATTGCAGTTCCACTTCCAGACCTCAAATTCACGAAACCCAACCCTACTACCATAAAACATGGTTGATTTTCTTTTGTCCATTGACGCTAGAGGTGTGAAATAATGTTGTAATGCTCATAGGAACTGTTGTTACACAATAATGATACAGAGAACTGAAATTCTGACAGCTGTTGTTAAATATGATGTCTACAAATGCTCGCTATGTGAGTTATGTGGACTTAAGCCGTCTTAGAAATAGTTTCTATCATATATATGTGCTATTAAATCTGTTTTATGTATGATTATGATCAGGAATTCTCGTAATTTTACTGGCCAGGAATTTCCGTTTTGTTGTTTTCCCTTTTCTTTGCGGAGTGTTGTCTTTTAAGTAAACACTATAATGGTATGGTGTTGATATGTTTGTTTAGGTTGGTACAAGCTACTGCATTAATAAGGTACCCCTTACGAGTACAAATACTTTATATGTTGGGGTAACGAATTTATGCCACTGGGTGGTGGAGGACAGATAGGCAGTCGCTCCATGTAACATACTGGTATCCAGCTGCATTTGGTTATACTGTAAGCCGACCTCAACATATTTGGGAAAAGGTTAGGCATATTGATTTTGAATTTACGCCACCGTCCATATATTGTGCGGGTGGTAGGTTGGCGTCTGTTCCTACCACCCGCACAATATATGGACGGTGGCGCATCAAGCTACCCGAAACTGTCAAATTTTCCCAATCAACTTTGAACCTTATACTTTAGCGATAATGTTGAAAATCTATTAAAGAAATTTGACAGATTGTAGTAGCTTGATGTGCTGGCGTCTGAACAATTTATATGAGACATAAAACGTATTCTGTACGATTAATAAGTTGCTACTATTTTTATAATCCCCAGCACACCATCTTTGATAATAATTACCTGACTATTGTTATCATCATAGATAATAACTGTATAAAGTGAAATAATGACTGTTTTAAATACCTATTAATCAAACGTAATTTATAAAAAAAATAAACAAAATCATCATCATTTTCTGAACCAGACAGAATGTAATCCAATAAATCAAGAATTGAAAGAAAAATAGTCTAAGATATTGAATAATTTAAATAAATCTTATCAGATTAATAAATTATTTTAAGCAATTATAATTAGGTATTTATCTGTTCATATCGCGTCCAAAATCTATGTATGATTTCTATTTCGAAGTATTTTATATCCGTTTGCGAATTCCTTAATAATGAATAATTTGAATTAAAAATCTATAAATTAGGTACCTATTAAGCAAAACATTCTAAATTGGGTGTTTCCATTTTTTATAGACTTACAAAAACATTACTTATCTTTATAATAAATAATCCATACTAATATTATAAATTCGAAAGTAACTCTGTCTGTCTGTATGTTACCTTTTCACGCCTAAACCACTAAACGGATTTCGACAAAATTTGGCAGAGAGATAGATTGCATCCCTGGGAAGGACATAGGATAGTTTTTATCGACATAGCATAGCTAGTATTCCATATTTTATCTTAGATAATAGGTATTAATATAAATCATAGCTAGACTTAATAACGATATATTTTCAATACTATCTTTAATGTATGCACACACAGCTATAATATACCGCACTCTCAACCTCATTGCTGATGACTTAGATATATTCTGTTGCGCTTTGGGTGAATTTGAAAGAATAGCTACCTATAGAATTTGTTATGGTACAAGCACTGGAACTATTTAATTGTTAAGTGTACTGCAATATCGCATTGGGTCTAGCCTGTAAGGATATATTTTGTATGTTTGGAGTGATAAATAAATAAATATAATTTATATGACGTCATCAACCTATACCTACTGTAATTTATATTATAGCTAGGCAGACCATCAATAAAATGAATTCAAAATATATATATACATATTATATAATTGTATCCGTGTGTGGTAACTTGCTAATATATATTATAACACAGCACATTAATATAATTATATAAATATCTGTGATGGGCTTTATACTTACCAAAGTATCCAGTTTGTTGTTAGTTGCAATTTTCGTTGACCTAGTATTAATTTTACCATATAAAAGGTTTTAAAATACAAAACGAAATTTTTTTTGTTTTGTTTTGAGTAGACATTAACGTCATAGATGTAACGTTTCTTCTTTGTATTGTACAGGTGCTGTGTGGTGCAGTGGCGGACGCGGGCGACGTGATAGCCAACGTGAGCCGCGTGCGCCGCGCGCCACAGCCTCACTACTCGCACCGCGTATTGTAAGTATCACACAGGCTTTATAAAACATACCATAGGTTCATGAGTAATCATGGAGTTTCTTGCCGGCTCTTCTCCATAGGAAACGACCAATTGGAACCGTGCACCTAGCTTCTGTTTCATAAATGCTTATGTAGGTTTATATGAAGAAAAAAATGATTTTTTGATTTTGATGCAAAACAGAGGCCAATGCTCGAACGCAACCACGTAAACGTAACGCAATTTCGAACGATTTTTAATCGAAAATAGAACCAGCATTTTTTGCGTCAAGCGCAATTTTATTATCTATCACCCATAGACATGAATAAAGTCTGAAGACTCAGAAGTATTTTAAATTATAAAATTGTTCAAATTTACGTTACGTTTGCTCCGCGGGTTAGTGCTAGGTGAATTCATCTTTAGACTACCCAATAAAACTAGACAACTGTCTCTCAGAATTGAAAAACTTATAGTTTTTCCCGACTGTCTTCATCGTGTTTTGCCAATTCTTTATTGACTATTAATGACCCACTAAACATCCTTTATACCTATGTAGAAAAGGAAGAAACAATTTATTTACACGAAACACACAGAGAACCTGCCGGTCCAAGTACAGACCCTTGCTGGGCAAGCACTTTGCGCTAGCCTGTGATTTCGAAATTAATGGTATATCATGACTATGGCTAGAATTTCGATAGCTAAATTCTGACCACAGTCATGATATACCATTAATTTCGAAATCTCAGACTGTCTGTGTCTGAGTGACATGTTGCAATAAAACTAAGCTTCGTCATGCACTTTACTTAAATTCTAAGCGTACCTAAGTACGTCAGCTAACACTCAAACTGTTTCAAAATCGGAATTATCCTTACATTCACTTTATCCTTTCAGAACGGACGAGGAGTTAGACATGACCGCGGCGTGGAAGCGCTCGCACTGGCGCGACATGCAATCCATCCTCCGAAAAGAGGGTAACCAGAAGGAGGGCGTGCAGTGCTGCCCCTCCGTCCTCGAGATGGTCACCAAGAAGGGAGGCCGAACTCCCACCGGCCTCTACGTAGAACTGTACGAAGACGGAGAGAATCAGCAGAGGCTCTTCGAAGTCTCCTGCGCCCCCAACGTCGTCGACAAACCCTGCCGGTTCGTCGACGCGCGGCTCTACAACGAATCGAAGTGCATACAAAAGTACTCGTACTCCTACGCCCTCGTCCGGTACCTCCACTCCACGGCCACCGAGACCCCGCAGCTGCGGACCGAGGGACACTTCTCCGTGCCCGGCTCCGGGGGCTGGTCTATGGACTATGTGCGCGTGCGTGCCGGTTGTGAGTGCCAAATCAAACCCAAATCAAATAAACCCGCCCGCAGAAGACACAAGCAGAGAAAGCGAAATAGGAGGATCATCGAGGACGACGAGACCTGATTTCGGGCTCAGTGCTAGTGAAATCGTGACTTTGAACAAATTTGGGATCGTCCCATAGTATTACGTTTACAAAGATATCTTTTCTGATGTTTTCTCTTTGGTTCGGAACTGTTTCGTGTATAAAACAGCAGCAAAGCTATGTTTGTTTGTGTGGCGGCTGCAGATAGTTTCTCGTTACCTATTTCAAGTGTACGCTTGAGTGGTCGATGTATCAATGTATTTATTTTATTTTTCGTCTATATTACGCTTCTTGTTGTAGTCCGTTAGTTAGTCTCGATCTTATGAAATTAAAGTGCCTTTTAGTGCCTTAGATTTAAATAGTTCACTATATTCTGGGAATTGTTGAAATTTTGATTCCAATGCGTTATCTGTATGAAATAAGTATTAAATGTAAAGGCTAATGTCACATGAGTCATAATGCCCTAGCAAATCTTACAACATTATTAGGTGAACAACATCACAAATAGTTCTTAAAATAATTAACATTTCATTACAGATACAAATTTACGGCAACAAGAATTCTAACTTTTAAATATTCATATTTACAAATATAATTCGTGTGACACTCGCTTACAAACTACATGATAATGTAATAGTTACCGGTTGATCGAGGTGCATAGATATAATTCGACTTCACTGCGCTGTCGCTACACCTTCAGTTAATTTTAAGACAACGACTTTCATGTACAATGTACTACGGATGGTAATCTTAACGAACAGTATTTTCCACCTACTTGTAGTTCACAGAGTTCGAATTTCCAAGTCTTGGCCATTTCCCAAATAATATGTCGGAAACGACTCCCAGTTCAACCAGATGTGGGTGGATATCAGTATCTTGCATGAACCCATTGGAATTTCACAACTCTACTGGTGAAAGATTCCGGAAAATCATGAGAGGGAATTGTAGACCAACTGCCAGACATTTTTTAGGCTGCAACTATTACGGGACGTGTCTTGTCGTATTAGTAACAGCTAGTCCTTTAGCATACTCTTCAAGAAAAGTCTTAATGAGCAAGGAACCGTTCCCATTTATAATCTTCAAGTTCTGTTTTGTCAAACTGTCTTCTTCTTCTTTGCAGTGTTTCCTTCTAAGGTTTTTTAGCTCTAGGTTTCCATAAATCTTTGTAGTACGTGGTACATAGTAATCGTTGTAAATAACAGTAAAGAGCAGTCTGTGATCACTTCATACACGTTCTGTAAGCCTTAGTGGGGTCACGATGATTCTCCTGTGAAAGAACTATTTTGTGGACAAATTTGACTTCATTTAGATGAAAATACACAGCTATTGCTTTAAAAATGAATATCGTAGGTCTCGTAGGAAGATTGACTATGAAGCAAGCATTAAACGAATATGAGTCCAAGCAAAAGTAACTAGACTTGTAAACGCCAGTGTCAATAGTGTTATTGCTTTATTGGGATTTCCCAATGAAATGTTTTCTTGCTTTTTTTCTAGTTTTGTTTAATTTAAGGTCTGTAGCCATCATCACATTTAAAATTAGCCTGCTCTTTAGAGTCATCATCCAATCTTAGAAGAACTACATTGGCAAAATCATGACGTTTTTAGGGACATATTTTGGTTCATCAAAGTTGAATAAGCCAGTACCAAGTTTCATTTATTGTTTCGTTACGTTTGTCGGTATCTATCTAGCTATCTACAAGAGTAACTTCGTCTAGCTGTTTCACATGAGGAGCATCGGCAGTTGAAGTCGTTCCACTGATTATAATGCTCTCTTCCCTTTTAAAATTAAGAATATTTATTCAAAGTTAACAATTTATAATTTTTTGTTATTATTTGTAACAGTACTTACTTCTTAGACATAAGTGCGTCGAGTCAAAGATCTGTATTATTTTCTATTTTGTAATACTTTTATTGTATTTAAAAATGTAGTTATATTTTTAAGGATTAATTTCATTCTATTTATACTGTTTAATACGAGGTATTCCGATATACAGTATGAATGTTAGTTTGTACGTAGAAATCGCTTCCATAAAATATAATTGATGTATATAAATAACGCAATAGTATTGTGGACTGAGATTATTTTGTGCATTTAGATGTGTTATAACAGAATGAGAGAATATTTTTATAATAAGATAACGCTATCCATCGACAGTAAAAAACTTACAACATATATGTAGCGCCATCTGTTGGCGAGTAGCTGGCAGTAAACAAACAGCTTGTTAAACAACAACTAGATGTCGCTACATCCACCTAACCTGTCTAGCATTACGCAGAACAGTGCCATGTTTAATTATTTATAATTATGTAAGCCAATAATCATCAATTTATTGGTCTGCTAAGAATTTAGAAAAGTTTGTTATAATAATATGCATATTATAGTTCTATTACCCGTTGACGTTCAATGTACTTACCATCGAGGTGCCTTCATCGCTAAATGTAAAAAGTTCGAAATAATATTACCCAAGTGCAATGTGTCATAAAGTTGGTATAGTAAAGTATTTAATTTTAACAAAATCACTGCAAACTGTAACAATGTTACTTCCATCATCACAACAGCTATACGTTATTTTATTGTTGACATCAAAAACAAAACTTTAAATAAAATAAAAACCTGAAATAGCAGAAATTCTTTTATTGTTACCTTATTTTCTAAATTTCCTTCTAGGAATCACTTAAACATACCATCGTATAAAAATTACAATACAAAAGTCACTTTTTTTTTATCGCTAAGCCCTTTCACATAGGTGTAAGTTGTCTTCTTCTCAAAAAAGAATATAATTATTCAGCATCATGATCTGAAAATAATGAAATTTAATGTTATTTATTTAAGAGCGAAAACTCACGCACATACAAAACATGCTGAATACCTATCACCTGCTGGAGTTCTTACAACAGCGCCATCTTTTATCGAATAGCGAGACACATTATTTTAATGTCAATAAAATCACAGTTTTCAAATCTACAGGAAAATAGTTTAGAATGTAAGTTGATATTTCGACTCACCTAAATATAATGTTGTCAAATACATTAGAACAAATCCAAGTCCAACGGAAAAGAATTGCAATAATCCCGCGTTCCTCTTGCGCTCATGCCAGCGCGCCCTCTCGCGGGGAAGCACTTCACTAACTGTCACGTAGAGTAGTGTACCAGCTGCCAGGCCCTGAAATGAATTAATAGATGGCGTTAGTAGATGTACATAAAATAATCTCAATGAGTACTGATTCAATCAATAAATTATCTCGATCGACGCTAAATGGTGCAACTAGATTGCGGTCGATCGACTTAGACCAGGCGACATAGGTATTGATCGTCTCAAAACATACCTACCTAATCTTTTGGTCGATTGGTGAACATAGTCCGGCTGTCACGCATCATACTGGATCTATCTGTAGGTACGGTCGACGTCTTTGATCAACCGCATTCTAGTTGAATTGCACCTATAATCTTCACCGCAATATAAGTACCTATTGCGGTAAAGATAAGATAAGTAGCTGCACTAATAAAGTTTCGATACCTACTTAAGCAGCCAAACAAATATTAATCTACCTGCATAATCGGCACAGCGATAGAGTCCTTCAGTGAGTTAACAGTCTCCAATCCCGCGCCGATCCCGATTCCCGCGACGGATCCCGCACTGAACAGGCCGACGCACATGATGTGCACACACGCACGGTTCGGGAAGTTCTCGCACAGTTCTGCGCCCAGACAGAAGCCGACCACGAACTTGTGAGAGGCTACGGCTGCTAGTAAGAGGAGCACCTGGAAAGAGAGATTTGGATTTATTGTAACTCACATGAATAGGTAATTGACTGTTTGTCGTTACCTACCCAAGACATTTCACCCGCGTAAGATTAGTTTAGTCCCAACTCGGCACCCTGTCATTAATCATTAATGTTAGATACACATATCAAAAAATGGATACACAGTATCAGTGCAGTGAGTACCTACCTAAACAACAAGATATGAACAACAACAAAGATATGATATTAAGTCAAAATAAATATTTACCAAAAGTTACTGTTTTTATAATAAGTTTAATTTTAAAATGCTAATGGTTAGTGGACAAAGTAAAAGATAAAAGAAAGAGAGAAAATATTTATTTTGATTTAATAAATAATTAAGTTGATTTACTTACAGCTATAGATACTGATAGGTACCTACTGTTTCCATTTTTTTATGTATAAGTACCTAACAACGATTTAGGACAGGGTGCCGAGATGGGAATGTTTCGTAGGCATGTATTCATGCGTGCCGAGATGGGAAGGTGCCGAGATGGGACTAAACCATAAGATTAATGCGTATACTAGCATAATCAGCCTATAATGTGCTGAGACACAGGCCTCTGTGAGAGGGAGTGGGCCGTAATCCACCACGCGGGCCAAGTGCGGGTTGTCACGTCTTCGATTTTTTTTTTTTTGTTCTAGGACATGCCGATTTCCTCACGATGCTTTCCTTCACCATATTGTGAGCTGTAGTATTGAAATAATTTAGGTACACAAAATAAAACGCCTGTCTGAGTTCGATCCTACGACCTACAAATCGTAAGTCGCGGCCGTTACCACTGGACCACTACTGCTCTCTTAGGTGGACTACATCATCATCATCATCTGCCTAGCCTTTTCCCAACTATGTTGGGGTCGGCTTCCAGTCTAATCGGATGCAGCTGAATACCAGTACTTTACATGGAGCGACTGCCTATCTGACCTCTACAACCCCCCCCCCCCCTCCTCCTCTTAGGTAGACTACCTAACCCATAAATGAATAATGTCACCGAAAGCATTTAGCCTTTCCCAGCTGTGGCTCTGTTGTCATTGTTGTCAATGGTTTTTGCAGCTGTTTCTCTACGCAAATAAATATAAACCTTGATTATCAATTCATCCGCATGGTGATATTAATTACTCTTCTACATAATAATATAATTATATATGTATCTTATACAGGGTTATTGGTAAAACATTAACAACCTCTTAAGAGGTCATTGTACTCATTATTATGAACACCTTTTGCTATGGGACCAAACCTGAAGTCGCGAAAAAAAATCTGCGGTTCCCTACATTTATGTTCGTATAACTCGTCAAAATGTAGAAAACAGCGGATTTTTTAGACGTAGGCAAGAAGGCTGCCAGGCTCAAGTGGGATTGGGCGGGTCACATCAGCCGCATGCAGGATGACCGGTGGGCAAAAGTTTCCACACAATGGGTGCCTGAAGATGGACGGCGCCGCCGAGGTAGACCCAGAAAGCGGTGGCGAGATGACCTGGACGCGTACCGCGAGGGTTGGTTTGAGGTGGCGCGGGAAAAGAGTTCCTGGAAGGACTTGGGGGAGGCCTTTGCCCAGCAGTGGGACGGTTTAGAAAAAAAAAATGGATCTACACAATTTTTCTTATTATAATTGCAACACAGTTTTTTACTTTTGTGGCTATCATCCATTGTAACTATCACCATTTGGTTTTGTTCCAAAATAAAAATAAAGTTTTACTTTTTAACCGACTTCAAAAAAGCAGGTTCTGTATGATAAAAACTTTTACTTTTCTTGTAGATTGGGTAACATCTGATAAGGATAATAAATCTAAAACCAGCATAAAATTGTTTTCCTGTGTTAGGAAATATGTATGTGGGTAAGTACGTAAGAACACGTCTACCTATAATTACCTACACATTAACATTTATCAGCTCATAAAAATGCACCTACGGATGGTACTCATTGTAAGGTATGTAACGACACTATCGACAATCAGTTCCACCTGGCAAGTACAGTCGGCAAAAGAGATAAGTAATCAAGCAGCTAACTATTAATATTTTATAAACCATTTTAGTGTAAGTGTAGACTTTTTGACAATACTCGTCTAAATGTGTCTCATGTTTAAAAAAAAATATAAAGTATGAACTACAACATGGTTCGTGACGAAGGTTGCTGCTACGCTCGCGCTTTATAATGTTTCTACACTAGTGCTACGCTGCTGCTACGCTGCCTCTACGCTCGTACTATGATCGTGCTACGCTGCTGCTACGCTAGTGCTACGCTCGTGCTATGATCGTGCTACGCTGCTGCTACGCTCGTGCTATGATCGTGCTACGCTGCTGCTACGCTAGTGCTACGCTGCTGCTACGCTCGTGCTATGATCGTGCTACGCTGCTGCTACGCTGCTGCTATGATCGTGCTACGCTGCTGCTACGCTAGTGCTTCGCAGCTGCTACGCTAGTGCTATGATCGTGCTACGCTGTTTCTACGCTCGTGTTATGCGTCTGCTACGCTTCTTTTACGCCCGGAGGACGCTGCAGCTATGCGCGTGCTTTAATGCTGCTTCGCGGCTACGGATTCAGAATTTTGTCTACGTGTTGTAAAAATGTTGATTTCTTGCCTGTTACTTATCTCTTTCATTGACTGTATATATGCTAGGCAAGGAAAACACTGACTCAACTGTTGTCATACAAAACTTATAAAGCGATTCATAATATCTTTAGTAATGAATCATCACATCAAGGACATTGAGCTTCGCTACAATGTCTCGTTATTTAATTAATTTACTACTCTGACATTTTAGGTCCCCAGATATTTAGACCACTTTGTGAGCTGTGTTGGAATAAAACTGCGTAAGTAATAGTTTGTGAACAAAAAGTTTGACTTAATAATAGGTAAGATTCATCTGCCACAGCGGTGCAAGATGGTTTTTTTGTTGAGTTGTATAGTGCGTTTGGTTGTTTGAAAAGGGTTGATTACCAGCTTACCAAGCATAAAATAGTTTGATATTGTTAAGGGCTCCTTAGGCGGATCACACACTACAGTGCGCCACGTGACGCGGCGCAGATAACGCGCCCCGTCACGTCCAAATTTGGCTCCGTTTCCCGCGCCCCTTCGCGTGGTGCGTCGTCGTCGTCCGCGTCGTAGTGATCCACCTAAGGATGATTGTGCCAAAACTTGTATCACCTCCGTGCATACTAACTTAAAACTGGCTAATGCTGTGATTTTTTGAGCAATTTTCCTCATGTCTGTTAGGTTTTTCCTTGTGCAATAAAAGAACCGCAAGTAGTGGTAAAGAGAACATAAATATACCTATGTATTTAATTTTAGCAAATCAGTTCAACTACATGAATTTGTTGTTGTACGAGGCATGGGACATCCCCGAACAAAAAGGACTGGTGACCTTTTTGTAACAGTAGACCAGAACTGCTTAGAGGACATTGTATACCGGTTACATGACTTACTGACAGGCAACTCACAGCCTAAACGCCTAAAGTTAGCGGAAGGAAAAGGGCATCTGCACGCCTTTACTAGAGGGTGTACATCAGCAATGAGGAATTATGAAATGCTGTTTTATAGCAGAAAATGATCTCTGTAGATATAATTTTATTTATCCATTTATTTCAGGCATCAAGGCCCATATAAACACATACAATACAATATTAATATAACTTAAAAATACTATAAATCTCGTACATACAAAATTATAATAAAATTACACTAAAAAACTAACGCACACGAAGTGTCTGCGTCGTGTTTCGCTGACTGCATGGTGTCAACACAACACCCTTCGGCCAGAACTCTTCCTTCAGGAATTTCTCGAGAATCGAGATGATGTGTCGGAACACGCACCACGAACGACTTGAAGTTCGTGTTGTGACGCGACTCCAACTTCTCGGCCCTCAAAGTCCAGTTGGTCTTCAGACGCATGTAGCTTAGTCTAAGCACAAATTATTCTGTTTACGGAGCGTAGTGATTACCTATTGGTTTATCTATTACATATTTCTTTCTATCGGTGGTTTTGGAAGACTAGCACATAGCTAGTATAAAAGCAGAAAATTGAATGAGGAAAAATCATTTGTATTGTATGTATAGATAAATAACTAGGTATTTACACTAAGTACTAAATTAAATGACTAACTAACTATACAAATAAATATAAAAACAAAAGGACACTTCAGCGTCGAAGTACACGAGACCGCATCGCTGTCATCCAGAAACGTGCTCAGAAGACTGGCAGCATTGCCACGTTGAATGGCAATGTTAATTCTTTGGCCAAAGAACGACCCTCCGGTCAAGTAAAGTGTCGACATTTAAATTTATTCTACACAAAATGGCGCAGCTAATATTCAAAATAACAAGTCAATAAGTGCATACTTATGCTAGTGACATTCAATTGCCAGTCTTATCTTCTTCAAATATCATAATCTAGGTGTCCTAACCTTGGATATAATGTTGCCTTGCCTAACCCAATTAGCACCGGGCAGATAAAACCGTTACTGAAAATAAAACACGTTTTCAGCAATACACAGAAGTATTATGTAAAGTTTTAAATAGTCTGATGTCAAATTAGACTAGCTGCGCCCCGCGGTTTCACCCGAATAAGTATCGATCCCGTGGGAATATCGGGATAAACAGTAGCCTATATGTTAATCCAGGATGTCAGCTACCTACATCCAGCGGCCGCGACTAAGTTGTAGGTCGTAGTTTCGAACCCAGACAGGCGCTTTACTTTCTGTAAATTATTTCATCACCACTGCTCTCAAAATGGTGAAGGAAAACATTGCAAGGAAACCGGCATGTCCTAGAACAAAGAAACTTGGAAGACATGTGATATCTACCAACCCGCACTGGGCCCGCGTGGTGGATTACGGCCCGTTCCCCTCTCACCGAGAGGAGGCAGTGGGAACATTATAGTCTGATTATGCTAAGTCGGAACTTTCCGACGCACGGAGGGGTCTCGGTATGTAACGAATGACCACCTATGGTCAAGGTCCTACATAGGTAAAAATAAAATTATGGTACGAAAAAATTTGTAAGCGTTTCTTTGAATATTTTTCTCAAAATCATATTTACTCAACAGTGAAAAGATAACATGAAGTACAGTTGACCTTGAAAATCTTCCTTATAGTTTTACTTGCGAATTTATACTACAGTTTACTTGTTGATAAAGGTGAAGGTCGGTCTCTATAATTAATGCTTATTTATATCGTCGACAGTTAACTATTATTTGTCGTTCGGCGAATGAAACTACTCATTAAGTTAAAATTTCAACATTCATCTAGTACAGGGTTAAATTTCGTTAGCTAGCGAAACTGTAGACGTGATGAGTATCTAAACACGATAAAATGAAAAAAAAGATTTGATATTTTTTTAGGGGTCATCTACCGCTGGTAGATAGTGTTGTTGATAGTGGAAATACGAGAACGAGAAAATATGTTTTATCGTGTTTATTGTGTTTAGATATCGATACTAATCACGTCTGTGAATTTTACACAAAGGAAACTGTTTTTTAAAACTAATATTTCAAGTGAACTAAGTACCTATGGTCCAAACAAACTGCGGTCGATGACTCACTAGAATTTTCATTTTGGCACCGCGTTTAAACGTATTATACGTAAATTTTGACGAGTTATACCTACGAACACAAATGTAGGGAACAGCTGATTTTTTTTTCGAGATTTCAGGTTTGGTCCCATAGTAAAAGTTGTTCACAATGATGAGTACAATAAACTCTTCATCATTATTTCAGCCGAAAGATTTCCACTACTGGACATAGGCTCCCCCAAGCACCTCCACTTCGACCGGTTCTGCGCTTCTCGCATCCAACGGGTTCCTGCGGCCTTCACAAGGTCGTCGGACCACCTTGTGGGAGGCCTTCCAACGCTTCGTCTTCCGGTACCCGGTCGCCACTCCAGAACCTTTCGGCCCCTTCGGCCATCTGTTCTGCGAGCAATGTGCCCTGCCCACTGCCACTTACGAGTAAATTTGGCAATTCTTCGGGCTATGTCGGTTACCTTAGTTTTCCTGCGGATCTCCTCATTCCTGATTCGATCACGCAGGAAAACTCCAAGCATAGCACTCTTCATTGCCTTTTGGGTGACTTTTAGCCTTCTTATAAGGCCCATTGTGAGGCCCAATGAACTCTTAAGAGGTTGTTAATGTTTTACCAATAACCCTGTATTTATTATATGATAATGTTATTACGGACGGAATAAAGTAGTTTTTCGTTAATTTTTTGCTGGAATTCTAAAAGAGAATTCGTTCTACTTAAAAGTTTTATCTCAGATAGGTCAAAAGTAAAAGATTGAAAAGTGTTTGAGAGGGAAATTAATTGTTAAACAAACTGTCACACTACGTCAATTTGACGTGTTAGAGCCATTTCATATATACAACTGTCAAGGAATGACAGATTTGAATATACGGACGATTAGAGTTAGTACTGCGGTGCTATTCTGTAAAAATCTCACCGTGAAAACTTAGGTGAAGTGAGCGTGGAGTGAGCTGTCAATAGCGTCAATTCCTAGCAAAAACAAACTCACTTCACCTAACTTTTCACGGTGAGATTTTTACAGAATCGACCAGCTGGTAGTTAATTTACTTAACAATAAAATGGCTCTGACTTCACAATGAGTAGTCTTGGTATGATTAATCACGAATAACTTGATAAACCAAGAAATTATTTAGCTATAAAAGGAATAGCTCATTACAAATCCATTACCTAATCATACCATTCAATCACATAAATTAATACCTGCGCAACACTGTGTGCAATGTGCCAGCCTCGTCGATAGAAACAGAAGGAAAATGACACGTATGTACATCTGTCAATTGTATTACTTACTAAATCTGCGGGATTACGCAATTGCATTGATAAAAAAACATTATCTAATAATTAAGTGATAACTACGTACACGTAGCTACGGCCACGATACGTGTACGTAGCTGTACCCATGGCTCGGCCCGTGTCATCATCTGCCTAGCCTTTTCCCAACTATGTTGGGGTCGACTTCCAGTCTAACCGGATGCAGCTGAATACCAGTATTTTACATGGAGCAACTACCTATCTGACCTCCACAACCCAATAACTGGATAATACGATACCCCTTGGTAAGACTGGTTGTCAAACTTTCGGGCTACTGACGACCCGTATCGACTGTCAAAGATCCACGAATGACAGCTTAACGTACTTTCCGAGGCACGGAGGGGTCTTGGTATGTGAAGATGGTCACCCATCCATGGACCAACTGCGGCAAGCGATCGACCCGTGCGGCTGTTATTACTTACCACAAGCCCCTCGCCCGGTGAGTCATTTTGGCGGGTATGGCTCAGCCCGTGTATGCTTTAAGTTTCATATTTTATGTAGAATTTAATGTTCACTTTTCTTTTTTGAATGAAAAATAATTTCTTTTTTTTTAGGGTTCCGTACCAAATGGTAAAACGGAACCCTTACGGTGAGACTCAGTCTATCTGTCTGTCTGTCTGTCACAGCTGGATATCTCAAGAACTACTAATGCTTTCACGGTGAGATTTTTATAGAATCGACCGGCAGTTCATATCTTTACTGTGTTAGAGTGGATAGTTTTACCGACTCACATTCGCGATCACATTTTTTTTTTTTAACGTTGCCCCACACTAGGAATTTCTCCTGTATTGTAATGTAATATACTAGTCTCTAGGGTCACATATTGCATGTTGCGTGCTGATTGCCAGTGGTAGTGGCAACAGTGCGGTGGCCTACCTTCATGCCCTGGAGAGTGCTTAGACCGTCTTCGTTGACTTGAAGTCAGTAAATAAAGATTTAAGCTAAGTAATTTACAAAATACTTATATCGCCTACCTGGGACACCGGCCTCCTCTCGGTGAGACGGAGGCTGTAATCTACCTCGCGGGCCCAGTGCAGGTTGGTAGATGTCACATGTCTTCGAATGTTTAGTTCTAGGACATGTCGGTTTCCTCACGATGTTTTCCTTCACCGTTTTGAGAGCAGTTACAAGTTAGCTTCTAATCAATCCATTGTGTGTACCAGGACCGAAACTGTCCGACTCATATCCTGAATTCATCCCACAGTCAAATATGTATTAGAATCGTTTCGTCTTTTTTAATCAATTTAAATCATCACTTCAATTCTACGTCATCAGACTTTATATCTATACCAATAATAAATAGTGTTTGTTTGTCAACTTATCAGCTTTTTAGTAAATGCATATGAAAGTATAAACGGTACTAAATAACTAGTTTGTGGTAGATCGATGGAATCGACGTTTTAGATCGATCCTGAGGTGTATGGCACCCGGATCACGTTCATCGATCAACTATGAATATTGAATGAATATTTACTTTGTAAGTAATTTTTATTATTATTTTTTATTTAATTATTGTGAATGTGAGGACTATGTGGGTCATTTCTTTTTTCCTTCTTAGTTTTAATCATGATCTGGCAGTTTGAGTAGTTTATGCGGCCTACCCAAATGTCCTGTCTTTGGTATTGTTCGTCGAATCGTTGAGCTCCTCAAGTTCTGAGCACGATTTTTGACAAATGCGTGCACTGATTGGACAGGTCCGCTCAATCTGTGTGGTTCTTTCCTCAAAAGACCATTTCAGACACCAATCTACATGGTCTTCACACGATCTGACCAAGATTTTGTCTGGACTTTAAAAGAGACTGTGACTTCTTCTCAGAATAGTCAGTTAGGAAACGCCGACCTCATCTAGTTTAAAAAAAAATATGATTGACGTGTAAAAGTGTTTGTACAAACCTACTTACAGAAATAAAAATCATTTATCATTTATCGATTATCTTTTGAGATGACCGATATCGTCTAGTCACTTTTTTCACAAATAAAATATTATTATAATAACAATCTTATCCGTATTATTACCGCGGCTTATTTACTCTTTATCAGTAACGGAGCGAGGAGTAACGGTTTCGTTACGACGGTGTCTGTTATCACAAGAGAGGTACCACTGTATGTGGGTCAATAATTGTAGATAAGTGATGACGCTCGTAAGGAAATGTACTAGACGGAAATACATGTTATTCATTGTTGATATCAACATTTGTTATTTGACTAGATAATTACATTGATACTATAGTAGGTGTTACCTAAATACTCAAACAATAAAACAAAGGTGTTTGTCGATGTCGCTACGTTTGGTCAACAAAGGAAGGCAACGCTTTTCCACTCATCATTGTATCTACAGACGTAATTAGGTAACCAAAGGGTCTGTGTAGCCACGGGACGACTCCCGGCCACCGTAGGCGCGGGCCTGCGGGCGGAGAGTAATGGGTAGCTCACCGTCCGATCAGGACCAGGCCCGTGCCGGGGGGCGGGGACGTGTTCCACGCGCGCCTCAAAGAGATGTCAGCATCGAGGAGGGGCCCCATAGGGCCGAAGCCTGCCGGGTCAGCGGGATTGTCCGAAAGGGTTACCGCTAGCCCGGAACATAAAGGGCTAAGGAACGAATATGGGTGGGTTTTAGTCAGTAAGAGTCTGACACTCCCTTCCGCTCCACCCAGAGCGAGAGGGGTCATTTGATGAATTCCCATCCGAAAAAAAAAAAAAAAAAGGAATCTGTGTAAGGCTGGAAAACCATCAGAACAGACCTACGCTCGCGATCACCGACCAACAGAACCGTCCTATAGAAGTGCCAATGATTACGTACATAGACAATAACGTGCCAGTGACAGACAAGCATCATCAAGTGCAACGCCTGCAACAGATACCGGCGGGAGGTCAATCTGACCTCACCGCGCTCGTCGAAGCAATCACACACGCCGTCAAATAACCACGGAGCACGGAATTACCGTGCCAGCAGCGTCTACAGACGGCAGTAGGTACTGATACAGTCCTTTCAGTTATTTTACCTGTGACAGCTGCAATCCAATTGCAACCTTATTACAACAACAATAAAGGTCGCTGTGATTTTGACAGACTTGACAGTTGCAGCAACCCAACACAAACCTTATAGTCACGAGATTAAAGATCACTGTGATATTGACAGTAAAAAAAAGAGAAAAAGAGAGAAGAAAAAAAGAGAGAAGAGAGGGAGAGAGGGTGTTTTTTCAAGAGTAAAATAACTGTGAATGGACTGTACAATTCCAGGCGCCGAAAGCGCTTGGAAGCGGTAAATGCATATGCGAATCCCGCACCCCCGGCCATAGGAAGAGGTGGAAAACCGCGGTTATTTTAGCCGGTAAGAGTCCGGCATGCCCCTCTGTCACCCCCACGATGGAGGAAGTCCATGAGGATATCCACAGCGAACCAAAAAAAAGTTCAATCATACTCTATAGAAAAGGGAGGATCCTCCGACCAGACGGGTGTTGTGTCTGGCGGTGGCGGGCAACTGCCCCATGATTCATGTCGGGCCGTTGTACCCAGTTGCGCGGTAAACTCTGCTTACGAGATGCAGGATTTTGCGTGACATCAATATGACGCGTTGTTCGCATGTGGCGTTGTAGATACCGCTACACAACTTCTGTCACCGCCTTCAAAGCGACGCCTGTTAATAATATCGTAATAACACCGTTGTGACGTCATAGTAGGTAGTCAAAAAAGAGCACGCTTGGTTTTCATACAGATCGTGATACTTGCGTTATTTAGGTCTATCTATATCTGTGGTTGCTACTGGCGTGCGGCCTGCCGTCAACATAAACATATCTTCGTATATTTCCTGACTAAACTGATTCATCCAAAGGGAGGGGTCTCCTCTGGCCCTGAAATCGGTTATTCTGGTGCTGTGGGCGTGGCGATCTGTACCTTTCACTCGTGATCTTTAACCAGCAGGTTACTGATATTTATAGGTCCAAGATAAGCTCCAGCGAACTTAAATTGATAAACATCCGTTCTAGTTCCCACGCAAATACACTAAAGATCTAATTTTAATAATAGTTTTAGGGTTCCGTACCCTAAGGCTCTAAACGGAACCCTTATTAGTTTAGATCTGTGGTTTTTGTGTTTCTAGTCAATGCCTGACAACGATCTATGAGGTAGGTATATTATATATAATTAGTAGGTATGTACAAGGAAAATGTACATTAATCATTAATTAATTTAGTCTTCATTGATATTTAGTTGATTCAAGAATTGCTTGCGTGGATACAAACTTATTTTATGTTGATAGCCCACAGTTGTATTAAACACTATCTGGTCGTGTAGGATACAGAATTTTATTTTTAAACATTTTATCTGGATATGAAGAGAACAGGCAATTTATTGAACGAACCAAGTACAGACCTACTACTGAATTTACAAATAAATGGTTTCAGTTGTATCTTTCGCACTAGATCCGGTATTTGTAAATAATTTGTAAATATGTGAGCACCATGTATCTATCACATAATTGATTTACCTGTCATTGCTTTATTTTTAATTATTTTTATCTTTTGTGGTAGACTAATTTTATTCTAGGTGCATCGTCTTCACATATAATTATATTATGTATACAAAACCTTGTAAAACATTTTAAAAGAGTAACGGTGGAGTTTCTTGCCCATTCTTCTCCATACAAAAACTGCCTTTTGGAATGGGCAACTAGAATCAATTCTATTTTGTTGTAATTTTTGACGTTCAAAAGTGCCTATTTGAAATAAATGATTTGACTTTGACTTTGACCGTGGTTGATTCCCAAGTCGGGGCACATTGTTATTGAGGTTTTCTAGTGTTTTTGTGTTTTTTTTTACACCTCTGCCAGAGCCCTTTGGGAATATAGGCGTGATGTTCTCTTTCTACTTATTCAGTCAATCAACCAATCAAGTCTGCCGATCGTAGTCCACTGCTGGACATAGGCCTCCCCCAGGCTGCGACCCAACACCCTGTCCTTCGCTACTTATTACCTAGGTACCTAACTGAAATGTTGAAGAACAGCACCCTAATCGCGTAACACACTATTACTCTCAATTTGAATCATTTTGAAGCATATTGCTAATCCATTGCTCCTTATGTACGAAAAGTGTGTCTGCTCAACAACGTAAATAACACAATGAATGTTGTTGAACTGTCAAAATGAAAACCATTGCTACTTAAAGTGTGTTACGCAACTACCCCGCTGGACCGTAGCCTCTGTAGCTGGTGGTGTTCTGTAGTTTTTGCCTACCCCCTTGAGAAAGAGGCGTGAGTTGAAATGTATTTGTGTATGACACTAATATTATAAAGGCGAAAATTTGTGAGTGTGTTTGTATGTTTGTTACTTCTTCACGCACAAACGACTAGACCAATTTTGATAAAATTTGTTATGGAGGTATCTGACACCCTGGATTAACACAGAGGATACTTTTTATCCCGATATTACCACGGCATCGACACTTATGCGGGTAAAACCGCGGGGCGCTGCTAGTGGCTGAATATGTGAGTGTCTGGCTGGCTGGAGTATCGTACGTTTTTCCTTAAAGTAACTACCTGTATACATTAGTGCTACCATAGTTTTGATTTTCAAAATGGCGTGACGTCACGCATAAAGATGCTCATCTCTCAAGCAAAACACAACAATTGTAACTCTTGTATGTTTAATGTACTCGATGTTAATGTTTTGAAAATATTGGAGTGTAAAATGAAAGAAAAAAAATTGGCCAAGTGCGAGTCGGACTCGCACACGAAGGGTTCCGTACCACAAGGCAAAAACACCAAAAAAAACCCGTTTGTTGTATGGGAGCCCCCCCTAAAATATTTATTTTATTTTGTTTTTAGTATTTGTTGTTATAGCGGCAACAGAAATACACATACATAATTTGTGAAAATTTCAACTGTCTAGCTATCACAGTTCTTGAGATACAGAGAAACGGACAGTCAGCGAAGTCTTAATAATAGGGTCCCGTTTTAACCCCTTTGGGTACAGAACCCTAAAAACTGCCTTGAAGAAGATACAACCTGATACTGACCTGCAAATTGCCAAAAACGAAAGCATATTTGAATTTTACGGTCTCAACTACCCATTCACCTTATATAAATTATGCATCATACATAACAAAAGTAAAAGTCCCTTGTGTCTGTGCTTGTGTCGTGACTACAGAATCATCTCGACAAGCAACACGATCGATGGGATTCCCCATCGGTAGAAATAACGAACGTTCAAACAAACTTTTATCCCTTACGTTTTTTTGGACACGAATGTTCGATAGATGCGGGTGTACTATATGTATGCCTTGTTCCCTTCACGGAACAAGGCGGGATGTTTTTTTTATTTTATTTATTATGGGACAATAAACAGCTACAATATAAAATAAAATAACAATAATATAGGCTCATAAGTAGTAGGTATCTATTAACAATATTGCAGCCCACTACACTATCCGCATTTAACAAAATTAAGATATGGTAAAAAGTGCCACTAGATTAGCATTACTCAGATAAACAAATTAATAACAAACAAATAATAAACAAAGAGCATGGCAGTTGAGAACGTGTCAATGTCTCACCGATGGTGGCGCGTGTGTTGGATCATTCGGTTCCCTACAAAATGGTTGAGCTAGATGGTGCTGATCCACGCGTCATGTTCGTGAACGGGCGCCGTCGGTTGAGACTGGTCATCTCTCAAGGCTTATTTTTAATCTTATGTCTTGAATTGTTTCTTCATTTCTGTCTTTTTTACATTGTTCTCACATATAGAAGCAACAAGAATAATGTACCCAGGATTTTGTAATATCTTGATTTAAAAGAGTGTCCATGGAGTTTCTTGCCCGTTCTTCTCCATAGAGATCTACGCTTTGGAATGGGCAACTAGCTTCAACTTTCCGACTAACTGACAGACTATTTAATTTTGACAATTCAAAAGTGCCTGTACAAGGTTTAATTGAAATAAATGGTTTGAGTTTGAATAAAATACAATAAAATTTTTTTTTTTTTTTTGGTGATGACTAAATATTTGGGATTGTTCCTTAATATCACAGATTATAAAAAAAGGAATTGACAGTATATAGAACCCAATTCATTAATAAAAATAATTAAAACAGTTGAAATAAATTAATTTAGAATAAAGGACTCAGACTATTTCTTGATAAGATTTAAAAAACATTGGACTTTTTCGATTTGGAACATACAAAAGTATCAATATCAATGAAGTTGCGATTCTATGATTCCACTATGTAACGACGAACAGGGGACAACGCAATGTTACGTTACGTTCGAAAATCCTTCAATAGTGCTCTTTTGTTGATCGATTATTCGCATTAATTCAGATATATACAAAGAACTCTTTAGTAAAATTTCAAGCTTCTAAGATATATATTGTGACACTGCTGAGACTTCGGTCCGGGCACATCCCATCAAATAAATTTGCACATTTAATGGGTAAAACGGACTCGCCTAATTGCACGGAGTGTAACGCGATCGAAGATGTTCACCATGTTCTGCTCGAATGTGTCCGGAATGAGGGCGACAGGCACTTGGGGATTCGCAGTACAACATAGGGTTATGCAGCAGCTTCTTGGCCTTCCCCTTTTCGGAGGGGGCCGGGAAGATGTGTGCGTTATACATGTGCCATTTACGGAGCGGAAGCACCACCCAGCAATAGCTGGGTTCTGCTTCCACTCCATTGTTGTAATACTGATAAGATTTTAGAGAGATAAGATGTATTTAGACATAAGTGTTATATTATAATTAGAATTACGGGGCGACATCGTCATTGTTGACCGAGTCCCCTTAAATAAAGAAAAAGAAAAAAAAAAAACTTCTAAGACCCAGCAGTGTAGGCTTTGCTTCGTCTATCAGTGACTGAATTTAAGAAGATCATTAAAATGGTCGTTGCATGAATATAGCTTAGAAAAACGCGGGCTATGACTACAGACAGAGTCATAGCCCGCGTTTTTCTAAGCTTATGACAGCATAAGTAAAGCCTAAAAATGGTTATAGGTTCCTACGATAAGACTAATAGATCATAAAATAGGCACTAGACAGGGGTATTATTTGTTACGCAAAGTGTTTACCTGTTACCAACTTTAATTGCCCGTATATTCAAATCACAACTGTCATTCTTGTGTAAGGTGGCTATAATACGGCAAGACGTGGTGTCAATTTGCATAGCAATTTTTTTTCCCAGACTTTAAAAATAATGACCAAAGAATTCCAACATTACCCTAAATGCACTGCTTACCTGTGTGGCACTCTCCTGCAGCCCAATCGCCAGGCCTTCCAGCACACTATGCACGAACAACGCAGACAGCAGTCCAACCACACTAGAAGAGCTCTTATTACAAGGCTCATTATGGCTAACATGGCACATCTCCGATGCTCCTTCCCTGTCCCTCATCTCTCCATCATGGTCTCTTGGCAGCAGTCTGGTCTGCTCACCCACGTGGTTATGCCTATCGTTATTACCGCTTCTATAGAATAAATGAGATAGCTCATCGACTAGGTAAACGGTGAAGAATCCAATGCATAGTGTTAATTCTGAATACTGTGGTAGATGTTCTCTTGTTTCTGGCAGCATGTGAACGAGGGAAGTGGATAAGAGGACGCCTCCTCCGAAGCAGAGTAAGCAAGAAAGGAATAGAGGATGTCTTTGTCTGGCTGCTTCTGAGAAGCATGCTGGTAGCATGCCTGCGGTGAAGGCTCCTAAGCCCAATGTAAGCATAGATATCGCTCTTGCTGTAGTGATATCCATGTTGGGCAATTTCTGTTTTGTTTTCGTTTAATATTTCCACAATCTTTTGTTTTTCTTTTTCTGTCTCCGGTAAATTAATTTGCGTTTCCTTCCTTGTCTAACTTGAAATGTTCCTCCTTTTCTTAATGTTAATTTTGGTATATTTTTTTCACCCACAAAACAGTCTTGTCTCACAAAAATGTCGATAGGTACATCTACTTTTACTCACTCCACTGAACACATGTGTCGCAATGACACGAAAAACTTTATCACATGTAATATTTACATATGTTTATCAATAATAACAGACAGATTGTCCTGTATCACTGCACACCGCCACTCATTGCGGCTACCCACCACAAATGACATGCTATAATCACTACATACCCGTGCACACTTAATAATACCGGCCATTAACAAAACCGACTCTCTTATCACAAAGCAACACGGTTCAATTTCGAATAACATGAAGATAACTCGATGTAAATTTCATTAGTCATGTGTACGAATTGGCCAATTATGAAAGAGCCTCCTCGTCCCTCTGCTTCAAACGTTTTGTAGGTGAGTCAAAGGTGATCAGACACGTTTGGGAGGTCAACTTTTAATGGTGTCTAACAAAGAATAACGAGGCATTGATGAGTAAATTGTCATAAATATGTAGGTATGCGTATTTAATATATTTTATTTATTGTAACAAGAAAGTGCTTATTTTAAAATGGAACTGTCCCCTCTGTTATAATATCGGGCTCGTCGCGGTCGGTGGCAAACAGCGAAAATGCGAACTAAACGACACCGACTTCCGAAATTAAAGGTATTTTTCACTTTGTATACTTAGTGTATTTTTGGGAAGTCGGTTTTCTTTTTATGTAAAAAAGTTTTTTATTTATACGACCTATATTATGAATGAGTAGGTATAGCGCTTACTAGGTGCCATAGGTTCATCAGTCAGTAAAGAAAACAATAAAGCTACAGTTTGATACAATAAACGTAAACCACATTTTTAAAACCGGTTCATTAGTTTAGGTGAGGTTGCGTCAGACCACCAGACCATAATCTTTTCCATAAATTGGGCACAATATGCTAGTTTAGTTATTAATTATATTTAAATTTTAGCGAAATGTGGGTGAACGGTTACTCGTTGCGTAACCATGATTTTAGTAGTAGGGGAAGCCCGGGCAAGACGAATATGTTAAGGGGCTATCCGCTCAAGTCCCGCACCCCGGGGGGGTTACGTCATCATCACTACGACCATGTGTACTTGCAACATTTTTCGAAGCGCCGCCCGCGGGGCGGCTTCGCCACTTATACACGACTCGTACAGAAAAAAAATCTATGGACCGCTGTTTCTTCAAGTGGATAGTGGTAGATTTGACTGAGGATGTTTCAGTTTTAGTTTTGCCGGGGCCTGCTAACTCAGAAATGGTATGTAATGGTAGTGGTAACTAATACTACTCTGAGCAAAACGGAATACCTATCCGTATGGTTACAGAATCGCACTGCTGTCCATGTATGTCGTATACCTACTGCACCTTGATTGCGTAACCCACTATCAATGACAATCAGAATCATTTTGAAGGATGTTGCTAATCCATTGCTTTCTAGGTTCGAAAAATTTGTCTGCTCAACAACATAAACCAACGTAATGAATGTTGTTGAACTGTCAACATGAAAACCATAGCTACTGATAGTGTGTTACCCTGCTGGTTGGACAAAATATGAGCCATCGATAAGTGTAGATCAGATGCGTGTGCCTTATGATGTTTCTACAATCCATATTCAACGTTCCCTCTGCTGGGACACAGGCAAACAGGCCATCTTTCTGATCTTTATTTATTTCATAGAAAAGTGCTATACCTACGCGGTCAAAATGTATGGAACAGATAACATTTTTAGGGTTCCGTACCAAAGGGTAAAAACGGGACCCTATTACTAAGACTCCACTGTCCGTCTGTCTGTCTGTCTGTCTGTCACCAGGCTGTATATCATGAACCGTGATAGTTAGACAGTTGAAATTTCTACAGATGATGTATTTTTGTTGCCGCTATTTAACTACAAATAATAAAAATAAAATAAAGTTAAAATTTAAAGGTGTACAGAAGAAACGTTTTTTTCGGCGTTGTATAACTTGTGGTACGGAACCCTTCGTGTGCGAGTTTGACTCGCACTTGGCCGGTTTTTTTTAATAACCGACGGCGACGGAAAATTTCAGGGGGGTCCATGATAACAGGAGACGCGTCGATGTTGCTGCCACTCTGTATAAATGCGAAATATGTTCAACAAAAGTGAGCTAAGGAAGCATTATCAGCCTATAATGTTCCCACTGCTGGGATACAGGCCTCCTCTCTTCGAGAGGGAGTGGGGCGTAATCCACGACGCGGGCCCAATGCGGGTTGGTAGATATCACATGTTTTCGATTATTTTTTGTTCTGGGACATACCGGTTTCCTCACGATGTTTTCCTTCATCGTTTTGAGAGCAGTGGTGATGAAATAAATTACACAAAGTGAAGGGCCTTCCTGACCCACGACGTACAATACTCGTAAGTCAGGGCCTTTACCACCACTGCTCTTTACAATCCATATTTTTGAGATATTTTTCATTTGAATGGGACATAGATATCCGGAATGGGAGATCAAAAACTCATAAACAAGGGAAGAAATGTCAATCAAATCTTCATTAATCTATGACAAATAAAAAGAAAGGAACGTCAAACACCATGTCATAGTGTCATTCACAGACTACAATAGAATGCAGGTGTCATTAAAAGGCAAAGAAAAAAATATCGTGATGCACACTTGTTTTTCAGCTCACTTTTGACATTGGCAGAATAGTCGACATCGGCTTTGCTTGCCATTTATTAAAAATAGAATAGAATAGAAAATATCGTGACGCATCTGAAAATTTGAAATGAACGAGGTATTGCAGAAACATGGGTGTTCTAACGTATTCAGCGTCCCAGAAGGGCTTAAGGAGCTCATGTCGGATATCACACGTGAGGTAGACCCATAATATTGAGGCACGATTCCCATCAGGGCAAATATGAAGGTAGAAATACGGAAACGTAGGGAGGTAGGGAAACGGCTGCTGTTGACGAGCTGGTGCCTGAACTCGACGCTCCTGTGACTGGGATCACAACAACTGCAAGCGTCGCCGATAGCCGGCCATTTCGCACAAATTCCAATGTGCAGTTGGCTTTCACTCTAACCAGATGCAGCTCAATATCAATATTTTCAACAAAATTTCGTGATGGCTCAGTGGTTAGGGCCTCATCTCTCATGCATAAGGTTGTAGATTCAAATCCGGGCAAGTACAAATGTGACTTTTTCAGTTCATACGGACTTTCTCGAGTTTATCTTGGTCATTACTGACAACAAGAAACATCGTGAGGAAAGGCATTGGAATGAATATATTTCTGAAATGGTCAATCCGCCTTGAGCAAGCGTGTTGAAAATAACTCAAATAGCTAATCTTAATAATAAAACGAGAGATTTTCCAGGTGCTACGCTGGCAACCAGCAAAGCCACTAGACTTCATAGCCAACTACCTCTCAGCCCTGCTGATCACCCGCGAACACGGCGTCATGGCCGTCAAGATACTGGACGACCTCTGTGACTGCCGACCCACCGTGGCCGAACATCTGCTGCAGATAGGCTTGGAACGACATCAGGCTGAAGTTCTGGCTGCTATCATTAAGGATGAGATTGAAGGAGAGCAGCCTGAAGAAGGAAAAGGTATAATAACATAAATTTTATCTATTTCGTTCTCGCAATAATAATAATTATGTCCTTGTCTGCGCCGACTGCCTCGTTGACCTCGTGGTCGCAAGCGCGACTGCTGAACCTGGGGTCTTGGGTTCGATTCCCGGGGTCAGGCAGAAAAGTGTTAATGGGTTTTCCATGGGGAATTTCTTAGTAATAGCCCGGAATTTGGAAGTTGGCGGTGTGATACTCCCGTGCCTCGGAAAGCACGCTAAGCCGTTGGCCCTGCGCCTGATTCCTGTTCGGTCGTATCGGATTTTCGTCCCATAATCGGACAATGAGATTGAGGGTAGAAAGAGTGCACCTGTGTCTGCGCACACATCATGCGCACTGTAATATCTCCAGCGCCGAAGGCTGGTCTCCGCTGGGATTGATCGCCTTAGCCGAAATGCAATCTTTGAACTTAAGTCTTTTAATGGGAACAAAAGTCATTAGCCTGACCACATTACTGAAACTGAGACGCCAGCACATCAATCTACCCGAAACTGTCAAATTTTCCCAATCAACTTTGAACCTTATACTTTAGCGATAAAGTTGAAAATATATTAAATAAATTTGACAGATTGTAGTAGCTTGATGTGCTGGCGTCTGTACTACAGAATGCACTCCCAACAACTGTCAGTGCGACAATTCTAGTAGCTGAAAAGATGAAATTCGCAAAACACGTATTATTTTGTATGAAACTGACAGGTGTTAAGAATGCATCCTGTCGGAAGCACTGTAACCCCCTTACTAGTAAACGTTGGTTAGCGTCTGTATAGTTACACAACGCTTTGTCTTCTTCTTTCGAAAGTCAAATTACTGACGATTGAAAGAGATAAATCGGTGTGTAACTATTCATCTGATATAATACGTTTATTAGTAAGGGGAAGGGGGTAAGTGAATTTAATCTAGTCAAAAATATGCACTCTCAAAATTATACACATTTAAATATGTCAAGACAACTTGTCTACAGACGATTTCTCATTTGACATAATAGGTCAAACTTTCAAAATGCGCGATTCCTCGTTGCGAAATCCATTACTTTCCGTTGCCTCATACTTACCTACTTGGAGAAACATCAAAACAAGATGCAGTATAGAGACAGCTGTGGAGTTGTGGACATTTGTATGCAAACTGGACGCATACAATTGCCAAACGCTATACAACATCGATCCTCTCGCAGTCAACTTGTCCGAAAACACTTTCGCATTTTTTATTAATAGTCCAGGAAAATAAACTAAATTAAAGGCAACGACCCACTGACCCAAATCTGCCAATAAATCCTAGTACATACCACATTCTTGTGCAGAATTTAAGGAATAAACTTGTGGTAGCATATATGCATACATTGACGTAAAACTAATGCTTTACGTGATTTGCAATAAACTGATTTTCGGGACGTTTGACAGCTTTCTTTTTTCACACGTACGTCAACAAACGAGATAGGTATGCAGGATCGTCGGATATAGTTGAAGTTTAGCAAGAAACCGATGGATGTTGTCGACTGAAATTTAATTTGATAAATGAGCTGTTTGTTTTCTATTATTAAAATTAAATTTTATTCGAGAACATCCATCGGTTTCTTACTAAACTTCAACTATATCCGACGATCCTGCATACTTATCTCTTTTGTTGACTGTACCTAGCTTCACAATTTTCACACAGTATTTCTATTGACTAAATAGGTAAAGATAATCCCGGTGAATAGTTCTTTACTAAATTTTTTTCGCAAAAACTATCTTATTTTGCTGGCTATACAGGGTTGTATTTTTACAGAAAAAGTGAAAGAAACTGATATACTAAAGAAGATGCTACACCGTTACCCTCTCGATGAAGAAATGTCTGTCAAAGTCTGCCAAGTTGCCAGAAACGCATACCGAGACTATTGGTACCGGAAGAATTTAATGAAGAGGGTAATATGCTCAACAATGCAAAACTAAATAATACTTAATTATACTATACTAACTAATAAATTAAAATGAATTACTGAATTAATACTAAACAGTAATGTAATAAATAATATAATGGAGGGGCACGTGGCTAAATAATAACAGCCGCACAGGTCGATCGATCAGGTTGGGCTACGCTTGCCGTGATTGGTCTGTGGATGGGTTCGTCTTTACATACCGTGACCCCTCCGTGCCTCGGAAAGCACGTTAAGCCGTTGATCCCGGCTGTCATTCGTAGATCTTTGGCAGTCGTTACGGGTAGTCAGAAGCCCGAAAGTCTGACAACCAGTGTTACTAAGGGGTATCGTATTACCCAGTAACTGGGTTGTGGAGGTCAGATAGGCAGTCGCTCCATGTAAAATACTAGTATTCAGCAGCATCCCGTTAGACTGGAAGCCGAACCCAACATAGCTGGGAAAAGTCGTCACGCGGCTCCCCACGCCCACGCCCGGAGCGTCTCCCGCGGCGGCTGGGACGGGAGGCTCTCTCCCTCA
This sequence comes from Oligia latruncula, assembly GCA_948474745.1. Lineage (NCBI taxonomy): Eukaryota > Metazoa > Arthropoda > Insecta > Lepidoptera > Noctuidae > Oligia > Oligia latruncula. The sequence goes on from OX419699.1 coordinate 1,826,702, forward strand.
GCCATCCCGCCACCTCCTTCGCTAGCATGACTGCACCTGCATTGTACCTACTTCTACTACTACTTTCAGGGCGTAAAAACGGAACCGGAAGAGGCCTGGGAGAAGGCTGCGCAGCACACGCTGGAGATTTATAAGAAAACCCACCCTTCCATCAGCGAACTACGACGAGCTACGGAGAAAATTCAGGTAAAGCCGAAGAACGATATGATGCACCTTTTGGGCCATTTTTATGTGCATCATGCGTTCGACATAATACATTCTAACTATTGACTTTCTTATCTATTCTTCTTAGCGTGTCCTGTCCATGGCAAAAATAACACGAATATATATCGTTTTTAGGGTTCCGTACCCAAAGGGTAAAAACGGGACCCTATTACTAAGACTTCGCTGTCTGTCCGTCCGTCCGTCTGTCTGTCACCAGGCTACTTATCTCAAGAACCGCGATACCTAGACAGTTGAAATTTTCACAAATTATGTATTTTTGTTGCCGCTACTGCAACATAGTCGGAAAAGTCTTATTGCTCCAACAAAATCAGTTTTTGTTGCTGAAATAGATAGATACTTCTTTAATCCCTTTCTTGTCTAGGCTGCGTACAGAGGATACCATGTGCGTAGAAACGTGCTGAAGCACCTCATGCCTCAAGACAAGAAGAAGAAGAAGAGGAATGCCCGTAAGGTGGAGCTGCCTGGTCCACCACTGGATATTGCCACTTCTAGGGAAATCGATCTGGGTCCGGTCATTGTAAGTCATTTTATTAGTTTTTTTTTTAACCTTTCGAGACCCACCGACTCCCAAAACAAGCATAAACATAAGTTATGCATGATCATTCGTTGATTAAAGTGGTCTTAGTTGTTGTAACTAACTTTATTTAACTTTTAAAAGAATTTTCGAAGAAATGATACTTACCTACTAAAAAATTATAACACACTAGCTTATGCCCGCGACTTCGTTCGCGAGAAATTTCACCCTCTTAGGGGTGGAATTTCGGAAAACCCTTTCTTAGTGGATACCTACTCTTCACAAAGAACGCACCCTCCAAATTTCATGTCTCTAGGACCAGCGGTTTAGGCTGTGCGTTGGTATATCAGTCAGTCAGTCAGGACTTTGAATTTTATATATTTAGATTATTTACGAAAATTAAGAAGAATTTGTGCTGTGGTGGCCCAGTTGTAACAGCCGCGAGTTACAAGTTGTAGGTCATAGGTTTAAACCCAGGCGCTTTACTTTGTGTAAATTATTTCACCACCACTGCTCTCAAAACGGTGATGGAAAACATCGTGAGGAAACTGGCATGTCCTAGAACCAAAAATCCAAAGGTATGCGACATCTACCAACCCGCACTGGGCCCGCGTGGTGGATTACGGCCCACTCCCTCTCACCGAGAGGAAGCCTGTGTCCCAGCAGTGGGAACGTTATAGGCTGATTATGCGAAAAAGAATTCGCACCACAAATCACTAAATAGGTACATTAGGCGCTAAACGAATTTAAAACATAGTTCTATTTTTGTCAATTATTCGAATTTAACAGAGACCGAATGTAGTTTTACTGAAACGTGCTTATCACTAAAGTAATGTATTTGGTGATTTTTGGTGCACGGCCTTAATATTTTCGTCCAGAGCATAGGATCTCAACCTTATTTGTCCCCCTTATTTTGAGAATATTTTATTTACTAGGGCCCTCCATTTTTTTTTTTACTTAGCATCTGTCGCGAATCTGAAACAGCTATTGCCACGATTACCTATATTTAAACGTGTAATATTATATAGTAAACGACTGCGCGGCAGGCCCAGAAAGAGATGGCGGGATGAGCTGGACTCCTTAAAGGATTGGCCGACAATCGCAGTAGACCGATAAAAGTGGAAAGAGGGAAGGGAGGCCTTTGCCCTGCAGTGGGACAACACAGGCTCATAATAATAATAATAAATAATTATATAGTCGAAAGATAGGATATACAACATTATTTTTATTTTATGTAAAGAATCTACGTAAAATTTTCAAAACTGTATCATGAAAAATCACAAAGTTATAAGCTTGTTAAGTTACCTGTTTGTCCGTACAAAAACATGCTCACCCGCGCCGCGCCGTCTTGCGCTCATTGATAATAGTACCAAGGTACCTAACCGTTCGGCGCGGAGGAGATTGGATAACCTACTTAGTGTCGCTCGGTGTCCAACTTTTAACCTTTTTTAATTATTTTTGGGACAAAATATGGGTAACAGGGGGTATAAATAATTGGAATCGATTCAGTTATTTATTCTGAACAAAGTATATTCAGGTTTCGCATATACTAAAAATAACGTTGTAGAGATAGTTTGAGTCTCAGGAAAGGACTTTTCTCTACTTTCTCTACTGCCCCCCTGAAACTCTCAAACGCCCACGCCACAGGTTCTCAACGTGGAGGATATCACCCCCTGCGTTATCGCCCACATTGAGAACCTATGACCTAGACCCATATTTTTGGTGGATGATAATTATTATATACCCTAAAAAACATTAACCTTGCCCTAGACAATCAAAATTAAAGATGACGATGTCCGTGGAATGTTCGATGAAGAAGCAGGGGAGAATCTTGATCTGAGGTACGACCCAATGAAGACTATCACCCATGCAGACGATAACCATCTCCAGAAGCATACGACCCAGGTCTACTCCGCTAAAGTCAGCGTTATGGAATTGTCTTTGTTAAAACCAAGCATGGATAAGGCTAAAGGTTTGTAACTTATTTACAAGTACCTTATTTAATTAGATCATATTTTTATAATTTGTTATTTATTTTCCAACTAGACTTTATCGGCATGTCAGAAGTAGGAACTATGAGAGACCTTTACCTGAACTTGATGATTTTATATTTTCTTTTTTATATACATGTGTAAATAAACACAAACTGCGTCTTTAATTAGTTTTAAACCGTTATAATTAAATAAATAAAAAAGTAATAGGTAAGTCAGCTAAATGGTAACAGTTACGGTTCATTGATATAACTTTAAGCAATTTCGCAGACCCTCCTGAGCCATCTGACCATGAAAAGGAGAAGCACAGCCACGAGCACTATCTGCCGCACCATAGAATTTCATTTGCCGACGTAAGTTAATGATGCTTTATGTCATTTTGTTATTAAGAAGTTACTCATTGTCGTTGTAATGCCCTCCGCAAGTGATAATAAAATGTGATAATAAAATGACATTATAACAGGAGCCGCCAATGATAATAAAATGACATTATAACAGGAGCCGACGATGATAATAAAATGACATCGTCACATAAGTCACCGATGATAATAAAATGATAGTATCACAGGAGCCGCCAGTGATAATAAAATAACATTATAATATTAGCCGCCAATGTTAATAAAATGACATTATCACGGGAGCCGCCAGTGATAATAAAATGACATTATCACTTTAGCCGCCGATGTAAATAACATGACATTCTCTAAGGAGCCGCCAGTGACAATAAAATGACATTCTCACAGGAGCCGCCAATGATAATAATATGACATTCTCACAGGAGCCACCAATAATAATAAAAACCCCGGACTACGAAGCGCTAGAAGTACCCGAGATGCCCGGATTATGCGCATACAATGATGCAGCGGCCACAGAGCCTCCTGGCGCTTTTGAAATACCTGAAGAGCTAGCTGGTAAGTGTAATTGAATTTAGTAGTAAGATCTACTTACAAAAACCTTAGATTCTGGTCATATTATACGATGCAAATGGCGACGTCAAAAATTTGACGTTCACAACTAACGAGTTTAATGAAGCAAAGTCCAAAAGTGATCAACGTTTTCTAAGGGTAATGTCTTCGAAGCAGGAGTGTATATTGCTCGACATTCCGCTTCAAAATCATATTTTTGACATAAAAATATCCACTGAGTAGGTTATTGATATCATATTTTAATCAACGTACCTACAACTTAATACTGACCAGCAAATTGCAAAAAACGTAAGAAAATTTTAATTTCGCGGGCTACCTTAGCGCTTCCCCTTTAAAGCGAAAATGACATTATGAAATTAGTGACAAAATTATGGGGCGACTTTTTCGTACAGGTGTGCGCGCGAGCGTCAGTCGCTCGCCCGCGTGAACCTGACTGTCACCAACGGAAAAGTTGCTCTACAATTTTATGTCAATAATTTCGTAACGTTATTTAGGCGTAAATAGAGCTAGAACTTGTAAAAAGTAATAAGGAATAATTTAAAGAATTTGTGAAACAATATAAACGTGGAATAGAAAAAACTGGCCAAGTGCGAGTCGGACTCGCACACGAAGGGTTCCGTACCACAAGGCAAAAACACCGAAAAAAAAACGTTTGTTGTATGGGAGCCCCCTTAAATATTTATTTTATTTTGTTTTTAGTATTTGTTGTTATAGCGGCAACAGAAATACATAATTTGTGAAAATTTTAACTGTCTAGCTATCGCGGTTCATGAGATACAGCTTGGTGACAGACAGACAGACAGACGGACAGTGGAGTCTCAGTAATAGGGTCCCGTTTTTTCCCTTTGGGTAAGGAACCCTAAAAAGGTTGACCAACCTTTTTTTCTTTTCTTTTCACTGTTTCAATCAGTTCAGCAACATGTTTTTGTGTTGTGGGGACCGTATTTAGTGCGAAATAAAAACTAAGCAAACTTTTTGTAGGAGCGTTTGGCCTCGCTCTGGCAGTAATGTTGCACATTTGTTTCTCAATTTTTTACAGACTTCAAAAAGGAAGAGGTTCTCAATTCGACGGTTTTTTTTTAATATACTACGTGATATTTCCGGGAATTGTGGATGAATTTTGAAAATTTATTTTTAAATGGGTAGGGTACACCTCAGGGGTTCCACATAAATATATGATACGTAATACGAACAAAAATTTATTTCAATTAAATATTAAACAAATACAAACTACATATATATATATACCTACTAGATACTAAATTAAAAGACTAACTTACTATACAAATAAATACAAAAACAAAGGACACTTAGGTAGGCGTCGAAGTACTCGTAATATACGTAATATTTTTATAATATATTTTATTGTATTTTTTTTTCGAGGGTTTCCAGTTAAAAATCTTTATTTCACTCAAATGTCCGCAGCTGCCTTTTATCCGGGGTCCGTAATTTAGGTGATGGCAGCCCTAGGAAGGTACCATAACTAAAAAGTCAAAAATATTTTTCTAAAAAAAAAGTCCGTTGTTTTTTTTAATTCAGCATTTATTATTTAGTAAAAAAAGTTTTATGAATATGCTAAATTAGGATTTCACTTTAGTAAAGAAGCAGTGGATACCGTTTTTAAAAAGTTTTATTTTCTTTCAGGAGAAATTATCAGTATTTCGTCAGCTCGTTCAATCGAAGATGATGAAAACCAATGATTTTCAACTATCTTATTATGTTTGTATTAGTTAAAAGTATTATATAATGATTGCTATGGGTAGTTCAAACATTTTAAAATGGCAAAAATTTTTTTTTTTTTTTGAGAATTTATTCAAATTCATTGTAAGTAGGTATTGGAAGCAATTATTTTGACTGAAAAGTCATGACACACTAGAATTAAACTTATTTTGCGTTGTCATAATTATTACTGTTTATTGCACAATAAATTCACTTAAACCACCAAAATGGAAGATTTAATAGCACCTCAGATAAAAGATAGCTGTAAATTAGCGCTGCCTGACGGACTGAAAGAACTCATGAGTGACATCACTAGAGAGGTAAGTTTAAATCTTTCAATTTATTTCATCACCTCCTCATACCGTGAGTGGAAACCGGCAATCGGCATGTCGTAGAAATAACAATAAGATGACATGTGTCATCCTCATTGAACATTGGTCGCACATTGGTATATGACGGATTAGGTCGCGCAAGGGGTAAGGGTTCCTAAGTTTCGCCAGTTATGTTTAAGTCCTATAATTATTATGATAGGGGCTGGTCGGCCATATTAGCCGTAGAACCGATGACCGTTGGGGTAGACGTGTTGTTGAGTAGAGATCGCAAATTGACGCCTCCAAGTTAGGTGGACCGACGATCTTCGAAGGGTGGCTAGTAGCAGCTGGATAAGACCTGCCGAGACTCCACCTGAATGGCGTGAAATTGTAGAGAATATGTCCAGCAGTGGACTGCTGGAGGCGTGTGATGATGAGGATGATATGGATAGGGGTCAGCGTATAGTCTTTAACCGGGCACATCAAGACGATGCGCGTCAACGGCAGTCACAGCTCGTGTGTAGTGTATTAAGTCTGTACCAGCTAAGAAATTGCATAATTATAGGCAAACCCAAAAGCGTTCCTGCACACGATGCCGTCACCGCGCCGTCGGCGTCGCCGCGCCGACGCCACGCAATTACACTGTAGATACGAGTCGCGCGAAGCCCGCCACCGCGCCGCCACCGCGCCGCCACCGCGCCGCCTCCGCGCGCGTTCCCTCTGTTTGATTCATTCCATCATAGCATTCCATTACCGGCCGCGTACGAACGTGCACGTGCGTAACTTTTTAAGAATGAATCAAACAGACAGGGTGGGGAACGCGCGCGGTGGCGGCGCGGCGGCGGCGCAGTGGCGGGCTTTGCGCGACCCGTATCTACAGTGTAATTGTGCGGCGTCGGCGCGGCGACGGCGCGGTGACGGCATCGTGTGCAGGAACGCTTTTGGGTTTGCCTATAATTATGCAATTTCTTAGCTGGTACAGACTTAATACACTACACACGAGCTGTGACTGCCGTTGACGCGCATCGTCTTGATGTGCCCGGTTAAAGACTATACGCTGACCCCTATCCATATCATCCTCATCATCACACGCCTCCAGCAGTCCACTGCTGGACATATTCTCTACAATTTCACGCCATTCAGGTGGAGTCTCGGCAGGTCTTATCCAGCTGCTACTAGCCACCCTTCGAAGATCGTCGGTCCACCTAACTTGGAGGCGTCAATTTGCGATCTCTACTCAACAACACGTCTACCCCAACGGTCATCGGTTCTACGGCTAATATGGCCGACCAGCCCCTATCATAATAATTATAGGACTTAAACATAACTGGCGAAACTTGGGTGTGCCTGCTTACGCCTTCGAGAAATACAGGGGTGAAGTTATTTATATAGGTATCCACAACTAATCCCAAATGTTAAAAGAACTATCATAATCATATTTTTTTCCTAGGTCCTAAGATACCAACCGAGAGACCTCTACAAGTTCATAGCTAACTATCTCTCTGCTATGCTTATAACGAGGGACAACCTATCCATTGCTGGTTACATTTGCAATGATATAGCCAACTGCAGTTGCGAACCAGACTTGCACACCGAACTAAGAAAAATTGGCTTACCTGAAGACGATATTATGACTGCTAGAGATATTATCGTGAATTATTTGGAGAAGGGTCAAGGTATGTGAAACTCAGCATTCTACTAACAGACGTAAGGTAAGGTTTATTATTTACTGAAATTGGCTTTACCCTGTGAAAAATTCTTGCGGATTCCCAAAGTCATCATCTGCCTAGCCTTCTCCCAACTAAGTTGGGATCGGCTTCCAGTCTAACCGGATGCAGCTGAATACCAGTATTTTACATGGAACGACTACCTATCTGACCTCCACAACCCAGTTACTGAGTAATACGATACCCCTTGGTAAGACTGGTTGTCAGACTCGGGCTTCTGACTGCCCATAACGACTATCAAAGATCCACGAATGACAGCCGGGACCAACGGCTTAACATGCTTCCCTGGCACGGATTGGTCACGGTATGTAAAGATGGTCATCCACAGAACAACCGCGGCAAGCGTAGCTCAACCTGATCGATCGACCTGTGCGGCTGTTATTATTTAGCCTCGGGCCCCTCCCAAAATGTGCTGCGCAATGTGACTACAGTCAGCATGTTATTCATATTAACACTTCAGGCGTTCAACATTTCGCATTCAGTCTTTATAAATTCTTACTCTTTGCAGTCCATGAAGGCAATCTCCTTATGATACTGATTAAGGAAACTAAAATAAATGAAGACATGTTGCCAGCCGTTCAAGATGCAATTCGCAATGCTTACCTACGTCATCAAGCGCACAACACTACTAAATATGAGGTAATTTTGTACTTATTCCAGTGGGGGCCTACCACAACCTCTTATAGAAGTATTATTTTCATCTTACGTCAGTGTGGGAAAGAGATGCGAGCTACACGTTCTCTATGGCTTCACCTCTCTCTACGGCACCATAAAGAAGGTATGTAGGTAGGTTCTGTGGGGGTCGTAGACGGACGCTACGCGTAGCGGACGTGGTGCGACTTCGTCACCAGAAGAAAAACGAAGCTGATCATGATTGTCACTTAGTAGTAGCGCTGAATAAGTGAAAGTAGGCTGGCCACATAATTATGCCACAGACAAGACAATAGATGAGGTAGAAAGATGTTGTAGGACCCAAAAATGGCAGTAGAAGCGTGACAAGACGACGAGTCAGGTGTACCGACGACCTGTTAAAACTAGCAGGAAATAGTTAGATGGCGGAAAGCCCAAGACCGGTAAAAATAGCGAGCATTGGAAGTCACTTACACCCAATACCATTTTGAAGGATATGGGTTCAAAGACGGTTGTTTCAATTGACATATTAAGAGTTGGCTCTTGCAAACTCTTAATATTCTAATTGAAACAACCCATTCATAAAATTGTGGCATTTTCAGTCATCTTCGGACAGTGAGCAAGATGACACGATGTTTGCAGCGAAGCATACCTTAGACCTGTACAGAAAGACGGCACCAAATGAAGAGACGTACGGTATCATGGCTGAGAAGATACAGGTAAAAATTTACGAATATACAGCACTTACATGGTTTCACGTCCTCAAATTCACTTTCGAAAGGCCAACACACACTGCCAGTCATACCAAGGAGTATTGTGTTAGTAACTGGGTTGTGGAGGCCAGCTAGGCAGTCGCTCCATGTAAAATACTGGTATTCAGCTGCATTCGGTTAGACCGGAAACCGACACCAACATACTTACTAGTTACTACATGCATAAACTTACGCCTTTTTCCTATTGAGGCAAGTAAACTATAGACCCCAGAGTCCAACACACAGTCCAATGATGTAATATATATATTACTCCACTTCTGTTAACAGAAATCCTACCGCGCTTACGGCGTGAGACGAGATTCTGCATTTAAGAATAAGGACACGAAATCGGTTGACAAGTACGTCACCCCGGTAGACCCTAAACTAAGAGCTCAAACGTCCCACTCTTACGACATCGCCTTCCCGAAGACCAACTACGAAGAAGTGATGTCAATGGCATCAAGCTCGGAGGTGAGAAATTATTAGGGAAAGTGTGCATTTTCCTATTCCGAAGGCTATTAATCTGATAAAGGAACAGCACCCTAATTGCGTAACATACCAATCTGAATCATTTTGAAGGATATTGCAAATCCATTGCTTCATATGTTCGAAACATTTGTCAGCCCAACAATGTAAATAACGCAATTGAATGTTCTTGAACTGCCAAAATGAAAGCTACACAAAACACAACACACAGCAGCGAACACAAGAACAGCGAAGCGAAAGCGAACTCCGCTGTCAGTAGATATCAGTAGTATCAGTAGATAGTGTGTTACGCAATTACTCCGCTGTTCTAAATCCCATTATTTTTCTGCAACAGGACCCAGAGATACAAATAACGTCGAGTATGAATAAAAAAAGTAAGTTTAAAACATAAAAGAGCATTAGAATATGATATTAAATTCAATACAAAACGACTTATTTACGTTGAGCTTCGGTTTCCTGCACGCGTAGCATGACCATAGAAACGGGTTTTGTCGACGGAAGAATAGACAAAATGACAGATAGAATGGTCAAAATGACAGGTAAAATAGACAAAATGACAGATTTCTTTTTCCGTAGAAGTAGTTAGTAGTACTGGGTATTAAGGGGGAAGCTCTAAGGTGGCCCGCGAAATTCAAATTTTCTTACGTTTTTTGCAATTTGCTGGTCAGTATTATCCATGTAATCCCCAAGAATGACTATTTCATGAAATCTTGACATTTGGGGATTACATGGTCTTAGAGAGTTGTGTTGATGACTTTAATTGTAATAATTCTGTAAATACATATTTGTTACGACCGCGAATCATATTTTAATCAACGTACAACTTAATACTGACTAGCAAATTGCAAAAAACGTAAGAAAATTTGAATTTCGCGGGCCACCTTAGAGCTTCTCTCTTAACTAAACAAATTATTGTATCCTACAGGAATAACGACAATGTCTTCAACTTCGCTTGCTGGATCGTTCATGGAGTTACCTTCACACAAGCCATACTCTGCTCACGACGGCGATACTCTGTCAAATTTAGATGAATTTCCGGAAAGAGAACATGCTCACATAGACTACACTGCAGACGACCCCCATATATCTATGGTCACAGAAGATAAACTCTTTTATAAAAGGGACAATAGAAAGATTAGCTTCAATGACACAGCGAAAAAGATGGGGCTGGAGGCGGATGACGATTCTGATTCGAAGGACTCAAATCAGAACGAATCTGTGATAGGAGCTGATTCCGACACTTTCTATCATAGCGATGTGATGAGGCTTGAAAGTAATTACGATGGCGATACAGAAATGGAACGGAGTGATGTTGATGTGAGCAGAAGCCGTGAATGAATGAGCCACGATCCTGAGCTTTTAGAAAAAGAGTAGTTAGTAGATCGAAAAGAGATTGAGTGAAAAAGTTTCCGGAAATTGGAGAAAGATACAACTTTATGGGTTTATTTTTACCTACTTTTGAGCTTTATGAATGAAATTCCTCAAAACGTTTATGCATATTATTGCTCCATACGTGGTATTTTATTATTTCGCGGGAAGTTGGAGAGATATTAGTTCATTTGAATACATTTCTATGATCATTATGTAAAGGTACCTGAATTTGAAATAATAAAGCTTTTTTATTACAATAAATTTATTTAATTTCAATACAGACCTTAATATCAATTGTAGGACGTATACAATGATGTAATATATATATATTTTTGGTCAATAACTATGTCAATAATATAGTTTATATAATACATAACCTAAAATATAACTAAAACTTATTTACTAGTAACGTGTGGGATAAAACAGTGCACTTTAACTAATTATGTAAATGCTTTGACTTTTATTTAACAAATTATATTTATCTAAAGCCCCCTCTTCACTACAGAAATTTTGGAAGATAAAAAATATTTTTTCTGTCATGCACTTCCTACATCAAAAATAATAAAAAATGCATTTGAAATGTTTCATTGATTAAAAACGTGTATTCATTTATTTACTTGGTATTTTATTACCACAAAAATAACATAATTGCATTTTATTTTTTACTCTAACGCCTTAATATTGAACGTATTATAACAGATGAATAGTTACACATAGATTTCTCTATTTCATTCGTCAGTAATTTGACATTCTAAACAAGAACACAAAGCGTTGTGTAACTATACAGACGCTATACAGCGTTTATTAGTAAGGGGGTAACTCTACGATTCAGTGAAAGAAAGTCAATTCCTTGTTGGCGATTGGTGTATGTGAATGGAGGCTACACTGAATTGATAACATAGTTAAATTATACAAATAAACAACACTTTTCAACAATAAGTAAATGAGATTGTAAAGAAATAAAGGTATACACATAAATATCATATTTACCACCGGTCTATTACGTCATTTACTATTTTAAAAGTAGCACAGAGTATTTTAATTCGTATTTGCTAGCGCACAAAATAACAATGCAAAGCAAAAAATTGGCAACACTGGAAACGTAAAACTTCTAGGTTAAACAGAGTTGCCAGATCAAATAGTTTTGTTGTGCATAGTTATTAAAGCTGTTTACTAAAAAGATTTTTCTAAATTACAAATACATATATATCTAGTTACGTTCTAGTAATATTAGTGTTAGTGTAAAACTAAGAGTTTAGTAGAAATCACAGCAAAACTCAACAAACGATGCTTACATACGTAATTTTCTTTAATTATGGTTATTGTGATTGAAATTATGCTTACAACATTATCTAGGAAAACCGAAACATCGATAGACTAGCGGAATAATCCCCTAAAAATAAATAAAAATAAATTGTTCGAACAAAAAAAATAAAACTTAAAAATAAATCTTATGTACAAGTTTCGTTAGAATTATGCAAAGTTGTCATACTGGTGACGTAAATGGTATAAATCTATAATTCCATAGATTAAAAAAGATAATGAAATTATAAAAAATAAATTTTTCTTTACATTTTTATTATTTGAGCGATCAATTTTCTAGAGATCTCGTAACTTATACTTTGGTATGTTCCAAATAGTTTATTTTTAAACTAAGGCCGGCTATACACTAGGCTTGAGATACGTATGCCAACACTGTCATGGGTACGAATAAGGTTCTTACGTAAGAAGAGCGTTGTTTCAGATGGTGTCCACACCGCCGCCGCCCAGCATTTTGTTGCCATATTCGCTTAGCACCTGTAAATAATAAGTAAAACGTTAGGTTTACTCAGTCATCATCTGCCTAGCCTTTTCCCAACTATGTTGGGGTCGGCTTCCAGTCTAACCGGATGCAGCTGAATACCTCCACAACCCACTTTCGGGCTTCTGACGACCCGTAACGACTGTCAAAGATCCACGAATGACAGCCGGGACCAACGGCTTAATAAGCCGGGGATCATTAAGCGCCGTCCGACGTGCGGCTGTTCTTCAGGTGCGCGTGCCGCCACCTCCTTTGCATGCATCACCTGCTCGCATAAAATTGCTACAGCATCCCACGCGTTTTCATTTCATGAACATGGACTGAACCGCCGCTGGAACCGAGAGATCACCGGCACCAAGTGCTGAGCCTGGCGTCCTACGCTTACTGGTTTGCAATCACCACTCAAGAACACATTTTCGCCGTCGTCAACGATCCAGGAGATACTTACCGTTTTGTAACAAGCACTTACATTACAGTTCTGTAGAACCGAGATCGAGTTGTCAATTTTGGATTAAGAACTTTATCGCTGTCGGAATAAAAGTTAAAATACTACCTGGCTCGAAGGTTTAGGCTTGAACTCGTTTTGTAATAAAAACAGACGATAGTAGCTCACCTTATAGACGAAGATATAGTGATGCCTGTTGGACAGCGAGTGCGGTCTCTGCGCGCGCAGCTGGCGCACGACGCGCGGCACGTCCGCCGCCGCCGGCAGCGCGCGCGCACTGATGTCCAGCGCGACCAGCGCCGCGGAGCGACCCGCGCCTGACGCGCATGTCACCACGCATGGGCGGATACCTGGGGGGACATAGTCTTTAGAAGCTTTCAAATATGGTAGAGCTGATAGCCAAGCGTGGCTGGTCGGAGAGGGACAAAACGATCGTGAAGTTCCAATGAGTACAGAGAAGGGCTACAGTTACAGTCCAGGCACACCAAAATACACCCAGTATCTTATTGCTTTTTCATCAAGAAAAACGTTCTATATTCCAAACCTCCTGTACGTACAGCTACAATTGCATTTCAAGTATGAAATGACTATACATATTACACATAGTCAACTCGAACAAGTCCTGCGAATTGCCAGAAGCGGTAGTACCAAAGTCGTTAAGCTAAATCTGTATTATTATTACTTCAGAGCCCTTTGGCCTGTGGTAGCTAAAGTTTATTTCAGGACCTGGGCCGTTACTGTGTCGAGTTAAAGCCATCATTGCTCCAGTGTGAGAGAAATATGGATATACACGCAAATAGCACTATCACTCCTTCCCTAGGTACCTTTTGTATCCAGAACCTAAATCAACCAATCTGAGTAGAAAACACCAAAACATCTTACCATCAACTTCAGAAGCTGCCTTCATCCTCCCAAGGGTTCCATTGGTAGGAGCAGCTCGTCTGAGCTGTTCTTCAGCTCGAGCTGGCGAGTACACGTTGATGCCGTTGCCCGAGCCACCCTCTTCATTTCGCAGCTTGGACAGGTTGCTGAACGATGAACGGTTCTGATCTCCGTAGATTACTTCAACGCCTGTAAAGAATATTTGGTTAACAAGAGTAGATAATTTTAACAGTATATGTTTGGTCTTGCTTTCATGGTCCATGAATACACCAGTCACATTATTACCAAGGGTTTAATTTATTTACACCAGTAGATGTTCTACAGCTTATACACTGATTGCAAAACCCGCTATAGGTGGGTCTCAGCAAACCACAGTGGATTCAAATAACCCCAAAGATAGGAAGTAAGGATAATTATGGTCAATGCAGTCTGAAATTTCTAAGCTAATGTGGGTTATAGAAAGTTACATTAGTCTTTTTCCGTACCTTCTTCATCGTACTCTTTGGCAGTCTGCGAGATTTTCATATAGCTCCTCATTTCGCACAAGAAGTCTATAACGGAGTCGTAATCATCCGGAACTCCCTTAGCCGGCCAGAAGTACCACAGATGTGTGATCTCCCTCCAGGTTCTGGTGCTCAGGTTGATGAGCTGGACGCTGGAGACAGCGTATTTGTCACGCTGTTCTCGTTTCTTCAAGATGATCTTGAAATCTCCGAAGATACGCTTGTTATCTGTGATTTCTGATGGTGGAAGGTATTCGTAGCATTTTTCCTGGAATTGAGTAAGATTGAGTTACAAATTGCAATTAACACATTTCAGTGATAATGAGATTTGACACTGTAGCCAAAAGCATCCACACAATGTGATCGTTTAATTTGGACATATTTATGATAACTAAAAGTACCTAATCAATATTTGTTTTAAAAATACCAATTTCAATACTAATTACATAGAGACTGATTATTATTGATTCAAAATAAGTAACGTTTGGATACCTAAAACCACACAAACTGCACGAAGTTGAACACTACACTGCTAGAAGGGCGATATTTACAATTACATTTACTTACAACTCCGTTCTCCATGTACTCTGTGAGCATTACAATGAGCCTGGCGTTCTGTTCCCATATCATCCGCCAAAAGTCTATCACGGTGTTGGACAGAGGCGCCTGACTGGCTATGTAGTAGTTACGGATGTTACCGGGACCCTGCAACAAAGGAAAGTCGTAATTATCAAGCTGGAGTCTTGACTTCTTGAGCAACATGTCGCGCAATTATCCTTGTCGATTTCTGAGAGCAATCAGTTTGAATAGGTGTGTTAGTTTCAAGCGTAGGCGTTACTAAAGTTTGCAAACATTATTCTAAATCTTGGGCTGAATTCTTCGCTGGTAAGTGGGCTCACTATGCTTCAATTTTCATTTATTTATATTATACATTCAATGGAGAAAAAACCACCCAAACCCAATGGTTAGAAAAAAGTATGAGTCATGCATTTATTTTGACGGACTTAAGAGCGTTTACGCCGTACGGCATTTCTTACAAACTTTCAAGCCCTTATTATTCGAAACGAATGAACCGATTTTAATGAAACTTTACATGCATAAGCAGGATACAAAGGTCTAAAAAGTTAGTTTAGAACATTTTCGAACAATAGCCAAATTACACCGATTTTAAATTTTCCATACAAACAGAGATTTCCAGTTATCTTTTTTTAAATAAGACATTTCAAAAATGTTCTCAACTAACTTTTTAGACCTTTGTATCCTGCTTATGCGTATGAAGTTTCATTAAAATCGGTTCATTCATTTCGAAAAATAAGGGCTTGAAAGTTTGTATGAAATGCCGTACGGCGTAAACGCTCTTAAGTAAATGCAGCAAGCATTCTATGTCTTCGAAAAACCGAAAGCTTTAGGGCTTCGTTTTTACCTAATAACAGTACCAGAATTTCAAAAACACTCACAGTAATAAAATTAGCATTAATATACTCCGTAGTGGGATCATTGCCGAGCCTCTTCAGCGGGACCCTGGTCTCCGGCAGCGGCAGTACATTGGAGTATCGGTTCTTGTCCTCACAGCCCGGTGGCACCTCATCAGGCCTCACGGTTACTGAGGGTATCTCTGAGAACTCAGCTGTCATGGATTCCACGTCCATTGCGAAATTGGCCAGCGCTGCGTACTGCATTGGGTGGGAGGTGACCTGGAAAATAAATAGTGGAGGTTAGAGAATAGATATAGAATCAAATATAAATCATTTATTTGCCTGAATATGAGTAACACATGAAGTGATCATGATCATTCTGTGTCTTGAAGAGCCAGAGCACAAAAAGGATTATCAAAATCCTTCAGCTAAGTTGAGGTATAGGTTCAACTTTCTGACTAACTGACCGACTTTTCTTGTGAATAGGATAATTTCCTAGCCAGAACGAAATATTCAAAGACATGTAACATTCAAACCCCACTCTGGGCCTTTGTAGAGGATCACGGTCTACACCCTGTCTCAGAGAAAAGGCCTGAATCCCAGTAAAAGGAACATTATTGTGGTACGTTCGAAACGTCTCTGATGAAAATGTAAACAAATAGATCAGAAAACGTACCTTTGGATGCCGACTTGTACCGCCACTTACAAAATGCGTGCTTTGAATTGATTATTTGAATACTTAAACGATTGCGTAAGAATTTAACCTGAACTGAGTTTGTTTACACTTTCATCAGATAGTTTTGGAACAGACATTAGTCTTACTATAGCGAATATGTGGAAGTCTGAGCGATCAGTTATTGCCTACAAAAGACATAAAAATATCATATTGAACTGCCATACCTCGTCATCATAAGCGGGGTTCCCGTAGCTCCGCTTGCTGGCTCGGAGGCGTTGGTTGCCCTTCCTGTGGCCCACGCTGACGCTGTCCAGGCTATATGCATCCAAGGAGACTGGAGTACAGCGCTGGGCGTAGATGCCCCTGCGACCACGGCGACGTACTACCAGCTGGAAGGGAGTAATTAGGTTAGTAAAGTTAAGGCTGACAAATGCGTGCACCACTCAAATCGGTTCTTTCCTTAAAATACCATTTCAGAAAATCTACATGGTCCTCACACGATCTGACCAAGATTTTAATTATCTGGATTTTAAAGAGACTGTGACCTCTGAGTTTGTTTCGGTGTTTCTTCGCAATGTAGTCGGTCATTGAACACTCAACTAGTTCTTAAAATATTATTGACATGTAAAAGTGTTTGTATGAACAAAGACTTACAGAAACAAATATCATTTATTGTTTTCGGTGATGTTAATGTTGTTTCACAGAGAGGATATTATCTAAGTCTCTTGTAGCAGTAGGAACAATACAGGCCTATGCTTAAGGATAGTGATACGCAGTAACGGCCCTAGGCGCCAGGCACCAGGCAATCATGATAGTAACTTACTATAAAGCCGATCGTCCAGAAGCAAGCAAGCAACTGCATATGCATATATCATAGGAACGTACATAGAGGGGCGCCACGATAAGATTTTGCATCACCTAAAAATAAATCTAGGGCCGCCGCTCTGATAATTAGTATTATCTTGTGCCTGCCTGCCCAATAATAACATGAGATTCCCCACGCTCGCGCTAGTGAAATGATACTCTCTCCTCGGCTCGGCTCTGTTTCGCATAGGGTCATAGCATTATGCTGAGCGATGGCCTTTGCGTGGATGTGACGCATATTTTCTCCCAACTTGTTATTTTCTGTTTTATGTTCTTTCTCTACGTTATGTTTATGTTTAACGCAAATAAACGTATTTTTTATTTTTACTGTGTTTAGTTTAGTTTGTGATCTTCCTGTACGAGTCGCAATAAATACTTTTTCTTTCTTTCTTTTTTCTTATTTTTATATCAAAGCCCACTTTAAAACATCGTTCTGTTTCTGTCAATCGTTTGAAGATGAGAGAAGCAAAATGATGTTTCAAATATTTTTAGCGCGCGTAAACGCATTTATTTAGTGATATGTGGTGCAAGCAGGCCAAGTATATGTGTCTTATAAATAATATTGAGAGTCATTCGATAAAAATTCTCCACAAGTGACAATTCTTAACACTTTCACTGTCATTGGAGCATAACATAATAGTTCGAATAGTTAAACAATCTCCGTGAATCATTTGTAGCTTGTAGCTCATTGCAAATGACTAGGAAAGGATAAATACTGATGACGCATCCAAGGACTGTCCGACAATAACTACTTAAACTTTTCAATACAAATAAACCTATTTTTCCTTCTCCCTTAGACCATCCAAAGGTTATCTTTAAAAATTCGCTTTTAACGATAAGATCGCCCATTTTGTCACCCCTAGTAAAATTTCTACTTATTATATCTGTAATTTTTATGGTGTACAAAATAAAGCATATTCTATCTTTTTAACTATCTTTTCAATGTTTTTTTTCCTCTTCTTCTTCCTAAAGAATAGGGGACAAATCAAAACAATATTGTCTTATTATCCTACTGTGCCCATAAGCACAGCCTCCAGGCCCATCCCTCAAACGTACAAATAGGTAAAACTTGCTAAACAAGGGAAACACTCCTAAAATAAGTATACACATCATGTGTCACTCCCTGAATATATTAAAACCAGACCACGGAACTTACAATTGCTAAGTACTGCCTACGCATATTTTGCAATTACAAGTCTTAAGTAATTTTGCTAATAACATTATGTCGCCAACCTCTAAACATAGATTTAGTTTACCATGTCTACCACACACGCTGGGCTTGAACATAACTTATAAAAGCAAACTTTTTACTTCAAAGACATCAATTTAGACTAATATTATAGCTGAAGAGTTTGTTTGTTTAATCTGTAGAACTACCGTGGGTACAAATCATTTTTTTGCATTTGATAGCCCAATTCTTGAGGAAGACTATAAGCTATTTAACATCACGCTATGACCCTTAGAAGCCGAGCAAAAAATAAAAAAGTCGGAAAGATCGCTAACCGAAAACGAAATGACAGCGCAGGCAGGTGACAAGAAATTTCACGCAGACGTAGTCGCGGGTAGAAGCTAGTAAACAATACAACATCACGTCTATTATTAAGCAGTAGTAGTAGTAGTTGAATGACTTCGCTGAATGGTATCCGAGAGAGGAAAAGAGGAACACCGGTGCGTAGGTGGAAGGATACCGTGCGACATGGACAAGGAAAGCTCATGATCGAAAACTGTAGAAGGGTCTGGGAAAGGAAACTCAATATTACCGATGTCGGATATCAGTTCAAAATGATTATTGTTAAATTAGTATAAAGTTTGATAAATAAAGGCTACGAGTATTTGAATTAGAATTGATGTTTACTGCTAGGTACTGAAAATTTACTATGAAAAACTTTTCATGATCCCGCTGACTGTACTCCAGATAAGATATCTACGCCTAAACAACTTGACTTACTACCGCCACAGTATATACTGTGCTACCGCCTACTTTGTCCGGACATTTTGCGGTTTTCAGAACAGTCAAAAATTTACTGAAAGTTAACGATTGGAATTCGCAAGGGCAAATACTTTGCCCTTTCATTTTTATGATTTTGCATATGGTTTGGCAATTTGTAAAGTCTTTTAGTAATTACAGGTTTGCCTTATTCAAAAGAAATGCTTCATATTGAGACCCTTCCAGAAGGCATCTACTAAATTAAACTTTTAGACGCGGCCTTCCATTCAAGAATTACATAGAACCAATCTACAGACCTACATAGACATAAGAAAGCCTTACTCTAAACATCCAACTATAAACAAAAGGTTATCGGCACAGCAGGACGTCGGGTTTCAAAGCTCAGCACTTAGCTAACGAACTGTCATCACATTCAACAGACAGAGTTCATTCATAACCGTTGAGATAAAATACTTTGTATAAATAATAGAGGTATTATAGACATAACAAAACCGTTGCGGCTTAAATGTTCAATATGATTAGGCTAGATGGACTCGCGTTTGACCACTGTATCATAATCTTCTATCTATACATCTATATCAACATCATCATCATCATCATCATATCATCAATATCATTATCATCTATATCTTCTATCTATATATATACAAATAAATAAAATTTAAGTGTGTTTGTGAACTGAAAATAACAGCGTTTTACTAAATGCATATGAAAGTATCATCATCTTCTCCATAGCCTTTTCCCAACTATGTTGGGGTCGGCTTCCAGTCTAACCGGATGCAGCTGAATACCAGTATTTTACATGGAGTGATTGCCTATTTGACCTCCACAACCCAGTTACTTGGTAATACGATACCCATTGGTATTATCTTTCGGCAACAAACTGTATTATTTCTAATATCCATTTTAAAGTTTTGTCCCAATTCATCCCTGCATCCCTATTGACCCCGTTTGGTGGTAGTCAATATTATTTTGAGAACCTCCAAAAGAGGTTAGATTATAATACTGGCATGATATTATAACAAGTCCAAAACCCAACTACAAATTAAAGCAAAAAACCTTATGCCTAACCAAGGAATCCACGCTAACAATTCGAGTTACAAAATTACGAACTCGCGGACCTCGAGCTCTACGATTAAAGCAAGGAGTAATACTTTTATTAGTGAAAGTTCACTAACTTGCATCGAGAGCAATGTACGCAGAAAAGCAATAAAGGAAATACTAGTAAGTTTAAAACCTAATAACACGCTTGGAGATCTGAAAAGTAGTTTTTAACAACTCGCCTTAGGATACTTTGAGCAGCGTAGCTTTGCGTAAAACACTAACAGTAGCAATAGCTTTCATTTTGACAGTTCAACAACATTCATTGCGTTATTTACGTTGTTGAGCAGACAAGTTTTTCGAACATATGAAGCAATGTATTAGCAATATCCTTCAAATTGCTTCAGATTCTGATTGACAGTGTGTTACGCAATAAGGGTGCTGCTCTCTTACAGAAGTGTACCTTTTGTCCGAATCAACTTTAACTAAAGATAGTTGTACATAATTACTACAATCTAAAGAAGTCTAGAGTTTTCTATAGCTCTATTGTTCTATCTTGAAGAAGCAATCTACCTCGTAGGTATAACAAAGCTTTTATCTCATTTCGTTATCATGGACGAGAGGCTTCAAAGTTATGACTATGAGGGCCTAACGAAAGCAGAAAGCAGCTGAACAACATAAAATCAAAAGTGCCACAGATTTCTGATAAAGTTTTCTGAGAAATATATTAGAAATTGCCACTCAAAGCGAATGCTATGCGACGTGGTTGACGTGTGAAAACGTGGCCAATTCAAGGGCCCGGTCCAGTCCACTTGAAACCTTAATTTATGAGGTGCCCTGTGCCTGTTGGTGTCCATTGTTGCATGTGCGGTACGGTAAAAGTTTCTGTCGAGTTTTTTTTAGTGACCTTTTTGCAAACAGTTATCACGCTTTTTTG
Source organism: Oligia latruncula (assembly GCA_948474745.1). Classification (NCBI taxonomy): domain Eukaryota; kingdom Metazoa; phylum Arthropoda; class Insecta; order Lepidoptera; family Noctuidae; genus Oligia; species Oligia latruncula. Next base: position 1,847,866 of record OX419699.1, read on the forward strand.
TTAATATTGTTATTTTAAATGCTCCTTTTTACTGTTCGTACTTCCTGTGCGTGTCCCTTATAAAATATTTTTCTTTCATTATTTTATTTAAAGATGCGGGTTGGTAACCCGCATTTGACCCGCGTGGTGAATAAGGCCCACTCCGTCTCACCAAGAGGTCTGTGTCCCAGCAGTGGGAACATTATAGGCTGATTATAATTTACTTTTTTATTAAGCAGAGGCGCAGCAGTGTGCTAACCAAGTTTTCAAAAATGACACGTATTTTAACTAAAAAAGCTAAAATCATACAAAAATACAAAATATAAATATCTAAATTAAAAAATTTCAAAAAATAAATTATTATACAATTTATTTCATTAAAAGTATAAAAAATTCAGACTTTCGTTATTTTATTTTGTCGCCGTATAACTGTTATCTTAGTAAAGCTTTTCTATTTAATTAGGCTATTACTTGTTCTGGAAAGTTTTCACATTGGTGCAGAATCGGATTAGTGTATCAATGGAGTCGCGCACAAAAGGTCCGTCATCAGGCTGGCTTTGTTTATAATTTGCATTGTAAAAACATCCTCCGCGTCGCGATACTGGCGACACCTACAGCTTACTACGAACATAGGTTCAATGTGTATGTCTAGAAGAAAGTACGCACTGGAATTAAATTGCTAGGATTTTTTTTTCATGTTCTTTTTTCGTTCATTATTTCGGTAACTGTGTGTGTGGGTCGTCAGAAGCCCGAAAGTCTGACAACCAGTCTTACCAAGGGGTTTCGTATTACCCAGTAACTGGGCTGTGAAGGTCAGATAGGCAGTCGCTCCATGTAAAATAGGGGTATTCAGCTGCATCCAGTTAGACTGGAAGCCGACCCCAACTTAGTTGCGAAAAGGCTACGCAGATGATGATGATTCGGTAACTGAGATTAGTATTCAGATAAAAATATTTTTACCCGATTGCGACAAAGCCCAAAAGAAGGGTACTGTTTTTAATATTTTGTATTTATAGGATATATTATGTGACCGAAAATTTGCGTTTTCTAATCAAGTATAGAGACATACCAAACTAGCGATTTTAAGAAACATTTAACCTACTGATAAACATAAATTCCTTATTCATTTATACTTTCCAGGGCTGATTTTTCCAACGCCAGATTTTATCGAAGGAATAATTTTGAATTATTGACAATTCTTCCATACAAAAACTGTCAGACGTCAATTTTATTCCACGAATAAAAACTATCTGTCGATTGAAAGAACAGCCCTTAGTCAATAGAAGTAAATGCAACAATACAGACAAACAGTCACGTAGTCAACAACTAAATTCACAACTAAGTTCACTACGACGTGATGAAATAAAGGCTAATCTTGAAATTTTATTATTTATTTAATTTTTTGTTCTAAGTTTGGACTAAGTTTGATTTGCTCTACGGACTACAACACAGTTTTTTTTTTTTTTCATTTAAAGCTGGTCTCCAAAATACTGAGAAAATGTGCTTCATATTATTTGATTTTAGGTCTCGGTCCCCAAAACCAAATAAACTATATTTTCAGAAAGAAGCAAGAAACTTTCCTGGAAAAACTAACTTTCTTCAAAATCGCAGCTTTGTGCCATTAAAAGCCTTTAACGTCCCAACTGCCAACGTAGCTAGTACTTGCTCGAAGCCATGCATGGTTTAGCTTGCAATATCCCAGTCCTATAAGGTGGCGGGAGCCCTGCGCGGCACACACAACGCAGTGACGTATCACCCGCCGACCGGCGTGTGCGCAACCAATCTCGTTCATTTCATCTTTTCTTTTCATTTCATAGTTTGAAAATGGAATTCGGTTTTTAAATCATTTTCATTTGATTTGTTTTCTAATGAACGATATCGGTTGTTGATGAGTCATTAGTTTTATTTTATTAGTGTTTTGTAAATTTTCTTTGAACAAGTTATGGGTGAGCATTTTTTTTTTTTGTTTTTTTTTTTCAGCTTTTACCTTTGAACGTCATTTGATATTTTGTGTACGTGGGTTTTTTAAAGGTATTTTGTGTTTGAGCATCTACTTTTTCAATGAGCTTTTACTTTTCTACTTTGACGTTTGCTGAGGTCCAAAATTATCCCCGAAACTTTTTTTTACAAAAAAGATTTTATCGATCCGGTTTATTTTAGACATTTACAAATACATAATCGAAAACATACATATATAATTTTCTCTTTCGGGGCTATTGTAATTATAGGGCTAGGGAAACATCGTTTTGAAGGTTAAGGACACTCTTAATTAATTAACTAGTCGGTTTTTAACATTAGGGGTGGTTTTCGACTATATGTAGGTATATCGGTCCATATGTTCAAAATAATATCACCTTATTTGTTTTATGCTTTTGTTTAAGTATTTCTTCTATAAAATAGGTGTGCATTAAACATAATTCAATCTATTTATTATTTAATTAAACACACCACCCTAATTGCGTATGTGTTACGCATCACAATCTGAATCATTTTGAAGGATATTGCTGATCCATTGCTTTATATGTTCGAAAAATATGTCTGCTCAACAACGTAAATAACGCAATGAATGTTGTTGAACTGCCAAAATGAAAGACATTGTCACTGATATGTGTTACGCAATTACCCCGCAGGGTTGCAGGGGCATCGACGTGCAACCTGGGGGCCTAAAAAGGCCACTTTGGCAGAATCATAAAAGGATAACATAATGAACAGTTAACCGTTAAAAATAATCGTATCAAATCCCATCGGTGAAGCATTTTTCAGTAATTTTTTTTTGTCTGTGCTAAAATACCAATCAATCCGATCCAAATCCAATCCCAATCTCTTCGATTATACCCACGTAGTGCAGCGAAAAAAAGAAAAACACGGACTGTCTTCGCCATCCTACGATTCATAATGTTATCCTTTTATGATTCTCCCAAGTGGCCTTTTTAGGCCCCCTGTTACCATACATTCAGTACATGATTCTGAAACCCACTGCGTTGAATTTTTTTGGATATTTAATGCGCCTAGAATCATGTGCAGAATTCATAGTTCCAGATTGCGCATTGATAAAGGTACTAAGCTCGTTTGACTAAAAACTGCGCAGTTTTGGTTCTCGCTAAAATATGTTTAGTCAAGCGTAATATTTAATTTTATTAACCCTTTAAAAACTTTTTGGTCTTCTAATGATGGTCGCCTTTTTTAATCAAAGAACCTCTTTTTAAGTTTCCGGCCCTTTTTAAAGATGGCAGGATTTTCGCAGTTAAGTTTACTAAGCACCCCGGCCAAAAGTTTAGAACTATATTTATATTTTATATTTATTTGTAAAACGTTGAAAAAAAAAATATAAATATAAGTAGTTCTAAAAATAAAAAAATATAAAATATATATATAGAACTGTGGGGATTATTTGGCGTTCGATGAACTACAGGCCTTAGTCAAAAAAATCTGCCTTTTATAAATTAAAAACAAGCTTGTAAAAAAAGTGATCAGTAATGTACGTTACGTTAGTTGTGGCACAACCTGTGAAAAGGGCTATTGTCATTTAGCTTAGTAGTTATAATCAGTCTGTAATGCTCCCACTGCTGGGATACAGGCCTCTCTCTGCGAGAGAGAGAGTGGGCCGTAATCCACCACGCGCTTGTAACTTTTCCTCCACGCGGGCCCAGTGTGGGTTGATAGAAGTCACATGTCGTTGAATTTTTGGTTTTAGAACATGCCGGTTTCCTCACGATGTTTTCGTTCACCGTTTTGAGAGCAGTGGTGCGGATGAAATAAATTAAACAAATTAAAGTTTCTGCCTGATTCGAACCCACGACCTACAAATCGTAACTCGGTGCCGTTACCTCTAGGCCACCACTGCTCTACAACTGCTCCGAATATCATTGATTGATTCTCATGTTACGAGTTTTGATAGGTAATTAACTCTGGTAACTTTTAAACTGACGTCTTTACTGAACTTTATCGAAGTCGACCGCACCATCGAAGGTATCTGAATTTCACTTTTTGCGAGTATTTTTTATGTACTTTTGTTGTTGCTTTTGTAGCGACTACTTGTTTTATTATTTTAAAATTATCGAAATTGTAGTTGTAAAAAGTATGGAAATATTATGCCCTCTCTGAAAGCTTGGTCTGTTTTTTTAGGATCCTGCATTTTGGCACTCATAAAATGCAGAACAGCATTCTTTCATTATAATTATTCAATTGCTTAACCAGTTTCCTCTATAATTTTGTTTATTTATTAATAACCAACTTCTATTTACAGTTTCCAAACTAGACAAAATTAGATGAAATTGACACGAGCTTGTTGCAGTAAACCTGTCTTGAATCTCAAACTAAGAAATCCCGATAAACCTGAATATAACCGTAGGTATATGATTAAAACGGTTACATTCAAACAAAATCAGAACCTAGCAACAACTTAATCTGTTGCTAGGGAGCAACAAATTAATCAAGTAGTCGTAATGATAAAGCAAAAAAAACAAGCGAACAATCACATTTTATTTTTAGCATATCTGTTCTAGTTATTTAGGCCTGTTTCCATGCATTTCAATCAAAAGTTCAAAAGTACCAGGGCCCCATTACTAAAGAAGAGTTCTCCAAACTTGTGACCGACATATCTAACGGCCGCCCAAGTATGCCAATTCTCGTTACAAACGATAACCATATCTCGGTGTCCGGTGACCACATTAGACCGCTTCGAGTTGCAAACCAAGGAATTTTTATCGCCATACGCGACGAACGAGACCAACTTCCGATGAGATATTAGGATTATCTACAGGTATTTAAGTGTTGTGTGGTAAAATTTTGTGTTTCGATAGCTCTTAGAGAATTCTGTTAGCCTGGTACTTAAAACTAAAAGTAGTAAAAAAAACATATTTATAAGAGGCTCTTACAAACATAAACAATACAAAATGTTACTACATCACGCTTAGGTTACTAATGGCATGAGCAGAAAAGAATTTAAGTCCTTGAAATTACGGTTATCAACATAATAACAATATTATGTATCTAGTTTATACAACTGCACTACTTAGAAGCAAGCAATTTCCAACAATATTTCTGATTAAATGCTATTTTATCATTTATTTTTCCGTTCGCTTTATTTTGTTTTGTTAATTTCAATTAACAACACTCAATAAAAAATATGAATTATGGCGGGAATTTGCGGAGCTCTACCGTGCACCCAATTAGTTGCTATGGATATTCATAATTTTGCCAATCCGCCATGAATTGCTCCCAAAAAAACTTAGCCGAGTTACCAAAAATGTAGATTTTTTTTTTATAATCATTAAAAAGGGCTTCTTCCTGCAAGCGATTGTTCCATTCCTGTTACAACAAGGCACGATTCAATATTGTTCCCATTATTTTATTTGACTATTGACTTAAGGGGCTTACATGACCTAAAGCGCGGTCACTGGTGTGCATAGAAAAGAAAGAGAAGCGCGATGACACAACGCTGGTAATTTATTGCAAATTATGAAGCAATTATTTAATTACAAAAAATCTATTGTTTGCCTAAAAAATTAAAACACTAGAGTTTTAAATAATCTGACAAAGAATCAGAATGATTGTATGTATATTAGTATGGTTTTTATTGTAAAAAGATTTTTTTAGAGGTATCTTCATGATTTTTTTCTATCGTATAAAATTAGTTGTATTATGTTTTCAACACACTATCTACCTAGCATATATCCTGAAGAATAAAATATATTTTCTGATTTTGTTTACTGTAGTTGATCATTTATACTTTTATTGTTTCTAAAACTTGCGTTTTTTGTGTTTAGGTCTTGTAAGCAGGAGTCAGTTGAAGTTATTACTAGAACAAGCCATTGTAATTTGAAAATTATATAAAATACTACAACAAATATTTTATTATTCTTTTTCAGAACATCCTGCCCTCTACGCATGGTTTGACTGTTTGACGTAAAGACGAGGTAACTAAAAATGTTTTTCCCTTTTTAATTAGTAGGTTCCATAAAAGATATGTTATGCAATTTTCGATAGGAAATGACATTACTATAATTGTTGCTACCCTGTAGATATCGGAACAGGCGTCGAAGATTTAAACGTTATTTCTTTATTTATAGCTGGTTGTAAGAATGTGTATTTGATTGTAATCAATTAGAAGCACAGAGTCGATCGAAGTGGCGGTGCTTGGGGAAGGTTTATGTACAGCAGTGGTCGTTTTTCGGATGAAATGATGATGATGAATGCTGGTTCCTCGTCCGAAAGAGACTTTAATTTTCGTCTTGCAGTGGGCTGATTGGCTATATTTTTTTGTTATGCCATTAATATCCGACAACGTCGTGGCAGTGTCAAAGTTTTGGGAAAACAAGATTTTTAAAATACAGTCATTCCAGCGACACGAAGAAGAAGATATACCACTGTTGGGCAAAGTTAATATTTAGTTACTATTATTACCAGTCTTTTAGGTATATTACCAGTCGACAGCGATGCGAATGAGTTTTTCGACGCTATTTTCTAGTTTCTGTATAGTTTTAGTTATGTTAGAATTTAATGTTGTTATTTTTACCTGTCTAAATAAATTGTTACTATTTTATTTAATTATAATCTTCTGAAACAAATCGTAGTTAATGTATGACGTATTTATTTCCCTTTAATACAAATTCAAATTGCAACAAGAAGTTGAGACCCAAATGACCATTATTATTTATGTCCTATTTTACCTCCTCCTGATAAGATTCGGCTAACTTGCAGATTATTTCATACAAGACATGATACAGGCAGTTATCTGGTAGATTGTCATACCCATAGATATTTCTATGGTCATATCAGTCATTATGAAACAGGAAGTCTCTTAATTCTGACACTTTCTAATCAATATTGTGTATCATTTCAGATACGAGCCAGCTTCTTCTTGAACTCAAATCTACAACGTTCTCCAAAGTAGTGAACGTAATTTATCGTGAGGTAAACCAATAGATATTATGCTCATTACTTTGGATATGTTGTACGAATATTCACCAGTTGAAGACCACGGGCACCGTGGATATCACGAAGAGATTGTGGAGAAGATAAATATGTACAAGATTTGATGAAGATGAGAAGACGTTCTTGCAGCTATTGATTGTTTGATCCATTTATTTTTCTGTATGGTCATCACTTTTAGATAAAATAATGATTAGGTTTTGATTGTGGAAACTGTGTAATGTAATCATTTTTTTTTCGTAGAAGTATTTTCAGAACTAGGTAGTACGAATTATATATTATACTATCTATAGATGTCTTTAATCTATATTTATGAGGTATTCGATAGGAATATTTGTGGAATTATTTATTTTTTATTTTTGTTTAAAACTTTTGAGCGTGCTGTAAGACCTATTATGAAAATGCTATCTCTTAAATTTCATTCCTGTTCGAATGGTATAAACATTTGACTTACCAGCAATCCAATGAGCAGTATCAGAGCAATAACACCGATGGTGCTGACAGCGATCGCGACCGCCGCTCCCGAGCTATTGTCTTCATCACCCAGCACCCTCGAAGACGCCTCTGTAGTCATGTCTCCCGCATAACTTGTCAGATCTTCAATATCACTGACGGCCTTCGTAGTATGTTCTGTATCAGTCGTAGTCTCAACCACCGTTGTATCGTGAATCTTCGCGTTTCGCTGCGTAGTAGTAGCATCGCGTATGGTAGTAGTAGGTGATGCATTAGTTAGTTCCTCTTCCATTTTCGTAGTTGCTGCAGCAGTTGTAGGTCTTGTGGTTTCTGCTTCAGTGATTGCAGCTTCTGTAGTAGTGGGTCTGAACGTTTCTTGAGTAATAACTTCGTTGCTTTGACTATTTTCTTCTGTACAGTCAGGTTCTTGTGATTCACTTGAGGTTTCTGTAGTTTCAGGCTCTGCCTCTGTGGTTGGTGTAATTCTCTGTTCTCTTTCTGTGTTAATCTCCGTGACGACTTCAACTACAATGGTTGTTGTATCTTCGGTTTCACTGGATGTTGATGTGGTTGAAGGGACTTCTGTAGTCGTTGCCTGGGTAGTCTCTATGGTTGGAGTTTCAGTAGTGGGTTGAGTAGTAATTTCCTCTGTAGTCAACTCGGTTGTAACCTCTTCAGTCGGCGGCTGAGTAGGCAGCTCTGTTGTTGTTGGAGGTTCAGTCGGAGTTTCAGTAGTGGGTGTTTCTGTAGTCTCAGCTACCTCTTTTGTAGTAGTTTCTAGAATCTGAGAAGATACTTCTATAGGAGACGTCGATTCAGTGATGATAGTCGTAGTTTCTTCTATAGTTTCCGTCGTCATATATTTTGGCCTATAAGTAGTGACGGGGCTATCTTTTAGAGTTGTGATTCTTGTCCTTGTTGGAAAAACTGGATGCCACATACTAGGTGTAGTACTATCAATAGTCGGTGTCTCAGTTTCTACATCCTCGGTTGGTACATAAGAGAAACGAATAGTGGTTATCTCATAATCAGTAGTGGTGTTGGGCTTCTCCTCAGTTACAGTCTGATTGACTTCAGAACTGGCGACCGATTCATCTTGTGGCGTAGTGATGTCTGCTGGTAGTTTCGTAATTGATTCAAAACCGGTTGACCTTGTTGCATCAACTGGTGGAATTGTCTTTTTATCTGTATCATTAACGTGTTCCGTTGATTCCTCTACTTCTGTAACGGATACCCAAGATTCTTCTGTCTGGTTTTTAATGGAATTTGACTTGTTAGTGGCAGCTGGTTTTACACTGTTCTGAACAGAAATATTGCTCTCGGCGGGTAGTCTTACGTCCGGTTTAGTCTCCGTTGCCGCTACAGTTTGCACTTCGGAGCTTGGTGAAGTTGGAGTAAACATTGGCTGCCAAGGCAATTTGTTCTGAACCACTTCTGTGATCTTCTTTGGAATGATATCGTTGCTTATCGGGATGGCCGTCGTTGAGGTTGTGGTTGCAGTGGTTGTTGCTTTCTTGTCTGTAACGTACGAAATGTTATTACTTTATGAAACAATACAACAAGAATTTTCAAGGTAGTAGTTACATTTCGATAATTGGATGTGTTAAGCAAGGTTTCAATTAATATGATTAAATTATTGACGTGTATTTAATTGCTAATAGTAACGAATCTATTTTGTGAAATAATGTAAACAATATGGTTTTATTGTAGCGCACGTTTACTCACCTAAAACTTCCCCGACTTTCTGCAACTCGTTTTCGTCGACGTTCTTTTGCGCCGACGCGGTTTTGTTCACTGCACTGGGCGAAGGTGGCGGGCTTCGTAGGCTGGCCAGTGCCCACGCCGTCGATGTCGGAGGTATCTGCCACTCACTCTCCGTCTCGACCTCTGTCGACGTCGCCGTTGACGTCGCGAACCTCGTCGACCCTCGCTTCCACAAACTCGGCACAGTATTGTCAGATATCGCCTGAGAATGTACCACTTTTTTCCGTCCACTGGTGTCGCTTTGCCGAACAGGATCGATTTCTGAAGAAACTGTCGTCAATATTGTCCGGCTCGGTTGACGTGGTTGAGCTGTTGTCTTTTCTTTTATACTGAAGTGCTCAGAGTATATCGTCGTAGGATGTGTAGGTCGGTGGTATACCTTTGTGATGTTTCTAGGCACCATCCAAATACGTTTATTTTTTGGAGTTGTATGATAGAATTTACGTGTCTGAAGTCTTGGGTGTTGACTTGATGAAATATGTTCAGGTTTTAGTGTCACGCTGTTTGGAGAGTCTTTGTTATTGTTGATATTGAGACGTTTGGAATAATTTCGGTTTCTGTTAAAGGTACTCGAAAACTTTTTCGTTACTCTTTCTGTTGACGATATGGAGTTTTGTGTAGAAACTGGGATAGAATTAACTGAATCAAATACAGGTAGTACACTGGATAGGGGTAAGTAGCTTGTAGGTGAAATAGATATGCTCTCAGGCCTTGGATCAGGGAGTGCCGGCCTCGTTGCCACTGGTATCGATTCCTGAGAAGCCCTTAATGATGCCAATTCTTCCTCTGCCGACGTGCTCTGTGTAGGCAAAGGTAACGACTCATTGTCACAGTCGTCGTCATGAGTGATAGCATAGGTCTCAGTAGACAATACAGACATTTCATAATATATACTTGTACCTTGTACATCAGATAACTCTTTGTTACTATTAGCACCATCGTTGTCTAAGAGACGAATTTCTTTGGTATTTTTAATAAATACTGTTGAATGGTTAGTAGGAGTGTTATTATTCATTTTCTCCATACCTATATTTTCCTTAATAATGTGGACGTTACTTGCATTAGAAGGAGTAGCTTTAGCTTTTATAGTGTCTAAATTTTTAATAATACTAGAAGAGATCTTTTGAAATTTCTGGTCGAAGAAATTGTTTTTCGGTGTCGTTAGGTCGCTGTCGAAATCGAAGAAACTTTCAGATTTAAAAATATCGTGGGTAGTATCTTTGTAACCGTAGGATGCTTCACGAGGGAAGAAACTGGAGAAACCTCCGTAAGATGGACTGCTGTACTCGTTTTTAACTTTGTTATCAGAACTCTCGTTATCCGAGTCGTGGGTGAAGTCATCTCCATAGTTAAAGCTAGGTATAGTAAAGAAATTAGTATCAAATTTTCCAGAAGTAAATTTCTCAAAAGATTCCTTTTCTTCTTCATCTTCTTCGTCCTCAAATGCTTCTTCACTATGTACTTCTTTTTTTACAGTCACTGGAGTAGTGCTGCTGGTAAATGCTGGAAATTTGGTTTTCTTATAATTCCGCATGCTGTCAACTATTTCCGCAGGCTTTTTCACTTCTACTGTAGGAGTAACTATTACTAGTGTCGGTTTCTCAGTTGATCTAACCCGTCTTTGTAAGCTTTCTGTGGTTGATTTTACTTGTGAGTGGAATCTAACTGTTCCCCTTTCTGTCCTTCCCCTGTCTTTATATTTAGCATTTTTTTCTGTGTGTTCTTCAGAGGTTGAGTCTTTGGGTTTCAATTCGTTGAGGGAGACGTCTGGGGTCTTGGGTTTGTTCCTTGCGAGCCAGGCGCCATTTTCGCGGCCGTACCGCGGCGCCCTCTCATCTTTGACAGTAGTAGATGTTGTGTCGGGTATAGCGTTGCCACTAACTGCTGTGCCGCTCAACAGTAGTAAGTTTACTACTAATGCTGCACCTGAAATTACAATGATTGTGTTAAAATACTCATTCTCTAAATATCATGTGTCATTTAACTTCTGTGTAAGAAAATGTAATGTACTTAATTTAAAATATTCGGACAGCACCCTAATTGCGTAATATACACTATCAATCTAAATCTGAAACATTTTGGAGGATATTGCTAAACCATTGCTTCATATGTTCGAAATTGTCTGATCAACAAGATAAATAACGCAATGAATGTTGTTGAACTGTCAAAATGAAACCCATTGCAACATTGCAACTGATAGTGTGTTACGCAATTCGCTGTTTTGTCGTCTTATTAATACAATTATGGTTATCGATTGTGTCCAGTATTTAGCTCTTCAGGCTACATTATAATATGAATGATTGTGAATAAATTATCGTTAATGACACTATGATTTGTTTTAGTAATGAAAGTTGTGCCTCACCTAAACATATTCTCACTGGTGACTCCATGTTCATAACATGTTGTCGTTAGGAATACTGTATTCAACTCTGCTTCATCTCCATCCTGTCATTGCTCGCCCTGGAAACTAAAGAAAACAACTATTAACTTCTTAATCACACACTAGTGCGTTTTCATTGTGGGGTCTTACTATCATAAAATCACGCCTGTAATGGCCCCGTTGGGAAAATAAATAAAAAAATATTTCAGACGGAGTCGTTTCGTAAAAAAAATTCTAACCTTATGGTTATTAACAATTTAGTCAATTTAGTCGTCTAGTGTTAGTCAGACACAGATTAAAACATGTAGGTACAGACGCCAGCACATCAAGCTACTACAATCTGTCAAATTTCTTTAATAGATTTTCAACTTTATCGTTGAATTATAAGGTTCAAAGTTGATTGGGAAAATTTTACAGTTTCGGGTAGCTTGATGTGCTGGCGTTTGTACAATTAAAATTCAATAAGGTATAGGTATATCTATAGTACTCCCACATTTCGCCAGTTAGGTCTAAGTCCCATGTAATAGTGGGCGAGCCTATTACCATGTGTCACTGACTCTGGCAGAGCCACCATCAGGGATTTTAATTTTGATAGCACTAAAAATTAATAGCTAATTAGTCGAAATTTGTCGCCAAATATCAGAATTTGTCGGTCACTGGTTCAAAAGATATAAGGGTTTATAGGTGGCCGATCTGGAGAGAGTTTCCCCAGCAGGGCCACATTTATATCTCAAAAATTAGGGCACCTAGCGAAGATCTGTTTTCTCCCATATTTAGTCGCCAATTAGTCGGAATCAGTCGCCAAATATCAGAATTTGTCGGTCACTGGTTCAAAAGATATTAGGGTTTATATGTGTAGGTATAGTCCAAGAGCTAGATCGAATAGTTCACGAAAAAACTCCGACTAGCTCTTGGACTATACCTTACTAATTGAACTCATTATATCTCCTAAACTAAGACCCGATTAAATCTGTGACTTGGCGACTGATTCCGACTAATTGCCGACAAAATATGGGAGAAAACAGATCTTCGCTAGGTGCCCTAGTTTTTGAGATATAAATGTGGCCCTGCTGGGGAAACTTTCTCCAGATCGGCCACCTATAAACCCTTATAACTTTTGAACCAGTAACCGACAAATTCTGATATTTGGCGACAAATTTCGACTAATTAGCGACTAATTTTTTGTGCTATCAAAATTAAAATCCCTGATGGTGGCTCTGCCAGAGTCAGTGACACTATTACCATCACAAATCTAGACTCCAGGCTGCTACCGAGGAATTCTTGATAGAAAAACTTTATAACACTACCGGGAGCTGCGGGTAATTGCGTAACACTAACAGTAACAATGGCTTTCATTTTGACAGTTCAACAACATTCATTGCGTTATTTACCTACGTTGTTGACAAATTTTTCGAACATATGAAGCAATGGATTAGCAATATCCCTCAAAATAATTCAGATCGTGATTTAGTGTGTTATGCAATATTGGTGCTGGGAATCAAACCCAGCACGTCATCTCAGCTGGAACACTTGCGACCATTGAGCCAACGAAGCAGTAATATTGTTGCATTTTGCGTTGTTGTTGTATTCTAATTGTAGTGCCACTGATCCTTAGTGCTCGTTAAATACATAATGGTGCCGATTCTGTTGTTCACAAACTCCACTAAATTTAAGTTCAGGCATCTTTTTCTTTCTATTTCATTAATAAAAGGACAGAAGATAACTTTTAGTTTAGTCCTGTCAAATTGCGCCTGACGTAAATTGACGTAATTTTAGGAGGCAAGTTTTAATCACGTCTTGTATGTAGTAGTGTCAGTCGCTGATTAATTTGACAGGACTAAACTAAAATTTATCTAATGTCCTTTTCTTAATGAAATATAAAGAAAAAGATGCACTGAACTTAAATTTAGTTTAGTTTGTGTAAAAGGGAATCGGCACCAATGTCTACTCTTAAAAAGGTGATAATTTGAAAAATCGTCTCACGGTAAAGTAACAGATATGGCAATAAATTATATCTTCATTACATAAATGAGAATCACAATAGTTCACAATAGTGGTTATGGGAACAGTTGTGATATAACTCGAACATGGTGTAATACAGATGTCACGTGCCGATGACATAGATGCTCTCGTGGAAAAATGCAATGGATTTTTAAATACAGATGTTTTATTTAGGTTTTATTCCAAAGAATGTTGATACTGATAGGTATTTTTAATGTTATAGATAAGTCAGTGTTGTTATGAATTGTTATAGTCACAACTATCTTTTAGATGAAGAGATGTGATAACTTCAATTTTTTTATTGGATGCTGTAGGTATGTCTGTATTCGAGGCCCGAAGTGAATCACAGACGCTTTTTATTTTTACCGACTTCACAAAAAGGAGGAGGTACTATGTTCGGGTGTTTGTATGTTTTTTTTTTTTTTGTATGTTTGTTCACCGAATACTCCGCCAATTGTCGACGGATTTTCAAAATTCTTTTTTTGTTCGAAAGTAGATAGTTCTGAGGTGGTCCCATTGTCACCAAGTTAGGATCTGATGATGGGATCTTAGAGAAATCGAGGGCAACCCTCAAATTTTATAGGCTCACTTATTGTTTTTCGCATATTTTATGAAGTATCTTGTGTATTTGTGTATGGTTGTCACCATCTCAGATAGCTGGGCTGATGATGGAAGGTACAACTCCTTAACAGTAAGAAGTTACTCGAACAGGCAAGGACTGTTTTAGTAAACTGTTTTGATGTTTGATAGGGCATTTGCCACATTTGGTCTCATGATCATCAAGTCATGACCTGATGCTGCAGTCAGGATAGTCTGCAGAGTACCTAACTCCTCGACAACTAACAGTAGATATATCGTGTTTTGGCTCATTGAAAAGGGCTCGATGTGTGGATAAACGTACTGTTACTGAGGAACACCGAAGACCTGATGCTGAAGCCAGGAGCATCAGAAAAAGTACAAGCCTTGAAATTACAGCACCGTAGTCGTGTTTGGGCTCATTTTAAACAGGACTAATTTTATGTTCAATGCAATGTTGACATAAGTCTGGCCTGATGCTGCAGCCAGGATTATCAGCATCTAATCTAAAAACTAATAAAAGGAGAACTCCTCAACAATTAACGTCCCTGCATCGAGAAAAGGAATATTTTATAAAAAGGCGGTGGGCAAGTTGACATTAGGCTATTGTAACTTAGATAAATTATAAATAGACCCACTAAAAAGCGAGAAATAAAAACTTTTTAACAAAAAAAAAACCGACTTCAAAAAAAAACACTACAAACTGAAAAATAACTTTAATTTCGGAAGTCGGTGGCAAAAACTAAAATACTGATCCCTAAGACACCGACTTCCGAAATTAAAGTTATTTTTCAGTTTGTAGTTACATCATGCTGAAGAAGAAAATTGTTTTTTACCTGATGCCAGAACTTAATGTCATAAGTAATAGGTACATGCAATAGAAACTGTATGGAATCCGACACAGCATAGCTGATTGTTAAAAGCTACGCAAAATCAGTCTCAATCTCAATCTGTCAAAAATACAATCAAATTATTATTTTTTTAAGTACGAGAATTAGCCTTCAAAGCTCCTACTTAAAATTCCCTATCACGTATACAAAATGCAACAAATTGCTATTATACAAAAACAAAACACACTCAAAAACAAAACAGAATCAACCTTCTAGCCACCATTGATCAAAACGTAACCTCGTAAGAACCATCTTTGAACACTTCTACACTAAAATTACCGAACTTGAGGTACTCCCTGACCCACATACATAATTATCGGTACACTCATACAGTCGTAACGGTAATTACCGAAACGAATTACCTACAAGAGTGGTAATTGGCCAGGAATGGTCAACGGAGTTCAGTGGGTCAGTTGTTACAAGTTGGGGTGTAATCTTTGAGAACCATCGTCATGATAAGTGGATGTAAGGGTAAGTTAGTGCAATTTTGACAAAATATTGTTAAGTTTTTTTTGGGTTAATGGAACTACAGATTAACCTAGCAAGGGAGTGATTTTCAACTAGTGTATCCGAACTAACCCACTCATCTCTTAATCCATTGTTAAATTCAGGAACATCGCCAACATTTTTTTCGGTTATAGAATTCCAGAGAGATATTTCAGCATAATCATAACCAGGTTATAATGTTCCCACTGCTGGGACACAGGCCTCCTCTCTTCGAGAGGGAGAGATTTTTTTAGTTCTAGGACATTTTCAGGCCGATTTCCTCACGATGTTTTCCTTCAACGTTTTGGGAGCAATGGTGCCGAAAATTATTTACTCAAAGTTAAACGCCTGTCTGGGTTCGAACCTAAGAAGTTGGGGTCGTTACCACTCATGGGCCACTGCTGCTAGATATTTCAGGTCGTAAGATAATTATAAATCAATCACTATTCAGTACTTACTTAGATAAGTCAAAAATGTCAACAATAAGGAAATAATTAGAATATTCATGCGTAGGTATCATGCAGAAATGCGTAGTAATCCGTAAGTATTAACAGTTTAGGTGAATGGATAGTGGTAGACCGCGAAATTCAAATTTTCAAATATGATTCGCGACAATAACAGGTACATATTTAGAGAATTATAATCATTAGAATCATTAATACATCTTTCTAAGTTAGGTTTCTACCATTAATACTTTTCCATAAGAGATTGGTGGTTGGTGGTAGAAATCTAACTTAGAAAGATATATTATTGATTCTCATGATTATAATTCTCTAAATATGTACCTGTTATTGTCGCGAATCATATTTTGATCAAGATACAACCTGACACTGACCTGCGAATTGCAAAAAACCTAAGAACATTTGAATTTCGCGGTCTCAACTACCCATTCACCTCAACACTTTCATAGATTGTCATTGATAAACAATCAGAAAGCCGGCTGTCGTAAGCTCCAAATAAAGCGCGAAATTTTACATTTACTCAACGCGTTAATTATTACGTTATCTACTTGAAAAGCAGCAAATAATTAGGTTGACAAAGGTCAGGATCGCAGTCAATTAGCCAGAACGTTTACAAACAATACGATGTCAACAGCCGAATTTACACGCAAAATACTCATCTATCACAAGGACATAAAGGTCATTATAAACTTGCTATAATTATGAAAATTACACATTTTTAGAAACAATCGTCTACGTGTGAATTAACACGCCAAATACGAATTTATGACAAGGACATAAAGGTCATATAGGGTTGCTATAATCATAATCATGCTAATTGCTTACCAAAATAAACTGCAGTACTTTACAGAGAAAATGAATACATTGCTGGCCGTAAACGATTGGAGAAACAAAGTAGTGGTTGCAAGCACGTAATGAAATGCAATTTGCAAATAAAACCACGTACCTACCGTTGGGCGGTTCGCTCTAGATTAGGTAGTCGTCCTAGATTTAGGTAGATCGAGGCTGCACTTACTGTAATGTACTTTCTAATGAATATCTCGGTATAAGATTAAGGATTGAATAAGGCTAAACGCTATGGAAGCACGTTCAGCGCGTAAAGGACAGTTTGAAGGAAAAACTGGCCAAATGCGAGTCGGACTCGCACACAAAGGTACCACAAGGATAAAACGCCGAAGAAAACACGTTTGTTGTACGGGAGGCCCCTTAAATATTTACTTTATTCTGTGTTTAGTATTTGTTGTTATAGCGGCAACAGAAATACTATCATCTGTGAAAATTTCAACTGTCTAGCTATCACGGTTCATGAGATACAGCCTGGTGACAGACAGACGGACGGAGAGACGGACGGACAGACAGCGAAGTCTTAGTAATAGAGTCCCGTTTTTACCCTTTGGGTACGGAACCCTAAAAGTGTGTCTGTCTGTTACCACTTCACGCTTAAACCGCAGAACCGATTTAGACGAAATTTGGTATAGAGATAGTTTGAGTCTCGGGAAAGGACATAGGATAGTTTTTATCCCGATATTCCTACCGGATCGACACTTATGCGGTTGAAACCGCGGGGCGCTGCTAGTACTTCATAAGTAGGTACTTAACCGGATAATAAGTGTGGAACTCAAGTATCCCGTAGTACACACAATGTTGACAAACATTTAGATTCATAAAGATTCGTAATCATTCTTTATTGGGACCGCGCCATAACCAGTTAGTTATATAATAAAGTGCCGTAAAGTAAGTACCTACTGTCACGACCGTCATAACATTTCGACATGATTGCACAAACCGGGCATCGAACACGGATACCGAACCTGGCCTAATCTTCTCAAGTAGGTACAGTCAACAAAGGAGTTAAGTATACAGGAGTGTCGGATATAGTTGAAGTTTACTAAGAAATCGATGGATGTTCTGGACTGAAATTTAATTTAATAAATGAGCTGTTTGTTTTCTATTAATAAACTAAAATTTTATTTGAGAATATCCATCGGTTTCTTAGTAAACTTCAATAATATCCGACGTTCCTGTATACTTAACTCCTTTGTTGACTGTACCTAAGTAAGTAGTGGTCGATCGCGATAAACTATAATTACATAATCAGCCTATAATGTTCCCACTGCTGGGACACAGTGCGGGTTGGTAGATGTCACATGTCATAGAATTTTTGGTTCCAGGACATGGCGGTTTCCTGACGATGTGTTCCTTCACCGTTTTGAGAACAGTGGTGATGAAATAATTTACACAAAGTAAAGCGCCTGTCTGGGTTCGAAACTACGACCTACAACTCGTAAGTCGCGGCCGTTACCACTTGGCCACTACTGCTCTACTGACTAACTCTAAACTACAATTAATTACATAAGAGTAAAACTCTTTTTTTAGCGTATGTGGTCCCACTGCTGGGCTAAAAGCCTCCCTTTCTCCTTTCCTCTCCTCTCTGTCATGAGCTAGTGTGGACCAATCCATGTAGGCGTCGTCGATCTCGTCCCGCCATCTTCTCCTGGTCATATAGTTAAGCTCATACATAGGCAAAAATATTAGCAACGTAGATAATGACTGTTGACAGAAGTTGGCAATTGACAGCAACGACACAACTGACTGAGTTAGTGGTGGTAGCGGTTCTGATCAGCACCCTGCGCAACACATTATCAATCTCAATCTGAATCATTTTGAAAGATATTGCTAATCCATTGCTTCATGTGTTCGAAAAATGTGTCTGCTAAACAACGGAAATAACGCAATGAATGTTGTTGAACTGACAAAACGAAACCCAATGCTACTGATAGTGTGTTACGCCATTACCCCGCTGTTAGGCCCCGCGGGACTAAGTTGCATTATTTTATACCCACTCGAGGAAGCTAATTATTGTATAATGTTTTCCACAATCGCTGCGATTAGTAAAAGAATACGTAATCAAATCACAGCATGTTGTTATTGACAAAAGTAGGCTGTTTTATATTAATTTAATTTGATTTGTAGGTACAGTCAACAAAGGAGATAAGTATACAGGAGCGTCGGTTATAGTTGAAGTTTACTAAGAAACCGATGGATGTTCTGGACTGAAATTTAATTTAATAAATGAGCTGTTTGTTTTCTATTAATAAAATTAAATTTTATTCGAGAACATCCATCGGTTTCTTAGTAAGCTTCAACTGTATCCGACGCTCCTTTAGACTTATCTCCTTTGTTTGTTTGTTGTTCCTTTGTTGTACATGGCCCGTGAAAGGCGACGATTAGCTTATTATTTTTCAAGAACCAGACCGGTTACTCGACTAAAACTTTTAATATTATCAAATAAACAAACTTTTTCTGTACAAGATCACTTCACTTCGGTAAGTACCAAAAACGTAAGTCACGAACTTCTATAATTAGAAGAATCTAATGCGTTTTGATTTCAAATAAAAGGAATGTAATGCGAACAAAAAAGGCAATGGTAAGTGAAACGTTTAATAAAGTCGTGTCGGAGTAAGTGGTAACTTGGTAAGTAAAACACGACGATCGTGACAGAATGCGCCTGAGCACAGATTCATGGTTTTTTAGCGTTGGGTCGTGTGTCTATCGATAGTTAAGTTATCGATATCGTATTCAATTTATGCAATCGAAATTCGAAACGGAACTTACTGATGCAGTTAAGTTTAGAATTTTTCGCATTGTTGAAAAGAGAAAAATCTCTATAATCTTTAATTCAAATGTGGTCTCATTGATTATAATGCCAATGACTGTATTTACCTATCTTATTCGAATCGACAAAGAGAAGTGCACACTGGGTGCTATAATTTAGTACTTTCAATTTCAAAACATAATGTTCGATAAAAAACAAATTAAACCTAAGTAAACATTTATAATTAAAACCAGGTCAATTTAATCCTTTGTACAATTACGTGATGTAGCCCATCCCTATTGCATTAAATTACATCGACATAAAGCAAGCGACTCGACGCGCGACTCGAATTTTAACTAGTCGCAACACTGGGTACAGTCGAGGAAAAAATACATTCGCAGAATTGATTTCTTTTGTTTATTTTGCATGTAGATTATTTTTTTATTACAGGGTGTATTGACATTTATCGGAAGGGCAAGTTGCAATAAAATAATAAAATAGTGTTTAAAATGAACACTGTCAGTTCAAATACATAAATAATATCTATCTACCTAGATTGGACCTGAGTACTTATCTACTTATATTTACTTATAGATACTACTTATACGTTTTGTGACGTAAACCACTGTTTTTTGTAGCATGTGTTCTCCAAGGGTATTTAAAAAACCTACACTTGTATGTCTTTTTTATGAAAATGGCTCTCAGTTATTTATATTTTCACGACTTTTCAAATTCAAATCTTGCATACCTATTTCATGTGATTTAGAAGATCTTAATAAAAGTCACCCAAAGGGCAATGCTATGCTTGGAGTTTCCCTGCGTGACCGAATCAGGAATGAGGAGATCCGCAGGAGAACCAAGGTAACCGACATAGCCCGAAGAATTGTGGCAGTGGGCAAGGGGACATTGCTCGCAGAACAGATGGCCGATAGGGCCGAAAGGTCCTGGAGTGGCGACCGCGTACCGGAAGACGTAGCGTTGGAAGGCCTCCCACAAGGTGGTCCGACGACCTTGTGAAGGCCGCAGGAACCCGTTGGATGCGAGAAGCACAGAACCGGTCGAAGTGGCGGTGCTTGGGGGAGGCATATGTCCAGCAGTGGACGTCTTTCGGCTGAAATGATGATGATGAATAATAGTAACGTCATAGAAATCGAGTTACGTACTTCACGTGTTTTCACTTGTTTTTGTTGGTTCGCGTCAAAACCATTATTATTGTTACCTACGCGCTACGTAACCAACACACAATTTATAACCTCTAAGGTTTTGGTTTCCTAGGAAAGCGGTGAACGATCACACAATAACGGCTGTCCAAACACAGAGCGTTTTTTGACATGTCAAACATTGGTAAAAATGACAGATTTTCAGGTTAGCCGTTATAATAGCCTCCCGACCGATTTCGGTCACGGTGGCCAATCTCAACGGAGATTAGCCAGGTCCTCAGGAGATAGTATAGTGCACGAGTGTGTGCGCAAACACTCATGTGCAATTTCTGTTTCTTACTCTCATAGTCCGATGGGACGGCAATCCGACACGACCGAGGAGAGATCAGGCGCAGGACCAACGGCTTTACGTGCTTTTCGAGGTACGGCGGTATGAAACCTCCAACTTCCAAACTCCGGGCCGTTACTAAGAAATTCCTAATGGAAACCCCCAATAATAAGTCCCACCCGGGAATCGAACCAAGGACCCCACGCTCAGCAATCGCGCTTGCAACCACGATACCAACGGGCCAGTTGGCCGTTATAATATGATGGAACCGCTTCCCTAGAAAACCAAAACTTAACACTTGTCCAACCATCTATACATTCAACATTATTTCATCTACGTGCGGCTTACGTGCTGGTAGTCTACTGTCTATGGGCTCTATGCCCTTATTAAAGCAGTTGTACAATACAACGTACAAGTAACGACTGATGCAATGGGTACTAGTCAAGGACATAGAAATCTTTGGCAGCAATCGTGATGCTGTGTTGTCTCCAGTCGAGAGGTTAATGAGATTTTCGTCATTATATTTCTGGTTTTGTTGCTTACATTTTGTAAGGTGACTATTAAAGGCCCATAATCTGAAACGATGTTGATGATGGAGAGGTAGTTGCTGAAAATCAGCGCTGTGTACGTTGGTTCGTCCGAAGTCACAGCATTTTGCTGAGCAACGACCTGTTCTTGCACAGATGCGACGCACGGCTTAATTGTCCTTAATATTGTTGACTGTTACAAAAGCACTTAGTTAATTTTTTCCTCTCTGCAATTGGCATTTTGTTTTTGTTTTGATTGTTGTTGTTTTCACTTTGTTTTGTTGTCATAATTAGGCCAGTGACGCGGGCGCATCACCACAGAACACATATACTCCTATCGGATTGATTTGTGATTTGTATTGTCAAATGTCAATCTCAAATTGTCAATGTCAAGTAATAAAATAATGTGTGTTGTCTTTGGTCCCTGGCCCTGACATCAAGCAAAATTGTCAACATTTTTTTGTTTTTTAAGCTTGAGTACGATGCATTTGATTACGTCGTGTGTGTATATTTATCTTTTAATTTTTTTGTTTATTATTTTATTTTTTCTTTTTATATGCAATGTGCGTTTTGTTTGTGCAGAATAAACAGTTTTTCTTTCTTTCTTCTATGTTTCTAGCATAAGCATATTCAGCCTATGATGTTCCCACTGCTGAGACAGAGGCCTCTCGTTGAGAGGTAGTGGGTCATAATCCACCACGTGGGCTTTTTATGACTCTCCAAAGTGGCCTTTTTAGGCCCCCAGGTCCCTAATTCACTATGAACACGTCAATTCCTCACAAAGACATTAAATTACTCTTAAATCTCTTTGTTTCCTTATGGCCGCCATAGACGTTCAAGTAATTTGATCAAACAGGCTAGTTCAAACAGTTTGGTCAAATTGGCATGACCTGAAAAGCGACCACACACCATCAGGCAGACTTGAAGCGATGTCAGTTCAGTATCGAAGCGGGCGAAGTGTGGTAGTGCTTCTTTAAAATGTCTACAGATGATGCTTTAGCAATTGTTGGTTTAGTGTTTGCTTTGAAGGCCCACAAAAGGACAAAAAACGTTCTGTATGGTGTAAAAAGTGGCTCATGAAAAGAGACGAATATTCGCATATAAACTTATTAAATGAATTGAAATTTGCTCCTAAAGACTGGCATAATTATTTATAAATTATATTTATTTTATTATATTATTTTTTAATTTACTGGCATAGTTTACAATAAGCAGCATTCCGCTTATCTCTGTTATGGTAATCTTTATTTTTGATGTTCCATAAACAGGTTTCATTTCGATATACTTATTTGTATGAATTCTTCTAGTACATCGCGGTTCGACATATTATATTGCAATACAACACGTCCGCAAGGGAACACTTCCGTAGCAACAACTGAGCGCTCGCAACACACACACTAAAAATTTTAATTAGCTATTCCCTCCAATTTCGCGTTCATTTCGCGCGGTTTCGTTCATTGTACATAGAGATTAAGCTTTTCTTGTTTCAACAATGAAAATGAACGCAAATAAAAAAAAATATCTATATATAACAAATAAATGGATCGTTTTATTTTAAACACTGCGTCACCGATCTGACCTAATGTCAAGGTTTCTTTGTTTTAGTTGTTGTTGCTATATTTATTTAAAGTTAACGCTTAGATAGTCTTTGTTAGGCTTCATTTAATGGCTAGTTGAACTTTCAGACTAGTTACATATTTTTTGTTACGACCACAAACCTACTGGGAGCAGTTTGATTTTGTCTATACTCTAGAGATTGTCCTATGGAGCATGACCAGCATGTTTCCAAGCATTCTTTGTTTACAAAGAAATTTTCTTTCATTTAATTGCAATATGTCACAAGGTATTTCGTTGTAGCTTTTAACACAGTACCACAGTAGCTAGTTTAGGATAGGCCCCTGCTTCGCACGGTTTTTACGACTTGGCAAAACATTAAAATTTCTTTATATGTAGTAAGTTAAATATTAATGTATTATACTCGTAAACCTTCCGGAATAAGGTTTATGAGTATAATACATTACATTACATAGAGAGGCTTGTGGCTAATAATAACAGCCGCTCGGGTCGATCGATCAAGTTAAGCTACGCTTGCCGCGGCTGGTCCGTGGATGGGTGACTATCTTTATATACCAAAACCCCTCCGTGCCACAAAAAGCACGATAAGCCGTTGCCATTCGTGGATCTATGACAGTCGTTACGGGTCGTCAGAAGCCCGAAAGTCTGACAACAAGTCTTACCAAGGGGTTTCGTATTACCCAGAAACTGGGTTGTGGAGGTCAGATTGGCAGTCGCTCCATGTAAAATACAGGTAGTCAGCTGCATCAGGTTAGACTGGAAGTCGACCCCAACATAGTTGGGAAAAAACTAGGCACATGATGAAACCTTCCGGAATAAATTCTCTACGTGATGGTGAAAACCGCATGTAAATTCGTTGTGCAGTTTAGAAGAACAACGCGGTCACACAGCAAACACGAGAAGCAAACATTGTTATACACATACATACTATATACGATAATATAGAAGATTATAATGATAAACGACTTCAACAAAGCAAATGGAAAGTCAATATGAAACCTCCACTTCAAACCTCCATGCTAAGAAGCAACAAGACAGCTTATTATCTCCCGTTTAAAATTAAACAATTGATCATCCTAGCCATGTTTTTCTTTCTTTTATAAAGTGCATAAGTTACTATACCTCAAAGTTATCACCGAGAAAATTAAAAACAAAAGCCTGCGACACGTGTCACCGTGACCCATTTACCAGCACTTGTCACAGTCTCCGAGGTACTAGAGCATCATAATTTTACAGTCATGCACACGTAGTTTAACTGTGAACACCACACTAAATTACCCATAAAAAAAAATACCTCGTTATAGACGTGACATCTCGTTATCTTGGTAACTAATGGAGGAGACTTCTTCACGGAATCATTTTCTGTCAATATCACGATGTTTTGCGAGGGGCCCGTGGCTATATAATAACAGCCGCACAGATCGATCGATCAGGTTAAGCTACGCTTGCTGCGGTTGGTCTGTGGATGGGTGACCATCTTTACATACCGTGACCCCTCCGTGCCTCGGAAAGCACGTTAAGCCGTTGGTCCCGGCAGTCATTCGTGGATCTTTGACAGTCGTTACGGGTATCGGGTAGTCAGAAGCCCGAAAGTCTGACAACCAGTCTTACCAAGGGGTATCGTATTACCCACTAACTAGGTTGTGGAGGTCAGATAGGCAGTCGCTCCATGTAAAATACTGGTATTCAGCTGCTTCCGGTTAGACTGGAAGCCGACCCCAATATAGTTGGGAAAAGGCTAGGCAGATGATCACGATGTTTTGTAAGAAAACTTGTGAAGAAGAAATTGGCAACAAAAGTGAAATGATGTTTGGAAATGGATAGCATTGTTGTATTGGTAACGAAAGTGAATCAAAGTCACGAATAATATAAAAGACATAAAATTACATGATCTGATGATTCATCGCTATAAAACTTATGTCAAACAGTGACGCGTAACGTCATTTCATAGAAAACAGCACCCTAAATGCGTAGCATACCTTGTACACACGCCAGCACATCAGCTTCCCGAAACTGTCAACTTTTCCCAATCAACTTTGAACCTTATGCTTCAGCGATAAAATTGAAAATCTATTAAAGAAATTTGGCAGATTGTAGTAGCTTGATGTGCTGGCGTCTGTACTATCATGTGTTCTGTAACCACAAATACAATCACAATCTGAATAATTTTGAAGGATATTACTAATCCATCACACTAATATCATAAAGGCGAAAGTTTGTGAGTGTGTGTGTTACTTCTTCACGCTCAAACGGCTGGACCAATTTTGATAAAATTTTGTATGGTGGTAGCCGACACCCTGGATTAACATATAGGCTACTTTTTATCCCGATATTCCCACAGGATCGACATTTACGAAGGTGAAACCGCGGGGCGCAGCTAGTTGCTTCATATGTTCGAAAAAATTTATCTGCTTAGCGACGTACGTAAAGCAATTATGTTGTTGAATGTCAAAATGAAAGCAATTGCTACTGTTAGTGTGTTAGGTACGAACTAAAAAGTTTTGTCTATAAAATAATGTAGGTACCTATCATATTATTTTGTGATAACGTCAATGAATAATAAGCATTCTGTAATATGTAATAACTTTACTTGCAATTTTCCTGTCATTGAATAAAAGAAGTGCGAACAATAAAAGCTATCTACTGACGACAGCAATTTTTTTCTGGCAAAAAATATAATACCTATAACGCAACAATGCTTGTTAGGACATCCGGCTATGGGCACAATGCTACGTTTGAATCCAATTGCATCTAAAAATGATTAAAAAATATTGAGACCCCCGCTGCGGCCTGCAGTCTATCTTTTACACCAAATTATATTAGTAACAAATTGCAGCAAATTTGGTTTTTCTGAAGACAACGCAATAAAAGCCTTTAAATAATTATATTTCAACGGCTCTACTAATTTGCTTCACCAATTATGCATAAAAATCGAACCTGCTGAGAAATGTCGAAATTCATAGAAATGTGATCTAGCAAAAACCTGTCTGGATTTCTGCGTTTTTCGACATCCACGGATTAATTGCAGAACAATCATATTAGTTTGCAATTGTTTTTATTAGTTTCAGTGTCAGCGATCCGAAATGTAACAAACATTATTCGAGGAAAAATATTAATTTGCATTAAAAAAAATTACGCGAGTGTACTTTTATAGTCCCAGGGTTGCAAGATGATTCCACCAAACGGTTCGCACCGCATCGGATCGAAACGGATTTTACAATCTTTAAACGATATTAAATCGTGTACTCAGTATTTAAAGTCTATATTACCAAGCCGCACACAGCAGCTTGACCGCGGGCGTCTTCCGCGACACGCGATCGTAGCCGAAAGTATGCTGCGACGCGCGCACGGCTTCGTTCGCCTGTCATCGTATCCGATCGAATCCTTTCGGCTGTCGTCTAAATTTTTCTTTTCCTTTTTTGTGTTTTATGATTATGTTCTTCTTCTTCTTTTAATTCAATAGCCAAAAATACTACGTCAACTTCAACCATTTTCAAAAATTAGAACACGACAACACGATAGGAATGGAACTGACTAGGAGCAGAAACGGATACGTTTGCAAGCGACTTACGGAGCCGATCGTATGCGTCGACATCCTGCCGGACGCGATCGTATGCGTCGACATCCTGCCGGACGCGATCGTATGCGTCGACATCCTGCCGGACGCGATCGTATGCGTCGACATCCTGCCGGACGCGATCGTATGCGTCGACATCCTGCCGGACGCGATCCTATGCGTCGCCATCCTGCCGGACGCGATCGGCTGTCGCCGCAGCCGTTCGTATCCTTTCCGATCCGTTGCGATACGAGCCGTTTGGTGAAAAATGGAAATCATCCTTTAATCGTCAAGTCGAAAGATGGCTTAGAGGCTTGTTGCACTACTTACTCTTAATTTTAAAATTAGATGCAAGAAAATCTGTCTTTTAACCAGTATTTGTTATTATGGAGTCTAAGAACACTCTTATATTTCGACAGCCGTTATTTTGTGACTGTTCACCACTTTCGTAGGTAACCAAATCTTTACCGTCCTTTTATAACAGTTTCCTATAATTTCCTTTCTCAAATCCTAGTGTATAGAAATGACCACCATTCAGCAATTAGTTGGCTCAACAAGTACTTGTAGGTAAAACGCCTTTGCGGTCTGTTAATTACAAATTACGATATAATTTTCACTTTTACTCAAAGTCCGAAACTACATATATAAATTATGCGAAAGTAAATTCCGCTTTACATTCAACGCATTCATTTAGATACATTATGCAAACGTCTAATTACTTTTACATACTAACATTATGAAGGTCAATGTCTTATAATTGTATTAATTAATTAGATTAGAAACCTTTTTTTTAGCTCAAAGAGATAGGAACGGATATAATCATAACAGAGAAAATTGCTCATAACCCCAAAACAGTAAGGTTTGAATTGTGGTTAATCGATTCTTGAGAATAGTAGTGGCCCAGTGGTAACGGCCGCGACTTAATAGTTGTAGATCGTAGGTTCGAACCCAGACAGGCACTTTACTTTGTGCAAATTATTTCATCACCACTGCTCTCAAACCGGTGAAGAAAAAAATCGTGAGGAACCCGAGATGTCCTAGAACTCAAAATTCGAAGACATGTGACATCCACCAACCCGCACTGGGCCCGCGTGATGGATTACAACGTGACTGTAGATACTGTGCGCGTACGCATGGATTCGGACCTCAATGGGTCAGTACTGCTTTCCAAATTAGTTACTACGCCATAATTTGGTATAGAATAATAATATGGCGTTTTATCGGTTTCACTTTCAAATGGGCTTCCTCAACCTCATTCAAAATTTACTGAAAAAGAAACATGTCACTACTGCTGTAACCATTTGGACAATGATGACTTTCCCAATCAGCTTTTTCTCATTAATGATACAAATTATTGGAAATGATGCAATAATGAATCAAAATATAGATACTGAGTCAAACTGCAGATAAATGACAAAGTTACCATTAACGTGGTGGGCGTACCAATCTCGAGTTACCGTCTGTTGCAGCCCGATAACATAGATGACCGTCACTATGTGACACGGGCTTTT
The DNA here is from genome assembly GCA_948474745.1 of Oligia latruncula. Taxonomy (NCBI): domain Eukaryota; kingdom Metazoa; phylum Arthropoda; class Insecta; order Lepidoptera; family Noctuidae; genus Oligia; species Oligia latruncula. Next base: position 1,876,041 of record OX419699.1, read on the forward strand.
GTAATTGGTTGGTAAATACATTGTCATTGCATTAGTAACCTCTGCCCTTTGGTCTAGGTTACGAATTGACAGATGACTAAGCATTTTATTTTTAACTGTCTTCCAATTGCTCTTCTACTTCATCTACAATTTCCAAAGGACACAAGACGAAATTTTATGGACTGTGAAGAAGACTATGAAGTGATTAAGAACGAAGGTCGGACTTTGTGGCGACGATACTAGGTACGAATATTACTTATTATTGAACAGAATAATAGAGATAAATAAAGCTTGCAAGATAGCAAAAAGAAGATATGAGTAATGTTAATGATAAAGGATTAAAACATGACTCAAAACAGGACAACACGAGAACCAACCCGAAGCAGCTTTTGCAACAATTGCAAACTATCCAGTTTGCTCGAACCTGGACTGCAAGTAATAAAGTTACTTTGTAAGCGAGATTTACTAAATCGTCGTGCTCGTGAACCACCAGGAGAACATAGCTCACAGAAACACAACAAAGCAGAGAAAGTGTAGCATGAAGAACTATAACTATTTGCGGCTTCCTTCAATAATAAAGTAATCCATTGTGAAGACTGGAGAGCAAACCAAGAACTATGTAGTCAGGTCCTCAACCTTTGTGCTATTGAACTTACTGAAGCGATAGTTATGAAATATTGGCGCGGATATTGTTGGGGCTGCGCAATAAATTGTGCTGGATCATGTTGGTATGTTTAGCGGTACACCGTTTGAATCAAGATAAGTATAAGTTAGACTGTCAAACAGATACAATACCTATGATTAATTGAACAACATGATTGTAACACAGGTTAAATTACACTCGGCCTATGGAGGTCCTTAAACAAAATTGTTCTTAATTCTTTGCAACTAATATTCTTGCTCTCAAAAACGGTGAAGTTAAACATCGTGAGGAAACCGGCATGTCCTAAAACCAAAAAATCGAAGACTTGTGTCATTTACGAACCCGCTCTGGGCCCTCGTGGTGGATGGCCCATTCCCTCTCACAGAGAGGAGGCCTGTGTCCCAGCAGTGTGAACATTATAAACGGATTATGCTTTACAACTATGGTTGTTGCCTATAAAATCAATACACATATAATTAAAATCAAATATTTAGATAAGGATACGTAGATTCCAAAATATTTGAACAGAGTCAAAAACATTCCCATTGAACTACACTGAAAAGAAAAGTGAAGAGCGAAAGTATTTCAACCAAACATAACCTAAACTCCACTAAACTTGCTCAATTTGAATATTTACAATAGAAAATATGTATTGAACAAAGAGACATAGCGAAGGGAAAGTACAGTGAACCGCCATGTCGGTGTAGCTCACAAAACTAATAAGGAAGTGACGATTTGCTTGTACTCTGAACGTAGTACCTTGCGCAACGAACGCACTGCACTCTTTAAGATGTAGAATGATCTAGAAATGGAATATCTAGGGCTGGGTTTTGAAAATTGATCCTTTCTAATTAGTTTAATTTATTAATTGTAATTATATGATTGTGATAAAGAGAAAGTTTTTAATTGGCAACAAATAAGGTCGATTGAAGAATAACTTGTATCATTGTGTTTTAAGTACAGTAGGTTGTCTGTGTGTGCTATAATGCTTCAAACAAATGCTAAACAAAAGGCTGCTGTTTATTTTACCACCGTAATTGTATGGTTCATTGCCCCGATTTTAAAATAACTCTTTAAAAATCAGCTGATCCGACAACAGCATACGAAAAGCATATATTCAGTTGAATTCATCATCCTGCCTATGTTCTACATGAGGAATGCGAACTGCACTGGTTGTAGGTACTTGTATGATAACAACGTGTGGAGCAGACATTGTAAAAGCCAATTATTTTTAAAAAGAGTAACCGTGGAGTTTCTTGCCGGTTCTTCTCCATAGGAAACGACCAATTGGAACGGTGCACCTAGCTTCTGACATTTCATAAGTGCCCATGTAGGTTTATGTGTAATAAAATATTTTGATTTTGATTTTGAAAAATTTTTCGAACATACAAAGCAATAGATTAGCAATAGCCTTCAAAATGATGCAGAATGTGATTGATAGTATTTTAAGCAATTAGGATGCAGGAACCAACTATATGATACTTAACATTTACACGAATTCAATAAACCAAAACAAACTACTGTTAACAATAAGAATGAAAACCCCACGGTCATTGATACAACAGTAGTTGCGTAACATCAATTGGTAATCGTATCAAAAGCGGTTGAAGGGTCAACTGATCAAGTCGATTCGACCGATGACGATGATTGACTGCGTTTGTAAGCGGTTCAAACCTGCGTTGCATAAGCATCTGTTGTACTGGATTTTATTGGTCTACTATGTTTTGAATTAAGGAATTTATGGTAGAACTTTGAATAAATTGTTGACCTGAGGCGTGTACAACCGATTAAGTGGCAATAGCTTTCAAAGCATTTCATCTTTCTACGCCTTTCAAGTTTTTCGGTAGCTTATCCCCGTCACCGTTATCGCCGATACAATTTGATGTTTAAGTCCTCTAGTAGGAGCAGTTTGGGACACCACAGTCCTACTATTAAATAGGTATATATTTTATACATTTTTACTATTCATGGAGCATTTTTAGTGTCAAAGACTACTCTTTTTCTACTGGGTTTCCATGGTCTCATTTGTATACAAATCTTACTAGTTTTATAGTCTTCTATAGCATGGGTAGTATCCATAACTTCATTATCCTTTCACTCTCTTTTGTTTTCATCGTGGTTAATAGATACTTTTGCTGTATACGCTACTGCTCATACTTTTGACATTAAATCATAACATACTACTGGCTGTGGCCTATATTCTTATTCGAGGACATCTCGCTGATTAGTATTCAAGAGTTCACGTAACTCAATCATGATAGTTGCTAAGGATTTAATAATAACTATCAATGGACAATCGCCATTACAAACAATAATTATTTAATGTTTATCTTCAGTTATCGCGAAATTATAATTGGCAGTCAGTATTATGCCAATATAACTTGTTATATAATATAACTTGTTTATTATGGGTGTGGTTGTAATAAGTTTAATATTATAATACACGATTGTGTACTGATGTATAATTAATTACTTAGTACATGATGCGCACGTACGTTATGGTATAACGATCAGTATTATTCCGTTTGAAGGCATGTCCTGCGCACATCGGTTTCATTTGGCCAAACATTACTAACACGTGTATATATTTTTTATATGTCTTTAAGATCCTTAACTGCTTGTGAAAACTAAATTAGTCGACTAATTACTAGATTTACCAAGATACAGAGTGGGTATATGAGTTAGTGCGCATACGCACGAGGGACGTGCGTCAATGGCAGAGGCAACTGCAGCCGTCGATGGCTATGACTGTCTTAGGCCATAAAAAATAGCTATGCACATGGGATGTTAGATGTCCCAGGGGTTGTTTTTAGAAGGGTTAAAAGTTTTGTATGTCATAGCTGATGACAGCTGCACAAAAATTTTAATAAAACGTAAAAAAAAATATAAGGTGTCCAAGGCCGTAAAAAGATGGAGGAAATTACAAAGAGTGGCAACAGAAAAGCAGATGAGCTAAACATCTAATAAACTTATGCAGATGTGTTAAGTTTCCATAATCATTCTTTTGATTGCTCTTATTATTTCTGCATTCTTATTAAAATGTCAACAACCTATAAAGACTTATCCAATCATCAGCGGTAAGGTAATTGCTTATTTATGTTAACAACTGACTTAATAATCACAAATCTCTTATAGGATTGCGTTACAATCAAATGACATCTTCGGTCATCAACCGCGTTTGCATAACGTTTTTAAATATCGATTCATTCAAAATTAGATACAGAATTATCTTTCTAATGGTGTCATAATCAATTTCTTTTCGGTTTAACTGGTAAATACATTTTCACGGTTCGCTTCTTTTTGTGTCTCTTAGCAGAAATTGGCAGACAGCTCTGCGTTTTTCATTCTTATAATTTACATTTCTGTTCAGTGTATATGTTACGGCTAATGACCGAAGTGCGGATACACCTAGTTTTACCCAAACCGAACCTCGGGGTGCCCTTCGCTCGCTCTTGCATCTTATGTCGCCTCCCGAAATACACACGAACCGCATGTGGCCAGCTAAAACTAGGTGTAGCCGCACTTCGGCCGGCTAAAACTAGGTGAAGCCGCACTTTGGCTATTAGCCGTGACATATACAAGGTCTAATTCAATTAGCTAGCGAAACTCTGCAGACGTGATTTATCGATACCTATCGCATCATCATCTGCCTAGCCTTTTCCCAACTATGTTGGGGTCGGCTTCCAGTCAAACCAGATGCAGCTGAATACCAGTATTTTACATGGAGCGACTGCCTATCTGACCTCCACAACCCAGTTACTGGGTAATACGATACCCCGAGGATAGACTGGTTGTCAGATTTTCGGGCTTCTGGCTACCCGTAACGACTGTCAAAGATCCACGAATAACAGCCGGGACCAACGGCTTAACGTGCTTTCCGAGGCACGGAGGGGTCTCTCGGTATGTAAAGATGGTCACCCATCCACAGGCCAACCGCGACAAAGGTAACCTGATCGATCGACCTGTTATTATTTAGCCACGGACCCCTCGATAAAAAATGATGTCTTTTTTTTGGGTTGTAGATAGTAGGTATGAGTTGAGAAAATCTGTTTTCTTTTGTTTTATCGTATTTACGATACCCATCACGACTGCGGAGTTTTGTTACCTAATTTAATTAATGTAATGTCCACTACAAAATATAGGCTTCCTTATTACGGCTACGACCTAGCTTTGACTACTTAATTGTAACTGACTGTAAAATATAAAATTAAAATGATATATAAAATGTATTATTCTATTTATTGTATGATGTACTACTTAGTACGCTAACAATTGATAGTGCCGTGCTTTCCTATAATTTAAATACATCCGAGATCAATATGATGTCAACGACTCTGGGCTGTGTATGTGTTTAGTTGGTAAGCCTTATTAAATAAAATAAATACATATCTAATAATAATAACTGTTCCCTGCTCCCGACACCGGCGGATCGCTACTTTTTTAGGTTCCGTACCCAAAGGGTAAAAACGGAACCCTATTACTAAGACTTCGCTGTCTGTCCGTCCGTCCGTCCGTCTGTCTGTCACCAGGCTGTATATCAAGAACCGCGGTAGTTAGACAGTTGACATTTTCACAAATTATGTATTTCTGTTGCCGCTATAACAACAAGTAGGTACTAAAAACAAAATAAAATAAATATTTAAGGGGGGCTCCCATATAACAAACGCGATTTTTTGCCCTTTTTTGCTCGATATCAATAATGGCAACAGGTAGGCACTTGAAATATTCACAAAATACTCAGTTGTATTTTTACTTTAATAATAAATAATAAAATTAAAATAAAATAAATATTTAAGGGGGGCTCCCATACATACAACGAACGTGTTTTTTTCGGCGTTTTGCCTTGTGGTACGGAACCCTTCGTGTGCGAGTCCGACTCGCACTTGGCCAGTTTTTTATATATGGTATTGATTAACCATTGAATTTGAAGATACTGATCAACTAAGCCGCGGGGTATTGCGTAACACACTAACATTAGGCTTTCATTTTGATAGTTTAACGACATTTATTGCGTTATTTACGTTGTTGTACAGACCAATTTTTCGAACATATGAAGCAATGGATTAGAAATATCCTTCAAAATGATTCAGGATTGGGTCTCGGCAAAAAATACGCATATTCACGGCTTCTATCAATTGACATGGATTTTTGTGACATTGCCCAAGACACACAACATAATTACAACATTTCGTTTGTTTTCCTTGTAATTATTACAAACATCTTGCAAACAAACCTAAATAGAGAAAGATTACGATCACCATTATCATAATCATTAAAATGTTCAAAACTGTTCTACTACCGTTTCGAAATGTGTCGAAAACTGACGTTACATGTCGCATGCATAATGCACAGTTGCTAAATATCATGACATTATACGGATGTCTTAAAATATAATGATATTGTAATGACAAACAAATACTTATTTAACCTAGTTTCGTATACAGGATGATGAGACATAACCGAAGCTTTCAGCTAGTCTTCTACTTAATAAAACATCTTAAATTCATTGTTTTATTGACTCTCTCTCTGGGTCTAAAAGTACGTGCACAAGAGTAAGTTATGTGCTGTGTGTGTGTTGTGTGTGTTATGTGTGTGTGTTTATTTATTTATTACTTCAAGCACATAAATGTACAGAGGCGGAATTTAATGCCATATGCATTTTCTACCAGTCAACCTTTGGGTGATGCAGAGACAAACAGTATTGGGTGCAATCATGACAATTGAGGAATAAATTAACTAACTATAAATATAATATAATAAACCTAATTACATATAAATATACGCACAAATAAATATACATAAATACATGAAACACGAAAAATAAATAAGACAAACAATGAGAAAATATTAGCGTTGGGCAACTAGCTTTATATTTTCTGACTGACCGACTTCTTGACAATTAAAAAGTGCCTAATAATGGTTTAATTGAAATAAATGCTTTGAGTTTGAGTTGTGATGATACCGCCAGCTTCCGTGTGTTGTGTGTGTGTACAAATGTTTGGTCCAAAATAAATGTTTTTTTTTTGTTTAATGTAAGTTCGTCATTTTTGCCGATGAGAAATATCGGGCACATGGTTTGTAATAAGAATAAAAGACTAGAAAACAAAAGACGTAAGATCGAGTTTTAAGTGTCATGGTATTTGATAGAAGTGTATATAGGATAGTACAGTCACGAGCATAAGTATGTATACACTTGGCTTTATTCAAAGGCGATTTTCTCCTTTAATTTTGAATGAAATTTTATGTTATTACGATCATAGTATTTTCGAACCCATAGGTTTATGTAAAGTGTCGTATTTCAACGTTGCATTCGTTATTTCACAAAAAAATCGCAATTGAAAGTTGCCAAGTGTTGCCATGTTAGTGCTCGTGACTGTACATAGTTGTGTTAGGTTGACTGAAAATTACCTCCTAACATTCCTTTTGAAACTGGAAATTACCAGCACCACCAGCCACCAGCTAGACCAGTAGTACCAGTGGCAGTGGTAGTAGTACCAGCTAGATCAATTGGGATAGAAGAACCGACGTTCTTGGCGCAATTGCACAAGGAGGACCGACCCCAGATAAACTGGGAACAGAACAGAGGAAAGAAGAAGATAGAAGTTTAAGATTTTGACAGATTGCCATGCGTAGAGTGACATTCAAAACTGTAACTGACCTACTAACATCGAAGGAACACAAGAAAGATGTAACACTTATCAAGCTCAATGAAAAACGTTCACACATAAAATAGGTACTACCAACAAAAACATAATGATCACAAACAACGGGTTTTAAAATGATAGCATTATCAAACGAAAAACAAACAATTGACACACGTTATTTAATCGTTCCATGAACCATTAAATTACCATGCATGCATAGCCGATACAGACATGCAGGCATGAAACTGAACTACGATGGAAAACCAAATAGCAACTGCGTTTCTGCATGCAGTTGTGTCAATAGACAAACACACATGACACGAAATAGATATACACAAAAGGTCCACTGGTAAAAATGTTGGTAAGAAACTAATGATTGAAATCCACGTCAGACATTGTGCAAAAATTTATTTATGTCTAAATGTCTACAACTAACGAGGCCTGTGTAGCTAAATAGTATATGAAATGCAGCAACTTTTATTAATACACCCATGTTTAGCCTAATTTGCGCCCGGCTTGACTTGCCAGCTTGTCAGCTTTGTCTTGACACCACGAGTGACACCTGGCTTTATGGGATTTGAATAAAAAAACAAAATGGCGGAATTAGTCACCATTAAAGAGGCCTTGAATCTGCTTGCTCAGCGGGATAAGCAATGGCTTTCATTTTGACAGTTCAACAATATTCATTGCGTTATTTATGTTGTTAAGCAAACAAATAGTTCGAACATATTATTATGAAGCAATGGATTAGCATTATTCTTCACAAAATCATTCAGATTGTGATTGAAAGTATGTTACACAATTAGGGTGCTGGTCTGTAAGCCCAGATTAGTTTGTAGACATTTCATTTAAGGTTGTTCTTTTAATGACTGACTGATTTTTGTTGACTGGACCTTCGTTATTTATTTGCTTAACGACATACTAGGGTAGGTAATTTGGAAAAACACGAGACTAATAACAACCATCGCTCACGAATACGTTACGAGTTCCATACCTAGGGTTGTCTCTGCCTGAACCATTAAGATTTATTATCTTGGCTAAAATTTGTTGTGGAATTATAGTGTGAGCTATATATAAGATTCAACCCCTGGGGGGTTAATTTTTCGTTGGTTATTTAAAAAAAAATTGCTGTTTCATACATTTTGACCGCGTAGGTCAAATTGCACTTTTCTATGAAATACGAAAGATTTCTTCGCTTGTGGGTCTAGAATCATGTGCAGCCGGTCGATTCTGTAAAAATCTCACCGTGAAAACTTAGGTGAAGTGAGTTGGTTTTTGCTAGGAATTAACACTATTGACAGCTCACTCCACTCTCACTTCACCAAGTTTTCACGGTGAGATTTTTACAGAATAGCACCGCTGAATCGAATCCATGGTTACAGGTTGCGCTATGTCCCTGGCACCCTGTATCTTGCTCGGTAACACGGAGGTCTTGTTAATGTTTTACGTACAGTATATGCTACTAATTATGTGTGAGTCCATGCGTAACTATGACGGGCTGTTAATATACTATCGAAGGCAGTTTTTTACCTTTTAACTCTAGAAAACTAAAAATAATATGTGTATAATTGAAAATTAGTTCCTAACCGATTGGACGGAGAACGCACAGCACAAAAAAAAGTGGAAACATTTGGGGAGACCTTTGCCCAGCAGTGGGTCAATATAGATTAACTGAAAAAAAAACAGTGGCACTCCGGGAGTGCCGACAGAAGTGAAAACAAAACACAAACAGATTACTTTGCCATCACTTACTGACATATCGGATATACATTAAAACCGAGTAGGTACATCCCGAGGACAGACAAACACATCCGAAGCTGGAATTTTGTTAATCATCTTATAAACAAAACATGCGCGGTGTCGCTTACGGTAACAGTGGCGCGTCCAATGGTTTTTTCCCATCTAAAAAAATGCCCAACGCGTCTAAAGAAGTTTTCACTTCAAAAAATGAATTTTATATAGCGAATTTCTTGGCGAGACAAGACAAACACCTTCACAACAATAATTGACTCCAAATATTTAGCATACCGTCACACAATCGTGCGTGTAATACGAATAACAAGGAAAGAAACAAGTGCAATAAACAATAAATCAGTTATCGGCAGTGGACAGCCCTGCCGTGTGATGAAGAGCGTGAGTCTCGGTCCAGCGAGCCGCTTTACGCTTTCTCTAGCGCAGCCATTCCTCGCTGCACGACATATTGTGTGCATACGATGTCATGAGCTGCTTTTTGGAGCTGGGACAATGGCCAGGATTCTGCTGTGCATAGCTTAGCAATCAGCGTATAATGTTCCCACGGCTGGAACACTAGCTCCTCTTTCTGTGTGAGTGGGTCATAATTTCACCACGCGGGCCCAGTGCGGGTTGGTAGATGTCACATGTCGTCGAATTTTTTTGGTTCTAGGACATGCCGGTTTCCTCACAATGTTTTCCTTTACCGTTTTGAGAGCAGTTGTGATGAAATAATTCACACATCGTTAAGTGCCTTCTTCGGCTTGAACCCCGACCTGCAACTCGTAAGTAGCGGCCGTTACCACTGGGTCAGCACTGCTCTCGAACCACCGCTGCTCCCACAGCTGCTGTGCACCGTAAAGTTTTCCTTGTTAGCCAAGGCAACTCTCGCCCATGAAAGAATCAGGAGGTTTGAAATACTCTCGCCAAAGATCACATCTTTCTGAGGTGGTGTTTCGTGATTCTGGTAAAGTAGCTTGAATTAGTGCTGGCTCGTTCTGCCACGTTAAGTCAGGAGAGAGGCGGAAGAGATTAAGATCTGATCTTAATTTGAATTTGACAAATTCGGTCAATTTCCGTTTCGAATTGGGTTGGCGCGCGTTTGAACAGTGTTTTCATGATTCGGTCGACAATGCTGATTTGAAGACTCTTTGGTGTTAGCTACCAAAAAACACGGCTAAAGGCTATCTCTTTGATTGTTCTGCTAAGGTTTTATCTGCGAGTAAAATGTAGAAATAGACTTAAAAGTCATCCTTTCTCTCTTTGTGCTTATAGTGGGACATGGGGGTGTCCAATCACTAGATATAATTGATATGGTATGACCATTCTCGCATCCCAAGAGAAGATAGCTGTCGCTTCGTGTGACTGTCAATTTTCCGCTTCTGCATCTGGTTAGATTAGAAGCTACCGTATAATTAGTGACCTAGTACTAAGACTCGGGTGACAATAATTAAGATTAAAGATGACCGTTACGTTTCTTTATTAATAGGAAACTATGTATAGTTGTTCTATACCAGCTGTATCTTTAGTGCTTAAGGATAGCAATAGGGTTTCTGTTACACCCTTTATAATTAATAATTATAAAGGGTGTAACAGAAACCCTATTGCCGGAACTTAATATAATTATGAATTATATTAAGTTCCGGTAATAGTTATGAAAATATTATTATTACCTTTCTTCTAGTCTAGCCCTCCACACGCATTCTGAAACAAACAAATTATTATTATTAACAAAAGAACACGCACATCACCTGAAAAGGTACCCTTACTTTAACTTCAAGTGTAACAAGCTTCGTGCAAAATGGCGCGAACAAACAATACAAATAAGTACATCACATGCCTAAACCCGACAATTATTACCGCTAACTTATTTGATGATCGCGTGTGCCCAAGTCAACAATCGGGACAAGTACCCTGTGATCAACCATTATGATCTGACCTAAATCCCTTCAAAAATTACGAGTAATCATAGGTCATATGAAAATGGATGATCGTCACTACACCTTTAATAGGAGTTTAACCACTATAGCCTACACTATAAAGGGTATTTTACTATGTAATGTGTGTGGTAAGGCTTTGACAGACAAAGGGGTGGACATCAAAGGTGATCGACCTATTTTTTACACGATCACCGGTCAACGGCCATTACGTTTGTTATGGTCAATAAAAAAGCATTATTTTTTTATGAACAGGTACTAGGCGGATATCAGACATTAAACTATTTAGATAAATGTCGGAGATTGTGAGTTTTACATGCGATCATTGCTTTTTTCAGTTGAATAATATTGAGTATTGTGTGTGAGCTTAGATAATGTCAAAAACTTGAAAATGAAAATTTTCTTTTCTACGTCGTTTATTTATTTGCTATTTTCGTCTATTAGAAAAATCTTGCCCGAAATGTATTCTAACTTACCATAACACACCGGTATTTATAAGTCAAAGTACCAGGCTCGCAGATACGGCAAGAGCTTACGCAACAACCAACCAGACAGGCTAGTTGGGCAATCCCGGCTGTAATTAGGAGCAAAGCACTACCGATGTTTACTAACCTCAACAACCGATGCAAACCCTACTTGCTAGATTATTCTGTGTTCTGGTAACGGAACTGAAATATTAACAGTGTAAATAAAACAAAACTTAATCTGAACAAAGTAACTCAAAGCACAGTATCTAAAATGAGCAGCTGAAACCCTGCCTAGCCAAAATCATTTTGTAATCCAGGGGAATCCCAAGAATCAGTAAATTTAATCTAATAGGAGGGTTCTCAATACAGTTACTGCAATTTTCCTTCCCTCATTTTTTTCCCCTTCGGTACAATAACTAAGATACTCTTTTCATCTGGCATTTCCGTGACCAGGCGAACAGAATCGAAAAGGAGTTCTCAATTCAATTGCAGTATTCCTCCAAGAATATCCGCCTACCATTTTCAAATCAGAAGTACCAAAGTTCATCTAGCCAGAGTAAGTACATCCTCGGGTGTTTCCGTGGCTCAGTTGCAAAACTTTACAAATGGCGTTTTCGTGCGCAATCGGCTCACGTTCACTGACGCTCAGCTTGCCTAACTGATCTGTGATACCAATACCTATGTTTAGGATCATTTAGTAGGTATTGTTTGTTTGGGCGTGTATTTCTCACGATGTTTTCTTTACTGTAATCGTATACTACATGGTAACAATGTATCGACATAAACAGAATGCAACGCGAACTATTCAGAGAGGTACGGACGAATCTGTAACTAGAAATAGTTATAACTTATTCTAAGGAATCTTGTTTATTCTGAGGCAAGTAAGAAAAACAATATTCAACAAATTGATGCATTGATTGTGGTTATTGTGAAAAAGTCAAAATGTCAACATAATAATATGAAAAGGTGCAAGACAAATAAAAACGAATCTTTTCCTAGATCGTGATTTCAAACAATAGGAACACACATGTATTGTCAAAAGTAAGACAAATGTACTAGCACTGCAGAAGAGAACGGAAGCTTGCTCGCTGTAGGTACCCGGAATCATGGAAGGTCAGCGGCTTCGTGCCTTGCTTGCGAGACTGCGAGATCGAGAGTAGGTATATTTATCAAGTAGGTACCAAGAGTTACAATCGTAGAATCTGACATAGAAATGATTGTACTTATTATTTACAAACGACAAACATACTCAATTTCAACTACTTAATGCAACAAGGGTTTAAGGTGAATAAAAATTACATTCGAAAGGCTGGTCCAGAAAGCACCATTAAGTAAATATTCCAAAACGGTAAACCAGTAACATTGAGACGTGTAAGTACTGTCTCATAATTTAATGTCGTTTTGCTACCAAGTTGAGGAAGGAAAATGGAGTTAGGGCGGGCAGATCAAAATAACCCGTCATGGAACCAAATAAACATTTAAAGAATAAAAACAAAGGTTTTACCACCCTCACACACTACATTTATGTAACATAACATCATATTTCCCCGAAGAGCTGGGCAGTAGTGTACCTACCTATAGTACACCCACTGACTGATATATCAACGCACAGCCTAAACCGCTGGTCCTAGAGACATGAAACTTAGAGGGTGTGTTCTTTGTGAAGAGTAGATTTCAAAAATGAAAGGGTTTTTCGAAATTCCACCCCTAAAGAGGGTGAATGAAGGGGAAATTTCACGCGGACGAAGGCTATATGAATCTACTACAGAAGAAGATTGATTGAAGATTGAAGTCTCGGTACCTACATAAATATGGTCACACATCCACAGACCAACCGCGGCAAATCGATCGACCTGTGGGGCTGTTGTTATTTAGCAAAACAATGATACTGAATGTAATCCTATAACCAGGAAGATCTATTTAAAGGATGCGGTAGAGCCTTTTCGGAGTTAAAGGGTACAATAGTTTCGTGACTCACATAAAACATGGTGACACAAAACGTTTGAGATATTTTTGTATACAATCCTATGTAACGTGGGCAATGGGGCATCACAAATCTGGGGTAACCAAGAATGGGCCAGTACCAGAATACATGACGACCTGACTCACCAACCAACCACAAAATTTGACCCAACGATTATTGCATTTCGAATGTCAGACGAAATTGATTGAATTTGATGTCTTTTAAAATGCACGACTGATTTCAAATCGATGTTTTTATTCATTCGGTTGATAAAGAATCATTACAATTAAATAAATTTATCTAAATAGGAGAGCTTAGCTTTGTTAAACAATTGGCTAAACACTGTTAATAACTGACGATGATTATCTTAAGACTATGAATTTATAAAGTATAATTCGCTGTACATAAACCATTCGCACCATTTACCAGAGCAGTGGTGGCCAAGTGGTAACGGCCGCGACTTACGAGTCGCGCGAGGCGCGGGTCGTAGGTTCGAACCCAGACAGGCGCTTTACTTTGTGTAAATTAGTTCATCACCACTGCTCTCAAAACGGTGAAGGAAAACATATCGTGAGGAAACCGGCATGTCCTAGAACCAAAAATTCGAAGACATGTGACATCTGCCAATCCGCACTGGGCCCACGTGGTGGATTACGGCCCACACCCCCTCACCGAGAGGAGGCCTGTGTCCCAGTAGTGGGAACATTATAGGCCGGTTATGGTATGGATTATGGTAAACCATTCGCTGTATATTACCAAATGATTATCTTCTCGACAAAGTTAAAACCTTTTATCGATATCATTTGGTCAATCATAGACGTAAAGCGTTATAGTGTCCTTGGAGTAGAATTTCAATATCGTGATACTTACCTAATTTGTTTTAAATAGAACTAAATAAGGCCTAGTAGATCTTTTCGGAATAATGTGAATTTACTGTTACACAACAACGACGGGTCCACCCTTTATAGCAGAACTTTTTATGTCATAATATTATTTTGTATAACAGCGTATTGCATAAACTTCATTTCGCAGAAAATCGTTTGGCATACACTCATTTATCATACATTCAAAACTCATAATTTTGTACGTCAGAATCATCTTTAGGCATAAATTTCATATCCATAATAATTACAAAGTAGAACCATCTTATCGCAGAAAGTTCACAGTCAGAATCGTCTTTTGGCATACGTGAGCTCGTGCGTAGCTGGGTCACAGTTTTAACCTAACCTAAAGTAACCATTTTTTTTAAATAATTAGTTAGGTTCTAAGTTGGTTTACAAGCAATAATAAATAAGACGTAGTCGACGGGCCCCTATTTCTGTCTACAGGGTTTAAATGAACCTAACCTAACCCTTATGTTAAACAATTTTTATGCCTTAAACATGTTCGTATAAGAAGATTAAATGCCAAGTAGGTTATGCCGAAGAATAAATTTCTGCCAAATAAAAATCTGCCAGATAGAGGGATCCCAACAACGACAACCACATACTAACATGATGGGTGTAAGTACGTAATTTAGTGACACCTCTAACCTAACCCTTCAGCGAAAACAGGATAATAATATTATGGACAATAGCAGAGCAGCACCCTAATTCTCAAAACACTCTATCAATCTCTATTTTAATAATTTTGAGGGATATTGCTAATTCATTGCTTCATATGTTCGAAAAATGTTTCTGATCAACAACATTAATAACGCAATGAATGTTGTTGAACTATCAAAATGAAACCGATTGCTACTGATAGTGTGTTACGCAATTACCCCGCCGATCTATTCTGTAAAAATGTCACCCTGAAAACTTAAGTGAAGTGTGCTGTCAATAGTGTCAATCCCTATCATCAGGTTGAATGACAGCTCACTTCAAGCTCAGTACACTTAAGTTTTCACAGTGAATTTTTTACAGAATAGACCAGCAGGGCTTAAAAAACTTAAAATCTAACTGGGGTACGGACCTCAGCTTAGGGCGTCGTCGCTAGGGGAGGGTAGCAAGAGACAGGCAGTATCGGATTAATTAATTACTTGTAGAATCAGATGTATTTATATTACTGCTGACCCGACAGACGTCTTAATTTTTTTTTTTGTTAAGCCTTTTTGTGTCCCACTGCTGGGCAAAGGCGCCCTGTCTTGTACGATCTCTGACCATGTTGGCCCTGAGGCAGGACATCGCCGTCGAGGTAGACCAAGGCGAAGGTGGCGTGACGATCTAATATCATTTGCAGACGTCTTCTATCTTCTCAATATTTTAAACAAAAATCCCAAAGAATAAAGGACGTTCAGTTTTTCAGAAATTTGAAAATTCACCGGGAATCTTTTCCAATTATTCATTCCAAAAAAACCTAATTCGGACTATTACGAATACTTTAAAACAAAAAAAAAATTGCCAAGTCCGTCCAGCAATTCTCAAGTGATGCGCTTACTAACGAACAACATTTTTATTTTTACTTTTAAAGAGATAGATAATAATTCTAAATGAAGGTTCCTCTATGAATACTAGAATCAAAAAAGAAAAACAAGAAAGAAAGGAACAGCCGGCCTATTCTGTAACAAATCACCGTGAAAACTTAGGCGAAGTGAGCTTGAACTGAGTTGTCATTCCACCATGACTGGATTGACACTATCGACAGCTCACTTCACCTAACTTTTCACGGTGATACGGTTACAGAATAGGCCGGCTGGTCGCTTTTTCTCCGTTTCAAAAAAATTTACTTGTTCTGAACTTTAATGTAACCATTTATAACTAAAAAAACCTTTGAATAAATTCATTTTGTGGTAGCTAGCCCCCGAAATCACAATAAAATAAGTGACAGTAAAAAAGGACCAAAAAGTTCCATATTCAATAGAGCTATTAAAAATTCAAAAGAATATTCCTAAAAAATATGATCACTTGACTGTAAACATGCGTCAAACATTATGTATTATGTATGTGCACATAGGTAGGTAGGTACACATTTCCTTATGAGATTACAACCTTGAATTTTTTGCTCTCCACCGTTTATGTTGTTATACATATTAAAGTTATCAGCTTACTTGACGCCCCGTTTGATATTTAAATTGATCATCATGACGTGCAGAATCTTAGGTACTGGACGTAGTCTTGATAAATAAGAAAGAGTTCCTGAGATGGGGTACCTACCTACTTCAGCGCTAAAACCAAAATTATGTGAAATTGAGGCAGATGAACGTAGGAGGCATAAGTTCGATTCAGGAGAAAATAAAAATGAATTGTATTAAGAAAGCACCTGGTTTAACCATAAACAGACACCTGTAGTCTTGTAATTAGCGATAGTAATGCTAACAAGGATCAAATCTTGCAAAACTTTATTTTATTTATGGAAAATCATGGAAAAATTTAAGTATTATGAGAATCAAAGTCATTTAAATTGGGTTGAGAATCAGCACTTTTCGAACGTCAAAATTAAAGACAGTCCCACAAAACGCCCGCCCTTCATCAGTCACCACTTCCTAGTCCTTTTGCTGGGAAAAAGTGGTGCAAGAAAATCCCAAGCAGATATTTACAAAAATAGCATGCCCTGACTTCTTTATCGTCATTTCTGTTCTTGTATTAGCATTGAAATTGATCTTCAGTGAGGTACCTGTCATTATTGTTTACCTTGTGGAAGCCACAAAATTGGTTACCTATGTATTGCTAAACTTTATGCACGACAGACTGGATGCGAAACTATGCACATTTATAATTAACGAGAACAGACCTTCGCACACTGGAAAAGATGTTACATGTTTGTTTTTTCAAAGACTTGCTTAATATTTGGAAACTACATAATATGGCACAGAATAGAATAAAACAAATGAGTTGATATACATAGAAATCTCAACAATTAACTGGGATCTAAAGATTTTGACAGCTTGGTACTCAGCTTATCAATTTGTTCCCCCCATTATTATCATTGCTAAAGTTTACGTGCCCTCGCACATTTAAAAGGGGTGTCATAAGCAGGGTAGTTGGATCGACGATCATCGCGGGGTCATTGGTAATATAGGTATGGATGAGACTGACCAAGGATCGAGCTCCGTGGCATGACTTTTGAAGATACCTATGTGGACATAGACATCTTCAAAATTCCACGCTGCGAACTACTAGGAGCTCATGCTGAAGATGAAGCATACAGCCACACCACAACATTTACAAAGAACTAAACAAAACATGGCCAATTGTGCAGAAAGTGACGGCAACTTTGTCCTTACTCTCAAAGCAAGGATACCACCAGGTGTGACGTATGAGTCACAGCTCAGCATCGCAGCTCAGCAAGCTATTAAGCGTGAACCGGTCACGCTTGACGACTTATGTTACCAAATAACATAACTTTTGTCAAGCTTCATTGGATGCATTACGAATTTTAAGGCCTGTCTGGCCCACAAATGATTAATAATACAGTGATATCGATACTAATCTATACTAATAATAAAGCTGAAGAGAATTTGACATCACGATAAGACCCTTAGGAGCCGAGCAACAAGAGAAAAAGTCAGAAAGAATGTAAAGGAAACCCCCGAAAACGAAGTAATAGCCCGGGCAGGCGATGCGATGCGCCGGAGTGGGTCGGGGGAACCCGTTGGATGCGAGAAGCACAGAACCGGTCGAAGTGGAGGTGCTTGGGGGAGGCCTATGTCCAGCAGTGGACGTCTTTCGGCTGAAATGATGATGATGATGATGAAGTCGCGGGCAGAAGCCAGTATGAGAGATATGGCAGATTGGCGTATGTGATATGTTTAGCGCTAGTGATTTGTGGTGCAACTTCGTATAGAAAAGGTTGAAACGTGACCCTATGAGGTGCATTTATATCTCTGTCTGTATGTCACGGCCGTTTCTCTCAGTTGTTTTTATTGTTTTTCTCAGTGATTTTTTGCGTTTAGTGTTTTGCTAACTTTTTGCGTTTAGTGATGAATTCCAGATTCATAATAAGGTGCTAATGACGTACATAACGTGGCAGTGATAAAAGTAATTTTCCATAAAAATACATATTTGCTGCATCACATAAGATAGGTATGTACGTATAATATATTTATCTTGGTAAAACAACAGTGGAAAAAGGGACAAGCCGGTCTTGTGAGGAAGAATATTATGAAGAGAATAACACTGGTAAAGTAGATCATACAAATTCCAAAAGAACTTTGAACAGTAAGAGTGTTACAAAAAATTAAGAAAATTCAATGGTACTGCGACGCCTCTTTTGTAGAAATCTATAAAATATTAACTATGCCAGTCTTCTGGGCACGTTTACTGATATATATCAGTGATGCGAACGAGTAGGTACTTCGACGCCTAAATATCTATTTGTTTTGTATTTATTTGTATAGTTAGTTACTTAGTCATTTAATTTAGCACATAGCAGTAGCAAAGGGTCAATTTTTGTAAGAGGTAAGCCGGAGTAGATATCTTTAATATGGTTATATTATTTGTAAAATACTGATTGTGCCATTTTTCAAAGGGAAGCCGGTAGGAATCGAGTTGTATGGAACCTTCACCACTGGTGCATAGTTATCTATACATACAATAATTATTGCATTCTTTGATTTAGATTAAATCTAAGAATGCAATAATTATTACCTATATTCATGGAAAAATCCAAATTCAGGCAATTCCCGCTATTCAGTGACGTGACAATATTATAATAATTAATTTGTGATGATGCCGTCTTTAAGCCAATTTTAATCTTGATATCTTAAATGATAAATTTAAAATCAAGATTAAAATCTTATAATTGGAATGTGATAATCAATTGATTATCAGGAATCTTTTTTATTTACGTTTTCAAAAAACTACAAAAAAGTCTGCACAAATACTTAAACTATCCATCCAGACCAAAAAGATGTTACCGAATATACATTAAGAAACCTATTATGACCATATAAATCAACTGAATCTATTACTGAATTCGGGTACGCGCGCGCAGGTTTTCATAGAAGAAAACGCACGCGCATCTTAGCGTGCAGAGAGAGAAATCATCGGAGTTATGCATATTTATAGTCTATGGCTTTCTCCCTCTAGTATTTGATTTGCTCACACAAAATAATGTAATTCTGTAAGACTGTTAATTTTATCGATTACTTTAGGTACATACATAATAATTGTTGATTATTATGTATGTACCTATATTATTATTATTATCTCAATTTTGGTTCGCTTTATGTTCATTTATTTTCTGTAATGATAATGTGATGACCAAACTTTCTACGAAATTAATTCGCATAGAAGGTAAATCACCTGCTTCTGAAAACGTTTATTTTCACTTTTTAGGGTTCCGTACCCAAAGGGTAAAAATAGGCCCTTTTACTAAGACTCTACTGTCCGTCTGTCTGTCTGTCACCAGGCTGTATCTCATGAACCGTGATAGCTAGACAGTTGAAATTTTTACAGATGATGTATTTCTGTTGCCGCTATAACAACAAATACTAAAAATAGAATAAAATAAATATTTAAGGAGGCTCCCATAAAACAAACGTGTTTTTTTTCGGCGTTTTTGCCTTGTGATGCGGAACCCTTCGTGTGCGAGTCCGACTCGCACTTCGCCAGTTTTTATGGAACTTCCGACAATAAATGGTTGTTATGAATGGCCATAAATAAATTAGAAGACGTCATCTTTGCTGTTGGGACTCGTAAAGATTAATGACCAAGAAAAATATGCATCAGGTCATTATAGTCATTTTGAAGGGCTCTTAAATAGACAGGCAATGACGGTTTTGAGGCCATCATGCGCAAAAGAACGGCATCCCTAATGCGTAGGATACGTGGAAGCTCCAATAGCATCCTGAGGATTATTGTGGAGAGGCCAGACTGCCCTTTTCTGACGCACTGGTCCCGTAGACATAGCTGCGGGCCCGGTGCTGAGGAACGATATTTAAATTAATTTAAAAAATTAATTTGATTGTAGAATTTTTTTATTAGATTCATTTTGATTGTGGTTTTTTGATTTTAATTATGTTTGTAATTTTGGTTTTGATTTTAATATTTATTTTAACTTTGTTTTAATATTGATGACTTTAATTTTATTTTATTTTAATTCTAATTTAATTTTTGTTTTGTTTTATTTTTTAATTTATTTTAGATACTTATGATACGTGTACTAACATAGTTTTAGAGTAGGTACTGGTAGCTACTAACAAAATATGGATTATTATTATTTTCCCAAATTAAACGTTTTGATTTGATTTGATTTGATTAAATCCATAAGTAATATGAACAACCTATTATTAAGATGACCGAGGTTTTACTTTCTACAAAATATCTGCTTTCTTACAGACTGCCTCATTGTAGTAGCGGTCGCAAGCAATTCTGAGGTCCTAGGTTTGATTCCCAGGTCGAGCAAAGTGTTATTGGGTTTTTCTATATGCAATTTCTCAGTAGCACCCCGGAGTCCGGTGCCCGGCAATAGTCAATAGGCTCACCCCCTTTTACATGGGATGTAAACATTACTGGCGACATTCGTGTGTACTATAATAGGTACACTTTCACTCTCTACCTAACCCTCCTAAAACAGTCGTGATGTTATGTTATCTGCTCTCTTAAGCGGGAACAGGGCGTGCGATTCTTCATACAAATATATTCCCCTTTTTTTCTTCCTGAATAATGCCTCTAGAGCAATTTTTTTTTTTTTCATAAAGTAAGGTCTGCTGTAAACACGTCCGTCATTTTCTTTTTTTCAGCAACTAATTAGTAAAGAAAATATGACCCTCTAAAAATTACAAAAAGTGCCCATTTTTACCGGCGTGCTTAGAGGACTACCAGACAAATTAGAAAAGTTTGTAACACAAAAAAAAATGTTAGGAACCTAAACATAGGTACGGTAGGTAAGTAGGAGAAAAAAGGGGAATACGAAACGTCGATCTCGTCAAAATTTTTGTGATAATTTCGGTCTGAGCTGCAGCTACGATATCACACACTACGGGGGCTGACTTGAGGTAAGGGGACGGCAATAGTTTCTTCAAATACCTATTTGTCAAATTCCTCGCAGTCCCCGTCCTCTCCCAACGCAATTAATCTGGTATTCAGCAGCAGAAAATTCCCGTATAGCACAGTCATTAATTCCGTATTCAAATCCCCCCTGTAGGTATTGACTATCTGGATTCGACTGTTACTTGTTACGACTCAAAAAATCGTATATAAACGAACCATTGTCATGTATTTTGAGACAACAAGTACCAAAGTTATGATTAACGGTGAAAAACGCAATGTAACCTTGGCCACCGCTCTCCGTAAACTGACCATGAAATTAAAATGTTGCTAAAATATTATGTTTTGTTTACCATTGTGCCTCTGGGACACTTGACTTCTCCCACCAATTGTTCAGCAGTTTTTTTTATTTGAGAGTTTAATTTTGCGTAAGTAATTTTAACATCGTGGCCATAGGTTACTGATGAAGCAACTGGACAAAATTGTGCCGGTGATTTGGTATGGTCATTACAAAATTTCCGTCCGGTAAAGTTTTACGCAGGGAAATCCGAGTAAGTTAATAGTGGTTATTTTGGAGAGTCTATAATTTGACGAGGGCTTAGATCGATTCCGTTTCGATAGTCAGCCATTCAGTGACTAGAATAAAGTGAGAAAAAAAGACTTAAAATAATTATGACAGAAAAAGGTAGGTAGTTAAAATTAGTAAAATCTTTTTTTTCCTGTAAAGTATTTATCAACAATCTTTAAATAGAATTTTCTTCAGATTTCTAGATTTGCTCAAACATTCCAGTCAGCACGGTTGCGAGTACCAGGATGTCAAAAAACGCAACAGCATTTCTAAACACTGCAACGGCTTAGTATCCCTCTATAAAAACCCAGGTTCATTCGCTTTGGCCCCGTCACAAATGATGAAGCAATGTTGTTATTGCATAGGTGATTGCTGTTGAGTAACAAATAATCAATTGGGAGTTCTTATTACGTGTAGCTATTTTGGACAGCGTATTATTTGAACACAAAGAAGTGTCAAGCAATTTGATGAAAGATTGCGGACGGAGTCACAGTAATGAAGGCAAGAGTATTGCAAGGTATATTGAAGCAATTGAATTTTCTTAAGAAATCGTTTTTTCTCTTCGATTGAATTGAGAACATACTGAAATATATATTATGAGATTGTCCGTAATACGCTTATAAAGCACCTTGTTGAAAATAATTTACAACACTGGACGCCAGGATAAAAAAAATTACATGAAAAAAATAGTCATCAGATTCAGCCGAAAAAGAAAAAAACAAGAAAAGTATGTAAGATTAATCAAACAACCAACTTTAAACTTTTGGGGGTTTTTGCCCCTTTTAACAAAGAGACATTCCATTTTCCAAGTACCAGGATCGCATAACAGCCGAGAAGATGATCGGACAGAACTATTCACTTCCAAGCGGTGCCAATTTTCTTACACCACACGTATAACATTATCACACAAAGTTACAGCATATTGCATTAGAAAACATAGACAGTGATCACCGTAATCTATATAACCAGCTTTCCCAATAATGTCTCCGTGTAATATAGAGTTAGTGAAAACGTCATTAGGCTTACCTACACTGTGTTTTCACTTTCAATGTGAAGACCTGGTACAAATAAATACCTTTTGTGATCTAAGAAGAATTTATACACGGATTAACTTTAATTTGGTTTTTGATCATAATTATCGTGGTAACAAGAGCTGTGGTGGCCCAGTGGTAACCCAGACAGGCGCTTTAATTTGTAGAAATTATTTCATCCCCACTGCTCTCAAAACGGTGAAGGAAAACATCGTGTGGAAACTAGCATATCCTAGAACCAAAAATTCGAAGTCATGTGACATTTACAAACCCGCACCGGGCCCGCGTGGTAGATTCCGGCCCAGTCCCTCTCACTGAGAGGAGGCCTGTGTCTCAGCAGTGGGGAAATTATAGGCTGATTATGCTCTGTTTATGGGATATTTACCACCTAAAACCCAGGTCCTTTGAAGTTTTACAAGCATATAACCTAACCTAACCTACCTTGCTATCCTGGGTTTGGATGAGGTACCTTCTACATTTGTGCTACTTTCTTAAGCTTTTGAGTACCTACCTTGGCTTAGCAAAAAGGGCAAGCCCATTTAGATACGTGAATGATGCTGCATCTTAGCAAAAACTGCTCGGTATTTTTATCGTCGTGGCATTACTACTCGAAAAACAAGTAAACCTCTTGCATCGCCTTACATTATCCTATATTAGCGAAGTTACAAGCAAGGGCTTCAAAACTTACCTTCACTCATCATAAAAGGCCTTTAAACCTCACAAATAAAGACCTCGCACGAGGCAGGTAATGCGTTGTGCGAGGCGAGCATGTCAGTACAATACTGAATGAATTTGACACAAAGGTCAAGCGGTGTCGAGCGCTGTGTGCGCCTGCGCATACGGCCGGTATTTATAGAACGGTGACAGACGGTCAAATGGTAAATGTACTGTAAATGGTCGATTGGCTTATGACTAGAGTATAGGACCATAACTCGACTAGGATCGGGGATACTTGCAGGCAGATCACTAGGTGAATGCGATTCTAACACATTTGATTAAGAGCCTATACTACCTCAAATGGCTTAACATGATCCTCCGTTATGTCGAAAATTCTGCAGCATTAATCTTGAAATAAATTTTCTCGATAGAAAAAAATTCCAAAGTTACCTCCAAACCGAACAATAAACCGCTGGTATTCAAAAAATACTTTAAATTAGATCATGAAACTTTGCATACTAACTGAACTAACTATAAAGCAGGTCTTATGTTAGTTAGTTTTTTTGAAATACCTTTATTTTCACCGTAAAAAGCAAATACCTAAACTATTGGCGCTGCCTCCCGCCCAGCACCGCACTCTGTCTCGCTTTCATACAGTCCGCGAGCAGTATCGTGCGAGCGAGATAAAGAGTGAATTTTAGCTGAGGTAGTATAGGCTCTTAAGAGTAGCACATGAGCAATGATTTATTTTGTAAGTCTCGAAAATAATAATAACCTAATTCGTTATACTGTATTTAGGTAAATTATTAAGAAAGTCAGTCATGATTGAGTGAGTGCGGAAAATGGCATGTCCTAGAACCAAAAATTTGCAACATGTGACATCTACCAAGCCGCACTGGGTTCGCGGGGTGGATTACGGCCCATTCCCTCTTACTGAGAGGAGGCCTGTGTTCCAGCAGAGGGAACATTATAGGCTGGTTATGTGAGTAATGATTGGGGGGCTTATCAAAACTAAATCAAGCAAATGTCAAATAGTCAAATAGTGATTTCCTGTTTAACTTCGCAATGGGAAAACCAAAAGCCAGTTTAGGCATCTTGTGTTTAAAATTTAAATGGGACACCTTTATCACGCTTTTATCATGCCTCAAATCATTACTATGTGTAATTGCAACTCATTCTTTAATTGAGGAATTAATGAATTAAGCATAATAATACTAATTTATCCTTTCTTTGCTAAGACAATCGTTTAAGACAAACACGTCACGGTAACAATTCCTCTATCAACAACTCTCATTTCATTTTAAACTTTAGCCTTTAAGATACAAAGTTCATTATAGATTTAAGGAGATGTGGTTGATATGACATTTTGTGTTTGCCAAAGATAAGCAAAAAGTGCGGTTCCCAGGTCTATTGTGTAAAGTATATCAAGGCATTTAGTAGACCAATTACGAACAAGAATAGCATTCACCAATGACAAATTTAGCAATACGTAATAGAATCTTTTGTACGCATTTATAAATTTACACGCATTTGTATGTATAGAGTAACGATATCATTGCGACTGACATTTAATTTTACTTTATTTGATTTATAAAATAAATTCAGTGGAAAACAGCTTTCACGAAAATATTAAGACAAAATAATGCGATTTTACGAATCAAATTAATTAGGTGTAACGGCTCGTTGAAACTTAATTGGCTGAAGAATAATTTGGGCAAAGTAGGTAAATTCTTAATATTTTGCTTAAACAGGACAATTTAACTACTTAACTGTTTTTTTGCACCTTATCTTAACCTTATAAAAGAGCCATCAAGATAAATAGCTGCTGCACAAAACAGAAAAAAGTTTGTAATTCTGAGTATAAATAACGTTTATCTCGAAAGTAATGTTCAAGCAAAAAGTTCAAGTTGTCATTGCTGCTGATTTTTGCATTCTCGAGACAAAAACCAGTACTACAACCTAGGCACTGTTAATACGCAAACACTTCTTCGCCATTTCTCATCATATGATATTTCGTTTATTCTTTTAGATTGGTAGGACCTACCTTTTAACTGTCTATTTTAGTAAGCCATACTTGTGATCAGTTGCAATCACTGCCTGCCTGTAATCAATATAAATCCTAGACCACATTCAGCTAAATCCAAAATGGATGTGTCCGTCACATCACGTTCCAGACTGTATTCTGGAATATTCTGTACAATATAATGCATTGCTAAGCGAAGGCTTACACGCCTATAATTTCACCGACACTTACGCTTTAAAGCAACATTCAGCCACGCTGCATGCTCGTCACTTTCTTGCCCTTGCTGTCCCTATGTTACTTGATATCAGAGCAAAATATTTCCATTCTTCCCATCAGTTGTCACGGCCAGCTCCTCATTTTTACCCCCGACAGAAATAGAGGGGTGTTATAAGTTTAACGTGTGTATCTGAGTTCTGTATGTTATGTCTGTCTTATTTATAATTCCTCACACACAATCCATCCATTTTTTTCTTTAGTCTACTTCTCCATACATTAACGTTTATATGCATGACTTTTTTAGTCACATTTAGCATACATTAAGTAAATAAAGCTACAGAATGTTATAATTTCGCGGAAGTAAAAGTGGAAGCGCTCAGGGTTCATTACGATTATAGGTTACAGGTTAACTACCATAACGTTGTGCTGTAATGACTGCTACCTGGATTTACATTTAACCTGCCTGGTTACTAAGTGTAATAAAAACAACAATTTCTGACTCTGCTTGTGCTTTAAAACTTTAAAGCTTGAAGCATCCTCAGTGATCTACAGGAACATTAACGACAATTTTCATATTTATACTATCTTTCAACAAGTCGGCCGAAATAATAAATTTTAACCAGAAATCATAGAAAATATTTTTTGAATTTCGTAATCTTAATATTCTTAGGACTTTATCAAATGAAAAGTAAAAGTATGTATCCTTCAAGTTATAATGATTTCCTGCACGGATTTGAATTCGTGCAATAACAAATAACGATGTTACATAAACCAACCACTTTTAGGTACCCAAGCTCACATCTGTCACACGTTAAGATGCTAATTAAATCAAACAGGTTTTTTAAGGAAAAGTTTTACGTCAAACTTGATAACATATAAAGAAGTTACACCGTACCGTCATAGTAGATTTTTGTAGGTCTCAGACTCACTAACCGAGGAAATCCCAAGGAGCAGCCTAGACTTGCTTAAAATTGTATTACAGTTTTACCTGTTTACAATTTACATACCAAAGCTTTGATAAAACAATGAGTTTAGATGTCTTGTCTGAAATAAGAAACGGTGGGCAATCGAGAACTACTAGGTAGGTACGCATTACAGAATTTACATATATAGCTTTGGGTCAGAAAAACCTTTACTTAATTTAGTAAAATATGAAGCAGCACCAATTCACCGAGATAAAATAGAGAACAAAACAGCCGACAGAAGAGATAGTAAGTAAATATCAAAATCCACACATGTCCGTCTTGACATTGAAATATCAGAAACTGCACGTAGGTGTGGAGTACTGCTCAGACCGGTTCGATTCCCGGCCGGTGACTGACCTACTGAACCCGAAACATACTGAGCAATACATGAATCATGTACAAGGATGTACCGACAATTACTTTTAACTGTTTTATAAAAACAACCGTTGTTTGAAACAAGAGATCAGTTAGTAGAATATGCTAATCTGAAGCCTGGTTGCGTTTTCGGAGAGTTGACCGAATTTTCTCCTGAAAACAAAATAGTGAATGCTAAACTTCGGTCTAGATATTTTCTTTAATCAAGTCTGAGACAATACTTCTTTAAAATACGAGACAAATAACAAAGGATACAAAGGTAAAGTGCATATCAAGGTCCTATGCAAATACATAATTTTTGCTGTCTATATTTAAAACCAATGTTGGGGTTTTCCATCTCCCGGTGGGAGATTACTATCTTATAATACTTGATGAAATAGAGATGAGCAAATATTATTTCTTTGTTAAAGCTTACAAGTCTGATGTTTGATCTGATACGAAACGAAACATAGACTCTGCGATTTTCTCCATCCCAATTTGAAAATGAAATGCACTCGCATTAAAATACTACCATTACTCTCAATATAATAGTTCGATTTAAATCATCCAAGCTAGCATCTAACATCGCAATATTGAGAGATAACTATCTATTAAATATAATATTATTTAGGAAATAATTTGGTATTGATTTTTCTCATTACAAGTCCAAGATACAAAAACAGTGTGAACATCGAGGCTAACCATATTTTCATCATCACCGTCTTCACCTTCTAACCCACTTCTAGTTTCATAGCCATTTACACAATCTATATCACTCTATAACAAGCATTCTTACATTTCTTTAGCAACAACAATCATATTTAATTTACATTTTATTAAATCTCCGGTCACGGCTAGTTCGTTACGCGCAGCCGAGTGGAGAATCAATCACACTGATTTCAAATAACCTATGAGAGCTAATAAAAAGGGACCTTACTACCTTAGTAATCATTTCATCACCTTCACGGCGTACTGAAGACCGATTTCTTCAACGTACGCTTCATCAGCCACAGCATCAGAAAAACCATTTTCATCATCATTTGTTACAATTAAATGAGAGCCTTCGATTCACGCGATTAAATCGACATTGTGTGTCTTTTTTTTATGTCTTTTTTTGTCGTGTATCTTCTAAGAAGTGGTCGTGATCAGGTGCTAATCTTTTTGTTTGATTGTTAATAAACCGAAGCGTTATGTTTGTTTTTATAGTGTCATTGAGTTTGGGATTTTAAACTCGTTTGTAGTATCAATCAATTTGAAATCTCCACCATTTAGTACTACTACTTTAAACAATTACTTGTGTATTTTTAAAACGACTGCATGAGAAGTCAAAACAGCTCTGTAACTGTTAACGTTAGCATTAACATACGATGGCTAATGACCTGCCTCTACCTACCTACTTATTAATATGTAGCGATCAGACACATTATCCTAATGCCTTTCATACCATGTTCTTGAACTTTTGATTCGACACGACTCCGCTATAGTTCCACGAAGAACAACGTGAGTACCAGAATGTACGAAAACTGTACTAATCTCATAATATGCATCGAGGAGGGGCCCCATGGGGCCGAAGCCTGCCGGGTCAGCGGGATTGTCCGAAAGGGTTACCGCTGGCCCGGAACATAAAGGGCTAAGGAAGGAACATGGGTGAGTTTTAGTCAGTAAGAGTCTGACACTCCCTTCCGCTCCACCCAGAGCGGGAGGAGCATTTCATGATTTCCCATCCGAAAAAAATATATATATATATATCTCATAAAATAATCATTATCTATTCTATTATTTATGTTATTCGAAGTTCAAGTATACCTATTGGGCCCTATATACTCGCTGACCGTGAAGCAGCAAAAATATGTATTATTTACTTTTTATTAAATAAATGTGTGACTAAGATTAGTTGACTTAGTTTAGGAGTAAGTTTTTATTTGTGAAATCACGATAGAATTGACATCTTCTTCGCCTATGACATGTGTATAATAATAAATACTTATTTTAAGAAAAAAAACAAGATTGTTCGATCGATCATCGCACGCATATTAATCCAGTCGAGTCGATTGGTTTTTTCTTCCTCAATCAGATTTTCTTAACAACGCCCTTCGTACTTTTTATGGCATTTCATAAATAACCTCTACGTTCAATCAGCCATAGACAACAAATTGACAATCGAGTACATTGTCTTTTATTTTTATAATGCTCGCTTCAATGACTTGGATCTCAATTAATTATGTTTTATCGTTACTTACTTAATTTTAATTATTGCTACACATTTCCTTTTGAAGTGTTTTGTAAATCTAATGTTAGTTTGCTCAATTTATTGAGTAGGTACTAGCTTCTGGCCGCGACTTCGTCCGCGTTAAAGTTCTTACTCCATCGACCCACCCCGTCGCATTGCATCGCCTGCCCGCGTTATCACTTCGTTTACGCTCAGCATTATTTCTGCCTTTTTTTTTTGTTTTTGCTCGGCTCCTGAGGGTCCTCGCGTGATGTTAGCCTTATAGCCTTTCTCAGGAATTGGGCTATCAAATGCAAAACGAATTTTTCAAATGCGACCGGTAGTTCCGGAGATTTGCGCGATCAAACCAACAAACTCTTCAGCTTTATTATTAGTAATATATTCTAAATAGATAGATAAGCAGTGAATGTTTAGAAAGATTGCTGCAGCCACTTTAAGGGTCCTACAAACAGGCGCGACGAGCGATATAATCGCGCGCGAGCCTTTATTGTAGGAAAAACTTTGGTGTTAGCAGTGGATGTGACCGCCTATCAATGATCCATACAGGATATGTACATTGATAGCTATTTAGTAAAAAAAAGCATTACCTACTAGTAAAAAGCGAGACGTCTGCTTCCTCCTGGCATTTCCTTTTTCCGTCAAGTTCCACTTTCATTTAAACTAGTCGTGCACTTAATTAGCAAACAACTGCAAATCCAATCATCCATGATGTGACTAATTTCTGAATTTCGCGAAATGCGAACCATCATACTTACCAATTTTACTGGAAACCATTTCTTTGTTGCACTTGCAACAAGTCTTTCTTGGTTATTACTTCAATGAAGTTTGCAGCTACCAACACCAATTAAGCAATAGATTATACATCTTCTACTTCTTCTTTCGTGCTGTCCCAAGCTATAGAGTAGGTAGTTCTTTCCGTTGTGGAAGATTATCCTGCAAGAACAGCTTTTCAATTGTCACTGACTGTTCAAAGTCTCCCGGACCGGACGTACTTGTATCATCAGTATTACATTCATCATCATCACTCTATTCATCGTTATACTAAAGAATAAGATGATGATAATGATGATTTTTTTATTTTATTTATTTGTTTCTGTTTACTGTATACACTACAGAAATTATGATAGTTAAAGTTCGTGTATCAATGATAGGGCCAGGGCCAGGCCATGTGGAACAAAGGTGGATGTTAATGCACTTCCTACTGATATACTCCTATAGTCACCTTCAGAAGTTAAAGCCTGCAGTTGTTTCACTGGTACATTACAAGGTAGTCTACGGTTCCTTTCAACCATTTGATAGACATTTGTATGTGTAATTAAATCAATGTATGTTTCAAACACAAAGATCCATTGTGTAGCCACCTCGTAATTTGCTCTTTCATTCGCTTTAGTGCAAAAAATATGCATTGGTTAAATAAAAATAGAGCCTTTTTCTGTACATGCTGCCTTCTTTAAAACGTAGGTTATCTAGAGGTATAAAGACCAAGATGGGAAGCTCTTCATCCTCCGTTGAAAAGGGAGAATGTTATGATTAATGTGTAAGAAATGTTAGTTGATCCAAGGATGATATGAGAAAAATGCCGTGACTTCGTGAGGGAGCTTTGAGTATGAATGTGGATGGATGCCTATAAGAGTAGAAAGAAACAATCGGTGGACTGTGTGAAAGATGGTATATTTATAAGAGAATATTAATTTTAGTTAGTCTAAGGTTGACCCAGTACCCTAAACTTACAATTGCAATGCGTTTTTACATTTCAACAATATCCATTGCATCATTTACGTTGTCAGCAGACGAATTTTTTTCCTTCAAAATATGAACAACAGTGATTGAAACTGTTGAAAGTGCGTTACGAAATTAGGGTGGTGGGTACCATGCCAAAGACCAAAGACGATGCCAAATTACAGTATTTTTTTGTTTCATCATCGTCGTCCTGTTATCCAAATCGCAAGTAAACCATTTCAGATTATCTATTTTTTGTCAGTTATCAATAATTGCAATTTCCTAACCTAAAATTTTCCGGCATTGTATCTTTTAATTGTTCAATTCCGTTGCCAATACTTCGACGTTTAATTATTGTAATACAAAAAACATCTGTCGACATTAATATTAAGTGGCACACTTTACTATAATGAATAGAGCAGTCTTGTATTTACGTTTTAACTGTTTATGTAATCAAAAATGTCTAGAGTCGAAATAGTGACTTCATCAAAATGCACATAATGAACAGTTTTTTTGCAAATAATCTAATCTATGAAGACAAACTCGTCAAGTTGGTATATAAATAGTTGCTAAAGATTTTGAAACAAGTTATTTTGAAGACTTATTGACTTAATATTGATGATGTTGTTTTTAATAATATTTAACATAAACATAACATCACGCCTGCATTAAATTCCCTGAATTAGGCAAAAGTATATCCGTGTGCACTACACCCACATTTTTAAGTCACATGTAACAGGGGACAACAAATATTGCCGACAACCGCGCAGAAATCCAGACTCCGGACTACTGAGAAGTTCCAGATGGAAACACCCAATAACACTTTGCCCGCCCAGGGAATCGAACCCAGGACCTCATGCTTAGCAGTAGCACTTGCAAGTCTTGCGACCACTAGACCAACGAGGCGCTCCATAATAATTTTAACATCTTATAACATTTCAAAAACTGAATGTGACAGTGTACTTAGTACTAAAATACTAAGTACTAAGTAGTAGTAGTAGTGTACTTAGTACTTAGTACTCGAATAACAGTGCAGAACGTATTGAAGCTGCTCATCCCGTCAGAAATGACCAGTAGAGATTTTTTTGCCGATACAGTACGTATAAAACCAAACGGTATAAAAGTGATATCAGTAGAACTCAGGCACGTATTGCATTAACAGATTGAATTAAGTGACAGCTAGAAACTAGTCGCTAGCCACACCGGTTGATAACACATCTCACCATCTCTCGTGGCTTACGAAATCAATTTCCCTCAATTTAGCTCTTTCTATTAGAAAATTAAGTTTAAACGATTTACAACTGTGCAAGGCAATTGTTTTGTTTTGGTAACGCCTATGAAATTGAACTCTTCGTGGAAATACAGAATAAGGGTCGTAAAACCGAAGTTCGATACTTCGATATATAGGGTTTATATAAATACTTATTAGTTTTCTTTTATCATTGATTTCACTGTAAGTAAACCAATGAGTTTTCATAATAGAAGGGTAAGCAAAGACCTTCGAATTATGGATGAAATCAAATGATTTAGATTTTCTATTTTTATTTCCTAATTTTCTAATTTATTTGGAATCAGTACCCAATGCGCTGACCCCAGAAGTTTTTATCATCCAGAAGAATACAATAACTGTATCAGCCATCATCTCAGTGAACACTTCCTTCCTAGTATAATCTTTCAAAAAGCCATCCATCTAAAACAACAATCCTCTTCACCTTGAGGTCCGTCAACCTTGGTTTCTTCCTCTACTCCATGGCCTTAATCCGTAATAAAGTCCTCACTTGGATGTAATTACTGTGGGTACTACAAGAGTGTAATGTAATTGATTACGGGCGTATGGCACGGGCCGGCACGGCGCGGGCGCAGGCATCTGTGCGATAGCATTGTTGACGCAGGTCAGGGAATGGATTGTGTTACGAGAATCGATTTTAGAGGACAAATAGGATGACGTGTAGATGAGCTTAATCTTATAGGGAAAACTACAGAAAGGAGCAATGGATGAAAGGCAGTGTGGATTGGAATCAATCATGAAAACTTACATCATTACATAATATATTGAATTTGTTTATGTTGTTAGTCACATCTAGTAAATTTTGTGTAAAAGATTCGAAACTGGAAGTTGGTAGCAACGAGAAATAAGAAATTTGGAAAATCCAAAAGTGCACGACTTTGCTCAATTGATCGTATAAAAATATATTTAAAAAAGAGTAGATTTTAAAATGAAATAAAAAAATAAAATGAAGTTTATTTGAAACAACTTAAGTTTACAAAGGAAAAGGAAGATAGCCACAAAACTAAGATACTATGGGGCAGCTATCAACGCCCAACTCAAAATAATATACAAAGACATTGTTCCAGACTCCCCATAGAAAATTAATTAATAATTAAGAGAATTACAAACATTTGTAAAAGGAATAAAAAAGAGAATAGACTCTATGTGGTGGTTTAAATTTGTTTTAGAATACATTCTACCTCTTACTTCTTTTTTATTATTTTATTAATTATAATTAAACTACTTTGAATAAAAGAGCCATTTTTAATAGGGTTCCTCTTAAGGGTGAAACAAATCAATTTAAAAAAAATACTCAATTAATTGTATTTTTTCGCAAGCTTTCAGGTTTCACTCTTGATTGGCAGGAAATTTTTTAGAAATATTTTGATGTTTTTTTCCGTGTTTACTGCATTAAATAAAATTTTGAAAAGTACAGAATTAATCTCCATTAAATTATCTATAGAATGGTATATAAATCAATTAATTTTTGTGTACTAGCAAGAGTATAACAATAGAAACAGTTGCAGAAAGGAGGGAAGGAAGAAGAAGACGGAGCACTCTAATACTTCGCATTATGAGTCGTGTAATAAAACACATAAATACAAACCTTCGCGAAAAAAAAAATCGATCTTAAAGCACTCTCTAATGCTTCGCATTATCAGTCCTGAAATAAAACACATAAATACAAACCAGGCTTCTACGACAAATTCCTAAAAAAAAAAAATGCTAAGTTACCCATCTAAATCTAAGACTAGTTTTAAAATTGTCGCTTCTACATTTATTCAAAACCCCGGATATCCGTAGTCAAAACTAACTATACAAATCTTGGTTTCTCACATTCTATGCACGTTACATAAATTAAAATCACCAGCATAACGAGACATGAAAGAAACATTAAAACAAAAATGAAACGCCTTGAGAACGATAAGCAAACTTAAACGTAGGAATTTTCAATAGTAAGTGAAACAAGTAGCAACAATCAGTTCTGTCTTACAGGTGTTCAGGGTTCAGCCATTGTGAAGTTCTTTTTGTACTTGCAGGAGAAAAACGTGCAGATAATGAGCCACTTTACGTGGTAGATTTTTTTAAATTAGTTATTCCCAATTTTCCTATATGCCAAACAAGCTTGCAAACCAAACTATCTGTTTCTAAAAATTCTTTAGAATGTGTACCAAAAGTGAATTTGTTCGATAGAAAAGCAAAAAATGCAGCTTTAGACGTCTTTATTTCCAAAGTTGAAAAGGGCCAAAGTTATTAAAAATTTAACGTCCTTACAGATAGGTCACATATTGTAAAAGCCTAAGACATTTGCCTCGAAGATTGATTGAGGGAATTCACAGAGAGGTAATAATAATAAAAAACCCAAGAAAATGGGAACGATTTCCAGCTATAAAGACGTAGTCATAAAACCAAAAGACATATATACTCAACAGAACCTACAGAAATACAGATATATAACAAGATAATAAACCAAGTAAATAAGCAGTTGCAACACCAGTTAATATGCCACCTAATTTCGCATCCTTGTCCGAGCGTGTGACAATGGTTTTCCCAGAGCGTTTCATTGCATCTACGATCCACTGTGCTTAGACTGCATTTATGTTCGTCTCAAGGTCCTTATATGGAATCTTGTTCATGCATGCTGAATAGTGCTAGATTTTCTGTCTTGATCATGCTTTTAGAAGAGGTTGAATAAAATTTGTCTTGGCATCTGACCGTTGGCAAGGAGGTACTTTAGGTTATGTACGTAGATAAAGTAGATACGAGTCAATTTAAGTTTTCCAATTACGAGTATATTTACTTTTTACCGACTTTACAAAAAGGAGGAGGTACTATGTTCGGCTGTTTGTATGTTTTTTTTTTTTTTTTTTTGTATGTTTGTTCATCGAATACTCCGCCAATTGTCGACGGAATTTCAAAATTCTTTTTATGTTCGAAAGTAGATAGTTCTGAGGTGGTCCCATTGTCACCAAGTTAGGATCTGATGATGGGATCTTAGAGAAATCGAGGGCAACCCTCAAATTTTATAGGCTCACTTATTGTTTTTCGCATATTTTATGAAGTATCTTGTGTATTTGTGTATGGTTGTCACCATCTCAGGTAGCTGGGCTGATGATGGAAGGTACAACTCCTTAACAGTAAGAAGTTACTCGAACAGGCAAGGACTGTTTTAGTAAATTGTTTTGATGTTTGATAGGGCATTTGCCACATTTGGTCTCATGATCATCAAGTCATGACCTGATGCTGCAGTCAGGATAGTCTGCAGAGTACCTAACTCCTCGATAACTAACAGCAGATATATCGTGTTTAGGCTCATTGAAAAGGGCTCGATGTGTAGATAAACGTACTGTTACTGAGGAACACCGAAGACCTGATGCTGAAGCCAGGAGCATCAGAAAAAGTACAAACCTTTAAATTACAGCACCGTTCGTAGTCGTGTTTGGGCTCATTTTAAACAGGACTAATTTTAAGTTCAATGCAATGTTGACATAAGTCTGACCTGATGCTGCAGCCAGGATTATCAGCATCTAATCTAAAAACTAATTAAAGGAGAACTCCTCAACAATTAACGTCCCTGCATCGAGAAAAGGAATATTTTATAAAAAGGCGATGGGCAAGTTGACATTAGGCTATTGTAACTTAGATAAATTATAAATAGACCCACTAAAAAGCGAGAAATAAAAACTTTTTAACAAAAAAAAAACCGACTTCCAAAAAAATCACTACTTACAAACTGAAAAATAACTTTAATTTCGGAAGTCGGTGGCAAAAACTAAAATATTGATCCCTAAGACACCGACTTCCGAAATTAAAGTTATTTTTCAGTTTGTAAGTAGTGATTTTTTTGGAAGTCGGTTTTTTTTCACGAGTACAGTTCAATTATTTACAGTACAAATACGTCAAGGAATCAGAAAGATCTTTGGTTTTTTTTTCTTTTTTTTGGGTTTTTGTCTCGGTTACTTTTAGGCTAACCTGTATCATCGTCGACCGTATCATCACTTGCCATCCGGTGAGATAGCCTTCAAAAGCGATCTTATTATACACACAAAAAGTTGGATATAATTTTTTTGGACGATGACAGTCAGAATAATCTCTAGAATTTTCAATAGTTTAAAAGTTTTCTGATAGATTGGGACACGAATAGCTTTCACTATCAGCCAGTTCCGGAACTTGACTCCACGACTAACCCACTGTGCCTCTATGACCCACTATATTATCAATTATGTCACACCTAGTACCCCAATATGGCGATGCTTACGACAGGTGTAATCAAAGGCATTGATCATTCACGGCACGTGGCTTTAATTAAACAACTACGCGCTGTTGTTATTGTTCAGTTGCTTCGTAGTGTTCGTTAAGTCATTCATTATGTGTTACAATATTGTTAGTTTATTCAATGTCAGTAGGTTCATCTTCGTATCATTTTCGCTTGATGACCTGGGCCTAGAATTTCCGGGTTCAATTACCTACTTGCCATTTTTATCATTTGCAAATACTTTGATACTAATTCTCGTCATGTTGGGTTAGGTGTTTTAGTATGATTAATTGTGTCTTTTTACTGTGATTTTATTTTAAGCTTATGTTTAGAGGGTTTTTTTTGTGAAGGGCGTTTTGGGGGACTGTCTTAACTTATTTTGACGTCAGAAAAGTGCTGATTCTCAGCCTAATTTGAATAAATATTTTTGATTTTTTTTTGTCATTTTTCCATCATGCATGAATGAGTATATAATCCAAAACCGTTAGTTTGGGAAACACCATCTCCGCCGGTTTGTTTACTCACGTCAGACTTTGTGAATCATACTCCAAGTTCACCATTCATAAATCTAAAACGTGCTTCTACGACCACATTTCCACGTCAATCGTTAGTAATATGTTTCCATGTCAATATCCCACAAAAATCTATGAACGGAAGTGGAACTGCCATGCACATCGATACCGAATCTCGGCCGACTCTAATCGATTCGATACCTACTGCCTTGCGCAACTCTAGTTACACAATCGATGATGAATCTAAAATGATTGTCTTCGCACAATTTTTGTGGATAGTGGGTAAAATATATTTGGTTTGGAATTTAGGCAGTTCGAAGCATTATTACCTATGCATATTTTATGTACCTTATTAATATATGATCTATGTATTTAAATTAAAAATCTTAGCTTTAAATATGAGACGTAAAAAAATGTAGGTACCTAATTGGATTGATTTGTATTAAACTAAATGCTGAAATGGTGGATTACAGCCCACTTCCTCTCACCGAGAAGAGGCCTGGGTCCCAGCAGTCAGAACATTATTGGCTGATTATGCTATGCTGCATGCTGCTAAATGCTGAAGGCATAGGTCCCATGATAATTACATGAAATTACTATAAAAATAAATTAAATACCAAGACCCCAGAGACACACGAGTAGTAGGTAAGGAGTATGAACCTTACAATGTTAACATACCGAAATTCCTCAAAATGATACTTAATTACATTTAAACGCCAACAAAGGATTCCATATCAAAACCAACACGGGGGTTCTGGTAATAGATTCGCCGAACTTAAACAGTTAAGTATACGAAGACATAAAACATTTAAAAACAGGTTTGCCAGATATAATAAGGATGCGCTTATAAATTCGTAATTCTTGAGTAAACACTAAGAAGAAAAACAGTTATTGCCTCTGCAATAATTATGAGACCCTGGTCCCTGGTGGACAATTTTCCAACATACATGCAAGATACGTTTCCTGCAGTTGTATTAAAATCTGTCTTATGTTTGAAGTGGCCATTCTTGTAAGATTTACTTTGAAAATAAAGAAGGATAAGATATTATTATGGCGACTGGACAAACAGCAATACCCATAGGCG
Organism: Oligia latruncula; assembly: GCA_948474745.1. Lineage (NCBI taxonomy): Eukaryota > Metazoa > Arthropoda > Insecta > Lepidoptera > Noctuidae > Oligia > Oligia latruncula. The sequence continues at coordinate 1,914,199 of OX419699.1, forward strand.
AGTTAGTAAAGAGGTAAGCAACATAGACCAGATGTTTCCATTACGCAACAAGAATTACGGCTCGTCGGCTTAAAATAAAACCAAATAATAGACATGAAGAAAGAAACTGCGCCCTCTTCCAAACAAGTTATTAGTAAACCCAGGGCCCACATGACGTAACAAATGTAAGCAGTTACAACCAGCCAACCTTACTGACACGATGAACAGATATAATGTAACAACTGCCGCAACTGCTAACATAATAGAATACCAATTGCAATTCAGTTTACTGAGGCCAGTTAGTAAATGAAGGAAGAAGGTTCACTAACCTTGTAAAACATCTTAAAAGAGTAACGGTGGAGTTTCTTGCCCATTCTTCTCCATACAACACTACCTTTTGGAAGGGGTGACTAGAATCAATTCTATTTTACTGTAATTTTTGACGTTCAAAAGTGCCTATAATGCATTGAGCTATATAATGTGCCTATTTGAACTAAATGATTTGACTTTGACTAACGAAAATTTTTCTTCACTCGGTAGGAAATTGGTAGGAAACATTGTTTAGTTTCAAACTATTCTTCTTCTTCTATGCTGCTGGATAGTTTGTTGCACTACTTCTTCCCAGATAAAGCACTAGGAAGTGGTGAAGGGCGGACGTTTTGGGGGACCGTCTTAAGTAAACTGATTTTGATGTCTCCTGATTAAGAAAGTTCTTCGAGCCGACATTTTGTAAAATCATTAGATAATTCTTAGTTAGACCTCAGATTTGAAATCGTATTATCTTGATCTTCTGAAATAATCGTTTCGCTGCCAACTTTGCAAGGTTCCTGCACTATTTTCCGAACTAAATGTTCTGTTCTGAACTATTTAGTGGCTAGCCCACGATGGGCCGGTAGCCAGGCGTCCGCAACAGTTGTTAACGTATCATTACCAACAATTTTCTGTTACGTTTCATTAGAGACGAGTCTATAATTTATCAACACGAATGCTATGAGATAAGAGTACACGGTACAGTTTTTGTTACCGGTGAAGATTGTAGCTAATTGTTTTGGAAAGTGACTGACAAGACGTAGCATAAGCAATTAAGCATATTCAGCCTATAATGTTCCCACTGCTGGCATACAGGCCTTCTCCCTTTACGAGGGAGTGGGCTATAATCGGGCCCCGTGCGGGTTGGTAAATGTCACATGACTTCGAATTTTTGGTTCTAAGATATGCTAGTTTCCTCACGATGTTTTCCTTCACCGGTTTGAGAGCAGTGGTGATGAAATAAATTACAAAAAGTATAGCCTGCTCGGGTTCGAACCCACGAACTACAACTCGTAAGTCGGGGCCGTTACCACTAGGCTAGACCACCACTGCTTTTTACAAAACTTAATTGATGTTGAAATACTGGCAGTATTTACGTAGGTAATTGCCTTATCCTATTGATTTTCTTTTGATCAGTAACATAAAAATGGCTTGTGGCTAAGTAATAACAGCCGCACGGGTCGATTGATCAGGTTAAGCTACGCTTGCCGCGGTTGGTCCGTGGATGTTCATTTCTATTTAGTTTTTTTTTTTTTTTGACGTTCAAAAGTGCCTTTAATGTGCCTATTTGAAATAAATGATTTGACTTTGACTTAGATGGGTGACCATCTTTACATATCAAGACCTCTCCGTGTCTCGAAAAGCCCGTTAAGCCGCTGGACCCGGCTGTCATTCGAGGATCTTTGACAGTCATTATGGGTCGTCAGAAGCCCGAAAGACTGACAACCAGTTTTACCAAGGCGAATCGTATTACCTAGTAATTGGGTTGTGGAGGTCAGATAGGCAGTCGCTCCATGTAAAATACTGGTATTCAGCTGCATCCGGTTAGACTGGAAGTCGACCCCAACATAGTTGGGAAAAGGCTAGGCAGATGAATTAACATCTAAGAAGTTAATTGAAAAGGTAATTAAATAAAATAGAAAATTCAATTACATAATAAAAGTACTTACGTAAATAACCACAATAAAACAAAATACCTACATCGTTTTCAGTCAATCAGTGAATTGTCTTTGGAAACTGGTAACACAGCCTAGATAATTGAACATACTTACGTACAGACGCCAGCACATCAAGCTACCCGAAACTGTCACATTTTCCCAATCAACTTTGAACCTTATGATTTAGCGCTAAAGTTGAAAATCTATTAAAGAAATTTGACAGATTGTAGTAACTTGATGTGCTGGCGTCTGTACAATAAAACACACGGATAAAACGTACTAGTGTGACTGAGTTTATAACAGAGAAAAGTATCGCTCTGGATCGGTGGATCTGTCTTTTACATAAGTGAATGTTAATAAAAAAGTTTGCAAGCCCAATGGTGACATATGGCTGAGCTTTAATGAATAATAAGACCTATTATGTATTACCCACATTTGCAAAATAAATGTCTATTCTATAAATAGTAACTCCCATGAGTACCTTTTAATCTACTTGAAGAAATACTCAGGTTCTAAGGTACTAAGGAAGTCGTAACAGTCAGGTTCTCGGCCAGTTCCACATCCAAACACAGATTATTTCTAAAGTTAGATGTGAAACGTGTTTCGGTCTCAGTTTATCTTGTAATATCCTGGAAGGATATTTATATTGAATGAGGCTTACCTTGTGACGTATTTTACATCGAAAATCCTAATCATCGACCTCCTTTTTCCACTTTTTTCATGTTCTAATTAAAAATCTCTACATAATGTTAAACAAAGTCCCCAGCCGCCTCTGCCTGTCTGTCTGAACGCGATAAACTCAAAAACTGCGTAACGAATTTTCACCAATCGACGGAGTGATTCATGAGGAAGGTTTAGGTGTATAATTCAATAAGGTTTTGTGTAAATTGACTAAAATAAAACGATGATTGTTGAAGATATCGATATCTCTTCTCGACTGGGAGCTTTCTGGCGTGCGCCGCGTAACCCAATGTATGAAAACCCCGGTCTGACCCAGTAGTAGGTTCCCGTGGGATATTTTCCGACCTCGGCGAAAGCTAAGTAAAATAAACAGTGTAGACGGTAAAACCGTGTACCTACCTCATGATTATAGACACAGTATATCACCAAAAATGCAAATGTTGCGTATAAAAACTAGTTGAAAACGAGTATTTAACGAGTCGTCAGCGAAAATCAACTTGCGTTCGATTTGATGTTATTTAATTATAACGTGTTCGGTATCTTGTTACAGCAAGAAAGCCAGTTTTAATATTCCCCTATTAAAACCGTAATGCTATTTACCGACTTCACAAAAAGGAGGAGGTACTATGTTCGGGTGTTTGTATGTTTTTTTTTTTTTTTTTGTATGTTTGTTCATCGAATACTCCGCCAATTGTTGACGGATTTTCAAAATTCTTTTTTTGTTCGAAAGTAGATAGTTCTGAGGTGGTCCCATTGTCACCAAGTTAGGATCTGATGATGGGATCTTAGAGAAATCGAGGGCAACCCTCAACTTTTATAGGCTCACTGATTGTTTTTCGCATACTTTATGAAGTATCTTGTGTATTTGTTTATGGTTGTCACCATCTCAGGTAGCTGGGCTGATGATGGAAGGTACAACTCCTTAACAGTAAGAAGTTACTCGAACAGGCAAGGACTGTTTTTATTAGTAAATTGTTTTGATGTTTGATAGGGCATTTGCCACATTTGGTCTCATGATCATCAAGTCATGACCTGATGCTGCAGGCAGGATAGTCTGCAGAGTACCTAACTCCTCGACAACTAACAGCAGATATATCGTGTTTAGGCTCATTGAAAAGGGCTCGATATGTAGATAAACGTACTGTTACTGAGGAACACTGAAGACCTGATGCTGAAGCCAGGAGCATCAGAAAAAGTACAAACCTTGAAATTACAGCACCGTAGTCGTGTTTGGGCTCATTTTAAACAGGACTAATTTTAAGTTCAATGCAATGTTGACATAAGTCTGGCCTGATGCTGCAGCCAGGATTATCAGCGTCTAATCTAAAAACTAATAAAAGGAGAACTCCTCAACAATTAACGTCCCTGCATCGAGAAAAGGAATATTTTATAAAAAGGCGATGGGCAAGTTGACATTAGGCTATTGTAACTTAGATAAATTATAAATAGACCCACTAAAAAGCGAGAAATAAAAACTTTTTAACAAAAAAAAAACCGACTTACAAAAAAAACACTACAAACTGAAAAATAACTTTAATTTCGGAAGTCGGTGGCAAAAACTAAAATACTGATCCCTAAGACACCGACTTCCGAAATTAAAGTTATTTTTCAGTTTGTAGTGTTTTTTTTGTAAGTCGGTTTTTTTTTTGTTAAAAAGTTTTTTTACGCTGCAGTTTATAGGTAACGTAATACGGGTACCTTTAAATTCCTTGATAGCTGAGCAGCTGTGCAAGAATTACTTTATGCTTTCAGCTAAAGTTAGTTAGGTAGTAAAATACTGGGTATCAAACGAAGTATACCGGCTGATGTTATCTTTCTGGGAGATAGCTTGATTTATGTAGGTAATACTATAGTGACCCGCCCCTGCTTCACACGGGTGCAATGACGACATGTGAAATGATCGAGACCTGTGCTAAAGCGTATACACATAAACCTTCGGGAATAAATGCTCTAAATAACTGTGAAAAATCCCTTGTGAAGATCTACGCTCCCCCGATCTGACACTCCCTTCCGCTCCACCCAGAGCGGGAGGGGGGGTCATTTGATGATTTCCATACACAAAAAAAAAAAAAAAAATTACGCGGTCACAGATAGAGACGAAAAGCGACTTTGTTTTTATCCAACTACGGTGAAGCCAGAGGAGGGTTTATGATTCTGTGTACTCTATGTAGAAATTATTACAGATTGAATGTTTAAATTTCATTCGTAATCTAGGTTAGATTACGAATGAAATTTAAACATTCAACTTATAGTTTATTTTTCAACATTTCAAATAAATCAATGCTTGTATAATTATGAACTAGGTAAATAAAAGTGGTAAGTAGTTAAGTACCAAGCGGTTACCTACAGACAACATAATTTTACCTAATGTTTTCCTTATAAATGTATTGTAACGAGACTATTCGATAACTTCGTGATCGCTAAATTAGATAAGACTTTTAACTCCTTTCCTTATGCTCGCAACTTTGTCTACAACAACAGATGTTACTGTGGAAATGGTAACCCAGAAACGAAGCAGCGCTGCAAGATGTAAAATAAAAACAAATTGTCAAAAGTGTTGTAAGTAGTTGTGGCTCTGATATGCAATAGATACATTTTATCTAATAATAGACGCGAATAACGAAATCTTAATTATCACTTTTCAGAGACAGCATTGTAGCCTTTACTAGCCCAGTTGGCTATTGCCGACTTTTACTAGTAGGTACCTACATCAAAAAATGGTTCTTCTTCTGAGCGTGTCGATGGCAATCTAAATAGAATTTGGCTACTAGTTTGGCAACTTTTGTAGCGTCCATCAGTTCCTGTAACTAGCAGGCAATTGAAATTCAACAATTCAACACGCTGGACACGATATTATGTGCCCCATTGCTTGAAGGACAGCACCACATTTATACTACAGGGTACAGTCTCCTGTGAAACTCCACCTGAGCAGGTTTGCTCTGACCTACCTGGGTCCGGACCGGAGTCTATAAGCGCATATGAAGCTCATTCATTCTAAGATTCTAAGAGCTCCGATGTTATTAACGTTGCTCAAACTTAAGAGAAAATCAAAAATGTATGGTTAAACAGTTGCTAAACAGAAAATAGCAACATTAACGGGATTATTATTTTATCTAGGTATACCTACCCCAAAATGTTCATCTCCTCTGTTCATCGCACCGCACGCGCAGTAGGTACACTCATTGCCTAATGGAGATTTTTTTTTGTTGCCCAACAACATGAAATAAGATATTTACGCAGTAGTTAAGCAATCACATCAATTTATACGCACGTGCGTTGCAAACGCCATATTTTTAGGGCGTGAATGATCGAGATACTATAACGATTTGTAAAGCTCTGGGGTCTCACGTTTCCTTTGTTTTTCTATTTTATATTTTTTACTAGCTGCTGCCCGTGGCTTCGCCCGCGAAAATGTCGAAGATCATCCCATGGGATACCGGAACAAAGAGCAGCCTATGTTACGCCTCATAACCTCAGCTATCTACCAGTGATAGTCTTGTCAAAATCAGTCCAGCCGTTTCGGAAATCAGCCGAAACAAACAAACTGACAAACAAAAATGACAACAAATTATGGATGTTTAATTCTGAAATAAAATTATTATCTACCTATTATTTTTGGTTTTTACATAATATCTCGATTCCATGGGGTCCCGGTCCTTTGGAAGGCGTACGAGGGGCCGAGTCCAACTCGCAGAGGCCCCTTAGGAAATAATGAAATGCGAAAATGAAAAATGAAATAATTTATATTCTAATATCCTTTATTTCTATAATTATTATTATTTCATGTGTGAGCCCCTTTGTGTGTGCAACCAGCACCCTAATTGCGTAACACACTATTACTCTCTATTTGAATCATTTTGAAGCATATTTCTAATCCATTGCTCCGTATGTTCGAACAATGTGTCTGCTCGACAACACAAATAACGCAATGAATGTTTTTGAACTGTCAAAATGGAACCCATTGCTACTGATAGTGTGTTATGTAGGTTCTTCTCGTCAGTCGTCCGGTTACTAATTAAAAGGTTTGTATGCGAAACTCAGTGCGTGAGCAGTGGTGGCCCAGTGGTAACGGCCGCGACTTGCGAATTGTAAGTTGTAGGTTCAAAGCCAGATAGGAGCTTTATTTTTATTATTTCATCACCACTGCTCTCAAAACGGTGAAGGAAAACATATCGTGAGGAAACAGGCATGTCCTAGAACCTAAAATTCGAAGACATGTGACATCTACCAACCCACACTCTGCCTGCGTGGTGGATTACGGCCCACTCTCACCGAGAGGAGGCTTGTGTCCCAGCAGAACCATTATAGGCTAATTATGTGTTTGCGAAACTCAGACGCCGATAACCTTTCCATTTTGCCATGTTAAAACTGTGTGAGAAAAACGTTACAAAACCGAATTACCTAGTTTCCAAAGCGGTTAATTAAATTCTTATTTCATTAGATTACTATTAAGACATAAACACTCAGTCGGACGTTCAATGGATTGTGTGTGTCTTTGGAATAGAGAAACAATTTATGTTTGCCAATCGTATTTACCTCGTTTAATTAAGTTGTTCCACAAACGATGGGACACTTAATGTCTTGTCCTGCGTGTCCTGTCAGCTGCACGTTGCAGGAGCTGATGGACGCTGGTGGAGGCGCCGAACAAGTGGCCGAATTCTGGGCCGAGTATATTTAGATTGCTATCGACACGCTAAGAAGAAGAAGATTAAGTTGTAAGAGGATATCAGTACTTTATTTTACCGCTTTAAAACTTTATTAAGTTTCTGCCAAAAGGCAAGAAATATCTCCCAAATATTGTCGGAACGACCAATTTTAAAATATTCATGGAAATGCAGTGATTCAGCGTCGCAGTATACCACCTGGAATCAACACAAAGCTTCTAAATGAACTAAACTTGTTTTCTATATTTAATACACTCCAAATCTTGTTTTATATAGGTTTAATGAGGCTATAAATTACTTAGGGTCATGGAGGCAACAGTGACTCGGTCGGCTACAGTGGCTCAGTCATGTGTAGACCTGAAGGGATAGGAATATATATTTGTCTCTTTTACCGATTCGAAGGTCTTGGTATCCGAGCACGTTTAAACCAGTTTGCTCGGCGGTCGAGCGCCGTGCGGAAGTGTGAGGGATTGTTTTTTGTTCTCGCGCCCACTAAATTACTTTTTAAGGTGAGTTTCGATTGTTTTCATATGTTTGTTTGTTGCTATAGGTAATAGCCATTATATTTATCGGATGGTAGGTCTTGTATCAATTGTCTATAACCCGTATTTACACATTTTTGTTTTACAACTCGGTTGTTTTGATCAAATATTTTCAAAGTGGCGTAGAAGTACACAGTGACTCAATTTTTAAAGGTACACAGTGGCTCATGAGCCACTGTGTACCTTTAAAAATACCTTCTCAATTTCATTATTTTGTAGCTTATAGGAATTCAATATTTTTCTAACTTTTAAATCAAATTTTGTTATTTTATTTATAGAATGCCACGGAAAAAAACCGACAGAAAAATAGGGAACACTTCGCATGAAAAAATTAAAGAAGGCTTGCAGTTCATAAGGATGGGAGAATCTATAAGAAAAGCATCAACAAGAGTTTCTAAGTGTAACAGATGTTAATACATCATTGTATGTGATATTATTTTGAATAATTTTGATTTTAATAGTTACCATAGGTTGTTAATCGATAAAAAGACTAAAATTGTTAACGAAGAGACTGAGATGACTTAAGATCTTATTATTTAGCAATAAAAGTCCTAAGAGTCGTGTTGATTATAATAAGAATAGCTTGTAACAGTTTTGTTATTATTTCTAATAAAAATAACTACGTGAAATGGGCATTTTCTTTTCTTATAAATACTGCCGAGTTACTGTGTACCACTATAGCCACTGTGTACCACAGTAGTGAGTCAGTGTGTACACCTAGTTGTCCACAGTGGCTCAATTATATTTTTTTTGTTTTAGGTTCCTACTTTGACATAAGTAGTAAATAATGGAGAATCATGAGTGCTCAGTTACAGATCAATAGTGTATCTAAAATGTGAGCAAATTTTAGGCCAATATTAAAGCGATATCTATTTTTTTAAGCTTTGGAAAAAAAAGTGAGTCACTGTTGCCTTCCTGACCCTACATATATGGTCTGATAAACAGAAAAAACACGTGATCTAACAAAAATAATCTGGAGTTCAAAAATGTTCCGTGACTGACAGACGAACCACGAACAGCCTAAACTACTGAAGAACATAATTATAATTTTCATAGAAATATGAAGAATGTGGAAGATGTTTTGGCCCTTATAGGTAGGTAGTAAGGAATTAGTTAAGTTTCTACATTCCAGTATGGTTTTAAACTTTTCGCACAAAAAGGTACAAAGGCGGACGTCAACCAAGGGTGGTGAAGAGATTGGATGGCAGGCGCGATTCCCAGTTCGAAATATTATATTTGGTTTTACGTTTAACGTTCAAGGATTTCTTAACAGTAGCCCAGAGCGTCGATTCGTGCACGGCTTGTGGCAAAAGAGTCTCCCACTATAATCTACATGGCGAAAATGAGGGTGTTTTAATACACATTACACTACCTACCTGATCCGGGGAATACAGGCGTGATGCCATGGTATGTGGTCAACTCCTGAAGCATCACACGGAAAAAATCACAATCACAATCTGAATGATTTTTGAAGGAAATTGCCAATTCATTGCTTCATAAGTTCGAAAAATTTGTCTATTCAACAACGTGAATAACGCAATGAATGTTGTTGAACTGTCAAGATGAAAGCCGTGGCTACGGTTAGTGTGTTACGCAACTAGGTATCCCGCAGGTCCAACGGGGGATGAAAGTTTGCGAACAAAGTCGTGCTCTACTTAGTGTAGAACTATCTATAAATAGTTCCGCTCTTATCTGTGTGAAACTACGTGCTTATAATTCTAGGATAAGTAGTTAGAATAAATTGAGAGGAACTAGTTATGTAGATTCACGTGGGCGATAGACTTGATGCTACACAATAGCAAACTCGCTAATTGTGCGCAATTATCAAATCTGTCCCGCTGTCGATGTTTAAAAACAATCAAATGATGGTCGAAACTCGAAACCAGTCGAATCAGTAAACTTCCACTGGTACAATTATGTTGTGCAATTTGCTTGAAATTCGCAAAAGGCTTTTGAGGGACACAAAAGAAAAAAGGCAGGGGAGGCGTCAGACCGTCCCGAGTCCCGAGTGCCGACAACATTACTAAAGAAGAAGAATATATAGACTGAGGTATCAGATCTTCCTGAGTGTTAAAAACATTGTGCGATCACAAATCAAACTGAGGTTGAGAGCTTTCGCAATAGATGAACAGTAAGACTATTCTGTAAAATCCCACCATGAAAACTTAGTAAAAGTCTGCTTGTGAGCTGTTATTACACAATGGCTCGCTCGCTAATTATCAAATCTATACCGCTGTCACTCGGTACTTGTGTTCAATTAAAATGTAACGCGAAAAATCACACGCTTGGACAATTTACAAAACGGAACCAAAATTTTGTGTTCTTTGGTGTAGGTATAATAATAGCGGTCGAAAGTGCAACTGTTGGGTGAGAATTTAGTTTCTTATATCCTGCATAACAGCCGCATGGGTCAATCAATCAGGTTGGACACGCTTGTTGCGGTTGATCCGTGGATGGGTGACCATCTTTACATTACCAATACCCCTCCGTGCCTCGGAAAGCACGTTAAGCCGTTGGTCCCGGCTGTAATTTGTGGATCTTTGACAGTCGTGAGAAGCCCGAAAGTCTGACAACCAGTCTTACCAAGGGGTATAGTTACCGAGTAACTGGGTTGTGGAAGTCAGATAGGCAGTCGGTCCATGTAAAATATGTGACTAAGCTGCATCCGGTTAGACTGGAAGCCGACCCTAACATAATTGGGAAAAGGCTAGGCAGATGATGATATCCTGCAATTACAATTTTGCTTTCCAAATTATCATCTTAGAAAGCACAGGTACCGAATAGTTTTTTCTGAATACGCAAAATGTACGTAAAGAGGGCGATTAGATGCTTTGAGGCAGTCGTCTTTGAGCTTGACCGCAGAGCAAAACGGATTGACACAACCTGATGAAGGCTAGGTCTTACTCAAGATGAGAAACGATTGCAATGGATCTATATAAAAGACACAAACGAGATCAGATCAGTAAAACTATGAAAAGGAGTAACGCTATCATCGTCATCATTGCAGATGTCCACTGGAGTCCCCCAAGGCGCGGGGTTTGCCATAATCGCCACGCTCGGTGGGTGCTGTTAAAATGCATAGAAATAAACTCATATGGATAAAAAAACCGCAAAATGCATTTGATGATAAAAGCTAGGAGGGAGCTGGCTGGTACAGATAAAATTTATTATTACAGTTAATTAAAAATGAAAATCCCCAACTTAGACAAATGTTTAGAAAAAGTAGCAGAACCATAAATAAATCTCAAAGAGAATAACATAAGATGCCTGATAGACGCGTGCATTTAATTGGACATAACGGAACCGAGGCCCGGAACAGTGTGCAGTCAGCAGAACAGGTATTGGATGCCATACAGCGCGTTCCGTGCTCCGTGATACACTTTTGTAGCAACATGAGTCAGGCATGCTGCGAGTACAGTCCAACAAAGGGATTGGTATAGGTACAGGCAACTTGCAATGCTTTGGATGAATCTGTCAGATAATTAAATGATGAGTTATTCACTTTCCCTGTAGTTTGGATGGCCAAAATGCATAATTCTCATGTTTTTATCCTCGACTCTCGATCACTATTGGTGATAGATAGGATGACTGAGATCAATTTAGTCACTAAAGTGTCCACCATTGGTATCAACTTTAGTGATGGCAATTGGGAATAATCCCTGTCAACCATGTTATATTGTGATTTTGCTGAGTAATTAAGTCTAGTTTACCATCACTCTTTCACGAAGGTATGTCTAAGGTACTGACAATAGCCCACAGCATTATATTGTAGTCTTTGCAATAGCCATTACTAGCAGGAAAGTAGGTATGCTATTAGGTATTTCATTTGCTCTGTACTCCATATAGCATGATAGTTTTAAACTTGCTCATAAGCACACATGACGTGTGTCAGTACAATATGGTCAGTACCTACCTACCTATACGCCTAAAAAGTAACTACGCAGTACGTAGGTACTCAATGGATATAAATGAATTAAAGAAGGTGGATTTTTGTCTGTACACTTAACTTTTTGGTTGACTGTACATACATCCGCCAATAGGTTTGTTTCAATCTGCCCCACTTCTGAAATGCCGATGGAAGTGTTAAATACTTGTCGATAATTAATTTTGAAGAAAGTTATTAGGATTGCGATTCAGTTATGTTCTCTGCGGGTGAAAGAAATGTTAATGATGCATGATGTGATGATGCTATTCGACTTTTTTCCTTGCATTGTTTTGATTTCGAAGTTGTTGTTTTTACAAACATTCTTTGTTATGGTTTTGCTATGTTAGACGACGCGACGATGGCATTACGAGATGAAATAGAATACAAAGTTGATCCAAGACTCAAATTCTTTGCTCTTTTACAAAAATTAAACAAAATTATATTTTTAATTTTTGGATAAATGCGTTGGCTCTGAAAAATGTTATTTCGGAACTTTAGTCACTTCACAGTCAACAAGTTTCTACAGAAATCTTTGTCGTTTACGGAAAACTCGACAATAGGATGCGGATTACAAAGATTTTACCCATGAAGATAGATATAAAGGCTAACAAGATGTCATTGTCAAATCAATAAATTACTGTAGGTAGGGTAGTTAACAATAAATGTTGTCAGCTAGAGCGAGGGACACTGTATGCTAGAGCTGCACCCTAATTACGTAACACACTATCAATCAATTTTGAAGGATTTAGCTAATCCATTGCTTCATATTATGTTCGAAAAATGTGTTTGCTAAACAACGTAAATAACGCAATGAATGTTGTTGAACTGTCAAAATGAATCCCATTGCTACTGTTAGTGTTTTACGTAATTATCCAGCAGGTTGGCCCATTTAAACATATTGGTACCTAACAAGCCGAGCTTCATCTATACTAATATTATAAAGAGGTACAGTTTTATGAGGTTGTAGGGGATAATCTTCGGAACTACTGATTCGACCCCGAAAATTCTTTCACTAATGAGAGGCTACATTATCCCTGATTAGGCTGTTTTATGTTAAAACGAGAAACTTCAAGCGAAAGAAGTCGCGAGCAGAAGCTAGTAGCGTATAAAATAAGCAGATAAGACGCACACACAAGTAAACTCACTGGATCAGAATAAAAACGGGAACTGGCCCCAAATATCTAAAACAGTCCTAATCAAATGATGTGAGCAAACGTTTTCGCACCAGCAGCGGTGGTGAAGAGAGGTGAAGTAAGCGTGGAGTGAGCTGTCAATAGTGTCAATTCCTAGCAAAAACAAACTCACTTCACCTAAGTTTTCACGGTGAGATTTTTACAGAATCGACCGGCTAGTCCTGAAAAACAAAAGCCGGTTTTACAGCCAAGATACAATTTCTGGCGGTGGAGAGTTCATTTCAATCAACCTTATTTTGCCTGTTTTTCTGAATGCTCATGCTCGTCCAAAATATTAAAGACGTATCTTCCCATTCTTGCTTGATTCACTATCAAAAAGTTTTGTTGATTCATGATACAGTTCTCTCCACAATGATAAGTTATCCCAGTGCCAGTGATAAGAACACAAAAGCTACTATCTTCCCGATTATCTTCATTCCGGGAATGACACATCGACTCCGCAAATATTCTGGAAATTATGCCTAGATAAGAATAACTTCTCACAGAGTTGGTGATACCAACTTTGGAATAGGTTAATTGGGACATTGATGTACAGACGCCAGCAGGTCAACCTACCCGAAACTGTCAGATTTTCCCAATCAACCTTGAACCTTATGCTTTAGCAATAAAGTCGAAAATCTATTAAAGAAATCTGACAGATTGTAGTAGCTTGATGTGCTGGCGTCTGTACCTAATGTATGAAACAATAATAATGTCTGGAACTAATATAAACTTTTAAAACAATAATTAAATGCAATTTTATAGTCATTCCACAAGACAAGTTGTGTAAATAAGAATAACTCCTAGTCAGCACAACATTTACAACTTTTAACTTTCAAGGTAAGGAACACAGTCCTTTCATAGTTCTATGTTCTAAATTAAAGTTGAATGTATTACATTCAAACAAGCACAAACGCATGGAACATTCTACCAAAAGAGCTACGCATTATCAAAGAAAACTAATTCCATTCACTCAATTCAAAATAAAAAAAATACAAAGCATTATCGTGTACGTGCTTAAAAAATAAATTAATAAAAACATTATCACATGTTTACCTCGAGAGACTGTCCCTTAGATCCGGATTGTGCCACCACTAATAAAAAAGAAAATAAAACTCAACACGAACACACAACACAGTATAATAACACTAAAAAAAAGTTTGTTTATCACACTTTTTCGAAAACAGGGCGTGAGACGTGTTATTTCGTAAGTTCGTTGGCGGGAAAACACGTGCGTTCAGAAGCGCGCGCGCGAACAGACTGGCTCGTCCACCGGCCGCTGTTGAACAAGACGCACCGAGATAATCGTTGCATTCTGCCAATCGGTATTAGAAAACGAATAAATCGCATAGATACGGTGTATTTGCTAATGCTGTGCTGTCCGACTGAATGCGCCTGGCAAATGCAATATGAGGTCGGGCTGAAAGCAATGCAAAAGAAACTATTTACAGTTAATCTAAACTTTAACTGAAGAAAGATTTATGTGCTAATTACAGCTTTTTAACTTGTTGTTCCGCTTTTGAGCCAGTTATTAGTTTGAGTATGAGCAGGTTAGCAGAGATATTTATTAATTACTGCGTCGTATTCTCGGCAGCGAACTTGGCCCTGACAGTACGTGATCATTTCATTCCAGTCGTTGAAAAAGTTAAATGCACGTTTTTGTTTCATGGCTTCACACCTTTGTAATATACTTGCTACAAAAGAAGTATTTGATCATTGACACTTTAAACCCAAGTTACAACATTACCTATAGACTTGTGGAAGGCCTTTGACTCCGTTGTTCATAAGCCGAAGTTCAGAGAAGGGTTATCACATTACAGAATATTAATGTTACGGACCTAGCATAAACCCTAATTCAGCATGAGAGAAGTGCCGCTTCTAACGATAAGAAACTTAGATGTGTAGAGTTGAGAGTTGGTGTCCCTGAAGGTTCTTACTTAGGTCCATTCTTATGCACCATGTAATACTCTACTAGAAGACTTGGTGAAACAGAATACAGATACACTACACTAGCAGTAACATTATTTTGTAAAGCATTTCCACGAGGTAAGTCAAAAAACGTATTTGAGAACCGGAATTATGCGCACCGCAATAAACAATACCTATTTGGAGACATCTGATTTTTGTTTTCATTTTTTGTTCAACATAATATACCTACTTCGGGGACGAGCGTTTAAACCAATGTTATATAAATAAAAACTAAAGGTATCATGTCAACTCATTTATTCACAATCCATTTTGTTTACATTATTTGTACAATAATACGTTTAATAAATAAAATAAATTACGAGGTTGGGTCGAATCTACCTAAAATGTTATTAACATAAATGGGATTAGAAAAAAACAATGTATCAGAACGTCACAATATTCATATAAAAGTAAAATATGTCAGTTAATTAGTTATCATAATAATTAAAACTAGATGCCAATAATTTAGCCATATTTAAATTATTGAATAGAAAAAGCACTCGATTTCAAATTAAAGAGAACACGCACACATTGGTAACTTTGATTTCACTGTAAAATATCTTATAAATAGAAATTAAGTTAAGGACTGGCGTAGATTGCCACAATAATAAGACAAGAACTTTACGTCCAAGAACAACCATTTGTTTTAGGGTAAAATTAATTTATCCTTCCCATTTCCCATTAACTTGAAATCTACGCCAATCCTTGGAAAATTCGTACCTACATATAACTACAATTCCAAAAAAAAACCGTCATAAAAATACGCATTCAATACTAATTCCATGATAGCCTATAATTTATCTTGCAAAAATACATTTAGCCGAATAAGGCTTCTATAAATTTTTCCTACTTAAAAATTCACTAAATTCAAATTCAATAAAGAGATTCACAAGTTACAAAAAAATATATATAATGTATATAAAATTGTACAACATTAGCAAACATGTTAAAAACTTGTAAAGTGTATACTCTGCCAATATTTTTATAAGGCAACATTGTAAGGAATTCATTGTTATAGCACTTGGTGGAGTGACACATGGAGGCGTCGATTTTTTTTTCTTAATATACAAGGTCAAATTTAATCAGCTAGCGAAACTCTACAGACATGATGGGTATCGATCTTAACACTATAAAATAAACACAAAAAAACATGTTTTTTTTTGGGGTTTCAACGACTGTTGCATGTTTGTTACTTGAATTGTTGATGAATTAAGAAAATCTGTTTTCTTTAGTTTTGTCGTGTTGGGCTATCGATACCCATCACGACTGTGAAGTTTACACAATAAAAAAGTGTTTTTTTTAAACTTATATTGCAAGTGACTACACAAACTGCAGTTGGTGACCCTATAAAAAATATCCTCAAATTCTTTTCTTTGTTTTATCGTGTTTAGAATATTGATACCCATCAGGGGCCCAAAAAGGCCACTTTGGCAGAATCATAAAAGGATAACATTATGAATCATGGACAGTTAACTGTTAAGTTAATCGCATCAAATCCCATTGGTGAAGGAATTTTCAGTTTTTTTTTGCCTGTGCTAAAATACCAATCAATCCAATCCAAATCCAATCCCAATCTCTTTGATTATACCTACGTAGTGCAGCAAAAAAAAGAAAAACACGGACTGTCTTCGCCATATTATGATTCATAATATTTTCCTTTTATGATTCTGCCAAAGTGGCCTTTTTAGGCCCCCAGGTCCGCGAAGTTTCGCTAGCTAATTTAATTTAACCCTACATAGATTAGTTATAAATATACGACGATGCATTCCATCACTGGTCAAAGTTCAAAAACTACAGCTTGTTCCAAAACCGTTAAGATCATGAAGCTCAGATCTAAGTATAAATAAATAAAAACAAACGACTTATCATAGAAAAGTTAAATAAAACAAAACAACACACGTCATGTTTATTTGTACTTTCATTAGTATTACATACTCGGTCGCAACCTCAATTGAATTTCGAAACGATTACAAAATGGCCGCCGTAACTTCTTTCGGTTGTATTGAAAATTTTATAGGAACAATAAACCCATAAGTGTGACTGATTGTTTGGCTGTTAATAATTAAAAAAAATGGCCAGAAGGGTTCCGTACCACAAGGCAAAAACGCCGAAAAAAACACGTTTGTTGTATGGGAATGGGAGCCCCCGTTAAATATTTATTTTATTCTGTTTTTAGTATTTGTTGTTATAGCGGCAACAGAAATACATCATCTGCGAAAATTTCAACTGTCTAACTATCACGGTTCATGAGATACAGCCTAGTGACAGACGGACAGTGGAGTCTTAGTAATAAGGTCCCGTTTTTACCCTTTGGGTATGGAACCCTAAAAACGGGGTTCGATTAGTATGTCAACTCGACACACAAAAACGTCTTTAATCATTTCAGGCCAAACTCACGGTGCTACCAATAAGTAATAACCCTATATTTAAATTATTAAACTTTTGTACCACAAACGCCATCGCCAGTGAGTAGATTTCCTCCCAAACATTTTATACCATTTCACACAAATGTGTATAAATCGATACACACTTTGTTCGGGTATGTATCGGCACAGCCGGGCGGCAAAATCGAATAATTATATACTTTGGTGTCCAGCTGTGCCGAATCGTGCCGAATCATGCCCACCCGACCAAATGTACGTGCCTAACGTTTTGTCGGAAGATAAATGGTCAAACGTAATATTATTGTGAAATGTCAAAATAAATATCGTTCTAAAAAACAATTGAGGCATAAAACCCAATGGAATGATTTGGTATTACCATTACAATAAAATATTATCATCTAAACACACTGGTAGTCGCTAAGTCATAAAATTACACTAACATTTTTAAAACTAAAAGCATTTACGTATTAAAATGTACAATAACAACTTTGGTTGGATTTGTACTGGTTTAATTTCATATGTAGGTATCAGGGGATCATGAGTATATCGGATAAAGACGGTATTATCAACTCTATGGCCGATGTGAGTATTCTAATGATGAATATATTGACCATAGGCTAACCATAGAACTGGAATAAGCTAGATTACTGTTTATTCGCCCTAATCAATTGTTTTGGCAGTCTAAGGTTGAATGTCACTTGCATGTCAAAAACCAACAAGGTCTATTTTTGCTTTTAACACAATGACAGTTAAGATAGGTTCAACCTTAGCGAAGTTTCAATTAACTAGGAGTTTTTTGTCAAAATTGTTAATGTAATTACGAGGTTGGCTATAACACCAGTAGCTGTCAGCATACAAGATACTCTACAACATTATTACCAGTTAATCCTAAGAGCTGTCAAAACGGTGAAGGAAAACATCGTGAGGAAACCGGCACGTCCTAGAACCACAAGTTCGAAGACTCGTGACATTTACTAACACGCACTGGGCCCGCGTGGTGGATTACGGCCCACTCCCTCGCACAGAGAGGAGGCTTGTGACCCAGCAGTGGGAACATTATAGGCTGAGTATGTAATTCTAAGAGTAGCTTTTCAGTGGTATAGTTCACTCAATCAACCGGCAGCCATGCTCACAGAAAGTAGCATGGTTCTCTCTTTCTAGCATAAAGTACGCCTACGACATGATTACCGATTATTCCTAAAAGTAGGAAGTCAGCACAGCGGCATGGATGTAACAAAAAACATCCCCTCGCCGCGGCATGGGTAGTAAGTATCACACACACTGGACGCATCGAGGTTTAGAGACAGTAATGAGTGAAAGAGACGACGCTCTACAAAGACGAACTTTTCTAAAACTCCATACTGTTTATTGTACTCTAGACTACGCTTATAATATTTTCGTTCCGGTACCCTAAAGCATCGTTCTTCGTTTCAGCTTAAGAGTAGAATGTCAGTACAGCGGCATGGTTGCCTCTCACCAGCAACGTCCTCTCTGCTGCTGTCGATATGGCATGCAACCACGCGAGGTATAAAGCTGGAGGTACCACGTTCCTTCGTCGTGGCATGGGCAGGGTCACACATACTAGGCGCGCAGACCGCGACTGTGAGAGGATCAGTTCGCGCAGGCGCAGGTGACGGTGAGTGCGGTCTTGAGCTGCTATCAAGTCCGCTTCGGTTATGCCCGCTGAGAACAAAATTGATGTTAAGAACCAAAGAGTAGAAAAACTTCTAAATTCGAAACAACTAGTCATCATTTATTTAATTAAGAATGTACGGTGTGCGATAAAATCTACTGACGGACTGACTGGTAATTGACGCAAAGGTCGTCGCTCTTTGCCTATTGATATATTTTAATAAGGGCTGATTTTTCAACAGTCAGATAACTTGTATACGAAGAATAATGACAGCGTGACATAAACTTCCTATAAAAACTGACAAACAGCCATATTGATTCCTCATATAATAGGTACAATACGACCGACGTAACTTGGCGGGCCTGAGTATAGCCTTTGCGAACTTTCGCGCATGTTCTCTCACTCACACTCGCCTCATGCCACCATTTGGTTCCTAAAAAAATGTTCGTGCGCCCGCCAAGTTACGTCGGTCGTATTGTATCTGACTATTGAAAAATTAGCCCAAAAACCTCTGAAGGGCTGATTTTTTTATCGTCACATAACTTTTATCCAAGGAATATATATTATGGCATTTTGACATAATATATGTTCTACACAAAAGCTGTCAAACCATCACACTTATTCCTCAGAAAAAAAATATTTGACGTTGGAAAAATTCAACCCTTACCGTAAGCAATCAGCCGTAAATGTGTTGTAAACAAAGCCATATCTTTACAACATAACCAAATTTTGAGTTTGCGAGAAAAAAAAGAAGAAATTCAAAAAAACCGTAAGTAAGTACAACGAACTAAATACGTACTGTTATCATCGTCGGCACACTTGAAGGGCGTCACCAACTTGTCGAAGTACGCGAGTGTGGAGTCTTTTGGCCTCCGTGTGATATCTGCGATCATCTTTAACGCTGAGTAGTCTATCCGGAACTTGGACAGTAAGGATGCCATGCTGTAGAGAATAAATTGGTTTAATATCGTTCTTCAAATTGAATGGAGTGAAAGGAAAGGGGAGGTAGGTCTTTGTAGTATCATTGCTTAATAATTATTAGCATATAGCATAATCAGCATAAAATGTTCCCCCTGGTACCCCTGTCCTGGGACACAGGCCTCATCTCTTCGAGAGGGAGTGGGCTATAACTCACCACGCGGGCCCAGTGCGGGTTGGTTGATGTCACATGTCTTCGATTTTTTGCTTCTAGGACATGCCGGTTTCCTCACGATGTTTTCCTTCACCGTTTTGAGAGCAGTGATTTTGAAAATATTTACACAAAGTAATGCGCCTGGTTGGGTTCGTACCCACGATCTACAACTCGGTAAGTTGGGCACCACTGCTTTCTTATAATTATGAGGAAATGCGGTCGGAGAGACGTTTGAAAAATCCTAAGTAAAAAGTCGTAATTCGAGGTTTGGCTCTCGTCTATTTCCTCCTCCAATTTTGGACCAATTTAAAAGATATTTCATAAACTGAATAAGAATGATATATACTGTGTCCTTATGTTTTTCTTTTTTAATTAATAGTTGTCAAATTTGTACACTAGGCCTCTGTGGACAGCGGTTTAAATCGGCATTTTTTGAGGGTTCTAGTGCTTATAAAAATAATGTATCATCAAAAAGGAAAACAGGGACATACAAGTAGTTATTTTTTATTATTCTGTAAAAAATCATTGCTTTATGGTCATTAACCAGAAAGAAAACAGGCGAGAGCGTTTCTATGGAGATACGACCACCTGCGTTTCTATGGAGATACGACCACCTGCATTTCCTCTTAAGATTGACTTGGAGAACTTGGTAAGATGGGTTGCAGTAGCCTGCGTACTGGCTCGAAAAATCCAACTGGAATGCTGAATAATCTGTTAAGACTTTTATAAGGCTTCAAGTCTTTGTGGTAATAAAACCACTAACTTATTATTTGAATGGTTATAATAAATGTATTATAATATGACACTTACTTTCGCTCCTCAATCTCGAGTTCTGTGTTCTTATTGGCCAGTGTAAATACTCGTAGGGGACAGGACGACCACGCTCGTCGAGTCGACAATATGTAAGGCAGGAGTAGAGTTAGACCTGTATTAAGACCACATCTTTGAGTGCTTGGGAATAGGGTGAAACCAAGGGTTCTATGCGGATTATTTTTTAGAGGAAATATGAGTTTGAACTGTGGATTTTTGACAGTCGTTTCGGGTAGTCAGAAGCCCAAAAGTTTGACAACCAAGGGGTATCGTATTCCGGGTCAGCGGGATTGTCCGAAAGGGTTACCGCTGGCCCGAAACATAAAGGGCTAAGGAAGGAACACGGGTGGGTTTTAGTCAGTAAGAGTCTGACACTCCCTTCCGCTCCACCCAGAGCGGGAGGGGTCATTTGATGATTTCCCATCCGAAAAAAAAAAAAAAGGGGGTATCGTATTACCCAGGAACTGGGTTGTGGAAGTCAGTTAGGCAGTCGCTCCATGTAAAATACTGGTATTCAGCTGCATCCGGTTAGACTGGAAGCCGACCCCAACATAGTTGGGAAAAGGCTATAGGCTGATGATGCAGATGATGACTGGACACAAATGTACAGAGGTGGACTTAATAGCTAGGCATTTTCAGTTTCTTTATTCGGCATATTTAAATGTAACGATCGGTACCGTTAAATTCTACAAAGAAATGTCATAAGACAGATCTAAGAAAATGATGATAATCTGAAGTCTTACCTCCGTCATCATACAGCCACCACACGTCCACAGTGCCGGCCTGGCGCTTGGTGAACTGCTCCACAGACGTGAACGACGACGCGCGCCGCGCCGTGCTCGCGCCCAGCGCGCGACGCACCGCGCTACCGATGCCTTTGGCCACACCACTGCACGGAATAACCAGTAGAGTTAGGATCACATACAGCAGGCTACAAAATTTATTTTTTAATACAGTTGCTCAAAAAGTGGTATATTGCAGGGACGTATAGCGTTCGGGAAGTGGGCTATTACATACTAGTGCTTTTTTTTTACCTTCCCCGAACTCGTGCGTGTCTCTTTCCCAACTGTCAAAATAATGTCTATTAAAAAGAAAAACCAACCATGAAGTTTTTACTAAAGAGTTTTTGTGATTCATACAAATACGTATATTTCTAAAAAGAAGCTACTATAATTTATTTCAATATCAGATTTAATGATTTAATTGAATGAGTTAGGTTAGGTTTCATTTCATTTCATCTCATTAAATTTAATTTTCATTTCATAACAATAAAAAAAATATACTGAAGACTAAGCTGTATGGATAGTTCCTTTTGCCTACCAAAATGGGTCAAGAAAAAAAAAACTCTGCTTATATTCTACGGTTGGCGCCATTTTCCAGAAATTTTCTTTGCGAGTGAAGTTGTTTGTTGCACAAAATGAGTAATTTCGACCCTATTTTTTTTTTAATTAACACCACCGGAACTCAGTATAATTGCACAAAATGCTTCGGAGAACATTTTACCGGAAAAGTCAAAAAGTCGTTACATATCCACATACGACTAATTTTTTGCGTGGAGAGAAGAGAAAAAAGCAATATTGTGTTTTTATTATTTTATTAAATTGCTTCATTTTTTCGCAACTGTATTAAAAATAGTCGTTCAGTACACTTGCGGAACCGTCATTGCAACTTGTTCCGACTGTCAACCCTCGCCTTCGGCTGCGCCTCGGCTCGGGTAGACATTTGTCGGAACTCTTTGCAATGACAGCCTTTCCGCACTTGTAATGAAATATACTATTTCACACCACCTGTTCATCATAAGCAGCCTATAATGTTCCCACTGCTGGGACACAGGCCTCCTCTAGGCGAGATGGAGTAATAACGTAATCCACCACGCATATTTATTTAAACTTTTCGCGCAAAAAGGTACAAAGGCGGAACTCCGCGGAATCGCGGGTTTTCACGGGATTTCTTTCATTGTTTTCAGGGGAGGTGTGGTGAAATAATTTACAAAGTAAAGTACCACTGGGCCACCAGCACCACTGCTCGACCTGCTCGATAATGCCATGCAAACCTAACCTAAACTAAGTCATTATAGCCCCAGGCCGCGCAATAATATTGTACTGAATTTCATTTTAACCTGCTGGTCAATACCGTGATTTGAATTTGGAATCTAACAAAAATTCGTAAAAAAAAAATATATATTCGTAAATTGGAATTACTTTTGATTACCTCGCTTTGTTCAGGAATTAATTCTGAAGCTGCTCGGGAGCACTAGAATCCTTCCTTACGCTCGAAATTCAAACCAGAGCCCAAGACATAAGATACTGTTTTATCCCCTTATTGAATGATCTACTACAATATAGTATACAATTATACAATACAATTAGTATACAATTTTCTAAACTTATATTTGAGAGGAAAGTGTTTTTTTTTTTAACTGGCTGTAGTCACAGTTCGGTTTAGATCTCTTTCCCAGACTTCCCTAACCAGATTTCAACACAATACAATAACACAAATAAAACTGTCTTTGTGGTCTATATCATCTTACTGTCTAAAAAGAAAAAATCTATAGATCAATAAATAACACCAAAGTTTACCTTTCTTTATCACCAGTCTTGTGAGCATTTTCCTTGTTCAACGCTGCGGGGTCGGCAGACACGGTGCGCCCTAGTTGCGGCGAGCCCAACGATACGTCAGACATACTGCTACCTACACATTGGATGTATGTTGTAACTTATGTTAGGAACAGACGGAAGCATTCATTGGATACTCCTCACGCGTAGACATACCTTGGCATAGTTACTGTATGTGCTAAAAGTATCTGACAAAAGTGTAAACAAACCCTGTCCAGGTTAAATTTTTAAACTATCACTCACTAAAGAAACAAAATACGTTTATTTACGGTAAGACATGACGTAAAGAAAAAAACACAAACACAAAAAATAACAAATTCGGGGAAAATATGCGTCACATCCACGCAAAACGGCGTCGACAGAGCCACAGGCAGCGCTTGTTTTCAGTAGGTAACACATTCATCTGTATTGAGAAGGTTTAAACTTTATATCTCACCATTTATTTCAAAAATTATTGTTTGAATACCATTATTGAATTATAATTGAAAAATCATTAACAAAAATTTGTGGTTACACAATTAACTTCAATTGTGATATGAAAAACATCTCTAACGTGATTTAAATTTAGAATTTCAGGTTTCAGTTTTCAAATAATCAAATCGAAGCAATCAACCACTTTGTCAGTGGCACTACAAATTGGCATCCACAGGAACGTTTTGTTTACATTTACATCAGATACTTTTGGAACAGATTATAGCTAGGACAAACCAATTAATGCGGCCGTTCCGTAACGTTGATATTATAACAAGTAATCCTTGACTTAAAATTATATCGTGTTAACTTGAATTGTTTGTTTGGTGGTACATACAGGCAGTCGTTTGAGGTGCGTCCAAAGGATTAAGTTAGGGTCAGTTCACACCGAGACGCGACGCGACGCGCAGTTTTCAAGATAGAAATACAATTACAGACCTTATCTACTACACTAAAAGGTACCTACACAATTCAGTGTCTACTACGTCGAGCTACGCAGCGCGGCGCAGCGCGGCGCCTCAGCTCGAGCTCACTGAATCGTGTACCTTTTTGTGTAGTAGATAAGGTCTGTAATTGTATTTCTATCTTGAAAACTGCGCGTCGCGTCGCGTCTCGGTGTGAACTGACCCTTAGGCAAAAAAAAACGCATAATATCTTACAGCAAGCAGTAAGTTTCTATCGAATTGCTAAAAAGAGAACACACAGTTTTAGAAGCACTTTGAGTAAAAGTCAAGTCTAATAAGAATGATTAAATACAATAGAAGCATGCAAATAAAAGTTATATTGAACCTGGGGCCGTATTACGAATTGTAAGACCTATTATTGTTTCAGTGGCAGAATAAGATGGAACTATGCAATATGAATAGCATGAAATGCATAATCATCATCATCTCTTTTTTTCACCAAAATACAGTATGAGGGGGTTCGGCTATACAATAAATTACCTAAAAAAAGTCAGACCAAGTCAGTCAGTCAGTCAGTGTACAAGCATTTAAAATAAAAAAGGCCTAAGGAATTATATATTAGATACATAAGAATTATATATTAGATACATTTCTATTCCAATTTATCCTAATTCTGTAATAATTGTGTATTCTGTTTTAATTTGTTTAATTTTATTTAATATTATCTAATTTTTATCTAATGTTGACCAAATTTGTTACATTTCATTTAATTTCATCTTTTGTCGAGTTTTTTATTATGTGATTTAGCCTATTTTTATGATTGTATGACATGTGGAATTACTAATATTGACTAATAACTTGTTTGTGTGATGCAAACTGTTAATATAAGTTGGTTATAAATAAATAAAATAAATAAGTTTACCTTTTTATATTAGACATAAGTTTAGCTTGACCTGTTTTGTATTATATTTAGACATAAGTACAGACGCCAGCACAGCATGGTACCTAAAACTGTCAAATTTCCCCAATCTACTTTGAACCTTATGCTTTAGCGATAAAGTTGAAAATCGATTAAAGAAATTTGACAGATTGTAGTAGCTTGATGTGCTGGCGTCTGTAAGTGTACATACTTGCTATATTTTACTATAAGTAAATAAACTATGGTGTTCAGTTTCTTGGATGGCTTAAACGTCGTAATATAAACTACAACTAACTAACTAAGTGAACTATAATAATATTTTGTTCTTTGAAAAACAAATGTCTTTAAACCAAAAACAGTGTTGGCTTGGACACTGAATTCCCACCAACTACCACCCAACCTACCCAAAATGATGGATATCATTTGTTTCAGTGCCAGAGTAAGATAGAGGTATACAAGTCGTTTTTCTCATTTTCACCTTCTTCCTTTTTCTCATTTCATAGTGCGGCCTCAGTTTAAAAAAGAAGTATTGAATAAAAATGGTGACTCACCTCTAGAATGTGTGTTGAGACTCTCTGTGGACTTAGATTCCTTGTTATCGCCCATGGAACCTAAACAGAAGCTGATGTGTGATGGCTGCATGATACACATAAGAGTACATTTGCTGCGGAAAATACCTCGTGACATCGTATAAACGCGACTTTTTCAAAAATGTATGAGCAAAGTCGAAGCGAAAGCAGGACGAAGGCGACTAACAGCGCACCATCTGCCGAGCCACGTTGGGGTCAGCTTGCAGTCTAACCGGACGCAGCTGATTACCAATACGTTACTTGGAGCGACTGCTTATCTGACCTCAGCAACCCAGTTACCGGGCAACACGACTGGTAAGACTTTCAGCTTTCATAATCTATCGTAAATTACCAGCACATCAATCTTTAGGAGACTGTTAGACAAGTTTAGTATTATTATCTCACGAAATGACGCGCGCTCTATTTGTGGTAACCATAAGTAAAGCGCGCGTCACTTTGTAAGATAGAAATACTATATGAGTGACAGAGATGACGCACTACAAAGTCGAACATTAAACTCTCGATGTGCCATATTTACCGCAGGGTACAGTGTACTCACGTCCGATTGCGAGCGCGTTAGAATTTTGTAGGGAAAAAGTTATAGCGCCACCTGGTGGTCACTAGGAGAAACCAAATTTCCCATACAAAATTCAAACGCGCTCGCAATCGAACGTGAGTCGAAAAAACTCACACTAAGGCCACTGTAAAGTCATATTGAAACGTCGCCATAGTTCGCAACACTTTCGCTTCGCTAGCTGTGTTACAAAGACTAACTTCATTTAACAAATTGTTCGAGAACACGCCCAATTTTGTCGGTAAATTAAAGTACAGCAGTATTTTTCGCAGCAAATATGTAAAGAGTTATTAATCAACAAAATGGAAACTACGTTCGAAAGTATGAGTTAATGCCGATGAAGAATTGATTCGTTAGTCATTCTAATTCATTTTCTAACACCCATTAAAATTAAATTCTGAAAAGCGTAAAATTTCGTTATCACTAATACACCGAAAAAGTGCGGATTTAAAGAATTACATTGATTAGATTAGGTACAGTTTTCTTCGGACATGGTCGAAATAAGCCCTACCATGTTTATTTATTTAATTATAGGAGAACCAATGTTGCAAGAAGGTCTGTTTGTCTCGGTTAAGGATTATTTAGGCAAATTAGACAGGTCGTGAACTTTATTCATGTTTCTCAATCAGACCGATTTAAATCGTAGTAGCGACGACAAATCTTTGTATTTGGCAATACTTTACAATAGTTTCTTGTAATTAAATAATTATTTTTAATAGTTCGTAGTTTCTGTTTCGTGGATGCTTAAGTAGTTTAATATTCAGAGCATTTGCTCACGTCTCGAAATGTTCAGTCATCAAAAGAGATAAGTATGCAGGATCCTCGGATATAGTTGAAGTTTAGTAAGAAACCGATGGATGTTGTCGACTGAAATTTAAATTGATAAATGAGCTGTTTGTTTTCTATTAATAAAATTAAATTTCATTCGAGAACATCCATCGGTTTCATACTAAACTTCAACTATATCCGACAATCCTGCATACTTATCTATTATGTTGATTATACACGTAGGAATGTAAAACCATAAATTACAAATTATACGAGTATTAGTTCAAGTAACCCGCTACGTACCTATCCAGTAAAAAAATCATCGAAAGTAAAAAGCTACTACGACTACCATACAAGAATGACTACTATCACACACTAATATTATAAAGGCGAAAGTTTGTGTTTGTATGTTTGTTACTTCTTCACGCACAAACGGCTGAACGGATTTGGATGAAATTTGACACACAGATAGTTTATAACCAGGGTTAACACATAGAATACTTTATATCCCGATATTCCCACGGGATCGACACTTATACGGATGAAAACGCGGGGCGCAGCTAGTACATTATACAATGCTGGCTAGATAAAGACCATAGCAAACTATGGTCTTTATCCAGCCAGCATTGGTAAATATTCTTCAAGGCTGGCTGCATATTGTCTCTGTGGAGATATACTTACGTGAGAAAGCAGACAAGTCTTTCAAGTTGACATCAGAGAGGTACGCTTGCACGTCGTCATCCATTGCGTCCGTGGTGTACTGCCCTCCCTCCACGCGCAGTATCGCGATAGCCATGTGCACGTCCAGCGCTTTGCTAGGACACAGATACAATACCATCTGGTGACATTTGTGGATAGATCTTTTCTTTGTGGCTTTACTGGTGAAATCATATGATTTGGCGAGTAAATTGACGATAGATTTCCTGTTTTTTTTTTTTTACCTCGATCACTCTTGATGGAAAGCGATGGATGAGGTATATGATGGAATGCTTGCACCCTATTGCATCGGATTTAAACGTAACTGGAGAAATATGGATGTGCTATACAACTCTGCCTACCGCTACGGGATAAGCAGGCGTGATGATATGTTTGTCCTAATACTTCATGGCTAGCTAGTGGAGTAACCTTAGAGGCACTTCACACTTCCACACAAGTAGGAAGGCTGTCTAACAATTTCAGTGTTTTCAGATCCGATTGATTGTTACGCCAATTTATAATTTTAAATACTTCTAGTTTCAAGTTTAGTTTAAATATAAAAAAATTTAAACAGTTGGCTATAGGCTCGCACTCTATTACATGGGACTGAAACATTACTAGTAAAATATGGGCGTCTAGTATACTGCTGATCCCCTTCGCAGAATACAAGCGTGAAGTTATATCATTAAAATAAAAACAATTCTCTTACTGCATAACTTCAACATAGTCGACGATTTCGTTTCTTTCGCTCGTTTGCCAATTCTCCTTGAATCCCATCAGCAGAATATTTGGCTTCAACTTGCCGATGCCACTAGCCTGCAATCAAAATTGGCGCTAAAAGGAATGGAACAACATGGATCATTGTGTACAAGGTCATTCAAATGAACCACAGAACATAAATAACCTGAAATGAACTCCTGTCAAACCAAACGCCAAATTAAACGTCAAACGAAACGTCAAATGAAACGACAAACTAAACGTCAAAGTAAACGTCAACCAAAATAGATTCTCTAAACGTCACTTGCGAGCACTTGTCTTGCGGGCAAGGTTATATGGCGGTGTTAAAATTTATTAGCCGTAACTTTGTGAGCATAACTTTCCCTGTATTGACTGCTACGTTTATTTATCTTGACTGGAATCACACTAAGCAGTGGAAGTTGCTGCAGCAGGAACAGAACACTTCTAAGAACTAACTAACTGTCAATAACACTTGTGTAATCTACCTGTGAGTAATATTTTTAAGTCTAACATTCTAACCAAACTATTGTGTTCAACATATTTATAGTTTAACGATATTCAAAGGTTCTGTCTTGCGGCAGAACCGAAATTTGGCGACTAAAATGTGACTATCAACCTATGAAAATCGATTTATATTCACGCTTATATCATAGATTGACGTACAGGAAGCTGCAGATCAGTGTTAAAACTTTGACCTTGAGCTGGCCTGGCGTAGTACGGAGTTTGTTGTTTTTAATACTGACGTTCTACGTACCATACTAACTCTGTGACCCCCTTAGACAACTCAAAATCAATAAATTTTGAGTTGTCAAAGGATGTCCTTTTGATGATATAGAATTGAGTTGCAGTTGTCTGTATTCATTTCATACACAAAAGTATAAGCAGAAAGAAAAAATCATGTTCGGGATGTTATATTCAATGAAATGTAGGTGTTTTTAGGGTTGCGTACCCAAAGGGTTAAAAACGGGACTCTATTACTAAGACTCCACTGTCCGTCAGTCTGTCTGTCACCAGGCTGTATGTCATGAACCGCGATAGCTAGACAGTTGAAATTTTCACAGATGAGTATTTCTGTTGCCGCGATAACAACAAATAATAAAAATAAAATAAAGTTAAAATTTAAAGGGGTATAAAAGAACCGTTTCTTTCGGCGTTTTGTGCCTTGTGGGTTTATGTGCGAGTCTACTATTATAATATGAAAACTACTATTTTCTTAACTGGACTTTAATTTTTAGGTATAAAATATTTGACACTTGAATGATGTCCTTTGTGTTTTGCCAAAGATAAACGATGGAACCTTTGGGTGTCGTCAAAC
This sequence comes from Oligia latruncula, assembly GCA_948474745.1. Lineage (NCBI taxonomy): Eukaryota > Metazoa > Arthropoda > Insecta > Lepidoptera > Noctuidae > Oligia > Oligia latruncula. Next base: position 1,944,125 of record OX419699.1, read on the forward strand.
TCGGAAAGAGAATGATGACAATAAATTATATTTCTTTCCAGAACCAACATGGCTGTTTTCGGAATGACTGCGCGTTACGCCTGGCTTGCTGTGCCTATGGGAGGCTTCTTCCTAGGCAAGTACTTGGATGACCAAGAAACCCTGAGGATGACTAGCTTCCGGGACAAGTCTAAACTCTACGGAGATGTCAAGAGAGAGAAACCATCTTGGCCTTGAAGATATTTGGAATGGAGATATTGTAGTGATTATGTTTTAGAATCAATAAAGTCTTTAAATTATTGACTTTTGCGTTATTAATATAACCTCCAATGAAAATTTAAATTTTTTTGTTTATTGTGTAAAAAAAAACAAAAGGCTGTCATGTGCCACTGGATTATTTACAGAACCCATTACAAGAACTTTTACTTATACCCTAAGCAAAATATGGGAATTTCATGGAATTTGCTTCTTTTTTGTAGTAATAAGGTTATAGAGGTATGAGGAACGGTGTTAAGTTCACTCATACTCTATAGAAAAGGGAGGATCCTCCGACCAGACGGGTGTTGTGTCTGGCGGGCAACTGCCCAATGATTCATGTCGGGCCGTTGTATCTATGCTAGTTGCGCGGTAAACCTGGCTTGCGAGATGCAGGATTTCGCGTGTCGTCAGTATGATGCGTTGTTCGCATGTGGCGTTGTAGATACCGCTACAAGGTCTTTTTTTCTTTTTCTTATGTCATCAAGATTCTCTTGCCCTTTATCCCAATTTAATTTTCGTAAGTGATGCGAGTGAAGGACTTGGGGTAGGCCCTTGCCCAGCTGTGGGACAGTAAAAGCTAAACAAAAACAATAAAGTGATGGACCGGATTGGGCGGGTCACATCAGCCGCATGCAGGATGACCGCGGCAACAGTCTCCACGCGGCGGGCGGGGGGGCCGCGCCGCGCGGGGCGGGGGGGCCGCACAGGGCGGCACAGAAAGTGATGGCGAGATGACCTGGAAGCTTACTGCGAGGGCTGGTTCGAGGTGGCGCGGGAAAAGAGTTTCTAGAAGGATTTGAAGGGAAACCTTTGCCCAGCAGTGGGACTGTAAGTGTAATAAAAAAAAGAGATGGACATAAATAATGGTTTGTAGTCTGTACTAGTGTACTCCTTATTTTTTATTGTTGTTTTACTTTGAAAATGGTTAGATCTCAACCCTTCTAAAGGCGATGTAAACGGAGATCATTTTTTTTTTACAAATTTTTTGTGGCTTAGTATTTCTTACCTGCACTAAAGCACTGGCTCCATCCTTGAACCCCACATCATCGACAATAGAGTAGAACGCCTTGATCTTCCGTTTGGTGAACCACTGGTACGCGCGGCTCGCTAGCGCCTCACGACCTCGGTGACTTACCTGGCCCTACAATTTAAATAGTAATTATACTATACGCACAATTATGAGGGGCCCGTGGCTAAATAATAACAGTCACACAGGTCGATCGATCAGGTTAAGCTACGCTTGCCGCGGTTGGTGGGTGATCATCTTTTCATACCGAGACCCCTCCGTGCCTCGGAATGCACGTTAAGCCGGTCCCGGCTGTCATTCGTGGATTCGTACGGGTAGTCAGAAGCCCGAAAGTCTGACAACCAGTCTTACCAAGGGGTATCGTATTACCCAGTAACTGGGTTGTGGAGGTCAGATAGGCAGTCGCTCCATGTTCGCTCCGTAGTATTCAGCTGCATCCGATTAGACTGGAAGCCGACCCCAACATAGTTGCGAAAAGGCTAGGCAGATCATGATGACTATACGCACAATTATATGTGTATGTGTGTGCATATGTCAAAGCCGCTTTTCTTGATTCAGATACAAATTATTATTGAGAACTTAACAGAATTGTCCTTGCGTGAATTAGACTAATAAAACCCTTACCTGCATAATATGGCCACAGAGCATGAGCGAGTGTCCCTTGGTGAGTAAATAGGTGAAGTCCGTCAGTATGGGCCGCTCGCCCGGGAAGCCGGTCAGCACCAGAATCTGAGGCCTACAGACAAATAACATAATACAGTCATTCGCTAGTACGTTCGAACCCAGGCAAGCACTTTGTGTGAATAATTTCATCAGCACAGCTCTCAAAACGGTCAAGGACAACATCGTGAGGAAACCAGCATGTCCTAGAACCAAAATTTCGAAGACATGTGACATCTACCAACCCGCACCGCGCGCTGTGGCCGCGCGGTACAGACGCCAGCACATCAAGCTACCCGAAACTGTCAAATCTTCTCAATCAACTTTGAACCTTATAATTTAGCAATAAAGTTGAAAATCTGTTAAAGAAATTTGACGGATTGTAGTAGGTTGATGTGCTGGCGTATGTACATTACAGCCCACTCCCTCTCGAAATCCGTCGCGTTGCCGTGTGTCGCTCGAGTGTGTGCACACTAAGGTACCTATTTACGCTCGTGACTAGTTCAGCTTTGTAGAGCGTCGTGTTTGTCAGTCACATCTGTGTGACAGCCTCTCAAGCTGTGTCATGTAATGCTGTAAAACCTGTAAACCTACCTGTAGTTCTTCACATGTTCAGTGACAGTGTTGAGATGGTAGACGCCAGTTAGTGCCACCTTGTACGTCTGCGCCTGAGTCGTGGAGCCCCAGTTCACGTCTGGTATAGAAACACATAATTAGTTGTTAATACTAGTTTGTTGTTAACTTAAAAACAATTTTAACAGAATATCCAGATAGAAAGAAAATTTGTTTATTCTGAACAAAAAAGATATTACCCTATTAAATGACTCTTTCATGAAATCATGACATTTGCGTCCAATTCTAACTCAAGGAGTTATATTACAAATTCTGATGATTATTTTAATTATAATTACCAAGGGGTATCGTATTACCCAGTAACTGGGTTGTGGAGGTCAGATAGGCAGTCGCTCCATGTAAAATACTGATAGCTGCATCCGGTTAGACTGGAAGCCGACCCCAACATAGTTGGGAAAAGGCTATGCAGGTGATGATGATTTTAATTATAATTCTGTAGTCATATTTGTTACGGTCGCGAATCATATTTTAATCAAAATACAACCTGACATTGCCCTGCAAATTGCAAATAACGTAAGTTATGAATGGAGCGGGCTACCTTAGCGCTTCCCTTTAATATGAGAACCGACCTGGTTTCCTATAAGACACGAGTAGATACAGCGTGAGCAGGAAGCTGAAGGTGACGAGCGCCTGGATCCACGAGATCACGAACATGATGGCCACGCACAGCATCGCGCCCAGCAGCGACAGCCACATGTTGTAGAACTGAGACAGGTACAACACAACTATGGGTTATTATATCTGAAACCAGCACCTTTAAATACTTGAAATCGGTTTTATCATCAACTAGCTGCGCCCCGCGGTTTCACCCGCGTAAATGTCGATCCCGTGGAAATATCGGGATAAAAAGTAGCCTATATGTTAATCCAGGGTGTCAGCTACCTGCCAAAATTTTATTAATATTGGTCCAGCCGTTTGAGCGTGAAGAAATAACAAACATGTAAACACACACACACACAAACTTTCGCCTTTATAATATTAGTGTGATATACAGTCACGAGCACTAATATGTCAACACTTGGCAACTTTGAATTGCGATTTTTTCGTGAAATAACGAATGCAACGTTGAAATACGACACTTTACACAAACCTATGGGTTCGAAAATGCTTTGTTCGTAATAACATAAAATTTCATTAAAAACTGAAGGAGAAAATCGTCCTTGAATAAAGCCCAGTGTATACATACTTATGCTCGTGACTGTACATGTCCCATCACTTCAATGAAGTTTTGCCATTTAATTAAAACATTCCTTTTAAAACGAACTTAACGGACTCGAACTTAACGAACTTATCTGTCCACAACTCTCTTAAGTTTCATGTAGTCTATAGCTTTCTATTTTATTACATAGTATATGACAAAGTCAGTTTTCATGTCTATCTGTGTGACCGCTTAGATTTTTTAAAGTACACATTGGATTTTGATGCGATTTTCACCAGCATTTAGAGGAATACACATACACAAGGAAGTGGCGGGAGGTGTTTATGTATTAATATTTAACTTCGGTTTAGCACAGAAACCTCCATGTTTTAACGTGTCGCGATTGCACCCGTAGGAAGCAGGAGCAATCACTCTGTTATAATTATAATATTACCTAAAATATCTCTACTTACCCTAAAAGTAGGCCTCCATCCCACGGGTTTGGCTAGACTCGCATGGAACGTCGAGAAGTTAATCAGCGCATACGCAGCCAAGAAAAAATTCGAGATTAACGGCGCGATCTGGTTCAAACCACCTGCAAACAAATTACATGTTAATATCATTATCAGCCGAACACTTTCCAATAACTGCAACAAGCTCGCCCGAGACTATCCCGCGCAATCAACGAATAGGGGAGCCCCTTGAGTTCGAAAATACATGGCTTCACTGAGATGATGTGTGATAAAGCATGGTAAACGTTACTTTCAAGATTAACCAGATTTTTGAATCCAGTATTTTTCAATCCAATTTGTTGGCGACTACGGCATTCGTTAAAAAATTATTTTACTTTGAACTGATTTATCCAACGCCAGAAAATTTTATCCGAGGAATAATTTTGAATTTTTGACAGTTCTTCCATACCAAATCTGTCAGACGTCAATTTCATTATTATTATTAAAATCCTGCGATGTCCCACTACAGGACAAAGGCCTCCCTACTCTCTTTCCACTTCTCTCTGTTCAAAGCTGCTAAGGACCAGTTCTTGTTGAAGGAGTCCAGCTCAATCAATCAATCAGAAAATCAAATCAGCTCAATCAGTCAATTTTATTCCACGAATAAAAATTTTCTTTCGATAGAAAAATAATACAAAAGGGTTTAAAAATTCATGCAAACGGAGTCATGACCAAGTCTGTTAGTATTTCATATAAGAACCTTACCCATAAGTATAAAAGCGACGGCGATAACAAACGTGAGTACGTATCCGCGTACAGGCTCGTTGTTGGGCCCGTAGCCCTTCGCGAAGAAGATCAGGTACGGGTACAACTTGTCTTGACATAACGCCTGCAAATACACGACAACTATTAAAATACTAGCTGTTCCCCGCGGTGTCACACGCTGCGCGGCTCCTAAGGGTCGTAGCGTGATGTTATATAGCCTATAGCCTTCCTCGATAAATGGACTACCCAACACTAAAAGAATCATTCAAATCGGACCAGTAGTTCCAGAGATTAGCGCGTTCAAACAAACAAACAAACAAACTCTGCAGCTTTATAATATTAGTATAGATTATAATAATTTCACGGCTGTACTTTCAATTCACCAGGTACGTTACAACAGTCCTATGTTGAACACCCAATAAACCTTGGCACCAGAAATCGAAACTCAGTTTAACAGCTACTTTTAACGAATTTATTCGAAGACCCTTAGGGGGCGTTTTCACTAAAACTAGGTGACACCTAAATGAATGCCTGAAAGAGTCCGCTGTTGGAGTTTCAACGTTCGGTTTAGCACCGAAAGATAAAACTCCAAGATCGGGCCCGTCGCCTTGTGTTAGTGAAAACGGGCATTACTCCCTTTGCTTTCAAATAGTCTGCGGTAGTTCTACCACTCTCTCCTACCAAATCATGAAAGTAATCCTTCACGAACAAACAATTTCACAAAGAATACAGCCGGTCTGTTCTGTAAAAATCTTACTTTGAAATGTAGGTGAAGTGAGCTGTCATTCCACCTGATACCAGCCGGGCGATTCTGTAAAAATCTCACCGTGAAAACTTAGGTGAAGCGAGTTTGTTTTTGCTAGGAATTGACACTATTGACAGCTCACTCCACGCTCACTGCACCTAAGTTTTCACGGTGAGATTTTTACAGAATAGCACCGCAGGTATTGCCACTTTTGACAGCTCTTTTCACCTAAGACTTCAAAGTGAGAATTTTACAGAAAAGACCGGCAGGAACCGCTACGAACCTGGAACACTTTAGGCGCGGAGACTAGCGACGCGAGCGCAGACGACAGCGTGGCCGCGAAGCAGCCGCCGTAGATCAGCGGACCGAACCCTGATACTAGACGTATTACCTGTACACGAATACTTCATTATTAGATTATTTAGATTATTAGTTTTGTTAAGAAAAGGTAGATTAATGAATTTTAGCAAAATTAGGCAACATATAAGTAAAAATAATAAATTGTTTATTTCGGATCAGCCATAAATAAAAACAGCTAAAAAAACTAAGAAAATAGAACTTTTCGATAAGTGCTGATTCTCAATCTAATTTGAATAAAAGACTTTTTGATTTGACTTTTGAACCACAAAGTACAAAAAAACCTAGTAAACTTACATCATTACTATTCTGCAGTCCGTAAGGACAGGTCCTGTTAACAGCACAATCGGCCATCGCCCACGTGCTGATGTCTGCGACGTCACCCGACGCGTCCCGCAGTACCGTCCAGCCAGCCAGCAGCGCTATCACTAGGTACGATATCGTTGTCAACAGGATCGCTAGTAGAGTGCCTTTGGGAATAGATTTTTGTGGATCCTGCAAGGTGAATTCGACTTTATAGTTACAAGGTAAAATTAAATTTGCTTAGAACATTAGCTGTATTTATCGAGCAGTAACGCCGTTCATTTAAAGTATTTACACACACACAATCAGCCTATAATGTTCCCACTGCTGGGACACGGGCCACCTCTCTGTGAGAGGGAGTGGGCCGTAATCCACCACGCGGGCCCAGTACGGGTTGGTAGATGTCACATGTCTTCGAAGTTTTGGTTCTAGGACATGCCGGTTTCCTCACGATGTTTTGAGGGCAGTGGTGATGATATAATTTACACAAAGTAAAGCGCCTGTCTGGGTACGAACCTACGACCTACAACTCGTAAGTCGCGGCCGTCACCACTTGGCCACCACTGCTCAAAGTAAGAAAGCATTTAGGATAGCTATTATTAATGTTATTTAATTTTTTTAAGATTAAAAAGTTAAAGGTGCTGACACAAATTCCACGAATTTGGAAGCTAGTGTAACTCGCAAAATATACAACTGATAGAAAAAATACTGCAAAGTTTCTTTCAAAAACCTGTTGGCGCTTAGATGACATTGATAGGTAGGCGATTTTGGTCAAAATCGGAAGTTACACCGAAAAACAAGATGAATGGAAAAAACATGATGGATGGGTGTTAGTTCCGATTTTGACCACGCGCCAAAATATCCTTAAACATTACTTAATGAATGCATCTTTAAAGACACCCTACAAAATGGGGGAAAATGAACACTTTACCTTCAAATCTCCAGAAATATTAGCGCCAGCTAATATCCCGGTGGCGGCGGGGAAGAATATCGCGAACACGGAGAAGAAGTTATGTTCTACGCCCTCGAAGAACCTGTAGTCCGGACCTATGTTACTTTGTAGCACCGTCCCTGTAGAACATAAGTGTGTTGTCTAGCAGCTGTAATACTAATATTTATTATTTGGAGAAGTGAGAAGTGTTGGGGCTGATTTCACGCTTCAAAAATAGTGTCTAACCGTTGAAAATAAAATGTTAAAATCTTTTTCTTATGTGTTGTAAACTTGAATTTATAGAAATCATTGTCGTTCCTATGATCAATATGATTCTCTGACTTAATTTACAGATTTCGTACTGTAACTTCGAATTTTACTCATCTACCTAGCCTCTGTGTTGGGGTCGGCTTCCAGTCTAACTGGATGCAGCTGAATACCAGTATTTTACATGGAGCGACTGACCTCCACAACCCAATTACTAGGTAATACGATACCCCTTGACAAGACTGGTTGTCAGACTTTCGGACTTCTGACTACCCGTAACCACTGTCAAAGATCCACGAATGACAGCCGGGACCAACGGCTTAACGTGCTTTCAGAAGCACGGAGAGGTCACGGTATGTAAAGATGGTCAGCCATCCACAGACTAACCGCGGCAAGCGTAGCTTAACCTGATCGATCGACCTGTGCGGCTGTTACTATTTAGCCACGGGCCCTTACTATCAGAAAAAAACACTTCCACTTAGTTGTCCTGTCTTGGTAAGTAAATAAGTTCAGAACAAATGAGAAAACTACTTAAAAAATAACGTGATTAAAAAAATGATCTTACAATTATACCCGACGAATCCCTGCGCCATCTCCACATCGCTCTTGGGCCCTAGTATGGAGCCGATACAGAAGTCTGCTATAGCCGCCAGCAGTATCACCAGCAGGACTATCTGGGCCTTCGCCTCCCATTCCATTCCGACCATCACTATGCCAGTCAGTAGGACTATTGTTATGCAGCCGTAGATTGCTTGGTCCTGCAAGGTGAGAAATTGAATAAATAAATAAATTGGGTAAATCAAAATACAGATTTTTCCGGGTGTTTGTCATACGTTAGGGCATTTTTCATAAATCTATACTAATATTATAAAGAGGTAAAGTTTGTAAGTTTGTATGTTGGGGGTAATCTCTGGAACTTCCAGTCGGATTTGCAAAAATCTTTTTGTAGCCCAATTCTTGAGGAAGGTTATAGGCTATTTAACATCACGCTATGACCCTTAGTAGCCGAGCAAAAAGAAAAAAAGTCAGAAAGAACGCTAAGCAAAAACAAAGTAATAGCGCGGGCAGGCGATGAGATGCGACGGGGTGGGTCGGGTGAACAAGAAATTACACGCGGACGAAGTCGTGGGCAGAAGCTAGTGATAAATAATTTCATTTCTGTAAGTTTGTTTGTACAATCACTTTTACGAGCCAATGATATTTTTTTTTTAAGTAAATGAGGTCGGCGTTTCCTATCTAACTACTTGCGATCCTCGGCTGACGGCTCGCCCAAGACGGGCTTCCCGTCAACAATTCCTTAAATGCTATATATACAAATAGAATAAAGATGTGGTTTTTGTGTAGCAAAATACTCTAAGAAAGGCCGAAACAAACTCAGAGGTCACAGGCTCTTTTAAAGTCCAGATATAATCTTGGTCTGATCATCTGAAGATCATTTAGATTATTTTAGATTGTTGTCTAAAATCGTCTTTTGAGGAAAGAACTACACAAATTAAGTGGACCAAACTCAAACTCAAAGCATTTATTTCAATTAAACCATTATCAGGCACTTTTGAACTGTCAAGAAGTCGGTCAGTCAGAAAAATATGAAGCTAGTTGCCCATTCCAAAGCGTAGGTACCTATGGAGAATAACGGGCACAGACCCTCTTTTAAATCAAGAGCCCAAAACTTTGTAACTGAAAGATACGTACCCATCCCTTATCCACCATATAAGCAGACTCCGGTATCAGCGTGATGAGCGACTCTCCGAAGCCGACCACGTACATAGCACACGCCACGGCGTTGGCCATCGAGAATATCAGTCCGATGGAGCCACCGAACTCTGGGCCCAGCGACCGGGATATCATGTAGTATGTGCCGCCTAGAAACATAACATTAGTAAATGTACTGTGTTATTCGCAAAGTGGTATTAAACAAAATAAAAACTGGCCAAGTGCGAGTCGGACTCGCACACGAAGGGTTCTGTACAGCCAGAGCAAAAGTATGTATACACTTGACTTTATTCAAAGGAGATTTTCTCCTTTATTTTTGAATGAAATTTTATATTAGTAGGAACATAGTATTTTCGAACCCATAGGTAAAGTGTCGTATTTCAACGTTGTATTCGTTATTTCGTGAAAAAATTGCAATTTAAAGTTGCCAAGTGTTGGCATATTATTGCTCGTGACTGTACCACAAGGCAAAAACACCGAAAAAAACACGTTTGTTGTATGGGAGCCCCCCTTAAATATTTATTTTATTCTGTTTTTAGTATTTGTTGTTATAGCGGAAACAGAAATACATCATCTGTGAAAATTTCAACTGTCTAGCTATCACGGTTCATGAGATACAGTCTGGTGACAGACAGACAGACGGACAGTGGAGTCATAGAAATAGGGTCCCGTTTTTATCCTTTGGGTACGGAACCCTAAAAAATATCCAACAAACAAGACAAGCAAAGCCACCGATTTATTTATAATTTTTACCTGTGGACCACACAAATTCTTGCTATGTATTTATTTTACACTAACTGCACGCCGCGGTTTCACCCGCATAAGGCTAGATCTCGTAGGAATATCGGGATAAAAAGTATCCTATGTTAACACATAGGATAAAATTCGTCCAAAACCGTTCAGCTGTTTTAGCGTGAAAGCTTAACAAACCAACATACAAATAATCAAATCTTTTCTCTTTAAAATATTAGGTTAAATAGCAAGTAGTGGTATTATAAAAGCGACTGGGATATCATGTCGTATTATTATTGCCACATAGCAATAAAACAATATTGATTACCATACAGGACAGTAAATGGAAAATAGTGGCCACTATTATCCGTTCTAGTGATTATAATAAAACTAAACAATGTAAAACTGCCGTTTATAATAATATTAACGTATAATCTTGTGGAGCACAACTTAACGTGCTTATTTTCTGCATTTTCATTCTAAAATAAAAGAAATAACCAAACAAACGATGAGGGCGCCACTAGGCGGTCGGCGTAGCCTTAACTTATTAACAAGTTTTCGTTTCCCATTGTAAGAAAAACAAAATTAAGTTTCTGAGAAACAGTCTCTCCAGCTATGACAATGAAACATAAATTTGCGTGTGCATCAATATATAGTTAACAAAAAGACAATTATAAATTTAATGTCTGTTTATATTGCAATCTAATGTAAATGACTGGTTCGTGTTTATAGAAAACTGTAGGTACTTAGGTGCAGCTGTTAATGATCTCTTGATGTCATTTAGTTCCACAGTAGTACACTGCACGTATGTACATATTCGTATTTTCCTCTATAATTTTAACTGAATCATCATCTGCCTAGCCTTTTCCCAACTATGTTGGGATCGGCTTCCAGTCTCACCGGATGCAACTGAATACCAGTATTTTACATGGACCGACTGCCTACCTGACCTCCACAGCCCAGTTACTGGATAATACGATATCCCTAGGTAAGACTGGCTGTCAGACTTTCGGGCTTCTGACAACCCCGTAATGATTGTCAAAGATCCGCGAAAGACAGCTGGGACCAACGGCTAAACGTACTTTCCGATGCACGGAACGGTCTCGATATGTAAAGATGGTCACCCATACACAGACCAACCGCGGCAATCGACCTGTGCAGCTGTTATTATTTAGCCACGGGCCTCTCCTCATTTTAATTAATTATGACTTAGAATTAATATACTACTCCAGACCGTATTTCGGCCATGGCGGCCAATCTAAACAGAGACTAACCTCCGGCGCGCGATATTATAGTATCCAAGCAGCGCCCCGCGGTTTCACCCGCATAAATTACGATCCCGTAGGAATATCGGGATAAAAAGTATCCCATGCGTTAATCCTGGTTATAAACTATCTGTGTGCCAAATTTCATCGAAATCCGTTCGGTAGTTTTTGCGTGAAAGAGTAACAAACATCCGTCCATACATCCTCACAAACTTTCGCGTTTATAATATTAGTAGGATGTTATAGTACACAAGTGTGTGCGCAGACACAGGTGCACTCTCTTCCCTCATACTCATAGTACTGTGCTCATAGTCCCATGGGACGGCAATCCGACACGACCGGAGAGAGATCACGCGCAGGACCAACGACTTAATATTAAGGGGAGGATTAATATTATAGAGTAGCAGCGCATGTGTGATCCATTGCCTATCGTGACGCTGGTAATTCCCGAAGGAGAAGGCATCTTCTAGTGCACCCACATTTCGCCATAGACAACAACTAATTTGGACCGTGCACCTAACTTCTGACAGGTTGATCCATACTGAGGTTACAAATGCGAAAGTAGCTCTGTACCTACGTCTGTTGTCTTTTCACGCCTGAATGGCTGAACGAATTTCGATGAAATTTAGCAAACCGGTAGATCATGGCCTTGATTTGTACATAGAATACTTTTCCCCGGTAATAGGTTCCCATGGGACAATTGCAATACGTTTTATCCCGGTAATAGGTTCCCATGGGACAATTTTAATACGTTTTATCCCGGTAATAGGTTCCCATGGGACAATTTCAATACGTTTTATCCCGGTAATAGGTTCCCATGGGACAATTTCAATACGTTTTATCCCGGTAATAGGTTCCCATGGGACAATTTCAATACGTTTTATCCCGGTAATAGGTTCCCATGGGACAATTTTAATACGTTTTATCCCGGTAATAGGTTCCCATGGGACAATTTCAATACGTTTTATCCCGGTAATACATTCCCTTGGGACAATTTTAAATACTTTTAATCCCGGCAATACGTTGCCGTGGGACAATTTGCGAAAACCACGCGGGCGCGGGCGCAGCCGCGGGCAAAAGCCAGTAAAAATAAATGATGTAAATTGGAAACCTTACCCCCTTTGATGACCCCGTTGGTGCTGATGGCCGACATGGACAGCGCCGTGATGGTGGTCACCACGGACGTCGTGAGGATCAGGAGCATTGACTGCGCTGCCGGAAAATAACGCTTTCATTGTCCACATTTATAATACTTAAACAAGATTATGCATATTTGAAACTCAAATATACGAATACGTTGTAAAAAATTGTTTTTATTATGTCCCCGCTTTCGTTTACTCAAATAGTTCACCCGAAAAAAAATCTGGCAATGCTGAAAATAACTACATCACTAAATTGGTTTCTCAAAAACTCTCAACTACCCAACTCAAAATCCTAATAAAGTATAAACAATAACAATATTTAGAGTCAAAACATTTATGTTATCGATAAATTTAATTTAAACAACAAACCATACTTATGCTATACATATATCTACTAAGTTTCCTTGTAACAAAACTATAGTTTTTATTGTTTATATTCCTTCCTTATATAAATATGTCTATTTTATAGAACTTAAACTGTCCAATAACTTGGATTTATGTCTGCAATGCTGTGCATGTATTTCCCAAATAAAAAAACAATAACAGCGCGTTGCAATTATCTGCCTAGCCTTTTCCCAACTATGTTGGGGTCGGCTTCCAGTCTAAGTAGATGCAGCTGAATACCAGTATTTTACATAGAGCGACTGCCTCCACAACCCAGTTACTGGGTAATACGATACCCCTTGGTAAAACTGGTTATCAGACTTTCGGACTTCCGACTACCCGTAACGACTGTCAAAGATCCGCGAATGACAGCGTTGCAATAAGAGTTAAAATAATATTTGACAATAATCAAGACCCTTTTTGAGCTCCGCCACATTCGGGTAAAAACCAATGGTACTAACCCACGCCCGCTTGTCCGACGACCCAGGAGAGCCGAAGAAACAGCATAACACCCCATATGTTGAGGAGGCATCTCATCAGCACACCCTTGACCCAGCCAAACTTGATGTTCTTAGAACCGAGGGTCGGCGCGGCGAGGTCTTTCTCCAGAGTCTGTGGCTGAAAATGTATGAAACGTTCGGTTAATATTACTAGAATATAAGAAATGTATAAACATAGTCGTTCGATCTATCGAGTACATACAGTGAGTAATGACTTATTATTGTTGGTTAGACAAATACAACCTATTTTCTTCAACCTATTATTTAAAATGTAAAAATGTGCACTGATGAAAATAATGTATTAGGTAAACCTATACTACAGTAGTATGTCTGTATGTGTGTTTATGGTGAATTCTGCGTATACCTGTAATAGGCATACATAGAGCACTTTTGTTGTTCTATTGTTTTTTAGTAATGACTTTATATACTGCTGTTGGTGTACCAAATAAATAGACATTATGTGATAGGAAGTTTGTAAAAGTTCTATTAAGCGCAAAGATAATTAAGAGAATAATTAAGTGAAAAGTACTAGGCAAGCAGAATGTTGCAATAGGTAGGAGGATACCCACTGACTATCAAAACGTTGTTTCTACCAAATCCTTCGGCGTACCGTATGGATGTAGGAAGAGAAATAGTTTGAGAAGACATTATGAAAGAATTACAGCACATTTAGGCACACAATATATTCTGCAAAATAAAATAAAAGTGTTTTCCGTATTATTGATTAAGTACACACTCTTCGTTTTAACACGAATGAACGGCATTACTTTGAGTACAAAGTCATTTATTTAAAGATCTATTAAATACTATACATACATCAGTTTTGATATGTTACTATTACTAAAGCACTTGAGATGGGTTCGATGAAATATTGTTTACGGTGAATCAGCTCAACGAAATAAAGATGGATCAAAATTCACCCACGTCCTATAGTAAAGAGAAGTAGGTATTTCAAAAAAGTATAAAAAACAACCGACTTTAAAAAAAAACACTACAAAGTGAAAAATAACTTTAATTTCGGAAGTCGGTGTCGTTTTCGTTTATTGACACCAACTTCCGAAATTAAAGTTATTTTTCACTTTGTAGTGTTTTTTTTCGGAAGTCGGTTGTCTAATGACGATTTCCGAGAGCGAATGCTCTAGTTACTTTAAAAAATATCCAAATCGCTATAGATTTGCCTATGAGGGCTTCCCTCGAGTTCTATGGGATCGTCTCATCACATTCCAACTATATAATTGTAGGTACGTATTACTAACCCTGAACGAATTTTCATAGCAATCCATACTAATATTATAAATTCGAAAGTAACTCTGTCTGGACTCTTCCTCCCTTTATCTTGTTACACCATCCCGATTTAGGGAAAGGGTCTCTGAATATCGCGCAGTGTAATGCTGCTTTAACTGCGTAACAGACTCTTAGAGAAGTCAGGATATACAGTTTTTGTTAACTTTTGCACATAATATACCTACTATTGTCTAGCTAAGTGAATTAATTAATCCCTTAATCTCCTCTGACGACACCTACGCACAGTAGCGCTACATAATCCAAGGCTAACAATATTCGGAATTTCTTTGTCCGAAACTCGAAAGAAAGATTTTGATTCTTGATTTCAGTGTTATATCCTGGACACAGCTATTGAGAAATATGCTAGTTAATAAAAAAAACATTTTGCTTCCTTCCTGATAAATTATTTTTTTCTCCGCCAATTACATATTTTATTTATAGATTGGCCCCTTTGACATCGACCTAGTAGATAGCGATTGATAAGGTCTACAATGGAACTAGTGTATTCAGAAGATGCATGCACACTATGGGAATGGGCCGTAATCCACCACGCAGGCCCAGTGCGGGTACGTAGATGTCACATGTCTTCGAATGTTTTATCCTAAATCATGCCGGTTTCCTCACGATGTTTTCCTTCACCGTTTGAGAGCAATGCTATCTCACAGACAGGAGGCCTGTGCCCCAGTAGTGGGAAAGTAATAGACTGATTCTGCCATGTTCACTACGACGTTAATCTTCTATCAAATGCAATTAAAATCTGTAGACCACTAGCGATATAAATAGAACTATTATATCTCTCATCACATCAAACCACACTTAGGCTCAACTCACACCAAAAGAGCGTCGAAGCGCAGCGAAGCGGAGCGCAGTTTCAGTGTCATATGAATTTTAACTTTATTTTCATTACTATAATACTTATTATCGCATGAGAAACGCGAACGAGTCGCGCGGATGCCAGCGGCGCCGCCGGAATTCCGGTGAATAGCCTTAGGCTCAACACACACCAAAAGAGCGTCGAAGCGCGGCGAAGCGGATCGCAGTTTCAGTGTCATATGAATTTTAACTTTATTTTCATTACTATAATACTTATTATCGCATGAGAAGCTTGAACGAGTCGCGCGGATGCCAGCGGCGCCGCTGGAATTCCGGCGAATAGCCTTCTCTGCCGAGCGGTTGCGATAATAAGTATTATAGTAATGAAAATAAAGTTAAAATTCATATGACACTGAAACTGCGCTGCGCTTCGACGCTCTTTTGGTGTGGTTGAGCCTTAACATCTACAATGACAGACCCACATTAACCCAGGAGTCATTACATTCCATCAATCGTTAATTACAATCCACTACGACTCGTAGAGTACTCATTCATACTTCACTAATGAACGGGTCAGAGATCAGGATGGGTGCAATACGTAATGAAGTGCACACACCTACGGGCTACGGGCCATAATCCCTTGAACCGAGGGTTAATGCTGTTAATAGGACTAAATACGCAAGGCCGTATGGATGGTAGGAGGTACTGGAGGATGGTATGAATATTTACTTTATGCTATTGCTTTTTTCGCGGCTTCGCCCGTGTGAATGTTGGAAAATATCCCACGGGACAGTACTACCGGGATTAAAAGTACCCTATGTGTTCATTCAGGTTATAAACTAAATGTGTGCCTAATTTCATCCAAATCCGTTCAGCCGTTTTTGCGCCAATCCGGAACATACATCCAGGCAAATAGAAAAAAATATATATTTTTGGCAATTACTTTCGTAAAGTTTCAAAAATATTCAATGTACAGTTTTGACTTCGTTTCTATTTTATTATTTACCCCATATTCCAAAGACTATCTCAGACACTGATCTGCATAGTACCCCTAAGGCCTGACCAAGATTATGTCTGGACTTGGAAAAAAACTGTGACCTCTTGATTTTTTTTTTCGATATTTTATCTCACAGTAGTCGGATAGGAAGCACCCAACTCATGTAGTTTTAAAACATAATTTATTTTTGACGTGTAACAGTAAAGAAAGAAAGAAAATACTTACGTTTATTTGCGGCAAACATGACGCATAAAAAGAACACAAAAACAAGTTGGGGGGAAATGTGCGACCCATCCTCCCAAAGCGACCAAAAAGTGTTTTGTTGAACCAATTCATACAACTAAATATGTATACATAACACACATACATAATCAGCCTGTAACGTTCCCACTGCTGGGACACAGGCCTCCTCTCTGTGAGAGAAAGTAGGCCGTAATCCACCACGCGGGCCCAGTGCGGGTTGGTAGATGTCACATTACGTCTTCGAATTTTTGGTTCTAGGACATGCCGTTTCCTCACGATGTTTTCCTTCACCGTTTTGAGAGCAGTGGTGATGAAATAATTTACACAAAGTAAAGCGCCTGTCAGGGTTCGAACCTACGACCTATATCTCGTAAGTCGCGGTCGTTACCACTGGGCCACCACTACTCATGTATATGAACTCACTAAATATTATGATTTATTATTTACTACGGGAACTTTTCCTGAGCGAGTTCTTGGTAACATTAAAGTGTGTTACGGAGAATTGTGGACCGTTATAATAAGTGATTGATATACCCTGTTATCTTTAGTTAAGTGATGTTTGAAAGTTATTAAAGTGGTCATTGATTGATGTCTTGTGAAACGTACTTATAAGTAGCGATGGAGCCTACTTTACTGGCTACCAGGAAAGGAAAAGATAGGGCTGTTGATTTTCAGTCGTCCAAAATCGGCTTAAAACAATCAGCAATTTTTATTACGCTTTTATCAACTCTTAAAAATGTAATAAAATCTTGTCCATTTTACATAATGTTCCCTCTTCGAGAGGGACTGGATTAATATAATCTACCACGCGAGCCCAGTGCGGGTTGGTAGATGTCACATGTCTTCGAATTTTTGGTTCTTGGACATTTGGTTCGTTTTCTCACGATGTTTTCCTTCACCGTTTTGAGAGCAGCGGTGATGAAATTATTTACACAAAGTGACGCGCCTGGCTGGGTTCGAACCCATTCGACCTTCAACTTGTAAGTCGCGGCCATTAGGTACTACTGGTCTGCTCTCCACAGCATGCTGACAGTAAATTTTAACCGACTTCGAATTGTCGTATCGAAATGAAATTTTTATGTATAATATGTAGTTCGAATGATAAAACTATAATTTAGTATCTTGGAGCTGATCTGATGATGGAGCAAAGAGGTGTTTTATTTTTTAGCGCGTGATAAAAGCGTGTTTTTTTTGTTTTTTTTTAAACTACATATTTCTAATGTGCAAGAGAAGAAAAACGTGAGTTTGTGTTTGTGGGGGTGTGTGTATGTATGTCACTTTTTACGAAGTTTTCATGCGAATTAAACCGCGAGGCGCAGCTATTTTAAATAAAATCTAAGCAATATTACTTTGTACAACATTTTATTCTTTGACGCAAGAACATAACAAAAACAGTCTTAAGCAACATTTGAACAAATAACAGTTCAGTTGATGTCAGCAACAGCTTAGTGGCCCTTCTTGTGTCCCCAGTGCTTGTGATCCTCATGGCCCCCCTTCTTGTCGTGGTCGTGGTGGTGGTGGTGGTGCTCGTGGTGGCCGTGCTCGCCGTGGTGGCCCTTGTGGTGGTGGTGGTGCCCGCCGTGCTCGTGGTGGCCCTTCTTGCCGTGGTGGTGCTCGTGATGGCCGCCGTGCTTGTGTCCGTGGTGGAAGTGTCCGCCCTTCTTGTGGCCGCCCTCGTGGTGGTGTCCGCCGTGGTGCTCCTTGTGGCCTTTTTCTCCATGGTGGTGGTGGAAGTGCTTGTCCTTCTTGAACTCGTCGTGTTTCTCGACGCCGTGGTGTCCCTTGGTGTCGTGTCCCTTGTGAAAGTGGCCGTGCTCGTCGTGCCCGTGGCCGTGGTGACCCTTCTCGCCGTGGTGTTCATGGTGGTGGTGGCCGTCGTCGTGGTGGTGGTGCTTTTTGTGTCCGCCGTGCTCCCCGTGGTGCCCCTTGTGTCCCTCGTGGTGATGGTGGCCGTGCTTGCCGTGGTGGTGCTCGTGGTGTCCCTTGTGTCCCTTGTGGTGCTCACCGTGGTGGTCGTGGTGGTGGTGTCCATGGTGCTCGTGGCCGCCACCCTTGTCCCACTTGTGACCTGACGCAGCAGTCTCGAGATCGGCGTCCCTCTTCTCCCGGAGCTCCCTGGCGGAGCTGAGGGCGGCGATGGCCAGAAGGCCAAAAGCCACCAGAAGGATACTCCTCATGGTTGACACTTGTTGTTACTGAATGATATCGGTCCACTGCTGACAATGATTTTATATACTAAACTGCAGTGGCGGTTAAGAAATTTACAGTAGTTGCGATAGTGTCAAGGTTGGTACAATTAATCAATCGGTGTCACTTTCCACTTCCTAGGTTGACAATCTTTAGTTCCGTATGTTGATTTTGAAACTAAAATCCCGAAAGATTATTTGATTTCTGTAATAGGTTGATTTTTAGTCAGTTTTGAATTCCCTACTTAAATAGCTTTTATTTTCGTTTTGGCAGTTTTAACATTTTTAGGGTTCTTCTTCGGATTTCCAAAGTCAGAAGCACAGTGAATGTGGCCCCAAGCCCGAAACGCGACTTTGTGAACATGCTAAACATATTCTATGAGATTTGTTTTATGAGAATAGGTATCAAGTAGCATCTCTATTTATTTTGAGTGATTAATTTCACAATAGATTAGTTCTAATTTGACTTGTGTAAATCATTTTGTTAGAGTTTTCAAAGTACCCCAGGAATGTATGTTAAAATGTTATTATCATCCAAAAATCATTTCTGATTTTGGTCCCCTATTCCCCGCAAGATGCTGAAAGTAGCCTGAGTATACACATACAACCACTTATTCATCCACTCTGATGTACGGTCAGCAACAAAAGTCGATTAACACTACAGTTTTTTAAAATCTCAGTTGATTAAAAAAACTGATAAGTTAATATTTTGCTCAATAACCGAGATTAAAAAAACTGAAGTGTTAATCGACTTTTGTTGCTGACTGTAGGTACTTTTCTCCCAGCACAGCAAAGACGCCGCAAACACAATACAACTCTAAACAAACTATATTAGACTAACTGAAGACCAGTTAGTCTAATTCCCGGGTGAATTTTCACACATACAAAAATACCATCCAAATTCCCGAATTTTCCAGTGGATTTTCCAAAAAAAATATTTCATGCAAACCTTATCCTGATAATTACGAAGACAGCAAGGAAACTGCCAAATCGGTCCAGTCATTCTTTCATTTATGCGGCAATTGATTTTTATTTACATAGAAGATAGATTTTATCCAATCACCATTACCAGGATGCCAAGTTTACCAAGAGGTCCCGTGTGCGTCTTACAATGTGACCAATTAACTGATGTAGGTAGGCAATTATCACAATTAGCAACCTGGACAGCTAATTATTATAGGTTAAGGTTCATACAAAGTACCGAGGTACACTGTATGAACCACTCGACCCATTAGCGGGCCATGGGTAATTTTAATTACCCGTGGTTTGTTTTGCAGAAAGTATAACTCCTTAAGACGTTTCGTTACACCAAACATGATACGAATGTTAATTTTTTTTTAATAACATTCCTTTATTTTGACGTGACAACGTCTTAAATTAGGTTGCGGCTGGGAGTCACTTATGAAAAAGTGTAACGCTCGGTAACGTTACGATGAGTCACCGAACGAGAGAGAGGCCCGCCGAATGCCTTGCGTCTCTCTCCCACTCAACTATCATTCAATTCCTTGTTCCTATTGTGCAATTTAATTATATTCATATCAATAAATATTCTACCGAGAAAAAGACGTTGTCACGTAAAATCTTCGCCCGTAAAACCGACTTTACAGGCAACCATTTTTTTTTTTTATTGAGTTAAAGTAGGAAAGGTGATTCAGGTCACTTGATTAATTTAATATCAGGGTAGTCATTACCCCCAGTATTTTCGAATTAAGTCGCCCCCACCTTTGCCTCAGCCTGTTCGGACACAGGCTTTTTATAACAGTTTATTGGGTCATATTAGTTTTTTTTAGCCTAAAGCGTCATCAGATCGACGATGATAATACCAGTTCTACATAAGCTTCGATACTTTCTGGACAACGTATATCTATCAACGTAAGTGTGGAATTTCGTCCAAATATCGAACTACTAGGATTCTGAGCTCCAAAATTGGGTCCCAACGTTTGTTGCGGTTGGTTTTCGGTCTAACCTGCATTTTGAGAGTTTAATTGTATAGCTCCTAATATCATAAAGCACAGATAGAATATACTGACCAGCAGGTAATTGCGTAACACACTATCAGTAGCAATGGGTTTCATTTTGACAGTTCAACAACATTCATTGCATTATTTGCGTTGTTGAGCAGACATATATGTCGAACGAATGGAGCAATGGATTAGCAATAAGCTTCAAAATGATTCAAATTGAGAGTAATAGCGTGTTACACAATTAGGGCACTGTACAGAGTCTGGTCCGTACTGTCGTACCAGCTACCGGCTATGTACTAGCTATAGACTGACATAGTTTGACTAAACAAAAAGACTATCGCAGAAAATACAATATGTCACCACCTCAAGTGACAGCAACAGTGTAAAACTCATTATTATATCGTGCTCTGTCGATCGATCGATCTGTAAAATGATCAATCGATCGATTCTACTTTATGGCTCATTAACATGTTTATTAATACATTTAATTACACTTGTTCTCGTGTCTGGTGTCCAGTTTACGCGGTTACCGATCAACCGCATTCTACGATTTAATAGGTATTACAAATCTACCTATGTATTACAAATAGCTTCAGCACGCGACTATGCCCGCATGAATTTTCTTGTTTTGTTTTTATTATTGTAATCGGATCAGTAGTTCCTAAGATTACCCCTTAACGTACAGACGCCAGCACATCAAGCTACTACAATCTGTCAAATTTATTTAATAGATTTTCAACTTTATTGCTAAACCATAACGTTCAAAGTTGATTAGACGTTGATTGGGAAAATTTGACAGTTTTGGGTAGCTTGATGTGCTGGCGTCTGTACATATAATCTGTCAAATTTTACCTCCTAATAATATGTATGTATTAGTATAGATAACCCTTGTTTGCAGTCGGAAAGAAAGTGCCTTCTAAGCTGCCCCATTGGTTGGTAGGTATAAAGTTGTACCTAGTACTGAACGTGGGGTTCGATCCCCAGGTATTGTAAAACAAATTTTTATTAGCTTACTAGCTGCGCCCCGCGGTTTTACCCGCGTAAATGTCGATCCCGTGGGAATATCGGGATAAAAAGTAGCCTATATGTTAATCCAGGGTGTCAGCTACCTCCATACCAAATTTTACCAAAATTGGTCCCGCCGTTTGAGCGTGAAGAAGTAACAAACAAACAAACATATAAACACACTCACACACTCTCACAAACTTTCGAATTTATAATATTAGTGTGATTCTTATAGAAAATTTTCAAAAGCAGTCGGGAATTTAGGTTTAAATTCGGATATTGGGAATAGACCTACCCCCAATTAATCTAGGTACACTATACACCTCCCCCTTCTCTTCGGGGCACACCTACAGGCGTAATAATTATGTTGTTATGTTCTAAACAATCTACCTACATATTTTAATGTAAGTTTTCCTGTACATATATTATGTAGGTAGTTCCTGTTACTGCTTAACTATATCAATTGTTAATCACTTGTCGTAAATTACTTTTGCTTGATATACAGGGTTATTGTTAAAACATTGAACTACTTTTACTATGGGACCAAACCTGAAATCGCGAAAAAAAAATCTGCTGTTCCCTACATTTACCTATGTCCGTATAACTCGTCAAAATGTAGGGAACAGCTGATTTTTTTTCGCGATTTCGGGTTTGGTGCCATAGTAAAAGTTGTTCATAATGATGAGTACAATGACCTCTTAAGAGGTTGTTAATGTTTTACCAATAACCCTGTATACTGTGTGAGAAAAGACCAGTTATGTAGACCCTTACCTTCCTAGAGAGTGAAGCGTTGTGCAGCTCATCCAGCGTAGGTCGGGGCGCTGCGTGGAGCGATAAAACGTTTCTATAGTTGTCCAGCCTTGGTAAAGCTTCTCGGGTGAAATGTCTGTAAATGTAAATATACGTTAGTACATAAATCACTTTTGTATTGATAGAATATCCGTGATCCGGTTCTTTTTGTTGAATTTTACGACTGGCGTAAATGAAATTAACCTGAATTATTTTGAGCCTTGCATCTTTTCTACTCGTGTGTCCATGTGCTCAATGTAATATGAATTTACCCCAAATCTAGCCCAAAGTATATGGCACCAAATGAGCAGGGCCGACCAAATCCTCATTTTAATAAACCAAAACCGCCCGCGGCTTCGCCCGCAAAGTATGTTGATAAAATTAAAAACTATCCTATGTCCTTCCCTGGGATGCAATTTATCTCTCTGTCAAATTTTATCGAAATCCGTTCAGTGGTTTAAGCGTGAAAAGGTAACATACGGACAGACAGAGACAGACCTAGACAAAGTTACTTTGGAATTTATAATATTAGTATGGATACGTTTAAGTTTCGACACCTCTCGTAATTAAAAAACGTTCAAATTTAAGCCGCCGCGACATCTCAGCGACGATCAATGACAAAAATGTAGGGAAATTAGAGGTATTTTTGACAGACTGAGACTGAAATCAGACTGTGAATGTTGTTAAAAATACAGGAATTGCTCTTCTGATGACACAAGCAGCTACGAAATGCAAAGAAATTATGGGCACCTGACACGTTGGGCGCCAAACTTTTTTACATTCAATAAAATACTATACCTGAAACTCTTCCCGTATTTAGTGTCGGTACACGTGAGAGGGTCATCGCTGTCCATTCCATCGGAGTCTGTAAGATCTTGATCATCCTCCGGGTCATCTTCCATCTAAAAACAAAAGTGTTATTCAGTTAGAAACAACCTCGGCGTTTTATCAGCTGCACTTCGCGGTTAATTTACCTTTTATCTTATCTAGCTTTGGTTAAGTTCGCTATGACTTTGATATCAAATTAATATAGTGTTATCTCCTACAAAGTGCTAGTATTAGTAGATACTTTATCGAAATCCTTTGAGAGTTATGATTAAAAGTTTGCAATCCTACCAACTGCTTGACCCATTTAGAGGTTCTAGGTCAGGTTAGAGCAGTTGTGAAGAGCATCCAATAGTTTTAATGAAACCTAAAACTGGCTCGACTAAACAAGAAGTGATGTGATGATCTATTCCTATCTAAAACCACTGAGTAACACGCATTACATCCCCATCACATGATATCGCATGAAATGCAATTTTAGCTATCAATAAACTTGAAAACCAAGAACGGCTATCAATAAAACGTTTCGATTTACAGCAGTTTCACGTTAGTCATAGCTACGATTGATCCGTTGACTATCCAGCAGTAAATCATTCACCAAGACATCATACAGCTATGTTGGGAAACACATTTGTGACGTCATAATTATGATTCCAGCTGATATTTTTGGATAACTGAGGTGTCTGATAAAGCCGACGATGTTGGGCAGTGCGATAATGGGACGACGAGTGATGGTGTTCATGGTTAGAGGCCAGATATGGGATGTCCATCAGAAGACCATTGTACATCGTGCCGTGAAAAACTACGGTTTATTCGCCGAGTGTTGACACGGTCGTCAGTGTTGTATGGATCACTATGAAAGCTTTTAGACAGACATGTTTTTCTACAACGCGGTTTATACGCCGGCCGTAGCGTATAGAAACCGTGCCGTGTACAAAGACCCTAAGAGTATAGGTAGGTACTCCATAAGATATACAATAGAGGGAATTCAAAGAACGCCTTTGTAGTGTTAAACATACAGGGATAAAATTCAATCCCTACCGGAATTTTTGGGTTGACCGCATAACGAAATCTAGGAGATGAAAACTTATATAAAAAATAACATCAGCTAAACTGACTTCTTTTATAATCCAAATGGCCAGTGTTTAAAATTTAATGAAGCGGAACAACTGCGAAATAAGGTATGTGGTGAGATATAGCATGTATGTATCGTTCATTTATTATGGGTAGGCTAGGTACCTGAAGACCTATCACATAACATGGCCGCCGTAATTGTTACTATGTTTTTTGTACTAAATTCTGCCGAACCATTCATGGATAAATCAGCGTGAAGGTTGTAGTGACATTTCCCGCACTATGTTGTTTACAAATACTGTGTTGAAATAAAATATTTGGACATAAATGCCTCACACAGTAGAGCATAACTAATTTTAATATATATTTTTCGTCTAAATCAAATCAAAACAAATAATTTAATTCAAGTAAACTCATGATAATAATAATAGGAAAACACACAAGTAACATTAATTAACATCACATACAAATTACTAATACAATTCAAATTTGTAAGGATTCATCATGAACTCTTGGTGAACCAGACATTGTGTCAAAAGCTATAAGAAATCTATAATTGACTGATGGAGAAATGGATTTTCATATTGCTCTTATCGGAGACTGCGTGAACTTAGTGAGAACCTATGACTTGCTGCGATGGTGGATCTTCTTTGATGTCTTTAAGTGGCTTTAGCTGCAAAAGTCGTTCATTGTTAACTGGTTTGGTGCCTCTGTTCCGCTGTTTAAACCCAGGTTAGCACAGACGCATTTTTCCCGCGGTGATATTTTTTCGCGCACTGGATTTTCAGGACACTTCTTTGCGCCGAGAGTTGAAAATCCAACACTATGTTTTTTTGACACGCTCTGGGATGCGCTCTGTTGGATTCTCACCGCTCGGCTCGACACCAATAGTTGAAAATCCAGTGCACGATAAAATCCCGCCGCGATGGTTATACGTCCGTGCGAACGTGGGCTTACTGTTTTCTTACCCAGTTTACCCTTTCCACTGCAAAACGGTGAAGAGCAGTTTTGTGCACTAAATTTCCTTTTTTAGACGTCCTAAAAGCACAAATTCTACGCTGCTTCGCACAACAGACGCTATGGATATGAAAAACAGAACACCATCGACTGGCATAAAACAACAAACGTACAAGACTTTACAATAATAAAGCATAAAATCGTCAGTTTCCAAGCGACTCATAGACTCAAAAGCGACTCAGCCTCAAAACATGCCAGATATATTTAACGTGGTGAAGTTTAACCCATAACATTACGCAATAAATATACCATGACCGCATTCCCATGGTTTATGATGTAAATATGAACTTGGCAGTTGCTGAGGCCAATTATCGATACAGTCAATCCAACGACCAGTGGTGAAGGTTTGATGTAGTGGTATTACTGCACTAGTTAAACTTGCCCAGCATATATGTATAATGCTCTTCAAGATTTATTCCGGTCTGATCCCCTAAAGCCCCCTCTATCCCTCCCCCTCGATCCCCTGCTAGTTCTTCTTCTGTTTTAATCTCTGCCACTTTATCTAGGTTACTCTTTTTGACAGGTAAGTACAGTCAAGAGAAAACCGTATCCGGCGACATGCGACCCTGACTAATTTTCTGTTCATTCGTGAGCTTTCTGGTGACTTGCAAAACCAAATTTGGTCTTGAAAACCTGGTCAGACCCCGTGCACTGAAGAGCTAGCTAGCATCCCACTTAATCAACCTATAATGTTCCCACTACTAGTTAAGATTCAGACCTCTTTGTTAGGGGAAGTGGGCTGCAGTCTGCACTGTACTGCCATCCACCATAGGTACGGGTTGGTTGGATGTCACAAGTCTTCGGAGAGGGTAAGCTTCTCCTAAGCTACACCCTTATGCGGGTTGCAGACCAAAAGCTAAGTTAGCCTAACTTAGCTATGCGAGCTAAGCTACAGCATCTTAGCTCAGCTCTTGATCTGCAACCCGCATTAATGATGATACGTTGACACATGTTTATACAAACTGAATCGGTTTCATTTCATAATATGCTTATCACAAACCTTGAACTGCCCGTCACTACTTCCGCTGAATTGGGTTACCTATATTTTTAATTGATGTTGAACGAACATTATTTACATATAGTTCTCGTCGTCGGAATTTAAATTGAGTATGTTTATTTTTTATTATAATAATTAATTAGAATAAAAATCGTGACAACAATTATTTAAGAATGTGACTAGTTTTGAACTTGTCCTGAGACCGAATCCTTGTACCGAAACTAGTCGGCTATCAAAGACCCGTAGATATATTAGAAAGTAAACTTCTAAACCTACTTCTCTGTATTATTTTACCTACTATTTTATATCGAAAACCAGTTATTTACAATACATTGAAGGACAAATGGTAACCACTTTGCATTAGTTTAAAACTCGTAAAACGCTAAAATATAAGTCACGAATCTAATTTGTGTCAATGATTTTTGTCGTCATAAAGTTTTCAAGTAATCGTGTGGTTCCCGTTTAATGTAAGACCTATGGCATAGTACTGCCCTAAGCCTTAATAACTTTAATGCGCAGTTGTAATCCGCGAAATTCAATTTTTCTTACGTTTTTTGCAATTTTCAGGTCCGTGTCTGTTATAGTCGCGAATCATATGACACTGACCTGCAAATTGCAAAAAAACGTAAGAAAATTTGAATTTCGCGGTCTACCGCTGGTTTCCCGAATTGAGAATGTAACCAAGGAACCCACGCTTAGCAGACCTGTTTGAGACGACCAGGCCCATGGCGCAGTCTAGACAACTTTCTCTCTAGAACAGTCAACAATTCTGTAAAAATCTTACCGTGAAACTTAGTTGAAGTTAGCTGACATTCCACCTGATGCCAGGGATTGACAGTATTTATTTATCCATTTATTTCAGGCATCATGGCCCTAAACACATACAATACAATATTGATATTGGTTTGGTTTTTTTATATAATTTTTTTTTTAATGTGTTAGTTTAGTTTGTGATCTTCCTGTACGAGTCCCAATAAATATTTTTTCTTTCTTTCTTTATTTTATATAACAGTAGTAGTAGTATTGTCAGCTCACTTCATCTAAGCCTAAGATTACAAAATAGCCCGGCTGGATATTATTAAGTAAATTGAATTATAACCCAGTCATCATAACGTTACACAAGAATATAATATTCAAATAATAGGTATAACAATGGCCAGATATGGACAGTTTCTTGTTGCCGCGCCTGTTTGAAGGAGCCTTTAAACGAAACCAATACGTCCCAGCCCCAAACAGCCGCTAATAGTAAAGTAAAATTAAAAACAAAACTCCGACATAATGAAATAATACGCTACTTTAGGCGTGACGCGTGACGAAATTCAATATACCTATCGCAGTCATCATAGCATAATTCGTTACGGAACTACAGGTAAACCAAACAATGCGAAACATTTTCAATGGCGAATAAAACAAAATATTAACGGTTGCATTGCAAGTAACATCGTATTTCCTAGCTAATTGTTGCTAACTGCCCACCCTGTTGCTAGGGACAACTTTTCGAAGTCTTCCACTTCCACGAAGTCAAAGTCAATCATTTATTTCAAATAGGCACATAAAATACACTTTATAACGTCAAAATTTACACAAAAAAATAAATTTAATTGATTCTAGTCACCCTTTCAAAAGGTAGATAGTTTAATATGGAGAAGAATGGGCAAGAAACTCCACTAGGCTCCTTTTAAACTAGTTTTAAGTAACGAGTGACTACTTGAGTGAGGTTCTGAAATACGGGCCGAAGTTAACTGTAAGCTTTAGATGTTTAGCTTTTCTTTTTCTTCTGTTGCAAGGACTAAAAGTATAGCTCATGGTCATGTTTGCCATTGGCTATGACGTTACTTATTTCCAAATCGTGATTTAGCTAAGTCTACCGCTAATTAGGACCAGTCTCACGTTCGATTGCGAGCGCGTTAGAATTTTGAATGGAAAAAGTTATAGCGCCACCTGGTGGTCACTAGGAGAAACCTAATTCCCCATACAAAATTCTAACGCGATCGCAATCGAACGTGAGTCGAAAAAACTCACACTAAAGTGAAGTGCTCAACACATACTTTTGGTACGAAATCAGTTTTCCCAACGATAGTGAACATAACTGTGCTCTTCCAGTCACGGCCAGATAAACAATGGCTCATTAAATGTTAAATAATTCCAAATTGTTCCATGAGGCGCACGTGGGCTACCGACTCATAACGGTACACCGCCTTTGTAGCTTTAAATTAAAATATACTTGAAAGAGAAATTCGATGTCTAAGCTTTCTCTTTGATTTATCATATGCATTACTGACAAGGTTTTTAATCAATTACAGCTGCAGGGGCCACGCCATCAGCCGTGTATATCTTTTAAATTCCATAAGAGCTTAGACATTCCCAAGTCTAGGGATTGAAATGATAAATCGAGTGATATCGTCTCTGCAACAGCAATAGACTCAAGCCTCGTATCCACTAGGCAACAATTGACGCGCAACACGTGACGCTCAACATGTTCGATAGCGTTACACAACAGCGCGCGACGTTGACGCAATATGACGCGCGGCTTGTTGTTTGTTATATATAATAGATTTCCTTTTTTTTTGTACGTATAATTTCGAACCCAAAAACGTAGTTTTTTTTCTTTTTGATGCATTTTTCGATAAAATTATAACCACCGCCGCTGAAATCAGCACTAGTTCCTCTGGCGACATGTTGTCGATGACTGGTCATGTTCCGCGCTAACTTTCAACATGTTGAGCAACATGTTGTGCAACATGTCGCGCGCTAAATTTTGCCTAGTGGACACAAGCTATAAAAAAATCCACTGTCGAGCATCATCATCATTCTCCTGCCCTTATTCCAATTTATTTGGGGTCAGCGAAACATGTCTTTTAATTCAATACTTCTCGATTAGTCGTCATCTCGGTAGTCACCCCCTTTCTAACCATATCACCATTCACACATTCCATCCATCGTTTCTCTGGTCTTCTCCTACTCTTATACGTGTATATTCTACGCAGTGAAAATCCCTTTTTCCTACAAGCAGCAAAATGTTGCAAGTGTCATGACTGTTTTGCGCATGGAACATTTTCCACCACGCCTAGTCTAGTTAGATCTCAAGTATTTAATGGCGCAAGCGCAATTCAAACTTGTTCTAGGATATGCGACAGCCATGTCATTTACTGTGCTAGTTTTAACTGCGCTGTTCAGTCGATCAACTTAGTACTAGCTAAAGTAGCACAAGATGTGGTTACAGCTTATTCTAGATTGAAATTCAATGCAATGGGCCTATGCGACCAATTTATATCAAGTATGTTGGTAGCGAATCTCTCTACAGTGTATGAGCAAAAACCATAAAAACATTATTTTTCTCCCAAACTAGATTGAATAGCAAATTAATATTAAACGCAGGTTTACATTGGCGCCGTTCAAAAGATATATCATCTTCTGTTTTCATATCAAACTGCAGTAAAATTAAAAGTAACGACATTTTTACGGTTTTTCTGTGGCCACAACTAGCGGCGGATCCTCTAGAGTTTGCCGACTGTAATTTCAGCCTTTGTTAGTTACAATAAGGGCTTATACTTGATTGTTAAATTGGCTGTTCTAAATTTAGCCTCCGCCTCCGACATCATGCATAAAGTGAATGGTTCTGTAGCTATTTTTGTCCTTTATGAGGATGTCTCTTTTATGTGAATCAGTATGCTGAACTCATTGTAACAAGATGATGAGTGATTATAAGCTGATGTGATAAACTCGCTGTGACTCAATGTTTAATGGAAGCATGAGAAGAATTTCTACCGTCATGTTATCCAGGAAAACTTGAAATATTTGGCCAACTTTCAACACACGTGGCACATAATCGGTTCAATGTGGAAACTAAAATAAATACTGAACACATTAGTCTCAAGTGCAGCAGCTACAGATCGAACTGCGGTGCTATTCTGCAAAACTGTCACCGTGAAAACATAGATAAAGTGAGCTTGTAGTGAGCTGTGTCAATCCTTAGAGTCAGGTGGAAGGATACCTCACTTTAAGCTAATAAATCGGCTGGTATTTTTCAAAAGATATAATGGACTGTAGAAGATGGCGGGACGAGCTGGAGAAAACAAACGACCAATGGTCCACTTTAGCCCTGGATCGAAGGAGCTGGAAGTCATGGAGTGAGGCCTTTGCCCAGCAGTGGGATGATGCAGGCTAACAGTAATGGACTGTGAAAGTGTGAAATGCACCCCCCCGATAAAGTCTAAGTCTAAACATCACTCGCTAACAGGTGCAAATCGCGCCTTTCGAAAATACCTCTAGTCTAGAACCACATGTAGCACCACTCGCTATTTCTTTCTCTTCTGAAAATGCGAGTTTCATACGACCTTCATAGTCTAGCAATAGCAAGTGCGTTTTATTTAACGTTCTTTCAAGTACGTGCACGTGGACTGACTCATAAAATGCAGTAAGCAATAAAAGCATTTCTGCACTAGTTCTGGAGTACTTTGTCATTAGGTAACAATAGTTCGGTCCTTCTGACAAACATAGAAACTGTTGCACATAGCACTCCAAAAACGATCTAATTTTCAGCTTCCTTCAACAGTTTAGTATTATAGTTTGTTGAATGAGGGTCCATTCTCAACCTTCCTTTCTTTCTAGATTTTCAACCGTCATAAGTTCGTTTGCTGCAATTAACGGTCCAATAATAATGATTATGATGGATAGCTAACAAACAAATCATTTATTTCTAATGTGTTCGATGTTTTTAGTGTCCACGTGTATATCTCGGGGATGCCCAATTGCCCATACTCTGAAGTCTTATCCGTCATTCAGTTTCACGTACGGTAGCAGATATATGCTAAGTGCACGTGAATGAAATCGTAAAATCAGTCGTAAATAATGAACGTCATTATATTATCACGACAGGTGACCCTGCCTTTTAACGACACAGTTGATGTCTTCAGGAGTTTTCTACGTCACAACCCTTGCATTGACTACTGACGTCAGAGTGGCTATAATAAGTATCAAACAAAACTTATTATTTTATATACAGGACTGTAGTCGCTGTTTCACATTTATGATTTCCAAAAAATTACTAAGATCCTTAAGTATATCCCTTGTTATTTTAGACGATGTCGGAGAACGGATTGCTCAGTGGTTAAAGAAGGAACTACTTATGATTAATGCTATGAAACCGTACTCCTGTGAGTCCTGTGACTGGATATACGCTCATTTTACGAACTGACATCAGTTCCACTTAGTCAGTACATTTATTACAACTTCAGACTTAATATTTCCTCTAGGAATGACTAGACAACTTCTACCGTAAACTCGCAACAATGATGGATGCCACAAATCATGTCCTGGAGTGCTGCTGACACTCCATGGCAATGAGCAATGCCTGCCTGGCATTGTCGTATTCCCGAAGATGTAGGCAGAAGTGTGTATTACATAGTTTGAACTATTCTGATGACATATTTGGATAGAAGAGTATCTGAGAATTCTCATTTAGAGGATTCCCCATCGTTCCTTCCGTCCTTACAAACGAAGAGTAGCCAGTACAGACTACTAATCAATAATCCTTCCGTATTGGTTCTAGAGCAGTCGTCAGCTAATGCGTCCATTCTTACCGGGGCCCGTAAGACACGGGCTCGCCCGAGGCAAGAGGAAGCTTGCCGCCGCCCGTGCACTTATCCAATTTGCCGCTATTATGATTTATTGGTAGCGTACAAGTAGGCGCCTATGACCTAGACCGACTGCTTCGCGACCGAGCATGCCATTGTTCAGTAACACATTACCGGGAAGTAAAGGGAATTGAAAAAATTAAACCTAGCATTCCCTGTCCATCCGTATCCGTGAGATTAAAATGATTCATTTAAAGAACCGTCTAATTCCGTCTTAACTGTAATTTGTTGGCAAGAATTCGCGTAATTTTTGGGAAACAAGGTGTTCTGAATTGTACCTGAAATTAAACTGGAAAACAGCCAAATGCTGCTTAGCGGTAGTTTCTAGTGATTTATGCTCGTAGAACTTCTCCACAACCCGAAAGAAACTTTTTAACAAGAGCCAAGGTTGCTGTGCATCCGGTGGGCCAACTGCAATTTCAGTAATTAATCATTTAGAGTTGCATCAGCTAACTATAACTCTAAACTTTCCTGCATTACACTGATTACAACATGTGGTGTGTGTGAACCCTCAAATTGTTCGATATTGTTGAACGTCTTGATCATAGCAATGCGAAAATATCCGCTTTACTATTAGCCCAGGTTTGAACAACACTCCGGTTCAAACCCAGCTAGAACCGGATTTTATTGATTTCAACTTAAACGGAAGAACACTCTGCTAGGGATCTCAAGGTTTAGTGCACACAAGAAAATGTACTTGGTCCTGTTTGTCTACGGATAAAAGTAAGTGGTATCTGCGTCACGGTTGGTTTATAAAGCAGTTGATTTATGCTTTCTGGGAATCGTTGGGATTTAAGTACATTTTACGTCACAGTCGTAAAGTTTATCTCGATGACTGAATATTTACTCGCCCGAAAAACTCTCCTTACTACGCCGGTCGAGATTATTTATTCAAGTTCTGAGTTGAGGCACAGAATACATAATAGTATTGAGGTACACGCTTACTGACAAATGCTTGCACTGACCATTCGAATTAGTGCGGTTCTTTCCTCAGAAGACCATTTCAGTCATTAATCTACATTGTCTTCATATGATCTGACCAAGATTATGTCTAGACTTTAAATAAAAGAGACTTTGACCCTTGAGTCTGTTTCGCCATTTCTTCTCAGGGGCAGTCAGAAAGGAAATGTCGACTCCATCTAGCTTATTTTTTTTCTATAATGTGACGCGTTAAAGTGATTCCGCTATCCTATTTACAGTGTACATAATTTCATTTCATTTCATTATCGTTAATAATGACTAGACTGGTCATTCATCATTTTTGTTGGCCCCATGGTACTTAGCATTGACAGACTGACATGGACAGCATGCGCGGTGTCACTGTCAGGGACGCGACGCACACTCACGCCGTGTACTGTGCATGCTATGTGG
The DNA here is from genome assembly GCA_948474745.1 of Oligia latruncula. Taxonomy (NCBI): domain Eukaryota; kingdom Metazoa; phylum Arthropoda; class Insecta; order Lepidoptera; family Noctuidae; genus Oligia; species Oligia latruncula. Next base: position 1,977,577 of record OX419699.1, read on the forward strand.
AGTAACGCACACATACGTGTAGCACATGTCGCAAGTTAATGTGCGCGCATTTTATTTATTTCTTAATTTATTTCAGGCGACGCAGACCCATTACATGACATTATTTTTATTATTAAAAAAATGTACTTAATTAAAAAAATTAAAGGTGGAAGCAAGCGGGACCCATTTGAATTTGAAAATATAATCTAAATGGTATGGGTCCTGCCTGCTTCCAATTTTTATTTAATTTAAAATAGGCTTGTTTTTAGCTTTTCAGTTTTTTAACTTAAGTTTTTTACCGCAGTCAGGTTTTTTAGTTTTTTTTAATTACTTTATTTTTATTTCCAGCTTTTTAGTTTACAAATGTGAAAGATTTCGCAGACGATTTAGTTCTTGGTACCTACGTGTTTTTTAAGATTTGTCACTTTGAGTTACTTTTAACCAACTTTTAACCATAAATGTCTATGTGGTTATATATGTATTTTTGCAATCACCTTTTAAAACCCTTTATTTTGATACGCCCACTCGATATGTTTTGAGAAAAAAAATTTTTTAAGACAATATGGGCGCCAATAAGCGGCCATTTTTTTTTTTTTTTCAATTTTGATATACCCAGTATCACTTTCACAATTAAGACGAATCTAACGGCACCTCTCAAGCTGAAATCGACCAAGCCGTTTAGACTACAGAGCGTACCAAAAAAATATACATACATACATATCGAAAAACATATCCCTCCTTCTGGCGCAGTCGGATAAATAGTACTTTACTAGCTTGTTCTTGTGCTGTTCTATGGTACTTGTACTTGTTTGTTGTTGTGGCATTATCCGAGACTAAGAGGGAGCTTATACAAGAATAGAAATATGTGTGTTGTGCAACTTGTGCATGTACCGCGTGTTCTAACGCATGGTGGCGTACAAGACGCGTGTGCATGCGTCCGAATTTCCAATGCAAGTTGGGGTCCACATGAGACTACATTGTTGTACATTCTGTAAGCAGTGAATACTTGTGATAATTTCTGGAGCTACCGCATTATGTGAAGTTAAACAATCATGTTGTTTAACATAGTTAATACATGAATAACATTCAGATTACACAATGAGGATTTTATCTGTGCATTGTTTCTAAATATTGAATGTAGTCACATTGTGCGTATAGGTATCTGCTTTATCTTGTTTGAATGGGTCATTCAAGGCTTATTTCAGTGATTGCGTTGCCCATACATACTGCACAACACTCGTAATGAATTATTTATTGTAACAAATAAATGCCTTTGTATGAAGTGGAATGTGCCACTAATTACAGGATAAAAACAATGTTTTGAATTTGTTATGCTACAAACCAGTTAACAATAATAATTTTTCCACAAGCTAGTTGGTGTGTTGTGTAATTATCTTGAATTTTTTTATTAAATTTCAAGTCGATGTATTTCTATTTATAAACTTACTAGCTTCCGCCCGCGGCTTCGTCCGCGAGGTATGTCGATAACAACTATCCTATGTCCTTCCCCGGGATGCAATCTATAGCTCTGCCAAATTTTATCGAAATCCGTTCAGTGGTTTAGGCATGAAAAGGTAACATACAGACAGAATTACTTTCGAATTTATAGTATTAGTATGGATGTTATTCGTGAGTTAAATTCTTAACAATAATTTTACTGTATTAGTTTAGAACATTAATGTTCTAGAGTGTTCTAGAATAAAATAAGATTAGGCAGGATTTTAGGCATTCAAAATCACATAGAGTCAGCCCCTTATTTTTTTAAATGACTATTGACACAGCTGCGTTTACTGCACGCAAATGAAACTGACAAAAGTTGGAAAACTTTTTTTCACATAGATACTGATAAAACTCACCTGAAATCTAGTAGCAGACGGTTGATCCTTGAACCTGGAAGGCTTCTCCACATCGCGGAAGCTGCTCTTTGTGACCGGTGAGCGCGACTGTATCGAAACCGAGCCGTTGGATACAGCTTCTGGCAGTAAGCGATCATTCTCCCCCGGCTCCCGCGTCCTGAACTGAAGCCCGGCCTCCACGTCCTCGCTCCTCGACGGCACGTCCGCAGCTGTAGGGTACTGTATGTTCCCATTCGTCGCTGCCATAGACTTCGCTGAACTTATCTTCCGAAACCTCCCAATAATAACGTCCTCCTCATCGTTTACCGGCACATTTAACTTCTCCGGAGCAGTGCTCGTGTTAGCTTCAGGCTTCACAGGGCTTAGCTCTATGTCCTTCTGTGGCGTACCCATCTTTACAGCGGGATTAAGTTCAACAAATTATTGTATTAGCACATTCTTTTTAATTTTGGTAATGTCCGATACTTTAAAAACACTAGGCACAGGGTAGATAGAATTCGTCGGCAGAAAACGTTGATCGTGTTTTAAAAAACGATTGTAATTTTAGGAAATATCACTACAATGTGGTTTTCTGTTAGAATTATTGTAAAATAAGTGATAGAATTATAAGCACGCGGACAGCGTGTCGGAGCTATTTTGAACAAACACCCGCTTTGCCGTCCATTTGACAACTAACCACAGAACACTATTACTCATAGCAACTAACTGAATGAATGAATGATAAACTATTCGAGTTTTCGCTGTTTTCGCTGTTTTCGAGTTGACAGTGAATGATTCATTCAGTTGTGAGAATGAGACCTTACCGCTAGTCATGGTTATTAAAACCATCCCTGCGTTCCGAGTTGGGAAATAATCGATTTGAGCATGCTTAAGGGGGAAGCGCTAAGGTGGCCCGCGAAATTAAAATTTTCTTACGTTTTTTGCAATTTGCTGGTCAGTATTAAGTTGTACGTTGATTAAAATATGATTCGCGGTCGTAACAAATATGTATTTACAGAATTATAATCATTTCAATCAGTAATACAACTTGTTAAGTTGGTATAATCCCCAAATGTCAAGATTTCATGAAATAGTCATTCTTGGGGATTACTTGGTCTTAGAGAGTTGTGTTGACAACTTTAATGATTACAATTCTGTAAATACATATTTGTTACGGCCGCGAATCATATTTTAATCAACGTAAAACTTAATACTGACCAGTAAATAGCAAAAAACGTAAAAAAAAAATTGAATTTCGCGGGCTACCCAGGCGCTTTCGCCTTAAGTACAGTCACGAGTACTAATATGTCAACACTTGGCAACTTTCAATTGCGATTTTTTCACGAAATAAGGAATGCAAAGTTGAAATATGACACTTTACATAAACCTATAGGTTCGAAAATACTATGTTCGTAATAACATAAAATTTCATTCAAAAATAAAGGAGAAAATCGCCTTTGAATAAAGCCAAGTGTATACATACTTATGCTCGTGACTGTACCGAATTAGCGTGCGCGATAAGGATGTCCCATGAATCGTCATAGATGACGTCATGACATGCGCCATCTTGCGATAACGCCGACCATGCCTTACAATCTGAATAATATGTGACGTTCCACAGGTAAAGTACGGACGCCAGCACATCAAGCTACTACAATCTGTCAGATTTCTTTAATAGATTTTCGACTTTATTGCTAAAACATAAGGTTCAAGGTTGATTGGGAAAATCTGACAGTTTCGGGTAGGTTGACCTGCTGGCGTCTGTACCTTGTGGTCGGTATGGAGTTATGCATACTTACCATAATAATCTGGAATTTCGAAAAAGATCAAACTCCTATGACGGACGGACATTGCCCCATTACACGGTAGGTTTTGCGTCAATCATTCCAAAAGTCACGAATGACGAAAAGAATTATGGTGAGTGATGGAATTCAATCGACATTAGACGCTCATTCTGATGATGCGCCCGATATTCAGATTTTCGTCAATCACGATCATTCATCATCATTCGCCGCATTAGACGGTCGCTCACAATCCTTGATTGTGGTAAAACTGACAGCAAAACCTACCGTGTAATGGGCGCATCATCAGAATGAGCGTCTAATGTCGATTGAATTCCATCAATCACCATCAAGGAATATACTACTCACCATCATTCTTTTCGTCGTTCGTGACTTTTGGAATGATTGACGCAAAACCTACCGTGTAATACATGCTCTGTGGTGTGAAGCACGATCTAAACGGTTTAAAACAGTGGCTTCAAACCTAAGTTTAAAAAAACAGTGTAGACAGTGGTTTGAAACCAATTTCGTATGACCTTTAAACGTCCTTGGTAGAAAGACCTGCGTTGCAAGTCAGTGGCAAAAAAAAATATTGGTTTTAAACCGTGTAGCAGGTATCTCGCAACAACAACAACTTCAAGGTCACCTTGGTTTGTAGACTGGTTTCAAATCGTGTAGATCGTGTTTAATGGGCGCCTTAGGTTGGCAACATTGATCCTACGCCACAATATTTGCAATTTTGCAATCATTTGTCATTGTCAGAATTGTTGTCATTGTCAGTTTCATTTCATTCAACTAAGGCGGGGGTGTTGTTGTATTTTTATGAAGTTATTTTTGTATAATTAAGATGGGATTCGACGATGGTCAGATAGTTTTAGACCATGAAAATGGTGCTTATTATGCCGGCCAGACTGTTTACGGGCGAATGCTTTTCTCCCAGGCTAAACAGAAAACTATTCATGGTATGTGTTTACGGCTATTTGAATAAAACGAATGTCCCAAAAAAGATCCTCATTTGAATTAACAAAAATTTTTCTGCTTCGCTGCGCGCCGGTTTCATGTGTAGTTTATAAATATTTTTATCACAATGGCCTCTAAGTGATTTTATCTTCTCAATTTAGACTATCGGTGTAGGTGACATAATACAGGATTTATAAAAACTGCTTACTACAGCCAAAAATCTATCTTTTGTGTAGCCATTGTCATGCAAATGTTCAAGGTTATACTATAGAATTCATAGAAATTTGTAGTTAATTGTGTGTTTAAAGAATACCTCCCATTTCAGTGAATTAAAACAACATATTTTACCCACTTGTATTTTGCAATAATTAAAAGTCCAATTCATAGTTTGCGGTTTTTGCTTATTTTTCAATACAAGGTAGCACTCTTAGTGAAAGTTTCATGTATAGCATTAAAGATCTCGTGCACAACTATGATTAAAATTAAATAGTACGGCTCTTTTCAACATTCAATACTTTTCATAGGGCCTCCTTAACTTGAATAAAAATTGCAGCCAGTAATAAACAAATTAATTGAGCAGAACATATTTTACAGCACTCTAGAATAGTTGATTGGATAATGGTTGTTACTGTATTTAACTATACCGTATGTCTGTGTTGTTGGCTGTTTGGCCTTGAGTGAGACTAAAGATTACATGCCATTTGGAACTACTTAGTATCTATTTATAGTTGTATTAGCTGATTCTAATGATTATGAGATAATTCTGTAAAGCCATATTGGTTATGGTTGTGAATCATATTTTAATCAATATTCAACCTGACACTGACTTTAAAAGCGCATCCCCCTTAAAATAATTTTGACGACCCACTGACCCTTTTTTTAACCAACTTCAAAAAAAGAGGTTCTGTATTCGACCCATACGTATGTTTGTATGTCCACGATTTTCTCAAAAACTAAGTTTGTCGTAAAAAAAGGTTGATCACAGCTGTCATTTTGGTCTGTGTCATTTTACTATAGTAGAGTAGTTTTGGCTGTTTTATTTGTAGCAATGTGTTGACTGAGTGAGATAACATGGTAATACACATTTATTAGCAGTGTTAAATATAAGTACTGTAAACATGAATTTATATTTGAATGATTTTGCCATAGCTTGTGTTTATTAAAATGTATTTTTGTCAATTTCAATTTATCCAAGAAAGTCTACGTCAATTTGTATTAACAATGTACATCATTTATTAAGAAATCTTAAATACACTAAACAATCTAACACTCAAATACATATAATATATTATGTACAAATATATAGAGGAAAAAAAAGGGAAGAGCTCATTGGGGATCCAAAAAATTTGTCTGCATCAATGTTAGTGGGAAAAGTGCCCAAAAGGCTGGCAGCATTTGTCCGAAAGGGTTACCGCTGGCCCGGAACATAAAGGGCTAAGGAAGGAACACGGGTGGGTTTTGATACCACATCAGCAAAAAAAAAAAAGGCTGACAGCATTGCTATGTTGGATAGCAATGCTGATTATTCAACCTAAAAATAGGCCAGTCCTCTGGTCAGGTGAAGAGTCAACCAACCGCTTGGCGTTGTCCCGAAGTACTTGTGTTTGAATTCAAATGTTCAGCTCAATCTGGTACCTGTACTTACCAGACCAAATTGATTGTATCATGAATGGTAAACCAATTAACTACTAATTCATGAAACGTCAGATAATTATTGATGTGTTATTAAGCTGTATCATAAAAACAATATTTATTATTATTATAACTTGATAACAAGACTACCTGTTTTGTATTTCTTATGGTTTTCCGTAATAAAACAATTGCATTTATTTTGTACTAGCAGCGCCCCGCGGTTTCACCCGCATAAGTGTCGATCCCGTGGGAATATCGGGATAAAAACTATCCTATGTCCTTCCCTGGGATGCAATCTATCTTTCTGCCAAATTTTATCGAAATCCCTTCAGTGGTTTAGGCGTGAAAAGGTAACATACAGAAAGTAACTCTGTTATTTTCGAATTTATAATATTAAGTATGAATGGTCTCTCAAAAATCAACTTATAGTAGAGAGTTGAGTACTTATTGGTAAATTAATATTAAATCAAACAAATCCGCACTTCTTCGCTTCATTCATCGTTCTTCTCTCCATCTGGTAATCCAGGCCAGAAAAAATCTTCACTATAAAACAATGTTTAATAATTTCTTGCAGGAATCTATGTGGACATGAAAGGCTTCTGCAAAGTTCACTGGACGACGACGCATTCTCGAAGAGTAAACAACCGCACACACTACACCACTGTTAACCACGACTCTTTTGAAGAATATTTTAGAAGTAAAAAGTTCTTAATTGGCAATGAACATGGTAAGGGTCAACGAACATAAAGTTTGTTATCTCTAGCTCATCACATCTGTTCGTTTGTAGGATTTTTCATGTCTTCAAAGGGACCTTAGCTAACGTGCATTCGCGATTTATTTGCCAAAAACGTAAACAAATAGGAGTTTATGGAAAAATAACTTTAATTCCTCCATAATAAAGTTCAATTTACACTACAACTTCAAACATTTTTATAACTTATTCAATAGTGCTAGTCACTCTGAAATCAATTTAATTATCATTGAAATAAAGTTGATATTTGTTTAACTTGAAATAGCACTGCGCACTTTTACTATAGTTAAAGTATTGCAAGATAGTGAGCGTAGAGCGTAGCGTCTGCGTATCCAATCATCGTCATCGTTCTCTTGTCCTTATACCTTATACCTTATTTGGGGTCGGCGCAATGTCTTTTCCGTCCATACTTCATCGTCATATCGGTAGTCACCCCCTTTCTAGCCATATCATCATTATCGTATCTGTTAACCTGTATATTTACATAATCAGCCTATAATGTTCCCACTGCTGGGACACAGGCCTCCTCTCTGTGAGAGGGAGTGGGCCGTAATCCACCACGCGGGCCCGGTGCGGGTTGGTCGATGTCACATGTCTTCGAATTTTTGGTTCTAGGATATGCCGGTTTCCTCACGATGTTTTTCTTCACCGTTTTGAGAGCAGTGGTGATGATATAATTACCTACCTGTTTACCTGTATATTTACTTTAGAAAATTTTCTGCTGCAAAACGGGTTCTGGATTTATGTCAGGTTTAATAGTAATTGATAGGTTTTCTATATACAATTATCACAAAACTGTGTTGTCCTATAGTGGGCCAAAGCCCTCCCTACTCTCCTGTGTCATGGGCTACAATTTTACAAAGAACCAGTCTTTATCGATCCCTATTACATGGGACTGGTTACATAACTGGCGAAAGATGGGTTTACTTTTAATAAAAAAGATAAAAATCAAAATCAAAAGTCATTCAAACTAGGCTGACAATCAGAACTTTTCGAACGTCAAAATTACATAAGACAGTCCCCCAAAACGCCCGCCCTTCACCACTTCCTGGTGCTTTCACTGGGAAGAAGAAGTGGCGCAACAAACTCCCCAGCAGCACACTGTCTGTTCAGTTAAAAAAAAATTGCTTCTATGCAATAGTAGGTATGTAAAGTAGTTAATATTACGAGAAAAATAACACTAAATTAAGCTCTTTGCTATATGTCAGCTAGCCACGCCAATATACCAATAGATAAAATAGAATGTAAGCTATGTATACTCAAGCATAAAATAAATTATGAAAACAATATTTTACACCTAAATAAAAATCTCCATGCTTAAAGGGCGTTTTAGGGTTCCGTACCCAAAGGGTAAAAACGGGACCCTATTACTAAGGCTAGGAACTCACGGAGCGATTTTCGCCCGCGTCCGCTGCGGTTGCGGGCCCGCAGCTTCTGTAGAATGCAAATATTTATATAAAAAATTAAAGCACATTTCACGACGCGTTTTACGCCCGCGGTGTTCGCGGTTGTATGCGGCTCCCGCTGTACCGGCGGGCAACTAGTAGAATCGCGCGGGCCGCGGTTACCCGCAGCCTCGGCGGGTGGCGCCCGCGCGCTTTGCGATCGGTTGCGATCGGTTGGCGGGCGACCGCGGGGGCCGGCGGGCGGCGCGGCGGGAGGTACGGCCGGCCGGCCGGTACGGAGGTAGGGAGGCGGCGGCCGCGTAACCGCGCGAATAACCGGTCTCGTGAGTTTTGAAATAAAACCGCAGATCCACGACCGCGGCGGTTGCGGGCGAAAATCGCTCCGTGAGTTCCTAGCCTAAGACTTCGCTGTCTGTTCGTCCGTCCGTCTGTCTGTCTGTCACTAGGCTGTATCTCAAGAACCGCGATAGCTAGACAGTTGAAATTTTCACAAATTATGTATTTCTGTTGCCGCTATAACAACAAATACTAAAAATCAAATAAAATAAATATTTAAGGGGGGCTCCCTGGCTCCCATACAACAAATGTGTGTTTTTGCCTTGTACTTCGTGTGCGAGGCCGACTCGCTCTTGCCCGGTTTTTTTGTTTTATCATGCTTAGATATCGATGCAGGCCCATCACGTCTGCAAAGTTTCCCTAGCTAATTTAATTTCACCCTGTATAAAAAGTAAAAGCTACTACAAAATTGCGATAATTAATTGGCTATAAAGAAGTAAACCAAAAATGGCACCTTTTTCCTTGGCATCGGCCCTCGTGCCTTAAAAGGAAGGTTGAAGTGCCTGAAAACACAATCAAGTTAATAAAACCTGTTTGATTGCATAATAGCTTACATACAGCATACAGTGCATTCCAAAAGTTACTTGACATATTTTCACTTTATCTGTGATGCCATTATGATTTAAAATAAAAACATAATCAGTGGGAGAATTGCGTAACACTATCAGTAGCAAATGGGTTTCATTCTGACAGTTCAACAACATTCATTGCGTTATTTACGTTGTTGAGCAGACACATTTTTTGAACATATGAAGCAATGGATTAGCAATATCCTTCAAAATGATTCAGATTGAGATTTATAGTGTGTTACGCAATTAGGGTGCTGGTAGGTACTTCTAAGGGTTTACTTGATTATTTTTTATGATAAGTCAAAGGTTGAATTTAGTCAATAAAAACGTTGTAGCAGTTCAAACATTTGGCAGCTCTATTTGACCTTGGCGCGCTTGGTTAAGCGCGCTAAGGTCAAATAAATCGTCCGTAAAATTCACAAAAGGAGTACACGTGATGCGTGACTAAGCTGCGTAGTGCAGGTTGCAACTAATTGCGTTATCGCTTTCCTAATAGGCGAAAACTGTAAGGGGGCGTGTCTTGGCGCCGCCGCAGGATTTAGGCGAAAAAAAAATGAAGTGATCAGGCGGAAACGGCCGCTATAGTACCTTAGCAATGAATAACGATGATGAACGGCATATTCCGAGCTAGATTGTCGAAGGATAAGGCTAGGCAGAAGATGATGACATCTTTAGGTCAATAAGTTTATAGAGGATAAATTAAACAGTTCCCATTATTATGTTTGTACCCAGGCGAGCACCACCTTGAACAAGGGCAGCATGAGTTCAAGTTCGAGTTCCCCATTCCGGTGAACTGTCCATCAACATTCGAAGGGACATACGGACACATCAGATACCGCGTGAAGGTCGTCATGGTGACCTCCGGAATGTTCTCGATGAATAAGGACAAGTGGGTCCCTGTCAGAGTACACGCCCCGTTGGACTTGAACCAGGACCCTTACTGCAGGGTAAGAAATTTTAGTTTTTTTTTTTTGTCTAAGTACCTACGTCATTATTTGTTAGAAGTCGTCAAAAAATGGAGCACCTCCGCAACACCGGGGCCCTCGTTTCCCCCTACAAACTTGAAAAAAACATCTTGTAGTTTGTTTTTTTCCTTATTTGTTTAGGAAAAATATGCACAACATTACAGACATAAATCTATGTTGCTGCACTGCACAGTCAAAAGGGGGTAGAAGATTTTAATATGTAGCCCGGTCCACTGTAGCCACCTGTCCACCATTTTGTTTTTTCAAAATAGCGGCCATGCTTTAGTCCTATTTAAATCGATAACTGATATCAATGCAAACAGGAAACAAAAAAAATAGGACCAAACGTTCAAAATTGATCATGTGACATATTTTTTTGAACTTGCGTACTTATATCTTGTTGCATAGAATGTTTGATTATTTTAAACATTCACAGTAATTATTTCAAACATCTTTGCAACATGATGTAAGCAAGTTCATCATCCCACGTAACGATAATCTTGTTTCTTTTGTTTTTGTTACCTACTTAGTTATTATTTTATAGTAGGTATAGTACTTGTGGCACAATTACAGATAGCGCAATCCACGAAGACGCGCCTCACTCTTCTTACAAATCGCTAGTAGTTATCGCTTGTTAATTCCGCTAGTGTTTTAGTTTTTTTATACACACTAATTACCCACTAACAAGTAATTACTGGGTATCGACAAAATAAAACACCAGCGGAATATTGCACAGCAGTGGTGGCCAAGTGAGCAGTGGTGGCCAAGTGGCAACGGCCGCGACTTACGAGTTGTAGGTTCGAACACTTCGAACCCAGACAGGCGCTTTACTTTGTGTAAATTATTTAATCACCACTGCTCTCAAAACGGTGAAGGAAAACATCGTTAGGAAACCGGCATGTCCTAGAACCAAAAATTCGAAGACATGTGACATCTGCCAACCCGCACTGGGCCTGCGTGGTGGATTACGGCCCACTCCCTCTCACCGAGAGGAGGCCTGTGTCCCAGCAGTGGGAACATTATAGGCTGATTATGGTTATGGTATGGAATATTGCACACTTGTACTGTAAGCGATTAGGAAGAAGAATGGGGCGCGTCTTCGTGGATTGCGCTATCTATATTATCATGTTTCGGGGCATGCGGTGCTAACCTATAAGAAATTCTAGCTAATTAGTTTTTTTTTTTTTCATTAGATTTTAGTAAAACATTATTTATGTTTGTATCAATGTAAACAATTGTTGGTTGGCCAATAAAGAAAAATAAAATAAATGAATATGTGCCTCACAGGAACCGATGGAATATGACCTGTCAAGTACTTACTGCTGCTGGTGTATGAATGCTGGTTCCTCGGAGGTGATGGTGAGGATGCCGGTAGGAGGCTACTGCCCCGGACAGATCATACCCATGGAGGTCACCTGCAAGAACGACAGTAATGTCGAGATCGACGAAATTAAGTTTGCGATTAAAAAGGTAATTTATAAACTTCGATCACTATACATCACATTCATATTATAAAGGCGAAAGTTTGTGAGTGTGTGTACTCACAAACTTTCGCCTTTATAATATTAGTATGACATACAATAGGTATTTTTATCAACTTTAACAATGTGAGTAAAAATCAGTATCATTTCTATTTTCTTGTAAATGTTGACGTCAAAAGTGTATTTGTCTTTGGTATATCCAGGACGTGAAATTCGAGGCGATATCCCAACCAGGGACGCGCAACGAACACGACACTGTGGCCGAAATAAGGAAGGGCCCAGTTCCGGGCCACACGTCGCGGAACTGGACTGTCGAGATGGAGGTGCCCGCCATGGACATTTATAATGTTAACGAATGTCGCTTCATTGATATCAACTACAGTTTCAAGGTGAGGAATATTCCACAGAATATTTGCCATATTAAACTGAGTGCAAAAAGATCCTTCACGTAGCCGTTATGAACGCGTTCTGTACGTCGATCTAAATACCCGATCTAAGACTTGAGAAAATTTTTTTGCTGGGAAACAACTTTTATTTTTAATGCGAAAATTTGCTGTTTACGGAGGCCGTGCGCAGTGCAATATATTATGTAACGCACGCAAACGATTCTGCTTTAATTATGGGAGCATGCAACGGAATAGGAGCTTGGACTTGCTTTCGTGAAGATCCCGGGCGTAGAGATGACACATCGCACATGTTTTAGAAAGAGATTGTTACACAGGCATATAGTGACCGCGGACGCATCAGAATTGAAGATGCATGCAAGGTCAAATTATTTTAGCTAGCGAAACTCCACAGAGGTAAACCTAAACATTATAAAACAAAAAAAACTGATATTTTAAGCTCATTCTTCAAATAACTACAACACATCGGTCGCTGACCCAAATAAAAAATCATCAAATCATGTCGTATCGTTTTATTGTCATGTTTAGATATTAGCTCAACTGGCTAATTTGAATTTCTATTGTTATAAATCAAATTTTGATTTTTCAACAGTTGAAGATGGACACCCATCACATCTATGGAGTTTCTCTAGTTAATTTAATTTGCAATTATTATGTTACTATTTTGATACATTTGTCTTTTTATATTACACAGGTATCCACGGAAATCGGTGGTTGCCATGAGGGTACTGATGAAACCCGTCCTATAATTTTTGGCACTATCCCCTTAGTCGGGTACCAAGATAATGTACAAAACCCACTTCACGACCAACTGCCATCTATGGTTAGTCAAAATGTCAACTGTTACCCTCCCGCACCAATCATAAATCAACCACTGGGAGACCCGTCTTACACTAATGGCAAAGTCTACCCCAGTAATTCTCCTTACCCTGGTAACATTGGCTTTCCAACTACTCCCAATCTTGGAGGCAGGACCTCGCCTTATTATCCTGGAAATCAGCCTTACCCTAACGTTTCTCCTTACCCGTCTAACCCGCCTTACCCCGGAGCGAATCCTCCTTACCCAGGTGCGAATTCTCCTTTCCCGGGTGCAAATCCTCCTTATCCTGCAGGAAACTCTCCGTACCCTTCGAACACTCCGTACTCTAATGAAAAATCTCCTCATGGGTCTAACCCGAACCTTGTCCCGCCTTACCCTGGGGCTAACCCAAGCCCCGTACCGCCTTACCCGGGGGCTAGGCACAGTCCCGTGCCGCCTTATCTTGCAGGAGCTCCTTCACTGAAGACTGGAACCATCGGCTTCGGGGTACCAGACGGTGATGGGACTAAAATGCCACTGTTACCCATGGGAGCTAGTGTACCCTATGTAAGTTTAAAACTGCATCAAGTTTTATTTCAGTGCTAGCTTGTCAAAATACTTAAGCCAGAAATTTGTAAAGGGTCCGGTAGGTAACATTTCTGGATAATATAAAGTTTTAGTTCGCACCGCAAACAAGGTACTAAACAGAAATGTTGAAGCTGAAGTCACCCGACTTACCTGCGTCCTAATTGAAAGCGACTGCCGCGCGAATACACGATAACGCGAGCCGTTTACCTGAATAATGACGTACAAACGCGACTTGATTGACGCGTGAGTACGTCGTAGTCATATAAACGAGCGCGACGATCGCGTCCTCGCGCGATATTCGTTTTCGGTTAGGAGGCGGCCTTACCCTAAATGATATGCTATTTTAAGTAACGAAAGCTTTAGCTGTTTTTGGAAGTTTAATATTAAAAACGTTTCTTATCTTACCCTACCTCATCTTAGGTTTATGGAAACATATTATTTTACACAATATCTTATTACAGGCAACGAGTCTACCAAAGAATCCGTACGCGACTGCCTCCGCGCCTGAGCCGTCCACGCCCGGGGATGATGAACGTAAGTGTTTATTTAGATTCTGAATCTTTTAGATGCACTACTTACTCTACTATCGACTTTACCGTTATGTATGGTAAAATCGGCTAATTGTTAGAATATCTACCCACCATAACTAAATATTCAGCGTAAACAATAAAACATTTTTTTTTAACAGAAAAACTACTTCTAGAAGATACATCGGATCCTCCGCCATATAACCCAGAACTTATGAAGAACCCAGACCTTGTGAAGAACCCAGACCTTGTGAAGAACCCAGACCTTGTGAAGAACCCAGACCTTGAGAAGAACCCAGACCTTGTAAAGAACCCAGACCTTGTGAAGAACCCAGACCTTGAGAAGAACCCCGACAAAAAAGACGAGAAAGAAACTAAATGATAAACAAACTACTTCTATTGTAATAAGTGCAGTGATAATATTACGGGCGTTTTAAACACCCCGAAACTCAGCAGGGTAATACCGCATATTGTACCGCGTTACCCGAGGGCCACGAAACGAACGCAAACGAGAGTTTTTGTCCTGCGCTTCAAAAGTCAGCATCGAGCAGCAAAAAACAAAATCAACTTTATTTACACTGTGGTAATGTTGCCATTTGTTTAAGTGAAAATAACCATTTTTGACGCGTGTAACGAAAACACGCCTTAGGGGACTGTTTTGTGGCCCATGCATTAGGATCGAGATACTAGCTGCCAACAGAAGTTTATTCTTCTTTAAATTTTGTAATACTTTCCGCCATGACAGTCACCAAACGCGAAGAATATCCACCATGCCGGCTCATTTCCCCGTGTGCTTTAATTTGATGACTGTTATTGTACATCCTATGGGCGTATTATCACTGCATTGTTACTACTTTATCATCTTACTATCTATACTGGGGTCAGTGCAGTTTCGTTTTTCAGTTATATAAATTTTTATATCACCAATTTCAACCGTATGATCAAGTGTTTAAAGTTGAGTTTCAATTGTCAATTTGATGGTCTGCGCTGGCCCATAATCTTTACAAATAAATAAAATAGAAGTGGCTGTTTGTAATGTCAAAACAACAGCACAAAAAAAAGTTTTTTTTTTATTAAAAAATAAAACTATATTTTTATTGCAGCTGTTATTTTGACATTATTTTTTACATTTTTCTCCGTCTGTCTGATTGTTCTGGCTAAACTCCGAAACGGCTGGACCGATTTTGACGGGACTTTCACTGGCAGATTTCATAGGCTACTTTCATTTTGGACAAAGAAAGAAAATCATCTTGACGTTTATCATTATTTGTATGAGAATCATTGTAGGTCATTTCTTCTGTGGAAGGTACTGCAGTTACCAATAATCATTGTTTGCAGAACCATTTATTTTAGGAATACAGTAATATTTTTTTAACGTTTATGTACATCACAAAGAGTTAAAGCGAATGTGGTGCCATCTAGTGGGAATTAATTGATAGAATGATACGATATCGACTGGTTTAAATATGGGAGTTTGGCGGTGTTGCATTTAAAGTGTAGCTGTAAGCTCTATCTCATTATAATATGGAAGGGTGGTACCGAGAACTGAAAGCATATAGAGTTAAGAAAATAAAACGTATTGTAATGAACGTAACGAAACAAATATGTTAACATCACTCAGGTAGGTACTTAAGATTTATACTTAAAGGTCTGTCTTAAGATTTATACTTAAAGGTCTGTCTTAAGATTTATACTTAAAAGCGCCATTTATTATTAACATTAAATGGCGCTAAAAGCTGCTCTTTTGTGTGGTAACATTAAAATACGATTTACAACAAAAAAAATGAGCATCTTGCTATTGTTAAAATTATACAGAAGATTTTTTGTCTTACGTTAATTAATATGGGATAATGTGCCTAATGAAATAAAGAGTAATTTATTCATATGTGCCTGTTGAGAAGTATATAATAAATAAGTGAATTCTTCTACTAGCCTCTACAGTTTTGATAGTTCATATATTTACTCGTTGTTCTTACATTATTAGGTTACAATTAAATAAAACTCTGTCCACACAGGGCTCACAGCAGCACACCCAGGGCACAGGGCTTGTATGTCTCGATAGAGCCATAATACGCTTCCGAATATCTGAATCGAGCCACTGCGTCGATTCATACAACGTGGACACGACAATAAATGAAAATACTTACAAAAGGACTGCCTAGGATTATTTTGAAACTATTAAATAATACAGTTCGCGTCAAATAACTTTGCCGCTCTGAAGCTAGGCTCTTTCCTAGCCGCGCCAATCCGCGCCATGCGCGCTGCTGTTTTTTTCATAGGATTAACTACTGCGCAGTGACTTGTTGCCTACTTCAGAGCGGCAAAGTTATTTGACGCGAACTGTACCTAACATTGAAATTAAAAAAGTGATGTTTTCAAACAAAAAAAATATTAGTATTGGGTCGACTATGGGTTTTGCCAATCTTTGACTATCTATTGGATATTTTTGGTTAAAATTTTGCATGCATCGTGTATACTGGGAACGTCCGCGTCATTAGCTATACGAAGTTTAATTAATAGGCTATTTGACAATGTAAAAAATAAGGTCATAATTATTGACACTCGTATAGATTATCGCTTTTAAAATCGATTTTCATTAATTTTACTACAAAACAATGTACTATTTATAAAAAAAAACCCGAAAAAACTTCATCTTTTTAAATCTGGCGCCACGTAATCGAAAACGGTCTGGATTGGCTGAACTTAAGATGACGTCATGATTTAGTAAATTTCTGTCTATCGTTGACAGAACAGATGACTTGTCTAGTATCTCGACCGTTTGAACGTTTGTTTACGTGAATCGTGACGTCACGACGCCATATTGTTAAAGATAGCGTTTTGGCGGCTTATTTAAACAGTACATTTTTATTTACTATTTTTTAAAAGAAATACATTATGCAATTTGAAGTAATAGGTTTTTGTGGGCTCGTTAGACACCATTAAATAATCTGAGATGTTTATCAGAAACCAGTCAAATAGCCTATTGTCGTATGATCGTCTCCAGCTTGTCTAAAGGTCTGTAACTTTTAGATGATCGTGAATTATATTTGGAACAATGATGATACACATACCTACTGGCCATCATTTTGGTGTCATCATTGTTCAAAATTACATACAATCTGTTTGTGACTTATGTCTATTTTGATGTTTTAGACTTTTATAACTACATTTAAATATGCTCGGTAGCTCGATCTAGGAGTCCGGGAGTGTACATTTAAAGTTAGAAATGGTATAAATTCCAAGTTAAGGCTTTTTAAAGCATAAAATAAGAGCTTTTTTATATTTTTTACTATTATTATACTCCTAGATTTTAAAATTATAATGTATTTTACCATTGTTATATTTTTTCAGCATTTATACGTACAATTAAGCTTAAAACGTAATGAAAGAAAATATTTTTAACGTTACAAATTACATAATCTATTCTAGAGTAAGTTTCACCCAAAAAAAAATTTTATATCTTTATGTACCTACAGACGCCAAGCACATCAAGCTACTACAATCTGCCAATTTCTTTAATAGATTTTCAACTTTATCGCTACAGTTTATGGTTCAAAGTTGATTGGGAAAATTTTTCAGTTTCGGGTAGCTTGATGTGTTCCAGTCTGTACTATATTAATACCTAATTATCTTACAATTTAACTCTAAAATATACATATTATATAGTATATACAAGTATATAAAAAAAAAAAGGGAAAAGAAAAAGAGAGGAGCTCATTGGGCATCAAAAAATTCGTCCGCATCGCTGTCAATGGCATAAGTGCCCAAAAGGCTGGCAGCATTACCACGTTGGATGGCAATGCTTATTCTTTGGGCTAAAAATAGGCCAGCCCTCTGGTCACGTGATGAGTCAACCAACCGCTTGGCGATGTCCCGATATATTTGATGAGCACTCGGACCCCAAGGCCCTAGTGTTTCAACCCCAAACGGCTTAAACATATAGCTCCCAATAAGGTTGTTATATTTGCGCCGTTTGAGGTTTTCTGCTCCTGCAGCAGCCGCCCCAGCACAGCCCACCGTGCTAGGAAGATGGGATGGCGCGAGGGTGTCGACACTGTACTATATTATATCAAATTTACTATTCCCGTTTTCGACACCTAAATGAATGCCTGAATTATAGCGCGCTGTTGGATATTCAACGCCGAAAGTTAAAAATCCAACACTCCGCTAGGTATCGTCTAGTCAAGTGCAGCTTGAAGTGAGGTGACGGTCATTAGTTTGCTGTAGGTATTCATGAACTCATATACTTAACTTTATATGATTTATTAAAACTTCTCTTGTTCTTTTTCTTTCTACCTTCCGTATTTTTATGGTGCTTAAATTAGAATAAGGTGCTTTATTTTTTTACGACAAAAATTATATTTCTTATTAACAATAATATTTTTTTGACGACTTATATTTTTTCATATTACTTGTACTTATTGCAAGTCCTAGTTTTAAGATTGTATACTTGCTATGTCTATTTGTATGTAGGAACTAGTCAGTTGAAAAAATAATTTAACGTCTTTTTACTGGAATGTGCCTTACACTCACACTACGACTATATACAACGTTCTTTGTTTAATATTTCAGTAGTTTAAACGCATTTATTGATTCCTTTTTTTGTCACGGATATAATCCGAGCTGTTATAAGTGTTCCTGATAAACAGTAGAGTATTCAATACGAAAACTGTAATTATATGACATTATTAAAGTAATGCCTTTAAACAGACCCGCAGGGTAATTGCGTAACACACTATCAGTAGCAAAGGGTTTCATTTTGACAGTTTAACAGCATTCATTGCGTTATTTACATTTCAAAGTCAAAGCATTTATTTCAAATAGGCACATTAAAGGCACTTTTGAACGTCAAAATTCATTGTCGAGCGGACACATTTTTCGAACATATGGAGCAATGGATTAGCAATATGCTTCAAAATGATTCAAATTGAGCGTAATCGTGTGTTACACAATTAGGGTGCATGTTCTTGTTGTAGTAATCTCGAATATTTTTTTAAGTACATATATTATGTTTCTTTTGAATTAAATAAAGACGTGTTGTAATTAATTATTGTGTTTATTTATTAGCTTGATACCTGCCATTATGGTGAGCATTTTTTTTTAATTAACGATATAATTTTAACTGTCAATTATTCGCTACTAGAATTTTCGCACTGAATGACAGGGCCCTGTTTTATAAACCTGACAATTCGACATATATGTCAAAAAATGTCAAAATTGTAAAATTTTCGCGGGCTGTCTAGTAAAAGTAACAAAAAAAACTTATGTCAAAAATCGACAGGTGAAATCTCTTGACATATTTGTTTTTTTCAAATTCAAGTCACAACTTGCAATGATCTCGGCGACAATCATTGTCAAAAATGTAGGTCAATTAACCTTTTCACCGCCACGCCATATCGGTATTCCTATGCCCTGTACGCCAAGCCCGAAAATCTTAATTAAATACCTACAAAAAAATAATACATAAAAGTAATGATTTAATAGGTTTATTTTGTATTTTTCTGCGACCTGTTTTTTGTCGAGTATAGCCGTCGTTGGCGCACAGGGCACGCTTGCTCATGTCGGCTATAGCCGACATTGGCGTTCAAAAGGTTAAAGGGGTTTTTTGAGAGATTGAGATAAAATATAAGTACGGGAATTCCTTTCGGATAACAGTCCGACAGACCGCAGACATAGCCCGCAGAATTGCCAAACTTAAGTGGCAGTGGGCAGGGCACATTGCTCGCAGAACAGATGGCCGAAGGGGCCGAAAGGTTCTGGAGTGGCGACCACGTACCGGAAGACGTAGCGTTGGAAGGCCTCCCACAAGGTGGACCGACGACCTTGTGAAGGCCGCAGGAACCCGTTGGATGCGAGAAGCACAGAACCGGTCGAAGTGGAAGTGCTTGGGGGAGGCCTATGTCCAGCAGTGGACGTCTTTTGGCTGAAATGATGATGATGAACAGTCCGGCCGTCGAGAGAATTCGTTCCTGACACCTGCCGGTGTGACAATTTCGTCTAGTTTACTATTAGAAAAATAATACTAGAATCAGACTAATATTATAAAGGCGAAAGTTTGTGAGTGTGTGTTTTTATATGTTTGTTACTTCTTCACGCTCAAACGGCTAGACCAATTTTGATAAAATTTTGTATGCTGACACCCTGGATTAACATATAGGCTACTTCTTATCCAGATATTCCCACGGGATCGACATTTACGCGGGTGAAACCGCGGGGCGCACCTAGTGAATACATAAAATCAAATTCGCAAAACACGTATTCGTTTGTATGAAACTGACGGGCGACGAACGCATTCTCTCGTCGGTCGATTTAGGTAATGTGTCATTAGTTTGGTGTACAGTCACGAGCAAAAGTATGCTATACACTTGGCTTTATTCAAAGGCGATTTTCTCTTTTATTTTTTAAATGAAATTTTATATTATTGGGAACATAGAATTTTCGAACCATTAGGTTTATGTAAAGTGTCGTATTTCAACGTTGCATTCCTTATTTCATGAAAAAATCGCAATTGAAAGTTGCCAAGTGTTGACATATTAGTGCTCGTGACTGTACCTACTTACACAAGTAGGATAGGCAGACGGCGCCAATAGAAACAAATCAGGAAGTAACGCCTAATAAAAATACATAGTTTCAAGTGTGTTGAACTGTTAAGAGCTGGCTTGCTAACTAATTTACATGAAGACGCTCATAGAATAATAAACAGGGATTTGTTTCAATAAAACCACGTTCATTCTCACGGTAACAATTCGTATATTTTATTATCCGCAGAATAAATAAACACGTCTAAAATTATATGTTAAAAAAAAACAATATCAAAAAATACTCATTATAAAGAAGATAAATCAAAACTTAGCACTTATTACATAGTTTGTGTTGTTGCACACAACAAATTAGGTCTCATAATATTTATTGTTAACATTATTATGTATTTTAAACTTTAAGCCTACTATTAGCCCGGGCTTTTGTAAGCACATTCACAATCATTTCCTGTTGTTATATCGGACAACAGGGGGCTTACCATCAGTTGAACTGCACTACTTTTTTGTACTAAGACGTCATACAAAAAAGTAGTGCAGTTCAACTTCTGCCCTGCTATAAGAGGTGATGGTAAGCCCCCAGAAGGCCAATTCCCATAATTAAAAACGTTCAAAATCTAGTCGCAATCTCATCTCAGCGACACTCAATGTCAAAAACTTGTCAAAAATGTAAGGGAATAAAGCACGATCTACACGGTTTAAAACCAGTCTACGAACCAAGGTGACCTTGAAGTTTTTGTTGTTGCGAGATGCCTGTTACACAGTTTAAAACCAACATCTGCCACTGGTTTGCAACGCAGGCCTTTCTACCAAGGACGTTTAAAGGTAATACGAATTTGGTTTCAAACCACTGTCTACACTTGCACTGTTTTAAACTTAGCTTTGACACCACCGTTTTAAACCGTGTAGATCGTGCTTTAGAGGTATTTTTGAGAGACTGAGATCAGAATGAATATTCTTAAAATTACGAAAATGCCTCTGATATGGGTGGTTGTTATTTTTATTAACCAATCCCAATTTCTAATCCTCGTGAATAGCGTTCAATTCTTCTTCTTTCAGTCAGATAATAACTAGCAAATATCAAAATATTTAAATGCATTTAGCAGTTGGTACGGTGTAGCAAACAAAGTCGATAAACACTGTTACATTTACATCATTATCAAATAAGTAATTCGACATTTTTTTTAGCAATTCTCACAATACCTAGTTACTTTAATTTCTACTTATCCGATAAAAAACAGTTTTTTTTTATATTTGTTCAATAATATTACGATATAAAAAAAATCGAAGTGTTAGTCGACTTTCGCTGACTGTACTCAAAGATTGTTATTCAGTACCACAATCTGTTCCACAGAGTACGGTCCGTGCAGTTATTTTACCTCTAACAGCGACCTTGTTGTGACGAGAATAAAGATCACAATGATTTTGACAGACTTTTACCGAAAATCTTATTACAATTTACATTAAGGCATTGTTTGTTTAATTTTATATAAGTAAGTACTTGCATGACACTTAATTTAATACCAGTTGTATGTGACACCTAGAGGAACTTTGACTCCTAAAAAACAGGATTTTGTCCTAGTTTAGGAGGCATCAGTTCACCCTTTCATGTGACTCTATTGTACTATACATTAAATCCTGTGTGTACTTATGTATGTTTTTCAAAGAGTACAAATAAAATTTTATTATTATTATTACTTGTCATTGGCAGCAACCCAACAGCAATCTTATTTGAATGAGAATAAAGATCACTAATTTGGACAGTGATGCAAAATCAGACGTAAAATAATTGAAAGGACTGTAATGTCCATTCCCCACCACTCTCTTCTCATAAAGACTAGACCCAACGTTCTTATCTTACTATAGGCACCATTTTTTTTATATTTTGTAAAACTAAATATTTCAAACTTTCATTTGTTAATCATTAGTATTTAAATCAAGTGAAACTCATCATCCATTGCATTATTAATTTGATTAATTAGATAAACAAACCAAAAATAAAATTAATACTAAATCTATGTGATGGTTAAGTGTATACTTTGTTATTATATTAAGTCCCTTTTATGTGCAAGGTAACCTGTAGGTGTAGGTACAGGGTGGTAAGGACATCGATGCGCAAACTGTAAACATAAATTACCAGCACATCAAGCTACTACAATCTGTCAAATTTCTTTAATAGATTTTCAACTTTATCGGTAAAGCATAAGGTTCAAAGTTGATTGGACAAATTTGACAGTTTCGGGTAGCTTGATGTGCTGGCGTCTGTACAAAAAAAAATACAGTTTAGTACAGACGGCGATACATCAAAGCTATACATTTCCAATTTTAGCTGACCTCGCATTGTGCAGGTTGCGCTCCTGAAATCGCGAAAACAAAATCAGCTGTTCCCTACATTTATGTTCGCATAACTCGTCAAAATGTAGCTGAAGTTTTTCGCGATTGCAGCTTTGGTCCCAATTCCCGTAATATTTTTTTTTCATAATGATGAGTACAATCTCCCATTTCGAGTTGTTGCATGTTTTCAGTTTCAGCCTAGCTGTATATTTTTTTTTTTATTTGAAATGGGTTTGCTCTTGACTCTAGTCTAGGTCAGAATTTCCTATAAAGTTACTTTACTCTTTGGTCAGAATTGACAGAGACAAAGTCGAAGTTGTATAGGTTTTTCGTACAATTAGAAGTCAGCTTATACTGTTTTGTATAGCTTGATGTGTAGCCTTGCGTACATATTGACCGTAGTCATTTCGTACATTTTCGCGTAGGTACTTATTGCACTTTTCATTGAAACAGCAGATTCTTTTTGATAACCATCGAAAATTTTCAACGCGTGTACTGAATCCATGGTAAGATGTAGATGTACCATGTAAGATGGTAGATGTCCCTGCCAGTCTGCTGCTGGATAATCGCGTAACACACTAACAATAGCAATGGGTTTCATTTTGACAGTTCAACAACATTCATTGCGTTATTTGCGTTGTTGAGCAGACAAGTTTTTCGAACAAATGGAGCAATGGATTAGAAATATGCTCCAAATTTATTCAAATTGAGAGTAATAGTGTGTTACCCAATTAGGGTGCTGTATACAATTATAAACTCTGTACTGAGGCAAATTACATCTGCTCAAAAGTCTATTAAAATATCAAAGCCGGCAGTAACAATAAGTAGGTCTACGTATACCTAATATATTTCTGAGGTAGGTACCTATATTAATATTATTATTCAATAGAGTATCTTGGACATTATATATACTTATAGCAGTTATAGCTTATAAAGACCGTCTCACCAGAAAATCAATCCAGGAAAGTGTCACTAACAATGACATTTTCCTGGATTGAATTTTGTATGTCCAAATACAAAAATATTGTGTAGTTATTTTTATATAAGCTTATAGAAAATATGGCATTTCAGTGTACAATAATTATCTACAGTAGAATGTTTTGTCTTTAATAAAAGAGGCACGTCGAAAAAGTTTTAAGCACCGTTTGACCTCATACATGATCGAGGTAGAGGTAAGTTTTTTTTTCTTAAGCACAGATTACAAGTATAAGTACAATATAAGTATATGTATATAATGCATTTTAAGCGAGACGGATTACAGAATAGGTATATTAATAACTTTTTTTAAGGCCGATAATTGTTATCATTTTTATAAAAACACTAAATATAGCTTAGGTAATATAAAAAAAAAATAACAGTATACAATATTTTGTCCTTATAACTATTTAAGAATTATATAAAGTTTAGAAAACGTCATTTTAAATGCTAAATAGGTAGAAAGGAGGTAATATTAATGTACTAATTTTATCACATTCATTAGTGATTTTGTACGATTTTTTTTTTTTTAATGTTATACTTGCGCGTATGTACCTACTTCATTTATGTCCAGTAGAAAACATTGCCTCATATGGCGGATTTATGGGAAAAATACAAAAAAAAAAATGATTATTGATTATTTTCTCATACATTTTGTTTGATGACTTTTTTAATAATATCTCGAGAAAGGATTGACTGATTTTAGGACAAAGGATACTTTTTATCCCGATATTCCCACGGGATCGAGACATATGCGGCTGACCGCGGAACGCAGCTAGTTTATAAACAAAATAATGTAGGTATTGAAATCACAAGATAAGCCAGTTTTGTCTCTTTAAAATGCAGTATTAAGATAAAGTAAGTACACATCAAATATCATTGCAGTTAATATGTTATGCGTTATCAAGTAAAGTCTGGTTTTTCACAAAGACTTTATCAGCGGCTGGTGCATAAACCTAGTATGTTAAACTGCACGTCTCGAAACACTTAAAGTAGGTACGAAAACCGCCCTTACTGCTTCGAAACAAGGGCGCTGACAAAGTCCCTATAGACGTGCGGTAGACTAACATCCTGCTTAGTTCGGTGTAGGAGCGGATGGTTGGTATCCTCCCTGACTGCGGCGGCCCTCCATTATTACTCCCGGGCATTTGATTACCCGCGGGGTAAAGGTGGCCCGGCACCTCCATACGGTGGGAGATTCATTCCACTCGGGGCTTTGGTCGGATAGCCGGGCCCGCTAGTCGCTCGCTAATCGGATAACCGGGCCCACTTGTCGGATAACCGGGCCCGCTAGTCGGGTAACCCGGCCCGCCAGTCGGGCAACTCGGCCCGCCAGTCGGGTAACCCGGCCCGCTAGTCGGGTAACCCGGCCCGCTTGTCGGGTAACCCGGCCCGCCAGTTGGGTAACCCGGCCCGCTTGTCGGGTAACCCGGCCCGCCAGTCGGGTAACCAGGCCCGCTAGTCGGGTAACCCGGCGCGCTAGCTGGATAACCAGGCGTCTTACCTGCAGGTGAACTTTCCGGAACTTTGAAACCAATACCATAGTCTTGATACGGTCTTGGCTTCATTTCCATTGATACGGGAATTTCGAACTTATTTTCTGTTGTATAAGGATAGGGAGGTGGACTGTCCGAGTATGGAGCGGTTTGAGGTGGTTTGTTGTGGTATTGAGCGTGTTGAACCGGACTGTGCTGGGCTCTTTGGAGGCTAGTGTTGGATCCTCTGAAACCAGCGGTGACGGGAGGGAGCAACAGCTCGGTGGTAGTGTTGGGGTCAGGAATTGGCCCCGTTGGCAGGCTGTGGGCTAAGGGGTGAACGTACTCGCCTTTTGTAAACTCTTGTAGAGGGATCAATCCAAGGCACAGTTCGGCCTCTTCCTGCATGTCGTCGTTACAGCCTGACAATTTTATTGTTATCTGAAATAGGAAACAGGATTAAGAGGATATAGCTTACCTTTGAAAACATTGATGTCTGCACTATTTAGCCCCGGTAAATACTGAAGGCGTCATTATTTTCACTTTTTAAGATTATGCAGGGATTTTGGTGCACAATGTTCCAATAGGTATTCTGATTTTTATTTTATTAGCCTTAAGGATGGGGGGGGGCAGGGGGTACGTAAATAACAACATTTTGACCAACTCACCCGGAAGAAGTACCCCACATCAATGATACTGCAGTTCTCGAGGTTTGGCGGTAGAATCTCGGGCACAGCCAGGTCTACGGTGAAGTTCCGCTTGCTCTTGCCCATCACGGGCCCCTTCTTTGTGGTGACCAGCACATTTTCTGGTAGTATGTACTCGGACTGGGGTTGCTGGCTTCGGTATAACTCTTTCTGTCGAGGTTTTTTTAGGTTTAGTTTCATAGGTTAAAGAATATTTTTTAGTTTTTCAAAAATACTGTCGGTTACAGTTCGGCCGTCGAGAGCATCCGTTCCTGACACCTGACAGTGCGACAATTCTATAATAGGTAACGAAGATAAAAAATCGCAAACCGCATTACAACACGACAAACTGGTGTCAAGAACGCATTTTCCTTTACTCCGATTACAATTCGATAAAAGAGTAATCATCTGCCCAGCCTTTTCCCAACTATGTTGGGATCGGCTTCCAGTCTAACCGGATGCAGCTGAATACCAGTATTTTATATGGAGCGACTGCCTATCTGACCTCCACAACAAAATTACTGGATAATACGATACCCCTTGATAAGACTGGTCGTCAGACTTTCGGGCTTCTGACTACCCGTAACGACTGTCAAAGATCCACGAATGACAGCCGGGACCAAAGGCTTAACGTGCTTTCCGAGACACGGAGGGACCACGGTATGTAAAGATGGTCACCCATCCACCGACCAACCGCACAAAGCGTAGCTTAACCTGATCTAATGACCTGTGCGGCTGTTATTATTCAGCCACGGACCCCTCAATTCGATTCGATAAAAGAGTATGACTCAACAAACCCAAATGTACACTAGCTAGGATAAATTGCATGGGTGACTGGTCTTTGCTTTTCACGGGTGCAATCTACTAATGTGGCGACATGTCAAAACACAGAGATTTCTGTGTTTTTAGGTAATGCTCTATATCAGGGATCCCCAAACTATTTTGGACAAGTGACCCCTTTTCCAAAATGAACTGTTACCTCAGACCCCCATGGCCAAATTACCTACGCTCGAACTCATTATCTTGCACAAACTTGTCCACACTGACTTGCCGAGTTTTTCATCTTGTACGAACTTGAGACTTTACATTACTACAACAATGCTATTTCCTACAAAAATATTAATTATTCTTAGTAGACGTAACACAACATAAACAATACAGTACTTACCTACCTATCTTAAAAGTTTTAAATAAGAACTTGTATTAATTTAATAGGGGTCGATTTTTAGACCTCGTCGACCCCCAAAATCAGTTTTCGTTTATGTCGACCCCTAGGAAACCGATATCGACCACTTTGGGAATCCCTGCTCTATATCATAAACCTTCCGGAATAAATTCTCTAAATGATGTAGAAAAACTCATCAAAGCCCGTTGCGTAGCTTAGAAGAATAACGCGGTACCACAGACATACGAAAAGTTACATTGTTTTACGATTACGGTAGAGGTATATTTTTAAGGGAACTTTTTTTTAAAAAGAGTAGGTATGTTTGAGCCAAACTCCTATAGTATACGCCAATTACCGTTATTGTCTCAAACTCAAAGCATTTATTTCAATTAAACCATTTGCAGGCACTTTTGAATTGTCAAGAAGTCGGTCGTCGTGTCGCCTGAGGTGTCCACCTACAGATAAAATCGATCAAATACAACCACAGCATTCATTATTATTAAACATATCAAAGAGGAAAAGTGTTATTTTATTAAGTAATCAATTAATATTAATTGTCTTTTTGATTTAATGGTCGGACCAGCTGATCAGTTGCGCACTGCTGAAGATAAGGTGGGGTTCATAATACTCAGTTTTAATATTTGTACCCGGCTACTGGCAATATACATAATAGGCTCCGGCTATGACATGGAATTTAAACATATAGGTACTAATATTATAAATTCGAAAGTAACTCTGTCTGTCTGTCCGTATATTACCTTTACACGCCTAAACCACTGAACGGATTTCGATAAAATTTGGCAGAGAGATAAATTGCATCTCGGGGAAGGATATAGGATAGTTTTTATCGACTTACCTGGCAGGCAAAGCCACGGGCGGAAGCTAGTTTAAATTTACTATTAACATAACGCCTGTAATTCCCGAAGAGTTAGGCAGAGGTGTACCAATAGTTCTATAGTACACACACATTTATGTATTACATGGAACTTACCGTACGCAAAATAGGCGCATTGACGTGGAGTTGCGGACACCAGCCCGCATTATCTAAGTACATGGAACTTGAAGAAATTGTGAAAGGTGTACTGCACAGCTGTTTACCCTCATTTTATATAATAGGTACAGAGATTACATACCATATAATTATCTTTACATACCAAGATCCCTCCGTGCCTCAAAAAGCACGTTAAGCCGTTGGTCCCGGCTGTCATTCGTGGATCTTTGACAGTCGTTACGGGTCGTCAGAAGGTCGTAAATCTGAGAACCAGTCTTACCAAGGGGTTTCGTATTACCCAGTAACTAGGTTGTTAAGATCAGGTAGGCAGTCGATCCATGTAAAATACTGGTACTCAACTGCATCCAGTTAGACTGGAAGCAGACCCCAACGTAGTTGGAAAAAGGCTAGGCAGATGATGAAGAGGTATAGAGATTACTGGAATAACTTACCGAAAAAATTTCGAATATCATCTTAGTGATTTCGACGCTACTAACGTTGTCCACTTCAATGGCTACGGGTATCACTTGCCCGGGACAGTAGCCTGATATGGGCAGTCGTACGCGAACCGTCACAGGATCGGAAGAACAGCAGCATCCATACACCTCTTCGAATTCCAGGTGAATAGGTTCCTGGTAATGTGATAATTTATATTAGAAAGTGGGTACTTAGCTCTATCAAAAAGAAAATACATTTATTTAAGCCAGGTTAGTGCTCATACATACGAACAGCACACGTCAACTGCAGCCGCCGACTCGACGGCATCCGTAGGCGTGTCGACGGTTGCAATTGCCTCTCTAGTTTACGAGTGC
This sequence comes from Oligia latruncula, assembly GCA_948474745.1. NCBI lineage: Eukaryota > Metazoa > Arthropoda > Insecta > Lepidoptera > Noctuidae > Oligia > Oligia latruncula. Next base: position 2,006,564 of record OX419699.1, read on the forward strand.
CGCTCGTGTATATGAGCACTTGGCACACAATATCCGCACAAAACAGAAAAATCTTTGAAACAGTACCTATTGCGTGCCCCCAAAGAGACCCGCCCTATTGGACAATTTTGTAGTACATACTAGGTATTATGCCTGGCCCAAATATAACCTAAGAGGTGCTACGTGCTACATACTTGTTCGGGTACACATTCGATTCGGCATTATTTGTAGAACAACATGGCAAGCCCGCTGAATCATGTTCGGGTCGACTAGGCAAGCCGAGCGTCTTTTTCCTGAACAATATCAACCAAGTATTCGAGTGCCGAATCATGCCGACTCGAACAAATATGCTGCACAACTTAAATACGCAAATACCAACAATTTCCCATTCAATAATAATACCATATTATTTCAACACGTGTGCAAAGTTGGAACGAATATTATGCACTAACACCCTGCCTCGCAGTTTTCAAATAAGTGAAGCACAAAAAAGCATCGAAACAATGGCAGGACCCTTATTCCTATTCCCTTATTCTTATTGGTCCTACTTTGTATATCTTCGTACAAAAAGGGCCCTCAATGCTTATACACGTAAAAGTTTATTACGCAAATAAAATGAAATCATTACTTACAACTACTTTTTGAAATCCTATATGCTACTAAATAAATTGTGAAAATTTGTGAAAGCAAGAATAGGTCACCACTTTTTGTTGTTTGAAAGTTATGACCTTGATAAAATTCGGGCCCTCAGTCCTCCATTTCTTGTTTTCGTTTTATTATGCTTATCGTATGAAAGATAAGACAAATACAGTGTTTTGCGATGATATCTTGTTTTCACAAACTTTGTTTGGCATTAGCTTAGATTTTAGCATAAAGACTTTTTCTGTAGTGTCCATAGCTTATCAGGTTCAGGTGGGCCCTCAATCCTCTATGTGAGAACTGAGGGCCAAACTTTACAGTCGATAACTCGGTTATTTGACTTTCACAAAATCTGATTCCAACTTTCACAATTCTTTGGGAATGTTCACAAAATCCTAAGCACATTTTCAAAGAATTTGCCACACGCACATAAATTGCTACTATTAGTGTTATGCGATTGCCCAGCTATTTAGTACTTACTTTAATCCTCGGACTTCCCAAATTCAGATTTAATGGCGCTACAACTTCGAAGTCCCTCGTAATAACTTCGTGTGCATGTATTTGTTCCGGGACCACTAGATGTGCCGTCATGGAGTAAGACACTTGACCATGTTCCCCTTTGTAGGATGATGGAGCCGTGAACGGTATTTGGAACTTAAAAGGAATATTCTGTCTACCTGTTGAAAGTCGGGAGGTACCTGAAATGGAAGACAAATTATAATGTGTGTTGAAGAAGAATATATTTATGCGTATTTCTGTTGACAAGAAATAACTACTTCAGTAAATGAGAAACAATAAGCAGGCTTTTCATTAAAGAGCCTTTATAATGCCTTTATAGTTCTTGCTACACGTATGCTTAGTGAATAGTGTCCGACCGAAACACGATTTTCAGCCGAAACCGTACCTTCGGCTCCTCTTCTTGTATCGGCCGATACGAAACTTATGCAGTAAAGAAAAAAGTAGGTAGTTAAATTGACATTATTTTCTGAGACCCGTCGCTGTTTATATATTTGTTACAAATAATTTGAATAAGGGCTGATTTTGCAATTATCAGATTTATTTTATCCAAAGAAATGCTTTTGCTAGATTTTGTGTCAAAATTTAAAAATGTCGATTGAAAAATAAGTCCTAACTTAATTTTGAGCTTTAATAGGAATGCTACTATTAGCATTTGAAACTAGAGATTTAGTAATGTTTCAGATGCACGATTCAAACTCTACACACCGCATAATTTTAGCATTAGCAATCAGTGATTTTATCGCGTTTCGGAAGCTGGATACACTAGCGACAAAGCTTTATCTCCCCGACAAACAATTCAGCATCATTAGAAAACTAAATTTTTAAACCGTACTCAAACGGAACGAGTCGGCAAAACGCGATGCAGCGTCATAGTAATCGCTGAAAAACATGTGGTTTTGCATCTGCTGTTACTTTAATCTTCTAGAAAGCGAATAAATCCCTACTAGCGCTGATACTCAAAGCAACATCTTTTTGGTTTTTATACAAAAAGAGTGAAAACGGGACCCGCATTACTAAGTTTACGCTACCCGTCTACCTGTTAGTCGTTCGTATTCTATCTAAATCGACAGTTCACGAACGCTAGTTTCGGTCGAGCCCAAGGATTGGTCACTTTCTGGCCGAAACCGAAACTGTGGCCGAAACCAAAACAGAACCTTCGGTCGGACACTACGATATCTTTGTTGCTGATATTCTTAAGTAAATTACATAATGACTGTATTATTGTAAACCAGATTGGGACTGAGCTAAGACCAATGTTACTATACCTGATCCCCCTCCGGCCAGATTGTAGGTGTAATTAAAGTATTCCTCACGACCCTCATACTTAATTATTTTATGATTTTTAATCCCATTAACAGTCTCCACTTCACTCTCAGTCCATGACACGTTGGCTTCTCCAAGGAATTGTATGTAGATTACTGAAAAATCAACAACAATCAATATGATATACCTGAAAAAAATCCAAGGAGCAAAGCTAGTTTTTCAGGTAAAGGAAAATGGTAGGATTATTTTGTTTTCTGTTGATTGGTCTAATGCATAGATTCTCAATATGGGCGATAATGCCCCTCGTCTGAGACTGTCAGTAGGCAGTAGTAGGTAGTGGCAGTAGAAGACCCAGAGTAAATTATAATATATCCTATCTTACGACTACATGTTTAAATATAGCGTGGCAATATCTGCTTCAGAATCGCGACAGATGGAATGTAAAAGAATTGGGGGGCTTTAGAAAAAAAAATATCTCAAAGTGGGTGGTGGGAATCTTATAAAGAACACGTGAATCAAGTGGCTTCCCCTTAACTTATCGTGAATAAGAAAGACGTTATTGAACGATTTCTTAATTTTATAGTTACTTAGCAGTTTAAGTTATATTTAAATTACTTATTAGCTAATAGGCTAGATTGTAATGTAAATAAAGTATCACCAACTGTGCTACTTTATACAGGGAAGAAAAAAAGTGGGAGGTGGGCAAAATAAGGTTGAGAACCTACAGTCTAATATACCATTGTAGGACAAGATAATATAACACTACAATAATAGGGAAAAAAACTGAAGTATGTTTTAATGACTGATCACTATTTCTTAAACAATTATTGTGATACTGAATAAATTACGGAAAATATTAATTGGTAACAACTGTGATGGCTGTATAGAATAATCATGAATAACTATAGAACTAGACTGTAGATATTGTACCTCGTCTAGTTTTAAAATATTATTATTTCTTTTGATCTGCTAAAGTGTTTATTTATTACAACCAATTAATATAGAAATAAATTATCTTTTATAATTTAGGTAGGCTATCTTTGACCTGCTGATGTGAATGTCTAACTATCTATCAGTGGCAATAAATTGCAAATCCTGAGGAGAAGTTAGTAGCAGGCAAACGAAAGCCATACAGAACCTGAATCAAGACTCAAGTATTTGTTTAAAGGGCTAAGCTTTAGTTTAACTGCTGTCGAATTGTGGGTCCATATTTTTTTTACAGAAAGATATTGTTATTAGAAGCCTCTACCTAAAGTTTTAACTTGCGGAGATAAATAGTTTACGAGATAATACATAATCAAAATTGTAGAAATTTTTCAATATCCTACCTAAGTAATGCTTGAGTCTTAGGTGAGGTTCTGTAATATTAACCTAATGTTTACATCATAGCAAAGTTATAAGTTATAATTAATACATAAACCTTTGTTTCGTTGCATGTTACGCTAATTACCCGATATAAAAGAGCGGCGCCTCCTGGCACAGGCATTTATATGCTTAAAAGGAGTCGCCACCAACTGTATACTGTACAACGTGTATTATCGAAATAAAACATTTTTGATTTTTTAATTTTTGATAGCACAAACTATTCTAATGTTGTTTTGACAATAGGAAAGAAGAGTAGGATTACTTAAGTCTTTAGTTATGAGCAGAATAGAAAACAAAAAAAAATAAGGTCTTAGTCAATAACATTTAGGGGATTAAGACTGAGATCTAAACAAGAAATATAGTTATTTTGCTTTGCTTATTTATCTACCTCTGCAAGCTTGCTTTGAACATTTTATTATACTGAATTCTTGTCTGAATCCATCATCCATTCATAGATCACAAGGTAAGCTAATTATTCGATACTCTATTTCTCTGTCTGGCCCTCAGGTGAGGGAACAGGCGTGATGTTGGGTTATGAGATTATAAATCTTATTTTTTTTAATGAAATAGGCTACCAAAATAGAGGAGAATATATATTATTTAAAAAGCTCAGAAAACAAAAATGTTGCAGCAGGTTACAGTGCATCAGTCAGTAGTAGGTACTTATTACTTACCAGAAAAAGTTAATGGTTGATCCAGCTCAAACATTAATGAGCCCGCCACAATCTGGCCAGAATAAAACACGAATACTGAACTCGTATCCAAGTGTATCACACCATTATTGAAGGCGCCAGCCATTATGTTTATACAAATTAACACCCAAAAAATAGAAAACTAATTATTTAACAAATTATACAAGTACTAAGCGAAACCCGAAAACAAGCGTAAAGTTACTGTTACTGTCACTTTCTAAAGCAATAAAATTGTTCTGTCTGCACTACGGGTTATAGAAAAATAGAACACAACACAGACACGGACTAGGAATTTGGGCAGCGCCAAAGCCAAACAGTACAGACAGAGGTTACAAGATTATTCGGCGAATTTATTAAATTAGATTTTTACGCCAAAACATTATAACTCTTATTTTTATATTTATAGAGTTGTATTTAGCTTCTAAGTATTCATTATCTCTATTATTGCTTTGACCTCCCTCGCCTTGACGTTTTCGCTTCATTCATATTTCATTCGATTTTTTTATTCTGAATTATTTTCATTCACTTGCAACAAGTATAAATGTCAAAAAGTACATACTCTGCTTATACTCTGTGTATCTACGTTTGGATATTGCAAATCATGTAAGTGAGGGAAGTAGATATTGATCAAATATTCAAAATATTTGGTGTTGTAAATGGTCTTTCACATGTGAATCGTGACATGAAATGTGATGTAATTTCTTTTTTATTCATCTTTCATTGCATATATTTGGACGGCATGTTCATTTAACATTTTGTATAGTCTACAGAACCAAGTGATGGCTGAAATCAGAATACAACCACTTTCTTTTATTTTAGTTACTGCTGAACTACAAAGAAGACCTTTAGTTTTAGGAGAGTGCTAAACTAAGAATTTCGATTATGAAAAGAAGGCAGTCATCCTAATCTTGGTGCAAATGATAAAATAATGACAATATTTATGTCCAAGTTTTCAATAACTTTTGCAAAAACTAAACGTGAAGAGAACGTCAATCGTGACAGTCCGCCACCGTACCGTTAATCAAAGTGACATTCCTCCAAAACATGACATTGACGGTCAATGTCATGTTTTGACTTTTGGAGGAATGTCACTTTTCTCGTAAAGTGGTCCTTCCTTCGTATAGTGAAAAAGTGCAATTTTTATCATGATAAATGGTCTGTCTCTTTTTACTACGGCCTTATTAAAAGAGACAGAGGCATAGAGCGTAAAATTGTTGTTTTCTCTGCCTTCAAGCTTCATGAAATCATGATTCTTTTTTGAGATCAACCTGTGAGATCAACTCGATATGGATCACGTTCAATCACGTTGTTGGTAAACGTAAGCTATAGAAAACGGAAATAATAACAACTTTTCAAGATGGGAAAGCTAGACGTCGCAATGTTGCGTTATTTAACTGCCGAAGACTTCAGAGTTTTGACCGCAGTAAGTAGCTTTGCTGAAAGAAATATACTTTAAGTAACCTCAAAATTAATGTTTATATTCTGTTAATAAATTCTTGATATTTCCAGGTGGAAATGGGTATGAAGAATCACGAATTGGTTCCTGGTTCCCTCGTGGCATCCATTGCTAATCTCCGTCACGGGGGTGTCCACAAATTAATGAAAGAATTATGTAAACATAGATTGTTGACATATGAGCGTGGAAAACATTGTGAGTACATAATTTCCACATTAAATAAATTATATTGAACTTTGGTGGCGTTCTGTAGTTTCTGGGTAGGCAGCCCCCAAAGTTTATGGGAAGAAGGCATAAATTTATGTAAGTACTAGCTGCGCCCCGCGGTTTCACCCGCATAAGTGTTGATCTCGTGGGAATATCGGGATAAAAAGTAGCCTATATATTAATCCAGGGTGTCAGCTACCTCCATACAAAATTTTATCAAAATTGGTCCAGCCGTTTGAGAGTGAAGAAGTAACAAACAAAATTATAAACACACACACACACCCCCACAAACTTTCGCCTTAATAATATTAGTGTAATTTGTATCTATGATTGAACATTATGAATTTTTATTACCTTCTTTATTCAGATGATGGATACCGTCTCACAAATTCTGGGTATGACTACTTAGCTCTAAAAGCGCTGACCAACAGACAAGTGATTGCTTCATTTGGAAATCAGATTGGAGTGGGCAAAGAGTCTAATATTTATACAGTGGGTGATGAAGACCGCAATCCGTTGTGTTTGAAGCTGCACAGGTAAATTTTGATTATCATATCCTCTATTTAATGTTAGATAACTCATTTTGGTGATTCACATACTAAAAAGCTTGTTTAGCTGTTAAAAATAAAGTAGGATCATTTGCACATTTGAATAATATGTATTACGTAGTGGGAGATTGACTCCACATGATGACTACCATTAGTGTTACCTCTTTTAAATATTAGAATGACCCAAACAATTAACTTAAATCAATCTTAAGTGAATTAAATAAAAGGGGAGGCGTCTGCCTAGCAGTGGGACACAATATAGTCTAAGGAAAAAAAGTGAATTAATTATCCCAGAAATTAATTAGTGCCCAATCTTCTTAGATAATGCTTCAGCAACCCTGCATTATAATTTCAGACTGGGCCGCACATGTTTCCGCAATGTAAAAGATAAGCGTGACTACCATGCACACCGTAACCGTGCATCCTGGCTGTACCTGTCACGTATTTCAGCCACCAAGGAGTTTGCTTACATGAAGGCATTGTATGACAGAGAATTTCCTGTTCCCAAGCCCATTGACTTCAACAGGCATTGCGTTGTGATGCAGTTGGTGACCGGTGGACCATTGTAAGTCTGACTTTGTCTTGTGAATTTATATAATATTTTACACTGTACCAACTTCTAAATTAAACTAGATTTAAAGTTTACTGAAAGAATAAATTTGAAATTTATTTCAAAAAAGCATTTGATAAGGTCATTCATAGTTTTTTTTTTTACTTAGGTAATCCGAATAAGGGACATGGAAACAGAATTCATTTTATAAAATAAATACTGTTTGTACAGGTCTTTTCCACCATAGTGAAGTGAACTTTCCAAACTGGGTAATATTGCTGTTTAAGTCAGGTTTCCCACAAGGTTGCATTCTATGTTCATTTTTAGAAATATTCATAAAAAAAAGAAATGCAAAAAATAGTATTCACCTATTATAAAATTAACATTCTTTCTTTATGTATATTGGTTCCCATGGTTATAGGACCCACGTAGCTTCAGTAGCGGACACGGAAGGTTTGTACGACGAGCTGATGAACTTGATAGTGCGCCTGGGCAACTGTGGCGTCATACACGGCGACTTCAACGAGTTCAACATAATGATCGATGAGGACAACCATCCCATCATCATTGACTTCCCGCAAATGGTCTCCACCTCGCATCCTAATGCTGAACTGTGAGTTTTTTTTCATGGAATAATATGAACAATTTAATGTGTCAAAAGATTGATGGAATTAATTTTATCAGATAAATCGTCAATGTCAGCATAAAGCAGTCTACTCTACTGGACAAGCTCCTACTATCCCACGCCATTTAACTCACTATCCTAGATTACTCTCGTCTATCTGCTACCAGCCACACCCAACCCCCATGAAGGTTGTTGCTGTTATTTATTCATTTCTGTAGCCTTATTCACCTTACCTTTCTTACAAAAACTTCTCCATCATGAATCCATCTCCATCCATAATCCATCCATCATGAATGTTAAGTCTCTGATTTACTTATCTAGCCTTATGTTGTAATACATAAATTTTATATTTTATTTATCCTTTTTTAGTTACTTCGACCGCGACGTGCGCTGCGTCCGTGAGTTCTTCAAGAAACGTTTCGGGTATGTGAGCGAGGATTACCCGAAGTTCAGCGACCTTGAGCGAGATGACGTGCTCGATACGGAGGTCGCGTGCTCTGGGTACAAACGCACTAAGGACGTTGATAATGAACTGCTTGAGGTAATTGAAAAGAGCCTTGGATCTCCCGAATCGTTTTTTGATGTGAAACATCTAATGCGGCGGGTCAGACCGGCTATTAGCGTGACGCGTCGCCACTTCGCCACGCCGACAGTCGCCTTACGCTCGTATCTGTGCGACTCTCTTCCCAATCGGCTCGTTGATCGCCCTCTCTCTCACCGCACTGAGCTCGTATATCTATAGCGTGTTTTCTATTCAAAATAAAACCGTTGTTTCGCATCTGCCAGGCGTAACGCGACGCGCAATTTTTTATAAATATGGCACATCGAGTTGAAAAAGTTCGGTCATATTTAGTTATTTATGGAAAGGGTTTTGGGTCTCAAGACAGTCCCCTGCGAAACACAAACCCAAGTTGCCGGATTGGTCAACCAAATGACCATTGCAGATTCGGTTGCAAGCAGAAGTTATAGTGGTAAAAAATTGTAAAGATTATCATTAATAAAAAATTTCTTTATTTAATAAAACTAACAACATTATGACACACTTATCAATTATAACACACAGAAATGGAAAACATAAGTCCTCTGGCTCCCAAACTAAGTTAATACCTGTGACTTGGAAGTCAGTGTTCCCCCAGTAAAAAAGTAATTACGTGTGTCGTAATCATAAATATCTGATTTAACATACTGTGATTTTCTAGGAAATGGGCATTGGGCTTCAAGTAAGTGATGATGAAGTGGAATCTGATGAGGATTTAGAGGCAGAAAACAAGAACAAGATGACAGAGCAAGACCTAGATGAGCTTAGGAAAGAGGTAATATGATTATTATTATTATTTGGTTAGACACACTAGCAGCTAATTACCTGGTGTATCAAATAGCTTGGTGATATTTAATCTGTCCTGTCGATTTTTGAAGCATTTCAGTGCGATGATACTTCTATTTCATAAAGCCTTTTTGACTGGCTTTACTTTTTACATTTAAAAAGGTTCTTATATTTAGTCAATGACTTATTTATATGTTACCAGTGTAGCAGCATTACTACTCAAACATAAACTTCATACTTTTAGGTGGACCTCTCGATACAGAACGACGAGCGCCCAGTCCATCAGATCACAACAAAAACCGTTAACCTAACCATAGAAGACAAAGAAGCCCATGACGAAGAAATACCAACACTCATAGACCCAACAGATAATGGTGATGCAGAACTAGACAAAAATTCTCAAAAGTACAGACTTGCAATGATCGAGAAAGCTTTATCAGATGTTAGATCAATGAGAACGTATACATCAGCAAGTACGATAGCCCCAGAAGTAGTGAAGCAGCAAGTGAAGAAGAATCTAGAAATAAGACAGAAGAAAATGGAGAGAAAGAAGGCCATCGCGAAAGGAGAAGCTAGTGCCGTCACGAGGTCGAGGAGAGATAACAAGGAAACTATTAGAGAGAGCCATGGGTTGTGGGGCTGGGATGAATAAATGTTTATATTATTTAATGGTTGTTTAATTTTCTGATAAATAAGTAAGGTTCATCATCATCATTTCAGCCGAAAGACGTCCACTGCTGGACATAGGCCTCCCCCAAGCACCTCCACTTCGACTGGTTCTGTGCTTCTCGCATCTACGGGTTCCTGCGGTCTTCACAAGGTCGTCGGACCACCTTGTGGGAGGCCTTCCAACGCTATGTCTTCCGGTAAGCCCTCTCCATTGCCATTTGGGTGACTTTTAACCTTCCTATAAGGCCCATTGTGAGCGACCACGTCAATAAGTAGTAAGGTTAGGTATATGGAAAGACCGGTAGACGCTTGGTGGTGTCCAATGTCCAGCAGCAAATGATGATGGTGATGATGGAAAAACAATTCCCATCGGTTTTGTATACATAATTCATCTTAATCGATGCCAGGATCTTTGTGCGTCAAAATCTATTGGCGTACCTACTTTGTAGTTACTAGTACGCTGATACGCTCGCAAGTTTTGGTGCTATCTTCCCAAAATAACTACTAGTAGTCTTCATCCTCGACTGTTGTCTGCTGTGTTGTCTGAGGCGTCGTAGTCGCACGGTCATTGGTACTCTTGACCCAGTCATGGTTCCTCTTGTAAAGGAGTTGCAGGTACGCTTCTACGCAAAATATCTAGAAAAAAGTCAAAGTCAAATGCCGTGATTTAAAATAAAGGACAAATAAAATAACTACCTACCAAAGACTGAATGATCAATCAAGACCTTACCAAAGCGTTTATCCTTCATGCAGTCCACTGTCCACTACTAGACATAGGCTCCTTTTCAGTAAAAACCTCTACCCCTGACACTTTGGGACACTTTGGGAGCTGGGCTACACCAACTCCAATCAGATACAGTAGCTAGTATTGTATTGTACAGTAGTTTGTATTTGCCACAGCCAAGTTAAATTAGCTATCTATCTTTATACAGGATGTCCGGTTTATTAATGGATAACCTCTTCAGAGGCCATTGTACTTATCATTATGAACAACTATTATTATGGGACCAACTTGAAATCGCGAAAAAAGAATCAGCAGTTTCCAACATTTTGACGAGTTATGCTAACATAAATGTAGAGAACAGCTGATTTTTTTTCGCAATTGTTACATAATAATAATATTCTACAATTTACCGGACACCCTCTATATAAAATTCAAAGTCCTAACTGACTGATATATCAACGCACAGCCTAAACCGCTGGTCCTAGAGACATGAAATTTGGAAGGTGTGTTCTTTGTGAAGATTAGGTATCCACTAAGAAAGGTTTTTCGAAATTCCACCCCTAAGAGGGTGAATGGGGGGAGGGAGAAATTTCACGCGGACGCAGTCGCGGGCAGAAGCTAGTATATGTAGACAGCTATATAATTTTGTTTTAGACTTCGCGGTCCATACTATCTATTCACCTTTTTTCGATCAAGAGTGTACCCCTCTATTCTGAACGTGAACCCAAACACGCTGGTTGATATTTTTGACGTCATCACGTAGTTGTCTTCGCTATTATACGGATAATTTTGTAGCTCGTAGCGACCAGCTTTAATTGGACAATTCATTCTGAAAATAAATAATCAAGCATTGATATATTTTTACTATATTTGACTTTGTTTGATATATCAATTCAATCAAGAATATTTAGGATCATATACAGGCAGGGCCCGATCTTCAGCCGGGCAAATGCCCACAGCGGCAGAGAGAAAAATCTTACAAAAATTACCATGCATATTAAACCGACAAAAAAGTATTTTTTTTAATGGTTTTTCTTTTATAAAAATGCTATTTTTGCAGCTGTAATTTTTTTAGACGGACCAACATATTTTAAAGTGCTGTCCATACTATCCATCCATTCCATAATCAGCCTATAATGTTCCCACGCTGGGACACAGACAGGCCTCCTCTCAATGAGAGGGAGTGGCCCGTAATCCACCACGCGGGCCCAGTGCGGGTGTGGATGTCACATGTCTTCGAATTTTTGGTTCTAGGACATGCCGGTTTCCCCATAACGATGTTTTCTTTCACCGTTTTGAGAGCAGTGGTTCTTCTTCTTCTTAGCGTGTCGATAGCAATCTAAATATACTCGGCCCAGAATTCGGCCACTTGTTTGGCACCTCCACCAGCGTCCAGAGCAGTGGTGATGAAATAATTTACACAAAGTAAAGCGCCTGTCTGGGCTGGAACCTACAGCGAAGCTCGAAGGAAAGACGCAGCAAAGGCATTTTTGGTGCAATTCAGTTGGAGCTTATGTCGTAGGTAGTAGATAAGGTTTATTTAGATAGGTATATAGATACCTACTTCTAACGGCGCCCTGCGGTTTCCCCCGCATAAGTCTCGATCCTAGGGGAGGGAATCGAGATAAAACATCCTATGTGTTAATCCAGGCTATAAACTATCTGTGTGCCGAATTTCATCAAAATCCGTTCAGCCGTTTTTGCGTGATTGAGTAACAAACAAACAAACTTTCTAGTAGGATCATCGGTCTTCTAGGGGGGGTTGAAGACACTCTGAGGTTAGAGAAGTATAGTCTCACTTTGGAGTAGTAAAGTTGAAAAATGTGCTGTACAAGTTTTGCTCGTCGTCAAAGCCGCCGCCGCAGCCGTTGTTCACCACGAAGAACGACTTGAGGAAGTAGCACGAGTCTATGTTACGGATGTCCACGCACTTCTGCATAGTCGCCTAGAAAATAAGGTATTTTGACATTTTCTAAAAGTTTAAGCAGTATTGAGGGCGATAGGTAACACGGTGGAGGTCTGCCGCGCTTGGGCGGAGCACCGCCGTGTCCTCGCAGACGCGATCGGCAGCGGCGGCGACATCTCGCGCCCGGCCCTGGTGCAAGCCATGGTCCGGAACTCCGGAGCGAGAGGGAGTGGGAGGCAGTCACCTCCTTCTGTGAAGCAGTCATGCTAGCGAAGGAGGTGGCGGGAGGAGGAAGCGGGACGGCTTAAGGAGAGAGCCTCCCGTCCCAGTCGCGGGAGACGATCCGGGCGTTGGGAGCCGCGTGACGACTCCCGGCCACCGTATATAGGCGCAGGCCTGCGGGCGGAGAGTAATGGGTAGCTCACCGTCCGATCAGGACCAGGCCCGTGCCGGACGGCGCGTAAGTGTTCCACGCGCGCCTCAAAGAGATGTTAGCATCGAGGAAGGGGCCCCCTTAGGGCCGAAGCCTCGACAGCTCGTTTATGTCATAGCAGTATGGGCGGTGTTCGTAGTGCGGGATACTACTGATGGGGTTGGATGTAATTATTTTCTAGCTTCAAGGCACTTCCAGCAGCTTGGTTCACACCTTAGTAATGGGCCTTTCTCGTGCCATCCCGATTTTGTTGCAACCAACATTTTTAACTCACCTTTATCTTCCAGCCATTACTAATGTTTTCAGAAATAACAATCACACCACTCAACTTCGAATCGTACGTCTGCGTTGTAACGCTAAGTTCAGAAACCTTTCCGATGTTCAGCTGAGGTTCATAGCATGGCCCAACACGTGTCACTAACAAATTTGTAGGCGCTTGGGTACTGTCTATGATAACGAAATTAAAAATTAGGAGGACCGTTCTGCCGCGCTAGCGATATCAGCAGTAAGTGATATTTTTGACAAAATGAGTTAAATATTGATCCCGAATCAGCGCAATGAGCTCTACCAGATGTGCTGACACCTGTTTTAATAGCTTATCGGGAACCAGTAAATTTCGTTAAGGATAAAGGCAGTAAGTCCAATAAATGACAAATCTTCCTTAACATAACAACAGTAAGTATAGTTACCCCGGGTTAGCAAGTAAAGCTCTATCCTTTGGGTTTTACTTTTACTTAAGTTATGTGCAGTAACTGTGTATACTGTCGATATAATAAGTAAAGCATGTTTTTTATTTTGCCTTGATCACTTAGGAGAACAGCAGTAACTAAATATACTGTGGATATAATAAGTAGAGTTTGTTTTTAATTAGGCCTAAATTGATTAGAATATCCGCAGTAACTAAACATACTGTGGATATCTTATGTAATGTATGTTTTTTATTCTTCTTTAAATACTTAGAATATCTGCAGTAACTCATCATTCTGTGGTTATATTAAGCAAGGTCTACTTCACATTCGGTCTTGATCACTTACACTGTAAGCAGTAATAACTTAAACTGTGACTAAATTAAGAAAAATATAATTGAATTTGAGAGTTCAAATTACTTAAAGTATCAGCTTTTTAATTCGACATACCAACCCAAGTTACATTTCATTCGGGCCTAGGTTGTAAAAAATGCCTTTAGATAAGGGTCATAAAAAGGTTATCTAATGCTTTGCTATCTGGTCATATTAAGTAGGTACTTGAGAATGATTAATAAGTCCTAAAACTAATTGTTTATTATTTTGGAGCCGCTGACAGAGTTTAAATTAACGCTATTTTGACTTGTGTTTTGTGAAGAGCTATATTCCTAGGATCTTATAATTGTCGTAGACTCCTGATTAAGTTCTGGAAAGGCTAGCTATTATTCTAAAGTGAGATCTAAAGATTTAATTTTTAACTTTGATGTAACCATAAGGTTATGGAATGTTGAAATCGCTTTTAAGTAATTTCTAAAACCTACTTTAAAGTTTTAGGCTGTATTAGAGTTGTCTAGGTGAACAAATTAGGACTGCGTCGTGAAAACCCAAACCAATAAGCTATTTTTATGAGCTGAAGGCATGCTTAAAGTCCTATAAGAATATTTTAAAGCTTTAGAGGTATCCTCAAAACATGTTAGTGGTGTCCGCGACTGCAAAGCATTACGTTGCCTTGCATAACACCCTGTGTCGGTCATCTTGAACCGACACAGGGTGTTATCAAAAAAACGGAGTGGAAGTTTCAGCACTCTCACGGTTCGACAAGAGTGCTGAAACTTCCACTCCGTTTTTTTTTTGCTGCACAATTAGTTGCTTTATGTTTTGGTTCCTACAACCGAAACTTAAAAGCAACTAATTGTGCGCAGAGGTTGTTTTGGCGACTCGCAAATCTTGAACGACTCCTGGAGCTAACCTTAAAACTGCGAAAACAGCCGTGTCGTTTTAAGTAGCTCCGCGAGAATACCTTTAGCTCTTATTTTGGTAAACATTTAGAGCTTTTAGCTGTTACAGTTCTGAAAAGGTTAATTGTAATGCTTTCTAGTAATTTCCTAACGCCAGCCATATTTCTTCACTGAAATAAAAAAAAATCTAAACAAAAAGCAATATTTTAAGTCATTAAGGCAAAATTAAGTAACGTGTGCTATGCGATTTAAAATATATGTATTTTATATAAATATAAGTTTTATTTCTAATGCGACTTACTCCCAACCACCTAATTTTATAAATTTTATTTCATTAAAATATCTTCCAATTTTTTTACTTTCGGAAGGCCCGACTCGTATACAGCACTATTATAATTATCCTAAAGTGTCACGATAAAGTGCCAGTCGCACAATTTTTTTGATTTTTCCTGACTTCAGCAAGCTACTTATTACTTTTTATGAATATAACACTTACTTACATCTACCAATTTTGAAACTTGGTATAATGCAAGGGAATGGTGCCATTATATCTAAATAAGTAGATATTTAAATCCACGACATGTTAAAACCTGAGAATCCTGGAAAGCCATTTATTTAATGTCCATCAAAAAGGTTTTAAGTTGTCATTATGTTACATCCATGACTAATTTAGAACTTCAAAGCTGCCTTACAAGGTTATAATAACGTTAAATTAAGGTTGTGAAGATTATATTTGGGTTCTGTGTAAGTAGTTTGAAAGGTTCTGGATTTGAGCTATAGGTTTTGCTGTAGCTCTCAGAAAGGTTCTAAAACGTGGGCCCTTTTTGCACTCAGGATGTTAATATAAGGTTAACAGAACGTTATTAAGTCTATTAAGACTTACGAGCAGAAGTCCATACGAGGTTCTAGAACCTTTTCAAAACCTTTGTAAAACCTAAAATGTTACTTGGGAATGCCGCAGATATAATGCAAGGATTATTTTAATTTAAGAGCTGTTTTGCCTACTATCTTGGGACTCAAATGGTGTGCTAGGGAAAGAGGCGTAATATAATAATAATAAAAGAAACATTAATAAACAGAAAGGTTTTTTATCTAACACTACTTTTACTACACTGTTTTTATTCCTAAGCTATAACCTAAATCTAGTATGAGTTACTTATAATAACAGCAGTAACTTACTACTTACTGCTATTATTCTAAGCAATTGATGTATCAGTTGCTTCAACTAACACTAGATATAAAAGGATTTTCGTTATTTAAAACTATTCAAATATATATACAATTTTATTGAGTGAAAAATATAAAAGCGCTTTATTTAGGCTACACGTTTCAACCATCACAATTAATATAACTTAAAAACAGAAGTCCGGAATAACAAAATTGTAACAAAAACTTTGCGCGCCAATTACTCAAAACTATGCAAAACATACTTACTGCTCTTATCGTTAGCGCGGCAGCGTTTGAACCAACATTTCTACCTCTGATTCAAAAGCGATGGTTTACAGGTTGAGGTACAAATCGCAGGTTACTTTATCGTGTGGGAGTGTGTATGATATTATTATAATATATGCAATTAAATGTTAATGTCTTTATAATGAAAGATTTACTGATGTGTGTACAAAAGATAATTGGTGGTATTAATAGCATAACAATTTTACGATAACATCAATCGGGATTCAAGTGAAATTAAGGTCCAATCAGCATAGCTATTCACAACCCTCCGATAGGCCACAGAGCATGTAACACTTTACGATAGGCTATCGGATGGAAAATGACACATTTCCATTTACCTAATTTGCCATGCCCCCGACAGCAAACATCTGTCGGAAGAATAACGGTCGGTCGAGGGATTGTTTTTCAATCATCTGTATGTCTTTAATCGAGGAATAATTTTGACAGTTCTTTCATACAAATACTGTCCAACGTCAGTTTTATTGCTCGCATACTTCGATCAATCTATTATTGATCGAAGCTCGCATATAAGATAGCTGGCGATGGAAATATCAGCTCGGATGTAGCGCCTCACCCGCCTTCATGATGACGCCTTTTCCGGCGACGTATTTCTTGTATGGAGTCTTAGCAGGGCTACGGTGTATCCAGGCCGTAGTGAATTATCGTGAAATAATATGATGTCATCCAATGCCATTCTCTCAAGCTGCAAGTCAGAAGCTTTATACATCCCATCACCTTTTTACGCTTATAATTTTATTTATCATTGCATCCCATCGTAAACGGCTGGCACATTTTATTTACGAAAAAGTTATCTGTGGATGAATGACAGATGACAGATGGTAAACAACAACAAAATCATAACATAACCTAAAAAATTATTTGAACGTGCAATTTTGTTTTGCAATGCTGGTGATGGTGAATTAATATTTAATACACATTTGTATGCCATTTAAATGTGATACTGAATAACTGGAACTAGAAAATCCATCACAATGTCTCACGAAGATAGCAAAATGGATCTGATAAAGGTTTGTAAATGTTTTATTTACTTTTATATTCTTGCTCGTAAATGCTTGTAATACAAGAAAATGGAAATATAAAATCAATCATAACAGACTATGGAGCATGAAAGACCGTATTTCATAACTTTCAGAAAAGAAAGGAAGCTACATTTATAGCCAGCGAATTAGATAACAATGCCCCAGCAGACAAAATAATTGAATATTTGGAAGAAAATCACAAGAAAAAGAACAAAATCTACTCATTGTACAGCCAAACAGTGAGACAGAGGCGGACTACAGCCGGCAAGTACCAAGATAACAAGCATTTTCTTCTTGTTGGCCACCCTTTGAACGTATTCAGTGATGACTGGGATGGAGGCCTTAAATCTGGTTACTTTGAAACATTTTCTCACAAAAGTCTGTTACCCAAAATGATATCGCTCATACAGAATATAGATAAGAAAGATCCAGTAACAGAGTATATGAAGAAGAAAATGGTTTGGCAGGACACCATGCAGGATTACAAGAGAATTATTAGTAAGTTAATCACTGTGGCTTGTTAGTTGTTTCTTTCACCAACTCCCAGTTTGCAAACAATAGAATCTTCATGGGGGTATATACCTACATTTCTTATTAATATTATTACTTTATTGCACTGTTTGTGTTATGTTGACTGTATAACAAAAACCACCTGAAACCTGAAACCCATACTGGGGTTTATTTATAAACAATGACTAAAGTTAAGTGACATTCAAATCTCAAAAATGTATGGTTAAACAGTTGCTAATCACTAATTAAAAACATGTGACATCTACCAACCCACACTGGGCTCGCGTGGTAGATTACTGCCTACTCTTTCTCGAGGAGGCCTGCGTCCCAGCAGTGGGAACATTATAGGCTGATTATATAATCACATAAAGGGAGTCCCATTAACATTAAGGTGTAAAATGAACATAAATAATATTCTTTTATCTTCATCAGGTCTTATGAGTAGAAAACGTAAACATGAGTGGATCAATGATGAAGTATTACACTGCCCCAAGCAACTGGTTGAGATAGCAGCACATTACGAACAGAATCCTGATCCGTACTTCGAGAGCAGCTACAATTGGTACTACGCAGGTCATGGGAACATGTTGCTGATAAGTTTCAGTGGACTTGACTATTTGGTGCATAGTGAATTTAGTTGCATGTGTAAGTAGTATTTAATGAAATGTCTATTAATCTGTGATGAACCTATAAAGTTGGTTCAGTGTGGCTTTGAATAATCATAAGCATGTTTAGTTGATTTACCAAGACCTATAGCGGTCTGCCTAATGAAAGGCTGTGAGCACACCCACATGAAAACCGTATATTTATCTGTTGCAGTTTACAATGCTTTTATCAAAAGATTAATTGTTTTAATACTTTTTGTGTTTTTCCAGATATTTCCCCTTTCTTGAGGTACAATTTGTTGATAGAAAACGACAATGTAGTAAAGTTTGACTGTGGAGAAGACCTCAACATCCTTGAAACAATATCATCACAGAACATCATAGCATTGAGAACTAAGAACAAGATATTTGTATTAAAAGTACAAGAAACTGATGATTCCATACAAATTGAAAAAGTTAAAGAAATGGAGTCTACATTACCTTTCACTGGTATATCCTTTGATGAATATCATAAGAACATATTGTATGTTACTACTCTAGACTACAAACTGACTATTGTAAACTTAGACAGAATGACGGGACGAAGTAGACAGTTACGAGGGAATGTAACAAGTTTAATCGACAACTGGAGCACTGTTCTTGGCTCCGAAAGAGGTTACTTCACACATGTCTCGAAAAATTCCATCACACTCTATGATAAGAGAACTAACTCTGCTTTCCAACGGTGGAAAAACCTTCGAAGAATCACAGATGATGTGGCATGTAATGACATCAGTGTCGCGAGCCACGCCACAGACAAGCGCCTTCTATACTTCGGGACTGATCATCATCTGTTCCTAATGGATCTACGCTACAATAAAAAAGAAAAGAACAAGCTAAAAGTTGTACAAAGATGGACACACGGTATGCAATGTTTACCAACTTATATGTCAGTTTGTAAGTTTGATTATAACAAAGAGCTGATTAGTTTGAGCAGTCAGTGGTGTGAAGACTTGTGTGTGGTCAGTAATCACGCAGACAGACTGACCAGGCACACAGACATTACCAGTGTTACCATCCCATATCGGCCACCAAGTATATTACAAGTTTTAAACGAGGCTAGAGAGAAAATGCTTTGCTGTGATTTAAATAATCCTATTGATAATAGACTATGCACTTCAATCACTGGATTATTAGTGTTAGAACAAGATGATAAATATAACTTACTTATGTTAAACTCGCTAGGGGACGTGTCTTATCACACTCTGTGTCCACAATACATGACCGCGTTTTTCGACGACACCAGTACAGAAGTTCTAAACGAATGGTGTAAAGCTTATAAAAGAGAACCAAAAGACTTGGAAGTATCATCTACAGTAGATATCAGTAATATTTGGAAAAAGTTGAAGAGAATACCTAATGATTTTAAATTAGGTGAAAATAAGTTTCACAGGAAAGTTAGCAAGTTCAGTGAAAAGGAAATAAACGACGCATTTGAAAATGAAGATATCGAATCTGGACTCTTGGACATATGGCCCCAGACCCAGTATGAGGCCACGAAGGATGAATCCTCCATTAGTTTATTTTTCAGTAATGAATGAGAGTGAAATAAAACGAATCATTTTATTTATAAACAACTATATTTCCTACCTATATGACTGAGTTTTTACAAACAACCTTGCATACATCAAATCAACGTACAAACATATTCACATTAAAATTAATTCATATAGTTGGCG
Source organism: Oligia latruncula (assembly GCA_948474745.1). Taxonomy (NCBI): domain Eukaryota; kingdom Metazoa; phylum Arthropoda; class Insecta; order Lepidoptera; family Noctuidae; genus Oligia; species Oligia latruncula. The sequence goes on from OX419699.1 coordinate 2,026,709, forward strand.
ACGTAGTTTTAAACTTGCGCGTGCGCCGAGTATAAGTACGAGTAGTAGCAAGTTTAAAACTATGTCGTCGTAAAAACAAGCTGGGAACTATCAACCATTCATACTAACAATTTAATTGGTGTTGCATGAAGCAAAGTCTACTTACATTGCATGTAAATGCGTATAAGCTTAGCTTCTTAACAAAATAGCATCAGTAGATATCCCAACAGAGATATTCATTCAGTCTTCGGGTACATCGTCGAAAACTGGAAAAATAAGCACACAGTTGATATTTCCCAACTAAAGGAAACAAACATAACAACCATAGGAATCACTTGATTAGTTTACATTTAATTGTAGTATAAACAATTTAAATAATACAAGGGGGGTACTCTAGTATTTTACTTTCAGAAAAATAATTTGAAATCTCTGTTGTATTTTCATGTTTTTCATAGGGCCATAGGTTAAGAATATTTTAGCAATTTCATTCACCAGATCGAATTACATTTTATTATAACTTTATAAGTTATGTATGTATGACGATTAAATAAAATGCAAATTAATTTGATATATTTTAGGCAATACTTTTATGGTTTTCTATTAGGGATGCGACGGAAAGCGATTTGGTCGGATATTGGCCTATTTGCAGGCAAACCACACAGGACAGTAAGTTACATAAATATGTTTCATTTCATTAAGACGTATCTAAACGGGCCATATTTTATATACAGGGTTATTGGTAAAACATTAACAACGTCTTAAGAGGTCATTGTACTCATCATTATGAACAACTTTTACTATGGGAGCAAACCTGAAATCACGAAAAAAGATCAGCTGTTCCCTACATTTTGACGACTTATACGAACGAACATAAAAGTAGGGAACAGCTGATTTTTTTTTCGCGATTTCACCGTTGCTCCTATAGTAAAAGTTGTTCATAGTGATGAGTACAATGACCTCTTAAGAGGTTGTTAATTGGGCCCCGGAACGCGCCACCATCGGGATCCCAACTAACGGTAGGAGGGGTTCACATCGGCGTCGAGACAACGATGAGGTACCTGGGTCTCGTCCTCGACAGCCGGTGGAACTTCGTCGAGCATTTCCGACGTTTGGCCCCCAAACTGGAACGGGCCGGGGCCGCCTTCAAGCGGCTCTTGCCCAACCTGGGGGGGCCAAACGCCTCCTACCGGAGGCTTTACGCGGGGGTCGTGCGGTCCATGGCCCTATACGGGGCCCCGGTGTGGGCGCGTTCACTGCGGCGGCGAGCCGCCCACTACCTGAACGCGCCCCAGAAGGTGGTAGCCATAAGGATCATCCGGGGCTACCGCACGATCTCTGGCGAGGCGGCAAGCCTCATTGCCGGACTGCCGCCATGAGATCTGGAGGCGATAGTCCTCGCGCGCGTGTATGAGTGGCGCGCGGAGGCACTACGCCGGGGGGAAGTTCCGCTTCCGCGGCAAATTGCTGCGGAGCGGACGGATCTCCGGCGCGATCTCATGGCGACATGGAAGGAGCGACTGTCGCAACCCAGCGCAGGGCACGCCGCGATAGCGGCGATAAGACCCCTCTTTGAGGAGTGGCTAGAGAGGCGCCACGGCGCCCTCACCTACCGCCTGACGCAGGTCCTCACCGGACACGGAAGTTTCGGGAGGTTCCTGCACATCATCAGGCGGGAGGAAACGCCCGGGTGTCACCATTGCCAGGATCGCCCAGAGGACACGGTGGAGCACACGGTGGCGGTCTGCCCCGCTTGGGCGGAGCACCGCCGTGTCCTCGTAGAGGCGATCGGCAGCGGCGGCGACCTCTCGCGCCCTGCCCTGGTGCAAGCCATGGTCCGGGGCGAGAGGGAGTGGGAGGCAGTCACCTCCTTCTGCGAAGCAGTCATGCTAGCGAAGGAGGTGGCGGGACGGCTCAGGGAGAGAGCCTCCCGTCCCAGCCGCCGCGGGAGACGCTCCGGGCGTCGGGAGCCGCGCGACGACTCCCGGCCACCGTAGGCGCGGGCCTGCGGACGGAGAGTAATGGGTAGCTCACCGTCCGATCAGGACCAGGCCCGTGCCGGACTGCGCGTACGTGTTCCACGCGCGCCTCAAAGAGATGTCAGCATCGAGGAGGGGCCCCATAGGGCCGAAGCCTGCCGGGTCAGCGGGATTGTCCGAAAGGGTTACCGCTGGCCCGGAACATAAAGGGCTAAGGAAGGAACACGGGTGGGTTTTAGTCAGTAAGAGTCTGACACTCCCTTCCGCTCCACCCAGAGCGGAAGGGGTCATTTGATGATCTCCCATCCGCAAAAAAAAACAAAAAGAGGTTGTAAAGTTTTACCAATAACCCTGTTTAAAGGATGAATTTTAATAAGTACATACTTAAACTACGGACTGCATTTTAATAATATTAATATCTGGGCAGTGCGGTTTGAGAGTGGCCATTAAAATAAGCTTGAGTTTTAGTTTTGTGCCTCGTATCATACTGTATTTTTTTTTGCATAAGGATAGTTTACTGGCTGGAAAGTGACAGGCAAAAAATTGTGCCTCGTATCATACTGTATTTTTTTTTGCATAAGGATAGTTTACTGGCTGGAAAGTGACAGGCAAAAAAAAAAACCGCCCAGTGATACCGCGATACCGGTAGAATCTATGGTCTGGTCCAAAAGTATCAGGTGAAGAGGTAAACAAATCTCGTCGATCTTTGTCGTGTCTCTCATTTACAGACGCCTATACGCTACCAAGTCCTGTTTAGGTTAAATTCTTACGCAATCACTCACTAAAGGGAACAAGAGTAACACATTCATCTGTATTGACCAACATTATTGTCTGAATAACATTATCAAATCAAAGCACTGAATTTGTAAGTGGCTTTACAATTTGGCTTCCACAGGTACAGTCAACAGCAAAAGTAGATGATCAAAGTCAGAAATTCAATACTAATGAACGGAGTTCGCGTCAGAACTGTGTGACGTCGAAGTGATTCAAAAGTATTCTACGTAGTAAGTATTCTAAGTAGTAGTACTTCGACGCCACACAGTTCTGACGCGAACTCCGTTCATTAGTATTGAATTTCTGATTTTGATCATCTACTTTTGCTGTTGACTGTACGTGTTCTTATCCATTTGTTTACATTTTCATCAGATAATTTTGGAACAGACTATAGTTTATATTAATTTTTTGTTGACTAACGTACCTACTACTGTTAGCGCCTGGTGAAGGTCCTGAGCCAGCTCCTAGTAAGCGGCTGGTCGGGTCCTTTGTTCTCGCGCTCTTTCTCCTCAAGCTGTTCCATCAGCTTGCGCTGGTTCTCGCGGAAGGCGGCGATGGGGTCGTCGAACTGGCTGTAGTACGTCAGCACTTCGCGCACGTCGATCACGTCTGACATAGCTATCGCTGTGAGGAAGGGAAAAGTAACATTAACATCACGCCTCTATCATATGGGGGGGATAGCATAAAATAACATCACAAATTCACAACTTTGCTTGTAAAACTGGAAGTCGAGTCGTCATCTGCCTAGCCTTTTCCCAACTATGTTGGGGTCGGCTTCCAGTCTAACCGGATGCAGCTGAATACCAGTATTTTACATGGAGCGACTGCCTATCTGACCTCCACAACTCCGTATTACCGGGTAATACGATACTCCTTGGTAAGACTGGTTGTCAGATTTTCGGGGTTCTGACGACCCGTAACGACTGTCAAAGATCCACGAATGACAGCCGGGAGCCCGGGACCAACGTCTTAACGTGCTTTCCGAGACACGGAGGGGTCTCGGTATGTAAATATGGTCACCTATCCACGGACCAACCGCGGAAAGCCCCCTCGACCGGGTACAAATATACAAGGTAATTAAGAACCGCAGGAAAACAAAATTATAGTAAAAATACCAATAGTGCAAACCACGAATCCAACCCATAAAGAAAAACACCCAATGTGTCTTGACTCTCATTCTTGTTAGAAAATAAGCAAACTCAAACGATTGTGTGAGCGCCGCACTGTCGTTCGGTTGTAATCCGCGCGGAACTAGTTGTGTGGGGACGAGGGTGAGGGCGGCGGGGTTGCCTATTGTTCGCAAGACACGTACTCGGTAATGACAAAGCGCCCCCGCCCCTGTGTCGCTGACTGGCAGAGCCACCATCAGGGATTTTAATTTTGATAACACAAAAAATTGTCGCTAATTAGTCGAAATTTGTCGCCATATATCAGTATTTGTCGGTCATTGGTTCAAAAGATATGGGTTTATAGGTCGCCCATCTGGAGACAGTCTCCCCAGCAGGGCCACATTTATACCTCAAAAACTAGGGCACCTAGCCAAGATCTGTTTTCTCCCATATTTTGTCGCCAATTAGTCGGAATCAGTCGCCAAGACACAGATTTAATCAGGTCTTAGTTTAGGAGACATTATATCTCCAGTTCAATTAGTAAGGTATAGTCCAAGAGCTAGATCGAAGAGTTCACGAAAAAACTCTTCGATTAGCTCTGCCAGAGTCAGTGACACCCCGCCCCTCCGTCCCACCGCTCACATATCTAACGCGCGGCCAACTAGTTCCGCGCGGACTATAGCAGAAACACAATAGCAGGGTAATTGCGTTATCATCATCGTCATAATTTCAGCCGAAAAACGTCCACTGCTGGACATATGCCTCCCCCAAGCACCGCCACTTCGACCGGTTCTGTGCTTCTCGTATCCAGCGGATTCCGTAATTGCGTAACACACATAAAATGGCAATTGATCGCAATAGCTTTCACTTTGATAGTTCAGCCTCATTCGTTGTGTTATTTACGTTAACTCCGCGTCGTAAAAATTCGTCTACTCCGCAGTAGACGAATTTTTTAAACCGAAGAAGCAATGGATTAGGAATATCTTACAATATCCTCAGTTTGAGATTGAAAGCGAGTTACGCAAAGAGGTGTGTTTTCCACTAATCAAGTAGTTGGCAAAACTTCAAAGACTTTACACATGATGGGTGTTGGTAATTCGGTATAGGTAATTTCTGTGAAGTTTCGCTAAGTAATTATAAAAGATGCAGCGGTGTTCTTACTTTGTAGTAGATTGGCGAGGTCCAGGAGAGCCGTATCTTCGTCAGCGCCCTTCCATTTCTTGAGGATGAGGGAGTTCTGCGGGTGGAACTTTGTAGCTTGCTTGTTCCAATCGATCACTATAACCTGCAATTACAATACGTAGGTCATAGTCTCAGACTTAAGGTCATAGCACACATGTCAACTCGGAAAGGGATCGTCACCGTATCGACTCGAGCCAATCAGTATTCTTTGTATGAAACTCCCTACTGCAACGCACACTAATCGTAACGTAATCGCCTCGCCTCGGGACAAGCTCACGAACCGCGGTGCGGTGCGTGGTCAACTTGCAGTTCCCGCGCTTACGGCTTACGGCTCGTCGTCCCCGCGCTTACGTCTCTCCGTACCCGAGCTTACGTCTCTTCGTCCACCTTTGCCCCTCTCACCCCTCCCGCTCAACCAGCGGTCGGCGAGCCGTAAGCGCGGCGTCGCGTCGCCTCCGTCTGTCGCGTCCGATATGTCGACATATCGGAGCTGCTGATCGGCTTTGGTTACGTGCTTACGTTAGGTTGACGCCTGTTTGACGGCGAGGCGAAAGCCGATACGGTGACGATCACTTTCCTAGTTGATATTTGTGCTGTGACCTTTAGTCTTAAAAAAGTCCAGTCATGAGTACTCATGAGGCAGTCATAAAAAAAAAACTTCATGTCATTGGTTCGCTATTGCATTTTTTGGGTACTAGCTCAGTCCATAGATTTTATGAGATTTTTGTTTTTAGTTTTAATTAAGTATTTAGCTCTAAATTAATATTTTAAAAACTGTTATTTTAATCGACTTTTGTCGCGACATTTGGTTAATAACATGAAAATTCTATTAATTGAAAGAAGACAAAGATTATTCTAGAAAATAATGCTTTACTTTGGAACTGTTTGCAAAGCAAGACACGACAGTATAAAGATAAGGAGGTTTATTTATAAATGCTGCTTATGTAAAGTAATGACTAGCGGCTGCTTAACCGTATATTGGCGCCGATTCTGTTGTTCACAAAGTAAACTAAATTTAAGTTCATGCATCTTTTTCTGTCTATTTCATTATGAAAAGGACAGAAGATAAATATTAGTTTAGTCCTGTCAAATTATGATACTCCATAGACAATTTAGACGAGATTAAAATATTGGCTATTAAAAATACGTCAATTTACTTCAGGCGCTGACTAATTTGACAGGACTAAACTAATATTTATCTTCTGTCCTTTTCTTATTGAAATAGAAAGAAACAGATGCCTGAACTTAAATTTAGTTTAGTTTGTGAACAACAGAATCGGCGCCAATATCTACGTTTAAACGACTCTTTAACCTATTGATCGCCCCAGTCAGATTAGTACTATAAATGTTTTCGCGTCTGTCTCGCAGGTCAGGTTGTCATCAGCTTAACCGGACTTGCCTCTGGGTGCCTCAACAAATTAAGGCGGAGCCAGGGGTTAAAAAACTTAAAAACTAAGCGACTACACGCTAAGGGCACCCCCTGTGGGGTACGGACCTCGGCTTAGGGCATCGCTGGGAGAGGGCAGCAAGGGACAGGCATTATCGGAATTATTTAGGGTCGAATGAAAAGCTACAGCTCGGAGGCGCGGCTGAGAACCTATATTCGTTTCTTGTTTTTTATTTCGTTGTCGATTTATGAGCAGGACGCTTAGAGCACAGCAATTGCTACAAAGCCAAGCGGTCAATAGGTTAAGCAATGATTATGAACAAGGGGAAGAAACTATACCTTAGAGAGATCCCGATTAAGTCCCTCTAGATTCTTCACATGAACGCCATCGATGAAGTGCGTCGAGTCCCTAAAGAGTCTGTATGTGATGAACTTGTTCTCGGGGTCCAGTTTGTCGAGGACTGGCCATATCATGAAGGCGTTCTCCGAGGTGAAGATGACCACCTCGTAGTTTGAGCTGGCGACCGACTGCAGGAATTGGTCAACGCCTGGACGCTTCTTAAATCTGTTGATGTAGGAGGCAAAAAAATAAATAACGGGTGTAAAAACAAGCTTATACTCCCCGTCATTGTGTTAATTTTATTTGTACTGGACCACGCGACGCGCAGTTTTCAAGATAGAAATACAATTACAGACCTTATCTACTACACAAAAAGGTACACGATTCAGTGAGCTACGCCGCGCGGCGTGTACCTTTTAGTGTAGTAGATAAGGTCTGTAATTGTATTTCTATCTTTAAAACTGCGCGTCGCGTCGCGTCTCGGTGTGAACTGACCCTAAGGCCCTGTGCACAACTGGCGAGGCACACTGTAGCACGGTTTTCAATAGCAGACAAATATGGATCTTGCGTTGGTTGAAATAAAGTTCAAAATAAACTTACATCAAATCCGAGATAGCATTGATTTGGACAGTGGTAAGCGGTTAAGGTTATTTATTTTCGACTTTATTATAAGTGACGGAATGTTGATATTAGTTTGGCAGGGAAAATCGTTACTCAGCAAGTAGGATGGAAGAAACATACCTCCATCCAGTCTGATAGGACCAGTCGGGATGTACCAGGACATCAGTAAACTCTAACACAAGCGTGTACGTGGGCTGATACGGAGGCGGCAGCGGGTCAGGTAGCAACTTCTCACGGGACGGCTCCTTTATCATCTGTAGACCAAGAACATAGCGTGACGCGTCATGAATAAATAAACTTTTTTTTTTTTTGTTTTCACGTCTTTATTCTCACAAGGGTGGACAGAGGTGGGTTAGGTTCTGTAGTCGAGCTGGTTTACCAACCTAAGGTTACTTGCCACGTCTTAAAACGACAGGGTCTATTTGTCTATGAGCCAGTTAGACAGATCCAAACTTTCAACCTTAGTAAAGTTACAATTTACTGGGCATTATAGTCAAAAGTGGTAAACGAATTACGAGGTCATTCCAAACAAACTCAAGACTACTACTGAAAATATGCTAATGAAAAGACATTTGTGTGTAGCGCTCAGAGCACGAAGACGTCTCGACACTCGCGAAGGCGGCTTTGTCAACACTTTCCCTAGTTTCCATACACAAAACAAAGTGTGTCACCGTTAATTCGCACTACGACAAAAATTACGAATAAAAACTGACAGCTTTGAAGGCGTCCGTCTTTAGACGCTCTGCCGGCGCCTCTGTATGTGTGCCAAGGGACACATATAGACAAAGATGGCTTTATTACACATGAGCAAAAGGATGGTACCTTTTCATAAAAGGTAAGTTCCTTCCACGTGCGCCGTAAGTACTGCAGGACTATGGGCATTTCTGAGAACTCGTCCTCAATGATTTCTCCGTCCTCATTGCGGCGAGGGGCGCCCATCTCTACCACGAGACAGCTGCCCATCACCGTCATGGCGCCGCCGAATACTGCGAACCTGCGATATGAGCAGATATTAAGGTTTAATTATTTGAATACTTAAACCTGAAATTCTAATACGATTTTGTATTAGAATTAACTTAAAGCTTAAAGATGTATTTAATTTGGCAATTGAGGTTAATTTTGTAACCTAAATTTTTATGAACAATTTTTCAATGACAATTTAATAATGTTCAAACAGGAACTACTGGAAAATGTGGTGAGACATAAAGTTGCAACCTTCTAAATACAAATGAATGTGTGAGTAATTCCCTTTAGTGAGTGATTGTGTAAGAATTTATCTTGAACAATGTTTGTTTACACTTTCATCAGATATTTTTGAAACAGACATTAATAGGTTATTCTCATGACATACCCCATCTTCATCCGCCTCCAACTCTTCTCATTTTCCTCTGTCTTCTCCTTGTTTTCTTGCTCAAATTTCTCCTGTTCCTTCTTAATGGCCTGTGCATCTTCTGTGGATAGCGGAGACTGTGGAAAAAAACGGCCCAAGATATCTGTTTTCTCAGATTCTTTTTTATTTTTATCTGGAAGTTAGGAAAATATCAAGTTAAAATCATTCAAAGAGTTTTATTTCAGTGCCATTACTGGGATATTTTAAAATATTTATGGCAGAAAAAAACGACAAAGGTCCCTCCTAATTACAAATCTGTTAAATCACTTTTATTATTATTATCATGCAATGTATCGAACTGCTACAGGGCGGAGACCTGGTGACCTGAAACACAGGCCCTTAAAGCCTATCTTAGGCACTAGTCTCCCACAGTAAACTAAACCAAATAATCTATCATATTGTGTAACAATGTCTGTAATGTTTATTGTGGTGAGAAAATAAATACTTATTATTATTTTTAGGTCAAAAGGAGATGTTGTAATGAATTAGACATCTTTCCAAAGGATTGGCCCACATTTGTATAAGACTGGGAAAACTAGAAAGAGGGAAGGGATGCCTTTGCCCTGCAGTTGGACTACATAGGCATATAATAATATTAAAGTAAGAAGAATGTCATAATGGTTTCAGGGCATTGTCACACAGTCACATTTTTTTTTATTTACTAAGATTATCAGATAAATATAATGTTTCCATAATGAAACTGAGTGAGAACAACCATGTGACATGGCTTTACTAGTCTCTTACATCAGAAACAATTTGTCACATTTTATGAAACAAGCAAGGGTTTTTGAAGTTTTTACGTAGGATAAACAGTTTTGGTTTATTTTTCAGGTAAGTATTATAAATGAATCTGTTATCTTTTGGGCTTACTTCATTGGTTTTAAAATCACACGTCTCAAAGCTAAATGATTTAAGACAATATTTGAGTGATAACTGCAATTGATAATATTGTAAAAAATATTGTAATGATTTTTAATTGAATTCTTTACAGGATTACTTGAATGAACACATTATTGATTCAACATTTGCCGGGTTTAAGGGCGAAAATTGGATACTAACCTATATTTTCCGTACTGTACAATTTGGGCGAGTTGGCGGATAGTAACCATATATTCTGCCTTGAAAAATTTGTAGAATGCAGATTTCCTATCTTACAACACGCAGTCCTTGTTAGAAAAAGCACTTTTCTAAGAGACATTATTTCATTTGAAAAATAAATCACATTCACAACAAATGAAGAAACGTCATTGAACTGTCACATTTTCTCGTGTTTAGTGCTGCTATTTGAAATGATTTTAAACTAAATTAAAGTTAGTCGAGTTGCACAGGAACGCAGAGATTGGCACAAACAAAGACACTAAGACAGGCCCAGTGGTGGTGGAGGGAGAAGTCGCGTCAAGTCTGTCGATGATGGATGATGAGTTTTAGGTCATTAATTACCTTTTTACTTGGAACAGTTCCAAGTCTGATTATGTAATCATCATCATCATCTTTTCAACCGAAAGACTTTCACTGCCAGTACCGGTTTTAGCACTACCAGCGCCCTGGGCGAAATTTCTACGGCGCCCCCTATCTGCCATTGAAACCCATACGAAAAAATAAGCAAGGGATATAATGAAATAACTATTTAAAAAAAACTAATAACATTTTAATTTTCTAGCCTTTCTATCGACAAACTAAGACATCAAAGTCTGTTTTCCGCAATTTTATTTTCGATTGTCAAAGTTGCTAAGTTTGTCAATCTAGATATTGTTGATCGCAGATAGGTTTTTATCAGCTTATGCTTAGAAAAACTCCTTTCCCCACTGTGGCTACAGTTACAGGTAAAGTGATCAGTATTCGCAATGCTACCCATACATTTGGATACAGTTCTTGTAAGTTGCGATCTTTGATAAATTATAAAATAAAGACAGGAGTAACCAATGGGAGTAACCACATTGGGGCTTACTATCACCTCTTATAGCAGGGCAGAAGTTGAACTGCATTGCTTTTTTGTACTATGCGGTCTTATTAGCAGGCCTGCAACAGGCCTGCTACGCTGACGTTTACAAAAACTGTTCACCTTGTTTTTTGTATAGAATTTTATACTATGGCGTGCTAATTGACAACAGTAAAACGACTGCTGAACGTTTGTAACGTCAAATTATAACCATCTTGAATAAGTTACTATTAGACGAGCTTTTTCAACATTGTTTTGTAATTCAGTGCCCATACAACACTTATTTTTATTATTTCTCTAATTCTTTTGTAGATGTGTGACGAGCACGAAATATTTGGAGAGTGAATATCGAATAGAAAAAAGAAACCGACGGCGCGGCGTCGCACTAGGAAAATAAATAACCCTTTTGAAATGAATAAAGGGAATTTATGAATCAATATTTTTCTTATTTGACCTAGTACCTACTAAAAATAAAATAATAGTGACCACACATAGCAATGCCTAGTGTAATCAATGTACTGGCCCCTCTGCTCTTTAACATCTACACTAATGATCAACCGGTGAGCCCAAACACAACCCTCTTTCTGTACGCAGACCTCTTGCCAAGCAGCTCACTTTGAGGAGATTGAAAACAACCTTTCCACCGCCCTCTCAGCAACGCCCTGAAACCTGAAACCAAATCCCTCTAAAACGCAGTCATGCGCATTCCACGTTCGTAACAGAAAAGCGGGACGAACATTAAATATCTCATGGCAAGGGGTTCCAATCACCTACATTGACTACAGTACTCACCCAAAGTATCTTGGCATCACTTTGGATAGGTCCCTCCCGGAGAAACTGCGAAAATGTCAAACAGAAAGTGCATCCCAGAAATCACTTACTCTGTCGCCTAACGTATCCACCAGATGGGAGGCATCTGCTCAAGTCGTGCGAACATTACTGGAATGGCGCTTTGTTTTTCCGCAGGCCTGTCCAGTATGGAGCCGATCAGCCCACGCTAAGTTAGTGGATACAGCTCTAAATGAGACATTATTGATTATTACTGGTTGCTGAAAATCTATTAAAGATATTTGACAGATTGTAGTAGCTTGATGTGCTGGCGTCTGTACCAGGTTGCGCGTCGATGTCCCTGTCAAAACCGACCCTGTTGCGAATGCTGTATCCACTGACTGGCATCGCGCCTCCGCAGGACTATAGCCAGCCGCATCGAGGGCGAAGCTGCAAGATGACCCACGCCACTCAATGCACAATTTTACTTCAGTGTCACAGAGGCTTAAAAGCTGCAGGTTTATTTGTTCCCTAGGATGTCTACATTACAGTGGTAATAAAGAATAGTTCAACTTGTCTAACGGGAATACCTACTGAGAAATACGATCATAACATAGAGCACACACTAAAATAGCTATTGTTTAGTGAGTAGTTTGGCCTCGGTTTTATAATTTAGTAAAATAGTGCACTTTTCAGTAATAAATAGTAGGATTAAACAATAAATTTAAAGGTGTATAAAACGGTTCATGAAATCAAAAATCACATAATTAACAAAATATTTTTATTACTAATATGTAGGATAACAATTTCAACGTCAGACGACTTAGAAGTAAATAGTATTTCATCAAAAATTATGCAGGTCGCTCCACCTCTCATCTTGATACCATGTCTACATGTGCACAAGCACAACAGCCAACGCCAACAATGTCTTCGCACATTGCGTTGAAATCTTACTGAACAATTATTATTAACACAACATCCTTCTGGAGTAAATGCTGTACCGTCGTGAAGATTCCAGTTCATTAAAACCCTTCAATTACACACAGGAAAACAAAAAATATCAATTTCATGCAATTCGGAAGAAACGGACTAAATAAATAAATGAATGAAATGTTTTTGGACACTTCTTGTGACACTTGTCTTTTTGACAGTGTCAGTGTCAGATAGATAGTGCTGCGGCTTGATTATAATATGAAACTCATTACTCTAAATAAAGGATCGAGTCCATTTTCTCTCGATGTGCCACTTGATGTAGTCGCGATTAGATAAAGTATTCAAACTAAGCTGAGAATCATCACTTTTTGAATGTCAAAATTACAAAAGAAACTCGCCTAAAACGCCCGCCCTTTACCACTTCCTAGTGTTTTCGCTGGGGAGAAGTTGATAACGTGTAATTTGTCATTAAAATCGTCGTCGTACCGTCATTGATTTTCTGATTGACAGTGGAATGTGAGTAGGAGAAACACTTTTTACAAAGCCGAACAAAGCCGATCTTAGTTGAATGTTACTGACTTAAATCATAGCCGATCTTAGTTGAATGTTACCGACTTAAATACCTATGTATGCGTACAGACGCCAGCAGGTCAACCTACCCGAAACTGTCAGATTTTCCCAACCTTGAACCTTATGCTTTAGCAATAAAGTCGAAAATCTATTAAAGAAATCTGACAGATTGTAGTAACTTGATGTGCTGGCGTCTGTACAAATAAAGAACGGTTGCTTTATTCTGGATCACAGAGCATGTAAAATTTTTTTCTGGATCTTGCTTTAAGGTAACTTAAGGTACTGGAGGGAGGTTCCCTCTAGTACCTACCTTAGATTCAACTTGAATTGAGTTTTCGAACTACATATTCTACATAATCGGGACAATCGAGTGCCTGATCGTTAATCATAGATTAAGTACTAATATGTAGCAACCGTTAATAACTGAGTACAACACTAGAGTCAAACTGACAAGAAACCAAAAACTGCAATCCGTTTCACGTTGTTTTTACTAAACTCGAGAGTGTAAACTTAAAAAAATGGGATTAAACACAGGAGGACCTGCTGCAGCGGCAATGGTTTTTCTAAAAATAGATTTGGTTACCACCTCGATCTGTATAAATATAATAGGAATCATAGGAATATAATATATTTTTATTTAAAATAGTTAAAATATACGCTTCTATACATGTATTTATTACACTGACGACCATAACGGGAATTGAATCAATTGAGTGCATTATCAAAACATTTTCTTTTTATTGCGATTTCGTGATCCAGGTTAAACTTTATTTCAAAAATCGACTATTTAAAATGATATTAAGGTTATTTTTTTTAGGTATTAATTAATAGACGTTACACTATAGGGGGGCCAAAAATACTATCTTCTCTCTGCAACCATTTTCCACATTATTTTGCTGTTCCCATGCTTGGAAGGATTTGTTATACCTAACTGCATTTATTTCTCTAGGATTATTTAAGAACTCCCGGCGAAGCAGTTGGGTCATAATAACACGACTTGTTCGTGTTTTACTAGAAATAAAATTCACCACATTAATTGTTATAAAATCTGAGCGACATTCCAATCCAATTAAAAATGCGTAAATTAAGTAGGTACACCATTATGATATTTTCATCATGTAAACAAACTTACGACATTGTGAAGTTAATACAAACATACAAATAAATAATTATTATTTATTTGGCGCGCAAAAATACTTTTTTTTTTTTTATTGTTGCACGACGTAACCACACACGTTCAAAATCACATTGAATCTTTCAAAGTTACAAAGTTGTTTTGAACGTGAAATTGAGCTCTAGTGCTTTTAGATATGGTATCAAGGTAATTTGTTGTACATAATCATAGTTAGAATATGTATATACCTAAGAAAATCATGTTTCTATTATTTTCAAAAAACCGGTAATATGAGATTTAAGTTTTTGAACGATGCCTAATAAAAAGACAATGGCGTTACAGCAGGCCACAGACAAGCATTACCATTCAACTTCGGTGAAATTCGTGCAATAGTCGTTCACTTTTAATACTCTCCTAGTACGATTATTAGCAGAGCAGAAGTCGGCCTGCTTTTGAACTGAATGGAAATTGAACGTTTTTATAAAAGGTGATAGTAAGCCCCCTTGATCAGTGAGTTCATCGCACAACACATGATACAATCATCTATATTATCTGACTTGAGAGTCTACAGTTAATTTCAATTGGAAATCACTATTGAGTTTGAGAAGGTCCGAAATCTTTTTTATATTGTACAAAAAAGACCAAGATTCCGGGTATTCATTTAACTGTTCAAATTTTTCATTGAATGAATTTATGGTAGTGTCCAAAAGACAGTTGAAAAATTCAACTTCAAATTTCTTTTCTGGAGAAGTTATAGTTTGTAGCTAGATTAAGGGAATTTACTAGTACGTCGGACTCGCTCTATGAACAAGCGGATATAAAGGGGCGCCGCACGCGCCTCTTCAAATCTGGCGCCCTGGGCGATCGCCCAACCGCGCCCTGCCCTAACGCCGCTACTGTTCACTGCTGAACATAGGCCAAGCATCGCCACTTCGACCAGTGTACATACAAATCGAGCTGAATATTTGGCTCGCATTAACTCATGTTTCTCTGTCTACGTAATCTGTGAATATTTTTTTATTATCATAATCTGTGAATGCTTGCATTCCATTCTGTAAAATTAGCATTTTTAACCTAAATAACCTAAAGTCAAATATTTTGCAAGAAAGCTAAAGAGATTATAGAGCATCGGGTAGCGTGGCCACACATGAGACAAAAAACTAACTTAACTAACATTGGCTACTTATGTAGCTGCCTTGAAAAAACTGGCACGCACTGAGAGACGGAAATAGTATAGCTTTATCCTTTTCTGTTACATAAAATAACTCAATACTTTATCCTTTTCTTGTGGAAATGAAATGGAGCTACCCGCCGTCTATACTTTTCTTTGTCTTGCCATGTTTATCAATGACAACTGTGAAGAGAACTGACAGCTCAGCTTAGCTTATTGGCAATAATTTCTCTGGAACGTGGTATTGTGAATTTTGAAAAATAAAAAAGTCGGATAAATAATCACAAAATTGGAAATTCTTTACAATGATATAATAAAAGGATAGTTGTTGATATTATAGCGATGTCAATATGTCATCAGTAAGCAAGCAATCCTCTTTGATGAGTTTTATTAAGAAAACTACTGGAAACTCGAGTTCAAACAATACAAGGTAGAATAACTTTTTACTTTTTTTTATAATTCTGATAATCTCGTAGTCATTATTTTGAAATATTTCCTATTTTTGCGTTTACCAGTATTAAATACAGTGTATATTTTTTTTCTTGTGCCTAAAACATACTCACAACTTGGTGTTGAGGGTAGTGAGTGCTATGATCTTTGTCTGGTCTTCAGAAAGACCGGCGTGAATTTGTAATAAACTATATAAAAAACTTTGGTTACTAAATTTATACTTTGAGAGATTATTTTAGCAATTACTCTGACTCATCCATATTAATCAGCAGAGGTGGCCAAACAATTCAATTGTCATCGTTCAAGTTAGGTGAAAGAGGACCTTAACTTGTCATCATCATCAGCCTATAATGTTCCCACTGCTTGGACACAGGCCTCCTCTCAGTAAGAGGGTGTGGGGCGTAATCAACCATGCGGGCCCAGTGCGGGTTGGTGGATGTGGAATTGTGGATGTCACATGTCTTCAAATTTTTAGTTCTAGGACATGCCTTAACTTGTACTTTCTCTCAATCTCAAATATGCTCTCCAAAAATGTAAAGCTCATAGTGTTGACATGTTGATGTTCATCAAATAACATTGCCATTGCAATAACACAATTGCCGGAAAGGCCACCAGAACCAATCACCTTTTGTTTGAATACTCGAGGTACTTTGTCAATGTAGTGAAGTTTGGAGCCAAATTTCTTGTTGATTTTGTTCATATTTACGCTTTTTATATTTAAATAAATCTGATGTGTACCATCATCATCATCAATAGGTAGGTATATAAATAATATATCTAAATATGTTCTATAAAACTTCTGAAGGTGAATTGAAACTTATTGTGATGCTCAACGTGGACTTTTACATTAGTAGGTCTATGAGAATTGATCCCAAAAAAAAAAGATGAAAAACAAGGAAAAATACTGTTATAGAAATAATATTATTTTTGTTTATAAGCTGTTTTTTTTTTTTTTTTCAGTGCCAGCAAAAATGAGCAGGTCTCAGAGAAGAAATCCAGATTTGTATTTAAATCAAAATCCTCAGGCACCACAGCTAACTGTGAGTATCAATAATTATGAATATAATTATGAGTTTCATTCATTACCTTAACTTACTTGTTTAATAAATCCAAACAACAAAGTTCATTTATGCCATATCATGTATGGCAAATTTATAATTTTATATTCTTCATTAATTTAAACTAGATTTTTTTGAAAGTTTAACTTGTGTGATTGAATAATAATAAAGTTATTTATATCGAAATTGGATAGTGAAGTAATAGTGTGTAAAAACACGTCACAGTAAATGATTAGGAGTGAATTGAAATTTAGGTCAAATGCGCTTTAAAATGCACCATGTGTGTGTACAGGATCGTTTTGGTTAGGTTTTGCCAATATAGGAGAGCGGTCCTCTTTCTTTTAGTTGGTTGATACTGAAAGCCAAAAATTATGTCATTTAAGGCACAATTTGACTTGTCATCTGTGTGTGATTATCGTCATTCTGTAATATGACAGTCAAAATTAATTCCTTAAGTTTGCCATATGTCATTACTTCCTAGAATTTGATCCTTATTAGGGACACTATTGAGTGACTAATAATACAGTGTGTTTTTTTAATCAAAATCAACGGGTTCGATTCCTGGCTAGAAATATTGATTTTCAAAAATCCAATGATGCAGTTTTAGTTTTCATCAAAATCGAGCCCGCAACTCCTTTGAGTACTTTGCGCTATTCCTTATAGTTTCGGATTTGGCCATCCACGCCCACTTGTAAAATTCACCCTGTATATGGCTGGATAGTGTAATTTATTGTAATGTTTCATATTTCAGGGACACCCCCATTTAAAACTACTACAGATGATCAGCCACACAAAACGGCAAGTATAACTTTTTACCACTTTGGTTATTTTTTTTGCTTGTATCTCCTCACACAGAATGGTGCACCTTTACCCTGCGTCCTAACCGAAAGCGACTGTCGCTTGAATACGTGATTACACGATCGTTTACCTGAATAATGACGTACATACGCGACCTGGTTGACCGCGCGAGTGTGTCATATTCGTTTAAATGAGCGCGACAATCGCGTACTTGTGCACTTACGGTTAGGACGCGGCCATACACCAATACTGAAAATGTTTATTTTGTGTTTCAGACACCAAAAATTTCGAATGGGTGTCAAGAGTCACCTCCACTCTTACGTAGCCGTAAAGTGTTGAACAATAGAGTTAGTCCGATCACACATAACAGTAGGACACGACATGATAATCAAAGTAACGACATCTTTGAAATGGATGTGGTGAGTCGGCTTATTTTTTCTTATACCTACACTTACAGTACGAAAAGTTGAGCACCTTTGAGTACCGTACCACCATATTTAATGTTCGCGATTATATTTAGAATTGTTAGTCATATTTCGATGCGATTCGTATTCATAAATACAGGCAAACCAGAAAAGTTATGCGCTTCGGTAGTCTTTGTGTTTCCGAATTAACAAGGACGTAGCGCCACAGAGTGAGCCCCAACAGAGGCGAAAGTTCTAAGTTTTGTTCTGCCGCGCTATGTAGTAGTGCCCTGTAGTATTGCGCGTTTGTAAAAAGTTTTCTCTCTGTAGAGTTACCTACTGCGGTCTCAAATTGTCAATTTGTTACTCAAAAGTTATGAATCTGTTTTTGGAATTGCATAGTTCTTAATATATAATTTTGTAAACATGGTACATAAAAGACATGTTAGTACCAAATAGGCAAGTACTTCCATGATTGCAATAGCCCTATATTAGATCTCATCATCGCGCGTTCGAATTTCCAAATATAGACGATTATTCCCGAAGCGCATCCTTTCCATAGAAAGCTGTAGTTTGTAATATATTCAACAATTTCATTTCAGGACGATATTCAAGACTTCCCAGTAGCGTTTAAAAAGAAATCTAAATCTCGAACCCCAGAGAGACGAACTAGGTCAATTAGGATAAGCTCAACCCCACCAAAGAAACATGAAACACAACAGAACAATAAGAAGATTTTGAAAACGCCTGAAAAGCCGCATCTCAAAGACAAGGACCCTTTGAAGAATATCATGGTCGACGAGTCGATATCAGGGTTCTTGGAGACTGTGGCCAAACATACTGCGCTTTCAAAAAATAAGGTAATATAACTTAATACATAAATACGATTTCCTCAAGTTACAGCGCGAGCTCGTTTTTCGACCACATCTAGATACCGCGATTTTGTTTCACCAACCCCATTGGTGACGTGGGCAACCATATATACGTAATATTGCTTATGTTTCGAAATTCTAGCTTTACAACAAGGGAGTTTTCTCGGGGAGGGCAATTTCGAACATCATCGTATAAAAAAAATACATGCAAGAAAGTTGTGTGTAATTGCAATTTTTATTGTTTTAGGACGTAATAGAACCTGGTGACAAGGAACGCTGTAAAGAACTTTATATAGATTTACTAGAAAAAATATTTCACGCTTTTGACAAAATACCAAATTGTATAAAGGAAAAATTCCCGGGGTATGATCGAAGAATTTATGCTAAAGTAAAACAGTTACAATATAAATTAAAGAATATAATAGCCAAACCTGATAGCATAAGTAAAAAAAACGTAAGTGCACAAGTATCACAGAGTGTAAATGGAAATAGACTTGGTAACAGTGACAATAAATTAAATGGTAGTCATAGTCCCTCTCTGCTTAGTAAATATGATGATGATACAGACGACTTTGACCTGGTGTCCAGTGGAGTACATAAAAGAGTAACAGAATGTCTCCAAAAAGCCAATAATCCAGGAACTGCAACATCAACGCCTGACTTTGTCTTCAATGAAAAAGGACCAAGAAATGAATTACCCAAAAAATCTTTGTCGTTCGACGCGTTTTCACCACTCAACAATTCATCTAAATTGGATACAAGCTGTCAATCAGAATCAGAGATTACAAATACATCTGAACAAGGTAAGGGAAAATTTGTGTTCAAAAAGCCTTCAAGGCTTACAGTAGAGGAGAACAAATCAACGCCAAACAAAGATATACCGTCATCTACTGCTGAGAGAATTAGAAACGCTACAGAAAGACTGAAACCTTTGACAGCGACAGAAGCGCCGAAATGTGCACCAGTAGCGCAGAGCTCTGTAGAGTTTCAGCCACCACAGCTTAGCAAAAACTCTTTACTGAACAGTAGTAGACCTAGCATGGATTCTGTTAAAGACAACGATGAAGACGGTGAACCAATGGATGACTATGAAGTGCCAATCGACATGGATGACGTAACAGACATTTTGCCGGAAGCAGCTCAAGCGAGCGTCATTAACATCAGTGACTCTGTCGCTAGTACCAGTAATGCAGATGCAATGAATAGTGCTGTTGATGAAGATGGCTGGCCAGAATATAGACCTGAGGACTTTGAAGAAAATATAGAAGAGATAGGCAGCCAAGAGCCACAAGTGGTCAACCTAATGGATGACTCGACTGTGAAGGAGAAGCCTAAGTATGAAGGAATGGGTGACTTCCACGCCGGCACACAGAACGATGGCATCACTGGTTAGTTGTAGTTTTACAATTTACAATACAGGGCCATTTGAAGAAATTGGCGAAAATTCACAGACGCGATGGTTATTGGTATCTAAAAGCTATAAAATATAAAAATTATCCTTAAAAATTATAATTTTATAAATATCGCGCTTATCCTACAGTTCTTTCGCAGTTGTTTTACCTGTGATTTTGTATCACTGTCAAAATCACAGTGATCTTTATTCTCCTTGTAATAAGGTTGTGTAATAATAGCGGTACAGGATGTTTTGGCGCGTGGCCAAAATCGAAACTAACGCCGCCATCTTGTTTTTTTCAATACATTTCTCCAAAAAAAGTTTCACATAAGTTTACCAACAGCGCCCCCATGTCAACGCCATTCCAGCGCCAAAAGATTCTTGTACACACGCTAGCACGTCAAGCCACCCGAAACTGACAAATTTTCCCAATCAACTTTGAATCTTATGCTTTAGCGATAAAGTTGAAAATCTATTAAAGTTTGACAGATTGTAGTAGCTTGATGTGCTCTGGCTTCTGTACTTGAAATTTTGATAACACCTTTTCATTTTGATTTTACCTCACTTTTTGAAATAAATAAATAATTATTATTAATTATTATATTTTTGTATTTCAGGCGAGTTCGACGGCTTGGATTACCCTCACTCAGCGCTGATGCTGGAGGTGTTCCACGAGAGGTTCGGGCTCACCTCCTTCCGCCCGAACCAGCTGCAGGTCATCAACGCGACGTTGTTGGGGAACGACTGCTTTGTGCTCATGCCCACCGGGGGCGGTAAGTGAACTCGTTTTAAATAGACAAGTCATTGCTAATTTCATTTTCTACAATAATTTTTTTATGGGGTTTAATTATAAACGATGATTAAAGTTAAGTGACGTTTAAATGTTAAAAATGTATGGTTAAACAGTCGCTAATCGCTAGTTGACGTTAAGCAACGTTTATGAATAAAGGGGTATGTCATAGAAGATTTTGACAAAAGTGTACTCCTTCGCAAATAGGTTTATTGCGATCATAATTATGTACAGTTAAACCAGATAAGGCATGCGCTTCGATAATCTTCGTGCTTCCTCATTATAACGAACGTCGCGCCACAGAATGAGCCGCCACAGAGACATATCTTCAAACTTTTGTTCTGCTGCGCTTTGTCTATTGTTTGGTTTTGTTGAAATTGCATGTATAGAGCTGGTAATCTATAATGCTGTAATCATATACAAAATAGGCAAGTAATTCCATTGTAACAGCTATGCAGAGTGACGCGCAACCTGTTACCATGGGTTCCGTACATGATTCTGGACGCCCCTGCGTTGATATTTTTCGAGGTGACAAAAAAAAAGAAAGTGGTCTAAAATCATGTGCTGAATTCATGGTTGCAGTCTGCCCTGCCAACCTGTACATTAGATCTCATCATGGCGCGTTCGTATCTTCGAAAGACGATGATTTACGAAGCGCATACTTTCCTTGGAGATCTGTATATCCGTTTCGTGGCGTTTCTCACTTAGTTCATTTTAGCAATTGACGTCCGCAGGTAAATCTCTGTGCTACCAGCTCCCGGCGATACTGATGCCTGGCGTTACCATAGTGATATCACCACTCAAGTCACTCATTCTGGACCAGGTCAACAAACTACTGTCGCTTGATGTAAGTAACTTGGAATTACTCGGGGAAATTGATGGGTTAGAAAATTTCCTGTCAACGTAAATTGTTCGTAAATTCGAATTGCAATTCTGTTTAACTTTCAACTGGCTAGAACGCGGAAAATCTACGTAGTCTGTCAATCTGCCTATCTTAATTTCCCTGAACTAAGTTTTTTTGAAGTAAAAACTTCTTTAGGCGCGTTGGGAATTTTTCGAGATGGGAAAAACCCGTTGAACTCGCGCCACTGTTACCGTAAGCGACACCGCGCGTGTTTTGTTGTTTATAAGACGATTAAAAAAATACCCGCTTCGGATGTGTTCGGCTGTCCTCGGGATGTACTCGATTTTAATGTATATTCGATATATCAGTGAGTAATGGCAAAGTATTCTGTTTGTGTTTTGTTTTCACTTCTGTCGGCACTCCGGAGTGCCACTGTTTTTTTTTTGTGGTATTTTAGGTCCACTTTGAACGTTATATCAAACTCAATACTTGTAATTTGTGTTTTACATCGTTGTCTAGTCATTTTTAGCGTCGCCGTTAGCTTGACATAATATGACAAAGTTCTCCAAATACGGTCAAGGGTACGGCATAGTCAGCCTATGAAAGGCTGACTATGCCTGCTGCCGTGCAACCAGTTTCTTTCCTAGTATATTCGACCGTGGTATACTGGTATGGCTTTTACCACTCTAATAGAATGTCACTGACACGTCAAGGTCTATTTTTTTTTATTAAAAAAAATATTTTATTTATTAAACCAGAACGACATAAAGCCAATTACACTGATTAGACACATTACAAACATGGACAAATTTTAGATATTTTCAACCTTAGTGAACTGTCATTTTACTGGAAGTTTTTATCAAAAGTGGTAAAGAGGTCGTATACATAAGTAGTCGTATTGTGTAGATCCCCGCGGCTCACATGTCGGGCGACGTATCCCTGGCGACGTGCGACGAGATCTACCACAAGCTGTCGCTACGCGAGCCCGGCATCAAGCTGCTGTATGTCACCCCCGAAAAGATCAGCAACTCCACCAAGTTCCAGTCCATGCTCAGCATGCTCTACTCGCGCGGAAAACTCGCTAGGTAACGTACACCATGTTTTTTTAGATAGGTCGTTGATGTAGTGACCTACATCATACGGAACAACTTTCCCCTTTTAATTCATAATTAAATGCAATAGGGATGTTGACTAATATTTAAAAAAAAATCAAACAAATAATGTAATTTCAAAGAAGGCATTGTAAATATGGGAGAAACTGAACGCTTTAGTAGATTGATTTCCGTCCTTGTAGGGCGCAGCTGGTACTGTATGGCGGTAGTGTGCACTTACTAGGCCGAGACTTAATATTTCGTTAGTGCTGTCTTTTGATAGAAAGCAGGTCAATATTTAACATAAAGTTTCATGCGAAGTGTCAAAAGATTTTAATTTTGCCCAAAGATCGTTTTTGTCTTGTTTTTTCAATAAAATTTCGCGATTACACAAATGTTTACCAACAACGCCACTCCTGTCAATGTCATTCAAGCGCCGAAAGATCCTTATAGTAGTGTATGTCCGGTGCAAATTAAACTGCCGTGCAATTGATAATGGTATGGGCTCAGGTTTGTTATCGACGAGGCGCACTGCGTGTCGCAGTGGGGACACGACTTCCGGCCCGACTACAAGCGCCTCTCCGTGCTGCGCGCGCAGTTCCCCGACACCAGCATCATCGCGCTCACTGCCACGGCCACGCCGCGCGTGCGCACGGACATCCTGCACCAGCTGCAGGTGTCCAAATGCAAGTGGTTCCTCAGCAGCTTCAACCGGCCCAACCTCGCCTACAGAATACTCGAGAAGAAACCCAAGTCTGTTAACCAGGAGATTGCCACACTTATTAAGGAGAAATTTTTCAGGTTAGTTGTTTTGTAGGTAAGTGGTTTTTTTTTAGGGGATCAATGAATTCATTACGCGAAGTCAGGAAGCGCCGCCATTTTGAAACGTAAAAGAATGAATGCGGCCGAGCGGATCAACCCCGTTACGTAAACGTATTCACGTACAACACAACAGTGTCCATACCACAGCCATACACAGCCATACCCCATTTAAAAAAAATGTAAAGTAAGTGTGAAATCATACACGCACGGATTTTTATTTATCTTCTATTCATCATCAACTCATCGAAAGGACTTTTGTGTGCGAATGACCTTCTCGCTTTAGCGTATTACACTTTTGAATGATAGAAAAGGATAGAAATACAAGAAAATGGGGATCTGTGCGTGTAATTAATTACACCCTAACTGATTTACAGAGTATGTGGCATAGTGTACTGCTTGTCACGGAAGGAATGTGAGAGTTTATCGATGGATTTGCGCAAGGCGGGCATTCAGTCCGCGCCCTACCACGCGGGACTCAGCGATAAGAAACGAGAGGAGGTGCAGGCAGGCTGGGTCGCTGATAAATACAATGTGGTAAGTGAGCTGTTAGTAGGGATATGGGTATTGTATAGTCGATCTCGTAATTTCTGTAAGGTCACTTGCACGTCATAAAATGACAAGGTATAGTTGTGTATATAACAGATAGTTTCAACCTTCATTTCAAAAGTTCAAATCACGGGAAAAGAAAAGAAAGAAGAAGATTCAATTTACGGGTAATATTTGTCAAAAGTGGTTAAGAAATTACGAGGTGGACTATGCAACTATCTTCATCCTTCTGACTAACTGACCGCCTCCTTGAAGTGACACAAAAGTCCCTGTAAATGGTCAGAGAAAAGTATTAGTTTTTGACACATTTTATGATAATTATGACATTGAGAATGTTGAAGCCGATGGTCGATGTCGATCGACCGCTGTCCTGTTGCACCCTAACGTGGCGTGATGTTGTGTATCGTCAGATCAGTATTCCTTACTCTGTGGTCAGATCTGCGCGACGATCGCGTTCGGCATGGGCGTGGACAAGGCGGACGTGCGCTACGTGATCCACCACAGCATGCCCAAGTCCGTGGAGGGCTACTACCAGGAGGCGGGCCGCGCCGGCCGCGACGGGGACACCGCTACGTGTCTGCTGTACTACTCGTACTCTGACGTCGTGCGGTATAGAAGGTTGCTTGAAAGTACGTTGGCTTTTCCTTGTTTTTATTACTGCGTCTTCTTTTCTGTCTTTTGCTCATCCCACAGGAACCGTGCCTTTTTTGTTATGGCACAATAGTTAATTGTTCTTAAACTAACTATAGTTCAGTTCAGGTGGAATCTGAAATGGCTTTGAAATCAGAACAGAATCATCACTTTCATTGCGGGAATCAACTTTTATAATGAAATTATGTAAAGTGACTCTATAGTCACTTTACATAATTTTTCAGTTTTACCCCTATAGGTATGAGGAACAGGGTGTAAAGTTCACTCATCTTCCATAGAAAAGGGAGGATCCTCCACCAGGCGGGTGTTATATCCGGCGGGCAACTGTCCAATGATTCATGTCGGGCCGTTGTATCGATGCTAGTTGCGCGGTAAACTCTGCTTGCGAGATGCAGGATTTTTGCGTGACGTCAGTATTACGCGTTGTCCGCATGTGGCGTTGTAGATACCGCTACATGACAATAAGAGAAGATTAACAACTTGATGCACTTTCAAAAAACTTTACGAAACTCCCTCCACTCCTTCCATCTTTTGCGAGCCCGCGCGTCCTCCTTCTAGTTTTGACGGAACCTATCCAGCTTGTCCCGCCATCTCCTACGTGGTCTGCCGCGACCTTGCCTCACTGTGTCAGGGCACCTTTTGTGCTATTTGGGCCCACAGTCTGTCAAACATGCGGCAGACATGATTGTCCTGCCCAGTCCTATTTAAGTTGGGCAGCCTTTTGAGCTTCGTCAGCTATCTTTGTTTTGGAGCGCAGTATTGTGTTTCGAACACGATCCGTTAATTTAATGCCTAGTATACTTCGCTCCATTGCTCGTTGGCAGACCTTGAGTTTGAACTTCTGGATGTTAGGCAAAGAGCGACTTAAGCGCTATTAAAGTTATGCGCTTCGACAGTCGAGGTCTGGCAAAGTGTTATTAGGTTTTTTCCATCCGGAGTTTTTCAGTAGTAGCCGGCAGTGGATTTGTGCTCGAGTGATGGCAATAGGCTCGCTCCCAATTCTATAGGACTTCAACATATCTGGCGAAATACTAAATGTACACCTCTGTCTAACTCTTCGGGGATTACGGGCGTGATGTTAAGATATGTATGTCGTGTGTTGCAGTGGAGCGCAACACGACGGCGGAGGCGCGCGGCGTGCACATCGCCAACCTGCTGCACATGGTGGAGCTGTGCGAGAGCGTGACGGAGTGTCGGCGTGCGCAGGTGCTGGCCTACCTGGGCGAGCGCTTCAGCAGGGCCGAGTGCGAGCGGGCCCGCGAAACGGCCTGCGACAACTGTCTCAACGCACACGACTACAAGGTCACGAGCGTACACATATTAGTATTAACATACAGCACATCAGCTAGGAACAAATGGTAGAATCAACTCACTCACACATGCGAACAAGTTTACACTAAATCTAAGCATGCTTCAAATTGTGACTGAAGTATAAAATGTACGGGTGACTTATTTGGTTCAGGACGTTTGGTAATCATTTTTACTCATGATTGTGTAGCCGGTGGACGTAACGGAAGACTGCAAAGTGATAGCGCGCTGTATCCGCGAGAGCTGCAGCGGTCCGCGCAACTCCTTCACGCTGCTGCACGTCGCGGACGCACTGCGCGGCTCCATGCAGGCGCGGCTG
Source organism: Oligia latruncula (assembly GCA_948474745.1). Classification (NCBI taxonomy): domain Eukaryota; kingdom Metazoa; phylum Arthropoda; class Insecta; order Lepidoptera; family Noctuidae; genus Oligia; species Oligia latruncula. The sequence continues at coordinate 2,053,308 of OX419699.1, forward strand.
CAAGCGCTGCAGAACACGCCCTTACATGGACGGTGAGTTACATCCGCGAGAGCTGCAGCAAATAGGTCATGTGCAGTGGCGTGCATTGGTTTTCAGAATAGGTAGGCAGGCACTAGGCCGGGTCTGATTAGTGACATAATCAGAAACATAAAACAAAAGTGTCTATTAACAAAAAAAAAGTATTACAGCCGCCCGGCACCCAAAACGACACCCATGATGAAAAAAAAAAAAACTTACAGCCGCCATCTTGGATTTTCATTTTGACCTCACTATCGGCGACCTCAACATCCATCCCTTTCTTCGCACGGCCAAATTACGAACGAATTACAAATAACGATTTTAAGTTTTTAACATTCATACTCGGTTGGTTATTTGAGTAGGCATGCGCACTTTAGGGTGGTAAATTGCGAAGTGAAGTGACTTCGTTATTAGTATTAGTATTTTTTATTGGATTAATTCCGTCACAGGCGCTTAAGTCATTCAGTGTCATATTTTTTGGAATAGGCTATTTGACAATGTAAAAAATAAGGTCATAATTATTGACACTCTTATAGATTATCGCTTTTAAAATCGATTTGCATTAATTTTACTACAAAACAATGTATTATTTATTAAAAAAATCCCGAAAAAATTTCATCTTTTTAAATCTGGCGCCACGTAATCGAAAACGGTCTGGATTGGCTGAACTTATGATGACGTCATGATATAGTCAATTTCTGTCTATCGTTGACAGAACAGATGACTTTTGTCTAGTATCTCGACTGTTTCAACGTTTGTTTAAGTGTATTGTGACGTCACGACGCCATATTGTTAAAGATAGCGTTTTGGCGGCTTATTTAAACAATACATTTTTATTTACTATTTTCTAAAAGAAATACATTATGCAATTTGAAGTAATAGGTTTTTGTGGGCTCGTTAGACACCATTAAATAATCTGAGATGTTTATCAGAAATCAGTCAAATAGCCTATTGTGCTACTCGTGATACGCTTGCTTTTTATGTAGGACCAGATTTCAGTATTTTGGATTATTTGTGACATTTTTTTAATTTTAAGATAGCTTTGATATGAGGATTTTATAATTTTATTGTTCTTTCTTATAATATGTTGTATTCATATTCATTACGTGTATTTTTATATTTTTTCATATTTTGACAATATTTTTCTTTTTCGTGGAGTAATTTTATTAAATTCTTACTGTACCACTTGGGGTATGTATATTTATTTGTAATTTGGCTCGGAACTACTTCAGATATTATCTTTCTAATCAACGTATTAAACCCCCCCCCCAGCTGCAAGGCGTGGCACCGCGGCGACCCGCTGCGCCTGCTGCGCCAGCTCGTGGTGCGCGGGCTGCTGGCCGAGCGGCTCGTCGTCACCAACGACATCGCCAGCGCCTACGTCGTGCTGGGGCCCAAGGTGGACCAGTAAGTGCTCACTTATATTAAAAGCAGCTAAACATCCATACATAAAAATCTTAAATTCATCCACTGACAAACATCACATAGCCGAAACTGCTGGGTCTCGAAACATGAAATATTGCATAAGAGTACCTTATACAGCGAAAGTGAAAACTTAGGAAGAATTTTCGGATATAAACCCTTAGAGAAGAAAAAACCCCTTTTAGGGTAATTCCCCTCTATTTAACCCCTTTAGTGGGGGACGGTTTAAAATTTTGGGCAATGGGAAATCCCATAACACGACTTGTCAATTAATACTTCTATCTAACTATTGTATTTAATCCTTTTTAAAACGGCTGCGCATGCATTCAGCAGCGTACACTTTATCTATCACCATGCCGCGGCCTTGCTGAGGATCCCCATGCGATCGCAGTTGATCGTGACGTCTAAGATAGTGCTAGCAGTTTGGGCGTAGCCTCCTCCCGAGGTGTCAATGTGTCGTTGAGAGCTCGCTTGGCCACGGCTTGATCCTTCCAAGGTAGGGCCACCGTTTCGCTTGAAATCCAGACCGAAGGGGGCGTGTGTGCCAGAGCGGGAGGGGTGATTTGATGGTTTCCGATCCGCAAAAAAAAAAGGGCAACACACGCCGTGTTGCCTTATGGGCACAATACAACCAGAGCTGCCCGGCTAAACCCCTCAGAACTCCTTCGTCCCTACTCACGGCGGGTGTTTAGGTGTTTACTCCTACCTGCCATCAGCTGATTTTAGTGATGTCGAGTCCACCTGGGTGATGGCAAAGTGGGTAGGATAGAGTGGGGAGGGATTGTGAGATTGGGCATAAGACAGGAAAGAATGGGTTAAGGGAAATGGGGAAGGGATGTGATTGCGTCTGATGGTTTTTGTTACGTCTATTTCTTATGGAATTAGACTAAGAACGTTGTAGCAACCTTAAGAAGGTACATCCAGACTTGCCTTGAGGATCTACAGAAGTGTAGCGCTCTCCCACAAGACTCCGCCACCCTACTACCTCTGAAGGATCTATATTACCATGCATGCAAAGCAAAGCATGTGATTGTGCAACCGCGAAAACATATCCAGCCCGTCCCTCGAACGTGCCCAAACATATCCAGCCCGTCCCTCGAACGTGCCCAAACATATCCAGCCCGTTCCTCGAACGTGCCCAAACATATCCAGCCCGTTCCTCGAACGTGCCCAAACATATCCAGCCCGTTCCTCGAACGTGCCCAAACATATCCAGCCCGTCCCTCGAACGTGCCCAAACATATCCAGCCCGTCCCTCGAACGTGCCCAAACATATCCAGCCCGTTCCTCGAACGTGCCCAAACATATCCAGCCCGTTCCTCGAACGTGCCCAAACATATCCAGCCCGTTCCTCGAACGTGCCCAAACATATCCAGCCCGTTCCTCGAACGTGCCCAAACATATCCAGCCCGTTCCTCGAACGTGCCCAAACATATCCAGCCCGTTCCTCGAACGTGCCCAAACATATCCAGCCCGTTCCTCGAACGTGCCCAAACAATAGTGTGTAACGCTCCCGTGCGCCTGCCCCAGACTGATGCGCGGCGGGCTGCGCGTGGTGTTCCCGATGAAGGTGTCGCGCGCGGCCCCCGCGGCCCCGGCGGCCCCTGCGGCCCCCGCCGACCACTCGCCCGTGGCCGCGCTGCTCAAGCGGCTGGAAGAACGGTGTTACGCCGACCTGGTTGAGGCTTGCCGGTAATAACACCCACATTTCATTTATTTATTTTCAGGAAAGTATGTAGTCGGCCCATAGATATAATTATAATTTTGCAAAAACGTCGATAAACAACACACAGTACCAAATAGCTTTCTTTATGATTTCAAGTTACTGAGTTGGAATCCGCATCACAAACGACTTGAAGTTATAGAATGATTCCAACTATACAAAAATTGGCGACATGACATATACATTCTTGCAAAACATTCACTTATTGGAATAACACTAGTTTATGAGACGTTAAAAAAAATTAGATTAGGTACACTGTATAGCTTTAATTTTATTGCCACTTTTCTCAGTTATTTTGCATCTGACAGCAACCCAAACAATAAGGCCCCCCATTAGGCGTGTGCCGGGCGCGAGCGTTCCTCGAGCGTGTGCCCGACGTGCGCGTCGCGCTGTGACGTTGACTGCGCGACGCGCACGTCGGGCACACGCCGGAAGTACGCTCACGCCCGGCACACGCCTAATGTGGGGGGGGCCTGACCCACCAGAATCCTTATTGTAACGAGAATAAAGATCACTGTAACTTTGGCAAAATCAGAGGGAAAACTACTGCGAAAGGACTGTAGACTATAATTTTGGTATCAGAAGCTTGTGGTATATTGATGTGGTGATCTGTGCAGTGAGATGGCATCAGCCCGCGGCGTGTCGCTGACCACAGTGCTGCCGCACGCGGCGCTGAAGGCGATGTCCGCGCGCCTGCCCGAGCTGCCGGAGCACATGCTGGCGCTGCCCTACGTCACGCGCGCCAACTACCACAAGTACGGCGACCAGCTGCTGCACATCACCAGCGCCTATGCTATCGAGAAGATGGGTGAGTCGCATACGGCTCCTGGGCCGCGCGCCTGCTCGAGGGTTCTGCTTAAAATTAAGTAAATTCTTGTAACTTTCGAAAAGTAGTCAAACATTTGACCAACAATATTCTATCAACATCAGGCCTCCTCATGCAGTACCAGGACGAGTTGGAAGAGGAAGAGTCCAAGGTGGTAGAAGACGAGGCAGGCTCGGGCTCCGACACGGACTGGAGCCGCCTGGCGCAGACCGCCGACGTTTCCATGTCGGGGTCCCAGGGGGGCCGGCGCAGGGGCCGCAGCCGGACCTACCGCGGCGGAGTGCGCAAGAAGTAATGATACTTTTTTTAATAATTTTTTTTTTAACCGATTAAATAGTGAGGAGCGTGTACCATAAATGTGTGTTCATATTTAAGGGTGTGGTACAGACCATCAAATTGAACAATTTTCTCCATGGCAATGGCATTTTAAATGTACAATATTCTTCATTTTTTAATTTTCGTGTTCGTAATACTTTCCTCTCTGAGTACTGACAAAAGATTGGATATTTCAAACTGCTAAGTGCTAACTAAAGAACCCAGTGCTTTGAAATAGTCTAATGTGTCTCTTTTTTTAACAACTAATCAAATATTGTGTATCAGGTTCAAACGCAAGCCCACGTCTGCAGCGAAAAAAAAAGCGGCGCGCGGAGCCTTCGCGGCCCGCGGAGCGACCCGGGGGGCCCGCGGGGCCCGCGGGGCCGCGCGAGGGGCTTCCACTTCCTCCGGTCAGTGTCACCTAGCTCGTGCAGCTGTATACAGTATCCGAGCTTAGTTTTCTGTGTGCCCTGCCCACTGTGTACTGGGAAAACAGAACACAGACACGGACACAAACAAGGGCCCTGGGGAGGGGAGGAGGGGGAACAGTCCGTTCGAATCTCATTCATTTATTAAACTTAATGCAACTAAAATTTTCTAAAGTCGAAAGTGTAAAACCATTGGTTGACTGTTACGCCTCACGATGCAAGTTTTCTACAACAATTGAATTGCATCGTTTAAACACTGTTTCGACGGTGCAACTATTATTGTTGCTTTAACTTCTGTTATGCCACAGCATGAAACTTACGTAACAGTCAACCAAAGGCGTTGGAAAAACAACATGGCAGGTGCATTGTCTGAATGGTGTATGTGTCGCAGGAGGGGCCCGCCTGGGCAGCATGCCGGTACCGCGCGGCGCGGCCGTACAGCTCAACACTCGCCCCGGAGTGATCAACTCGTCGCGACTCAACCTCATATGAACCAACACGACCGCCCACCGACTGAGACAGATTCACTTCAATATCTGGAGTGTTTCGTGATGCTCAAAACTAATTTAGCCTCATATATACGAGTCGAGCTACTCGCCTTCGAGTCGCATTTGTACGGACGTGAAACTTCTAGTGTAAACGAACTTTAAACAATGATCTTACTATTTGTTATTTCTTAAAAACAATAATTAATTTACGATTTAATTCATTTAATAACTAAACCAATGTGCCTGTTCTATTTTTAAACTGTAAATAAATGTTGAAATTCGGGTTAATTATAATAAGTTGTATTAATTAAATAATAACAATTAACTTTGAGTTTTACTCGATTTCAATCGCGAATTAGAAAATCCATAAAGCGCCAGTTGAAGCGTGTGGGCGGGAGCCGCGTGACGACTCCCGGCCACCGTAGGCGCGGCCTGCGGACGGAGAGTAATGGGTAGCTCACCGTCCGATCAGGACCAGGCCCATGCCGGGGGGTAAGTACGTGTTCCACGCGCGCCTCAAAGAGATGTCAGCATCGAGGAGGGGCCCCATAGGGCCGAAGCCTGCCGGGTCAGCGGGATTGTCCGAAAGGGTTACCGCTGGCCCGGAACATAAAGGGCTAAGGAAGGAACACGGGTGGGTTTTAGTCAGTAAGAGTCTGACACTCCCTTCCGCTCCACCCAGAGCGGGAGGGGTTATATGATTTCCCATCCGCAAAAAAAAAAAAAAGCGTGTGGGAACGAACTATGTTTGACAGTAAGGTTAAGTGCGAGTGTTTCAAGGACCTCAAACTGAGTTATCGATACACTGTTTCATAAGAAGTTTGCTAAGAAAAGGCGAATTCGCCGCGAATCCAGAATCGTCCAGAAGGATCTCTCGCTCGTACGTTGCGTCCAAAAGGAGCGTATTAACGTGCGAGCATTTGGGGACGAATTTTGCCGCTCCATTTCCCTTGATACGTGCACTCGCTTTGAAGATCGCGCGTAAACTGGACCCAAAAAGAGTCTCTAGTATCTCGAAGATAGTAGTAGTGTAGAGTGTGTGTGTGTGTAGTGTGTGGGTAGTGTGTGGGTAGTGGTAGTCGTAGTGATTCCGACTAATTGGCGGCTAAATATGGGAGAAAACAGATCTTCGCTAGGTGCCCTAGTTGTTGAGATATAAATGTGGCCTTGCTGGGGAGACTCTCCAGATTGGCCACCTATAAACCCTTATATCTTTTGAACCAGTGACTGACAAATTCTGATATTTGGCGACAAATTTCGACTGATTGGCGACTAATTTTTTGTGTTATCAAAATTAAAATACCTGATGGTGGCTCTGCCAGAGTCAGTGACACGATGGGAGGAGCCTTAATCTCCAAAGATATTATTTTGGGAGAAGAAATTCTCCTACAAAACTAAGTTATAATAGGAAGTGTGGAAGTAAAAGTCAATAACTGCTGTACATGTATAATGATCTTCATCGCGTTGCCAGACTTGGCCAGGTCCAGAGCTTCCTTGGTCCTCTGCAGCGGAAAGTGATGCGTGATGAACTTCTTGAGAGCTATCGCTCCGGATGACACCGCCGCGATCGCTGGCGGATATCTGAACAGAATAAGGGTGTGATATAAAACGCTTTCCGTCTCTTTACAAAATTACTATTTGTCCAAGCTCAAACCTTTGAACCAGTTTTTGTGTTTTGAACCATATTCTGACCGTAGTAAAGTTCTCTAGACAAAATTGATAACTTAAATGCTTAAATGTGTTTTTGTATTTTGAACTTTAACGTTGTCGGAATAAAGTTCGATATTCAAAAATGGCTTCATGGATTAGTTGTAAAGATACACCTTGTTAGGGTTCCGTAACAAAATAATGTAAAACAAAAAGGCTCGTATACCACCACTACCTCTGACATGCTTAACCCTTTGGGGAACGCGCTCGTGATTTTCAGTTAGAACTGAGACTTACGTGTTAACAATTCTGTAGGAGCCTCTCACGTCGACCTCACGTAGTAACGCCTGCGTCAGGGGCACCTCTACCTTGCTGTCTCCGATGCCCACCACTAGCACTACGCCAGCTGTCTTCGTTACCTGGCAAACGACAGAAGTGTCGTGTCATATTTCAACACTAGCAACAGCTAGTGTTGAAATATGACACCGCGGGAACACCCCGCGGTGTCACACGCTGCGCGGCTCCTAAGGGTCGTAGCGTGATGTTATATAGCCTATAGCCTTCCTCGATAAATGGACTACCCAACACTAAAAGAATCATTCAAATCGGACCAGTAGTTCCAGAGATTAGCGCGTTCAAACAAACAAACAAACAAACTCTGCAGCTTTATAATATTAGTATAGATGTAAATCCATACACACAGGGAGGTACAGTCAGCCTCAAAAAAATGTGTAGGTACAACATGAAAACATACAACGGTACAATTTTATTTTGGCACGTGGCCAAAATCGGGACTATCTTGTTTTTAGGGTTCCGTAGTACCTACAAGGAACCCTTATAGTTTCGTCATGTCCGTCTGTCTGTCCGAGGTTTTGCTAAGAGACCGTTAGTACTAGAAAGCTGTAATTTTGCAGGAGTGTGTTTAGAAATTACGCCGACAAAGTGGTAAAATAAAATCTTGGAAAATATTTTTTTAAGGGTAGCTCCCCTACATGTGAAGTGGGAATGAATATTTTTTTTGTCGTCTACCCCATCGTGTGGGGTATCGTTGAATAGGTCTTCTAAAATGACTTGAGGGTTGCTAAAGATATTTTTCGATTTAATGCTCTATTTACGAAATATTGAACTTTAAAGTGAAAATTTGTTCCAGTAGGGCGTCCCCCCCCCCCCTCTAAAAGCTAAACTGCTGGCTTGAAAAATTCAAGATGATAGTACATTTCATGAACTTTAAAGGAAAACTGTAGGAATTAAGATAACTTTATTAGTTTAGCAGTAATAGTCGTTGAACTTGGGTGTTGGATAATTTTGTACCAAATACAAAATCCTTAGCATTAATCCTATATAGTGACCAAGACGAAGTGGTTACTTGTTTATGACGGGTAAAGACTTGCATTAAAAAACAAAATATGAAATAAAAAAACCATAATAAATTTTCCCAAGTTTCACAATACTGCCGCTAGATGGAATGATGGAATTACAATTTTGTGAATTGAAATAATAACTTGGCAGCAATCGTACTCTTATTTTTTAGCTTTACAAGGAAGAAAGTGGTTCTTATTAGTTAATGTCTCATCATTTTCAGCCAAAAGACGTCCACTGCTGGACATAGGCCTCCCCCAAGCACTTCCACTTCGACCGGTTCTGTGCTTCTCGCATCCAACGGGTTCCTGCGGTTAATGTTAATGTCTAATCTGTTTAAATAATTATCTTCGTAAATCAATATTTTGTTGTGTTTATAGTATTAGTATCGCTATTTGATAACAGATGGCGTTGTGCCGTGACGTCACTTTTGTAGATCGCGGTGTTAAGATTTTCTTGCAAGGTATGACCTCCGTGGTTACGTTATGTGTTAAAGTTTTGTTTTACTCTGGACACCCTGCATATATATTGTTATTATAACCATAAACTCCTAATATCTTTACCATTACATAATTATATATTCAGAATAAAGAACATCAGAATCGTACTATATAGTGATAACGGGGCTACTACGGAACTCTACATTGTGCGTGGCCCGCCACGCACTTGGCCGGTTTTTTCAATACAATTTCTGTGACAATTTCACAAAAGTGTTAACCAAAGACCAGTCCCACGGAAACGTACTACCAAGGTAAAAAATATCCTATGTCCTAACTCAGGTCTCTGTGGTCAAGTAGATACCTGTGTCTGTGCGCTATTTCATCGAAATCCATTCAGCTGTTTAATATCGGGCAGATTGTCGGCCTGTTTACCATCTAATATTATTATACAAATAAATGTAGCAGTGTAAATGTCGCTAGTGTCATATGTAGCGAGTTACCAGCATGGCGATTCTCTGCGCGGAGGCGTAGGCGCAAGCGTCGATGGTGACGTCAGGTCGGCAGCCGAGCTGCGCCACGATGCCGTCCACCACCTCTTGCTCGCTGTAGTCTTTCTTTACCAGGAGTGTGTAGTCTGCGCCCAGCTCCCTGGCTGTGTCCAGCCGGGATTGTAAAACGTCTGTAGACAAAGTCAGTCAAATATCCTCATGAAGGTTAAGATAGAGGTGTAAAGTACACTCACATAGTCACATTTCGTCAGTAAAGTTTAAATTCCACCGGGTTACAAATCCAAGCAAAATTCCTCGTCTGATTGAAAAATCCAACAACAGTGTCCGACCTGGGATTGAACCCAGAACCACACAGCAGTCGTTTGCGACTGCTAAACTGACGTAACAGTCTTTCAATTCATTCAAACTTATTAAAATTGCCATTTTAATAAATCTAAACCCGGTTTCTGGAACGAAAATCAACACAAAAATTAGCTGCTGCCTGGAACTGATTAACAACCAATCAAAAGGCAAATTCCCGTAATTAAAAACGTTCAAAATCTAGTCGCAATCTCATCTCAGCGAGAATCAATGTCAAAAATGTAGGAAACTTAGAGGTATTTTAGACAGATTCAGACTGACATCAGACTGCAAATGTGATCGTTCTTAAAATTACCATAATTTACCCTTCAGGCTTATCTTGACTTGCGTAAAATTTTGACACGTCGATAATTTTCGTTCCAGAAACCGGGTGTATTTGATAGCACCCTTACAGTAAATAAAAGACTTGGGGCCAGTTTCTCGAACGAAAATTATCTCAAAATTAATGTGCTACATGCACAGAAGTTTACGCGCGGTTGACTATTTGCCACATTAATTTTATGATGATTTTCGTCCGAGAAACTGGCCCAAGATGTAGCTATATTTTACCTGTCATAAGTATGGTGCTGGCGCCCATGGCGCGCGCCGTCATGGCGCACAGGATGCCGATGGGCCCCGCGCCCAGGATGAGCAGGCGCTGCCCCAGGCGGATGCCGGCGCGGTTGCACGCATGCATGGCTATCGCTAGCGGCTGTACTGCCGCACCTTCCTCCATGCTCAGATTGTCTGGCATCCTTATGAAAATAGGTTTGTTACACTTTCAAGCTATTTTGTCTGTTTATTATTTTATCTGTGTGACGATCTAATATCATTTGTAGGGCCAACATGGCCAGAGATCGAACAAGACAGGCTTGGAAGAAAAAAAAGGAGGCCTCTGCCCAGCAGTGGGACACAAAACCGGCTAACAAAAAAAAAAAATGAATGGCAATATGCAGACGGTTTCGGCAAAGAAGTGTCACGCTGTATGTGTTTCAACAGTATCAATATCATACCTACCTATCTGAAGAAACATACATGTATACCTACATACACGGTTTTTTATAAATATACCTATGTTTTTATACTGATAATTCAAGTAACTACACTTCCTGGTGGTCATTGGATCCCAAAAAAATCATCAAATAATTTTATTTCTTATATATTTTTATCGTTTAGTTATCGATACCCATCACGTTTATGGAGTTTTGCTAGCCAATTTAATATGACTTTGTATTTGTAATGATTTATGTTTGATGTAGAGGCAGGAACAGTCCCTTGCCGTTTATATGTACAGACGCCAGCACATCAAGCTACCCGAAACTGTCAAATTTTTCCAATCAACTTTGAACCTTATGCTTTGGTGATAAAGTTGAAAATTTATTAAAGAAATTTGACAGATTGTAGTAGCTTGATGTGCTGGCGTCTGTACATATGTGCCATATTAACGCGCGGTACTGTAGGTTCCCTACACTGCTGTTCCAGCCTCAAGTAGCCAATTTTTTTGAACGAACTAACTTGTGACAGAAATCAGCGATGTGTTTGTAGTAGCGGCAGAGGTTGCCAGGCGCGCCCATGGAGGAGCAGTAGTGCGGCGCCACGCACAGGTTGTAGCGCCCCGCCTTGCAGTACTCGCAGGCGCGGCACGGCTGGGTCGGCTCGATGGACACGCGCTCGCCCACGGCCAGCGATGTCACACGGGAACCGATCTGGTAGAAAAAAAAATGTTGTAGGTAGTGTTGTTTGACTAAAAAAACAGTGGCACTCCGGGAGTGCCGACAGAAGTGAAAACTTGTATTTTTTGAATCGTCTTATAAACAAAACAGGCGCGGTGTCGGTTACGGTAACAGTGTCGGGAGTTCAATGGTTTTTTCCCATCTCAAAAAATGCCCAACGCGCATAAAGAAGTTTTCATTTCAAAATCATAGGTCCCTAAGGGGCTTTTGTTTTCACGTGTTTGAAGTTTCGCCAGCAAAAATTTAATTTGGCTTTGTACCCATAGACGGAAACAACTTGGAACTAATAAAGTTAAAAAATACAGTCAAAGTGCGCAGCCGTAACAGCGACTGCACAGACTTCTAAGCATGGACGTAATACCTATATAGAAGTAACTATACAGGGGTATTGGTAAAACACCAGCAACCTCTTAAGAGGTCATTGTACTCATCATTATGAACAACTTTTACTATGGGACCAAACCTGAAATCGCGAAAAAAAAATCTGCTGTTCCCTACATTTATGTTTGTATAACTCGTCAAAATGTAGGGAACAGCTCATTTTTTTTTCGCGATTTCAGGTTTGGTCCCATAGTAAAAGTTGTTCATAATGATGAGTACAATGACCTCTTAAGAGGTTGCTGGTGTTTTACAAATAACCCTGTATATTACGTCCATGCTTCTAAGTCTGTCACTCTAGAATACAGTCCGTCGTGCACAGTTATTTTACCTCTGACAGTTGCAACCTAACAGCAACCTTATTTTAACGAGAATAAAGATCACAATGATTTTGACAGACTTGTCAGTGGCAGCAACCCAACAGCAACGTTATTAGAATGAGAATAAAGATCAATGTGATTTGGACAGTGATGCAAAATCAGACGTAAAATAAACTGTGTGTCAGTCTCTTTCTACAGCTCTCGATGTGTCATGTTAGCCTGGTACTGCAAATAACTGAGCTTACTTTGACGACGACGCCTGCGCCCTCGTGGCCGATCACGATGGGTTCTGTGACTATTTCCAACCCGCAGGTTCCTGTGGTGTACATCTTCACGTCAGACCCGCAAATGCCAACGCAATCCATCTTTACTAGCACTTCTGCAACAAGCATTATCACATGAAGACGATAAAAAATTCTAAGTGTCGACTTGAGAAGCTCCTCCTTTTTTTCTTGGGTTAGAAGTTGGAAAAAAGTGTAAAACAAATTGACATACCTACTTATTACCATGGACACGATGATAGCTACAAAAGTTAAAAACTGTGTCGCAGCTATCAATCAAGATGCGTAAGACCACGGTTTAGGATGTGCATGTGGATTGAGTGCTCCTTTTACATAACATAATCAGCCTATAATGTTCCCACTGCTGGGACTTTATAAAAGTTTATTAAATTTTTATTTTTTTAAAATCAAAGAAGAATTTAGGAAATACCTAATTGTGAAAACTTCATGGTGAAAATAAAAAAAAATGTGAAATTTATGGCGAGAAAGTGGTTATCGACGTAGTAGTACAGCTAGTTTAGATACCAGAGAAAGAGGTATTTGTATCGAACTCCGAGTACTAACAATTCGTGAATCACACATCACTGGTAAGAGAAAAAAATTATAGCACTGTGTGACCAAAATCTGCATTTAAGTCACGCTTTTCTGTGACTTAAGTAATCCATTTTTACATCGAAAAGCGTGACTTAAGTGCGGGTTTATGTCACACGACCTACAAAATAGTATACGACACGTGTCGGCCGTGTCGGCGCATCACGTGTCCTTTAACATTTTTAATTTCACGCCATGCAATAATGGGCTACTTAAGTCACACGTATCGTAATGTACAGACCAAAATCCGCATTTAAGTCACGCTTTTCTGTGACTTAAGTAATCCATTTTTACATCGAGCGTGACTTAAGTGCGGGTTTATGTCACACGACCTATAAAATAGTATACGACACGTGTCATTTAGCATTTTTAATTTCACGCCATGCAATAATGGGTTACTTAAGTCACACGTATCATAATGTACAGACGCCAGCACATCAAGCTACCCGAAACTGTCAAATTTTCACAATCAGCTTTGAACCATAATGCTCTAGCGATAAAGTTGAAAAGAAATTTGACAGATTGTAGCTTGATGTGCTGGCGGCGTCTGTACTATTAATCGCTATAACACGCAACTATCAACCGTGGTGGGCTATGTTCGGGCCGTCTCTGTATGAGATGAGGGCTTTGCCTTACATTAAAGGATTGTTGTTCTTCTCGCTTCTCGCATCTGATGTAGGTATAGGTATATAACTCGAAGATGATACCTACCGTCATCGCTGATTTCTGGCACCGGACAATCTTCCTGAAACAAGTTGCAATAACCAATAAAGTTTCATCAGGTTAAAAGTTCACTTTACACAATCATGCATGGTGCGCTTGAGTGAAGAGGTTTTTCACTGCAGGCTCCACAAGTCACTCCCCATACATGCCTTCTCATTACATAGATTACCAAACCAAATTCGCAATACGCTCCAAGACAGGTATCGCCGATGTTGGCGACAAATCTGCGAGGCTGACGGGGCGGGTCACGTCTATCAGTGGTCGCATCCAGACACATGGGCCTAAATCGTCACACACTGCCTAAAGATGGACGTCGTCACCGAGGCAGGCCCAAGATACGCTTTTTTTTTCGTTTGGGAAATCATCAAATGACCCCTCCCGCTCTGGGTGGAGCGGAAGGGAGTGTCAGACTCTTACTGACTAAAACCCACCCGTGTTCCTTCCTTAGCCCTTTATGTTCCGGGCCAGCGGTAGCCCTTTCGGACAATCCCGCTGACCAGGCCCAAGATACGCTAGCGTGACGATTAGGACTAGTTTTTATTAACTGATTGAACGGAGAAGGTACAGAAGAAAAGAGGAAAAATATGTGGAGAATTTTGCTTAGCATTGGGACAATTACATAAATTATGATCCAATTCGTGTTTACGAATTTTTAATAAAATAAACTCACAATTCTGACATCGTAAGGTCCATGTAGGACTGCAGCGCGGTTGTCAGCCATTTTCGTCGGGTTTCCAAAGCACAGTGGCGCGATCGTTTTAATTATGTAGTGATCATTATTTTGATTCACACTTATGTAATCTTGATAACAAGAGACTAAAAGGTCTAGTTTGTTTACTTACATAAGGCTGCTGAATTATCTAGTTATCTTTATTATTTACTAAACAAATTATATGTACCTACTAAACTGCCTAGTATATAGTTTATTAGGCAGTTTGAATAGGAAAAATAGAAAGGAGAATTCTAATAGTAATTACTATGCACCGCTTGGCTATTTGCGATATCGTAGATACGGCAGGGTAATTGCGTAACACACATCATTAGCAATGGGTTTCATTTTTACAGTTCAACAACATTCATTGCGTGATTGACGTTGTTGAGCAGACACATTTTTCGAACTGATGGAGCAATGGATTAGCAATATGCTTGAAAATTATTCAAATTGAGAGTAATAGTGTGTTACGCAATTAGGGTACGGGACCCGAATCGGCTACCGAGTGTGGTTACGTTGAGCAGATTTATTTTTATAAATATACGGTGTTTGAGATAGTTTGTCGTTTCCTTATATTTCGATTCCAAACCATCTGGCATCTGGGCTTATGTTAGTTTGCCGCTAGAGGGAACAAATCAAAAATGTAACAGTGGCTTCGTAATACGTTATTCCTTCACGCTTCGTCGCTCAGGCCCCTAGTCCGTTGAGCGTGCGTTACGTTGCCGCACGACGAGAAGTATATTATATACTATATATATATATTATATACCTACTATTAGGACATATTTATAATGCATGGGAAGATAAATGCGATGCCTTGGGCATCTTTTGTGATTTGTCCAAGGCATTCGATTGCGTTCTTCACGAAACGTTAATCAGGAAACTCCGCCACTACGGGATCCGAAACACTGCTCTGGATCTTCTTATTTCATACTTGAGTAAAAGGATTCAGAGCGTTGACGTTAATGGAAAAAGATCACCCGGATCTATAGTAACAATGGGAGTCCCACAGGGCTCAATTATTGGTCCTTTCTTGTTTCTCATTTATATTAATGACTTGCCGTACCTCATAAAGGATCATTATGATATAGTGTTGTTTGCAGATGACACTTCTCTTTTGTTTAAACTTAAACGTCAGCAGTTGGTTACTGACGATGTAAATAGCGCGATCTCGAAAGTAGTCCACTGGTTCAATGTTAATAATTTGCTTCTAAACGAGAAGAAAACCAAATGCATTAAGTTTACGCTACCCCACGTAAGGCAGGTGAAAACTAATGTGTTGATAAAGGGCGAGGAATTGAATCCTGAAGACAACACAGTATTCTTGGGCATAACTTTGGATGCTAAGCTTCAGTGGGGTCCACATATAGATAAATTGTCAAAAAAGCTAAGTTCTGCAGCATACGCTGTTAGAAAAATTCGTAATTTAACTGATATAGAGACTGCTCGTTTAGTGTACTTTAGCTATTTTCATAGTGTAATGTCTTACGGTATTCTATTGTGGGGAAATGCCGCCGATATTCAGACTATCTTTGTTTTGCAGAAGCGAGCTGTTCGATCAATTTATAAATTAAGTCCGAGACACTCTCTCAGAGACAAATTTAAAGAGATTAATGTAATGACTGTGCCTTCTCAGTACATTTATGAAAATCTTTTATATGCCCATATAAATATAAAATCGTTTAAAAAATACAGTGATATCCATAATATAAATACTAGAAACAAACACAAATATGTTGTACCTACAACCAGGCTCAAGAAAATAGGTGGCTCGTTCAGATGCCAATGTATACGCTTTTATAATAAACTACCAAGCCACGTTCAAGATCTAAGCCTTAATAAATTCAAATCTTTCATTATACGTAAATTGTGCCAGAAAGCCGTATATCGTTAAAGATTATATTGAGGACAAAAAGGGACAAATTGAGGACAAAAAAATCAGCTGTTCCCTACATTTATGTTCGTATAACTCGTCAAAATGTAGGGAACAGCTGATTTTTTTTTCGCGATTTCAGGTTTGGTGCCATAGTAAAAGTTGTTCATAATGATGAGTACAATGACCTCTTAAGAGGTTGCTGGTGTTTTACAAATAACCCTGTATATATTTTTTTATTATTCTCTCTGTTCAGTTGGTTTTTTTTTTATTGGTTGGCAGTTTGAGTAATTTATGTGGCCTACCCAAATGTCCTTTCTTTGGTTTTGTTCGTCGAATCGTTGAGCTCCTTAAGTCTTGAGTTGAGCTGCATGATTTTTGACAAATGCGTGCACTGACTGGACAGGTCCTCTCAATCTGTGTGGTTCTTTCCTCAAAAGACCACCTCAGACATCGATCTACATGGTCTTCATATAACCTGACCAAGATTATGTCTGGACTTTAAAAGAGACTGTGATCTCTGAGTTTGTTTCGGCCTTTCTTCTCAGAGTAGTCAGATAGGAAACGCCGACTTCATCTAGTTTTAAAAAAACATGATTGACGTGTAAAAGTGTTTGTACAAACCTACTTACAAAAAAATTAATCATTACAAATCATTTCATTTCATCATTACATTTCATATGTTTTTGTGACTTAATTTTATATGCAAGACTGCGCAACGTTACCGCTCAGTCGTCGCAATGCCCCGTGAAGAATATGTTTTTGTGACTTCATTTTATATGCAAGGCTGCGCAACGTTACCGCTCAGTCGTCGCAATGCCCCGTGAAGAATATGTTTTTGTGACTTCATTTTATATGCAAGGCTGCGCAACGTTACCGCTCAGTCGTCACAATGCCCCGTGAAGAATATGTTTTTGTCACTTAATTTTATATGCAAGACTGCGCAACGTTACCGCTCAGTCGTCGCAATGCCCCGTGACGAATATGTTTTTGTGACTTAATTTTATATGCAAGACTGCGCAACGTTACCGCTCAGTCGTCGCAATGCCCCCCCGTGAAGAATATGTTTTTGTGACTTAATTTTATATGCAAGACTGCACAATGTTACCGCTCAGTCGTCGCAATGCCCCGTGATGAATATGTTTTTGTGACTTAATTTTATATATGCAGGAAGATGCAGGGCCACCGCTCAGCCGTGGCAACGCGTTGTGTAGATTCAGCGCCTCAGCAGCTTGGGCTTGATTTCTGGGTATTTTGTAAATATCTATCCAATGTAGAAAACAATCAAACGACAGCTTTTAAAAAACATAAATCTTTATTCAATCATAAAAATATTTTATTTTGTACTTGTTCTTTTAGACATACTTTTTATTCTTGTAATAAGGTATAATTTCTTTTGGAATAAATATTACACCTTTAAATATCATGACCAATTTGTATCACACTCATTATTTTAATAACAATGTTTTCTAAACAACGAAGCCGGTTCCTTCTTAACAAATAACAATTTTAAAATTAAAATATGTCAGTAGGTCCATTTGCGTTGATGCAATCCCCTTGATTTTTAAACAGAACTGTTCTACTCAATGATAGCATGAGAGTAGTTAACAAATGGAATAGTAATAAGACACAACATCAAAAAGGAAAAAAAACATCAAAAAATCAATCAATCAAAAAATAAAAAAAATCAATAAAAAAAAAAAATTAAACAATCAAAAAAATAAATCAAATCAATCATTTTGCAATCTGCAAAATTGGTCAAGCTCGATCTCTTCTGAACTATAGTGTAATGGGGTGCCTAAAGGCAGGGATTGACAGGGTCACAAATGTTAAAGAGTGGCGACTCATAGAGCGAAAATAAGCGAATACTAGATACTAGTTTTGATCGTTCAATTAGGTACTTACGTCTAGATCAGAAATAAATACTTTTTTCTCAACATCGACGGAACCTAGCTATGTCCAGTGTCGTACTAAACCGAACAGTTCTGACGCGGGGAGCAGAAGGCCTACCGCCACCACTTATAGCAGTATTATTTGAATCTTACTTTAGTGTGGGAAAGAGATCGAGCCTGTATTATGTTCCATCTCTTTCGTCCTGTATAGCTCCATCTCTTTCCCACATCAAGAGGTAGTACTAGGTCCTCAGGAGCTGTCGGAGGTTAGAACTTGTTGGGGTTGTTAGCGTCGCGCGGCTGCACGTGTATCATGACCTTGATGCCGGCGCCCTGGCGCGCCACCTCGTAGGCCTCCACCGTCTGCTCCAGGCTGAAGTGGTGCGTCACCAGAGGCTTCACGTTGATTTTACCGCTTGCTACCATGTTCAGTGCGATCGGGTACCTGGGACATGATAGAAATATAGGTACAGCTGCTTGCGCGTTGCCAAAATCTGACCTAACGCCGCCATCTTGTTTTTAGGGTTTCGTACCTCAAATGGAACCCTTATAAGATCATCACCTCGTTGTCTGTATGTCTGTCGGTCTGTCAAGTCAAGACCCTTTCTCAATCAAAACCTATAGGGTACTTCCCGTTGACCTAGAATCATGAAATTTGGCAAGAAGTAATGTCATGTAGCACAAAGTAAAGGAATAAATTCGAAAACCTTACATTTATAGTTACATACCTACAAATTTGTACGGAACCCTCGGTGCACGAGTCCGACCTCGCACTTGACCGGCTATTTTTTAAACAATTCCACAAATGTTTACCAACAACTCTTAAATTAAAAAAACATGTTTAAAATTCTCATCAGATGCTTGTGGAACAGACCATATTATATGGTCGCCGTGCAGTAAAGGCCTCGTGATTACAATAAATAAACGTTATTATATAGGGGAAGCAGTGGAGCGTTGAGAGCAGTGGTGGCCCAGTGGTAACAGCCGCGACTTACGAGTTGTAGGTCGTAGGTTCGAACCCAGACAGGCGCTTTACTTTGTGTAAATTATTCCATCATCACTGCTCTCAAAAAACGGTGAAGGAAAACATCGTAAGGAAACCGGCATGTCCTAGAACCAAAAATTCGAAGACATGTGACATCTACCAACCCGCACTGGGCCCGCGTGGTGGATTTACGGCCCACTTCCTCTCACTGACAGGAGGCCTGTGTCCCAGCAGTGGGAACGTTATAAGGCTGCTTACGTTACGTATATAGGGGAAGACAAAAAACAGTCTGAAAAATGGCCGTCATCGACGTTCTCATTATCATCAATAGAAGGCCTTAGAAGCATCTTAGAGTTTCACGTTGTTCAAAATATGCATTACGAGGTTTTCTATTCAGCAAATAAATATTTTTCTTTAAGCACGAGGTTTTCACTGCACGGCGACGTTATCCAGGTATAGGGTACATACTCGTTGACGTAACGGAAGATGCCGCGGATGTCCACCTCCCGCGCAAGCGCGCCCGCCAGCGGCAGCTTCTGCTCGGACTCGCCCATGCCCACCAGCACCGCCACGCCGCCTGACTTCGTCGCCTAAACATCAACAACAACATAGGTCAGTCTTCTAACTTAATGGACGGATGGGTAAGAGTAGGGAAGACCAAAGAAGCAATGGATGTGAAAGATGATTATTATGGCTAGAAATGGAGTGACCCGCGGGGCAATTGCGTAACACATTATCAATCGGAATCGGTTTCATTTTGACAGATCAACTACATTCATTGCGTTATTTACGTGTTGAGCTTGAGCAGACAAATTTTTCGAACTTATGAAGCAATGGATTAGCAATTTGCTTCAAAATGATTCAGATTCCGACTAATAGTGTGTTACGCAATTAGGGTGCGAGATGAATAGAGAAGTATGGAAGAAAAAGACATTATATTTCGTGGAACCCAAATAAATTTTGATAAGGGCAGGAGAAATAAGATGATGAAATATCATACACAAACTGAAAGCATTTAAACAATCCTTTTGAATTATCAAGGAGGCGGACAGTTATTCAGAAAGTTGAAACTAATTGCCGTTCCAAAACTAAGATCTCTATGGAGAAAGACGGGCAAGAAAGTACATGGACACTCTTTTAAATCAAGGGTACTATAATAACTAGGGTTATTATTAGTACCCAAGATTTTGTAACATCAAGTGAAATAAGCTCGCAACCTATTGTGAGCTTATTTCACTTGACGGATATAAAAGCGGGTATTAGCCCTTTTACAGTGATCTTTATTTTTGTTGTAATAAGGTTGCTGTTGAGTTGCAGCCGACAGAGGTAAAATAACTCTAAAAGGACTGTAGTTGCTGTCATCACTCTCACCAATAGCGACGCTCTAACGGTGGCCTGCGCGCCGCTGGCGTCGAACGACACGTCGGGCTGGCACCCGAGGAGCTCGTGTATCTTCGTCACCAGTTCGGCCTCGTTCGCTTCCCGCGTCACTAGAAGCGTGCAGTCTGCGCCCAGCTGCTTCGCGAAGTCCAAGCGGGACTGCAAGACGTCTGCGGAGGATACGAAAGATGTTTATTACAAAGTCAAAGTAATTTATTTGCCAGAAATATTAGTAGAAAAAGTCAGGCCAATTAATTGTTAAACAAATTGACTATCAACCTAAATTGTCCGCATATTCAAATCACAACTGCCATTCTTTGACTTTGTTTTTCTTTGTTTTTAGTCTTTAATTTTGAACTTGTTAGGATCCCTTGTTGGTAAATAATAGTACATTATGATACATGTGTGCTATGTTGATCATTATGCACGAGGCGATATTATCGCGCGAGCCGCAGGCGAGAGCGATAAGAAAGCCGAGTGTATATTGATTAATGCACACGCGTTTCATACGACGTTTTTCAACACACTTGCGAGGAAAAAAAAACAGACTTGTATTGTTAAATATTAACTTGTATGGAAAATGGCGCGCTGGTTTTGTTTTCCCGCGCGCCGTGCTAGCCAGCACTAGCGATGCGCGCGCAACATTGACTCATTTTAAATATATTAATCTATGGCACAAACAAAACCGCTAAACAGCCTATAGAAAAAATATAATAAACACAAACCTGAAAATTGCAAAAAACCTAAGAATTTCGCGGTCTACCACTGCTCATTCACCTTAAATTGTCTGTGGTCCCCTGCGAGTTCATTTTGCGACCAAGGACAATACAGACTATTTAAAAAAAAATTGAAATATAGCCCGCGGATTTTTTCTTTTGGCATGAAGTCTCTTTGGGCGCTTTCCGAATTAGCTATAATCGCTCACATCACAGCGCTCACATCATTTCCATGGACGTAATATTACGTCCATGCATCATCTCACATGCGTTCCGATTTAGATATTACTATTATGACTGCTGAGAGCTGGCAACAATTTGGAACACTCGTGAACGCGCTCACATGACAGTGCTTACACAATGTAAAAAAGATATTATTACAGTATTTCTTTGTATAAACACCACATTTCTTCTTCAGTTCTTCTTCTTTGGTTAGGTGGCGACTGTCAGCCAGAAGCACAATTTCAAAAATGCCACGTTAGTTTAATTTAAAGATGATGCAACTCAAAACAAAACACACACTGACACAACCTCATACACACACTGTCATTTTTGACAGCGCTCACGATGATATTATTCTAGGGCATGGTCGGCATTATCGCAAGATGGCGAATGTCATGACGTCATCTATGACGATTAACGGGACATCGTTATCGTTATCGCGCTCACGCTAATTCGGTTATTTCCCAATTCGGAACACATCGATTATTTCCCAATTCGGAACACATCGATTATTTCCCAATTCGGAACGCAGGGTTTGATGAGATTAAAAAAGCGCGCGTCTCCGACTAGTAAATAGTTATCTGTGGTATTACAGAACATGTGGATTAAAGTAAAGAAAAAGCACGCGTTCGTAATACACTCCATTATGGACCTAAAAGCGGTTCAATAAGAGCCACTTTACGAGCAAGTGTGTTGAAAACGTTATTTATTTAATTACTGACTGCGCCCCGCGGTTTCACCCGCGTAAGTGTCGATCCCGTAGGAATATCGGGATAAAAAGTAGCCTATAATCCAGGGTGTCAGCTGCTTCCAAACTAAATTTTATTAAAATTGGTCCAGCCGTTTGAGCGTGAAGAAGTAACAAACATATAAACACACCCCCACACACACTCACACACTCGCAAACTTTCGCCTTTAAAATATTAGTGTGATTATTTGACAGTTGTTACAACTGCCGTGTTATATACGGCAATTTGACGTAGGGTGCCAATTTGCATAACAATTTAGAACTTATTGACCAATGATTTACATAGTTTGTGATTCAAATCTATCAGTTGTTTTTTCCGGCAAGAACAATTTGAAACTGAACTAAGATAAAATCAGCCTCTTACCAGTAATGAGTACTTTGCTGGCGCCCATGGCCTTGGCAGACAGCATGGTGAGCAGGCCGATGGGCCCAGCACCGAGCACGAGAGCCACGTGCCCGCCCGTGAGTCCGGCGCGCCGGCACGCGTGGATGCCCACTGCCAGCGGCTCCAGCAGCGCGCCCTCCTCCATCGACACGTGGTCAGGCAGTCTATGGGACAGACGAACAAAAGCGTATATAATAACCATGTAGGTAGTCTTTGAGTTGTGCAGGTCAGATAGATGTAAAGTATCTACTGGTATTCAGCTGCATCCGGTTAGACAGGAAGCCGACTCCAAGATAGTTGGGAAAATGTTAGGCAGATTGGTTGGACTATAATGTTTGGACTTTAAAAGAGACGGCAAGAACGAGAGTCGGCAAGGAAATGCTGGCACCATCAAGTTTTAAAATTTTGACCAAATAAATGACATGTCAAAATGTTTTAGGAGATCTACCAGTAATAAACATTTCATTTCATTTCTCTTTCTGTTCTTTTCAATAGGAATCTATGGCCTGAAACGGACTCGAATAACAACTTTATGACTTACATCGACTCCGAAATGTCTAGGAACATTTTATAAGACGAATTATAGCAAGCACAGCGCCGTTTTTACTTGGCATTTTCGGAACATTAAACTTTCTACAATGATAGAGCGAAATTCAACCGCGTTTTGCCGTTTAGATTTGACCCTTTCATATGCACCATAGATGCATATCTATGGTGCCTAATACTAACTTGAAGCAGAAGTCAGCAGCATGCTTGTAGTATCTGGCGAGGTTGCCGTGCACAGGCGGTGTGGCGCAGAACAGCATGTCGGGGCAGAGGTGGTAGCGGCCCGTCTTGCAGAACTCGCAGTAGCGGCAGGGCACGCCCGGCTCGATGGCCACGCGGTCGCCCACCTTCAGGTTCTTCACCTTGGCACCGAGCTGCAGACGCAAACGTGGATTCAATTACTACTGGATTCTGGGTAGCAATTAACCATCAGGCAGATGAAGTGAAAAAACCTTTGAGTTTCACGCGGACGTAGGTAGTCGTAGCTGGTCCTTATACACACATACCTAACACAAGACAACATAAGGCCTGTAATCCTCGAAGGGTTAGGCTATGGTATACTATAGTACCCATCACATTTCGCCAGGTATGTCTAATCTGCATTCGCGATTTATTTGCCAAAAATGTAAACAAATATGAGTTTATGCAAAAATAACTTTAAATCCTACATAATAAAGTTCAGTTTATGCTACAACTTCAAACTTTTTATAACTTTTCAATAATATTGTGCTAGTCAGTCTGAAATCAACTTAATTACCAAAAAATAAAGTTGATATTTGTTTAACGTGAAATAATATTAATTTGAAACATAAGTTTGAATATACTTTGTCCCCTGTTATTTATGGGGAAGGGGTAGAGGGTGGCATTCAATTTCTAACTCTATCGTAGTAGGTAGTTATTTCTCTAGTTCTAACTTCTAACACATCTGTCTGTGAGTGACGGATATTCCAACAAGCGAGTTTTAGAATAAGAAAAAAAAGGAAAGAATGAAAATACGTTTATTTGCGGCAAACATGACGCATACAAATAAAAACACAAACAAAAAAAAAAGTTATTAAAAAAAATAAAAAACCCGACTGCGGTAAAAAACTTAAGTTAAAAGAACTGAAAAGCTAAAAACAAGCCCATTTTAAATTAAATAAAAGTTGGAAGCAGGCTACCCATACCATTTTTATTATATTTTCAAATTCAAATGGGTCCCGCCTGCTTCCAACTTTTATTTAATTTAAAATGGGCTTGTTTTTAGCTTTTCAGTTCTTTTAACTTGAGTTTTTTACCGCAGTCGGGTTTTTTTTTATTTTTTTTAATAACTTTTTTAATTTCCAGCTTTTTAGTTTACAAAATTAAATGTGAAATATTTCGCTGACGATTTAGTTCTTGGTTCTTGGTACGTGTTTTTACGATTTGTCACTTCGAATTAACCATATAAGTTGTTTATATTTTTGTAATCGTCTTTTAAAGCCCTTTATTTTGATACCCCACTCGATAGGTTTTGAAAAAAAATTTTTTTTTTGAAGACATACATACATACATAGTAGTCGCCATATTGAATTTTCACTAACGTCATGTCTTTAGTGACACTCGCCGGACTAAGAGGAATCGATTGACGTGTGAATCATAAAAATCGGCCCAGGCGTTTGGTCTGTATAGTGCTTCAAAGGAACATACAAACATACATACATAGGCTGATGAACACATTACCACTCCTTTGCGTTGCGCAATCGGGTAAAAAAAACAAAATAATAATTTGGGAGAAAGTATGCGTCACATCTACGCAAAACGGCCATCGCTAATGCTAAGACCCTATACGAGACAGAGCCCCAGCGCTGGTTTTCAGCGACAGCCGGCGTTGACGTGATGACGTCACGCGTCAGCCAGTGCAGCATACGATTAGATATAAATCAACCAAAAAAGTAATTTAAAAAAATTTAACCGACTTCAAAAAGAAATGAACTCAAAATTATGAAATAACTTTAATTTCGGAAGTCGGTGTCTTGGGATCTGTATTTTAGTTTTAGTTTTTTGCCACCGACTTCCGAAATTAAAGTTATTTCATAATTTTGAGTTCATTTCTTTTTGAAGTCGGTTAAATTTTTTTAAATTACTTTTTATTTGGTAATTTTTAGTTGTTGCACTAGAATTTGACCAAGGTTTTGAGATGTTTTCGCTTTGACACTACACCCGTAGCTCGTATCAATAAGCCAGGCCGTCACACTTTCACGTCTTAATAGTCCATATCTTGATAATTACTGAATCGATTTTGATGAAACTTGCACTGTTCCCTAAGTTGAAGTAAATGTAAGCCAATAAAAAAGAATGGTCACGATCCGATTAATAGTTACGGAGATATGCGTGGACAAACATACATACATACATACATACGTCTATAAAATTTTGTATATTTGTTTGGAAGCCCTAATAGATTGTCATATGTGAATATAATGCAATTCCAATAATATTACATACATACGTATCGAATTGATAACCTCCTTTTTTTGAAGTCGGTAAAAATAAGAACGAAACGAAAACGTTAGAACGAGTCGGTCACACAAATGTAAATGATAGAGACGAGTGTTTGTGGCCAAGTATTACAGCCGCACGGATCGATCGATCAGGTTAAGCTACGTTTGCCGCGGTTTGTCCGTGGATGGGTGACCATCTTTACATACCGAGACACCCCTCCATGTCTCGGAAAGCACGTTAAGCTGTTGATCGCGGCTGTCATTCGTGGATCTTTTACAGTTGTTACGGATCGTCAGAAGCCCGAAAGTCTAACAACTAGTCTTACCACAGACTACTGGATTGTGGAGGTCAGATAGGTAGTAGCTCCATGTAAAATAGATACTGGTATTCAGCTGCATCCGGTTAGACTGGAACTTGGACGCCGACCCCAACATAGTTGACATAACGATGCGCCTCGCGCGGGAAGCGGTACACCTTAGTGGATAAGAAGCCCTAGCATCAAGTGAAATCATTGCTCACTGCATCTAAGTATTTTCGGTGTGATTTTTACAGAATAGACAGGCTGTACTTTTCCTAAAACTCGATGTATAGTATAACACGGGTATAGTAGATAGATAATTTTCAATATCAAACGCTGACCTCGTTCGCTGTTAGTGCTTATTTATGGTCTGTTCTAGTCATTTATTCTTGGCACACAATTTGCTGCGGTTGTGGCACATCTTAATTCTACGTCCGCACAAGATAATAGGTTCGTCTTGCTCTAGTGATGCGTACAGTTCTGCTAACAAAACAATTGAAAAAATATGCGTCTGAAAATGAGTTTGAGTGTTGTGGAATTGAACTCTTACAATATAACATTATAATAATAGCTTTATATCGTATGCCAAGCTCAAATCCCTTTGTTTTCCTACGTAATCTAGAAGTAATGTTGTGCAACCTTCGAAACAAATCAAAAAAACAATTAGTGATAGTGGGTGATCTTAACATTGACATTCTGAGTAAAAAAATCGATAGAAATAAAAAATGCATAGGCGAATTAACTAGGATTGTAAATAATTTCGGCTTAACACTACATTTAAAACAACCAACAAGAAGAAATTCATGTCTGGACCAAATAAGTAACTGTAAGGATGCAATATGTAAGGTTATACCACTGGGACTGTCGGATCACGAAACAGCTCAGATTATATCCATACAAACAGACAATAAAGTTCCACCTCTACGCTTTCGCACAATTCATAAGCGTGATTTTAGCGCTGAAAATAAAGAAAAATTCTTTAACTGTATGGCAAGTTTAAAATGGACAGAATTTTTTCTTAATCAGGAAGCTGACAGTGCGTTTAATCACTTTCACGATACACTTGTCCTGTTCTTTGATTTGTGCTTCCCTAAAATCGAGATCAAAATTAACCTAGTGAAAAAATATACGAAATGGATTTCCAAAGGTATTAAAAAATCAACTAAAACCAAAAGGAACTTGCGTTTTAAATACTACTTCTCATCTGACAGAGAGAGTAAATTAAAATACTTAAACTAAGTATAATAAATTACTAAAAAATGTATACAAAAAGCACAAAAAATTCATAATACAAATTACGTAACTAGGGCTAAAAATAAATGTAAGGCGTCATGGGACTTAATAAAATATAATTCCAATAATAATCAAATTCAGGAATCGAACATAAAGGAGATAGAAAGTGAAACCGGACCATTAACAAGCCACACGGACATTGTCAATTATGTAAATGACTATTATATCAATTTGACGAACAACGACTTTGACATTAACACTAATAATAATAACATTAATTCTATTAATTCTAGTATGTTTTTAATGCCCACTAATGATGACGAAATACAAAAGGTAATAAAATCACTCAGAGATACAAATTCAACAGGGTATGATCAAATACCTACAAAAATTATAAAATACGTAGGCCCCTATTATTACTACGGTACTCGTACATCTAATAAACTTATCATTATTCACGGGTGTGTTTTCTGAGAAATTAAAAATGACAGCTATTAAACCAATATATAAAAAAGGTAATAAAAAACTTGTTGATAATTACAGACCGATAGCCCTACTGCCTATTCTAGCGAAAATTTACGAAAAGGTCATGCATACGCGCTTAATAAGTTTTATAGATAAGTTCCAAATTTTGAAACATGAACAGCATGCATTCCAAAAAAGGAAATCGACAACCACAGCGGCATTTAACTTAATTAACCTAGTTACTAAAAATATTGACCAGAAAATCCCGACAACTGTTGTATTTTTTGACATGTCAAAAGCCTTTGACTTTGTATCGCACGAGCTACTACTAAAAAAATGTGATAAATATGGAATACGCGGTAAGGCAAATGCATGGTTAAAAAGTTACCTTACAAACAGATCGCAATTTGTAGAAATTACTATGGATAAACCAAATCAAAACGGTGAACTGAAATTTAAATCTAAAATAGGTTACAATTGCACAGGCGTTCCACAGGGCAGTCTTTTAGGCCCCCCACTTTTTCTGTTATATATTAATGACCTGACTGAAGTAACTGATCATCCCTGCATACTCTTTGCAGACGACGTGTCCGTAATTATCCCTAAAACCAAAGAAAATTATAATGAGGAAATAAATAGTACCGTAAGTAATGTTATAACTTGGATGGAAAAGAATAACCTTAAACCTAACATAAGTAAAACCAAATATGTACAATTTCGTAACAAAAACTGGAATATAATGGATTTAAACATCACATATAAAGATCAACAAATACAACAATCAGATAGTATGACTTTTCTTGGGATAGTTCTAGATGAGAGGTGTTTCTGGAATGGTCATATTGATATGATATGTGGAAAACTCAGTAAGTTTGCTTATGTTCTATGGCGTTTGTCTCACCTAACAAGTAGACAAGCCACATTACAAGCTTATCATGCATATGTTGGTTCAATACTGCGTTATGGTATACTGGTATGGGGAAACTCGGTGCATCTCGGAAGAGCTTTCGTCGCACAAAAGAGATGTTTACGTGCGATTTGTAATGTAGACCCACTTACATCCTGTAAACCACTATTTAAAAAACTTAGAATACTTACATTAACTGGTATTTATATTGAGGAAATATGCAAGTTTACCAAATCTCATCCTGAGATGTTTGAAAAACTGGGAGATAAATGTAAGTTCAAAACTAGATACCCCAATAGACTAATTATTCCTGGAACGAAGACTGAGCTATATAGGCGAAGTTGCTATCCTATGTGTGCTCAGATTTATAACAAGATTCCTAACCAAATTAAAGAACTTCCTATGGTCCGCTTCAGAAGGGCATTACACAGTTGGTTAATTGAGAATCCATCTATGCTTTAAAAGATTTCCTTCAGTTTAAATTTAATTGATCCGACTGTACCTATACCAAAAATTTGCATGTCATTATGTTATGATTGAATATGTTAAGCTACTATTCTACCATTGTAAGAACTTTTGTAACCATATTTATCTGCAAATAAATATTTGACTTTGACTTTGAAAAAAAAAACTTTAGTACAGGAAGCAGTAGCGAAGGGTCAATTTTTGTAAGAGGTAAGCCGGAGTAGATATCTTTACTACGATTATATTATTTGTCTATAGAATACTGACTGTGCCATTTCTCAGAGGGAAGCCGTAGGAATCGAGTTGTATGGAACCTTCGCCACTGACAGGAAGCGAATACCTATATACAGTTTTTAGGACAGTTTTTTAGGACAGTTGAATTATCATTAACTAGCTTTTGACCGCGACTTCATCCGCGTGAAACTTCGATGCACTCGTCGCATCGCATTCACATCGCTTTCCCGCGCTATTCCATTACTTCATTTTCGCTTATCGTTTTTTCTTACCTACTTTTTCTCTTTTTGCTTGGCCCCTAAGGGTCTTAGCGTGATGTTAAATAATTATTTAATAAGCCTATAGCTTTCCTCAAGAATTAGATTTCTAACACCAACCACCAATCTTTTATGGAAAAGTGTTAATGGTAGCTAAATCTAACTTAGAAAGATGTATTAATGATTCTAATGATTATAATTCTCTAAATATGTACCTGTTATTGTCGCGAATCATATTTTGATAAAGATACAACCTGACACTGACCTGCAAATTGCAAAAAACGTAAGAAAATTTGAATTTTGCGGTCTCAACTACCCATTCACCATAAGCTTGAGCTTGAGTATAGATATTGCTACAAGCATTTATAGCATCCGTGATTTATAACAATCTTTTCCTACGTTTTTCACTTTCCCTTCAAAATCCTAACAAATCTTAGGATTTTAAAGGGAAAGTGAAGGTGAGGTGAAGTGAAGTGCGAGTGTGAATCTTAGATGGTTCTTAGTTGATACCTTAGTACACTATAACTACCTATTTGCAGCACCCTAATTGCGTAACACACTATTAATCTCAATCTGAAACATTTTGCAGGATATTGCTAATCCATTGCTTTAAATGTTCGAAAAAATTGTCTGCTCAACAACGTAAATAACGCAATGAATGTTGTTGAACTGTCAAAATGAAACCCATTGCTACCGATAAATGCTGTGTTACGCAATTACACCAGAAGACATCAAAATGCTACTACATATAAATAGTATGTCGTTAATGATGTTATCCTCTTATCTTGTATATTTACCGACATCATATGTTATTATAGTATGTTTATCATATCATTCTATAAACCGTTAAGTACATTATAATGATTTTATCATCATAAGTCGCGACAACGCAAATAAACAACTCGTAATATAATAATTTAACTGAGCTGTAGGTACCTACATACTTACTTACCTACAACCATTTAATAATTATTATAATATAGACGATATTATAATAATTGTAAGTATTGTTACTATAATGATTTCCTTACGATAGGAATAAAATTACAGAAATAAAATCTCAAATTACTGTAAGTAAGTAGAATAATTGTGGAATTACTGGCTTGAGTGCGCAACAATAAAATAATACCAACGAGCTACATCATTGTACGAGGTGTCGATTAAAAAAACAGTGGCACACTAGGAGTGCCGACAGAAGTGAAAACATAAAAAAGCATAGTAATTTTATATGTTTCAAGGTCATTCTTGTACCGCTCGTTGATGTCTTTATAATGGCCAAAACTTAAAACAGAGGTGTCGGTTACGGTAAGAGTGTCGCGAGTTCAATGGTTTTTTTCCCATTTCAAAAAATGCCCAACGCTGCAATGAAGTTTTCACTTGAAAAAAAATTGCGTAGAGTTACAAGATAGTTAGCTCTAGCCCATAATCTTTTATTGCCTGCATTCAGTGCTGCTTTATTTGTAAGCCAAACGTGACTGAAAAATGTACTAAAAGTAAAAACCTTGACGTAGTACAAAATGTAGCAATCAGCAGATCGAGCAGTTTACGTCAGAGAGTGACAAAACTCTTCATCAGCATACACAATTGATATTGACCGTGACTTTTAATTTTATGATTAACTTAGCTTCTGCCCGCGATACATTTCTTGTTCCCCCAACCCACCCCGTCGCATCGCCTTCGTTTTCGCTTAGCTATCTTTCTGGCTTTATTTCTTCTTACTTGGCTCCTAAGGGTCATAGCGTGTTGTTAAATACCCTCAAGAATTGCCTTTCTCAAGAATTAGTCTATTAGTTGTAAAAATATTTTTTCAAAATTAACGGGTAGTTTCAGAGATTAGCGCGTTTAAACTAACAAACTCTTCAGCTTTAATATTAGTATAGATTACATTGATCGAGGTGCCTTTTTTTTTTTTGCGGATTGGAAATCATCAAATGACCCCTCCCGCTCTGGGTGGAGCGGAAGGGAGTGTCAGACTCTTACTGACTAAAACCCACCCGTGTTCCTTCCTTAGCCCTTTATGTTCCGGGCCAGCGGTAACCCTTTCGGACAATCCCGCTGCCCCGGTATGCTTCGGCCCTTGCATGCCGCCCGGCGCTTGTGGAACACGTACGCGCCGTCCGGCACGGGCCTGGTCCTGATCGGACGGTGAGCTATCCTTTGAGGTGGCTTTACTCAACAAAATTCAATTAGGCAGGCAGGGATTTAACATCACAAAATAATATCGGAGTAATGTGTGAGAGCATACTTCTCCACTGTTTTATCATGGACAGTAGAACAAACAACGCAGATTAAAAGGTCAAATAACAGACTTATTATTTATTGATAAACCCACGGGTGATAGTGCACGGACGTTGGGCGATCGATCGGTACGAAAGATGCGTGTGATTACAAATTGTTACCTAGCAGGAGGTATTAGATGCTTCACTTTTGTCTTTCGTCTGACATTTCACTTGAAGTATAGGTATGGTACACTGACCTCTAATAAACAACTCAGTGGTATGGTAGCAGCTAGATGAGAGTGGCAACTTTGAAATGGTGTTGTCATTCTCGCCATTCATTCATAAAGAGAAGACCCCCTGCATTCGTTAAAATGTCCAAAAAGTAGTAGGTATTTCGGCTTTCGAATCGTAATTCAAGTGGTTCTAGTACGACTAATAAGATGAGCTGTCTTGACGCTCTTTCGTAAGCTACATACCTAATTATAAAGCTATTTCACCCTTTCATCGCATCGTTTCGACACGCCTGGACTACGTCTACAAGAATGGCTTCTATAATTATGTAGTAAAATTTTTATGTGACGAATTCACAAACAAACAAAAAAAAAAAATCTTCCAAGTGACGCATTTCTCGTTTGCTTGCATCTTGGACCAGTTGTTGATAGCGCAGATCAACTGCATTGCGGCTACGTTTGTGAGGATTTAGTTGTTAGGTTCTGGGTTGCTGACAGCGGGCCGACACACCTTTTCCGTTTGGGTCAAGAGAAATTAGAATGGGACACCCTTTTCCTAGATCGCAATTTCTTTTAAGAGATAGTTTTCATGATTTTCCAAAGCCCGCCTCGACCCACTCCTGGGCATTTAATAGGCCTTAGATAAAGACAGTCTTGGTTTAACGCCCTTTTTCACTAACACTGGGCATTCCATTAGGTTTGGGTTTATGTAGGCCGAGTGTTAAGTAAAACGGGCACAGGTCTATTTTCGAACGGTCTTAATCTTACCTATACCAAGACTACCATGAATTCACGTTTTGGATAAAAATGGGGTTTCTAAAGCGCAGCCAGGCCACATCGCCAGCTAGCGGGCGGGCGGGCTAGGCGAGCGAACATCGTTTCACCTTAGTCGGTAGCTCGCGGTGTGAACCGAAGTATGTAAAGAGGTGAAACGATGTTCGCCCGCCCGCCCGCTAGCTGGCGGTGTGGCCTGCGCTTTAAACAGTAAACCCAGCCCCCAGCAGGAGAAATACCAGTTTAATAAAAACCCAAAGGAACCGCGGAGCTGCAAAAAATCCAGATTACTTTTCAATAGCAAGGCAACAGAAGTTCACGGTCAATGCCATTGCCGACAGAATATAAATAGCCGACAAACACGTGTGTTTGTGGGTGTGTCCGGAGCTACGTAGTCGACAACACACCTCCTCAACAGACAATCTAAACGAAATAAATCAAGTAATTTTAAATGCCAAATAACCGGCTCTTTGCGACTGACCTTGAATATTGTTTTGGGGCCATACGTGACAATGTTTTCAGAATATAATAATTAACATCGTCACCATAGTTGGACACCGATAAGAACAAATAATTAATTGTGGCAGTTTTATGCAGTTATACGTCAACCTGACAGTATCATCCATCTTCCTGCCCTTATCCCATGTTTACTTGGGGTCGGCGCAACACGTTTTCTTCTTCCATTCGCCCCTGTCAACCTGACAGTATAATTATAGAAATAAACTTATTTAGTCAAGGAAATAGAATGAAATTTTTTGGCTTCATGCACATTGACGTTCTAAATTTTTGACAAGCTGATCTGCATTTAAGATGCTCGTGTTTGTCGTCAGCTGGTGTTCAAACTACGTAACGTGCATTCCGATATTCGAGACATTTGTGAGATCATTTGACCAATAATCCCACATAATCAAATGATCGCCAGAAAGGAAAACATGTAAGGGTGGTAGCAGGTGGCGTTTGGCGTTCCGTAGTTACTGCCTACCCCCATGAGAAAGGATGTGTGACAAAGAGAATATAACCATCTTTGATGTGCTAATATAATGTTGGAAGATATCAAGTAAAGTTACTGGCTGGATACTAACTGGCGTTCAAGATCAGCCTCTAAGCAACATCAAAAAGAGAACTTCTTACCTTAGCGACGACTCCGGAGGCTTCGTGTCCCATGATCATGGGCTCTTTCAGGACGAAGTGGCCGCAGGAGCCATGCTGCCAGTAGTGCACGTCTGAGCCGCAGATGCCGACGCAATCCATCCGGAGCAGCACCTCTGTACAGAAATATTGAATAAATAGGTAAAAGTACTCCTGACCGAATATCGGTAATGGCGGCCTGTCTCAGCGGAGACTAGTCATCGACGCAGGAGATATTATAGCACAAGTGCGTGTGCCACAGGTGCACCTCTTCCCTCACTTTCATAGTCCCAAAGGACGGCAATCCAAAAGAACCGCAGAGAGATCAGGCGCAGGGACCAGCAGTTTAACGTGCTTTTTCGGAGGTACGGGTATCTCACCGTCAATTTCCTAACTTCTGCTGGCTGCTATTCAGAAATTCCTAATAGAAACCCCAAGAATATCTTGCCTGACTTTGGAATCGAACCCCGAATCCCACGCTCTGTAGTCGCGCTTGCGTCCACGAGACCATTGGTCTGGTGGACTGGTTTGGTGCGGTTGAGAGGATGTATGAGAGACCGATGTTAGTGGAAACGCCGGGAGGAGACGCCCTAGAAAGGCGTTCACTGACCCTATTTGGTGAAGAGTGAGGTTCTTCAAAAATATCAGGTGCACAGCCAGCACCTACCTTAGTACCTACCTATACCTACCCGATTTGTGTGAACGTGGACGAATCAAATATTCAATTATTTCTCTTGCGGGTGAATCTAAAAGTTTTACGTTTTGTGTTCGTTGATGTTAATGCGTACGAAATGAAATGTTAAGTACCTATTACTTAAATGAGTTGTTGACTTGAAGAAAAACAACAGCTGCTTAGTTTGTGTTAAAATGTTCTCAAGTACCTAAGTAAAATCTTTGTAATTTATTATTGAGATATAAAATTTCTTTAACCATAAATAGAGTAAGTACCTACCCACATTACAGGATTGTAGCAGATGGCGTTATGTTTGTGCCTTTACATAAATACGAAAATAGCCTGAGTTTATGTACCTACCTATATATTGACTATTGATCCACACCGAAGTTGGCAAACAGTTCCAACAACCATAAAGTGAAGTACGTATTTGCTTGTGCTGTTGAGGAAGGTCAGTGTAGAAACTATCGGCGTATTTGCAAGTACGTTTTTAAAGCATAAACATACTGAGTAGATACGTTAATTTACGATGAGGGTCTATCTAGCTGTAATCGTATCTATAATCTAATCTAAGCATATGCATAGTATAATCAGTCTATAATGTTCCCATTGCTGGGCCTCCTGTCACAGAGAGGAGGCCTGTGTCCGAATTGTGTTCGAATTTTTTTGATTCTAGAACATGCCGGTTTCCTCACGATGTTCCTTCACCGTTTTGAGAGCAGTGATGATGAATTTACACATATTAAAGCGCCTGTCTGGGTTCGAACCTACGATCTACAACTCGTCATGCAGTTGCGGCCGTTACCACCACTTCTCAGATATACTCGTACGTAAGATAACGTTATATTTGGCTATATCTATTAAAATGCATGCTCACCGTATTCCATGGTCTTGGAGACAATATTAAAGTTTTAATAGCTTCTACTTCATAATGATATAAGTTTCAGTGGCATTCAGTGCCACAAGTAAAACGAATTTGTTTGTGATACAAGAAACGGAATTAGGTAGGTACTTACTGTTTCTTATGGTTTTAGTGTAGGTATAACCATACCATAATCAGCCTATAATGTTCCCACTGCTGGGACACAGGCCTCCTCTCTGTGAGAGGGAGTGGGCCGTAATCCACCACGCGGGCCCAGTGCGGGTTGGTAGATGTCACATGTCTTCGAATTTTTGGTTCTAGGACATGCCGGTTTCCTCACGATGTTTTCCTTCACCGTTTTTGAGAGCAGTGGTGATGAAATAATTTACACAAAGTAAAGCGCCTGTCTGGGTTCGAACCTACGACCTACAACACGTAAGTCGCGGCCGTTACCACTTGGCCATCACTGCTGCTAGGTATACTTATACCTAAAAACGTAGCATATTCCCACCAAAACCATTTTCTTGTAATATGTTGCCAAGACGAGACCATATGACTCGCACTGACAAAAAGTTATCAAATCTCACGTAGAGCCAAGCTTCTAACTCTACAAGCCCTACATTACAAGCCCAACTTCACAAACTCTACACCTTAGTCAAAATATGAGGCTTGGCCGTTTCGTTACTACAAGAACTATTGTATAAACAGAAAAGTAATGAACAGTGAATACATTTTTCACCTTACGCCCTGTGACGGTAGCGAAATTTAAAAATTTAGATTCCGAGGTGCTTAACCCAAAAACACTTCGCCTGCCTTGGGAATCGAACCCAGGACCTCATGCTCAGCAGTACCGCTTGCGACTACTAAACCAACAAGGCAGTTTAAATAAAGTAAATGCGGCAGTTATCTGAGTATTGTAACCAATATTTACTTAATGATAATGGCTGCAATCAACTTTATCGACACACACATGTATGCTTGTGAGTAAATAAAAAAAATGTACAGGATGGCAGATGGCAGGCAAGGACAGCGATGAGCGACCTGCACCCTTGCGTAACACACTACCAGTCTCAATCTGAATAATTTTGAAGGATATTGCTAATCCATCACACTAATATTGTAAAGGCGAATGTTTGTGAGTGTACGTGTGTGTTTATAATGTTTGTTACTTCTTCACGCTCAAACGGCTGGACCAATTTTGATAAAATTTTGTATGAAGGTATCTGACACCCTGACCTTTATGTTCCGGGCCAGCGGTAACCCTTTCGGACAATCCCGCTTATCAAGCAGTTGGTCTTGACTGTCATTCGCAGATCTTTGACAGTCATTACGGGTAGTAATATACTAGCCCGTAGTCTGACAACCAGTCTTACCAAAGGGTATCTTGTTACCCAGTAAGTGGGTTGTGTGGAGGTCTTAAAGGCAGTTACTCTATGTAAAATACTGGTATTCCTACATAATTGGAAAAATGATAGGCAGATTGAGTTAGATGAACGCAATTAAAGTGCCTGATTCGATGATCGAACCCTTGACCTCAAAAGTCGACACGACCACTAAAATAACGAGGTAGCTATAGTCCGTGCGGAACTAGTTGGCCGCGCCTTCGGTATGTGAGCGGTGGGACGGAGGGGCGGTGGCGCTTTGTCATTACTCAGTACGTGCGTTGCAAACAATAGGCAACCCCGCCGCCCTCATCCCCGGCTCCACCCAAGGCGCGGCCAACTAGTTCCGCGCGGACTATAGTCACAATGATTATGAATATAATATCTTAATAAACTCACCATCGTCGACTATTTGTGGTATCGGAGTTTGCACCTGAGAACAAGAAGCATATTGATGAGCAATACATCAACATCATCATACAGCCGAAAGACATCCATTGCTGGACATTTGGCCTCTCCTAAACATCGGGGGCCTTCCCACGCCTTCCCCTTCCAGTAATCACACTAATATTCTAAAGGCGAAAGTTTGTGAGTGTGTTTATATGTTTGTTACTTCTTCACGCACAAACGGCTGGACCAGTTTTGATAAAATTTGGTATGGAGATAACTGACACTCTGGATTACACATATAGGCTTTTTATCCCGATATTCCTACGGGGTCGAAACTTATGCGGGTGAACCCACGTGGCGCTGCTAGTATCTAAGTATAATTTAAATTACCTATCTTTCTACTAGCAGCGCCCCGCGATTTCACCCGCTTATGTTTCGATCCCGTGGGAATATCGGGATAACAAGTATCCAAATTCGTTTAACCCTGGTCGTCCCCGCCCCGTCGTCGTCGTCCCCACTGGGTACGAGTGGGAAAAAAAAAGTTTCGTTCCTCCCCAGCGGTGACGATTGGAACTTTTATTTCCCTCTCGTTCCGCTATAGGCCGAGAGTCAAAATGCAATAATGGGGATTTCAATAAGAGATTTCACGGATTGTTAAAATGTTTTAATTACGACTTTCTGAGCAAGAGTAAACATTTTAATTTGTTGATTAAGTTACTATTTTTAATAACCTACAAAAAATTCAGAATTAAAATTTCAGGTTCAGAATTGTGTATGATCTACTGAATTCATAGATACCTACAATTTGCACACTGCTTAAAAATGTATCCTGTTTAACGTTTCTTTGGCAGAACCGCAGAAGTATTGATCGCTAACCTAACAAACAGTTTAAAACCAGTGTTTAGAACAATCTAATAAACAGAAAATAGAAACTAAGATATTGCTAGTGTGAATGTAACTTAATAGTATTGCAACACTACGGAAATTTGTATTTATTGTGGTGTGCCCACCTATGCAGCGCCCCTTCCTTTTGTTACGAGCGGCTGTAGCCTGTATGTTCTGACTGTAAAATCAAATTACAAAGTATTTCAACGTTTCCACGCATTTTTATTCCATACTTGAACCAGCTGTGCTATTCTATAAAAATCTCACCGTGAAAACTTAGGTGAAGCTGTAAATAGTGTCAATTCGTAGCAAAAACAAACTCCCTTCACCTAAGTTTTCACGGTGAAATTTTTACAGAATCGACCGGCAGTTTAAATTAAATTCACTTTCGCACATACGTGCTATTGAACTTCAAGACGACTCAAAGTTATTTAAATATTCAATCGATTATGATTAACAATTCTAATTCCTCGCTTTGTTAATAGAATTATTTAGTTTTGTTCTTATTTTTATGGTTTTAAATTATGTTATTATCGACTCACCAGTTGCAAATCCTTGGGTTTCTTAAGAAGAGCGGTTAAATTGTCTGCGGCCATTTTGGACGTACGTTTGCATCGGCCGGCTCGGCGCTCACTGAACGACTGGTGAGGAGGAATGGAATGGGAGGACTGATTAATGAAGCAAGTTGAATGGGGCAGTGCGCCAATAATACAATGTGCATGAGCGGGAGGTGTGTCAGACTGTCAGTTTGTGTGTAGACTTTGTCGAGTAAAATAATAGTGAGTTTTATACTAGTATAGTAATAGTAACTCAGTATAGCCGCATTATACCGCAAAGGTCGTATCACTGACTGTGATAAACCACTCACAAATCTAGATTCCGTGCTGCTAAATTTTTTATCTTAATAACACTTCCCGACTAGGGTTCAAACACAGGCACCCGTACGGCAATTTCGTAACACATTATCAATCGGAATCGGTTTAATCTTGACAGTTCAACAACATTCATTGCGTTACTTACGTGTTGAGCAGACAAATTTTTCGAACTTATGAAGCAATGGATTAGCAATTTGCTTCAAAAGGGTGCAGATGCTCAAGAGTGGCGTTTGTGAGTTATGAACATACTAGACTAAAAAAATATTGAATAAAAAATAATCAATGACAAACTAAAGCAAAAGGAGTACCGTGCATTCGTGATTTATTTGCCAAAAATGTAAACAAATATGAATTAATGGAAAAAAAACTTTAATTCCTACACAATAAAGTTCAGTTTACGCTATAACTTCAAACATTTTTATAACTTTGTCAATAGTGCGAGTCACTCTGAATCAACTTAATTATCATTGAAATAAAGTTGATATTTGTTTAACTTGAAATAGGGTAGGGAGGGGTGTGCAGCACTGCGCTCTTTTACTTTAGTGGCCATCTGTATTTTCTCCTATGTGTATGTGTAAAATAATATAATCAATTTAATTAGTGCCAAACAAGATACAACCAAATAACCTGTGACCTTATTTGGTTCATTTCCATTAGAATTGGTATGTTATAAATACAATACGACTGCTTAGAATTTGGCAGTGTTGCCAAATCGTTGATACTTGTCGTATATTGTTCCGACAGGAAGTTACGGGATGAAAGAATCCAGTCGCCATGTTAGTTTTATATCGGGTCAGGTTATGACATTGGCAAATTGAAGATAATATTGTAACGTTCTACGTAAGATAAAATTTCTTATCGAGTTCCGGACAACGCAAGATGTTCTATCGAAAATCTAATTTCAGATATACGGTAATTCCTTTTATTTGATTGTTTAATTAATAATCGAATTCCTGCAATTTTCAATTACTCATATCTACCAGATAAAAATAGGTTCCTACGTAAGTTCAGCGTACGTAAGAATTGATAAAATGATTTTAATTTTGCCATGTCATTTGTATAAATATTATGAACAATTTTATTGACCCCCAAACCCACCCTACATGCGAATGTATGCGTTAAAAATTCATACGAGACAATACTAAAGTATGCTATCGCACCATGGGCAGCCATAACCATAAGTCACAATATTACTTCCACATAATATGTAAGGTCTATTCAAATTC
Organism: Oligia latruncula; assembly: GCA_948474745.1. Taxonomy (NCBI): domain Eukaryota; kingdom Metazoa; phylum Arthropoda; class Insecta; order Lepidoptera; family Noctuidae; genus Oligia; species Oligia latruncula. The sequence continues at coordinate 2,093,273 of OX419699.1, forward strand.
ATGTTTCCAATTAATGTTATTTCAAGTTAAAAACAAATATCAACTTTATTGTAGTGAGAATGAGACTTTAATTCTTTATTCAACTGACTAGTACTATTGAAAACGTTATAAAAATGTTTGAAGTTGTAGCGTAAACTGAACTTTATTTTTCCAATAACTCATATTTCTTTACGTGCTTGGAAACTAAGTCGCAAACGCACCATATGAGGGTGCTGACTTTACTTGTCAGAAAATATTTCATAGCCGCGTCCTTCCGGCCACACTGCGCTAGCTAGTACCTTTACATTTTTTTTCTGTGCGGAAATCCTTATGCCCCGCTTATGCTCCGTCTGGGGAGAGAGGAGGGATGTCGGACTCCTACCGACGACCCCACGGTTCCTTTCATGAGTCGGGGGCCCAGGAGATACTTAAAGAAACAAACATTCGCCTAACCCGCGAACGCACGTCGAAGCTAGTATAGAAATCTAGCAGGCTGGTAAGAATCTAACCAAAAATGTAAAGCTTCAATTGACTTACCACTAGCCCTCTGGAACTGCACAGCAGCCTTCTGGCAGTCCTGCCTGGCAGTAGTGGCGATCCCCACATCATTATAGTAAGGCCTGGACTTGTCCACACAGGTCCCCAGTCGCTTGGTCCACGCTTGCAGACGACGCGAAGTATCGTTCAGCAGCAGGTAGAATGTTTTCATGGACTCCTGGAGATTGAGACGGGACGGAATAATGTGGCTAGGAAGTAACTACTAATGCGTCTTAAGACGTTCTTAAACCCACGGTTAATATGAAAATACTGCTTTAAATACCTAAGGAACTTCTAAAAATCTGACAACTATAAAATGACTACTTCAAGCAATGTCAACTGTACGCTGACCAAGTCTTATCAAAGTACTCTGTGACGCTGACAGTTTCAATAGGCAATTTGACTGGTTTCTGATAAACATCTCAGATTATTTAATGGTGTCTAACGAGCCCACAAAAACCTATTACTTCAAATTGCAAAATGTATTTCTTTAAAAAAATTGAAAATAAAAATGTACTGTTTAAATAAGCCGCCAAAACGCTATCTTTAACAATATGGCGTCGTGACGTCACGATTCACGAAAACAAACGTTGAAACGGTCGAGATACTAGACAAAAGTCAACTGTTCTGTCAACGATAGACAGAAATTTACTAAATCATGACGTCATCTTAAGTTCAGCCAATCCAGACCGTTTTCGATTACGTGGCGCCAGATTTAAAAAGATGAAGTTTTTTCGGGATTTTTTTTATAAATAATACATTGTTTTGTAGTAAAATTAATGCAAATCGATTTTAAAAGCGATAATCTATACGAGTGTCAATAATTATGACCTTATTTTTTACATTGTCAAATAGCCTATTCTATCAAGAGTATTCTATAGTTATCTATTCTAAGCACGTATTTTTAAACCAACAAATAATGCTCCACATTTAGCCCTAGGATCGAAACAGCTGGAAGTCATGGGAAAGCCTTCGCCCAGCGATGGGATGATGCAGGCTGACAGCAAACAGTAACTGTCTTGAATATAATCTTTCGAAATATTTTCTAAGAAAGTAGGATCTTTCTTGTCTTGCCGTTTAACATTCACGTAGCAATTTCCTCTAATAAACACAACGTAAAATGGTACAAGTATTGCGCGTTACATCACACCAAAGAGTAGGTATAGTAACTATTGTATCACACTAGAAACATGAGGTGGTGTCATACGTCTGGGCCGCTGCTGACGTTCTTAATTTATTTATTTTTACTAACAATCTAAGTATCTACCTACACATGAGCCAGCGACAATATTATTTTTATTTTTAAATAAGTAGGTAGGTACTTATATGTAATGTTATCTATAATAATAAAAATGAATCGCTGAATGTGTTGCTAAGCGCAAATCTCGAGAACAGCTGAACCGATGTCGCTAATTCTTTTTTTAGAATATTCCTTGAAGTACGAGGATGGTTCTTACGCAGAGAAAAATTTAATATAGGTACCTATCTATGGGAGTAGGGTAGAAATAGGTTAGGAATAGGGTAGGAGTAGGGTAGGAGTAGTATAGGAGTAGGGAAGGAGTAGGGTAGGAGTAGTGTAGGACACCACGAAAACGAAGTAGCGCCGGGCAGCTAGAAATAATTTATATGGCAAAACAACGTTTGCCGGGTCAGCTAGTAACTTTATAAATCACAATGTTCTCTGATGGTCTGTCGTTCAGAGAAACCACTTTTATTTATATATAGGTATAATTATTTATTAAAACTTTAAGCACAAGTAAAAGAAACACTGTACAAAGGCGGACTAACGTCCGATTTTACAGGATCCTTTTTAACGGATGTTATCTGTGAATACTTTATTGTGTGTGAACTTGCTCATACAACTAATACGCCATCAAATAACGGACTGTACAAAGGATCGCTATGTGTACGCGCCCTTATTGCCAGAGAGAGGAACCTCCTAACTATTCGGGCCGTGTCCAGAAGTACCGTTTTCTGGATCAAGCCCTTGATCCAGCTGCCCAACGAGAGCCTCCTCAGGTGTTGGTCGAGGCTCTTGGCTATTAGACCATTGGCTGTCACGACTATCGGCACAATGATCGCTGAGTCCACATCCCACATGTCGACAACCTCGTGAGCCAAGTCAAGATACTTGATTTGTTTATCTTTCTCGGCTTTCACGAGGTTCCCATCATGCGGGACGGTTATATGTCAACAATCATTGCGCGCCGTTCTGATCGATCCACCACCACTATATCACCAATATAATGTGATATCACCATTTTCGAGAACTGGGTCGGGCACATACCTGTAGTACGGCACCTCCGATTCCACAAGGTTGTATTTCAGAGCAAGTTGCTGATGGATTATCCTGGCTACAAGGTTGTGTCTATGCAAGTACTCTTCGTTAGCTAGACGAGAACACCCGGAGATAATATGCCTGATTGATTCTCCCGGCCGGTGGCATGCCCGACAGATGTCAACCGTGCCGTGTTCCACAATAAATCTCCGGTAATTGTTCGTCATCATAACTTCGTCCATAATTGCACAGACAAAACCTTCGGTTTCCCCAAAGAAGTCACCGAAACGCAGCCAGGCTACGGACGCTAATAGATCAACATCGGGTCCTTGTAGGGCCCGGAAAAAGCGTCCGTGAAGCTCCTTACTCTGCCATACCTCCATGCGATCATTAGTGTCAAGCACTACTGGCTTGCGCCAGTTCTCTTTAGCCAAGGAGAGCGGGGTGAGGCCCTTGTCCACGGCGACTACATCTCGATGCATCCCCACGTCGGTTTCTAGAAAATATTCCCTGAGACTGCATATCTCGCGATTGTGGAGGGTCTTAGCGTTTAAAAACCCTCGACCTCCACACTTTCGCGGGATATACCTACAGCCTCATTACCTACCGATGACCGTGGGTGATGCATTCGATTTGCAGTCAGCAACGTACGGACCCTCCTATCCAGGGCGTCGAGTTCGGTCTGAGTCCATTTGAGTATGCCAAAAGAGTACATCAAAACCGGCATGACCCAACCGTTGAAGGCGCGCACCTTGTTTCCGCTTGATAGTTTTTTCAGGCGGCCAAAGAAGCGCTCCTTCAACGATTGCTTCATGTCAGTAACATTGATGCCTAACGCTTCCGACATACCCAAATACTTACCTATAGGTTTCGGATGCGGAGAGGGTTCTAAGGTTTGTGGAATCTGAGAGTTGGGTTCCGTAGTTCATTATAATTATTATTATTTTTCACTTTATTATTTATTGCGTTATTTACGTTGTTGTGCAGACACATTTTTGGAATATTATGAAGCAATGGATTAGCAATATCCTTCAAAATGATTCAGATTGAGATTGATAGTATGTTACGAAATAATGGTCAGGCTGATGTGGGGCAGGTTCGTTTGGTACATAGCCTTATAAACGCTTCAAACAAGGTTCCATTTCTATTATGTATAAGTATATTACAAAATAAGTTGTATACAAATGTTCTCATTATAATATCATTAGAAAATAATTATAATGTTCACTACTAAATACTACATGAACAACGAAATTACACTTTAGAATTTGTAAATAAAGACCAGAACCGTGAAAAGGTACAGTCAACAAAGGAGATAAGTATACAGGAGTGTCGGATATAGTTGAAGTTTACTAAGAAACCGATGGATGTTCTGGACTGAAATTTAATAAATGAGCTGTTTGTTTTCTATTATTAAAATTAAATTTCATTCGAGAACATCCATCGGTTTCTTAGTAAACTTCAAGTATATCCGACGCTCCTGTATACTTATCTCCTTTGTTGACTGTACATGCAATTTAGAAAACTAATTGTGTTATAATAACGTAACGTACCTAAATTTCGTTTACAATCCCTCGTGATTTAGTAACAAGGTGTACAGGTAAACAGTCATAATTACGATGTGCTATCAAATAGTTATTTTGCTTTTCTACATATCTTTGGCAGCCTCTGTCATGGCACCGACGCACTTGCTGATAACGAGGGTCGGACCCTGCTATGCCCCTGCAAGAACCCCCATTACCGTTTCCGAGTTGAGGTTGTCCACACAGACGTACGAGTCGTTGCTCAGTGGGGAGTTCAACGTGTCCGAGGATATCGAGAACGGCTGGAAGGTTAAGGTGATTTTTTTAAATTCAGTGTTTGCGTTGCCAGTTCTTCTGTGACTGTTTATCGCAACGAGCTATTTTTAGAGCACAGCGAGCGAGCGTTTTTTTTTTTTTGGTTAGTAACTCGTATATTTTTCAACAGGTAACGTAATTTCATATTTACTGCCTGTCGATTCTGTAAAAATCTTACCGTGAAAACTTAGGTGAAGTGAGTTTGTTTTTGGTAGGAATTGACAATATTGACAGCACGCTCACTTCACCTAAGATTTCACGGTGAGATTTTTTCAGAATAGCACCTGCCGGTCGATTCTGTAAAAATCTCACCGTGAAAACTTAGGTGAAGTGAGTTGTTTTTGCTAGGAATTGACACTATTGACAGCTCACTCCACTTAGGTGTCACGATGAGATTTTTACAGAATAGCACCGCTGTTGTAGGTACAGGTCTAAAAATTTTAAAAAATGTACAGACGCCAGCAGGTCAACCTACCCGAAACTGTCAGATTTTCCCTTCCCAATCAACCTTGAACCTTATGCTTTAGCAATAAAGTCGAAAATCTATTAAAGAAATCTGACAGATTGTAGTAGCTTGATGTGCTGGCGTCTGTACTACAAAAAACATGTGCATTAGATCGTACTAAGTATATCATACCGTCTCTTGTTAGTATTGTCTGCAGTGTAGGTGAGCATGGTGTGCTGTTTAAATACACACATCAAAAGTGTCTAGGGATCAACATATATTTTTGCAATAACTTTTCTCCTGATTGATATTAATTAAAATTTTCTTTAAGGATTCATCAAATAAAGTGTTTTCGTTTGTCACAGTAACGATAAACCAAGTCACCTTTGCATTAATAAAGAAATTTGCCATTTTCCTAATAAAGGGATTTTTGACATTTGAACCACTAACACAAAAGTTCGAAAAAAAGACTGAAATAACAGTTTTCTTTAAAATTTTATTGGGTAACTTAAACAATTAATAATCCGTGTTTCTACCGCGAACACTAACAACACAAGAACATCGGTTTGGCATACTCAAAATGAGTTCATCCAAATCACGCTGTGGAATGGCCGCCCATGTTCGTTGCAACAACAAAAAAAGGTCTTCTTGCGACTGGATACCCTCCATATTCGGCAGAGCTCTTCTCTGTAGCATATCCCATGCATGCTCAATCGGGTTCAAGTCTGGCGACTGAGCAGGCCAGGGCAGGACATTGATGTTAGCTGCGGCGAGAGTCTGTCTTACAACTCTTGCGGTGTGCGGTCGTGCATTATCATGCATTAACTGAAATAAGGGACCGATTTGCACTTGTAGAGGAACGATGACGTCTGATACAATCGTCTCAGCATAAATTTGAGCGTTGAGGTTGCCGCTGATCCAAATCAACTCAGTTCTTCCGCCGATCCAAATACCCGCCCATACCATGATGGTTCCACCACTATAAGGATGGACTTCCTGGCAGGATTTTAATCGCTGTTGGCGTCCAGGGGTTCTCCAGTGTCGTATACGTCTTGTATCCGGTCTCATACCAAAACGAGACTCATCAGAAAAGCACACGAAACGCCATTGTTCTTCTGCCCAATTTCTGTGTTCAAGAGCCCATTGATATCGAATCCTACGATTGTGCATTGCTATAGGTGGTACCCGTAGCGGTCTTCGGGAATGAAGGTTCACTTCATGCAAGCGGTTTCTGACTGTTTGGTCGCTAATTAAGTTCCCTGAAGAGTGATGAAGCCTCACGGCTAACATCATGGCGGTTATTGTTGGAGCTCTTCGAGTTAAGATTTGAATGTATCGGTCTTGTCTCCGTGTGGTGCAGCGATACCGTCCTCCATGGCGCTCAGCCACGGTACCAGTGCTTCGGTAACATGTCCAAAGTCGACTGATAACACTCTGACCTGTATTCAGAGCTAAAGCCACAGTACGTTGCCGGGAACCAGCTTCTATCATTCCCACGGCTCTGAGCATTTCTTCCCTGCTTAAATGACGTCGCCGCTCCATAATAACGTTGGTTTTAATCAGTAGTAGGGAAACAGTCTGTAGCACTAATAATGTCTTCAATGCATTGTATGTTTTTATAGGGAAAATATTGACAGCTGATTTTCATCTTTTACTCGAATTTGATTCACAGTTCCTGATTCAAATTATGAAATGCACCAAAAAGGATCCATATAAATTTATAAAATCATAAATTTATTACAAAGCCACATCTCAATCTCAAGAAATCCGCATAAAAATGCTTGATCCCTAGACACTTTTGATGTGTGTACTAAGCATGCTCTGTGATACTAAGTGCATAGTGAAAAGATAGCAAACAGTCAACATGCTGCAGGATATTTTTTTTTTTTTTTTTTTTTTTTTTATATTAATTATAGGTACAGACGCCAGCAGGTCAACCTACCCGAAACTGTCAGATTTTCCCAATCAACCTTAAACCTTATGCTTTAGCAATAAAGTCGAAAATCTATTAAAGAAATCTGACAGATTGTAGTAACTTGATGTGCTGGCGTCTGTACAACGTTCCTACAATGGCGACATTAAGCGCTAGTGGCCAGTAATCTTAAAATTATAACAACAAAATAAAACTCGTAATTTGAAAACGAAAACTACCGCCTGCGGGCTCTCTTTTTCCTTCAATTCGCCTACTCTTTGCAAGTTTTAATTACATCAATGCGATGTTATGATCCGTGACCCCGGCAAATGACCCCTGCGCTACAGTTCTTTAAGTACGGGTTACTCCAAGATACTGTACCTCTACCATGAGTTGTTATCGAAAACTTACTCGCTAGCGTAAAACTCGCTAGCGTATTAACGTCGATCGAATAGATTTCGATAATGCTTGCACCATGAGTTTCACGGAGTCTTACGCAGGCGCTAAGGTAAACTCGATAGATCGTGTCGTATAGAACGTCACTTCCTTAAGTTTTGTTTCTTTCTTTTTCAGTAATAAGGAACGGCATATATTATGCTCAAAATGTAGTGCTATCGCCTATGCTTAAAATGTTATGATAGGCAATAATCCGACTAAATAGAATGGTTGGCGGTTAGTGAACTTTTTAAAGGATTTAGTGGTTTTTAAATTTTTCTTCCTTATATGTCACTGTTGTGTCATCGAGTGTCGTTTTCATCAATTTGTAATTTTGTTGACATTGTGTGGTTTACGGCGTTATATGTATAATAAAATTCAGTGAAATAAGTTTACAAAAAGACAATAATACAATGAGGACCAGTGTGGCATAATTTTTAGAAACTGCACCAATCCTGTCGCTTCTGCGCTAAGAATCGCCGGTTCATTTGTCGCATGGAGCAAAAAGTTGTGTGATCCAATCTTCCAAAGAAAGACACCTATTGCTCCGGGTCTGGGTGTTTGTGCATGTGAGATTTGTGTTTGTAAATGCACCCACGATACAGGGGAAATTCTAGTGTCCAATGTTTAAAGAAAAAATCGTGTATTTAGTAGGTACTAAGTATGTGTTTTTGTGTTCCTTATTTTGTTAAATATGCTGTATGTTTCCCATATACTAATACAATAAATGAAAAGGTTGTTTAAGTAAAATGTCTTTTATTTAAATTTAAGTTAATATTCATTACAGAAAGCCTCCTAGGTAGCTGCGTATGCCCCGCCCATTGATAAGCTAGAATTTCATTTTCCTGTATTTTATTCACGTTGTTTATGTCGTTGGTCTTGAAATTCAGCGGCCGCCTACATATTCCATGCTAAATAAGCTCTTCCAGACATTGTTTTGAATCAAAATACTCAAAAACGTATATAATTTCAATGTAAACATATGTTTCACACGTCAAAATGCTAGTGAGTAACGTAACTACTATCGTAAGCGTATTTTTCGATAGCGTCTGTCAAATTATTGACTCATGGTGCCGTTTTGTATGGCGACAGCTGGAAAACGTTAGTGACTATCGAATAGATTACGTGTGTCCCTTCGTCCAGCATACTCACCATGGAATCCTGATATTTCATGAATGTCAAAAAACTGTTCTGAAATAGTGCTAAATAGTGCCCAAAGGAAAAAAATAGTGCTCTTGTACTTGCGAAGTTATAGCCATAGTTCGATGAGTATGCTGGACGAAGGTTTCGCCCAGCATACTCACCTCCGTCCGGAGAATCTGTATACGCTTCAAACATAATTCATACTTCAAAAAATAGTTCCCAAATAGTGCCAAACGGTGCCCAAAAAGAAAAAACAGTGCTCGAATAACTTCGGAGTTATAGGCTTCGTTCAGTGAGTACGCTGGGCGTAGGTTCTACGCCCAGCATACTCACCTCAGTGCGCGAATATCGAACGAGCTATAGGTACAATTTACGTCTCAAAAAATTGTGCTTGAAATAGTGCCCAATATCAGTCCAATTTTTGCTTGACTTTTGACTTAGAAAACCATTAAATTTTAATGTAAACTTCTACATACTAACGTAAAATGGGGTACAGTCGTCGACACATGTTTTTGGACAAAAATATTAAACTTTCTAATTGTAGACTTCATGTTATTGGAAATAATTATGGTATTTTCTCACATGTCAAAAACTTTCGATTAAATGCATTATTATATATTTTATAAATAATAATAAATGAATGAAACTTTAAGCGTAAATGAAGTCTATTACTTCATTGCATTGTGTGTTTGTCTGAATAAAAACAGTCATTTGCAGCCAATAAAATTAATATCTTGAAAAATTGTAAAAAGGAAATTATACAGTTTCTTTTTGTATATATGTTGCAGGCAAAACTTATAACCAGTCAAAACTAGTACTGTGACATAGTTATACAAATTTTTAAAACTCTTTCCAATAGTTTCATCAATGAAAGGTTTAGCAATAAAAAACATTTTTAATTACTTACGTTATTTATTACTATTTAAAGGGCCAAAGTAATCAGAATTCTAGTTAACTAGTTCACAGCTTTTGTTAACATTCATAATATAATCAATGTAAATAGAAAAAATTGTAGTTTTAATATTGTATATAATATACATATAAAAAAATGTTTAGCCAAATATTGGTAAAACTTTCTAAAATATAACACGTAGGTACTTGTACTTTGTTTTACTGCTACAACGTTTTAATCACAATAAAATTATCTTACAAATAAGTATAAATTGAGCAATCACAGTTTATAATCACGTTTTTTTTATTAATATTAAATACCCTATAGTAATTACAAATTAACAATCACAGTTTATAATCACATTTCTGTAAGTTATTAATAAAATAACTTTTACAAGAACAAAAAAAAACAAACAAACAATAACAAAATAGGAACTAACAAGTTAGGACCGATCTTCATCTTACATTCGCGTATAAATAATGCAGTGTGGTACAGTATATTGGGAATTACTACAAACTTTTTTACTAAGGTCATCATAGCAGTTCCAAGTTCTCTTTAGCAATCGATAGCACTTTGACTTGTAATGCCCCATGCGTCCTGATTCACCATTTGTAAAATCTATTACCGACAGAATACTCCCTTACATAGACAATTAATAATTTACACAAGACAAAAATTGTTAGAAAGAAAGTTAATAATATTGTATTCGACTGTACTCAATGTAATGTATGTAGAAGTTTACAATCAAATTTAATGGTTTTCTAGGTCAAAAGTCAAGCAAAAATTGGACTGATATTGGGCACTATTTCAAGCACAATTTTTTGAGACGTAAATTGTACCTATAGCTCGTTCGATATTCGCGCACTGAGGTGAGTATGCTGGGCGTAGAACCTACGCCCAGCGTACTCACTGAACGAAGCCTATAACTCCGAAGTTATTCGAGCACTGTTTTTTCTTTTTGGGCACCGTTTGGCACTATTTGGGAACTATTTTTTGAAGTATGAATTATGTTTGAAGCGTATACAGATTCTCCGGACGGAGGTGAGTATGCTGGGCGAAACCTTCGTCCAGCATACTCATCGAACTATGGCTATAACTTCGCAAGTACAAGAGCACTATTTTTTTCCTTTGGGCACTATTTAGCACTATTTCAGAACAGTTTTTTGACATTCATGAAATATCAGGATTCCATGGTGAGTATGCTGGACGAAGGGACACGATTACGTTAGGTTTCTTACCTATCGAAATCTATAGTACTCGTGGTATGAATTTTAATTCTTTCTGTGACCGCTAGGGGCGCTGTACAATATTTCATACATTATATTTACGGAGACGCTAGCGAGTTTTGGCAGTGCAAACTCATGGTAGATCTACTGTTATAGAAAATTGTCCTCATCTGAGTTGAGAGCGCTGCCGTTTCTTGAAGAGATAAGATTATCATGTTTTTTTGTTGTTGAGATTTAGTGATTTTGCGAAAGTCCTCTAGCGACTTTAGAAGTAAAGTTGTTGCCATCGCAAGTAGAACCAAGATGAGCATGGAGGTTGTCACAAGCTGAAGGGTGAAGTCGGACGGTAAATAGTTATAATGGATGATAATGGCGCCGATTCGGTTGTTCACAAACTAAACTAAATTTAAGTTCATTCATCTTTTTCTTTCTATTTCAATAAAAAAAGGACGGAAGATAAATATTAGTTTAGTACTGTCAAATTAAGATACTCCATAGCAAGTTTAGACGTGATTAAAAACATGGCTACTAAAAATACGTTAATTTACGTTAGGCGCTGTCTAATTTGACAGGACTAAACTAATATTTATCTTCTGTCCTTTTCATAATGAAATAGAAAGAAAAAGATGTACTGAACTTAAATTTAGTTTAGTTTGTGAACAAGGGAATCGGCGCCAAATGTCTAATGGCGATACTACTACAATAACAAGAAGGGCTTTGTTTAAATTTTTCCCAAGTGCTAAGAATATTGTCCTACCAAAAAAGAAATTGCATTTTATCAGGTGATAGAATAGAATACTCTTTATTATGAACACCATATAAATAACAGACAATTATAGAAACTTTACAAAGGGTGACACAATGGGCGGTCTTATCGCTAAAAGCGATCTTCTTTTCTTATGATAGTTTAATGGCTGGTAAGATAGTTTCCATGTTTCCAGGCAACAATGCAGAAATGCGTGGACATTCGCAACATGGACTCGTGCGACTTCTTCCGGTCCTTCTACTTGGTTCAGGACGGCTGCAAGGACAAGGATGAAGACGAACCAGAGACATATAGTAATATGCTGTTCCACTATGCGCACCCTAAGTGAGAGCTTGACTTTATTTGTAAATGTTTCTTGAAGGCCTTCATCATATGCTTCTATTGATTTAAGAGAAGCTAGCGCCTGTTCTTCGTCATTTGGAGACTTCTTCAATGCTGCCTGCAAGTACGGCGTGGTATCGATTTCCAATTTCTATACCATATGCAGAGAGATCTATCTATACATGAGATCTATACCTACTACATAATTATAAAAAAATCGCAGCAGATTCAAAACTTTACATTCATATTTTTGTTTGAAAAATAGTTATTGCTGCGAGGTTCGGGAATCGGGAATGATTGCCAAAATTATAGTTTTTAGAATTTCCGTCTGCTTGCCTATTTATCTGTTAGACTGTTTGACTGAATGTATGTTCCAGCATCACGCATATATTGCCGAATACATATTATTGGACTGGTAGAAAATGCCTCAGGCATTAAGTCCGCCTTTGTACAGTATTTCTTTTACTTGTGCATAAAGTGTTAATAAAGAAATAAAATAAATAAATAAATTATTACTTATACAGTTCAAATTTTGCATAGGTATTCCCTGTAAGTCAGGTAAGTCTCAGGGTAATAGAGATTCTATTTAGGTATATCACGCTTTTTTGGCTATGGGGGATGAGCAATATTACATTCTGTTCGTATTCTTCTACAATTCTTCTACAGTTTACCGCAAATTGTAAAAAGACGAGCCAAAATGTTAAAATATTACAGATTTATCCTTTTCAATGATTATTATCATAACGCTATACCTTTATAAGCTAAGCAGTCAGTATCATGATATACATACAGGGTGGATTTTTGAGACGGAGCAATCAGGGTAGGTACTGTAGAGGTCGAGGAGTATTTTCGGTCCTTTTAATAAAAAGGACCGAAAATATTTTTTTTATTAATTAGTGGGAGTTGGTCTTTTCCGGACACAGCCTGTAACTCCCAGTCATCTCTTATCGTCTGTGTCCTTGGTCGTTTGGGCGTCTGGGCTGCTGCGTATTGCTTGAGCTGGGGGCAATGAGTGAACGATAAACTCTGTCGGTCTTGGCCGCAAGTTATACCTTGGGGTATGAAAAGACTCTTCTTCCCTACGCTCCCGGGCTGAGCGTGGAGGGGTCGCCGCAGAAGGCGACGGTGCGGGGCTAGAAGCCCTCGGGAACCTTCAATTATCAATTGAAAGCGGATGCTCCACTTTTACTCTGGTTAAAATACCATTTGGATGTAAATAACTGTGTCCCCAATTTCAACTTAAGGTGGATCTTCACAGTTATTATAGAAAGACGATAGAATTGGATATTAATATACTGTTTCAAGGAATTATTGCTACACGGTCAATGATATTATAAGTATATATCATTGTATGTACACGGTCAATATAAAAATTACTTTCTATCTTAATAAAAACCATCTATCATTCTATGACATACGTCTAAACTTTCGAATATCAACCAACAACAAATATTACCTGCCAGTGTTACTTTAAGGTCATAACACAGACCAAACCTCTACAGTACCTTAATCGCTGTACCTATACTGGCACAAAGGTAAAACGGTCAAAAGATACTGTCCTTAACTTTTTGGGAAAGTTTGATCTGCATTCATAGGTCAGCAAAAAAAAAAGGTTAAAGACAAGCTTTTTTTAATGCCCAACTACAAAAGTCAGAAATCGCAAAAAAACTAACCTGTGCTTCGATTCTAATATTTTTTGAGATTATTATAAAATTGTTATACTACTAAGGGCGCATTCTACCAAACTTGTATACCTAGAATAAGTAAATTTAAAAATTTTGACAGTTTTTCCATAGTACTTTAACTGTCACACGTCAATTATATTCCATGAATAAAAGATTTTGGTAAGATCAGCCATAAGGGTGTTATTTAAAAGTTTAGTGAAATTCGCCCTTAGAGCCAATTTCACCAAACTTTAATACCTAGAGTAAGTCTTATCCTGAGAATAAATTTAGAATTTTTTACAGTTTTTCTATATAACTAGCTTAGAACTGTCAGACGTCACTTTTATTCCACGGATAAAATTATTTTTGACTTTGGTAAAATTTGTCCTACGTATATTATGGTAGTTCGATTTGCATTATGCAGGCACTAATAGAGAAGTATGGAAAAACTGGCCAAGTGCGAGTCGGACTCGCACACGAAGGGTTCCGTACCACAAGGCAAAAACGCCAAAAAAAAACACGTTTGTTGTATGGGAGCCCCCCTTAAATATTTATTTTATTTTGTTTTTAGTACTTATTTGTTGTTATAGCGGCAACCGAAATACATCATCTGTGAAAGATTCAACTGTCTAGCTATCACGGTTCATGAGATACAGCCTGGTGGCAGACAGACGGACGGACAGCGAAGTCTTAGGTTCCGTTTTTACCCTTTGGGTACGGAACCCTAAAAACACTGCGCTGACCCCAAATAAGATGGCCTAAGGACACCCGCAGCCTTTAGTGGCAATTTTATCTAGATATTAGATATCACCACCTACCACAAAAACACGTTCAACAGTTGTTTAAGCTAAACAACTCATAAACAACGTGCCGCTACAATGCCGATATTAATTTAACTTAGGGTCAGTTCACACCGAGACGCGACGCGACGCGCAGTTTTCAAGATAGAAATACAATTACAGACCTTATCTACTACACTAAAAGGTACACAATTCAGTGTCTACTTACTACGTCGAGCTACGCCGCGCGGCGCCGCCGCCGCGCGGCGTAGCTCACTGAATCGTGTACCTTTTTTAACCCCCGACGCAAAAACGACGGGGTGTTATAAGTTTGACGTGTCTGTGTGTGTGTGTGTGTGTGTGTGTGTCTGTCTGTGGCATCGTAGCTCCCGAACGGATGAACCGATTTTGATTTAGTTGTTTTTGTTTGAAAGGTGTATTAGTCGGGAGTGTTCTTAGCTATGTTTGATGAAAATCGGTCCAAGATGGCCGCCGCTACAAAATGGCGGATAACATATTTTTTCACAATTCCCTCAATATGGGTATCAAATGAAAGGGCTTCAATAGTAGAATACTATACACTATAACAAATTTCAAATCCAAGATGGCCGCCACAACAAAGTGGCGAATTACATTTTTTTTTCTCAACTCCCTCATTATAGGTATCAAATGCAAGGGCTTGACAAGTAGAATAATGTACACTATATTGAAAGGGAATGAGGAATATTAACTACCTAACGAAATGAAAACTAAAAACTTGAAAAATATAATAAAACAAAAAAATCTGTTTAGTCTTAAAAATTATTCTTCAACTATAAATTAATCAATATTTTTTGACGGATAAAAAACCTGATTAAACACCAAATTACCAGAATCTTAAAACTGAAGAAAATAAAAGAAATTAAATACAAAAATTAAAGAGTCCCTACAAAAAGCATGAAATAAAAAATTAAATTAAAAATTTAAAAAACCCCCGACAAAAATAAAATTAAGGAATCCCTACAAAAAGTATGAAATAAAAAAAAATCTTATGGAAGTCGGGGGACCTCAGAATAGAAGCTGTTCCACAGAACGGTCCCCCGACTTCCATAAGATTTTTTTTTTATTTCATACTTTTTGTAGGGATTCCTTAATTTTATTTTTGTCGGGGGTTTTTTAAATTTTTAATTTAATTTTTTTGTGTAGTAGATAAGGTCTGTAATTGTATTTCTATCTTGAAAACTGCGCGTCGCGTCGCGTCTCGGTGTGAACTGACCCTTACGGGTAGGGCTAGTGGGCAGATAGATAATCATAAAAATTATATAACAACATAAAATAATTCGTAACTTTAATTTAAAACAACCATAGAGCTCTCTTCCTTTCCTTCAATTCGCATACTCTTTGCACGTTATTCGTTTTTGAGGGTTCCGTACCAAAATGGTAAAAACGGAACCCTTATGGTGAGACTAATTCTGTCTGTCTGTCTGTCACAGCTGGATATCTCAAGAACTACTAATGCTATCAACTTGAAATTTGGAATAGTTTTAGTTTTAGATAACGTTTGCCCAACTATTTTGCAAATAAGAAAGAAATAAAAATATATGTATATTTTTTGCAACAGGGACTGAAAGGGGGTCTGAAAAATTCGAAGTGGGGTTACTAGGGCATATGGGTATCATATGAAAGAGCGCAGTTTGCACATTCTCAAACAAAATTTCTTTTTTTTTCAAAAATGTAAAAAATCCCCCCCCTTTTCTCCGAAGTTTGCAAAGAGAAAAATCTGAAATTATTCTATGTGATAGAAGTTTATGTAAAGATTACAGGAAAAATAAAACGAAGTCTCTAAATAGCACAAATTTTCAGAAATCATCAACAAAAGTTACATTGGTTCCACTATCGGTCAAGAGATGGCGCTGACATAAAATTGCAATATTCTACACCACAGTGCACAGTGTTAAAGTTCTCTGATGAATATAGGCCTCGCCGATGAAAATTTAAAAACATGATGGTACGGAACCCTCGGTGCGCGGGTCCGACTCGCTCTTGCCCGGTTTTTTTTTAATTTTATCGATGCGATGTTATGATCCGTGACCCCGGCAAATGACCCCTGCGGTAATACCGTAAATAAAATTAAAATATGTTCAGAAAACGGAAACGTATGGAAAGGTATATGTTTTAAATTAATGTCGCCAATAAAGCGCACGCTGTATTTTTTAAATTTTGTATTACAGATTAGATTGTCCCATAAAGGCAGGTCGCTACAAGTTCATAGATTACCCGCTGTTCACTGAGGACAACTACCTGGTGGTGCCCGAGTCTAAGATATCGACCAGCGTGTTCGGATACACTTTCAGACTAGATGGATTAACTGAAGAACGTCGTAAGGTTAAGACTTCCTTTTTACACATCTTGAACGAGACATTGTCGTCTGTTTAGCGGTCGCAAACGCGCGACTTCTGAGCATGGAGCTACTTTTTGGCTGGCTATATTCTTTTCCACTTATAAATAAGCGCGGAGTAGGAAGTCCAAAAAAAAAAACATTATTTATTATATTTTATCGTGTTTAGATATCGATACTCATTGCGTCTGTGAAGTTTAGCTAGCCAATTTAAAATAACCCTGTATGAAAAGAAAAGTCCCAATTCTCTCACTAACTGAAGCTCAAAACCTAGAAATGAAAATTTTTACACAGAAGTTCCCGTCATGGTGTAGACGAGGATAAGGTCCACAGACTACAATATAATGCAGATAAGGTCGGATTGTTCGAAATTCCCGCGAGATAAGAAATTCATGGGCGGACAAAGTCGCTGGCAAAATGCTGTCTACACTTATTTATACTCGTATTGATTGAAATCTTTCAGATATTCTGCGTGGAAGCGCTGTTGCAGCTGATATATACGCGGAGACACAACTGGGTGGAGAAGACTCACATTAAAGACAATAAAGAGACTACTCTCAGTACACCTGTCTCGAGTGGGGAAGAGGAATGAGACGGATATTAAGAAATAAGAAGTATATTGACATGGATTGAAATTAATGACAATAAGTTTTCAATAATATGTCAAAAAAATGCAACGCAATGCGATTTTTGTATTCTTTTAACTTGCTTACATAGGTTCCAAAAAATCAAAGTCAGGTTGCTAAAAGAAGATTTAATTATGATTTTATTTTGATTTTAGAAAACATGTTATTATCAATTTTACAATAATATTTACAAGGTACAGAAATTACAATAATATTATGAAATAGTTAAACATTAAATCAAGAGAGGTACCTACAGTCAACGGCACGTCCAACGTAAACTGTGACAGTTCTTTTGTTTAGTAGAATAAGAGCGGTTTTTGTAGTTCAAGTGGTACTGTATTACTGACGTACGGTTGTCCATCCGTACATAGGTATAGTCGCGGTCCGAACATAATGACGCGGCGTGGCCTGCATTGAACACTGGCTAGTTCGGTGCTTGGTGGGTCTCTCCTGACGGTGACGTTCCAGGCCTGGGATTGCTCGCACTTAAATAAAAAAATGTTAATTACTACCAGTGTTACCAAGGGGAATCGTATTACCCAGTAAATGGGTTGTGGAGGTCAGATAGGCAGTCGCTGAATGTAAAATCTGCATCAAGTCAGACTGGAAGTCAACGACGTTGGGAAAAATCTAGGCAGATAATAAAAAGAACGCAATTCAAATGAAAGGGGAAGAAGCTTTTGTTCATAAATGCGGAGTAATGTTCTTCAGAAAGGTCAAGTGCGTACAAATCGCAACCGTCGTGCACATGTTTATCTAGATGTATGAACGTAAGCGAAGCAATAGGAGTATGTAACGATCGACGCAGGCGGCGTGCTATAGTTTCTGCCTACAAAAAAAAGACTAGACAAAAAACTAGACTAGACTAAAAAGGCTGGAGTGTAAGTATGTTATTTAATCATTTGAAGGGACAGTGTATAGTTACTTGTTGCTCAGAGCGGGATCAATACGCGCGCGCTTGCTGGTGGGCCCGTCGCATGCCTCATCGCCTGCACAGTCCCCACAGCCTGCAGGTGCCGGCTGCTCCTTCACAGTGAACAGGATGCGCTGCTCACCGCTCAGCAGTCTATAAAGATGAGCACAAAAACACACTAACTTCACAATGAACTTAAACTCAAAATATTTATTTCAATTAAACTAATTACAGGCACTTTTGCATTGTCAAGGAGTTGGTCACTCAGAAAGATGAAGCTAATTGCCCATTCCAAAGCGTAGTAGATTCCTATGGAGAAGAACGGGTAAGAACCTCCATAGATACTATTTTATATTGGCTAGGTAGGTAAGTACATCATTCAAGTTAAAATTATACATGTGTAGAAAGACGTGCAACATTATTTTGTACTCTTGTGCCGGGCACTCGGGCTTGTACAATGTACATATATCTGGCTCTAGACTAGGTCCAGTGAAACTCCTCCTATTCCTTCTTACTCTTCCAATTTACTTTCTTTACGAACACAATCTTGTTTTTGAAGGTAATGGCGCAAATCATGTATGTATGTATACTAGAAAGAGGAACGAACCGAATATTGTACCTTGAGGAACGCCCTTTTAACACCTAGTAAGTTTACCTGAACCACTTCAAAAAGCTTCCTTTCTTGCATGTTCTTAGAAGACGATGAGAGCTGTATTTGCAATTTCTAACGCTGAACTTTTACCAGAAGTATCTCGTGGTTAATGCAATCGATTGCCTTTAATAAGTCACAAAAGATTCCAACGGCATCTTATGCTTCTTCCCATGCGTTACAATGTGCTTTATTCGGGTGACACCGGCGCGCGGTTTCAGCTATACTCTTGGTGCTCAACGAATTCATATTATTAATGTAACATGCGAGTGATCCCAAATTTTTCAAACACCTACACAACTAAGTAGTGGTAAAGTTTTGGGTTTCTTTTGTTGCCAAACGCGGCGCGTACAGTCACAAGTAATAATATGTCAACACTTGGCCACTTTCAACTGCGATTTTTTCGTAAAATAACAAATGCAACGTTGAAATACGACACTTTACATAAACCTATGGGTTCGAAAATACTATGTTCGTAATAACATAAAATTTCATTAAAAAATAAAGGAGAAAATTGGCTTTGAATAAAGCCAAGTGTATACATATTTTTGCTCGTGACTGTACACTCTGCCGTGTACACAATGAGATAGCACGGTACGTATTATTCTTAGAATGACTTTGTTGTCCAGCAAAATATTTTTTTAGCTCTTTTACAAGCTATGTTTCAGAATTTTTTGCGTTATACATACTTGTCAGCATTCGATCCGACCGAGACGTAGGTGTTAGGATTATTGTCGTTTACAATAACGTCATCAGTAAGGAAGCGGCGCACCAACATCTGCCGCAGTAGTCGCTTCACGTCCGTGCGGGTCCAGGACATTAATCTGCACGACAACAAGCAGGGTTTTAATAAATAAATAGGTATCTGGCTCATTTGAAAGTTCGTTGATGAGTTACGCTGCAGCTCTCGTGGATATATACTGCGTTTATTGGCATTACAGCAAAATAAAATGTAATTTAACTCACAATCCATGTAAGGGCGTGTTCTGCAGCGGTTGCAGCCGCGCATGCATGGAGCCGCGCAGTGCGTCCGCGACGTGCAGCAGCGTGAAGGATGCATGCAGCCCGCTGCTGCTCGCGCGGATGCAGCGCACGATCAGCTTGCAATCTTCTGTCATGTCCTGGTGCTTTAAATCATTTACTGAGTTTAGGGTCAGTGTAATGAAAATTGTTAATCTAAATCGGTTTTTTTATTGTATTCAGAGTTAAAACTCATTGGAAAGAACGATGGAATTCTTTGTGAGTATGGAATCTGGACTAACCATTGATAGATAAAACAAATGCTCACATTACATCTAAAATTTCCTCTTTGTTGATAGCATTCTGTATTGATTGTCATGTTGCCATCCAGGCAAATCTCTGAAGTTAGGCTTATAGTGTAAGAACAAAACACTTCACGCCTCAAGCTTTTAAGAAAATATTAAAGTTCTATGTAACGTAAGTTTTATTACCTAAGTACTTTTGAGTTCATTAAAAGCTTGTTTTTAAAAAAGCTTTTTACTCAAATTAAAAGCTTGTTTTTAAAAAAGCTATTTAGCATTAGAATTTGTTTAAATATCCGTTCTATCACCTTCACTTGTAAAGACAAACCCAAAAATGCCTTTACACAAGTCACGGTGTGAAACCAACTGAGTTGCACTAAGTCATGCCATAGGTACTTTATAATGGGCTATCATAATTTAATGAGTACATAAACAAAATTTCGTGCCTGTGCTGTTGACCGCTGACGGGATCTCTTGTATGTAGCCAATCCTGGGTCAGCAGACAAGTCATGGTGTACTTTAGAACAGATTATTATAATCAAAAGCGTGTATAAAATTCGTGTTTGTATACATACTGTTGACCGTTAAGGAGTTCCTTCGTCTGGAGCCAATGCTGGGTATAGAATCAGGTCATGCATCATAAAAATGCATTGTCTTTGAAAATCAACGTATAAAATTTCAACCCCGTAGGTTATGAGGATGTGGTTTTAATTCAGCTAGCAAGATTTGGCCAATACATAAAACCCATGCGGGCTATGGGTATGCATGATAAGTAGCCATACACCGTCAAGTTTACTGGACGTGGCTTCAAGTCCGCTGCAAACTTGACAAGTGAACTTGATCGTGAGTGGCCCGCATTAGACAGGTCGCAGACGATACTATGACATGTCTGGCCTCTTCACACGTGTTAAAAATGTGTTTTATAAGGTTATACCAACCTGTTGACCTGGTAGAACGGGCCATACGGAATACACGGATACGGGTCTATAATATAGGTGTTTTTAATGCCAGGGCTTTAAAAGCGATACTATTTACTTATTACCCTACCTACTGTATTTTATTAGATTCGCGAAGATTCTCTATTATGGAGGTACAAACTTTAATGGACATTGCCCAAAGATCTTTGATCAATCTGATTTTGATTTGCTTAAAAGTTTTGTGGGATTAAACCTAATAAACTTAACTTAAACTTTAATGGGATTAAAGTAATAAAACCTAAAGCTTAAAGTTAAATTCAATCGGGCAGGCTGAAACGTTCAAAAGAGATCCGAGTGTTCAAATGCAAGTACAATGATGAGAAAAACCTTGGTGTAGTCTTCGTTGAGGCAGTTGTCGCAAGCCGTATGACAGTCCCGCTTGCAGTCCGCCCGCTCGTACCGCTCGCCGAGGTAGGCCAGGACCTGCTCGCGCCTGCACTCCGTCTCGCTCTCGCACACCTCCATCATGCTCCTCAGGTTCTTCATGTGCATGCGGACGGTTTCCGGCGTTCCCTTGCGGTCCGCTACACCATACGTCAAAACTTTTTAATATAATTTTGTCAAGAAGTCTCTGGCCTGAATAACAGCCCGGCCGGTGGCGGCCTGTAAGTTACGAGTACAATGACGTAAACATTGTGAAAATACAGGAATAATGAATTTAAAAAATATATTTTCATTTACCCTCCTATCACAATGTACCTATTTCTTTTAAGCCATAGCTTAAGTGGCAAAGAATGCTTTGTGGCATAAAAGGTTTGGCCAAATTGAGGTCAATTTCGCGAGGAATGCGGGACGAATTTTGCCGATGCCAAATCTCGGAGGAGAGAGAAGAAGTATAAATAATTCAAGTCAACATACTATTAATCATGCGGCTGTAACGCGTGAAGTCTGAGTAGGAGTAGTAGAGCAGGCAGATAGCGGTGTCCCCGTCGCGGCCGGCGCGGCCCGCCTCCTGGTAGTAGCCCTCCACGGACTTGGGCATGCTGTGGTGGATCACGTAGCGCACGTCCGCCTTGTCCACGCCCATGCCGAACGCGATTGTCGCGCAGATCTGACCACAGAGTAAGGAATATTGCAACCTAAATAAGTTGATAAAATTTTCTTTCTTAATTACGTAATAGACAGGTTGAAAAACGATACCAAAATAATAAGTAATAGTTAACACATGAGAAAAGCCCTTGGATAAGATTTATAAAGGTATATGAGGAACAGGGTGTAAAGTTCACTCATCCTCCATAGAAAAGGGAGGATCCTCCGACTTAAAGTTAAAAACTCACATTAAACGTACACTTTGTAAACAAGCATACTATAAATTAGAAGATTATATCCAAGATAAGAATGCTAGGAAACATGCTGGTCCTGCTCCATATGACAATCTAAAAGTCTAGACAAAATCAAACTGGTTGCTAATTTAATTGTAAATTTTATTCTTTTTTTTTTGACATTGATTACATTCTGTAATTATTTTACTTTAACTCACACCCTGACATTGACCCTGACAACTTGTATTTTTTTTTATTATTTTAAATGAAAAATCGTTTACTTTTGCCATGTTTGTAAATATGTGAGCACCATGTATCTCTATCAGATAATTAATTAATTTATATGTCATGGTTTCATTTTTAATTCTTTTACCTATTGTCGTATAGTAATTTTATTTTAGGTGCATCGCTTTCACTGAATATTATTATATAATGAATGTACCTATGCAAAATATTGTAAAACATTTTAAAAGAGTAACGGTGGAGTTTCTTGCCCATTCTTCTCCATACGAAAACTACCATTTGGAATGGGCGACTAGAATCAATTCTATTTTATCGTAAATTTTGACGTTCAAAAGTGCCTTTTATGTGCCTCTTTGAAATAAATGCTTTGACTTTGACTAGACGGGTGTTGTGCCTGGCGGGCAACTGCCCGATGATTCATGTCGGGCCGTTGTATCTAGTTGCGCGATAAACTCTTCTTGCGAGATGCAGGATTTTGCGTGACGTCAGTATGTCTGTCGTGTGTGTATGTCGCATGTGGCGTTGTAGATACCGCTACAAGTTTATAGAAAGCGTTTTGTTTGGACCACTATAAACGGATCACCCTGGATAAAATGACTAGATATTTATTGTTGTCTGTGAGTGATACTTACCACCTTGTACGTACCAGCGGCCCACCTTGCTTGCACCTCCCACCGCTTCGTATCGCTGCGCCCGCCGTGGTAGAACTCGGCGTGGACGCCCGCCACGCGCAAGTCCGCCGATAGCTTCTCACATTCTCTCCGTGACAAGCAGTATACTATGCCTGATAAACTGTGGAACAATAACTTCGCACTTTAAGTTCTTCAATTACCTATTGTAACTTATGCTCTACAATGTTTAGAGAGAGAGCCAGGAGCCCCCCGAGTCCTGGCTATGTAATAACATCCGCACTGGTCGGAACGCTTGTCGTTGTCGATCCGTGGATGGGATGACCATCCTTTACATATGGAGATCCCTCCGTACTTCACAAAGTACAATAAGCTGTTGCTTCCGTCAGTCTTTACGGGTAGTCAGAAGCGCGAAAGTCTGACAACCAGTCTTACCAAGGGGTATTGTGAATAAAAAAAAAAAGTACTGGTATTGAGTTGCATCCGGTTAGACTGCAAGCCATTCCCAACATAGTTGGGTAAAGGCTAGGCACATTTTTGTTGGGACAAGTCTACATTTCTATAGAAACCCTAAAGACGAACATGCTACTAACCCGGCGAACTGTTCCTTGATGACCGTAACGACATCCTGGTTGATAGACCTGGGATTCTTGTCAAGTATGCGGTACGCGAGGTTGGGCCGGTTGAAGCTGCTGAGGAACCACTTGCAGGTGGAGACCTGCAGCTGGTGCAGGATGTCCTTGCGCACGCGCGGCGTGGCCGTGGCAGTGAGCGCGACGATGCTGGTTTTGGGGAACTGCGCGCGCAGCACTGACAGGCGCTTGTAGTCGGGGCGGAAGTCATGGCCCCACTGCGACACGCAGTGCGCTTCGTCGATCACAAATCTGCACCCCAATTATGTTACACACTTTATATCACAATCCGAAGGATTTTGTAGTAATTTCGTAATCCATTGCTTCTTATGTTTAAGAAAATCTTCTGCGTGGCAACGTAAAGTTGTTGCACTACCAAAATGAAAGGCATTGCCATTACAAGGGTACCTATTACGTAATTACAGATTTTCTCGCTCTGTTGGCTCTGCCCACAATAACGCATTCTCAACTGCAAAACGCGATCAGTTGTACCTACTTCATTCGATCAATACATAACTACTAGTACAGTCTATCAAGTTTTTTGATCGAAGCCTGCCTCCTATTATTTAAACACTGCTGCACTCTAGAACGACTAAAATTTTTAATGAATCTACAAAATTGAATAGTACATTACCTAGCGAGTTTATCACGCGAGTACAGTTCGCTGAGCACGGACTTCAATTGGTTCGAGCTGCTGATCTTCTCGGGGGTGACGTACAGCAGCTTGAGGGCCGGGTCGAACAACGAAAGCTTGTGGTAGATCTCATCACAAGTACTCTGTGACAAGTCGCCCGACAAGTGCGCCGCAGGGATCTAGATAACACGAATATTGTTTCATCAATACGAACTAATCGACAAATACTTGCCGTAAGGTGTATTTCCCAGTAACTGGGTGGTGGAGGTCAGATAGGCAGTCGCCCCATATAAATTTCTTATTTCAACATACTTACATGAAGCGACAGTAGTTTGTTGACCTGGTCCAGAATGAGCGACTTGAGTGGTGATATCACTATGGTAACGCCAGGCGTCAGTATCGCCGGGAGCTGGTAGCACAGAGATTTACCTGCGGACGGTAATCACGCCTTTTATATTATCACCATCTCTATCTAATCATGTTTTCACATCACTGACTCCATTTGCTGACATGAAGGCATGTATTTCATCGATCCCCAAATAATGTCCATTTTCATTTTATAAAAATTCACACTGATCGTCTTTTTATGATATCTAGGAAAATAATAGGATTCGCTGTGATGC
Organism: Oligia latruncula; assembly: GCA_948474745.1. Lineage (NCBI taxonomy): Eukaryota > Metazoa > Arthropoda > Insecta > Lepidoptera > Noctuidae > Oligia > Oligia latruncula. The sequence goes on from OX419699.1 coordinate 2,118,315, forward strand.
CGCGGACAACCCTACGGACATCTATAAATAATAGGATTCTGATAGAACCCGCTGTGATGCCGCGGACAACCCTACGGACATCTATAAATAATAGGATTCTGATAGGGCCCGCTGTGATGCTGCGGACAACCCTACGGACATCTATAAATAATAGGATTCTGATAGGGCCCGCTGTGATGCCGCGGACAACCCTTCGGACATCTATAAATAATAGGATTCTGATAGGGCCCGCTGTGATGCCGCGGACAACCCTACGGACATCTATAAATAATAGGATTCTGATAGGGCCCGCTGTGATGCCGCGGACAACCCTACAGACATCTATAAATAATAGGATTCTGATAGAGCCCGCTGTGATGCCGCGGACAACCCTACGGACATCTATAAATAATAGGATTCTGATAGGGCTCGCGGTGATGCCGCGGACAACCCTATGGACATCTATAAATCCCACTATGGGATTAAAAAATAAGAAAACAAAATTAGCAATAAAATATAGTTTAGAAAACAAAACCGTGATTATGCACCCTAGCGTAATGCATAATCTGCGTATAATGTTCCCACTGCTGGGACACAGACATGCATCCTAATTGCGTACCACACTATTACCTACTCTCAATTTGAATCATTTTGAAGCATATTTCTAATCCATTGCTCCTTATGTTCGAAAAATGTGTCTGTTCAATAACACAATGTATGTTGTTGAACTACCAAAATGAAACCCATTGATATTGATAGTGTGTTACGCAATTATCCTGCTGTGTGAGAGGGCGTGGGCCGTAATCCAGTGCGGGTTGGTAGATGTGACATGTCTTTTTTTTTTTTTTTTTTTTTTATTACTAAATGGGCCCGCTCTTGACCCCGATCACGCCTGATGGTAAGCGATAGATGAGGTCTATGATGGAACGAGCGTGCCCAGAAGATGCCTGTTCACTCTTGCTTTGAAGGCAGACGGGTTAAATGTGGGCGGGAACACAGATGCCGGCAGAGAGTTCCACACTTTGGCTGTGCGCATAATAAAAGTGGAGGAGAAGCGCTTAGTACGACTCGTGGGGATATCAACCAAGATATATGTCTTCGAATTTTGGGTGGCGAGTCTATCAGTCTATACTATGAGACCCGTAGCACGGGCTCCTGGATAGTCCTGTCTCCCATCTTCAAACTTTTATGAAATATAAACTTTGTACATTATAAAACTTGTTAGAGAAAATTGCTATTAGGTAACCGGGCACAAATCCAGATTACCACCTGGTACCGGATAATTCCTGATGGAAAAACCCAGTAATACTTTGTCTGACCTCGGAATCACAACCAAGACCTCATGCAAAGCAAAGCTTGCGACCACTAGACTTAGAAACGAGTTCACTTACCGCCCCCGGTGGGCATGAGCACAAAGCAGTCGTTCCCCAGCAGCATGGCGTTGATGACCTGCAGCTGGTTCGGGCGGAAGGACGTGAGCCCGAACCTCTCGTAGAACATGTGCAGCATGCGCGCCGAGTGAGGGTAATCCAAGCCGTCGAACTCGCCTGCCACAAAATTCAAACTTAGGATTTTTGCAATTTGCAGGTCAGTGTCAGGTTGTATGTTCATGTTGATTAATATATGATTTGCGACTGTAACAAATGTAACGTTATAGAATTATAACCATTAAAATCATCAATACAACCGTCTAAGTTCATGTAATCCTATTGATTGATATTTCATGAAATGACCTATACCAAAACAAGTACCAGATTAATCTATCCATACAAGGTTGAACGCCCCTCGTATATCGACGCTCTAGATGTGACACCTCGTAAATACGAACATGTCAATTTTGCTTAGTTTGCCTTAAGTTCTGAGTTGAGCTGCACGGTTACTGACAAATGCGTGCACTGACTGGACAGGTCCACTCAATCTGTGTGGTTCTTTCCTCAAAAGACCATTTCAGACAATAATCTACATGGTCCTCAAAGATTAATGTCCGGTTTTTTTTATATACACAGTGACATTGATGAATTTTATGTTATTTAGACAATGACATGAATATTTACTTTGTAAGTATTTTTTTTATTTAATTATTGTGAATGTGAGGACTATGTCATTTCTTTTTTCCTTCTTAGTTTTCATCATGATCTGGCAGTTTGAGTAGTTTATGCGGCCTACCTAAATGTCCTGTCTTTGGTAGGTATTGTTCGTCGAATCGTTGAGCTCCTCAAGTTCTGAGTTGAGCTGCACGATTTTTGACAAATGCGTGCACTGATTGGACAGGTCCGCTCAATCTGTGTGGTTCTTTCCTCAAAAGACCATTTCAGACACCAATCTACATGGTCTTCACACGATCTGACCAAGATTTTGTCTGGACTTTAAAAAAGACTGTGACTTCTGAGCTTGTTTCGGCCTTTCTTCTCAGAATAGTCAGATAGGAAACGCCGTCCTCATCTAGTTTAAAAAAATATGATTGACGTGTAGAAGTGTTTGTACAAACCTACTTACAGAAATAAAATCATTTATCATTATCATTTGCTCTCCGTAATTTTATTAAATGTTTCAACTGGATTATTAAGTTTTTTTTGAGTTGTCTATTTCTATCAGGGCCTGATTTACCCACAGGCTAACTAGACTAGGCTCGAGCCTGGGCGCAAGGCCCGAGGGGGCGCTGAGCTTCCTCTTGACAGCACCACTTATTTACAGAATAAAATTTGGTAATTTAGCATCCAATTAGCAGGTGTCGACATAATCTATAATCGGCTGAATAAGTGTCTGTGCCAAATAAATTTTAGACTTCAAGGGCAGGGAACTTTGAAAGCATTTCAGCGAATGAAACAAGAAACTTTTCCTTTCGGCTGACCTCATTGACCTGGGCACGCTACGAAAGATTGGAGTTGATAATTACACCCATATTTTTGGTGGTTTCGGAATAATCAATGAGAACACCATCGAGATACAAAGGCATCAGAGATGCAACATCAGCCGCATTGTGAACGAATCTACTGCCTATGATTATGGCCTGGGATTTTAGTTGGGTTAACTTGCAAATCAAAAGACTGCACCCAAGCGCTGATACATGTCAGGTGTTCATTACAGCAATTGCAGAACCCGAGTTAGCTACAGTAAAATTACTACGGTACAGTTGCAAGTCATCTGCGTAGAGATGGAAACTACACGAGATTACTCTGGTAACATAGTAATAGAAGAGGAGAGAACGCTACCCTGAGGAACGCCCGCAGTGAGGCTACACCAATCAGAGAAAAATTCTTCAAGGCGAACACACTGAGAGCGGCCCCAAAGATAATAACTTGACCAGGCTAGAGTGGAAGAAGAGGAATTGATAGTTTTGAGGATACCTAGTAAAATGTCGAAATCCACTGAGTTAAACTCGCTACTAAAGTCAAGCAGTAAGGGACTTATTCTCCATTGCCCAGAGGAAGTCGTCAGTTCCTTTTAAAAGCTGTGTGTTTTAAATATTACCTAATACTTTGGTCATCCATCATCATCATCTGCCTAGCCTTTCCCCAACTATGTTGGGGTCGGCTTCCAGTTTAACCAGATGAAGTTGAATACCAGTATTTTATATGGAGCGACTGCTTATCTGACCTCCACAACCCAGCTACTGCGTAATACGATACCTACCCCCTTGGTAAGACAGAAGTCAGAATTTCGGGCTTCTGACGACCCGTATTGACTGTGTTAAACTGTCTTATGTTAATACTTTGGTAATTAAAATATTTTATTTAAAACTAGCTTCTGCCCGCGACTTCGTACGCGGATCCTGTTGGTTATGCCAGCGACAACGGGGTAGTCAAAATCGAAGATCTGAAACGTCTGATGTCGAATTCTAAGAACCCGGGGACTGGATAACAACGGGATGCGCGAGACGATTCGAGACGTCATTTTCAGGCAATAATGAACCAATAGGGTGGTAAACTTGGCCTTGCACTTTGAATGTTGGCATAAATGGGCCTTCTGAAATCTGTTTCGCAACAAAAGATGTCATTTGAAAGGCATTATTGTACGAACGTATGTTGTCCAAGAAATGTTTTGACTGTGATGGTTACCGATTAGCAGTGATCTTAATATTTCTGGAGGATTTTGTAATATTTCAATATGTAGGTACTTTCCCACCTGAGCAACACATACCGTTTGTTTCTTTTTGCTATTTAACAGCTTCACAAAAAGTAAAATTTTTAACCATACCTCCGATGGCGGAATATGTGGCGTAGTCAATCATAGGAGTATACGTAAATGCACTCCGTTCCTTATCAACCCAAGGAAGGTCGCCATGCCCTACGGCTATATCTTGAGACACATCCGATTCTTCAGATGATATCGACATTCTGTTCAGAGAATGTCGAAGTCGATCAGAATTCAAACGTTCGTTGCGCTCTTCTTAATCTGTCTCTTCATGCCGTACTCCAGCAATTCTTTCTTTCTCACTTTCTGATTATGAATATTTTGTTGTGTGCGTGTTCGGAACAATGTATGATAATCTCACCGTATCAGCGGTCAGTCGCGCATCATATTCTTCACTGGTCTCTAGAGATCTAGATGTAGATGCGTAAATACGCTGAGAACGCAGGCGTGCTTCGCGATCCGAAGAGGTTTCCACGGAGCGAGTTGCAGCCTGATGTTCTCAAACAGCATCAAGTCTCTCCTGACGCTCTTCGGTAGATTCTTGGGATCTTATGATCCTCAATCTTTTAGCTCCTTTGGAACATTGGGAAAGATTTGACCTCTTTCTAGGCATGGTTATAGTTTTATTATGAAGATACCTGATCAATTAAAATCTAAGTGACTGCTCCCCTACCAAGGGTGCCCAGACACGGGATCGTCTGGCCCATGTGCTGGTTTGGTCCCTGGGGTGGTCACGGCGTGCTATGTGTTCTGGTGCGCCGGTGATGGGGAGTACTCCCCAGCGGAGGGTCCGGTGACGGACAGCCGCGGCGGGTTCACGGATGAGTGCTAACGCGTGCCCATGTTCCCGCCGTAAGCGGCAGAGGAGGACACAGTGGAGTTTTAGTGGGTTAGAGTCCCACATAACTGCACTATCTCCCCGTGGTAGTGCAGAATGCATGAGCATTTCTTCACGTTAAAAAAAAATAAATGGGAGTTTTGGCCAGTAGAGTCAAATTTTCAATGAATACCATCGTCATCGAAAATCAGTCCTAAACTGTTACCGCCTTCACCGCGTGGAGGTGAAATTAGTGATAGCTTAGATTTCCACATCAGATGTTTCTGATCTTCGATTTTTATAAGTCAACAGGAAATGCCCATCAGACCGAATAACTTTTACTAAGACGTCATTCCTATATGTGTTATGGTGTAGCTGGGCTCTTGGAGTTCCCCATCAGGTGTTCCAGATCTTCAAATTTATTCTCTCAGCAGAAAATCCTCATCACGTGGAACAATTTTTGCTATGGTACCATTTTTGTATCTCTTATAGTTAAGCTGGTCTGTTTCGGTTCTGCATCAGGTGTTCAAGTTTCCAAGAAAAATTATAGCCTGAATGTTGTCCAGCCATAATAACTATACAACAAAAAAAAACATTCAAATCCGTCCAGTAGTTCCGAAGATCGGACGCGCAGGCCCGAGGCGATGTTCGCCGTGATTCTTTAAATTGACATAACTTTTTTATATAAGAACCGATTGACATGAAATAAACACTAAATGCCTACTACAATATATTAGTGAAAACCGCATCTAAATCGAATAAGCCGTTTCTGATATTAGCGTGCACAAACAAACAGACAAACAGACAAAAAAAAAAATTAATTACAATTTCGGGTTCGGCATCGATATAATAACAACCCCTGCTACTTTTTTTTTATATATTTCCATTGTACAGACACCACTTTTCTACAAATTTATTTATAATATAGTAATTCGCGAGACATATTAGTTCATTTAAATCTTTATTTGCCATAAACATGGTATAAAGTTATTACAGTTAGGATAATTGCATGCAACATAATGATTAGTTAGATTGTTGTTCAATGACACATATACATACATATTATAGGTCAATACAATAATATAACACAAACATTATTATCTGCACCCCAACGTACAAGTTCTTTAATAATAACTACCTCTTCAATTCAAGAGTGGAAACCTTCAGCAATCTACTATACCTAGACATACTCACTCACGAACACGCATACTTCTTGGACAGCAATAGAAATTTAAAATATGACGACTCGATGTTTGAAAGACGTACCGGAAAGGTAAATAGCTTTGGACTCCAATCTATATTTAAGGACATACACAAATTGATTAACTTCATAGGAACAAACTCAGGACAGTGTTCTGGAGCGAGTGAGAATAATTCGACACCAGACATAAATAAATGCATGGAAAAGGATCAAGCAAACGTGATTAGTAATGACTCGGAGTTTTTTCTTCTATAATTATATGCATATTATGCACCAAAACATTGCTGGTTTTTTAAATAAATCAGATCAACTAACAGTGCATATTCAAGAATTATCGCAAAGTCAAATCAACATTGAAGTAATATGCCTAACAGAGCATTTTGTCATGTCTAGTCAAGAAAAATTTATAAAGATACCAAACTTTAAACTGGCAGCATGTTACTCTAGACGGGAGCAACGGCGCGGAGGTTCGTGTATTTTGGTTAAGACTTATATCGAGTTCAAGGAAATAATGTGTTTTTCAATCACAGGAGTTTTCGAATGCTGTGCAATAGAATTAACCAAACATAAGTTAATAATAGTATGTATTTATAGACCACCCTACATGTCTAACATTAATCTTTTTTACGATACTTTAGATGATTTATTAAAAAAGTTGTGCAATAAAACAAATGTAAAGGTGGTATTATGGTTGTGTAATAGATGTACTTTGGACTTTGAATTTTTGCTCCTAAATTACAACCTTAAGTTGAAAATACGGCAGCCGACGAGACCAAGAAGCCGTACATGTTTGGATAATTTTGCTCTTAACCCAAACCAAAAATGCACTAGTGATGTTATGGATTTTGCCATATCTGATCACTCAGCCCAAATTCACAAAATTCAAGTTAGTCGAACTTGCAAACTAAAGTATTGGCGGGTGCGGAAAAGGGACTTTTCAAAGGAAAATCTGGTTAAATTTAATAATCTTTTGAAAAGTTTATCTTTCTCAAACGTATACAGTGAGAGTAACCCCAATTATTCATATGACATGTTTATGGAAATCTTTAAACTCCTTTATGATCAATGTTTTCCTACTAAATGGATAAAAATTCGATCAGAAGATAAAATTAAATGGATTTCTAAAGGCATTAAACTCTGTAGTAGAAAGCAAAGAAGCTTACTGTGGAAATACAGATTCAGTCCCACAGGAGAAAATAGAAAAACATTCAAGACATACTCCCAAAGGTTCAAAAAAGTCATCAGACTCACACAAAGGGCACAAAATAATAACTTTATCAATAAAGCCCAAAATAAATCTAAGGCTGCGTGGCAAATAATCAATTATAATAATAAAAATAAAAAAGAACCTATTTTAAAAATTATCAATCAAAATGTGACAATTGAGAATCCTAAGGAAATTGCAACATCATTTAACGACTTTTTTATTGACCAAGTACAAAGTGTAACTAAGAAAACATATTGTAGGAACATTCGATATTTATGTCACCGGTCGTCCCAGACGACATAATTAGAGTAATCAAAAGCCTAAAAAATACACAAAGTCATGGTTACGACGGTATAACTACCAGTGTAGTTAAATTTGTCAGCGATGTTATAGCTGGTCCTTTTAGTCACATTGTGAACGTTAGTATTGCCGCTGGTATATTCCCTAACAGCCTGAAAACAGTTGTAATCAAACCTCTACATAAAAAGAATAACAAAGAAGATATATCGAACTATAGGCCAATAGCATTGATTCCAATATTGTCCAAGGTATTTGAAAAGGTTATTTACGAAGCACTGGAAAAATATCTGACTAAATATAATATACTGAGCAATGAACAAATGGGATTTAGAAAAAACAAAAATATAAATATGGCTATATATAATCTATTGACTAATATTATGACAAATATTGACAAGAAAGTTCCTGTATGTGCTATATTTACGGATATGACTAAGGCGTTCGACTACGTAAGTCACGACGTCCTTTTAAAAAAACTTTACTCCTATGGCATTAGGGGGAATGTCCTGGAGCTTATTACCTCTTACCTTAGTGGCCGAAAGCAATACACAGAAATATCTAGAATATGTTCTAAGACCAAACATGAGATTAAATATACATCAGTAAGTAGAGAAGTCAAATGTCAAACCACAGGGTAGCGTTCTGGGGCCACCATTGTTTCTGCTATATATTAACGATTTGCCACGGCATACGCAACATCCTATGGTGTTATTTGCGGATGATAGTACGGTCATAATAAAATGTAATAATATAAAAGACTATGAAGAAGAAATTAATATAACATTAAAGGGTATTATTAACTGGCTTGACATTAATAACTTAGTTATTAATCTTAAAAAAACAAAAGTAATGCACTTTTACCAACGTACATCGCCGCCTAATGTAGTGGTTAGTTATAACGGACAAAATGTGGACTCAACAAATGTTGCAAAATTCTTGGGTATCTTAGTTGACAGCAGTCTCACTTGGAAACCGCATGCTGTAGACGTTTGTAATAAGCTAAGCAAGTCAGCTTATGTGCTATATAACCTGTCGCATAAAGTAAGCAAAGATATACTCCTCACTGCTTACCACGGACTTGTTGCGCCAATATTAAGGTTCGGAGTGATATTTTGGGGCAATTGTAGTGACAGGGAGGAGATTTTTAAAGCCCAAAAACGGTGCATAAGATCTATGTCAAATCTTAAAACTACAGACACCTGTGAGCCTATGTTTAAGTCACTGAAAATACTAACCTTCCCGTCGTTGTATATATTAGAAGTGGCAATTTTTGTTAAAATGAATCTAAATTTATTTCCGTCACTAGCCGATATTAGGACTCGTTCAGGTCCTATGAGAACACAATATAAAAATTTATTACATACAGGCAATTACAAAACAGCACTACTTAGGAAAAGTATTATGGCAATGGGCCCTATAATATACAATAAAATTCCGCACAATTTTAAAGAACACCCTCTAAGAATATTTAAATCTAAGCTGACTGCATTATTATTAGAAAAATGTTATTATTGTATAAAAGACTTTTTAAATGATAAAAATATATAACAAATAAAAAAAAAATAATGACATTATACGAGAATTTATATTAAATCAGAATTATGTAATTATTAATTGTTTATTTTAGATGAAAATTGTATCCTTAGTTTTTACGACTGCATGATTTATGAAAATTGTATGTTTTTAGTTTTTACGACTTTGCATGCCGTAAGGTAGAATGTAGCGGAAACATTTAGTGATGTACCATCTTATACCTGTACCTACATTGTTGGCAAATAAATAAATCTGAATCTGAATCTGAATCTTTATCTCAGCATTATCCACAATATTAATTCTTTTGGAATTTTATATAAATTTTGAATTTTTACAGACTTCAAAAAAAAAGAGGTTATCAATTCGACACGTATGTATGTAATATTATTGGAATTGCATTATATTCACATATGACAATCTATTAGGGCTTCCAAACAAATATACCAAATTTTATAGACGTATGTATGTATGTTTGTCCACGCATTACTCCGCAATTATTAATCGGATCGTGACAAACATACATACATATAAACATACATACATATACATACATACGTCTATAAAATTTTGTATATTTGTTTGGAAGCCCTATAGATTGTCATATGTGAATATAATGCAATTCCAATAATATTATATACATACGTGTCAAATTGATAACCTTCTTTTTTGAAGTCGGTAATAAACAAATATAAAATCTTATTAAAATACAATGTGTCACTGTTATAGTACATTAATTTAACACACGCACGGGTAGGGCTAGTGGCCAGTAAAAATTATAAAAATTATAACAACATAAAATAATTCGTAATTTGAAAACTACTGCCTGCGCCGCTCGCCGACATAGGGCTATCTCTCTCTTCTTCTACTCTTTGCACGTTATTCGTTTTAATTTCATTTATGCGATGATATGATCTGTGACCCCGGCAAATGACCCCTGCGCTACAGTTCTTTAAGTACAGGTTGCTCCAACATGCAATTTTAAACAATTGTAAATAAATAAAACGTTGCATACGTGTGCTAAATTAATGTTGCCGTTAAAGCGGCATGCTGTATATCGTCACAAATACATATTCATAAAAACTTACCATTGATTCCATTGTTCTGTATGCTGGCATGGTGGTCAGTGTCTCCCGAGTTCTTCATCACATCGACCACTTGCGGCTCCTGGTTGCCAATATCTTCGATATTTTCTTCAAAGTCTTCAGGTCTATATACTTGCCAGCCATCTTCATCAACATGTATATCTAGAGCGCTGTTCACTAAATCTGCATTACTGGTACTAGCGACAGAATCTTTGACGTTGGCGCTCTCTAGAACAGCTTTTCCACATTCATCTGCAAGTGCATCGATAATTTCTTTCCCCTCCTTAATTGATCTTGATATATTCCCTTCTTCTGCATTACTGCTGCTAGCATCAGAAACACAGTTGTTGCTGACTTTAGCTGCTTCTGGAGTAACATTTGTATCATTGCCCGTGTTAATTAGCAAAACGCAGTCATCCATTGGTTTACAATATTTGTTCTCTGTAAGCGAGTCTGTGCTCGGTCTGTTGTTGTTCTGCAGAGAGTTTTTGCTGAGCTGTGGTGACTGAAATCGTGTATATATTTGCGCTGCTCGTGCACGTTCCAGAGCACTTCTCATCCTCGCAGAAGATGGCGGTAATTCTTTGTTGGAATCTATCGTAACACTGGGAGGCTTTTTGATCAGATAGTTATTTCCACGTTCTTGTCGTATGATTTGTTCAGATAGATTCCTATTTCCCATCTCGAAATCCTCCTCTCTGTACTTTTGCCAGCCAAATTCATCAAAAGGTATAGAAAAAAGTCTGTTCCCTTCTTCTACATTACTGCTACTAGCACCAGAAACATCGTTATTGCTGACTTCAGCTGCTTCTGGAGTAATATTAGTATCATTGCCCACGTAAATTGGCACATCGCAGTCATCCATTGGGTTACTATCTTTGTTCTCTTTAAGCGAGTTTGTGCTCGGTCTGTTGTTGTTCTGCAGAGATTTTTTGCTGAGCTGTGGTGACTGAAATCGTGTATATATTTGCGCTGCTCGTGCCCGTTCCAGAGCACTCCTCATCCTCGCAGAAGATGGCGGTAATTCTTTGTTGGAATCTATCGTAACACTGGGAGGCTTTTTGATCAAATAGTTATTTCCACGTTCTTGTCGTATGATTTGTTCAGATAGATTCCTATTTCCCATCTCGAAATCCTCCTCTCTGTACTTTTGCCAGCCAAATTCATCACAAGGTATAGAAAAAAGTCTGTTCCCTTCTTCTACATTACTGCTACTAGTACCAGAAACACTGTTATTGCTAACTTCAGCCGCTGGACTAACATTTGCATCATTGCCCATGTTAATTCGTGCATCGCAGTCATCCATTGGTTTACTATCTTTGTTCTCTTTAACCGAGTCTGTGCTCAGTCTGTTGTTATTTTGCAGAGAGTCTTTGCTAAGCTGTGGTCGCTGAAATCGTGCGAAGCTTTGCGCTACTGGTGCACATGTCGGTGCTTCTGTCGCTGTCAAAGGTTGATGAGCCCCTTTTTGGATATATATAGAATGCAGTTTATTAGAATCCAGGCCAGATTCATTTGTATTGTCACCATTATCGGTATCGGTAACACTCGGTGATCCTTGTGCACTTACTCTGCCAGATTTAGCTAATGTTTGCTTTAGTTTAATTTGTAATAATTTTACTTCCTCAAAAATTCTTCTATCATATCCAGGGATGTTTTCTTTTATACTGTTTGGAATTTTGTCAAATGAGTCAAATACTTTTTCTAGTAATTGTATGTACAATTCACTGCACTGTTCCTTGTGTCCAGGTTCTATGGCATCCTAAAAATGTAAAACGTTATCATTTTCACGCATTATAAAACGCAAAATCATTGCCTAACTATCCTAGTGCGCTTAGAAGTTGAGATCCAAATGGTTTCTTTGGGCTGAGAACGGGTTCAGACTTTCTCGTGTTGCAATAAAAATACCATTTGGCGGAGTAGATACTAATAGTTCTAAGCCAACTTGAGAACTATTGGTCCTACTTGCATTTTGTGGTGTTTTATGCAGAATTTAAATAAGAATACCGAAACGTGTAGAAACTAAGTTGTTGTAAAACCCAATAGGTTCCCTAATATTTGCAAAAAACTTATGGGACGACGTGAGGTATTTAAAATTAACATTTAGATATAGCCCAGAAAAATAAGGTAACGGGCCGGCAAAACTGCGAAATACATCCCCAGTGAAGATTTATGGATTGTCTTAATTAATGCACTATAAATACTGTATGAAAAGTCCAACGGAGAGTACTTGCAATGACACAACCTTGTAGCCAGAATAATCCATCAGCAGCTTGCTTTGAAATACAGCCTTGTGGAATCGGAGGTGCCGTACTACAGGTAGGTATGTGCCCGACCCAGTTCTCGAAAATGGTAATATCACACATTCACATCACACATTCACATTGTACTGGGATCGATCCATTATCACTGACAGGACTATTGTTGCCAATAAGCCTGATATAGTGGTGGATCGATCAGAGCGGCGCGCAATGATTGTTGACATAATCGTCCCGCATGATGAGAACCTCGTGAAAGCCGAGAAAGATTTAACAGATCAAGTATCTTGATTTGGCTCGCGAGGTTGTCGACATGTGGGATGTGAACTCAGCGATCATTGTGCCGATAGTCGTGACAGCCAATGGGTTAATAGCCAAGAGCCTCGACCAACCCCTAAGGAGGCTCTTGTTGGGCAGCTGGATCAAGGGCTTGATTCAGAAAGCGGTTCTCTCTGGAGCCCTGAACGCCGGGTAGCTTGGACCCTGTTCCCGATGGGCTACTATTTTTAAATATTTTATGTATATGTATAATTTATATGTATATAATTAAATAAAGGAAATAATAATAATATATTGCACTGAGGCGACTTTAGAAAAGTCTAGTAATCGTCATTAGTTCATTTTAAATACTTGACACTAAGAAAGACAATATAATTATCTTTCTTGTTTTGTTTCCTAGACTCTGTGTAAGTTTGAGCAAGGTAGATAAAGTTATTTTAAGGAAAACAAAAAATGCCAACCTTCATAGTTTACTTAGATAAGTATTCGTGCCACGTTACAAGTTTATTAACTCAAGGAATAAGATTTTTTATACAATAAAAATCCCTCCATTTCATCCCCATAGGGGGTGAGTTTTGGAAAATCCTATCTCAGCACACGCCTACATCATAATAGCTATATGTGTGCCAAATTTCAGCGCAATCCGTTCAGTGGTTTGAGCTGTGCGTTGATAGATGAGTCAATCAGCAACGGTTGCCTTTTATGGATTTACCTACCTACTTCAAAACCAGTGACATCCGGTGCGAGAAATTTGACACCGAACCAACTTGTCCGGTCTAACTAAATTGTTTTTTTTTTTACCTTATTATTCGTCAGCGCAGGATGTTTGGCCACAATCTCCAAGAACCCTGATATGGACTCGTCCACCATGATGTTCTTCAAAGGGTCCTTGTATTTGATACGCGGCTCTTCAGGAGTTATCAAATGCTTCCTATTGTTCGGTTGTGTTCCATGTTTAAGTTGCGGTTGAGCTTAGACTAATCGGTTTATTCTTTATCTCTGCTGTTAGCATATGGAAAATTTTGAATAGATACCGATAGAGCTGAAAGTTTTTTTTGAATCGCTCGTTCCACTAAAACCCCTAGACCAGTCCCCCAGGGGACTCCACGGCACTCGATGTTCCACTAAGATGCCCTAGGGGATCATATATTAAATTCCCTAATTGTTTGAGAACCTTATTATTGAAACCTTTTTACAATGTAGCACTGGCTAATACAAGAACACTGATAATGACTGACTGACACTTACCGCACAGAGTGCAATATGTAATATATTTACCAATAAATGATGAATCACAGAGCACTTGTACAATACTGTGATGAATTGTTTTTCGCACAAGGATATAAGTACCTAATTAGGTATTATATTGGTTAAAATTTCCTTTAAGTCACCAAAAATTATGGTGCGGAGGGGAGGGGGGGGAGGGGGGGCAACCCCCTCTGTACCATCCCCACCCCGCGGAACCCCATAGTTATGGAGATATCCATGGTTAAAGTTTTTAGGTTAGGTTAGGTTAGAATAGCACTATTTAGTCAAATTGGGGGGAAAGATTCCCTCTCCCCCCCCAGTTTGCCCCCTGTACCATCCCCACCCCACGGAACCCCATGGTTATGGAGATATCCATGGTTAAAGTTTTTTTTTGTATCCTATGTCGACGTAGCCCCGCTTCGCGGGGCTCCTATTTCTGGGTAAAGGGTTTAAAGTAACCTAACACAACCGAACCTCGGGGTGCCCTTGGCTCGCTCTTGCATCCTATGTCGACGGAGCCCCGCTTAGCGGGGTCCCTATTTCTGGGTAAAGGGTTTAAAGTAACCTAACCAAACCGAACCTCGGGGTGCCCTTCGCTTGCTCTTGCATCCTATGTCGACGGAGCCCCGCTTCGCGGGGCCCCTATTTCTGGGTAAAGGGTTTAAAGTAACCTAACACAACCGAACCTCGGGGTGCCCTTGGCTCGCACTTGCATCCTATGTCGACGGAGCCCCGCTTCGCGGGGCCCCTAAAAGACGCTATAAAACAAAATGGCGTCGCTTCACGTTCCGTTCCGCAGTGTAAACAAAAATTCGTTATTTTTTGTGTAAAAAGGTCAATGTAATTGCATAATACAGCACGGTTATTGTGCACATTAATTACACACAAAATTTAATATGTGAATATTTAAAAGTAAAATTATATTTAAGTAAAAAATATGACATAAAATTGAATAAAATACACGTCTACTGTCAACGAAACGTGAAATGTCAACTTTGACGTCTATCATGACAATTTATCCAACCTAAAAATTTGCTAATGGCGTGATATTTTCCAATTTGTATGGAAACTTTGAAAAATTATATCTCGTAAACCGTGAGTCTCCGCAACTTGAAAATTTGTAAAAACGTTTCTATTTATGAGTACTATCTACAAAAAAAATATGAACTTCCAAATCTTTGGTACTTAATGGAAAGTTTATCCATTATATTCAACGCCATAAGCACACGAGTAGAGATAAACTACGATAACATGGCGCGCCCCTCCAAAATTCAAAACGTTTGAAAGTATTTGTGAAAGTATTTACAATGCACCACCAAGATTCACAACGCATGTGTGCGCAGCGTTGCCATTTACACGGCAATTGCCGTGTTACACGGCAATTTGGGTCTATTCACCAATAAAACACGGTACACGGCAATATGTTCATTGCCGTGTTCTAATACACGGCAATCCAATGGTTACCAACTTTTTCCGATAATTTTATCGATAGTCGATAAGTCATTATATCGTACATGTCGTACATCGTTGGACTACACTAGACGTAGTCATGACTATGAGCGGGGAAATCCCGACGCGCACGCATTCGAGGTAGATTCGCGCACACTTTATTGTTTATGGTACTCATTTCATTCATTCGTTTTGTGTAAAGTATGCATTATAAAGATATTCTGCTGCATAGATCTTATAAATCTATGTTCTGCTGCTTGACATTTATAAATGGAACTTTACTAGCTAAGCACTTTATCCGATCCCAAGGAAATTGTGAACCGAAACCGACAAAACAAATGATAGACAATATGAAAGAAAAAAATAAATATAAAATGAACAAAGATGAAGAAGAAATTTTGGATACGATAAGAAATTTGTATGACGACTGTGAAGAATAATGTTTTTATGTCATGTTTAATCTTACGTGTTAATTTAAAATAAAAAAATGTACATACACGGCAATTTTGTAGTTTTTATTCCAAAACACGGCAACCCAGATCCCAAAACACGGCAACTTAAAATTTCGAAATGGCAACCCTCTGTGTGCGTAATGAGACGGCCGTCAAACAAAAAAAATCCACGGATTTGTTGCTCGACTAGTCACGTCATTAATCGCTCTGCGCTCATAATTATTAGTAATGGAGGGGCGCGCCATGTTATCGTAGTTTATCTCTACTTTATTGTTGGAATTATGAATATTATAAACCAAAAAGTTTAAAAGTAATTGTTCTTTGTAAACGGCATCTGACACTGACAGCGATGACTTTAATAGACTGAAAGCCGTAAAATATTAAGAAAACATAAAACCTTCTTCCTTCACACATAAAGGCAATGCTTGTACGGACGCCAGCACATCAAGTTACTACAATCTGTCAGATTTCTTTAATAGATTTTCGACTTTATTGCTAAAGCATAAGGTTCAAGGTTGATTGGGAAAATCTGACAGTTTCGGGTAGGTTGACCTGCTGGCGTCTGTACAATCCCTAATATTTCCCATAATTGACTATGGTGATGTGTGTTACTATGACCTGAATGCAGATCTCGTCAATAAACTTGACCGTCTTCTGAATAACTGCATTCGATTCGTTTTCAATCTTCGTAAATATGACCATGTTTCCGAGCATCGGCTGCTTTTGAAATGGTTACCCATTCGCCAGCGCAGAGAGTTAAGGGCTCTGAATACGTTGTTCTCTATTCTTGACAATCCCACTGCTCCTTCTTACTTGACTTCCCAAATTCAATATTTATGCTCTGCCCACGCTAAGAATCTTCGATCCACTAACAATCGTCTTCTACGATGTCCTTCTCACCGTTCTAGCTTCATTCGGTCTTCTTTCTTTGTCCAAGCGGTCTTTCTTTGGAATGCGCTCCCTCTGAACATCAGAATGGCAACCAGTCGGTTATCTTTTAAAGAGAAGGCACGTGAACATATCCGTCAAAAGTTGGCCGTAACATCTCAGCGCTGATTTGCTGGATTCGTTTACTCCTCTACCGATAATTTGTTTCTCCTCAAAGATTTTGTTTATATGTATGTATGTATCTATCTATGTATTAGTATTTATTCTTGTATTTTATAGTCATTTCCTAGCTATATATCCCTTTTGTTGCACCTGCCATGTTTTGTCTCTGCATCACCCTAAGGTTGACTGGTAGAAAATGCCTCAGGCATTAAGTCCGCCTTTGTACAGTATTTCTTTTACTTGTGCATATAGTGTTAATAAATAAATAAATTAAATTGAATTAATTTAATTATACAGGTTGGAAAAAATCAATGAGCCCTGAAGGGAAACCACTTTAAATCCTTAACACATTCCATGCCAAGGACCCACGTCGAGGGCTCCCTTTTGCTACATTAATGAACCCGGGAACCCACGTAGTGGGCTCTATTAACAACTAAATTGTTCTTCTCAAATAAATTGTAATAAATTTTGAAAAAAATATAGCAGTTTATATTTGAAAGTCACTTTTTAGGGTATGCGTTGGTTTTAAGATTGAAGGATATTTTTCTACAAATTATTTTGAACCTCATCCTAGGTGCTGAAGACCCACGTCGTGGGTCGTTATTATTTGAATTTGAAAATATAATAAAAATGGTATGGGTCCCGCCTGCTTCCAACTTTTATTTAATTTAAAATGGGCTTGTTTTTAGCTTTTCAGTTCTTTTAACTTAAGTTTTTTACCGCAGTCGGGTTTTTTATTTTTTTTAATAACTTTTTTTATTTCCAGCTTTTTAGTTTACAAAATTAAATGCATTGATATACATACACTAGATTAGCAATTACCGCGCCAAGGCGTTGCCACTGGGATCAAGGCCACAGCCTCAATCGTAGCTCTAGCTAATGTCAGTTCACTAGTTCAGTGCTCTGTGTGACGCCAACCGAAGTTAGCCGAGTGAAAATTACCGCCAAAACGGGAAAATGCGTAGTGAAAGAGTGCGATTCGAGGTCACAAAAACACAATAAATTAACCGGAATTACTTTCCACGCGTAAGTTTATTGTTTCTGTGTTTATATCAACGTAAAAACGCAATAAAAAAAATAAAATGTAGAATATTGTAAATTAGGTTCAGTGTTGCCACTAAAAACTTAGTTTTAGTTTCCCACATTATGTGGGAGTTTTTAATTTATAAAGTATGTGATTTAAAATATTTTATAAAACTAAATTTGTGAAAATGTGTAACAAAAAAATAACATTGTAACATAAAAATAATTGTTTTTAAATATTTAAATACATAATTCAAAAATAACGTTCATAACGTTCAATGTTTTTTTTTTGCGTTTTTTATGGCTCAAAAAGTTGGGTAAAATTTCGCATGGCTAGGCAACCCCCTCCCGCCATTGCATGTTTATATTGCGGTCTTTGTCTAATCTAAGCGACGGTATTATTCTTGCGACTTGTGTGAGTGAGACAGATATATGTTTACTTTTAAATGTGTAGTGGTTTCAAAGCTACGTCGTTGCGTTTAAATAGTGGTTACATTTTTTGACACATTTTAATGAGGTTTGCTTCTCTAGTTAGGTATGGGTCGTTACGTGATTTTCGCGAAACGTAACGTAACTAGTTACTTTAAAGGCGTAACCTGTTTTGAAAACTAGTGATTTTTGTAACTAGTTATTTGTCATATTCTATTCAGTGATTCAAAATGGTGTTACCGAAGTATTTGCGAAACGAACATTAACCTGTTTTGAAAACTAGTGATTTTTGTAACTAGTTATTTGTCATATTCCATTCAGTGATTCAAAATGGTGTTACCGAAGTATTTGCGAAACGAACATTTATATGGTTACCTACGTAATCGTTACATGTGACAAGCTGTAGGTTTTTTGAACGAATTAGTTTTTGTAGTTACCTTAAGCAGTTACATCATTAATGCTATAACGTAATACGAGATGTTTCCTCTTCAAATGCGTTTTTAAATTGGCGGTTGAGGATTTCAAGCTATATAATTCACCACACTTGTTGCATTTTTTTTTCTTGTTATTTTTGTTTTGTTTTTTTTTTGCTTTTTTTTCATTAAGTAGTTTTTGGAAGAACTTCCACAGGACACTCGAATTGCATCGAGACATGACGAAAAAGTTATTTATTCACAGTTTTTTTTATACGTACTACACTATTCACAATTTATTCAAAAATATTACGAAAACATGCATGGAAGTCACTTTCACAATAAATGCAACATACATAGGTACATACTTGTGCAATATTCACCAACGAACTAAACAAGGTTTACTTGTCAAAGTAATCATAAATACTAATACAATTTCAAATTTGTGTTCGTACGCCGCCCGTCGAAGGTTAAAAATAATGACCAATCTAAATTAATCTCTAAGTCCTAAGTACCTAATACGTATGAAAATTATACGCATCATTTTCGTAGTTGGCGACTTGGTGTGTGCATGTTCGGATTTCATCGTGTCATCACTCGTGATTTCGGGAAGTCTCGGCTCGCTTTGCCGGTCAGTACAAAGAAGTAGGCACACAGGCACAGAGTAGTAACCATGTAGAAACG
This sequence comes from Oligia latruncula, assembly GCA_948474745.1. Taxonomy (NCBI): domain Eukaryota; kingdom Metazoa; phylum Arthropoda; class Insecta; order Lepidoptera; family Noctuidae; genus Oligia; species Oligia latruncula. The sequence goes on from OX419699.1 coordinate 2,137,853, forward strand.
ACTCGCAACGTACTTTTGTTTCGTGTCTCGCTTTTCATTCGATCACTGCATTGGTAATGTAACTAGTTACAAAAATCACTAGTTTATGTGTGACTCGAAACTAGTGATTCGGTTACATGCCCCATAAGCAGTTATTGTAACTAGTGACGTGAAATAACGCTCATACCTATGATATTTAGCTCAATGATTAAATGTGAAAGATTTCGCTGAAGATTTAGTTCTTGGTACGTGTTTTTTACGATTTGTCACTTCGCATTACTTTTAACCATATAAGAGTGAGTTGCATCAGCTAACTATAACCATAACCAATCTCATGACAGCCGTCAAATCTCCGGTTAAGCAAAATTCGGGTTGCATCGTATTGAGAATTGTTAAAATGACGTCATAAATAACTATAACAAGCCATTTTTAACTATAATCAAAGCTTTGACAGACGTCAAATCTCCGGTTAAGCGAAATTCGGGTTGCATCGTTTTAAGTTTTGTCATAATTGTTAAAATGACGTCACACATAACTATAACATTAATCGACCAAATTCGGCCGGTTAAGGGCTATAGTTACGGTTAGTGTCATTGTAATGTCATCTGCTTTGCAGTTGTAACCTATAAAAATATTGTGTTGTTGAATAAAGTACCTATTAAAACAAATTAGGTATGTCTTTACTCCGCGAAATATTGTGGGAATAAAGCTCTTCTAGCGATGATAGTGACAGTGAATCCGATTTGCCAGTTAGGAAGAGAAAAAAAATCACCATCGCATTGATCGATTTCATAAGTGTGATGAGAATAAATTTTTGGACAGATTCCGGGTTTTTAGTTCCCAAGGGTTCTTGTTTTCAGCAAGGGTCCTCCCTTGCTGAAAACAAGAAACCCCTGAGAATATTTTACTTAAGAATATCGATTTCTAATTTCAGTTTTTTTATTTTTAGTTCTAACTTCACTGTTGCTCTTCAGTGTGTTGCTTTAATTGCCAAAGAAACTTAAGCTCTAGCGTATGCTTCTGCGTATTCTTCTGAATTTTTGGTTCTAGGACATGCCGGTTTCCTCACGATGTTTTCCTTCACCGTTTTGAGAGCAGTGGTGATGAAATAATTTACACAAAGTAAAGTGCCTGTCTGGGTTCAAACCTACGACCTACAAGCTGTAAGTCGCATCTGTTACGACGGACACACCACTGCTCAGCGAGTAGGGGTATTTTCAAACGTTAAAAAAAAAACACATAAATTGTACATAACAAAGCATTTTTATTTCTGTAAGTAGGTACCTACTTATATTAATTTCAACGTCACACGACTTAGAAGTAGGTAATATTTCATCTAAAAAATATGCAGGTCGCTCCACCGATGAAAATACATAAATACCGCATGCTCAACATTACATGTGCACAACAGCCAACTATACCAACGTCTGCCCACCAAACAGTTGCAACCTTGCAATAGCATCCAGCAAGAGCAGCTCGGTGTTATAAGCGTATTCTAACTAATATTATTATTGTTCTTTTTGGTGTGCTGGAATCCACTGCAAAATAATGTTCTTTCCCGCATTCATCAGGCACAGTATGCGTTTGCTGTGAAAATCGCCATATGATGTAAATATTCCTGTATCCAAATCTCCATAATGTATAACAGTTTCAATACTTTCTTGCATTGTCTATACGCACTTTCGCTAAACTGCACAGATGATTTGATTTGCGTTCGTGAATCCATGCGTTCTCAAGTTATCGCACATCTGCAGCAGTCTCGGGCAATGTTTTCGCACATTGCGTTGCAATCTTACTGAACAATTAACTCAACATCCTTCTGGAGTAAATGCTGTAATGCATCTTCCAATAATACAATCCTTCAATTACATACAGGAAAACAGAAATATCAATTTCATGCAATTCGAAAGAAACGGAAAAATAAAATGAATGTTATTATCACTTGACGTCTTGTCTTTCTGACAGTGTCAGATAGTGATGCGGCTCGATTTTATTTAACTCGTTACTCAAATAAAAAAAAAATAAAGAATCGAGTCCATTTTCTCTCGATGTGCCACTCGGTTTAGTTGCGGTTAGATAAATATCATCAACACTGCCACACTAGTTAACTATCATTCTTGGATAATAAACCAGGTAATAAATATATTTCGTGTAATAAACCGTCATAATACTGTAATGTACAGAGTCACAGAGTTTTAATAAGAGAAAATACATGTTCTGTGGGTTAGTGCTGTCAGATAATAAAGTGTAATTTTTCATTAAATCTTCACTGATTTTATCAGATCAATCTGATAATCAGTGGAATGTAAGACAAAAAGCTCTTTACAAAGTCGAACAAAGCCAATCTTAGCCGAATTATTATTATTATCAGCCATTTCTGTCCCACTGCAGGGCAAAGGCCTCCCTTCCTTCAGTCACTGACTTAAACACCTTGGTACATTACCAATATAGAACGGTTACTGTATTTTTGATCTTGCTATGATTCTGTTCTTGAGTTTTTAATTTACATAATCGAGTCAATCGAGTGCCTGACCGTTAATGACTGAGTAACATCACTAGTGTCAAACAAAGAAAGCGTGATGACAACAAGCTTGAAGTGTTGCCCTTGTCAAAAAATTACCCACGTACATTTTGGGGAAATATGACGTCTTATCACTTGTCACCCTTTTAACTTTAACTGTAAAACATGTAAAATATATGACGGTGCAACAGCGGATAGTAGATTCTATGGTCATGGTTATGGTTACGATTAAATTTAACTTTGACGCAAACTATAACGGAGCTTTTGATACAACCCACCCTAAGTTGTTTATATTTTTGTAATCGTCTTTTAAAGCCTTTTATTTTGATACCCCACTCGATAGGTTTTGAGAAAAAAAATTTTTTTTGAAGACATTACAATACATAGTAGTCGCCATATTGAATTTTCACTAACGTCGTGTCTTTAGTGACACTCGCCGGACTAAGAGGAATCGATTGACGTGTGAATCATAAAAATCGGCCCAGGCGTTTGGTCTGTATAGTGCTTCAAAGGAACATACATACATAGGCTGATGAACACATTACCACTCCTTTGCGTCGCGCAGTCTGGTAAAAAGAAACAAAACTGCATTTACAGATTTCTCGACAAGCTTACCTAAACCGGGAATCGAATAAGCTATAAATAAAAAAATAAACACTCGCTATTTTATTTCACTAATCGATTTCATCATCATCATTTCAGCCGAAAGACGTCCACTGCTGGACATAGGCCTCCCCCAAGCACTTCCAGTTCGACCGGTTCTGTGCTTCTCGCATCCAACGGGTTCCTGCGGCGGCCTTCACAAGGTCGTCAGTCCACCTTGTGGGAGGCCTTCCAACGCTACGTCTTCGGGTGCGCGGTCGCTACTCCAGAACCTTTCGGCCCCATCGGCCATCTGTTCTGCGAGCAATGTGCCCTGCCCACTGCCACTTAAGTTTGGCAATTCTTCGGGCTATGTCGGTTACCTTGGTTCCCCTGCGGATCTCCTCATTCCTGATTCGATCACGCAGGGAAACTCCAAGCACTAATCGATTTAATCAATGCTAAAGATAAAATTTCTCCAAGAAACATTAGGTCTTACACTCGTCTGTCGTACAAGATATCCATGAAATCTAATGCTATGTTCACATGCACGCCGTGCAGCCCGGCGGGCTGCCTGGCGGGCTGCGCGGCATGCAGCCCGCCCCAGGTCGGCGAACATTCAAGCTGTTCACACGCACGCCGTCGTGTCAGTCAGCACGCCCGGTTCGCGGCATTCACGTTCACAGGCGCGTTTACGGGCTCGGGCGTACCGTTTACACGCTCGTGAATGTGAATGTGCACGTTGAATGTCGAGTTGAACGCGCGCGTGTGAACATAGCATATTTAGTACACAAGGGCTGTAATCAACATTATCTAGACTCTTTGATTAGGTATATTATAATCAAAGACTAGACACTGTTAACTTTAAACTTTAACTGTTCACTTGCAACAACACATTATACCTAATTTTCTTATAACTTAACATCCAAAGACATTCTATGAAGTATGTAGGTACTTAAATTGTTGAAGACTTAGATAAGAAAATCGTTCAATTAGTGATAATAATTCTATGAAGATTTCCTTCTTAGATGAGGCGTTCTGACGAAAAGTTAAAAAAACGATTAACTTTGTTTGTGGTGCGGAACTGCAATTTTGAAATTCTGTTTTTGAAAATTTGATTTTGTTTTGTTTAAGTGAAAATTTAAAAACATGATGGTTCGGAACCCTCGGTGCGCGAGTCCGACTCGCTCTTGCCCGGTTTTTTTTTATTTTTGTTGACATTACGCGTTTATAGCGTATTTCAATAAGTTAAACGTTAATCGAATGCCTAAAAGACGTGGGTTCGAGTCCCACCAAGGGACTCGAACCCACGTCTTTCAATGTCTAGGATAATCTAAGTGAACGCGAATCCAAAACTACACCACTGAGACGATGCACTGGTCAAACCTGCGAATCCTTCAATGCTTTTGGTACTTTTTTTTCAACATCTAACTTATTTTAGAAAAGTTACCGTGTTAGTTTACGTCCTCTTTAAATATGTGGCTTGGCCGTTTCGCTACCGTCATGGTGAAAATTGATTCACTGTTCATTACTTTTCTGTATACCTACAATAGTTCTTGTAGTAACGAAACGGCCAAGCCTCATATTTTGACTAAGGTGTAGAGTTTGTGAAGTTAGGGCTTGTAGAGTTAGGACGTGTAGAGTTAGAAGCTTGGCTGTACATACAAGAGATCTGATAACTTTTTGGCAGTGCGAGCCATATGGTCTCGTCTTGGCAACATTTTACATGAAAATGTTTTTGGTGGGATTGCAATTTTAAGACTGGGTTCATAATCCTATAGAAAAAAAACGATAGCATTGGGGTAGCATTGGGGTAGCATTGGGGTAGCCCGCGAAATACAACATTTCTTTCGTTTTTTGCAATTTGCAGCTCAGTATCAGGTTGTGTGTTGATCAAAATAAATGATTTTCGCGACCGTAACAAATATGTAGGTATGTATTTACAGAATTGTAATCACTAAAATTATCAAACCAACTTGTACCTAAGTTCTAAATATCATATTGACTATTTCACGAAATCATGACTTTTTTTAATAATTCGTAAAGAGAAGAAAGAAAGAAAATAAGTACGTTTATTAAGTAAAGTCCGGTCCGGTCCGGTCGTGTTTAGTAAGTCCTGTAGTTGATCGACCTTCGCCAGGATCCGACGCCTCAAGGGCGCCACGAATTGTATTAGTACTAGCACAGTATAAAGATATACAGTATTTCGACTTAGAAACGGACGAAACGCGAGCTATACCTACGCGCCTCGACCTCGGAATGCGCTCGGTATGCAGACAGTCGCGACTGTGCCGCAGTGACGAACGGACGGTGTGTTGTTTTTTTTAACAATAATCGCGCGATTTTTTCACTAAAAATAAATTGAAGTAAGTACATATTTAATATGACGAGTAGGCTATATTGTGCTGTTTTTGGTTGCATGAATTCGTCAATAACGCATCCAGAGATAACTTTTTTTAAATTACCTGGAAACTCTGAAAGGTAAGACTATAAAATAATTTTACTTACTAGTAGGTAGGTAGGTACATAATGTGTCTTTTTAATGGATAAATATTTCCTTTTATCTCCCGAAAAAAAAAGATGTCTGGAATAATAAATAAAGTGAATTGAGTAAAGGTAGGTAAGTACAGATACATGAGTGAAATTACTAGTTATAGGCGAGTCATGAATCATTATACGGTAGGTACGCTTGTGTTAAAACCTCGGGGCATGTGTGTTTTGTTTTGTTAGTTTGTCTAATTCAAAGTAAAGACGTGGTTTTTATTATTAATATTTATGAACACACAGTAAAATACAATAACAAAACTAAATGGAAACACAAAGTAGGCAAATGTAATTAAAATGCTGGAGGCGGGCAGCCCTATCGCATGTTTACGTACCGCGCGGCTGTAGGCATTTATTTCAAGGTTACGGCCGAGTTACAATACTGTATGATCTTTATACTGTGGTACTACCGTCTCTAGCCATTAGTGTGACGATTCGGTGCTCTGTAGGTAAAATAAATACACCAATCATAACTTTTGAACATATATTTTAAAAAATAAATAAACGATACCAGTAAAATTTTTCAAAACGACAAATTTTGCAAAAAAGAGAAAATCAATGAATTAAAAGAGGTCATTATCATAAACAATTAATAGGTAGCAATTGATGTCGGTAGGTACCTTCACAAACATTACCAAAACATTATTTTTGATACTTTTGGTTTAAAAGACAAAAAGACAAGAACTATAATATACATAGATACTTACTAATTAAAGTACCTACCTATAAACTTACTAGAGAATGATGCATTTAAAAGTATTAAATATAAAAAGAATACAAACCCGAAAAAACTAAAAGAATGCTAATCAAAATGTTTTATGCATATGGTCCAGTACTAATCCATTTCACGACTCTCAAATACGATACAACATTTCGGGAAAAGATAAAGCAACGAACACAGTAAAGACCAAAATTGAATACACCGTCACTAAGATATCTCTTTTCATTTTCATAATCGGATCAAAGTCTGTTTTGAAACGAAATTTAGCGTTATTTGCCTTTCTCATATTTTGAATCCTCTCTTTTTCAAAGGTTGTCTTTTTATGCGCCTTATTTTCGTTTGGCTTTTCGATTATTTGGTTATTAGCATCATAAAAATCAAGAGACTGTTTGGGTTCTCTTGTAATTAATATATGTGGAATATCTATAATGTTTTTCTGATTTAATGATGCGGCTTCTATAGTGATAGCAGGGCTTTCTGCAAAGAATATTGATTGTATAGACGGCTCGCTGAGCACTCTGATCAGTGAGTTGGCCATGTTTGTACTGCGGCTCATAGCAGATACGAGCATTTGTGAAGGAACATCCGGTAATTTACTGATATCCTCTCTTTCTATAAAGTCTACACCTACTTCTTTATCAACATAAAGCCGTTTGGGACACCACAGTTCATTAGTGTAATTTGGTGTTATTTCCGTAGGGAAATTCAATTGGTTATTAACCTTTTCAGACCCTTCATTGTCGGATAAATAGAAAGAATACAGACTCGGGTTAGACTCCAACTGTCGGAGTCTATCTAGAGACGTAAAAGAAACTACACTGCAATGACTGCTTTTCATAGAATTTCCAAGTGCAGCGGCTTCATTTATTAAAATAGTTTCCAATACTTTGCTTTGTTGGTCCTCAGGAAAGCTTTTATCACTCTTAGTCATTTGTGTTTGACATGTTGTGATATTTTGAATTTCATTTAAGAGTCCTACTAATATGTCTAAGGACGTTGTGTACTCGATATTGTCAGGCTTATCTGCTTCAGTAACGTTTTCCTTTTTCCCTATTACCGTGTGGATTTGTAACTGTTCACCATTGAATGGATCTTCCACTTTTTCATTTTGACTGAAATCTTTGAAGACTTGCTTTGGTTCTGCATTGGTTGTATCACCCTGTTTTATTTCTTGCTTTTTGTCTGATTCCTTCACATGAATATAAGTACTACTTATCCCTACAGTGACTAATGTAGTAGCGGCTAAGTCAACCTGAGCAGCTTGCTCGATGCGAAGTGTAGGCTGTGCAGTTTGGTAATTGTAACTGTCTTCATCACTTTTATGATTAGTAAGTAAAGGCTTTTCCTGCTCCGAATTTATTGAAAATTCGTCAAATAATTGTACAAAGGAGCTGCGGGAACTGCGCTGGGTCGATTTATAATCTTGGAAAGCATATCCAACAGTTGAAATTGTCATAGGGAAATTGGTGAATCTCCAATCTAAATGAGATTTCGATATTATAGGCAAAGCGGTTAAATCACAAAAGTTTTCATCAGTTTTTTCTTTTATGTTTTGTGCGATTGGATTTTGAACAATGAGCGAGCTGGCGTCTCCGGACTGTAGAACGAATACCTGCTGCATCGATTGTTTTGGCGTCATGGTCAAGTTTTTGATCCGTAACCGTTTTTGAAACGTACCCACCGGGATATGGTTACATAAAGCATTTTCTAACTTTTCTAATTCTACTACTGATCTAACAGGTTGTAAATCATTTCGAATTGCAGTGTTTTCAAACTCGGTTTGCTTCTGTTCTTTTTCAGAGGCTTGGTCAATATTTTTGACTGACGTTATTATATTATTGTCATCCAATATATCTAAATTGTACTCAGAATCAGAAGACGTTCTCAGATGGTCGGCACTGGATATATTTTCAGCTAGAGAAATGCTTTCGTGACATTCAGTCAGTACCTCCAGACCTTGTGAAGTAGTTGTCCTCATAATCGAGCTTATAAGATTGTGTAGCTTGCTTCCTAACTCAGTAGACTCTTGAAATGGCGATGAGGTCGAAGACTCTATAATATAATTACGAAGTTGTAACAATTAATTGAGAGCAAATCAATATTGAAAAATAAACGAAGTTTTCGTGCTACGGTACACACCCAGTTCGATGTCGTTCGGCAGTAGAGGGACGCGCGACTTCTGTACACTCTGAGGCTCGCTGCTGACTGGCGAGGTAGCTCCTGCCCGTCCATAATGATTTTTCACGTATGATTCAACTGCCACCATTTTTTTAATTCTGCGTAAATATGAATGTTAAATACAACCAATTTGATAAAAAAAAACTTAAGCTTTTAAATTATTTACTTACAATGCTTGGGGAGTTTCCGGCACGCTAGCTTGTTTGTAGGACGACCCCGTCACTTGGTTCAGCCTTTCCTTAGCTTCTGGACTGCTGCTTGAAGAGTGACGTGTTCTGAATGCTCGCTCTAAATTGTAATATACAGCTGTACCATAAAATTACGAAACGATTGAATGAAGCAAATTACCTATAATATTTCGAGTAGATATTATATATTTTATGGATATTTTGCTTCGTTTAGTAAAAAAAATCGACCTCTTATTTTTTTTTAAACTTAATCATTTCAAGATATCAATTAAAATTCACCTTTACACACCTGGGGGTGGTACAGGCGAAGGTGGCTTCAATGCTCCAACGGTGGGAACTGCCTCGGATCCAGTCCGCTTCCCTTTGTTCCTGGTGTTGCCAGAGCCTGCTGGTCTATCCATCGAAACCGCTGGCGCTGCTGCTAACCGTTGTAGCCTATCTGTCATTAAAGTTTTACCATATTTAGTTTGGAACTCCTCACTGTGAGCCTGAACGTACGATCTCTTCGGCTGTGCGAGTGAATTCAATCTAGAATTAAACTTGGAAGGCCCGCGGACAGCTTCGCCTCTGGCTTCTTTGACTTCGTCTATCATTTCTATTATTTTTTTTCTTGGTAGTCTCTCTGTGTGCTTATCGTGGACGGGACTTTGTTGATAAGGATTTTTTGGTAAATCCATCTCTTTATGTTGTTTGCATTTCTTTTCTTTTGGCGATACAAGTCTCACGTTCCTCTCGGTTTGAGACTCATTGTGTTTGTCAAGTCGTGAGCGCCGTTTAAGAGAAGTTTTTCGTGACACGCTTTTTCCATCAGAGGATGCTATGTCAACTTTCTTCGCAAGCTTTTGTTCAGTGTTAGGTTTCTGTCTAGTTTTTTGTACATTCTCAAATTCATGTAAAAGTTGTGATATTGCTTTCAAAGGATTTTCTGATACCTTTGTAGGACTAGTGCCTGATCGCCGGCGATTTTTTAGATTATTTTCTAATTCATTTTTAGAGATCAGTGATGATCTTGAGTTTATAATAACTTTAGGTACGACAGGTGACAAACTTCCCGGTTTTTTTTTATGAGTATTGTTAGGTTTCTCAGTGTTATTTTTGTCAATGCTAAAAGAACTGGGATTAGACGATGTTATATGATGATTCAGGCTTGTTCCACTCTCACTGACCTGACACGTCGAGATCGTCCGACCTTCTCTCTCGTCGACTTTTTTGGGAATACTCACAACGAACTTGCTTTTTGTCGACTTATCTTCAGTCTCTTGAACCTTCCCCAATTTATTCATCAAAGTATATATTTTATCTATACTTTTTCTACATTCTACTGAAGAGGTAAGCTTCTTCGGGTCAGTGTTATCTTGCTTATCCATATTTGGAGAATTTGCCGGACATGTAAGCAAGTCCTTTGAAGTACTCTCATCGGTAATATCATCAACTTTTGTGGTGGCACTTAACCTGTCAATATAAAAATGTATAACATTACACAAAACTACCTTATGTTCTAAGATTTCCTTTAAGTACGGAATTTAGCCTGAAAAACCATAGGTATGAACTTACGGCTTAACTTTATCCGAAAATGTTTCATCGTCGCCAATATTAAGGTCAGTTTCAGATGGACCGATAAGCTGTGAAAGGTAATTTAAATTATTTCGAAATTCATTGGATAAAACTGAAGTGGATGTGGAAAACAAAGCATCGTTTTCATTTCGTTTCATATTGGTGTACATCATTTCCGTAATGGCGTCATCTAAGTAGTAGCTCCTGTTGATATATTTTTTGCTGTTCATATCTGATGTTGACACTTCCGACACGTCGTGCTCGCCCTCATTATCATCCATATTTATGTCTAAAACGTCCTGTTTTTCTTCTATTCGGTTTTTTTTCTTCTCTTGTTTACTAGGACCGACGTTCGTAGTTTGTCCGTAGATTGAATTATAGAAAGATTTATTGGATATCGACAACTTTGTAACTGAGCTAGCAGACTGCGGCAGTGAAGTTCCCTTTGCGTACTTATGCTTAGTTATCTTGCAGTTTTCAACCAGCGCCATTTTCCTCTTTTCCCGCCTCTCTCTTATTTCTAATAGCTTCCGTCGTTTCTTTTCTTCCATAATAAAGGATTTGTTCTCGTATGGTGATTTTATTCTGCCTCGCGTCGGCGATTTCTTCTTCTTAGATGTTGACTGTGATATTTCTTCCCCACTTTCTTCTGTTAAAGCACTCTGCATGGTCAACTTTCGTATAGTCAGATGCAAATCGTCAGCTAACACATCACTAGGTGCTTCTTTTGGTGCAGTCTTATGATTTCTATCTAGAATGTCTTGTGTTCGACTCTCAATAGAGTCAGTCGTTGCCTGATAGCTGGAATTGTTTAACGACACGGTACCTCCATAGTCAATGGTGTCTAGAAAATAATCTTCGGCAGGATTGTCGCTGGAATGAGTGCTACAGCCAGAATCTACGGACACTTCATGTACCGTTTCGTTAATCATCATCGGTTCTAATTCTAGTATTTTGGGTTTCCTTTCGGGAGCGGGTTTATCATTAGTTTGTTCTATATAAGTCAAAGGTAAGGGCATCACTTCTGGTCCTAGCACATCTGAAAATAAAAATAAATAGACAATCTTTTCTTTTTCAATAAAAATAATCACATAACCTTTAAGAGGAACTGCGGTCGTTTCTCCATAGAAACGCTTTCTTTCTGGTTAATGACCTTATAGCAACGATTTTTTATAGAATGATAAATATTAACTACTCGTATGTCCCTATGTTTTCCTTTTTGATGATACATTATTTTTAGATGCAACCCTCAAAAAATGCTCAAAATTGCCGATTTAAACCGTATTACTGGAAAAAGAAAAACATAGGGAATCTTATTCAGTTAATGAAATATCTTTTAAATTGGTCCAATATTGGAGGAAGAAATAGGCGAGAGCCAAACCTCGAATTATGGCTTTTTACTTAGGCTTTTTCGTCTCTCCGGCCGCATTTCCTCTTAATACTTTTCGAAGTTATTACCGCATTCAACAGGCGCAGATTGAAGAATCATAATCGAGTTGATGTTGCTGATGACCTGTCCTGTCTCAGAACGTTGTAACTGGAATACCACATCGACTCTTTCCTCAATTGGCCGCTTTTCTTTTTTGCAACTTATAATAAGATTTTCAGCACAACATTTGCTCAAAAGTTTGTAGGGTCCACATAAAAGTTTCGGTACTTCCAACACAATTTTCTTTTCGAGAATTTTTGACAAAGATCTAATATCTACTGCTGAATGAACTATGTCATCCCATGTAGTGTTTTGGCCACTAAGCTTTCGTTCCACATGTAGTGGTATGCTGGTAGACGTCGCCAACACTTTAGTATTCGCGTGGACATCTTCCGCAGTGCTCTCAACTTCCCGCCACTTTTCCTTAGCTTTATCAGTTAAATAGTCACCGTTGCTGATACGCTTTAGTTGGTCTATCGTATTCTTAACGTATCGAATTATATTGTCCATATAAAAGTTGTAATTATCTTCCAGGCGTTTGCAACAAATGTAGTCAAGTAATGAAGCTGGGAGTACTGTGCCGTCAAAATCGGAGGATTTGTTTATTAATTTTAAGCTTTTGAGCTGTTCTTTTATATATGGATCTTTGAACAGGCAGTGTTTATCGTACTCGGTGGTGAGGTTGGAGGTTTGCATCTCGAGATTGCCTAGTTTGTGGCAGAGGTTGTTTTCTGCGGAGAGCGGCGCAGTGAGGAGGTCAAGGCGCTCGCTGTTGATCAGGAACATGCTGCGCAGGTCTTCGTTGCTGTACATGTCGCTGACGTCAGAGTCTGACTCCGCCTCGTCGTTATACACCACGCTCTCGACGTGCTGGTTCGGTTTCTTGAGTCTCAGTTCGGTAGCATTTGTCATCAGCTTCGTCCCCAGATCGATGTTCTTGTACAGAAGTACTAAATCTCTGGTTGTTAGCTTGTCAACATCTGAATGAACGTTTAATTAATTATCAACAAATTTTGATACATACCTAATAGGTACTAATGAAATGAAAAAATAGAATACTTTAAGGCTTAAGTTTAAGCCCAGTCATTCCGCCATTCAACAGTTCAAACGGAGTGATGACAGTCAATCGTCGTCCACCCTTTCACTACCCACAGGACTAGAAGAACCATTGGAGACCCAGAGACATCCTCCTCGCACTACATCAACACTTAATCAGATATATACTTTTGGCTCTAGCCAATACCAACCTTACCTTATAACGAAAAATACAAAAAAAGACTATACCAGTGGTGTTAAAATTTTGGTTTTTAGCCATGAGTTCGAAGAGTTGATTGGCTGTCTGATATTCATGTGAATCGCTCTCCTCTTCGGGAATTGCGACACTCTCACTTTTTCCCCCGTCATTGTCTGGTATCTTACTTATTAACATGCTGCTATCACAAAGATTTTGATTACAACGCCTTGATTAACAAAACTAACAACTGCTTCAAAATATATACAGTATACAATACAATAATGCTTGTAAAAACACAACTGACAAAACCGTTTCTATTATTGTAAATTTTTGGTATCATTTTAAAAATATACACATTGGAAAAGAATTTGTGTCATTATTTTGAATTTCGAAATATAACGGCCTTTTTTTACGGCCAGTGGCCGACAGAATCATGGACAGAATAAGTTGAATTTAACCAAAAAGGTATTTATGAACGAGTCCAATGTTCCTATCCGACATACGATCCAAAATCAAAGTCACGGTGCATGGTGCGATATTTTTCCGAACCCTCATGCGGTTAAGTAGGTAAAGACACTCCGACTGTTTTGCAAACGTATTTCCAACGCTACGTCTTCCAATACGCCGTCGCCACGGCCATTTGTGCCCAGCCCACTGCCACTTAAGTTTGGCAATTCTACGTGCTATATCGGTTATTACCTTGGTTCTCCTGAAAATCTCTTCTTTTCTAATTCGATCACGTATTGAAATCCCAGGCATAGCCCTCTCTATTGTCCTTTAAGTGACTTTTAGTCTTCTGATGAGGCCCATTGCGTGCGACCACGTTTCAGTGCCATATGTCTTAATTTCGTCTTGAGACATTGCGGTATGTGTGTGACGAGAAGCTATGGCGTACTTCCGCACGATTGGCGTTGTAGATACCGGTACAACTTAATATCTGGGATGTAAAGGTCATAAGGGGAGTCGATCAATTTATAATAAGTACTGGAATTCAGCTGCATCCAACATCAACATAGTTGGGGAAAAGGCTAGGCAGATGATGAGTGTATCATGAGCGTAGGTGAGCATACCTACCTATTAAGTTGGCATAATTATATATAGGGTGACTGGTAATTAGTGACCGATACTTAAACACGTGATTTTACTCATCATTATGAACAACTTTTACGATGGGACCAAACCTGAAATCGCGAAAAAAAAATCAGCTGTTCCCTACATTTTGACGGGTTAAGCGAACATAATGTAGGGAACAGCTGATTTTTTTTTCGCGATTTCAGGTTTGGTCCCATAGTAAAAGTTGTTCATAATGATGAGTAAAATCACGTGTTTAAGTATCGGTCACTAATTACCAGTCACCCTATATAATATCATAACCCATGATCGACAACCGATCAACTCACCGTTTGAAAATAAAACCATTGAGTATTATTAACATATTTTATTCAAATATAAGAATTAAATTAAGTACATAGATTATGCAAAATAAAATACTGTATTAGAAATTGGAATGTTAACTTGATTAACGAATACATTTCATTGGTTTAATACACGATATCAGTCTTAAATAATAAATAGCACTAAAATACGTGAATGTTTATTATACATTGATCTATATATTCGAGTGCCTAATTCTCTATAGTTTCCTATAATATCTGTAGGCATTTAAAAATATCCGTATTCCCACACCTGTGACAGAGCAACCCAACAGTAACTTTAAAGTAACGAAAATAAAGATCATAGTGATTTTGACAGTGCCAAATCAGAGGTAAAATACTGACGAAGAAGCGTTTTAATAAATACTTCCTATGCTATAATGTTGGTTGCCCTGTCCGTCAAGATAGTAGATGTGGAAATACGATTCTGCAGTTTTTTTTTGTCATTTAAGGATTCTGTTAGATTCACGCCCAAAACTTTATTAAGTGGTGAAAAAAAATTACTTATTCCGTTATGATGTGTTCAGGCTCGTTTTACCGCCTTTACAGGTTTGTGAAATGGGGTTACCAGAGATAGTCTCATTAAGTCCCCAACCCACCACGGCTAAAATGTGAACCGATATCGATATCATCCTCAAGATAATAGTAAATAGTAGTAGGTATTCGCTTGGTAAGGGTTTAAAAATGTAACGTAACTTTACCGTTCCATATATAAGATATCAATATGAACAAGTCTGTTTCAAGTCGCATGCCTTACAACGCTACAAGGTTATTGTGGCGCGTGGCCAAACCTGAAACTAATGCCGCCATCTTGTTTTGTCAATACAATAGGGGCTATCGTTTTTTTTCTCACCAGTTGGCGCCACTGGCGAGTAAGGTCCTATCAGTTCTTTTACTTGATATGCTTTGGATACGTTTAAGTACCCATAACTTCATGTAATGATTAATTTATTACATTTTAAAACTTCAAAGTAATATTTACATTGTAATGTTCCTAAAATTGGCAAGCATGAAGGAGACAAATATTATCCATCCTCCAAGTTAGATTCTAAGTTACTACTTAAAATCTTAAGTCATAATTAATCAGTAACAGCACAATGTTTACAGTAATTATTGAACTATTAGTAAAAATACGCGACAAAAATCCCGTAAACAGTGAATATTTACATTTCCAGAGATCTTACTCTACACTAGCGCCTCTAGCGGCGAATACAAGTGCGATAGCCCTCATTTATGTGACACAAATGATTACCAACAACTCATTAAATTTCATTTAGGCGCCAAAATATCCTTGTAGAACTCTGCTTATTTTATTAGAGCCTTCATACAGACTAACGTTTTTATTTGATAAAAATATTAGCTGTATACTGGTATTACATTAATTAGAAAAAATGATCTTCGAACCAGTTTTTTATATTTCGAACTTTATTCCTACATAACTAAAGTTCATTATACAAAAAACTGACTATACCTAGTCCTCAGTCTAACTTGTCATTATTATTTTTTAGGTTTCTTTTATTTTTAGTTAATTAAAACGGTACAACACCAAACATTCATTAACATAGAAACAGTTAAAAAAACGAGAAGAGTTAGAAAAAGAGATGTTAAAATATTTTTAATGTAATAAATATGTAAGAAAAAGTAAGTAAAAGTGTGTAATTAATAAAATGTCGAAATACAAACACTGGTTCGAAGGTTTGAGCTTGTACACGGCCGTGCATCATGGCCGGACTGAACATAGGCTCTCCAAACTTCAACTTTTGCTCATATTTTCTCACTTACACTCGCCTCATGTCACCATTTGGTTCCTTACAAATGTTATTGCGCAGCCTTCTGTGCCAAGTTCGGACCGGCCATGATTTATCAACCGTATTGTACACACGACGACATATCAAGCTATACATTTCCAGTAAAAGCTGACTTCTCATCGTACAAAAGCCTATACAATGCGAAATGGAAATGTATAGCTTGATGCGTCGTCGTGTGTACTATAGTTAAACTCTTCTTGTAATGAGACGGGAAGAGATGGATGGAGAAGCTGATGGTTGTGTCTACGCCGGTATCCGGAACAAGGACTCTAACAATTCCGGTTCCGTCAAGTCTTTCTTGTATTGTTGGGCCAACTCCTGGATGAGGTGGCGCCGGCGCACGTGAGGCGGCTGATACCTGCAATATTGGATTAATTACCGTGTGTGTTGCTAAAGAGAGTGTTGTTAAAATCGTAAGACTTGCGGCACAAATAATTAAGGTGAATGGATAGTGGTAGACCGCAAATCAAATCGAATCAAATCATTTATTGGTTTGCAAACATGGGTATTTAGTACATAGATGTTTTAATATAAGAGTCCTCCATGCTCTACCGTCACATGGGCACGCAAAACATATTATTATTTAATTTACACAAAGTTATTATAATTTTAAATAAGAATTACGAGAATTAATTATTACAAATAAGTACAAATTAAAAATGTCACAATAATTTAATAATGGCAAATGTCAATGTTACCGCGAAATTCAAATTTTCTTACGTTTGTCGTATTGTCGCGAATCATATTTTGATCAAGATACAACCTGACACTGACCTGCAAATTGCAAAAAACGTAAGAAAATTTGAATTTCGCGGTCTCAACTACCCATTCACCTTATGTGCATTTAGCGATAACGAATTTAAAATATCGTTCTATTTCTGTCAATCGTTGGACATCTTGAAACGATTGACAGAAATAAAACGATGTTTTAAATTTGTTTAGCGTTAAATATATTTATTGTATAATTGAACACTACTACTGTATACTGTAACTGTACTGTACTGTGTACTGTGTGTGTGTACTGTGTATACTGTATAATTGAATTGAGTCGTAGTGATTAATGGGACAAGATATTGGTTATACAAGGTGTTGATTTGCATCCTCGTCAAATTTCAGGAGGTTGTCATAAAAGACATTTTAGTACTTTAGTATTTTAGTACTTAGTAAAGTAAAAGGCGTTTGTTTGTGTGTGAAAGCGCGGTTATAGGGCTAGTAACAGACGGGCCGCGTTTAAATACGGCTGGTTCACACTTACGGATTTCCGTAAATAAGAAAAAAAAAAAACCTACCCATTTTATTGTTGATTTGGGTCGAGAATCATTAGCATAATTACGTCCTTGAATTTGACTAGGATGCAAATCAACACCTTGTATACTGGATAAAATAAACACGACTTCAAAAAAACTTTACCATGTTCATTAATAGAGATTGCCATGTGCAATATGTAGTGTGATATGAGAATTTTGGTGTGCGAAATGTGCAGAGTATGGTCAAAAGTGTCTGACGAAAATTTTAACAAATGTATTAGAAAACGTACCTGTGGATGCGAATGTGTAGTTTCAATAGCAAATTGAGTGTTTTAATTAGATTATGAATACTTAAACCCGAAATTTTATTTTTAAATATTTATACGATAATTGTGAGAAAAAAGTGGTGAGACATAAAATTGAAACTTTCTAAACACAGATGAAAGTGTTATTAATTCTCTTTAGTGAGTGGTTGCGTTTGAATTTAACCTGAACAAGGTTTGTTTACACTTTCATCAGATATTTTTGGAACAGACATTACTGACCTGTTGTACGTACAGAAATAGACAGGCGCAGACAGTCGGGCAGCAGGCGAGGGGCCAGGAGGGCCCCGTCGGCCAGCACATGTGTTATGTGCAGTGTATAGTGTGTTGTACGTACAGGTCAGTGTTGAGGCGCGTGCGGCGCGCGGCGTCGAGCGCGGCGCGGCGCAGACAGTCGGGCAGCAGGCGAGGGGCCAGGAGGGCCCCGTCGGCCAGCACATGTGTTATGTGCAGTGTATAGTGTGTTGTACGTACAGGTCAGTGTTGAGGCGCGTGCGGCGCGCGGCGTCGAGCGCGGCGCGGCGCAGACAGTCGGGCAGCAGGCGAGGGGCCAGGAGGGCCCCGTCGGCCAGCACATGTGTTATGTGCAGTGTATAGTGTGTTGTACGTACAGGTCAGTGTTAAGGCGCGTGCGGCGCGCGGCGTCGAGCGCGGCGCGGCGCAGACAGTCGGGCAGCAGGCGAGGGGCCAGGAGGGCCCCGTCGGCCAGCACATGTGTTATGTGCAGTGTATAGTGTGTTGTACGTACAGGTCAGTGTTGAGGCGCGTGCGGCGCGCGGCGTCGAGCGCGGCGCGGCGCAGACAGTCGGGCAGCAGGCGAGGGGCCAGGAGGGCCCCGTCGGCCAGCACATGTGTTATGTGCAGTGTATAGTGTGTTGTACGTACAGGTCAGTGTTGAGGCGCGTGCGGCGCGCGGCGTCGAGCGCGGCGCGGCGCAGACAGTCGGGCAGCAGGCGAGGGGCCAGGAGGGCCCCGTCGGCCAGCACATGTGTTATGTGCAGTGTATAGTGTGTTGTACGTACAGGTCAGTGTTGAGGCGCGTGCGGCGCGCGGCGTCGAGCGCGGCGCGGCGCAGACAGTCGGGCAGCAGGCGAGGGGCCAGGAGGGCCCCGTCGGCCAGCACATGTGTTATGTGCAGTGTATAGTGTGTTGTACGTACAGGTCAGTGTTGAGGCGCGTGCGGCGCGCGGCGTCGAGCGCGGCGCGGCGCAGACAGTCGGGCAGCAGGCGAGGGGCCAGGAGGGCCCCGTCGGCCAGCACATGTGTTATGTGCAGTGTATAGTGTGTTGTACGTACAGGTCAGTGTTGAGGCGCGTGCGGCGCGCGGCGTCGAGCGCGGCGCGGCGCAGACAGTCGGGCAGCAGGCGAGGGGCCAGGAGGGCCCCGTCGGCCAGCACATGTGTTATGTGCAGTGTATAGTGTGTTGTACGTACAGGTCAGTGTTGAGGCGCGTGCGGCGCGCGGCGTCGAGCGCGGCGCGGCGCAGACAGTCGGGCAGCAGGCGAGGGGCCAGGAGGGCCCCGTCGGCCAGCACATGTGTTATGTGCAGTGTATAGTGTGTTGTACGTACAGGTCAGTGTTGAGGCGCGTGCGGCGCGCGGCGTCGAGCGCGGCGCGGCGCAGACAGTCGGGCAGCAGGCGAGGGGCCAGGAGGGCCCCGTCGGCCAGCACATGTGTTATGTGCAGTGTATAGTGTGTTGTACGTACAGGTCAGTGTTGAGGCGCGTGCGGCGCGCGGCGTCGAGCGCGGCGCGGCGCAGACAGTCGGGCAGCAGGCGAGGGGCCAGGAGGGCCCCGTCGGCCAGCACATGTGTTATGTGCAGTGTATAGTGTGTTGTACGTACAGGTCAGTGTTGAGGCGCGTGCGGCGCGCGGCGTCGAGCGCGGCGCGGCGCAGACAGTCGGGCAGCAGGCGAGGGGCCAGGAGGGCCCCGTCGGCCAGCACATGTGTTATGTGCAGTGTATAGTGTGTTGTACGTACAGGTCAGTGTTGAGGCGCGTGCGGCGCGCGGCGTCGAGCGCGGCGCGGCGCAGACAGTCGGGCAGCAGGCGAGGGGCCAGGAGGGCCCCGTCGGCCAGCACATGTGTTATGTGCAGTGTATAGTGTGTTGTACGTACAGGTCAGTGTTGAGGCGCGTGCGGCGCGCGGCGTCGAGCGCGGCGCGGCGCAGACAGTCGGGCAGCAGGCGAGGGGCCAGGAGGGCCCCGTCGGCCAGCACATGTGTTATGTGCAGTGTATAGTGTGTTGTACGTACAGGTCAGTGTTGAGGCGCGTGCGGCGCGCGGCGTCGAGCGCGGCGCGGCGCAGACAGTCGGGCAGCAGGCGAGGGGCCAGGAGGGCCCCGTCGGCCAGCACGCCCGCCTGCGGGCTGGCCCGCACGCGCACGAGGCCGCAGCGCCGCGCCGACACGCACAGCGTGGCCACCTCGTGCCGCCGCCACGGCAGGCCCGTCTCGCAGTACGGCAGTAGGTCGTCTGCACACAAACATCATGAAACTCATTTCATAGGAGATGACACAGATTCGATAGAAAAAAGACCCAAACCTGGCACAAACGTTTTGTATCAGAAATTTTAGAGCAAAAATAATAGTTATTTTCTAAACGATTCCCAACGCTGTATCTAGTGGCTAACATGATTTTTTTGGTCGGAGTAGTCCATAGAGAAGTAGCCGCGACAAAATAAAATCGTTAGCTAAATATTTTCGGTTGCTTTTTTCTCAGTGACCTATTTTGACCGAGGTTTTTTTGTATGAACGATTCTGATTTGATACGCTCATGTTATATTGTCACAAAGCCCGATTTTATTACAGAATTTTTATAATAACTATCTCAAATAGTAGCACACTCACCGATAGGTAAATTCAAATGATCTTCGAAGTCTTCGAGCCATATAATAAGAATCTTCGTTGTATAATCCCTATTACGCCTTCCGCTGCCTGGAATTCCACGATTGTTATGTTATACAAAACACAATGACATTTTACCGTTAATACCTAGAGTAAGGACCTACAAATTTTATTAAATTAATGCCAAATGATGTAAAATGTGTCTAGCTGTAACAAGCCAACAATTTAATTCTAAGAAAAGTAACGGCCAACGTCCACTGTGTCATGTTTATGACACAGCGGACGCTGGCCGAGTCGACATGAGTATTTATAGTAAACGAAACGGAAAAACAACTTGCGACATCAAATGTTGCGCGATTGTTGCTCAACATTGTTTACGGTGTTTATCTACGGGGCTTAACTATTTTAGTTGTGTATGTCTATGTACCCCTGTCGTGTACTGACCAGTAAGCTGCGCGGCGGGCTGCTTGTCGAGATCGAGGCTGAGCGCGCGCAGCTTGTCGTGCAGCTTGGCGCCGCGCTCGCCGCCCGCACCGCCCGCGCCGCCCGCGCCTCCCGCCGCACCCGCGCCCGCGCGCTCCGACTCGCTCACACTGCGCGAGTACGTCCCTGTCGCACTCCCGCCCTGAGACACGTCCCAGCAAGAACCTGCACCCTTCTCAGAGCTACTAAAAACAAGAAAATAAAAAGTGCTAACAATAAATGACTACCTATATCAGGGTGGCAATTCCTGTATCTTTAAGAACTTTCACATTCTAATTGTAATCACAGCTTCAATCTGTCTAAAATACTTCTAATTTTGATAATACACTTTTTTTTAATGATAATTGATTTTATTTCTGTAAGTAGGTTTGTACCAACACTTTTACACGTCATTATTTTTTTTTAAACTACATAGATGAGGTCGGTGTTTCCTATCTGACTACTCTGAGAAGAAAGGCCGAAACAAACAAGAGGTCACAGTCTCTTTTAAAGTCCAGACATAATCTTGGTCACATCATGTGAAGACCATGTAGATTGGTGTCTGAAATGGTCTTTTGAGGAAAGAACCACACAAGTTTGTGAGTGGACCTGTCCAGTCAGTGCACGCATTTGTCAATTATCGTGCAGCTCAACTCAGAACTTAAGGAGTTAAACGATTAGACGAACAATATCAAAGAAAGGACATTTGGGTAGGTCGCATAAATTACTCAAACTGCCAGACCATCATTAAAACTAACTGAAGGGAGCAAAAAACAAATGACCCTGTAACGTTTAGCACCTCTGCAGCGTTGGGTGCCACTGTAACGTTTAGGACGTTAGGTAGTGTGTAGTGGTAGATAGTATGAAATAAAAGAGTCCACACATAGTCCTCACATTCACAATAATTAAAACAATATTATACTTTACAAAATACTTTTTATTTATTGCCACTGAGTAGAATTCGGTCCTTCTCGTGGTACGCCCGATTGTCATTCAGTTATACACTACTCAACAAAGTCTAGTGAACAAGCCTAAACACTTACAAAACTTACTTACAAAAAAATGAAAACCTAACAACAAAATCATTTTGGAATAAGGAGGGAAAACTTCACTCGGTCGCAGCGTAAGCCTTACAACGTAATAACTTATGAGATTACTGTTCATAATCGTTTTTTTTTTGCCATTGTTAAAATCATTTTCGCTTCTGCTTTTTTCCAACTTTTGTAACTCCGAAGCGTTATGTAACGTCGTCATTTAACGCAGGAAGAGATGCTGAGGGCTTTGGGTATGCTGGAAGATGGATAGAGGCAAAGGGCAGTCAATGTGAAACTGCCGATTACGCTGTCAACACGCAGCCAAGCATAATTTGGCGATCATGGACGTGTTACAGGGCCACAGCAGATGTTGCTGAACGTCACCGAGGAAGACACAGGGTTACTACTGTGAGACAACACCGCTTTCTGCTAAATGTTGCAAGGAGGCAGCCTCAAATTACGACTCGCCAGCTGGTAGGAAGACTTCAGTTTCAGCACCAAGTGTTAATCAGTGAACAAACCATCAGAAGAAAATTGCATGCAGTTAATATTCACGCTCGCAGACCGCTTAGAGTTCCAGCTCTTCGACGTGGAAATCAGGGGCGTCGTTTATTGTGAGCTGACTTTCTAACTTTAGTCCAAGTCCAAACCTTAGTCAGTTATTGTATTTTGAACTTTATTCCGACAAACGTAAAGTTGCTAATACAAAAACTGACTTTGGAACCTTGTCTAAATGGTCAATTTTGTAGGTATGAAGACCTTGAAATCATTCAAAGTTTTTTGATAAAGAGATGGATAGGATTTAGGAGACTTACCGATTGGACAAGCACGTTCCATCAACGTCAGACTTGATGCTATCGTTTCTGTCCTCATTGTCCGTGGGTTCGCAGCCGGAAGGTACCACGAAAGCTATCTCGTTCGTAGAGTCTGACCAGTACAGTACCTGATGGAGATAACATCATTCATCATCATTTATTCAAAACCGTTTTTGTAGGTAAGCATAAAAGATTTTTATGAATGCCGTAACAATCTACGAGTATATACGTGAGACACTTAGAAAGTTTTGCGAAAATAAAATTAAATGTTCTACAGGTAAATATTTTTTTACTAAATCTTTTTAAAGTACTCTCCACTAGCCTCTATACAAAGTTTCATGCGTCTGAACCAGTTTTCGAAACACTTTTTCCAGTCCGCCGCAGACGATAATTTAAATTAGCTCGCAAACAATGTGGAGGGAAATTTTGAAATTGGAACGTACCTATTTTTACGTACTATTTGTAAGTAAAAATAGGTAAATTCCAATAGGTAAAGGTCCAATTTCATCATCATATTTTCAAAATAGATTATAACTGGCCAGTCCTTCATACATAAAAACTTTTTTTCGTAATACTTTCTGAGTGGCCTGGTATATAAAATTCAAAGTCCTGACTGACTGATATACAAACGCACAGCCTAAGCCGCTGGTCCTAGAGACATGAAATGGAGGGTGTGTTCTTTGTGACGAGTAAGTATCCACTAAGAAAGGGTTTTTCGAAATTCCACCCCTAAGAGGGTGAATGGGGGGAGGGTGAAATTTCACGCGGAGGAAGTCGCGAGCAGAGCGAGTGGTTTAATAAAGAAGATTGATTATTTTTATATGGAGCCTGGCGTACCTACTGTCATCGCCATATTGAAAAAAATAAAATAAAAATGGCGGACAGGTAGGAAAGTCACGGACTTTGAAAGCGCTTTATTCTTATTGTTATAAGTTGGTACCTGTTCTCTCGCATCGTATATGGCGGGCGCGTGTTCTGCGTGCGGCGGCGCGGCCTGCGCGTGCGCATCGTAGCTCGTGGCCACGTGGCCCGCCCAGCCCGGGTGCCCGCGCACCAGCACCGGGGTGCCTAACCTGCCAGAGTTGGACAAAATTCGTTATTGAAGGTGCCTGCTAATTATTTGAGACAGTAATGTTTGAATGTAAACGAAACAAAATAGAGTCGAGAGGGATCGTAGCAGGTGGCGTTCTGTACCTAGTTTCTGCTTACCCCCATGGGAAAGCCAATTTCATTCACACAAAAAAAATCCGAAAGAAAAAGGTCTAAAATGATGTATGCTTCATCCGTAGCCACCGCCGATTATAACGGTTAGCGCATACTGAGCAGCAAAACGTCCAAATAATTTTCATTAATAAATGTAATATGCACTTAAGGTGGAACCAGTCGCGAGCTCGAACTCACTGGTGAGCATGGCCAAAAAGCGCGCCGTCGCACCTGGCATTCTGTCCGACAGAGATAGTATCAGTGATGAGCAGCAGTTAGACGTTAGTCTAGTTCTTACGCACACAAATACTGTTCCGAACAGAAACGTGCGTAAAAAAATTCGGAGAGTCCTTTGGAAAATCGAGTTTTATAAAAAAATGTACTGCAAAAATCAATTACAAATAAAGTTTATAGAACTCTTCGATGACTGAGCTTTGTCGGTACCGACTTTGTTTTGAAGATTTTACAGTTCCTTTATTACTTATTTTCATCCAAAATTACGTTAAAAATAGTAAAAAAAAAAAGAATCTTTGTTGACTCCTAACTTTTTAATGGCTTTTTATTTTACTTTTCTGTTTCCGTACAGACAAAATTAATAATAAGAGAAAACGATATCATGTTTAACTTTGGATGCACAATGTCAAACAATGGAGTATCGAAAAAACGTAGCCTTTCGAAATTTGTATCGAAAAAATATCGATTAGTGCCACCTTAAGCCGACAAAAAATATAATAATGTGCGAACACACATCACACAGATCTTCTCTTGTACGCTATTTTGATTGCCATTTAGTTCAAATCAATGAAAATTGACAAATTAATTAAATAAACAAGATTTACCAATTTGCGGACGAATAGAAAACCATCATGTACTGATTTATACTAAACAAATATTGTTCTTACTTTTACTGCTTATTGGTACCTTGAGTTGAATAGTACAAGGTATAGTAATATTGATGTGGGCGTACCCTCTGAGCATGCGCAGGAAGGCGGGCGGCACGGCGGCGCGGCTGCGCGCGTTGTGCACGATGTCGGCGGCGCGCAGCTGCCCGGCGCGCGCGCAGAACACGTGCACCGTCACGTGCGCGCGCGCGCCGCATGCGTCCACGTGCCGCAGCGCGCGGGCGAAGCCGGGCGCCGCGCCGTCCAGCGCCAGCAGGCGCGCCGGCCCGCCCTGACCAGGGCAACAGCAGCTTCATTAAGGCGATTAACATGTGGCACCGCGCACCGCCGCGGTAGGCGGTGAAGCGGATCTCATGTCGCATTGGTCTCTAATAAATCCGTAGATGCCTAACACACGAACACCGCCTGGCCGCGCAGTCGAGCGGTGCTTTCACCGCCACCGCCCCCCCGCGTGCCGGCCGCGCGGTGAGGCGGCGCCTCACACACGGGGCGCCGCATAACCGCGCGGATCATCGTGGGTGCAGGACGTGTTGCAATTTAAAAATGATGAAAAAGTGATCAAACTGTTCAAAACCGTGTTAAATCCATCCGCGCGAACAGGCGCGTATACCGCCTCACCGCTACGAAATCCGCTTTACCGCCACCGCCGTCCGCGGCGGTGCGCGGTGCCGTGTGTTAATCGCCTAAAGGGGATGGTTAATGGTAGGCCGCAAAATTCAAATTTTCTTACGTTTTTTGCAATTTGCAGCTCAGCATCAGGTTGTATGGTGATCAAAATATGTTCCGCGACGGTAACACATAATAATATGTATTCACAGAATTATTTATTTTGGTACAGACGCCAGCACATCAAGTTACTACAATCTGTCAGATTTCTTTAATGGATTTTCGACTTTATTGCTAAAGCATAAGGTTCAAGGTTGATTGGGAAAATCTGACAGTTTCGGGTAGGTTGACCTGCTGGCGTCTGTACATGGAGGACTTACAGCTAATAAAAACAAATACAAAAGGATACCATAGTCATCCGAAATATAAAAATACATTAAAATTACAAAAATTCAAAAAGTTATTTGTTTTAATTTTCATAAATACACATTATCTCACATAAATGAAAAGAACATACCCCGTCATACATTTTTTTCATCCCACAAGCAAAACAATAACATGACGTCATTGGCAGGGGGCGCGGGGGCCAGTTTTTTTTTTTTTTTTTAATTTCGCCGCCATGCGCTCCGCAGGGCGTCACAGACGGGGGGGTAGTATTTTTTGGAAGTCGGTTGTTTTTTTTTTGTTAAGTTTTTATTTTTCACTTTTTAGTGGGTCATTTTGTCATTTATCTAATTTACAATAGCTTTTACAAAATATTGCTTTTCCCGATGCAGTGACGTTAATTGTTGAGGAGTTCTCCTAGTAAGAACCAGGAGAACTGGAGCTGAGAAGTCACCCTCAGCTCCACTTCACCATAAGCATTGTGACGAGCATAAATTGCTTAGCAACCACATTAAAGTACCTAAGTAATCGAATCGTAACCCGTGAAAGGCTTATTATTGAGTAGTTCAGGTGGCCATCTGTGGTCTTCATCATCAGTTCCACTTCACCAAATGGTGCTTTCCGAAAGCAAATGCACGAGTTACTATAAAAAATACCCAAATCGCTATAGATGTGCCTATAAAATTTGAGGGATTCCCTCGATTTCCATGGGATTCCCTCATCAGATTCCGAGTTGGTGACAATGAGACCACCTCGAGACCATACCCATACAAACAAAAAAATAATTTTGAAAATCGGTCCACAATTGGCGGAGTAATCGCGTAACAAACACACAAAAAAAAAAAAGAAACATACCGTCGAATTGAGAACCTCCTCCTTTTTTGAAGTCGTTTAAAAATAGAATGTAATACATATAATAATTAGAAATATAATCCCTAGAAGCAGCAAGTAGCTCCGTCTAGTTTTGTTACGAAGTTACTGAAATCACCGCAAAAGTCGGATAAAAGTGAGACTGGCTGGTGGCAGTCACAGCAGAGCGTCGCATCAATGGTTGCGTGGCGGCTATCTTCTGATGACAGAGATGATGTCAGGGAAGCAACTGTCGTACACTTTCCACGATGAATTGCTAAATTCCGGCATAATCGTGATGATACTGAAGCTGCTGAACCACTAATACGATGACCACAACTGGTAAAGGCTACCCTGCGCCGTAACATTTATTTATGGCGCCAGCGGACCTAATCTCACGTAGATAAAGCAAATTAATGCATTTTTTAAATACCTTTTTATCGCCGCCTATGTTCAAATATCCAAAATGTGACAGGAATAATCTTGCTGTCTGGAATTCTGTCACCGGCTCGGGAGGGATGTACTCTTCGGGAACCTAAGGGCAGGTAAGTAAACAATATAATTTAGAGATCGTAAAAAGGTATGTATTGTCACGCACTGTGGTTGTTAAAACATTATTTTCACATATTTTTTTTTATGTTTCAAAAACCGTGTCCAGATGTGTTATTATTTTTTTATTTCTTTATCTCTCTCTACCACGCATAAACGGCTAAACGGATTTTAATAGAATCTGACAAGCCGATATCCCGTGCCTTGGATTAGTTCGTAGGATACCTTTTATCCGGGTAAATGAAGCGGTTTTCCTAGTATACAAGAGAAACCGCAAGGAATCGAACTCGCGTCCCGTAGCGCTGAAACCTTTTGCGCGTATACTTGATTACACAATCATAGATAATTTACATGTATTGCCACTTAATCAACGATGTACAAACGTCAGTACATCAAGCTACTACAATCTGTGAAATCAACTTTATCGCTAAAGCATAAGGTTCAAAGGTGATAGGGGAAATTTGACAGTTTCAGAGTTATGTAGTCTTAGTTGATTTTTGATCGTCTGTGGGTAATATAAAAGATACTAATTAAATTCAGTTCCAATGTTTGAACTTAGTTTTGTACCATTAAGTTTTTGTTAACATTGAGTTTTTGTTCTTAAAACTTGCTAATTATCTGATCAGTCAGTGTCAATAATCCCTCACTTTTCCAAAACAGGTTCCATTTACAATACTGGTTGGCAAGAATACTCACAACATTGTCTTCGCTTTCTTTGACTTTTTTCTCTATGGCGGCTTGTTGCTCTAGCAGTTTGAACAATGTGGGAGCTTCAGGGTCGTTCAGTTGGCGTAATACTGCCTCTAAGCTCGGGAACGCCGAGTCACTGCCGAGAGGAAATTAGTATTTATTCGTATAGGTCAAAAATAGCTCTGAAAAGTTTTTACCAGTTCACTAAAACCCAAGTTTATCGTATAAAAAATCTATTTAGTAGTCATACTAAATACATTTTTTATACATTTCTTGGTTAGTATTGTGATCTACTTTTTCATAATTGACAACAGGTAAGTATTTGACAGCTATTTGCAACGTTGCCAACTTTTAAAATGCACGCACCTAATAAATAAAGATGAAGCCGGCGGCGCGGCCGGGCGCGAGTCGCGCATGTCGACGGGCCGCGCGCATGCGCACTAAAGATCCCTGTACAGCTATACTCACAGCGCACAAGGCGGCGCGTGCGGCAGCGGGCGACAAGCCGGCGGCGCGGCCGGGCGCGAGTCGCGCATGTCGACGGGCCGCGCGCATGCGCACTATAGATCCCTGTACAGCTATACTCACAGCGCACAAGGCGGTGCGTGCGGCAGCGGGCGACAAGCCGGCGGCGCGGCCGGGCGCGAGTCGCGCATGTCGACGGGCCGCGCGCATGCGCACTATAGATCCCTGTACAGCTATACTCACAGCGCACAAGGCGGCGCGTGCGGCAGCGGGCGACAAGCCGGCGGCGCGGCCGGGCGCGAGTCGCGCATGTCGACGGGCCGCGCGCATGCGCACTAAAGATCCCTGTACAGCTATACTCACAGCGCACAAGGCGGCGCGTGCGGCAGCGGGCGACAAGCCGGCGGCGCGGCCGGGCGCGAGTCGCGCATGTCGACGGGCCGCGCGCATGCGCACTAAAGATCCCTGTACAGCTATACTCACAGCGCACAAGGCGGCGCGTGCGGCAGCGGGCGACAAGCCGGCGGCGCGGCCGGGCGCGAGTCGCGCATGTCGACGGGCCGCGCGCATGCGCACTAAAGATCCCTGTACAGCTATACTCACAGCGCACAAGGCGGCGCGTGCGGCAGCGGGCGACAAGCCGGCGGCGCGGCCGGGCGCGAGTCGCGCATGTCGACGGGCCGCGCGCATGCGCACTAAAGATCCCTGTACAGCTATACTCACAGCGCACAAGGCGGCGCGTGCGGCAGCGGGCGACAAGCCGGCGGCGCGGCCGGGCGCGAGTCGCGCATGTCGACGGGCCGCGCGCATGCGCACTATAGATCCCTGTACAGCTATACTCACAGCGCACAAGGCGGTGCGTGCGGCAGCGGGCGACAAGCCGGCGGCGCGGCCGGGCGCGAGTCGCGCATGTCGACGGGCCGCGCGCATGCGCACTAAAGATCCCTGTACAGCTATACTCACAGCGCACAAGGCGGCGCGTGCGGCAGCGGGCGACAAGCCGGCGGCGCGGCCGGGCGCGAGTCGCGCATGTCGACGGGCCGCGCGCATGCGCACTATAGATCCCTGTACAGCTATACTCACAGCGCACAAGGCGGTGCGTGCGGCAGCGGGCGACAAGCCGGCGGCGCGGCCGGGCGCGAGTCGCGCATGTCGACGGGCCGCGCGCATGCGCACTATAGATCCCTGTACAGCTATACTCACAGCGCACAAGGCGGCGCGTGCGGCAGCGGGCGACAAGCCGGCGGCGCGGCCGGGCGCGAGTCGCGCATGTCGACGGGCCGCGCGCATGCGCACTAAAGATCCCTGTACAGCTATACTCACAGCGCACAAGGCGGCGCGTGCGGCAGCGGGCGACAAGCCGGCGGCGCGGCCGGGCGCGAGTCGCGCATGTCGACGGGCCGCGCGCATGCGCACTATAGATCCCTGTACAGCTATACTCACAGCGCACAAGGCGGTGCGTGCGGCAGCGGGCGACAAGCCGGCGGCGCGGCCGGGCGCGAGTCGCGCATGTCGACGGGCCGCGCGCATGCGCACTATAGATCCCTGTACAGCTATACTCACAGCGCACAAGGCGGCGCGTGCGGCAGCGGGCGACAAGCCGGCGGCGCGGCCGGGCGCGAGTCGCGCATGTCGACGGGCCGCGCGCATGCGCACTAAAGATCCCTGTACAGCTATACTCACAGCGCACAAGGCGGCGCGTGCGGCAGCGGGCGACAAGCCGGCGGCGCGGCCGGGCGCGAGTCGCGCATGTCGACGGGCCGCGCGCATGCGCACTAAAGATCCCTGTACAGCTATACTCACAGCGCACAAGGCGGCGCGTGCGGCAGCGGGCGACAAGCCGGCGGCGCGGCCGGGCGCGAGTCGCGCATGTCGACGGGCCGCGCGCATGCGCACTATAGATCCCTGTACAGCTATACTCACAGCGCACAAGGCGGTGCGTGCGGCAGCGGGCGACAAGCCGGCGGCGCGGCCGGGCGCGAGTCGCGCATGTCGACGGGCCGCGCGCATGCGCACTATAGATCCCTGTACAGCTATACTCACAGCGCACAAGGCGGCGCGTGCGGCAGCGGGCGACAAGCCGGCGGCGCGGCCGGGCGCGAGTCGCGCATGTCGACGGGCCGCGCGCATGCGCACTAAAGATCCCTGTACAGCTATACTCACAGCGCACAAGGCGGCGCGTGCGGCAGCGGGCGACAAGCCGGCGGCGCGGCCGGGCGCGAGTCGCGCATGTCGACGGGCCGCGCGCATGCGCACTAAAGATCCCTGTACAGCTATACTCACAGCGCACAAGGCGGCGCGTGCGGCAGCGGGCGACAAGCCGGCGGCGCGGCCGGGCGCGAGTCGCGCATGTCGACGGGCCGCGCGCATGCGCACTAAAGATCCCTGTACAGCTATACTCACAGCGCACAAGGCGGCGCGTGCGGCAGCGGGCGACAAGCCGGCGGCGCGGCCGGGCGCGAGTCGCGCATGTCGACGGGCCGCGCGCATGCGCACTAAAGATCCCTGTACAGCTATACTCACAGCGCACAAGGCGGCGCGTGCGGCAGCGGGCGACAAGCCGGCGGCGCGGCCGGGCGCGAGTCGCGCATGTCGACGGGCCGCGCGCATGCGCACTAAAGATCCCTGTACAGCTATACTCACAGCGCACAAGGCGGCGCGTGCGGCAGCGGGCGACAAGCCGGCGGCGCGGCCGGGCGCGAGTCGCGCATGTCGACGGGCCGCGCGCATGCGCCCCCGCAGCCGCGCCCCGCAGACCGCGCCGCGCCCCGCGCACTCAGCGACCACGCGTAGCGACCCCAGCCGCAGCGGATTATTACTATAACCACATTCAAACAAAACCATTGAAACATTGATAAATATATTGACTCCCTAACATCTAAGAACCCTACACGGTGATCAAAAAGCATCAGGCTATATTTCATAATCCATCTTGATCACGATCTTTGATCACAGATAGCAGTCAAGATGAATTAAGTACTGGTTGAGTGGTTGCCTATGAGTGAACTAGCAAAAGACCCCGTAACTTTTTATTATTTTATTCAAAGGAGGGTCCATGAAATTTCTTGCATATTCTTCTCCATACAGATCTACATTTAGATTGGGCAGGATGGTGAGTTTCAACTTTTCGACTAAAACTGAATCCTTGACAGTTCAAAAGTCCCTGCTAATGCTTTTATTGAAATAAATACTTGTAGTTTGAAACAATTCCGTAGAAAAACTTTGCAACCTCAGAAATAAATTATTAGAGAAAACTGTAGAAAACGAAATAACAATTTACCAGGCTATCATAACTCACCTATAAGTGTAGGCTGCGGCTCCTCACTGATTGCTGAGCGATTAAAAAGTGCCGAAGTCTACTGTAGCCTAGCTGATACTATGCCACCGGTACCAGGGTATCATAACTCACCAATAAGTGTAGGCTGTGGCTCCTGACTGTTGCTAAGCGGCTCCTCTAACAAAGACAGCAGTATGTTCCCATCGGCCACGAAATGACGTAAGCGACCGTGGCCCAGCGCGGCCAGCCAGCGCTCGTCCAGGCGGCACCACGACGAGCCATTGCCGCCGTTGCCTATTTGCTAGGTTACAAAAAATAAAACATTGATTGAAGGTGATTGAAACACCCCATAATCGTCATAACGTAACATTGCTCCTGGAAATTACAGGCCAGATCTTCTATTGAGTTTTTCCATGTAGAAAGTGTCAGTAGCAACCCGGAATCTGAGGTCCCGGTTGACGGCAATAGTCACTCCCCCCCCTCCCCCTATTACATGGGACTTAAACATGACTAGCGAAATGTGGTTATACATATGCCTTCTGGCCTACCCCTCCAGAGAATATCTGACAGACGTGATGTATTGTTGTCATATTAAAAACTAAACTTTCAAGTTATTATACACAACTTTACCTGTTCTAGTATTAACATAAGCAGAGACTCGGCAGCATCCCGCACTCTCATGGAAACAGGCTTCAGTTCCTTCTCGTCCTTCATCTTTGGAAGCTCACCAGGTTTTCCTATAACAAATAGTAATAATCTTGAATGGAACTAGAATTTTCAAGCAAACTTTCAACCCCCTATCGACGTAAGGAGTGGAATTAAAAAAAAATCCTGAAACCCGTGTTTTTCATGCCCATAGTCGAAATATCAATTTTTGGTACCATTTTAACACTGGCCGTTTCAGGACCAGATTACCATATCACAACAAGAGGTTTGCGTCCAGAAGCGTCTCGTCCTCCGGACGGATTCAGTACCAGTCTATCACAACAGTAAGAAAGTTACCTTGACTCTTGCTCCCCGATATGCCCAGTTCGACGACCTCCAGCAGCGTGGCTATGCACTCCTGGTCGGCGAGCAGCGCGGGGCACAGCCAGGCGGCCAGGCACGAGTAGGCGGCCACGACGCACGAGTGCAGGTCGCGCGAGTGTGCCTGCGGCGGCCGGCTGCACTGCACCGTGATGTAGTCGCAGATCCAGCGCACGGCGCGCTTGCGCTCGATCGCCTCTGGTAGGGGAATGTTTTATTACAGTGACCCGCCCGCCCCACCTTCGCGACAGTTTTTTACGACGTGATAAAATATGTATACTTATTAAAGAAATCTCGATGTAACAATAAGTTTAATTTTTTCGGAAGGTTTATGAGTAAACTTTCCGGAATAAATTCTCTAAATGATAGTGAAAACAACATAAAAATCCGTTGAGGAGTTTAGAAGAACAGTGCGTTCTCATAGACAGACACGAAAAGCGGCTTCAATTTATAATATGTATAGATTACACAAAAACATGATCACAAAGATACTCCTATCGTACTATTGGCTGCGCCTTAGGTATGTGAGCGGTGGGACGGAGGGGCGGGGGCGCTTTGTCATTACTCAGTACGTGCGTTGCGAACAATAGGCAACCCCGCCGCCCTCACCCGGGGCCTCACCCAAGGCTCGGCCAACTAGTTCCGCGCGGACTATAGTATCTGTAGAGTATGGTAGCAGTATCTTTGTGATCATGTTTTGTGTTGCGGAATACATGTTGCTTGACAACATTTTGATGTTGCCAGCAATACAAAATCATGTTGCTGCGACATTGTTGCACAACTTAAGGGGCGTCTAAACGGGCTATATTTTACGACAATTTGTGGCTGCAATACTGTGGCCGGCAACATTGCTAGCAATACCAGCCACACTATGCAATATTTTAAGGATGGCCACTGGCATTATAGCCACATATTTTTTGGTATGTCAAAATATTTTTATGTGTAGCCGGCGTGTGGCCGAACGATCGCCTCGCAATCGAAAATACTGCAATATATCTGGGCCATCTATATTGTTGTTCTGTTTTACTGTATATGCGCGTCCCTTTCTCCCTGCGACGTGAAGTACTTTGCGTTTCACTTTCTGCGCGACGTGAAGTGTGCTGCGCCTTCACGCCTACTTAGGTAGGGTCGAATCCACATTCGTGTCCTTTTTTTTCGTTTTTCTGCCAAAACAATGTAAGCGGCTGCGATGAGCGTCATTTCGTCGGCCATTGTTGCTGGATTATGTGGCTCATTAAAGGGTTCTGAATCAAAGGCCATACTATTGCAGCTATATTGTAACATGTTGCCTGCAATTGATTGCTCAGCCATAAAATGCACTAAAATGTTTTTTTGATGGCTGGGCAATGTTTGCCAATAATTGCAGCCACAAATTGTCGTAAAATATAGCCCGTTTAGACGCCCCAAGGAAATACTTAACAGATAAAATACTTAAATATAATATTTACCTTCTCTATAACTGACGTGTTCATACAAATACATAGCCTCTGAATAGTTAATTGTTTTAGTGCGATATTCAAAAGTTCTTTTAGACTTACCGATAACAAATTCTAGATAGCATGCAAAATAAAATACATAGATATTAATTAAATATTCTCTCTTAGAAAATAATTTCAATTTCAATCATAAAGTCCTAAGGCATAGAGGTATAACTACTATACATTGGCAATATATAACTTATTTTTATTATCACTTAAAAAACTTGCCAAAAATGAGAAACGAATCGAGCACAGACTAGCACTTCATATTTGCATGATGTTACATAACAAGTAATATAGTTATCATTCACTATGCATGATTTGCAACTGACCTGGTTTCGAAGAATGCAGCTTGGCGAGCCCAGAGAGCAGTTCCAGCGCTGCCAGGGAGACCTGCAGGTCGCCCTTCCACGAGGAGATGAGGCGGTGGCACACCAGGTACGTGGCGCGCACCACCAGCGCCGCACCTGGTGGCACTCGCACGTCGTAACACATGGGAGACCAGACACCGAGAACCTACCCATAGCTGTACAAGAATCTTTTGGCGCGCGCTTGTTGTTTCCAAACAATATCAGAAATCATTACCAAAACCACCCCCATGTCAACGTTATTCGTGTGCCAAAAGATCTTTGTAACGCTGTATTCCATACAGTGGATGTCCTGTTATATCTAAGCCTCGTTTACACGATGAGTGCGATAATTCGCCTGGCGATTCTCGCCTACGAGTCGACGGTCGAGAAACACTCTTCATGTAAACGAAGTCACATCACTATGGATTACTGACTCCACTGTATGGATTCAGATAAATAGACGTACTGGATTCTAAACATTTACAAAACGCACAATTCTGTCATAAATTCGTCAAAAACAACATTTTTGAACAAAATAAGTCATCGAATGTGTGAACTATAAAATAATCGTCTGATAGGTATTATAAAACATAAATAATGAATAATTGATCAAACATAAAATTAATGTTCAAAAATGAAATGTACTGTGAAATCACGAAATAAAGGCAAGCAAAACAGTAAGACATAAAAACAAGCGTTGATACGCACACTGTAAACTTTAACAAGCATGATTTAAATTCTAGAAAAACGATTTGTTTGTTACTCGAGGGGTCTCTAAGGACATGAGCTACTTTGAAAGCTTACAGTGTGCTTGTAAAAAGGGCAACATACTGACATGGCAACCAATATAGTTATAACGAATTATTGTGATGTTGGTAACACTGCTCCTTATAAACTACAACTTGGAGCCTTGTATCCATTAGAAGAGAAGTTGCACAATTTTTTTTGCGACTTTTTACATGTTACATCTTTTCAGCAACAAAACATGTAGCATAGAATAATCAGCCTATAATGCCACTGCTGGTACACAAGGCTCCACTCTGTGAGAGGTAGTGGGCCATAATGCACCACGCGGGCCCAATGCGTGTAGGTAGACGTATGGATACTACGCTACGGGTGTCTTCAATATGAACGCAGTAGCTATAGAGGCATGAGGAACAGGGTGTAAAGTTCACTCATACTCTATAGACGTAACATGTCTTCGAATTTTTGGTTCCAGAACATGCCGGTTTCCTCACGATGTTTTCCTTCACCGTTTTGAGAGCAGTGGTGATGAAATAATTTACATTAATTAAGTGCCGAATTCTGGGCCAAGTCCAGTTAGTTAGATTGCTATCGATACGCTAAGAAGAAGTGCCTGCTTGGGTTCGAAACCACGACCTACAACTCGTAAGTCGCGGCTACTGGGCCACCACTCTGCTCCAAAAATTACAAAACATGATAGAGATAAGATAGATAAACCTCGTATGTATTAAAAAAAACTGTTTCTCAATTTTAATTTCAAATGACTACGGGGCTTAATTAAATCTAAATTTTTTTGCGACTTAATGTAATCTAGGTAGTTTCCTCGGCGTCACATAACTTGAAGTTATAAAAAATAAAAAACGCGGATCGAGATAATTTTCGGAGACGAGGAAACGGATTGAAAAAACACGATAGTGATTATTTCAAATGGATGTTATGTCAAAAAATTGCCCTTTAGAACGCAAACAAAAAGGTGTGTAATTACCGAAAACAGGCGAGGATGGGTCTAGCTCCCTAACGTCGGCGGCGAAGTCCTCGAGAGAGTGTCCCTCCGCGCTGCCAGTAGCGCTGCCGCTGTCGGAGCGCGCTACAACACGCGCCACCCGCCGGACTCATCATTCATGTGTACAGTCACGAGCACTAATATGGCACTTGGCAACTTTCAATTGCAATTTTTTCGTGAAATAACGAATGCAACGTTGAAATACGACACTTTACACAAACCTATGGGTTCGAAAATACGTTGTTCGTAATAACATAAAATTTCATTCAAAACTAAAGGAGAAAATAGTCATTGAATAAAGCCAAGTGTATACATACTTATGCTCGTGACTGTACTCAACATCTTCATGATACGCCGTGTGTGTTACATAATTATCCATTTTTAGACAAAGTACGTTTGTTTGATATAAAATTGTAGACGTTTTCACAGATTTACCTACCCATGGATTGAGAAAGTCATCAATGGAACCTATTATCAATTCCACGTAAGTGATTATATTATGGTTGTTTATTTCAGTCAGCCAACCGCAATAGATAACATAAAATTAACAACAGAAATGGATAGAGTCGATCAGTCTTTCTGAATTCCTGGGTGGCCTGGGATAGTCAATAAATTCATCATTTCATTGCAAAGAAATTCTTTTTAACCATCTTTGCCTGTAAGTATAGTGCTTTGTGTTATAATTTTGGCAAAAGTAATAGATTCAATTACACTGGTAAATGTAAGAAAATGGGGTGTAACATTTTTTAATAGCGGCTTACAAGGGTTTCTTATTTACTTTTGAAAAATCTGTATAGTCAGTCGCGTCTATGACATTTTGTTTAATAGTAAAAATAATTCAATGTTGGCTTGCAAAATAAATGTAGCGTGTATGTGTGTGCATTATCGTGATTATTGAACATGTGTGTGTGATAGCAGTGGTTTAGAAGGAAAGAGAGAAAAATATTTCATTCTTCCTTTCCTTCAATCTTTCGTAGCAGTGGTTTAGCTTGATAACTGTACGAAGCTATGAAACTGGTGATGGTATTGATAGTAGCCCCAAAGTAAATATTTCGAAAAAGGGGTACCTATACCAACTTTGGCCCTTTTCACTCGTTCAACCTATTTCAAGACGAATTGACTTTCACATGGCGACTAATAGTTCGTCCTGAAAAGTAATTATATTTTGGCATATTCATTATTTTCTATCATTTGTGAACTTGTGAATACAGTCGTAAATGGACCACTTTAAAATACTATTCACGACTTTGCCTTTTGCCACGAGATTCGTCAATTTAACTAAATAAATAAATTTGTGAATGCGATGTGAGCGTGTGAAAAGAGCCTAATTCATTGGTAGAATCATTCATTACGACATTTTAAAGTTGCCTTAAGCCAAATTAAGTACCACATACCTTTATAATCCGTGCTGTGCGACATGGTGGACCCCGGGGGGGCGCTGTGCGACTTGCCGGACGTGGCGTGTGCGTTGTGCCGCACGCACAAGTACAACGCGCTCAGTAGCGGCACGGCCAACGCATCTGAAGTCTCTACTTGTACTGCCGATACGCAGATTAAAGATATCTTGCCGCGGGTAAAATCGCCTAATGTCATGCCGGCGCTGGAAAGGAAGATTGAAGCTTATATTCTGGTAATAAGGCTCGTTTTTGTTTGGCAACTTCGTAATATATTGGTATTATTTTTGGTTCAGTTGTACTACAGATTCGCATATCAGCGAGATCTTGACGTCTTGCCCGTACTGGAAGGAAGTCTAAAGTTTATATTGTGGTAATAAGGATTGTTTTGGCTTTGCAAATTTGTAAGGTACGGTCAACACGTTAAAAGTCTCCACTTTTACCGCAGATACGCAGATTAAATAAATCTTATGTAGTGGTAATACAGTTTGTCTTCCTTTGACAATGTTGAGATTTTCTATTCTTGAAAATAAGAGGCCTTGCCTTGTAGTGGGACCAAGCTAGTGCAATGTGAAGTGCTGCTAACATAAATAATTTTAATGGTAAATAAATATTTTTTTTAATAATATGGTAGATTTATTTAGTTGTGCAGAAATGTTGGTATTGTTGTGTTTTTATTTTATATTGTATATGTAGGAAAAGGTACGTGTGTCTAGTTATTATCAGGCATATTTTAATTACTGTGGGCGTAGTATGGGTAGTGTTGGTTAGCGGCGCATGTGTTGAACTTATCCATATATTCCAACCAACTTTGTACCTACCATATCCGACGAATACCATAATGTCAGTTTGTAGGTTATTATGTTTATGGGCCATTGTAGCCTGAAATAAATTATTACTAAAAAAGGTTGGCATAATATACATATATATTTAAATACTTACTACTCGTTACATCCTGGGAACTCGGGTACCGGCAGTCCTTTATAATGATAAGGGAAGGCGACCAGCGACAGTAGAGCGCTGATGGCGGCCTTACGGAGCTCTCTCTTGTCTATGGAGCCGCACTCCAGTTTCGGTTCCCTCTCTGACAGAATCTGATCTAAGGCGGTTACGAAGTCCGGAACTAAGACTAACACGCCATCTAGGTCCAGTCTGGAAGTGAAAATTATTTTTTTATAAAATACTAACTTCTGCCCGCGACTTCGTTCGCGTGGAATTACAAAACACAGGTTTATAGGATGTTATTAGCCCCTCAAGTACGCTAAAAATCATGACTAAGTTTATAATAAATGAATGTTTTTTTCATAGATTATTTTACATTTTGTGAATGTGAAAACGTTGTAGGTCTTGTAGGCTGTAGATTTCTAGTCTATTTTTTAATTTATTAAGTACTTGTTGACAGGCCTACGCTATCCTCCCATACCTATCAAAATTGTTATTTCAAAACATTGTAAAAGCCAATTATTTTTAAAAGAGTAGTCGGCTCTTCTCCATTGGAAACAACCACTTGGAACCGTACATCTAGCTTCTGACGTTTCATAAGTGTTCATGTAGGTTTATGTGTATTAAAATATTTAGATTCTTAATGCTAAAACAGAACTGATGATATTCAGGTCGGGAAAGGGCCTCAAAATGTTCCGTTAATGTGCCTTGGGGGGCCAGACGGTGAACGTTGTGGAGAGGTTCGGGTACCTTGGTCACATACTGTCACCGGACATGAAAGACGACGCGGATGTCGACCGCTAGCGTTGTGCCCTATATCGGTCGTGGGAAACATGGTTGCGAAAAGATTTTGAAAGGCTAAACTACAGACTAAGGTGCACCTGTTCTGAACGTACTGTCAAAGTTTCTATAAGTGATGAAGGAGGACTGAGCAGCGTGGCAGGTCACCTCGCGGCGTTGCTGCTCGGTGACTGTACCTGAAGATGTCGGGCGCGTTGTAGACGACGGCGGCGGCGGTGGCGGGGTCCCGCAGACCGCGGTGCAGCGCCGCGTAGCAGCGCGCCAGGTAGGGCGCCAGCACCTCCTCGCGGCATTGCTTCGCGCACAGCACGCGGCACAGCGTGCCCAGGGCTTCTGCGCGACCTGCGCGTACAAACGTAAACATTATCGTTAAGCAGTAAATTCAACTATAATGCGTTCGTATTTTTGTTTCCAAACATGTAAACAAATATGTATTTTGGTACAAACAATTTTAATACAATAATAAATGTAGGTAACAATATTAATAGTTCATAAACGTCAAATAGTGCGACAATGTTGCGAGTTGTAAGGTGCTGATAGACGCACGACCAGTTCACTATACATTTTTTTGAAGTGAAAACATCTTTAAGAGCGTTGGGCATTTTTTGAAATGGGAAAAAATGAACTCGCGACACTGTTACTGTAACCGACACCTCTGTTTTAAGTTTTGGCCATTATAAAGACATCAACGCACGGTACATTTTCTTTGGGAAGAATGACCTTCAAACATATTTATAAAGTTACTATGCTTTTTCAAGTTTTCGCTTCTGTCGGCACTCCTGGAGTGCCACTGTTTTTTTTAGCCTATATTATTCAACTGCTTGCCAAATGCCTTCCCTCCAAGTCCTTCCAGGAACTCTTTTCTCGCACCACAACGAACCACCCCAAAAAAGCTACAAGTTCATAATATTTTAGTTCTAAAAAAATCAATAAATATGCAGTCTTACGTACCTGGCTGATAGCTGAGCATGTTCAGTTTGTAAGCAGCATCTGATAAAGACGGAGGTGGTGGAGTGCCTTCCGCACGCTCTGAAACAATTTGCAGTTTCATTAGCATTCATTACTATTCCGTTCCAAGGTGTGTAGGGTCGACCGCATCGTATTACGTTTATTTTTCATCTGCAATTCCAGCATATACTTCCTTCTCAGCCAAGTATATTTTTACACAATCCATACATCTTTTTTAACTACAGATTCTCGTAATATTATGTGTTAAGATAATTAACACGAAATAAAGTGTTTAATCAAGTTGTCTCTCGTGATCAAAGCTTTTGGAAGCAGCATGTACCGAGCGGTCCACACTGCAGAAGACCGTATAACTTGGAGACGCGTGATCGCGATTCTCAGCATTTAGGGAACGATGTAGAAGAAAGTGTTAATAAAAAAACTGGCCAAGTGCGAGTCGGACTCGCACACGAAGGGTTCCGTACCACAAGGCAAAAACACCGAAAAAAACACGTTTGTTGTATGGGAGCCCCCTTAAATATTTATTTTATTCTGTTTTAAGTATTTGTTGTTATAGCGGCAACAGAAATACATCATTTGTGAAAATTTCAACTGTCTAGCTATCACGGTTCATGAGATACAGCCTGGTGACTGACGGACAGATGGACAATGGTGTCTTAGTAATAGGGTCCCGTTTTTACCCTTTGGGTACGGAACCCTAAAACATCGTTTTACAGGAACTAGAATGGAAAAAAAAACTGAAGCAGCAACTGAAGCAGACATACAATATAGGCAGTGTATGTGTATAATGCAATTTTATAATCACTAGAATTTTGAAACAGAAACTAATTGAGTTACTCTGAAAAGAGTTTTTTTTATTAATCACTATGCCTTAAACATTTTACCTGAAAAGAGAAACAACATTTTACAGCTATTATTTTACTCTTAATAACTTTCACTCGCACTTTTGTAACATCAGCTCTCCGCCATAGCTGTACTGGCTCTATAGAGTTGCTACCAAAGTTCATTATGTCATACGTAAAATACTACGCGCGGGAAATTTTGTTTACATGTGTGTGTACTCACGTTGGTTATTGTAAGCTGGTGTAGTACCAATAAGAGCCGCCTCAAACAGCCACTCGCCGAATAAATGGAAGATCGAGTTCACTTTCGGACGAAGCGGCGTTAGTGGTGGCTTCTCAGACTCGCCTACTACACAACAAAGAAGACTTTAAAGTGTTAAAAAAGGTGGACATTTGATTTAAAGGCTAATTTTTGATTATTTAAAGATAAAATAACAATATTTACCTTGAGATGAGATAGAGTTGGGCGGCGTGGTCGGCACCACGCTGGGCGGGCGGCTACTCGTCAGACCAATGAGCGACGTGCGCGGAGTACCTGCGTATGCGCACAGTGAAAAGAAAAAAGTGCAACAAATATTATACTGAATTGCACTTTTCTATGAAACAGCAAATTATTATTTTTTTGATAAACGACGAAAAATTTCAATACTCTGAATTCTTTGTCGATGTATGTCACATCTTTTTGAGGCTGACTGTACTACCGTTACTTATTGACGGATGTGATTACTGAATGAAGGCTGCATATTAGATGTTGTTTACTGTCGCGTAAGGAGGATGAATAAACAAGCGCAAGCGCATTTTAGATGAGAAATAAACACGTTGAATATTTTAATACTTCATTTAAAATGGACAGATATCCTATAGTAAAACAATCGTATCTAACACAACTTTATAAGTACGTACTAATTATTAATAACTAACTCGAGTCAATCAATCTACCTAGCTATTTTCGTCTCACCGGATGCAGCTGAATACCACTATCAATAATTGAACTTTAAAAAAAAGTGGCCAAGTGCGATTCGGACTCGCACACGAAGGGTTCCGTACCGCAAAGCAAAAAAAGCCGAAAAAAAAACGCGTTTGTTGTATGGGAGCCCCGCTTACATATTTATTTTATTCTGTTTTTAGTATTTGTTATTATAGCGGCAACAGAAATACATCATCTGTGAGAATTTGTTGAAATTCTCACAGATGATGTATTTCTGTTAGCTAGACAGTTGTGTCTAGCTATCACGGTTCATGAGATACAACCTGGTGACAGACAGAAAGACAGACGGACAGTGGAGTCTTAGTAATAGGGTCCCGTTTTTCCCCTTTGGGTACGGATCCCTAAAAAAAAACTACTGGTAAAATAAAAAATTGATAGCAACCCAGAAAAAAACAACACTCAAAAACTAAGGGAAATTGAAAAAAGGGGATAGACAGTCAAACAAACCAACAAAAAAGACACCACACAGTAAAAGTGCTAGTATCAAACAAGTGCAAGGGAAATCTTATATTTATAACAATTATATAATATACAGGATCCCATTCAAATAGATGGACAAATTTTTACACAGCGCTCAGTACGTCTGACTAAAGATATCCAAGCAAAAAAAAACACCGATTAAAGTGATTTTATTTTGACCTAAAATAATAAATTGCCGGCACATTAGTGTATTTTCGTTAGCTGATTATTTTCCTTATATGTATCTATGCGTTTTTCTTATATATTTTTTTACCATCGTCCTTATTTTGGTGGTCTGAATTATTTCTGAAAGTTTGTCCATCTATTTTAATGGGGCCTTATATATAACAATACCACATGAAAATAACCTTTCAACCATACCCTATACTCTACAACTTAATCATTATAAAATTTACATTAATTTAAGTCTATTTATTAATATTTCAATAATAAAGTAACTAAAATACAACTATTTACTACGATTTTGTACATGTAAAGTCAGGGTAATTATTTTGTTAGGTACCAAATTGACCGCTATGACAACCTTCTGCGTAATAGACATTTCATGCCAAATAATGACAGTTGTGATTTCAAT
The DNA here is from genome assembly GCA_948474745.1 of Oligia latruncula. Taxonomy (NCBI): domain Eukaryota; kingdom Metazoa; phylum Arthropoda; class Insecta; order Lepidoptera; family Noctuidae; genus Oligia; species Oligia latruncula. The sequence goes on from OX419699.1 coordinate 2,181,264, forward strand.
ATACGAACAATGTGTGTTGGTAATCAAATTGCTAAACAATAATTTCCTGACTAAATGCAGTTCGATATGGAAACCGTTTTGATTTCAAACATCAAATTGTATGCAAGAGAACCCAGGACCGGCCAATGTGGCGACGCTCGGGGGAGGCCTTATAACCCTGCAATGGACGTCTTCCGGCGGAATGACATAACAATCTCTACAAACAAAACGGTTCCCATATCCTCGTATGTCACCGTGAGGCTTACTTCTCTCCGGCAGCTTGTCCCGCGGGCGCGCCGCCGACACGCTGAAGGACTTGGCGAGGCGGCGGTGCGCGGGCGGCGTGACGTCACCGTCGTCGGGCTCCGCGCCCGCGCCGCCGCCCGCGCCCGCCCAGCTGCGCTCCGAGCCGCGCCCTGGGCCACCCCACGCATACACTACTTATGGTACACTACAGGCCTACGCATGCATTATATCTAGTATAGGGCTCATTTGTACACAAAAAAATGATGTTTTTGTTTTGTTATTGACGGAATACTCTTGAATCAAAAGTATCGAGAAGTTTGGATTTGCAAATCGTTTGGGGGCCAAGTCTACTTAATCACAATCAGCTGCGTTCGCGATTTATTTTCCAAAAATGTAAACAAATATGAATTAATGGAAAAATAACTATAATTCCCACACAATAAAGTTCAGTTTTCGCTACAACTTCAAACATTTTTATAACTTTTTCAATAGTGCTAGTCACTCTGAAATGAACTTAATAATCATTGAAATAAAGTTGATATTTGTTTAAATTGAAATAGGGTGGGGGCTTGAAGGACTGCGCACTTTTACTATAATTACAAACGTTACAATGGTCTCGTTATAATTTATAGACAGACAAGCCGTGAGCAGATGAGGTTTAAAAATACAAAGTTTCATCCCCTACTTAACCCCGTCAGGGGATGATTTTTTTTAAATCTTTCCATAGTCGTAACTTTCGCTATATAAGGAACTCGTTGTCCAAAATGTAACACTTCTGGAAAGGAAAACTGACTGAGATCAGGGTTAAACCCAGTTATTGAATTAAGAACCTTACTGTATAGAAATGCAGTTCTTTATACAAAAATTACAGTTTAGTTCGATGCTAAGTTGTCATTTTAGTATTAAGAACTTTGCCTACATCGAAATAAAGTTCGAAATCAAATACTGGCCCAAAGGTTTAGGCTAAAACTAAAGATAGATTTCGTTTTGTAATAAGACGTGATAATTGTCTGTCAGTGAATTAATGAATTTAAGATTTGTATTAAGTAAATTTGCCATACAAAATCTGTCAAACACTGCAAGACTACAATGGTGAGCCCATTACAACGTTTTTGAATTCTTAGTAGAATCAGGTCCCTAGTGTTCGTTTGGTATTAGTGATGTCATATTTGTACAAATAAAAAAATCATAAAACGTTTCATATTTTTGTATTGAATGAACCCTATTTACGCTTTAGTCAACTCTCCCGAGGAATAAAGGCACCGAGTAGTGAACAAGTGGAGTAGCTTAGATGAGGAACGTTTCCGTTCCTCTGCAATCACTTCCACAAGAAGTTTGAAAATGGGAGTAAGCACTCTATTTATTTACTACTGGATTATAAAGTAAGAGCAGGAGATGGAAATGTGTATAATATAAATTGATTGACATACTGGTTCTTTATTGAATGTCACAATTTATGATAAAGAAATACTGTTTTAAATCAACACAAGAATCTGACAAAATATCCTTTATCAACCTTCGATAATAGAATATAATCAAAGAAATAATCTTATTGTGCTGTAAGAAAAAAATCCCCAACAAAATACAAAAGGAAAAAGAAATCCAGTGCCCAGCAAACTGGTGCCTATAGCATAGGAACTCACCTTAATAAAGATTTCATCATATTTGTGGAAGCAGTCCGTCTAAAAGATGGTCAATAAAAAAACATGCTGATATTTTACACCCTAACAGTGCAAGTGTGCAACCCAAAATATACCTTAGTGCCATATTATAGAACGTAGCCAATTTATGAACACCGATTTAAAACTTAATTTGAATAAAAAGAGGCCAGTATGAAATCTATATTTTATTTAAATCGAGATTTTCGATTTACGTTCTAGAAAATGGCTGTGAATCGCATACAAACAAATATTTCAACAATTCTTAGGAGATTTGACATTTTCCATAGATTCAAAAAGGATATTACAACATAATGCCCCAAATAATGCTCCAAGCATCATATTTAGTCAGAAATACCTACTCTTCCTGTGGCTCCAAGACTACATCATAATATATGCGAAGCTAGAAACTATCAACATTATTATTATTTAAGTGAAATAAAAATAATTATAAATCGCGACGTAGTCTTAGTCCGACAAGCGGATTTTTTACACAACCATCACAGGAAGAGAAACCTATACTTGAATTCAGAATCTTTCAATTATCAACTTAAACGATATGTAGTCTAAGTTGAGTTTTGTGTCACCATTTATAATTAAAGGTCCTTCTTAATACATTTTAGTTGCAATGGAACTTGAACTTTGTTATGTACGGTATAAAGTATGTTATTACAAAACTTGACTACCGAGATGACGATTAATGGAGAATTGTAGAAGAAAAAGACATGTTGCGCCGACCACAAATAAATTGGAGTAACGGCAAGAGAATTATGATATTGCAAAACTTCATAATTATCTGAGATTCTGAACTGAAGTTTACTTCAAATCAGGGACTTGAAAACGAAATGAATTTCGTTCCGTTACCACTAATGTTATCAATACCGTTACAAAAAAAAAGTTATAGCATATCATTTTCGTAGAACAATATTATAAGTAACGTTATAGATATCAGTAACATTAAGCTTATCCGCTTGTAATAACGTTACAGGTGAATCGTTACAGATTCATTTGTAACGTTAGGGTCAGTTCACACCGAGACGCGACGCGACGCGCAGTTTTCAAGATAGAAATACAATTACAGACCTTATCTACTACATTAAAAGGTACACAATTCAGTGTCTACCTACTAGCCGAGCTAGTAGGTAGACACTGAATTGTGTACCTTTTAATGTAGTAGATAAGGTCTGTAATTGTATTTCTATCTTGAAAACTGCGCGCCGCGTCGCGTCTCGGTGTGAACTGACCCTTATTCTTCATAATTTTTCGTCAACATATATTAAAAGTCATGAAGCTAGCAAAGTTGAGTATCGAAATGAATATCGTTATTATATCGTTAAACCAATAACGATATATTGATAATATTGTTAGTGAATAGTTTAAGATTTCGTTCTGTTTGTCAGTATCGTTATAGCGAAGGAATTAATTTTGTTACGATCCTGGTGGAACGGTACAAATTGTCGTTATTTTGAGTAACGTTTCAAGTCCCTGCCTCAAATCAACCATGCTATACTCTACGAAAGCCCCCACACCCCACCAACCCAACGTGTGCAGTACTTACCGAGGAAGGCGTCCACGTGCGCGGCGATGCCCTTCATAGCCTTGTGGAAGATCGAGGGCAGGGCCTGCAGGCATGGGTGCTGGCTCGGGTCGCGGCTTCCCTCATCTTGAGTTATTGAGTACTAAAGACAAATATGCCAGCAATAAAAAACTGTAAGATAGGTCCGTCAAACACATATTGTTAAAGTTAAAAATTGATAACACTTTTATTACATACAATTAAGGGCGCTTTTCATAGGTCAAGTGTTACCTACTACTGCTGGCGAGCGGTTGATGAACCGCTCAGATTAGTGTTTTGTATCATTGTATGTGACCAGACCTGCAAGAAGTCAGGGGTCTGACTGATGATATGTGGGCGGCACAGGTCCACAGGGTTCCCTATAGTATGCAGCATGCGGTACCAGCTCTGCATCACAGCTTCAGGGCTCATGTCAGCAGGAATCAGGTTGGCGTCTTCTTCACCTGGATAAACCGAAAGTAATGTTTTTTTTTCCACTGCAGCACTAAGTATGTAGTAACCATGCTTCTTTTATTGACAAGGAAGGAGTATTGGCATAAGACGTTTGCACGCGGGGTGTTGAGAATTCTTGTAAAGGTTAGTGTGGCCAAAGTGGGCACACGTCCACTTCTGAACGGCGTCTGACATCTGATGGGTCACAGTATTAAACTGAGCGATGGCCGAATGGCGGTTTAATTTGTCTATTCATATTGATTGAATACAAACTCACTGATGGGCATGACCGGGAACAGCGGGCCGTACATGTGCTTGAGCAGCCGCGCCGTGAGCGCCAGCGAGGCGCGCGCCCACTGCTCCGCCAGCGGCGCGCGGTGGCGCCAGCGCACGCACTGCTCGCGCAGCGTGCGCCACAGCGGCGGCACCGGGAAGCATCTGCGGGCAGCCGGGCAGTCAGCTACTCGCCCGCTTGCTACACATCACTTGTGTTGCTGTAGGGTACCTGTGACACGCCAGTATCCACACTTCGAACAGCACGCACAGCACCCTCTCGCAGAGCTGCTCGGCGGCCGAGTGGTGCGGTGCGGGCGGCGACAGTAAAGCCGACGCGGCCGCCAGCAGTAGCAACAACAGTGAGCGCCATTCGCGAGGGCCCAGGGCGCCGCCGTCTGCGAGCGCGCGGGACAAGCGGAGTACTCGGTGGCAGAGGAGGGCCTGCTTGCTGATTAGGTCGCCACCTAAGTAGATAATACGTCATGCAATGGGTTGTTGTTGGAGCCAAGTCGTTGCCAAACTTCGCCTTTCAAAGTTCATCATTTTATAGGATCATACCTACTACTTAGGTTATTAATAAAAGACAGAGTTCTTTATTTGTTATTATGTCTGTTAGTCTGATGATGCACCTATGTTTAGTAGTAAGACAGCCAAGATACTTTTTTGTTTAATTTTAGTTCAGTAGGAATTGCTGTTTAAATATAGTATTTTTATCTTATGAAACGACGCGCGCTTTACTTGTGGTACACGCACACATAACGCACACATAACACACACACGCACACATAACACACACACAAGCACACATAACACACACACGCACACATAACACACACACGCACACATAACACGCACACATAACACACACACGCACACATAACACGCACACATAACACACACACGCACACATAACACACACACGCACACATAACACACACACGCACACATAACACGCACACATAACACACACACGCACACATAACACACACACGCACACATAACACACACACACACACATACACACTTCCGACTTTGCCATTGTGTCGGACAGTACCGAGAGCTCTTGCGTTTACACACACATTCACAGCGTGTTTGTACAGTCATGAGCAAAAGTATGTATACACTTAGCTTTATTCAAAGTCGATTTTCTCCTTTATTTTTGAATGAAATTTTATATTAGTAGGAACATAGTATTTTCGAATCCATAGGTATATATAAAGTGTCGTGTTTCAACGTTGCATTCGTTATTTCGTGAAAAAATCGCAATTTAAAGTTGCCAAGTGTTGACATATTGGTGCTCGTGACTGTACACGTCTTGGTAACTAAGATCTCTAAATAGTCTAAACATAAAGGATAAAGGAAAAATTAAAAATTCCTAAAAACTTTTTTGATGACTTACCCAGTTCCATTTGGTATATGAATGTGAGAGCTTGTAAAATAAATATTATATTTATTTCCTTCCATCAAAGTATTGAAACCCGAGACAAAGTTAAGTTACCTACTGCAGTTCTTATACAGGTCTCTTAGATTTCATTTAAGGCGAAAGTGTTAGGGTACCCCGCAAAATTAAATTTTTCCTACGTTTTTGCAATTTGCAAATAAGTATTTAGTTCTATGTTGATCAAAATATGATTCGCGACCGTAACAAATATTTATTTACAGAATTATAGTCCTTAAAATAATCAATATACACGCACAATGGTCCACTGAAGGACTAATTGCGGAAACCAAACCCATAATATAGAATCTATACTAATATTATAAAGCTGCAGAGTTTGTTTGTTTGTTTGAACGCGCTAATCTCTGGAACTACTGGTCCGATTTGAATGATTCTTTTAGTGTTGGGTAGTCCATTTATCGAGGAAGGCTATAGGCTATATAACATCACGCTACGACCCTTAGGAGCCGCGCAGCGTGTGACACCGCGGGGAACAGCTAGTAATCAATATAGCTCTCCAATATCCTTCCTTAGCTTTTGCTATAAAATTTTATTTATTTATTTAAAAAAAAAAAAAAACGTTGCCCCACACTAAGAATTTCTCCTGTATTGTGGGTGCGTTTACAAACATTTAAATTCACGTACACAAACAGCCAGACCCGGAACAACTACTTGTAAGTCATACAAATATTTGTTCCGTGCGGGAATCGAACCCGCGACATGCAGCAAATAACACAAACAAATAAGCAACTATTGTGGAAAATTTCATGCTTTTAGACCAAGCGGTTTAGGCTGTGTATTGTCTGTCAGTAAATGAATTTAAGAATTTTACCAAAAGCAGATTTGTTGATTATACAACAAAGAATATGAACTCACTCTCATTAGGCCTAGGCACGAACAAATTGTGCAGGTGTCGCAGGATCTTCCTGGCGTACTTGTGCGGCGCGGCGGCCACGGGCGGCGGCAGCGCGGGCGGCGGCGGCATGGCGGGCGGCGCGGGCGGCAGCAGCGGCGCCAGCCACGCGCAGCACACGCGCACGCAGTCGCGCAGCGCCGGGTGCTCCACCAGCGGCAGCGACAGCCCGAAGCGGATCACTTCCAGCACCCATTCCACCTGAGAAAACCAGTTAAGCAATGACACACCCCCTTTAATCAAACTCAAATATTTATTGCTCTCACAAGGTAAAAAAGCTACAGCTTGCAAGTTTATTTTTAGAAAGGAGATGTTTGTATTTTTTTACAATGAGCCAGATTTCAAAGATGTAAAGAGAGGAGAGGGTTACGAAGTATGGCTTCATTCATTGACGCTCCTGGCCAGTTTGACTGTTCTTATCCCAGCAACTGCCAAATATTGATGCAACTCTAATTGAAAAATGAATGACTTACTGAAACACGAATTTAAAACTGACAGGGCCTACCCTTCCTAAAATATGAAGCCAGTGCATTGCAGCATTATCTTCCTGCACCTACCTCAGCATCAGTGGTAAGGGGGCTGGGTTCATGCGAGGCTAGCTGCTTGACCACGGCCAGCACCACGTCCCGCCCGCCCACAGCGCCAAGCACGCCCTGCCCCCCGCCCTCCAGCGGCAGAGAACTCCACTCGGAATACATGCCGCCGCTATCTTTATTCTGAAAAAGACAAGGAACAGTAAAAAAGAAAGTGTGTCTAATAACCACATGATCGAAGTAAAAACTTATGACTGGAGCCGTATATGCAATTCAGCGTCTCCGACCGACTGGAGCCGAGTATACGCCATTCAGCGTCTCCGACCGAGTGGAGCCGAGTATACCCGATTCAGCGTCACCGTCTCACCGACACCGTATAGAAGGAGCATAGAGCTTTTTAAATTTTTTATTGAAAAATCCAATGAAAAATTTTAACCCAAGTGGTCCAGGGTCATCTACTCAATGCATATTAACAGGTTGTCCGTCGATGTCCCTAGCCCCGCAACCCTGTTTATTATGTATTTAGCATTATCATGTATTTTACAAACTATATTATTTATTTTTTTCTGAAGGGTTTATTTTTATTAAGCGATAGGTACTGCTGTAGTTATTGAATAAATAAATAAATACTGGGGGCGTAACTCTAACTGGAAAATTATTATATTAGGAATGATGGAATGAAAAATGCTAACAAACCATTGTTAATTTGTAGATTATACTCAATGGGTCCAGACATGGAGCTCTTTCAACCAGTACGCCAGCGACAGTGTAAAATAACGTTTTAAAGGAAATACAAGCAAACTTACCTGGTTGTTGACTCTATTGAAAATGCTCACATTCATAAATAACACTTAACGGTACCCTTTCTAACGGGTCACTATCTTCCGCCAATAGAAAATCACAAAAGCATTATAGTTAGCAGGCACTATATGATTAAAATCAATAGGACAGTTATATTTTATTCACATCAAATTAATCAGAAATCTCTAAATATTTTCCTCAGTTTTAACAACTCAACTTTGTGAAAACGTAATATTGTGAAACAGAAATATAAAATATGAATAGGAGAGAGAGAGATAAAAATCAGGAAAAAGAGAGCCGCATACGTCATCTGTCACTGTCATTATCGGAGTGTTTGGTCTCTGTTTTATAACGTTTATCTGACGGAGAGGTGACTATTAACAATGCTTAATGTGTACTGAAACGTTTACTGAAACGCATTTTTAAGTTTCAGAAATTCAGACGTCTAAGATTACGTTCAGAAATAAAATGACAGGAAACCATAGAAAAAAGAAAAATAGTAACTTCCACCTCTATCCCATGATGGGTAGGCAGAATTGCACCATTGCATAGCAATGCATGGGCCTCATGGGCATTACAGTTACTTTACTCTTTGGGCATTACTGACGACACATTATGCCGAAATTACGTTGCGTTAGTGCGTACAGCCAAGTTTCGGTCGGGCGTAAGTTCAGCGGCAACGTGGGTATTTCCATATAGTTACTTTACTCTTTGGTGGGTATTCTGTAGAACACGACCGAAGTTCGGTTTGAGTGTTGAAGAAGATCCAGGGCGGGGAGCAGCGGGAGGCAGGCATGCCCGCGCCTCGCGTCACCCGCGTATTCGCAACTGAATTTCTGCCGCGTAAGTTCGGCACTTACGGTGTCTCATAACAGCCAAATACGTCGGAACGTAAAATCAGCCGCGGAACTTCGGTCGCGTACCTTCGGTATAGTGTGTTTGGCAACTAAAAATAATAAATAAATCGGCCTATGTTGTCCCACTGCAGGGCAAAGGCCCTTTCCATTCATTCATTCCTTTTTTCCCAGGCCTCCCACAAGGTGGACCGACGACCTTGTGAAGGCCGCAGGAACCCGTTGGATGCGAGAAGCACAGAACCGGTCCAAGTGGAAGTGCTTGGGGGTGGCCTATGTCCAGCAGTGGACGTCTTTCGGCTGAAATGACGATTCCTTTTTTCCATTCAATTCGATCCAGCGCTAACATGGACCCGCTTATAGGCGTCAAGTTCACCCCGCCATCTACGCCTGGGTGTGCCGCAATGCCGTTGGTCGTTTTCATGGCCCCCTTGTTGTGGTGATCTTAGCCCACAATGATTCCGATGTGGCCAACGTCCACAATGATTCCGACATGTGGCCAACGTGTCCGGCCCAGACCCAGTCCCTCTTGAGCTTGTTTGATGTTATTTAGTTACGGACTTACATACTTACCTGATAACGGTTATTCCGCAGACTGCATGACTGTACACAGCCTACGGAGAAAAAATCAGAAGAAAAATCTATATATATAAAATGGTAAACTGACTGATTGTTGATATATCAACGCACAGTCTAAACCGCTGCTCCTAGAGACATGAAATTTGGAGGGTGTGTTCTTTGTGAAGAGTAGGTATCCACTAAGAGAGGGTTTTTCGAAATTCCACCCCTAAGAGGGTGAAATTTCACGCGGACGAAGTCGCGGGCAGAAGCTAGTAAAATATGAATTCCGATTATCCACTCTAGAGGCCCCGCTGGATAAACAGAATAAGTAATCCCTTGATAAGGCAAACAAATGATATACACATCATGATTTGTTCTTATATAGTTTATTTAATTAGTATTATTAAAAATTTACAATACCTACATTGAAACCATTGTTCATAAAATGCATGCATGGTTACGTATGATTAGTTAATTAATACAAAAACTCGACCAAAACACGTACTGGGCAACATATTATTCTGTCTCTGCACTAATATGGCCTAATTTCATTAAGTACACAATTTGGGCCATGCATAGGTAAATTAGACAGCCCAATATAGCGTTTTGGAGGCCTTTGTTGAGCAGTAAATTATACTATATCAAGCCCTAACCCATTACCTATAGAAATGATAAGACAAGATCACCAAACTTCTGAATAACAGAAGAATAAAGTACAGACGTCAGACAGCACCACGATTTACAACTGTACTACCTAATTATAATTTTGACACAATTTTTATACTAATTTATTTACAAGACTAGACATTCAAATGAGGAAGATTTTGACACTGATGCTGTCCTATTTACAGCATGTCTCAGAATGGTGTGGTCATATTTAACGGTGTGGTACTGACTATCAGACCTGAACTACTTTCTCCATGGGTTCAACATTCTAATCGCAAAAAATAATCAGCTGTCCCATACATTTGAGTTGAGTAGGTGAAGTTTTGTGGGGGACATATGGCTAAGTAATAACAGCCGCACGGGTCAATCAATCAGGTTAAGCTAAGCTTGCCGCGGTTGGTGCGTGGATGGGTGACTCGTGATCTTTACATATCAACACCCCTCCGTGTCATTCATGGATCTTTGGGTCAGTGGGTCGTCACTGTTAATACATTGTAATCTTAAAATTTACATAAAGTACAAAAATAAATTTATAAACTGTTAATAAAAAATCACAAATATTCCTAAAAGCTAGAGTTGTGGATAAGTAAGAAGTCATGCCTATTTAACTTATTGTGAATTAATGTTTTTTTTAATATTCATTAACATAATATCAAAGTTTTTCATTATTTAAATTGGAAGAAAGCATTTTTTTAAATGTTAGTAAGATGTTAAGTCCAATTCCAATTCCAATTTTTATAATAATGGCTCCATCGTTTTATCGATGATTCTGCCAATGTCAAGGTTGAAGGAAACAAAGTGTATTTGCTGAGATTGACCGGTTATACTGCCTTAAGAACGGCTTGATCACAACTGGATCTGTTTAAGATGTTACGTCATTGATAAGCTGTCCAAGATAAGTGCAATGACTGTATTTTATATGTAGTATTCTTCATTTCACATTTTTTTGTCAAAACTTGATGCTTCCGTTTATTTCCCTATCCTCGTACTCCATTATCTTTAGCATTACTAGCTTCTTGATATTTGACTTTCCAGTTATCAAGTTCTATTTCCATCTCTTGCATCCTGGATCTATTCTTGCTAAGCAGTTGTTCTGTCACCTCCAGTTTACCTTTCCATGACTTGATCTCTGCATCCTTGTTGCCCTCTGCATCCCCCAGTGAATGAGCCAACACTGTACTTTTAGCATGCTTTACTGCAGCTTCAGCCTGTTTTATTATCATCTCAGCTTTCTTGCTCAGTTCGTCTTGGATAATAAGCATACTAACTAGCCTGCGAATAACAAAGGCTAAGAAAATAGCAAAGCCAGTTATGTAGAAGTTTCTCTGTGCTCGAAAGAGCTTCACACTCCCTTTCATTTCACTTGACAAGGTGGTATGAGCTCCGGCTTCCATGTTGCTGGAATACTTTCTCATTTCTCTTATAGCATCAAACAGGAATAGACTTAGAACACCTAACAGTACATAGAAGTATGCAGCAGCATGTTGTTGAAACATCGAAAATATCCGTGACTTGAAAAACTGATTCCATCTCCTGGGACTAAATAGGGGCATTATCATGATGATGACGATCGCTACCTCGAAGTAGAGGTAGCCGGCAATAAATGTCCATTGAATAGACATTTTATTTGTTGTGGGCTGTGGGCCGGCCGGTTTTTGAGTAAATACACTTATCTATCGAACGTAATTAATTCTTCTTCTTTTCTGCTAGCTTTTCAGTGTACTTACAGCAAGTTTTTAATACTCTAGTCGTAAAATCAGCACTTTTATTTGGATTTCACATTTCACATTCACATTAGGTATTCACACCAAAATAACTTTGACACTGACAGTTCGAAACAGAACACTACGAAAGTTCAGAAAATCAGAAATTATTTTGTTCTAGAATATAATTTATTTTTTCTGTCTCGGTTGGTTTCTTTTTGTTACCTAATGATAAAGAGAGATAGCGACACAGACGTTAGAGATGTTCATGTTAGTAGAACAGATCTTCTCCAGAGGAGCAATGGAGCATTGATTGGCCCACGGTGTGCTCACGTCATCGTCAGTACACGAGTACACAGTACACTGTATTATTTTGCAATTTTTGTAAAGTCCGATAGGGTATGAATAATTATAGGCTAAGCTTTAGTTTAACATTCATCGCGTTTGGAGTCAAATTGCGACTAATTGGCGACAAATTTTGGGAGAAAACACATCTTCGCTAGGTGCCCTAGTTTTTGAGATATAAATGTGGCCCTGCTGGGGAGACTCTCCTGATCGGCCACCTATAAACCCTTATATATTTTCAACCAGTGACCGACCAATTTTGATATTTGGCGACTTTCGACTATTTTTTTGTGTTATCAAAATTAAAATCCCTGATGGTGGCCCTACCAGAGTCAGTGACACTAATTATAAGCCTTTTGGTTTTGTATTAGCATTAGCATGAATGATAAATCTAATTTGATTGGTTTTGTATTAGCATTAGCATGAATGATAAATCTAATTTTATTTGCATTTAACTCGACTAAAAATGCAAATTATTAATGTGTTTTCATTGCTAGAATTGCTGATTTTGTATGCTACGGCCTATGAGCAAATTTTAAAAGAAAAAATTATCTGTCAATCAATTTGTCATGTCATTTGCAGTCATTTGATCAATGTTGGGAAAATTGAAAGATATATTATTTTAATTGTAGATTTCACAAAACAATGGCTAATATAGAACTAGATATATGGCGAGGCGAATGGGGACTCGCCTCCATTGATTTAGAATGTCTGAAAGTCTTAGTAAGTGCTTTTCTTCATAACCTAAAATCCGAAACTGTGCCGGTATATTCTTTAGTATTTATTTTTTATTGCATCGTTCGCAGACTTACATGAAATTTATTGGAGTGCCTGTACGAGTTCGAGAAGCGAACAATCCATTTTTTACACCTAAAGGAAGGCTCCCTGTCATGAAGGACGGCCGCAAGCTACTTTCAAATTTCGAGGAAGTTGTTGAACATTTAAAATCTTTGGTAACTAAAGTTCTTGTTTCTTTTCTATTCCTTTTTACTGCGCTCCTAATACGACCCACTGACCCGTTTTTCTCTATGAATAATCGATTTATTGTATACCTATAGTGGTATAATAATTGATCAATAAAAATAATATTATATCATGTTTACCTATTGCTGAAGTAACTAAGGGAACCTTTTATTTATTCTAAGTAGATTGTTTTATAAACATCATTGTTTTGCAGCATTACAGCACAGATGTACACCTAAACACAAAGCAGGCAGCTGAAGCTAGTGCATTCACACAATACTTACGAGATAAACTATACCCAGCGTACCAATATGCATGGTGGGTCGACGAAAAGAACTACTGTGATTTAACAAGACCAACATATGCCAAAGCACTGTGTATCCCATTCAACTTTTATTACCCATCACATTATCAAAATGCAGCTAAAGAAATGATTGATGCTTTGTATGGAGAATACACAGATTTAAGGGAAATTGAAAAAACTGTAAGTTTAAAAGAATGAAAGATGATCATATCCAGTTTATTATACTACTACTATCCTAATAATATTATAAATGTGAACATGTTTATTACTCAATCACGCATAAACTGTTGAACAGATGTGGATGAAAATTGGCACATAGATTGACCATTTCCTGGATTAACACATAGGATACTTTTTATCCTGATATTCCCACGGGATCGAAACTTACGCAGGTGCAACCGCGGGGGGCTGCTAGTATTTCATAAAAGTTGATAGTCTTTCTTAAACTACCTATTTTATTATGAAAAAATATAACAATTTCCTGCCTAGCATATCCTCTTTGCCCTGATTCATTATATTTCTGTTATAGATACTAAATTTAGTTTTCCCCATATTTCAGATATACAATGAAGCGGAGAAGTGCCTTAAAACACTATCAGACAGGCTAGGCGAAAGTGAATACTTCTTCGGCAACCGTCCCTCCTCTTTTGATGCAACAGTATTTGCATACCTTGCACCACTGATAAAGGCACCATTCCCCAATTCCACACTAGCCAATCACGTGAAAGGCATAGCAAATCTCTCCAGATTCGTTGCTAGGATCAACCAGAAGAATTTTAGACATGTTACTGATGGTAAGATTTTTGTGCAAAATGTTCCAATTTTGTTTGTATGTACTTCTCAGCATGCTTTTAGGAGTCGGCTAAGAATTTGGCTACGAGTTTGGCACCAGGACACCGATGGCAACTAGTCACACATATATATAACGCACTTTGTGGTAGGTCCGCTGCTGCGCTGCCGTCTATACGCGACACTGGCAGAATAGTCGACATCGGCTCAATTGCAAAAAAAAAATGGTTGCCTGTAAAGTCGGTTTTACGGGCGAAGATTTTACGTGACAACGTCTTTCTCTCTCTCGTTCGGTGACTCATCGTAACGTTACCGAGCGTTACACTTTTTCATAAGTGACTCCCAGCCGCAACCTAATTTAAGACGTTGTCACGTCAAAAAATAATATATACAACATTACTTTTAGTATAATGCAAAACACGAAACACGTGTCTAGTATTTTTATGTAAAGAATCTATGTACAAAATTTCAAAACTATCATGAAAAATCACAAAGTTATATGTGTGTTAAGTTACCTGTTTGTCCGTACAAAAACATGCTCACCCGCGCTGCGCCGTCTTGCGCTCATTGATAATAATACCTAGGTACCTAACCGTTCGGCGCGGAGATTAGATAACTTACTTAGTGTCGCTCAGTGTCCAACTTTTAACCTTTTTTAAATATTTTTGGGACAAAATATAACATGGGATAAAAATTATTGGAATCGATTCAGTTACTTATTCTGAACAAACTATATTCAGGTTTCGCATATACTAAAAATAACGTTGTATATACATATATAACGCGGGGATTCACTCGCGCTCAATACCTTTTTTGTTTTCTCCTATTTGAACAATTATGTCCTATTTGAACAATTATACTTACGTCTTCTGTCACAAAATTTCAGAATACAACAGACTGAACTCGAAGAAGCAATCAACAGGCACGCAATCAGAGCGCGAAGCAGCCAACTTCCCGAACCAGACGCGCAACAAGATCCTCGCCGCCCTGTTCGCCGCTGTTGCTATGACGGGTTATGCCGTCGCCAACGGGATGTTTCAGGTCAGTAAGGAAAACACAGCAGCCACAATCACAGCACCAGTCTTTTTATACCTATGAATATATTTAATACTTTTTTAATATTTATTACTCTCTTTCTTTTAGAATTTTTCCCTTTCCTTGGCCAAAGATTCGGAGCGGCTATTTCCGCGTGGCGTATAGTGTACACACGACGTTTTTTATAAGCATTGATGGCACGATGGCCTTACTGAACTGGAATAAGTGTTTGCAGCGCGTGGTTGTTACGTTATACGCTCTGAATGGAACTTCGTATGCAACGCACCAATGCAGCCGCTGCTACAAGAAACACCGCTCCGAATTTGAGGTCTTAGAATATGCTTTGCTAAATGTGCATGTTGTGATGTAAACAATCTCGAATCAATTTCAAGATACTGAATAATTTGGACTTTGTCTTTGTTTTGTAAAAAGGCGGAGTATTTTGAGCTTAGTGACAGTGTCAGGAGAAATTCGTCAGTTGTTTACATTATTGGAGACACTGAAAAAAGCATGGTGTAGCAAGTTTTTGTCCAAAGTTGTATTCTTATTCATTCTCACAACATCTCATTTTGTTTGTTTAGGACTTCAAAGAGTTTGAAAATACGCGAGAATACAACGACATGTTTGAGAATGATGAAGACGACAACTGACGCTGACTGAAGCTTGGGAGTCGGGAACGCCCCCCGCCCGCCGCCGACGTGGCCCACGCATGGCCAGCCGCCAACATTGTCTACACACTGGCCATTGTTCTGCCCCTTCCATATTGCGTCCGATCTGAATACAAAGAAAATGGCCGAAGTTCGTATATGATTACGACCTCGGGTTGCATGCACGCCCAGAAGCATCCGATATAAACTGCGGCTGTTTTGGACCATATTTTCTCGGACTTGGGTCGGACGCGATACACTTACGTATTCACTATTTTAATTTTATTCCTTTTTTTTAAATGTAATTTTTGTCTCCTTACGTATGGGTATCATAATAAAGCTGCAAGTCGTAGTCGTAGTATTCTCAGTGTTGGCGGTTCATTTACCATTATATTATAATATTCAGCTAGTCTCGCGATAGTCGTGACTTTTAGTGACTGTTATGTTCCTGTTTTATTGACGAAACGTCGTATTATACATTGTTATTAAATACTAATGAATTAGTAATTATATTTGAATGAAAGATTTTATTCATTTTTGCTGCGGACACATAACATGGCAACACTCATGATAAAGTCACTATAATCTACAGGTAGTCTCAAATATTAAGTGTAACATATCCACTGCATTTAGTACCTACTTGGTTTATAAGATGACATGTATTTTAAATAAATATTATATAGGTATGTCTCGATGTGTGGATGTTGCCTCTTACTGCTTGTTTTTGATTTTGTATGAAACATCGTGTTTTCGAGTTTATTTCTTCGTTTATTCGATGAAATCAAAAACTTAAGTCTCGAAAATTCATGCCTTGCAATTTGATGTCGAAGCCAGTGCATTAAGTTAAAGTGAAAAGAAAACTCACAAAAAATGATTATTTTTGATTGTCAGTAGATATTGCGTAAACGCTAGTCTATCTGTATGATTTGTATTTTGCAATACTTTTCTGCCCAATTTTAGTCGACGGGTCGCTTGCTTAGTGTCGTTACGTGAACGCAGCAGTCTTTTAATGTAAACGCTGCGTTCACATTTGGACATGTAAACGCTGCGTTCACATTTGGACATGTTGAAAACTAAAGTTACAGTAAAGTTCCTCTATCATTGACAGATATTTATGTTTTTATACTTTAGACTTTGTTGCAATTGCAGACTAGTTTCTAAGAAATTACTGTTTTGGTTGTTAAGCAGTCGTAGGCGCACCCAAGCATTCGAGACATGAGG
The DNA here is from genome assembly GCA_948474745.1 of Oligia latruncula. Lineage (NCBI taxonomy): Eukaryota > Metazoa > Arthropoda > Insecta > Lepidoptera > Noctuidae > Oligia > Oligia latruncula. Next base: position 2,198,204 of record OX419699.1, read on the forward strand.
TCCACTTAACTTGGGTTATATTTTAGTAAATAACAACACAGTTAGAGATTTTGGTTTTGTGAATGAGAATTTATTTGTTGGTTGTTTCACTTATTCCGTTAAGCATGAATAAAATATGGTTCGTTGATGTTGCATGTTTTATTTTTTTCAGTTTGTTTTGAAAATAAAACTCGTGCGAGTTAACTAGGCACCTGGCGATGTGACGTCACATCACAAATATGCTAAGATATGAAATATATAAATATGTAAAGGGAACGCATTCCAGGGAGGTGCCTACTTAATTCACACGGGTTGTACCTACGTCATTCTGGGACTCGGTCTCTTGAGTATTAATGTTCTGTGGACTCGGTATCATAATTATTGGGTTAGGTGCGGAGATGATTTACTTATCGATTTTTTGGATATTTTTGCGTTATAATCGGTGAAGGCTAGTGTACATACAGACGGCATGCTGTAGAACGGCACCGCGCCACCATGGTATATTGTGATCGAGCCCTTACGGCAAAGGAAAACATCGTGAAAAAAACTAGAAATAATAATGTCTAAAATCTCTAACGCAGTGATCAAGTATGTTAATCAACTTGTCTTTTCTCCATACGAGAAGATGCTTCTGCCTTACAGTGGACAAAGTACTTTTTTTCTAACCTGCCCCATCCCATTTCTGGGCAAAATAATATTATTGTTTTCTAAACTCAACAGCGTTGGGCATCGTGGAGCTGGCAGAGAACGATGCTGATCAACCGCTTCCGCAATGCCAAGAAACACATCGATAAAATTACTAAATTAAAAGCAGTTAAGACAAGCGAAGACTCCAAACCGGCCTAATATTACCAATAGGTTTAATTTTTGGTTGTATTCCTTTGTACTCGTAATTGTGTGACTTCGTAGTAATAATGTAACTGAAACAATAAGCGAAAATCATATCTAAAGTCCCCGTCACGAGAAGCTATAAATTTTGTAAATAAAGAACTTCTTATAAGTTACGTAGCGACAATTCAATCACCAACAAATAATCCCAAACTCAATCAACTCAAAGTAACATACGTGTGATACGAAGCTAACGAGCAATTTCACTTGGTCGGGTTATATTTCAGCCATAAAAAGTGCTGTCGTCTAATGTTTTGTGGTACTGGAACGCGTCTGACTCATGGAACGTAAACATTTGGGCCGCCATTTTCAAATAAGTTCACGCTGACGCTATCAATGCTGCAAAATGCAGATGCAGAATACTCGGAATCGTCTGACGACAGTAAATATATGTGTGTGCTAACATAATTATATCCCTAGGTATATAAAAATAAAAACAAAACTATTTTTTTATTTGTACCAAAGGTTGCGAACCCCTGAATGTGTTTACAAAATTTATAGCTTCTCGTGACGGGGATTTTAGATACATATTAGGACCATTGAGCAGGGATTGTCGTTTCACTGCGAAATTATAAAGTTACTAAAGACTCAGCAACTTTAAGCAGAAGGCAAATTCCCGTAATTTAAAACGTTCAAAATCTAGACGCAATCTCATCTCAGCTACATAACAATCAATGTCAAAAATGTAGGGAAATTAGAGGAATTTTTGACAGATTGAGTCTGATTAGAATGCTAACGTTCTTAAAAATGCAGGGTTTGCCCCTCAGTTCATACATCTATGTATTTGCTATATTACTGAACGTATACTACCAAAGTAGCCTATCAATAATGACAAGGCCACACGATCCATTCCATCAATTAACATCGCCATCATTCCCGATCCTCGTGCCAACTTTGTGCAAATTAATCATTGTAAGTAGGTATATAAATGTTAGTGAAATGTCTTCATTCCGAAATAATAAAGTATGACCATAAAAAAATACTACACAGAAATATTTTTCTCATTGGTCTAGTGGTCGCAAGCATACTGCTGAGCATGAGATCCTGGGTCCGATTCCCAGGTCTTAGTGTTATCGCTCCCCTATAACATGGGTCTTAAACATTACGTCCGAAATGTGGAACCCTTCAGGTATTACGCGCGTGATGTTACGTTAGGTAAACAATTGTACTTATTATGTGTACAGATGCCAACACAACAAGCTACTACAATCTGCCAAACTTTAATAGATTTTCAACTTTATCGCTACAGCATAAGGTTCAAGGTTGATTGGGAAAATTTGACAGTTTCGGGTAGCTTGATGTGCTGGCTTCTGTCATCATTTCAGCCGAAAGACGTCCACTGCTGGACATAGGCCTCCCCAAGCACCTCCACTTCGACCGGTTCTGTGCTTCTCGCATCCAAAGGGTTCCTGCGGCCTTCACAAGGTCGTCTGTCCACCTTGTGGGAGGCCTTCCAACGCTACGTCTTCCGGTACGCGGTCACCACTCCAGAACCTGTCGGCCCCATCGGCCATCTGTGGCTGGCATCTGTACTTCTACTTAAACCTTATTGAGGTTCTTTAGAACCTCAGTTTAGAGCTAGGCCCGTCTAGGTTTCTCCAGATTAATGGAGCGCCCTGAGAAACTGCATAAAGTATTTGATCCTACCTTTCCTATTGTGGATGAAGAGCTTTTCACTCTGTCCCTAATACCTGTAAAGACTCACGCTGCACTTGTGGTTGCGTTGCTTACCAACAATGACTATTTCATGAAATCTTGACATTTGGGGATTACATGGTCTTAGAGAGTTGTATTGATGACTTTAATGATTATAATTCTGTAAATACATATTTGTTACGACCGCGAATCATATTTTAATCAACGTACAACTTAATACTGACCAGCAAATTGCAAAAAACGTAAGAAAATTTGAATTTCGCGGGCCACCTTAGAACTTCCCCCTTAAGAGAAAAAGGCATGAATTAAAAAAAAAGGAGTAGGTTCTGAAAACAACCTTCAAATTAAAAAAAAATATTAATAGGATGAATTTTTATATGTATGTTTTTGAATTTTGTGTCACTAGATTAGAGTAGTACAAATTTTAAAGATAATTAATAATCGCCCCCTTATTACAAGGGACTTGAAACATTGTCTACTCATGTGTCATAACTGGCGCAATGTGACTGTACTATAGGCACACTTCTGCCCCACCCTTACGGGAAACATTATGGTATATAATCATTATGTGTTGTGCAATGTGTGTGGTATGTATCGTAATTTGTGATATTTAAAGTGTGGTAAAAACGTTAAGACTTATGTTACAAGAAAAGGCAGCACAATATTGTTTTCGCAAAAACACACTTCGACTTTGTTTGGTCACATGTTTTACTAATAGGTCTTATGTATTGTAAGTAACCAAAGAGTTTATTTTATTTACTACTATTTTTATTAAGTGACATTTTAAAAGACATCCTAGTATGTAAGGTTTTAAAGACATTTACTCTACAGTAATTTTTAAAAGTTGTGTTGTTGAAAATAAAGTATAGATGTAAAAATAAAACAAATATTTCTCGTAACTCCTTTATTCCTCACATTTGAACATTGTGTAACAGGTACACTTACAATTTGGTACGAATCATTTCAACATACGATTTGGACTGCACTGGGCTACATGATATCTATTTCTATACAGATTTTTTGATACAATGATATTTTATTATACGGTTAGAAGACGAGATGGCACAAATTTCCGGCGCAGGCAGAGACGGGGCTTATATTTAAAAAATGACGTCAAAAATGATGAATCGTACTTCGTAGGTAAATGGAAGTGTTTGCAGTCTTACATTAAAACTATGTGGCTACGTTTCCAAAGTCACTATTTGAAACAATTCTGTTAAAATCGACTAAACTAAAATGTACCATGCATCCCATCTCTTTTCTAGTACAAAATTTCCCGCCCATGCGACGATGACAGTGTAACTAAAACGACGTAAGCGTCGTTTATTAATCAGTTATTAACAGTTCGTAAACTTATAAATTACATAAATATTCGCTTCTATACGATAAAGTTATAATTATACTTACAATGTTACAACAATACTGCTTGTTCGTTCCAACTTGATCAAGTTAGATGAGACCGTGGTCCAGCTAGAGAAATGTTTGTGATTGACTTTGGACGCTAAGACTTTTGTATATGAATCATTCTCACTGCGCGCACTGTACGCGTGTGGCCACGGCCTAACATGCAGTTAATATTTCAATAAGGTAACAAGAACAGAGGACGACAATCGCGTCAAAATATGTGATGTCGATATTTTGCAAAATATCAAAACTGATCAGCAAATTTTATTGTATACAACAGTGTATGTACATAATGCGTGCAATTTACTATGTTCGTGATCAAGTGGTTTGTCTTCTGTTCGCCAGTCTTAGTAAAGTTTCTGACTTCTCAAGGCCTTTCACCTATTCACTCGATGACGTCACATCTCCACTGTGCCCTAACGTTGATTCACAGGTCACTTTAGCTTTGAATATTTCGACTGTCCCTGCTTTAAGTATCGAAAGTGCGAACTCTACAGGATATTGATAATTTTTTTTTCATAATTTTAAAGTTTAATACTTTATCTTAGTTTTCAAATAAGTTTTGCACATTTGATTACTCAAGGTCAGTCAATTTGCGCTTTGAGATGGAAACCGATACATCTACATAATATTATGTTTCTCCAGTTAATTGAATATGACCTTGTAACAAAGGGAATTTGTAGAATTTTATATGGAGCCTTTATACCTAGCTGTCCGCCATTTTTTTTTTTTTTTCAAAATGGCGGCCACGCATGAATCCTATATAAATCGATAGCTTACATCAATGGAAACAGAAAACATAATAAAAAAAGACCAAACCCGGTAAAGCGGCACATTTCCTAGATATTAAACGTTCATTCATATTTTTTTGAACTTGCGTAATCTTGTTGCGTAATGTTTGATTTATTTTTAACATTCAGAGTGATTATTTCAGACACGTATGCAACATGGCGGACAGGCAGTATGTTACGGACCTGCAAAGCCCTTAGGGGTTATTTTTACATAGCACGAAAAGATATTTTCTCTACCAGTCCTTATTATAATTTCGCATAGAGACTTGTACTGTTTAAAAAGTTAAATGAATACATTGTATTCAACCGACTAACTATACCACGACTAAGTTAGTAATCAACGATGGACATTCATCAGTACACATTTTAACATTAACATAATTATCAGTTCGATACCACAGCTGAAAGAAGTTATTACATAAATGATAATTCAAATTACAATTATAGCGAAATAAATATTAAAATAATAACAAAGTACTTAAGTAAGCGCTGAAGCTGCCATATTTACAACATAATCATTCAGTTTATTATTATAAGTTTAGATTTGGTTTTGTGTACATACGTCTCGGTTATAAAGACAGAGTTATGTTGAATGTCTAAGGACTGATTTTTCCATCGCCAGATAAATTTTATTCAAGGAATAAAATTGACGTTTGACAGTTTTTGTATGAAATAGCTGTCAAAATTTCAAAATTATTCCTCAAATAAAGTTATCAGATGATTGAAAAATCAACCCTTAGAGAAGTAATAAAGTTTATGATTGGTGCTGTGTCATCGGCTAATAATACGGTTTAGTAATGGTAACAAAGTACTTATTTATAAATATTGAGCGGTCTGTTCACTACTCTGCAGGCCTCCTGTCAGGCGACTGTTAGATTAGTGAATAGTCCGCCGCTTGTCAATATTAATAACGACGATAAGCTCGTTTAGTAATAAGCGGAAATAGAAAATAATTATATCAATCTGTTATAATGGAATAATTCAGGAATGGCCCAATTATGTCAACGTATTCTTATCGAACACATAGACGAAGTATAATTTCGAATAATTTTAATGGTCACACCATAAAACGATTGATTATAAAAATATAACTATTATTCTAAAATGGAATATACATTACTCAATCAATTCCTTGTTACAGGGAACTTATAAAATATGTATAATAGAGAAAACGACGTTATATCACGACTATATACACCTTAATTATTATGTACGTCTTATTAACACGAATATATTAACTTGTAATTTACCTAATACTCCTTATGATGGCTGCGGCGTTCTGGACTATGAGCCTTGTTCGATTTATTGACTTGTTCTACATAAATTGTTGGTGAACAGTTTGTTGTTGATCACTTTCTTTAATAAATGTGGCACTAAATCAGGAAGACAGGTGCTTTATTTAACTAGAAAATAAAAGGAATCTACAGCAAACAGTCATCTATTTACACCACCAGTCATTGAAACCATCACACTATATTTACGGAAGAAACTTATTTCAAAAGAAATACTCTATCCTTTAGCACAAAAATACTAATAGACGTGAACACAACAACAAACCGCTCATCAAAGGCGCAATATGTACACGTCGCAAGCAAACAAATTATTATCAATTAAAAACAACTATTCAGCGGAAGCGAAACTAAGTAGACATTCAACATTCAACCTTTCTACGTGGATATAAGTGTTAGGATCGCTTGCGACGGTGTTTCTCTTTAATCGGGGGCGTTGAGTAGAGACTGTGATTCTACGAGTTGACTAGCGTCTATGAGGCTGACTTGCATGGAGTCCAGGCTGCCGGTGACTACGTCAGAGCGGCCCACGCTGAAGGGGTAGAACCGGGACACTGGGGGCCGTTGCCGCTGCTCTGAAGGTTCCTCACCGTTGGAATGCCGCGAGAGGATCGACAGGGATGGCATCTTCTCTTTTATTTGGTGGATCTGTTGAACAATAATCAGGTTTTGAAACGCTTGCCATAGTCGTGGTGAAAATATTAAACAGTCTGCAAACAAGAAGCTGGGCCGTTTGCTGAGGGTGCGTCAGAATTATATTCAACTCATGTAGGCTAATTTAAATCATGGCTATTGTGAAACTGGTAAAACATGAAGTAAATTCGTAACAGGAATATTCCCGTGATTTCCGCTTGACCAGCTGTTGACATAATATACGCCTAAATACTAGGATAACATACGCGTGCTGTAGTAGTGTGCAGTGAGGTCACAAATATACAGTCCTCCGAACGAATGCTGACGTCATTTTCCTTGAGCCGCGCTTATTATGAGAGACCAGCTGTTTTAATGTTATGTGAGGCGCTGTAGTATACTAATCTGAGACAATTTACCGCCGACGCACATTTGGGCGTGCCGGACAGCAACGCAAAAATTCGCCTACATTACTTTCGAACATTTTGTATGACATCATACTTTTAGGGATGTCCTTCCTCAGATGTCATAGTTACCAGTGTAACATGAGTGTTCTGTAGCATATTGACATGTATAAGCACTCACTGCCACTAAACATGTCCTGTGGAATAGCAGTTTATGGAACAATAAATTAAATTTTGTTTGACATAAGGTCGGTTTTTGTTTAACCTTCATTTTTACAAACGCGCTATGCGGCCTTTCAAACATAATTATGTTGGTCGAAAAATATTTGTTGTTGACTTTTTTTTTTGCTCAGTATTTAAGTACTAGGCTAACATGAGTCTCCTGTAGTATATTGACCTCTTGTCCTGGCGATGCACTCCCAACCGATCTTGCCGTATTATGGTTATGTCACGGGCAACATTTATTTACTAGGATAACATAAGCCTCCAGTAACATGCCGACTTGCTGACGCACTCACCACCTATCTGGCCGCATTATGGTTGTCATTTATGTAATAAGGCTACATAAGCCTGCTGAAGTATTGTATTGTAATAACGGGCTGGTGTCCACAACTCCACATCCAAGCGCGTATTTTACTGATCCTTGACGCACTAATTTTCTATCGTATTGTGGTTATGTCAGTGCCAATATTTATATACCAAGGCTACATAGCATACTGACTCTCGACGCACTCGCTACCTATTTTGCCGTATTGTGGTTATATCATTATCAACATTTATGTACCAGGGCTACATAAGCTAGTTGAAGTATAGGTAATACGGGCTAGTGTCCGCAACTCCACGTCAATGCGCATCTTTTGCTTATTTTGCCCGCTGAAGTATATTGACCCGTGACGCACTCACTACCTAGTCTTAAGCCGGATGCAGCTGAATACCAGTATTTTACATGGAGCGACTGCCTATCTGACCTCCACAACCCAGTTACTGGGTAATACGACACCCCTTGGTAAGACTGGTTGTCAGACTTTCGAGCTTCTGACTGCCCGTAACGACTATCAAACATCCACGAATGACAGCCGGGACCAACGGCTTAACGTGCTTTCCGAGGCACGGAGGGGTCTCGGTAAAGATGGCCACCCATCCACAAACCAACCGCGGCAAGCGTAGCTTAACCTGACCGATCGACCTGTGCGGCTGTTATTATTTAGCCACGGCCCCCTTGACAGTGATGCAAACACAAGAGGTAAAATAACTGTGAAAGATGCATATTGTGTTTATGTCATAACCAACGTTGAAGTACCAGGATAACATAAGCCGGCAGCAGTATACTGACCTTCTGAAGCGCAGCGTAGTTGTGCACATGGTACTGTATGGTACCGGACAGCGGCGAGTCGAGTGGCGCGAGCCATCGCTCGTAGCACTGCGACCACAGTTCCATGCCGGCTACCGACGTGCAAGGTTCTAATCGACTCAGTTCGGATGCTGACTTGTTTGGCAGCGAATATTGTGCTGTGTACAAAAAAACAATATTGAATTAAAGTAAGCGTATTTGCGCAAATATTCGCGATATTTCGTTAATACAAAATTAACGTTACCTCAATAAACATAGGGTATATCTAAACTAAGACAGACAGAGTAAACTCCGTGTAACTAAACTAAACTGTGTCAAAGTAACTATAGTCTGTCTGTTACCTTTTTATGTATATGTCGCAGCCAACTGGTTAAATTAGGCGTTTAGTTAACCGCTTGGCCTTTGGAAGTAGTGCTCGCCTCGCTTGGCTCTCTTTGCTCGCACGCGCTTGATCACAGTTCTAACCTAATCCATTTGGTCGGGGTGCCCTGGCTTAGTTACTACGACAAATTTGGCTCGCGCGTGATTGGTTACAGACTTCCAACCTAAACAATAATTGAATATCATTCAGGCCGTTAGTTGAACGGCCGCCGTTTAGTTAAAAGGTTAGGCGGTTAACTAAACGGCTAATTTAACCAGTTGGCTGCGACATATACACGACTAAACTTTGGATTTGGATAAAATTTGCCATACGGATTGATACGGGTTACGTGACTTAGCGATGTTTCTTATCCATTAGTAGTACGTTCCCTCGGGATAATTTCCAACCTCCATGCGGTCAAAGCGGCGGAAAAGCGCTAGTTTTATATAACCCAAGTTACGCTAATGTTTTGTCAAACACGTCAAGTGATTAGCACAATAGGTTCAGCTATAGAGCCGATTTTGGGACAAGCAAACCAACAGCAACCTTATTGTGACCAGAATAAAGATCATTGTGATTTTGACAGACTTGTCATTGGCAGCAAACCAACAGCAACCTTATCAGAATGAGAATAAAGATCACTGTGATGAAATCAGAGGTAAAATAACTGCGAAAGGACTGTAAACGTTAGTGAAGTTTATTAAAGAAACAAGATGGCGGCGTTAGTTCCGATTTTGGCCACGCGACAAAAGATTCTTGTACAGTTATACTCACATAGCCTCTGTGAGTGTACGGTATTAGGCTTGACGCCGAACAGCGGGTTGTAGAACAACGCCTTGTCTTGCTCCGAGAACTGCTCGCCCCAGTCCCACACCGGCCTCTGCACGAAGTTCTGTAAAGAATACTTATTTGTGAATATATTGTAGAAAAATAGACCTTGTGAAGGCCGCAGACGACCTTGTGAAGGCCGCAGGAACCCGTTGGATGCGAGAAGCACAGAACCGGTCGAAGTGGAGGTGCTTGGGAGAGGCCTATGTCCAGCAGTGGACGTCTTTCGGCTGAAATGATGATGATGTTAATGATGTAGAAATAGAGAGCGAGGGACTGAGTTTTACGTCACATATTGCCTGAGACTTGACTAGTAATAGATTTAAGTATTAATGATTTTTGCAAAAAAAAAAAATGATGATGATGATGATGATTTTGATTTTTTTTTAATTTTTTTTTTCCGGTAGTAGTTTTGAGAATCTTCGATCATAATTTTACTATCTAAAAACGCGTGTCTGTGATTAAGCCGGCCGCTAGCTTGGACATTTGAATACGTTGCAGGACGGGATGGCAAAGTGCACAATATGTGTTCACACTTTACACACCTGCTCAAATAAGCGTGCGACATGTCGCGACTTTAGAGCTATTTGCATATGTCTGGTGTAAAATAACTTGCTGAAGCGCAACTATACCTAGTTGTAAATAAAACCAACATTACCTTAGCCACAGCTAGCTCTCGATCCCGCGCGCAGTTGAACAGGAACGTGTCAAAGATGTGGTTATGTGCGCAGTCCCACAGTGTCGTTAGATATGTTTCTGTGAACTGGAAGTCTGCTGGGAACTGCTGCAGTAGCTGCCACACGCAGTCCAAGTATAGGAGCAGTACTGGGGCAGTTTGGGCGGTGGTCGTGTCCTTAGCGGTCGTGTCTTTAGGGTTGCCCGGACGGGGGAGACCGAATCTGAGGAGTTGAGCGTGGAGTGAGTTTTGTTGTTTTAATGTGAAGGAAAACATCGTGAGGAAACCAGCATATACTAGAACCAAAAATTCGAAGAAATGTGACATCTGCCGACTCGTACTGGGCCCGCGTGGTGGATTATGGCCCACTCCCTCTCATCGAGAGGAGACCTGTGTCCCAGCAGTGGGAACATTATAGGCTGATTATAATGTTAGTACGTACCATTTTTTGTTAAGCAATCTGTATAAATATTTTGGAAAACTTGTCTGCAGATTATATTTAACTTTCGAAATATAGACATAAGGAAACCACAAATTAGAATCAGGATTATTACATTAATACATAAGGCAACTTTTTCCTGTCACTATTATTTCATATGACTAACATTATAAAAGGATGAGCTTTAGATACACAAGCTACCAGGAACACATAGATGTATGGTAGTGCTCAAGTATTGCGGATCATCGAAATAGGTACTATAAATACCAACTACGACAAATCCAAAGGCGGGTAAGGATTTTAACAGGCTATGCATGCACGTATGTTCATTTGTTCCCTCATGAAAATATAAGAAAAAGGTTTGTTAGAAATCACTCGACAGTAGCTGGTGTTCAACGCACAATTAAGCACTGTGATGATAGACCGAGTCATTTCAAAATCAAATCGTTACTGTCGGCGTAGACTTTTCTTTCTTATTTAAAGTTTTTTCCAGATTTGATGGGTCAGCTGAGCTTGAATGTGCCTAGAGACCGTCGTCTTGAGCTCAAAATTATAGACCCTTCTCGATTAAATCCAGTCGAAACAAATAAAAATACAATGCGTCACATTCCAATATCTTTAGAAGATGTAATGACTTATTTTACAGTTGCGACCTTATTAATGTTTTCTGTGGTAAATGAGGTGTTTTAAAGAGAAATCTTTAATAAAATATGTATAATTGTAACGTGTTTTAAAAACCAAACTATAATGTAGTAACGTTGTCGTAGTTGAGTTTTAGTTTTTAACTTCCCTTTTTTATTTGGACATAAGGAAACTACAAAATAGAATCAGGATAATTAAATTATTAATAAATAAGGTAACTTTTTCCTGTTTATTATTTTATATGACTAACATTATGAAAGGATGACCTTAGATACATAAGCTACCAGGAAAACATAAATGTATGGTAGTGTTAAATAATTGCGGAAAGGTAAGGCAGGCACATTAAAACTAAGCAACTATATTTGAATTAAGAATTTGAGACAATTTTCAACCTAAGGCACAACAAACTGCATGTCATACTTAACAAAATTCAAAAACCAGAAACATAGTAGGACCTTCATTTTTGACCATGATTTGCCATAATTTTGACAATCATTTTTGTTACAAATGGTCACTCAAAAACGAACTTAGAATACATTTTACTAAAGTAGGAGGGGTGGGGAGGACCTCGGCTTCGGGCGTCCCTGGAGGTGGGCAGCGAGGGCCAGGCTTGATCGGATTAATATTATTTAAAGTTTAGCATGTACTTGATAAATCATTATAATTATAAATAAGCATTATTTACCAAGCTCGTGCTGTAAACTGTGTTTTAACCTTTTGAACGCCAGAGCATAAACGCACGCGCGTGCCCTCCACGCCAAGCCACAATTTTAAATATTTAAGGTATACAAATAAAAACACACAAAAGTAATGATTTAATTGTTTATTTCGTGATAAAGTGCACCGCATTTTTTTTCGCTCGTAATAGGATAGGCGATACACGACTGGCGTACAGGGCACGCGCTTGCTTGTCACGTATATGTGACAATGGCGATCAAAAGGTTAATTAAAGTAAAGTGTCAAACAAATTAATACAAGTTACCAGGACAATATAAATGTGTAAGAGTACTCACCTGTCACAGAACGGGTGTCCGAGCGCGATCCATTCCTTTTGTATGAGAGACTGGAAGCCTGATATCGTTCTGAAGTGAGGGTCGACTAGCAATTGAGTGAGGCATGATACCACAGAACAATAGTCTACGCCGTCACCTGAAACATAAGGAATATTTCTTTAACAAATTAGTATAATAATAATCGGTGTTTGTTAGAATTATTTACAAACAAAAGTTTGAAACAACTACTAGGAAAACAGGATATCGTAGCGCGAGTATTATTTATTGTTAAAAGCCCCTACGCTTCTGAAATAATCACACCATGTCCAAAACAGATATCCGTGCATTTGAAACCCGCGTGAAGCCCTACTATTTTTCCATTTCTCCAAAGAAAATGAAATACTTCGTATAGCAGTGAACTTGGGCGTATCATACACTTTAAAACTGTTAGCGCGATTTTGAACGCTTCTGTAGCGTATGTGCTTAAAATTTGCCAAGATTGTACTCGGTACCATTATAACTGACTAGCTTCTGCCCGCGACTTCGTCCGCGTGAAATTTCTTGTACCCCCACCCCGTCGCAACACTTCGTATTCGCTTAGCGTTTTTTTTTTCTTTTTAAAATTTCATTCTGACTTTTTTTCTTTTTGCTCGGCTCCTAAGGGTCATAGCGTGATATTAAATAGCCTATAGCCTTCCTCAAGCATTGGGCTATCAAATGCAAAAAGATTTTTTCAAATCTGACCGGTAGTTCCAGAGATTATCGCGTTCAAACAAACAAACTCTTCAGCTTTATTATTACTATACTACTATACTACTACTATAGATTGAACGTTGCACATATGTCCCATTGTCGAATATTAGCTCGATTTTGATATATAAAATTACCTTCTTGTAAGACAACGGTGACGTTGTTAGACAGATGCTGTGCGGCGTCCTCGGCGAACGCGATGCAGTTGGCGACGTAGCGGAGCCACCGGCTTGCGTCCAGGATCGAGTAGTACTGGGAGTCTTGCATCTGTAATGAAGGGGAAGTAGCTTTATAGCACAGTTTTGTTGCCTTGAATCTTTTATCGTGTCAGCCAAACAATCTGAGGTCTTACTTAAAACTTTAAAGTCATTTGATTGGTTGAAAGAATTGATGGATCTGGCTTTTGGTTTTAAACTTAATCACACTAATATTATAAAGGCGAAAGTTTGTGTGTGTGTGTTTATATGTTTGTTACTTCTTCACTCTCAAACGGCTGGACCAATTTTGATAAAATTTGGCCTCCCCTCTGCGACAAGGAGTGCACCACGCCAGTACGGGTTGGTAGATGTCACATATTGTTTTCGAATTGATTAGTTCTAGGACATGCCGGTTTCCTCACGATTCCTTCACCGTAATAATAACAGCTCATGGCGAAGTAAAAATGTTAGCAAGTCAGCGATTTTTTCTACTTAAGACGGACATAAGTTTCTTGAATGAAAACCACATAAAGAACTAATAAACAATAATATATTAAAGTTGCCTACAATGACAAAAACAAACAAATAAACCGCACATATTCCTAGATAAGTATAAAAGGAAATAGTGAAGCACTTCATTCATAAAACCATAACAAGACAAAATACAAGGAAAATGCGTAAATTTTCGTCCTTAACCACAAAGTATACATTATTTGAGAAGTGTTGATTTAGGCGGTTTATTTATCTATTTCTTGGAACAGCCTACAGTAAGTACTGTTGACTATGTTGTACTACTAGTCACAAAAATATAATAATCGAGTTTAGTACATCGTTCTGTTTCTGATAATCGTTTGTTTAAATATATTTAGCGCTAATGCATTTAGTGTTTTGTGGTGTAAGAGGGCTTTAATGTAGGACACGTTCCAGGTTTTTAAGGAAAATTGGTGTTGTGTGACTATTTAAAATGTATCCGAACCTCATTGTTACTTACCCAAAACTGTCCAAGTGTGGTCGGTGTGCACAATTCAACAAGTTTCTTGTACGAGGTCTGTAGTGTTGCCAGCGGTGGGAGTATGCCGGGGCCGCCAGCATTCGTGAACGTATTGCCACAGAGGTATAGAACGTGGGGCGGCGTCAACTTCGGATGGGAGCGACGCACCTGGGAATATTGACTTTTATGTTAGTGGGATAAGGTGGATTTTTGATTGTCATTTGTTAGTGGTTTGGGTGTTTTCAGGGGATATTCTCAGTATTTTTTTTACACAAACATAACATCAGGCCTGTATTTCATGAAGGGTTAGACAGAGATGTACCAATAGTTTACCAAATAGTTTTCAAGACTTATCGCTGACAATGTTTAAAAAAATACTTTTCAAACTATTACTATTTAAAAAATATTATAAGTTATATAAGTAATTAAGGACTGTTTAGAAGACAAATCAATAGAGGCTGTAATTTGTCAGCTAGATTAATTCACATCGCTAATTGTGAATATATTTGATTATTTGAATACTTTAACCAGAAATTCTAAATTTAAATCACCCTAAAGACGTTTTTCATTTGACATCGCTGATTTTTCAATTACAATTTACTAACGTTATTCAAACAATAATTGTTGGAAAAATTGGTGAGATTAAAGTTAAAACCATCTAAACACAGATGAATGTGTTACTAATTCGTTATAGTGAGTAATCTCGTACAAATTTAACCGAAAACTTAACACCTTGTTTACACTTTCATCAGATACTTTTGAAACAGACTATACACGAGTTTGATTTTAATCAATAAAGCTTTTATTCACATACCTGTTCCAACAACACACTTTCCGCCGTCGCCGACTGTTCAGTACTCAACAACTCCCCACTCCTCAACAACGCAGCACCTTCAGGCCTCCCCCACACCCAAATAGGAACTCTCCCCGACCGAAAATGACGCGCTGACTCCATCAAGTTATAATCTAACACAGAACTGGGCACTATCAACGTCTCTCCAGCGGTCAACATGAACGCATCAGAAGTTCCATTTATACAAGTGATTCTCCAGTGAGGACATTCACACCGTTCGAGTTCCCTCTTCCAGTCGCCTGGGCGTTGGAACATGTTCATGTCTGAGGGGAGCGTGGGGTAGTACGGCTCTCTGTACTCGAAGGCAAAGAGGAGGTCGTGTCGCTTTGGAAAAGCGTGGTGCATTAGTGCAAGGCCTATCTTTCGGCCGTTGTCGATCGGTGAGTTGACGAAGCTGAATGTTAGGACCTTCATGTTCTGGAATGGAAAGAGATTTTATTATTTTGGTGGTTTTTAGTTTTTTTTGCAGATCTGTTGGGTTCGGGTTCCTGTAAAACTAAACGTCTTTGTAGTTTGGACAGAGAGGTCTTCTTCTAAACTCTGTATACCATTAATATTTCTGTTATTCAATTTATAGATGGTTTTTGGGTGGCAATATTTTTTTTATTATTCCTTTTTTCGTTCGACTCATAGTCGCAGATAGGTTTTGAAGGTAATGCCATGTTTGAATTAAACAAAAAGGCATCATAATGCACCTCTGATGTCATCATGCACGCCAAACATAGTAAACAAAATAATACCTATAAAAATTTCCCTAAAAATATTTATGGCATAAAATCATTCAATTTAAATTATCCGCCCATAACCAAATTGTAATAATTATCTTCATTTATTTATGCATTCATAAAGCAATTCACATTGTGTTTGAACATTATATATTATGAATATTATTATTATTGCTTGCCGAAAAAGGTAAGTGAGATACATTTCAAACTAATTATAATCGATAAAATAAGATAAGTATTCGTATGCAATCAAATTCTAATTAGATATAATAAAAGTTCTTTCATCACTTTATTTTAATGAACAACATTCCCTATGTAAAAATCTAAGCTATTTAACAACAACTGATCTAATTCATTACTTGTCCACTCGCTAACCATGTGACATTGAGCCCCGCGCTAATCTGATTAGATAGTGACCCAAACAGATTGCCACAGTAACGCATCTGCACCAAATATGTGTATTATCTGTGTATACAGCACATATCTGTATTTTATGTAAATATATAGGTAGTAGTGTTACTAGCTTCTGCCCGCAACTTGTGAAATTTCACCCTCTCCCCATTCACCCTCTTAGGGGTGGAATTTCGAAAACCCTTTCTTAGTGATACCTACTCTTCACAAAGAACACACCCCCCAAATTTCATGTCTCTAGGAACAGCGGTTTAGGCTGTGCGTTGATATATCATTATACTTTGTTTCTTCTTCGTTCTTTCAACGAACCCACCTTGCATATAACCTGTAGCCCTTTCACCTTCCCGGGCATATCGCCGTACGGCATGAGCCGTCGCCGTCGTTGCGGGCCGCCGTCCGTCAGCCATACGGCGCCGACCCCCGTCAAGGGCACGTCGAACGCACCAAGCAAGTAGTTCCGTTGGCAGTACTCCTGGATTCATACAAATAGAAAAACTTAAAATTTTAGTATCATAGGTGGACTTAAACTTCTCTACTAGCTTCAGCCCGTGACTTCGTCCGTGTGAAATTTCACCCTCTCCCATTCACCCTCTTAGGGGTGGAATTTCGAAAAACCCTTTCTTAGTGGATACCTACTCTTCACAAAGAACACACTCTCTTCATCTCTCCGCTCTCTATGAGTATGGATGTGGACGGTTATCAGAGTAGAGAAGACCGAAGAATCGATGGATGGACTACTGAGATGACAACTAATAGAGAGTATAGAAGAAAAAGACATGTTGCGCCGACCCCAATTAAATAGGGATACCTGTAAGAGAATGATGAGGCGGCCTTGGGGTTTTCAAAGTATGTCTTGTTTAAATTATACTGTGTGCGCTTGTACAGATGCCAGCACATGCTACTACAATCTGTCAAATTTATTTAATAGATTTTCAACTTTATCGCAGAAGCGTAAGGTTTAAAGTTGATTGGGAAAATTTGACAGTTTCGGGTAGCTTGACGTGCTGGAGTCTGTACCATACCACTGCCGAGGAAAGTTGCTAAAGTAATATTAAAGAGGTAAAATTGTTTGTTTGTAAGAGTTCTCAGGAAGTAATGAACCGGTTTAAAAAAATCTTTCTTTGATAGAAAGCTTTGTTAAGAGCGGGCCCATTCAGCAATAAAAAAAAAAAAAGTTAAGATAATAAAAATTGATTAATTTATCAAAATAGAGCTACACTTATTTATATATGAAAGGAGTAACTATAAGCATTAATAAAAACATCACTTCTATTCGTTTCTAGGTTACCTTACATTGTTTTCTAATTACTCCCATTGCCTCCAAAAAACCGTTAACAACGAAATTGACCAGAAGCAGGAAATAATTGTGGGTTTTCAAAAGAAATAAGGAAATTCAAGTACCAAGGCCGCATAAGTCGCGAGAGCAAAGAAACAGTTCCTATTGTTGACCTATGAACGCTAGTAATCACAAAAGAAGAATTTGTGGTAAGTAATTTAGTCAACCAGTTGATGGCCAAGACCGTGTTGTAAATTGTTGTAACACTTTATTTTTCGCAGCTCAATCTTTTAATTTACTTTTATAATAATACATATCCTTTCCCACCGCTACGCCAAAAACTTTCCACGGCCACTAATTTCTAAAAAAACAGTATTATTGTCATAAGCACGAAAATACCGGCAAATATTCATATCTACACAAATCTCCAATGTACTCAGTAGTTTGTTTCTTATAAAGGCGGATACAGACATTGCGAGGCATGCGCAGCGCACGGCGCTCATCGCATGATTCGCAATGTGTGGCTTCGTATTCGTGGTGAGGGTACTCGTTAAGACGGATACAGACATTGCGAGGCATGCGCAGCGCACGGCGCTCATCGCATGATTCGCAATGTGTGGCTTCGTATTCGTGGTGAGGGTACTCGTTAAGACGGATACAGACATTGCGAGGCATGCGCAGCGCACGGCGCTCATCGCATGATTCGCAATGTGTGGACGTTCATATTCGTGTTTACGACGGAATTTACAATCGGGGAAGTTCCTTATGGAAATACCCATTAGCTAAAACGTCTTGGGAGAGGTGAGACCTGAGACGTGAGTCAGGGTCTCTAGGTTGGTCAATTTATTGTCGGTCGTTCATTGATAAAGTTTTACTATTTAATTTGTCATAAAAACGACGACCTTTTTTACCCAACTACGGCAAAGGCAAAAGAAGGTTATGGTTTTAATAGCCTATGTATATTACATGTTTTGTTTTATTTTTTATTCTTGCTGATTGGGCCCTGCTCTTGACCTCGATCACGCCTGATGGAAAGCGATGGATGAGCACAGGAGCGACCGTACTCAGAAGATGCCTGTTCACTCTTGCTTTGAAGGCAGACGGGTTAAATGTGGAAGGGATACAGTCGCTGGCAGAGAATGGAAATTCTAAATTATGGATACCCTCTGCCCGAGAAGGCCAAGGGTAATGCCGGACTCTTCACGATAGACCACATGGTGTTCCTCTGGCTGCCAATGACCTGGGTTGACACCAAATTTTGCGAGTGGTTTGATCCTTTCATACTTCTCTACAGAAGTATCGAATATTGGAAAACCATCTGTTCAAATCGCTGTTGACGAACTAAACTAAGTTAGCTCAGTTCTTCCACAGCCAGTAGGTGATACTCACATCATTGGTTGAGTTCTCCAAGGGCACGAAGGACAGTTTGTAGTTGGTGACAAAGAGCGAGCCAAAGCGACCGCGGTCCCACTCGCTGAGCGGCGTCAGCATCACCACGCTGTGCGCCGCGCCTGTTACCAGCTCGCCTGAGGACAAAAAGTTTTTAGTTTATAAATATCAAGGGTCTATTTGACCTCAGGAGTTAGGTTTAATCGTCGGCCGGTCTGGGGCTATTCGTCGGTCAAATTGGCCGTAAGCTCGTAAAATTTAAACCTGTTTCCAGCCTTTTTTAGGGTTCCGTACCCAAAGGGTAAAAACGGGGTCCTATTACTAAGACTCCACTGTCTGTCTGGTCTGTCACCAGGCTTTATCTCATGAACCGTGATAGCTAGACAGTTGAAATTTTCACAGATGATGTATTTCTGTTGCCGCTATAACAACAAATACTAAAAACAGAATATAATATGTAAATATTTAAGAGGGGCTCCCATACAACAAACGTGTTTTTTTCGGTGTTTTTGCCTTGTGGTACGGAACCCTTCGTATGCGAGTCCTACTCGCACTTGACCAGTTTTTTTCTTATTCTAGGAAAGTGCAGTATGGATTTGATGAAGATATATGAAAGAAAGTATTACATTCGTTGAAATGAAAATTCGTAAGAGAAAATCAGTTTGAAACTCCAAATACAAGCTTTCTTTGGAGAACTTCGACTAAAACAAAGCTCTACAAAAAGTGCTATTGTTTGGTTAACTACTCGGTTACTATGGTAACATATCTATACAATACTAACTGACCCGGCGAACTTCGTACCGCGTCAGAGACAATAAATGTTGTGTTTTTTTTCCTGGCTCGTCGCTCCGCTTCTGCGCATAGCTCTGGTGAACGCCAGTCAAATAATGAAGATAAACAGACTCTTTGTAATGTGTTTACAAAGATTTCGAATATACAGCTTCTTAAAACATTCATGCTGGTGCATCGCATATCATATATTGTCGTCAAGGGCCCAAAAGTCTGACAACCAGTCTTACCAAGGGGTGTCGTATTACCTAGTAATTGGGTTGTGGAGGTCAGATAGGCAGTCGCTCCATGTAAAATACTGGTATTCAGCTGTATACGGTTAGACTGGAAGCCGACCTCAATATAGTTGGGAAAAGGCTAGGCAGATGATGATGATGCATCGCATAAATCTTTGTTCTTTTGCTTGCAGAAAAAAGACACAGTAGATTGACAACCCAGAACCCCGTAGCCGACGACAAAACGGTCAACCTTTTCGATCCTGAGTAAAAAACTAAGATTTACAGTATCATAATTACCAGACCTGTAGTTACAACACTCATGGGTATTCTTTCATATTTTACTTTGCTACGTAAACAGATATTGAAAGCGTGAGTGAGTCAAAGGGGGTTTTTTCTAGCGATGAAAGATACGAATATTATTTTATTACGGCTTTTTTGTTACGTACGCGGTACGTAGGCTCGCGTCATCGTGCGTGTTCTCAAGGTGACGAACGACAGACGTCGAACTTGCACAAGAATGACCTAATCGCGATGTTTTTCCCAGATTTCTGTTTTGTGGAGTAATGAGCGTATCTGTTCTGGCGCAGCTTAGGGAAGACCCTATTTCCAAAAGTGAACTGGGATAGTTTTTAAATTGAATGACCTAAGTATGCAAGTTTTTGCTGTTACTGGCTGACTTTTCGGCAGTCTGGAATTTGTTTATCTCGGAGATTTAACTGACTACGACAATAGCAAATGACTAAAGATTGCACATTTACAGTTTTTTTTTTATTACTATAAACACTATCTATAAAAAGTGCCAACGACCTACTCACAATGAAATGAGTCACGCGTTAATTTTAACGTATAAATATTGTGTTACGTAAATCGCGCTCTGATTAACAACTTATCTAATGGCATATGTATTTTTGTTATGAATAATGAAGCATTTAACTACCTTACAGCTTTATAACACAAGCTCATTTCACATGTAATTAAAAATAAAACAAATCAATGCAATAAATGGAAGCAAATGGACTAGAAACTTGAAAATGGAATTTAGAAACCTGATTTCAAAATTTGGTAAGTTAAAATTATTGGACCGAAGGAAAATCGTTATTCTGGCACTTGTTAAAATTTAATAACACACAAATAATGATCTTTACACATAATAACCCGTTATCGTAGTGTGTACCTAGATATTCGGGATCGGGAATAGCGGAAGAAAACATCCTTGCGAGATAGATTTATCAAAGACAGAAGAGGGCGTTATAACTAGAATATAGTTGTGCAAAGCGGTAACGGGGACCATGATTTTTTTGATCCTGTCACACATATCAAAGATCCAGTTGCGGCAACTTTTACTTTGGCAAAATCCAGAAATGGTCTGGGTTCCAGTGGAGGGTCCTAAAGGACTGAGATTGCAAAGATTATCAGATGAGAAGAAAAAGGATCCGTGTGTAGAAGTAGGTATGGGGTAAGGAGGCATCTGGTAAATCGGAGATGAAACAAGTACCTACTAGGCTGTTAAAGAATCGAGAAGGTTGATTCGAATCGAACAACAACAAGAACCTTGCGAAGCGGCACATATTGGCCGTCAAAACAAGACTGGTACTAGGGTGTCATAACAACTGAGGATAGTGCGCGTGTGTAAGACAACACAGCGAAAAGTTTTCGTTCTGCCATCTGATACGATTGAGTTTTCTAGCGGCCTTCACACTCAGCGATCTGGACCATACTTTTTTTATCGCGATTTGTCGAAGGAAATAAGAACGATTTGCGCAATATGCGGTGACCGTGAACGTTGTCTTTGACTCATGCGGCATCGTGCAGCGAAAATATTTGCGGTATTGTATGTATTTTGGCGGTTCAAATTTTATTACTGGGCATTCTGATATTTCAAGGAAATCCTGAACGTATCATCGCCGTTTTTAGACTTTGGAGGAAACCTCTTATGTTATCAACTGATGTTTGCGCGGTACACATAGGTACAGTTATCTACAATCTATTACTTTGACCGATTAACCATGATACCATTAAGGTGTTGTTGTCTCCATATTGAGGTTTTTACGACTTCCGCAGGAGTTATTATACCTACCTAGGTTTTACATTATAGTATAAAGCATATTGCTTAACATAACATAAGAACTAAGGAGTGTAAGTAACAAAATGATCTATATTTACTAATAATAAAGCTAGAGTTAATTTTTACCGTCTGTCTGTCACCAGGCTGTATCTCAAGAACCGCGATAGTTAGACAGTTGAAATTTTCACAAATTAAGTATGTATTTCTGTTGCCGCTATAATTTGTATTTTGTTTGAACGCGCTAATCTCTGAAACTACCAGTCGGATTTGAATAAATATCTTGAGGAAGGCTATAGGCTATTTAGCATCACGTTAAGAGCCGAGCAAAAAGAAAGAAAAACTGGCCAAGTGCGAGTCGGACACGAAGGCTTCCGTAGCACAAGGCAAAAACGCCGAAAAAAAAACACGTCTGTTGTATGGGAGCCCCCCTTTTAATATTTATTTTATTCTGTTTTTAGTATTTGTTGTTATAGCGACCACAGAAATAGGTACCTACATCATCTGTGAAAATTTCAACTGTCTAGTTATCACGGTTCATGAGATACAGCCTGGTGATTGACGGGCAGACGAACAGTCGAGAGTCTTAGTAATAGGGTCCCGTTTTTACCCTTTGGGTACGGAACCCTAAAAAGTAAAAAACAACGCTAGGCAAAACCGAAGTACCTACCTAATAGCGCGGGCAGGCGATGCGATGCGAAGGAAGGTCGGGGGGAATAGAAATTTCACGCGAACAGAAGCTATTAAAAGATCAGAGGTGCTATTCTGTAAAAATCTCACCGTGAAAACTTAAGTGAAGTGAGCGTGGAGTGAGCTATCAATAGTGTCAATTCCTACCAAAAACAAACTCACTTCACCTAAGTTTTCACGGTGAGATTTTTACAGAATCGACCGGCAGGTCATAGTGAGTTGACAGGCTGCTTCATCGCTTTGCCTTGCCTAGGTACCACCTACGCCAACAGCAAGAATGCATACCTACCCTACATAAAACATTGTTTACAAATAAAATGGAAATTGCAAATAAATTATTGTAACATATTTTTATGCTGTCAGAATGATAAATTGTGGTTTCGATAAGCATACTGGACAAGGTCACAGATATCAACATGCATAAAATTAATTAGATACTAGGACAGCATAACAGCCCTGTAATTACTGAATCAATTAGAAATATTAATCGTACCTTTCCTCAGAACACCCATTGCGAATCACAATACACCATCAACTGGTATAGGACACCACTTCCTACCATTACTATGGCTCGCGTTACCAGGCATTCATATAAGGCGATACAGTTACGCGTACCTAACGCATACATAATGATTACTATTGTAATTTGCATCATGCCTCTGCTTCAGTGAAATAAAATGTTGAGGATAAACACAGGTTACATTGTTTTGTCCTTGAATGGGCGTAATTAAGACGAAATGTAATGAGTCATTGACCTCTCCTATGTTGTAGAACATCGCCGGTGAGTATCACCTAAGCGCGTTTATGTTTTAAAAGGAAAATTATTAGTTAGGGTAAATTCTGTGTCTATTGTTTCCTTAAGGTACACATATCAAACCGGAAAGGGATCGGCACCATATCAACTCGAACTGTTCAGTATTCTTGGTATGAAACTACAACATTTTTCAAAGAGTATTAAATTGTTATATTATATGTTTAAACAAATATCATTAGGATTATAACTTATAATGGTTTAAGTATAATTTAGTATGGCTTGAATAATATAGTGATATATGTATAGAACTGCGCAGGAACCTATATAAGGGCGTCCGAAGGTGCAAAGCAGTCAAATGCAGCAGCAATGTTAAATATTCAAATATTATTAATAATTTTAGACCATTTCAGACACCATGTATGGTCTTCACACGATCTGACCAAGATTTTGTCTGGACTTTAAAAGAGACTGTGACTTCCGAGTTTGTTTCGGCCTTTCTTCTCAGACTAGTCAGATAGGAAATGCCAACCTCATCTAGTTTATAAAAATATGATTGACATGTAAAAGTGTTTGTACAAACCTACTTACAGAAATAAAATCATTTACCATTTATTCACTGCAATTTTTATTTGTTTTTAAAGGTTTGCCAACTGTTTTTAAGTAAGAAAGCCAAATATTCATCATCATTATCTGCCTAACCTTTCTCAACTACGTTGGAGTCTGCTTCCACTGTAAGCATATTATCTGTAGCGAAGGATCAATTTTTGTAAGAGGTAACCCGGAATAGATTACGAAGTGAAATCTTTAAGAAGATTATATTATTTGTCTATAGAATACTGACTGTGTATGGAATCGAGTTGTATGGAACCTTCACCACTGAAGCATAATTACCATGACATCATCATCCTTATTTTTTTATAGGTTTTTTGATAAGAGTAATCATTAGTGTAATAAAATTTTAGGTAAATAATTATAAATTTGACTTTTTTTTCAGTATTGAATTGTTTATGACTGAATAGTCATTCTATCAATTAAATACGAAAACTATTTTGCTTCATAAAGTAAATATCTGAGCTATTGAGTTGCTTTATGTCAAACAGTTCAAATAGTTTATGGTCTTAATTCCAGCTAGATTGATGGCTTGATAAATTAGTGCTCACCATTTAGAAGCTTAGGTTTCACTTCTTGTAATGATCCATTTTTTTCTCCTTTATTCTGAAACAAAGTTTAACAATGTTGATAATATTTTATTGACAATTACATAGTGCAGTGTTGTTTACTTAGCATAATGTTGCAGGCTTATCTAAATAGCTGTGATAGAGCTTTTAAGTTCACTGCAATTAAAAGTTATAATAAGACGACCCACTGACCTAAAGTTATTATAAGCTAACTAATGAAATTATGTTCTTCTTAAACATTTCTGAAAGAGAGAACTTTCTAACCTCTAACAAAATAACAACACAGCAAAAAAAATATAATAGAAATGGTTGTAAGATAAATGATTATACATATGAAATACTATAATTCTTACCAGAGGAGATACATTGATGTAACTCTTGAAGTTTTGAACCAACTTTTTCTCATTCATTGTAATCAAATAATACCAACACTGCGTTGACCCACTTTGATCGATTTCAACTGTGTTTTTCACCTATATATTAATAGATCCTTATATTAGGTTGAACGGAAGGTGATAATTGATTAAATTAACAGTTATCCACATGATTCTACTTATTTAACATATTTTTGATAACAATCATTCGCGCAAACACTGTACTATCTGGATACAAATTATTCTTCAACACATTGGTGTACGTTAGGTAAAACGTTCAGCAGATTTAAACTAAACATAATTAACACTAAAATTAGCTCGAGACGATGTTAAAATCATGTTGAAAGTAATATTTTTATAATTTTTAAGTATGTGACCCACAGCAACACGCAAACCATCAACGACAGATAAATGTTGGTATTGCAAGAGGAAATTTATTAATCTATTTTTATTTATTAGACATGCAACAATGCAACATGATGAAATCATAGCAGTCTCAAAAAAGGTTGGCTGTTATATTAATTTTATTTACAGTTCACCATGGCATTCGATAAGTTTAAAATCCTCTGCTCTCTCATTTTGCTAACTGCTAGACTAGCAAACCAAAAAAAAAAAACCAAACAATTTTCTTTACTATAGACAATAAATGTCAAATGTTTTTTAACCTGTGTTGTTGGTCATCATCTGTGATTTTTTATTGAAAAAAAAAACCGGACCATAGACTATGTGCATGTCTTATAAAAAAATGGCGATTGTTAAATTTTTGTTGAGAGTTTGAAAGCACAATCCTCAAGCACATATTTAAAACTTTAAATATCTGTTGGTGAAACTGTGAATATATATTCTGAAAATGGCTGACGCTTTGGTAGAGCGGAGACCCGCCGCTCGGTTTTTCTGCCACAGGTGTAACATTGAATTCGAAGATGTTTTGCAGGTAAAAATCAATAGTTTTGGTTATATTTCCCCATTTACGGGCCTCCCTTTAGTGTAGTATGCATGAAGATGATGCAAACATCAACCCTTTAAGATGAGGAGTTGGTTTTGTACATCTGTACATAGAGGGGCGAGATTTCCGTGGCTAATTTCCAATAAGGCTATTGGTGCAGCCGGTCGGTCCACAATATTGTACTGCGTGACATTTCTTTGGAAAATTGTTCTGGGGTCAGGATTGACGGAAATTGTCAATTTCACGCAGTTACATCATTTGCATTATGTGGCGTTCTGAATAGTGAACCCTGCCCAGTACATATTTCTATGTACTCGGTAATCTACTACATGCATACATCCCACAATAGCCCCTGGAATGTCATTGATGTCAATAGAATCTTCGCTTTAATTAGTTAACCAAAACAGAACCACCAAGGATAAAGTTTATTGACAGGCATTGACATGCAATGTTTATTAGTCATCACCCATAAAGTTTAAATAAACAGTGTTCATATTCAGGGATTTACCCATTCTTCCTTTTTCAATCAAAATAAATGAGCCCACTCATGGGTGGGTGTCTCCTAAACATCACCACCACACACCACACCACACACACACACCACTTAAAACCCCAAATTATTTGAAACTCATAAATTCCTAAGAAAAAAAAAAGACTTATATTCTATTACCATACTTTTTCAGGATTACACATGCCCATACTGCGCGAGTGGTTTCATTGAACAGCTTGAGAACGAGACTGAGGGGCTGGCACTGTCAGGAGATGACTTCAGTGATGCCGACATGAGCAATATTGATGATATGAGCAATATTGATGATATGAGCAATCTGGATGACTCGGATGATATCCACCACTTGTCACAAGTATGATATGAACACTTATAGTATCTATTACTTAGAGTAACTGATAACTAACTGAATTTTGTACTACATTGTACACACCACTAAAGAATTGTTACACAAACTAAGACCTATTGTTCGACCACAAGCTATTTTTGTAAATCATAGGTATGTTTTTATCATTGAAGGATAGATTACAAAAACAAATGTTATATACAAAGCCTTGTATTGGAACTGAATACTTTACAAACTTATACAATCATAGAAGGAGCTAAAGCTCACCAGCTGTGAATGGAAAAGGCAGGTGTTGTGGAGTAACTTAGGGTTGGTCTATGTTCCTAGTGAACATTGGCTATGATTATTAAAAAGATAGATAAATATAAAAGTTATTGTTCAAGAGAGCATTACAAATTTAAATAGCACTGGCTAATGCACACTAAGATTGGGATTTTCTATGTTTTTGATTGATTGAATTTATGTGCATACAAGGTAGATCAACAACTAATATACAAATGAATACTGTGATTAAACATTTACAAGCAAGTCCTGTGTAAATAATTCACAGACATGCACATCATTCACAGAGTAGGATGAATAGACTTGACATTTGAGTAGTACATAGTATCTTCTTTTTAAAGTATAAAACAAAGTTGCTCCCACTGTCTGTAGGCTTAGATCTTTTAAATTATGCAACGGATTTTGATGCAGTTTTCAGCAATATATAGAGTGATTCAAGAGGAAGGTTTATATGTATAAATCATGCATATTATAGTAGAGAAAAGCCGAGAAATTCAAAGATTTGTAATGTGATGTCTTAACAAACATATTTTTGTTCGCTTACATTGCAAACACTGGCTAAACCTTACAAGATAGATCAAATTAATGTACTATGGAATTGTATATCTTAAAACGATTGATGAAAAAGTCCAGATGGTATATGTTTCCAGATGGTATATGTTTATCTCCTAAGGATAACTGACAGTAACCATTTTTGTCTTTTACATACAAAAAAAATATGGGTTATTTACCAAGCTATTTTAAACAATACAGTATTATTCCTTATCCAATTAAATACATTAGATATGTTGTGCATTTCATGTAGATCAAAAATGCCCTTTACAGCATATCATTAAAATTAATATCTTAGAAGATATCAGAGATTTAAAAAGCGGGGCAGAGCGGCGAAGAAGCGGCGGGGAAGTTCGCCGGGTCAGCTAGTTTCTAATAAGAATAAGTAATCCTACTGGAATCCACAGGATGTGAGAAGCACAGAACCTGTCGAAGTGACGGTGCTTGGAGTAGGCGTATGTCCAGCAGTGGACATCTTTCAGCTGAAATGATGAAGATGAGGACTGGAGTGAAGGATCAACCAGCAGTTGGCCCCAAACCTTCCTTGATTTATGTGGGGTGTTAAATTCCCATTATGGTCTGAAATATGTATGAACATGAATTTTAATCTGTCATTGAGGTCATGATGTTGGCTGCCCAATGAACTGCGAACAAGTAATAAATAATCAGTTGATGTAGTGAATCATGTGGAAATGTTTATGCCATCTTAGCTTGTAGTGCAATTTTGCATGATTAAGATACCTCAGTTTTTGTTGATTATCTGATAAAAAATATCAGATAATTATGTTTGAAAAATTCTTTGTTAACTCATTCTTAGATTACCTTTTTGTCCTTGAACTAAGCTCAATATGCTTGTAAGGCTCTCTCATTACTTAGGTGACTAGCTATAATTTTACTTGGTATTAGTTTCAGTCTTACCAAGGAGTATTGTGTTACCCAAAAACTGGGTTGCGGAGGTTAGATAGGCAGTAGCTCCATGTAAAATACTGGTGTTCTGCATCCGGTTAGACTATAAGCCGACCCCAACATGTTGAGAAAGGATTAGGCAGATTGATTAGTTTCCCTAACTAGTGAATTGGGTGGGGTTTTAAAGGCCTGTTGATTGTCACTCCCAAGTTTCTAATGAAAATTTCTAGAGTGATAAATACTCGTCATAATAATTATATGAGTATGCCAAGATTTATCAGTTATTTAAGGGTATGAGTGCTTCATTAAACTGTTTACATCTAAACAGTTGTGTGTTTTGTTTTCTTATCACTGTTTTTTCTGATAGTAAATTTTAATGTTGTGGTCTGATGCAGTTTTATTTTGTTGTTGACATATCACTTTCTGTACAACAACTAACCAAGCCAGCAAAGCCTTTTCGATTTTAACATTTCATTATGACTAAGATAGAATTCATTGTTTTATAATATTGTTTAACTTTGCAGAGGCGTCACTGGCGCAAAAAAAAAAATTGTCAAACTAAAACTTTTATTTCGCACGACACACATGTTTTCGACCACACAAATAAGTGTGTCAGAACTCCCCCGGGATGTGGCCGTTCTCATTTGACGTCGGTATTCGTTATCGCGTGCGGGCGCGTCACGCGTGAGGCCAAGTTTCAGCGTCCACGTGACGCGGCACCGACGTGTCGTGTTAACGAATGTGTTGAACTTTCCACCGTCTGATCGCCACTGCTCTACCGCTTGGCGACCACGTGGGCGGGCCGTATTAATAGATTAGATCGATTATTATGCGCATTTGATAAACTGGCAATCTTTATCACTGTCTTATTGCCCTTGCTGAAACACTGATAACAATGTTGATAGGGTTTTCTTGAAAGAACGTTTGTATACGTTTTTGTTATCGAAGTTATAATGGGTATTTGCAAAAACACGTATTGACGAAGGATTAAAAAAAAAAAAAAAAAAATGGTTGCCTGTAAAGTCGGTTTTACGGGCGAAGATTTTACGTGACAACGTCTTTTTCTCGGTAGAATAGTTGAGTGGGAGAGAGACGCAAGGCATTCGGCGGGCCTCTCTCTCGTTCGGTGACTCATCGTAACGTTACCGAGCGTTACACTTTTTCATAAGTGACTCCCAGCCGCAACCTAATTTAAGACGTTGTCACGTCAAAAAATCCACTTTTATCTTGCAACAAGTAATCAAGTTATAATTTTGTGGTCTGTCGCTATAATCGCCTGCTTTATGTACTTACCTACTATGAAATTATGAATTATTACACAATAATTTCAATCAAGGGGAAGGCTTTACACGGGGGTCGCGTAAAGGCCATGGACCATGCCCCGGTTTGGGCGCGCCTTCGAGCGGACGGACGTCCGGCACGATTTCATGGCGGCATGGAAAGAGCGACTCGCAACCCAGCGCAGGGCACGCCACGATAGTGCCGATAAGACCCCTCTTTGAGGAGTGGCTAGAGAGGCGTCACGGCGCCCTCACCGGACGCAGGTCCTCACCGGACACAGATGTTTCGGGAGGTTCCTGCACATCATCAGGCGGGAGGAATCGCCCAGAGGACACGGTGGAGCACACGGTCGAGGTCTGCCCCGCTTGGGCGGAGCACCGCCGTGTCCTCGTAGAGGCGATCGGCAGCGGCAGCGACCTCTCGCGTCCGGCCCTGGTGCAAGCCATGGTCCGGAGCGAGAGGGAGTGGGAGGCAGTCACCTCCTTTTTCAAAGCGGTCATGCTAGCGAAGGAGGTGGCGGGATGGATGAGGGAGAGAGCATCCCGTCCCAGCCGCCGCCATAGACGCTCCGGGCGTCGGGAGCCGCAGGACGACGAAGAGTAATGGGTAGCTCACCGTTCGATCAGGACCAGGCCCGTGCCGGACAGCGCGTACATGTTCCACGCGCGCCTCAAAGAGATGTCAGCATAAATTGAAGGGGCCCCTTAGGGCCGAAGTCTGCCGGGTCAGCGGGATTTTCCGAAAGGGTTACCGCTGGCCCGAAACATAAAGGGCTAAGGAAGGAACACCGATGAGTTTTAGTCAGTAACAGTCTCACATTCTCCCTTCCGCTCCACCCAAAAAGGTCCGTAAATGGCAATGTCTTTCATGACGTCATTTTATTGTTAAGCTGAATGTGCACTGTTTCGACCAAAAAGACGACACAGCTGAAATATTAGCCAAACACCTAAATAGGTAATATAGGATTCGGGGGATAAAAGGCTAAGGAATTTTAAGAAAGGCAAAAACCTCACAACAATGCCTCAAAATCTATAGTAAAAGCTAAATTTAAAGAGTACGTAAGCCACAAAGTTTCAGTCAAGATATTGTTACTAATTTTTTTTTGTTTTGATTTCAGGGCACCCCTCCAGTGTTGAACGATCTAGCATTCCTAATGTCGGGCGGTCGGTTACGGTAAGTCATAGTTTATTTATTTATTTATAGGAGAACCAACAGCTATAACAGAAGCATAACAATAATATATGAGCCATAAAGCCAATTACAGGTTCTCACGGGTAAAAACAGAAAATTTAGTTAGAAAATTTATGCTCAACAACTATGAACTTATGACCTTGGGGCGCACGCACGTTCGTGCAATTCCGCCCTGGGGTGCACGAGGGCGTGATCGTATGTCTAGTGCCCATTACGGATAAAGTACAGACGCCAGCACATCAAGCTACTACAATCTGTCAAATTTCTTAGATAGATTTTCAACTTTATCGCTAAAGCATAAAGTTCAAAGTTGATTGGGAAAATTTGACAGTTTCGGGTAGCTTGATGTGCTGGTATCTGTACAAACAAACACGCTGTTTATATTCCAGTACACGATTTATAGTGTTAACTAAAGCAAAAAATCGTCATTTATTATAGTCAACCTGAATCTGTAAACTAAGCCAGAACCCAATAATAGTGTTTCTTTTGTGTCCTCTACTTCTACTGTAACAGTGTAAGGCTCAACTCACACCAAAAGAGCGGCGAAGCGGAACGCAGTTTCAGTGTCATATGAATTTTAACTTTATTTTCATTACTGTAATACTTATTATTGCATGAGAAACTCGAACGAGTCGCGCGGATGCCAGCGGCGCCGCTGGAATTCCGGCGAATTGCCTTCTCTACCGAGCGGTTGCGATAATAAGTATTATAGTAATGAAAATAAAGTTAAAATTCATATGACACTGAAACTGCGCTCCGCTTCGACGCTCTTTTGGTGTGATTTGAGCCTAAAGGAACACTTGGGTTCTGGCTTTTGACTAAAGGATACAGATCACAGTATGTTTTTAGCAGATAACTGGTGACTCGTCCTTTTTCTCTGCCTAACTGCACCACAAAAAAAATATTCTCATGGTCTATTCCAAAATTATCTGATGAAAATGTAAACAAATCCAGCAGAAAATGTTCCTGTTGATGCCAATTTGTTGTGTCACTTTTCACATTTTCAGTTCTTTGGTTTTGATAGTTTGAACATTTCAAACCGAAATTGTCATTTTAAGCTGCCTTATAGATGTAAGTACTTCATTTGACGATTATGGTTAATTATAATTTTTGAATAAAAAAATTGAGGTTATAACTCAATTTTTTTATTCAAAAATTATAATTGTTGCAGAGAGTGGTGAGATATAAAGTTAAAACCTTCTAATCTAAATACAGTTGAATATGTTACTAATTCTCTTTAATGAGTGCTTGTGTAAGAATTTAACCTAAAAAGGGTTTGTTTACACTTCCATCAGATAATTTTGAAACAGACATATAGGTAGGACCGCGTAATTGCAAAATGCAGGTCGTGCTCGTGACGTGTCTCTATTAAAAACTGCAGAATAATGCGATTCGAGCAAGTAAGCTACCTGTAACGTTGTGCTACTGACGCACTGATCAGAGACTCGATCAGGGTTTCAGAGAGCTCCTGTAAGTGTGTGTTCCCCTGACAGTAGTGGCGCGGGCCGGCGCGAGACGCTGATGGAGCAGCTGGTGTGGATGATTGGCGGCGCGCGCCCCGCGCCCGGCGCCGTCACCGCGGGCGCGCCCTTCGTGCTGGTGGGCGCGCCCGGGGACTACGTGTTTGGCGGTGAAGGTAACTACATATATTATGTTTATTGTACAAAGAGAACACACAAGATTGGACATACACTAAACATGATTGTACAAGCAGTGGGCAGAGGCAAGTTGAACAGTTGGCTCCTGAACTAAGTAAAAGGATACTTGTATGTATTTATTTCGCTTATGTAAACAGGGTGTAAAAGTAGATTACGCATTCTGTACATTAACTAATACTAAGTACATTGCACAGAAATTATTGTTGGAAAACGTGTCTTATTTTTGGTGTGATAATTCGCTATCACATCTCCACCGCGAAACATAGCATAGCATCGAAACCGCAGTAGTTCCGCTATGACTTGTCCGTTGTACGACAAGCGAAACTGTTTGATCTAACGTATAGATTTGATTATGATTCAATCTCTTTCCCGGGTGATGTCGCCGATCTGCTCGGTAGCTAGTTTCACCTGCGCGCTCAGCCCGCTATTTGGTTGCGGTGCCGTGTTGTTTGTTGTTTCGCACGTACGATACGACCGACGTAACTTGGCGGGCCTGAACTTTGCGCAGAAGGCTGCGCAGTAAGATTTTTTAGGAACCAAATGGTGACATGAGGCGAGTGCGAGTGAGAGAACATGCGCGAAAGTTCTTAGTGTCTATGTTCAGGCTCGCCAAGTGACATGAGGCGAGTGCGAGTGAGAGAACATGCGCGAAAGTTCTTAGTGCCTATGTTCAGGCTCGCCAAGTGACATGAGGCGAGTGCGAGTGAGAGAACATGCGCGAAAGTTCTTAGTGCCTATGTTCAGGCTCGCCAAGTTACGACGGTCGTTTTGTATCTGTGGCAGTTTACAAGTTTATTAAGCGAAACTTTTTTTTTTGTTTAATTGATGTTGAGTTTACAAAAAAACTAATCTAAGAGGTCCGACGTAGACCTATACTGTATTTACTAAGTTGAAAGCGACGACATTTTGCTCCGATTGCTACAATTCCACTGACTCCGCTACTCGAATCGCGACATAATGTGTCTTAAGTTTCTTAGCGGAATTCGTTATACGGTTTCCCATAACTACTTTCACCTCTGACCTCGACTAGAATCAAGAGCAAACCCATTAAAAAAAAAAAAAAATCGTGTGGGAGGTGTCATAAGGCCCGTATTGAAGCGCGCAACGTAACACGAACATATTTTGCTTGTGGGTGCGTGCAATGGTATATGAGTTGTTTAAACGTGATTCGCAAATAAGAAAATAGATTTAGCAGCCAGCAATAAGGCTGATAATCGCAATCACTTTAGCATTTTTTATACTCTTTTTTTTTTTCAACGTCCTTAATACTTATGTATTGATTTCAGGCCTGGACGCAGTAGTAACACAGCTGTTAGGGCAACTAGAAAACGCGGGTCCTCCCCCCTTACCGCGAGAACAGATAGCGGCCCTGCCGTCAGTACAGGTCACTGAAGAACAGGCTGCGGCCAACACATCTTGTTCAGTCTGTTGGGAGAACTTCACGACTGGTGAGTTGCACCTATTGCTAATCATAGTTGCCTGGTATATATGGTTCACTAAAGGCAAACCACTCTTAAAGAATACTGTCTTACGCTTTTAATGGAGGGCTTTAATAGTGTTAGTCAATCTCTTACAAAGTATGGTAACCTAGTAGCATACTTGTTACTGTCAGTACTGGTCTCTGAAGAACAGGCTGTAGCCAACACAATATCTTATACAGTCTGTTGGGAAAACTTCACGATTGGTGAGTTGAACCTTTTGCTAATCATAGTCCTTTGGTCCCCGATGGATGAGCACGTCATTCGCCATTGAGACCTAATAGAAATCCTAAATGATTATTTGCACCTCTTCAAAAGTGTGTATTTCAAAAGAGAATCAGCCTGGTCTTAATTACTCATTTCTGTTGGGAGGGAGAATACGCTAGATAAACTGGGCGTCGCGTTGTGCGAAAGATGTAGTTTATCAATATTTACTAAATCTCCATGTCTGTTAAAAATTCCAGGCGAGTCAGTATCTCGGTTAGAGTGCGACCACATCTTCCACGCGAACTGTATCACGCCGTGGCTACAGCTGCACGCGACGTGTCCCATCTGCCGGCGCTCGCTGCTGCCCGAGGAGGCCCCGGAGGCCCCCGCGGCCCCGCCGGTCCCCGTGGACCCCGCGGCCCCCAGCACGGGCACCAGCACACCCGCCCCCAACACCGACACCTCCGCCAGCCAGTACCGTGAGTCCTTATGTAAGACTGCACTGCACCTTCATGCGATCCTAGTAAGGATACGAATCACCTAACGCTTTCCATATTCTAACAGTCAAACTAACTTTTAAAACATAATCCTCTGTGATAGACCGCCATAAAAGTAATCTTAAGGAGGTTGAAAAGGTTCCTTTTTTTAGGTCGGAAACTTAATTTATAAAAAAAAAAAATTCACTTAAAAGCTACATGGGGCTCAACTAGACCTGCACCTAACGTTTAACTTATGAAACGTTAAACGTTAGGTGCAGTTCTACTTGTCAGCACTAACTAACGGGCTCGGCTAGGGCCGGTGCCCGCCAGGGTCGCGGGTTGTTCGAAAGAGATACCGTGGCCCCTGGCACAGGCAACTGAAGGGACACGGGTGGGTTTTAGCCAGTAAAAGTCTGACACGCCCTCCCGCTTCGCCCAGAGCGGGAGAAGTTATTTGATAATGTAACACCAGAAAAAGGTGCAGTTCTACGAGTGTCACGATAAAAATATACTATCTGCTTCATTATTCGCATCTGGCTTTGGTCTAGGTTATTTTTATTCTTATTTTGATCGCATACTACTTACTACATGTAGATTAAATTAAATCTCCCCCTCCAGTGGCTTCTTTAGCAGCCAACATCATCGCACCGCACATAATATTACCGACCATATTCACTTTTAGTAAAAGCTTTTTGCATCTATTACCAACTGTGGCTGCTTAAAGTATAATACAATACGACAGACGTAACTTGGCGAGCCTGAACATAGGCACTAAGAACTTTCGCGCATGTTCTCTCACTCGCCTCATGTCACCATTTGGTTCCTAAAAAATCTTACTGCGCAGCCTTCTGCGCAAAGTTCGGACCCGCCAAGATACATCGGTCGTATTGTATTTGCTGCGTCATTTGTATATATTACCGCCAATTGTATTTTTTAGTTGTATCGATGAAGATGTTGATGGTATATGTTAAAATTTAGCGTAATATCAAAATACGATTTCGAGTAAGTATACTCGTGTATATTTGTATTTTGAGCGATATATATACAGGGTGGGTAAAAATTGTCGGTGAAACGAAACAGGGCAACAGTTGGGGTTATTTGCAGTAAAAAAAAAGTATCATCACTACAACAGTGCTTTAATGACAGTGAGTACCATGATTTATGAGTATTGGCACTTTTTTCAATATTTTCAAATTCTCACGAAAAATTGTTTGTAACTTTAGAACCTTACTGTAAACACTCAAATTGTCATAACTACTGCAAATAACCCCAACTATCGCCCTGTTTCGTTTGATCCATGATTTTTTGCCCACCCTGATGTTCGGTGGACCCTGCATAGTAGTTTACTTGGTTGGGGTCTTGTCTTGGTCCATCGTCCATGCGGTGCATAAAATACAGTACGCGACAGAAGTGAGTCCCGTTCTCTCGCGTACTGCTGTGGCGCGTTGACCCTCGATGTGTCGTGTCGCAGCGTCGCTGACGCAGCTGCTGGTGCGGCGCCTGCCCCGGCGCGCGGGCGCGGGCGCGGCGTGGGCGGCGCTGGGCGACACGAGCAGCTCGTCGGGCAGCATGTCCACGTCGTCGTCGGTGACGGCGGGCGGCGTGTGGGCGCCGCAGTCGCGCTCCAACACCAACTCCACCAGCTCCAACTCCACCTCGTCGCTCAACTCCACGGAGCGCGAGCGCCAGTACAACATGGACATTGACTTCGACTAGGGCCTCCCCGGCCCCTCTGCCGCCCTGGTACTCTGCTAGACAGTGACGTTCGCCTCGGCAATGGTTGTGTTGGTGAAGTGTTATGTTGTGATGTGCTCGTGATACGACATTGTTGGATAGTAAGTTGAATTGTTTATTTTTTTATTTATGTCAAATTGATAATATTTTTTCATAATGTGTCACATGAATACGACCATTGTACGAGATCTATGTATAAAATATATAGTTGATACCATTACCTAAAGTTCTTACTTTTAGATAATAGATCATCATATAAAGGATCAGTCGGAATTGTGTGCCTTTGATTTGTATTTGCAGTGTAGTGTAACATTTCCATACAAGATGACACAGTCATAATGTTTTTCAAATGTGCTATATAAAAACACTGTCCTATGATAGAGACAAGCTTGTACATTTAAAACATTATAGCTCGAGAGAAAATTATTCTGCTACTATGAAGATAATTTAATAAGTTATTGTTTGCAAAGTATTTAGTTTTTCAACTGTGTACAAAATTCCCTGAGTGAGTAACAACGCAATTTTCTTATTGCATTGATTTTTTCTTTTGTAAATTTTGTAAATATGCATGTAAGTTTAAGAACTTTGCTATAAGCTGTAGTATATTTAATACTCAGATAAATAGCTGAATATATATTTCGCCAAATGAAGTGATTTTAAATTGGGTTTTATTGATATAAGGGGATCCTTTTACTACATGTTTCTATAATCGTCTAGTAATCCAAATACTTTAGACATAAAGAAATATTCCATCTATATGTTGACAATGCAAGAATCTTTGAATTGAGTAAGCACATATTTTTGTATATAATGAATGAGTGTTTTAAAGAATAATACTTTTTATTTTCTGCTTTTGGAAGAAAGGTTTTTTTTGTAGTGGTGAACCTTTTTATATAAACCGCTTTTTATTTTGGGAAAAATACTCGCTACAGAGTATTTAGTGAGTGTATATGCAAATGTTAGAATAAATGTATAGTCAAATATATTGGTATGATTCGAAGTTATGTAGCGTAGATGTGATGAACTCACACCTGTGACTTGTGGGACAGTACAGTGTGAGCGACGCGTGCTCGCCGCACCAGGCGCGCGAGCCCTAGCCTGCGATGTATGAGATATGGTGGAGCTTGTGAACGAATGACTACATTAAATTATTTTACTATTACAATACCTTTTATTTCGACTGAGTGCTGTATATTTACTGTTCTGTATGTGGTTTGCTCAAGTGTACAATGTTAAACAATGGGATTGAAGATATCATTAAATTACTAACACATAAGTTTTACGTCCTAACTAAACAGTATATTGTAATTATCTGAGTTTTCAATAGACATTCTTGTACACGATTTATGATGAATGTTATGGAGTAAAAGTGTGTGATCCAATGAATATTTAGATGTCGTATTTATCTTCATATTTTTGTAATTCACACATGGCAGGACATTCCTGGTAGAGTTTGAGTTATCGATAGTTTTGAATAATTCAACACTGATAACAGAGTGAGACGTTTTTGTGAGAATATATTTTTAAATAGTGAACTGGCTACTTTATCTGAAGTGTGACTTTGATCGAGTTTATTGAGTATACATATTTGTAAATAGCAGGCCACGGGCTCGAGTGCGGCGAGGCGGAGCCAGCACGCGACACGTGACCGCAGTACACAGTACGGACAGCCCAGCTGCCGCCGCACTCGAGGCCGTGCCCCTTAGGAGATACGAATGTAAGTAAAACAAACAGCTCATGACGAGACACCAACATACTAAATAGCTGGTAACGATTCTCTATGTTCCTACCCAACTTAGGTTACTTACTAGTGTTGTTTAGACGGATGTGTCACCAGGCCGACCCGACATGTTCCAACTGGCGCTTCAATCGAACTAGACACGGTCGTGATCATTGTTCTATAAGATAATATACTGTATTAAACTATATCTCGCCTAATTACTTTAATAAATAAGGTAGAAATCATTAACATACTTCTAGGCTCTTGGTGATTCATGTGTCTCAAAATATGCATTTCAAATTTTAGATCCGGGCAATCTGGATCTTAAGACTGATCTCTTAAGTGATAATACTTAAGTTAATAAAATTTGAAATTGTATTTTTGTATAATCATCACGTAATCGTAGATTAGGCCTAAACATTCAGAGGGTTAGATGATGAACGTGGTTTAAAACTTTCATGTGACGCTAAATCTATGTGTCCCTTATAAACTTTTGTTTGGTTTTATAGTTGGAAGGGAAGGCACATTATTTATGAAGTATTTCCACCTGGATCATATTTATTAGTAGTTAGGTTGGAACACGCCAGTTTTAAGTAAATTACGGTTGGAAACAATTAATTTGATATGGAACTTTGTGTAGGCGCGCGCTACCTAGGTCGATGTCACAGGCAGGTGTTTAAAGTGAAAACACATTAGGATTGTTGATCGTTTATATCGATAAGTGCATTACTTACGTGAAAGGACACGTATCGATTCGTATAAATATTGAATACAAAGGTTATTGGAACAGTGACGACTTGACGAGTCATGTTTGGTTGATTTTTATTTTAAAAAGAAACATTTTATTTTTATTAATTTTCTTTAAATTAGCGAACTCATGTCGACATCGCAATCCACTGCCGGTCACGTTTTTTTGCGTAGTATCATAATATTCACATAGTTATTTAAAAGAAATACCCTTACTCTATCTTAGGATGCCACATAAAATAGTTCAAATACACACAATGTAAACATTGTCTTAAACAATTCAATAAAAAATACAGTACTCATTTACCTGTCTTTTATAATATTAATAGCCTAATAGTGTTAGGGTCCTATTACACCAGCCACTTGCAATAAGTACCTGCAATTTACACACTTTTTTACACTTTTTATTTGATCTTTTATTTGTTCATCGTGTATGTATCTGGTGTATTGTGTGTATGTTAGCCTGTGCTAAATAAATGTATTGTCTTTTCTTTCAAGAGGTCAGCTACTAGCCGACTTCATTATCCACATATTTAAAGAGCTAGCAGCAGAATTAAGGGCATATTTCATTGACCTTAGTATTTTGGCTGTAGCTCTTGTAATAGGGCCTCAACTATCATTGCGAGATTTATTTCAGTAAACTAAACTTTTGTAAAAACGACTCGTGTTATCTCTTCTTTTCCGTTTTAACTATTAAAATTTAAGTTAAGTATACAAAGTTCTGTATCAAATTATAAACTTGTTACATAATGTATAAAGGCAGTCTTTAGAGGTTTGTAAAAACGTTAAAATTACTAAGGAATGTAAATGTTTAAATAACATTAAATTTTAATGTAAAGTTTGAAAATAAATGCAAGTATATTGATTTCAGTGTTGTTATTATATTTTGGAATGGCCCTGTTGCTACATATTGTTGTGTATCCCTTCCTTCATCCATGATATAACAAGTTTTTGTTTATATCAGTCTGTTTAGTAATTTACTAGCTTTTGCCCGCGGCTTCGTCCGCGTGTCCTTCGGAGATTATCCCACGGGAATAATATATGAAGGTAGGTATAAGTAGTATTCTATGTAAAACTCCAAACCCTCTGGGTTACCTCTGTTCTATGTTCTACCTGTGTGCCAAATTTCATTGAAGTGAGTAAGGTAACAGACAGACTACTACAAACAACACACTCACTACTACACACACACAGACAGACAGACATACACACTACACACAAGAGACAGACATACACAGTATATATAGACACACACACACACAGTATAGACAGACTACTATAGAGTTACTTTCGCATTTATAATAATTCACTAAATTAGGTAGGTGGAATGTGTCATAATAACAAAGAAATCTTATAAAATAAATGGCAGTTATAGCACCTATCAACAGTCAAATAGTATTTCTCTAGTCGTCATGTCATTAAAACGCCTTGTCCTTGAATCGAGTCTCTCTTGTCGGATGTAAAGATCCAAATATTCAATAGACCAGCAGCCTAATTGCGTAAAACATTTTCTTTCTGATTACAATTCCGAAACTATGCCAACTACAGTTTGAATCGATATCAGTAAACGGAATTGTGTAAATCTATATCATCCCAATTGACTATAATTGTATAGAGGTGTACCGACTGTCGGGCAGAATTTGTTTGGTGAAAGCGTTTTGTTTCTTCATATAAGAACTATTCGCTTCCAAATAATTTTGCTATAATTAAATTTTGTTTTGATTACAACTGATGGTCTACTACTGCATATAAATAAAAATGTACAATGATTGCCGAAAAATGAAAAACCAATTTATAATACACTTTCTACCAAAAACTACCATAATTGAAATACGTAAGGAAACGTTTTATTTTTCACGTTTTAGTTATCTGTGGCCAACGATAAAATCGTAAAAAAGCTGTGTTGTCAACTTAGTGGGAGTTCCACTAAACTTGGGGGTTTGGACACAGGGGTGGGGTGCTGGTGGACAAAATTTTGCTTTCAGTGGCTGGTGGTTAGACTAATTCAATTTGTAGAAAACAATACAATCAACTACTTTAACTTTGCCTCGAGAAAATATTATATTAACACGATAATGGGCATGTTTTATATTTTGTTTAAACCTTGTGAAAGTGAGAAATAAATCATCGAACTACTGACGTTTTAAGATTTATTTCTTTCAAATGCGGAAACCACTGCCGATTTGAAAGTAAGTAATTTCGAAAAAAATCCCACGGCAACATACTACTAACTTCTTGAGTAATTCATTATTTTATGATATTGTAATAGGATGATGCTAAAAAAAAAGTACTGTGAATAAGTTATGTTTGTGTCCATTCTCAAATCTTAAAACGGACCTCCATAACGGCGATCGAACGTCGCTAATAAGAATAAACATAATATAAAAAAATTGCGCCTTCTAGTGGACTCGGGAGAAAAGTTGGCAACACTGACACTGAGGAATTAGTAAAAGTACTCTGTGGTAAAAGTACTCTACTACTCTGTGGTAATAAAAGTAAATAATGAAAATAGGATAATTTTAAACCATAATATTATACAAATAATCTTTGTTTGGTTTTACCTTGAATGTTGTTTAAATTAATACTTGTTTTATGTTTTTTAACATACTAAATTGTTTTTACTATTTTCATACAGAAACATAGGATAAATAGTTTCGGAACATTTTTGTTGTGGTTTCTTGTAGAAGGAATGCGTTTGTAAAGTTCTCTGATAGAATAGAGGACAAGGAGGTATTAGCTGGCTGCACTAAGACTTAGGCTGTTTTGCTCGATAGCGAAAAGCACCTTAGTCTGTTATATGTCAATATAATCATAAAAGTAAGTAACCAAATATATCTAGGAAAAAGTTGTTCGTATCTCATTATTAGATTATTGTAGCTCGTGTAAGTACTTACCCTTGATACCGATGATCATCAAGGATATAACTATATTAGCTTTCGACCTCCCTGGACATGGGTTTTCGTCGTAGACTGCCGGTACACTTAATCAACAACTCGCATAACATACTCAATATTAAATGATACCTTCTCCCCTCTTAGGTACACATAATTGCTATAAGAACGAAACACACAATCTTTGAGAATTCAATGAAGATTTCAATATGTTTTTAATTTTCAGTTATGACTTACAACAAATGGGACTGGTTGAGGATGATTTTGTATATAAAAGAGCATTTCAACTCGGACAGTGTCCTTACTGTCTCACTTTTAAAACTGCAGGAGAATTCTCGGGGTGTTTCACCTACGAAGACATGAATGAACGCAGCATATTACATACATTACTGTTCGCTTCGGCCACTGCTACTGCTGCTCAGCAACTACTTCAGTTTTCAAACTTCTCAAGTACAAACTCAAGATTGTTCAAAAACTGTTGAATCTTCAGTCTTGCATGACAACATAAACATATGTACCTATTATGTAATTGATAACAGTGTAAGCTTTAATATAAAGTTGAATTCTTACTAAGCCTTTTTTTAATAAAGACATCAAGTGATTATTATAGTGATACTAATTAGAAAATAGTGGTGTTTAGCTAAATTAACTGTCATTCATTAGGTACTTATAGGTAAATAGAAAGACAAAATATGGTAAACAAAAAAAAACTGGTTTTATTTATATTATTACAACCTATCTGACAATAGCATTTATTCACATTTAGCATAGAATATTTGGTCATGAGGCAAGAATAAATTGGAACAAATATTTATATTCTATAGATTGGTGGAATTTGGCATCTAATGTCTTCCCATGTACTGCTGGCTAATGCTTCCTGTGAGAACAAGTTAGTTTTTCCTGAATAATAGCGGCAGGCCCAGACGGAGATGGCGGGATAAGCTGGACTCCTTTAATAAAGATCTCAGCTCTCGACAGAGAGGGGTGGAAGGAGAGTAGGCCTTTGCCCAGCAGTGGCGCAAGATGTAGTTGAGCCTGACACCTGAAAGATAAAAAAAGAATTTAAGTAAGTAAATCCTCATTATGTTACAACCATCCACAAAGTATTTAAAAGGCTCAAATCTATGTACATATTAGAACAGTAATATACTGCTATAAACACAAATTAGATGCCTACAATTCTATTGAT
Organism: Oligia latruncula; assembly: GCA_948474745.1. Lineage (NCBI taxonomy): Eukaryota > Metazoa > Arthropoda > Insecta > Lepidoptera > Noctuidae > Oligia > Oligia latruncula. Next base: position 2,241,306 of record OX419699.1, read on the forward strand.
GGATGAAGCATACTTGACTAAAAAGTACCTACACAAAGATACAGCAAGTATTTTTACTTATTAGGTAATAGATAAAAAGGAGGATGGGCCTATGATACATATTACACACATTACTAATTGTGATATCAAACAAAACCAATACAATGCTAGAGTATTTTGAAGGGGTCCACATAATAATGTAACAATAAACACTATAAATAAATATTATGGTACTTCCATATTATAGTTGAATATTTAGAAAATAACCTTCAAGACTACCTACCATAGTGGTGCTAGGAGACTGATATTGATTTTGAGGATTTACACCGGACATCCTAAGGTTTATGACAGAATACATTTTTATTAATTGACTTAGATATTCTTACTAATAATATTTAACAATAATTGAAAACACATATTTTCAGTTGCCTACCTAACTTACCTACATACCTACTTTCTTTAATTTAGTTTGTTGTTATAATTGTAAATATTCATCCCCTCGTCTTTTATGAAGCTAAGCTATAGGTACTATGGTCAGTAACAATAGAAAAAGTAATTGTGTCTTGTCATTAGTAGTTGAAGTCATTATATTACCAATGTTTGATGGTGCCCTATGTATCTAGGTATATTATACAATGTAGGTATTCACCAGTAGATACCTGACAAACAATATACAGTTTGTAACATCTTTGAAGATGGTCAGTGGGTCGTCTTAGGAAGATACAACATTTAGGTTAGGTTAGGGTATACCTATAGTGGGCCCATTCAATGTTCAACACTTATAAAGAAAATAATACTGACATTACCTTGAACAATGATGTTTAAAAGTAGGTCTATGTATGGTGTGTATTTTCGTCGAAGTCCTTGGATAGATTTAATCCATCGATTTATATTGCTTCATAGTGTGCTTTATATTTGTTCTTCCTCTTTAGTTATTCCTTTTCCAATGAAGTAAAACCTCGAATGGGTTGCGCTTCTGGCATAATAAGTTAACGTTTGTTATGGTACGAGATACGAATTTGTCTTTAGTTAAAATGCCACCAATATAGGTACCCCGTTTCTGAAATATCATAATAAGCATAATTTAGGTTGTAAGCACTTATATCAGAAGAAAACTTTTACAATTATTTTACTAAATTCACCTCACTGCCTTAATTTTTAAAATACTATTAATATGGTTTTATCATTGAGGTTTTACACTAAATCACATTCACAATTTATCAGGAAGGCTACCACTTACATTTTTTCGAAATAATTATGGGGATTACGCGTTTAAATCCTAAAATATGTAGATCGGAAAATGATTACGACGAGAAGCCTGCCTTCTCTTTCAAACCAACTGCAGTTGGTTTTAATTTGACGTTTGAAGCCAAATCTAGCTTGTCAAAAAAGTTACACAATACGAAAAATTGACTTTTGCCCAGTTTTTCATGACGTATCGTTCACTCTAATAGCGATTCAAACAGAGCCGTTGGCTTCCCCTTCAGACGAGTTTACGCAATACGAAAAGGTTAAAACGAAGCCAATTGGGATCAAAACGAAGCCCACTAGTCTACATCATTTCTCGATAATGCATTACGCAATTAGGTAGCAGATCCATAGGGATCCTTATTGGCCCACAAACAATAATATCAACTAAATCGGTCTCTGCTATTCAGATGTTTGTTAAAAGTATTCACAATAAGGTTCTATGTGATATGACGGTCACACGTACCTCAACAACACGTGGACGGGCGTTAATTTGTAAGAAAATGAATAGTTTATTCACACGGACCACATTTGACCGTCAAAATCAATCGCGTGGGCGATGCCGACCACGTCGCAGCCACAAGGCGTCCACCGCGCACTAGCGGCAGGCCACATCGCAAACACAACTATACAACGTTATTTTTTAGTATATATGCGAAACCTGAATATAGTTTGTTCAGAATAAGTAACTGAATCGATTCCAATCATTTTTACCCCATGTTATATTTTGTCCCAAAAATATTTAAAGAAAGGTTAAAAGTTGGACACCGAGCGACACTCAGTAGGTTATCCAATCTCCGCGCCGAACGGTTAGGTACCTAGGTACTATTATCAATGAGCGCAAGACGGCGCAGCGCGGGTGAGCATGTTTTTTGTACGGACAAACAGGTAACTTAACAAGCTTTTAACTTTGTGATTTTTCATGATATACAGTTTTGAAATGTTGTACATAGATTCTTTACATAAAAATACTAGACACGTGTTTCGGGTTTCGCGTATAGGTACTACAAATAATGTTGTGTGTAATACATATGTCTGTCTGCAAACACTAGCCACTTGGCGACAAAGCAACTGCAAGAATATGCAGCGACACTATTCGCACGTAACCACTGCTTGTCCTCATTTTGTTGCTGCGATATGGTGTGGTTGTGGTGGTACTTGTGGTTGGTCTCTAATATTATCTAGGAAGAGTATGTTCTTTTGTCAGCTTTTTACCGACTTCAAAAAAAAGGAGGTTATTTTGGTAGGTACTTCACTTGCCCTTGACACACAAGTCCTTGATTGTAATAATCATAATAATATCAACAATAGCGCTATTTTGGCTTCTCTAGTTTGTGTGGACTACAAATAAAACTAGTTTCAAATTACGTTACATTAGGGCACTTGGGGGACTTATGACAATACAATCAAAAACTGCGTAGGTACCAATTTGTCGTTGTATTCAAATTTTTTGTCTAACAATACAATGTTTGACGAAAACTTTACCATAGGCCTTTAGAAAACAGGTAGACATACCTACTAAGGAAATAAATAGGTCCGTTAAACTCCGTTATTTAATAAAATAGCTTCTATTAATGATGTCCAAAAACTTCAAATTGATGCGTATTATGTGTTGCGAGCGAGGGGTTGAGCAGGTAACACAGGTAGATTAATTATGTAGTACCAGGAGAGCAGATGCGCAGACACGTGCGCGGGCGCCAAGCAGGCGGTCACTACAGACCGGATGATTTATTTGTAGAGGTGTAAGTTTGAACACTTTGAACATCGTCCTATTGAGATGGGAGCATTAGATTAAGGTAAGTAATTAGAAGGGGTATATATTTGGTAAGTAGGTAGTATTTCAGATACACTGAGGCACCTGCCCCACAGCTGACGAACGATTTTCTCATTCAAGAAACGTACAGAAGATCAAACGTAGGTACAGAAGAAGAGTGTAAGTAAAAGAGATAGGTACACATGTTTATAGTTGGTCTTTTGTTTGTTTGTCGTAGCAACAAGAGAGAGCTATCAAAGAGAGTACTCGCTCAGCGACACTCGCTTGGCGGCCAGAATACAGACGCCAGCACATCAAGCTACTACAATCTGTCAAATTTCTTTAATAGATTTTCAACTTTATCACTAAAACATAAGGTTCAAGATTGATTGGGAAAATTTGACAGTTTCGGGTAGCTTATGTGCTGACGTCTGTACATTCACATACCAGCGAGTAGGTAATCGCTCGTCGCTGTCGCGCACTCGGGACCTAAACGCAAAAAAACGCAACTTTTATGATAAAAAATAAAAGTATATTATGATATTGTGATCGACTACAGTAAACAAAATCAGAAAAATATATGATACTCTTCAGGGTATATGCTAGGTAGATAGTGTGTTGAAAACATAATACAACTAATTTGATAGGATAGAAAAAAATCATGAAGAGACCTCTAAAAATTTTCTTTAGTTGCTAGCTCTTCCTCTAATTTCCCTTCTCGTAAGTCGCCCGGCGATAGGCCAGTGTCTCAGGATTTCCTACGTGAGATGTTCAGCGATTAGTGTTAAAATTTAATTACCAACGTCTCGAATTAGACATTATATTCACAGCACGTGAATCTTAACAGGTGCAGGTAATTAAAGAATGTACTAGTCAAGAGCTTCATTAGTCTTACATATTTAATAGAAAGGTAATAAAAGTTTGTAATGAAAGTATTAATTAAAATAAATAAACGAACAACTGCTTGCTTGATTAAACTTAGTTACGCATTGTCATAAATTAAAAAATAATAGTAACGCCTAAAACTATCCCTCGAAAGATGTCTGCTTTCTAAATCAGAAGGGATTTCCAAAAGGTTCAGGAACAATCCAAAGGTTCAAATTCATCAATATAATAAACGCCTGAAGAAGACTGCTGAGCTATTGTTCATTTATATGTATCGCAAGGCGCAGCTGCGTCTTTCTAGTATGTTGAGAATGAGAAGGTACTGTCTGTACCCGTCCCTTCACTCAATTTTCTCCTTGAGAAACTATACAAAATGTAATTAAGTACCTACTACTAAAAAGCACGCGAGAACACTTAAAAACCGGGCAAGAGCGAGTCGGACTCGCGCACCGAGGGTTCCGTACCATCATATATTTTTAAGCTAGCTGCGCCCCGCGGTTTTACCCGCGTAAATGTCGATCCCGTAGGAATATCGGGATAAAAAGTAGCCTATATGTTAATCCAGGGTGTCAGGTACCTCCATACCAAATTTTAGCCAAATTGGTCTAGCCATTTGAGCGTGAAGAAGTAACAAACATACAAACACACCCCCACACCCCCACACCCCCACACACACACTCACAAACTTTCGCCTTTATAATATTAGTGTGATCTTCATCGGCGAGGCCTATATATATAATTATATTTGCCAGATAATTTTAACACTGCACGCTGCGGTGTGGAATATTTCAGTTTTAGGTCAGCGCCATCTCTTGACCGATAGTGGAACTAATGTAACTTTTGTTGATTATTTCTGAAAAAGTGTGCTATTTAGGGACGTCGTATTATTTTTCCTGTAATCTTCACATAAACTTCTATCACAGAATAATTTCTGTATGTAAACTTCGGAGATAAGGGGGAACGTTTTTTTTTTACATTTTTCATGAAAAGTCGAACACTATGCGACATAAAAAAAAGAAAAAATGTTTGAGAATGTGCAAACTGCGCTCTTTCATATGATACCCCACATGCCCTAGTAGCCCCACTTCAAATTTTTCAGACACCCCTTTTAGTCCATGTTGCAAAAAAAATATATTTGCAAAATAGTTGGATAAACGTCATCTAAACCTATTCTAAATTTCAAGTTGATAGCATTATTAGTTCTTGAGATATCCAGCTGTGACAGACGGACAGACAGACTGAGTCGCACCATAAAGGTTCCTTTTTACCATTTTGGTACGGAACCCTAAAAATGAAACAATAGGTATTCGTTGCTGCCTGCATCAGACTGTTATGTTGTTAAACAAGGTGCCTTCAAGATGTTTATTAGGTTGGCATTCTTTACTCTACGGGGAGTGCAATAATGGGATTTATTAGTGTAAACATCTTTATAGTAGTCGGCTGCCATATTTTGTTCGTGGAACGAGCATGTTGTAAGTATGCGTATGTAAGTATACCTATAGGTGTTGCTTGGTAAGTCAAGGACCTCTCATCGCTCCCCGGTTGCAAGAGCAGCTGCGGACTCAATGGTCTAAGTTCGATTTGCAGGTGAGAAATATTATTGAAATGCATAATAATTAGATTTAACTATGTTTGAAGAATGCTGGAATGGTCAGGCATATTGTTGTTGCCTAGCCTTTGACTACCTACAACAGCCTGCCAGTCAGACTTGCTAAGACAAAGACAAGACATTTGTTCAAAACCCTTTGGAATTTTTTTAGAGACAAATCAATTATGCTCAAAATACCTTGTTAAAAACCTACCGTTACATGGGCGGCACGGTTGAGCGATTGACTGCTGCGCTGCGTGTCGCGGGTTCGATTCCCGCACGGAACAAATATTTGTATGACCTACAAGTAGTTGTTCCGGGTCTGGCTGTTTGTGTACGTGAATTTAAATGTTTGTAAACGCACCCACGATACAGGAGAAAATCCTAGGGTGGGGCAAAGTTTAAAAAAAAAAAAATTAACATTGTATTCACTCATTTGTAAGTACACCCCAGCCGAGCACTAGTGGTTACGGCGTGACGGTAACATAATGTCACAACTGCTATTATGGTTCATTTAACTCTCTTGATAAACAGCATACGGTGGAACACCACATTTGGGGAAACCAGTGATGCATGATGCATCTGTATCGTAATGGCGCGGCGACGGTTCCATTCTTGTGCGACTTGTAAGATGCGATGACATTTTCTAAGTAAAACTTCTTAGGCGCGGAGATTTGAGAGTGAAATTTCAGGGATGCGTCACGTTTAAGCTCATTTCGTTACATGAGAGAGAAGAAAGATATAACTCTCCCTGTCTCTCACACTAAGTCTCTCTTTTCCATTATTTTTTTTTTGAATGACCCATTGATTAAGTGTGAATCCACCTTTCAATAACTACGACTCAGACGCCTTGAATACCTTAACTAGATTACCTACATGAATGACTATTACACCGCATTAGTCTCAGTCATCGCATGGTGTAATAAAATTTAACAGCTGTCTCTTATCGTCTAATGTAAACGAAAATGACCATAAGTTATCACAGTTGTAACTTACAACAGCATGCACCTATATTTTATCGTTTCTTATATTTAATTTAAATCCCCGATCACACGCGAACGCGGCCGACACAAAACGATACAAAACTGATGCGGTGCGGCGAGGTAAACAAAACGAACGCGGGCGCAATGCAATTATTACAAAGGTGCGTGCGCGCAGCTGACACCGCACCTGCCGCCATCTTTAACATTTCTTTAAGTTTTTTTTCGCCATCGGAGTTATTGGCCTATTTTTGATGGCGCAAGCTGTCCCGGCAGCTGACGGCCGCATATGTGTGGATATAAAGGCTTTGTTGCCGTTGACTGGCAGGACAAGGATTCCTTAAGGCGGTATCTAGGATAATAAGGGCCAAGCCAGCTGCTCAGATTGAAAGGTTTGGATCTTCGCCAGCTGTGGGTGCTTCGCCTCCGCGTCACACGTGGATAACTTTGACTTTTTTCGCCGCCTATTGTTGTCTTGTCGTTTTATTTGGGTTTCGAAAAAAGTTTATTGTGGGTTTTTGTTGATTCTAGCTCCCCATACGGCTATGGGAATATGTAATCAAGAAGAGATGACATTCTTCTAAAAGTTTTTATTAAAATGCGAGTGCGACCATAGGATAATGTAGGTATATAATCCTAACGGCCTAGGGTATTTAGGTTTACCTGATCAGATCATCCTGTAATTAGGTTTTCTACGTACCCCCGTAGGCGTCAGCAGGTTGATTTCTTATGGAATCTTGCTAAAAATTTCTTCGCTAACGTTAGGTTCGCTTAGTTCGCTAAGTAACTATTATAGTAAGTGACCTTATGTGTAAATGAGAACCTAATAACCTATTTAGTAAGTTATTTACTTTCCTTACACACGCCTAAAGGCACGATTACTAATAGGTATCTGAAATTCCTCGTATTGTGTCGATGATGATTCTAGAAGCATGTCGTTCGAATGTGACTCAGTAGGGTCTACGACCTATGCACCACGCAATGAGTCTGACAAGAGCGATATACGTGTTTGTGCTGAAGTTGTCCAGCGACATTATTATGTGGCTGTTGCACTAACTTTTGTTCGACCACCTGCTGCACTTTTCTGTAATTAGCTAAAGAATACGGCGAGGACAATGGAAAGGGGCAAGGTTGTTGTGGTCCAATTATTAGCAAGTTATCGTAATTAATGTTGGCGATATGTTTAGTGTTTCTATGCTGGGCTTTTTAATGTCATCGTCACTGGAAACGAGAAAATACTAAAGCGCCATTTGGGTCAAAATGAGTTAAATTTATATCGTTGGATTAGATTTTTTTTTTCTGCGTCGATCTGTTTAGGTTTCAAGACAATCTGAGATTGGCTCAGATTGTTTGTTGTTGTGAATCCAACGATACTTATATAACTCATTTTGACCCAAATAGCGCTTTAGTATTTTCTCCTTTCCGGTGACGACAAATTTAATTTTTAAGTAACGTACCTAATCTTTTTAATTTGTTGTTTATACGAGTAACAACACTGAACGACCAATGGGACACGATTTGTTTTGTTATGTAAAAGTTTTTCTGCTCCACATCGCAATATCATTCGAAACAATGAGTAGAATCTTTCCTATAGCTACACAATATCAGCAGGTCCCCCATGGATCGATGGTGCACACCGTTTGTGGAGCACCCTTCACAAAACTAGGTCATGTTCCCCCATAGCCGGCACCCTTGTTACCAGGAGACTAGAACCACGCAAGAGAGCGAGCTTTAAATCTACTGGAATAGATATTGTTCTCTATTTTAAGAATATCGCAGTAACATTATGTTCTCATGTACTGTATAATAATATAATACGTTCAAGTCAATCGTAAAATTAATAATTATGCTCTACTTCGCGTCTTGAAAGTGGTACCTACTCTGTATTTAACAACGATTGTTATTACCTGTCAATTATAGGTGCGTAATTTGTAGGCTTTTGTTTTTGACGCAGAAAGACGTCAATGAACCAACTCCGGAGGTATGACAGTCGCCAAACCGAAAATAACAACATTCATTTAGCTGTAGGTAAAGTTTGAATATTTGGGAAGAGACTGAAAGTGATGACAATGGCACAATAGCGCAATATCTAAAAGGTAGGTGTACTGTCGTACGAGATACCATGGGTGATTTTTAGCCTGTTTTAGTTGCACAGAGCTCGATCAACGAACAGCAAAACTTACAATTCCTTTATCATTTTGGTGATATTTTGTCTTCTCCTTCCCCCATTTTGTTGTTTATTATTTATTCGATTTAGGTTAATATCCCCGTTAATATGCGTCCTTTTATCCCTTTTATGATGTATTGCCGCAGACAAAATCGTTTCCGGCGTTCGGATTTTATCGATCAATAAGATAATGTGTATTTTATTACACTGTTAATTGTATTTCATTTGATAAGGAGGGATCCTTGTACAGACGCCAACCTTGATGTGCTAGACAGTTGAAATTTTCACAGATGATGTATTTCTGTTGCCGCTCTAACAACAAATAATAAAAATAAAATAAAGTTAAAATTTAAAGGGGAATAAAAGAAACGTTTTTTTCGGCGTTTTATGCCTTGTGGTACGGACCCCTTCGTGTGCGAGTGCGACTCGAACTTGGCCGGTTTTTTGTTAATAGAGTTCATTAACTTTTTGTATGCACGTGTTTCTATGACAGATACGTAAACGTTTTTTTCTTTCTAGCTGTGTGCCTGAAAGTCTTTGCATTTCTGTTGTTTGCTGGCGAATTTTAAACCAAGCCATAAAGATGTTGCTTATTTGGGTGCAGTTACTAAAACGATCAAATATCTTTTGGCTTTAATCCAGATCCAGAAAATACTATACCAGTGCAAACCATTCGGCAAGTTATTTAATTGTACGTAGGAATATTTAACGAGAGCAGTGATGCAGTGGTGTCTTGGGATCTATTTTAGTTTTAGTTTTTTGCCACCGACTTCCGAAATTAAAGTTATTTCATACTTTTGAGTTAATTCCTTTTTGAAGTCGGTTTAATTTTTTAAATTACTTTTTATTTTATAATTTTTTGTTGTTGCACTTAAAGTTATGTCATAATTTTGAGTTAATTCCTTTTTGAAGTCGGTTTAATTTTTTTTTAATTTTATTTCATAATTTTTTGTTGTTGCACTAGAATTTGACCAAGGTTTTGAGATGTTTTCCCTTTGACACTACACCCGTAGCTCGTATCAATACGCCAGGCCGTCACACTTACACGTATTAGTCCATATCTTGAAAATTACTGAACCGATTTTGATGAAACTTGCACTGTTCCCTAAGTTGAAGTAAATGTAAGCCAATACAAAGAAAAATGGTCACGATCTGATTAATAGTTGCGGAGACATGCGTGGACAAACCTACATACATACATACATACGTCTATAAAATTTTGTATATTTGTTTGGAAGCCCTAATAGATTGTCATATGTGAATATAATGCAATTTCAATAATATTACATACATACGTGTCGAATTGATAGGTAACCTCCTTTTTTTTGAAGTCGGTAAAAAAGAAATTCATTTATTATGAGAGGGATGGGAGATTCGGTCCGTACCCTATGTATTAAGGATATGTTGATCTGGAATTTCTGGAGGACACTCATACACAAACCCTTGCTTACTCCTGGCATTTTCTTTTGTATATTCAGTCAATTCTCGTCATATTTCTCACATACATACCTACTAAGTGGTAATAAAATTGGTCTCTGTAATCTAATACTCTACCACCCTATAGGTACCTATAGTATCGGAAGATACAGGTAGTCCCTTAGTACTGTAGGTGTTTAATTGTATTACTCTCGTTTCATGGGGCCCTGGTCGTTGTATGGGGTCACGGAGGGTTGTAACGGGGTCGAGGACTCTGGCACACCCCTGCTTTCACCATCGCGTTACTATGGAAGAGTATATTAATGATTTTAGTCCCCGTGGCTTTGGCAGTCACGGTGAATTGGGACAATAAATAGGTTGGCCTAATTATCACAATATTGTGTCGGTTACAGTGCATTTTGGTGAAAGGGATCAATCAATCAAGTTAATTAATTGTATGTTTACGTTCGTATTCATTTTCAAAATAATTTTCTATGATCTGTGCTATCCATATACTTATAAATATAATAAATAATAATAATAATATAACTTTTTATTTTCAGACCAATAGATCCATAACATACGAGTTAGTTATAAGTAAAACACGTTAAATAAAAATTAAAAAACAAAAATAAATTACCTCTGAATGACGGTCTGTGTGCCGCCATCCAGTGACATACGTATATTATTTGGACATAATAAAGCTAAAGAGTTTGTTGCTTAAAAATCTATGAAACTACCAGTCGGATTTGAAAAAATCTTTTTGCATTTGATAGCTCAATTCTTGAGGAAGTTTAAAGGCGGTTTAACATCACGCTACGACCCTTAGGAGCCGAGCAAAATAAATAAGTCAGAAAGAACGGTAAGCGAAAACGACGAAGTAGTAGCACAGGCGGACGATGCGATGCGACGCGGTAGATCGGGTAGCAAAAAATTTCACACGGACAAACTCGCGGGCAGAAGCTCATTACCATTTATAGATAAACTAAACTTCCGAACAGCTTAGAGGAGAACTTCAAACCGGAGACCAAAATGATTTATGTGAATCACAGGAGGAACTGATGAGATCGTCAAAATTAGTTTGAAAATATTCTAATTTGACATGAAGTTTTATTCTAATAAGGCTTTTATTCAATTAAATCTCTACATATTAATTTGGTAAACAATTTTATTAGCCTATGGCTTATTAACTTATCTCAAGAGTACGTAAGCACTACCATACCACACACCTATCAAATCTCAACCAGTGGTTCAATAATCTCAATGGTTCGTACCATACCTATGACAACGGCACATTCAAGATATGCATTATATATTTATTTTGCTCCGTCGTCCTCCAAGTGAGTAGTGACACAAAAAACTAGACCCAAACATTCTCAAAGATTTCAACATGAATGGCGAAGACCTGAATTAACCCTCAGATAATTATAAAACAGGCCTAAATAACAGTAAACACGGTGTATTAATAGTCTCGAGGCCCAAAGGAGAATAATAATAGCGCCACAATTAACGGACGGGGGTTCAGCGGCCTGATCGAAAGCCTTGGACGGGCCGGCACCCGCGCGCCTTGCAGCGGTGTCAACGTGTCCTCCGGCTGCATTCGATACGAATACTTTTACTTCGCATATATGCAGGCTGTATTTGTTGTGTGTATGTAGGTTGTGGCCGGAGATGTACCTATAGGTGTGTCAGGTATTTTGCAGGTCTGTTTGTTTTTGTTCGGAATTTTTACTTTTACCTCGGGTCGTTCCTACTTGAATTGTCTAACCCGTTATCGATTCTCTAATATACGAGTATGTATAACAATTTGTTCAAGATCATTAAGATACATAGAAATGATAGAATATTATTTTGTTGTACTGTATTTTGTTGAATGTTTTTTATTGATAACCGACTTCGAAAAAAAGAGGAGGTTCTCAATTCGGTTGAATATTTTTGTTTTCGGTTTGTTACCTCATAACTCCGTTATGTATAAGCCGATTTGCAAAAAAAATTTTAATGGATATGTTATGCCTCGGGGTTGGTTCCATATTTTTGGTAGTTTTTGAGTTAGCTACAATAATTGTAATTTTTTCCACTTAGTTTGTATTGATGATGTTTTAATGACTTCCTGTCACTGATAATTTACATAGCAAATAGTGGGAATTTGTTACTACAACAACACATTACACAACAACAAAAAAGTGAAAAATAAAAACATTTTTCCAAAAAAAAAATAACCGACTTCAAAAAAACACTAGAAAGTGAAAAATAACTTTAATTTCGGAACTCGGTGTCAAAAAAACGATAATGCGGAACTAACGACACCGACTTCCGAAATTAAAGTTATTTTTCACTTTGTAGTGTTTTTTTTTGGAAGTCAGTAGTTTTTTTTTTTTTTTTTTAATTTTTTTTTTTGTTTTACATTGGTTTTAAATGAAGACCTAAGGAGTACTTTTTGTTGAAAGTCTTGGTATTCATTTTGCCACTATCTGCGATTTTTGGCAGACAACCCGATAACCTTTGGATTGACAGAGTTTGCATACGTAGTAGGTATGAACGAGGGTAGTTCTTATCTTACCTATTTGTTTGTAGCTTTACCAGTAGGTAAATGAGCCCCAAAGTCAACAATATTATAAACAATGGGATATCTACATTTAGAATTGAATACGACTAGGAAATCATAAGTAGCAAGTACGTCAGCATATTCTGCCAAAACCTGGGAGGTAATTGCGTAACGCACTATCAAGTATCAGCAATGGGATTCATTTTGACAGTTCAACAACATACATTGCGTTATTTACGTTGTTGAGCAGACACATTTTTCGAACATATGAAGCAATGGATCAGCAATATCCTTCAAAATGATTCAGATTGATATCGATAGTGTGTCACGCGATTAGGGTGTTGGCTGACAATATTTTTTATAGTGATTAGTTGTACTTAATCGGTTTATTCATTCCATTTTCTCCAAGAAAAGAGTAATTTGCACTTAATGCTTCACGTAATGAACATAATAACTTAGTATTTGTCGCAGCCAGTGTGACTAGTTCACTAATAATGCGTTATTGTGGCCTTTAGGCTCCATACGTAATTATTGTAAATGGTATTTAGTCAATACAAGTTCAGTTACCTTCTTTTTGTTTGCGACTGATATAATAAGACTGGGTTTATGGGTTAGATAACGACTTTTTAAAAATAACTTGCCAAAGGGGACGTATTTTGGGTTTAGTTGCTGATAAAAACATAATTATTTATAGTTTCCATAAAGCTCATCATCAAAAAAAGTTCATCGTTAATATTTAGGTTATTTTATTTATAAATAGAGTCTTTTGTTGTGTTTGCAGAGTTTTTATAAGTTGTTCATGTACAAAAACCCAAGCAGCTCTCTGGCTTTTTTTTTTTCAATATCATTTTTTTTGTTAGCATCTCCTGGGCAAAAAGCCCCTCCACTCCTTCCACCTTTCACGAGTCCGCACATGTAAATGACCTATGTTATGTGCCCGGGAACCGAACCAGCACTTCTATTCTTCTCTCTCTTCACAGCCACTGCGCCATTCGGCAACTTTTGTTGTACCGTTGTACACCTTTCACCACAAAAAAGTCACTGTAAGCTGTAACTGATATACTTCTACCAGGAGACCAAAACTTCAAGGAGTTAACTTTATATCAGAACTCTAGTCAATGCTTCCGCTCACCCCTCGAGCAAATAATGGGCGCGTAAGATAAGCGAGGAATCTCTTCGGGATGTTTGTCCACTTTATGATATACAATCCTCTTTAGGATGGCTCACCCCCTATACTAATATGACATCACGATTATAATAAATATGGATTTTTTGTTCCGAAACAAAATAAAAGGATATTTAAAGTTACCATCTCTTTTATAAATTGTTTGCTAAAGTTAAGTTAGTGGTGTACGAATGGTGCAGTAGCTGAGCGATTGACTACTGAGCAATGGGTTGCGTTTTTAATTCTGCAAGGATTGTAATGGTTTTTTTTTTTTTAAAGAACGTTCTCCACACTTGGAAATTGCTCCTGTATTGTGGGTGCGTTTACAAACATTTAAACTCACATACACAAACAGCCAGACCCGGAACAACTACTTGTAGGTCATACAAATATTTGTTCCGTGCGGGAATCGAACCCGCGACACGCAGCGTAGCAGTCAATCGCTTAACCACTGCGCCAACCGTGCCGTCGAACCCCCCCTTACCCTTCCTTACCCTTTTTAATAGTCCTCCATACCGAAGAGATATTATAAAGGCGAAAGTTTGTGAGTGTGTGTGTGTTTATATGTTTGTTAGTTCTGCACGCTCACACGGCTGGACCAATTTTAATAAAATTTTGCATGGAGGTAGCTGACACCCTGGATTAACGTATAGGCTACTTTTCATCCCGATATTCTCACGGGATCGACATTAACGCGGGTGAAACCGCGGGGCGCAGCTAGCTTAAAATATATTTAGTACGGAAGTCATTTCGTATGAAATTATCTGCCAATGATACTTACCTAAGTTACCCAAAACCTGACTTGATGTGGTGAACAGGCCTATCGCATATAACCAAATCCGAGAGCAGCTAGCCTGCCCACACACCTGGCTGACAATATTTTTTTATAGTGATTAGATTAGACCAACGACACAAAGAGGTTTTTATACCCACCAGGTGCAGGTCCTAATCGCCATTTGCAGCATGTGTCCCTAGTCGCTAGGTGTACAGATTAAAATGATTGCGCATACACATGCCCCTAGGACAGGTGGTTAGCGCTGCAAAGTAGCCACGCATGTTAATGATTAATTAAAATATGACATTAAAATTACTTAAATAAAATATTAGAATAAATAATGCTGTAATTACTCAACTGCAAGACAAAGGCGTCTCTCATGCAGTGAAGAAATGAGTGTGGTCACCACGATTGTGTATTGACAAAAACACTTTTTATGATGTTTTCTTTTACCAATGGTATGTTTTATAAGTAACTAGCTGCGCCCCGCGGTGTCACACGCGTAAATGTCGATCCCGTGGGAATATAGGGAGAAAAAGTAGCCTATATATTAATCTAGGGTGTCAGCTACCTCCATACAAAATTTTATCAAAATTGGTCCAGCCGTTTGAGCATGAAGAAGTAACAAACATATAAACACACACACACCCCCCCACATCCCCACACACACACTCACAAACTTTCGCCTTTATAATATTAGTGTGATAATTAAAGTAAAACCCGCTGGGTAATTGCGTTACACACATAAAATGGCAAATGATCGAAATGCCATTTATTTTGACATGCATCATATTAAGTAGGTTTGAAAAATTCGTCTGCTCAGAAACGTAAATAACGCAATGAACGTGGCTGAACTGTCAGAATGAAATGCATTGCGACGCATTGCGATCAATTAAACAAGAATAAAAATAAAAATTGTCAAATTAAGTGGAGAATGTAATTACCCTGCTGGATTACCAGTCACATTAGTTTTGGCCAGCTTTTGGACCTGTAACCACTGTCCTCTGCTCTGGGGATCCGTAGTAAGCCGCCAGGACTTTAACCAAGGGAATTAGGAAGTAATGTTTACTGTGGGTTTAACATTCGTAAAATAAGCTCATTAGCGGGACTCTTTCTAATTCGTAATCAGCTTAAAACATAAGAATTAAAAAGTACCTCAAATTAAAATTACCGTACTTATCTGTTCAGCGATCTTTGGCGACCTTACGCTGAAGATGACACAGGTCGAAGGTCTTCGATATCTGGAAGAGTATTATGGAACTCAAATGGAGTTGGCTGGCAAGCGCGGTGACGACAGATGGAGTAAGGCTGTGACAGAGCAGAGTGGCATCCAAGGACTGGAAACTACATTGTTGCCATCGCGGGTAAAACCCGAATGATGCTGACAGAGGAGCATGGGTATTTACAAAGAGTGGCCTGGGTCCTGTGGTTGAAGTCGGTCTGTGGATGATGTTGATGACAGAAGTCTTAATTGAGGTATTAGTTTATACGATCGCTCCAACATTATAAGTACTTACAATTAATCCATTAGCATTAAAATAGCGACAATATATATAAACCTGTAGCTTATCCGTTTAATCCTGGCGCGTATAATTAAACAAACAGAAAAGTTTTAAAGTTTACGCGAGGTACTTGCACTCTGGTAATAATTAATATGCATTTTTAATTAAGAAGCGGTGCATTCTTCGATCGTAATAAGTGCTACAGTGACTATTGCACTTATATGGTTCGGTTGAACGTAATCGGATCGATCGACAGATACCTATTAGCATTCTTGTATTTTGACATTTAAGTTGTTAAAAGCCACAGATATAGATACACATATATAACGCAAGAGTGCTAAAAACCGCACCAGCTTACTTACAAGAATCGTAAGCCGCCACTTTTGCTCTCAGTCCTGTAGTACTGCTGGCTGGGTGCGCGTGAGCGCTGGCGCTAGGCCGCGCGGGTGGGGCGAGACAGGTGCCGCACGCGGCGACGACGTCTTTGAATCGATTTGATTTTCCCATCAATAAATAGTGCTTGTGACGTCATAGTAGGTAGTCAAAAAATGGCACGCTTGTTTTTCATACAGATCGTGATACTTGCGTTATCTAGGTATATCTATATCTGTGTTAAAAGCCATGTGCTGTGCGCAATGCTGAAGGCATTCAATGACGAACTTTCATCCCCTGTTTAACTCTAAAAAGCTTATGGCGTAAGTTGAATGTCTTATAATAATAAACATATAGTTGGGGAAAAATCCATATAAAGGTTAGTCGCCCCCTGTTATATGGGACTTACACAACTGTCGATATGTGGATGGTACTAAAGATAAATCTCTGCGTATTTTAAAAGGGCAAAACAAGCATGCTGTTATGTTATGTTAGTACTCATACACACGAGCGGGACAACGGCAGTGGCGACTGCAGCCGGCGACGCGACGGCGACGCGACGGTGACGGCGCGCAGGCTCGTCGACGACTGCAGTTACCTCACCTCTGCCGATGACGCGTGCCGCTCGCATGCTGCATTCATGCAGTTTTCATTGCCATGGATAGTTCATTTATATATTTCTATTATACGTCATTGTCTTACTGACATGTTTTAAGAGAGATTTTTTTAGAATAGGATAGAATATTTTTTATTATGTACACCATAAATATCACAGATATGAATGAGTGTAGAAATTTTTTAAGGGGTGACACAATGGGCGGTCTTATCGCTAAATGCGATCTTTTAAAGACAACCTTTGGATGGATTTAGAGAGAAAGGATATAGACATTAAGTCTCTGGTGTACTGTACACAATAAATATATATGCTAAAACATATACTTAAATTACAATTGTAAGTTCTATTCAAAAGTCATGAAAGTTGATAACATAAATAACATAACCAAGTCATACTTGTTACAGAGTGATCGCGTGTGCATGGAACTCCGTCAATATTTCAGTAGTACAACTCTCCCGCAGTCTAGTAAATAGTTACACTGTGTTATTGCGTTTGCGGAAACAAAATATGACGTATGAACACCTTGAAACAATGGGGAGAAGGTGTTTATTAGTACAGTATAGTCGGACTTTTAATTAGCTGCAGTAAAATGACAGATTAATGACTGAAATTGGCGCCTTTTTTTTTTGCGACCATCAACCAAATCCTGTTTCTAGTACAGAATAGTGTAACAAACGAAACTTATTTGACATGCATATCTCCGCAGACGCGCTGTGTATCGATATCAAAATATGATAAAACAAAAAGAAATTAATTTAATGTTTTATTGTAGGGTCAACGACCGCAGTTAGTGTATTAACTTGAAATATCAGTTTAAAAACTTAACAGACGTAATTGGTATCGATATCGAAAATTCAAAACACGATAAAACATGTTTCCTCACCTCATACTTCAAGTACCAACACCACTAGCGGTCGTTGACCCCTAAAAATGCTGAGTTTTGATGTGCCAAAACTCAGCATTTTGTGCACCATGACCTGGGTTAGGACATACGATATTTTTCATCCCGGTAGTTCATTCCCGTGGGATACTTTCCGAACTCCACGTGGGCGAATCTGCGGGCATAAGCTAGTAATATTAAATGCCTCTATATTTTCTTACAAAGTTTTCCTTCACCGGCTGTCATATCCAACAATAAATAGATACTTAGTTCCTTGTGTGAGTGTGTTCGCACATAGCCCCTGTGCGTGTGTGTCGTCATTTTGGTATTGGCTATTGATCAATCAGACCCTTCGTACATAAATTAAAGTAGAGCGGTACTGCCGACAGCAAAACTGTTTGTTGCTTTGATTTATTTGTTTTCCTCCTTCGCCGTCTTTTAGTATGCGATTAGGGGATGGCTCCTGGGTACATGTAAAAACGTTTACGTGACATATTTTGTCTACTTCGTTGGCCTATTCGTGGGGTGCAAAATCGGGTGGGGTCGTTCATGGTGCGTGTTCCGACACATCATCTCGAGAAGTTCCTCAAGGAAGAGTTCTAGTAGAAGGGTGTTGTGTATCACCGGTTTCATGGCTCCAGTCAGCGAAACACGACGCAGACTCTTCTTGTGCGTTAGTTTTTTATTGTAATTATAATGTTGTATATATTTATAGTATTTTTTTGTGATATTAATATTGTATTGTATGTGTTTTATATGGGCCTTGATGCCTGAAATAAATGGATAAATAAATAAAATGCTGTTGAGTGCCTCGGTTAGAAAATTCTCAATAGCAACTATTATTATAGTCTGGATTTTTCTCGATTATTGGATATTTACGCACCCCTGTTATATGGAGGGCTATAACTTAGAACATGTATCTGACAACAAGAGGGTTTACTATACCTGCTTATCCCTTCGGGAATTCTTCCTTCGAGATTGGACTTGACATTTTCGTGTTGCTGACAATCTGTCACTCCAAACGATGATTAGTGACGGTTCTAACAAGGCCATTAAAATTAGACGGCATTTATGATACACCCGAACTAGGCTTGTACACAAAACTGCGAATCGGTGCGATGCGAATTCGCAACGCAGAATACTGCCTTGCGTTGCGATGCGTCGTGCGAGCTCGTAGATTTTTACAATGCGACGTCGCATCGCAGTTTTGTCTACAAGCCCTTAATATATTACACCTAATAATACTTGGTTAATCTAGATTATTTCAGATTTTCGCTTGAAAACTAATTAACTTGTTACTAAAAACATGCCATCTTTTCTTGTGAAACACTCCTCTTACAATGCGAAAAGAAAATGCAATTTTCTCTTTGCAACGCGGAAAAGTACACAAAAGAATGACGTTACTAATATGAAATTTTAAAGTTTCTGAGTTTGTCAGTACTTACAATATAGTCGAATTAACTGTGGGCAAAGACGCTATTTATCTTCTTCCTGTCTATTGGGTATCTGACGTATCTAAGCACCTTGAGATGAGACCTAGGACATGTCTAGAAGACGGATATTGACTGATATTGATGAATGTTTGTTTGGAACCTAAGTTTACTGTAGATGGATTTATTTCAACGTTTTGAAGGACGTGCTAACTACTTTAATGGACTTTTCGAAGTAGATTTTGTAAATGATTCTTAATTTCTGATGGTTATCAATTTCACTTTAGAGATGAGAACTGAGTTTTGTTTTGGTATTTGGTGAATTGTTTGAAATATCTAATCTATATCTTACTGAGTAGTAACAAGAACATTTGGATTATCGCTATTAAAAATAGCTTTATGAATTATAAGGAGGTTTAGAAATACTTTTATGAGCGGTTTGCTAATAAGTCATATTTAATTCAGAAAGTATTTGGTAAATTCGTGCGGGGCTTTCCCATTGTACAGTATGTATTGGTTTATAATCTTCAAACTATTTTCCTTATTAGGTAACCTTGTAAAAAAATAAAACATTAGGTATTTACCGCCATGAAAGCAATAATTTCTTGGTCCTAATGTAGGTAAGTTAATTCCGCGGTGCACTTTTAAGACATGAGACCTGTTACTTCTTAACAGAGCAAGTACCAGGGCACCAGCCAGGGCAAGAGGTATCGCCGTTCACAAGGGAACGGCCCAGAGGCGCATCTGGCAAAGTTTGCACAGCAAATGTTCACTTGGCGGCCCTTTGGTAACCGATAGATTGCAACTTGGCTGCAGAACTTTAAAACCTGTGTTACTGTGGAAGCTATAATATACATTTTTTTAGGGCTTTATAAGTTCAGTAGTTTTTGAAGACGGTTTATCAGCAAAAATCTTGACGGAAAACTCTCCCCTCCGTTGCTGTGGCGCTGCTTATTGTTGACAGTACTTTCTTTTACTCGTACAAATTAAAAGCGACGCATCCTGCCATTTTACTTTTTATTTCTTGACAAATTATGTGATTCATGTGTAATGTTATAGGTAGAGAAGCAACTAATTTTTCATTTTGACGACACGGTTCGCGCGGATACAGGAGACATTCCTAGTGCGGGGCAATGTTTTTCTTAAAAAAAAAAAAACAAAAAAACATTACGATAAAAATCACCAGACCCCATTTTGTTTTCGACGATAATTTATCTTACACATATTTCACGAAATCGTATCTCCTTGTGTAGTGCCTGCAGGTGTCGGTGTGCAGTACAAATATTGTCTGAGTGTCTGCCGTGCCGCCGCCGCCCGCTCTGACTCACGACCATTTAATGGGAAACTGAGACACAATACACTAATCGATGCTCTTTTTATTTCGACGGCACGGTTGGCGCAGTGGTTAAGCGATTGACTGCTGCGCTGCGTGTCGCGGGTTCGATTCCCGCACGGAACAAATATTTGTATGACCTACAAGTAGTTGTTCCGGGTCTGGCTGTTTGTGTATGAGAGTTTTAAAGTTTGTAAACGCACCCACAATACAGGAAAAATTCCTAGTGTGGGGTAAAGTTTAAAAAAAAAATTGAAAACGTGTTATCTTACCGGAGGAGATCGAATTCCGACGAGTTTGGTAAGTTAAGTATTAAAAAGTATCTAAAAACTGTTATGATGAGGTATGCTATGTAAAATCCTAACCTAAAAATTTATTTAACCAACGTCAATTTGCCGTTTCAGCCATTTTATAAAACTCCCAAAAAATCATGGTTGTGATTTCGCTTACTTAACATACATATATTTTGCTCTATAGACATATGCACAACAAAACAAAGAACCTTTGTAGTCCTCCACAGTGTCAAAACAATGAAAATCAAACACCCATATTTGTACGATCATTTCAGACCGCACTCTAGCTATAGGTACGGATCGTTAGCTAGATCTGTGGACAGACAGACTGATCCATTTGCGGGGCTCGCGATGGTGGCAGACTAGTGAAAAAGCAAATTAAATATTGAAAACTCGCAGTGAGGGAGTGTCGGGAGGCGAGACGAGTCTTTTTTCAACCCGCTACGTTTGTTTTTATGGACTGTTTTCAAAAGGCAGACCTAACGTGGTGAATTTGTAATTGCGATTGATCAGGCTGATGAATTTTTGAAACCGTGATTTTTGATTTGCCTTTGCTGGCTATGTCGTCCTGGTACTTTTCAGAATATGTTAAACTTATCATTGGTGTATTTTGTTTTATCCTTTGGTGAAATTAAAAAGAGGCCTTTTGGGGTTCGCCTATGTCCAGCAGTGGACGGCTATTTGAAAATGTGCGATACACCTAAAAAAATAAATGGCTCGTCATATTCACGTAGCCTTTTTTATGTCGGTAATTTTCGCAGACTGTGTGGTATGATTAAAATATTGAGTGCAGCACTCTCTGCGTTTTTTATCTGATGCATGTTGTAAAACAGAGGAATTTAGGTCGTGAGGCTTATAAGCGATGAGCTTGCACCCTGGCGCTAATTGCACTCACATGGGCTCCATGAAAAAAAAAAATAAGTCACCCATGACATGGTGGAGTTCTTTTCTAAAGTTTTTCATATCATGTCATATTCTGTATTAATGGTAGAAGTTAAGTAGTAGGTATTTTGTTTTTGTTACTAAAAGCGCATTATATTCACAAGGGTCAAGGGTAAATTGCCGTATTGGTAGGCTCAGTAAACAAGCAGAATAACAACAAAATTCTGGCGCCGAGACACCTCTTCAGCAGGTCTACATGCTTGGTAACGCAACCGTTACGACCAATAAGAATAAACGTAAGTACTAGGGAAATACAATTCCGCGATGGTATTTTCCAGTGTTGTTTAAAAAAGACTTGGCTAGGGGAACAAAGAGTAAACATAACAAAACTTTGAAATACGCGAGTCAGGTGCGGTGCGGAATGATATTGCGAGGCGAGGGAGGTCCCACTTTGTCGCAAATACAATCTACGTACCTGCTACCGGCTCTGCGGGCTTAGTACTTTTTGTATGCAGTTGTGAAGTCTGTCTGTGATATTTGAATTCCCTCGTGCTATTGTAGTAGCGAAAGGAATATTATTAGACTGCGGGAAGTCTAACTAAACTTTTCTACTTGTTAACGAGGTGTATTTTGTATCATCTTATAATTTGTTACTTCTCACTGCTGCATTGCGGATTGTTTAGCATACTATGAAGCAAAATACATCTGATAAACTAACTCCTCTCCTCGTGGCTAAGCTAAACGGTGGTGACGACGCGGCGTTTAATGTAACAAATCTGCTACATAAACTGGCGGGAAACCTCACATCATTCAGTTTACAAAAACTATTTAAATACCTATTAAAAACTAGTTTAGCAACTTTAAATCTGCAGGTTACAAGAAGCTTGTCTGCAAGAAACAGTAGCAAAATCACGCCAATAAATCGGCAATAGTAGGTTTTCTAAATACTTGTTTCTTGTTTCTTGTACATTGGGTACACTAGAGTCTTCTAGAAAAACTTTTCCGCGGCAAACTTGCGGGTAGCCAGCGGAACAATAAAATAAAAATACTGTCGAGAACGAAACGTCCGTTCGTTTGGTTGCACACACAATAAATAAACCACGGCTTGGACAAACAAATGACTGATACGTTTTGTTTTAGTGACATTTTGTTTGTATAAATATTTGTTTTAGCCCATTTGTTATTAATCATTCCCCGAAGGCCGAAAGGGTAGCGCTTATGTACTTTTCGATGTACGTACCTTGTACCTTGTAATAGTGGGTGAGCATTGACATTTATCGATTACAAATTCAGATTCCAAGAAGAAGAAGAAGATTCCAGAAGTGCTGAAAAAAATCTGAAGGAGAAGCCAAAAACACTTCGATGGTGTCACTGTGAATCCAAGACCCTACGCTGAGCAGTCACGCTTTCAACCAATCGAACAATGAAACAGTTACTGATGCTAAGTACATTAATAAAGTGACTGGTAGAATTTTGTATTGGGAGAAAACGCATGAAAGCTCTTAAGAATAATCATCCCTTTTACCAAACACTAGAGATTGTAAGTTTTCTTAACAGTGAGCGGCAAACAACAAATCATAAAGCTACCTTTATGATTTGTTGTTTGCCGGTAAAAGGGATGATTATTCTTAAGAGCTTTCATGCGCATTAACTATAGACTGCTTCGAATGGCTACGATCCCTACCCTACTCCTCTTGTCTCGTAGAGTTGTCATTTTATGCAATACAAAAATAGTTCACTAAACTATTTCTTGTATCGCTTATAACGAAGTTTGAAGACAAAGATGAGTAGCGCTCTTCAAAGAGATCAAGTAAGTAGTTATTCTTTAAATACCTATATAACAATATCCTTAGTTTAAAATGAGCGCTAGATCTGCCCACATGTATATAACAAGAGAGCCGCTACCCCAGTTGTCACGACACTGAATTTCAAATGAAATCTAAAATTTACGAAAGGAGAACGGTTGCGGAATCAAAGGGAGTACTTACCTCCTTAATTTTTTTTTTGATTTTATATTGATCAATCAATGTAATATTAAGGTAAAATATTCGTAAGTAAATGAGTTGGAAACGTCACAATAACACGCAAACCCTCAAACGAACGAACATAAATCAGGGGCTGGGGCCGTTGTACCCTAGCAGGAAGCAGAGTCGATGCACCCTACGCACACAGACACACCCCGCCGGCAATACGGTTAGCTCACCGTAATTACAACTGTGTGCGTGACACGAATACACGAAAACGCGGAAGTACCACATTAACATATATTTTCCACGGACACAAACACACCCTACACAGCGTCGGTACAAGTCTCTGACTCACACCGTTGCTGATTTTCCTTTGAGTCTGTGGGTGTGTGAGTGCCGCCCTGTAGCTACGTCGCCGGGGGTGTGGCGTTCACAGACACGCTTTGAAGAGAACTGGGCGAGTGGCTGTGTGTGCGTCTGTGGGTGTCTGTGTGTGTGACTGAGCTGAGTAATTTCGATACAGCGTGTATTTATTTGGCTAATAATTTATTACTGTGGTTTACGTGCGTTATTTCAATTTATTTTATTCATGCGAGAGACGTAATTAATTAGTAATTTGAAACGTATATTTTATTTGTTTTAGTCTTCATTAAATCTGCTTATTTGCAGCAACTTGACGATAAGTAAGTATTTTTGAATTATAAATTGTTATACCTACAATATACACACGTTTACGCGTATCCCCCACTATACATAGCATCATAACTTGCCACAGAACCAAGCCAAAACCTGAACTGCAGCACTGCACAAAACTTAACTACGTCAGTTATACAGCAGCCTGTGTATACAGGGTGCGGCGGACACGTGTCTACGGCGGCTGGCTGTAGCAGTGTGCGGGGGTCGCCGGGGTGGGGCGGGCGGCTCAGCGGCGCGGGGCGTGGAGGGGGGGAGGTAGTGCGGCGCGAGCCCGGCGCGCCCCCGTTCACGGCCAGGGGTCGCCGACCGCACCCCGGCTACGGCGTAATCCCGCTACGGAGCTACGGAGCTACGGCGTAGCTTCCTCTTGTGTTTTAATTCCAAACCGTCTATCTAATTTGATTGTTTTGTATTTGGGTCACATCATTATTTTGTAATTCGTGATTGTATTTGGATTATTGGAATTGATACCACTGGTTAATGGGATTGTTTATTTTTTTAATGATTTCAAATTATTATAAAAATAAAGCAAATTTTATTTTGAATTCGTTTTCTGCGTCGATAGTGGAACACTTAAGGTATTTTTATGGGATTTCCTGTTATAAGAACCCACCCCGGGGGTGTGTCTGGAAATTGGATTTCCCTTATATAACTTGGTATACTTTTAAAATATGAATTTTACTTCAGCAAATAACCAAAGTTAAAGTAGTGTGAACTATTTATTTAAAGAAAAATAAAAGTAGTTTTTCATTTGTTACCAAGGATGATCGGATTTTATCAACAACGATTTCAACGAAAGAAAACAAGAAAAACAACAAACATTTGTTTATCCCGTAGTAGCAGTAGTAGCGTTAGCGTTAACTGCCACAGGCAAACAAACAGACCCACCCAACTAAAAACTACCCTCTTTTTGCCTCGTTACAAAAAGGAACTAATATCTACGACCTCTTCCTGGCTATAAAGAACGGGGCTGTAAAATTGGCCGCGATTCGGTGCCGACTAGCCTTAATTAATGACCTGAAATATATCACGACATGCTTTCAGCAGGCAGGACAGACCCATATGAATTGTAGTTCAGATATTACTGCCGGTTAAAAGTTAAAAGGAACTGTAAGGGATATTTTTGTGTATAAGAATGGATCGGTTCATGAATTATTCCTTTGTGTCAATTTGTTTCCCGCCATGCTGATTGGGCGGGAAAATCCAGGTCGAGACTATGTATCGTGCCAGCCTAGCTTCGTCTGTATCGCCACATACAGATAAATAATTATGCTCTTAACTTATCTTTACTTAAAAGTATCTAATTAAAATACAAACTTCCGCAAACTGCACTTCAGTTCAGTTTTCCCGCCACCTCGCTCTCAGAGCTGAAAACCCACGCATCAGTGTTCAGCCCAACCCTTATTTATATGAGGACTGCATAATTACTGCAATCGGGATGCAGCAGAAAAATCAGGAAACGATCACGCAAACCGCGTCACTGTTACATAAGCGCGGGAGGGGGGCGGTTACGCAAGCGGCGCGGCGGAGGGCGGCAGAGGAGGGTCGTCGATCGATGCGAGGCCGTTCACCCGCCTGCAATGCGCCTCGCCGCCGCACGCCGCCTGCACACATCCGCCTCCGTTTCATGCTACCCTGGTACCTCAGCCAGCGCCCGGTCGTTCGCTTTTGGGGGAAAATGGGGAAATGACGTTTGATATACGAGTTCCGGTTTCAGGTTACCTTTGTAATTTCGTTCTTTAATTAAAGTTTGAGCTTAATTTGATATTTTTCACAAATCGCTGTTTTCTTTTCGTTAAAGCTAAGTTTGCACTGTGCTCTTTATGAATAGGCAAAAATTACTAATCATAGCGAATCAGAACAAAAAACTTTCTTGTCATCATGATAATCGCGACCAAGAATGACAAAACAAAAAACAAATGCTTTGTCAGTAAAAACAGGATCATTAATCAGCCAATTTAAAGTACGACGTATCTATTATAAGCGAAACTAAAGAATTTTCTTTGCGGTGTAAAAGTTAGAAACAACACACTGTATCGGGCGTAGACATGGCTACGTGAGAGCACGCTACGCGCGGCGTCGTAGCGGGTCTACGCGCGTGCTACGAGTACTTATAGAGCTGTAGGGGATTGATTTTTCCTGATTCCGTATTCGCTTCATGTTTTAAGATATTTCGGATAATGGCATACTCTATGGGGCACGGAAGTTTTCGTAGCGAAATTGAAATATAGGCCTTGTTTACTTTGTTCTTAATACGGTGAAATGGAAACATTAATAAAGTGAGGAAAAAGTAGTTTTATTACCATGCATGTTAAAAAAAAATTCACGGGTAGTCTAACAATACTCGAACTTCCAATAGGACTGAGCTGCCTATCTGGAATGAAATAGGGATTCCATTTGTAACAAAGGCATTTGGAGCTTATGAACGTGTACGGGAATGCGTCACGTGTTCCCAGTGTGCTCGGAAAATAGTTATTTGAGTGCAACTGAGATTTGCTGCCCGGACAACTAATAACTGGAGGGCTTTAGAGGAAACAGGAATTATGTTTTATAAAAACGAGCTGGATTTGTTACTATTTATTTATTAACCGACTTCAAAAAAGAAGGAGGTTTTTTAATTGGGTACAGAAGATGGTCGTCTTAATTCCATGAGATTTAAAAGCATTAATTACCTGCTTTGAAAAATAAAGTGATGCTTATTGGTTTAATTACCTTTGTCAGTAATTAAGAATCTGATTATTATTAGATTATCAATGTCGTTGACGTTAGCCGTGGTCATCATGTTACTAGTTCAGTGAGTATGGCGGTGACACAACTTTTGTTGCGAACATGCTAACTTGATGATATCTATACTTCCGCATAACCGCATAGTACCCGCGCCCTTTGAGCTCGCGCTCTTGACTCACATCGTACATAATATTTTGTAGTGTTTGTAATTTTGTCCTTGTTCATTACATCATTTCATTTCAAAACATGTTTAATTGATTAAAGGATAGCTATCTCTGGAAAACATTCGTGAGGAAACCTGCATGTCCTAGAACCGAAAATTCGAAGACATGTGACATCCACCAACCCGCACTGAGCCCGCGTGCTGGATTACGGCCCACTCCCTCTTATTGAGAGGAGGCCTGTTTCCCAGCAGTGGAAACATTATAGGCTGAGTTGTGATTTGTCCCTATTTACCTGAAATCTTTCCAAAACTATTTGTAATAAAATACGTAGAAATAAACGGTCCTAAAAAAGTTCAATTTTCCTTTTTTAGGTGTACTTACCTTGCACAAATTCATATAACACTACTTGCTATGTAAATAGCAGTCACAAGCAGTTATTAAACATCATCATCATTTTTTATTACTTTACCTTTACTTTAATACTATTTTTTTACTTTATCTCTCGTCATTAACAAAATGTTATAGGACCTGCGCTGAAGCCGCTTCTATTACCATTTACCGGGTAGATATCGGGAGTGGACGCTGCTACTGAGAATTTCGTAGTCGAAAACCTCAATGACACAGGGATCAAACCCAAACTCCACACGGCTTACGACCACTACACCAACAAGGTAGTTAAAGTCTGAAAATAATATAGTTTTTTTTTTTTAATTTTAGAATCAATGAGGTAGCAGGTCTGTGCACCGTTCGAGCGGCCATTTTAGTAATAACTATAGTAACTAAACGCTTAATCGATATTAAATGGAACCAGCAAACCAGTCTCATAAAATCATGTCTGACTCTGAAGGTCACAGTTTAATCCATATTTTTGCATTATGACTGTGTTTTGATTTCACTAGAGTATATTTTTGCAAAAGAATTTCTATACATTCAAAGAACGGTTTTATTGATAAAAAGTTATCGAACATCTAAAGACTTGCTAAAGTCTGGGTGTCAAAAATTGTTATTCATAAACGCATTTTAGCACTAAAACGTTATTTAAACCTACATAAAGTTATGAAACCCAGAACCCTACTTCTTCAGTACTATAAGGAAAACATGGCCGACTCTACGTCAGCTGATTAATGAGAAAATGACATTTGACGTACAAATGTAACATGTGTGAAAAGTCAGTTTCGTACACAATCGAGTACCTACCTACTATTATTTTGAAATAAAACAAAACACTTTCGAATATTTTCTGTATTAATAAAACTAATAGTTACACCACTTAAAAGAATACCTATTATTTTGAAATAAAACAAAACACTTTCGAACATATATCTTCTGTATAAATAAAACTATTCTAACACAAGAACGGCTGGACCGATTTTTATGATCTTTGATTTGTTGGATTTGTCTCCGCCCCGAATAGCAGAACATGGGAATAATTCGCGAAAAATAAGTAATGAAGATAATTCATTTTCACATACATTCGTGCTTACTGATTCTGAGACGGCACGAAGTTCGCCGGGTCAGCTAGTAATACATTATTCTGTTTACTGTTTAAACCTTAGTATGCCGGAACGTAGATCCACGCGAGACACAATGGCTTTTTAATTGTTTCTGTAATTCCGGCATTCGACCGGTTAATAATAGAATTTGTAGCATTAGTCTCCAATCCATCTGAGGTTTGACGGTGTGTGGAAAATAACGATTTTGATTACCTATAATATCATGCTGTAACAATTTGAAGAACGATAACCATACGAAAAAGAAGACTGAAAGTGAATATCTAAGTAGCATTGTTCTTATAAAAGCAATATTCAAGAAAATCTCATACAATCTCATCGCCACACAACGTGGTAATGCTGCCAGCTTTTTGGGCTTCTCATGTTGACAGCTATGTAGACGAATATTTAGATGCCTTAAGATTCTTTTCCCTCCTTTTATATATATTCATGTTCATAATTATTATTTTAAGACTGTTAGCTTAAACCTTTGTTATGTAAATATTATCTTGTTTGAAAATTACAACCTTATAACTTTTAATTAGTTATAAAATTAATTCTAACTTAACTAAAACTATACACAAACTAAAATATAGCGTCGTAAAATTCATCTGTGATTCATTTCAAAAATTAATTTTGTTTGAAAATTTAAAAAATAATAATCTCTTTGATCTTAAAATTTCAAGCAAACAAAGTTGAAAGCTATCTGTGAATCACACCCAACACTGCAAAACCGAGCGTATATTCTAAAAAAACAAATGACAGTATCGCCAAAAATCATCAAAACGTCCAATCACGTGTTCTAATACCCCCATACTCAAATAAAACTCATTAACACCACAAACAAACGCATACAATTGCACTGTGTACCTGACCTACCCCTACCGGCGGCGCAATGCGACGTGCACACGTAGGTACCGAGTATAGCGTATCGCCAGACTTACAGCAGCACTAAATTATACACCACTAGGTTTATTGTGGGGGCAGACTAACACTGATGCTGCAGACTTGGGAACTTTTGTTGATGATCGACGGGTAGTATCGATTGGTTGTCTTTTTGGGCTGTGTGGTTTGATTAGATTGTATTTTTACCGACTTTACAAAAAGGAGGAGGTACTATGTTCGGGTGTTTGTATTTTT
Organism: Oligia latruncula; assembly: GCA_948474745.1. NCBI lineage: Eukaryota > Metazoa > Arthropoda > Insecta > Lepidoptera > Noctuidae > Oligia > Oligia latruncula. The sequence goes on from OX419699.1 coordinate 2,271,299, forward strand.
TTTTTTTTTTTTTTTTTTTTTTTTTTTTTTTTTTTTTTTTTTGTATGTTTGTTCATCGAATACTCCGCCAATTGTCGACGGATTAGTAGTAGTAGATAGTTCTGAGGTGGTCCCATTGTCACCAAGTTAGGATCTGATGATGGGATCTTAGAGAAATCGAAGGCAACCCTCAAATTTTATAGGCTCACTTATTGTTTTTCGCATATTTTATGAAGTATCTTGTGTATTTGTGTATGGTTGTCACCATCTCAGGTAGCTGGGCTGATGATGGAAGGTACAACTCCTTAACAGTAAGAAGTTACTCGAACAGGCAAGGACTGTTTTAGTAAATTGTTTTGATGTTTGATAGGGCATTTGCCACATTTGGTCTCATGATCATCAAGTCATGACCTGATGCTACCTAACTCCTCGACAACTAACAGCAGATATATCGTGTTTAGGCTCATTGAAAAGGGCTCGATGTGTGGATAAACGTACTGTTACTGAGGAACACCGAAGACCTGATGCTGAAGCCAGGAGCATCAGAAAAAGTACAAACTTTGAAATTACAGCACCGTAGTCGTGTTTGGGCTCATTTTAAACAGGACTAATTTTAAGTTCAATGCAATGTTGACATAAGTCTGGCCTGATGCTGCAGCCAGGATTATCAGCATCTAATCTAAAAACTAATAAAAGGAGAACTCCTCAACAATTAACGTCCCTGCATCGAGAAAAGGAATATTTTATAAAAAGGCGATGGGCAAGTTGACATTAGGCTATTGTAACTTAGATAAATTATAAACAGACCCACTAAAAAGCGAGAAATAAAAACTTTTTAACAAAAAAAAAACCGACTTCCAAAAAAAAACACTACAAACTGAAAAATAACTTTAATTTCGGAAGTCGGTGGCAAAAACTAAAATACTGATCCCTAAGACACCGACTTCCGAAATTAAAGTTATTTTTCAGTTTGTAGTGTTTTTTGAATATTTTGTGGGTAATGATCTTGAGGAACGTTGCTTATTTATTTACTAGCTGCGCCCGGTGGTTTCACCAATTTAGTGTCGATCCCGTGAGCATACCGGGATAAAATACCCTATAATTTCTCATCTGTGACGCCATGCGGAGCGCATGACGGCGAAATTTTGTATATCTGTGACGCCTACCGCTCCGGTCTGCGCGGCACTACCTCAGATTATTACGTAAAGTTCCTAATATCAAGTGTGTGTATCTTGCATAAGCTTAGCATAGAGTATAGGTGACAACACGAGAAAGATATTTTATCTGTGTCAAGTATTAAAAATTGACGAATGACGCCTCAATACTCGTACTAAACTAGCCCTCGCGCCCCCTGCAAATGACGTCATGTTATTGTTTTGCTTGTGGGATGAAAAAAATGTATGACCTGACACTGACCTGCAAATTGCCAAAAACGTAAGAAAATTTGAATTTCGCGGTCTACCACTATCCATTCACCTTAATGATGACGCATCAGTTGCGTAGTGTAGTAGAACAACGCGGGCTCACAGACAAACGCATATGTTAATCCAGGGTGTCAGCTACCTCCATACATAGTTTTATCAAAATTGGACCCGCCATTTGAGCGTGAAGAAGTAATAAACATATAAACACACCCCCACACACACCCCCTCACAAACTTTCGCCTTTATAATATTAGTGTGATTTATCCATTTATTTCAGGCGTCAAGGCCCATAAACACATACAATACAATATTAATATAACTTAAAAATACTATAAATACATACAACATTATATTTACACTAAAAACTACCGCACACGAAGTGTCTGCGTCGTGTTTCGCTGACTGGTGTCATGTAGCCGGCCACGACACCGCTGGTACACAACACCCTTCGGCCAGAACTCTTCCTTGAGGAACTTCTCGAGATGATGTGTCGGAACACGCACCACGAACGACTTGAAGATCGTGTTGTGACAGGACTCCAGCTTCTCGACTCTCAAAATACGGTTGGTCTTCACACGCATGTATTTCACAATCTCCTCAACCTTCGTGGAGTGGTGCAGTCTGGACACGTACAGCTACGTCGTCGGGATATGCTGGATGCAGCAGCATGTCGGGTCCTGCCTGGGCGGTGCCGCACTGTTTCCGACAAGGAGGCTTCTTCTTCTTCTTCTCCACCTTGATGAAACCATCCCTGTCGCACGTGTCCTTCGTGTCTTTCGTATGCTTATGTTTTGTGAATGCAGGTTTTGCGTCGAATACCTAAGATTTGACGAAACACTTTGAGAAATTGTTTGGAATCTGACCACTGATTTCACTATGTCGATCTCAGGGCCTCGTTCACAAATATGTGTGTTTGAAAACGAAACCCTAATTAAATAAATTAACGGAACCTAACTTTCAGCAGCGGCTGATTTTACTAGTTTTAAATCTAGGCGACGGATTATATATTTTGTCAAAAAAAAAGCTGGCACACACGTTTACAGTATATAAGGATCACCAGTCAACCTCAAGTATTGTACTGGGTTGCTATCTCATCGGAATATCAATTTAAAATTGATTCCCACGGAAACCCCCTTTAGACCAAAACAAGTTTTCATTTGACGATAATTGTATGGACACTCCACACGGGGGCCAAGTACCGGTTTGTTCGTCCTTGAGCAAAGTGCCCAAGTCGCCAGTCACCGCGGTCGGACGGCAGACAGCGTCTAGTCTAGACGTGGGGTTCCAAGTGCATTTTTCTGTCTGGACCCCTCTTTCAATGTAAAGCGAACCCCATCGTTTATGCGTGTGCGTTATTTAATTTTAAGTACAAAAGTTTTGACGAAACCATTCTTATTGGCATACGCTAACGGTCCATAATTGCCTGATCTGATTTTATTGGGAAGTTCGATGTAGGTAGTGATTGCCTTTGATGTATTTTGCACGTTTGTGCTTTCAATTTTTGAGTAGCAATTATTTGTGTGGTCGCCGGCAGACTGATTTGTTCAGAGGGTCTGTTTAGTAACTTTTGCTATTATGATTTGTTTTGGCAGCATTGCCATACAACGTGGCAATGCTGCCAGTCTTTTGGGCACGTTTCCTGTTGACAGCGATGCGGATGAATTTTTTGATGCCCTTTGATTATTTCCTCTCCTCTTTATAGACTTGTACATATTATTATTTTAATACTGTTTGTTAGCTTTTAAAATTATGTTTCCATAAATAAAAAAACATAAAGTACAATTGCATGTATGAGTAATGTCATGATTTGTCTAAAGTAGGTTTGTGTACTTGTATGATATCATTACAGAAGAATATTCTTGTAACAATCATCTGCCAAGCCTTTTCCCAACTATTTTGGGGTCGGCTTCCAGTCTAACCGGATGCAGCTGTACCAGTATTTTACATGGAGTGACTGCCTATCTGACCTCCACAAACCAGTTACTGGGTAAAACGAAACCCCTTGGTAAGACTGGTTGTCAGACTTTCGGGCTTCTGACGACCCGTAACGACTGTTAAAGATTCACGAGTGACTGCCGGGACCAACGGCTTAACGTGCTTTCCGAGGCACAGAGGAGTGTTGATATGTAAAGATGGTCACCCATCCACGGGCCAACCGTGGCAAGCGTAGCTTAACCTGATCGGTCGACCTGTGCGGCTGTTATTACTTAGCCACAAGCACCTCTATATATTCTTGTAACAATAACTCTTACAAAACCTTAACAAATGGAATGCCTTAGCTCTCTTTATTAGTGGTTGTAATGGCAATCATACCATTTGGTTTGAATAGGTTTTTATTTGTATTAATTTATTTATCTTCTAAATAGATTATTTTTTATTTTGTGAATGTGAGAACTAGATTATTTTATATTTTGTGAATGTGAGAAGTAGACTGTAGATTTATATACCATTTTCTATTTTATTAAATACCTGGTACTTGTTGACAGGCCTGCACTGTTCTCCCATACCTATTAACATTGTAATTTGAAAACATTGTTCAAGCCAATTATTTTTAAAAGAGTAACCGTGGAGTTTCTTGCCGGTTCTTCTCCCTATGAAACGACCATTTGGATCCGTGCACCTAGCTTCTGACGTTTCATAAGTGCCCTTAAAGATTTTTAAATAAATAAAAAAAGGGTAATTCAAGTAACAAGTACAAGTACAAACAGATCTGTACTTTTATGTATCTATACATAAAAGTATACAGACAGGATAACAAGCACAGACAAAAACTAACACTCACCATTTATCAATATGTCTGCTGCAGCATTGCCGGATTTAAGGCAAATAATAAATAATTTATGTGAAATTAAATATTTTGATTTGATAGATTGCTTACACTTTTTAAACGATTCCTTTGGGACATAATTAACAGCGATCGCAGTATGTTTGCAATACTACACTGGACACAGAATACCGCTTTCAGACCCATTATAACAATTCATAAAGTCCAGCCATAACAGATATTATTACAATGGCGATAGAATTTGCATAGAGGATGCATAGCTATAGGTACGTTTCATTCTGACTAAATACGTCTCACTGTCTAGTGTCTAGACTAAATCTCCTCTCAACAGACGAGGAATTTATAACCCCCCTGGAAGTCTACGCCGGAGCCGCGGGCAAAAGTTAGGGGCATACAAAGTAAGATGGTGACAATATTGGATGTTTTACATTATTGTAGTCTGGGGGCCTAAAAAGGCCACTTTGACAGAATCCTATAAGGATAACATTATGAATCATAATATGGCGAAGACAGTCCGTGTTTTTCTTCTTTTTGCTGGTGGTGGCTGGTGGTATAATCAAAGAGATTGGGATTGGATTTGGATTGGATTGATTGGTATTTTAGCACAGGCAAAAAAAATAACTGAAAAATCCTTCACCAATGGGATTTGATACGATCTTAACAATTAACTGTCCATTATGATTCATAATGTTATCCTTTAATCTAGAATTATTTATTTATTTCCTAAAATTCATAATCATGTAGAACGAAAAGAAGAAAGTGAAAAAATAAGTAAATATGAAACCATCTTTGGTTCGTCATTTCATTTTCATTACAAAATTTGATCTTAAGGTTCCTCTAACCTTTAAATCAGTGTTTATAATGAAAATCTAATGGATTAAAATATTTACAACTTCCTTAGGTGGATCCTATCAAGAGATTAGTTTTAATGCGGATTAAGTCTCAGATTGAGACTGGCTTGGAAACAATATCGTAAAGAAGAGTTTTATTTTTCGCCTATTTGAGTAGAAAACAAAACCTCCCGCGAGAAATAAAATTTTCCTCATGCTTTGTGTGGCGTTCCCCTTGAGGGGTTGACTGAAGGGGAACGCCAAACTAACCTATAATACCGCGTTTGAAAATTGTGTCAAATAAAATGAACACTATGATAAATGATATTACTTTGTACAAGTTTTTGCCAGAATCTTCTTACTGACACTATGATTTTGTAACATTGTTGTCTCCAGTAACCTGTGAAACAGAAGGTATATGATGAGGCTTGCTACCAGGCAGTCATGACTCACGAAGAGTAGCTCGTAGGTCTAATAATCGTTTCGATAATGTACATAAAGCATTCTAGGACGTAGCTATGTGCGATGCGTACATAGCCTGTTTGGAAGTACCTGCAGTTCGTTGCACATCCCGGCCGCCGTAACAGGGGTTTGGGGGCGCAAGCCTCACCCCCTCGCCCAGGCAATTGCCCCTTTGGTTCATTATCAAAGTTCACTAGTACGGTGCACACATATAGCTCGTTGTATCGACGACGTCGCGTTGCATACACGCCTGCGTGCTGGACCACACTATCGAGAGCTCCCTGACTCTAGCCGCGGAATGAAAGCAAAGCTGTTCGAACAAATATTCCAGCTCCATGTAAACTGGCCCCCGTGACAGGAGGTGTCGAACCGTGCCGACGTTTTACGGAAACAGTCGAACCCCGGGCGGGAGTTTTGACAGTTCGCCCGGAAAATCTGCAGCGAGGAAATGCGCTCGCCAACTTAGTTAGGTATTTAATTTGTTAATTTTAAACTTAATGCTTATTGAAATAAGGGTTATAGTATCATAGCTCATAGTTTGCTTCTAGAAATTCTTGGCTTTCGTGGCAGGGTGTGCTTACACGTACATGCAAGTAAAATGTATTAGGTCTTTCACTTACCTAGGCAAACACTTCATGAAATTTTAATTTCCAAATGTGTTTTTAACTAATTACGGCGAACTAACTAAGCGTTCAGGAACTGAAAACTTATGCATATCCTGCATTTCTTCAGGAGTTAGAAGAATACACTACTTACTTATATTTTGCCACAAATACCAACAATTTATCCAGTGGTCCATGGTATTGACAAATAAGTAATAATAAATAGGCAAGGAGAAACCGTCTGGGTACAAAAATAGTCCATCACAACCTGGTTGTCATGACGCCCGCCGGTACGCAGACAGTCGCGAGCGCCATATCAAAGCTTTATATACTACCAGGCTTACATAGGACGTATGTAGGCGATTTAAATTAGTTCGATAGGAAGTTTAGAGAGAGATTGAAACCTCCTCAAGTCTTCAAAATAAGTTTTCACTTGAGAAGAAGATAGACAAAGACATGAGAATCAGCATAATTTGTAATAATAGATTAAAGGTTCATTATCTACACTAGATAGCAAAAGTAAAGCAATTAAACCCTTACGGTAAATGCCGTGTCTGTAACGGGGACTACTTAACTAATGACTGATGGTGACTGAATTTATATCGTCTTAAATGGTCGCATAGTGATTTTAATGTCCCCCGGGATGTCGGGGAAAGAATACTAATGTTTTTAAAACTATTAAGGGCTCGGACTTTGTCGTTAGATTACATTACAAGTAACGAGGGTCATATTTATGGACTGTTAATTTAGTGGCACTTATTACTTCGTATATGTTGATATAAAGAATTGATACTCTTGTAATGGTTAGTCTACTTTAGTGATCTTTCCATTTTCAGTTTATCGGTGTTTTTTTAACGTACTTAACAGTTGTTTTAGCGAAATTATTGATTGAGTGTAATTTATACCTATAACTGATATGAACAATTTAAAATTGATTTTTAGTTGTTTGTTCTTATTCACCGTTTACTGCTTTAATTATCACGCTAAGACCTCATTATACATATGTACATCAAGCTGTGTTGCCATGCAGTATGCAGTACCTACATTAATAACTAGATTCTAACGAATACGAGTTCCAGTTCCACTGAAATTGCACAATATTTAGTTGCTAGGAACTTGTTTACTTGCAACCTGAGCTTTCATCCCTTACATAGTGGGAGGATTATCCAACATGAGATTACTAACCGACTCCAAAGTTCTGCAAACATGATGAAAAAAACAATAGATCTTTCTAAAGTTTCACATCAATCCACCAATATTTTGTGTCAATAGGTACCAGGAGTACACACATCATAAACAACAGATGCGTTAGCAGCCCCGTCGGCTATTAATTAATTACCGTAATTGCAAGTGAGGATGCGATCCTGGTGGCAGACAAGGGGTGGAACCAGACGTCTATTATGAGTATGACCATGTTTTGATATACTGTAGCTATTCTACCTATACGTGCGCCAATTTGCGCCGATGCGCCCAGACTGATGCCAGTCTGAAAGAGAAAATTAAATTATGCCTTTATTACTTTTTAAAAGCGATATTGAAAGGGCTCTTTTGTGATCAGTTGTGTTATGACGGGGGCAGGAAGGAAGGTAAACATTATTTGTATAAGCAAGTTAATTTTGTAGACTGGCTCCGTCAATACTCTTTGTAGTAAGATTTTATTTGCAGAGAGGTTGACCTACGGCGCGGCGGTGACAACTGTCTGTCAGGCAAGGTAAACGAAACACAATCACACTAATATTATATAGGCGAAAGTTTGTGAGTGGGGGTGTGTGTGTGTGTTTATATGTTTGTTACTTCTTCACGCTCAAACGGCTCGACCAATTTTGATAAAATTTTGTATGGAGGTAGCTGACACCCTGGATTAACATTATAGGCTTTTTATCACGATATTCCCATGGGATCAAAACTTACGCGGGTGAAACCGCGGGGCGCTGCTAGTTTGTAGAATAATGTTGACATTCCTACACTGCCATTAAAACTTAAATTTGAAAACATTGTAATTGCTAATTATTTTTAAAACAGTAACCGTGGAGTTTCTTGCCGGCTCTTCTCCATAGGAAACGACCAATTGGAACCGTGCACCTAGCTTCTGACGTTTCATCAGTGCCCATGTAGGTTTTTGTGAAATAAAATAATTTGACTTGATTTGAATAATTTCACAAGAGGTACCTAGGTATAGTTGTCTTTCCATCCAGTGTCTTTAACTTCTTGGAGCTAAACTTTCGTTTTGCTTTTCTCATGCTAAAAACAAACGGACTCTCCTAACTGTGAGGAGTGTGGCAGAGGATGCACAGTATGTGTTTGTGGAATGTCCGATATACGTACCTATAAAAGAAACGCACTTCTCAACTCGTTGAAATTGTTGGTAATGGATGTTGGAATGTTCCATGGTATTTTAGCTAAGCCTACTTTTGGAGCAGCAAAAACATTTTTTTTTTTATTAAGTATATAATAAATTAGATTAAGTTAATTTTTGTTTAGTTTATTTAGTTAAGGAGTCAGTTGTTATTGAAATAGCAAGATTAAAAAAAAAAACTGCGTGGAGGGGTAATAAATATAGTTCTCAATTGGTGGAGGTATCGAGTAACGTTCCTGTTTTCGCGAATTACAGTCAGTGTAGCAAACAGTGCAAATTAGCAGTTTCAGGCACATTGCTAATAACGTGGAATACGACCTCTTCCAATTATACTAAACACACTTCCACTGAGCCGAGCTTATAGGTAATACGGAGTATTGCAATAAGATCTGTAGACCAACTGTATCGTTGTGTAGTACTGAGGGAATTAGTAGATATATAGGTACTATACAGGGTGGCGCATCGAGGCGCAACCTGTCTATGGTTTCAACACACACATGAATCTGAACACAGCTGAAAATTTTCGTCGGCTATTTAAAGAGCTTACAGGACCTAAATGCAAAAAAAACAAGTTTTAGAAACAATAAAAGTTTATGATCGACTACAGTAAACAAAATCAGAAAAATATATGATATTTTTTGGGATATTCCTTTAAGAAATTTGGAGTAGCAGCCAGTGTCTCCATGTGTGCCCAGTTCGTGACAATGGTCTCGCCTCCTATGACATAAGATTTATTAGGAACTGGCGATATTTATGACTAGCTGTCACCTGCGACTTCATGTATTTAGTACTAACTGCGCCCCGCGGTTTCACCCCCGTAAATGTCGATCCCGTGGGAATATCGGGATAAAAAGTAGCCTATATGTTAATCCAGGGTGTCAGCTACCTCCATTGGTAGATGTAACAGTAACATGTCTTCGAATTTTGGCTTCTAGGACATGCCGGTTCCCTCACGATGTTTTCCTTCACCGTTTTGAGAGCAATGGTGATGAAAATAATTTACACCAAGTAAAGCTCCCCTCTGGGTTCGAACCTACGACTTACTACTACAGCCACCACTGCTCTGGCAGGCTGCAGTGAAAAGGGCACGCCACGATAGCGGCGATTAGACCCCTCTTTGAGGAGTGGCTAGAGAGGCGCCACGGCGCCCTCACCTACCGCCTGACGCAGGTCCTCACCGGACACGGAAGTTTCGGGAGGTTCCTGCACATCATCAGGCGGGAGGAAACGCCCGGGTGTCACCATTGCCAGGATCGCCCAGAGGACACGGTGGAGCACACGGTGGAGCACACGGTGGAGGTCTGCCCCGCTTGGGCGGAGCACCGCCGTGTCCTCGTAGAGGCGATCGGCAGCGGCGGCGACCTCTCGCGCCCGGCCCTGGTGCAAGCCATGGTCCGGGGCGAGAGGGAGTGGGAGGCAGTCACCTCCTTCTGCGAAGCAGTCATGCTAGCGAAGGAGGTGGCGGGACGGCTCAGGGAGAGAGCCTCCCGTCCCAGCCGCCGCGGGAGACGCTCCGGGCGTCGGGAGCCGCGCGACGAGTCCCGGCCACCGTAGGCGCGCGCCTGCGGGCGGAGAGTAATGGGTAGCTCACCGTCCGATCAGGACCAGGCCCGTGCCGGACGGCGCGTACGTGTTCCACGCGCACCTCAAAGAGATGTCAGCATCGAGGAGGGGCCCCATAGGGCCGAAGCCTGCCGGGTCAGCGGGATTGTCCGAAAGGGTTACCGCTGGCCCGGAACATAAAGGGCTAAGGAAGGAACACGGGTGGGTTTTAGTCAGTAAGAGTCTGACACTCCCTTCCGCTCCACCCAGAGCGGGACGGGTTCATTTGATGATTTCCCAACCGCAAAAAAAAAAAAAAAGGCTGCAGTGAAAATATGTAATTTAATGGAAATAATATAAATTTATCGTTTTGTTACACTTCCGCCTATGTTCCCCGAACGGATGGGTGGGTACCCATCCGTTCGGGGAACATAGGCGCGATGTTATTTTCGCGGTAATAATGTAATTCTGTAATTATAATGATGATGTGTCTACAATAAATCCTGCCAATTATGAATCTATTTCTATATTAACATTTCTAGTGAAATGTAGTTGCTTATTATACTGAAGGATGGTTCTACCCACCAACCTCTTGAAATAAATTCTATATTCATCTTACACAACGAGCGACTTGAGTAAAGTTGGTACCCACGCAGCATAACACCAGCAAGAAAATATTCCTTGTATAGTAATATATTAGAATACTAGCAGCGCCCCGCGGTTTCACCCGCATAAGTGTCGATCCTGTGTGAATATCGGGATAAAAACTACCCTATGTGCTTCCCCGAGATGCAATCTATCTCTGTGCCAAATTTTATCAAAATCCGTTCATTGGTTTAGGCGTAAAAAGGTAACATACAGACAGACAGACCAGAGTTACTTTCGAATTTATAGTATGGATAATAATAGGTATAGACAAAGTGTATTGTTAGAGCCAACTAGAAGCTATAAAATCACTTTTTATATTTCATTTTTATTATTAGTTTTTTACTTACAGAAGGTCAAATTAAATTAGCTAGCAAAACTCCGCAGACGTGATAGGTATCGGTATATAAACTTATTAAAATAAATAAATTTGATGATTTTTTTGTGGGCTCATCGACCGCAGTTAGTGCAGTTACTTGGAATATCCTAAGTTTAAAAATCTGTTTTTTTTTTGTGAAAACTTCACAGTCGTGATGTACGATAAAACAAAAGAAAACACATTTTCTCAACTTAACTTATACTAAATAATTTGGCTGACACTAAAAAACCTGGAGGCTAAACCCAAAAATATTATCCGACCCAGGAGTAGAACCCCAAGGGTGTTCCAGCAGTCCAGCGGGACGACCACTCGACCAACAAGGCAGACCTAAAAAGAGAGAGGAAGGCGTAGACAGAGTAGTTTACTCTGTCTACGGAGCAAGGGAGGTACTTACAAGTAGTTTCCTATTCTCTTTGTTCGAAAACAGTCTTGTGCCTCTTCAAATACCTCGCTATATTAATTGAGATCCTTCCTACAAACGTTCGATGTTCGCCGTTACATAACTGAGTAAATATGATTAGGAGCACATAGCATTGCATCAACACAGACGCGCAGAGTACAAAAAGTAAATAGGTAGCGTTGCAGGATCCTATCTACTACACAATCATACTACGCAGCGATATCTATGCGCGGTGCGGTGACCAAGTTCGTGGGAAATTGGGAATGCTTCCTGGTTTTTATGTACTCCTTGTAGTGTTTGGGTTTTTATTCTTATTATTTTTTTTAATAACGAGGTTCGGGAGGTGCTTTTGATAATCATAATAGTGAAAAATAACTTTAATTTCGGAAGTCGGTGTCAAAAAACGAAAATGCGGAACAAACGACACCGACTTCCGAAATTAATGTTATTTTTCAATTTTTAGTGTTTTTTTAGAAGTCCTTCTTTTTTGAAGTCGGTTAAAAATCTAGGTTGGTTGCCAAAGATGCTCTTTATGAGTATTATTGTAAGAACTACTAGATGAAAATCGTATTACGAGTATTTATAATTCTTGGAAGTTATTATCATCAGTATTTTAGTTCCTGAAATTGTTTCGATAAGAACATCATTTGAGTGTTCATAGTTGGCATGCGGACGCGGTGAGTAGCGCGGGCGATTCGGCGCGGGGAGCGCGCGGGCACATCACCCCATAGCTCGTTCATACAAGTGGCCGCAGTGGGTGTGCGGGCGGCCCGCGCCGCGCGGGAACCGGGGTTCTCAAACTAGTTCGAGCTTTTTTCTAGTAAAAATAAGTCTTCTTCATCCATGTTATATTTTGACAAACACTGGACACGACCATGCCAATTGTTAGTCATTCCGGAATGAATGACATAAAAAGGTTTCCAATCTCCTTTGAAATGTTAGTGGAGAGGAATAACTCTTTCCTTATATTAACAAAGTACCCGACCCCAAATCGTTAAAAAAAACGTTCGCTTAAATTTTCCACCGCCTCAATGCGTTTCTGATCATAATTGTATCCGACGTAATTAGTTCATATTTCCACATCTATCGAACATCAATCGTGGCTACCCCAATGCCCAGGGTTGCAAGCTGGCGGGCGCATCCGGCGGTCGCCATGACTACCGCCGCCCGCCGCCTGGCGCGTCCTACACACCTATAACCACCCTGGTACCACGCTACGCAATACATCCTACACACCTATACCACCCTGGTGCCACACTACGTAGCCTTTGACGACTCCTGGAGCGAATATTATCCCCCTATTAGATTGTGTTTATTGAGATTTCCGAGAAATGTTCACTTAATAAGGGCGGATATAATGTGTACAAGCTTTTTATGAGTACCATCGAGTTATTTTTTTTTCAGCAGCAATTCCGTTTGATGTATGTTTTCTGTGAAATTGTAATGTATTTTCTGTTTCATAGAAGTAGAATCGCAAAATGTAATGAATAATTTTAATTTCCAAACCTGAGTTTAATTAACGTCAGGATATGAATTCATTAGCTATGATAATGATATAGTCTAAACTCTACCGTGTTACCTGATTTTCCTCAGTGAACAAAAGGAAATGAATTTCCACGTTGTGTCTGTCACTGAACACTGAAATAATAAGGTGAAGGCTATTAAATTTAATAGTTTGAATTGACTGTACCTATGTAAAGGTAATGGGTGTGATACATTTATCACTTTTCTTTTGACTTTTACCAAGTATTACTTTACCAAGGAAAACCTATTAGGTACTTAGAGACTGAAGGAGATGTCGAAATCGGAAAATGCGTTGTGCAAGCAATATTTAAATTAAATTACATAAATAGTAAGTTTACATTTCTATTTCTAAACTTTAAATAAATGGAAACCAAGAGAACCGATTCACACTTCTCACTAAAGTTATCAACGTCATAAAATCTGTGATGGTTACAGATAAGCTCTCGATCCTCATCCATATTGAACAAGTTGGGTGAAAATCAACAGTCACCTTGGAAGTCGAACTTTGGCATATCCTTTGTTGTCACAATGCACCCGGTGCAGTGGTGGGGAAAGGGCAACGCGCTTTGCCTTGGGGTAGGTCTGGCACGCCAATATAAGGAGGCGTCGAGACAGATACCGTTACTAACGACACTCCAATTACCCCTAATATGTAGACTACATTTCACTATTCATAGTCCATTGCTGCTTAACTCGGACGATGGTAAAATTATGCAGGAACAAAACCAGCAATAGAAAAGAGCGTAAAGATAGTCTCGTTTATAGAAGTGAGGCTCGGTTTGAAAGTTGTAAGGGGAGTGCAGCCAAATTATCCGGACTTCCCGAAGAAAACAAACCCAGGAGGCTAGTTACTCACGCGCTGCGACGCTCGATATATTTACTTGTTTGCAGGCACTGCATGTGTGTACACGTACTTGGATTTATTGCACCCTGGTGTTTTAAAAATGAATTGCATTTATTAAGTATGAAGGCATGCTTTTTAAGATTTCGGGGGTCAACATTTCACGCGGATGAAGTCGCGGGCAGGAGCTAGTTTTCTAAAAGACGTAGTGAAAGGAGCCTGATAAAATAATGATGACAGATGAACCTCTTCGTTAACCATGGAGTCCTAGTAACAGCCAGTATAAATGCCCCTATTGCCCATGCGTACTAATTAATAAACATGAAGCAATAATTTTCTTGAAAATTCAACTAAGAAAATGCCAAGATGAACAATAGGTACAAACATTTTGATTATGTTTATTAAAACATCGTTAAGTGGGGTGAAGTATAATAAATTAGGCTAAGTAGTTTTTATTTGCCTCATGAAAAATTCAAGATGACGTCGGAGAGAAATATACAGAAGGTATATTGATCTCTGGGAGTGGATACAAGACAAGTATAATTACACGTTGAAACTTGAAACACGACTGTCGAGGTAAAGAGGTAATTTCCAAATGACATGTATAAGTCAATCGTGTCAAATTTTCTAAGCAAATAAATAATAACATAGTGTAATTTAAATAACTGAAAACCTGAAAAGGGACACTGTACTCATTATTATAAACCAAAAATTCAGCAGCCTGTATATATTAAAATAAAATAGCTTTTGCTAGCGGCTTCGTCCGTGTGGATGTCGGAAAATATCCCCATTGTTTTCATATTATAACTCTATTGGTTTACGCGGCGCACGCCGTAAGTCAAAAGTCATTTATTTCATAACAAAGTACCTACATTGTGTTGAAAATATTACAATGATGATTTTCACCAAAATTTTCCGTATATTCAAATCGATTTGACTGTATGAAATGAATATAAGAAGTGGCTAGAAGAAGTGGAAATTGTTTTTTGTTAGCGTGATCCACTTCTTTCGATCGTGTTTTTTTCTGGTCAATTGACGAGACAGCCATCCAAAGCTTCAAGCCATCTTCTCCTCGGTGTGTCAAATTGATAAAATTATACATTTTCCTGACCGTACAAAGGAAAAACCCGTTCTATCCTTTGCAAAGGACCATAATTATGTCAGTCACCAACCCGCCCCGGTCGGGACGAACATAGTAATCCTCTCGTCAAAAAAACATAACCCTCCTTCAGGCGCAGTAGGGTAAAAAGGTTGCTTGTATTACAGGATTCTCTTTTGACCGCAAATTAAAACGCGCTCAGCTTTAACACATTTGTTATTAAAAATACACGTGTATTTTTTTAACGGTATAATGATTACATTCACGTGTGAGTGTTTATTTGATTTTCTCAGAGATTCGTAAATATTGTAAAGGGGATTCAAGGCGGAAAAAGGAAAATGAGACTGAAATTGCAAATGCACTTCGGTTGCATGTTTTGGGACACAGAGGGTGGGATAGGAGGTGGAGCATAGTTTGTGACACAGCGCACGAGGTTCGATTTACACCTTCCAACTTGGGTGCGGGGAGGGTTTAAGGACTTCCAAGTGGATCTCAGAAGACAGACACCCTGCAGGATGATTTTGCATTGCGCTACCATCGATAACGCCACGGAGATGGCGAAATTTTGGGCCAACAAAATTTGTGTCGCGCCAGCAACAAGAAGAACAAGAAGAAGACTAAATGCAAGAAGAAGTAATTCTTAATGTCGTTTTAAACTTGCACTCAATAATTTAGAACTTGGAAACAAATCTTTTTGGCAAGTTCAAAATAATATAAACTAAGTATCTATCTATGCAGGGTGGCCCTGGTGGCAGGGACATGCACCCAGAAAAATGAATCGTAGGTTATCAAAAAAAAAAGTGTGGGGTTCAGGGATCCCCGGCAAGAACGAAATATTTGAACTCGCTATCGGCTTCAGCACCCTCGAAAACCATAAAAACGACAACAATGACGAAAAATTTTAAAATTTTTGCTGCCGGCCTCTTGGATTTTCATTTTGACCTCACTATCGCCTTTAGCATTCTTGAAAACCATGAAAACAATCTCTCTCTCACTCTCTGACTCTCTCTATTTTTTGTAATAAAAAGTCGCATGGAGGAACACTTTTTCATTCACAACATCTGCAAGTTTACTTCTACCGCAAGCTCCGTTAAAGAACTTCGTTTCAAAAATAAACAGCTCTTTCTTAAAAAAGTGCAATACCTACGCGATCAAAATGTATGGAACCGCAATTTTTTTTAAGAATAACCGACGTAAAATTTCAACACAGGAAGGTTCAGAATCAATATACAGTGTGAGTCTTCATAATGTGCACATATCGAAATGAGGGAAACTAAGCTTAATTTTATCGACGGAAAAATATTTTAAAAAATCTAAAAAAAATTTTTTTATCATTTTTAAAATTCTTGTTCGCTGCTGTGACCCCTGTGTAAACAATCGCCCTCAATTGAGAATTATGGTTTTTTTTTTAACAAAAATCTGATATTTTTTCATAAATTTTTACAATAATTGTAAAATTACTCAATAAAAACCCAATTACCTACCCTTTTTTATTACTTTAAATTATTCTCCATCGTATCAGATTTCTAAACGTAAAAATACCATGTTTATAACTCAATCACAACATTTCCTATCAAATGTTAAAGAAAGGCCTTGCAATCACCATACTTTAGCAGGTAAAGATCCTTTTAAATATTTTTTTATTTTTTCAAATATTTTTTCCGTTGATAAAATTAAGCTATGTTTCCCTCATTTCGTTATGTGCACATTATGAAGACTCACACTGTATGTACTATCTGAATCCGTGGTAAAAGTTTGCGCGACGATGTCCCGCCATCCTTTATACAAAAAAAATAACTAACTTGAAACTGATTTACAATTTGAAAACAGAATTAATAACTACTTGTGCAACACGAGGAAATACAAGAAAAATAAAAGTTACAGCCACGTGGCGCAATTTCCAGTTTACCTTTTGTCATTATGCCACGTGGCCCTGCGAACATATGAAAACGCAAATATACAGTAGCTAGGAAGGCAAGCTAAGGTTGGAAATTCGATGTGTTTAAAAAATACTAATTAATTGCATAATCAGCTTATTAATGTTGACACAGGCCTCGACCTCTCTGTGAGAAGGAGTGGGCCGTAATCTTTCACGGGGGCCCAATGCGGGTTGGTAGATGTCACATGTCTTCGAATTTTTGGTTCAAGAACATACCGGTTTCCTCACGATGTTTTCCTTCACCGTTTCGAGAGCAGTGGTGATGAAATAATTTACACAAAGAAAAGCTTGTTTTGTACGCCATAAATGGCAAAACAGGCAGATCTACCTGTTATTTGACCTTGCACATATTATTTGATGACATACTCATGTTTTACAATAAATATATTCTATTCTAATCTATTCTATAATATTAGTATGGATATTCATCAATAGTAGCGAAAATCGGGGACGATTTTTGAATTCAAAAAAAACGTCAAACGGCTGACATCCGTTTTGTCTCGTCGGAGTTTATTTTCGTCATTAATGCAGAAGTACTCGTATCAGACGTTAAACTTACCAATAACAAAATTACGCAGTAACATTTCATTAAGCCTATTGGCCCACCGATATAATTATTGAAACCCTACAACGCGTAATCCCCCTTTGCGAGAGGCGGCGAGGGTTGGTTATTAAAAATCTCCGTCGTGCTCTAAGCGGTAGGTAGGTAGGTGGGTAGCAAGGTTATAGGTATGTCTGGCAGTCTGGCGTGCAGTTTCGATCTGTTTCGGTCTGCGGCGGTAATAGTGCAGCTTTTATGCCCAGACTGGTGATGTCACACTGCATCGGTCGCAGTCTGATAGATAAAACGTATACACAGCACTTTTGTTAATAGTTTACTGTGGTGTGTCATTGTCTGGGTCAGTTCTGAGTTTTATTATTACGAATTTTATTGTTGTTAGGATTTTCTAGAGTTAGAGGGTGTGACAGTGCATTTTTACTTGATCTTCGTCAAGTAATCATGCTCTTAATGGCGTTTCTTCTTTAAATAGTTTGTTTTGTCATTTAAATAAGGTGCACATCGATGAAGAATTTTCTATCTTTGTTTTTTTTTTTCAGCCATCTATGTTTTCAGACGCAAAACCTCATCTTTTATATGCATACAATCATACATATTTATGCATATAAAATATTTTGCTTTTATTTCTTTTTATAAAATATTTTTTTAGAAGGTTTTACGTGTGCTTTACGTCTGTGTCCAATGTTCTAGTAATTAATTCTTACCGACTATAACTATTTCTTCTAAATAAGACAGAAATTCTGAAACTCCATTTCACCGTCCATTTTTGAAAGCACCGTCCTCACTGATATGATTATCCTCATACCTCTAATATCAGTCGTAGGTAATTAATAGGGACTGGTACCAGGGACACATAGTGCGTTAAAAGCATTGCCTCGTGTACGTCGTGTGTGCGCCTTTAATCAATCAACGTTACCTGTGTGAGCCTTCGAATCGCTAATTGGTTTGAAAATGTAATCCAAAACTCCAACAACCCCTCCCAACTCCTACAACCTTGGTATTTTAAGGCTTATGATATACTTAGACAGCATGTATCAAAAAGGTCATCTAATAAAGGGCTCAGGAAGGAACACGGGTGGGTTTTAGTCAGTAAGAGTCGGACACTCCCTTCCGCTCCACCCGGAGCGGGAGGGGTCGTTTGATGATTTCCCATCCGCAAAAAAAAAAAGAAAAAAAAAGTGTGATACAGATTATGAATCGCGAAAAAAATATCAGTCATCCCATATGGGTTTAGTAAGTAACTATTGAAGTTTTGTATGGGGCAGTTGATATTTTTTACGCGTTTACGATGTTGCTCCCATGGAGAAAGTTGTCCACTTTAATGATGATGTCCACACCCTTAAATATGATCACAACTTTCTGGTACATGTTGTAGAAAGCTGATGATACATTATTCCTATGTGACAGTGGGTCCCGACAATTACCTCAGCAACTTGTATTTTTGGTTCATGTAGGCGTTTGTTTGTCGAAACCTTAATTACGTATCAAGTTTCTGAAAATTATGTTTTATTTTTGTTGAGCACTAAGACAGAGCAGTGGTGGCCAAGTGGTGACGGCCGCGACTTACGAGTTGTTGGTCGTAGGTTCGAACCCAGACAGGCGCTTTACTTTGTGTAAATTATATCATCACCACTGCTCTCAAAACGGTGAAGGAAAACATCGTGAGGAAACCGGCATGTCCTAGAACCAAAAATTCGAAGACATGTGACATCTACCAACCCGCACTGGGCTCGCGTGGTGGATTACGGCCCACTCCCTCTCACAGAGAGGTCTGTGTCACAGCAGTGGGAACATTATAGGCTGAATATGTTACTAAGACTTACATATTTAATTCAAAACATGATACTAATGAATTTAATATTCCAAGTTTGTCTTTAAAAATATACTTTTAGTATAGAAAACCTATCCAAAGGGATTAACATATTAATTCGATGGAGAAAACTTTAGAAACCAATTACAGCGCCCCAGACAGTCACATTCGAGCTGACATGTTGGAGTTTATTCCTCTATGATCTATAGAATTGCCCCATTAGTAATAAATCCACGCTCTACGTTAGACAACACAAAAACAGTACCGTCTACTACCCACATTTCACTAACATAAGAAATTAATCGGTATGAAAACGGCATGATACCTTATTTATTCTATGCTTGTACAGACGCCAGCACATCAAGCTACTCGAAACTGTCAAACTTTCCCAATCAACATTGAACCTTATAATTTAGAGATAAAGTTGAAAATCTATTAAATAAATTTGACAGATTGTAATACCTTGATATGCTGGCGTCTGTACAGTGTACCTAAGTAGGTAAAAAAATATTATTTTATTAGCTCCTGCCCGCGGCTTCGTCCGCGTGAAATTTCTTGTTCCCCGACCCACCGCGTCGCATCGCATCACTTACCCGCGCCATCATTTCGTTTTCGCTTAGCGTTCTTTATTTATTTATTTATGTACAGACGCCAGCACATCAAGCTACTACAATCTGGAAAATTTCTTTAATAAATTTTCAACTTTTATGGCTAAAATATAAGGTTCAAAGTTGATTGGGAAAATTTGACAGTTTTTGGTCGGCTCGTTACGGTCCTAACGTAATGATATACCCTAACCTTCCTCAAGAATTGGGCTATCAAATGCAAAAAGAAATGCTCAAATCCGACTGGGAGTACAAGTGATTAGCGCGTTCAAAGTTTCAAACAAATAAACTATTCAGTGTTATTATTAGTAGGTATAGTAGACTAAGGCTGAATTGAAGCAATAACGAAGGACGAGATGCGTTTTGCGTTGCCAAGAACATTTTATTATAAAGCAGATAAACGACAATGGAATATTGACAGTGGAATAGTGAGGGCCAATATACAAGGTAAACTATTACTCTACTACTCTACTATTACTCTATTACTTTACTTACTCTCTCTCTCTCCTTTGTTGTTGTTTTGTAATAATTTATGAATAATGAATAATTTGTAATCTGGTTAAAATTTTTAGGGTGTATACATACTTACCTGAAATAGAAAAATTATTTGATTTTATTTTGATTTGAATGTTTGTGTGTACTAAATTGATATGCACTATCTTTAACAAAGACAGAGCCATTCAACCAGCACAAAGCGGCACATAACTAATCGGAATGCAGGCGGCAGTCGTTTTCACAGTTCTTTTGTGTCTGCCCGTCTGGCCAGTCTAATGGATACTGGATTCAGCCGCTTTTTACCTCGCATAGCCTTTTGATTACTAATCCCAGATGAAAGGATGCAGATTGTGTGGATGTTATGCTCTCCTGGTCATTGAGGGGACAGAATTTAAGTAATTAAGGCTTTGCTGTCAGTATTTTGCAATAATAATGTGATGGCAATAGGCTCGCCCCCTATTACATGGGACTTCAACATAACTGACGAAATGTAGGTGTACTATAGGTACATCTATGCCGAACCCTTTGGGGATTACAGGCGTGATGTTATGTTTTATATGTGTTTTTATTACTATCGTTGCTTATGTTGGAATTGTGAAAGACATCGCAATTAATTTGGGGTGGCGCAGGAGGCTTCCTTTTATACACCCCCATTGGTCGTCATCTCAGAGTTACATATTTATTAGTGACCGATCGAAACATGATATTCAGCCGAAACCGTAACCGAACCTTTGATTCCTCTTCTAGTTTCGGCCTATACCGAAATCGAAACTTATAAAGTTATGAAAAGTATATAAACAATTTTATGATTTAAAAGAGTGTCCGTGGAATTCCTTGTCCGCTTCTTCTCCATAGGTACCTACAAAGCTTTGGAATGGGCAACTAGCTTCATCTTTCTGACTGACCGACCCCTTGACAATTCAAAAGTGCCTGTAATTGGTTTGACATTATTTTCTGAGACCCTTTGTTTTTCGTTTTCGTCCGAAGATACGGGCACTTTTTGGCCGAAACCGAAACTGCGGCCGAAACCTGATTTTATGGCCGAAACTGACCGAAACCGAAACCAAATCTTCCGTCGGTCACTAATATTTATCAGGATTTTTTGTGAAATATCCTAGAACTCTCATCCCTTATTTAAAACATATCTTACTGGTTGAAGGAGTCCTTTAAAAAGGACAAGTGGATTATGGCAACGGGCACACGTGTAAGACGAAATGTACCAAGAAATTAAGAAGGAGACACGTGCTAAGATCCCTACCCTTTGGAACGGACCGTAGCGCGTGTGGTTTACAGAGAACCCCGAGGGGACACAGCTTGAGTGTTTGTATGGTGCTTTAGCTCTTTAGCCAACACGTAAATCCACCTGGCTTCGGCACAAACACTGATAAACAGGGCAATTATGTACATTTCTATACTATAGTATGAGGAACAAGGTGCAAAGTGCACTCATCCTCCATAGAAAACGGAGGATCCTCTAAACTGCCTGATGATTCATGTCACGCCGTTGTATATATGCTAGTTGCACGGTAAACTCTGCTTGCGAGATGCAGGATTTTGCGTTACGTCAGTATGACGCGTAGTTCGCATGTGACGTTGTAGATACCGCTACAATACTAACCACGCTTTTCTATAAGTGGGCAAACGCACTAGCGGTTAACCGCGGGGGCGGTTAACCGCGCGGCTAGCCGCTTTTCCAGTTTAATATGCAACCGCCTACGATTGCACGGCGGTTTAGTGCGTACGATCATAAGCGGTTGCATATTAAATAGAAAAGCGGCTAGCCGCGCGGTTAACCGCCCCCGCGGTTAACCGCTAGTGCGTAAGAGGGCTAAGTATTGCTGTAGCCATGTTTTTTGCTACCGATAACTTGTAGATGTCTAATAAAGGTCGGAGGTATAATGGCATTATTACCACGCTTGCAACAAATACAAATCATCATCATCATCATCATCATCAGCCTATAGCAGTCCACTGCTGGACATAGGCCTCTTTTACTTTTTATCCCGATATTCTCACGGGCAGGGCTCGGAAACCGGTTGAAATTCTTAACCGGTTACGGTCATTGACCCCAAACCGAAATCGATTTAGGTTAAGGTTTGCACTTTACCGGTTTTTCATGAATTTTGGTTTTGATAGTGGAAATTAGCCGGTTAAAACCAAGTTTGGGAAAAATGTGAGGAGACGTTACTCATTAACAGTCACATTTATTCAAATAAAAATCAGCGAAACTTTCTTTTTTTGCGATTAGCGCGGAAAACTACTTTATTATCAAACTAAGTATGAGGTCCTGGTGTCGAGTCGGGGTCGGCCAAAGTGTTATTGGGTGTTTCGATCTGGAATTTTACAGTAGCTGCCCGGAGTCTGGATTTGTTCCCGGTGATGGCAATAGACTGGCCCCCTAATACATAGAATTGGCGAAATGTGGGTGTACTATGTAGATACACTACTTCCAAACCCGCGTCGGAGCCTGTCTTCCCCGCCTGATGAAAATAAATGTAATCTAGAAAAAAAGCTCCTCTTGCATGAAGAATCTTCTTCTAATGAACATTAATTCAGCTCCCTCACTACAAGAGTGCAAATCTCTTTAATTATTTGAAGTAGCAGTTAACTCTACCCCGCTGCGCTGCCCGCTGTGAGGAATCAAGGGTGGGACGAGAACGCTCCACGGATTTATGAAGCTCTGCTACATTGCAAGCGGGGAGAGAGCGGAGTGAATGAATGAATGATAATGAACGAGTAGGTGCAACAACATTCATTGCGATATTTACATTGTTGAGCAGACAAATTTTTCGAACATGTGAAGCTGTGGATTAGCAGTATTCTTTAAAATGATTCAGCTTGTGATTGATTAGTGTGTTAACACAGTTGGTGCTGAAACCTGCCACGCTTTCGGTGAGACATCGCCTCGCCTATGCAAATTACAGTCGCCGGTCGCCGCATTTTTCTTGCCACTCAAGGGCTAGTCACCGTCCGTCTTCGGGGTGGCGAATCATTGAGCGCTGTACGCGAGATTAAGTTTCGTCGTGCAATGTAACTCTATAGTACTAGGGCAACAAAATATTGCAAGAGGTTACTTTAGTAGTCACGAAATGGGACTGGTTTTTGGATTGACAAGTTCAGATCGGATGTCAAAAAAGGAATGGGTGGCGTTTAAAATGTTCTGAAAATAGATTAGTAAGCAGACCACCTATAAAAAATACCTATAAAAAGTTGATATCGTTTTTAAAAGTTGATAGAGACAGCATGACGTTGAAATATCTACAGACGCCAGTACATCAAGCTACTACCATCTGCCAATTTTTTTTTCATAGATTTTCACTTTTATCACTAAAGCTTAAGATTCAAAGTTGATAGGGAAAATTTGACAGTTTCGGGTAGCTTGATGTGCTCCAGTCTGTACAATACGCGGTGGCCCAGGAAATGAGGTCTAAAGCTAAATTTTTGTAACCTCACTCCAAATGCTTTTCGAAACAACACCGTATGTTCAGCGATTATTTATAGTTTTGGAGCTAGAGGGTTTTTAATATAAAAAAAAAGTTTTGTCACTTTGGGTAGGTAATGTTTCTTCTTCTTCTTCGTAGCACTCTTGTCAGAGCGGTCGTGGTCCTCACGTAGTTTCTTGTTTAGGGGCTGATGTGATTCGCCTCACGATTTCTCGCCACCTACTCCGATTTCGGGTTTTGTGACAGAATGTTTAGACAGAGTATTTTTTATCCATCCTAGATCATAATTTACTTCATAAAAAACTCTCTTTAAAACAAATGTACAGCTATTCAAGTTAGTGCAGGACAATGCTGTAATACTCTTAGAACTCCATTTAGGATTAATTTAACCCTACCTTTGAATCCACCCTAGCTATTGTGTTGGACGCCTACCGTCAAAATGATTACCTTAATTAGTGAGAACCCCTACAAGACGAATAGGCATTTAAGAGTTCCATTAGATCTTGTATAACAGACCACGAATACAGTTATTTATCAGCAGTAGAAAGGGTCAATTTATTTATCTATCACACTAATATTCTTTGGCAAAAGTTTGTGAGTGTGTGTGTGTTTATGTTTGTTACTTCTTCACGCTCAAACGGCTGGACCAATTTTGATAACATTTTGTATGGATCTAGCTGACACCCTGGATTAATATATAGGCTACTTTTTATTTCAATATTCCTACGGGATCGACATTTACGCGGGTGAAACCGCGGGGCGCAGCTAGTTCATCATAAATCATTATTTGTCTTGAGTTGAGTTAATTCCAGTGGTTGTTTGGATGCATACCCCTAGGCGGTCTAAACTTGCCCTTAAATAATAAAAGTGCAAAAAATAAAAAGGCTCATGGTACGTAGTTTTATGCAAACTCGGGTCATTTATCAATACCCCGGAAATATCTAGGAAAAAAGAAAAGGACCAACCAAAGCTCGGAAAGTCGGAACCTAGGAATTGAACTTTATTCTACCTGTCGATCTCCCACCGAATTTATAGTTTCCTGGTACATTCTAAGATTGCATTGCGTTGAAACTTTTCAATCAGTGGAAAAGACGAAAAGTTTCTTAAAATTAACTACAATGGAAAGACGCGGAACCCCTCCTATGAAAAGACGCGAATTTATATTCCGCGAAAATAAATCGTAGCGACTGAGCGAGCGAAAGTGATGCAATTACTTTTAAAACGCAAAATGATAGAGACGGCTATAATGTGCGTTCGCTCTGAATAAAACGACGTAGGTATGTGCCAAAACAAATATACTCCTTTTTTAACAAAATAAATGAATTAAATTTAAAACTACTTTGAGGAAACATTGATATGATAATTCTCTATGTTTTAAAGTAAACGCCGCGCCGCCGCGCCGTGATGTCGAAAAAAGTAAAAAAATAGATATAACTTTGCAATTTTTTTGTATCGAGAAAAATTCGTTGAATCGTATATTTCTTTTACTTGATAAAACATTTCACTAAAGAGTTAAAAAACATATACCAAAATGTTAAATCCCTATTCCACATACTTAACAAGTTACACGAAATATAAAAACCAATTTTTTTCCAATATATCACCTTAACTTGTTATGATACGTCTTGGCAACTAAGCCGAATTCTTAGTGTAAATGAGGTAACCCCAGACCTGACGTCTAGGGTTACCTCATTTACACTAAGAATTCGATATTCGTTCTCGCAGTACTTATAATGTTCATAGCTGAAAATAGACTTTCCAAAGGTTCAATGACCGAATCTTTTAGTGTTAGCATTTTGACAGTTCAAATACATTCATTACGTCATTTACGTTGCCGAACGATTGACAAGCAATGGATTAGGAATTTATTTCAAAATTGTAATAGAAAATGTGTTCATCTTTTAGGTCTTAAGCCAATGTGCCTGCTAACATTCTACGCCGAAATCACGCTCGAGATTAAAACAAGGTGGATTCACTCTGGTACATCCATTTTCGAAGAGACGCACTGCAGCATTACGTAAGTGTGAGTGCAGGACGAATGCAGGAAGTATCTGTATACTGCTAACGTTAGACATAACGGCAGCAGCGTCAGAGCGGTGCAGTGTCGAGTCCTGGCCACGCCCTGTTGCCACGTGTCTTTCACCATGTCTGGCGCGCGATAAATCTATCTATGTGGTGCATCTATAATTACAAATTTCTAATACTAAATAAAGTAATTAAATAAAAATATAATATCCTAATGTAATTAAAACTATTAACAAACTTAAATATGACGTTGAAATATTCCTCCGCATCGCTGTCGACTGGTAGATTGCCCAAGAGACTGGCGGCATTACCACGTTGTATGGCAAATTGGCAATACTTATCCTCTGGCCAAGGTAAAAGCCAGCCCTGAAGTTTCAACCAGCCGTTTGGAGTTTTGTGGTGCATTAAATAGCCTTTACGGTACTCGAGTACCTATAAGTAAATTGCAATATTATCCTAGCACCCTCGCTTCTCTTTTAAACAAAGAAAGAGATGAGCCACTAAATCAATCATTATGATTTTTTTTCGCAGCTCGAGTTTTTACTGACAAAGGCGTGCCCAAAATGCAGTTACACCACCATGTTTTCAGCCTTCTCGTTCAACTTCCTTAGCCTTAAAACCATCTATCCCTCTGACGACCCACTTGTAAACTCACATTAGCATAAATTATAAGCTCGGAGAAATTAAACCCACCTTCTGTTTTCCTTCCATTTTGCGTGCAAATTCGTGGCGCTGTAAATCTTATGAAATTCTGTTACATGTGCCATGTCGCTTGAAATGGGAGCGACATACAACGTCTCAATTTGACGCGCTTCGTTTGTCCCGAGCGACAGTGATGTCGCTTTGTGTCGCTTGACGCTTCCTCATCGCGAGCAGTCAGTAAGCCTTATGTTAGTTGCCTGACTTTGTGATATGATATGATTATACATGCTTGCCTGGTATATTATGTGGTGTGGAGACTATTTGTTACATAGGAATTAATATTATTTTAACTTTTCTCCTCATGTGATAATTTTCAGAGGAATGTTTAATTACCGGAAAATCTCAGCGAAGTATGTTTCTTTGTTTAATTAATTAAGTACCCAATTGGGCATAAATATTGTAACAGATCATAAACAAACTGCCAACATTCTCCTTATTTTCACGGTTTTTCAAAGTTGTCACGACATGGGGAGTGATATTATTTGTGTTTTTCTTTTCATTATCCGATCCTGTCGTAACGCATCTGTCATTATACTTATTCATACTGTGAGAGGTAGTGGAGGAGGTGTCATGAATTTTTAAGGCATATTTTCATGAATTTAGTTACCCCGTAAAAGATTCATTTTTCAACAAAATCTGGTACTTTTAAAAATAAATTGGTACCACTCGTATATGCCGGAAATTATTTTTATTCAATACAATTACAGGTGTAAAAAGCCAGTTCCACATGAAGAAGAAAAATTTACGACGCCATTCTACTTTCAGTTACGTGGCTACGTTTTTCAAATAGCCTCATAAAAAGTGGCGGGAAACGGCATCCCTTCAAATAGAGCGCCTTTTACCGCCACGCAACGTGGTTTTGTTGAAAACTCTCATTACCTAAGACAAATAAAAATCTAATAAACCGTTGTAATAGAAAAGTTTCTAAATACGTAGCGCAGGCGGGGTGCAGAGGTGGGCGGTCGTCATGGCAACGGCCGGTTGCAGGAAACTGCACAATCGATGTTGCCAGACGCTCTGCTGCCGCCTGTGGATCAATGTGTCTCTAGTACTACGCCCGGCTCCCGGGAAACCTACCTTACTGCGGCGGTGTGAGTGCGATATATCGCCGTCCTGTTCTAACATCATCCATTTTCCGACGAGCTCCGTAGCTAGGTTGCGGCAACCCGGACGCTTACCGGAATCCTGGCGGGCGCGAGCTCAGCCCGCTCTGGTCGTACATCCCAGTGTGCGGCGCTTTTCCCCGGGCGTTTGGTAAGTGTGAGTGAGTTGTGTCAGTGTTACGTAGATCGCGTTCCATTTTCGAACGTTCACGTCGGGAAACTTGTGAATCGGTTATCTGTGTGGAGTTGTTTGTTGTTGTGGGTGCGTTCAGAAGCTCAGCGCCGCGCGCCGCCGGGACCATTGTTTGTTTTGTTGTTATTATCGTTCAGAAAGTCTTTACTTACTGCATACACACTGTAATATGAAATTTCTAATGGTATAATTACATTTATTCACTGGACACAACCTCAGCTGCAGCTCTGCAGCGGGTGCTGAAATCCGTTAACGTGGTACATAATATGCATACAGTATCGAAACTACGTGACTTTTAGTTTCTTACAATGGTTTCATAATACGGATTTCAGGGTTTGGTAAACATAGGGCGGGAATTTCTCCAAAAATCCGCGTAGCCCATACTAAAATGAGCTCTATTAGGACACAAAAAGGTCGGATTTAAAAGGAAAAGCATGCGAAGGGGAATGCTATTGACGATATCTGATGACTGGCTAAACGATAAAATATTTAGATGGGACTAATAATTAATAACGTTGTCTTAAAGCGTAGGGGAACAGATTTTAAAAGTTAAAGCGCGGGATTCTGTGATGAAACGGCGGATTTGTGGAAGGGTTCGATGAATTCACGCCTCATTTTTCATTTCCACATAATTTAAAATGAATAGAAAAATATAGGTACTGTAGTTTTGTAAATGCAAGCATCATCAGCTCGCAACAAAATGGTTAAAACCAAACTTGATCCAAGCAAGCAGTTTAGATACATAAACAGGAATTTAGCATGAGAAACCTCCTTACAAAACTTTATTCAGGACTAGTTTTCTGTGACACACCGCAGTGTATGACACAGAAGACGAAGAAGTAGTATTTCAGCTGATCAGTCTTATCTTCTCAAGAAAGTTCATAAAACTCTTTGTCAGGCACTATTATCAAGCAATGCAGCCCACTAACACAAAGCTACCACTAAGATCAGGCTTTGCTGCAACCATAAACTGTAGATTTCATGTTACCGCACTGCATTAGTGCACCTAATGTTCTCTCCTTATAACTGAGTTCAAGATGTGGGACAATGCGCTCGCGTTAGTACACTGCCTACCCGGAGATCATAGGCCGCTTAGAGTCATTTGTGGGGTGAGGGAAGTGAGAGGCCCCTGTCACTTTCTTTGAAGAAAACTGACTAACAAGGAAGCGTTCAGATAAAGAACTACTAGGAGATTATAGAAATGAATGGTGATATTTTACTAGTAACATTCCTATTTTTCTCATTTCAAGAAACTTAAATTTTATCAATAATTCACGAATGAAAAACGTTTAACGCCCAAATTATGTCGGTGCAATTTTATATCAGGACCCCGATGACAGATGTAATGACACAACAGGCATGAAATATATTCCCCGACCGCCGCCGTCGGATGCCAAATAATATCACGGTGGATGAATAATGCCGATTGACAGAATACAGACGGTATTTTATTAACGGCATTCGAAATTATGGTTTTTATGAACTTAGGTGATTAATATACAGGGGGTTTTATACGTTACGTTCTTTATCAATACTATTTTACTTTAGAAGTTTATTTTGAAACTTTTTCTAAAGTAAAAACTGTATGGGGATATTTATATCCCATTCAGTTTCTGAGCAACGGAAGAAAGTTCAAGAAAGAGTGAAAAAATATAAATAGATAGTATGATCCTGGCGCTGCAATGGTTCGACATGGGTTCAATTTGACTGGTTTGAACAATACTAGTGGTTTAATAATTTGACATTATTGTCTTCAGGAAGAAACGATAAAACATTCATCATCATCATTTCAGCCGAAAGACGTCCACTGGTGGACATAACCCTCCCGCAAGCATCACCTCCCGCAAGTTTTGCGCCGTTCACAGAGGGGCAGTCCACAGTCTGATCTCTATTTGAATCTGTCAAAAATATCTCAAATTTCTGATGCGGAAATTTGAGATTGCGACTAGATTTTGAACGTTTTTAATTACGGAAATTGGCCTTCAGGGCATCGTTCCCTCTTGTGGCGAGGGTCTTCCAACGCTACGCCTTCCGGTACGCGGCAAAAACATTTTCAAATTTATTTTATTTGAGATGCCTGTAGACATGAATAAAACAATAGTATCCTTGGAATTGGATCGAGACACATGTCATAAAGTTCTCCGCAGTGAGCATTCGGAGGTGTCCCTTACAATTGTATAAAATACAAAAATCTCTTATAAATTAAGTGTTCATTGTGATTGCAACAATAACACGAGAGGTGTCAAATCCCTTTGAGGTGTACTATATTGTTCAGTTCTGATAGTGAATGGGCAGGTTACTACAATAGATAGTTACCTGTTGTATTGTAGTATTGCAGAATACACGTGGATAACTTGTGTGTGAAACTGTGAATCCATTCATAACTGATTCATAGGTTGACAAATTGGTATTTGAGTTAGTTTTCCAGTCTGGTCTTAGTTACGCGCAGTACTTGAAGTCTACTACTGTCGTTGAAATGAGACTCTTATCCAATTACTTAGTAATTAGGAAAACTAGAAATAAGAAACTCCTTGTGAAAAGACCAGTCCAATCACTATACCTATTTCTACCACTCAACTGCAGCTTTGATAAGCTATAACCCTTCTTGCTACCATTTTCAATCAATATACAAAGTAATAAAATGCAAATTGCTGCAGCCATCCCAATAGTGATTTTTAGCACGAAACTAATCTGTGACGAAACTATAACATGAATATAAACAAGCATGTGTACCAGGAGTGCATACGTTCAAGAAGACCCATGCTTCATTTATTCATGAACACAATAAGAAATTTAAAATTTCGCGAAGGTCAAAGGGTTAGGGTGACAAGGTGGCTAGTACTTACTACGTAGTAAATCCAACGTTAACGGCATTGTGGTTAGTGTTACGATGAGTTTGTGGTTAATTAGCACTAACGTGTAGGTTAACTCAAGCCTCCACGGTATACAAGAGGTAGGATCAGACTGGAAGCTCTAATTAGAATATATAGAATTAGTGGCCTCCGCTCGATTGTATTACAATCGAGCGGAGGCCACTTGAGGAAATAATTTCTCGATGTATTTTAAGTTGAAGTATGGCTTGTCTAGACTTTGTAATAATGTCTCTGAATTGCAAGCTGGGTGGGTAATATTATTGCACTTATAAGGGTGAATTGCCCAAGCAAAAAAATACACGGCAAACCTGAGAACGGTAGTGCAATGTGCTGATTATTAATTTTATATATTTTTTCTCAACAACGTAAGTATTTCTCTACCTTGGCAAAAAAAATCATTGGTATCTACCCTCTAATATACCCAAAAAAAAAATTACAAAGTGTTATTTTATCATCACGGTGACCTGTCCTGAACCCAATTCCGCTCATAACATACCTTCTCCTGCAAATACATTCGTAATATGGATTTAAATTGATTTTGTTATCATTAAATTATAATATATTCGATCAAATAAAACAATTTTTGTTTGTTTATCTTCTTTCTCATGGATTTGACAGGCAGTCAACTTTTGTCTGGAAAAAAGTTATCATTTCAGAGGACAGTAAGTTTTAGTAGAATAGCCACATCAACATTGCGTTGTTACGCCCCTTTCACCTTTTCTCACTCCGGATCAGTCCGGCTTAAGCTCTCGGCGCGAACGCACCGGTCCCAACGTCTTGCGGTTTCCCGCCAAAAAAGTAAGTTTATCATTTCAGTAATATGGGGACAAAAATAGTTTCATTTCGGTGGCTGTTATAACTCGTGCTAGATTTGTTTAATTTGTTTCAAAATTGTGTATTAAATTCGCAGTAAGTACTGTTTTGTTTGAGTAGTGTTCATATTTTTTAAATAATTTTTTTTCGGAGTTAAATGTAGAACTAACCTCTATTTTATCATCTCAGTGTTATCATTTCAGTGGATTCGGTGGACTGTTATACCAATTACAGTCCACCGGAATTAAAAGTATCTCCGAAATGATAAAAACATAAAGTTTTAGAGATCCTGGTGTCAAATACAAAGTCATAGTTTTGTAATGTACCTACTTTTACCTAGAGTGTCGATTAGATTATTTAGGTGTATTTGTTGTGTAATATTTGTGCTTAAGATATATAATATATACATATATCTATGTAGTTAGTACATGTTTACTATACTTTAGATACACATTTGTTCGGCTCAACGAAAATGTGATGAGTGTGTGGGTCACCACAGTGTAGATTATTATACCTACTAATTGTCAACAAAATAATTATTTCGAGGGTTTACCTTCAATATAAGTCACTTACCTTTATTTTTATATCATTTATTACGAGTAAATAACAATAATAAATAATATTTGATATAATTACAAAATTTCTTAATTTTACAAGATATAACAAATAAGTTAAAGAGCATTTAAACGTTATATGAAAAAAAAAGAGATATACCTATGTGATGAGAAATTGCCTGTGAGAGTGTTTGTCTGAGTCAATGCAAGAGAGCTAGTGTGTGAGCGCGTGGTGTATCTGAAGGTATAGTATTTTATAGG
The DNA here is from genome assembly GCA_948474745.1 of Oligia latruncula. Classification (NCBI taxonomy): domain Eukaryota; kingdom Metazoa; phylum Arthropoda; class Insecta; order Lepidoptera; family Noctuidae; genus Oligia; species Oligia latruncula. The sequence goes on from OX419699.1 coordinate 2,303,542, forward strand.
ATCATAGTATAGTGTGTATGAATGTATGTCTGTGGATATGAGAAAGAAGAAAATTGAAAAGCGTGTATTTTGATTTTAGGATGCCGCGGCCTAAGCAACAGACTAGAGAAGAAAGGTTGGAAAAAAGGAGGTTGTATGAAAGAAGAAGAAAAGAGAGAATTAAGAGCAATGAAGTCTCACGCGAAGAGTTTTTGAGAAAAGACAGAGAAAGGTATGCCAGAAAAAAAGCAGCGGGATTAATTGTTTCAAGGCATCTAATGACCCCTAAAAAATTAAGAATCCTAAGAAGAAAAAACAAAATAAGTGCTGCTGCTTATTACCAAAGAAAAAAAAATAGAGCAGCTCCAGCTCCTATAGCGGCTCGTGCTAACCCTCTGGATGAGACAATTGGGGATCAAAGTGATGGTCCTGGACTAAGCACTTCCTGTCACAGTTCCTTCTTGCCTACTTTACGGCGCAGCTTACGATTGAACAGCAATAGTATTAGTATTAGTAAATTAGTATTAGTACATAAACAAGCAAAAATATTTATTTAAGGTTACCAGCATTTACGATAAAGTTTTCCAACATTTTCACACAACAACAACCACAAAAATTACCAAAGGTTATAAAAGTAAAGAAACTATTCATTCATATCATAATAAACATTACATTACATTAATATCATTCTTTGAGGTTATTGTAACCTCAAAGAATGATATATGTAATAATACTAACTGTAATATCTGTATATTAATGATGATATTAAAAAAACTGTGTACTGTCCTGTCTCAGTGTTTATCTAAAATTTGTGGAAATCAAACCTAACAAAGTACGGAACCCTGGCTGGGGGCACGGTTGTTCTTAGCTGTATCATTTCGGTGGATTTATCATTTCGGTGGTAATTTTTATCATTTCGGTGGACACTTTTAATTTCAGTGGACTCTTAAAACTTTATCCTTAAATATTTATGTAAGTTTTGATAATATTTGATGTCCACACACGCACAATGTTATAAAATAGACTAAAGTATTATTTGTCACTAAAAATATATAGATTGCATTGAAATAAAAAAATCCCACCGAAATGATACATAAAAATCTCTTGTTGAAATTCACCCATAAATAAAAATTAATTTATGATTTTATGATGGGAAATGACCTATTTATTTTTACAAGATATGATGCAAAAGTGCTTTTGAAAAGCTGCACTTTGGAGGGTTTATAAGCAGTTAAAAATGAAAGAAGCAAAAATTAAAATAGGTACTGTCAAGCAAATGGTTCCGAGTTCGGACCGAGTAAAACCCCGTGTACCGTTTTTAATTTCGTAGAAATACATTTCAGGAAAACAATGTGCAAAAACTTCATCAAGTGTGACGGTCAATGCTCATTCTCTCTACTAGTTGAGAACCTTTTCCTTGCTGGGACAATTAGGTACGGGATAGTATTAGGGCTATACATTTCCCCGACCGTTCCATAGTTCAGTATGCTCGTGTGATGCAGGGCGCGTCGCTCTGGGCGCGTCCATGCGTCACGTTACTGCGCCCACCGACAACAGTCGACCGCGTGCTGTCCACGTGCTTACACCATGAAGGGTGGTACCCTAATCTGGGATTAGGGTACAGATTTATTCGAACATGTCCGGCTTTTTGCTATCTGACGATTATTTCAGAAAATAAAAAATGTTAAATGAGTACTGAAAAAATAAGATGTAAAAGTACGGACGTTTTGAAAATGTCCGGCTTTTTAGAAAGAAATCTATGTACAGGGTTATTGGTAAAACATTAACAACTTCTTAAAATGTCCTTGTACTCATCATTATGAACAACTTTTAATTACTATGGGACCAAAACTGAAATCGCGAAAAAAAAATCTGCTGTTCCTTACATTTTGACGAGTTATACGAACATAAAAATGTATGGAACAGCTGATTTTTTTTTTACGATTTCAATGTTGATCCCATAGTGAAAGTTGTTCATATTCATGGGTATAGTACACCCTGTAAAAATTTGGAACCGGTAAAAAAAAATCACCTGTAAGTCGGGTTAGTTACACCATCTAAAACTCAAGAACGACTGAACCGATTTTTATGATCTTTTGTTTGTTGTGGGCGAAGACAAATCCGTCTTCGCCCCGAATAGCAGAAAAATATTAAAACACCGGAAAAAATAATCTGAGGCGGTACGAAGTTCAGTAAGCTAGTAACATCATAATAGTAACCCTAGATTAGGGTCAAAACCCTATGATCTTGACCTAATATAGTAGGTTAGGGTCCATGGTAAGTCTCATGATTTCATCATTACTAGGAATACAGTGCTTCTAAGAATTGTCAAGGAGAAATTTCCTTAGTCACCAAGCTTGACAGTCGAAAGAAGCCTGTCGAACATGACCAGCGAGCAACACAAGCTAAAAAAAAGAGCTCTAGAACCAATTTAAAACATGCAGGCAGATTTATTTTTTTTAATCACAGGCAAGATTTCACTCGATCGTTCAAATAAACAAGCACGTTTTAATAAAGCCATTAAAAGCAAACGAAAGTCTGTCTGGTGTAATGTAATACCTACTTGGCAACTACAACTGCGGCAAACCTGTAGAGAACCCTTTAAAATTCAAAGAAATATTCGATGCATTTTACTTCAGTATTTAGTTAACAGCTGTTTCCCGCGACTACGTGTGCGTGTAGTTTGGTTTTCATTATTTTTACATACAAATATCCAAAATGGAAAGTAGCCTCCTATATCCTTCTTTGTGTCCTAAGAGAGCAATGGTGGCCCAGTGGTAAAGGCCCTGACTTTCGAGTCGTGGGTCGTGGGTTCGAACCGGCAGGCCCTTTACTTCATGTGAATAATTTCACCAACACTGCTCTCAAAATGGTAAAGGAACTCATCGTGAGGAAACTGGCATGTCCTAGTACCAAAAATTTTAAGACAAGTGACATCTACCAGCCGGCACTGGGCCCGCCCACTCCCTCTCGAAGAGAGGAGGCCTGTGTCCCAGCAGTGGGAACATTATAGGCTGATTATGCTTATCCATCTCCGGGTCCTAGGCTACCCATCTCTTAAACATAGGTTAAATGGTTTAGGCGCGAAAAGTAACAGACAAACAGACAGACTGAGTCACTTTCGCATTTATAATCTTTTATTATAGTAGTTATGTAAGTCATCATACAACATAAAGGGGCTAAGGAAGGAACACGGGTGGGTTTTAGTCAGTAAGAGTCTGACACTCCTTTCCGCTCCACCCAGAGCGGGAGGGGTCATTTGATGATTTCCCATCCGCAAAAAAAAAAAAAGTCATCATTTGCCTAGCCTTTTCCCAACTATGTTGGGGTCGGCTTCCAGTATAACCGGATGCAGCTGAATACTAGTATTTTACATGGAGCGACTGCCTATCTGACCTCCACAACCTTGTTACTGGGTAATACGATATCCCTTGGTAAGACTGGTGGTCAGACTTTCGGGCTTCTGACTACCCGTAACGACCGTCAAAGTTCCACGAATGACAGCCGGAACCAACGGCTTAACGTGCTTTCCGAGACACGGGATAGTAGGTAGGTAAGTAGCAGGTAAATATAGATCAAACACCCAGCAGGAAATATTGAATATCACACAACAATCCTGCGAAATTAAATAAACGCGAAAAACTACGCTGAACTTATCAAAGCCCTAAGAAATCTACTATTTTCTTCATTTTCTACGCCCGGAAAATATTAGGATATCATATTACATGGGCACTGTGCACCAATATCTTGCGCGAACCTCGGGAAAAGTTTATTGAGCTTCTTTTGTATCAATTACCTGCTTTATGCATTTTAGTTTTTGTTATTAACCCCCGACGCAAAAACGACGGGGTGTTATAAGTTTGACGTGTCTGTGTGTGTGTGTGTGTGTGTGTGTGTGTGTGTGTGTGTGTGTGTGTGTGTGTGTGTGTGTGTGTGTGTGTCTGTCTGTGGCATCGTAGCTCCCGAACGGATGAACCGATTTTGATTTAGTTTTTTTTGTTTGAAAGGTGTATTAGTCGGGAGTGTTCTTAGCTATGTTTGATGAAAATCGGTCCAAGATGGCCGCCGCTACAAAATGGCGGATAACATATTTTTTCACAATTCCCTCAATATGGGTATCAAATGAAAGGGCTTCAATAGTAGAATACTATACACTATAACAAATTTGAAATCCAAGATGGCCGCCACAACAAAGTGGCGAATTACATTTTTTTTTCTCAACTCCCTCAATATGGGTATCAAATGAAAGGGCTTGACTAGTAGAATACTATACACTATTAAAAATTTCTAATCCAAGATGGCCGCCACCACAAAATAGCGAATTAAATTTTTTTTTCACCACTCCTTCAATATAGCTGTATCAAATGCAAGGGCTTGACAAGTAGAGTAATTTACACTATATTGAAAGGGAATGAGGAATATTAACTACCTAACGAAATGAAAACTAAAAACTTGAAAAATATAATAAAACAAAAAAATCTGTTTAGTCTTAAAAATTATTCTTCAACTATAAATTAATCAATATTTTTTGACGGATAAAAAACCTGATTAAACACCAAATTACCAGAATCTTAAAACGGAAGAAAATAAACGAAATGAAATACAAAAATTAAGGAGTCCCTACAAAAAGCATGAAATAAAAATTAAATTAAAAATTTAAAAAACCCCCGACAAAAATAAAATTAAGGAATCCCTACAAAAAGCATGAAATAAAAAAATAAATTTGAAAAAATCTTATGGAAGTCGGGGGACCTCAGAAGCAGAATAGAAGGTGTTCCACAGAATGGTCCCCCGACTTCCATAAGATTTTTTCAAATTTATTTTTTTATTTCATGCTTTTTGTAGGGATTCCTTAATTTTATTTTTGTCGGGGGTTTTTTAAATTTTTAATTTAATTTTTTTTTAGAATAGGCAGATGTAGATATTTACTCATTGGTCAACTTTACAATAAAATAAATAGAATAACTTAAAACTAGGTGTGCAGCCCCCTGTGGCGTAACTTTCATCACAATTCAAAGGGATTTTGAAGGAAATTCCCAATCCATCTGAAATTCATTCACTGACTACGGACAGCCTCATCCGCTGGATCTACACGCATGAAATTTTATTTATTTATACACAGTGTGGCGATTAGGTAAAAAAACAGCGACACACAGCGGTAGCATACAGCAGTTATTACAAGTTGAACAATGATAAAATAGGTAAACAATTTTACTAAAAATGTAAATTTTACAAGCAAATTACACAGCTCATAAAAATTGGCACAAAATAAATCGCCCTTGATATTAAGGCACTACATACGCGCGGGGCGATGGTATCAACAATTCAAAACAAACATATTGTTACCAAATATGCACAAATTAAGTTTAATGTTGAAAAAAGATCCCACGGATATAATGTTAGTTGTTATTAATTATTTTAATTGTGTATGTTAAAAATATTTAATGTAGAAATACGTGGTTTCAATTAATGTGATAACATACTCGCCACACTGTATATTTATTTTTAATATAAATTATTAATATAAAGGAATATAATTGTATAATTTAATTTTATTAATGGCATTGTAATCCAAATTTAAATGATGAAATTATTATTAGTATTTTTATGTTATTGCTAATTACTGTGTACTGCATGCTATAAGTAAATATAACCAAGATATAAAATCTAAATATTTGTACGGCTGAAATGCTGAATATAGTGAAACCCTTAATCTTAAGAACTTATGTTACCTACCTATATTCTTGCAAATACTAGTAAATATATCATTCATTGTTTAACGAAGATGAGAAGACATTTAGTTCTCGAAAAGTCATCCCTTAGAGGGGTTAAATAGAGAATGAAAGCTTGTGAGGAAGTTCCTCATTTTTGCCGATAGGAAATCCCATTGGGCACACGGCTTGTTGTTTTATATTTTTGTACGTCTGCTCAACAACGTAAATAATGCAATTAATGTTGTTGAACTGTCAACATGGCCATTGTAATTGCGTTACCCAATTAGCTCACGTACTGTCAACCAAAGAGATAAGTATGCAAGATCGTCGGATATAGTTGAAGTTTAGTAAGAAACTGATGGATGTTCTCGCATACAATGTAATGTTATTAATAAAAAACAAACAGCTCATTTATCAGTCGACAACATCCATCGGTTTCTACTAAACTTCAACTATATCCGACGATCCTGCATACTTATCTCTTTTGTTGAATGTACACACGGACACATTTCATTTCCTGACTTTACATTCCAATTTATGTGAAAATATTACTCCTCCAAAATCCCAACGATTCACCCCAAATATTCATTTGTCATCGGAATTAACGCCTTATGATTCACCCGACGTCTCCTAGACATTCGACTAGGGAACCGTGCCCCCTGCAGACCACATTAGGTACTAATGCCATTATTTTAACGTTCAAATTACATTTTGTCAATGGCTTTGAAGACGGATGACCACTATGCTGGGCCGGTTACTTTCTGTGAGTTGTAGTCACTTCGCACAAATTGTAATTTATTTTATTACTACTTCTATATAAAAAAAGCTTATAAATTAAATACTGGATTGTTATTTCCATTGCAATTTTTAAATTGCTGCATTTTTTATTTAATTTATACTAATAATAAAGCTGAAGAGGCAACAGAAGAGAGGGAGCAGTCGTTACGGGTCGTCAGAAAATCTGACAACCAGTCTTACCAAGGAGTACCCCAGTAACTGGGTTGTAGAGGTCAGATAGGCAGTCACTCCATGTAAAATGCTGGTATTCAGCTGCATCCGGTTAGACTGGAAGCAGACCCCAACATAGTTGGGAAAAGGCTAGGCAGGTGATGATGAATAAAGCTGCAGAGGTTGTTTGTTTCAACACGCTACTCTCTGCAACTAACACTCGGATTTGAAAATTTATTTTCGCCCCGCGGCTTCACCCGCATAAGTGTCGATCCCGTGGGAATATCGGGATAAAAAGTAGCCTATATGTTAATCCAGGGAGTCAACTACCTCCATACAAAATTTTATCAAAATTGGTCCAGCCGTTTGAGCGTGAAGAAGTAACAAACATATAAACACACACACACACACCCCCACTTACACACTCACAAACTTTCGCTTTTATAATATTATAGTGTGATTTGTCAGCCCAATTCTTGAGGAAGGCCATAGGCTATTTAAAATCACGCTAGGAACGTTAGGAGCCGGGCAAAAAGAAAAAAAAGTTACAAACAACGATAAGCTAAAACAAACTAATAGCGCGGGCAGGCGATGCGATGCCATGAGGGGTTGGGGGAACAAGGGATTTCACGCGGACGAAATATCGGCCACAACCTATTTATAAAATATAATTAAAGTATTCTGAAGCGGATACATAATTGATCTCAACTACAAACAGTCAGAAATCGGATTCCATATTATATTTAAATTAAAAAACGAGAATATTGTTTTCCAAACGAAAGCATTTCGCAGAAGTTATACTTAGCTAAGCAGACCAATTAGCTTAATAGGCAATTAACAAGGTATTTCCATTTTTTTTGTGATGAATATTCAATCAATTCTAATAAATTTTACATTTCGCCCACATTCAATTTTCAGCTCTAACATGAGTGGGCGCTTTTACCTCATACATTCATTTTATACTATCTTCTACCCTCGGCTTCGCTCGCGTGGATGTATGAAGTAGTAGATGATATTTGGTACAATCTCAATCCAAAAAAAAAAACCAATAATATTGTTCCACACATCACAAACAGCCAGACGTTTAGAAGAGATATGTCCCCCTCACATATCCAGACTTACAAATGCATTATGCCCCATCCCTCTTCGATAAATTTGCTTTATGAGCGAGGCCCCTTCATCCCCTACTAATATTCAGTCTAGTTCGTTAAAGCGTTAGGAATGCCTAGCCATAGCCCCTAGCCCCTAGGGTTGGTGACCGCGGCGCGACGGAGAGACAAACAGACTCATTGTCACGTGGCTAGAGGAAATAGGGATGATGCCTAAATAAACCGTATGGCTCTCTTTCATTAGTCGATAACTCGATCGATATACAGCATGCGGGGATTTTGACTTTCATTAGTCATCACCCACGGGGAATCCCCGCAGGCGGGGTGATGACTAATAGAAGTCATAAGTCGCTAACACGGTCGGTAAACCGTCTAAGAGGAATCCCCGTAGCGGGTGCAGAGACCAATGAAATTCATCGGTCGGTAAAAAGCGTGCGGAGACACCACGATGAAAATGATCAATGAAATTAAGCCTTCGAAGCAAATGCCAAACGTGCGGTGCAGGTTCTCCGTATACCGCAATCGTTCTCTATCGACTTATAAAAACGGTTCCCCGAATACGGGCCATGGCATGCGTTACAGAAATCTCCCGCAGCCCGCATACGAGCCCTATCAACTTTTAAACTGTTGGAGGTAGGGACTTCCTACAATATATTTGATAGTTAAACCGAGTAGGAAATCAGGAATATCCAGAGTAAAATGGAACTTCCTCATCATTCTTTAGTTTGACATCATCAAGAGCCACTGAATAGTCCAGCCGATTCTGTAAAAATCTCACCGTGAAAACTTTGGTTAAGTGAGTTTGTTTTTGCTAGGAATTGACACTATTGACAGCTCACTCCACGCTCACTTCACCTAAGTTTTCACGGTGAGATGGTTACAGAATAGCACCGCTGTTTTTTTTTGTCATGTCCAACAATTGAATCTCAAATTATATAAACTTACATTATGTTACTAAAACGATCCACAGGTACTCAGAAATTTAAAAAATGTTATTTTTATCATGTAAGTTCCATTATAACTTCGATATGGACAAAGCCTCTTCCGTCATCTATCGATACAAGATTATCCCTTTGCTCATATCGATGGTAACATCCCTAGCAGCGACGGGGAGGCTTTGTGTCGCAAACATATCCGTACCTGTCTCGACGGATATAAACAGATTTGTTTTCGAATCAAACACTTTTAACCTTATATGTATATGTGTCTCTGCGAGAAGGGTTTGTTGCTAAGTAATAACAGCCGCACGGGTCGATCGATCAGGTTAAGCTACGCTTGCCGCGGTTGGTGCGTGGATGGGTGACCATCTTTACATCCGTGTCTCGGAAAGTACGTTAAGCGGTTGGCCCCGGCGCTCGAAAATCTGACAACCAGTCTTACCAAGGGGTATCGTATTACCCAGTAACTGGGTTGTGGAGGTCAGATAGGCAGTCGCTCCATGTAAAATACTGGTATTCAGGCATCTAAAGTTCGAAGTTTTCGAACCCACTTTACTTTTTTTAAATTAATTCATCACCATCAAAACGGTGAAGAAACATCGTGAGGAAAGCGCCCTATCCTAAAACCTAAAATTCGAAGACATGTGACAACCAGCAACCCGCACTGGGTCTGCGTGGTGAATTACGGCCCACTCTCTCTCACAGTGAGGAGGCCTGTGTCCCAGCAGTGGGAACATTATAGGCTGATTATGCTTATGGTACGTTAATTTGTGTTAACAGTCTTCATTCATAACTTTTTGTTCTTATGTTGTTTTTGTCGTGTCATTTATATAACTTATAATCGAACCTACTAAGCGTTTTCCTCAAAGGAAAAGGGGGAAATAGGAAAACAATATGCCTGGCTTTATGAATGCCTTGTGTTTATAAATAAAAAAATGGTTGTGTAACATAATTTCGTAACTTAAATTGAGTCGGCTGAAAAATATGTGCGGCCGCAAGAATTATTTTAGAACTTACTATGCTATTTTAATCGCAGAACTTTAATCGTATTCGAACTAAACGTTAGTTCAAGAAAACAACCAACTACTCAATTCATGGTTAAATAACCAAGAAAGACCAACAATGTCTAGTTAACTTGACCTCGAAAAATAAAACTTAGAGTAACCTCTCAAGCAGGGAATTTAAATTCAAGGTCAGAGTACCAGGGTATTATAACTCCTAAGATAATGCTAAGTCTTTTATTACAGAAGACATTGCAGGCGTGATTTAGGCGCGCGCCATATTTCGCCTGTTTTGTCATTATAGAGGGAAAGCAAAAGCAATTGTTTGCGCGTGGTAACACTCGATTTTATTATTTGCTTAGTACAAGGACGCCAGAGTGTATGAGGAGGTTTCACTGAGGATAATTGGTTGAGTAAACACAATATTACAAAAACTTATTACTTAGACTGTACTCTTAATCTAACTTTTAGGAGCTTTTAGGTTTATTAAATCTCTGTTCTTTGAACTTGGAGGCCTTTTTGCTTGTCTAGGGAAACTTCACTGCAGAACAGCAAACTGCGACATTCTGCGGAGAAAGACTTTGAACATCTTAACAATGTAGAATTTTGTATACCTAGATTATGTTTGTTTTGTATTTGTCTGTAAGTATGTGTTTATTATGTTTTGTCTCATCTGCCTAGCCTTTTCCTAACTATGTTGGGGTCGGCTTCCAGTCTAACCGGATCCAGCTGAATACCAGTGTTTTACATGGAGCGACTGCCTATCTGACCTCCACAACCCATTTACTGGGTAATACGATACCCCTTGGTAAGACTGGTTGTCAGACCTTCCTGGTTGGGCTTCTGACTACCCGTAACAACTGTCAAAGATCCACGAATGACAGCCGGGACCAACGGCTTAACGTGCTTTCCGAGACACGGAGGGGTCTCGGTATGTAAAGATGGTCACCCATCCACAGACCAACCGTGGCAAGCGTAGCTTAGCCACGGACCCCACTGTATGTATGTGTAGTGTTTTTATATGATTGCAACTTCCTAAGTTCAAGCAGCGACGATTTCGTTTAAAATTTTCGAGGAGAACCTATAACTTTTCAATAAGGTATAGTTACCGTAAAGCCATATTGAAAAGGATTTCCTCGTCGGTGCTCCAAGAATCAACTGAAATTTGACCAATTGGTCTATGGGGAACATTACATGTTTCCATCGTCCAAATACCAACTGGGCTATGGAGAATTGAGAAATGTTCCGCTGCCCAGTTTAATAGTATAGTAAAGCCTTGTTCATATATGTATACCTATATATATTTTTTTCCCGTAAATTTAAGAAAGTTACCGTAAATATAAGAAAAAGTGTCGAGTGTCATCGTGTTCAGTTGGGGTTCCCTTTAACAAATCTTATCTTGGTATCTTTGACCTAAAATATCATAATAAGTACCTTTTTTTTAGTTATGTACGCAAAATACGCGCTTTGACGTGTAGTTTCGGACACCAGCACATATTACCTACCTGAATATGCGTCCGGTTTACCATGCTTATTTAATTTACGGTTCAAGACACACTTAGCCAAAGATCAACCATAGTAAAATCAAGGCTAAATCCAAGGTCTTTTACCTACTACTTAAATAGTCCTTGCAAATATCCCCCACAAGGACTAACAACCCATGGGTTACATTACCATTAAAATCAAATAAAAGCCATTATTAAGATATCTCCATCCCTTTCTTGGCACATTATTAATACCAGGGTGACAAAGAACTGAGACGTGAGTTCGTTTCCTCCGCTTTATCGGAACGTATTAAACTTTCGATATCTATTTGAATAAAGTACAATGGAAAATTAATTTGAAAAACTAATAGGATGGTGGAGTTTACAAGTGGTTAGACCGCTAGCTAATGGAAAACACGTTATTGTGGTCTGTAGCCATTAATTAAAGTAGACTAGATGCTATAACCACAGACAATAAATATATAAATAACGGCGTAGCCTTTACCAATATTGGTCATTAGTGGAGCAGCAGCTTCAATATCATCAGTATTGTGCCGGAATAATAGCAGTTCGTTTATATATCAACTAGCAGCGCCCCGCGGTTTCACCCGCATAAGTTTCGATCCCGTGGGAATATCGGGATAAAAAGTACTATATGTTAATCCAGGGTGTCAGCTACCTCCATACCAAATTTTATCAAAATTGGTCCAGCCGTTTGAGCGTGAAGAAGTAACAAACATGTAAACACATACACTCGCACACTCACAAACTTTCGCCTTTATAATATTAGTGTGAAAGTAGGATGGTTGTGATATTGTTGTCTGTGGTTGTGGACGTGGTACAGTCAACAGCAAAAGTAGATGATCAAAATCAGAAATTCAATACTAATGAACGGAGTTCGCGTCAGAACTCTGCCACACAGCCACACAGTCTCTGCACACAGCTCAACAACAACAACAACAGCAACAGCTCTGCCACACAGTTCTGATGCGAACTCCGTTAATTAGTATTGAATTTCTGATTTTGATCATCTACTTTTGCCGTTGACTGTACGACGGCGGCTCCCCTGACATCATCTCTGTTATCAGAAGACAGCCGTCACGCAACCATCGATACAACGCTCTGCTAGAGTAACTGTCACCAGCCAGTCTCACTCTTAACCGACCTCTTCGGTGATTCCAGTAACTTCGTAAAAAAAAACTAGACGGCGCCACTTGCTGCGACTTAAAACATACTGGTTACACATACTTATAAGTTTCCAACTGAGTTAAATATGATTTTATTAAGACTGGGTTTACAGCCAAATTGTAACATGTTGAAATCAAACCCGAGTTTTCCCTGTAAGTCGTTCGGATCAACTTTGTTTTCGTGTTTTTTTGCAAATCCTTTGCGACAGGTATATGTAATACCTATCACCTTCATTATCAACATTTATACCATCGCATCAGTCTATTTTTGAACAAAGCACAATGTGTTTTTCCGACTTCTACGCAGTCGGACACGCGGGCACAGAAATAAATACATACTCACAATTATTTTGACTGTACGTCATACTTCTGGTAGATAAAGCTGACAATATCATTGTATATCTTATAACTAAGCTGTTAGGGTTTGATTTACATTGTTGATAATGAGCCAGAGATTTAATAAAATACCTAGATAAAAAGTGTACTAGATGTGTCAATAAAAGTAAGCACCAGCTTATTACAAAAGCTAGTAAAGACCCTCTGCAGAGTTTGAGGATAACTCACACATTGTATGAACAACAAGAAGCAACATAGGTACTAAAATACTAGTCTTTTAATTTTTTAGTCCAAACAATAGATTTTTTGTAATTGAATAATTGCTTCATTCATTGATTGCTTCAAGAATCGTAATTACGATTTTAAGGGGCTTACATGACCTAAAGCGCGGTAACTGTCGGACTGCATAGAAAAGAAAGAGAAGCGCGATGACGCCGATGACACAACGCTGGTAATTTATTGCAAAATAATGGAATTACTCGTATCTATTTATGGTTATGGAATGACTTGCCCGTGTCGATAAGGCGTGGTCAATATTTGTCCACTTTTAAAATTATGATAAAAAAGCACTTCCTCTCTCCTTAAACATCATCATCATAATTTATTTGCTCCTGTTTCATGCGTAAACTGAACTTTATTGTGTAGGATTTAAAGTTATTTTTCCATAAACTCATATTTGTTTACATTTCTGGCAAATAAATCGCGAATGCAGATTAGAACGATTGGGATCCCACTAAGCCAGTCAGGATGGTAACTGCCTCGCTTAGCCTCCTTCCTAATTAGGATTCCAAAATACAGAGTAGGTACCTAACCTAGTCTAAAAAGCTTGAAAAAAAAATCGCGAAAATCATCAACTTTTCACACAAAATCTAGTACAGTTTGCAAAAGCACAGCCGCATTTTAGTATGGTCTGAAATTAATCGGATCATCCGATTCCTGCTATAATTAACCATACATCCAACGATCGAAGTTTTGAAAATATTCTGTTGTTTTGTCAATGTGCAACCTACCCAGAAGCCACATCTAGAACCCCGACATTCGTACCCAAAGCCCAAGGTGGTAGTATCAGGGGATCTCGGCACGCGATTTGTAAATTACCCTGAACAGTGGCGCGGCGGTGCGGCGTCCCAGTTCTGAAGCTCACCTACTTCTGGCGGGCATGCACCTCACCACGTGGTAGGGCAACAAACAGACTAGAAAAACGGTCAATGTTTATGTAGCGAGTAGAAGCTCAGTACGAGATAATGTCATTCGACCTTACACGTGGTGAAAAACTAGCCAAGTGCGAGTCAGACTCGTACACGAAGGGTTCCGTACCACAAGGCAAAAATGCCGAAAAAAACACGTTTGTTGTATGGGAGCCCCCTTAAATATTTATTTTATTTTTAATATTTTTGTTGTTATAACGGCCACAGAAATACATAATTTTAATTTATGAAAATTTCAACTGTCTAGCTATCGCGGTTCTTGAAGTTGAGATACAGCCTGGTGACAGACAGACGGACGGACGGATAGACAGGGAAGTCTTAGTAATAAGGTCCCGTTTTTACCCTTTGGGTACGGAACCCTAAAAAGGTACGAGATACACTTTTTTTTGTCGTTTTTTCGCCACGTCGTCCTTATTATTGCTTTTGCTTTTTCAACGTAGGTACGTTTTTTAAGGTAAAAAAACCTATACAGGCCTAAATTGCTAGGGGCCTAAAAAGGCCACTTTGGCCGAATCATAAAAGAATAACGTTATGAATCATAATATGGCGAAGACAGTTCGGGTTTTTCTTTTTTTCGCTGCATTACGTAGGTATATCAAATGTTATCCTTTTATGATTCTGCCAAAGTGGCCTTTTTAGGCCCCCTGGTATCACGTTGGCCAAAACAAGCCTACCAGTTACCAGCTACCAGCCCTACTCGCGTAGGTACTGGATTAAATTTTGTGTGTAAAAAAATTATAATATTTTCTAGTAAATACAAAAGCAAAGTAAGTAATATATTGTTATCCAAACTATAATATTATAAATTTGAAAGTAATTCTGTCTGTCTGTCTGCCTGTCTGTATGTTACCTTTTCACGCCTAAACCTCTGAACGGATTTCAATAAAATTTGGCAGAGAGATAGATTGCATCCCGGGGAAGGACATGGATAGTTTTTATCCCGATATTCCCACGGGATCGACACTCATGCGGGTGAAACCGCGAGGCGCTGCTAGTCACCTATAAAATACGACAGCAGTTTTAAGAAAACCAACTCGTAACATGAAGATACCTCCCTTAACGTAATCACCTTGCTAGACAAACGGGTCAACGACCGCAATCACGACCTCTCGTTGGAACTGTGTAAACTGCTTAGAGGTAGGTAGGTAGGTACTCAGCCGCATCTGGCTAGACGGAAAACCGACACCAACACACTTGGGAAAAATTTACGGTTGATGAATTAGGTAGATAAAGACTTGGGAGGAAGAAGAATACAAAATTTACATTTTAAGGAATTTTCTTTGGTAGATAGTTTATTAACTGTATTTTAGGGACCGTGGATAAATAATAACAGCCGCACAGGTCGATCGATCAGTTTAAGCTACGCTTGCCGCGGTTGGTCTGTGGATGGGTGACCATTTTTACGTACCGTGACCCCTCCGTGCCTCGGAAAGCACGTTAAGTCGTTGGTCCCGGCTGTCATTCGTGGATCTTTGACAGTCGATAGGTAAGTCAGAAGCCCGAAAGTCTGCCAACCAGTCTTACCAAGGGGTATCGTATTACCCAGTGACTGGGTTGTGGAGGTCAGATAGGCAGTCGCTCCATGTAAAATACTGGTATTCAGCTGCATCAGGTTAGACTGGAAGCCGACCCCAATATAGTTGGGAAAAGGCTAGGCAGATGATGATTTTAGGGGCCAGAGTTCTTGATAAGGTATTTAGGTACCAGAATATCATAAGTGGGAAGGCGGCAGATGTATTTTAAGCGCAGGTAGCATTCATTGTAAACTGCCAGTTTTCATTCTAATTAGATCGAAGCCGATGTGGTCATGAAAACTGAAGAGCCGAGAATCCTTTGCAGTTCTGAATCAACTAGTTCCTATTTCTGCTACTTCCCTAGTAGCACTGTACGTGAAATATGCTGACGCTGTAACTTTATTCCAAACTAGCTTCTGCCCGCAACTTCGTCTGAGTGAAATTTGTTGTTTCCCCACCCCGTCGCATCGCATCGCCTGCCTGCGCTAAAACTTCGTTTTTGCTTAGCGTCCTTTTTTACTTTTTTTCTTTTGCTCGGCTCTTTAAGGTCCTAGCGTGATGTTATATAGTCTACATACCTATCATATCCTCAAGACTTAGGCTATACAATGCAAAAAGAGAATTTGTCAAATTCGACTGGTGGTTCCGGAGATTGTCCCTTACATACGAACTTATAAACAAACATGTTGTACCTTACCTATTTGACGGCACGGTTGGCGCAGTGGTTAAGCGATTGGCTGCTGCGCTGCGTGTCGCGGGTTCGATTCCCGCACGGAACAAATATTTGTATGACCTACAAGTAGTTGTTCCGGGTCTGGGTGTTTGTGTATGTGAGTTTAAATGTTTGTAAACGCACCCACAATACAGGAGAAATTCCTAGTGTGGGGCAACGTTTAAAAAAAATAAAAAAAAAACCTCTTTATAATAATATTAACATCTATAGATAATATACAAAATACTGGGAAAACTTTGTAGTGCGGGTTAGCAGCATACCTTCAATAATTAAAGTGTCATGAGGTCAAAGTTAAGAGGGTCAAATTAAGGTTTGCTTGTTTATAATACTGCAGATCAAATAATGTGGAAAATTTAAAACTTTGTACAAGTTTAGGGCAGAAGGTAAAGTTACTGATAAGTATAATCATTTATTTTTCACATGACTGGGCCGTATACAAATAAACATTAGACCAACTAACCCTTGTTTAGTAATAATGGTACAATTAAAGGTTCAAATCTATATATATAAAAGAAAGTCTGTTAGTTACACCACTTATAACTCGAGAACGGCTGAACCGATTTGGCTGAAAATTGGTGGGGAGGTAGCTTAGGACCAGGAGACGGACATAGGATACTTTTTTTTTTATTAATTTTTTTTTTATAGTAGGAGTAGGGTAGGAGTAGGGTAGGAGTAGGGTAGAAGTAGGGTAGGAGTAGTGTAGGAGTAGTGTAGGAGTAGCGTAGGAGTAGTGTAGGAGTAGGGTAGGAGTAGTGTAGGAGTAGGGTAGGAGTAGGGTAGGGTAGGGGTAGGGTAGAAGTAGGGTAGGAGTAGTGTAGGAGTAGTGTAGGAGTAGGGTAGGAGTAGTGTAGGAGTAGGGTAGGAGTAGTGTAGGAGTAGGGTAGGAGTAGGGTAGGAGTAGGGTAGAAGTAGGGTAGGAGTAGTGCAGGAGTAGGGTAGGAGTAGTGTGGGAGTAGGGTAGGAGTAGTGTAGGAGCAAAACAACGTTTGCCGGGTCAGCTAGTCTATAAATAAAACAAAGTCGGGTTAGTTACACCATTTATAACTCAAGAACGGCTGAACCGATTTTTGTGATCTTTTATTTGTTAGATTTGTCTTCGCTCCGAATAGCAGAATAATTAATAAAACATGGGAAAAAGAAAACAAAAAAAAAACAGTGGCACGCACTCCGGGAGTGCCGACAGAAGTGAAAACAGAATACTTTGCCATCACTCACTGACATATCGGATATACCGAACGAACACATCCGAAGCGGGTATTTTTTAATCGTCTTATAAATAACGTGCGGTGTCGCTTACGGTAACAGTGGCGCGAGTTCAACGGCTTTTTCCCATCTCAAAAAATGACCAACGCGCCTGATGAAGTTTTCACTTCAACAATTTCGACGGGACGAACTTCGCCGGGTCAGATAGTTGTAAATAAAAGTCAAGTCTTAACGAGGGGGGCAAACCCATGAGTCAGGCAGGGCTTCCCTGGTGGTTACCAACATGTTAAATATCACTTTTGGTGATTGCCTGTCAGCTAATTAATTAAAGGAATATACATTATTAATTTAACGTTTTAGTTGACTGTGCATGCAATATTTAGCCAAATTTACACCCAGTAAACTAAAATGTAGTTTTGTTATTGTGAATTTGTGATCACTGAAATAGACTAAATACTTCCTGGTTTTATGTGGTCCTCGTAGTGTTCGGGTTTTTATTCTTACATAATTTTTGAGTAACGATGATCGGGATGTCATCATCTGCCTAGCCTTTTCCCAACTATGTTGGGGTCGGCTTCCAGTCTAACCGGATGCAGCTGAATACCAGTATTTTACATGGAGCGACCTATTTGACCTCCACAACCCAGTTACTGGGTAATACGATAACCCTTGGTAAGACTGGTTGTCAGACTTTCGGGCTTCTAACTACCCGTAACGGCTGTCAAAGATCCACGAATGACAGCCGGGACCAACTTCTTAACGTGCTTTCCGAGGCACGGAGGGGTCACGGTATGTAAAGATGGTTACCCATCCACAGACTAACCTCGGCAAGCGTAGCTTAACCTGATAGATCGACCTGTGCGGCTGTTATTATTTGGCAACGAGCCCCTCAACGATAATCGGGATGTGCTTTTGGTAATCATATTATGAATACAGATAACGGCAGTTCAGGCATATTCTTTGACTAGTAGTGGGACAGTAGACGCGTGCCAAACAAAAAAAAAAGTATATCGAGCAAGACCCCTTCTCAAAACAATCATAGGTTTCTAGAATCAAATTGAAAACCTTCTTGCACAACGATTCAGTAAATACGTTTAGCGCTAAACGAATTTATAACAACCTCGTTGGTCTAGTGGTTGCAAGCGCTTCTGCCGAGCATGAGGTCCTGGGTTCGATTCCCGGATTGGGCAAATTCTTATTTATTTATTTATATATATACTTTATTGTACACCACAAAAATACATAACATGAAAAAAGATACATCAACATTACAAAATATACAATGGGCGGCCTTATCGCTTTCTGCGATCTCTTCCAGGCAATCTTGGAATGGACAGTGATTTTCCTGGACATAAAATGGGGCTGTCGTTGGTACAAATATTATGTATACAATACACTAAGATAGATACACAGATATATACATATCCAAAATTATAGATACATAAATACATACATACTAAATTATATAGACAACGAAAATAAAAGAAGACGGTAGATGATTACAGTTAGGACAACAAGATCACAACGACAAGTAGTGTTCCTTCACGAGCCTTTTGAACACGTGTAACGACTGCGCGCGTTTAATATCAACTGGCAATGCATTCCACAAACGAGCAGCCTGGACAGTAAAGGATTTTCAAAGAAAGTAGTGGAATGCTGCATTTTGAGCTTCAAGTTATCTGATGACCTTAAAAATTTCGTGTGGGAGTCACAAAGAAACTGGAAACGTTTCTTGAGATAGAGAGGGGTGGAAGGGGAAAAGAGCACATTGTACAAAAGGGAAAGAATAATATTCATTCCCTTTTGTACAATGTGCTCATATTATGAGCATTCCGACGAAAGGCGAATTGGTAACCACTTGAGATTTACGCGAAATTCGGAAACGTGGTCATATTTGCGCAGACCGAATATGAACCATAAACAAAAATTTTGAAGCCGCTCAAGTTTATCGAGTTGGTCTTGGGTAAGATCAATATAGCTGACATCAGCATAGTCAAGGATGGGTAGAAGAAGCGATTGTGCAAGCGCAATCTTAGTGGCAGTCGGTAGGAAATTACGCAATCTCTTCAAAGACGCAGGGGATGCAAATAGCTTGCGGCTAACTTCCTGAAGCTGGGCAGTCCAAGAGAAGGCCTTATCAATAAATATCTCCAAGTTTTTAACTTTGTCACTAAAGGGAACCACTGAGTTGTCAAAAGAAACTCGGGGAAGGGTCGGCCAGTCGATTCTTACTGGGTTTTTCCATCTGGAATTTCTCAGCAGCCCAGAGTCTGGATTTGTGCCCGGTTGATAGCAATAGGCTCGCTCCCTGTTACATGGCGAAATGTTGGTGTACTATAGACACAACACCTCGGCCTTACCTTTCCAGAAAAAAATAATTTATGTTGTTATGTGTGTGTGAATGTGGGGGGCCCGTGGCTAAATAATAACAGCCGTACAGGTCGATCGATCAGGTTAAGCTACGCTTGCCGCGGTTGGTCTGTGGATGAGTGACCATCTTTACATACCGAGACCCCTGCGTGCCTCGGAAAGCACGTTTAGCCGTTGGTCCCGGCTGTCATTCGTGCTGGATCTTTGACAGTCGTTACGGGTAGTCAGAAGCCCGAAAATCTGACAACCAGTCTTACCAAGGGGTATCGTATTACCCAGTAACTGGGTTGTGGAGGTCAGATAGGCAGTCGCTCCATGTAAAATACTGGTATTCAGCTGTATCCGGTTAGACTGGAAGCCGACCCAAACATAGTTGGGAAAAGGCTAGGCAGATGATGATGTGTGTGTGAATGTAAAACATGGTTTTGGTTTCTGTCAATCGTTAATTGTTATAAAACGTTCTTTTGATCAATTAAAATGCAGTTTCATTTTCATATTTGAACAATTTTGAGTTAAAATATAAATAGTGCTCCCAAATGACGAGTAATTAAGCAATGTCTAGAAGATTTACATTTTATGTAATTCAAAAAGATGACGGCAATTTATTTAAACTTCAAGAGTTACTTGAAATCCTTTAATTTATTAACAGTCTAATTTACTTTAAGCTAGAAGACTGAACAAATTGTAACAATATATTAATATTTTTCTATGAGATGAAAAATAAATATGAATTCCTCAGCCATTTGACCAAACAAAGGTACAGTTAGATAGAAAATCGATAAAAATTAGAGTTGGCAGCCCGGACGCCGCTGGATGGAGGCAAGAAGGCAAACAAAAAAAAAAAATACCACGCTCAAATGGGATTGGGCGGATCACACACAGCCGCATGCAGGATGACCGCTGTGCAAAAGTCTCTACACAATGGTTGCCTGAACATGCTCGGGCCGCCGGGGCCGAGCCAGGAGTTGGCGAGATGATGATGATGCGTAGGTACTGCAAGGGCTGGTTCGAGGTGGCGCGGGAAAAGAGTTCCTGGAAGGACTTGGGGGAGACTTTTGCCCAGCAGTGGGACAGCAGGTACCTAAAGCCTGCTCTTGACCTCAATCACGCCTGATGGAAAGCGATGGCTGAGGTCTATGATTGAACGAGCGTGCCCAGAAGAAGCCTGTTCACGCTTGCGTAGACGGGCTAAATGTGGTGCTGATGTAAAACTGTTAAAGTAACACAAACTATTACAACAAGAATGACATCGAATTATTTATTTGTATCAATTAAGACATCATGTAAAAGTATTAATAACCAACAACATACTCCTGAGTACCTATTAGCGAGATGTTCGTACAGAAACAAAGAACAACAGTACAATCAGCTGATTACAATTCCGCGCGAGTAGCGGCCGTTAATTGGGGGAAGTGGATCACTGCCACTACGGAGTTGTATATACACTACGGAGTTGCATATACACTACGGAGTTGTTTAATAGTTTGTACGACCATATGTAGTGAAACAGAGGCTTCTGTTTCACTACATAGTCGTACAAAGTATTTCATCGTGCAGTACTTATGATCTACGTAGACACAATTCACACACAACACACAATTTGTCACAATTGGAAAAATGTTTCCTTTAACATAACTTATCGCTTATACAGGATAATTATTTATGAATTGCTTAAATTTTCACACGATGTTCTTATACTCAAGAATATGAACAACTTTCAGTTCATATTCATGGGTAAAACACCCTGTGAAAATGTGTGCACTGCTTAAAAAAATAACCTGTATAGTCACATTTCGCCAATTTTGTTTAAAGTCCTATGTAATAAGGGTATTGCCAACAACCGGGCAAAGATCCTGACTCCGGGCTGCTGCTGCAACTGCTGCTGCTGATAAATTCCATAAGGAAACCCCAATACACTTAACTAAACTTTGCCCGACCCAGGAATCGAACCAAGAACCTTATGCTCTGCAGTAGCGTGTCTCTTTTAGGGCTGATTTTTCCAACGCCAGATAAATTAATTTTATCTGAGGAACAGTTTTGAATTTTTGACAGTTCTTTCATACAAAATCTGTCAGAAGTTAATTTTAAACTACGATTAAAAATTATCTGTCGATTGGAAAATCAGCCCTAAATAGATTAAAAATTATCCTTATAAATTTTATAGAGAACTAAGTTCACGCAGCGTCTCATTCCTGAGGGGTAATTCCCGTAATTTTAAGAACGTTCACAGTCTTAGTCTGTCAAAAATACTTCATTTTTTTTTCGGTCAAGAATACTTCTAATTTCCCAAAATTTATGACAAGTGTCGCTGAGATGAGATTGCGACTAGATTTTGAACGTTTTTAATTAAGGGATTTGGCAGATCTTTTCAGTATGACAGCTTCGATGAGTAGTGCTACAATAGTTTAATGCAGGTAAACTCTACTGTAAATTGAAACTGCACTAAACTTTATTTATTTAATTAACACGAACTTTTTGCACTTCAGTGGACTAATGCTTCCGCCAATAAAGCTTTCGAAGACATGTGACATCCACCAACCCGCACTGGGCCCGCGTTGTGGATTACGGTCCACTTCCTCTCACAGAGAGGAGGCCTGTGTCCCAGCAGTGGGAACATTATGCTAGACAAATAGACCTTGCTTTATGACGTGCAAGTGACATTCAACCCTAAGGCGTTAAAGTAATTATGCGGCGCTCCTGAGCAAGGCAACCCTGCTAACACCTTGGGCTGTCTGTCTGTCAGATTTACCACTGCTGGATAGTTCGTGCTAATAGGAGACAAGAAGACGCAAGGAGATCGAATTTTTTGTTTACATACTCGTAGATACAGATTTTCGAGCAAACCTAGTCCATTTGTGGCTAAATTAATCAATCACGTAGTGGTCACGTGCTATCATACACTGTGAGGGAGAAAAGTAAAATTTGTCTCCCTTGAGACGTGCTATAAAGGCGTAGCTGCAGTTTGTCTCGTCGGGGATCGAGCCAGACTGGGCCAGTTTTGGCTGCCGGCGATTAACAAGAAGCGAGTAGTTCAATCTATTAAAACGAGTTAGAGAGCAACGAGCAGCGATAACTATTAATTTATGTATCTCTTTTACACGGACCTACAATCTTTTACACGTTGCTTGAGCGAGAAAATCGTTGATGATAGTCGCTTCCTCGTCGGCGGTGGGACAGGTGCTTTATTTTGAGACCGGCTACCAGGGTTGCATTCATAGGTAGCAAGTACTTTCCATAAACAAAAGACCTACAATCTTTTGCACGTTGCTTGAGCGAGAAAATTGTTGATGATAGTCGCTTCCTCGTCGGCGGCGGGGCAGACGCCTTATGCTGATTCCGGCTACCAGGGTGGCATCCATAGGTAGCAGTACTTTCCATAAACAAAAGGTATTCAAAAAAATTACACACGAAAAAATACTAATTTAATCAGTACTACATGAATGTATAGTGAATGATGAATGGGTAGTTGAGACCGCGAAATTCAAATTATCTTACGTTTTTTGCAATTTGCAGGTCAGTGTCAGGTTGTATCTTGATCAAAATATGATTCGCGACAATAACAGGTACATATTTAGAGAATTATTATCATTAGAATCATTAATACATCTTTCTAAGTTAGATTTCTACCATTAACACTTTTCCATAAGAGATTGGTAGTTGGTCTGACTCGTACTTGGCCGGTTTTTTTTCTACAACACGCGGTATCTAAAAAATTACTAGACTTGAGAGGATAATTAGTGACATTATTCGTGATGTTCTATAAAAAGGTCACGTGCGTAGTGATACTCTGGTAGTACTCTGAACCGGCGTATGTGTGTGTGTGTGTGAGGGTAAACGAAGCAAAACGAGTATGTAAGGATCGTAGCAGGTGGCGTTCTATAGTTTCTGTTTAACCCCTTGGGAAGAAGGCGTGAGTTTTTGGGGTGTGTATGATGTTTTTAGATTGAGCAGTGCGATTCTGTAACCATCTCACCGTGAAAACTTAGGTGATGTGAGGTTGTTTTTGCTAGGAATTGACACTATTGAGCTCACTCCACCCTCACTTGTGAGATTTTTACAGAATCGACCGGCTGGTACCAAAAGTAGAAGCGACTGCCTATCTGAACTCCACAACCCAGTTACTGAATAATACGATACCCCTTGTTAAGACTGTCAAAGATCCACGAATGACAGCCGGGTCCAACGGCTCGGTATGTAAAGATCAGTGAATCAAGAAGTGGCACCCATCCACTGACCAACCGCGGCAAACGTAGCTTGACCTGATCACTGAACAATATCATTCTTTATTTCATTCCTAACTTAAGAAATGCTGGGTATCCAAACTTTCATCCCCTATCACCGCCTTTAGGACTATTTTTGACACAAAAAGAAGCCTATGCCCTCCTCAGGATAACTTAAGTCTCCTTGTCAAATTTTATCGAAATCCGTTCAGTGGTTTAGGTGTGAAAATGTAACAGACACACAGAAAGAGCGAGTACACAGTACAGATTAGTATGAACAATGGTCTTAATTTTCTCCCTGAATTAATATTGGTTATGAATACTCT
This sequence comes from Oligia latruncula, assembly GCA_948474745.1. Taxonomy (NCBI): domain Eukaryota; kingdom Metazoa; phylum Arthropoda; class Insecta; order Lepidoptera; family Noctuidae; genus Oligia; species Oligia latruncula. The sequence goes on from OX419699.1 coordinate 2,327,812, forward strand.
CACACGACACTATCACATTATAATAATCATCTTCCACACCCAACAGATCATGTTTTTTCACATATTCCCACACAACTCCATCAAAATTCCAAAAAAACAACACCTCAATCTCAATATCGATACTAAAAATATTGTAACAAAAAGCGATCAGTTTAAAACCGCATCCATTGGGTCATGGGAACAGGAAGCGAGGGTATGTCTGTAACGTGAGCGAGCGGAAGCGCACCGGATGCAGCACCGCAGCCTCCCGTCACCGGCAGATGAACTGACCATGTGGTACACAGGTACCTCTACAGGTACAGGTATGGCGCAACTTGTGCTACTTTACAGGCAGGTAAGTATTTGTTAAAATGCATGATAAAATTATTATTCAGATGTTATATAAAATTATTATAAGGAATGAGATATGAATATTTTTATGATAATATTGTAATTTTTTGATGCCCAATGAGGTCCTGTCTTTTTCTTTTCCTTTTTTTTTATATACTTGTATATAGGGTGACTGGTAATTAGTGACCGATACTTAAACACGTGATTTTACTTATCATTATGAACAACTTTTACTATGGGACCAAACCTGAAATCGCGAAAAAAAAATCAGCTGTTCCCTACATTTATGTTCGCATAACCCGTCAAAATGTAGGGAGCAGCTGATTTTTTTTTTCGCGATTTCAGGTTTGTTCCCATAGTAAAAGTTGTTCATAATGATGAGTAAAATCACGTGTTTAAGTATCGGTCACTAATTACCAGTCACCCTATATACTCTATAATATGTATATTTTAGTGTTAAATTTTAAAATAGTTAATTATATTTAAATAAAACTTTAATAATCACACTAATATTATAAAGGCGAATGTTTATGAGTGTGTGTGTGTGTGTTTATATGTTTGTTACTTCTTCACGCTCAAACGGCTGGACCAAATTTGTCAAAATTTTGTATGGAGGTAGCTGACACCCTGGATTAACATATAGGCTACTTTTATCCCGATATTCCCACGGGATCGACATTTACGCGGGTGAAACCGCGGGGCGCAGCTAGTAAATAATAAAATGAAAATAAAATAAATATTGTAATTAATTTAGAAGTTTTGGGAAATAAAAGGCTTAAATAAATAATAAGTTTTGATATAGGTAGTCGGAGGAAGGAAGTTATTCTGGGTTTCGTTAATACGCTAAGAGGTTTATTTATAACCGTTGCTTAAAGTTAAGTAATGTTTAGTGACTGTTTGACGTTTGTTCTGTTGTTCTTTACTAACTTTTTAGACATTTGTATCCTGGTTATGCGTCTACCAGAATCACATGGCATAAACAAAAAATAGTGATTTTCATATGCATTGACATTCACTTGTTTTTTCTCTTTCATCATCATCTGCCTAGCCTTTTCCCAACTATGTTGGGGTCTGCTTCCAGTCTAACCGGATGCAGCTGAATACCAGTATTTTACATGGAGCGACTGCCTATCTGACCTCCACAACCCAGTTACTGGGTAATACGATATCCCTTGGTAAGACTGGTGGTCAGACTTTCAGGCTACTGACGACCCGTAACGACTGTCAAAAGCCACGGATGGCAGCCGGGACCAACGGCTTAACGTGCTTTCCGAGGCACAGAGGGGTCTTGGAATGTAAAAATGATCACCCATCCACGGACCATATGGATTGACATTGCCATATGAAAATCACAATGCTTTTTTTTTATACCATTAGATTCTGGTAGACCTATATGAAGTTTAATGAAAATCGGTTCATTCATTTCGAAAAACAAGGGCTTGGAAGTTTGTATGAAATGCGTCGTAAACGCTCTTAATTGGTGTGTGTGTAACTTCAAGCGCTATCCTCAATAATAAACCGAATCATACCCCAATTAGGGCACGGCCCATGTTAGAACTACCCACCCGAAAGTAGCCGTTTTGAAACATTGAGAGCAGATCAACTAAACGTTCAGCCTCTACCGATGAGGCAGATAAAGCCCGTGTACAACATACGACTTTCCAAGTTATCGTGTCGTGTCGTATCGTTGTTGTATACAACAAGACGGTGCCCCGTCAACATAGCATAATCAGCCTATAATGTTCCCACTGCTGGGACACAGGCCTCTATGTAAGAGGAAGTGGGCTGTAATCCACCAAGCGGGCCCAGTGCTGGTTGGTAGATGTCGTATGTCTTGGAATGTTTGGTTCTAGGATATGCCGGTTTCCTCACGATGTTTTCCTTCGCCGTTTTCTAGTGGTGATGAAATAATTTACACAAAGTAAAGCGCCTGGCTGGGTTCGAACCTACGACCTACAACTCGGTAAGTCACGGCCGTTACCACTGGGCCACCACTGCAGTCGTCAACATGTCATCGCCATATTGTTTAAAGCTGAAGAGTTTGTTTGGTAGAACGCGCTAATCTTAGGAACTGCTCTTTCGAATTGAAAAATTATATTTGTGTTGGATAGTCCATTTATCGAGGAAGGCTATAACAACACGCTACAACCAATATGAGCGGAGCATCAATTCGAGATTTTTTTCTAGTAAAAATAAGTCTTCTTCATCCATATTATATTTTGACAAATACTGAACACGACAACACGCAGTACGCAGCCGCGCTCGACTGCGGACAGGGAGATCGCGCGTGTTCCCGCACCAGCGCCACTCCCCGCCCCGCGCTGCCAGTCTGGCCAAGCACTAAGTTTGACTCACTATAACCTTTTTTACGGTAATCAAATTATTTTGTTCTAAAATAATGCATTATTTGCGAAGGTGTTTTTATAAACATGATATTAATCCTTATCCACTTAAATACGTTAATAATCTTAAGTACTTAATACTTAATAAATTTTAGGTTTTGTCCGGGGCAAAGCTAGTCAAAGATACTACCAGTCAGTTTTGTGAAAATCTCATTGTTAAAGGATCCTATTCCAATTAATTTTAATTGATCTAATTTTATCCATATTGTCTCAATTATTTGAAATCTTGGTACTAATATTTGTATGTCAGTCATAGGCGTATATAAGAGGGGGGGGGGGGAGAGGCGTACCCACCCAAAAAAGGTCTGATGCCCACCCCGGGATGTTTGGGGACCTATTCGAAGTTCTAAGATGGATACTTACAAAAGCAATCAAATAAATAATCTACCACCAAGACCTACACAAACTTATTATTACTTAGGTACCTACATAATACATTACATTTAATTACTTTTGAAATAACAAAAATAATTGAATCTAATAATACACAACGTAATAAGCTAGAGTAGGTACAGACGCCAGCACATCAAGCTACTACAATCTGTCAAATTTCTTTAATAGATTTTCAACTTTATCACTACAGAATTAGGTTCAAAGTTGATTGGAAAAATTGGCAGTTTCGGGTAGGTTGATGTGCTGGCATCTGTAGTACATTTAAATTTCGCGCCACAATGCAAAGTGACAAGTGGGTGCACTCCGGAAAACCGCACCGCGCGCCGTTCCGATCTATGCATTTTCAGGGTTCCATAGCCAAATGGCAAAAAACGGAACCCTTATGGATTCGTCATGTCTGTCTGTCTGTCTGTTTGTCCATCCGTATGTTACAGCCACTTTTTTCCGAAACTATAAGAACTATACTGTTGAAACTTGGTAAGTAGAGATGTATTCTGTGAACCGCATTAAGATTTTCACACAAAAATAGAAAAAGAACAAAAAATTTTGGGGGTTCCCCATACCTAGAACTGAAACTCCAAACAATAGATTTTAGTAAATAGATAATTGCTTCATATTTTGCAATAAATTACCAGCGTTGTCTTTCGTTTTTATGCAGTCCGAGAGTGACCGCGTTTAGGTCATGTAGTCCCTATAAGGTGTAAACAGGCCATAGATAACGTCTAGTGCGTTGCTAGGCAACCGTGAGCGCGACACGTGTACTCCAAGGCCACGACCTCCGAATCGTACTACTATCGCAAACATATCATGTCGTCCGTCTGTGCTATAGTTTCACAATTCGATTACACACAACGACTTGCAGGACGTCAGAGTCAGAGGTCAGTCGCTGGGTATAAGTTAAAGGGCATTTCAAACTAAACGACTCCAGACTTTTGAATTGAGAAATGCAGTTATGTACTCCTACACCAGCGTCATCCAGGATTGACACATGAACAGAGTCAACAGAGATGCCTGTGCTCAGCATTTTGTGAAGTCGGGATGATGATGAGTTACTTGCTGCGTTCCAGAGTAACATTCCTATGAAGAAGAATTCACCTTCATCTGGTGAAGGCCGCAGAAATCCGCTGGATGCGAGAATCACAGGTCGAACTGGCGGTGCTTGACCGGCTTATGTCCAGCAGGGGATGGCTTTTTTTTTTCCGGATGGGAAATCATCAAATGACCCCTCCCGCTCTGGGTGGAGCGGGAGGGAGTGTCAGACTCTTACTGACTAAAACCCACCCATGTTCCTTCCTTAGCCCTTTATGTTCCAGGCCAGCGGTAACCCTTTCGGACAATCCCGCTGATCCGGCAGGCTTTGGCCCTTTGGCGCGCGTGGAACACGTACGCGCCGTCCGGAACGGGCCTGGTCCTGATCGGACGGTGAGCTACCCATTACTCTCCGCCCGCAGGCCCGCGCCTACGGTGGCCGGGAGTCATCCCGTGGCTCCCGACGCCCGGAGCGTCTCCCGCGGCGGCTGGGACGGGAGGCTCTCTCCCTGAGCCGTCCCGCCACCTCCTTCGCTAGCATGACTGCTTCGCAGAAGGAGGTGACTGCCTCCCACTCCCTCTCGCCCCGGACCATGGCTTGCACCAGGGCCGGACGCGAGAGGTCGCCGCCGCGCAGTGGATGGCTTTTGCATGAAATGATGACGCTTAAACCGTGACGGTAACAATTAAAACTTATATGCTCGTAACCATGATTGTCTACATAACATAATTTAGGGATTGTTTTCTTCAATATGCTATCTCATTAAGAATAGGTATAATATTAAGTACAACTCTTGGGCAAAAGCCCGAAATGACCTTAAATAATAAGGTAAGGTATTGCATGATGTTTTTATATTTAAGATGATGATATAGATGTCGACGGTCTTCATCAGCTATAGGTACCAATTAAAATGTGTTAGCTTTGTGCACAACTTTATTGTGCATGCTTTGGTCTCCTATATAATAAAGAGAGAAGAAGAGTAAGAGTATAAGGAGAGAGTAGAGGAGAGAGGCGACGACGGAGACTACGGACGGAGGGGACGGAGGAGACTGGGGGGGGTAAAGGTTATGAGTATTCTATTCTATTCTAATAAGTGAAGGAGTACACCTACTTAACACGTTCACTGCGGATCACACAAAATCGGCCCGACGCGGAGCTTAGCGCTGGTGCGCACGGTCAAAACTATATTTTTCTCGCTGGTGCGGAACGATTATCTGCGGTATTTGTAGGAGTTCGACAGAAATAAATATAGATTTCGGCTCGTGGTTACAAATGTAGGTATTTGGCATTAAAACATCGTGGCGGGCCCTTTTCGACCACCATCGCACTGACGGTGAAAAATACACGGTCCCTGATGGATGTCCATTTCGACCCGCCACCGCACCAGATGAAAGTTTATGATTTTTTTGCCGCAGCTAACGTGTTAATACCTGAGCGGCAATTCTCGTAATTTTAAGAACGTTCACAGTCTGATCTCAGTCTCAATCTGTCAAAAATACCTCTAATTTCCCTACATTTTGACAAGTTTTTGACATTTATTTATATAATTATGTATGTGTCATTTAATGTGTTGATCTTTTATTGGTAATCCTAAATAAATAAATGCGTCAGAACGAAGATATTCTTCTTCTACCGGTCATTACCTAATATCGGTGTTGCCAGGGTCACGGTACGATATTTGTTAACCGCACTATGCCGGACATGATATCCAAACAGCCTTGAGCTTAATTGTAATTCCTAGAATCGAAAAGCCTAAATAGGTTCACGGGCATTTGCGCGTACGCATAAAATTTAAGCAATTTTTTACGGCTGCGATGGAAGATGGTTATATAAATAGAATTCTGCGCACAAACACTGTATTTATACATTTTTTTGTTTCTCAACCTGCTTCCGCTCAACTGTTGAAAAATCAAAATTTGATTTATAACAAAACAAATTCAATTGTGTCTCATTAGCCACAGTTGAGCTAGGTAGGTATAGGTGCGATTGACGACAGCGAGGTCCTGGTTTCGATAATTTAGTCCTATAAGGCAGGGGCCCATGGCTAAATAATAACAGCCGCACAGGTCGATCGATCATGCCGCGGTTGGTCTGTGAATTGTAACCCGTGACCATCTTTACATACCGTGACCCCTCCGTTCCTCGGAAAGCACGTTAAGCTATGACTTACGGAGCCGAAACGTGGACACTCACGGTACGGCTGGTCCATAAATTCAAGGTCGCTCAACGAGCTATGGAACAGGCTATGCTTGGAGTCTCTCTGAGGGATCGAATACGCAATGAGGTGATCCGGCAAAGAACCAAAGTTGTCGACATCGCTGTCAAAATAAGCAAGCTGAAGTGGCAATGGGCCGGCCATATTAGCCGTAGAACCGATGACCGTTGGGGTAGACGTGTTCATGAGTGGAGACCGCGAGTCGGTAAACGTAAGGTGGGACGCCCTCAGGCTAGGTGCAGCGACGATCTTCGCAGGATGGCTGGTAGCAGCTGGATGAGTGTTGCCGAAAATCGAGTTGAATGGCGTGCAATAGAAGAGGCCTCTGTCCAGCAGTGGAATCAAATCAGCAGTACCTTTGTACTCAATACTCATATTAAGTCGTATCTGTATTTATTTTACTGTGTGTATATAAATAATAAAATAAATGTCATCAGATTTTGGAGGGGTGTGAGCAGGTATGTTGACTCAAAGACGTGTCAGTATGATCTGTCTTTATTTGGTAAATTGTCCTATTTATATATACATTCATTTTGGTACAAGTAATGCTTAGCCTAAGATATTTACATTTCAAACCACCACATTCGTCAGAGGTCGCTCGATGCGCTGCGCATGCGCGGAGCGCGCATAATAGCACAGCCAATCAACGTCGTCCGGCGCGCGCCTATAAGTAGATGCGGGCGCGCCGCGCGCGTCCTTTCCTCGGGCTGCCGGCGTTGCGTGAAGATCTCTCCGTGTCATCGTGTCGTGAGTCGCCGTGTCGCGCCGCGTGGCTTCTACCGCGTCGTGTCTCCACCTCTGCTGCTTCGATGATCTTCACGCATGTCGTCAGCCTTGAGCCCAAACCGTTCTTTTCAGAGCGAACTTCTTATTTCTTGACAGAGTTACGTACGTCCTTCTCAGGGCGGTCTTCTTTATTTCTTTAACTAATTGTCAAACACGTAGGGTAGGTATGAGTTGGTTCTGGTGCTGGAGGTAAGTGACTGGCTCTGTGTCACTACATCACTCCCCCCTAAGCGAAGCGTACGTTCGGTTTCACAGTGCGGCCGGTTCGTGTGACGTAGGTAAGTTTACTCGGTGCGTTCGATGTGTGTGTGTTTGCTGATGCGTTTCGATGACCTTGAGTTGGCGAATGTGTCGCAGGCGACGACGGTGAGTTCGACGTTGTTGTTTCTGTGTCGTCTACGTTGTACATATACGCTGGCTTCAATCTGTCGACTGACACGATGGCGGTGCGACGAGGTAGGCGCAATGTAAACAGCTTTCCGTCTTCGCTGCGTTGTAGTATCTCGAACGGGCCGTCGTATGGTGGTGTGAGTGGGCTGCGCACAGTGTCGTTTCGCAGAAAAACGTGCGTACATGTTGCTAGATCTTTGTACACGAATGTGTTCGCGTTTGTTGATTGGTTCCTTTTCCCCGGCGATAGCGACGACATTGTTTCACTCAGCTGACGTACGAATTCTGCGTCTTCAATGTTCGGCGTTGTAGGCACGAAGAAATCCGACGGAATGCGTAGTGTTGTACCGTACGTCATTAGGGCTGCGCTGACGGAGGTATCTTCACGAAGTGCGGTACGTAATCCTAGGAGAACTGTGGGTAGTTCCTCGCTCCATCGTGTCGCGGCTGCTCTCGCCATCAATGCTGACTTTAGTGTGCGGTGCCATCGCTCGACTTGGCCATTCGCTTGTGGGTGGTATGCAGTGGTGCGAATGCGATTGATGCCGAACTTCTTCATCAGCGATGTGAATAGCGCAGACTCAAATTGTCGTCCTTGGTCTGTTGTGAGTCGTAACGGGCATCCAAATCGTGATATCCACCCGTCGTATACGGCTTTGGCGACAGTCTCTGCGGTGACGTCACGCGTAGGGATTGCTTCGGGCCACTTGGTGCAGCGGTCGATCATCGTGACGAGGTATCGGTAGTCATTAGATGGAGGTAGTGGTCCGACGATGTCAACATGAATATGTTCGAAGCGCGTTGATTCTTTGAATTGACCGAGCGGGCTCTTCACGTGTTGTTGAACTTTCGCGCGCTGACAGCCGATGCAGGCCCTTGCCCATGTAGTGACGTCTTTGTTCATGGAAGGCCAGAAGAATTTTGTTGCCATTATTTTTCTTGATGTTCGTACCCCGGGGTGACTTAAGTCGTGTTGCGCTTTGAAGGCGGCAAAACGATAAGTTTGTGGTAAATACGGTCGAATGTTGTTGGTTGATGCTTCGCATAGTATGGGTTGTTGAACTCCAGGCATAGTCAGTCGGGTGAACTTCAGCTTCGGGTTGTTCAGGCACGATCGTAGTTCGGAGTCGTCTTCATATTCTCCAACAAGTTGATTGTAGTCGATAGTCGAGTTTAGTAGTTCGACCTCTTCTATCCGTGATAATGCGTCAGCTGCCTCGTTCTTATCGCCGTGGATATATTTGATATTTGCGCAGAATTGGCTTATGTAGTGAAGTTGCCGTTCTCTTCTCGGCGTGTCGGTACTGCTCGGCGTTCTTGTGAGTGCGTACGTTAGAGGTTTGTGATCGGTGTATATTATTAGGTCGTTCCCCTCTATTAGTCGCCGTAGATGTTGGACAGCGGTGTACATAGCCAATAATTCGCGATCGTACACGCTGTAGCGTCGCTGCGTCTCGCTCATTGTTTTCGAGTAGAATGCGAGAGGTTTCCACACGTTGTCGACTTTTTGTTGCAGAACGGCGCCGATGCTAGTGTTCGATGCGTCGGTAAACAAACATAGCGGTGCGCTAGGTACCGGGTGCGTTAGCGTAGTTGCCTCGAGTATGCTTTGGCGGCATTTCTCGAACGCTTCTTCGGCTTCAGGCGTCCAGGCGATTGGTGATTTATCGTTCTTTTTGCTGTTATGTAGGTATTTGTTGAGAAGGTTTTGGTGTTCGGCTTGATGGGGTAGGCAGCTGCGGTAAAAGTTTAGCATTCCCAAAAATCTTCGTAATTCTTGTATTGTTGTCGGTTTCGGGTAGTTTGTTATGGTTTGGATGCGGTCTTGTGTGGGTTTGATTCCTTCTTGTGTGACTTCATATCCGAGAAATTGTATCTTGTTCATGCCGAACTCGCATTTTTCGATATTGAGTGTGATGCCGTAGTTGTTCAATCGTTTGAGCACTTGATGTAGGTGGCGCTGATGCTCTTCTTCATTATTTGAGCAGATGAGTAAATCGTCGACGAAACAAAATACGATATCGTCGAGTCCTCGCAGTACTTCGTGCATGAAACGTTGAAATGTTTGTCCCGAGTTGCGTAGGCCAAACGGCATGCATGTAAATTCGAAGAGACCGAATGGCGTTATAATGGCAGTCTTGGCAGCGTCTTCTTCATTGATTGGTATGGAATAGTAGGCCATCTTCATATCGAGTTTCGAAAAAACTTTCTTCCCATGTAGTTGGTACGTAAAGTCTTGCATTCTCGGAATTGGGTAGCGGTCGGGTACAGTCACGGCGTTAAGTCTTCGGTAATCGCCGCATACACGTAATGAGCCATTTTTTTTCTTGACGACGTGTAATGGGCTGGCCCATGGGCTTTTAGAGGGTTTACAGATACCCATCTCCATCATCTTCTCAAATTCAATTTTTGCTGCGTTGTACTTGTCCGGAGGAAGTGGGCGTGGCCTTGAGTAAATAGGTTGGCCTGTTGTTTCTATGTGGTGTTTCACGTCGTGTTTTGCAGAAGTCTTGAGTGATATGGGTCGCAGAATATCTGGATACTTCCTCAGTATGTCGTGGTATGCATGATTACGGTCGATTAAGTAGACGGCTTCTTCTGTGGCTTGAATTCTTATGGTGTTCACGGCGAGATCGGTAACGCGGTCAATGAGTTTCCGTTGATGTAAATCGACTAGTAATTTGTGATTTACTAGGAAATCTGCGCCCAGTATTGATGTCTTGACATCGGCGACGACGAATGTCCATTTAAAGCTTCTACGTAAACCTAGGTTGAGCTCGAGTGTACGCTCTCCGTAGGTACGTATTTGTGTGCCGTTTGCTGCGAATAATTTGTAGGTACTGTCTGCCGGTTTCGCATATTTCTTGTTTCTTGCTGCTAAAACTGATATGTCGGCTCCGGTGTCAACAAGAAACTTCTCTCGGTTGTTGATATCGATGATGCAGAGGCGGTGACTTCGTTGGCTTACATCGACTTCCGCCACAGTCGATGTATGTTTTAGTTTTCCTTCTTGATTTTAGAACAAGGTGATTCGCATTTGCGTGCTTCGTCACCGAATCGGTAATGATAGTAGCACACCCAATCAGCGTCGCCTGGTTTTCTCGATCCGCGGGAGTTTTGGCGCGAAGTGCTGCGGTGGCGCGACCACGATCTGTAGCGGGAACGGGATCGAGAGGGGCGGGCGTGCGCCGCGCGTTGTTGTTGGCTTGTGCGTAGCTCTGCGATTTCAACCGATAACTTCTCGATTTGTTTTGATAGCAAATCCACTTGCAAATTCGTGATGGCTGATGATGAGTGATGACTTCCGCAGCTTGGCGAGGTTGTTGTGGAGACTGCGGCCACTGATGCTGGTTCGAAGTGTTCCATCATTTTATCGGCCATTGCAGCCAGGATTTCGAGCGTGGATTCTGTGTTCACAGATATCACGGCGCGAACTTGCGTGGGTAGCTGATTGAGCCACATCACCTTGAGCGCTTCATCTGACATGAGTTTGCCGCTCAAATCGCGCATCTTGCGGAGTAGTTGGCTAGGCTTCTGGTCGCCGAGTTCGAGTCCGGCGAGCAATTTTTGCAGTTGGCGATGGTCCGACTCTTGGTATGTCGATATCAGCCTGTTCTTCAGTGTGCTGTATTTTCCCGTCGCAGGTGGATTCAGGATAATGTCCCCAATCTGCTCCAAATCACTGTAGCCCAGCAGTGGAACGACGAGGTTAAATTTCTGATCTTCTCCGATCTTACTCCCGGCGATGGCGGTTTCGAATTGCGCAAACCATAGTCGAGGATTTTGGCGGTAAAATGATGGTAAACGCGCAGGCAGCGATATGGCAGCGACGTCGCTCTTCACTGTTGCGGCACCGTGGGCATCGCAGAAATCCTCGATCTGGTCGTCCTTTGACATTTTGCTTGATCTCGACTGTTCTTCTATATTTAAGTATCGGGGTCACCAATTTGGAGGGGTGTGAGCAGGTATGTTGACTCAAAGACGTGTCAGTATGATCTGTCTTTATTTGGTAAATTGTCCTATTTATATATACATTCATTTTGGTACAAGTAATGCTTAGCCTAAGATATTTACATTTCAAACCACCACATTCGTCAGAGGTCGCTCGATGCGCTGCGCATGCGCGGAGCGCGCATAATAGCACAGCCAATCAACGTCGTCCGGCGCGCGCCTATAAGTAGATGCGGGCGCGCCGCGCGCGTCCTTTCCTCGGGCTGCCGGCGTTGCGTGAAGATCTCTCCGTGTCATCGTGTCGTGAGTCGCCGTGTCGCGCCGCGTGGCTTCTACCGCGTCGTGTCTCCACCTCTGCTGCTTCGATGATCTTCACGCATGTCGTCAGCCTTGAGCCCAAACCGTTCTTTTCAGAGCGAACTTCTTATTTCTTGACAGAGTTACGTACGTCCTTCTCAGGGCGGTCTTCTTTATTTCTTTAACTAATTGTCAAACACGTAGGGTAGGTATGAGTTGGTTCTGGTGCTGGAGGTAAGTGACTGGCTCTGTGTCACTACAAGATCATGAACATGTGGCACAAATTACACTAAATCTGCCAGAACAGAAGAGAGATAGAGGCCGCCCGCCACTTACCTGGTGGTCCAATATTGGGAGAGACCTCAAGGAAGCCCAATTGCCAGAACCGTCAATCCAAGACAGAATAACTTGGCGCAGAAAAGTGAGTAGGAGACCCGACCCCAGATAACGGGACCAGGGACGGAGGAAAAAGAAGAAATAAATAAAAATCTCAACAGATAAATACAAAAGTATCAATTACGATATAGCAACACAGTCTTACTCGAAGTTCAATTATTTTTAAAGTCAATTTGGACAAATGTGTTTTTTGTTAAAAATGGCTTCGCTGAGAGCTTTCTTGCTCTGCTTGGTGCAGAATAGGTTCTCTGGATTCGCAAAAAGTTTCGTTAAAACTGCGAGCAGTTCTCAGAAAAAGCAAAAATCTCATGAATTAAAAACGAGAACAAAACTGTTTTGTATGAAACTGTTTTTAACAAGATAAAAGCACAAAACAGTTAAAAAATAATTTATTAGCCTTTATGTGACCCGTGTGAATGAGTTAACCCTCTAATCCGGACGGTAGCGGATAATCTTCCGCCGTTTAGCGCGCCGATGCAAGGGTTGAACAATTGAACCTAATTGGCTTGAGATTAAATAGTGACAACATGACTGTTATCGGCGAGTTAGCTTATGACATGTGGGAGGTAATAGTCACGATTATGATGACCACTTTTGAGGATGAAAGGTGCATTAAAAGCGTCTTCTTTTTCCGGTTTAAGCTGTAAGATAATTGAGCTCCTCAAGTTCTGAGTTGAGGTAAACGATTACTACCAAATGCTTGCACTGACTTGATTGGTTCACTCAAGTTTGTGTAGTTCTTTCCTCAAAAGAAAATTTCAGACTCTAATCTACATTGTCTCCACATGATCTGACCAAGGTTATGTCTGGACATTAAAAGAGACTGACCCCTGGGTTTAAATAGGAAATGTCGACTCCATCTTGCTTGTTTTTTTTTATTTCACGTGTAAAAGCAAATCCGGTAAGTCTCCATAATAAACAATTTCATTTCAATACCTACAGTCATAATAAAAAGTAGGCAGTCTGCTACAGTAAAAGTAGGCAGTCTGGATGTCCAGGGTGTGCCAGCGACCACCCACTGCTTATCAGTCAACCTTCCACTTAGTTAGGGCTTACTGCCTTTTATTTGCTAAAACATCGCGATCAATCAAAACAGCAACATTACCATAATAAATGCAACAACAAATCAATTAAATCAATTACTAGCTACTATTGAATAAACGCAGCATCTATTAACAGGATGTCCCCTGCAACTTGACACCCTGCTGCTACCAACTTTACTTTACCGTCCGATAACCCAACACACCGCCATTCACAACCCCTAAGGGGCTGATCATAAGGGTGAGTATCGAAGTGGAGGGATGTTTTTGAAGTGTTGGTGGAGGGTGGTAATGTTTAGTAGCTACTTTATAAGCACAGGCAGATGTCGTAGGTAAGTGTAGTTGGAACCCGGTCGGTTTTTGAGCACGATCACACGTTTTTCTCATAATTTCGTACCGGATGTGTTCTATTTTAAGTGCGCAGGTGCCGGACCAATCAGGGATGTTTGTCGCTCAACACAAGAGAAGAATTGATTTTTGAAGTGATTGTGTCTTTTGTTTGAGTTTGGAAGGAAGTTGTGATAAGCTCATGTTACGTTGTAATCACAAAATCAGGCATCTTAGGCACGGTAATGTTACGTGTCTTTGGGATCCAGTTGATACATCCATTCTAATATAATATTACATTACACTAATACTATAAAGGCGAAAGTTTGTATGCGTGTGTGTGTGTGTGTTTATATGTTTGTTACTTCTTCACGCCTGGACCAATTTTGATAAAATTTTGTATGGAGGTAGCTGATATCCTGGATTAACATATAGGCTTTTTATCCCGATATTCCCACGGGATCGAAACTTATGCGTGTAAAACCGCGGGGCGCAGCTAGTAATATTATAAATGCGAAAGTGTGTCTGTCTGTCTGTCTGTCTGTTATCTCTTCACGTTCTTTCTTCTCTTTCTAGATGAAATTTGGTAAAGTGATAGTTTGAGTCCTGGGAAAGGACATAGGATAGTTGTACTCCCGATATTCCCACGGAAAACTTATGCGGGTGAAACCGCGAGGCGCTGCTATTACTTACATAAATAAACTCGCGCCTTCTTACTATGGGGCTGGGCTGAAAATACAGAACGCCACCTGCTACGATCCATGCATAAGGAAGGAAGAGAACAATTGATATAAAATCGGTTAATAAGGCGATGTCCTTATGTATTTGTTTCATTTGCTCAGGCCTAGTTTAGAAGACAAATAAAATCTGAATATCATTAAATTCTAGTTGTATACACAACTTTACCTACAGCTCGATAAGTAAACATTAATTTCCCTAATGGCTGCCCATAGACCGACCAGGAGTCCATAAATGTGTCCGACATAACGCTACTGCATAAGTACAGTAGCAGTATTCGACCTGCCTCTTTGACCGTGCGAGCGTAAGGATACATACATCTAAAGTCTAAAGACTGAGATGCTGTGGCACTCAGCTAGATTACAGCAGATAGAACACGTATTGAGATTACAAACCCCTTAGAGAGTGATTTGTGATGTGATGCAGTCACTGTGGTTTGCATCGGCTAAGGCCCACCGTCCACGACGCTACTCAAAAGAAACTTTGCATGGAGGTAGCTGATACCCTGGATTAACATATAGGCTACTTTTTATCCCGATATTCCCACGGGATTGACACTTGTGCGGGTGAAACCGCGGGGCGCAGCTAGTAATAAAATAAAAGAGATTTTTTATTTTATTTTATTTCTTCAGGATAACAAACAATTGCGCAATGCTTATTATTCAGGTACAGATATTTTATAAAACACTTAAGTAATCACACAACCAGCATCGTTATCCACAAATTAATCCAACTGTAAAATAATTTGAGTAAGATCCAAGCAAACTTAGCAAACAGTTATTGTCTATCATAGATTAACTAGGTTTGGTGAAATAACATGTGGAAAACTGGATGTGTGAATATAACAACTAAAAACTATGTGGTACTAATTTGAAATATTTTTTTTATTAATACTATTTTTAAACTGTGCGAGTGACAATGCAAATATGTCAATATCAGCGAAATCATCGTTGTAACTAATCATTAGTCGACGTAAAGGAGCTCGTTCTCCTGCATTGGTTCTGCATAAAGAAATAAACAGACTGGCAAAATTACAGCAAGTAAAACACCTCTGCCGAAGCCTTCGGTTTCAACAGGCGTGATGATAACGATTTGAACTCATGAGTACTCATGACTCATTAGTCATCTTTCCACAGTGCGTAGAGACCTCAATAAAAAGTACAAGTAAGTCAATAAGTTCATATCGTGCAGTCAACTGCCCCCCACTAGTCAGGTGGCCATATTCCCAGGAGCTGTGACACTCACCTCTTTACGGGTCATCTACTGTTCTAGTATCTTCGATGGGTCGGACATTGATTTAGTGTTCTATTTATATCAGCCATTGATAAAACAAGTCTCGCTTTGTGCCCGGACCAAAAGGAAGGTCATGTTGTTTTGGCTTTTAGATTGTCTTGTGTTTCGTAATATCTTACATGCATCATCTCTCTCATTCAGCGGCCATAGAAATACTTGTTCCCACCGGGATCGAACCCGCGACCCCTAGCGCACAAGCCAATGATGCCGTCAAACAGCATAGATTTTAATTTTAACTATATTGTTATCTGCTCTTAAAAGTTAGGTGTCATTGAACACCGTTTAGAACTAGACTACTCTATTGTCTTACTTAAGTTGTAATTGAATGAGCCCGGGAACTCCCGGGTTTGAAAACTTTACAGCAAAAAGTCAACCACTTAGCCATTTGGTTTAACACGGTATCATCCCAACCAAAATTTCAGTTGGTTATCATTGTCTTTACTATCCAAAAACGCGAAGCATAAAAAGTATGAAAAAATATTAAAGTACATAATTATGAAACCATGTAAAATGTCGTGCCTCGGAAAGCACGTTAAGCCGTTGGTCCCGGCTGTCATTCGCGGATCTTTGACAGTCGTTACGGGTAGTCAGAAGCCCGTAAGTCTGACAACCAGTCTTACCAAGGGGTATCGTATTACCCAGTAACTGGGTTGTGGGGGTCAGATAGGCAGTCGCTCCATATAAAATACTGGTATTGAGCTGCATCCGGTTAGACTGGAAGCCGACCCCAACATAGTTGGGAAAAGGCTAGGCAGAATTATAAAACCATGTATGTCTATTGGTAACGCCGCCGCCGTATTGAAATCGTGTGGAGTGGGCAATAAACAAAAGCAATATGTAACCACCGCTACGTGTGTTCCGTAGTTCACGGCGCTACGTGCTACGAATCTCGTAGCACGCCTACAATATGATAGCGTAGCGTACAATTTTGAAGTACTGGGTAATGACTAATGATTATTCTAGTCCTGTGTGTTCATGATTGCCTGGTAGTTTGGCAGATGAATATATTGTGAGATGGGTTGAGCAGTGTTGAGGCCATTCTATGCACTTGTTCGGGTCGGCAAAAAACGGCACAGCAGCTGTTCGGCAAAATCGAATATTTGTAGTCATTGCTTCGGGCCGGTTTTTTTGTTCAGCAAGAACTGCCGAATCGAATGTGCCGACCCGAACAAGTCTCACACTCCTGGGTCGATCTCATCTGAGTTCTACTAAATAAGCAGTAAATAAAAATTAAAAATATTGATCTGAACTGCTTTAAACATATGAGCCTAACGTTCAAAACAGTATTTTTTACTGATCCGAAAACAGTTACTTAAAGCTTGAGGCATAATGTTACCGTCATGACAGTAAACTTTAACGTTTTAAGTGGCTAAAAGTTCACAAAATTAACTTTTTTATTCAATGGCGATATCGTTCAAACATCGCCATTGAATAAAAAAGTTAATTTTGTGAACTTTTAGCCACTTAAAGTGGCAGTGGGCAGGGCACATTGCTCGCAGAACAGATGGCCGATGGGGCCGAAAGGTTCTGGAGTGGCGACCACGTACCGGAAGACGTAGCGTTGGAAGGCCTCCCACAAGGTGGACCGACGACCTTGTGAAGGCCGCAGGAACCCGTTGGATGCGAGAAGCACAGAACCGGTCGAAGTGGAAGTGCTTGGGGGAGGCCTATGTCCAGCAGTGGACGTCTTTTGGCTGAAATGATGATGATGATGATCGTTCAAACCATTTAAATTTACTTACATTACAGTAATGGTGGTTTTCCTTTTTTTTTGTTTTTTTTCAGTAAATAGTATGTTCAATTATTAAAAGTTACTTTTTTAGTCTTTTACTGTTTTACAAACATTTCTTCTTACTGTATAAAGTCAGTAAGTCTTAATGAAATCGCTATTATTTTTTTCAGTGCGTAATGAGATCTTAATATTAATAATTAATTATTGGCTCAGACATTCATAACTCAAGTATACTGAAGCAGATCTTCAACGGACTCTCGCAAATACTTTTGTTGAGATCTCTCGAAAGATTTCAACGAGGCGTCTTATGATTTGTGTTCGATATTGAGGAATTTATGATACTGTTTTAGTTGCCATGGAAAGTTGGAAGGACGAAATGAAAACAATAATAGGAATACATTGTTATTGTAGTCTATACTACAATTGCAATACTGTAGAGTCTGTGTAGACCTGCCTTTAGCAAAAGGCACTGGCTGGTCATATTTGCGGGTATGTTCCATTCGAACGTTGGAGCGAGTATTCAAACATTTTTGTATTTTTATATGGAGTTTTTGTTTAAGAGATGTAGTGCTAGAAATAACGTTGAACTGTAAAGTCTTTTTATAAATATATCTAGTACCTAGTTCCAATTCTACGTTCTTTTAATCAAACACCACACATAGGTATTCTAGAGGTCCCCGTCTGGACCTCTACAATACCTACCTATGTATATTTTCAGTTCCAATATCAACTCGTTGGTCTAGTGGTCGCAAACGCAACTTCTGAGCATGGGGTCCTGTGTTCGATTCCCGGATCAGTCAGTGTTGTTGGCTTTTTCAATCAGGAGTTTCTCAGTAGCAGCCCGGTGTCTGGATTTATGCTCTCCCTATTATAAGGGACCCCAATATAACCTGGCAAAATATGGGTGCACTAGGTACATCTCTCATCCCTGCCTAACCCTTCCTTCCAGATAGTTCCGAAGTTCTCTCTATTCTAGTCTGTATTGTAATGCTGCAATCGTCAGCCTATAAGTCGTCACTCCACTTTGATCTATTACTGGAGAATAATTGGTTTTCCTTTGAGTAATTACTAACGTATTGCAACAGAGGATCTGCCTCATTAGCCAGGGTTCATCATTTACTGATTGCTTTCCCTCAGAGACTTGTTAACGATACTAGGAACTGCATTGATAATTACTTTCCGTTTTCTTTCCAACGTGTATTCAATATTATAAGGTGCAATTTCAGGCCTTTCATAGTTAACTTACCTCTACGGGGTAATTGCGTAACACAGTAACAGCGATGGATTTTATTTGAAAAAATCAACAAGATTCATTGCCTTATTTAGGTTGTTGAGCAGATTTCTTTTTCGAATATCTGAAGCAATGGATTAGCAATATCTTTCGAAATGATTCAGATTTTGGTTGAAGTGTCAAAATCACAGTGATCTTTATTTTCATTATAATAAGGTTCCTGTTGGGCTGCTGCTGTCAGAGTGAAAGGGCTGCAGAAGGTGTTCGATTGTTGACCTCGACCCTTCAACCAGTTTGATACATGGCAGCCGTTTATCGATGGACTATCGATTATGTACAGGATTTTTCTATTTTGAAGAGTGGTTTCACTCATCTGTAATAGCCATACCCATGGAATAGAAAAAACGAGTGGAAGTGCCACGCAGCTATCGCGCGTGTGTCACAATTATGCGGAGCTCCGCAACACCAGCTCTGAGGCGGCTCAGTCGCGATTAGCTACTTGCTGTGATAGGACGTCTCGAACTTAACGAAAAATATTACAAACACGCCTTACTGTGCAATTTTTACATGCAAAAACGATAGCAGGACAATAAATGTATCTTGCGGAGGTGTATCGTATCACCGGAAAGTATAAAACTATGATATATTTCAATATAATTGTTTTTATTGACAAAACCATATTTATTACTTTGTTGCGAACTAAAAACTACCTTATGTCCATTGTTCAAAGTCTAAATCAACTTGCTCGCTGTCTTGAATATCATCGTATACATTCTAGAAAATTCGACGCTACTCGATTAGGGATGGGACACATTCAAATAGTTCGGTATCGATAAAACAATAAAATGTGTATTTATGTAGTGAAACGTTATACGTTACCATGACATCGCCTCTTTGCTTCAATAACGTGATAAGTCCGACAATTTCAATTTCCAAGATAACACATTATTGAAGCAAAGAGGCGACATATTATGAACTCGTTGTCGTTCTTCTCGATTAATTGAATTATATGGTTTGAGTTTGAGTGTTTATATTCTGACAAATAAACCAAAATCATTCATTCATAGCTGGACGTAGGCCTCAAAAAGAACTAATACTAATAAACAGTGATAGGAATAGGTACTTAGTGCCTAATTGCCTAAACTTCGAAGAAGATAGACGAAAGTCTGAGACTTCCTTACGACTGAAATATTTTTTCGGGACTAATGTCGGGGTTTCGGGACATCACCTAAGTACATTTAATATTAATGTTATTAATAGAGTACACTAATTGAATTCATTGTCCTTTTTAACCGACTTCAAAAACAAGGAGAACATTCTAAGTAACCAGTAGATACGTTTTCTATTGTTATTAATTCAGGTAAAGAACTGGGTCCGGTTGAAAGCCAAGGGTACTGACTTAAAAATCTTTTCGATTTTTTTTTCAAAACTGTCCCAATTTTATTGCAGTTTCGAATTAACCTTGACCATAGAAACTATTTAGATTCTAAGAAGCATGGTCCTACGACGCACCGTTTCCGAATTATGGGCCTCCGAATTTTATTTTATATAAAACGCTTTGTATTTTCAAAATGGTGGCTCGGATGAAAATCTTTTCTGGAAAGAAATTGTTGCTCTAGTCGAAAACCATGAGGACTGATGTAAAAAACCCGCAAAATATTGAAAAAAAAACGTTTGAGAATTTTTTTAAAAATTTTTGTCGGTCGAAAAATTTTTTTTTTTCTTGATTCATGTTGGGATACTGCTTGCACGGGGGTAACACAGGGGGGGTTAAATTTTGGTTATTTTTTGCCTAGGACGCACCGTTTTCGAGATATTTGAATTTATTTATAGATATCTTGTCCTCATCCCTAGCTGAGTAGAAAAATAGATAACAGGTGCATACGAATTAAATATGACATCTATTTCAATGATGTTAGCGTGCTAAATAGAGTAATTTAGTACAGCGTCCTCCAGCGTTGAGTAGCTGAACTCGTTGGGGATTGCTCGAATTTGATTGATACATGGAAAAATGTACTTCATTGATTTTGACATGTAAAATAAAAACAACATTCAATAGTTGTAATAAGACTTAATTTTGAACAACAATAAATAAACTTTTCGCCATAGTTGCATTTATATTTAGTAGCCAATTATATCATCGTTTTCTGTGTATTAAAATGTTTATTTTAATTTGCAATTGTGTGAGTTTGGCGACACTGGTTCCCGTACTAAGGAAGTCTAAGGGCACTTCCACTCGTTTTTTCTATTCCGTGGCCATACCCATCCTTATTGAAACAACACTGATGTTACCTAGGCTAAGTCTTTTTGTAAATAAATTATTACTTACTTACTATCTTTTGAGTTGCAATCTAGTTACATCTTCAAACATCAGGTGCCATAAACTGGTCCCTAAATATTGTGTTGTGTTTACCATTTGAACAATTGAACTCTTGAATGAAGACCACGAACTGCCGACGAGAAGACCAATAGCCCGTTGGACCCGAAGAACTGTTTTAGTAGACTGGATGCGGAATTGGAGAACATGGTGGTTCTGTAAAACCTTATTGTGCATACACACGAGCGATACGCGTCAACGACAGGCAACTGCAACCGCCGACTGCTGCCGCCGACACGCGTCAACGTGTCACTGACTCTGGCAGAGCCACCATCAGGGATTTTAATTTTGAATACACAAAAAAATTGTCGCTAATTAGTCGAAATTTGTCGCCAAATATCAGAATTTGTCGGTCACTGGTTCAAAAGTTATAAGGGTTTATAGGTGGCCGATCTGGAGAGTTTCCCCAGCAGGGCCACATTTATATCTCAAAAACTAGGGCACGTAGCGAAGATCTACTTTTTTATATTTTTTCTATACATTTCTCATTATGTAAGTGAACCGTTATGTTCTTTTTTTTTTGAGAAATAAATGTCTTTAAACCGAACTCGTAGAAATACTATTTATTTATTTACTAGCTGTTGCCCGCGACTTCGTCTGCGCTCCAGAATGAAAAATAGCCCATGTCCTTACCTAGGTCATGGTCTCTCGGTGTGCCAAATTTTATCCAAATCTGTCTAGCTGTTTTTACATGATTGAATAGCAAACGAAACTTGCTTTAGAATTTGTGTACAATTTATTACCGTTAACATTACAATATATAAGGGCGCCAGTACCAGTCAAAATACCCCTGATACTGTATCACAGTGGGTGGTTATTATAACTTTTTATATTCGTGAAATAACACGAATATCATAATATCTAGTAGTTCAACTTTGAGAAAACCTATTCAGTCATGAGAATCGTTGAAGTGAATGAAATATTCCAAATGTATCTGATAACAGATTGTTCCGTTTCAAGGTTCCAGTTTCTTTAGTCTTGGATATACTTAATAAGTATTTTATCATATATTATTATCTTCAGTCATGTGTCGACTTTAATAGCAGTCATTGTTTTCGGGTGTACTTATGCAAATATCCAGAACTTTAGATTTTAGAGACATGGAGTCCGCGCGGGAATCGAACCCGTGGATTAGAGGGTGAAGTGTACATAGTGTAGATCACTGCGCAATAGCGTCAGGTCATATTTGTTTGGGACGTAAATATTTCTTGTAAAATATAAACGAAAACCAAATAACCATTCTTTTTTCTAAGTTAGGGTTCGAATCCAGGACTTCGTGATCGGCAGTAGCTCTCCTGCTAATAACTAGACCAATGAGGCAGCCATCTTTTAACTTTGTGTCGGTCAATTAAGTTCCAATTTAATTGTGTTGGCGTCTTGTCTACGTCACACGGAGTATATTTATGTGCTACGGCGTAGCGGCGTAGGCAGTGCTACGAGTACAGGCATCAAACGGTGCTACCTAATACAGTTATTTCTCATGCCTTCACCAATCTCCTTCGTTTCGTGTGTAGGGGTAAAATAAAAGATATAAAAGTCGAAAGTTATAGTTTATATTAGATTTATAATAAGATATGTAGTCTACAAAATTTCACAAATTTTCACAACGTTATTTGAACCTAAAGCGTCTACCCATTTTATTATGAAAATAAAATTATCGAAATCACTGGATCTACGTACGGCGGGGGTTCATTTTACGTAACCATTATTTTTCAAAATATAATCTAATAGGCTGATATTTTATTCTCGCGTATTTTTACATGAGTAAGTCAAAAATTAATAACGGTAAAAAAATAAAAAAATATCAATCCATAAAATGAGCCCCCGGTGAACTCAACAATACAACGTCGCTCTCATACATATACAATAATATTTGTTATTGTTATATTTAACTAGAGTTATACAGAATAATGATCCTATGAAATATAATTATGCATTTTTTTAAATTTATCAATAATATAATAATACTTAATAAGTATCCATAGGTAATGGTTAGTCAATGTCGTGCTACAGACTACTATAGTTTATATAATAATGAATGAGTCGTATTATTCTTTATCATTTATTACTTTAAATTTATTATTCGATATCATAACCACTAAACGAACATACAGCAGCCTCGGCCCGCAGCGCGGGCGCACGTAATCACAAAAAAACATCGTCAACACATAAAATAATAATCAATAATAATAATCATACAGATAAAAATCATTCATAAAAACATTACAATAAAAATCTAAACATTAAAACACACTTAAAACAAACATTATATTAATATTATCATAATCATAGTGTGTACGTATGTATAATATCATTTAAGCGAATATTCGTATAGTCAAAAATAATGTGAGCATGGCGCGCGGGGGAGCGGGGCGGGGCCATCCGATGCGCACTAGACGCGCCCGGGCCGCCAGCGTCAGTCCGGCCCGGGCCGGTCCCCAACCGACTCATTACCTAACAACACATTAGCTAAGGCGCCCTCAGGCCCCACATACTACATTACATTACACTAGACTCTGAACAGACAACAGGCCGCGGCCCGCTCCCCGCGCCGCCCGTCCCTCGCCTATTATATTATTATTATTATAATATCTTAATACTTTACGCTATTACGTTAGTAAGCTTTATAAATTTTTCGATTTCTCATTACGCTATCAATAATAATTATACAACTTTTTTTAAATTTTATGTTTTTTTTTCGAAATTTCTATCATAACGTACTTTCGACTCTCTCTGCGGCGAAGAGCGCGGCGCGCGCTCGACGACCTAATAAAAAACGTTCATAATAAGAAAATATATCGTGAACAACTCTGCCGACTTACGATAGGTACGGCGCGGCGGACGGGCCGTGCCGGCAAGGCGCCGACTTTTGGCACCAGGATTTCGATTACGCGATTTTTACTTCTTTTAATATTTTTTATAACGATTCGAGTAAAAAAGATCCCTACTACGAGAACGTGCGACTCGTGGTTGCGGCGGCCGCAGGCGGCATGCGCCGGCGCCTTACGAGATGATGCGGATAGCCTGGTGCGCCGGCGCCGAGCACGCTGGGCACGGCGCGCCGCCCGCCGCCAGCCGCTGCGCGCACTCGTAGCAGAACAGGTTGTGTCCGCACGGCACCAGCGCCGCCGCCACGCCGCGCTCGGCGCACACGGCGCAGGCGCGCGCCGGCGACGCCGCGGGCGACGGCCGCGTGGGCCCCCACGCCCACACACCGGCTGCGCCGCCGCTGGGCGACTCGAACGATGGCGACTCGCCCAATCCCTCGTCGCGCTCCGTCGACGACCAGATGCCCAGCAGATCGCCGAGCCGTGCTGAAGAACCTCCCGATGAGCACGAGCCAGCTGATGAGAACGCAGCCTCCTGCTCAGGTCGCAGCAGCGAGGCCAGCCCAGCGCGGTAAAGCGTGGCTAGCGGCTCGCTGTCGGTCTGTGCGGGCACGCCGTTGCCGGCCGAGCCCGCAGCGCCCGTGCGTAGTGCGATGTGCGCCTCGATCTCCTTGCGCGCTGCCTCTACGCTCTCTGGCAGCCCCGTCACCTCGAACACTGGCTCGCGCTCACGCGATGGTGTCACGATGTACGTGTGTGTAGTGTGCTGGATGCGCTTGATGGTGGCGCCCTTGGGCCCCACGACGAGCCCGACCACGCGGTACGGCACGCGCACTTGCGCGGTGACGTGGCCGGGCGCGCCGGCAGGCGGCGGCGGCGCGGCGCCGCATTTGCGCGAGGCGCGGATCTGAGAGAAGTGCTCGGCCGCCGAGAGGATCTCACGCTTGGCGCGCGCGACGTCCTCCTTGCGGCCGGTGACCACAAACACCGGCTCCTCGCCGCGGACCGGAGTCTTGATGTATGTGTTGGTCTTTGCGCGAAGCGCCTTGATCTTGCAACCTGTAACAAAGAAAAAGAATTTTACAAAGGGCTATGTTAAACATTCTAAGTGGCTTGTGCCAGTGAATCGAGTTAGCGGCAGCATGGGCCTGTTGACATCCAAGGTTTTTTAAATAATCGACATTCATAGCGGTCGTGGCATTGTACAGTACTGAAGGCCGTTTAGACTGTACATTTTGGGTATGACGAAGTAGCTGCGGCATGTTCTCGGCATCGATACGGCCCTCGAGACAGGCCCCCGTCCCGAGACACCAGACGGGTAGTTAACCGAATACGTAACGTAAAGTAATTCGTCAGTCGGCGTCACGCCGGCGCGCGGAGCGGACGCTCTCCGTACTCTCGGATTACGCGATGAGTGATGATGAAGATATGAAGATAAATATATGAGTTGATGACTTAAACACGAGTCATATACACTTTTAAGACACATATGTAACAGCCTAAAGTTGATAAGTTTAATTTCAGGCAGTCTACAATAAGTTCGCAGCACGTGCACGTTGTAACGTATTGAGTAATGTTTTCGTCCCGCATCAACACGTGTCGCGGGCACAGCACCGTCCCGCTCGCACATCTTACTCCATTGCGGCAAAAAGATGGCAATGTTGCTCGCAGCATCCTTCGTCAAGACATGACCTGACTACTTAAAACAACATTACGAAGAATTCCGAAGAGAGGGACATCTCCAATTTGGAAAATCGAATATTGATTCTTCTTAAAACATGCTTGAACAAGATCAATGAAGAACTTCCTCGATTAAGTATGAGTTGATTGAGTAATTATATCTGTAGTTCCCAAAATTATCATAGTTCAATGTTGAGAGCACATAAAACCGACCACTTCAAGTTCCTAGTGTTCAATATGAATCATCATATTCATCATACAAATAGTTAAGTAACATATTAATGAAACAATACATAATGACTGGCTTGAAATTCAGTTCGCGTGAAAAGCAGGTATAATCCCCGGCGGTTACAAATGGGAAAGGCCTATATGTAGGGTAGTTTTATGAATCACAGGTTGACGACCCGAGCGGTAACCTCGCCGGGTCGTGTCGAACCAAATTGAACCCTACGGCCTATGAAATAAAGATAATTGGTTTATTTATAGAACATGAATTCCGTTCCGATTTTAGCTATGGTACTTTGAGCTTTACGGCTATGAATGTACGGTTTTAAATGTATTGTTTGCTTTTTCAGTTCGATATTTGTGGAAATATCGGCAAGTTGGAAGGCTCGCTTTTCGATTATGATTCAGATTAGTCCGTTTGTGTCGATTGATTACAGCGGATCGCCGGCGTATCATTAATTTGCCGACAATTATTTCTACTCTTAATTTATTACCATAATTGATTTGACACGTCGGTTTTTTGTGCAATTAATTTTCCAACTAACAAACTTTAATTGGTGGCAATTAACTCTATTTGATAAAAAGTACAAATAACTCGAATAATCTTTACATAAAGTCGACCAATTATGTTTATTTTTTTTTATTTCCCACACATCGTTTGCCTGTTTTATGGACTAGCTAGACAAAAACTTGTAGTTATGTCAGTCAAGTTGTGTGCGGTGACGTAGCCTCGTAGCTCGTTGGCCGTGCTACGAACTTCGTAGCTTCGTAGCAGAGGTGGCTGCTAAATAAACTAGAATTAAAATTGATACTGTAACTTTCGGTCTACTGCAGAAAGAGTGTGTTTTATTTATATTTTGTTGCACTTTGTTTATATAAAGATCGTACCACATGTAAAGCTGGTATAATATTCAACTGACTATCAAGTTCAAAAAAAATCTAATAAAATAAAGTAATTGTTTAATTAATAAACAAAGATAATTACTTTGAAAATAAAACAAAAAATAAAGAAACCAATTTTTAAAGCAACCATTTCTGTAAACATAAGTTTAGTAACTTAGCGAATTCCCTTCCCTATATAATAAGAAGCCTTTGGCCCTCAGAGGAGCAATTACAGGCTTATTATTATAGTCCGTGAAAAAGTTCGAATTCCAGCAAAGGTTCTCGTATTTTCAAACGACAATGAAGTAGTAAGTCTTAACAAAAACGTCCTTCCAACGTTAAGTGCCCCGCCTTAGTAAATGTGCACAACTAGCTGGCTCTCTGCCAAGCTCCTATCTGGACAAATTAACATGCGCACTGTTAGCTAGCGGCACTGCCCGCTCCCGTAATGCATGGAGAGATTAACTTAACTTTGTTTTAAATTTTTCGCGCGCATTTATAGCGTAGTTGTTTGAATTTATAGCCATCAAGAGATTTGGAAGAAAATCTGGTTCAAAGACATTCGTAGAAACTAACTAAATATGTAGTACCTAATTGGCGCTTCCGATCAGACCATGTCCATGACCATTTGCTGGAGTGCCATAAGTGCCCATTCACTGGCACCTTTGATGACCTAACGAATGTCACTGCCGCAATCAACGCGTCCACCTCCTGGGCTCAATCAATACGAAGAAGTCAAATCAAATGATCTTCTAACCGAAAAAAAGAATAAGTAATTAATTGCCAAGTTCTAAACTGAGACTCAAATATTAGTGTCATGTCAAGTATTACTACTAGGATATCATATTGCTGGAGAACTCTAAATCGATCTTCACAAAAGCTGGTGTCCTTGTGACCACGATAATAGACAAGCGTTAGTGATAACTATCTGCGGTCCCAGACTATTGCAATGTGGTAATTATGTCCGTTATCAACACCACAGCGTGTTGCTGACCGCAGAGCCTAGCCTGGCGGGTATTGAGCATCATCTGCATAGACTAGTCAGTTCGGCAATTTAGAGATACGTAGCCTTCGTTTTTCAATAGTCAGATAATTTTTTTCTGAATACATTCTGCGGTTTAGCATATTTTCTATACAAAAACCATACCCTCAGAGAAAAGGTATTTGACGGTTGAAAAATTCGTATTTTGGTATTTATTTATTTTCTTTACTATTTCCTTTATTTCATTGTATACATATAAATTATATTTATAAATATTAGAATATAAAAATTGTATAATTATAAACTATTTAAATAAGTACAATATACGAATTGTAATACCAAGATTCAAGTCATTGTTGCAGTAAGGTTGGAAATAGCGGCACAAGTATGAAACCCTCATATTTGGCTCACAAAGAGATGAAAGATATACTTGTAATAAATGTGGGTCACTCTTAGCCACAGTTACAGCTTATACTGAAAGCATACTGTAAAGTGAACTGGGGTTTTTATCGGGAAACTAATATTACGTCAAAGTTATGTGTCCCTAGTAATAGTGCTCACGACATGCCTAAACGTTTTTCCATCGTATACAGAACATCAATACCAATTAAATTATTTAAGCTACTAACGTAACCAGAAAATATTTAAGAAATAAAGGTAAAATCACTAAAATAACTAAGTGCATTAACGGATTGACAGCCATTTTGTTTCATAATGTTATGAATGATAAATATAGGGTAAAATGATAAAAGATCAGTTTACGATACTACAGAAATCTGAATGAATTGAAAATCGCGTGAATACACGACTTGGTTGAAACTACCGTGACCCAGATACAGCAATAAAATACTCCCTCGTATTTATGCTGCCCTATTACTAAAGTAACTATTCGGTGTATAGTTTGGGAAACCAATTGCTGAAGATTTCTATGAAAATATTTTCGTTGGATAATTATTTAGTACCTTGAGAGGAAGGAGTTATTTTAATATTATTGTTAAATTATTTATTTCCAATTATTGTAGTTCTAACAAAACTTTTCTGTTGATTGTTGAAAGTATGAATTATGTAGCGTTCAATTGTTTCAATTGTTTCGTAGCTTTAAGAAACTCTGGGGCTATTTTGACGCCTTTTCAAGACACTGAGATAATTTATTACACTATTCTTCTATGATGTCTTCTTACATTTATTTTAACAGTTCGCTTTAATTAAATAAAAGAATGAACGTACCTAATTATAAAGCCTAAACATATAACTCAAGAATCAACCCAGCCTGCAATAAATACCATCCGTTGCAAACGCACGACAAAGTTGAAAGCCTCTTTCCGTACGCGCCATACATACCATTCATAAGGGTGCTACGTGTCTACGGAGTGCTACGCGGGCACTGCACTCGACGCGGCTACGCGGCTACGGCGTAGCGAACCGGGTCACCGCCCCCGTCCCGCTCCCCCCTGTAGCCTTTTCATGAGTAATATAAATGCGTATTTCACGTGAATTCTTACGTTATTTTATGTTTGGGCTGTAAATATTGAGCATTAACAAGCAAATTATTATTACCGTCTTTTTATGCGTTTTTTTTATATTTTAGGGTGATACTTGAATCATAAATTGACTGTATTTATTTGCATATAAATTAATTTTATTTGGTAGTTGATCTCAGACTTAACCTTCTAAATTATATTATGATATTAACAAACTTTTACAAAAAAACTAATATATTAAATGTTGGAATAGCAACAAAATTTTGAAAAGAATTACCACAAAAGCCTGAAGGCTCTACGAGGGTAACGACCTCAGATTTGTCACAATAAAAAGGTTCCAAAGTAAACGAGATAAATGTTTGTATTATTTTGAGATAACAAGTTTTCCTTTCGACACGTTATTTTATTAACTTTGGATATTGAGAGGAAAACAAACTAATTTGAATTCAGTTTTTTCAGCTAGAGATGTTATGTATTATGTTTTTGTGGTGAGTGCGCTGACTTCTTCTACGAAGTACGGTAATTATTAAAATATGTTTTATTGTAATTATTATTTGCAGTAGTACATAATTGGGACAGCAATAGACTGTTAATACTTTTTCTTTTTTTTTTGGAAAATGTCTTCGTTTTAAATGTTAAAATCGTTTTACCCCTTAATCAGAAATAATGAATCCATGTTAATAAAAATACCACTTTAACAGTTACCGTTTAAAAAGAGAGAAAGCTAAAAGAAATGAATACTTCCCCCTGTATAAAATTATCGCTACGGTCGCTGCTACGCGGCTACGAGATCGCTACGGCGGCGGCCGCTACGCTTATGTTCCAAGTTGCGCATGACTGGCTCGCTGTTTTATTTGTAGGCTTTTTTACTTTACTACGGGTTTGTTCCGTTTCCGTGACAGAAGGGTTTGCTTTTAAGGAGAATATTATTTTAAGTGATGACTGATGACACAAAAATGTTTCAAGTAACCTCCAAGTTGGGAAATAAGCTAAAAGTTGATAACTTAGCGAATACCTTAACTTTCGAAGCTTTCCGCCATGCCGTGATTTATTAACATGTCAACAAAGAACATACCCTACAAGCTGATATAGACTTTGTTGTCATACCGCTAAGGATCATTATGCAATGAGAAGATTTTACTCTGTTAAGACACTGACAGATTTGCAGACACCGACTATAATAATGGGTTCCGTATTGATTAAATTTGTTTGTGTATTAAGGAAGCACATTTGTTAATTACTGGCACACATATCACACAACTACAGATTATTATGGAAACGCAATTAGTTTTTTTTTTTACAAAACACTCTAAAGCTACAATTTCCTTACATTATTTAATAAAACCAGAATAAAACATCATCCGAAATGACAGTTACAAGTGCAGTAAATTGGAATTCTAAACGTAAACATGTAGGTCATGTAGGTATAGCAGTACATAAATACATAAGCAAGGTAAGCACCGAAAAGCGTAGTCACACTGAATAATGAAAAAGACAAAGCCTGTGTTTTGTCTCATTCCCACATAGCTTCTCACTCTTCTGCACTTCTGGATATTGTATGAGGATTTACTGATATTGATACTTTATACATAGTTTTGGTATACAGTAACAGAATTTCTGTTTCAGTTTGCAATTGTTTTGTCGATAACCAAGGGAGATAGTAACTTCCTACGATAGTACGAGTAGATGTATAACAAAGGTTATTTAACAAAGTAAATCCTCTTTTATCCTCCCGGAATTGTTATTTTTTCTTTCCGTAGGGAGTCGAGTTCATTGTGTATCGGCGCTTATTGCGTAGAAATATTATTTATCCCGAATCCAAGCACCAGGACCCTATCAAGGGGAGGAGATGATCGATACCTGACGGCTTCAGTATCACACAGTCCTCGCGACGTTAAAACGAGACTCTTCAAACGACTTCGTTTTGTATACAAACAACGTTTAACTCAAATATGCAAATGGAGCCCAATTTACTAAAACAATTTTGTACCTGTCATCTTTTATTTGTCAAATGTCGGTTACCGTTATTTATATACTTTTTCACTTTACGAGCGCTGCGTTGTTCAGATAACTGAGTTCACAACGTTAGTTATGATCTAACTACGGCATAAAATTTTATAGCGGTTTGGTTACGTGCCGCGTATACAGTACCCAGAATGGATAAAGAAATCTTTCTAATAACAAGACGGTAGAGCATTGACTAGTCACCAGGCAAACATAAATCATAGGACGTCTCCATAACAACGGCGGTAGGCCGAGCAGGGGTGGGCAACCTCGGGGTACCCCCCGCTCCAAGGCAAGCTGTTTTCCCGCGCCCGCCTTACTACAGCTGTTTCCCTATACAATGCTATAGACACTCTTCCTGTCTATAATGGATGCCCGGGAAGTCGGGAATGAGTTTCCATTTATACTGCCTTTTCTCTGTTCTGATTCGGAATATTTTTCTTTTCCATAATAAAATATCTTTACCAGGATAATGGTGGTTTCGTTTTGATCGAATGGTTTGCTACCGTTAGGCATATTCAGCAAGATATTTGTGCACGAAAATAAACAGATCGATTGTTTGCATAATTAAAGCCAATTCGTTTATGTTTACTGTAACGTTACCTTTAAAGCCGGTTACAATAAAAAACGGACGGAACAGAAATAGTACGGTACAATGTTAATTTCTGAATTGAAAACCGTCAAATAAATCGTCGGTTTTGTAAATAAAAGCGGGCGCAATAGGGAAACGTTGGCCAATGCTGTTTAACCAGAGACACGGTTTCGTCATAACGTTTGGCGGCGCGCCAGGGCCACGGGGGCTCATCAGATCAACATCCAGTACTGAACTGCAGTGAACTCGAGACTACGACGTCAAAAAACCGTCAACACTCAACGAGTTCGACAAACAATTGTACGAGATGTGTACGATACAAACATTATTTATGAGCATAAGAAGTTTGGTTTAAATATTTATGGGAAATCAACAGTAAATTACTTATTCTTTAAGAAATATTTAAATTCCTTACTACAGCGAGTTATTGAATTGGACAAATGGAAGTAATTAAATATAAGGACATGGCGAATTTACAAAAATAAAGTGTAAAACCCGAATCAAGGGCTTTGGCACCCAAATGCGTCAACTGCTATAAAATTTTTATACAGCCTCAACTCATCACACCTGAACTCGTGATAAGACGCGAACTTTCTTGGAAAGTGTCGTTAAGTTGACCAGCCAGGGTGACGCATGCGGTACTAGCGGGACGAGCCGGAGAGCATGTGTGGGGGTGTGCGCGCGGGACGCGGGGTGCGGCGCCGCAGGGGCGCGTGCCGCGTCGCACCCTCTCGCCACCCCGCGATCGATACCGGTCAACGACCCCGGCAGCGGTCTGCGACCGGTGCACTGCCGGCCCCGCGAATCTAACCCACATTTACGTCGACTCGACGCAGCCCGCCCGCTAATTACTACACGCAGATTACGCTGAAATATGCATTGTTTGTATTTGGGTCACGTCAAGGGGACGTATGGTTTGATTCTACGAGTGAGTACCTTTTTTAAGCCTGAATAAATGTATGCTCAAGTCCTTGAGTTGTTTTTATTCTTTTTTTTTTCTGGGGTCCGTAGCAAAGCATGGAATTTTAATTAAATTTTCTGTCGCACATCCGTTAGTTATATTTTTTAATACTTCAATCAAACATTAAAAGACAGGTGTATGAGGTGTTTTTTTCCGCGATTAATAACATTTTCAATATTCCGCCAAGAAACTTGAACTGCTATCTAATTATACTTTATAATAACACGAAGTTTGTTGCTAGAAACAACAAACGATTCGACGAATTCCTCAGTTTAAACAAAACATCCCCGGCCTACTTATAGCAAACTGTTAAAAAATTATGCTAGGCACATTTTAAACGCGGTTCATCACCATTTTTCACTAAAATTGAAGTAACTTAAAGAAATTTTCCTAAGGGGAGAAAATAGCAGTTTTCCTCGAGTTTTGGAGCGGCCATTGCACTCGGCTTATATAACACCAGGGGTACAGAGGTAACAGGAGGTAAGCAGACACTTCACAAGTTCAGGCACAAACAGACGTATTTGGCGGCTTTGCGGCAAATAAGAACCGTCTTTAAGTTCTAGATCGTAAAATCTAAATTTAACTGGCTCACGGTCAGGAGATGTGTGTACAGGAATGATTAATGATGCGTCTTATAGCGCGTGCGGGTGACACCGGGGGGTGTGGTGCGGTGGGGGGAGGTTGGGGTTGATCGAACTGAAATTGGCAGCGTTCAACGTCCGGCCGACATTTGTTTTATTCAGTAATTTGTCATGGTACAATGGGTCACAAATAATTTATCACTTTTCTGTGGTCCCTGATAGATCATCAATTAACAGAGATTTAAAACATTTAACCGATATTAATTTATGTTTCATCTCATTGAATAAATCAAAAGTAACAAAATTGTTTACACTAATATAATTTAGTATTCGTTGCTTCAAATTTAGGAGCATTCGAAAATGGAGCAGTGGATGTTTTGAAGACGAGGCCTTAGACAAAGCAATGTGGATCTTAACAAGTTACGATTAGGTTTGATGTTGAATGGGAGTAGTAGACATGCGCCTTTCTTCGCCCAGCGACGAGGAGCATCTTTGAGTGTCTACTTAAGCAATTAGGGACCTTGTTCCTTGAGCAATAAATGTTAATCTCGTTCAATGTTTTGGCATCGAGTTGATACATTGCAGGAGTGGGTTGACACGTGGCGTCTAGGGAATGTCGCGTGGGCGCGAGGGAGAGAGGTGTTCGCTATTTCGCTCTGATTGCCCGAGATAGACATCTTCCGACGAAAGGGAAACGGCGGGACGAGACCATGTTATTTTCGTGATGGTTAGTTTTTTCAATCTAAATATTATTCAAGATTGCGGTAAGAATAGATGATTAAATTTGTTTTTGAGGTTTATTATTTTGGTATTTTGAGGTTTGTTGTGAACTTAATGTAATTATTATAGTTAGCGAAAGTGGTTTTGATACTTGAACTTCAGAAGTAACGAAAGTTATTTTTCCCCAGTTCCCCGGTTTTTTTGTGCTCGGTTGATGGTAATAGACTCACCCCCTGTTACATGGGACTTAAAACATACTCGTACCTGGCAAAATGTGGGTTACAGGTATACCTCTGGGGCCACATTCGGGGACTACAGGCTATAACAGGCGTGATAATGCAATTTATATGCGACACGATACGACAAGGTTGGCGCAGTGGTTAAGGCGCAGATACACAATTTCTAATGATTTTAAATTCATCATCACGTCTAAACGACTGGCCTGATTTCTTTGAAAATAAAATATGTTATACTAGACAATTGTCTTCGTAATTTGATCTGTGAATATTTGCAATTATATTTTTTTAACATAGTGTAATTAATTTGTAAAGTAATGTCTACCGCGGACAAAAAAACGACAATCACGCAAAGACTATCGGGTGTATTTTCATAAAACTTTCACCATCTAAAAGATAATTTAATTTCCTAAATTTTAGTATACGGTTTTTTTTTGTTTTGTGTTTGATAATTCAACTAGGGTTCGTTTTTCGAATAAACTTGGTACGCGTTGACGCGGGGTCTCTGCCGGGCGACGGGCGGCAGTGCATCGCTGACCACTGTCACGGGTAGACGCTAACGCTCGGAGCAATAAGAAAATAATTTTATTCGCTTTTGAGTTTCGTGCTGAAAATGTCTGGTAAGTCCAAATTACTAAAAAAGAAACGCCTTACATTGGCAAAAAATAGATTATTGAGGTAAGTAACGTAAGTAATTATTGTAATGTAGTATATCCATACCGCATTCTTGTAGGGACAGTCCGGATCAGAGTTTCAAAAAATACTTGAATGCTAATATTGACATAGTTGTGGGGGTAATTATTTTTGATAACCACTCACGCCTACATTGCCGAAAATAGACAGCTCCCGAAAATCCTAAACTGTCCGGCCGCCAAAATCGAGATCGAACGAAAACCACAGCATGTCCAGGCGCACTTTCGGACGTTTTATTTTTAGTAATTTTGTCTATGGGAGTATTGCTTGCGTTCCAGGTTCTTTAGTAGGGTGGTTAGATGTAGTATAGACGCCAGCACATCATGCTACTACAATCTGTCAAATTTCTTTAAAAGATTTTCAACTTTATCGCTATAGCATAAGGTTCAAAATTGATTGGGAAAATTTGACAGTTTCGGGTAGCTTGATGTGCTGGCGTCTGTACATTTGTACCAAAGACCGTGTGGTTGTATCGGCATTACGAAATAAGTTATCTGTACTTGAAAATCTTTAAAAAAATAAATGACCGCGATGACGCATACGCAATTCGATATTCGCGTGATGTTATTGTTATTGTTGATCATAACTTTGGAAAAACAATGGTATGTATTATTATGTCATTCGATTCAGTATGAATGGAGCTATTTTTAACCGACTTCAAAAAAGGAGGAGGTTCTCAATTCGACGGTATGTTTTTTTTTTTTGTGTGTTTGTTACGCGATTACTCCGCCAATTGTGGACCGATTTTCAAAATTCTTTTGTTGTTTGAAAGGGTATGGTCTCGACGTGGTCCCATTGTCACCAACTCGGAATCTGATGAGGGAATCCCATGGAAATCAAGGGAAACCCTCAAATTTTATAGGCACACCTATAGCTATTTGGGTATTTTTTAACCGACTTCAAAAAAGGAGGAGGTTCTCAATTCGACGGTATGTTTTTTTTTTTTTTTTGTGTGTTTGTTACGCGATTACTCCGCCAATTGTGGACCGATTTTCAAAGTTATTTTTTTGTTCGAAAGGGTATACTCTCGAGGTGGTCCCATTATCATCAAGTTGGAATCTGATGAGAGGATCCCATGGAAATCGAGGGAAACCCTCAAATTTTGTAGGCAAAGCTATAGCGATTTGGGTATTGTTTAAAGTAACTTGAGCATTTGCTCTCGGAAATCATCTTTTGGTAAAGTGGAGCTGATGATGAAGACCACAGATGGCCATCGGAACTACTCAATGACAAATATTTCACGGGTTGCGATTCGATTACTTTAATATGGTTGCTAAACGATTTATCCTCGTCACAATGCGTATGGTGAAGTGGAGCTGATGGTGACTTCTCAATCAGCTCCAGTTCTCCTGGTTCTTATTAGGAGAACTCCTCAACAATTAACGACCCTACATCGGGAAAAGCAATATTTTGTAAAAGGTGATGAGCAGTTGACATTAGGCTATTGTAACTTAGATAAATTACAAACTGACCCACTAAAAAGTAAAAAATAAAAACATTTTTACAAAAAAAACATCGACTTCAAAAAAACAGTATAAAGTGAAAAATAACTTAAAAAAAATAAATTAAAGTTATTTTTCACTTTATAGTGTTTTTTGGAAGTCGGTTGTTTTTTTTGTAAAAAAGTTTTTTATAGTAACTCGTGCATTTGCTTTCGGAAAGCACCATTTGGTGATGTGGAACTGATGATGAAGACCACAGATAGCCACCGGAACTACTCAATAATAAGCATTTCACGGGTTACGATTCGATTAGGTACTTTAATGTGGTTGCTAAGCAATTTATGCTCGTCACAATGCTTATGGTGAAGTGGAGCTGAGGGTGACTTCTCAGCTCCAGTTCTCCTGGTTCTTACTAGGAGAACTCCTCAACAATTAACGTCCCTGCATCGGGAAAAGCAATATTTTGTAAAAGCTATTGTAAATTAGATAAATGACAAACTGACCCACTAAAAAGTGAAAAATAAAAACTTTTTTACAAAAAAAAATAACCGACTTCCAAAAAACACTATAAAGTGAAAAATAACTTTAATTTCGGAAGTCGGTGGCAAAAAAACTAAAATACAGATCCAAAGACAACGACTTCCAAAATTAAAGTTATTTTTCACTTTGTAGTGTTTTTTGGAAGTCGGTTGTTTTTTTTTGTAAAAAAGTTTTTATTTTGGTAAATAAAAAAATAGGGTCATCGCTTTCGATTTCGAAATAATATTATAAAAATTTTTTACTGTCGTAACATAAACAAACAGTAAAAATAAACAATAAATTAGGTATTGAAAAAAATCAAAGTCTCTAAGTGGCGACGCACAGTGGTTCGAAATCGACGCCTAGTGGACATTGAAAATCAAAATGGCTTTAGGCAAGAAATAAAAATTGGTACAGCTTTATTTCAGTAATATTTATAATATTTAGTAATATGAAAGACACAGACAGCACCATCTCCGAAAAAAAAAAAATTTTTTTTTTTTGTATGAAGAAAAACAAAAGTCGTTTTTTCTCACAGCTTAATAAAACTTAAAGCCTGCGGCTTACATGGGGTGTAGTGCTACATGAGGCGATCCCGAAATGCTATAACACGCACACCCGTGCGCGCCGCTTCACTCACAGCAGAGTGTTGAATTTCGAGAAATTCAGTAAGTGATTTTTACGTTGATTTAGGTGTGATCTTGAAAATATACAAAGTTATTGACTTTAGTATGGTAATTTTATTAATTATAATGAGAAATATATATACTATGTAAAAATAAAAAACTCTCAAATAGATACTCATTTACAATATAAATAGATTTTGCAATATTTCTTATGATAATTTAATTCGTTGTTAGTAGATACAAAGTTTGATTTCATAATTTACATTAAAAAAATAGTACAAGAACTTATAACTAATAGATACAGAAAAATACTAAGAATAGGCAATTGTATAATTGAGAAAAAATATAAAATTTGCACAAAAACATCAAAAATTAAAATCTAGTCTACTGAGTTTCGTCATCGCTATCAAAAAATTCAAAATCAGAATCCATCACACTTGGCACCTCAACAAATTCAATGTTTTCCTTATCCATGGTATCTGGGTCAATTAAAAGAAGAGACATCATTTCTTCAGTTAAATCATTTCTACTTTTATTTGTCAGTTTAGGTCGAATGCTTGACAAATATGGGTCTGAGGACACGAGGAAACCATTAAAGATGTCTAGGTTTGTCGCTCTGCGACAAAATTTCTGCGTATGATGTTCCCTGAGTTTTCTAAAATCTTTGTTTCGGGCTTCAGATGCCTCTTCTGATAGCTTTCCTATAGGCAAAATGTTGAAATGTTTTATTATTTCGGCTCCATGTAGCAGAAGTTTGTGGATACTGGAAGGCATGAAATACCAGCCATACAGTTCCACATACAGCTGCGCAGTTTCGTCGAGATAATTGGCAAACAAATCAATATCAATAGACTGTCCTGATGATACAACACGGAGAATAGTTGCGAATTTTTGGAGCAGCTCCTGACTCAATCCAGTGATATTTGCAGTCTTCTCAGGACACTGGAAAAATCTTCTAGCCCTGTTGCCATCATTCGTGGTTCCAGTACCTTTATACTATAAAAAAATATTGATATGAGAACATTATTAGATAAGTTTTATAATATTACACTAATTTATAAACCCTTTGATATTATACAAAATAAATAAATCAACTAACCTTGTTTTACGATATCCACTAGGAGTCCCATTTCCTCTCGAAATTTACGCTGTATCGTCTGTTTGCGACTTTTCAAAGCTGCTTTACTAGCTTCATCTCTGGCTTGCCAATTTTTTAATATCCAATCGGTAAGCGATTTGCAGCAGGCATTCCATGGATCTGATCCATGCATGCAAAGTCGACAAACCGTACTTGTAAATATCAGATGATACAGATTTCCTAAAATATGAATAAAAAGGTTAAAAGTGTTTTTCAATTAAATAAAAAAAATATATAATTTTAACGTAGATTTCCAACATTCAACTTGCTTGTGAATCTTCTCCAAATCATTCATTTCACTTGGTACAGCTTTACAGATGTCACATGTTTGCATAGAGGTTTGTGACAGGTGAGACGTTATTTTGCCATCTATCGTAGTCATTAAATATTGAATGTTTAACTTGTATATTATTTTCAATGATAAATGGCTTCAATGCTTTAATTTCAGCATCGATCAAACCCATTTACTCCTTCATGTCCAACTTATTTTCGCTGACAAACTTGAAATAAATTGGTCTACAAAGCATTGTAGAAGAAGGTTTTGGGTTTTCCCAGACCAAATCGTCACCACACATCAACTGCAAGGGCACAAAACAGCACATAAAAACACTAGAGTCGTCTTCATCTGCATTCATACATTGCTTGTAGTTGCTTTGATTTGACGCACCATCAAAGTCCCATTTGCAGATTAAGATGAGTTCTTTATCTTGCAAATGGTCCAAGTTTAATGTTTTGGCAAGTCGAGTGACAGTGATGTCCAAAATAGCTTGAAGTTTTACTTTAACTCCTCGTTCGGTCTCTTCAATATCGCTCTCAGGAGGATAGCATGCCTTCTTGGCTTTTAAAACTGAATAATATGTTGGGTACAAATCTACTCCACGTTCTTTCGCAGTTTCCCTTAAAGTTAGATACTGCCACTTCGACAATTTCAAAGAAATCCATATACCCAACGCTTCTTCTGCTGTATACTTGTTAGTAGTTGCCTTGCCATTCAAAAAATTCTTGATCTCTGCTGCTTGTTCAGGATGCTCAGTAATATATTTTATTAAGTCTTCCACGACCTCATTCTCCTCACTACAACTCGCTGCAGCAGCATATGCAAGTTCCTGAGGGTCGTGCGTTAAAAGTTCTTCTATTCTTCTCTTCTTCTGTTTTTGGCATAATTCTGAGAAAGGTTTTCTTGGGCTCCTTTTCAGTGTTGTAGTGCTAACAGTACATGTAGTTGCTTTGGACGTGAATGCACCTTCATTTATACCACTAGCACTTGAGGTTGAAGGTTCAACAGTATCAGTAACAGAGTCGATTGATACTACGAATCGTGAGATTACGAATAGCTTACAAGAAATAATCATTAATATGTAATTATCTTTTCCAGTTGGTATGTGTACCTTTCCCAAAGATAGAGGTATCTATTTGAGTTTTTTTTTTTTTTTTATATAGTATATTCCATTATTTCTCATTATAATTTATAAAATTAGCATACTAAAGTCCAATTACTTTGTATATTTTCAAGATCACACCTAAATCAACGTAAAAATCACTTACTGAATTTCTCGAAATTCAACACTCTGCTGTGAGTGAAGCGGCGCGCATGGGTGTGCGTGTTATATATAGCATTTCGGGATCGCCTCATGTAGGACTACACCCCATGTATGCCGCAGGCTTTAAGTTTTATTAAGCTGTGAGAAAAAACGACTTTTGTGTTTTTATTCATACAAAAAAAAAAAAAAAATTTTTTTTCGGAGATTGTGCTGTCTGAGGCTTTCATATTACTAAATATTACTAAAATAAAGCTGTACCAATTTTTATTTCTCGCCTAGAGCCATTTTGATTTTCAATGTCCACTAGGCGTCGATTTCGAACCACTGTGCGACGGCGCGGCGCCCCGCGGCCCGTCGAAAAAAATTTTCCGGGACAGTTTAGATGACGTAAACGCGTAACGTGCGCGTTCGGGGCGTGTGAGTGGGTATGTAATGTAGTACGACTTCGACTGCGGAGATGTAACTTTTACGTCTGTAGACTTACAGTACCTATGTCGGTATGTCGTGCACAACTATCTTCCTACTTTCGCCTATACTTCCATGCAGATGCCTTAAAATCCATTTATTTTGTAGCTCTGGCTGTATAGAACACGAGAAAAAGGCAACTCCGCAGGAAAAATTTCCTGTGAAAATAGAAATTATTTTCAAGGATGACATATTTTGGGACACTAAAATTAAAAATAAATTGGTTAAATTCTACACAGATTGCTTGCTTCCGGAACTGGTCGATCCAAGACATACAAGGGACATGGCAATAAGGGACCCCTCTTACATAGTTACTATACAGGGACGCAAAAGAAAAACGGAAGAGGTTAAAGAGAATAAAAAAAAACCGGCCAAGTGCGAGTCGGACTTGCACACGAAGGGTTCCGTACCACAAGGCAAAAACGAAGAAAAAACACGTTTGTTGTATGGGAGCCCCCCTTAAATATTTATTTTATTTTGTTTTTAGTATTTGTTGTTATAGCGGCAACAGAAATACATAATTTGTGAAAATTTCAACTGTCTAGCTACCGCGGAGCTTGAGATACAGCCTGGTGACAGACAGACGGACGGACGGACAGCGAAGTCTTAGTAATAGGGTTCCGTTTTTACCCTTTGGGTACGGAACCCTAAAAAGCAAAGCAAAAAACGAGCAATGATGGTGGAAGACAATAGCCAAGACAATACAAACAACCAAGAGACACTTTGTGATTAGCGTTGAAAATGCCGAAAATAACAATTTGTTTTTTTCCACGAAAAAAAAAAAGAAATTGTGTTTTTTCCGTTTTTTTCGCATGTCACATAGAAAAATTAACAGAAGGAATCCTTTGGAAAGAAACAGGATTCTTTCGAATGTTTCGGTTAATGATTTGAAAAGTGGAAAAAAACAAGTTTTATTGAAATTGAAATATATTTTAATAGGTGAATAATAATAATAATATTATTGTTGCTCTAGTCGAAAACCATGAGGACTACTGATGTAAAAAACCCGCGAAATATTTTTTTCAAATTTTTTGTCGGTCGAAATTTTTTTTTTTCTTAATTCATGTTGGGATACTGCTTGCACGGGGGTTACACAGGGGGGGTTAAATTTTGGTTATTTTTTGCCTAGGACGCACCGTTTTCGAGATATT
This sequence comes from Oligia latruncula, assembly GCA_948474745.1. NCBI lineage: Eukaryota > Metazoa > Arthropoda > Insecta > Lepidoptera > Noctuidae > Oligia > Oligia latruncula. Next base: position 2,369,487 of record OX419699.1, read on the forward strand.
TGAATTTAATTATTTTTTATTTGATTCAACAATTATTTATGGAATTTTATTCAAACAGTTGTTTTATATTTTAGTCCGTGCTCAAATGTTGTACAGACGCCAGCAGGTCAACCTACCCGAAACTGTCAGATTTTCTCAATCAACCTTGAACCTTATGCTTTAGCAATAAAGTCGAAAATCTATTAAAGAAATCTGACAGATTGTAGTAACTTGATGTGCTGGCGTCTGTACCTTGCCTACTCGCAATCCTGTCGTCAATATTCAAAACAAAAACAGGAAATGAATTCGATAGTTGTTTTACTTTTTTAATTTTAGTTGTAATTAAGTAATGTGTTGAAACCCGGGACATTAGTCCCAAAAAATATTTTGTCGTAAAGCGTCTCCACTTTGACTCTGTTCTTTTTCGAACTTTAGGTATTTTAGCTCACCTTTTTCCGATCACTGGTAATAATACAGTGTGTATTATTTTAATCAAAATCAACCGGTTCGATTCCTGGCTAGAGATATTGATTTTTCAAAAATCCATTGATGCAGTTTTATTTTTCATCAAAATCGAGCCCGCGACTCCTTTGAGTACTTTTCGCTATTCTTCATAGTTTTGGATTTGGCCATCCACGCCCACTTGAAAAATTCAAGTGGGCGTATAAGGTATCTATTCATACACGAAATAACTTTTAGCACAAACCCTGAAATCGTGAAAAAAAAAACAGCTGTTCCCGACATTTATGTTCTCATAACTCGTCAAAATGTAGGGAACAGCTGTTTTTTTTCGCGGTTTCAGGTTTGAATCCATAGTAAAAGTAGTTCGTAATGATGAGTACAATGACACCTTATGAGATTTCGTGTATGAATAGATAGACCTTAAATAAACCAACTTATTCAATGCATAATATTAGTAATAAAATAATATTATTACAATCTTAATATAATATCAAAATATTATCTTATTTTTATTAACACTACATTGAAATAAATATGGATGGTGATCAAAAATCAGACAGGATTATCCTCACCATCTGAAACGTATGGTTACGTGCAGCGTCACGCCCCGCGACCCCGCACCCCTGCAGGTGCGGGGTCGCGGGGCGTGACGCTCGCTCCTCCCACTCGCTCGAGGTCGCTGTCATTTAATGTCGCCTTAAGCGATTGACTGCTGCGCTGCGTGTCGCGGGTTCGATTCCCGCACGGAGCAAATGTTTGTATGACCTACAAGTAGTTGTTCCGGGTCTGGCTGTTTGTGTATGTGACTTTAAATGTTTGTAAACACACCCACAATAAAGGAGAAACTCCTGTATTTATTCCTCCTAGTGTGGGGCAACGTTTAAAAAAAATAATGTTATGTGATACTACCTACGCTCCGCGGTTTCACCCGCACAAGTGTCGATCCCGTGGGAATATCGCCAAAAAATGTGTGCCAAATTTCATCCAGATCCGTTCAGCCATTTGTGCGTGAAGAAGTAACAAACACAAACTTTCGCCTTTATAATATTAGTGTGAGGTAATTTTTCAGCAAAACACTGAATTTCAGGAAAGTTTCAGTTACCGACTGTACCTAAACTGTTACACATTGTCGTAACTCCTATGATAATGAGTTGCCACTTATGACCGCCATGAAATGGTTACCTAACGCATAGTTGTCTTGATCTTAATTCTAGGATACTTAGGTCTGTCGTCAGTTCTTCAGGAGTTGATGGCTTACCTGGAAAAAAGAGCACAGGTTAGTATTGTCATAGACTTAAAAAAAGGTATGGAAATGTAAATGGTATTTTTTTTTTTTTTTGTTTTGACGCTTTTAACGTGCACGTCTTTCTACATCGTTCTCACATGTATTTCAATATGAATGATGTAACCAATATTTTGTAACAATTTTATGATTGAAAATGGTGTCCGTGGAGTTTCTTGCCCGTTCTTCTCCCTAGGTACCTACGCTTTGGAATGGGCAACTAGCTTCATCTTTCTGACTGACCGACCCCTTGACAATTCAAAAGTGCCTGTAATCGGTTTATCGATACTAATATTATAAATTCGAAAGTAATCTGTCTGTCTGTGTTTTACCTTTTCACGCCTAAACCACTGAACGGATTTCGATAAAATTTGGCAGAGAGATAGATTGCATCGCGGGGAAGGACATAGGATAGTTTTTATCGACATACCTGGCGGGCGAAGCCGCGAGCGGAAGTTAGTTTGAAATAAATGCTTTGAGTTTGTAATGGATTGCCTCGTTGGTCTAGTGGTTGCAAGCGCGACTGGTGAGCATGAGGTTCTAGGTTCGATTCCCCGGTCGGGTAAAGTGTTATCAGGAATTTCTCAGTAGCAGCCCGGAATCTGGATTTGTGGCCGGTTGATGGTTTGTCCCCTATTATATATTACATGGGACTTAAACATAACTGGCGAAATGTGGATGTAGCTGCACACCCCCACCTATTTCGAACAATAATCAACTTTATTTCAATGACAATTAAGTTGATTTCAGAGTGACTAGCACTATTGAAAAAGTTTAAAAATGTTTGAAGTTGTAGCGTAAACTGAACTTTATGGTGTAGGAATTAAAGTTATTTTTCCATTCATTCATATTTGTTAATCACGAATGCAGATTAGGAAGGTACACCACTGCCTTACCCTTTAGGGAATACAGGCGTGAAGTTATGTTATTTATTTGTTATCCTACAAGCAAACTGCACCTGAAATAAAGTACTAACACAGTGTACCTACTTAAAAATCAGTAGGTAATAATTATTGTAATTAGAATATGGAAATGTGGGTATAATAAAGTCTTTTATAATTACCATCAAATAGACACATACGGATGTAAGTGGGCATTCGTTAGTTATTAACAGGTAGTTCAAAACTTTACGACCTACTTTAGTCGATAGCAAATTGCTCGGGTAACTAAGCTGTCTATTCAATTATAACCAAAAGGTTACAGAATATTTATTTTTAAACTAATCTATACTAATATTATAAATCTGAAGAGTTTACTTGAAACGGCTTATCTCTGGATTCTACCAGTCGGATTTGAAAATTCTTCGTGCATTTGATAGCCAAATTCATGAGGAAGGTTTATAGGCTATTAAACATCACGCTATTACCGTAAGGAACCGAGTAAAAAGAAACAAGTGTGAGTCGGACTCGCACACAAAGGGTTCCGTACCACAAGTCACACGTTTCTTGTATGGGAGCCCCCCTTAAATATTTATTTTATTTTCATTTTATTATTTATAATTAAAGAAAAAATACAACTGAGTATTTTGTGAATATTTCAAGTGCCTAGCTGTTGCCATTATTGATATCGAGCAAAAAAGGGCAAAAAAATCGCGTTTGTTGTAAATTTTATTTTGTTTTTAGTATTTGTTGTTAAAGCGGCAACAGAAATACCTACATAATTTGTAAAAAAATCAACTGTCTAGCTATCGCGGTTCTTGAGATACAGCCTGGTGACAGACGGACGGACGGACAGACAGAGAAGTCTTAGTAATAGGGTCCCGTTTTTACCCTTTCAAATAATAGCGCGAGCGGACGATGCGATGCGACACTGTGGATTGAGGGAGTTTTATAAAAATGTGGCTGTTATTTTAGTTTATTCCAAGATAACTTACGAGTTCCACGCGCACAAAGTCGCGGGCAAAAACTAGTGAATTATAATTAAGGCCAGAATTACTTCATTAACCAAATAACGTGTTTAGTCAGACGATTAGTTAATCAAATCGAACTCGATACTTCTTGTTATGACTAAATTAATTGTGATTAATAGCCCACTCAAGCAAATAATACGGGTATTTTATATTATCAGAACTTCGATGTAGGTAGGTAAAAGTCGTGGCAAGGTCAGACTGGGCAGAAACGCAAAAACTTGCCACCCAAACCCTCGGCCACAGTCAATGTGTAAACAGTAAAACAATTATTTCTGACATTTGATAGAAGCTTTTTACGCGGTAATATACCTAACCTTTTCGCTGTGATGTATAGTGAAGTAATTGTAGAAGTCATGTGATAGTATGTTTGTAAAGTATCTCTGAGCGGATGTTGATTCGCGCCGTTTGCACAGAGTTGTGTTACTGTGTGTTCGGTGCTGTGCAACAGGTCGGATTATGTCTGACACAGTTGGCAGGCCTGTCATATAGTATTACTGTTCGCCGATTACAACTTATTTATAAATGTTAAGAATATTTAGTTCCATAATAAAAGCAAAACCTTTGACTTGTATTCCCCACTCACGACTATCAAAATCGGTGAACTTTTCAAGAAAATAAGTCCAGTGGAAATATCAAGGTTTATCGGTAAATCCTTAAGTACTTAACTAAAATTAGAGCTTCTTTTTTTATAAAATTACTAGCAGCGCCCCGCGGTTTCACCCGCATAAGTGTCGATCCCATAGGAATTTCGTAATAGTAACTATCCTATGTCCTTCCCCGGGATGCAATCTATCTCTCTGCCAAATTTTATCGAAATCCGTTCAGTGGTTTAGACGTGAAAAGTTAACACACAGACAGAAAGACAGAGTTACTTTCGAATTTATAATATTAGTATGGATAGCTCAATGATTTCAAAAGTAAGGATACGCCCGTCTGAACATTTTACATAGAAGTTCTTCGTTCGAAATTCGAAGTTCGCGCGCACCACTGTCAACTGAGTCGCGTTGGCCCTAAAACAGTCATTTTAGGGCCAGCGCGTTGGTGCCATTTAGTCGCGCCGTTAGCCCGGTCCTTACGCTAGTAATATATATGTCAATGGGATAGCTTCTTTTTTTCTAAAAATAATCTTTAAGTTTGTATTTGAAAAAAACGTGCTGTATATTACGTAGTATGTTTCACAACGTGTTTTTGAGGTTTTAATAGGTGTATTTCCTTCTTTATTGACTTTGCCTAAATAGTAAAATAGAAAACCTACATCCTAAAAAACCGAATTTGGATAATAACCTATAAATTAAATCCATTTTTTTTTTTCTTTTGAAACCAATTTAAAAAGTTAATTTATATTTTTCTGATAAGTTATCAGTCAAGGCTGCGCGTGCGCAGCTTTCAAAATAAATATAGAACGCGAATTAAATAATGTATTGTGTAGTTGTACTGAACAATAGAGGAGCGATCGCTACCATTAGAATCAGCATAGATCAAGGTACCGATGAGCACTATAATATTATGCTACTTACCTAAACCTCACAATTTAATAAATGCTATATTTACTGACATTTGATCGACTTGAATTATATTCAAGTCAAGGTAATATGAATATCTACTTTAATTGAAAACGTGAAAGTGAGCGTCTCTTGTTTGTTACTTGTGACTGTGTTCATGGCTAACCTTATGTATACCATGTCTTCAAAGGGAATTTATGAAACAATATTTTATTCCCAGGAGAAATGAAGGTATTTTCATTGCAATGCCGTTATCCGATAAAGGGCATTTATTATAAGCATTAATTAATGCAAAAAGGCCATCGTTACCTGATAAAGTACCAGGGAACCATCACAACACGAGAGGTGAGATACTACAACACATAAACTTAATTGATCCCCAGACCCGAAAACTAATTAATAAGTACTCTAAACAAGAGGCGACGATCATTTGTTTAATTAAGACATAATAAACAAGAAAAATAGGTACCAAGATAATTTATGGCACTGCCTATCGAATATTATAAAAATTAAACGCCCATATTTGCATTCATATTTTTTATCGAAATATTTTCGTGACATTAAGCCGAAGTCCCACGAGCGGAGGCATTAAAACTCCCATTTTATTGAATGTAAGAGTGAATGAATTATTAATGCGCAGGCTGTCTGTGTAAACACTGCGTTATGACTGAATAACATTGAATTTGAATTTATCTTTTTAATAAAGTTATAAGGTTATGGGTGAGACAGGTGGGCTACATCATCGTGGTGTTTATTAGAAAAAGCAAAAGTCTATTGAGTTTTTTTTTTTTTATATTGTTTATCTTGTAGGTGCAAGTAGATAAGAAATTGAAGAATAGCATTCTCCTCTAGAATCTATCTAATAGTTCATCTAACCGAAAATAGGATTTACAAGATAATCTTAGACATCTAAAAGTTGATGATTGAGTATCTACATTACGAACAAATCTTTCGATAAAAAATTACCAGCTGGTCATTTGTTATGTTAATCTGTTAAAAATATTCATATATCTACAATATTTCGGTGGCACACTGACTACCTCGCAATTAGTTATGAACTTATAACGCAGTGATGACACAGTTCGAAACGAAACACGTGTATACATTTCTATGCATGCAAATATTACATATGGGAAATTTGTGAACCCAAAGGTTCATTCTTGGAAACCAAACGTTTGACAAAAAGGTACCAATTTTTTCTAGACTCTTCATATCCCTTCAAACCTATATAATGAGTCAACCTTAAAACTGCGCATTTACGAACTAGATATGACTAACACAAAGTGCATCGAACCTAATTTTGACAAGTCGACGCACTAGGTAGTAGGTACCACCGCAGATCTTCAAGATACACTTTTGCATTTGTCATAAAATAAACGAGAACAGGTTTAAGTTGTACCTACGTCAACGCATGGGCAGAGGCGTTATTTATGTTAAAGATTGTTTAATACGACGCCAGATAAAAGTGGCAAGAGAAAATAAATGGACTCCCGAATGTGTGTTCCCAGCTGAATCATGCAACGTTGCAGGCGCGCTGTGACGTCACCAACGTGAAAAATAACGCATTGTGGAGCGTTGTGTAACCTACATCTTAGAATAGACATCTATCTCCCGATTGGTAATAACTAGTGTATGTTGTTAGCATATTTCGTGGGTATTCAAACCCGTAACAGCTCAAATTCCTCTGAGTGTTTTTTGTCTAAAGTAACCAGCTGATCACTATCTTCCGTGGGCTATAAAAGCAGATTTTATTTGTCTCTCCACGTGATAACGACACATCGGTCAGTTACAAAACGTTGGGCGAGTGACGAACCACCGAGCCACACGCGTCTCGAATCACGTACCTGTCAAACGATCTTCCAACAATTAAGTGTTCTCGCGGAAATCGGTCATAGCATTGATGGAATCGTTTGCAACAGGAATTCAAAATATTTGGGATAGACGTAGTAGAAATAAAAACAATGGTAAGTAATTATCTTTACGACGTGTGTGCCTGTGGGTGAACGCACCGGCGTGGCCTGGTTGGCCCGTCGCCAGCTCTCACGGTAAACGCTTCTAATCACTGAACTCTTAGCGAGTTAGTATGCTCCTGATAGCTTATAAACGCCTGGTACTTGCTAAGCCGATGCACCTAGCAGTCATGGGTCGAGCTATGTCACTGGTCAGTTTTCCTGGACGATAATTATAAAGTTCATTAAACTGTATTATACGTGTGTGACGTAATTAGTCATGTGTCGCCTACTAATTACCAATTGCGAAACAAATAAACTCTGCTATGTTTATTTAGATTCATAACAGTCCTGTGAAAGATATAAAATACTTTTTAAACAGGACAAGTTACTCGTATAGTCAAGTTATGTCAGAGGATCGTTAAATTGTGCAACTCCACCAACATTGGGTATTGCAGGAAGATTTACGTTCGGGCGATAAGCGTTATCGGTTAATCAACCCGGATATCTCGCGGTGAAGTGACATAGACCTTACCGCACCTCACGTCTCGCCCCAAAAATTCGGTCAAGTGTGAAAACAAATGTAACGCTAAGGATTTCTTACGACATTTGATTTAATTTATTAAACTTTATTATAATCAGCTAATTAACGAGGTGAACATCAAAATGCAGTCACAATAATGCATTTTCGGAAAGTCTTGGGTGGGCCATGAACTTTTAGACAAAACATTCTAATAATAAATTTGCCCAATTTAATTGTTATTATATCAATTTTGTAAGCATTTAGCAACACGGGTAACGACGTATAGTAATTTTCGGTTTAAGACAAAGCGATCAATCTGCGGATTTGTCTCACTTAGTCGGGACCCTAAAAAAAGATTGGCCAAAAGCACGTATGTTTTATTGGTCTGCCGGCGAAATATCAAAGTTGTTTTAGGTATAGAGCTGTATATACCAGCTCACCATGACACGCGAGTCATGTTTAGATGTTGATAACTTCGTGGCTATGACCTCTTTCATTGCCGAACGTTAGAGCCCGTTTCCGGCTAGCAGCCACATATTCGCAACTGAGGTCACTCTAAGGCTGCCAGTGCCGAGAGCTCGAAGAACGTAGCACTTGATACAACTTTTGTTTATATGTCATCGCATACATTAGCGAATGATCAAATAGCTCTTGGATGTTCGCACGAGGTGACAGATTTACCGCGCCGTGATGTGCCTGACATGCTACACGCGGCTGAATGAAACGTTACAAATTCAAGTAAGCTTGCGCTAACATTCGTCCCTGACAAATCTAACACTTCAATAAAAAACCGATATGAAAAGAATGTTGTACCATAGAGGATCATTTAGGTATGACCAACAAGCAAAAGGACTCGACAAGAAAAGGGGATCACATGCTGACCCAAACCAAAGAGAATTTGTAAAGAATCTATAGCGGAATCATGTTTCGATACAACTGGCTCAGGTACTAAAGCCCCAGGTGGTGAGTGGAGTGTGTTCAAATATTGCAAAACATAAAAGCCGATAGTATCTCGGCCTTGAGTTTAGCTATTCGGTAATGACCCTGCGCAAGCGACGTTAACCGTCGTCGTAGTTGCGATTACGTGTTAGGTCCGAACCACAGCTGGAAAGCAAGGCGAGGCGATTAAGAAATATTAAGTTGCGTAACAATATGCACCTTAAATAGTCGTTCTACTACAGTGTAAGCTTGTAAAATTTGTAACTATAACATGTGGTACAATATTAAATCTGTCCAAAGAAATTCGATTCAAAGCTAAGCCCCTTACTGCGCTTAAAAGTACTTTGTAGTTTAGTATCGTTGCGCAGCTTAGACATCGCGTTATCTAGCAATATGCCAACAGCTTTACACTATGTTTATTTTATAAAGACGGCGAATAGAAACTGATACAAATTGTATAATATTATTATATTAATCTTGTTTGTATGAGAACCGAGGCCAGCGGAGCTCATCTCCTATACTTTACGTAGCTGAAGCGTTTTCTTGTGACTTGTGGTGTTGAGAAGGCAATAAGTCAAATATTCAGAATGTTATGAGTTGACGACTTAAAAATGAATTTACGCATCCTCACTGTCCCATCCCTGCACGGCGGATGTTCTGTAATTATTTACGAATGACACTTACGTGTTATAAAGGCTTGTTCATACTATCTCTGTTGGAATTTAATGGGTCATTTTCTGTGGCTTTCCAAAAGTGTTTTCGATTTTCCTTATGTATGGTATGTCCACTCTAAGGAAGAATGTGGGTAAAATAAAATTAAAACATGGACGTCAAAGTAAGACCACACAAGTTCATTCACTCTGCCTATCCTTTTCTCAAGTATGTCGGGTTCGGCTTCCAGTCTAACCAGATGCAGCTGAATACCAGTATTTTACATGGAGCAACTGCCTACTTATCTGACCACAACCAAGTTACGGGGTAACACGATACCCCTTGGTAAGACTGGTTATCAGACTTTCGGGCTTTTGACTACCCGAAACGACCGTCAAAGATCTACGAATGACAGCCGGAACCGCTTTCCGAGGTAGTCCGAAAGAGTATGTCTACAAGATCATCTAATTAAATGGAAGACATATTGTTAGAAAAACAGTATTAATCTTTTACTTGGTATAACTTAAATGCGAATATTTTAGTCAGGAAATCCTCCAAGGATTGCCGAAGTAAATGTAAGCACAATGAAGTGTCATATTGTCAATATGAACATAGCTTTGTTGTGCGGAAAGCCGCAAGCGCTTGTGGTTAATTTGCAAATATTATTAAACGCGAACAAAAGACGCGCAGACACCCACATGTGATACGTTTGTGGATATTGTGAGCATTTGGAAGAAAGTTCACGAAGAATGAGGTGACGATTACTGACTAATGCATGACATACATTGATCCTATTGATTGATCATCATCACCTGCCTAGCCTTTTCCCAACTATGTTGGGGTCGGCTTCCAGTCTAACCGGATGCCGCTGAATACCAGTATTTTACATGGAGCGACTGCCTAACTGACCTCGTACTGGGTAATACGATACCCCTTGGTAAGACTGGTTGTCAGACTTTCGAGCTTTTGACTACCTGTAACGACTATCAAAGATCCACGAATGACAGCCGGCGTCCTTTCCGAGGCACGGAGGGGTCTCGGTATATAAAGATGGTCACCCATCCACAGATCAACCGCGGCAAGCGTAGATTAACCCGATCGATAGACCTGTGCGGCTGTTACTATTTAACCACGGGCCCCTCTCCATCCTATTGATTGATATTTCATGAAATAGTAATTCATTAGGATTATATGAACTTAGAAAGTTGTATTGACGATTTAATCATAATAATTCTGTAAGTAAAGTCATTTGTTACGCCCGCGAATCATATTTTAATCAACATTCAACATGGCGAGTTGACGACACGGAGCTGCAAATTGCAAAAAATTTAAGAAATTTGAATTTCGCGGGCAACCTAGCTCATCCCCTTTAGAGGTCTAGTGACCGCTTCGTTATATCAAATTGTTGAAAACAAAATATGGTGAAGTGCTAGAATCGTTCACTTGTTTACAACCCACAGGTTTAACTTTTTCGCCGAAGAAGTTGTTCCTAGTCTCGACTTCTTGGCACGTACTTGGTTACTGAAGGTAGTGGCCCTAAAAGGCGTTCGTGGTTTTATGTATGATGTTGTTCTACTTCATTCGGTTCTCGGGTGTTCTCAGGAGGTCGTAACAGAGTCCAGGGAGAGCAGTTACTTGGTCTTACCAGCGCGACAGCGGCCTAAGTTCCTAATACTTATAACTTAATATTTCTTGCATGTCAGACTGAACCGAAGTACCAAAAAATTCTCGAGCTTATTTTATTTTTATTCAAGAACAAGGCGTTTTTTATGGCAATTAATAATGCATTGTTAATTTAAATTCGCCTGCAACGTTGATGACGTTATTATAAGGTAGTCAAGTGCAAGAACTCTTGACATCTATATCGTCGACGCCTCGCCTTTGATTTATCGAATAAAGTAATTCATTCCATTGTGTTTTTTGCGAACATCGTAAAACATAACGCCAAAGGTCAACACTAGCAGGATAATGTTACAACCAAAAAGACTAATAAAGCTCCCATTGTATGAAAAATAAGCTGGCAGGGCGAGCTGACCGTGTGTCGTGCTCGGCGCGGCGCGGGCGCGGCGGTGCGGACGCGGTAGGGCGGTGCGCGCCACACGCTGCGCGTTTACGACGTGCCGGCGAAACCCGAGCTTAAAAATCTTCATTATCGCAACCATCAACCATACGTTATGTCCTACAACCACATAAACAATCTCAAATTTAATAAAAACCTCATTAACTCTCCTGTCACAACTCCCGTGCGAACATTTACAATGATTCAACGATGAATCGAGTACTCGCTCTCGCAGTTATTTAGACGATTCCAACCGTCCGTTTAGTGTAGTCTCATCACTATTCCGTGCCCGAGGATATGAATGGAGGATAACATTATTAAGCTCCACAAATAACGGTCCTGAATGCAGATGAGCCCTGTAGCTAATCTAAAGTTGGCGCCTGCCGACGCTAGAAATAACAGAGCTCTGTAGAAATGTCGATGTCCAAATACTATGAGTGACGCACTGGCGGGTAATCCCACCACGTGGACCAGTTAGTACATCACGCTAACGTGTAGAAATTACAAAACTTTAATTGAGATCAAGAGCAACGCGACGGATGCAGCCCTGAATAATGAAACGAGGATCGAGCATCCATTATCAGTAAATGCAAGCGATGTTCAACGTTCAAAGAAATGTCTGAGAAGTTAATCCGCGTGTTTTATGCGCAATAACTTGCAATATATCTGTAGCACAGGTTAGTTCATTTTAAACCGCGTCATGCTCCGTGACGCCCGTGAATCGACGCTTCCTAAATTCTAAATAGATGGCGCGGCGGTAATAAAGCTCTTGATTGTGTAATAAAACTCAGCTGCTTGGAGTGGCGCCACGGAAAAAAAGTGTAAATGTACCGCGTTGTTTACTAACATTCAGTTGTAAGTTTCACGAACGTGACGATTCGAGTTCAGCGTCTTTACCACAATTATGGGACCTTTGACTTTGCTCTTGGACGATTATGCGATCCTTGTACTAGGATAATATGGCCGTTATGGAGCTTTCATCTCTAGCTTATTTATGAATTTATTTACCGAGACCAATGCGGTTTGAAACGATATTAAATAATCGATTGTTATTTTTTTCGTCTCGGTGGTGTCAAGTTTTTGCTGCACCGTCATTATGACGGGTCGAAAATTGCAGTGCTATCGTTGCGGTCGGGTACCATACTAACGCTTAATTAATTTAGAATGCGATTTGACAGCATCAAATTACAAACAAATAATCGGGTGTAATTATTTATTTAACAAAAGGAATATGTGCAACCTCGATGCGTCAAATTCAAATGTCGAAAACCGAAAAAAGTTTTAGCGTGGTTGTGCAAGTCGCTTTGTGTGGTGTACACTGCGAAGTTTGTTCGGTTAGTGAATGTGTTTGTCTAGTGCGGCCGTCGATGTAAAAGGTCAGCGGTGGTCGGCGAGAGCTGATGACGAATGTAAGGGGTTGATGAACGCGAACGCGATCTATTTCGGAGCGACTAAAAGCGGCGGCGGCTCACCGAGTGACATTTAGTCAGGCTAGGTGCATCCGACTCGGTACTATCAGATACTATAGATAACTGTACTGCTACTATGAATAGTTTTACTATAACTGGAGCTTTTGGACGTTTTAAAGATTCAAGATTGAATCGGCGACGTCTGGTCTCAGAATCGATATTTTTCAGATATGATGTAAACAGATTGCGGTCTTCATGAAACGGATAATAGAGTTTGCACGTGGAAAACGAATAGTTTACAACATTCTGCAAAACGATGAAGTTACGCTGGTTAATTGATTACATACGGATTTTCGCTGTTCGCATAAACTCAGGGTTTTTTGGCCACAATAAAGATATTAATCAGTCAGAAATCAAGTTTTTATTTTTATGAATGGCAGTTCTACGCAGTGTATACTTCCTCTATTGTGTGTTTATGACCTGTTTTAAAGGCCTTTTAGTATTAGAATGCGTTGAAGGATGTTGAAGTAACGAACGAGCGGACATTCCTCTTGTAACGAAGCTTCGCTGCGAGCCAACGCGTGCCCAATCTGATTAAACTGTGAAAATATTAGTGTGATCATGTGCCCCATAGCGTGTATATAACATGCACGCACAGATTTACGAGCTTTGTACAGTCAACAAAAGAGATAAGTATGCAGGATCGACGGATATAGTTCAAGTTTAGTAAGAAACCGATGGATGTTGACGACTGAAATTTAATTTGATAAATGAGCCGTTTGTTTTCTATTAATAAAATAAAATTTTATTCGAGAACATTCATCGGTTTCTTACTAAACTTCAACTATATCCGACGATCCTGCATACTTATCTCTTTTGTTCACTACAAATTTAAACGTTACAAACTAGTTTTGTCAGCAGTAACATTATGGCGAGCTGACTTGTATTCTTTTATAATAATATAATTTGGGTTACAGAATGCATGTTCGGAATTTTCCTTTATCTGCTGAAAAAATTACAACAGACGTGTCTACATTTTTGGGAAACACACTATTTTATAGTGTGTTTCCAAAAATATTGTATGAACTAAAAATGACTAACCTCCTTTAAAGTCGGTTAAAAATTTAATATACTTTATGGTTTATTTAGAACACGGAAGAACAAACGTTTTTGCCCTAATATGGTTGACTGATTTAAGAGTCCATTTAGGGAGGGTTCATATCTGACGGAACATGCGTCGCGTATTATCGGTCGCGTAACGCCAGAACAGACAAATGTAAAATGTAAAAACACTTGACCGTTCACACTCAACCGATGATACGTTAGTCGGTTGAGTGTGAACGGTCAAGTGTTTTTCTATACATTTGTCTGTTCTGGCGTTACGCGACCGATAATACGCGACGCATGTTCCGTCAGATGTGAACCCTCCCTTAGACATAATTTAGTATCAAATACATTTTAATAGAGAATAAAATATAGATGACATAAACAAAGTAGAAGGTGGTGTCGCTTTTCCTTATCATTAGTCCTTGAGAGCATAGATACGTTAAAGGCAAATAAATTTTGCAGCACTAGCACTGCTGAGCTTGTAGTCTTTGGTTCGATTCCCAGGTCGGACAAAGTGTTATTGGGGTTTTCCATACGGAATTAGCAGCTCTCAGTAGCAGCCCGGAGTGTGGATTTATGCACGAATAATGGCAATAGGCGCGACCCCCACCACACACAGACAACATACATAGGACTTACTGGGGAAATGTGTGTGTGTGTGTGTAGATAGGTGGTGGATGTCTGCCTAACCCTTTCGGCGAATACAGGTCTGGGGGCCTAAAAAGGCCACTTTGGCGGAATCATAAAAGGATAACATAATGGCCAGTTAACTGTTAAGTTAATCGTATCAAATCCCATTGGTGAAGCTTTGCAGACGCGGGTGTGGATGTGGATGACTTTTACGCAATAATGCGCAAAAAGTCAGCCTCACTGATGCGTCGAATTAGGAGTAGTGGTAACGGAATCCTAAAGATGATCGCTGAAAGTCCAGAGTCAGCAGTGTGGGATAGGTTTATAAAACTGCATATAGGTAGGAATACTTGAAAAGGTTGTAAGAATTTATGAATTTGTTTTAATTTTTTTTTTATTGTGACGTTGATATTATTGGTATTGACATTCGGATTTTTGAATTATAATTAGTTTTACTAACATAGTTTTTAAGTTCCATAATACTAACCTCATATGGACATGAAAATTAGTCTGAATTAAATGAATTTTATTTTATTTATTTTTTATTTTTCAGTTATTTTTCTGTCTGTCCTAAAATACCAATCAATCCAATCCAAATCCAATCCCAATCTCTTTGATTGTACCTAAGTACGTAGTGCAGCGAAAAAAAGAAAAACACGGACTGTCTACGCCATATTATAATTCATAATGATATCCTTTTATGAATATCCAAAGTGGCCTTTTTAGGCCCCCTGATATTGTGTAAATTATACAGCAATAGAAATAAACAGTAAAGGTTTACAGGCTTTTTTATCAATCATCGCCAAATGAACAATTGAACCGTTAATTTGGCAAGACTGCAATAAAAGAGGGATCGTAGCACAGAAGTGATTCACAGTCTGAACTGCAACACAACACACATGATTGATGATGTGATTCGAGGAAGACGCGCACCATTTGATGAAGTTAATTTATTGTGAGAAACAGACACTTTTAAATGAACTTCTGTCAGGAAAAACACGCTAATATAACTCTCAAATGAAACTGTTTGTTTTGATTCTTCACATTACCATAGATTAGCTATACGATATTTTTTCAATTTATAGTTAGGCTTTTGTCGTATAACCAGATTGTAGATAACATTATTAGCGTTAGCTTCGCGAAATAACTCATTAAACAAAAATGATAGGAATCGTACACACGTGTGTGCGACAGATCCAATTCAGAACATTTTAATTAAGGTGCGCCGCACCGCCCGCCGTCGATACAGTTCGAGACAAAGCGAGAGTAACAAGTATAAAATGAATCGCGACCAGCGTCCGGTGACCAACGACCAGACGACCAGCGACCGACTACAACGCGAGCTTCGCAGAAACACCAAGTTTTTACACAAACATCGTAAGTTCTTAACACTCCGTCGCATCGCTCAATTAAACCGACTTTTCTGAACTATTTAAGACTCCATCGAGTATCAGATTCGCAACCAAATAGGTTAATGGACATTTCGATTGCAATTAGAGTTCGGTGACCGCTGCCGGTGACCGCCAATATCTGCGCGATCGAGATCTTTTCGCACGCACTCGACGAAATAACAAACGAGCAAGTCATTACAATGACTAACGATCTACTAATCGACATTTCTTTGCCCAAAATAGGCATTTGTTTTTTTTTAATTGATCTAATTGAAAGTGGCATAGACGCGCCAGATAAACAGTGCTTTCGCAAGATAAACAGTGCTTTCATTTTTATTCGTCCTCGCATTCTATTCAGGTTTGGGCTGTCACTTTTTGTTTCGTTGCGCCGGTAGTGCGGTGCGGTGCGAGTAGGATCTCGATCGGTCGCGGACAGCCTTGACCTTCGGCTGCGATCGGTCGCGCGGCCGAGCGTCGACCCGCGCCGCCCGCGCCGCCCCGCCGCGCCTCCAGCCGCCTCTAGAGATGCACTACTACTTATTGTATTACACCGGAAAAGTATCGATGTATCGAACAGTTTCGAAACATAAGCAACACAGTCTGTTCAAGTACCCTAAATAAAGGCGAGCCCAACGTGTGGCTGATTGATTATGTAATCTCTTAATAATCTCGATATTACGCTGCCAACGAATAAATTAATGTCGTTGTTGTAAAACAAGAACAGTGGGCTTTATTTAGCGGCAACTGGTGCCCAGACACCGTGTCTTGCTTGCTTTGAACATTTGAAAAGTTTATTGTTCACGGAGTTAAATCAATTTGTCAGTTCACATCTCTGGTAGGTATATTTTTTTGATTGCCCAAGATTTAAAAATATTTGTGATCATTTCAAATTAATCGATAGAAACGATGGTGTTCTCGTCTCTAAGCATGGATCGTAAGGAGCGGTGCCTCTGGACGCGTACGATGCACCTCTGCACTATGCGTTGTCTTCCGCAAATTATGTATGTATGGGCTCACCCAATCACGTGATGCCAACCTCACAACACTTTTATAAATCGAACGAAACCTTAAACTCTTCTGCCTTTTTTATTGTTTTTGCGGCTTTAGTAGTTTTCCATTCAGCCTGTTTGCAAATCGAGGTTCTGTAACTTGCAAATAAGAGGAAATGGTTTCAATTGAGATGGAACAGTGTGTGTATTAGTGTCAGTAACACGTAGGTAAGGCTGAAGTGGGCTCGTCTTGAGGGGCGCCTCGCCAGCCATGACAGCACAGTGCCTCGCTTCCGCTGGACACGAGACTCACGGACACGCCGAATGAACAACATACACGATGCCAAGAACACTATTGTACCTAATTGTAATAAGGTAAACGCTCTTCGTATTAAAAAAACTATTTCTCAAGGACGCAAATGGTTCGTTGGCCAATATTTTTTACCCAAATCAAGTACCTACTAGAATCGATTTTAATAGCTAGACGATCACGATAAGTAAATTGATTTCCGCAGTAATATTTATACAAATCTTTATCTACTTTTATCACGAACCACCGGAACTTTTCGCGAAACTAGGCACTAGTGGATGTTGGTTGCGTACTAGGGCGGCAGACGCGGCGGGACGTAATCTTGTTAGTCAAACATACGAGCACTTGAATTATCGTGCGTTAACGGCGCGCACACATGAATGGCACGGCACATACGGCATGTACGTGAGCGTACGCGATTCATTCAATTTGTTTACTCGGAGTCATCGCATGCCGCCGCGACGCCGCGGTCAAGGGCGGCGTCCATCGCCCGCCACGCACTCGCCCCAATTATTACAACACCTACTGGAGCCGCGATGTTCGCAGTAGCGTTCTATAACCACGGCTTATGTGATACTCTATCTAGTTTTGTTATTGTTTACACATGCCGAAGTTTCGTGCGAGTACATGTAGTGTTTAATGATGAAACTTGAATATCTTAATTTATTGACGTTTCTGAGGGGAGTCGGGTGCCTATGTTTTTTCAGAAGGCAGCTATGAGTAGGTACGGTCGTGGCAGTGGTGTGAGCTAGGCAGCAGCTGGCACTGCTGGCGGTATGTCCACAACGTGACCGGCGCAGGCGCACCACGTGGCGCGAGACCTTCGTCCGGACCACCAACTCTTAGGTCATTTACTCCAATTACGTAACACCCGTGTAACAACTACGAATATAATCGGCGGAATTTTTATTGACTAATTATTCGTCATTTTTTATAAGCGGTGAAGTCAGCGGATATAGCTAAATATTCAAACAGTGTATCATTCGAGGCTAACAATAACGTATAAAAAAGCCTTCGGATCGAATTATCTGACGTCGATATCTATTGGTGTGTTACAGGCGGTGCGCTCGCTCCCGCCGCGTGCTGCGGGAGGCTGTCCCAGCGCGGGGCAGTGCGAGATGCAGCCACATTCCTCGCCGATGACTCGCCCCCGCCGGACCACCGTCGCGAGCTTTTCACACGTAAACAACATGTGGAAGACGTTCATTACTTAGATTTTACTACTTTCGACGCCGTCTTGTTTCAAAGATAAAGTGAACCATTGATCGCGCGAGCCCGCGAGCCCGCCAGCCCGCGCGGAGTCAACGGCCAGACGGATTAAAGGGCCGATTAACGAGCACAGTTTAATTTATAACCGGAATAATAAAAGCTCACGGAAGGACCGCCGCGCAGCACGCAGCCCGCCAGCCCTGACTAACCCATATCGCTCCCAACTCATAACTCAAGTGTCAACAAAACATACTGCTCTCAGCATTCTTCTACAAAAAAAAATTCACAAAGAAGTCTGGCTTGATATAGAGATGCTAATTCGCCGCATTCGATCTTATTAGCTAAACGTGCCGACATAACTTTCGGTTTCGCACAAACGTTAACATTGATTTAGAGCAGAACGATAAAAAGTAAAAGAGTCAGGACATTGAAACCGGTTGAACATTGCATCGTCCGGGGCAGCCGAAAACTCTGTAATTGTGTTAACGAGACGCGCCAGAGACCCACGTGCTCGCCGCTTAGTTTATTAGTGCGATCGTAAACTCAACGATAGTGAAAGATGCTTTCATAACTTTGAGCTACTTTTATAGATTGGTAACGCACGTGTCTTCGCGATAGGCCCGCATCTGCTCCGATAACTCTGATAGTGTATCAGGACCGGAAAACGCAGTGAGATTTGCCGGTGAGCCGAGCGCTGGAGGTACCAGGGAAGCGTGACTGATAAGGAGGTTACACAACGGGCTGAAGGAGCCAAGGTCGCGGCAGATGTGGGAAGCACAGGCTCGTCGTTCACGGCTTATCTCGTCGAATGTTTGCCAAGCATAAATAAGCAGCGCCTCAACACAGTACGATCGAAATACTCGTCGATACGGCGCACCATGTTTATGGGTGTGAACGCACTCGGCTATGGCGTCGTGAGAACTACACTAGTACATATTAGGAGCGATGATACGCGATAAAGCGACACGTGGTAATCGAAGCTTAGCGACCACAATGTGTCAGTGTAACGTTGCGTAACTATTCAAAAATATGTTTATCGGAACCAAATGCGTATACTTTGTGGGTGCGAGCTTCTCGTTAGTCAGATTAAATATTTTTTAATTTATTCCAGTGCGAGTTCACCGAGGTATCCGACCGATAAAGAGTTCACGCGATCTCCGCGGGAGGGCGAGATGACGCGCCACTAACATTCCAAAACCGATATTATTTATTTTTAATAATGCCAATGAACGCTTAGCACGTTTACCTTCGATTTGCATCTACTCCTTTATCGAAGCGCTTCCTGCTCGAGCCTTAGTTGTGGCGAGATTATTTGTGAACGATATTCATTCAAGTGGAGAGCGTCGCCGGCGCGGAACGGGCTAGGACGCTGACGAAGCGAAAACCATTCGCCGGTCGGAACCCGGCCAGTGCCAGTGGGTCAGTGGACCCCGGGAGCCCGTGCCCCCACAGGAATCCCGGCTGAAGGCCGCCATTCATAATAAAAATGACATCAACCGCGTGGGAACATATAAATGCCAAGCAAACGACCGGTCGGACCGGCAGATTTAATTACGACACCGCTGATTAATATTGGCATAAACGACATTCGGCGAAACTGTTCCTCTTCGTCGTTAACACAACGAAACTGAAAGCTGCGGGGGAAGCGTTAATAAAAAGACAAGAAAGCGTGCAGACGATCGTGATGCGTCAGCGCAATGCACTTCTGCCGTCCCTGTCGGGGCGAGTGCACTTGTCACAGTATGTTCGTCCCTGTCGCGCAGCCGTCAGCGCCACCGCGTCATGTGTTGCGTCTCGCTTGCGCCTCATCACTTTGTTTGAGGAAGTGCGCCTTATGCTTACGGGATCGCTCCGGCCGGCAGCTGCTTTGCATCGCATACCGAGCGGATTAGGAGCCGAAGGTTTAGTCATTGAAGAAAATCAATCGAATGGCAGCTTGTGTGGCCGCGACATTTGCCCCATAACGATGAGTGATAGTGCATCCGTCTCTCTCGCGGCGGACCTCGCCGTGCTGTTGCTCCGGCAGGTTCAATATCCCAGACCTTGGGCCGATCGAGAGTACCCAGGGCCAGTTGAAACTAGTTACTCATACCTACCAACTACCACCTGCTATCAATGTAATTTAGCCAGTATTTTTAACATATTTGCTCCGAAATTATACTTTTATTTATATTATTATAGTAGCCATTGTCGACGGTGTCGTGAGGCTTCGTAAGGAAATGGATTTTTCCATCGCTTTGTCGGCAATGTTTGGACGATTTGGTCGGGGTCACGTTTTGACATAAACGACTGAACATAAAAAATTTAGTAGTTTATGATTTCTCTACCAGGAAAACTAATGAAGCGTCGGTGGTCGGCGCCGCACCGTACCTACATCAAAATATACGAGCGCCCAATTAGATGTCGGGCGCATTGCGAAAATAATATAAATATTAGTAGAACCGACAAAGGTTTTTAATCACCGATCTCGATGCGTTTTGTTCCTTTTGCGGTCCGAAATTACAGGTTGCGAGTTCGCTCACCCCGGCACGCCGCGCTTAGGGCAACTATGCTCTCGTGGATCGTGTGAAAAATTACCCGAGATTTTGCTCTTATTTCACATTATAAGTGGCATTCGATATGTATTATTTCTGCATCCGGCCGAATATAAAGCAGCTCGCACGGACAGCGTTGCGGTTCTCGATCGGATTTGAAGATCGACGAACTCTCTATCGGAAGGACTGTTGTCGTTTGTAGTTAGCATTATAAATAATTTCAAAAAGAACAATGAAAACGAAAGCGTTGTCGACGGCGCGGCGGGCACGGCAGGCGCTCGGCACGGCTCGCGAGTCGCGGCTCGCGGGCGAAGCGGTGCATCTCACCGCTCGCTCCTCCAAGGTTACGTCGTAGGGGCGGCGACCGGCGGACCGGCGAGACGGCCGTGACGTCACGGGCGCCGGAAACGATTGTCCGCTCATAGTTACGGTTACATTTTGAGTTTAGAAGAAAGTGCTCTGACGCCGCGTGGGCTAGGTCAGTGTGATGCACTTCGATCACTCGTTACATCACCGCGTTTGTAACTCGTTTGGCGAATCTCAACCGAACATTTATTACCTAAGTTTAACAGACTTGTTTTTAAATAAAATAAACAATAAGTTAATTCGTTGTTGTAAGTAGGTAGGTCGTAAAGCAAAAACGACAACAAAAGCCGTAGGTTTTGTTCCGAAAACGGCAGATGTGCAAGAAAGCGGTCGACCTCAGCTGATAGGGGACTGATAAACAAATGAATTGTCCGCAGGACGACAATGGACGCCGTTTTATTTAGCATGCAGAAACAGAAATACTAAAAATAAAATCGCTTGTTTTTTAAGAACTTACAGTAATTACGTACTTTTGTGCCATATTGGGCTGGGTGTTACTGTTACACTTACGTCATGAGGTTTTCACGTGTTAGGTACGGATGATTTTATATTGTGCAATATAAAATTTCAAGTACTTTTTGTGTGAAATACTGCCGATGCTTACCTGGGAAAAGAAAATGACACTTGTTAATTTATTTATTCAATTAAATACACAGAAAAAATAAAAAAGTGTGGGAAAATTGCAATCTTATTTTTGGGGTTCAAGAAAATGTTTAAAATAATTCAGTCTGAAATTCTTTAGTTATTAATTTACAAGAAACTAGGTTTATAAGCATCCATTAAAAAAGAAACATTGTCGAGTGCAACTACTTTCATAAAACTTCTGCAACTGAAGCCACTTTGTTTGTTTCAAGTTGGGAAAACAAATTTTTCTTGCAGTCAGTTCCAGTAAATAAAAAAAAAAGTTTTCTTAAAAATATTGTCATATTTGGAATTCACCTGAACTTCATCTCTGTCTTTAGAAGAAATGCTAAATATTTCATAAACAACGCAAACACAGAATACATTTTTGCGTAAATCGGTAGTACAATGACGCACGTACACAAGGGTGTTTACAAACATACCAATATTGTCAATATTTCATAAACCAACACACTTACTACGTTCTGTATAAACTTGCTACAACTCCTTACTCATCATCTGCCTAGCCTTTTCCCAACTATGTTGGGGTCGGCTTCCAGCTGAATACCAGTATTTTACATGGAGCGACTGCCTATCTGACCTCCAAAACCCAGTTACTGGGTAATAATGATACCCCTTGGTAAGACTAGTTGTCAGACTTTCGGGCTTCTGACTACCCGTAACGACTGTCAAAGATTCACGAATGACAGCCGGGACCAACGGCTTAACGTACTTTCCGAGACACGGTTTGTAAAGATGGTCACCCATCCACAGACCAACCGCGACAAGCGTAGCTTAACCTGATCGATCAACTCCTTACTATGTATTATGCATTAATTCATTATTTTCACTTCATGACCTACACTTACCGTTTTTGTAACCCTCAAACGTTCGTGAAGCTCACTTGCCCAAAAATAATTTACATAGTATGTACCTATGCAACGCGCCTACCTTTCCTTATAAAAATATTTTGCTTAACATAGCATATCGCGAGTGAGACGCGAGTCACAAGGCATTATTGTGTCACCAGTTGACCAAGACCCCCAGTCTCACCTTCTAGTGGTACCAGTTGGTTTTAATCGAAAGAATGAATGTGGACTAAGAGGTCACTTAAGCCTGGTCAGGGTGTATTTAAATACGCGTCCCGGCCGTTAGCGTTTCCGATAGGCGCGTGACGCAGAGGTACGAACAGAGAATTTAAAGTGACTCATAGAGTAGGCACAAGAGCAATGAGCCCCGCACACACGCTACAATGTACTGGAGGACCCCAACACTCAATCAACTAATAATATTCCTCTAATTGTTCCGCTGACGTACCACATTCTTACTCCCAGACGCCAATTAATAAAGTGAAGTGTCAGAAATAGTTTATTCGCATGACTACCTTAAACTTACAATAACCATAACGGTAAACTTTCCCTATTGTTAGACTTCTGTCCTAATTTCTATCGATTTAAAAACGATACGATGTCGCACAGGTGACTTCGACAAAAGAAACGTTCAATGTGGGTTATAAGACTTCGAATAAAATGCCATTACGTCAATTATCAACCTTTAATAAGCCGATAAAATCGAGAGGCAACAAGCTAACAGTGTCGACGAACTCCTCGGTGGAATAGGAAGAGTGGGCACTGGACACTGGGCAGCCTCCAAAACAAGTCCTGCAGAGAGCGGGTAATCGAAACAAATAGAGTTGAGGACCTGCGATGATTATTTACGCAGTCGCAGCTCTTATTACCAATATTAACACATAAAGGTCGTGCTTACTCCAGATTACAGTGCACTCGGAGTTGGAAAAAATTGTCGAAGCGAGTGAAGCGCGCGTCGCAGGCGCAGACGCGCGACAAACAGTATCAACAACACTGACGCTAATTTTCACCAGAACCATTTAAACCTTTAATGTGTTATAAAAAGCAATGAAGGAACCCATGCCGGTCGGTCGTCATTATCCTTCGTAGGGACATAATTCAGCGTTCTCCGGGCAGTAAAATTAAAAACGCGTAAATGGCGCGGTGGGCTCGCGGTACCCTACAAACTTCAATTAGATTTCGCGAAAGGCGAACAATAAGAAATAAAATCTGATCTTTTACGAGCACTCTGTCAGGCATCGGTCAGGGGAGATGATCGTAAAAACGGGAATGCAACGGGGCCGTGTTGCTAAAAAACCAAAAGTTAACCGAATCTCGATAACTTTTAACCCGAAACTGCCGGGACGAAATTTGATGGGGCGGTTTACGGCCCGAAAGTGGGTCACTCGCGTACAAAGGCACGGCCACGAATTTCCACTTCAATTGACGCGCGCAATAAAAATGACGCCGAAGGTGAGATGAAACATCGCCTCGGAACAATAAGTACCTCCGCCAGGGCCAGGCAGCAGCCAGCAACCACCAAGTTTACAACTCTCAAAGGAGCGCCGAGCGTGGGAATCGTGAAACGGATAATTAATTTGATCAACTGATACGACTCTCTTAGTGATCGATTCAGTGCAAATTCACATTTGAAAACATAAAATTCGCAGTCGTTCGTCGCACACGAATACTTACGGAATGCAAAACGGAATCTCGCTCGGTCTTTGTTGCGGATTCCCAGACGGCGGCGGTGGACGGCGGCCGAGGTAAAAAGCGGTCACATGTACCGCCTTATAAATTATGAACCCCACCGGGGATTATTAGTTGTCGAAATGACAGCGGCGAAGGCGACCAGTGCCGAATGTGACGCCCGCTATACCGTTACAAAACTTAGACCACTAAAAAACTAAGGGCGATAGGGTCGCCCAGCCTGTTTGCTGCACTTTTATTTTTATCGATTTAAATTCGACTGCGCTCAGAAACAATGCCTCACGGCAACAAAAACATTTTGAATATAGGACGCAAAGATAAACGTATAACCATTGTATAATTATTAATTAATCGCGTCGAACGGGAATCTTGCGACATTAAATTACAATAACATTGTTATCTAGTCACATATTGACCTATCAGAGAAAGCAATAAGTCAACGACTTCAGTGAAATGAAAGAATCCTCTGTTGATCGATGTCACACACGTCAAAGTAAAAATACGTTATTTATTCAACGTTACTTATGCGGAACAGTCTTTATTTATTATTCTATGTATCATAGTAGAAATTGTAAGGTATTCTATTAATAGTTAATCAATTAGTGTTATACGCATATATACGCGTTTGATAAAAGCTATTTATAAGTGCATAAATCAGATAGAAGGCCGAAGCATCCCACGCAAACAACATCGAGGTAGGTCGGGATAAAAACAAATACTGAAAAAATACACGGAATCCATTACAGTTACAACGCGGCAACGTTACCACATTCACTTGTTAAAAGTTCAGTGGATGATTGATGCAGAGCATAATCACATAAACTTCAGCATAACGCGACGTGCTAACTCGATCAATGTTTTCGCTCATTCGACCGACTACTAGGTCATAGCTGCCTAGTACCTCCATTGTCAGCCAATTAATTTTGCTAAACGTGATGTTTTTAAATAGGAACTAACCTTAACATTATCGAAACAAATTAAAATTGTTTTAGTATCGGTCTAAACACGCTTTATGTTTGTAATACCTACCTGACTGTAATTACAGGTTTACAGCTAATCATATTAATAGTTACATAGTTTTTTATGTTTAAATCACCGGGTATGTAATAGGTAGGTGTGTTTTGAATCGTCCTTTTAAATCAAAACTTGAAGACCTCAGAAGTCATATTTTTTGTATTTTCAACAGCTCAATGATGATAGCCTATTTTATTTATATTGAAAAGACGGTATTTATCATTCGTTAGCTCACGCCAATAACTGGCACTTACCAGGGCATCACGAGTGCAGAGGGAGTGCAGAGGTTGTGAAATTGCGTGTGACCGCAAGACATCCGGCGGACAATGGCGCATGCGCCCGGCGCGGCAGACGAAAGCCCAGCGCGCCGGATGTATGTAATGTTCAGATATTGGTGTGCATGTACACATTTATTGAATAATGCTTTACTTGTAAGGATACGAGTAGTTTAAGAACACGAAACGCGAGACTGGCGTTGATAGCTCGCATTTTCCAGGAGCTTTCGTTGAAAGATAGATTATGAAAACGATTAAAAAGCTGCTTAAGGTCTTGGCTTTTACCAGCAAGTAAATTAAAAAAAGCCTAAAAGATAAAAAGCACTACTTGACAATGAACTGAATGAAGTTAATCGATATTTATACCATTGTGGACTTTCGCAACGTTCAGATGGAAAGGAAACCGCAAGGAAGTGGGTTCAACGCCAAGGTCTTGTAATTTTATTATTTAATATCCCCGTAAAGTTTATTTTTATGTATCACTATAAAAACACAATGGGCAAAATAATCACTTCACTTACGTGTACATTGGCCAGTATTATGTGGTAACTGACAAGGGCTACATAATATAATAACGAAAGTGGTCATCAGAAGTATCAAATGAAGCGATCTATCAGACGGGTTGTTACCGCAGGGCTCGTTTATAGGGAAGCCTTGCATGTGTGGGAGCAGCATAGTGCAGAACTGGTTTGTCTATGTGTACCGAGACGTCCGATACCTCTTCTTGTTTTTGTTATCCTAGTCCATGAAAACAAGCGGTGGTGAAATATTAAAGGAAAATAAACAACTCAATAAGCAATGAACTCATTCGAAAGTTACGTTGTGTTTTTTTATTTTCAGCGTACGACAATAGAAGCTTCGAAAACAAAACTTTTAAAAAGTTCGTATTTCCTTAAATTACATCACGAATTTTGAACGGGTCCTGAGTTCTTTTGTAACTGAAACGTTTATACATGTAGGGCCAAATTATAAATAACCGTTTAACTGTATATTTTTCAAAAGATTTCCATAACATGAGCTAACTCTTTTGTTCGCAAACGCACGCATTCCTGCTCTGAAACGGCAGCATACAATATTCAAAATTCAATCTCATTCTTATTGTTCAATAATTATTACTGATATTTAAAACTGGATTGACAGCGGGTATAGGAACTGTAGCACCCATTTATTACCGGCGACCTTCAACACTAAATAATCCTGATAGGTTAATTGCTGTGAACGGATTAGTTTTTAGCAGTTTTTTTGGACCACCAAAACCCGATGCTCTTTGTTTATGATTCATAATTACAATACGGTGGAGAGGCAATCACCGAACCTGTCATTATACTGTACAAATAACTACTTACTTATACATTCTGAGTGTGGCGAGTTAATTCGATACCCGTAACGGCCATGTTATCCTAGTCGTAGCCTCATTTAGGTATTTATTTATCGATTGGCCAATTATTGATGTCTAAATAAAAAATAGTTTCTTTGGTACATCGCTATATTTCATCGGCCCGTTTCTCATAGTTTAGTGCTAACAAAAAACTTAATGTTATTTATGGTAACGTAGAATTAAGATTAATATGCTTATTTTTTTGGGTGTTATTCCGCTAAGCTCGATGATTATGATTTGTGGCCATTAGACCTACATCAAACGGTTCGCGTGTGACCCTTGCTGCCCATGCATACCTGGTGCAACCCTGACGCAATGCATCGCAAAAAAACAACTGTTAGATTAGACGCTATAAACAAAAAATGTGTTATTTACCTTGGCTTTATTTGTAACACGAATTTTTTGTGCGATATTAATATGGGGTACTTAATAATTTTATGCCATAAAACTTATACGATGCAGAAATAATTAAGTGCTCTTAAATTTGAGCAGGTGGGATAAATTTAAAAGAGTTCTTGTCACGCTGGTTACGCACCAGGCGTGACAGATTCGTCCTCCATTAAGACGTTACAGACGTCCCTGAGGAGGAACGTCCTCTCCCGCGGCGGTGTCAGCTCCTTTATCTCGAGCTTCGATATTAGGTAGATATCATAACCAGCGAGCAACACCGCGGTTCGAGATAATAGGATATTATAATAATAAGATAATAACACGTCTGCTATAAGCGGTACGGCGAAACGGCGCGCTTTTTTCCCGCCGCCCCAGTGTTGCCATGTCTGTCTCGCAGATTCATTCCCGCCCGGTTTAACTAGTTCAAGGTTGTCTAAGATGTCGTGCTCGTGAATGGGTGGCTTTATTTTTTGTTAGCAATAGGTCGTCTTTAGGTCACCGGAGTCACCCGCTGCCGGAACGGATGATGTCGTAAAGCAACACAAAGAATCTCGTGTTGTCCTCCCATACACACTGATCATAGCGTGATACCTATCTACATAGCTAGGTATTTGTTATTCGCTCATAATTTGTTTCGCAAACACAATAAATTACCCGACGACTGTTACATATTTGGAACATTACAACAAAAACAAAACGTTGTCGCTAAAAGGATCCGATTTAAAAATTAATTAACTACTTATGATAATAATGTTTGGGGTTCGGCCAAAAATACATATTTAATTGTGGAAAAACATCGCAAAAAGTTGTCTCCAATGACGAAGACATTAGGTTATTTTGTAACAGAGTGCAACGCACTGGGAACTGACCGCGTTAGGTTGGCAACCCAGCGGAGGGCGCAACTAATATGCACCCAATTCAATGCACCCAATCCAACCGTAAACGATTATTCGAATTTCGAATGTGCCACAAATGACCGTCATATTGCGGAATTTGAATTTAAATTTGGAATGCGTCTTGGACGATTAGTTCGTTAATTAAATTAGGGTCTTGTCGTCCGTCACATTACGATAAGAAGTTACTTGAAATAACCAAGAACGAACAACCCCGCGAAATTATTGGTGCAGAGAATATAAAATTGATATTAATTTACTTTCCGGGTTCGTTCGCCAGGTGCTCGGAGACCACCGTGCTATCGAACGCGACCGATACAAAGTCACTTACAAGTAACTTTGTTGACAAAAAAAACAGGCCACCAGCGCACGGTAAGTCATCCATGCATATATTAAAATAATCTGCAAAATATCAAAACATCTGTCAACCGGCGGCCAACACTTTGATCTACGAGCTGGGGTCTGATCCGCGCCGAGTCGATAACGAAAATCGGTAAAAAATCCGAGTCACGATTTTTCGCCACTTGAATCGAGTTAGATTAATGTGCCAAATTGGTGATGGTTGGCTCTAATGAGATTCTAATTTGATGTTTATTGTTTGTATTTCAATTAGATTTTTACATAAAAAAGCCGTATCATTGTAAAAAGGTCAATTGTCTATTACATCTTCATACTTATTTGATGAGTTAATTATTATGTCTATACGTAATTAACTCATCAAATAAGTTCCTTCAGTATCGAGCTTTTTATGCTGTTTTCCTGGTATCTAAAGACGAATTTTCAAAGATGGCTGATAAATTGGACTGTAGCGTTTACAGAGGCACTTGAGAGACAAAATGAGATGGAAATGTGGCCACAAGGAGGCGAGTGGCGTCCTTATTGACCTGGATATACGTGAAGTGGAAACCGAGACTCTCAGTAACACTTTAAACTGATTACATTGAGAGAAGGAATCGATTGTTTTCTTAGCTTAAAGTATCGTGAGCTAAAAAGCTGTAGAATTAATCGGATTTGAACGTGTGTTCGGAGTTCCTGTCGAAAACCCTAGGTCATAGGACACTTCGTGTGCGTTAGTTTTTTTAGTGTAATTTTATTACAAATGTATATAGAGTATTTTTAAGTTATATCAATATTGGATTGTATGTGTTTAAATGGGCCTTGATGCCTTGATAAATAGGTTCTCAACGTGGGCGATTGAGACTTTCAGGGGGGGGGGGTGTCCTACTGCCCAGTAGGAGAACCCGAGAAAATTATAATTTTTTCATCCTACCTTACGACTATGTATATAATATCGCACGTTTAAATATAATCGTGGCAATAGCTGTTTCTTATTCACGAGGCGACAGAAATAAAAAAACTCTAGAAAAAAAAAAGTGGCGGAGGGCAAAATAAGGTTGAGAACCTATGGGTTAAAGTATACGTGAGCTAAGAAGCTGTAGACTTAATCTGATTTTTTTTACGTGTGTTCGGACTTCGAAGTGCTTGTCGAAAGTTCTAGGTTTCAATCACACTATCAATAGAGATATATCAGAGGCGCCACACATGATGATTAAAGATGTTAATCCAACAAAAGCCAACTCTGTCCATTATTTAGATTACACAATGGCATAGTTTGTCGTTTTACAAGCTTCCAACTGTCTCGCAAAACTTCGCCCATTATTACACATAAGAGCCGTGACGTTATTAGTTTTTCGTCTTAAAGTGATAAAAATCTGAATGAATTGTGATTCATTATGGCCGAGGTCGATCTTTATGTGAAATAAATCGTCCGACGAAACGCCGGCCAGATCAAAAGCTCCTCCGATCAGACCACCATTTATTATTGACCTTCCGATGTACCCCACAGACTGACTGCTAGACTGAATGATTAACATACAAGGGACACGAGGAAGGTCGCATAAAGCTAGACGCTAAACACTCAGATTTGACCAAAACCGTGAGACACTCACAGAATATAGAATTAGCCGAAATCAAACAGATGCTGCCTTTTCGTTAAAAATGTCGTCGGCATTTTAATGACTGTTCGGACATACCTGAAATATCAAATTGATAATTTATTGCCTTTGTATTGTATTTAGGACAAAATATTCACGATTGCAAACGTTGTTCTCAAAAATAATTAAAAACTTGATTTATTGAAGACCGGGTCCATTTAATTGATTCTTTAGGTAAAATAAGCTGTTGATTTTTAATATTGTGATACTGTTTTACTTGAAAAATAGTTTATTAGCGTAGGTTGGCGATTCCCGCGCATGTATTTTCCGTGTGAATGGTCTCGGTTCACGGTTGGTCTGGCGTCAGCTGGTCGTTCCCTCGGGCTCCCACACTACCTCACCACCTCGCCCTGTTACCCCTAATTACGGGGACTGTGTTTCTGTGTCAACACACGAATTAAAAAAAAGTACACACATGACAGTGACGTCGCCTCGTTCTAATAGGAAGTACCACGTTTGAAATATTCAGAGGAAATCATTCTCGTAATTTTAAGAACGTTGACAGTCCGATCTCAGTTTCAATCTGTCAAAAAAATACCTCTAATTTCCCTACATTTTTGACATAGATTGCGACTAGATTTTGAACATTTTTAACTATGGGAATTGGCCTTTTGAATTCTAGTTGGATTTTTTTTTTTTTTCTGGTTGGAATCTGATCGGTCTGCTGTCTATTTAGATCGGACATTAGCGCGAAAAGCGATCCCTAACATTTCGTTAGCTAATCGTCGCACCATAGATAACACCGCAGACTTTCACTCACTTTCGTCGTTTCCTTGCCTGTTCGACATTAAAAACAATATGGCGGAGAACAAAGGTCCATTCGAGCGATTCCGGCGCAAAAACAAGATCGGTTAAATGTTGGAAGTAAAGGAACGAAAAAAGCCAATTTCCAAGAATCGTTGACCGCGTTGCCAATTATAACAAAATTGTTGTTCAATACCACCAGCGGAAAGGTTAGCAAGTTAGCACACGTTTGTTATGGCTGGCGAGGGCTGCAGGAGTGGCGGTCCACTCCTACCACATGCGACACTATTGGCTGGTAAAGCTCCTACGATGCAACAATGTCTTCTGCGCTCGCGCTTATTAAAATGTACAGTAGGCACTTTAATTAAAGGATGTCAACCAGACGAACAACAATCATCGCAAATGAGTAAACCCATCTGCCCAGAAATTCCATATTAATGGTTGGTTCAATAATGCTACTTTTCGCAGATTGTTTTAAAATGCCAGCAATTTTGTTGTCCAGGATGCAGCAGTCGCGTGAGCAGCTATCGTGTGCCATCTTGTAAAAAGTGACCGAATAGGGTCCGGCTCAGAAATCGATTGTCGCGAAAGGATGTCTGTCGGTGCATCGTCTCGATTCTAAGGAGACTATTACTGAGGAATGCCACCCCGCGGCTCTCGCTTTCCGAGCGCAGCGAGCGCGTGATATAATCGTTTTATAGTTTATTTAATACGGTCATTATCGATACTTGTGCTTATCGATACTCGAAAACGAACGATACTCGATGTTCGGAAATCGAATGGTCTGGCGAAAACACTGGCAGGTAATCGAATCGCGGCTGTCTTTTTAAAGTCGGTTGCTATTGTTGTGAGACATGGCGAATGGCTCGCATTATACGCAATCTGTTTTACGGAGGACATATTTCAATTACGCGCAGACGTCGAAATTACAGGCCGGTGCGTGCGCAGACGATGCGTGCGATTTTTTTATGTAAAGCCGAGCTGCATGGATGGTGCCTCAGGTGTCAATTGCTATGTAAATGTCTGTAAAGCAGCCCCTGATTGACGCAATTGGCCAGTTTTAAATTATGTTATTGAAACCAGACTTTATTGTGTTGTTTCGTTTACCTCGAGTCAAGCTGCCGTAATGAGTCGTGAGCAGTCTTTATGTTCGTAAAAGAAAATTAAGTTAAATATTTCGCGTGTCGCGGTACTTGGGAAGTTGTGAGATGTCCAGCTCTGGGCTATGAACTCAATTGTTGTTGCATTTAGGAGTATTTTCAAAATTCCTTCTTTTATTAAAGAGAAAGAAACGGGAAAGTCTTAGTTCTGAGAAAGGATCAAAAGTTTTAGGAGCTAGCGAGCTTATCTGAAGGCCTCATCTCGAACATTTGGTGAGTTGTGTGGTGACAGCAAAAACTTGAGCAGGTGCAACCGGCAGATGTTGCCACCACTGATCGACGGCTTTTCGTACGGAAATACCAAATTTTAAAATAACTATACGTTTTTGTTAATGTGTTTCGGCACCATTATATGTAATTTCGTGTTATCATTATCCGTTCCACCACCCTCGGCGGAAAGGTAAGTAAAGGTTACGAATTTCATTTTTTATAACAGTACCACGTGTCTGTAACATTGATTCGTTATTTCCTACAGCCATCAGTAATTCATTTTCGACGCTTGAGTTATTTTCCTGTGCGGCGAACAACTGGCGGTGTTTTGACCCCTTAACTTTATTAGCATGAATAAATGAATAGCTCCTTTTTATGTGAGTTTAAGGTTTATAATTCGAAATATTTTATTAATGTCAGAATTACGAGCGAAACGGGCACGCGACTGTGACCGCTGATGTCACGAATAATGCCGCTGACTCCTGCATCTGCACTACAATGTAGGTAAGTACATACGTCGAGTACCGTGTGGTACCAAGAATCGAACCGATTTCGAATTCGAAAACAAAACAAAATTGCGTTTCCGGGGCACCGCTCGGCAGATGGCGCCTTTCCGCCAGCTGCACCGCCTCCCGGGAACAAACCGACTCCAAGTTAATGCCGCCTCTCGAACGCGACCGAGACACGACCACCGCCGCGGACCGAACGCCCGAACAAAACCCTAACATTTCTCTCAGACATCATTAGCTTGATTAACCATCGCCGTCTATAAAATACTGTCATTTTATTTAAATACACGACTGTTGAAGGTGAACGTGTGCGGACCGGAGCGACCGGAGGAACTTCTTTTATCGAGCGAACCTGCGCGCAATCTTTAATTACAACAACCTCCGATACCGACAGGTGGCTTATATGAGCCTTTGGAGTACAAAAAAAGGCTGAACACAATAATTAACGACGCGAAATAATGTACCAGCATGCGAGACGAAAATCTAAAGGCTCGACACGCATCGGACGCGGAGCAATACGACACCGGCCATTGAACACATTTTCACGAGGGAAATATCGGCTTACACACTGCACGCTGAGAGTTCGCCACCCACTACGCACACTATAGTCTTTCACAGCTAGACCTCCACTCAACGTCTGCGCCCCTGGTAAACAGGTTCGCGGTGCAACAGGGTGGATTGTAAACGATGATCCTGTTATCCCAGTCCCGTTACTGAATAGCTCCACCTGTCAAATTATTACCTTCAGTTTTGATAGAAGCATTTCAAATAATGTATAAAAAAAAACCTATATTATTCAGTCCCTATGGGTGACCGGCTCACCCTCGCGGTCACAGCTCATTTACATGAACGTGTGCCACCCCACACATGACAGATAAGAAACATACGCAAATGTGACAATAATGAACTCGCCATAAATCCCTCTCCAAACGTTTAAACGTGCATTTAATTTATGGTATAAGCCTGATTAGTGCGCAGGTAGACCCAAAGGAGCAGGTAGACTCTTTCACGGGAATTTAAAGAACCCGTGATTTAATACCGGCCCCGGGCTCTCACAAGGACCTTTTTTTCGGTGGTCATTTTAAGATACAGTTAGGTTTCTGACAAAACATCGGGCGCTTTTGTTGCAAGTGTTAACAATTTCACAATTTCGAAAAATTCGACAAAGCTTTAGATAAGAATTCCTTTTGCTCTCGCATCTTATTGTCTCGAGACAAAAGTTTAAATGACACCAGTTTACTGAGCGTTAAAATTGTCAGCTCATTCACAATGCGCGGTCAGCGATCGGTCCTTGAGTTCGGCGTGTTTGTTTGTGTCGCTCCTGACTCCTTTCATCCGTCTCGTCCGTGTGTGTTCACATTAAGTTATAAATTTCCGCTTATTGTGATAGACAACCGATAACCTCTGCGTCCGCAGCCGGTAGGTAACAAATACGCAATAAGTCACTAATAAAATGAATCATAGGAAGTCCCTACAACTCAGAGTACAAAACACACGTAGGACCAGACGCGGCCATTATTGTTTAACATTTGTTTGTCCCAGTTCACGTGGGGCGCTTCACTAAAGGGCTCGGGAGCTCGAAGGACGCTACAGTTAAAATCGGTTAAACCTGTCTACGTTTATGATGCCCTAGTCTAGTAAATCATGTTTGCAAACTGCCGCCCCTGATCAACCAGGTTGATTTATTTTAAACACCACGTTCTGGCTATTTTAGGCTAATAACGTTGTACTTGCAAATTGCTGCGGCAAAAACACGTGCAAAACTTTACATTTCAGAATAACTTCAGTCATGAAAGTTTCGAAACTTAATTTCTATGAGATGTGGAAAGTAGTGCGAGTATGAAAAGAAACTGCGAATAAAACTAAATGATAACTAACTAGAAAATGGCGATATTTAAAAATGATAGCAGGATAATTTAGAAACTACACCCTCTACACACTTCGTATGAGACTTTTCCACTAACTTGGTAATTACAAGATTAACAAGGTAAGCAGTTATAGTACGGACTAGTTAAGCTAAAGAGTAGTTATTGTTCCTAGTGTGGTAACTGTTAGGAGTCAACGGTGGCGCGACCGTTGAGCCGGCCGCTGCGCACACGCACACCGTTTCGAAACGGAAAGCGCAGCTGCCAATGTTTGTCGGTTGAAGGCAGAATGGAGCTTTGTCGTTGCCCTTTTTAATAAAATTTAATTGAATACTGGCGCGGGAGACGGTTAAGGTGCAACTGGTATTGCCTTCTTAAAAATAGAAGTTTTTTTTTTAAAGTTCTTCTATGATACGAATGGGAATCAAAATACTATTTTTGTTTCGTAATTAATTTGTCCTGTGTCGTTAACTCGTGAAAGCAATATTGGTAAATAATTTAGAACAGATTTCACATTTTAAACGGTTGTTTAAAATAGTAACATGTGTTCTAGCAGCCATAAACAAGAGGCGTAACGACTGTCAAATGTTCAAATCGAAAATAACAATCGTAGTTTTGAAATTATGAAAAAGTTAATTACGTTCACAAGTAGTCGAAGCTAGTATTTTAAAGTAGAATAATGGCATTCATATTGGAACCCAGTCTTTAGTATAAATAGGCGACATTCTGCAAGTAAGTCGAGTACATACATAGGTATTTGCCACATGCAGCACCTGCCTCGGTTTTTATTTTTGTTATTTTAAAGCGGTCATACAACAGTCACCCGTTAAAACGATCGCTATTGAGAGGGAATCGAATAAATAGTTTCGGTAAACCTGTACTGCGAATGCGAATGCTATTCAGCGTTAATTCGATAAAATGAAAAGTTTTACAATAAATCGAGATGTGGTATCAGGAATGCTGCTATTGTATATCGTAAGTAGTTTTTCAGTTTAAATCGAACAAAGTGCAGTTAAATGATGTTTTTTGAACTTTTAATTTTTTCGAATTCACTTCACACACCACCTAATGGTCTTTCCTTGTTATATAGCAGTTGATAAGTTAACAATTGTTAAGCTATCAATAATCATGTGAATGTGCAGACGGTTGAGGGTCGAGGGCAGGTGGCGCGCGCGCCGGTCGCAAGACGGTTGGCAGATGGCAGCGACAGCGATAACTTGGAAGAATTTGTAAACGGCCAATTTATTATAACGTCCCTAACCGATACTACTGATGGAGGTTTTAATGTTTTTGACAGCATTAACGAGAGTACCTCCAGCTTAATGGCAATTTATATTGAAGGCAGGGCTTTTAATTCGCCTTGAATTTTATTCTTTAGGACTCATGTTATGAAATGACGTCAGAGGACCTATATCCTCGGAAAAGGACCTTGAAAAGCCATGATAAGGTTGTAAATGTTTACTTATACAATATTAGATTGAGTTTTTGCCAAAAACAATAACTTTCTTTGATTACTGTCCTGGTTTTGAATAAAAAATTCTATGCACGTATATGGAATCACCCATTGGCCAATTTGTCCTTATGGCACAGAATAATATAGGTGCTGGTACCAAGGCTACACTCGAAACTCTAAGATAATCATATTAAATTAAGAATTCGTCATTTGATGTACGAGAGCTTTAAATATTAATAAGCTAGTACACTAATCGTGTAGTAAGTACATGTTCGTAATAGCACACATGTGGTGTTGCTAGGTAGAACGGAA
The DNA here is from genome assembly GCA_948474745.1 of Oligia latruncula. Taxonomy (NCBI): domain Eukaryota; kingdom Metazoa; phylum Arthropoda; class Insecta; order Lepidoptera; family Noctuidae; genus Oligia; species Oligia latruncula. Next base: position 2,406,063 of record OX419699.1, read on the forward strand.
CAATCCTTCATGGCGACAACATTTTGCACATCTGCGCTCTTCGGACTTTGTCTCTCGAAGACATTAACATCATATCCTGTCATTAAACCTTCACGAGAAAAACACACGGTCCATTTTTTTCCCAACAATAATGTAGTCCGCGACAAATAAATTAATCTCTGACAGAAATTGCCATCGCATAGTTCTCTTGGAAAATAACCGCGAACGTGTAAGTAAGGCGGAATAATGGAAGTCGCCCGCGGGATGGCCGCTTATTACTAGCCCTGGATGAAGAGTAAATCGAAATGGGAGTGAGTCTAATTCGCGGCGCCGGCTGACAGCCCGAGATGGATTGTTGTCAACATTAGTGCGGGAGCATATCGACTTGTCGCTCTATAACATTGCCCCCGCCGACCACTAACCCGTGATGGCATAATTTAGAGAACGATCAATCTAAATTAGAACCAATAGCTCATAAAATAAGAGTCCATTTCACTCCGCAACGTCACGTCATTGCGGCTTTACGATCCGATCACAGCCACTCTCGTCCAGGAGTACATGTCGCGAGACGTCTGACATTCGATTTCAAGCTCAGAAACAAAACGGCTCAAGGTCTACAATTAAACGCAGGAGCGGTTTTCGCGCCGGATTACGGGCTTATTCGTGCTGCCGCGGCAATTAGGAAGTCATTCATTAGGGTCCCTAAGTTTCGCAGACGTGGGGGTGCCGTCGCACCGTGACGTCACGCTGTTCTTTCGCAACGCGCTATGATTCCAAATGATTTCTAGTTCGCTGCGCCTCGCCGCTAGTTAGTGCTCCGCTTCGAAAACAAAAAGCAACCATGTTTAAGAATGCTGTTGGTGCGACGTGCGCAATACAAACAGGAGCGAGTTAGTTCGGGCTCGGCTCTTTCTTCCCGCGGCTGGCCGTGGCGCCACTTCGAGCGACAAGGACGGAGAAATGCACCTTAAAATAACCCTCAAATTCGACGTAGTAGATACAGAACTCATACAACCGTAGATTTCATTTCCGAATGCACGAAAAGGATGCAAGATGCGGTTAGTGGCGGCCCAGAATGCATCTGTCAAGTCACACAAAAAATGGGGCCCTGGAATTTCGGGACGTCTTGGCAACGAAGGGACACATGCTTGTTTATTTTTTTACTACCAGAGCAGTTTCATTCAAAAATTGTCAACGGATAGAGGATTTGTGTAATCTTGATAGAGTTATGTATATCAGTCAGCTAGTTAACAACCAATTTAGCGACCATTCAACAAAATTTATTTAAAGTCGAAGCTGACTTTTATTGCTTTCGAATACACATAAAATCATTAATTTTGTGTTTTTCTATTATTGCACGAGATTATTTTAACATTAATTTTCTTGAGGCCGAGTGCTGTGCTGTTGCGGTGGACAACATAATTTCTAACATTATGAGCGTAATTCGTTCAATATAACGTCGTGGGAATTGCATAATTTAAGTGGTACCTATCAGTTTCGCTTTTAGCGTCCCATTTCCGCTTGGCGTAGCGATAGTACAAGACAGCGGTCCGGCTCGCGTCCACCAGGCGGGCAGCAGTGTGCAGGAGCCGAAGCCTTGACCCTGACTGCGGTGGCGTCGACCGGAACGCACGCCGAGCCACATTGCGAATCTTGCCGATTGGCGTTCACTGCCTAGCTGGTGTTGCGATCTTAGTACATTCCGCTCGCACGTGTGCTTTACGAGATTGTTTTCTCTTTCGTTTATGTTCGAAAATTACATCGATTAAGTTAAATACAACTTGCATCTATTTTCAAAAGCGTACTTGTTTTTGCGAGTTACTAAACTACGTTAAACATTACTTTAGGACATACTTTCGGTATCATTAATAACGATTCTCATACTTTTCGAACAACGTAGCTAGTTAGCTACACTACACTTGAACTTGATGTAATCAAAACGCGGTTACTAAGCAAGACGAAACGGCCTAGTAACGTCAAAATCGAGAGTTATTGTTGAGAAAAAAGTCATAAGTATCTCGAGGAGTAAACAGACCGGGAGAGGGGTAAGCAGTCATTGATGTAGAACCGGTTGCAGCGACTCGTCATCTAGAACCGGCTTGTGACGAACAGGGATGAATTACTCACCGAAACGTTCGGGAACATTGGAACTAAATGTTACGAGCATAGCTCGCATGCCAAGCCAACGAATACCAAATACTACAAGGTTAATTCAGAGATGGGCTGAGTTTTACCATAACAAAGAAGATAGCGTCTTGTAGAAATACCAGACGGAAAATGATTAACATAAAACGCTTAAAAATACAATGCACTATCATAAAGTATCGCTCGTGTAAATACCGCTGTGACAGTTGGACAGTTCACCTTACAATACATCGGATTCACAGATGCAAAAACATTGTTCGGCGCGCCACTACAAATCAAAACAACAAACGCGCCGACAGGAGGTCCGATCGACATCGAGACAATCATCGGCAATCGTATCGATAGTCGACGCGGGTCCGACACGAGTCGACAACCGGACGTGACGTCACGCCGTCCGTGCGTAAACGCGAGAATTTTAAACAACCTCCTTTTGGTATATTGCGTTGTCTTGAACAGATGTCATTGGTACAAACAAAGATGTCTCATGCTTTGACATTTTATTACCATGTGTTTAAGGTTCAATTTGTTATAAAAAGTTTTCGATCAAAGGATATACTTATTTAATATTCACACCGTATGAAAAGTGCGTTGTTAAAAGGTCGTATTAGGTTTTGACACGAATTTACAATAGACAATAGTATACTTATAGCTCCCCGATCCATGGAATTCTATTTTTACCTTCTTTTGTTCTACTACATTTGCCCTGTGATGCCTCATAAGAAGCCTCAACAAGAATTAATAATATGTTGGACAGCCTGAATCTTGGCTCCAAAGGAAAGACCGATAGCGGTTGCAAGAATTTGCCCATTTAAAATTTAACCTAGGCAAAAAAACGAGAACGTCACAGCCATTTGAATTTAGAAATACAAGAGCAATAGACTTTGAAAAGGAAGCAAATCCAAGAGCCTAATCCAGAAAGAAATAAGGAAAAAAAAAACAACGAGACGCAAAGTACAGGTAAGTTGAAAAAAAAAAGTTTCTATAAGTTGTGCGCTTTATAAAGATCCTCTTCATAAAATTCTTCGACGCGGAATGATTTTGCGAGTCGAATGCGTCAGTATTGAATTACTGACTATTGTGCTATCAGGTATTCAAAAATATAAGCATCTTCTAAAATTTTTTTACGATTTTGTTCGTATAATTGCTCAAGATTTTTTCAGCCTATATGAATTTACCTTAATTCTTAAAAATTGTTACTTTAATGTTTAAAGCAAAACGCGGTAACAAAATGAAAATATACATCTTGGTCAGATCATGTGAAGACCATGAAGATCGATGTCTGAAATGGTATGTTGAGGAAAGAACCACACAGATTGAGTTGACCTGTCCAATCAGTGCACGCATTATTCCTAACATCCTTTTGTGTCATACACTTGAGTCAACAGAGATGTTAAGGCCATTCAATACTGTTTATTAGAATAAAAAAATGTTTTCCGCGAAGGCTTTTATGTTCAGGAATTAGAGCCTAGTTGTCTAAAACAAGCTGCGTTTGCTATTAAGATTACCAGAAGTTATTTTTTTATTAATACGTAAAATTGTACTAAAAACATCAGCCGATACATTATTTGCAGGTGATAAACAACCTCATTAAGATCAGAGAAAAATAAAAACCTTTTTATAATCAACATTAAAACTTTGACATATTATTATAAAGTTTAAATTGAACCCTAAACGTGTTTCAAAAGCTACTGCAAAGACTAAGGACGCTTTTATTCACTTTTTATCGCCAACCGATCAGAATATACCAGAGGAAACAGAACGTAACGCCCTAAATATAACAACTGTTTTGAAACCCACGACCCACCTTATCGCATTTAAGTTTACGGTCTTCCTAATTATGTCTTTCGATTTAAATATGGGACAATCATTGTGTTCCGAGTGTTAAAGATACTTTAATAAAAGTTAGTATGTTAATTCTGTTCCATTTTGTCATTTACAAAAGGACATGTTAGTATTAACTTGTTATCATTCGGCTATCAAAAGCTTATCTCTATAAAAAAAACTAAGTTTCGCACCTAATAATGTCAACCCGAATACCAAGGCTACAAACAACAAAAGGGAGGCAGGCACCATCAGCAAGGTGAATATGAACCGTGCGAAATTCTCCAACTTATTCCTTGTACTATATAAAGGACGCGCGTAGTTAGACAGAGTTGTAAGTGAAGCAGCTGCGTTTTTTGCTCTCGTTTTACAAGTTCCTTAGTCTGGAAATGCAAGGGACCTCTATACATACTGCTTACCTATAGTACGCGTATTATTGTTTCGTTCTACAGCTATGGGAAAGGTTTCCGAGCGAAACGGCCACTATTAAACGGGTCGGATCGAAATAGGTACCAGTTTTTGTATAATGTGGTATTATTATTGTTTAGTTTTTTAAACTTTTGTGTTTATCTTTTGGTATGCGCTGCAGGGCATGATTTAAGATTTGTTCTCAAGATTTAGTGAATGTTAAAATTAACTTTTAAAGATCAAGAGCTTGATAGACATTAGTAACAGACCTAATTCAACAGATTGAAACATCTTTTTAAGGACTTCTATTTTCTTCTTCTGGGTTCGAAATCCAGGCAGGCGCTTTACTTTGTTTTTCATCACCACTGGTTTCAAAACGGTGAAGGAAAAGTTTGTGAGGAAGCCGGCATGTCCTAAAACCAAAAATTCCGAGACATGTAACATCTACTAACCAGCACTGGCCCCGCGTGGTGGATTACAGCCCACTCCCTCTCACAAAGGCTGATGATTATGCTTATGTTATCGAGCTGTTTTGATCTAGTGTTTGCAGAAGACTTGAACAATATAAACTGAACTGAGCTTTTAATATTCATTCACACTTTACAATGACTAATGAAGTAGCTCTTAATAATATTAAATTGTATGCCACAAACAAGGGGCGGTTAAATTTCCCTTAGGATTGTCAATATTCTTATTGAAATTGAACTTGTAAGCAATTATGACAGGGACACAATTATAATGAAGATTAAGGTAACTAAAAAAAACGCGGGAAAAGCCACCGACCCTCGTCTCCTTAATACCTCGATCAGTTTGAAAATGCGAAAGTTAAATACACGATCAAGCGGAACGCTTTTCAAGAATGCGAAATTAAGCGTCGCTGTGTACCCAGGCGTCAGAGCGTGAAAATAAATAACAATTAAAACCCCAGAGGTACCAGGACCACATGACCGTGAACAGGATCATATGTTTGTCTTAAAAAGAGCAAGTATAATAATTATGTGTAGCGAAAGCGATCGAGCTACAATTCCTGTCCGTTGCAAAAGGAGAATTCGTTTAATAAATATGCTAATGAGTGTCTCAAACTAAATGTTTATATTTTTAATTATGACATCTCAATTTCGGAAAGTGTTATAAATATTGTTTTAATTATTTTAAAAGAGTTTCGTGGCTAATTGAGTGGTTTGTATACCTACATGTGACAGATTTTCTATAATATAACTTTGGAGCATTTGTTTATTTTCTTGGCCTTTTGATGTTGGAGAATACGTAGTTATTAATGATATCAAATATTAATTAATTTGAATGTGGACTAAAGTTAACTGCCTCGTCGTTCTAGTGGTCACAAACGCCACTGCTGAGCATGAAATCCTGGGTTCCGTTCCCAGGTGGAGCAAAGTGTTATTGGGTTTTTCCAATTGGCATTTCTCAGTAGCAGCCCGGAGTGAGGATTTGTGCCCGGTTGATGACAATAGGCTCGTCCTATTACATGGGACTTAAACATAACTGATGAAATGTGGTGTAGTACTATAAGTACACATCTGCCGAACCCGTTGGTGAAACAAGGCGTGAATTTAAAGTTAATCTCGTGAGAGACAGATGCTAAATCGAGTGTTATTGATTGTTTTAAGTCAAGATAATTATATCGGAGGAATAATTTTGAACTTTTCACAGTTCTTCCAAACAAAGTCTGTCAGACGTCTATTTTATTCCACGAATAAAAACCGGGCAAGAGCGAGTCGGACTCGCGCACCGAGGGTTCTGTAGCATCATGTTTTTAAATTTTCACCGGCGAACTACTTACTAGATCTCGTTCAAAGCAATTTTCGGTGGAAGTTTACATGATAATGTACATCATATATTTTTTTTAGTCTTATCATTCTCTTATTTTAGAAGTTACAGGAGGGGGGACACACATTTTATCACTTTGGAAGTGTCTCTCGCGCAAACTATTCAGTTTAGAAAAAAATGATATTAGAAACCTCAATATCATTTTTGAAGACCTATCCATAGATACCCCACACGTATGGGTTTGATGAAAAAAAAAATTCGAGTTTCAGTTCTAAGTATGGGGAACCCCCATAATTTATTGATTTTTTTTCTATTTTTTTTTTGTGAAAATCTTAATGCGGTTCACAGAATACATCTACTTACCAAGTTTCAACAGTGTTGTTCTTATAGTTTCGGAAAAAAGTGGCTGTGACATACGGACGGACAGACAGACATGAATCCATAAGGGATCCGTTTTTGCCATTGGGCTACGGAACCCTAAAAAGTAACTGTTGATTGAAAAATTGGCCTTAAGTCACATTATAAACAAGGAGGAAAGTTTCGCGAGACGACGCGGATGACGTTGCTATCGGCTCCGAGCTATTATTACCAACTTGTCGTAGGTTATGTACCTACCGTGATTAACGGAAGTCGACCCCGGGCTTCTTATTTCGTCATAAATATTAATTAACGACTGTTACCGATAATATTTTAGCGGGCAGTGTGAATGTTAATTTATTATGTATAATATTGTACGAACGAGTTCTGTATTGTTTGCGCAAATATGAGACGAAAAAGTTTTTAAGATTATAATGCGAGGTTATTTAGAACGTGGACTTAGTATGAAATGCCAACCAAACTGTTCATAATAAAATACACGAGTTCATTAAGGGCAGGCCCAAAGGAAAATCTACAATCTTAGATTAGATTTAAACAGTAGTAAATCATGTTCTAATTGGAAAAAAAGTATATGGCAGGAAACTTCATTATAAATGTGAGGGTCGACCCAGACGAAAACATGATACGATAAAATTTTCTCGATAGAAAATCATCACAAAGTTACCTCTAATTTTCAACTAATTTGGTTTGCATTCTATTTTGGTGCATATTACTGAACCACAAATTAGACAAATAATAACACTCATTATAACCGAGCGATGACCCAAGCGATTTTTTAAAATAATGTCTATTTTAAAAGATAATCGATTAAAAAGCATTTGGCGCTTACTACATTTTTAATCCGCGAGATACGCTGTCTTCCGTCTCGCGTGACACGAGCTTGAGGCATCAGTTTGTTTCACCAGTCAGTACCCCTCGCTCTGTTGAGACGGGAAGTCTATGACAATTTTCTCCGCGCCTAGCAACCATTATTATTATCGACATTTTGTTGAATAATAAATGGGAAACAAAAAAATACAATGAAAAAGCGAGAACTTAAACACTTGAAGACTAAAATGATTGCTAATTGCCGAAGTCGAAGGTTTGTATTTATATCAAGGTACTTATGCGTATAGTAATACGCAAAATAAACAGATAATTTGACCGCTTCGATATGATCGTTTATTGTTTTCGTGCGAAATTATATAATTTAGCTAGAATTTATTTTTGATAATATGTGAGTGTTGTCCACGCTTCCTCACTAAAATTAGAAATACGAAAAAATTACAATATCCCTCCCTCTCGACCCGTCTCTTTCTTTGTTTGTTACTTTTTTACAACTAGTCGAGTGAGGTATTACAACAAAGAATATAAGATTGTTCCAAAAACTCGCTTGTTTTAGGTATCAGTTCCCGGAAAAGGATATTAATCGAGTGATCGAGTTTGTTGATGGTTCTATCGGTAGTACCATTGAGGTCGAAAACAATTTTAAACCCGACCTGAGGTACACCGGCAGAAGTATAACAACAAGCAGAACACGACTGTTCTATGCATATACGTTGCCGGCGGCCATACAGGTAACTACGAAGCGAGCGAAGCATGCCAAGCAGGATATCGAAATTGACGATATTGAACGCATTGCTTAAATCCAATAAGCAAAGAATCGTCAGATTTCCTCCCCATGCCTAAGCGTATGTCATTAGTAACGTTCACTAGGGTACAGTAGCGGTGCTGTGATCAGGATGAAATCCGGATTGGAAAATATTCAGCAGACTATTCTTGCAAAGAAATGCACTAAGCTGATTGTGAACAAGGTGTTCAAGGACTTTGGAGAGGAAAGGCAAGATGGAAGTAGGTCGGTATTCTGAAAAGGAAGCAAGATTAGATTTTTTTGGTAAAGGAGTGATTTTTGGCTCTTTCCACATCGGAAGGAAAGACACCATAGAATATAGAGTAGTTTAGGATATAGCATAGAATAGGATTTATGAAATTTCATCGTATAGCTGATTGTCTATCAGCAGATTGACTTTTTCATCCATTGAATCGACACTGAATAAAGGACCCGACGAAAAATAAATTCAAAAACAATTATTGTGAAGATTATAAGATATTTCTTATCATTGTGTTTGATTTGCTTTTATACCTTTTGGATTTTTATCACTAAGTGATAAAATAGTTTATCACTTCTAATTTTTTATGGTGGAATGGAGTATACAGAACTTTTATTTCTCAACATACAAACACAAAATAGGATTGCATTGTATATATTACACAAGTAAAGACATTCTTATCCCTGCACACATAGTATAACACAATAAAGGTACAGTCATAATAAAAGTACATTTTGCGAATTGATGATTTTTTGAAACCGAGAGCGTAGCGCATATTACTATTTTGTCCAAAGAAATGTAAAAATAGAATTAAAAAAAAGTCTTTGTTTTCAGGGTTCCGCAGTCAACAAGGAACCCTTATAGCCCTGTCCGTCTGTCCGTCCGCAGCTTAGCTCAGAGACTCTTAGAACTAGATAGCGATAATTTGGCATGGATATTATTTATGTCGCATTACTGGATGGCCGAGATGCGATACATCGGGTCTTCTTCACGATCCAACATAGTTTAGATAGGTGTGGGCACTGCAGTGGGTACTCGAACGAAAAGATTATTTGAATTTGAAGTAACTTTAATAAACTAGCGATTAACAACCGAAACGCACACGTGCGTTGGTATTGAGCGTTTGCCTAGTATGTCCGAGCTCGACTGTCGACTGTCGCAACACTCGGTCTCTCCACCAGTCGCTCGCTTGCATTTCCGATCACATGATTTTTTCTAGTCTACCCCGTGGTGTGGGGTATCATCGTATAGGTCTTTCAAAAATATTGCGGGTTTGTGGAAACAATTTTGCGATTCAGGGATCCGTTTTAATTTTAGTTAGAGTCAAAAACCACCATTTAGCTGACATGGGTTCCCCCCTGCCATCTAAATGGTTGTCTTTGGATATGTGAAAAAATTCATGGTAGTAGTATATCGCTCACCTAGCAGTATAATGACACATCTACTTTTTTCTTATTTTACAAAAATGAGGTTTAAAGATTTTGCAAATGTTTGAAACGAAGTTGTGACTTCATTTTACATTTTATCTTGGATTTTATGGTTTTAGCAACTAGTATAGACCTTAATAGATACTAAAGGATAAAAAATTCCACTTCAGGCTTCCAGGAGTTGCTTCATAACAGTCAAAGAAGAAGAAGAGCCATGCAATTGTGCCGTTATACTTTTAACAACTTCCAAAAATGTCATATATGCCCCCAAAGCCATAATTATACAGGATGTGAAAACCAAGAAATAAAGACAATTGGTTAATAGAAAACAAAAGTTTTTATTTGAAATCAACATAAATAAAAAGTTTAACTAAAATATCGCTCACCTAGCAGTATAATGACACATCTAATAACCTATATTTTTTTTATTTCGTTAAGAAAATTAACGACTCACGAGCCAAATATAGGTTATTATAATATTTTAGTTAAACTTTTTATTTATGTTGATTTCAAATAAAAACTTTTGTTTTCTATTAACCAATTGTCTTTATTTCTTGGTTTTCACATCCTGTATAATTATGGCTTTGGGGGCATATATGACATTTTTGGAAGTTGTTAAAAGTATAACGGCACAATTGCATGGCTCTTCTTCTTCTTTGACTGTTATGAAGCAACTCCTGGAAGCCTGAAGTGGAATTTTTTATCCTTTAGTATCTATTAAGGTCTATACTAGTTGCTAAAACCATAAAATCCAAGATAAAATGTAAAATGAAGTCACAACTTCGTTTCAAACATTTGCAAAATCTTTAAACCTCATTTTTGTAAAATAAGAAAAAAGTAGATGTGTCATTATACTGCTAGGTGAGCGAATATAATAACGAAATTAAAAGGAAAACTCACACACACTCACATCACAGCTAAGTAGGCTTTACAAGTTTACGAATAATAGTCAACCAACTTACATGTATGGGAGAACATGATTTTCAACTATAATGTTAAGTTTGTTCTTGGGTAAATTCATTTCAACTACGGAACTCTTCATTGTGCGTGGTCCGACACGCACTTGGCCAATTTTTATCTGAATATCCTGCATATACTACGCAAACGCACTGCACTTGAAGTTTAGTGTACAGAGTTTCGTTGCGCGCGTCGTCATGCCACCCGCGGTTGTTATTTGCACTAATGCGGGGGTTGGGAGACGCGCGGGTGAAATCTGATTTTATCCTGTCATTGGGCCCACTCTTAAGGGGCTTACGTGACCTAAAGCGCGGTCACTATCGGACTGCATAGAAAAGAAAGAGAAGCGCGATGACACAACGCTGGTAATTTATTGCAAAATATGAAGCTATTATTTGATTACTAAAAATCTATTGTTTGGACTAAAAAAATAAAACACTAGTATTTTAATATGTTGCCAGAATGATTGTAGGTATATAGGTATATTAGTATGGTTTTTATTGTAAAAATAAAGTTTTTAGAGGTATCTTCATGATTTTTTTCTATCGTATTAAATTAGTTGTACCTATTATGTTTTCAACACTATATAACTAGCATAAATCCTGAAGAATATCATATATTTTTCTGATTTTGTTTACTACAGTCGATCTTCAGTCGAACTTTTATTGTTTCTAAAACTTGCGTTTTTTGTGTTTAGGTCCTGTAAGCCCCTAAATACAATAAGGTCATGCTAACATTGATACATAACAAAAATACTAACAACAATACTTTTTTATTTTACCTGTGAACAAACTACGGACTACGCTAAAGTACACATTGAGTCTACCCACGAAATGGGTAGTTCGCTGCAAACAACAAAAAAAAAAACTGACGGTGAAGCGAATTCCGACAGTTTTCTATCATTTTTCGACCACTAACCTACCTGTATCATTACAACGCGATCTGCTAAGGAATAGATAATGGATTTCTCACGCAGAGAGCGCGTAGATTTGAAAAATTAGTGCCAGATAAGGACTGCCGTCCTCCTTTGTCGGAACTTTTTGCTCATCCCTTACAAAAAAGAAAACCAACCCTTGGGTAACGTTTTTGCCGAATTGTACCTTTTAATTAGAACCAACGAAATGTTTTTTCGACTTTGAAACCCCATTTGGTTCGACTGATACCGAGAAATTAGATCGAATTTAGATGGATGCACGATAATGACGATTTGTGGGTAGCCTGCCTATTAAACTGATGCAATTAATTTTTGTTTTTGGCGGGTAACTGCAATAACAAATAGCTTAACGTTGAAAGTTTCGTCATATTTTTAACTTTTTGAGTAGGTAGGAACGTGAGTACCTACCCAGGCAAAAAAATTACTGAGTATCTAACAACAGAACTAGGTAGGTACTTAGGTAGTAGAAAAAGAAAGTTTTTCGGTAATCTACAAAAGTATCTACGCATGTTATGATTATGATTTGCAGTAAGCACGCAATCTACACAGCACTGCATCATCACGAAACAGATGACATGACGTCGACCGAAGGGACCAGCTTACTGTCGGAGCTTTCAGTGTCTGCGGAGATCCTGTCTGCAACGAGTTCGTAGTTCGTACCTATGTGCTACGGCTACAGAACGACGTATTTACGCATCTATCTACTACACAACACTACGGCTGACTGGCGGCTACCGGATAAGCGTAACAACAAAAATATTACGAGAGTAAACAAACAAAAACAATGCAAGTTTTTCGCCGGTCGTCCAATTCGCACGGAATCCTGTCACTGGGTGTTGGTTGTGATCGAACATAACCTAAAAGCGGCCGGCGGCACGTGCGCCCTTACATAAGGGTGGCGCGGTCCAACCCCCACGTCTGACACCGAATAACCTCTACAGCTGTTCGGCGTGGTCGCGGCGCGGCGTGACAACAAGCAGGCGACGTGACAAGAAGCAGGTGGTGAACGTGCAGCAGTACCTTGGCGACCGACGATCTCCGCGACGTGCTCCGAAGACGGCACCGGAACGCACTCCGTCATGTTCTGCGATTTCTTGGCGCGGTCTTCAGGCGGCGGCGCGAAGCCAAGCGGGCTGGCCAGCGACCCCGGTGTTGGCAGCGACTCGCCCAGACTCAGCATGCTCAGCTCCAGCGCCAGCTGGAACGCGCGCTGGTCCTCCACCAGCCCCCCGCCGCCTCCAAGATCCCCGAACAAGCTTGATGGCATTTCCACTTGAGAAGCTATTTTTTAAGATTTACGGAGAGGTTGCCCTCTCTGTCACTGGTATAATAAAAATTGGGGTGCGTTCGATCGTTTTAAACGCCGCGTTTTGTCATGAGAGATACACGTCTACTTAACACGCCGCGCGGTCCTGAACTGATGTGCCGGCCGGCGAGCGCACGCGCCCAGCGCGCCGGCGCGGGGTGGTGGCGCGGGGCGCGGGGCCTGGGGAGCCGGGCCCGGGGCCGCAGAGTGGGGGCCGCCCGGTGGGCCCACTGCAGCCAGGGCGGGATGCGTCGCAGCTTCCGCCCGCCCTGGCGGTACCTACACTACGCCTGTCCGTGCTTTAACACCTTGCCGCGCGCTCTCAGCTAATTATTTCGAGATCACGTTTTATGTGGTAGGTGGACGCCGCTGATATTATACATAAAAAAATTACATTGATTTATGGGAAGTAGTATGTTTTTATAAAAGTTGTAACTACACTACCATAGCGTACGTATGTAAAATATGGCACAATATTCTTTAAGAATAATCCATACTTCCATACTATAATATTATAAATGCGAAAGTTTGTCTGTCTGTCTCTTACCTCTTCACGCTTAAACCGCTGAACTGATTTAGATGAAATTTGGTATAGAGATAGTTTGAGTCCCGGGAAAGGACATAGGATACTTTTTATCCCAATATTCCCACGGGATCGACACTCTTGCGGGTGAAACCAGGGGGCGCTGGTAATAAAATAAATAAGTAATAAGTAAATATAATCACTTCTTTAACTAAACTTGGCTGATATCAAATAAGTTGAATACGATAGGTATCGATACCGGAATCACGACGAGTCACTACTTAGAACCCGAGCTGCCTCGATCTTCACCGCGTGATAATGTCGGCAGCTCGTTCGGCAGGCAACACTAGCTGTTGTTTTTATCGTATCTCCACTATGGGCCAATAAATAGACGAAACAATAACATTCTGGTAATCTGAAATAGGACGAGGTGATGTGGAGTGTGATGTATTTTGTGGTAGACTAATTTTATTCTAGGTGCATCGTCTTCACATATAATTATATTATGTATACGAAACCTTGTAAAACATTTTAAAAGAGTAACGGTGGAGTTTCTTGCCCATTCTTCTCCATACGAACACTACCATAGATATATTTACATTTCTATGAACACTACCTTTTGGAAGGGGCGACTAGAATCAATTCTATTTTACTGCAATTTTTGACGTTCAAAAGTGCCTTTAACATTAAAGGCATCAAATAGGCACGTGCCTAAGTCTATTTGAAATAAATGATTTGACTTTGGTGCTTTTTTTTTGTATTTTCTGCATCAATGCCCTTTTTAATCCAGGCAAAGGTTGTCTTTAAAAGATTGCTCTTAGCGACAAGACCGCCCATTCACCCTTTGTAAAATTTCTACAACTAGGTATTACATAAATAAAAATAAACTTACATACATGCTTCTAAAATAAATATACCTAACTGGAATGATAATAATTATAACGTAATCAAAATAATCAACACACATCTTCATCTATGAAGAAGTGGAAAGATAGTGTTCTTTTACTCTTCTTTTAAAAACTGCAAGTTTCTTATTAGAATCCTTATAACTTCCAAACTATTTTATGCAGTGGGGACATTATGTTCACAAAGTGATGTACGACGCCAGCACATCAACCTATCCGAAAACCTATCCCAATCAACTTTGAACCTTCAGCGATAAAGTCGAAAATCTATTAAAGAAATTTGACAGAATGTAGTAGCTTGATGTCTGTGTGGTTCTTTCCTCAAAAGACCACCTCAGACATCGATCTACATGGTCTTCATATAACCTGACCAAGATTATGTCCTGCCCTGGCCTGCTCAGTCGCCAGACTTGAACCCGATTGAGCATGCATGGGATATGCTACAGAGAAGAGCTCTGCCGAATATGGAGGGTATCCAGTCGCAAGAAGACCTTTTTTTGTTGTTGCAACGAACATGGACGGCCATTCCACAGCGTGATTTGGATGAACTCATTTTGAGTATGCCAAACCGATGTTCTTGTGTTGTTAGTGTTCGCGGTAGAAACACGGATTATTAATTGTTTAAGTTACCCAATAAAATTTTAAAGAAAACTGTTATTTCAGTCTTTTTTTCGAACTTTTGTGTTAGTGGTTCAAATGTCAAAAATCCCTTTATTAGGAAAATGGCAAATTTCTTTATTAATGCAAAGGTGACTTGGTTTATCGTTACTGTGACAAACGAAAACACTTTATTTGATGAATCCTTAAAGAAAATTTTAATTAATATCAATCAGGAGAAAAGTTATTGCAAAAATATATGTTGATCCCTAGACACTTTTGATGTGTGTATTTGTCATACATACAACGGAATGGGCAAAAGTTTGCCTTTGCAAGTCTTTGAACTTAGCTCACGTGTTTAGACCTATGTATCCTTATGAAAACTTTCACCCTTCGCTTCTGTTTTCAATTCTCGATACCAAGGAAGCAGGCCTAGAGAGGAGTTAGTACTTACATAACACAGACTACTTGCGCAAGTTGCGAATAAAGTTTGACGTTTTTTAGTTATTTCCGGTTCTTTGACCTAGAGCGAGTGTGGAGTGGAGGGAGAGGGTCAAGGAGGGGCAACCATGCTGTTTTTGTGAACTTTGTCGATTAGTTTGGTATTGTTATTTTTTGTCTTATTATTTGAGGACATACGTATGTTATGAGTAACTTGTGTGAGTTTTTTTTTAAACCTTGACCAGAGGGGCAATTCCCTCCCATTTACCTACATTTTATGACATGATGTGATGTGACAGTTCGATCGATCAGGTTAAGCTACGCTTGCCGCGGTTGGTCTGTGGATGGGTGACCATCTTTACATACCGAGACCCCTCCGTGCCTCGGAAAGCACGTTAAGCCGTTTGTCCTGGCTGTCATTCGTAGATCTTTGACAGTCGTTACGGGTAGTCCGAAGCCCGAAAGTCTGACAAGACAACCATGTCTTACCACGGGGTATCGTATTATCCAGTAACTGGGTTGTGGAGGTCAGATAGTCAGTCGCTCCATGTAAAATACTGGTATTCAGCTGCATTCGGTTAGACTGGAAGCCGACCCCAACATATAAGTTATCAATTATCACATATCTTGGGCATACTTGCCCAAGATATTTTAAGCTTTTTATGCTCGTCACTGTAAGTACATGCTATTGCAGACTACCATGTTAAAAAAAAATAGTTTATTTGCACCTTCAAGTAAAAAAATATGATTTACTAGCTGCGCCCCGCGGTTTCACCCGCATAAGTGTCGATCCCGTGGGAACATCGGGATAAAATGTAGCCTATATGTTAATCCACCCTGGATTGTCAGCTACCCCCATACAAAATTTTATCAAAATTGGTCCCGCTGTTTGAGCGTGAAGAAGTAACAAACATAAACACACAAACTTTCGCCTTTATAATATTAGTGACAACAAAAATAGGCCTAAGGTAAGTAGATAATTTTGTCCATTCTGTCCATTTGTGTCCACAAAATCCATCCGTGCAGACAGGGTGTCCATTACTCCGGAAAGAATTACCAAAGGTGTCGGTTATTGGATGACGTCAGGTTGCACTACGGATACGATGTGCTACGAGTCTATGACTGCTACGGCGCGGCGCGCGGTTTGCGTAGAACCTTGCATGAACGTATTGTAGCATTTGTGCTGGAATTAATTTGTAGTTTTGGTAGGCGAGTAGTGTTGTTAGAGATATTTGTATTCTGGAAAAGTGTTTTTTGTGGGTTTGTCCATCTGGAATTTCTCAGTAGCAACCCTGAGTCTTTATTGGTGGTAATAAGCTCGCCCCCTATTATCATCATCTGTCTAGCCTTTTCCCAACTATGTTGGAGTCGGCTTACCGTCTAACCGGATGCAGCTGAATACCAGTATTTTACGTGGAACGACTGCCTATCTGACCTCCACAACTCGGTTAGGTACTGGGTTATTACGATACCCCTTGGTAAGACTGGTTGTCAGACTTTCGGGCTTCTCACAACCCGTAACGACAGCCGCTAGCCGGGAACAACGACTTAACGAGCTTTCCGAGGCACGGAGGGGTCATGGTATGTAAAGATGGTCACCCATCCACAGACCAACCGCGGCAAGTGTAGCTTAACCTGATCGTTCGACCTATGCGGCTGTTATTATTTATCCGCGGACCCGGCGACATACATAATATATCGAATAGTAAATAAACAGCTCCTAATTCAATAAGTCGCTGTTACTTTTACGCAGTCCTTACTAAAATTCTTCGTTCTGATTTATTTTGTTCTATTTTACACCCTAACTAAAGTATTTTCCAGTCGGCAATACAACAGCAAAACAAGTACATATATACAAGTATATCATACATTCGCAACATATTCTCCTTCTGACCAATCGATAACATTCCAGCCAGCAACTGATCAAGTTAGCAACAAGGTAGATACACCGACACAACGCCACCAAGCGGTAACCGTCTGCCCGACAACTATTTTTGGCGCGCTCCGACTAGTATCATGGTCCACTGATTTCATACTTGTACTTACTCAAGTAAAAGCAAGCCTGTAGGATTAATTTTGATTGGTAATTTAATTATATTGAAATATGGTAACTGCGATGGGGGATCGTGGCTATAAAATAATAGCCTCATGGGTCGATCGATCAGGTTAAGCTACGCTTGCCGCTGTTGGGGGTCCGCGGATGGGTGACCACCTTTACGTACGTAAAGCACGTTAAGGCTCTAGACAGACGGACCGCAATTCAACTGCAATCCAACCGCAAATTTGCAGGTCGGATGCAGTTTGAATGCAGTTGACACGACTGCAGAACTGCAAACCAAACGTGCAGTCCGATTGCAGTTCAATTGCAGTTCGGATGCGGTTGCAGTTGAAATGCGGTCCGTCTGTCTAGAGCCTAAGCCGTTGGTCCCCGTTGTCATTCGTAGATCTTTGACAGACGTAAGGGTCGTCAAAAGCTCGAAAGTCTGACAACCAGTCTTACCAAGGGGTATCGTATTACCCAGTAACTGGGTTGTGGAGATAAGATAGGCAGTCGCTCCACGTAAAATACTGATATTCAGCTGCATCTGGTTAGATTGGAAGCCGACCTACATAGTTGGGAAAAGGCAGATGATGATGGTAGATAACTGTTGGTTTGGATGATGGCTCAAATCCGTCGAGGTTTTCAATTCATATTTACTTTCTGAGTTTATCTTGGACATAATTATCTGACATCGGTGAAGGAAAAACTCCTGAAAACGCCAACTGGTCTTGAGCAAACAGATTTATTCCGGTCTGATCCCCTGAACGACCCTCCACCCCCCTCCCCCTCCTCGATCCCCTGCTATGGTGATTAATGCTCGTGCCTTGTCTGTATGAGAGGAGCCCTTTGCCCTGCAGACCCTGCAGTAGGACAATAATAGGCTTTGAGCACAACTTATTACGTAGGTTGGTAGGCACACCTACTTATAATATGTAGGTACTTACTATGTATATCTCCGACTTTTTTCTGTCGATGTTAATTTAGAAGTCAATCAACTCCGCCCATTGCAGTCCTCTGCTGGACATAGACCTGTCCCAAGTTGTGTCAAAATACGCAGCCTTCAACAACTTTAAATATGGCTTCCAATTATATTTTTACTAAAATATCATTGATAGCTTCTCTGTATCTAATGTTATTCTTTCTTCCTTTCTATCCTGTGTGTTCCAGCCCCCTTTGAGGGATTTTTAAGCGACTTTGAAAATATATTCTTGTAAGTGCATACTTAATTATGTACTTGCTTACTTCTACATTAGTTAGTGATCGTTTTGCCTTATGAATTAGTGTATTCGTGAGAGGGCTACCACCCGCTTTAATCCAACCAAGCTTAAATGCACCATTTTATAGATGTGTCACAAAATACCAGAAGACTAACATTTTATGGGATTTGAACTTACAATACTGACTGATCATTTATTTATTACAACCAAAATATATTTAAATCGAATATGTTTAACCAAAAATATAATCACATGTAACATTTCACAGGAATCGGATTTTGTACTAGAAGCACCACATGAATTCCGGTTTTAAATGTATTCGTTCATTTTGAACCAGAAAATAGCTGACTACCTACCCTCTAAATGCTATGACCTCCTAATACCTCCCTCGCGTGACGTGCGAAATTGATCCCAATGGCGTTGGCAATAGGTGCGATTCATAGCTTCGAAGACATCGTACCGAAACTGGGTCGACCGGGGTTATTGCCCGGGCCTCGAAATAAAGGGTGGTTGTCGATATCCAAAAGTTCATTCTATAATAAGCCTTCAGTGTTATTTTTCTGTAATTCCCTTGGTTGTTGAGGTACCGGTTTTTTTCTTTGTTATTTTCGTAACGGTTAACAGAAGTTTAAAAGGAAATTAAGACAAGTTTCTCTGTCACGAAAGGAATGTGACCGATTTTGTTGAATAAGCGCGCCAATACGGTAAAAAGGACCAGGTATCCCTGGCAAAATTTTCCCCCAATTTTTTCCTTCAAATTAAAACAGGGTAGAATAGTACCTATCATGATACGTATTATATGTATACCAGGTGATATTTTAAGGGTGGGTGCTAGGCTAAAACAAATAGTCATGTAGGTTAGCTTGCTGTTTCTGTCTAGAACAATCCAATTTATTCAAATACCGTTGTCGTTGTTGTCACGCCAAAACCCGCTGGCTGTCGCTGAAAACTAGTACTTGGATCTGTCTCGCAATGGGTCTTAGCATTATACTGAGCGATGGCCGTTTTACGTGGATGTGACGCATGTTTTCCCCCAATTTGTTTTTTTTTTGTGTGTATTCTTTTTATGTCTCATGTTTACTGCAGATTAAATAAATGTAGGTATTTTCTTCTTTCTTCTTCGATAAAATTAATTCTGTAGACAATTCTCTGCAGACGCATTGGCTATCGCAATTTTGTCTAGCCGAAAACATTGTGGACCACTTTGCCAAATGTTTTAAGAGTGTAATTATTTGCATCAAAATATTCACACATAATATTTTCTCATGGAGGTTTTGGCTATAGAGCCGATGTGTTTTTGTACATATTGATCTATTCTTTTTGTGTATATTTATATTATAATGCGAGCTCAAGCTGTATGAAGCCGTGGATTTCTCTTCAATACATGCATTCACTAAAACGGTGGCGGGGTTCGGGTGACCAAGCTATAGCGTTAAGGATAATAATTTAGAATATTTTAGAAAGAAAGGATAACTTTTATTTGCACACAGTTCATGAAACACAAATTACAAATAAAAAAATGAAAATAATGTTTAACAACCACAGTGTTTTTAAAGTTAAAGGGAGACTACATGACCAAAAAAAAGCGCGGTCACTGTCGGACTGCATAGAAAAGAAAGAGAAGCGCGATGACACAACGCTGGTAATTTATTGCAAAATATGAAGCAAATGTCTATTTACAAAAAATCTATTGTTTGGACTAAAAACTTAAAACATTAGTGCTTTATTATGTTGCTTGTAGAATAATCTGACAAAAAATCAGAATGATTGTATGTATATTAGTATGGTTTTTATTGTAAAAAGAAAGTTTTTAGAGGTATCTTCATGATTTTTTTCTATCGTATCAAATTAGTTGTATTATGTTTTCAACACACTACCTAACTAGCATATACCTATCCTGAAGAATATCATATATTTTTCTGATTTTGTTTACTGTAGTCGATCATATACTTTAGGCATTATAAAACTTGCGTTTAGGTCCTGTAGTTCTCTTATTGTTTTAGCCTCCTTTTGATTCTTTTTAGAATTTATGATAGTTAATCATATCTAATTTGTTCATCACAGATAAAATAACAGTTAGTGGTGTTTTATTCATAAATCGAAGCTGTGAAGAAATGTTGCAAGTGCTGATGTGCAATGGTTTAATTTTAAATTTGTGAAAAACAGTTAAATCTCGTTCTTTCCGTTAACATTTAGGCACGACCTTTTAAACAACATCTAAAGTATCTATTCTTAAAAAAAAGTCCTAAATTCGGTGACAGACAACGCATTGCGTAAACCGCTGCGTCTGGGTGCATGTATTTAGCACAAGAGTTCCATAAACAAGAAGGTGAGCACTTAGGCGATTGGCACACTGCACCGCATTACGCAGCGGGGTGCGTGAAACGGAGCCAAATTCCCCGCACGGAAGCGCGTTTTTATTGAATTTGTATGTAAAAAATCCGCGCGGGGGCACGTTATCTGCGTCCCACTGCGTAATGCGGTGCAGTGTGCCAATCGCCTTAGGAACGATTTTTGTAAATGAATCCCTTATAGGGGTGAAATAGGAGATGAAAGATTGTTCGGCCACACGGCTTCTAGTACTTACAATTTACGTTAACGATTTAGTAACTTCTCCAAATGTTTCATATTATTAATATATATTATATTATTAGCCTGTGGTGTCCCACTGCAGGGCAAAGGCCTCCCTACTCTCTTTCCACTTCTCTCTGTTCAAAGCTGTTAAGGACCAGTTCTTGTTGAAGGAGTCCTGCTCATCCCGCCATCTCCGTCTGGGCCTGCCACGATGTCGTTTGCCATATTATTAATATATTTAAAAAAAAGCTGTTTATTCACAGAGAACTACAGTCCATAGAAGAGGTTAGTAACATATAAATCTTAAACACCATTTTAACTTTGTTAGCTTAGTTGTTAATTTTATTGTGAATACTGTGGTCTGTAGTGTGGAGGAGTGCACCTACTTATTACCTGATATCGCTATAATTGGAGATCCTAAATAAATAAACTACGTTGTATTATGTAAAACTCCCTCCCACTTGAACCGTGAGAACTATCCTTGTTACTCCCGTTAAGTTAGTCACCCCAAGTCTGTACGTCTCAAGTTCAAGAATAAGTACACTGCGAGACAACAATGAATACAAGCAGGTAGTGATTTTTTTAGCGTAAGGCCCTTTCAGGCCATCTGCTCATAATACGCCGGATAGCAGATGTGAGACGGGCCTTTTGTCCGCGAGTGTACCTACTGTTTTTTTTTCGCCTTCTACACACTTCTTTGGATGTCCCTCGATGTTTAAGATAAAAACGGATGCTTCGAGCGACGTATGAAGAATCGATTTTTGAATATTGCAATTAGTATCCGGTCCTGGTTTCCTGTTCGTTTTTGAAATCTTGCGTGACTATTGTTTGGCATCGATTTAACAGCGGATCTTATTATTCAATAGTTTAAGTGTATCTGCCAGCCTGCCAGGTATTCTCCTCGATAAAATGTAGCTATGAAGGGCGGAAGTATATTAGCTTTCACATCTTGAATTTCGGATAAAAACACATGCAAACAAAATACGAGAGAAATGGAACGAGCATATAATTATTAATAAAATTACAGCTACTTAAAACGAGGAAATCCCCGTCATAAAACTAGTTTATGTAGATCAAAACCTTCGGAAAGCAGACGGGGATGAAAGTCTGTATCGAAGTTCGTCATTTTTGCCGATCGGAAATGCCATCGGGAACACGGCTTAGAATGAAGAAAAATAAATTATGAACACGTGCTTTCAACATTCAAATTCAAGTACTGCCACGAAATAAACAAACAAGTGACTCATTACAACACTCTCTTTCCAACAATGAAAACAGCAATGTTTTCTTTTTTGTTGAAAAAAGATAGTCTTGCAATCTTTAGAATATCAGCCGGGTGTACACTTTTAATCCTTTAGTTGTTCACACAATACGTAGACAATGGTTTAAGATGCAATCTTACAAACTTACATGCCTGAGCTGAGCGGTTACTTTCATATTATTGTAAAATTACCTATTTCATGTTTTCGTAAGGTATGTACAGAATATACTTAGTCTTTGTTGTGATATTTCTTTGGTGGGCTTAATTTTATACGTGATTTAAAAGTTTTACAAGTCTTTCAAGCTTACAGTTGACGTGATAACTTTGGTAGTGCCCAAAAGTCTGGCAGCATTACTCCGTTGGTAGACCAATTAATGTTGTGTTTTTGGCAATGGAACTGGTAAACCTCTTTGATATTGGAGGATGTCGTTATTGATTAAACATATCTTTACCTACTACTCGCAGGGGCACTATGATAAAATGTCCCTTGCTTCTCCTGAAATGTTTATATAGGTAGATGTTAGTATTCTTAGCCATGTTCATGTAGATGTTTATGCCATGTAGGGCAAGACTTGTACAAATGAGTGTACATATCAACAGTGTCAGTGCCAATAGTTGGGTAGTAATTGTATTATTATTAATCATGATCTGGCAGTTTGATTAAGCGGCCTACTCAATTGTCCTTTCTTTGGTATTATTTGCCAAATCGTTGAGCTCCTTAAGTTCTGCTGAGTTAAACTGTACGATTACTGACAAATGCGTGCACTGACTGGACAAGTCCACTCAATCTGTGTGGTTCTTTCATCAAAACATCATTTCAGACACCAAACTACATTGTCTTCACATGCTCTGACCAAGATTATGACTTTAAAAGAAACTGTGACCTCTGATTTTGTTTCAGCCTTTCTTCTCAGAGTAGTCAGTTAGGAAACCTCACCTTAGTTTTAAAAATATGATTCACGTGTAAAAGCTTTTGTGTATATTCAATAGCTAATCGGTGTCTGGTCTTTTAAGAGGAACCGGGACCACCCCTATGTGCTGATGGTGATCACCGGGGTGGTTTTAGTTAGGTAACAATCCTCCCTCCCTCCCAGGAGGTCGGGTGCCTTTTGAAAGTTTTCCCCCGAAAAAAAAAAGGTCAGTTCAGTAACTTTCAAAAAAGCATTATTTTGCTAGCTATGACAGCTAAAATGCGAAATGAGGCTTGGTAAACAATTCATATATCAAAATTCAAATCACCACTTCGAATTGTAACATATAAAATCCAAATCATCCCGTTTATGTTGAAAAAATCACATCTTGGGTGTAGTACAGTTAAGGGCTGGTTTCTTGGCGAAGGGTCGCGACCCTCGATCAAGCCTGCAGCAGCTGGCCGCGGTCAAAGACCTTTCCTAATGCCGGCCGGACGGAAAAATGGGCAAATTACTTGTTCGCCAACTTTGATTGACCAGGGGAACAGAAGTTTAAGGCAATAGCATCTGTAGTCTGTAACTACGTAAAAATTTAGATAATTGAAGAACATGAAGTAACTTCAATAACAACAAAAAATAATCAGCGAATTCGTCATGCGTAGGTACGTTATCATTTCTAAGAAATGTTACGTCTTGTGTTAAAATAAAAGCCCATATCAATACTCGTTATTTTTATTTACGGACTCCATTTTAGGATTAGTCGTAATTGAAGAAAAACTGGCTATCATTTGTAAGGGTCCTCTAATTCCCAAGCGAGTAGAGATTGAAGGGTTAATGTTTCTAACGGATCTTTTCTAACCAGTTCTAAAGCCGAAAACGGTAACCCTTCTAAACATGGCATGGTTTTACACAATGGCCAATACTGGGCCAAGGCCAACTTTTAGTAGCCCTAAAAAATAGTGAAGGTAGCTCATCTATCAGTCAGTAACTGTTTGGGAAGGAAAAACATAAGCTAGACAATTATACTGTGCAACGAGTTGTGCAGAGTCAACAGCTTCTAATCAGCCTATAATGTTCCCACTGCTGGGACTCAGGCCTCCTCTTTTCGAGAGGGAGTGGGCTGAATTCTACCACGCGTGCGGGTTGGTAGATGTCACGTGTCTTCGAATTTTTGGTCTTAGGACATGCCGATGCTTTCCTCACGATATTTTCCTTCACTGTTTTGAGATCAGTGGTAATGAAAACACAAAGTAAGTTAAGCCGGCCTGGGTTGAGCTGAATGGTGCTGATCTATGCGTCATGTTCGTGAACGGGCGCCGTCAGTTGGGGCTGGTCATCACTTAGCTGCCTCGGCTTATTTTTAATTATTTTATTTTTATTTTTGGTTTGTTGTTTTAGTACTATTTGTTGTACTCTGGACGCTTTTAACGCATACGTCTTGTTTATTTTTACATCGTTCTCACATTATTTAATTATAAATTCAAAAGTAATGATGTAACTAATATTTTTGTAAAATATGATTTAAAAAGAGTGTCCATGGAGTTTCTTGTCCGTTCTTCTCCATAGGTACCTACGCTTTGGAATGGGCAACTAGCTTCACATTTTTCTGACTGACCTACTTCTTGACAATTCAAAAGTGCCTGTAAAATGGTTTAATTGAAATAAATGCTTTGAGTTTGAGTTTTTGAGTTTGAGTTCGAACCCACGACCTACAACTCGTAAGTCGGGGTCGTCACCACTGGGCCTGTGGGCCACCACTGCTCACGTTAGCGTTAGTAGGTACTTTTGCTAAATACTTGTACTAAGTACTACAGTAATTAATTACACAGGCAAACATGAGCACACGTGGACAATATTTTCTTAAAAATTACCGTTCCTTCCTCTTTTCCATTGGGCACTCTGGGCAAGTGCTGAGGGTCCCGCGATCTTCGGGGGCCCAGGCCTGCTCTCATAAAAAAAAATTGCAGCCACCGCCGTTCCATTCTACGCATTATTAGTACCCGATTCAATTACAAAATATGTGATTTGCAGTGCGATTTACAATAAGTTTCTAGCCCCCAGATAAGAAATATTAGTATGTTTCTCTTTATCTCTTATCTCCACAGGGGCCCCGTGATCCTCCCTGTGGGCCTCCAATAGTTTAAAGACGGCCCTGGTTCCTTCTAAGTAACCTTCTTTCCTTTCGCGTCTGCATCACTCCACGACAACTGAGGAAGTCGTGCAGTATTTGAAAGTGAAGACCAACTAACTGGACTCTGAGGGTCGAAAGGTTGGAATCGCGCCACAACATCAACTTCAAGTCTTTTGTGGTACGAGTTCCAACCCAACATCTACAGACCTGTCTGAAAGAGGACTTTTGGCCGAAAGGTGTCGTATATCGACGTTTCCGTGGACGGTTACGCGACACCACGCAGCGAAACACGACGCCGACAATGTTACGTGCATAGTTCATAGTTTTTAATATGTATTAGTTTATTATTGTTTATGATTATTTTGTGTATTTTATCTATGGGCCTTAGTAGCCTGATAATAAAATGATTATTATTATTTTGTTTATATATTTTTTTCTCTCGGCCTAGCCGGATAGAAGTGATGGCACGGGCCTAAGCCAAGTGTCCAACAGTGGGGTTAGGTGTGGGAGTAATATTATAAGTAGACTGTGTGGTAGACGAAACAATATTTAAGTGGGAGTATTGATGTAAGTTGTCTGAATCACACTGAATAAATTTTCTAACTAGCCTGCATGTATTAAGAATCACTGCCTTCTGCAGCAGGTGGTAGGTGTTAGGTGGCAGGTTGAGGGAACTAAGGGACTGATGAAGCTGTTTTGGAATTACTCCTGTTGTAGATAGCACTATGGGGACTATTGTGACTTTTTGAAGATGCCACAGTCGGGTTATTTCATCTTTTAGTTCGGTGTATTTGGATAATTTTTCGGCTATTGTAATTATTATTAACCTAAATTTTCTTTTATGTTTACCCCTCGTGTGGACTGAACATCGCGAATTACAGTGCGTCTATTATACCTATATTAATAATTTATTTTCTTATAAGCTACTAATAATAAGGCAGTCCATGCACATTAATCGCATTTGCTGCAAAATTATATTGAAAAGATCGCCCCACGAGTGCTGAATGCAAAGCTTTTCCCACCGACTCATACGTCGCCCTAATTTCTCGAGCTCTAAAAGATTTTGCCTTGCGAAATTTCTTTCACATAGCCTTCCGTCGACCCCAGCCCCAAGGTGAGTATTGTAAGGGCCCTTTTCTCAGGCCCTTGGCTCACATCTGTCGTTGCACCGGCCGCCGGCCCTACTTGCAGTTGCATACAATGCAAGACGCTTTATTTCGGTTATTTCAACGGTCCAATTTGAAACGAGAACGGGACGGTTGATGCATTGATTTATGGTAACCTGGTAGCAGGGTTTTGTCTCAGTAATATTAAGTACCATTAAAAATTAAGTAGTACCAACCAAGACGCCTAATTAAAACTTCAAATAATTATACATAAACGGATATAAACGGATTTGCCTAGACTGGGTAGCGATCGCGAGAAACTTGAATGCAGACGGATACACAACATAGGTACTTACTTGTGAAAAAATCCATACTGCACACGAAAGTGAGCGTGAGTGTGAGTGTTTGTTTGTTTGGTACATGGTAATTTAACGGAACTATCAAACTGACTTTAAGCTACGAAAGTACATAGGTAATTAGTGTAAACACATACTTGGATGGAGAAAAGCCCTAGGAAACAGCTAAGTCAGTCGAGTCTCTTCCTGTAGATTCCTGAAACCAGCACATTAATAATAATTAGTTAGTTATTTAATTATATTAGTTAGTTATAACTTGGAGCAAAGCTGATGGGTCTACGTCAGTAAAAGAACATGCTAGTTTGTTCCGTTTGGGGAAATAACGTAAAAGTCGTCCTACTATCCTGAAAAAGTTTGTGAAGATGTTTGGATGTTTGTTACTCAATTATGCGTAAACCGTTAAACAGATTTGGATGAAAATTGGCACATAGATAGACCATTTCCCGGATAAGCATATATTCCCGATATATTTTAATCCTGATATTCCCACGGGATCGAAACTTACGCGGGTGAAACCGCAGGGCGCTGCTGGTATTAAATAAGTAGGCATAAGAATAATAATGTACAGACGCTAGCAGGTCAACCTACCCGAAACTATCAGATTTTCCCAATCAACCTTGAACCTTATGCTTTAGCAATAAAGTCGAAAATCTATTAAAGAAATCTGACAGATTGTAGTAACTTGATGTGCTGGCGTCCGTACATCATCATCTGCCTAGCCTTTTCCCAACTATGTTGGGGTCGGCTTCCAGTCTAACCGGATGCAGCAAATACCAGTATTTTACATGGAGCGACTGTAAGTGTTAAATAGCAGTCATTACAACAATTTATTAATATTTTAAAGTGTTGTTGGGCTGATTCTACCAACGCCAGATAGTTTTATCCGAGGAATAATTTTGAATTTTTGACAGTTCTTCCATACAAAATCTGACAGACGTCAATTAACGACTGAACTAATTTCGATGATACTTGGCCAGAGATGTAAATCGATGATAGGTAGACCATAATATTTAGTTTTCTGCTGTCAACACGATGAAACGAAAAGAACCCGCGGGGCACAGCTAGTCATTAGATAAAATCATCAAATAAACCCTCAAGTTGATATTATTATAAACCTATTAATTGATATTTCAAATACTAATTAAAGAAAGAATATTCTATTAATTTTAAACCCAAAAGAAAAGAGATGGCTATAAGTGCGTGCTCTCGGAATAAAACGACGTATGTGCCAAAACGAATTTACTCCTTTTTTAACAAAATAAATGAATTAAATTTAAAATTACTTTGAGTAAACTTTGATAAGATCATTCTCTATGTTTTAAAGTAAATTCCATTGAATAACTCTTAAGCGTTACGCAGTGAAGTCGAAAAAAGTAAAAAAATTGATGTATCTCTGCAATTTTTTTTGTATCGAAAAAAAAATAATTGAAATGTGTATTCCTTTTACATGATACTAGACAAAAGAGTCAAAAAACATATACCAAAATGTTAAATCTCTATTCCACATAGGTACTCGACAAGTAAACACACGAAATAAAAAAACCTGAAGGCCGTTATAGGTAATAAGACGGCCACCGCACTTCTAGGAAACTGTAGCCAACAACTGTAGCTGTAACAAGTAAAATGTAATCTACAACATTGAATGCTAGGCAGACAAATTACCATCATTTCCGTTTCATTTCTGAAGGTCATCGTCATCGCAAGCTTTTGTTTTACGTGTTTGAAGTTTTAAAACTTCGTCACTTCTTATCTTCGTTAACTTCTTAAATAATAACGCATTTACAACTAAAAGTATCTAACTAAGCCCCTAAAGCTTTTAGTGTTCCTTATTTACCTGATAAACGGAGCAATTAAAGAAGAATTTCTTATATCTTTAACAAAAGAAAGGTGCGAAAATAACGTGTTATTGTTACAAGCTATGGTTTATTATAGGCATTGTCGTCTTCTCTTATCCATTCATGTTCCCCGAGTCCTAGTCCCATTGAAATTTCGACAATGTTCTTTCTGAGTAAGAACGCAAAAAATACTCTACGTAATGTATGGTAACATGTTAACAAGTATTTTTGCATTTTGAGATATTTTTCCCTTTAGGTTCATTATAATGCTTTTTTTTTTATAATGCCTTACAAGTTTTATCGCTCCATTCTACTCAATATAATA
Source organism: Oligia latruncula (assembly GCA_948474745.1). NCBI lineage: Eukaryota > Metazoa > Arthropoda > Insecta > Lepidoptera > Noctuidae > Oligia > Oligia latruncula. The sequence continues at coordinate 2,435,018 of OX419699.1, forward strand.
ACATTTATTGTTGTCCTCTAATTTCAAAACTAAATTCACCTTTCATTATTCTGAAATAAGTCTGCATGTCTTTAGAAATTATGTTTTTTATAAAAATACTAATAATTATATTTATCTCTTTAAAAATGCCCAATTTAAATAAAAAATGGGTCATTAAAAATAATTTTCAACACACTTGCTCGTAAAGTAGCTCTTATTGAACCGCTTTTAGGTCCATAATGGCGTGTATTACGAACGCGTGCTTTTTCTTTACTTTAATCCACTTGTGATGTAATGCCACAGATAACTATTTACTAGTCGGAGATGCGCGCTTTTTTAATCTCATCAAAGAGACTTCATGCCAAAAGAAATCCGCGGGCTATATTTCACTTTTTTTTAAATATTCTGGATTGTCCTTGGTCGCAAAATGAACTAATATTTATTTACCTTAAGGTGAATGCGCAGGGACCACGGACAATTTAAGGTGAATGCCATCGCAGTGGTAGACCGCGAAATTCAAATTTTCTTAGGTTTTTTGCAATTTTCAGGTCGGTGTCAGGTTGTATCTTGATCAAAATATGATTTGCGGCTATAACAGGTACCTCTTTACAGAATTATAATCATTAGAATCACGGTGCGCGGGGAAAACAAAACCAGCGCGCCATTTTCCATACAAGTTAATATTTAACAATACAAGTCTGTTTTTTTTTTCCTCGCAAGTGTGTTGAAAAACGTCGTATGAAACGCGTGTGCATTAATCAATGTATCTACACTCGGCTTTTTTATCGCTCTCGCCTGCGGCTCGCGCGAATAATATCGCCTCGAGTATAATGATCAACATAGCACACATGTATCATAATGTACTATTAGATCAGCTTCACGATCAATGGTCTCAGTCACGTGTCCAAGGAAGCCAGGTGGTACCTACTACTGTCTACCTGAGACTTTGGAAGTATCAGAAAAAGTGCGTTAAATAATAGACGAAGATTATTTCCTTTCAACTTTTGTTGAAAGCACTTGCACACAAAAAATACATTGTTATCCATTTGGATAACAATGTATTTACTATTTATTGTGTGCAAGTACTTACAGGGAGGACCATGTACAACAATGTACGTAGGTACATTATTTATGGTCGTATAGAAGATCTGCATACACTCATAGAATTAGGTATTACTCTAAGCATAAACTATGTAGGTACGACAAGCGCATCACCGGCGAAATTATAAAAAAAAAAACTGGCCAAGTGCGAGTCGGACTCGCACACGAAGGGTTCCGTACCACAAGGCAAAAACGCCGAAAAAAACGCGTTTGTTGTAAGGGAGCTCCCCTTAAATATTTATTTTATTTTGTTTTTAGTACCTATTTGTTGTTATAGCGGCAACAGAAATACATCACCTGTGAAAATTTCAACTGTCTAGCTATCACGGTTCATGAGATACGGCCTGGTGACAGACAGACAGACAGACGGACAGTGGAGTCTTAGTAATAGGGTCCCGTTTTTACCCTTTGGGTACGGAACCCTAAAAATTGACTAGGCGTTTGAAAATAATATCTAATAATACGGTGTCTATTTTCTGTATCGCCTGCCTTGTTTGAAGCATTGTTTGACTACTCATCTATGTTTTTTTGCTTTTTGGTTATGAGGCACTGACCTCTATCATAACTACAAGTACTGTATAAATACAGGTCAATGTTACGAGGATGTCGCGGTTAAATTACATCTATTTTTATTTTACGCCCGTTCAACCAGTAGGTAAGTATGTGTATTTTTTTACACATATTCTAAGGTTCATCAACACTCAAACATTTTACAAAGGTTACTGGTTAGCATCAGCTGACGACTGTGAGGGTCAGTCTAAGTTAAGTGCAAGTATCTACCGCAGCAGTTTTCGGAAAGTCACCGAAAACGAGATGAGCGCGCCGAAGAAGTGATACATAAATTTACACCACATTGGCACGGACGTTAAAATATCGCGGCGGGATTTCATCGCGCACTAGATTTTCAACTCTCGGTGTTGAGCCGAGCGTTGAGAATCCAACAGAGAGCACCCCAGCGCGTCAAAAAAACACATTGTAGGATTTTCGACTCTCAGTGTTAAGCTGTGGGTTGAAAATCCATTGCGCGATAACATTCCGCCGCGGTATTTTAACGTCCGTGCGAATGTAGTCTTACTGTGGCTACGTGTCCGCCACTCACACTTCCTCCACTCGAGTGCCGTGCCGTCATCCCGGCCGCCCCGCCGAACGCCGAAGGTTTGAGTCTGTCTGTCTGTCACCAGGCTGAGGCTGTATCTCATGAACTGTCATAGCTAGACAGTTGAAATTTTCTCAGATGATGTATGTCTGTTGCCGCTATAACAACAAATACTAAAGACAGAATAAAATAAATATTTGAGGGCGGCTCCAGTACAATAAACTTGTTTTTTTTCAGCGTTTTTGCCTTGTGGTACGGAACCCTTCGTGTGCGAGTCCGACTCGCACTTGGGCAGTTTTTGTTGCTTTTTTCTTCCTTGGGAGTGGAGTATATCCTAAGTAGGTAATTTACCGCGGTTTCGTCGGTTTAGCGACATTTGTATACCATATCGTTTTATCTACTTCGTCATGAATGTCTTTTACTTCTTCAAATACTTTGCAGCTTGATCACGCAATATATTTTAGGTCCTTTTGGGTGTGAGTACAGGTACACCTGCTCGTGGCACTGCGGCGCGGCACCTGGCGGCGTTTATGGCGGGAGAAGTGCTTTTTCTGAAAACCTACTGTACTAGCAGACTTTGTTGTGACGAAGCATTCTAGGCAAAATCCCTCTACTTGCTACTATAATTTGTTTTCGATATACGCACAAATGAGCCATAGTTACTTAATAAATAAAATTGAATTGACAAACACAAGATGTCGCGTTGTTTGATGTTTCCCCGAAGGTTTGGGCAGAGGTACAGACGCCAGCACATCAAGCTACCCGAAACTGTCAAATTATCCCAATCAACTTTGAACCTTACGCTTTAGCAATGAAGTTGAAAATCTATTAAAGAAATTTGACGGATTTTAGTAAGGTCAATGTGGGCAAATCCGTCATATATTTTTGAAAGTTGAAGTTGGTTGACTATAACTGGTACACTTAACTACTTTAATATAAATTTGATGGTTGTAAGCGATAAAGAATTTTGTTGTCTATAATATACATCCATTCGAAATAACAGAACATCCCTCCATATTTAACTAAAAATTATTTTTTTTAAAACGGTCGTTAGACGGATTTTCCCGAGGATTGGGGCAAATCCATCTAGTAGCAAATTTTCCTAGAATTACGCCGTTATATCAAAGTATGCAATTTGTAAACAAGTAAAAGCACATGTTGAAGAAAAATGTTTTGTAACGTCATAAAAATACGGTTTAATTTACGTTTTATTCCCTAAAATCTTTTTTGGGGGCTAATCCGGCCTATTTTTATAACCAGGGATTTTATACCTTTTCAAGAAGTTTGAAAACTAATTTAAATGTACTAATATAAAAATCAGTTTCCGAAAATAAATGGTTTTATTCATAGTGACATATTATTAGTGTTAAAAATTGAATAATATACTCAACGAAACATACTGAAAGTTGTAGGGTTCTTGATTTTTTTCCTTAGGTATTACGTAACACCGTAAATCTTTAAATTTTAAAATATAACATTTCAAATACATGATACATGATATTTAATTTGAATTGTAAGTGACTGTGCTGTTGGTGTGCTTATTATAAATAAATAAATAAATGAAATATAATTTTAACTGATCTATCAGCAGTTTGAGCATAAACAAAAAAAATATCCCTAATTATCAAACATAAATCTTTTAAGTTTTCAAAATACAATATTAGAAAGAAAAAAAATATATAAAATAGAAATAAAATATCTGAATATGATCAATCAGTGATAGCATAAACAAAATCCAAAAGAGTTACAAACAATTTTTTTTTAATCTATCAAAAGTACACTGCGTCGTCTTCATCATTTAAAAAGAAATCATTCGTTTTTTCTGAATCTTTTGACAAGTTAATTCTTTTTACTATTGAATTCTGTGGCACCTCATCTCGATCTATTTTTCTTGTTATCTTAAATGTAAGTTTTGGTTTCTATACTGTTTTGTAAAACTTTATTGTAAACTACGGTTCATTTGTCTGTTCGTCGGCGTAGACTGCATCTATAACGCCAACATAATAGGACCACTTTTTTTTAACATTACTTAAAAATTCAATTTTACTTATGTTTTCAGTCTCTTCGTTTCGGAGCAATATGGTCTCCTCAGTCTGTTCATATTCGTGCTCCGTATCATTATTACTTATAATATCTATTTTATTTATTATTATTTTTATTTATTATCTTTCTGGTCGACAGTAAAAACTAAAAATGAAGGATGAAAAAAAGGTTGATAATATCTGCAATGGGGCAATTCCGGTATATGACGATTTAGCCCCTTTGATATTAGACGGATTTTCCCACTTGACCATTTTGAAGTTACATGTTTTTTAAAACAATTATTTCTGTATCTACTGGTTTTTATTCAAAACAAATAGAAAAATCCGTTGAAACACTTATTAAACTACATGATATGCTTACTCAGAAAGTCGTAACTTGTAAAATTGAATATTTACCATACAAGAAACGTCAGCATGCAACACTTGAGTTCCGCGTTCGGAGCACAGGTAAACTTCAAACATATTTTTTTACTCTTGTAGACAACGTTACTCCATCTATGAATCATAGTTGGCACTAAAAAGTGATCCTGTTTTATCGACCGAATCAGTAACAGCGTAACTATTCTGGAATGAGTAGAAAATGCATGCATACGGAATAGCCCCGTAGACGGATTTGCCCACATTGACCTTAGCTTGATGTGTTGGCGGGCGGCTGTACCTATACCACATTTCGTCAATTATATACCTATGTTTAAGTCCCCTAAAGTATAGCGGGGCTAGGGGGCGAGCTTATTGCTATCACCCGGGCACAAATCCAAACTCCGGGCTGCTACTGAGAAATTTTAGATGGCAAAACCTAATAACACTCTCTAGTAAAAAAAACACTAACATGTAACACTAACACGTACCTAACACTAATACGTAACACGTACCTAACACTAACACGTAACACTAACCCGTAATACTAACACGCTCAGCAATAGCGCTTGCGACCACTAGACCGACGCGACGACGCAATCAAGGTTTACAAAATAGTCAAAAATTAAAATTGTGCTTGTCACGTTCCCCGGATTTGTCCTAGTTTGGAGGGCGTCCGGGGAGCGTCCGGGCGAGTGTCCGGGTGAAACCCGGAATAATAATAATTCAATATAATTGAAGTGGAAAGATAGTGTTCTTTGATAGATTTCTATAAATAAGAAAATAATATAATTAGGTAAGTATGATACTCAACGATGTTTTTATTCAATTTAATTTTTTTTTCGTGAAAAGCCCGGGCGGGGCAAATCTTTAGTTTTTGAAGATTTTATCCGGGGTCCGTAATTTAGGTGATGGCAGCTCGAACTGTATGGCACTATTAGAAAGACCTAAGCCTTCCTATAAGTACCTACCTATACCTCTAACTCTGCCCGCCACCTCTATCGTATTAGTTGTGACCGGGCATTTACACGCTAGGAAATAATAATTTCAAAGGCCGCCGTTTTCGAAATCGATAAGGGGGACTATATACTTTCTTTAAATATGACATTATTTTATATAAATATTGTAAGTAGTATTTTCTACATTTAAAATGTCCATGAAAAGTTCAATAGAACTTAGGTGTTTTTGAGAAAAGCTCGCTTTAGGTCCTATTGATATGCGTAGCTTTAAATCGATAAGGAGTGATATAGGAACTTCTTATTAGGTACTTATCTTGTTAGCTTTGGTACCTACCTACTTATTACGAGGGTTGTAAAAAAATACTCGATTCACTGTGTATTATTTATCTCATTGGCGTCTTGTGTAGGTATAATAGGGCTACTTGTAAATACAGTAATCATACCTTATACCTATCTACTTATGCATTGGTGACGTTGTAAACCGAGTTATTTTGTAGCGGCTTCTAGTTCTTACGAGAGACTTGCGTGATGTTCTCGGTTTATTTCGATAATAGTATTGCCCTCTGGCGGCGATTAACTAAGTTATTTGCATCACTATGGTATGTTTTGTATCGGAACTCATTGTTTTTTTGCATTTGGCTTAATCCCTTTATGGATAACGAGATGGCGTGATGGTTCTGTTCAATTGTAGTTTGGTAATGCCCTCTAGCGACTTTTAACCAAACTTGTACGGTAACATCAAAACTTATTACATCGCTGGAATATAGCAACACTGTGCGTTTAAAAAAGGACTAATAACCTGACAACACTAATTAAACGTCAGTCAGTTGTCAAAATGGCACGTCAGCAGCAAGATGTTGATGAGCTTTTCGATGTTAAAAATGCATTTTATGTTGGAAATTATCAACAAGCAATCAACGAGGCACAGAGCGTATCCGTGAGTAACATTTGTGCTAACAAAACTGACTCCAATTGGCCATTTCGGGGCGTATTTCAACTTGTTTTGGGCGGTGACGTTATGCCGCTCCTGTTTTCCTTTTTCCTTCGCCCTACGCTCCTGTTTTTCTCCAAATTCCTATTAAAACCTATGTTTCAAGTGTAATTTATATTTTATATTCGTGTATCGACTATACTTAAACATTATTAATCACTTTTTCAGCCATCAACACCTCTCATAGCGCTTCAACGAGATGCATTCCTGTATCGATCGTACATCGCTCAAGGCAACCACAGGATTGTGTTGCAAGAGCTTAAAGCCGCGGACCCTACATGCCTGCTGCAGCCGCTGAAGACATTAGTGGAGTACTTGACACCAAACGCCAACAAGCCAGCGATCGTTGCTGATATTGATGCGCGCGTGAGTACCTTGTCTATGTTGTAAACCTATGACTAATAAAACAGTGTTAATATGACTCCACAAAATAAAGTTTAAATAAAATCTCTAGTGGTAACTCATCATTATTATTGATTAATTATTTAAACATGTTACCCCATTATAGTCTCCCCCCAGATGAACAAACAGACAGCTAGCTGCCACTTGCCACAACTGACGAACTCCTTGTCAATAATACAATGCAGCTGTAAATAGTTCAATGAAATTAATGATTTAAGTTTAAGTGTATGAGAATCATTACAAGTTTAAAACACAATTTTCACATAAACAATATAAAGAAATGATGCAATATGTTCACAAAACTGATCATATTGTGTAATGTTCCAGGTGGCTAAAGGCACGGAGCTGTCCAATGAAATCTTCCTGATTGTAGCGGCCACTATCTACTACCATGAGGACAACTACGAAGCAGCACTAAAGTATGTTTAATTTATTTTATTCGTATTACTAGCAATCCGCCCTTGCTACGCACAGTTTTTACAATCTGACAAAACATTGAGATTTCTTTATTATGTTAAATGCAAGTTTAGTATTAATGTATCATACACATAAACCTTCTAGAATGAAAATCTGTTGTCTAGTTTACTTGAACAACACGGTCACACTGACACACAAAAATCTACCAAAAATGGCATCTAAATTGGTTCAGCGGTTTAATCGTGAAGAAGTAACAGACATACACACTTTCGCATTCATAATATTAGTATGGATATCATCTCATCTGCCTAGCCTTTTCCCAACTATGTTGGGGTCGGCTTCCAGTCCAGTCTAACCGATGCAGCTAAAGACCAGCATTTTACATGGAGCTACTGCCTATCTGACCGCCACAAACCAGTTACTGGGTAATATAATACCCCTTGGTAAGACTGGTAGTCAGACTTTCGGGCTTCTACTTACCCGTAATGACTGTCAAAAATCCACAAATGACAGCCGGGACCAACGGCTTCACGTGCTTTCCGAGGCATGGAGGGGTCACGGTATGTAAAGATGGTCACCCATCCACAGACCAACCGCGGCAAGCGTAGCTTAACCTGATCGATCGACCTGTGCCGCTGTTATTATTTAGCTACGGACCCCTCTAGTATGGATATCAGCTGGCAGTCAATAAAAATAATATCAATTCACTTATTACTAATTTCCAAAGTTAGTGAAACAGGCCGTTATTAGGAATTCATTTTTTTGTCAATATAATAGGTATATTTACAACAATGTAACAAATATTTATCCTACCTATTTATATTTGTATGATATTATGGCAGGACTGTGATAATAATTTAATGTGTTTGCATGCCATGTTTTAGAGAAATAAATGACTTTATCTTATTTTTATTTCCGCCTATCATTTTTAGAATCCTCCACAATGCCGAATCACTGGAGCTCCGTGCTTTCACCCTGCAGTGTCTCCTGGCTATGAACCGACCCGACCTGGCTCGCAAGCAGCTGAAGGCTCTGCAAGACATTGAGGATGACAGCACACTGACACAGCTGGCTCAAGCCTGGCTGAACTTGTCACAGGTTAGCAAAACTACTGATCCATCTAGGGCGTTGTTTACTTCATTGGTTTGAACAATTTGTCTGCTCAGTAACGTAAATAATGCAATGAACTTGTCTGCTCAGTAACATAAATAATGCAATGAACTTGTCTGCTCAGTAACATAAATAATGCAATGAACTTGTCTGCTCAGTAACATAAATAATGCAATGAACTTGTCTGCTCAGTAACATAAATAATGGCTGAACTCTCAAAATGAAAAACAGTGCAATCAATAACCAGTTTTTATTTAACACACATAAAATGGCAGTTTTAAATGTATGATTTAACTGTGCAGTGGGACTGTACAGATAATTTGTATGTCCCTACAGCCAACACACGTTCAAGTAAAACTGTGTAGTTGTTAATTTCGTTCCGCGATGATTTCGATAGATCATTAGCAGTTATTGGATTGTTATTCGCTATTAAAAAAATCAAGAAGCGTTAAAATTGCAGGATCTGGTGTATAGATTGGTTAATGGAAAGAGAAGCTCAATCTCATGTAAATTTGTTAAAGCACAATCAACTTCGACTAGAAACTGACACCGGCAGGCACACACGTTACGATTATCGACACATTTTTCACCCATTTCGATTTATCTAATCAAATTTTAATACTGCTCCGTTCGACGGAGTTGTATAAAATTCTCCCCGCTGATCATACAAGTTTTGTTGGTTTTTTAATTAATTGGTAACTTATTTATTTTCAGGGTGGACCAGGGGTGCAGGACGCACACTACAGTATTATGGAGCTGTCAGAAAGGCTCGGAGCTCTGGGAGCCGGCCCTGCCGCCGTCGGAGCTGCCGCCGCTGCCTCCCGAGGTAATTGACGGTTGATTCTGCTATAATTTAATACAACGCCATCTGTTGGCTTGTGGAAATGTGGAGACATTTTGATGTCTCCACATTTCTACGTTGCGTAGTTTAGCAGAACAACGCGGGTACACGACTATTATCAAACCTCTGCAGGCCATAGATGGCAGGACTCCACTCATCATTTTGAACAACTTTTTCTATGGGACCAACCTTGAAATCGCGAAAAAAAATTACTGTTCCATACATTTTTGTTCACTTAAATCGATACATTTATTTGGAACAGCTGTTTTTTTTTTTCGCGATTTCAAGATTGGTCCCAAAGTTGTTCAAAATTATGAGTACAATGACCCCTTTTCGGGTTTAGTATAAACAAAAAAACCAATGTTGTATATCTGTGGTAGAAACATTTACAGCAAATAAACAGGGTTAAAATACCTCCCAGAAACCTGTCGAATTGTCGATCAACATGCGCAATAAGACTTGCCAGTTGAAAGAGTCCAGATTTAAAAAAAAACAGTGCACTCCGGGAGTGCCGAGTGTGCCGACAGAAGTGAAAACAAAACACAAACAGAATACTTTGCCATCACTCACTGATATATCGGTTATACGAGTACATTAAAACCGAGTACATCCCGAGGGCAGCCGAACACATCCGAAGCTTTTTACTTTTTTTAAAGTTTATATATCATCATTCTCTTGTTTTTTTGGGGTCGTCGGGACATGTATTTTTTTCTTTCATAGTTCTCTATTAGTCGTCATTTCGGTAGTCACCCCCTTTCCAACCATATCATCTTTCAGACAGTCCATCCATCGTTCATTTGGTCTTCCTCTACTCTTATAGCCATCCGCATTGATAACCAAAAGTTTTCTCATGACACTCGTGGCTAAATAATAACAGCCGCAGGTCGATCGATCAGGTTAAGCTACGTTTGCCGCGGTTGGTCTGCGGATGGGTGACCATCTTTACATACCGAGACCTTTACCCTCCGTGCCTCGGAAAGCACATTAAGCCGTTGGTCCCGGCTGTCATTCGTAGATCTTTGATAGTCGTTACGGGTCGTCAGAAGCCCGAAAGTCTGACAACCAGTCTTACCAAGGGGTATCGTATTACCCAGTAACTGGGTTGTGGAGATCAGACAAAAGTTTTCTCACGACACTCTTACCTAAATGTTTATTTTTGTTGTTATTTCCAGGCATGTGGGAGGAGTCTGAGCAGATGCTGACCGAGGCACAGGCGCGCGCTCCGCAACAACCTGACCTGTTGCTGGGACTAGCTGTCACTGCTGCGCATAGTGGGAAGGCGCCTGAGGTCTGTACACATTTATCATCATAACTAGCTTCCGCCCGCGGCTTCGCCCGCGAGATATGTCGATACCAATTATCCTATGTCCTTCCCCGGGATGCAATCGTATCTCTCTGCCAAATTTTGTCGAAATCCGTTCAGTGGTTTAGGCGTGAAAAGGTAACATACAGACAGACAGACAGTTACTTTCGAATTTATAATATCACTAGCTGCGCCCTGCGGTTTCACCCGCGTAAATGTCGATCCCGTGGAAATATCGGGATAAAAATATATCGGGAATATATGCTTATCCGGGAAATGGTCTATCTATGTGCCAATTTTCATCCAAATCTGTTTAACGGTTTACGCATAATTGAGTAACAAACATCCAAACATCTTCACAAACTTTTTCAGGATAGTAGGACGACTTTTACGTTATTTCCCCAAACGGAACAAACTAGCATGTTCTTTTACTGACGTAGACCCATCAGCTTTGCTCCAAGTTATAACTAACTAATATAATTAAATAACTAACTAATTATTATTAATGTGCTGGTTTCAGGAATCTACAGGAAGAGACTCGACTGACTTAGCTGTTTCCTAGGGCTTTTCTCCATCCAAGTATGTGTTTACACTAATTACCTATGTACTTTCGTAGCTTAAAGTCAGTTTGATAGTTCCGTTAAATTACCATGTACCAAACAAACAAACACTCACACTCACGCTCACTTTCGTGTGCAGTATGGATTTTTTCACAAGTAAGTACCTATGTTGTGTATCCGTCTGCATTCAAGTTTCTCGCGATCGCTACCCAGTCTAGGCAAATCCGTTTATATCCGTTTATGTATAATTATTTGAAGTTTTAATTAGGCGTCTTGGTTGGTACTACTTAATTTTTAATGGTACTTAATATTACTGAGACAAAACCCTGCTACCAGGTTACCATAAATCAATGCATCAACCGTCCCGTTCTCGTTTCAAATTGGACCGTTGAAATAACCGAAATAAAGCGTCTTGCATTGTATGCAACTGCAAGTAGGGCCGGCGGCCGGTGCAACGACAGATGTGAGCCAAGGGCCTGAGAAAAGGGCCCTTACAATACTCACCTTGGGGCTGGGGTCGAACAGTGTTCTTGTTATCCGCGTACGCTTCGCGAATAATGGTTTATTTATAAAAGTTAAAGATATGAGACGTTAAACGCCAAAAAATGTATGGTTAAGCAGACTAATAATTTCTTTATCTTTAAGCAACGTTTACTTTCGTTTAGTTCTCGCAGCCATCTTGATTTGTATAGGTAATGATGAAATGCAATGCACCAGCACGTTTATATATTACAATAACTCAAAATCCGCTCACACTTATTTTTTATTTATTTTCAAACGATGGGTCAATCATGTCAATTTAACATTTACTTAATTTCATAAGTTTCAAAATGAAGAGCCGAATATTTTTTAATTACGGTTTCTGCTGGAAATCGTGTTTCGGTTGGACACTAATTTATTTCTATTTCCAGATATTCAACCGGTACATCGCCCAACTCCTGGACAGCCACCCAGACCACCCCTACACGAAGGAGCATCACGCTAAGACCAACGAGTTCAAGCGCCTCGCCGCGCAGTACCAGCCCTCCGTCTCAAGTTAAACCTTACGGACGTAGCGATAGAGTTCAATATCACTTATGATTCTATATATGTTTGTGTAAACTAAAGAGCCTATATTATACAATTTCGGAGTTTTATTTTAGTCTTCTTGTGTGTATGTAGTTTATATTTTGTTTGGTTGTAGTTTTTGTAGTGTATTTTAGACTCATTTTCGTTTTATTTTTTATACTTTCGAGAGTTCATGAAGTAACATTGGTTCAAGTTGCCTCGGCCAGACAACTTTGTTTAGATTCGTTTGCGAATGCAGCATACTCTTTGCTGAATGAACTCTTTACTGTTAATAGTCGTACTTAGTAGCGTCATTGATGCAAATAAACAGTTCTAGGTTGGGTTGCCAGAAATGAGCGAGGATGCGTAAGGGATGTGTTGTGTCACTGACTCTGTCAGAGCCACCATTAGGGATTTTAATTTTGATAACACAAAAAGTTAGTCGCTAATTAGTAGAAATTTGTCGCCAAGTATCAGAATTTGTCGGTCACTGGTTCAAAAGATATAAAGATTTATAGGTGGCCGATCTGGAGAGTCTCCCCAGCAGGGCCACATTTATATCTCAAAAACTAGGGCACCTAGCGAAGATCTGTTTTCTCTCATATTTAGTCGCCAATTAGTCGGAACCAGTCGCCAAATATCAGAATCTGTCGGTCACTGGTTCAAAAGATTTAAGGGTTTATAGGTGTAGGTAGCGTATTCGTTCGTTGAAGAAATTTTCAAGTAGGTATGTTGTGTGTAATTTATTATTATTTGGTGGTTTATAATATCAACCCAACTTACAAAAAGGTTGGTTACCCCTATTTAAAAAAAAAACAATATTCAGAAACGAAGGATACGAACTTAATTTAAGTGAAAACCGAAGATAGTTTTGTTTCGAGTAGATCTCCCTAAAAGTTAATTTGAAGGAGTTACCATCGAAGCAAACGGGAATCGAAACAAGTCAGTTTATTCTATGACGCAGCCTCTCTCAAGTCGCGCCACAACACCTGTTAGTGGTGAAAATAAAAATTATTTAGAAATAGGTGTTATAGGTATCAAAACAAACGCCACATTATACAAAACTCCTTTATCGTCATGTAAACCTAGTAAAAGCTATAATCATAATCGTTGTCTGGTTCCTCATCGTCATCAGAATTGGTCAGGTTTGCCAGTATGTGGTACTGGCGGAGTTTTTCCAAGGCTGCCATGTCATCCATGAGACCTAGGGGCAGGTCTGTTGGGTCAGGCTCGCCCTTGACCAGGGTCCAGTCCGTTGTAGATTCATGGAGGATCTCGCCGGTCAAGCCTGTAAAGGATAAGCGTCATACTTATAATAAAACATTAAAAAATATACGCGTCGACTTGAGAACCTCTTTGTTTTCGTTGGTTACAAAGGACTTATCATCCAGCCTCCGCTTTACTCGGTTGATATTTTCTAAACCTTCCTCAGAAATTGTCATAATTATGGTAAAAACTACATCAAAATCTGAAGTATTTTAGAAGTACTAAACGGTACACATAAACCACAATGCTATGCTACCAGGGATCTAACTTGCAATTTTTTTTTCGTCAACAGTCTATGCACTTCCCGTGCATTAATAGCGATTTCTTTGCCAAAAATGTAAAAAATATGAATTAATGGAAAAATAACTTTAATTCCTACAAAATAAAGTTCATTTTCGCTACAACTTCAAACATTTTTATAACTTTGTCAATAGTGCTAGTCGCTCTGAAATAAACTTAATTGTCATTGAAATAAAGTTGATAGTTGTTTAACTTAAAATAGGGTAGGGGTGTCAGCACTGCGCACTTTTACTTTAGGTAGGTACAACTTTTATCGGTAACAAATTATCTACATAAATCCTGTATAATAATTGTTTAGTTTCTGCCTAACTTCCATGAGAAGAAGGCGTGAGTTTATGTATGTATGTATATTATTTATTCAATACCGGACAGTCGGACACCACGACACATTACCATTCATTGATACTCGATAAACAAACAGATCAATACGGCAGGTACCGCAGGTAGCAGGGCTGCGCCGTGACCTCATCGCGGCATTAGGCGGGAGCGATCTATCTTGCAGCTGAATACCAGTATTTTACATAGAGCCTGTTTATCTGACCTCCACAACCCAGTTAATGGGTAACGAGACCCTTGGTAAGACTGGCTTCTGACGACTGAGGAAGATCACGAATGATAGCCGGGACCAACGCGACGGCATAACGTGTTTTCCAAGGCACGGAGGAGTCTTGATACGTAAGTTAAGATGGTCACCCATCCCCGGACCAACTGCTTCAAGCGTAGTATAGATCGAGCGACCCGTGCAGCTGTTATTAATTAGCCACAAAGGAGAATCCACTTTCACATAGTCCTCGTTTTAGTAATTAGTTACCGGCGCGGCGTGCCGAATTTTTTCATAAATTATAAGCTCTGCCGAAGCAGAGCATTCAAAAATATTATAGACTCATTTGAGTGTCCCCCTCCACGGAAATCTTTAGTAAAAGGCGAAAGATTTATGCGTTTTGAAGGGAAACCAGAGTTAACATAGTTTGGGTCGCCCGTGCTTATATACTCCGCGCGGTAACGAAACCATAGCGCGATCTAATTCGATCCCAACGCCATCTAGGGAAGTGAAGATCAAACTTTTACAACTTGTTGAAATAACACAATTTTGTAACTTATTATGTTTTAGAATGTCAAAAAATCAAAATAGAAGAAAGCCATGATTTTTTATTGCAGCATTTTGACACAATAAACACTGCCTATATTAATTAAATATTATAAATTTGAATTACATTAAAATATGTATTAGAATAGGTGTTAAAAATATAAAAAAAAAGTGATTGATATAGGTAATATTTGAATGCGGGAAATAAGTGTATAGTTTTGATAGGAAGTCAGACCTATCATATAGAATTATAGATAATCCGTGCCGGGATGGGAATTATTATGTTTATGATGTTTATCCAAAAAGGACTAGCAATACTTACCATTAGGCAGTATATCGACAGGTCCTTCTATAGGCGGCGCGGTGTACGCCTCTAGCTCCTGCTCCGTCTTGCTCTCCCGGTCCAACTTCTCTTGTTTGCGCTGGCGACGCCATGCTTTCTGTAGGTTGAAACGTTCGGGCCTGAAACGTCAAGCCATGTCTTTAGTCAGAGCAGTGGTGGCCAAGTGGTAACGGCCGCGACTTACGAGTTATAGGTCGTAGGTTCGAACCCAGACAGGCGCTTTACTTTGTGAAAATTATTAGTAGGATTTAAAACTAGGCTTCTAAATATTTATAACTCAACCAAAAGGTTATTAATATAATTTAGGAAGGCATTTTTTTTGTTCTAGCTAGGTGTTACATTGTTTCTGAACAATCTGTGACTGTGAAGACACAGTTCTTTAAAAGTCCAGTAACAAAATCTTTGCTGCAAGAAACGTGATTCTACCGTATACTGGTGTGATGGCATTTTAAGCATATAGGCCGTCGCCATAGGCCCTACGTGTTTACAAAACGTGATTTAGTCCCAATTTTTTTTTGTACCAAGTATACAGATTTTAGTATGAACCTTATCTCACCTAAAAAGCCAAGCCTGTAGAGTGTAGTGTAGAGGTTCGTTAATCTCTTACGCAGTCCGGAACAAACAGACAAACGGTGATATCATCGTATCTTATCTATTCGTGAAAGTGAAATAAACATGATTTACTATCCATCAGTTGGTAAACTTACAACGAATGGTTCAGAATGTGTCAGAAGCCTAGCAAAGAATTTTTTTATCCATTCTTTTCGTAACCATACTAAGATAATTAGAAGAGTAGCTACTGAAGTAAGATAGTAGAAATCATGGCTGGTGTCATTTCATTCACTCCTTACGTTACTCCTGACAATTCAGTGACAAATGTCCGGTATTTGGACAGACATTCTTGCTCAATATCCATTGTAATTGCATTTTACTTTACTTTTATCCTAATTGGGAACTTACTTCTCCTCATCTTTATACACGCGTGCTTCAATGTTTTGGATGTCATGTCTGAGGTCTGCTATCATCAGTAGCATGAGGTCTAAGGAGCCTTTTGGACCCCTAGGGCCGCGAGGACCCCTTGGTCCGCTGTCACCTTTCGGACCTTCCATACCTGGTGAGCCGGCCGGACCCTGTAACATTGAATTACGACATTTTATATTGGGCCCGTTGCTCTTGCTTTTAAAACATAATAGCCATGGAAAGGTCATAATCTAATAAATATCATCACAACGAATTTACATAGGAAAATGTATGATTTTATTTACTTACCCTTGGACCTCTTTCACACCGGCAATATCCGCCTTCTAAGGGTGCTGTTGAATCTAATACTCTGTAAGCGTAGGTGCCTTCTGCGAATCTATCACCACCTTGAAAGGGAGGATAACAATTTTATTTATTTCTAGTATGTTGTTCATGATAGGGTATGATGATAATTATTCATTTCGTAACACACTGACATTAGCATTAATGGCTGTCACTTTGACAGTTTAAACATTTTAGCGTTATTTACGTTGTTGAGCAGAAAATTTTTTCGACCAAAAAAAAAATCCGAATGGGTGGTGATGGTGGTGGGTTTTTAGAATGGGTTAGCAATATCCTTCATAATGATTCAGATTGTGATTGTTTTGTTAGTGTGTTAAGCAATTAGGGTGTCGGTCATCATAGGTGAACGTACCTACCGAGATGGTTCGTCAAAGACTTACTTATACACTTCGGATGATAATGGCGCTTCGCTCAGTACCTATTGCACATCAGGCCTTCCAGTAAAAATAATGCTTAAGTACATTTTATTATTTACTTTTAATGGGTTTGGTCGTGGTAAAAGACAGCATAGTTTAGCCTCTTAGCCAATTTATAACCATCACTTACCATCTCTTAACGCAGGACTGTCCATCAGCTTCTTAAGCGCCGCCTGCGTCGTATGCAGCTGATCACTCAACTGCTTGATCTTACGAGACAGCCAGGTGACGGTGTCACAGGGTGCGTAACACCTGGACGACGCTCGCACCAGCGGTAGCGGCTCCTGAAGGAATGCGGTTACTTGGGCTGATTTATGTGACATCTTTTGTTTATTATTCAATACAGTAACACTACAGGGAACAATAATTAACTACTGCTTATCTTTGTGAGTGGACCTGGACATCAAGATGAAAGAATTGAAAGATGATGTAGGGAAAAAATATGAGGTTCATTAAAAGTAAACTTCTGTTGGTGCCGCAGACAACTAGGCTCTGATGATTGCAGCCAACCAGAGAGTTAACAATGAAGAAGCTAAGAAGTCCAGACACGATTTGCCACGAAGACCTGGTAATTGAGGCGAGGCTAAGTAAGTACATTGATACATACCTAAACTAGGGCTAAACTACACAACTAAGTAGCCAATGGAATTAGGAAATCACGGGAGGATGTTCAAGGTTCATATCGACAGCATTTTGTACTGCTCATAGTTATACTGTACAGTCACAAGCAAAAGTATGTATACACTTGGCTTTATTCAAAGTCGATTTTCTCCTTTATTTTTGAATGAAATTTTATATTAGTAGGAACATAGTATTTTCGAACCCAGAGGTATATGTAAAGTGTCGTATTTCAACGTTGCATTCGTTATTTCGTGAAAAAATCGCAATTTAAAGTTGCCAAGTTTTGACATATTCGTGCTCGTGACTGTACCTACATAATTAACTCGTCATGAGGAGAGGAGAGTCAAACAATAATTACATCCCTTACATTATTTACTTACAGCCACAGTTTTTCTGTAATAAACTTAAAAGACTTCAACTTACTCGGACAGCAACTCTTCGTTCACACTTCTTGCCATCGCTGGCGAGGACCAGCGGAGGCGAACACTCACAGTGGTACCCGCCGGGGTCGTTGATACACCGATGCTCGCAGCCGCCATTGTTAGAAGAGCATTCGTCCACGTCTGAGTACCAGGACATCAGAATTTAATAGGTGTTTTGATATTAGTTAAAGAAACACCTAAATTGTTTCGGTTCTCTTCATGTCTTTAGAGAACTACGGAGCCTAACAGTATGTTGTACAAGGTTTCATGCAGTGCTCAGTATTACAGCCGAATTCCGTTCAAAGGGACCGCTGATGATATTACACGTGGGTGTAGTTTTTTTTTGCAATTTAGTCTTTAGCGACGCTTTCAAACCCCATTGCTCTTAAAGGAGTTTCTACAGGTGGTTTGAGGCTACTATCCCGTTTTTTATTTGTTGAGATTAAGTAATTGTGTTTACCAACGCAGTAAGGCTGTGTCTTTCTCCTGTAGTGATCTTCATGGAACTGGAAGCCGCTGTGGCACGTGCACCACACGTGGTCACCACGCACCTCGCACGCTTGTTCACATAGCTGCAGACTGCAGGGGTCCGTCGACCTTGGTATACACCTGGAAAATGGGAATATTTAGGCAATCGTGCATTATTCATCTTCATCATTCTCTTGTCCATAACCCAATTTATTTGGGGTCGTCGCAACATGTCTTTTTCATGTCATGTCATATCATGTCTAAGGCTTATAGCATTATAAGCTTCTAAATCTTTGTGGTTCTTCCAAACTCACAATGATGAGATAACATCAAATTACTGAATTTTCATACTAGTCTCCCTCACTACACATCGCGATAACTTGGTCGTGACAACTTCCAGCCCACATTGCCAAGCATTTTCAACAAACGAGTTCACAATTACTACTCTATGCAAGTTCGTATTCTTTGGCAGAGCGAACAATGTAGCGGTAGTAGCAATCCTACGCTTGATGCCAAAATGTTTCGAAAGCCAATCTTTGTAAATGTTAGGATCGCAGGACCACCTTTGATTATCAGCACATCGATCTGATCATCGTTATGTATCATCCTTTTTTTTCCATAATCCTAATTGATATGGCGCGGCGAAACATGCATTTTTCTTCCTTACTTCTCTATTAATCGTCATCTCGGTATTCACCCTTCTAGCCATATCATGTGTCACACAGTATTTCCATCGTTTTTAGGGTTCCGTACCCAAAGGGTAATAACGGGAAGAACGGTTAAAACGGGAGAAGAGATGTCAGCATCAGACGAAGGGGCCCGTTAAGGCCGAAGCCTGCAGGGTCAGCGGGATTGTCCGAAAGGGTTAACGCTGGCTCGGAACATAAAGGGCTAAGGATGCAGGTGGGTTTTAGTCAGTAAGAGTCTGACACTCCCTTCCGCTCCACTCAGAGCGGGAGGGGTCATTTGATGATTTCCTAACCTGAAAAAAAAAGGGTAAAAACGGGACCCTATTACTAAGACTCCACTGTCCGTCAGTCCGTCTGTCACCAGGCTGTATCTCATGAACCGTGATAGCTAGACACTTGATTTTTTTACAGATGATGTATTTCTTTTGCCGCTATAACAACAAATACTAAAAACAGAATAAAATAAATATTTAAGAGGGTTCCCATACAACAAACGGGTTTTTTCGGCGTTTTTGCCTTGTGGTACGGAACCCTTCGTGAGCGAGTCCGACTCGCTCTTGGCCAGTTTTTTTTGTCTTCCCTTACTCTTAAAGCCATCCACATTCTTCCTCAACACTTTCCTCACTCCTCATCACATGCCCATACCAAGACAACTAGCACCCTTTGCTTAAAATACTATCAATCTTAATCTGAATCATTTTGAAGGATATTGCTAATCCATCAATACTAACATTATAAATTCGAAAGTAACTCTGTCTGTCTGTATGTTACCTTTTCACGTTTAAACCACTGAACGGATTTCGACAAAACTTGGCGGAGAGATAGATTGCATCCCAGGGAAGGACATAGGATAGTTTTTATCCTGATATTCCCACGGGATCGACACTTATGCGGGTAAAACCGCGGGGCGCTGCTATATAGTTGCTCCCTATTATGTTTGAAAAAATGTGTCTGCGCAACAACGTAAATAATTGTGGAACTGTCAAAATGAAACCCACTGCTTCCAGTCTAACCGGATGCAGCTGAATACTAGTATTTTACACGGAGCGACTGCCTATCTGACCTCCACAACCCAGTTACTGGGTAATACGATACCCCTTGGTAAGACTGGTTGTCAGACTTTCGGGCTTCTGACTACCCGTAACGACTGTCGAAGATCCACGAATGACAGCCAGGACCAACGGCTTAACGTGCTTTCCGAGGCACGGAGGGGTTTCGGTATGTAAAGATGGTCACCCATCCACAGACCAACCGCGGCAAGCGTAGCTTAACCTGATCGATCGACCTGTGCGGCTGTTATTATTTAGCCACGGACCCCATTACTACTGATAGTGTGTTACGCAGTTACCCTGCAGCACATTAGCACAATCTACCTATCGGCTAATAATATTTCTCAGTATTTTTAACATGCCATTAGAATAAACAACAAGTCACAACAATTAATATTCTGCTTAGCAAGCAGAGCTAATCAATTACCATAGTGAATGAATATAGTGATGTATTATGCTAGAGATCCTCATTCCTATGCTTCACATGACAACAAGACACGTCGCCCTTGGCTAGAACGCGGCTGGAATATAAATCAAATCTCGTCAGAGCGCCAGAGATAGACGAAGATGGAAAAGGTCACAACTTTCTTTGTTACTAAATCCCTTGGTCCTTTGTGCCGCATACAAGTCATGCAACTCATGTTTCTAATTGGAATCAGGCGTTTGCCTTTGATTTAACTTTGAATGTGATTTGCAAATGGTAAGTATGATCTTATTGGGTGTCGTAAACGGTAAGGATGTTGACGCAGACTCATTATTTGTACCTACACTTTTAAAAGGCTTTTTTTTTTGCGGATGGGAAATCATCAAATGACCCCTCCCGCTCTGGGTGGAGCGGAAGGGAGTGTCAGACTCTTACTGACTAAAACCCACCCGTGTTCCTTCCTAAGCCCTTTATGTTCCGGGCCAGCGGTAACCCTTTCGGACAATCCCGCTGACCCGGCAGGCTACGGCTCTAAGGGGCTTTTAAAAGGCTGCGGTGCAATATGGGACTAGTCCATTTCTAGCAGTGTGCTGAGGATTTAATACGGACAAACACAAACTCAAATATTTAATGCACTCACCCCCTGATGTGGTAAATAGATGTTACATTAAAGGGGTCTAAAACCTGACATGAACTCTGTAAGGGCACAGCAATTTAAGAAGTATGAAAATTAAAATGACTTTATCGCTTCTACCTTATTACTACTCGCTACTATTCATTACGTGAGGCGTTTGGGGGGGGGGGGGGGGTCAAGCCGATTCTCACCCAATCTCACGTGGGGGAGAGGGGGGTCCTGGCAAGTATCACGTAATTTTTTTTTCTGCAAGAAACAGTGTACAATTGCCAGAAAATCTCGCCAAAATCACCTCACGTAATTAATGGACGCCCCACCTACGTAGACCTGCTGCGTTTTATTCATAGATGTTTTATTCGTACCCAACGTTCAGTAAGTGTCAGACTAGCACTAATTTCTTACCTCCCAGCTATGAGGACATGAGTGTCACAGCACCTCAACTTCATGCACTGTATGTCGGCGTCATGCACGCGGCACATCTCGCGGGTGCGCAGGAGACGGTCGGTGGGGCATGGCGAACTGCCGTCTAATCTGAAAGTAAAAGATAGATTAGTAAGACTTCCCAACTCCTATATGTGTCCCCACTTACAATCACAATTCGAAGGATTTTGAAGGAAATTGCTAATGCTAACCGGAAGGCTTCATTTGTTTGAGAAATTCGCTGTTCATCATCATCTGCCTGCCTTTTCCCAACTATGCTGGAATCGGCTTCCAGTTTAACCGGATGCAGCTGAATACCAGTATTTTACATGGAGCGACTGCTTATCTGACCTTCACAACCCAGTTACTGGGTAATACGATACCACTTGGTAAGACTGGTTATCAGACTTTCAGGCTTCTGACTACCCGTAACGACTGTCAAAGATCCACGAATGACAGCCGGGACCAACGTTTTAACGTGCTTTCCGAGGCACGGAGGGGTCACGGTATTTAAAGATGGTCACCCATCCACAGACCAACTGCGGCAAGCGTAGCTTAACCTGATCGATCGACCTGTGCGGCGGTTATTATTTAGCCACGGGCCCCTCCGCTGATAAATTCGCTGTTCGAAAAAGTAAATAACGCAATGAATTTTGTTTAATTGTTAAAATCAAAGGCATTGCCATTGTTTGTGTATTATCCGTCTTGTAAGTATCTCACAGCCTCACAGTTTTCTGCCGAGTATTGAGTATGCGGGATCAAAGCATGATGATGTGTGGCATCATCTGATGACATCATTGCAGGATTGATAAGAAGTTTGCAATGAATATTCTAAGAATAGCCGTCACATAGCCTTACAGCCGCCAGCATATCAAGCTACTACAATCTGTCAAATTTCTTTAATAGATTTTCAACTTGGGTATCACTAAAGCATTAGGTTCAAAGTTGATTGGGAAAATTTGACAGTTTCGGGTAGCTTGATGTTCTGGCTTCTGTACCTAAGTTCTGTAACGTCTGTGTGAGTTTTTATGATGTATCATCTTTATTAGATATTTCACAAATAGAACCGTACCTACCTTGATAATATTTTTTGCGTTAGGTATGTAGGTACATGGGAAACTCGACTTCTGCTAAGACTTAATACACATGCTTTAATTACGGACGGCACGGTTGGCGCAGTGGTTAAGCGATTGACTTCTGCGCTGCGTGTCGTGGGTTCGATTCCCGCACGGAACAAATATTTGTATGACCTTCAAGTAGTTGTTCCGGGTCTGGCTGTTTGTGTATGTGACTTTAAATGTTTGTAAACGCACCCACAACACAGGAGAAATTCCTAGTGTGGGGCAACGTTCAAAAAAAAAAAAAATTAAATCTTAGCTAAGTCGAGCATTGAATTTGTCCGGTACTTAATTAGGAAAAGGTTCGACCCACAATGAGGATTATTATCTACGATTACTATCTTCTGCCCGCGACGTCGTCCGCGTGAAATTTCTTCAATTGGCCAGTTTTTTTTTTTTAGTACCGTCACGTCATAAGCACTATTTATTGATGGGAAAATCAAATCGATTAAAAAGACGCCGCCGCGTGCGACACCCGTCTCGCCCCACCGGGGCCTAGCGCCAGCACTCACAAGGCGAAAGTGGCGGCTTACGATTTTTGTACGTAAGCTGGTGCGATTTGTGGCTCGCGAAGTAGTTGCTCTTGCGTTATCTAGGTGTATCTACATCTGTGGTAAATAAATACTTACTAAGCTAACCTCATAATTATTTATTAAAATAAGAAGACTATTTATTAATAGGCATTCCACATCGGTGTTTTATGTTAAAAACCATTTAACCCAACTTCGCCAACCTTGTCAATTACGATTTGGAGTCCCTAATCTCCGGCACACGCATGTCAACAATAATTAGGTCATTATTATTCATTAATGAGCTAATCAGCATCCCAAACGACTTTGTAGAACATAAAACGATAAGATAAAGTTTCTTTGTTGTTCCCCCGAAGTTTAATGTCTGTGTCAAACAAAGATGATTTATATGACAAAACTAGCTGTTGCCTGCGACTTTGTCTGCGATCCAAGATGAAAAATAGCCTATGTCCTTCTCCAGGTCATGGTATGCATGCGCCAAATTTCATCTAAATCCGTTCAGCCGTTTTATCGTGATAGTGTTACAAACAAACAAACACACTTTCGCCATATTAGTATGATGTATAATTATAGCTACTAGGTTGTCTGTAAGGCCTTTTTGTTTCTTTTTTAGCGTTTTTTCATAGAAAAAACAAGTTCATTAAGTTTTTTGTTTTTTTATTAAAATTGGAGCGTTTTATCCTCGTAACGTAACAAACAACCTTTTTATTCCTTTCCAACTTCTCTTCTTAAATACAATTATTTTAATTCGATCAGGAGTATCTGTTACATGAGAAAAAATACGAATAGTTAATTTTAAATTATTAATAACTAGCAGCGCCCCGCGGTTTCACCCGCGTAAGTTTTGATTCCATGGGAATATCGGGATAAAACTATCCTGTCCTTCCCCGGGATGCAATCTACCTCTCTGCCAAATTTTATCGAAATCCGTTCAATGGTTTAGGCGTGAAAAGGTAACATGCAGACAGACAGAGTTACTTTCGAATTTATAATATTAGAATGGATTCAATTTTTTTTTTTACTATAACTCCAATCCAATAGCTCCCGTTAAAGGTTAATAGCCACTAAGTGAAATGGATAATGATAGTGATAGTTTAAGATTGTAATGGTCCTTTGGAACTTCTTGCTTGCTTGTGTTTTTAGTTTAATCATATTCATAATCAACATTATAATTTAGTAAAGACAAACCAACCAAGGGGTATCGTAAGTATTACCCAATACCTGGGTTGTGGAGGTCAGATAGGGAGTCGCTCTATATAAAATACTGGTATTTAGCTTCATCCGGTTAGACTGGAAGCCGACCCCAACATAGTTGGGAAAAGGCTAGGCAGGTGATGGTGGAATTTAGTAAAGACAAAAAGGTGACAAAAAATGCCAGACTGAGGTTTCGTCTACCGCGGGTTTCGTCTGTCTGCTCGTTCTCTATAAATATCACTAACATTATAAACTAAAACACTTGACATCTTGATCCAGTTTCAGGGTATGCAAGCAAAGTCCAATATAATATAGTCCACTAGCTTTCGCCCGCGGCTTCGCCCGCGAGGTATGTTGCTATAAACTATCCTATGTCCTTCCCTGGGATGCAATCTATCTCTCTGTCAAGTTTTATCGAAGCCCGTTCAGTGGTTTAGGCGTGAAAAGGTAACATACAGACAGACAGACAGAGTTACTTTCGAATTTATAATATTAGTATTGTCTAATTAATTTTGTCATTTTATCGTCATAGCGTATACATATACATATAATTCTTCGTCTTAAATGACCACGAATATTGCTTCGGTCTTCGTTTTTACAGCGTAATTGATATCCAAAGAAATATGATTATATTTACTACCATCATCAAGCTCTTGGATATCAATTAGGCTTTTTAAAAGTTAAGTTTGGGATAAAAAAAATGTCATTCTTGTCATCAGTGCTGCTATGAGTTGTCTGGCGTTAAAGGAGTTAAATATCTAGATTAGCCGAGCAACTAGTCTAGTTTTGACCTTAATTAGAATAATTAGAGAGTGAATGTGTGACCAGGCTGACATAATATACCAGAGCTATCTGCATTGCCCCCATAAATTGGCGTGAAACGTCACTAAGACATTAGACAAGCCTTGGTCAATTAATAAACTATTAGGGTATGTTCATGATGCACATATAGCACAGCAGCATCACATAAAGCTTTTAACTTAATGAAACTATAGAGTGGTTAGAATTTTTAACCATGCGTGGTCATACATTCATAGCTTGAGTACAGTGTTCACCATTATTGCAAAAAGTCCACTATTTGATGAAATGCTCAATAACTAAAGTTTTACACAGCTTTGTGACTAAATAGCCTCTTTACCTAGTCAATACCCTTTTTGGTCTTTTGTAAGCTTTCTGTCATTTGTTGGTCCTACAGTGGAAAAATCGATGTGGTTAAAATGAAGTTTTTATTTAGATATATGAAGACGATATGCAACCTTTCCAATATCAATTACCATATAAACAAGCTCAATACTCAGAACCTTAGTCAACTCAAGTGCCTCGGTCACATCACCAGTATAAGTATCTAAACTTTGCCCTAAGCTTTCCAAGAACACTCCAATGGTTTCTTACACTGGACTATTAATGTGCAATAACGTTGGTGTAATACTTCATATTTATTATGATGGTGCAAGTGCAGTGTACTCCATTCAGTAGCAGTCGTTGAACCCACGCACTTTGGTTTTTAAACGGGGCAATGCATCTGATTCATAAATTAATTGAAGTAATCAAAGGAAATGTGGACTCTGGGTCACAATTCCTTTATTGATTCGTTCAGTTGTTTTGTAAGTGAAGCTGTCACTCTAGAAAGCTTTGGAATTAATAAAACATTTTACCTATGGGTTAATGGAATTGTGCTAATTCGAATCCAATTTTTTCCCTTGTAGCCGTATCGTAATTAATTATAAACTTGCGCTTTGAATTATAATTAATTATTCCTTGTTTCAGATGTTTTCAGAATTAACTTTGCGTCGAAACATGATATCGTCATTAATCATCCACAGAAATAAATTTATTTGGAGCAACCATTTTACGAGCTTCACTTCCGCCAACCAACCAATACGTATGACAGAAATAATTATAATAAAAAAATCACTGAAGATCACTGGAGATGAGCAGCTTCACAGAATTACTAGCAGCACATGAATCACTCACACGTCTAACACATCGTCGTAATATGCGTCCTCTGCTTGGTATCCTCTCTCGTCCTGATAGCAGAGTACCAGGGAGGCAGGCCAGAGCAGAAGTAAGGCGGCACAGGCCGCGGGTGCGAGCGGCGAGCGCATCGCGACTGTGGCTGCGCGCGCGCCGCGGATATGCGTTTGAGCAGTGATAGCCAAAGTTATAGTTGTACGTATGTTCGCATACACGACTTCCTATAAGTTCGGCTATCACGAAATAATATGATACAATTTTCCTCGTTGCATAAATAATGCGCCATATTTGTGCACTTTACATAACCATAATTTAGTAAACAGTAGCATTCAGTGGAATTCTGAAAATAGTGGTGAATCGGGGCCCTACGCCTTCTGTCATCGTCATGTCATCGTCGTCACGTCACGTCCCGTGAAGAAATTGAACAATGAGACAATTATTTAGAATTTTAGATAAGCAAAGCTTTCTTATAAAGAAGCCAATATCTGTCTAACTATCTATATCTATACTAGTAATAAAGCTGAAGAGTTTGTTTGTTTGAACGTGCTAATCTCCGGAACTCTCAGCCGGATTTGAAAAAATATTTTTGCATTTGATAGTCTATAGGCTATTTAACATCACGCAAGGACCCTTAGGAAATTAAAATAAAGTCAGAAAGAACGCTAAACGATGCGGTGGGTCGGAAGCCAAAATTTCACGCGGGCGAAGTCGCGGTCAGAAGCTAGTAGATTATATTGTATTCTGTGGTAATTGATAAAGGTAATTTTAGGCCAAAGTTAAGAAAAGTAAAGTGGAGGAAGAACATAATACATAATTGAAACCCACGGCCACGCCTGAAACCTGAAAAAGTAATGTTGAAATAGAACGTATACCAATATTTGATAAATAAAAAAAGTTTGACAGTAAGTTTATGAAGAAGCCAATAAAGTTTTAGTAACTTTCGTTTGTTTTCAACAAAATATGATATTTCATATAACACGGCGGAAGAAGAATTGTTCCAAAAATAGTAGGATGAGGTTTTGCGGTCGGAGAGACTTTTTGAAAAAGCCTAAGTAAAAAGTTATAATTCGAGGTTTGGCTCTCGCCTATTTTCTCCTCCAATATTGGACCAATTTAAAAGTTATTTCATAAAAAGAATAAGTTTTTCTTTTTTCATTAATAGTTGTCAAATTTGTACACTAGGCCTCTGTTGACAGCGGCAATTTTGAGCATTAGGTAATTGGTCCATTATTATTGGAGAAAATAGGCGAGAGCCAAAACTCGAATTATGACTTTTTACTTAGGCTTTTTCAAAGTCTCTCCGACCTCATTTCCTCTTAATTATAGCCGAAGTGTTAACATCGGTATGACGTAGTTCACAAGTAATATTAAAGTCGATATACCGACTAGTCGTACTTAGCGCTTCTCCTCCACATTTATTATGCGCACGGGCAGTGTTGAACTCTCTGCCAGCGTCTGTGTTTCCACGTGTAACCCGTCAGCCTTCAAAGCAAGAGTGAATAAGCATCTTCTGGGCTTGCTCGTTCCATCATAGACCTCATCCGTCGCTTTCCACCAGGCGAGATCGAGGTCAAGAGTTGACCCATTACGCAATAAAAAAAGTAATATGAACATAGAGTAGCAGTTGTAAAAGAGTATCAACTCACCGGGGTGAAGTTTATTGCAGATACATGTTTCATTTTATTTTCTTTTTGTTTGTTACTTAGATAATGTAGATAGCGACACTCGACTTTTACTTTTCAAGCGATCTATTTTGTAAAAATCTCACTGTAAAAACTTTTGTGACGTGTCAGTGTGAGGTCCCTGGACTATAGTCCGCGCGGAACTAGCTGG
The DNA here is from genome assembly GCA_948474745.1 of Oligia latruncula. Classification (NCBI taxonomy): domain Eukaryota; kingdom Metazoa; phylum Arthropoda; class Insecta; order Lepidoptera; family Noctuidae; genus Oligia; species Oligia latruncula. Next base: position 2,463,334 of record OX419699.1, read on the forward strand.
ACGCGCCTTAGGTATGTGAGCGGTGGGACGGAGGGGCGGGGGCGCTTTGTCATGACTCAGTACGTGCGTTGCAACAATAGGCAACCCCGCCGCCCTTACCCCCGTCCCCACCCAAGGCGCGGCCAACTAGTTCCGCGTGGACTATAACACTATTGACAGCTCCCTTCAACTAAGTTTTTGCAGGGAGATTTTTATAGAAAGATCAATTGGTCACTTTGTCAACATTAGGCCAATACGAAAAAAGTGTTATTACTGGATTTCCAGCTATAATGAATTGTAAACATCATCATCTGCCTAGCCTTTCCCAACTATGTATGTTGGGGTCGGCTTCCGGTCTACAGTCTAACCTGATGCAGCTGAATACCAGTAGTTTACGTGGAGCGACTGCCTATCTGACCTCCACAAATGGGTAAGACCCATTGGTAAGACTCATTGTCAGACTTTCGGGTTTCAGGAATTGTAAACATATCAAACTAGGTATAATAAGTTTTTTTTGGCACAGGTAGGCGAAAAAAAAATGTGGAAATACAAAAGTTTGAGCACCGATATCTAGTAGTTAGTAATAGTCCCAAAATAGCGCCTCCAGTGCGTGCAGGGTAGATATAAGATGGATATAAGACGTTCGAGTATTTTGGCCGTCACGGACGATTCCGTGAGTTATCGTTAGTATAACCATCAAACGCGAAATTATTAGGAAAAACGGATTTTCTTAACAGACAAATATCTTTGATAATCAAAGAAGCGCCTTTTCATAAGTTCATGTAGACATGTAACGTAACCAGTATAAGCTGCCACTTATTCTATTGAAATTTCACATTACGTTAGGCCAGCAAAAAACAAAGTCAATATAGGTATGAACCGTGGTCCAGCGTGGGCTACCGTGAAAATTATTGCCGTGCGATTCTCCAAATGTATTCCCATATTTTCTTCCTGAATAATGCCTCTAGAGCAATTTTTTTTTAAAAGGAACTAAAAAAAAAAAACTTCATAAAAAATAACTTAATAACTTCATATAAAATTAAGTAGATTTTATTTAAAAAAAACAATGATCTTTTCTACAACATTCGTGGCCACATCAGTTTATCTGTAACTGTCTGTAAAGTGTTTGTTTACGGTATCCATGCGCGGGCGCCGACGGCTCACGGCCACGATCAATCGATCTACTGACACACTGCCGCTTGTGCAATAAACACATAACATGTATTTATAATATCCTGGTACATTATCTGGATTCCGTTTGATGTAATTTTTTTATTTACTTTGATTAATAGGGCGTTGAACGTTTTTAATTGAAAGCGCTCCAGAACAAACACGTGTTTATCCGGGTACGCTTTAGTCTTTCTTTATTTAGTAATTTAACCCCCTTACTAATAAACGTATTATATCAGATGAATAGTTACACACCGATTTCTCTTTTTCAGTCGTCAGTAATTTTGACTTTCGAGAAAATATAAAGCGTTGTGTAACTATACAGACGCTATACAACGTTTCTTAAGAAGGGGGATACCCTCATATTCACGGGATATGCCCCATCTCCTCTCCTGCCTATCATGTCTTGCAGGATTTAAACAAGGCCAATGATAGATCTGTCCAGGTGGCTACATTCCTGGTCGGATAAAATTTGAGTCAAAGAAGAATGGTAAGTAAAGTATTTATTTTAACTTCTTTGTAAAACCACCCAAAAGTCTGACAACCAGTCTTACCAAGTGGTACCGGGTTACGCAGTAACTGGGCTATGGAGGTCAGAAAGGCAGTTGCTCCATGTAAAATACTAGTATTTAGATGCACCGGTTAGACTGGAAGCCGACCCCAACTTAATTGGGAAAGGGCTCGGCAGCTGAGATGATGACCACATAATAGAAAAATTTGCAGCTTAATTTGTTCTAGAATCAACGCATTACCAAGTACATAAAGACATCATAGTATAAACCAGAGCGTGGAGCAAATGGATCTCGTGCCCCTAAGATTAATGACCAGGAATTAGTGTTTAACTACCTCCTCTGCTCATAAAATAGTTCATTTGCAAGCGTCGTTATATTCTTATTCGATGTCGTGGTGGTTAATGCGTCTATTTCTGTTGTAATGTCTTGTAAACTGAACCTACCTACTGACAATATCCATTTAAAAAAAAATTATATAGGTACCTACTTATTATTTTTTTTTTGTAGTGAAAATGAAAACTTCTTTAGCCGCGTTGGGCATTTTTTGAGATGGGAAAAAACCATTGAACTCTCGCCACTGTTACCGTAACCAACACCGCGCGTGTTTTGTTTATAAGACGATTAAAAAAATACTTAAAATTATATGATATTTACATGAAAAATTAATCTTTATACAAATCAAACTATGGAGTTGTCGCAGCCAACTGGTTTAATTAGCCGTTTAGTTAACCGCCTAGACTTTTAACTAAACGGAGGTCGTTCAACTAACGGCCTGAATGATATTCAATTGTAATTTAGGTTGGAAGTCTGTAACCAATCGCAGTAAAGCCAGGGCACACCGACCGACTAAATGGTTTAAGTTAGGCTAGAACTGTGAATACTGCGTGCGAGCTGAGAGAGCGAAGCGAGTGAGGCGAGCACTACTTCCGAAAGCCAGGCGGTTAACTAAACGGCTAATTTAACCAGTTGGCTGCGACAGAGTCATTGGTATTTTTGTACGAATAAGACCTAGGTACCTAAGGTATGAGCTGCACCCGAATTGCGTAATACACTATCAATCTCAATCTAAATCATTTTGAAGGATATTGCTAATCAAACTTTGTCTTCTCAACAACGTAAATAAAGGAATGAATGTTGTTGAACTGTCATTACCCCACAGGTCTAGATCTAGTAGGATCCTTGTTACATTTTATTATAATAAAAAAGATACTATGAGATTACACCAAAAAACACGCACTAAAAATGAAATATTTAGTTCTGAGCTTACGTAGCTTTACGTAGTAAAGCTATGAGCTGCAATCTATGTTATATCCCAACCATACATTAGAAAAAAGCTGTTATGAAATTCTATTGATTTGAAGCTCGATACTCAACTTAATTAAATAGATAGTTAGATTATATAGTTCAAATATATCGCGATTTCAGTTATCTGTCTGTGTGTTTAGCGGCCACTATAGTAATGACTGAAACGGGTATACCCGACTGATGAAAATGTTCGGTTTTTTTTTTCGTATTGAAAAATGGTACTATTTTCAGGTCAATATTTAGTATTATAATTTAGCTGTATACTTATATAATGTTTTCTGGATCAAAGTTGTTACATTTTTAAACTTTCCTATAACATTCGCTATGAAAAATTCTTTCGGAATACGAAACACTTCTTAAAAAAACGAAAACCGAATAAAACCAAGTGCTTTAAAAATAAATAATATCTAAATAAATATCTAACAAAATATAAAATGTGAAAAGCGCTATGTGACGCGCTACGTAATCTAGCTACAACAGTCGAGTATACCGCCGCGCCGCTTGGGAAAAATCACACTTTTCCTCTCGTGTTGTCTGCCGACCGTTAGTGTTTGTTTGGACACCGACCTCGCTCGAACTCCCATCAGCCATCACAAATACATACCAATACAAATAAATACACCATAATAACGTATAAATGACGCTCTTTTCTCTTCTAATTGCCAGTTTGTTTACTTCGGTTTTGTCATGGTATCCTAATGAGCCCAAATTGTGGGTACCAAGGCACTATGGGTACCAAGGAGTGCATAACGGGTTGGAGCATGCGAAAGAATTTGTGAACGAGTGGACCGTAGAGGTGGAAGGTGGTGAAGAAGTAGCTCAGTTGGTTGCGCTGGAACTGGGATACGTTTTTGGAGGGAAGGTAAGTTCATGATGTCTTGGTGTTTCTTCAGTGCCAAAATTCAGAATTAAAATAAAATATTTAACTTTGAATATGTTTGCTGAAACCAAAATAATACAGCCAGCATGCTATAGAAAAATCCAATCCATTTAAAATTTTTAATACTTCATTATTTTCAAATACTAGGTAAGTATTCCAACTTTGGAAAAGTGATTATATTTTTAATACATATACTGTATGTAGTTTGTTGAAAAAATTCAAGTAATTTTTCCCAAAGGCTTCAATGTTATTCAAGAGAATATACGAGCCAGGTTCTGTTATTGTAAACTAGAGCTTTTGAAATGGCAAAAAACTTTACTTAATTACTTACAAAACAATCTTAAAATAGACATTGTGGATCGAAGTACCAAAACATTTCTATATGAAATACTTTGTCTTAAAAAAAACTTTCAAATTGTCTTTTTATACCTACATTATAACGAACCAGCACTGAGATCGAGTAATGCCATTTTAAGTTAGAACTTAGATTCTTATTTGCATGTTTCCTGAGAACACTTCTAAATTACTTATTTAAGGCGCTGTAAGAAGCAAGTTTTTAGGTAAATAGTGCATCGCGACAACGAATCAGGTTCTAAACAGCGATACGTTTGATGTTAGTTGAATCAAATGATCACCAAAATAAACGTAATTTTGCAGTTTTATTAATTAAATAAAAAAATAAATGCACGGGGCAGTGGCATAATTTTTAGGTATTTCGTTAGTTATTATTTATTTATAGTTAATTAAAACGGTACAACACTAATTACATAGTTAGTTAGTAAGTATTAGTTGTTAATATGAGTTGATTGAATTCCCTTTATTATCATTACATAAAATATAGTTATTATTGTTCAGGTGGAATCCAACTATTTCATACTTAAGGCAATAATTTGTAAATGTATTTATGTAAATCAATTATTTCAATGAACAATTTAAATTTTAATTATGATAAAAAATTATGAGAATTATGCAAAAAAAAATTTTTTTTTGAGCTCTGTTTTACGATTGTTTTATCACGATACTATTTATTTTTATGAAATATTTTTGAATACTTCTTTCTTTGAACATTTGACAATACACTACATTTTTTTTCTGTCTTGTAATATCTACCAATATGCCTATCTGTGCGACAAAAAAACTGACCGTTTTACGTTGTCCTACGTTTGGGTGGCGCCTTAAGATTGCTCACTTAGCTCATAGTTTTCAAAGCCACGCTACATTAGTCACTGACATTTACTTAAAATGAATCTCTTGGAGTACTTCTTTCGCGTCGTCAGGTTTTGAAGAGCGATTCCGATTCGAATGTTTTGGAAGATCGATTGTTGCTTCTCCGTTCCTTACCATTTACCAGGCCGATTTCCATGGCCGGCTTTTAACAGTAAATATATAGAAAGGCACTGGGCTGTACTAATAATAACATAAGCATGATCAGCCTATAAGGTTCCCACTGCTGGGACACAGGCCTCCTCTCTGTGAGAGGGAGTGGGCCGTAATCCACCACGCGGGCCCAGAGCTCGTTGATAGATGTCTCACAGTCATGTGAGACATCTATGACCGGTTTCCCCACGATGATTTCTTTCACCACGGGGCCCACCCCTGCATGCTCTAATAACAATAAATGACTTTATTTCTGTAAGTAGGTTTTACAAACACTTTTACATGTCAATCATATTTTTAATTAAAAAGGAGATGAGGTCGGCGTTTTCTATCTGACTACTCTGAGAAGAAAGGCCGAAACAAACTCAGAGGTCACAGTCTCTTTTAAAGTACAGACATAATCTTGGTTAGATCATGTGAAGACCATGTAGATTGGTGTTTGAAATGGTATTTTGAGGAAAGAACCACACAGATTGAGTGGACCTGTCCAATCAGTGCACGCATTTGTCAGAAATCATGCAGCTCAACTGAAAACTTAAGGAGCTCAACGATTCGACGAACAATACCAAATAAAGGACATTTGGGTAGGCCGCTTATATTACTCAAACTGTCAGACCATGGCTAAAACTAACTGAGAAAAAATAAAGAAAAAAGAAAATTAACCCACATAGTCTTCACATTCACAATCATTACAATAATATAATATTTTACAAAGTAAATAATTATTCATGTCCCTGTATAAGTAAAATTTATCAATGTCAACGTGTATATAAAAATAAATCTTACTGGTTACTGGGTACTCATCTGTCATATCAAATTGGCAGGCTTGTTCTACCCACAGCTCAGTAAGTACAGTCTCTTTTGCCCCATGCCATATTCAGGAGAGGGTGGTTTTATTGTCTTTGATGTTGACGTACTTATCTCTATGTAAGTGAGAAGAGAATGAGTGCTCACTTGTACCGGAACATAAAAAGATTGATGATAGTTAACAACCCACCCGTAATGGTCACCCTTACTGATTTAAACATTTAGGCTCACTTGCACAAATCACATAATACATTTAACGTTAAACGTAGTTAAAACATCATTCTGTCTCTGCCATCTTCAAACCAATGGGAGACATAGAACGATGTTTTAAATTCGTTTAGCGTTAAGGCTCCTACAAACAGGCGCGACACACGATATAATCGCGCGCGACACAAAGGCACCGCTAGTTGCGCGACTTTCAGTGCCTTTGTTGTGTCGCCCGCGATTTTATCGTGTGTCGCGCCTGTTTGAAGGTAATATTTGGTGGTGCAAGAGGACCATGGGCTCCTAAGCCCTTTGACCACAGCAAGAGCCGACTGAGCCAGATATGTAATTGGAAACAATTTTAAATCCTTCTATAAGTATTATGATTTTAACAAAAAACGGTTTTCTCTGTTAAACAAATATAAATGTAATTAAGAAGCAAGCTCTCGGTCGAGGCCTGTTTGTTAATTTTAATTAAAGAGCTTTGTGTATTTGATTTTGTTAAAACAAAAAGGCTACCTGATACAGTTCCATTGAGCCAGTTTATTTTGGGTACAAATTTATATTTTAAGACTCTAGAACTCCTAAAAATCTTCTAAATAATAATTATTTGACGTCACTATTTATCATAATACAGGGTGGTAGGGCCAACGACGCGCAACCGGCTACCATGGGTTCAGTAGGTACCTACATAATTCCAGACGCCCTAGCGTAGAATTTATTTTTTTCTAACTGGGCCCGCTCTTGACCCCGATCACGCCTGATAGAAAGCGATTGATGAGGTCTATGAGGTAACGAGCGTGCCCAGAAGACTGGAACTCCCACGCATCGACGAAACACAGCAGGTTGCTTGACGCCGGACTCCGGACACCGCAAGGGAAGAATTGGCCAGTCAAATAAGGTGTTGGGTCTGAATGTCCAGGATGCGCCGAGCGCTCGGTTCAGGTTCAGTTGAGTAACTGGCGGAACAAAATGCGGTACACGAGGAGGCTTCTACATTTCTACATGCATTCCAAAAAACGTTTCGTCGGTTATCTTAAAATAAACAAGCTGATTCAAAGAAACATGCAATACCTAACCTATGCGGTCAAAATGTATGGAACAGCAGATTTTTTTTTTTCAATAAAATTCATTGCGTTATTTACGTTGTTGAGCAGACACATTTTTTGAACATATGAAGTAATGGATAAGCAATATCCTTTAAAATATTTTACCCAATTAGGGTGCAGATTCATAGGAAAAGTTTTAGTACGGTCATGTTGTTTAAGGTAGCTTAATATCACTAGCTGTTCTAGGTTATAGTGTACGTTGACATTATGACGATTGCTGAGTCTTCGAGTATGCTGTGTGTTGCAGAACGAAAGTATCTGCTTTAGCTTTATCATAGCAGCATAATCAGCCTATGACGTTCCTCTGCTGGGTCACAAGCCGTGAGAGGGAGTGGGCCGTAATCCACCACATAGGTCTAGTGTGGGCTAGTAGGTGTCGCATGTCTTCGAATTTTTGGTTCTAGGACATGCCGGTTTCCTCGCGATTTTTTCCTTCACCTGGCTGGGTTCGAATTCACGACCTACAACTCGTAAGTCAGGACCGATACCACTGCCACCACTCCTCTGTATCTGCTTTCCTAGTGATAATTGAAACAAAACAAACGTCATTCAAGTATTTGCTTCCAAAAATCCATTACTTATAATAAAGTTCGCAGTACATACGTGCTTGAGATAAGGCTGAAATCAAAGTTATGACGCCGTCCATATCTGAAGTGGCACTCGTCGATAGCAGACCCACTATATTGCATAGTTTACACTCCATATATCATGACTGACGTGGAAGGCAGTAATTTATCAGCGTTACTAGGGCTGCAAAAAATACAGAAGATACGTCACTAAAGATGGATGATTTTTTGGTCCTTCGAAAGTCTTTTCTTGCACTTGAACTAGGTGTCGTAAAGAGATTCGTCAAACAAAAGAAATTAAACAATTTGCAATGATAGTAACTATAGAGATTGCCACATCGACAATGTGTTGAAGAACTAATCTTTGATCTAAGTTTGATCCAAAGGAATTAGTAACACCATCTTTCTGTGCGTTTAAAATACCATCTACGATTAGATTACCAATCCGCTTGGCGGCCGTAAAGTTGTAAAAGCTTACTTATTTCTGTAGAACATACAGATAAAACGCGTCACTTAACCTTGTGAGAAGTTTCATAATTTTCGTAAAAGCCTAAAGTATTTGGGCCTTTTGTAGCGGCTCCGACGACGAACGATTCCCTGGAGAAATGCGGTCATCAACACGTTGACAGACAGTTTTGAGATTGCATTAGATATACTTAGATACAATGTTATTATTAGCACACAAATAGATGCTGATGGCTTTTTTTTTTTGCGGATGGGAAATCATCAAATGACCCCTCCCGCTCCGGGTGGAGCGGGAGTGTCAGAGTCTTACTGCCTAAAACCCGCCCGTGTTTCTTCCTTAGCCCTCTTTGTTCCGGGCCAGCGGTAACCCTTTCGGACAATCGGACTTTTTGACGGCACGGTTGGCGCAGTGGTTAAGCGATTGACTGCTGCGCTGCGTGTCGCGGGTTCGATTCCCGCACGGAACAAATATTTGTATGACCTACAAATAGTTGTTCCGGGTCTGGCTGTTTGTGTATGTGAGTTTAAATGTTTGTAAACGCACCCACAATACAGGAGAAATTCCTAGTGTGGGGCAACGTTTAAAAAAAAAAAAAAGAAAAAAAAAAATAATCCCGCTTTTTTAAACCAGCACCCTGATTAAGTAATACACTATCAATCACAATTTAAATCATTTTGAAGGATATTGCTAATCCATTGCTTCATGATAATAATAATATGTTCCCAAAAATTTGTCTGCAACTACGTAAATGACGCAATGAATGTTGTTGAACTGTCATAATGAAAGTCATTCAGTACTGTGTGTAATTACCCCGGCTGAGAATCAGCACATTTCGAACGTCAAAGTCACATGACAGTGCTACAAAACTCATCGCTTTTTTTTTTTTTTTGCGGATTTGAAATCATCATAATATGACCCCTCCCGCTCTGCGTGGAGCGGAAGGAAGTGTCAGACTCTTACTGACTAAAACCCACCCGTGTTCCTTCCTTAGCCCTTTATGTCCCAGGTCAGCGGTAACCCCTTCGGACAATCCCGCTGACCGGCAAACGCATCCCTCCACCACTTCCTATTTTAGTGCTTTAGCTGGGAAGAAAAAGTGGCGCAACAAACTCCCCGGCAACACAGCTGTTTGTTCAGTTAGAAGAACTTGATTCTATGCAATAGCATGCTAAGTAATTAACATTAACAAACATAAAACATTAAATTATTTGCCATATGCCAGCTAGCACACGCCAATAAACCAACACTGATTAACAAACACAACACTTGGTACCTATCCACAAAAGAAAGTCCGGATTCACTGGGTTTCGGATTAATCAAAGGACATTTTCATAAATCTAACATTTATTTTAAAATCTGCATAGAGGTGGAAGAATATGATACCTTAGGTATCTGTCCCATGGTCGGCGATTACCAAGGAGCGAGTAACTGTAGACTTAGCAACTAAAAACAAGTTGGCGCGTTACGAGGAGCGAGTCCGCGATGGTGACGAGCGTAGACAGAGTAAACTATAGACTGCTGCATATCTTCTTTTTCATTCGCACAAGAAAAAGAGAAATATATTAACGTCACTGGCAAAGAAAACAGACAAAGTAACATGAGTCTATAGATTACTCTGTCTACAGTGAAGAGCGATTACTTGCCGGTTTGCATATTAGTACCAAGCGTGAGTCTCTCAGCGAGTGTTGTGCCCGCTAAGCGAGCGTCGCTGAGCGAGTCATTATAATGACAGCTGAAAGACGTCCACTGCTGGACATAGGCGTCTCCCAAGCACCTCCACCTCCACCGGTTCTGTGCTTCTCGCATCCAACGGGTTCCTGCGGCCTTCACAAGGTCTTCGGTCCGCCTTGTGGGAGGCCTTCCAAGGCTACGTCTTCCGGTACGCGGTCGCCACTCCAGAACCTTTCGGCCCCATCGGCTATCTGTTCTGCGAGCAATGTGCCCTGCCCACTGCCACTTAAGTTTGGCAATTCTTGCGGCTATGTCGGTTACCTTGGTTCTCCTGTGGATCTCTTCATTTCTGATTCGATCACGCACCAAATATAGTTCTCTCCATTGACTGATATCACATCATCATAGCACATCGCTAAACGAGTATTCTTCGCTCATATGTTGTATGTGTCCTGAGCAAGAAAATCGTTTATACGTAGTCGCTTCCTCGACGGCGTGGGACAGGTGCCTTATCCACGTACACTATTTTAGCTTTTACGGCACTTACTCAAAGTAAGGAGGTGTAGGTTCAGACTAAAGTATAATGAACAAGTCGTTAACAACGTACTTGAATAGTTCTTGTTTATTTAGAAGCGTTAAATTTTACCCTCTGAATGTAATATTTGGTTAATCGTCATTTTCTTGCAGATACTTGATAACGAATGTTGATGATAATGTAGCGATCGCTGTTGCAGAGAATCTTCTATCACTAATCCAACAAACTCGAATCGAACCTGCCTGAGGTACCTACCTACCACCTGCACCCAAATTGCGTAACACTCTTGTCAATCAGTTTGAAGGATATTGCTAATCCATTGCTTCATATGTTCGAAAAATTTGTCTTCTCGACAACGTAGATCGACAATGAATGTTGTTCAACTGGCAAAATGAAAGCCATTCTTGCTGAAAATGTGTTACACATTTACACCGCTGGTCCTTTTAACACAAGCCTCTCCTCCTCTGGTCCTTCAATACTGGCCTTTGGTTTTCCACTAGCTATTTTTGGCCATTGGACCATGAGCTAACGATCGTAATTAATATCGATATCACTCAACCCTTGGGATGACAAGTTCATGTTTACTTTAGAACGCGCCACAAACCATGGTACCTACCGTATATAATTTTAGATTAATGCCGACTCAATATTTCTCTATAAATATAATTTATAGTTTGAAAGATTAGTTTTTATGTTACAAGCTTGGACGTTGTCATTAATCGATCATTCGAAATCCTTCTCTCATTAATTATCATCATTGGCAGCCTTCTTTAATCCACTGATGAGTATAGGCCTCCGCCCTTTTGTGTTATGGTTCCCTGGTTCCCCGCGATCTTCTCTCATTGATTCTCATTAATTTTACTTGATTGGTATTTATGAGAATATTATTAACTCTCTCTCTCTCTGCAAGTACCTAATCTACTGATTAATTTTCATTAAAAAGATAAAGGCGTATTTTAATTGCATCGCCACTTACCCACTCACTAAACACCACGCCACCTCGCCACTTTCCTAAATAACGACCCACCCACCACGTTCAGTCATTCATTATTACTGTTTTCCATAAGCTATCTGTGACGTTCATGTTAATCTTAGTACTAGCACGTACTACTTAATAAATATAACTGCTAACTTTGTTTTGCTGAAATATAATATAATCAAGCAATTCGACAAAGAGTTACGCTTGAATAGAGATTTTCATTCACACATTACATTTTTTTAGCTAATAGTAAAATATCCTGAAAAAAGCCACAAAGTTTTGTCGTGATATTATGACAAGTAGACAAATTGGTCTATGCCATACTGGCCATACCTACTTACAGTATAGGTTTCCCTGCTGGGCGAAGGTCCCCAAAGTCCTTCCAGGAACTCTTTTCCAGCGCCACCTCAAACCAGCCCTCGCAATACGCTTCCAGGGGGCCAAAAAAGGCCACTTTGGCAGTATCATAAAAGGATAACATCATGAATCATAATGGACAGTTAACTGTTAAGTTAATCGTATCAAATCCCATTGGAGAAGGATTTTTCAATTTTTTTTTGTCTGTGCTAAAATACCAATCGATCCAATCCCAATCTCTTTGATTATACCTGCGTAGTGCAGCGAAAAAAAGAAAAACACGGACTGTCTTCGCCATATTATAATTCATATTGTTATCCTTTTATGATTCTGCCAACGTGGCCTTTTTAAGCCCCCAGGCAGGTCGTCTCGCCATCTCTTTCTGGGCCGGCCTCGGCGGCGCTGTCCATCTTCAAGAATCCATTGTGTGGAGACTTTTATGCCCAGCGCGCAGCGGTCATCGGGCATGCGGCTGATATGACTCACCCAATCCCTTTTGAGCCTGGCAGCCTTATAGAATGCTTATCCATCAACATATCCTGAAAGTAGCCACAAAGTTTTGTCATGCATGGCAGTATGTCGTGTGGCATTCTACTCAATCCACTGTCTTACAAAACAACTTGAAATTATTTTCTCGACAAACAGAGATTTTATAATCAATTTTTCATAGTCGTTCTTACTGCTATTATTCTACCAAACATTTTGCTAGGCTTTGAAGGTTAAGACAGCCTTCAAAAGACTTAATTGACCTTGTAGAAAACAAGTCCTGGAGTTAAGTGATCGGCAGGTCTTCAATTAAAAGCTGAGTGAAAATCTGAGAAAGGTCATTTTCTGCGACGTTATGTTAGCAATAGATATAAAAAAGAAAATTTTATAATCGTTATGAATATTAAACACAAACTTGCCTACTTATCTTGAACTTGAAAAGCTTCATTTAGAATTTTAGACACGTTTTTTAATCCCAATATTTAAGGTTCTAAGGTAGGCATAAGAAAACTACAATCAGTAGCATTGTAAACGGAGCTGTAGGAGTAGATTATCCATAATTATATTTTGTCTGATGTCTAAATTTATCTGGCCTTTATCTATCTCACACTAGTTTTCTTCAAAACTAAGTAAGGTCAAACATTTCACGTATCTGGCAACTGCAGGCTGAAGTTTAGCCAATCAGCTGTCTCATATAGCATGTCAGTCGCCTTCCATCTAATCGTGACAAATGTTCAGGAATTAGTTCAGTCCATTTGTCTCAGTTTGTGTCGCTAATCATTTGTTTGTTCGACTCTCTTTATTTTATGTGCTCCGCGTAAGACAACGTACTGAAACTAATTACAATTATGTTTTCAGACAAAAATTACGCTTCTGACTTAATGAATCGGAATATTTATTACAACAATTATATTTATGTCAAAAGATAATTAGGAGTTGGTAAGAATTAACAAAATAGAAGTAAATGAGGCGTCTTTTGACAGTTCCTGAGTGGCGATTAGGTTATCACAAATGTAGATAGCAGTCTGTTAAAATAATCAATGTTATTAAAAATAGAATACTGAATTTTTCAAACAAAATAAATAGGTAGCGTAAAAATAGTACGGTATCGGTATTGTTACCAAGTAATCACAAATTAAGTTTAATGTTGTTAAATACTAAAACAAAAAAAAAAGGGCCCAGGGCTAGAATGTTGATTGATACCAATTATTTTATAATTGTGTATGTTTAAAATGCGTAATGTAGAATACCTACGTGGTTTCAATTAATGTGATATCCTAATCGCCACACTACTACTAATATGTATTAACCTCACAGGAATAATAACATTATAGACCTACGTTTTTGTTTTTCTATTGGTGTCTTTGTACTTCTACTTGCATGATGTTTGAAGTCCATTGATGCTTGCTTGATTAGCAGGTAGTTTCTATTCAAGCCTATACCTACAATGTGAGCGATAGATAATTAAAATCATTGCAGAGGAAAATGAGTGTGCGCTGTTTGTGTTCGATTAATTTTTGTACTTATTCTTACGATTCATGCTTGCTTGGTAATGTTATCAGTCTGAACCACACTGGCCATCATTATTATATCCCAATTTTAAAACAATAGTAAGGCAGTGTTTTTATTTTAGTTAGATGTTGATGTTGATGTTTCTAAACATACAGCATTTTATTTGAAGCACTTATATTACATTCGTTCATTAGAACCCACCGCGTACTACGCAGGTGACGCCTACACAACGGATAAACTGTGGGTTATTTTTCTAGAACTTAATAGATTTACGTCAGTTCGAGTGATTCTCAGTATGAAGTTAATTCACAAGGAAGAACCTAGATGTCAAGACAATTGACATTAGAAAAGCGCTTCTAAGAACTAGTGGCTATTTTTAGCGCAAAGAAAGTTTACTTATTTCAGAGCTTTTGTTCAGTTATTGACAATATTAGTTATATTCATTAATAATTATCCCTACTAAACTGTTTTATTAAATTAAAACGGTTGTATTTTGTTGTTTTTTAAATGAATAGGTAGGTACAGTCACGAGCACCAATATGTCAACACTTGGCAACTTTCAATGTCGATTTTTTCGTGAAATTACGAATGCAACGTTGAAATACGTCACTTTACACAAACCTATAGGTTCGAAAATACTTTTTCCGTAATAACATAAAATTTCATTCAAAACTAAAGGAGAAAATCGTCTTTGAATAAAGCCAAGTGTATACATACTTATGCTCGTGACTGTACTGTATAGTACACCTACCTACACCTTCTACTGTGTGGTAGATAAGATCTGAATATTATTTCGGCATTTAGAGTACGAAAATAATAGAGAACGTCATCACTATCATCATTTCATGATTTTAAAACCTTGTGATAATCATCAAAGAGTATAATAATAATACGGGAGATAATCATACCACAAAACATCGCTAGAGTCATCTTTGAACGTTGAGAAAAAGTTTAGCATCAAACACAAGCTCGTAGCAGACGTAGCACAGTTGGCTAGATAGTTACGTTTTGGATATTCGTACTTTCGTAGCGAAAAACTTCTACCTAAACATGATAGATGGCGCTGTAAGCAAGAGAGTCGTAATAGCAATACATTAGAATAAAATAGATCTACCCTCTTGCGGCTAATAGCGCAAACATGCTGAAACGGTAGAGTTCAGTTTTTCAGGCGGCGCTAACTGTGGAATTAGCGTCGCACGTACCAGGCTTGCAGAACCGTGAAGGAAATGTTTTTCAGCGAGTTTCAGCGGCAATCTATTTCCGTAGTTTACAGGGGGCGGGACTTCTGTTTTGTAGGGCGCTTGCCAACATGAGTGTGTTCTAAACACATGTTGTTATGTGCGTCACAGTGCGTCAAGGTTGATGTCGTCATATATGCTGTTGCTGTGTGCATATTTCAGCTTGAAAATATACCTACCTGAAGAATAATTTTACAGTTTACTACGAGTAGGTATGTTGTTTCATACAATAATGTGAATGGCCGTACATGGCGTAATACTACAGTTAGCTGTTTTTAATTCATGTGTGTTTTGAATAAACTTAATTTAAATTAATTTTATGATTATCGTCGTACTAATAAAGTTGGAATTGCTAAACGAAAAAGACAAACAAAGTTTTCAGTTTTAAAATAATTAAAACATACCTAAGCAATCAACGTCTTGCGAGAATTTATTACAAGACAAGAACGAATTTAATAAAACCGCTCTGTAACTGCGTCCAATGTTATGAAAACTTTCTCAACATCTCCCACAGATAACAAAAAATATTCATTTTTACTTAAAACGTAACAAAAATGTGTGAGGTATCAGGGTATCATAAAACAGCTGTGGTAGCCCGTTGTCGAGTTTACGTAGTTTCTTACAAAACCGAATTGTGTCGTTCAACTTTACGAGCCGAGTCAATGACATTGTGTACCACGTGCGAGCATAATTTATTTATTGTTGATTTTTTTTTGTTTAGAAATAGTTTTTTTTTCATGAATGCTAAGTCAACATGGAACTAAAGTTAGTTGAATAATCAAGCATATTTGCAACAAGCTCTGTCTATAAAGTTGCTTGATTTTATTAATGTCAGTTTTAGCACATTTTTATTTTAGCTATTGATTTGCTATATCATTTAATTTTCAGGACAAATCATTCCGGGTCGGCACAACTTTTAAAAAAAATAATTGGATATGAATGGCAGACGCGAAAATCGTCGTGTACTCCTTTAATTGGAACTATTCTAGATCGACAGTGGCTATTAGCGAAGTGTGCTGGTTATTGTTTTTCTACTCGTCCTTTGTTTCATTTTTGAGGACAGAGAAACGCATTACTTTAATAACCCCATTAACATGATATCTTATATTGTTAAACAATGCCGCCAAATTCGATGGCACCCTAAACATATGAAAGCTATAGGCAACTATTGCCCTACGCGTCACACGACACACCCTTTACGTAGCCCGACCTACCCCAACACCAACACCCTCACACGTACCGTGCATATGTGCGCAGTATCTCCTTAGCTCTTTGCTCTCCTAGTACACATGTGACTCTGAAAACTCACATGACTCCACGAAATGACACGTGCTACACACGTGTGACGTTTCCATACGACCCCTCCCATGTGTAAAATGTATGTATGTTTGTTTGTGTGGTATAGATGCAGGGAATTAGATCGTATGTGTACCGTAGACATATTCTATGCGTGTGTTTATGTTATGTTGTGTGCGACTGTATGTTGTAGCCAATCACTCTAGTAGTGGAGAATCGAGGAGGACTTGTGAGATTGTTTGTCTTCCTGAATCGAAAACAAACATTCCACGATTTATACAACTTTTGACCCTTAAATTTTTTTAAAGTGAGTACTTTGTACAAAAATGTACTTAGTCTTGTAAACGGAAATCTTTCAGGAGGCTAGCCACGACTCGCAAACTCTAGAAAAATATTTTTATCTACAAGCACTGTCGAATTTTCAGGCACTTTGCAAAAACAATAACTCTGACGCAGTCTTAGTCCAATGCATAATGTTAATGACAAAATGTAGTGCGTTATGTTATTTTGTGCAGTAAAAATTGCAAAGGGGCTGTTCATTTATTACGTAACATTTGAGGGGAGGGGGGTTTATCCAAGTCTTATTTTTTCTTACGTAGGAGGGGGGGGGGGGTCAGAAAATTGTCTTACCTAATAAATGAACAGCCCCAAAGGATTGCAATCCTTACATAGTTTAAAACAAAGTCGCCGAAATGTGTGTACACACATAACTTCCGAATGACTGCACCAAATTGGATAATTCTTTTGTCACAGTCTTCACTTGGCGTAATGAATTCTTTGATTCTTTAGCTATCCAATGGTGTAATTGAATTTAGGGTCATCATTTCAGCCGAAAGACGTCCACTGCTGGACATAGGCCTCCCCCAAGCACCTCCACTTCGACCGGTTCTGTGCTTCTCGTATCCAACGGGTTCCTGCAGCCTTCACAAGGTCGTCGGACCACCTTGTGGGAGGCCTTCCAACGCTACGTCTTCCGGTACGCGGTCGCCACTCCAGAACCTTTCGGCCCCATCGGCCATCTGTTCTGCGAGCAATGTGCCCTGCCCACTGCCACCAATTCTTCGGGCTATGTCGGTTACTTTGATTCTCCTGCGGATCTCCTCATTCCTGATTCCATCACGCAGGGAAACTCCAAGCATAGCCCTCTCCATTGTCCTTTGGTTGACTTTTAGCCTTCTTATAAGGCCCACCCCCGATTTTATTGGAACCCAATAAGGAAGCAATTATAGAGACGTATTTACGTCAAAAAATTGCTCCCGTGCGAAGCTGGGGCGGACCGGTAGTTAATTATATTTGAAGCTAGAGCATTGATTTCTAAAATAATAAAAGACATGTAGGGCCGACGGCAAATAAATTGGGATATAGGCAAGATTCATAGAAAAGAGGCATTAAGTCCGCCTTTGTACAGTTTTTACTTGTGCATAAAGTGTAGTAAATAAATAAAAGAACGTAATAAAAATACGACTTTTGCAATCTGAGGAATATAATAATAATCAATGATATTCTAAAAATATCATTGATAATAATTAAAAATGACGCTGCTAATATTAATAATTAATTAAAAGAAATTAAATACGTTTGTTATGTTATTCGCTTGTCCATAATAAAATGATAAAATTGAACATCCTTTCAATTGAAACGTTATCATAATTATTGCTTTCGCTTGAGTGCGACTGGTGCGCTATCGTATCGTTCGCGAAACATCGCGTTATCACAGACGTGTAGGCGGGGCGTTACATGCTCATTGCTCGTATGTTGATAAGCCACATGTGTGTGGAAATGCGTTATCGCCTCACGTTTATGGTGCCCTAGTACATACGTGTGTTTGTGGCATCACATGACGGCATCCATTTTCATGTGACACACATGTCACACCGGTGACATTGTCACGCAAACTCGTTTTGTTGTTCCTTCAGTAAGTTTTTGTTTCAAGTTAACTTTGAAGTTGGGTATATATATTTATTTTAATATATTTAATAAACCATGTACCTATAAAGCCAAATATTTTGACCTATTTTATTAAAATAAATAACAATAAAATAATAAAAAAATGCCTACTCGTAATGTATGAAATAAATATAAATGCTAATTGCATGACACGAACGCACATGCGCTAGTGGAAAGCTAATGAGTTAAGTAATTAAATTAACGTTAATTGGAGATTAAATAAATTGTTTTCAATTACTAAAATATGTCAATGTATAGCTGTCTCAACTGATCTTTCTTATCAAATATGTACTATAGATTGTGTCTTAGATAATACCTACTTTTGTATGTCAAGGATTTATAAAAGGCTATATTTCAGTAAACATACGTGTTTAAGAATAACTTCGGTTTAACCTATATGTTTAGAATGAAACCCAGCTCAAATATTTTGTTTGCTTTAGTTTTAGACTTTCTGTGACCTTTGCTCTCACTCACAACTTACAGCCAGCTTTTTTTCAATGAATAATGTTTTAACATAATCAATCTCCTGTATTTAAAGCCAACTATTATTTTCAGATTTAACAAACATACAAGCAGTCTTCCCTTCACATGAACTTCCCATATTTTAGTAAAAATCTTTTTCTCCACCTTAAAACGACCGTGCCCAGTTTGTTGAGAGGGCATTAGAACCCTCCTTTGAGGGTTGAAACCGCCCAGCTCGTTCTCAAATCCGTGCTAGGGCGCCGCCTACATCCTATTGTTTCGGACGGCAAATACCAGGAACAGAGGAGTGCACAGGAGTTATTCAGAACTCATTAATTATTTATCGCACTGGGGTGGTGAGATTACAGTGAGGGTGGAATTAACAGAGCGAATGGCATGTGTGGGTGCTGTTGTATAGTTTTGTTTAAAAGTATGAAACTCTCTACTGGCCATGTTGGCCCTGCAGATGATATTAGATCGTCACGCCACGACGCCACCTTCGCCTTGGTCTACCTCGACGGCGATGTCCTGCCTCAGGCGTCCAGTGAGTAACGATCTTTGCCCATCTCTCCGGGTGCATTCGTGAGACGTGTCCGGCCCACTCCCACTTCAGCCTTGCTGTTTTTTCTCCAACATCCGCTACTTTGCTATAAATAGATTAGATTAATAGAAACTTCGTCAAGTTTTCTCGTCGCCTATCCCGCAGTGTTCGAAAACTAAGGTCTTTAACCAGTGCGTCCTGCCCGTCATGACATACAGTGCTGAAACGTGGGCACTGACGGTCGGGCTGGTCCACAAATTCAAGGTCGCTCAGCGCGCTATGGAGCGAGCTATGCTCGGAGTCTCTTTGAAAGATAAAATCAGGAATTAAATTATCCGGAAAAGAACCGGAGATACCGAAATAGCTTGCAGAGTATGCAAACTAAAAATTGGGAGTGGGTTGGCCATGGAGCAGACGAGTGGAGACGTAGTGTAGTGTGGGACGCCTCCCAGCTAGATGGACGAACGACCTAAAGAAGGTGGCTGGGGTAGACTGGATGTGGAAGGCGGAGGACAGCACAGCGAAGGCCCAGATTGTGAGAGGCCTATGTCCAGCAGTGGGCTGCGATAGGCTGAGTTTATAAATATATAGGAGCAGCGTTACACTTACCTAGTTAGGTATAGGTAGGGCAGGCAGAGGTGTAAACAGTACCTTCACTACCTACACCCACGTTTCGCCGTTTATCGTTAACTCTTATGTAACAGGGCATAGATATACAGAGTTATTGGTAAAACATTAACAACCTCTTAAGAGTACTTATCATTATGAACAATTTTTACTATGGGACCAAACTTGAAATCGCGAAAAAAAATCAGCTGTTCCATACATTTATGTTCGTATAACTCTTCAAAATGTAGGGAACATCTGATTTTGTCAGCGGCACATTCACTCACGTGCCATTGTGGAATACGTCCTATTGAAGCGTCGCACACTGGTCCAGAATGGACATTGGTCCTAGAGCGCTGATATTTTTTTCTAGTGATGATAACAAATAAGACAAAAACATATTACTGTCGTAGGCGTAGGTACTTACCTCGAATAATGCTTCGTAATTTTTTTTTTTTTTGTTCGAGTACTTTTGGGAATTATTACATTTTATGTAATTTCTCAAAAACGTTAACGATGTCGAGATGGCAATCATAATGTTAGAAAACTAATCATTCTGAGTAATTCGCTCGAAAGAACTAGGTATTTGCTTATCTCTGCGTACTTTGGAGATAATGAGCATCTTAAATAGTGTATTTTTACTACTTATTCAAACTGTAGTTTGGTACCGTTGAACGTTAAAAATTTAACAACGTAGATAATGACTCACACTTAATAGGAACCTTTACCTTTCTACAAAACAGTTTTTGCCTAGAAGTCCTAAATTCACCACAATTCATGAAAGTTAAGTGGTGGCGCTACTGGACGAAAAACTACTTTGAGTAAACTTTAATATAATAATTCTCTATGATTTAAAGTAAATTCTATTGAATGACTCATAAGCGTTACACCGTGATGTCGAAAAAAGTAAAAAAATAGATATAACTTTGCAATTTTTTTGTATCGAAAAAAAAAAATTGAATCGTGTATTCCTTTTATATGATACTAGACCAAAGAGTCAAAAAACATATACCAAAATGTTAAATCCGTATTCCACATTATGTACTTAACAAGTTACACGAAATAAAAAAACCAAATTTTTTTCAACATGTCATCTTAACAGCTCACTTTTTTTCTGTGTGGCTTGGCTATTTAAAGGGACGTATCTATGCTAACAGGCCAATGAACCTTCAACAATAATTAAAACAAAATATCCGAGACACAGTCACTGAGATAACGCAGGAAATGTGTGAAAATGTCATGAAAAACGCAATGAAAAGGATTCACACCTGCCATGCTGCTAGAGGTGGATATTCGTGTGACATTATTTTCCATACTTAATTGCCGGCACTAAATACTATATTTAAAAAAAAAAATACTTAATAATTTTTATATTTCATAGATTAAAATTTAAAAAATAAAGTGTGTAGGTACCTGTTTTTTGCCCACCCTGTATTATTACTCAAAGTACCTAAGTACACATCAAAGCCAGACATACGATGATACGATACAGGGGTGTTCGGCCATTGTTGTAATGACGTCACGCGACCGAGGTTGCCATTGAAAGACCCCAAAAATATATTCCCAGTAACCCTCTTATGTTATCTAAGCGCCTGGTAACTTTGAACTCGCTTACACGTGGCTGTTTCACTTTGCTATTCACACAAGTAGGTGATGAATGCATCGTTTTGCTCGGCGGTTTCGCTGTGCTTTTTATATGAACTTTGTTATGCCGTTAACTTTTATTTCAATTTAAAGTTAAATTACTCTAATATACTTCTTCATAATGATGTCATACATACATAAGTGCTCCTAAATCAATTAAATTGCAACAAAAAGGTAAGGAGGCAATTGCAATTGCCCCGCAATTGCATTTAAAAAAAAAAATTTTAGTTAATTTTTTTTTTATTTATAATTATATTATTATGTGAGAACGATGAAGACGATAATAAAGAAAAAAAAAGATAAAGACGTACCTACGCGATAAAAGCGTCTAGAGAAAATAGTAACAAAACAATCCAAAAATAAAATAATTAATAAATATAAGCCGAGGCAGCTAAGTGATGATCAGCCCCAACTGACGGCGCCCGTTCACGAGCATGACGCATAGATCAGCACCATTCAGCCATAGAAAAAACAAATTTACTCTGATTCAGCTGAACCATTTTGAAGAGAGCTAAATGATCCAACACACACGCCACCGTCAGCGAGACATTTGTGTGAGCATGACATACTATCAGCCGCCAGGGCACATTCAAGTCAATGAAAGACATATTACCCGGTAAATGGTAGCTCTATAGTACATACATAGAACTCACATCTGTGCTATGCAATTATACAATACAAAGGAAACTGAGTTTATACAATTCAAAGATAGTCTTACAATCTTCAGCACCTCCAACAGTATTTTCAAGTGTTAATCAATTAGTTGTGGTTGTGGAGCAGACCAGCATTGTAACATTTTTATCAGCGATGTAATCCCTAACTTATAATAGGTATGCCTGCCTGCATAGTGTGCGTTTTATACAAGACTTGAATTTTGTCTCATTCAGTTGAAGAATGTGGGGAGGTATTTTATTATAACATTTTAAACGGCCCATAAAAGATGAGTCTACTGTAGCCAGTCTGAAACCTGGTTGAACTAATAGGTCCCTATTTCTAGTACTATAATTATGTCTTTCACCTCTTTTAGCAATAGATGTAAATTTTTCCTTACATACATGATATTTTCGTAGATATATTGATGTTAATTTCCTTAAACAGTTCCCTTAGAGAATGGCGCCTGCGGAGATTATATAACTCTGATGGCTCTTTTCTGCAGAATAAAAATAGAATCGATGTCTCCAGCCCGTCCCCAAAGTAAAATACCTTTTTCCATATATGTAAATATATGACATACATAAATACCTAATTCCATATAAACATTCATCCCCATTTTAATCGTTGGAACATGGCTTGAACATACTTAAAACAAAATTACCCAATAACCTTGAAATAAACGGAAAACAATTATGATTGCATAATATAAAGTATGTACAGTACAGTACAGTACAATACCTACCTAATATCGAGGAGAGGCAGCAATTTGTGGGAGACGATAAACACAAATCTGGATTTTTTTCTGTATACTTAATCCTAAGTTTGTGCCTGACATCATAATCAGCACCCTAATTGCGTAAAACCTTTTCAATCACAATCTGAATGATTTTGAACGATATTGTAAATCCATTGCTTCATATGTTCGAAAAATTTGTCTGCTCAACAACGTAAATAACGTAATGAATATTGTTGAACTGTCAAAATGAAAGCCTTTGCCCTGTTAGTGTTTCGCAATTACCCCGCAAAGCAAATCAAAATATTGATTCGCATAATAAGTCCAAAGAAAGCTACATAGGCACGTCTGAGATCTGACTTCTATCCGCCTACGGATTTGACTGTACGTCCAATACAATGCATTGTCATTTGTCATTGAATTTTAAAACATTCGCACTAGTTGGATTGGATGGTTAATTAATTAAATTAACCTCTTCCTTCCAAACAAATTTTTATGACATGTTTTAAATAAGGTCACTTCCTTCATCTTTCTTAGCATTGGATAATATTATGCTACAAGTACTTACAAGTGTTAGAGTGTCCGAAGTTTCAGTAAAATTACGTATTTTTCAAATTTTAAAATATTATTTTATCAGGTCAACGGATTCCCGGACACGTACACATTTTTGAAGTATGAACATGGGAAGCAGCGACGCACCCCTAGTCACCATACCTCGACACTCATCAAGGACAGGAGGGTGAGTTAAATTAAATCTCTTGCATTATCTGTGCGCCTGGTAACTTTGAACTCTGCTTACACGTGGCTGTTTCAAAAGCCGCTATATTTAAACGTAGCATATCAAGTGGCACAAGGTTTTTGAGTGCATGTTCGGCTGTGTGTGACTGTGGGGATTGCTATTGAAAAGAACTTGTAGAATGAGACAGAACTATCGTGGGAATAGAGATAAGAGATTGAAATCGTAACGTTCGTTTTATACTTTTTAATGCTTTTGAAACGGTGGAAGTCTAGGAAGAAAAATTTAAATCAACGGAATTGATAAATCATGTTACTAAATACACAAAAATTTTTCAAACTCAAAGCATATGCATATATCAATTAAACCAAATACTTTTGAACTGTCAAGGTGTCGGTCAGACAGAAAGATGAAGCAGTTGCCCATTCCAAAGTGTAGTAGCCTATGGAGAAGAACGGGCAAGAAACTCCACGGACACTATTTTAAATCAAAATATTGTAATATTAATCTTCTTTCGCCAGGTAAGATGGGCAGAGCAGCTTTTCTCAAAATCAAGGGTGAAACGTTACCCCATGCCCGATATGGACCAGCCATTACAAAGAGTGAAGAGAGTAGAAGATAATGACACTTTATTTAATAACATCAATATCTATCGAATTAGAGAACCTTGGTTCAATGACGAGCTCTGGAGCCATGAGTGGTACTTGGTAAGTAACAACAAAAATATCACCTGCTCGAAGATAATGTCAAAATATGTCATGCGAACTTAATCTAAAGTAGGTCATTATAACCCGCTGGTTAATGATGTGATTTGAATTTGGAACCTCGACTAAAATCTAAAAAACTTAAAAAAAAACCGAAAATCGAATTGCTTTTACCTCGCACAAGGTGTGAAAAGTAAGTACTTAGAGTTTTCTCCTTGAGGAAAAATGTATCATGGTCTAGGGCGAGCCTGAATCCCTCGCTGCGATAAGGAGCAATATAGCGCCCGGGGGGACATAAGACACTGTTTTATCCCCTTGACAAAATATTCTACTAATATACGAGTAGGTACAGTCAACAAAGGAGTTAAGTATACAGGAGCGTCGGATATAGTTGAAGTTTACTAAGAAACCGATGGATGTTCTGGACTGAAATTTAATTTAATAAACGAGCTGTTTGTTTTCTATTAATAAAGTAAAATTTTATTCGAGAATATCCATCGGTTTCTTAATAAACTTCAACAATATCCGACGCTCCTGTATACTTAACTCTTTTCTTGACTGTACATATTGGTATTGTACCTACCGCGTAATGGCATCGTAGGTAAGTTCTCATTCCAAGTTTACCTGTAATTAAGGATTTGAGACCCTTGCCATATATTTTGCCAACATAATATAATATTTATTTTGAAAATGAGACACATTTAACAATTCTTATTACCAGAATTGTTAAATGTGTCTCATTTTCGAATAAATAAAGATAGATTTAGTTAACATTATATTTTTAACAAATGCTTAGGTTCGTCACGTTGCCTTCTCCTGTGGGTTAGTCCATCAATTCTTTAGGTACTCAACACATCGACAGCTTGTGTTTTGGTTCAGCAGATGTTGCAGAAAAAAAATACATCCGCCCGATCTATCTATACGGGTGGTCTACGGCCAATCCCAAGCTCAATATCGAAAATAAAACGTTGCCATACCAAAGAAACTGACTGCTAGATTAAAATAATCAGCCAATAACGTTCCCACTGCTGGGACACGGGCCTTCGCAAGAGGGAGTGACTGCATGGTAACTATTTCTAAATATTATATAGCCGACGCCAAGAGATGGGAACTGAAACCCGCTTCATTATACAAACACCCATAGTTAGTTCTTTTGTACACATCCCTTCGCCATGCATGCGTCCTTGGTTTGGCCAAAAAACACTTTAATGCTTCAATGCTTGGATGATAGGGATTGTCACTGTGATGCTTATTACAGTCCGTTCACAGTTATTTTACCTCTGACAGCAGCAGTCGAAGAGCAACCTTATTATGACGAGGATAAAGATCACAATGATTTTGTCAGACTTGTCAATGGCACCAACCCAACAGCAACCTTATTATGACGAGGATAAAGATCACTGTGATTTGGACAGTGATGCAAAATTAGTGGTGACTCAAAAGTGGAAGAGGAATAAAACAAATGTGAAAGGACTATCAAAAGTAGAGATCAAAATTACCGAGAGCTACCCGAAACTGTCAAATTTTCCCAATCATCTTTGAACCTTATATTTTAGCGATAAAGTTGAAAATCTATTAAAGAAATTTGACAGATTGCAGTAGCTTGATGAGCTGGCGTCTGTACATTTTGCAATAGTATCCTTTCAAATGTATTTGGTCGGTTAGTCGATGTACCTAACTACCTACCCAGTGCCTATGGTGGCGTTGTTGTTTAGGTTTTAATTTTTTTTCAACCAAAGCCACATTAGCCACGACACACCATGCTCACCAGAAATGCATGGTGGTACTGAAAAATAAAATGAAGTATCTAAACGACATTATAACTGCTAGCCGTAGTGCGAGTTCAGCTATTTCAAAACAAAAGCGTTTAATCGCGATGCGTGCTGAATTTTCGCTGCAGCGAATGTCCCGTGGCCAGACTTAGTCCGTGGATGGGTGACCATCTGTACATACAAACACCCCTCCGTGCCTCGGAAAGCACGTTAAGCCGACGGTCCCGGCTGTCATTTGTGGACCTTTGACAGTCGTTCCGGGTCGTCAGATGCCCGAAAGTTTGACAACCAGTCTTACCAAGGGGTTTCGTATTACCCAGTAACTGGGTTGTGGAGGTCAGATAGGCAGTCGCTTACCCCAACATAGTTGGGAAAAGGTTAGGCAGATTATGAACTTGAAAGAGGCAATATTTATTTAATAAATCTTAACTCAACTTTAAAAATAAATTAAATCAGCAATAATTATTTTCAGCAAGACACACGCACTTTGCACAACCTGCCCCGGCTTGACCTGAACGTGTTGCCAGTCTACCAAATGGGGCACAACGGCAGCGGTGTGCGTGTCTCTGTGCTCGACGACGGAATCGAGCACAACCACACAGACTTACGAGACAACTACGTGAGTGTTATGATTTCCTAGTACTTTTGAGGCGGGTGGTTGAAAATCTCTGAACTAAAATGGCACAACATCTAAGTTCATTGCAGAACTGACGATAGATGGCGTTACGTGTATCTGTGCGTTTCTCAATTATGTGAAAATTTTATTATTTCTCTCAGTACATAACAGATAAAATTAATAAAACGATGTAAAAACTCTTGTTCATTTTAATGAACAAGAGTTTTATACATCGTTTTATTAATTTTGCGATTTTATTTTGTGATCTTAGTTTAAGGCTGCACCGAGCGCACAGTGGCGCCCTCATCGTTTGTTTGGTTATTTCTTTTATTTTAGAATGAAAATGCAGAAAATAAGCACTTTAAGTTGTGCTCCACAAGATTATACGTTAATATTAGTATAAACGGTAGTTTTAAATTGTTTAGTTTTATTATAATCACTAAAACGGAAAATAGTGGCCACTATTATCCGTTTTAGTGTTACAACTTAAAGTGCTTATTTTCTGCATTTTCATTCTAAAATAAAAGAAATAACCAAACAAACGATGAGGGCGCCACTGTGCGCTCGGTGCAGTCTTAACTACAGTCATTGTTTACAATGACTTAATGTAGTTAACTGAGATCACAAAATAAAATCGCAAAAATCACAAATGCCAGGCAGACACTGTCACATGTAAATTCCATGTGGTAATTTTTTGCTACATTTTACCCTTCTCTAAGTAGGTACCGTACTTAGGTACATTAAAAGTAATTATTTTGTTTACTAGATAGGGTTATTTATATGTATATTACTTCACAGAATTTGATCTTTATTAGGGACACTATCGAGTGGTGTAATAATACAGTGTGTGTTTTTTTTATCAAAATCAACGGGTTCGATTCCTGACTAGAAATATTTATTTTTCAAAAATCCAATGATGCAGTTTTAGTTTTCATCAAAATCGAGTCCGCGACTCCTTTGAGTACTTTTCGCTATTCCTCATAGTTTCGGATTTGGTCATCCACGTCCACGCCCACTTGAAAAATTCACCCTGTATATGACAATGAACGAAACCGCTTTTGAAACTTTGATCTGTCAAAATACATGTCGTCCGTACGTACCGCATAAAACGACGCGCGGTCTGTGGTGGCGGTACGGTTGACATTTCGATTCCTTGCCGTTAAAAAGACACGTTAATGGTTTACACGTGGTAAGATTTCGCGGGAAATAATAATTCAATTAGAAGTCGCTTTTCGTGTCTGTTTGTGAACACACGAAAAGCGACTTTATTGTGTGGTCATCTCATCAGTTAGCACTGTCCAGTAGTCTGTCTCACAGAGCATGTAACCTTTGTCTGTCTAGTAAACATAATATTACCGAAAAGATTATTCTGTTCATTTCTGATGTCTTGGTACTTTGTAGAAGGCAAAGAGTCATTTTCCAACGTAAAAATATGGTTGCCTGTAAAGTCGGTTTTACGGGCGAAGATTTTACGTGACAACGTCTTTTTCTCGGTAGAATATTTATTGATATGAATATAATTAAATTGCACAATAGGAACAAGGAATTGAATGATAGTTGAGTGGGAGAGAGACGCAAGGCATTCGGCGGGCCTCTCTCTCGTTCGGTGACTCATCGTAACGTTACCGAGCGTTACACTTTTTCATAAGTGACTCCCAGGCGCAACCTAATTTAAGACGTTGTCACGTCAAAAAGACGCTAACTGCCACTGTTGCGAACGCGTATGATCACGAAATTCACGAATTTCATTCGCGGTGAGAATACTCGCTGCGAAATGAATTTATCAACCCACAGATGCTCTCGTCATTTCTGATGTCTTGGTACTAGAAAGGAGGCAGATCGACATTTTCCGTAGTAAAAAGACTACGGGGTGATTCTCGCTCGTGCCGACGATGCCGTTGCTTGCAAGCAGCTGCGTTGTGTGATGACGAGCGCGCGGTGCGACTGAAAACTGCGAGCTACGATTCCTCTGCTCGTTTCTGGTGACTTGGTACTGGGAGTAAGGCAGATCGAAATTTTCCGTAGTAAACTGACACAACTGCGATGGTCTGGCGCTGCTTGGCGGACGGACCATAATAATATGCGGTCGACTGACTGAATTCCATACATATATTGAGCTCTACAAAAGTTATGTAGCCTTAGTATTATTAAAGTTTACTTTGAAATTTTCGTGCTAAAGTGACACAATCATCTCTGTGGACTATCCAGAATTTAATTTATTTACTTACTTTTTTTTTATCTTAGCACAATCTTATTCATACTCTATGATATTGTTTTCTAACTCAAACGTGTCTAGTCAGGCACGTGATAGCATGCATGCGTGCAAGTTGCATCTCAAATTAGGTACCTATTTAATAACTTCCTTCATGATAAGATAAATAATTATAGTAAAATGCCCAAGGCATTAAGTCCTCCTTTGTACAGTTTTTACTTGTGCATAAAGTTTAATAAATAAATAAAATCCAAATTCGTTAATTTTACTTCTTTATTTATTTTCTTTTATTTTTTGACACATCTCTCTGAATCAGTAAGGAAGAATATGTATTATTTTTTTGACGTGACAACGTCTTAAATTAGGTTGCGGCTGGGAGTCACTTATGAAAAAGTGTAACGCTCGGTAACGTTACGATGAGTCACCGAACGAGAGAGAGAAAGACGTTGTCACGTAAAATCTTCGCCCGTAAAACCGACTTTACAGGCAACCATTTTTTTGTTTAATTCTTCGATCAATAATATTTAAGATTGCATTATTTATACCTAACTCTTTAATCATGTGAAACTTTGATCAATAATATTATTGATCGAAGATGTGAAACGTACTTTAACTACATGGTAATACAATATATTAGGTAGGTACATGATCTGTAATTTAACGTCACACGCCATGCCATTATCTTAGTTCTTATTTTTCTTTTACATAATTCGGGCAAAGGATAAATTATTAGACGGTTTGACATATTATTTCCTAGGGACCAGCTTTTATTATAATATGGAGATTTCAAAAAGTAAAAAATCTTTGAAAGGTCATGTTGAAATTCAATCATCAAACGTGTCTGTCGTGCCCATACATACTACCGTGTCGATGCCATAGTCAACAGAACAGTCTTGAGTGTCTTGACGTCATTGTTTGCTTGACGAATAACAACACTTCTTAGAATTCGTTTAGCCCTGGTAAGTTCGCGGCCGATATGACGCGCCGGGCGCGTAATAATCGCCTCCCTCTCGTACCGACTCTTTGTCGTTGTTGTATGACCGGTAAATTGGATCCTCTTTTTTTACATTATCCTAATGTAACTAAAATAAAACCCCATTTTTCGCATTTCAGGATCCAGAGATTAGTTGGGATAGCAATGATGGTGATTCTGATCCATCACCTAGGTATGAAGATCTCAAATTGAATTCGCACGGTACTCGTTGTGCCGGAGAAGTAAGAATTATTTTTAATTTTTCAATTTAAGTATGAGCTAATTAATAGTCTAATATAATTTATTAATAGTATTTCACTTTACTAATAAAATATATCACTGTACAGATAGCCATGACAGCAAATAACTTGAAATGTGGTGTGGGCGTGGCGTGGGGGGCAAAAGTGGGTGGAGTTAGAATGCTTGATGGACGAATTACGGATCGAATAGAAGGAGAAGCTATAGGTAAGTTTACTGCTACCTTTTATAAGCGCCTGGTACATTCGGTCGCCATGTTGAGGTAAAACGTCGTAAGCTTTTTTGGAATTACAATTTTGATGGGAGTTAGTTAACACCACAGATCATATTGCAAAGATACTGTCTTTATCTGTGGTAAAGACAGTAAGTAGGTATTACACCTTAATTGCATTGCAATAATTATATTTTGCAATACGATAACAAGATAATTTATTTTTGAAGTGAAAACTTCTATAGGTACTTATGCGCGTTGGGCATTTTTTGAGATGGGAAAAACCATTGAACACTCGCCACTGTTACCGTAAACGACACTGCGCGTGTTTTGTTTATAAGACGATTAAAAAAATACCCGCTTCGGATGTGTTCGGCTGTCCTCGGGATGTACTAGGTTTTAATGTAGGTACTTACCTATATCTGATACTTAATGTCAGTGAGTGATGGCAAAGTAAGTATTCTGTTTGTGTTTTGTTTTCACTTCTGTCGGCACTCCCGGAGTGCCACTGCTTTTTTTTTTTTAGAATTTATCCCTGCATATTTATCTGTACTTACATAAATTATAAATTAAAGTCGCTTTTATTGTCTGCCTGTGTGACCGCGTTCGTGAAGTATTTTTTTCTAAACTACGCAACGGATTTTTATGAAGTTTTCACCAGCATGACTGTAGAGTATTAATTCCAAAAGGTTAATGTAAGTGTAGTGTACAGAAATGTCGATGTTATTGTCATGTCAGTCGGCAGATCAGTATAATATTGCACCCGTGTCAAGCACGCAGGGCCCGCAGGGGCGGGGAAGCTAGTAGGTATCACATGAATTTTAAATTTATTAAAAGGCACCAATTTTATCAACGCAAACATCATTTTCTTCGCGCACGGCACCGTGAACACCGTTGTAACTACTGAGGGCCTAAAAAGGCCACTTTGGCAGAATCATAAAAGGTAATCGTATCAAATCCCATTTGGTGAAGGATTTTTCAAGGCATTCAAGCTCGCCCAAGACGAAGACACCTTTATCCCCGAGGAGAATACCTAGGTACTCTACTTTTCGCACCTACTTACTGCGAGGTAATAAGAACAAATTCGATTATCGAATTAATACTTAGTTTATGAAAGTGTTAAATAACCGGAGAATACCTAGTATGTGCAGTGTCGTACGCTATTTACCCGACTATGTATATGACAGGACAGGGTTATGTTTTTTTGCGTACTTAACAATGTATATGTTGTATGCGAAATTCCTTATACATTAATAGATAAAAAGTTTTTGTTTTGGTACGTTTTCTCAGTTAACGTTACCAAATTCAAATCACATTAATGACCAGCGGGTCGGATGTGAAATTCAGTAGGTATACAATAATATCATGACTTGCTTTAGGTTAGGTTTGAATCACATTTATATGACGTTAGCGAGCAGGTGGTGCGGAAAATTAATTTAATAAACACTATGGGCGTGTTTTAGCAGTCGGGGGTCCCAAACTCCCAATAAAGTTTTTGTAGATTCCAAATTATGTGTCATGTTATCCATCATTAAGAAGGCTTTGGTATTTTTGGACAAACAACGAATTAAAAACAATTGAAGCACATTCGCTGGTTGGCAATTAAGAGAGTAATTAATGAATGTTGTTGGTTAATAAAAAAGGCCCGCTTGCACCACAGAACACAAAAAAAAAACAGTGGCACTCCGGGAGTGCCGACAGAAGTCAAACAAAACACAAACAGAATACTTTGCCATCACTCACTGACATAATTCGGATATAAGTACCTACATTAGCTCCCCCTCCCTCTACTTTGGCCTAGGCCCTAGGCCAAACTAGTTCCTCGCTTTTGCATCCTATGTCGACGGATTTCTGTGTAAAGGATTTAAAGTAACCTAACCAAACCTGACCTCGGGGTGCACTTCGCCTATCGACCGACAGTCGACCGCAACCAACCAACCCGTGTAGGGAGAACTAGTTTGGCCTAGGCGAAACTAGTTCATCCTAAAATCGGGTTTGGCCGGTAACGTATGATATACTTAGCAGGCAGCGCTAAACGTGAGTGATTGATTTGCGGTGCAAAACTGCAAATAGCTAGGTACCTAAAATGACAGCACCGTTCGCTCATCCTTTCATCATCGATCCACAAGTGAAACACGATTTTATTTTACTAGGAAAACATGGCATTGTAAGATGTTTTACAATGTCCACCCCGTACCCCGATTTTCGGTACCTAATATTTTGATTATTTACTGTATAGTGAAAAATGTGAAAATGCATAGTTTCATTTATTATTCTTTTAATAATTAAGTATTTAGCTTAAGAATATTCAGCCTTATTCCGATAAGTATTTAAAATTAAGCGGTGTGGTGCTGCCATGCATCGTTGTGAGACAACATCGAAGAAACAAGTCCGCCAACAAACAAGCAATGTTTTGGTCGTTGTTGTATGTTAGGCGGCCACATGTTGGTGGTGACCACGATTACCAGGGCGCTAGGAATGAAAGAGATTGTTAGGATAGTTCGCGCGACAAGCATTGCCTTGTTTATTTTCCTACTGACTTTCGTCTAGAAAAACTACGTCGTATAGAGGGCGCCCTGAGTAACGAGTACGAAGTACGATGCGTTGGGTCTGATTGTATGAATACTATTTCGCAAGTTTGTTCGTGGTCGGCACGTATTTCGGTTACGTATCGACTATCGTCGACTTTTACTAGGATAACAAAGTCATCGAAGTGGTAGTGGTACATCCAGACCAGTCTTACCGCTTGAGGGCGCTAAAAATCTGCTAGTTATAATTGAAAATACAAACAATAATAATTATGTACCTATCCAATAATAATTAATTGTTGTGCTTCTTTCCTTTAATGCTGTTTATATGCATTTATTGTTTCGGTGACAAATTATTATAAGCAGTAAGTACACCATGTTTTCTAGGGTACGCTATAGATAAAGTGGATATATACAGCGCTTCATGGGGCCCTAATGACGACGGACGAACTGTCGAAGGACCGGGGCGACTCGCTACCGAGGCGTTTAGACGTGGCGTCACTGAGGTACCGCAACATTTCAAAGATCTCTAATGAAAAATTATTAAATCAAAAAATGGTTGCCTGTAAAGTCGGTTTTACGGGCGAAGATTTTACGTGACAACGTCTTTTTCTCGGTAGAATAGTTGAGTGGGAGAGAGACGCAAGGCATTCGGCGGGCCTCTCTCTCGTTCGGTGACTCATCGTAACGTTACCGAGCGTTACACTTTTTCATAAGTGACTCCCAGCCGCAACCTAATTTAAGACGTTGTCACGTCAAAAGATTTTTTGTCATTAATCGTCCGATAACTTCATTCGACGATAAAAGATAACAGATATTTGACGATGCAAAAATTAGTACCTAATTAGGTAATTACCATCCTATGTCCGTGTTTCTGGCAAATTTTGCTTTGACTTTACTATACGGTATTCTCAATATTTAATTACTGGTTTTATGTGATATTTGATGATTAATGCTTGTCCAGGGTCGTGGTGGCAAAGGCGCCATCTATGTTTGGGCGAACGGGAACGGCGGAGGTCACAACGACAACTGTAACTGCGATGGGTATTAAAAACACGTCATGACATTTATATCAAAACTTCTTCTTATATTACTAACGTAATAATTTATTCTAATTCACAGATATTCCTCTAATATTTACACTATATCAATCGGAAGCGCTTCTCAGCATGGTCTGTTTCCTTGGTACGGAGAGATTTGTTCATCTACGCTTGCTGCAGCATACTCCTCTGGTGCTTACAAAGATCAGAAAATCGTAAGTTCACTCACTTCACTCTACGTCACATAAACACAACCGCCATTCGTTTTACGTTGACGTAGTAGATTCATTCATAAATTGTTGTTGATTCAAGGTTAAACAGAGATAACAATATATTGGCATCTCTTTCAGGCTACTACAGACACTGGCGATTCCTGTACGCTCGGGCACACTGGCACGTCTGCTGCGGCCCCATTGGCTGCTGGCATCATCGCTCTCGCTTTGAGTGCCAAGTTAGTTCTGTTTGACCCTTTTATGTGCATTGCCTATGTTTTATGCGCTTCTAATACCCGTGTTGGCATGGTCTGTTTGTCACAATGTCCCGTGTCGTTTGTCGAAAATAATGTCACTTGGGGCCCGGTGGTACGTTTAACGAATAAGAGATGTCGCCACTTACTAGAATAAATAGCACACCTATAACCGTTGTACCGGTGTGCTTGGTATTTATTTCAGCAAGTGGCGACATCTCTTTCATCGACATCATTCGTTTATTCATAATTGTATCTTGAACTTGTAATAATAACTGTGTTCGTTGTTCTGTACGTTTCAGTAAAAATTTAACATGGCGCGATGTGCAACATTTAATCGTATGGACATCAGAATATGCTCCACTCTCAGCCAATCCCGGGTGGCAAATAAATGGGTAAATCATTATTTTTAAATCTTTCTGAACCAGTTTTATTAATTACCAATCTCATTTCTTGTAGGTAATTTGTTGGTAAAGAAAACATATTATTTACTTTTCAGCGCAGGCCTCTATTTTGATGTCCGATTTGGTTTTGGGCTTTTGAACGCCGGTGCTCTCGTGAAAATGGCACTGAACTGGACGAACGTACCAAGTGCCTATGTTTGCCACGTGGAAGCTGCACCGTAAGTATGTCTTCCTAGTATAATAGTTGCCTCATCGCGAAGTGCGCCTCTGCGAAATTGGTTCCCGACCCGACGGTACCTAGGAGGTAGAGTGGATGACTCTGATGATCTTTGAGTCGGTCAATGTGAACGCACACTGATTGCTCTTTCGAGATCTTCTGTCCTGCCTGCCTGCCTCGTACATAGTTACATAATGTACATTATGTGTTTATGTACCAACTACTAACTATCGTAAACAGTTGAAAACTTTAGCAACAGTTAGTAAACAAAGTACTCAAATAAAAAAATAGGCTTGATACCATTGATATACATATAAATTATCTTTAGAGAGCGTTAAACTATTTCAATGTTCTTTATCTATTTATTCTCCACTCCTGTTTACTATAATATAAAAAAATGTCCGACTATACTTTTACTTATAATAATAGCGCTGCTGGCAATTGGCCTGTGTACCTAATAATTTTCAGTACAGCAAAGTTGAGTGAACTTATTTCGTAAAATAATCTCAAGTCTTGACCCTTATGAAGGAGGAAGAGGAAGACTAAAAAAGATGAATGACTTGTGTGAGGATTTGAGAAATAATTTATGAAATAAAAGAGAGTGAATAATGGCGATTCACAGGGTGAATGGCAAAAAAGGTGTTGCGTAGATGCCTTTTGTCTGGTGCGCGGTGGAAATCCTCGTGGACATCCTCTGTCGTGGGGGTGACAGAGGGGTCATGGCGGACTCTTACCGGCTAAAACCACCGCGGTGTTCCACCCCTGCCTATGGCTGGGGGTACGGGATTCGCATAAGCATTCACCGCTCCCGTTGCGTTGATGCCTAACATGGAATAAAGGCAGAAAGATGATGAATCTTAGCACTTATGAATCCCTAGTCAAATATACGTAAAGTTTCATCATACAACAGCTGATAGTTGAATCCGAACGCGCCTATGTGGCAAACAATGACACATGGAAACATTCATGGAAATGAGTCGAGTCACAACTCTACGAGTCTTTTGGTTGAAGATGTTTTCCAACAGCAAAATCAACAAAACCACGATATCTAACAACTTGTTACACAGATCATAATACCTACTATTACATATTTTTTACTATCACAAATTTACAATTACCTGTTGTCATGTGTGTATTATCTAAAGTTTCACTTTCAGGAAATCTAAAGAAAACGTTTCATTAATTAATTACAGATCTGGAGAAGAAGAGGCACAGTTGTCTTCTAGGCAAAACGTTGAAGTCTTTATATCAGTAGAAGGCGACTGTGATGTTAATTACATTGAACACGTAGAAGTAACTATTAATTTACGATATAGTCGCCGGGGAGCGCTGGAGATCTATTTGGTTTCACCGCAAGGTGAGGTGTTTAATGTTTATGGTAGCCTAGTACCTCAGTTGGTATTATACTGTTAAAAACGATTGCAATTATTGCTGAACGGTACGTTGACAACGAGTTGTTGCCGGTGCTATTTTGTTTGTTATATAATATTATGACGCAAACGCAAAACTCAATTTTTTTTTTTTTGAAATAAAACAAACAAAGATTTCTTAGATTAGTACCTACTACGACGGCGACGAACAATACAATAATTATTATGTTTATGTTAGTTTTCTTTTATTTTTAGGCACCAAAGTACAACTCCTTAGTGCACGCCCTAAAGATACATCAACAACTGGTTTCGTTAATTGGCCGCTAATGTCTGTAGCCACATGGGGTGAGAATCCTAGAGGCATTTGGAAGGTTATGGTCACAGACGAGGTTTGTCTTGTTTGTTTTCTAAATTGTTCAATTACATTGGCTACGGCTTACGGCTACGTCTTAAACAAATTTGAATTATATTTGTCCACAGACTTACGAAAAAAACACGGGTGAAATTGGACCTGTAATTTTAACCATACACGGTACAAAAATAATGCCAACACACATGAAAAATGGACCAAGGATTTACAATGATAATTACAATTACCAAGAGGCGTTCGAATATTTCGATAACGTAGACAAAGGCCTTGAAGTCGCGTCGAATACCGTTACAGACGACGAAGCTGTAGCCGTGGTACCAGGCGCGCATAAAAGCGAAGCGGTTGACGTTATTCATGACATTGATTCAACAGTATTAGCTGAAGTGGAAAAGGAATTACAAAGAATTCATCATAGAAGAATATACGAGTACATGGGTGTAGTACTGTAAAATAATATTTATTTTATCGACTTGGTTACTTATGTAAATAATATAATGTGAGTTTTGATTGTGATAGTCACGGTTATAAAGAATAACGTAATATTTTGATATATTATAATTATAGTCATATTTGCATACCTAATACCGAATTACTTTATATTACATTTATTTACTACTGGCCTAGTAACCTTGGTCGCATAACCTTATTTTTACGGTAAAACAATGCAAAATGTGTAAATACCATGTATTCATAATAATATCATACCATACGTAAACGTAGGTAGGAAAGCAGGTCCCGGCTGTCAATCGTGGATCTTTGACAGTCGTTACGGGTAGTCAGAAGCCCAAAAGTCTGACAATTAACCAGTCTTACCAAGGGGTATCGTATTACCCAGTAACTGGGTTGTGGAGGTCAGATAGGCAGTCGCTCCATGTAAAATAATGGTATTCAGCTGCATCTGGTTAGACAGGAAGCCGACCCCAACATAGTTGGGAAAAGGCTAGACAGATGATGACGTAAACGTAGGTAGAGTAGGTACCTATTTAATTATTCATTGAAATTAAAAATTGTAGATATTTTATTACCTACCTATAAAAATATTTATTCACAGTTAGGTACAATAAAACTATAATACAAATTGAAAACGTTGTGCTTATTTTCTTCCAATATATGTATACTGTTGTAAGTGGTATGCCCCATTATTTTTTATTATGTTGAATAATGATAATGTGATTTCACACGTTTGTGACTGGCTGATACAGAATTAGTTGGCAATGGAATGGAGTGATACCTAC
This sequence comes from Oligia latruncula, assembly GCA_948474745.1. Lineage (NCBI taxonomy): Eukaryota > Metazoa > Arthropoda > Insecta > Lepidoptera > Noctuidae > Oligia > Oligia latruncula. Next base: position 2,501,482 of record OX419699.1, read on the forward strand.
ACACAGCTCAGGCAACGAGAAAGATTTTAAAACACCGATATTTGGCGACTACAAGTCCTAAAGCGCGGTCTTTGTTGGACTGCATTGAAAAGAAAGAAAAGAGCGATGACACAACGCTGGTAATTTATTGCAAAATATGAAGCAATTAGCTATTTATAAAATCTATTGTTTGGACAAAAAAAAATTAAAACACTAGTTTTTTAGTATTTTGCTTGTAGAATAATCTGACAAAACATCATACTTAATGATTGTCACACTAATATTATAAAGGCGAAAGTTTGTGAGTGTGTGTGTGTGGGGGTGTGTTTATATGTTTGTTACTTCTTCACGCTCAAACGGCTGGACCAATTTTGATAAAATTTGGTAAGGAGGTAGCTGACACCCTGGATTAACATATAGGCTACTTTTTATCCCGATATTCCCACGGGATCAACGTTTACGCGGGTGAAACCACGGGGCGCAGCTAGTATGTAATATATTAGTATGGTTTTTATTGTAAAAATAAAGTTTTTAGGGGTACCTTCATGATTTTTTTCTATCGTCAAATCAAATTAGTTGTATTATGTTTTCAACACACTATCTGCCTAGCATAATTATATCCTGAAGAATATCATATATTTTTCTGATTTTGTTTACTGTAGTCGATCATATACTTTTATTGTTTCTAAAACTTGCGTTTTTTGCGTTTAGGTCGTGGTCGTGGTCGTCGTACCATACCGGTCAGTAACACCTTGACGTCGCGGTCGTCCATACCTACTGTTGACGACCGGTAATAAAAGTTTCATTCCAGTATTAACGAACGGAACTTTTTTTTCCCGATCGTATAAATTTCGATCTTTATCTATCTTTCGACGACAACAGTAAAAAAACAGACACAATCAAGAAACAGATAGATTTATTATTAAATCATTATGAACATAATACATAATTAAATAACCCTCCTTCTGGCGCAGTGGGGTCATCATCCAGACGAATTTTCACATAATTGGCCAAGACCTGGCGGCACATAGCGGAGCATGTCAAGCCAGCTCTCCGACACTCGCACCAGCATTCACACACCCCTCCCTTTTCACAACCGCAATTGATAAGGTCTACCTAGGAGTACCTACCTAACCTTAGTAACTGACCCACGCAGGTTGCTCTGTCGTCGCCGAAACTTTTGGCCACACTTTGTCCAAAAGAAAATGGCGCAGTATCATGGCTGAGATATGGGCCTTTGGCCTCGTACATGACCCATGAGAGTAGTGGTGGCCAAGTGGTAACGGCCGCGACTTACGAGTTGTAGGTCGTAGGTTCGAACCCAGACAGGCGCTTTACTTTGTGTAAATTATTTCATCACCACTGCTCTCAAAACGGTGAAGGAAAACATCGTGAGGAAACCGGCATGTCCTAGAACCAAAAAATTCGAAGACATGTGACGTCTACCAACCCGCACTGGGCCCGCGTGGTGGATTACGGCCCACTCCCTCTCACCGAGAGGAGGCCTGTGTCCCAGCAGTGGGAACATTATAGGCTGATTATGGTATGGTTATGGTATGACCCAGGAGGCAGGAAGTCGCGACTTGCGTTAAAAGTTGACTGGAAAGAAATCTCCACATAAGGAAAAAGCGTTATGCGATTTTCTCTCTCTATTATACAGGGTTATTGGAAAAACACCAACAACCTCATCACATGGGCGCGTAAGGTGAAAAAAATATTCACTGTTATAGCACGGGTTTTTCTGTGCCTTCAGAAGGTAGGTACGATGTTGTTGCTACGCTGTGCCATACCGCGCGCGTCCCCCTCCTCCGCCGCCCGCGCACCTCGCTGCTAGCGGAGACGAAGCGACGCGGGCGACACGAAGAGAGAACCCCGATCGCGAACGGATACGGACGTACATTAGCGATCCTCCGCGACTCTCAGTCGCGAAGCCATTTCTATATTAATTTTTTGTACACGGTGTTATTAGCCCAATAAATAAATAAGATCATTTAAAGAAGTGACTTTAAACTGGCGCCCTAACTAGTGGCTCGAACCGTTACGAACTGTGATTCAGTGCCTACGTGACCGAACGTATACCTACTCACCTTGTTAGGAATAAGCACGGACATTCGACCTTACCGTTGTCATCACTAAGCGTGAAGATGCCGACAACGAGGAGAGGAGAAGCGCTCCGTCAACAACGAGGAGAGGATGAGGATAACGTCACGCTCACTGAAGAGGAGGAGAGCGTCGTGGAGCGCGGCAACGCAGATGAAACCGCGAGCGCCGGCTCAAGGTCGACACAGCAACCAGCTCCCCAGTTCCCTTCAGACTTTCTATCCACGCTGATCGAGTCAATCACGCGTGCGCAAGTGGAAGCCAATAGAAGCCTCATTAACTCGCTGATGACTTCCAACGGCGAATTCAGGGCCTCCACCCCAGTCGGGGTCTCTCCAACCACCAACGCGAGCAGCGGAGGTGCCGCTGCTGGTGCCGCGTCGCGTGTCGACGCCAACTTCACACGATGCACGGCGAGATTCGACGGGTCCTCCCAGGACGCTGAGGTCCTGGAAGCATTCCTGGACGCCGTCGAAGTATACAAGGAGTGCGCTGCCGTAAGTGACGAGCATGCCCTCCGAGGATTGCCGATGCTGCTGGAAGGTGAAGCAGCAGTATGGTGGCGCGGCGTCAAGGCGTCGGCGGCTACGTGGTCAGAAGCGATCGCGCGGCTCCGCGCGACCTACGGCGTGGCGCAGCCCGCGTATCAACTCCTGCGGCAGATCTTCGCTGCGGAACAACAAGAGGAAGAACGCGCGGAAGTGTTTTTGTGTAAAGTGCGGGCATTAATTGCCAAGTTACCATACAAACTCGACGAAGTAGTGCAGGTAGACTTTTGTTACGGATTACTGCACCGACGCGTAATGAAACGAGTGCCGCGTGATTGTGTACGTAATTTAGATGATCTGTTGTATAAGGTGAGGATCGCGGAGGATACATATAAAGCGCTTAAGGTAACAAATTCTGTTATAAGTAATAGTAATACGACCCCGCAAACCAAAACATCGACATCGAATTCGAGTTCGACCACCACGAGTGCGTCGTCGGCACCGCGTAGCAATAACAAAAACAGACCCCGTTGTAATTATTGCAAGTTATTCGGGCATGTTAGTGACGAATGTCGTAATCGTGATAAGGCGACTAATAATAAGAGTAGTAATAGTATGTCTTTGAGTAATAGCGACTCTACGCCTAAGGAGTTACGTTGTTATGGTTGTGGTAAACAGGGCGTCGTGAGATCGAAATGCGATGTTTGCGCGAAAACATTGTCAAAACCAGACGAGAAAACATCTTTCAACACTGTTGATGTAGATTTTTGTTGTCATGATGATAGTAACATTAGTACGAGTGATACCGCTTCGTGCGTTCAATTAACGAATATGAGTGCGCGCGAACATCACCCGATGGTAAATATTAGTGTTATGGGCCGTAACGGCGTGGCGATTGTAGATACCGGCGCTACACATTGTATTGCGAGCCCTCTATTGCACCGACTTTTGGTTGATTCAGGAGCCCGGTTTAACGAAACTAAACGTTTCGTACGCCTGGCTGATGGTACACAAGGGTGGAGAGACCTGTTGTCAGCCGAGGTAAATATTATTATTCAAGGCCGTAAGGTACTTTGTCAGTTTTTAGTATTGCCTGGAAATAATATTAGAACGCTTTTAGGTATAGACTTTTTAGCGCGGGCCGGCATGGTAATAGACGCCGCCCGACGCACTTGGTCATTCTCGGATAGTCCGGGACATTGTTATGATTTTGTTTACACATATACGCTTGACCCTACTGATGCGGAGCTCTTCTGCACCGCATCCACTGAGTTGTCGTTACGCTCAGACGAAGGTTCAAAACTGACCCCCGAGCAGCGGCATATACTCGACGCTTTTATAGAAAACCGTGCGCCGCAGTTCGCACGTGACGGACCGGCGACGGAGTTCGCCACACATCGTATAAAGGTAAGCTCACAACAAGAACCTATTGCTTGTCCACCGTACAGGATGTCGCAAAATAAGAAAGAGGCCTTGCAGAAGGAGCTTGATAAGCTGCTGCAAGATGACGTCATCGAAGAGTGCGAGTCACCTTGGGCCTCCAATGTCGTGCTTGTGGCTAAGAAGGACGGAAGTTTAAGGCTCTGTATAGATTACCGGAAGCTTAACGCGGTGACCGAGCCAGACCGGTACCCCCTCCCACGCATTGAGGACATACTGCACGCGGCCAAGACCAGTGAGTATATGACCACTCTTGACCTTCGCTCAGGCTACCATCAGGTGAGCGTCTGCCCAGAGGATCAAGACAAGACTGCGTTTACGTCACCTCTTGGTACCTTTAGATTTAAGCGGATGCCGATGGGACTACGCAATTCAGGAGCCACTTTTCAGAGGATGATGGACCGGTTCCGTTCTAACCTAAAGGAAGTGGAACTCCTCGCATACCTTGACGATCTGATTTTGCTGTCACCTGGACCTTTCGAGAAGCACCTGGCTGACCTTGAGGCAGTCTTCGAACGACTAGCCATGTTCAAGTTAAGAGTCAACAGGGACAAGAGTTTCTTTGCAAGGGAATCTGTCAAATTCCTAGGCCACGTTATCGTGCCAGGCGGGATCCAAGTGGATCCAGACAAGACCGCAGCCGTTGACAACATGGCCGCCCCTCAAAACGTAAAACACTTAAAGTGTTTTTTACAGACGTCGAGTTGGTACCGACGCTTTATCAATAATTACGCGGAAATCGCGAGGCCCCTGACTAACCTCCTGAAGAAGTCGACTGCTTGGCGATGGGACGCTGAGCAACAGGAGGCGTTTGAACGCATCAAGTCTCTCCTCGTGTCCGCCCCCATTCTCTGTCAGGCGGATGAGTCGAAACCCTTCGTCCTTTGCACTGACAGCAGCGCTTATTGCCTCGGGGCTGTTCTAATGCAGGGGGAGGGACATGACGAGAGGCCCATTGAATACGCAAGTCGACTCCTCACTAGCGCCGAGAAGAACTACTCCACGACCGAGCGAGAGGCTCTCGCCGTCGTGTGGGCACTCGGTAAGTTCCGCGGTTATGTAGAAACCGCGAAGGTTACGGTAAGGACGGACCACCAGCCTTTGCGATGGCTGATGAGTCAAAGGTCACCTAGCGGCCGACTGGCCAGGTGGGCCCTCACCTTGCAAGAGTTCGACCTTAACATTGTATACACACCCGGTCGCGCGAACGTTGTCGCAGATACGCTGTCGCGACCCGTTTGTTCTGACGACCAGAACGAGTGTGACCTATGCATGACTGTCATCGACATGCCGAAGAGGAACAGCAGTGACATCCGCGGCAATCAGGTAATGGACCCAGAGGTTCGGAAAATTATTGAGGACATGGAGTCCGACGAACCCTCTAGGGGGAGACCATGGTCCGACCGCGGGTACACCATTTCCGACGGTATCCTATACAGGTACAGCTTGGAGTCAGACGATGGAGAGGACTGCTGCTTAGTCGTGCCTGAGCATGAACGCAGGCAGGTCATGGCTGACTTCCACGATGCGCCAACAGCTGGCCATTTCGGCGTGGAGCGCACGTTAAGCCGCGTTCGTGCAAGGTATTATTGGCCTGGCATGCGCACGTTCATCGCGAACTATATAAAAGAGTGCGTGCCCTGCCAGAGGTATAAAGCTGACAACCGCAAGCCAGCAGGACTGCTGCAGACTCCCGCTGTGTCACGACGATTCGAGGTAGTTTCCGTTGACCTGTTTGGACCGCTCGTAGAAACGCCTAGAAAGAACAGGTGGGTACTGATCGCTGAAGATGTCTGCTCGCGCTGGGTGGAACTGTTTCCGTTAGAGAATGCCACCAGTGTCGAATGTGCTCAGACTCTCGCGAATGAGGTGTTCCTCAGGTATGGGGTACCACGTCGCCTTATCAGTGATAACGGCGTGCAATTCGTGAGCGAGGTTATGCAGCAGGTCTGCCACGTTCTGGGAATAAGCCAGTCGCTCACGCCCTTTTATCATCCCGAGGCCAACCCCATTGAAAGAAAGAACCGGGACCTCAAACCTCAATTGGCTATGCTCGTAGGCCACGACCATACCACTTGGGACGTGCATCTGGCAGCAATCAGGTTTGCTATGAACTCTGCGATTACCAGCAGTACAGGGTATTCGCCGGCTTTCCTCACTTTCGGGAGAGAGTTACGGGCTCCTTCCGACTCTGCGATAGACATGAGAGCTATCGTAGAACATGACAACTTCGTGCCCAGCATTACGCCTTACCTGAAGAAGATGGCTGCGACCCTGGACGAGGCCAGGGACAATCACGAGAAAGCGCAGGCCGTTCAGAAGGAGAATGCTGACCAAAAGAGGAGGCCGTCACCACAGTACAAGGTAGGCGACCTAGTTTTATTGAAAACGCAGGGACCTAACGACGCTGGCCGCGGACAGACCGCGAAGTTTATCCCACGTCGTGACGGCCCATACAAAATCGGGGAGGTTATCAGCCCGACCACTTACGGTCTGGAAAACGTACAGACCGATAGGAACGTAGGGAAATATCACGTTTCGCACCTCACGCCTTTCGCCGGTCAGGTAGAGCCACCCATTCGGGAGAAACGCAGACGTGGTAGGCCGCGTAGGTACTTAGACTAGTCTAACTGCGAGGACACTTAGTTAGGCTAGAGGGGGAGGATATAGCACGGGTTTTTCTGTGCCTTCAGAAGGTAGGTACGATGTTGTTGCTACGCTGTGCCATACCGCGCGCGTCCCCCTCCTCCGCCGCCCGCGCACCTCGCTGCTAGCGGAGACGAAGCGACGCGGGCGACACGAAGAGAGAACCCCGATCGCGAACGGATACGGACGTACATTAGCGATCCTCCGCGACTCTCAGTCGCGAAGCCATTTCTATATTAATTTTTTGTACACGGTGTTATTAGCCCAATAAATAAATAAGATCATTTAAAGAAGTGACTTTAAACTGGCGCCCTAACTAGTGGCTCGAACCGTTACGAACTGTGATTCAGTGCCTACGTGACCGAACGTATACCTACTCACCTTGTTAGGAATAAGCACGGACATTCGACCTTACCGTTGTCATCACTAAGCGTGAAGATGCCGACAACGAGGAGAGGAGAAGCGCTCCGTCAACAACGAGGAGAGGATGAGGATAACGTCACGCTCACTGAAGAGGAGGAGAGCGTCGTGGAGCGCGGCAACGCAGATGAAACCGCGAGCGCCGGCTCAAGGTCGACACAGCAACCAGCTCCCCAGTTCCCTTCAGACTTTCTATCCACGCTGATCGAGTCAATCACGCGTGCGCAAGTGGAAGCCAATAGAAGCCTCATTAACTCGCTGATGACTTCCAACGGCGAATTCAGGGCCTCCACCCCAGTCGGGGTCTCTCCAACCACCAACGCGAGCAGCGGAGGTGCCGCTGCTGGTGCCGCGTCGCGTGTCGACGCCAACTTCACACGATGCACGGCGAGATTCGACGGGTCCTCCCAGGACGCTGAGGTCCTGGAAGCATTCCTGGACGCCGTCGAAGTATACAAGGAGTGCGCTGCCGTAAGTGACGAGCATGCCCTCCGAGGATTGCCGATGCTGCTGGAAGGTGAAGCAGCAGTATGGTGGCGCGGCGTCAAGGCGTCGGCGGCTACGTGGTCAGAAGCGATCGCGCGGCTCCGCGCGACCTACGGCGTGGCGCAGCCCGCGTATCAACTCCTGCGGCAGATCTTCGCTGCGGAACAACAAGAGGAAGAACGCGCGGAAGTGTTTTTGTGTAAAGTGCGGGCATTAATTGCCAAGTTACCATACAAACTCGACGAAGTAGTGCAGGTAGACTTTTGTTACGGATTACTGCACCGACGCGTAATGAAACGAGTGCCGCGTGATTGTGTACGTAATTTAGATGATCTGTTGTATAAGGTGAGGATCGCGGAGGATACATATAAAGCGCTTAAGGTAACAAATTCTGTTATAAGTAATAGTAATACGACCCCGCAAACCAAAACATCGACATCGAATTCGAGTTCGACCACCACGAGTGCGTCGTCGGCACCGCGTAGCAATAACAAAAACAGACCCCGTTGTAATTATTGCAAGTTATTCGGGCATGTTAGTGACGAATGTCGTAATCGTGATAAGGCGACTAATAATAAGAGTAGTAATAGTATGTCTTTGAGTAATAGCGACTCTACGCCTAAGGAGTTACGTTGTTATGGTTGTGGTAAACAGGGCGTCGTGAGATCGAAATGCGATGTTTGCGCGAAAACATTGTCAAAACCAGACGAGAAAACATCTTTCAACACTGTTGATGTAGATTTTTGTTGTCATGATGATAGTAACATTAGTACGAGTGATACCGCTTCGTGCGTTCAATTAACGAATATGAGTGCGCGCGAACATCACCCGATGGTAAATATTAGTGTTATGGGCCGTAACGGCGTGGCGATTGTAGATACCGGCGCTACACATTGTATTGCGAGCCCTCTATTGCACCGACTTTTGGTTGATTCAGGAGCCCGGTTTAACGAAACTAAACGTTTCGTACGCCTGGCTGATGGTACACAAGGGTGGAGAGACCTGTTGTCAGCCGAGGTAAATATTATTATTCAAGGCCGTAAGGTACTTTGTCAGTTTTTAGTATTGCCTGGAAATAATATTAGAACGCTTTTAGGTATAGACTTTTTAGCGCGGGCCGGCATGGTAATAGACGCCGCCCGACGCACTTGGTCATTCTCGGATAGTCCGGGACATTGTTATGATTTTGTTTACACATATACGCTTGACCCTACTGATGCGGAGCTCTTCTGCACCGCATCCACTGAGTTGTCGTTACGCTCAGACGAAGGTTCAAAACTGACCCCCGAGCAGCGGCATATACTCGACGCTTTTATAGAAAACCGTGCGCCGCAGTTCGCACGTGACGGACCGGCGACGGAGTTCGCCACACATCGTATAAAGGTAAGCTCACAACAAGAACCTATTGCTTGTCCACCGTACAGGATGTCGCAAAATAAGAAAGAGGCCTTGCAGAAGGAGCTTGATAAGCTGCTGCAAGATGACGTCATCGAAGAGTGCGAGTCACCTTGGGCCTCCAATGTCGTGCTTGTGGCTAAGAAGGACGGAAGTTTAAGGCTCTGTATAGATTACCGGAAGCTTAACGCGGTGACCGAGCCAGACCGGTACCCCCTCCCACGCATTGAGGACATACTGCACGCGGCCAAGACCAGTGAGTATATGACCACTCTTGACCTTCGCTCAGGCTACCATCAGGTGAGCGTCTGCCCAGAGGATCAAGACAAGACTGCGTTTACGTCACCTCTTGGTACCTTTAGATTTAAGCGGATGCCGATGGGACTACGCAATTCAGGAGCCACTTTTCAGAGGATGATGGACCGGTTCCGTTCTAACCTAAAGGAAGTGGAACTCCTCGCATACCTTGACGATCTGATTTTGCTGTCACCTGGACCTTTCGAGAAGCACCTGGCTGACCTTGAGGCAGTCTTCGAACGACTAGCCATGTTCAAGTTAAGAGTCAACAGGGACAAGAGTTTCTTTGCAAGGGAATCTGTCAAATTCCTAGGCCACGTTATCGTGCCAGGCGGGATCCAAGTGGATCCAGACAAGACCGCAGCCGTTGACAACATGGCCGCCCCTCAAAACGTAAAACACTTAAAGTGTTTTTTACAGACGTCGAGTTGGTACCGACGCTTTATCAATAATTACGCGGAAATCGCGAGGCCCCTGACTAACCTCCTGAAGAAGTCGACTGCTTGGCGATGGGACGCTGAGCAACAGGAGGCGTTTGAACGCATCAAGTCTCTCCTCGTGTCCGCCCCCATTCTCTGTCAGGCGGATGAGTCGAAACCCTTCGTCCTTTGCACTGACAGCAGCGCTTATTGCCTCGGGGCTGTTCTAATGCAGGGGGAGGGACATGACGAGAGGCCCATTGAATACGCAAGTCGACTCCTCACTAGCGCCGAGAAGAACTACTCCACGACCGAGCGAGAGGCTCTCGCCGTCGTGTGGGCACTCGGTAAGTTCCGCGGTTATGTAGAAACCGCGAAGGTTACGGTAAGGACGGACCACCAGCCTTTGCGATGGCTGATGAGTCAAAGGTCACCTAGCGGCCGACTGGCCAGGTGGGCCCTCACCTTGCAAGAGTTCGACCTTAACATTGTATACACACCCGGTCGCGCGAACGTTGTCGCAGATACGCTGTCGCGACCCGTTTGTTCTGACGACCAGAACGAGTGTGACCTATGCATGACTGTCATCGACATGCCGAAGAGGAACAGCAGTGACATCCGCGGCAATCAGGTAATGGACCCAGAGGTTCGGAAAATTATTGAGGACATGGAGTCCGACGAACCCTCTAGGGGGAGACCATGGTCCGACCGCGGGTACACCATTTCCGACGGTATCCTATACAGGTACAGCTTGGAGTCAGACGATGGAGAGGACTGCTGCTTAGTCGTGCCTGAGCATGAACGCAGGCAGGTCATGGCTGACTTCCACGATGCGCCAACAGCTGGCCATTTCGGCGTGGAGCGCACGTTAAGCCGCGTTCGTGCAAGGTATTATTGGCCTGGCATGCGCACGTTCATCGCGAACTATATAAAAGAGTGCGTGCCCTGCCAGAGGTATAAAGCTGACAACCGCAAGCCAGCAGGACTGCTGCAGACTCCCGCTGTGTCACGACGATTCGAGGTAGTTTCCGTTGACCTGTTTGGACCGCTCGTAGAAACGCCTAGAAAGAACAGGTGGGTACTGATCGCTGAAGATGTCTGCTCGCGCTGGGTGGAACTGTTTCCGTTAGAGAATGCCACCAGTGTCGAATGTGCTCAGACTCTCGCGAATGAGGTGTTCCTCAGGTATGGGGTACCACGTCGCCTTATCAGTGATAACGGCGTGCAATTCGTGAGCGAGGTTATGCAGCAGGTCTGCCACGTTCTGGGAATAAGCCAGTCGCTCACGCCCTTTTATCATCCCGAGGCCAACCCCATTGAAAGAAAGAACCGGGACCTCAAACCTCAATTGGCTATGCTCGTAGGCCACGACCATACCACTTGGGACGTGCATCTGGCAGCAATCAGGTTTGCTATGAACTCTGCGATTACCAGCAGTACAGGGTATTCGCCGGCTTTCCTCACTTTCGGGAGAGAGTTACGGGCTCCTTCCGACTCTGCGATAGACATGAGAGCTATCGTAGAACATGACAACTTCGTGCCCAGCATTACGCCTTACCTGAAGAAGATGGCTGCGACCCTGGACGAGGCCAGGGACAATCACGAGAAAGCGCAGGCCGTTCAGAAGGAGAATGCTGACCAAAAGAGGAGGCCGTCACCACAGTACAAGGTAGGCGACCTAGTTTTATTGAAAACGCAGGGACCTAACGACGCTGGCCGCGGACAGACCGCGAAGTTTATCCCACGTCGTGACGGCCCATACAAAATCGGGGAGGTTATCAGCCCGACCACTTACGGTCTGGAAAACGTACAGACCGATAGGAACGTAGGGAAATATCACGTTTCGCACCTCACGCCTTTCGCCGGTCAGGTAGAGCCACCCATTCGGGAGAAACGCAGACGTGGTAGGCCGCGTAGGTACTTAGACTAGTCTAACTGCGAGGACACTTAGTTAGGCTAGAGGGGGAGGATATAGCACGGGTTTTTCTGTGCCTTCAGAAGGTAGGTACGATGTTGTTGCTACGCTGTGCCATACCGCGCGCGTCCCCCTCCTCCGCCGCCCGCGCACCTCGCTGCTAGCGGAGACGAAGCGACGCGGGCGACACGAAGAGAGAACCCCGATCGCGAACGGATACGGACGTACATTAGCGATCCTCCGCGACTCTCAGTCGCGAAGCCATTTCTATATTAATTTTTTGTACACGGTGTTATTAGCCCAATAAATAAATAAGATCATTTAAAGAAGTGACTTTAAACTGGCGCCCTAACTAGTGGCTCGAACCGTTACGAACTGTGATTCAGTGCCTACGTGACCGAACGTATACCTACTCACCTTGTTAGGAATAAGCACGGACATTCGACCTTACCGTTGTCATCACTAAGCGTGAAGATGCCGACAACGAGGAGAGGAGAAGCGCTCCGTCAACAACGAGGAGAGGATGAGGATAACGTCACGCTCACTGAAGAGGAGGAGAGCGTCGTGGAGCGCGGCAACGCAGATGAAACCGCGAGCGCCGGCTCAAGGTCGACACAGCAACCAGCTCCCCAGTTCCCTTCAGACTTTCTATCCACGCTGATCGAGTCAATCACGCGTGCGCAAGTGGAAGCCAATAGAAGCCTCATTAACTCGCTGATGACTTCCAACGGCGAATTCAGGGCCTCCACCCCAGTCGGGGTCTCTCCAACCACCAACGCGAGCAGCGGAGGTGCCGCTGCTGGTGCCGCGTCGCGTGTCGACGCCAACTTCACACGATGCACGGCGAGATTCGACGGGTCCTCCCAGGACGCTGAGGTCCTGGAAGCATTCCTGGACGCCGTCGAAGTATACAAGGAGTGCGCTGCCGTAAGTGACGAGCATGCCCTCCGAGGATTGCCGATGCTGCTGGAAGGTGAAGCAGCAGTATGGTGGCGCGGCGTCAAGGCGTCGGCGGCTACGTGGTCAGAAGCGATCGCGCGGCTCCGCGCGACCTACGGCGTGGCGCAGCCCGCGTATCAACTCCTGCGGCAGATCTTCGCTGCGGAACAACAAGAGGAAGAACGCGCGGAAGTGTTTTTGTGTAAAGTGCGGGCATTAATTGCCAAGTTACCATACAAACTCGACGAAGTAGTGCAGGTAGACTTTTGTTACGGATTACTGCACCGACGCGTAATGAAACGAGTGCCGCGTGATTGTGTACGTAATTTAGATGATCTGTTGTATAAGGTGAGGATCGCGGAGGATACATATAAAGCGCTTAAGGTAACAAATTCTGTTATAAGTAATAGTAATACGACCCCGCAAACCAAAACATCGACATCGAATTCGAGTTCGACCACCACGAGTGCGTCGTCGGCACCGCGTAGCAATAACAAAAACAGACCCCGTTGTAATTATTGCAAGTTATTCGGGCATGTTAGTGACGAATGTCGTAATCGTGATAAGGCGACTAATAATAAGAGTAGTAATAGTATGTCTTTGAGTAATAGCGACTCTACGCCTAAGGAGTTACGTTGTTATGGTTGTGGTAAACAGGGCGTCGTGAGATCGAAATGCGATGTTTGCGCGAAAACATTGTCAAAACCAGACGAGAAAACATCTTTCAACACTGTTGATGTAGATTTTTGTTGTCATGATGATAGTAACATTAGTACGAGTGATACCGCTTCGTGCGTTCAATTAACGAATATGAGTGCGCGCGAACATCACCCGATGGTAAATATTAGTGTTATGGGCCGTAACGGCGTGGCGATTGTAGATACCGGCGCTACACATTGTATTGCGAGCCCTCTATTGCACCGACTTTTGGTTGATTCAGGAGCCCGGTTTAACGAAACTAAACGTTTCGTACGCCTGGCTGATGGTACACAAGGGTGGAGAGACCTGTTGTCAGCCGAGGTAAATATTATTATTCAAGGCCGTAAGGTACTTTGTCAGTTTTTAGTATTGCCTGGAAATAATATTAGAACGCTTTTAGGTATAGACTTTTTAGCGCGGGCCGGCATGGTAATAGACGCCGCCCGACGCACTTGGTCATTCTCGGATAGTCCGGGACATTGTTATGATTTTGTTTACACATATACGCTTGACCCTACTGATGCGGAGCTCTTCTGCACCGCATCCACTGAGTTGTCGTTACGCTCAGACGAAGGTTCAAAACTGACCCCCGAGCAGCGGCATATACTCGACGCTTTTATAGAAAACCGTGCGCCGCAGTTCGCACGTGACGGACCGGCGACGGAGTTCGCCACACATCGTATAAAGGTAAGCTCACAACAAGAACCTATTGCTTGTCCACCGTACAGGATGTCGCAAAATAAGAAAGAGGCCTTGCAGAAGGAGCTTGATAAGCTGCTGCAAGATGACGTCATCGAAGAGTGCGAGTCACCTTGGGCCTCCAATGTCGTGCTTGTGGCTAAGAAGGACGGAAGTTTAAGGCTCTGTATAGATTACCGGAAGCTTAACGCGGTGACCGAGCCAGACCGGTACCCCCTCCCACGCATTGAGGACATACTGCACGCGGCCAAGACCAGTGAGTATATGACCACTCTTGACCTTCGCTCAGGCTACCATCAGGTGAGCGTCTGCCCAGAGGATCAAGACAAGACTGCGTTTACGTCACCTCTTGGTACCTTTAGATTTAAGCGGATGCCGATGGGACTACGCAATTCAGGAGCCACTTTTCAGAGGATGATGGACCGGTTCCGTTCTAACCTAAAGGAAGTGGAACTCCTCGCATACCTTGACGATCTGATTTTGCTGTCACCTGGACCTTTCGAGAAGCACCTGGCTGACCTTGAGGCAGTCTTCGAACGACTAGCCATGTTCAAGTTAAGAGTCAACAGGGACAAGAGTTTCTTTGCAAGGGAATCTGTCAAATTCCTAGGCCACGTTATCGTGCCAGGCGGGATCCAAGTGGATCCAGACAAGACCGCAGCCGTTGACAACATGGCCGCCCCTCAAAACGTAAAACACTTAAAGTGTTTTTTACAGACGTCGAGTTGGTACCGACGCTTTATCAATAATTACGCGGAAATCGCGAGGCCCCTGACTAACCTCCTGAAGAAGTCGACTGCTTGGCGATGGGACGCTGAGCAACAGGAGGCGTTTGAACGCATCAAGTCTCTCCTCGTGTCCGCCCCCATTCTCTGTCAGGCGGATGAGTCGAAACCCTTCGTCCTTTGCACTGACAGCAGCGCTTATTGCCTCGGGGCTGTTCTAATGCAGGGGGAGGGACATGACGAGAGGCCCATTGAATACGCAAGTCGACTCCTCACTAGCGCCGAGAAGAACTACTCCACGACCGAGCGAGAGGCTCTCGCCGTCGTGTGGGCACTCGGTAAGTTCCGCGGTTATGTAGAAACCGCGAAGGTTACGGTAAGGACGGACCACCAGCCTTTGCGATGGCTGATGAGTCAAAGGTCACCTAGCGGCCGACTGGCCAGGTGGGCCCTCACCTTGCAAGAGTTCGACCTTAACATTGTATACACACCCGGTCGCGCGAACGTTGTCGCAGATACGCTGTCGCGACCCGTTTGTTCTGACGACCAGAACGAGTGTGACCTATGCATGACTGTCATCGACATGCCGAAGAGGAACAGCAGTGACATCCGCGGCAATCAGGTAATGGACCCAGAGGTTCGGAAAATTATTGAGGACATGGAGTCCGACGAACCCTCTAGGGGGAGACCATGGTCCGACCGCGGGTACACCATTTCCGACGGTATCCTATACAGGTACAGCTTGGAGTCAGACGATGGAGAGGACTGCTGCTTAGTCGTGCCTGAGCATGAACGCAGGCAGGTCATGGCTGACTTCCACGATGCGCCAACAGCTGGCCATTTCGGCGTGGAGCGCACGTTAAGCCGCGTTCGTGCAAGGTATTATTGGCCTGGCATGCGCACGTTCATCGCGAACTATATAAAAGAGTGCGTGCCCTGCCAGAGGTATAAAGCTGACAACCGCAAGCCAGCAGGACTGCTGCAGACTCCCGCTGTGTCACGACGATTCGAGGTAGTTTCCGTTGACCTGTTTGGACCGCTCGTAGAAACGCCTAGAAAGAACAGGTGGGTACTGATCGCTGAAGATGTCTGCTCGCGCTGGGTGGAACTGTTTCCGTTAGAGAATGCCACCAGTGTCGAATGTGCTCAGACTCTCGCGAATGAGGTGTTCCTCAGGTATGGGGTACCACGTCGCCTTATCAGTGATAACGGCGTGCAATTCGTGAGCGAGGTTATGCAGCAGGTCTGCCACGTTCTGGGAATAAGCCAGTCGCTCACGCCCTTTTATCATCCCGAGGCCAACCCCATTGAAAGAAAGAACCGGGACCTCAAACCTCAATTGGCTATGCTCGTAGGCCACGACCATACCACTTGGGACGTGCATCTGGCAGCAATCAGGTTTGCTATGAACTCTGCGATTACCAGCAGTACAGGGTATTCGCCGGCTTTCCTCACTTTCGGGAGAGAGTTACGGGCTCCTTCCGACTCTGCGATAGACATGAGAGCTATCGTAGAACATGACAACTTCGTGCCCAGCATTACGCCTTACCTGAAGAAGATGGCTGCGACCCTGGACGAGGCCAGGGACAATCACGAGAAAGCGCAGGCCGTTCAGAAGGAGAATGCTGACCAAAAGAGGAGGCCGTCACCACAGTACAAGGTAGGCGACCTAGTTTTATTGAAAACGCAGGGACCTAACGACGCTGGCCGCGGACAGACCGCGAAGTTTATCCCACGTCGTGACGGCCCATACAAAATCGGGGAGGTTATCAGCCCGACCACTTACGGTCTGGAAAACGTACAGACCGATAGGAACGTAGGGAAATATCACGTTTCGCACCTCACGCCTTTCGCCGGTCAGGTAGAGCCACCCATTCGGGAGAAACGCAGACGTGGTAGGCCGCGTAGGTACTTAGACTAGTCTAACTGCGAGGACACTTAGTTAGGCTAGAGGGGGAGGATATAGCACGGGTTTTTCTGTGCCTTCAGAAGGTAGGTACGATGTTGTTGCTACGCTGTGCCATACCGCGCGCGTCCCCCTCCTCCGCCGCCCGCGCACCTCGCTGCTAGCGGAGACGAAGCGACGCGGGCGACACGAAGAGAGAACCCCGATCGCGAACGGATACGGACGTACATTAGCGATCCTCCGCGACTCTCAGTCGCGAAGCCATTTCTATATTAATTTTTTGTACACGGTGTTATTAGCCCAATAAATAAATAAGATCATTTAAGGCGCAGATACACAATTTCTAATGATTTTAAATTCATCATCACGTCTAAACGACTGGCCTGATTTCTTTGAAAATAAAATATGTTATACTAGACAATTGTCTTCGTAATTTGATCTGTGAATATTTGCAATTATATTTTTTTAACATAGTGTAATTAATTTGTAAAGTAATGTCTACCGCGGACAAAAAAACGACAATCACGCAAAGACTATCGGGTGTATTTTCATAAAACTTTCACCATCTAAAAGATAATTTAATTTCCTAAATTTTAGTATACGGTTTTTATTTGTTTTGTGTTTGATAATTCAACTAGGGTTCGTTTTTCGAATAAACTTGGTACGCGTTGACGCGGGGTCTCTGCCGGGCGACGGGCGGCAGTGCATCGCTGACCACTGTCACGGGTAGACGCTAACGCTCGGAGCAATAAGAAAATAATTTTATTCGCTTTTGAGTTTCGTGCTGAAAATGTCTGGTAAGTCCAAATTACTAAAAAAGAAACGCCTTATAATGGCAAAAAATAGATTATTGGGGTAAGTAACGTAAGTAATTATTGTAATGTAGTATATCCATACCGCATTCTTGTAGGGACAGTCCGGATCAGAGTTTCAAAAAATACTTGAATGCTAATATTGACATAGTTGTGGGGGTAATTATTTTTGATAACCACTCACGCCTACATTGCCGAAAATAGACAGCTCCCGAAAATCCTAAACTGTCCGGCCGCCAAAATCGAGATCGAACGAAAACCACAGCATGTCCAGGCGCACTTTCGGACGTTTTATTTTTAGTAATTTTGTCTATGGGAGTATTGCTTGCGTTCCAGGTTCTTTAGTAGGGTGGTTAGATGTAGTACAGACGCCAGTACATCATGCTTCTACAATCTGTCAAATTTCTTTAAAAGATTTTCAACTTTATCGCTATAGCATAAGGTTCAAAATTGATTGGGAAAATTTGACAGTTTCGGGTAGCTTGATGTGCTGGCGTCTGTACATTTGTACCAAAGACCGTGTGGTTGTATCGGCATTACGAAATAAGTTATCTGTACTTGAAAATCTTTAAAAAAATAAATGACCGCGATGACGCATGCGCAATTCGATATTCGCGTGATGTTATTGTTATTGTTGATCATAACTTTGGAAGAACAATGGTATGTATTATTATGTCATTCGATTCAGTATGAATGGGGCTATTTTTAACCGACTTCAAAAAAGGAGGAGGTTCTCAATTCGACGGTATGTTTTTTTTTACCGACTTTACAAAAAGGAGGAGGTACTAAGTTCGGGTGTTTGTATGTTTTTTTTTTTTTTTTTTTTTATGTTTGTTCATCGAATACTCCGCCAATTGTCGACGGATTTTCAAAATTATTTTTTTGTTCGAAAGTAGATAGTTCTGAGGTGGTCCCATTGTCACCAAGTTAGGATCTGATGATGGGATCTTAGAGATATCGAGGGCAACCCTCAAGTTTTATAGGCTCACTTATTGTTTTTCGCATATTTTATGAAGTATCTTGTGTATTTGTGTATGGCTGTCACCATCTCAGGTAGCTGGGCTGATGATGGAAGGTACAACTCCATAACAGTAAGAAGTTACTCGAACAGGCAAGGACCGTTTTAGTAAATTGTTTTGATGTTTGATAGGGCATTTGCCACATTTGGTCTCATGATCATCAAGTCATGACCTGATGCTGCAATCAGGATAGTCTGCAGAGTACCTAACTCCTCGACAACTAACAGCAGATATATCGTGTTTAGGCTCATTGAAAAGGGCTCTATGTGTGGATAAACGTACTGTTACTGAGGAACACCGAAGACCTGATGCTGAAGCCAGGAGCATCAGAAAAAGTACAAACCTTGAAATTACAGCACCGTAGTCGTGTTTGGGCTCATTTTAAACAGGACTAATTTTAAGTTCAATGCAATGTTGACATAAGTCTGGCCTGATGCTGCAGCCAGGATTATCAGCATCTAATCTAAAAAGTTATAAAAGGAGAACTCCTCAACAATTAACGTCCCTGCATCGAGAAAAGGAATATTTTATAAAAAGGCGATGGGCAAGTTAACATTAGGCTATTGTAACTTAGATAAATTATAAATAGACCCACTAAAAAGCGAGAAATAAAAACTTTTTAACAAAAAAAAAACCGACTTCCAAAAAAAACACTACAAAATGAAAAATAACTTTAATTTCGGAAGTCGGTGGCAAAAACTAAAATACTGACCCCTAAGACACCGACTTCCGAAATTAAAGTTATTTTTCATTTTGTAGTGTTTTTTGTGTGTTAGTAACGCGATTACTCCGCCAATTGTGGACCGATTTTCAAAATTAATTGTTGTTTGAAAGGGTATGGTCTCGACGTGGTCCCATTGTCACCAACTCGGAATCTGATGAGGGAATCCCATGGAAATCAAGGGAAACCCTCAAATTTTATAGGCACACCTATAGCTATTTGGGTATTTTTTATAGTAACTCGTGCATTTGCTTTCGGAAAGCACCATTTGGTGATGTGGAACTGATGATGAAGACCACAGATGGCCACCGGAACTACTCAATAATAAGCATTTCACGGATTACGATTCGATTAGGTACTTTAATGTGGTTGCTAAGCAATTTATGCTCGTCACAATGCTTATGGTGAAGTGGAGCTGAGGGTGACTTCTCAGCTCCAGTTCTCCTGGTTCTTACTAGGAGAACTCCTCAACAATTAACGTCCCTGCATCGGGAAAAGCAGCGACAAAAACGGCGACAATAAGTGACAGCGACCTTGAGCGAGTGGGAGGAGCGAGAGCGTCACGCCCCGCGACCCCGCAGCTGCATGCACTCATAGTTTCGGATTTGGCCAACCACGTCTACTTGGAAAATTCACCCTGTATATTTACGTAGGTAAGTATTTACCTAATAAATGTGTCCATACATGAATAGGAATACTAATTAAATATAGACATACCTACTTAAAATAATAACAGAAGATGACAAAAATATAAAACAAAGATGTGTGATTTGTGTGCGTGTATGACCAGATATTTATATGAACGTAAACGAAGTAAATAGAATCGGCTTGTAAGGATCGTAGCAGTTGGCGTCCATGGGAAAAAGGCGTGAGTTTTATATGTGCATGTTTGTTTATGTACTTACAAAGATTTAAAATGATCAAATTAAATAAAAATATGTGAATTATATAATGAATTTTATTTTAAATTGAATTTAATATTCCTCAAAACTGAGTGTTTTCACAGAATCATTTATACGTGTGTTTGTATTGTTTGTATCTTGGCTATTGTCTTCCACCATCATTGCTCGTTTTTTGCTTTGCTTTTTTTTATTTTCTTTATCCTCTTCCGTTTTTCTTTTGCGTCCCTGTATAGCAGTAACTATGTAAGAGGGGTCCCTTATTGCCATGTTCCTTGTATTCCTTGGATCGACCAGTTCAGGAAGCAAGCAATCTGTGTAGAACTTCACCAATTTATTTTTCATTTTAGTGTCCCAAAATATGTCATCCTTGACAATTATTTCTATTTTCACAGGAAATTTTTCCCCAGACCAAATACCAAGCATACATTTAGATTTGCCAGTTATGTGTAGTTGGCCCTGTATTTGATACCACCAATTATGTTCCTTGTTTATCATATAATTACCATTTGGATTTTTTTTATAAAACAATACTTTTTTTTCTTCAATAGCTTTTCCTAACCCTAGTTTGTAAGCTGTAATTGGACATTTTATTTCCACAATGGTATTTTCATCAATAACACCGTCTGGTGATGCTCCTAGAAATGGTATTTCTTGATCAAGAAAAAGTCCACACGGTTCTATTTTAACATTCTCTTGTATGGATAATTGTTCTTTTGCGATATTTTCGTTATCTTGTCCGTGTTTTATAGAGTGGACGTGTCCTATCGACTCTCTGTATAAAATATCTTTTACTAAATTGCAGCAACTTACGTCATTGCGTCTCTTTATAACACGCCCAAAGTTGGAAGCGGTCAAAATTTTTCTCCTTAATTCTAACCACTCACTAGAACCACTTTGTAATACAGTGTTCCGTTCTATTTGATTGCGATGTTTGGTAGTTTCCACCAAATTATTTAAAAATATTTTTTTTGATTCTTCTAACATCTCATCACTCATATCCGGTTTCAAACATTGGTCTCCATAATTTTTTGAGCTTTCAGCATTGCGGTCATACAGCCTTTTCCTTACTCTGTTATACTTTTTTGCTAGTTGCAAGCGTTTTCGTTTCCGGTCTTCCAACCTTTTTAATTCACGACTCGGACTCCTGCCCATAATTGCTTTTTGCAGCAATGACAGAGGTTTATGGGTATTAAAAGATAAAGCTGCTGCATTACAACGCATATGGTATTGGTACTTTTGGGAAAAATTAACACGTTTACCCCCTACAAACTTTGCAACAATACTGTGGTATCTCTCAACAATATTACTGTCAACGTCTTCAATTAAGCTTCGTGAGTGAGCAGCTATATGTGTCAATACAAACTTTATTCGATGCCACAAACTGTTTGTGAAAATGTCCCTGTCTATTTGTTCATCTTCTCCTACCTTCGAACAAAAATAAGCCTTGCAAGTAGTGTGTATCCCAAAGGCATGTTCTGCGGCCAACATAATATCAGTGTGTAAATTAGTCACATTGCCAGAATTTTTATAATTTCTTATAGCCGTTACGATTACCTTTCTTATAGACAGAATTCTTTGTTTTGTTATGTACTTTCTGTATTTAATTAAATACTTGGTATCAGTAGAAATTGCCTGTAACTTATTACATAGGTTTCTTAATAAGTGGTTCCGACATTCGATTTTTTCTATGGTTATGTTTTTATATGGTCTTGACTGTAATAATTTTGCATATGTATTCGCGTCACCGTCTGATATTAACCTTGCATATATTAAATTGTGCATTTGGATGCTATTTTTAAAGCCTTCTACCAAAATTGTCGACTCCATTCCAGTCGAAGAACCTGAAAATAATTTTAGTATTACAGCCTCGTATTTATTTAGCGACATATTTATTTTTCTTTTTCTTTTTTACAACATTATTTAATATTTACCAGAATAATTTTTATAACACTCGTGCTCCTTAGGCGTGACATTTTTCTTCGCAGCTTGGGCGCATATGCAGCAGTATTTATTTTTCACAGCCATGAAAAGAATTTTTCCTGTTCTTTTCCCAATTATCGCAGCGGCGCCTGATAGGGAGGAGTAATTTTTTTTGTATGATCTCTTCCCCCAACAGCCATCTGCAATGACGTCAATAAGAGGGATGCCGTTTGCACTCACTTTGCCATCTTCAATAGCTAATCGACGTTCTTCATTAGCAGCTTCATTCATAGAAATGGCAACTTCTTTTTCCCAAACTTTGTTTACTGTGTCCATTCTTTTAGCAAATATGCTATGGGATATTTGGGGTAAATCCATTGCAGCTAATAATTCATTTAGCTGTGTATTGCCACATCCTATTGCTACAGCACCCGCAACTGTATTAATATTTACATCAATTTCAGGGTCATTGCAACAAAGGATAAACGTTTCATTACACATGTTGCACTTCAGTTTTAAATTAGAAACAAGCCCTAATTTACGTTCAGATATAATTTCGACGGATTTCAATCCACAATCTATATTCCCATGTGAGGATACTTCTTGAAGGTCTTTAAAAAATTTTGCTATATTTATTATTCGCATCCCTTGTACAGCTTCATTTTTTCTAAAAAAATAAAACTTATTGAGATATTGTGCACTATAATCGAATTTCCTTTCTATGAACAAAAAGTATTATTACATTATAAAACGGACGCCAGCACATCAAGTTACTACAATCTGTCAGATTTCTTTAATAGATTTTCGACTTTATTGCTAAAACATAAGGTTCAAGGTTGATTGGGAAAATCTGACAGTTTCGGGTAGGTTGACCTGCTGGCGTCTGTACTATCTCAGGATATATTTTGCTCTACCCATACACGGCATGTCATTGTAAGCCGCAACCAGTTTTGTCGTGAGAGAACACACAAATTTGTGGAAAAATTAAAAATACTAGGCCAGCTTCCATTGATAATGTTCTAATCCCTAACTAAAAAATATTTATACTAAGAAGACATCATCATCATCATTTCAGCCGAAAGACGTCCACTGCTGGACATAGGCCTCCCCCAAGCACTTCCACTTCAAAGAAGACATCGTATAAAAATATTTACATGGGCAAACTATCCTGAAATTATATGAATAATTGTTTACCTAGCAGACACTGAGTCCCCATTTTCTGTCTCTACCAGAAAGGATTCCTCTTCAGTTAATGTTCCAATCACTTCAGAACTGAAACATAATTATAATGATAAATAAAACGAAAAAACCTAGAAGTGATTTTTTATGTTATCCCTTGCAAAAACAACATAATTGAATAGCGCAATAAACTTTACATTATTACGTTAATAAGTGTAAAGTGAAAGGAATTTGTGCGCGAAAAAAGGAACTCGCGCGACTCACATTTCCGCGAAAGACATTTGCTCGACTACACTTCCGCGAAAGATGCTTGTGCGACATTTATTTTAGATATTGAACAAAATTCGATAAATTAAATGCCATACAGACGTAACATTACGCCTTTATTCTCTAAAGGGTAGGGCAGAGATAATAATAATAATAATAATATTCCACAACTATCACACAACGCCGTCTAGTCTCAAGCTAAGCAGAGCTTGTGTTATGAGTACGAGATGTATACTAAGTTTGTATAGTACAACCATTTATTACTTTATCTAGAAAACGTTCATAATACCTCGTTTAAATTGTAGAAAGTTATATTATGCGGTCACATACGTTCGTCCCGAGAGTATAGACACGACACCCATGACGTATATTTCGTAAAATTTTGCAGCCGCTATCTTGGATTTTGACTTTGACCTCATTTTCGTCATCAGCGCCCCCTAAAACCATGGAAACGACACCCATGACGCATATTTTGTAAAATTTCGCAGCCGCCATCTTGGATTTAGACTTTGACCTCATTATCGTCATCAGCGGCCCCGAGAACCATGGAAACGACACCCATGACGCATATTTTGTAAAATTTCGCAGCCGGCATCTTGGATTTTGACATTGACCTCATTTTCGTCATCAGCGCCCCCGAGAACCATGGAAACGACACCCATGACGTATATTTTGTAAAATTTCGCAGCCGCCATACTGGATTTTGATTTCGATCCGCGCCCTCGGGAGAAGAAACGTGTGGGACCGCATAATATAACTTTCAACAATTTAAACTAGCTATTACGTATGGTAACTAGATAAATGGGTGTACTACACGAACTTAGTATAATAGTCAGTTAGGAAACGCCGACCTCATCTAGTTAAAAAAAAATATGATTGACGTGTAAAAGTGTTTGTACAAACCTACTTACAGAAATAAAAATCATTTATCATTTACACCTCTGCCCTACCCTTCGGAGAATACAGGCGGGATGTTACGTCTGTATGGGATCTCATTTTTCGGATTTTTTCCCAATATCCTTTACGAATATAAATGTCGCCCAAGCATCCATTCGCGTAAGTGTAGTCGCGCAATTGTCTTTCGCGGAAATGTCAGTCGTGCAACAGTCTAGTCGTGGAAACGTCCTGTCGCGCACGTGTCTAGTCGCGCAAAAGTCAATTCGTGGATATGTCTACAAAAAGGAGTCGCGTAAGTGTCTTTCGCGCAAATGTACCAGATCCCCCTATATATGAGCTACTGTGAAAATAAGAATAATAAATTAGGTATATGCATTTACTTGTCAGCAATAATGTCCTCATTTTCATTTTCAATATGCGGAGTTGACTTTTTCTCCTGTTCTATACAGCCAGAGCTACAAAATAAATGGATTTTTAGGCATCGGCATGAAGTATAGGCATGGGCGAAAGCAGGAAGATAGTTGTGCACGACATAGGTACTGTAAGTCTACAACAGACGCAAAAGTTACACCTCCGCAGTCGAAGTCGTACCAAATTTACTTATCAAGAATAATTACCCCCACAACTACATATGTCAATAATAGCATTCAAGTATTTTTTGAAATTCTGATCCGGACTGTCCCTACAAGGATGCGGTATGGATAGTACTACATTACAATAATTACCTCGTATCTGCATTTACGACTTGAGAATCTTCGTTATTTGATATTCTCCTAAAACAGAAATAAAACAATGATTATAAATAAAATAACAGTATGTTTACTACAATTGGATATTACATATTTAATTTTTTTATTTAGGTACACTAATTTAAACTTTCGATAGATATAAATGATAATTTTATTTCAATTAAAATACGTTACTTACCTCAATAATCTATTTTTTGCCAGTATAAGGAGTTTCTTTTTTTGTAATTTGGATTTACCAGCCATTTTCAGGACGAAACTCGAAAGCGAATAAAATTATGTTCTGATTGCTCCGAGCGTTAGCGTCTACCCGTGACAGTGGTCAGCGATGCACTGCCGCCCGTCGCCCGCAAGAGTCCCCGCTTCAACGCGCACCAAGTTTATTCGAAAAAAGAACCAACGTTGATTTATCAAACACAAAACAAATAAAAAACGTATACTAAAATTTGGGAAATTAAATTGTCTTTTAGATGGTGAAAGTTTTATGAAAATACACCCGATGGTGTTTGCGTGATTATCGTTTTTTGTCCGCGGTAGACATTACTTTACAAATTAATTACACTATGTTAAAAAAATATAATTGCAAATATTCACATATCAAATTACTAAGATAATTGTCTAGTATAACATATTTTATTTTCAAAGAAATCAGGCAGGTCATTTAGACGTGATGATGATTTTAAAATCATTAGAAATCGTATAACTGCGTTCCGTTTTTACCCTTTGGGTACGGAACCCTAAAAAGCAAAGCAAAAAACGAGCAATGATGGTGGAAGACAATAGCCAAGACAATACAAACAACCAAGAGACACTTTGTAATTAGCGTTGAAAATGCCGAAAATAACAATTTGTTTTTTCCTCGAAAAAAAAACAAATTGTGTTTTTTTCCGTTTTTTTCGCATGTCACATAGAAAAATTAACAGAAGAAATCCTTTGGAAAGAAACAGGATTCTTTCGAATGTTTCGGTTAATGATTTGAAAAGTGGAAAAAAACAAGTTTTATTGAAATTGAAATATATTTTAATAGGTGAATAATAATAATAATATTATTGTTGCTCTAGTCGAAAACCATGAGGACTACTGATGTAAAAAACCCGCGAAATATTTTTTTCAAATTTTTTGTCGGTCGAAATTTTTTTTTTTTTTCTTAATTCATGTTGGGATACTGCTTGCACGGGGGTAACACAGGGGGGGTTAAATTTTGGTTATTTTTTGCCTACGACGCACCGTTTTCGAGATATTTGAATTTAATTATTTTTTATTTGATTCAACAATTATTTATGGAATTTTATTCAAACAGTTGTTTTATATTTTAGTCCGTGCTCAAATGCCGGGACATTAGTCCCAAAAAATATTTTGTCGTAAGGCGTCTCCACTTTGACTCTGTTCTTTTTCGAACTTTAGGTATTTTAGCTCACCTTTTTCCGATCACTGGTAATAATACAGTGTGTATTATTTTAATCAAAATCAACCGGTTCGATTCCTGGCTAGAGATATTGATTTTTCAAAAATCCATTGATGCAGTTTTATTTTTCATCAAAATCGAGCCCGCGACTCCTTTGAGTACTTTTCGCTATTCCTCATAGTTTCGGATTTGGCCATCCACGCCCACTTGAAAAATTCAAGTGGGCGTATAAGGTATCTATTCATACACGAAATAACTTTTAGCACAAACCCTGAAATCATGAAAAAAAATCAGCTGTTCCCGACATTTATGTTCTCATAACTCGTCAAAATGTAGGGAACAGCTGTTTTTTTTTCGCGATTTCAGGTTTGAATCCATAGTAAAAGTAGTTCGTAATGATGAGTACAATGACACCTTATGAGATTTCGTGTATGAATAGATAGACCTTAAATAAACCAAATTATTCAATGCATAATATTAGTAATAAAATAATATTATTACAATCTTAATATAATATCAAAATATTACCTTATTTTTATTAACACTACATTGAAATAAATATGGATGGTGATCAAAAATCAGACAGGATTATCCTCACCATCTGAAACGTATGGTTACGTGCAGCGTCACGCCCCGCGACCCCGCACCCCTGCAGGTGCGGGGTCGCGGGGCGTTACGCTCGCTCCTCCCACTCGCTCGAGGTCGCTGTCATTTAATGTCGCCTTATTTAAACTGTTCATTACTTTTCTGTTATACAATAGTTCTTATAGCAACGAAACGGCAAAGCCTCATATTTTGACTAAGGTGTAGAGTTTGTGAAGTTAGGGCGTGTAGAGTTAGAAGCTTGGCTCTACATGAGATCTGATAACTTTTTGGCAGTGCGAGCCATATGTGGTCTCGTCTTGGCAACATTTTACATGAAAATGTTTTTGGTGGGATCAATAATACCAGAGCGGCAATTCTCGTTATTTCAACGTTCACAGTCTGATCTCAATCTCAATCTGTCAAAAATACCTCTAATTTCCCTACATTTTGACAAGTCTTTGACATTTGTTTGTCGTCGAGAAGAAACTGCGACTAGATTTTGAACGTTTTAAATTACGAGAATTGGCCTTCTGACAATCTGTTTTGGACTTCCCTTCCCCAGTCATCGTGACGTTTCTCAGTAATAGATTTAAATTTATCTATGATTAATGTGGTAAATGTATTTCTTAGAAAGCTTTTTGCATATTAGATTCGTCGTCACCGCGAATAAAGCACAATTTTTTAAAGTCAATAAAAAGTAATTTAAAAAATTAAACCGACTTCAAAAAGAAATGAACTCAAAATTATGAAATAACTTTAATTTCGGAAGTCGGTGTCTTGGGATCTGTATTTTAGTTTTAGTTTTTTGCCACCGACTTCCGAAATTAAAGTTATTTCATAATTTTGAGTTCATTTCTTTTTGAAGTCGGTTTAATTTTTTTAAATTACTTTTTATTTGGTAATTTTTAGTTGTTGCACTAGTATTTGACCAAGGTTTTGAGATGTTTTCGCTTTGACACGACACCCGTAGCTCGTATCAATAAGCCAGGCCGTCACACTTTCACGTTTTACTCCATATCTTAAAAATTACTGAATCGATTTTGATGAAACTTGCACTGTTCCCTAAGTTGAAGTAAATGTAAGCCAATAAAAAAAGAATGGTCACGATCCGATTAATAGTTACGGAGATATGCGTGGACAAACATACATACATACATACGTCTATAAAATTTTGTATATTTGTTTGGAAGCCCTAATAGATTGTCATATGTGAATATAATGCAATTCCAATAATATTACATACATACGTATCGAATTGATAACCTCCTTTTTTTTAAGTCGGTAAAAATAGATACACTCTGCGGCGATGAAACAGTGATAAACTCAGGTTTAGCCGTATAACTATTTGTGCTTGATTTTATAGACGAAGGTCGAGTATAGTTTCTTCTGCATTGCACGTGTACTCGAAGTGGACGGGTGTTTCTTATCGCCTCTTGTAGGTAGTCTCCACGGGCTAGACTAGCTTTTATTAGCGTATCAAAGCCCCGATTCACTATTACCCTATTACTACCTCGCCACTATCAAGGAGAGGAGAGGCCGGGAACTCTGGACGTTGCACACAGCACACGTCATTATCTTACCAATGTTAACGGCCGACGCGACGGGCCGACTGACTGTCTGACTGAATCACTGAATGCAGGCCAGTATACGCGTTGCCAAACAAGAGGTTGGAGGTGAGGGAGGGGGCGGAGGGGCTATATCTCGGGACGCAAGCAACGGAGACGCGGGGAGTTTTGGCACATTATTCTGAATACGTAGATATGCAATTTTTTTTGCTGGTTATGAAGTATTTTGCGTCTAAACCCTAAAACTCCTGAGCTATAAGGTTTCGCAAAGTGACCGTACTACGAATATGACCGAGACTGCGAAAAATACGGTAACTGCTTCTGCAAAATCTTACAATTTACTAGTTGTTACTTCTGTACTCTTAGTACTTGGCACGGGGAGGTCTAAAAGTTCGCGGAATGGAGGGGTTTCCAGGTAAAAAAATACCTGTTGAAAGGATAGTAGACCTATGTTCGCTAAATTTCCAATTTACATACCTAATATTCTCGTCTAGCTAATTGAATGGCATAACTTTTTTTTAATACTGTTTTACCTTAAATTCCTAGTAGGTAGATTATACGATTTATTTGTATCAATCATTGTTAAATAAAAACCTATCAATGGTATCAATATGAAGTTTTATACACTACAAAAATCTAATACTTTGGTACAGTGTATCGAGAATAGAGAAGTAAATTATTCAAGGGGTAAATCCATTAGCAGTAAGTTGCCGTTTCGTGGTAGCTAGTCCGAAATTTTTTTTTTGAGTGAAATAACAGATTTTGGCGCTTTTAATAACTTAGTTTATGTGATTTATGACCATTAGTTTACCATAAAATATCCCCTCCTTAAGAGGGCTTTTCTTGTTTAGAGCGTTTGACTCGAGAGTTTTGATGTGTGATTATGGTTTAACTAAAGCCACAATAGTAAAAAAAATACATTCTCGAGAAAGTTTGATTCCTTCTTTTGGAAGTGTATTAAATAAATATTCCAGTTTGTTTACATAAATCAGTAAAAAAACTTGTTTCTGCAAAGGTTGTTTCATAAAATTTTAGTTTCGGGCATCTTATAATTCAACACTGTGTTATACATCGATGATTATGATGAACTTACATTTAAATACGACCAAAATAAAACCGAGGCTTGAACCAAAAATTACAAGAATTCTAAATAGGAGCCTACTTTCTGACTGCATTAAATAATTATATCATGAAATCGGTAGGGAAGTGGAAAAAGGTAAAATGAAATTAACACACGGTTTCAAAATTAATGCTATTACATCACCTTTTAACATTGAAACCTAAATCTTTAAGTTCTTGCACCAGATAATCGTCTTTGTACTCATTTATCTTAGAAAGCCATTTTTCAGTGGATATAACATGGCGACATCGGCCACCCAACTCAGGAGGTAAGTACTCAGGGTCAATGTGTTTGTGGAGAGAGCTGACATCGTTGCCATGGAAGTGAATACGACTCCAGACGGCTTTCGGCATAAACTGTTTGAATAAGTAGAAGATGGAGTGAAGGATCCAGTTGTACCTAATGATGTGAAGGCTATGATTCGGCAGTGGGAATGATACCTGGAACCAAAAGGGATTGTTAGTGAGAACACAAAATCTTCAACAATGGCAGCGACACTATGGAGTAGCGACATCTAGCGTGAAGATGTGAAATTGTACAAGCTGTAACTTGTGTTGAAGTTGAAACGATTCCTTTCTAAATCAGTAGATGCCTCGTGGTGTACGAAAATAAAGAAATTTTCTGTTCATAAACAATAGTTTATTATATGAAATAACATTTCCAAGTACTTATACTCTTATATAAAGGTAAGTAAGTACTCATAGTTATGGTTTTATATCAAGATGCTTGTCAAACGTTCGAGACTACGGGTCACAGACTTCATTCTACATCATCACCTTCCTAGCTTTTTCCCTACTATGTTGGCGTCGGCTTCCAGTCTAATTAACCAAATAACCAGTATTTCAGACTTCATCACATTAGCACACTAATATTATAATGGCGAAAGTTTGTGTGTGTGTGTTACTTCTTCACGCTCAAACGGCTGGACCAATTTTGATAAAATTTTGTATGGAGGTAGCTGACACCCTGGATTAACATATAGGCTACTTTTTATCCTGATATCCCCACGGGATCAACATTTACGCGGGTGAAACCGCAGGGCGTAGCTAGTTCTATATAAATCTAAGTCTGCTTGCACCACAAATCTTATTGCGTTTAGCGCTAAACATACTCTGCCACTGTCATCTTCAAACAATTTATTGACAGAAACAGACAATTTAAACATGGTTATTTTAAATCGGCTAGCTAAACTCCACAGACGCGACGGGTATCGATATCATAACACGATAAAATAAAAAGTAAAAAGATTTGGTTTTTTTTTTGTAGGTCATCGACCACTGTTATTGTTATTACTTGAAGTATGAGTTGAGAAAGAGCACATTTAATTACGATACGTGTGACTTAAGTAGTCCATTACTGCAAGGTATCCATCACGACTGTGAAGTTTACACAAAAAAATACTTATTTTTTAAACTGTCATCGATACCCGTCGCGTATGCGGAGTTTAGCTAACCATTTTAAAATAGGTAACCTTGTATACGCACCTAGTGATCTGTGGTGCAAGCGGGCCTAAGAGTCTTGGATTACCTACCCCCATAAGGCTAACTATCTGTCCAGCCACTGTTGGTGTCAACTGGGCCACTTGTCGCAAGTTCAGGCCATCCAGGTCCACTACGATGGTGACTCCTAGTATCTGCAGCTTCGGCTGCATCACTGCTACTTCATCCATTACAAGTGCGAGACGGACCACATCTTCTATAGGAACTACGTCTACGTCCCATCGACCTGAAAGAGAACGATATAAATTATTACATAAGAGCGTTTACGCCGTACGGCAATTCATACAAACTTTCAAGCCCTTGTTTTTCGAAATGAATGAACCGATTTTAATGAAACTTCTTAAACAAAGGTCTAAAAAGTTAGTTAGGGTTATTTTTATTAATTATTATTTGATATTTCCCACGAAACGCAAAGGAAAAAAAAATATGCCACACTCTACAAACCCCACATGCGGAGGTAGATAAGGGTTGTTAGTGCCTGGGGGCGCCCCATGCCAGACATCAGGTACGCTCGCGACCAGGGTCCCCCAGAGCCATGCAGGTCTCGGTAACCTGCGCTTGGGGTTTTTTTTTTGAGGGTGGAAAATCATCAAATGACCCCTCCCTCTCTGGGTGGAGCGGAAGGGAGTGTGAGACTGTTTCTGAGTAAAACCCACCCGTGTTCCTTCCTTAACCCTTTATGTTCCGGGCCAGCGGTAACCCTTTCGGATAATCCCGCTGACACTTTCTCTAACTTCAACATCTGTTATTCCACAGTCTTACCAAACCTCATGAGTATGACGCGTCCATTGTCAGGGCTCTCTGGCAGAATGCCAGCGTACACGTTCTTCACCTGCACCAGCTCGAACGGGTCGCAGTCATACAGGTACGCGTTCTGCCGCTGGAAGTCTTCGTATCGCACCATCTGGTGATGAAAACAAGAGATGGTTTTGGTCATAATATTTGGGTAAGTATGATTGCATCGAAAAACCGTGCCTCGGAAAGCACTCCCGATTGTCATTCGTGGATCTTTGACAGTCGTTACGGGTCGTCAGAAGGACGAAAGTCTGATAATCAGTCTTACCAAGGGGTATCGTATTGTATTACCCAAACTGGGTTGTGGAGGTCAGATAGGCAGTTGCTCCATGTAAAATACTGGTATTCAGCTGCATCCGGTTAGACTGGAAGCCGACCCCAACATAGTTGGGAAAAGGCTAGGCAGATGATGATGTTGCGGAAACAGAAAAAATACCAGGAAAATACTAATATAAAGTCTGTTCAAACTTTGTTTCAAATTAATATTAATTCAAGTTAAAAAAATATCTACATATCAACTTTATTTTAATGGTAAAACTTTATTTAAATGGAGTTATTAAAGTGTTTGAAGTTTTAGCGTAAACTGAACTTTATTATGTAGGATTTAAAGTTATTTTTCCATAAACTCCTATTTGTTTACATTTTTGGCAAACAAATCGCGAATGCAGATTATACTTAGACACTTTCGTTTATGAATCCTGTTGTTGGCAGTAGGAGCCATATGCATACGTATATAGTATGGTTATAGGTACAAAGTATGATGAATTTTAAAAGAGGTAAATGCTTTTTTTGTCAAGCAAGCACTGCCGCTGTTAATTTCAGTACTTAACCCATACTAATATTATAAATTTGAAATTAACTCTGTCTGTTTGTATATTACCTTTTCACGCCTAAACCACTGAACGGATTTCGATAAAATTTGACAGAGAGATAGATTGCATCCCGGGGAAGGACATAGGATAGTTTTTATCGACATACCTCGCAGGTGAAGCCGCGGGCGGGAGCTAGTCCGATATAAAAGTTTTCTCACTAATTTCCAAACTGTTATTTCTGAGCCTATTCATTCAGTCAGATTAATAATGAAAGCTCACTAGATTAAAATAAATAAACATCCTAAAGAATTCAGAAGAATTGTCGTCTCAATCAATGTCAGAATGACGCTGAAGTGTAAGTAGCCCACTTGGCATGTCCCCGAAAAAAGTGTTCGTAAGTAGTAATTATGAGAAAGTGTGAAAAATGTGTTACTTTCTCGGTTTCTTTAGTAATGCTAATGAGTAATGTTCAGTTCAAAGCTATTAAAAATATGTGGCTACTGGCTAATGACTACCGCGGCCGACAAGAAAGAAAACATTCTAGAAAGGGACATAAATACGCTAAACTAACATGGAAAACACGTAATGCTGATATAAAGTCTGACAACCAGTCTTACCAAGGGGTATCGTGTTACCCAGTAATTGGGTTGTGGAGGTCAGATAGGCAGTCGCTCCAGATAAAATACTGGTATTCAGCTGCATTCGGTTAGGCTGGAAGCCGATCCCAACATTGTTGGGAAAAGGCTAGGCAGGTGATGATGAGGGAGATGAGATGATGATATAGTGCTGTACGCCAACAAAAAATCGGTTAAGTTCTACAAGCAACATTAGTATGTTGCTTGTAGAACTTAACCGATTAATCTGACAAAACATCAGAATTATTGTATGTAATATTAGTATGGTTTTTATTGTAAAAAGAAAGTTTTTTCTATCGTATCAAATTAGTTGTATTATGTTTTAAACACACTACCTACCTAGCATATATCCTGAAGAATATCACATATTTTTCTGAATTTGTTTACTGTAGTCGATCATATACTTTTATTGTTTCTAAAACTTGCGTTTTTTGTGTTATTAAGGTCCTGTAAGCCCCTTAATTTCATTTTTTTGAGTTTCACACATCACATTGGAGGTTCCATTAAATCTTTTTGAAAGTCGACACACGTTTCCATGTCAAGGTATCTGTAATGGAGTGACCGGTCGTGTTCACGTTCTAAACATTCCATGCCTTTCCTAACTCCGCCATAATGGTGGTCCTTTACGATTGCTGTCGTGATGGCGGGAACGGAAATTACCGGAGTCGAGAGTATTTGATGATTATGATGGTTTTAGCTCCTATACGACTACTCCATCTTCGTCGTTGATTCAGTGGTCAAAATGATTATGAATCGGTTCGTGAGAAGATCTATGTTCAGCATTCATTTTATTGGAGGTGTGTGTCTTGTGGATGTTGTAAAAGCCATTTATTTTTTAAAAATTTCTTGCCGGCTCTTGTCCATTGAAAATAACCAACTAAAACCGTGCACATAGCTTTTGACGTTTCACAAGTGCCTATGAAGTGAAATAAAATATTTTGAATTAAATTATTAACGGACTGGTAAGTTTTATCGTAGTATAAACGGTCAGATATTATTATCGTCAACAGTCCCAAACTTGAAAGATATGGTTGATAAATGAGTGTCATTGACACATAAAAATGAGGATCACAAACTGAAAACAATAGATTCGTCTTTGCTTAAAAACGAACGGGTTTTAAAATCTGTAGTCATCGTATTTGCGAAATAACTTCCAAAGCAGCTGTTGACCTTAATTTTAGACCCTCGTTAGCAAAATGTTTTTAATGTTTGCGTAATTAATGTACAAACAAGTATGTAATATGTCTGTTTACTATGGAAATTGAGACAATAGTAAGAATATTTAAATACCTAATAGAATTTTGCATGTGGACTAGAACCAGAAATTCGAAGAAAGGTGTCATCTACCAACCCGCACTGGTCTCGCGTGGTGGATTCCAGCCCACTCCCGAGAGGAGACCTGTGTCCCAGCAGTGGGAACATGTCTATAGTGAGCTACAATCCGACGAGGGTATTCTTGAACAGCATGGTATTTTCTATCTGTTACTCTTATCGTTATCTCATCAAGTCATCAGTAATTGATAGCGTCATATAATTGCTGAGAATTATCACAACCCTTCGTAGACGGATTAATTGAAGGCCGTTTGTAATTTTTGCTTTTAGGAAGAACGATGCTGCTCGATATAATTCAATAAGCGAGCGTTTCAGAACCGGAATCGTGACCAGGGTCAGTCTTATCATTATTCTATTCATTTACTTGAATCAAGACGATTCATTAAGAAAATATTGAGCTCTGTGGTGCTTAGAAAGTGAACCGATATACGTTTTAACACCCACTTCCTCCGTGCGTGGTTCGGCGATTTTGACTTTGACATTCTTAAAGGCAGTGCTTGTTACCTTCACCCATATAGTAGTAGCTGTATCGCTGCCTACCGTACCTACTAGTAATCCATAATAAGCATTCTTGCACCCCACTAGCCCCTAGTGTCAGCCCACTAGGGCTGGCCATGTTTGTCGATGGCCGGTGGGGCAGACGTGTCCTGGAGTGGAGAACACGTATCGGCAAACGTAGTGAGGGACCCCGAGCTAAATGGACGAATGACCTAAAGAAGGTGGCTTTTACGGACTGGATGCGGAAGGCGGGGGACAGGGTGTTGTGGCGCAGCCTGGGAGAGGTCTATGTCCAGCAGTGGACTGCAGTTGATTGAAGCATTCTTGTACTCAATAGTATTGCTAATGATTGACACAAAGAATCGGTTGCGTGATTCGTTATCAAACTGCTGATCTATTCAATTAAAACCTCACCGTAAACACTACGGTGAAGTGAGCTTCAGGTGAGCTGTCATTCCACGTTATGCTGAAGTTCGGTTTTTAAACCCAGATACTATATTTGACAGGTGTAATGTCAAACTTCTTTAATAAAAAAACGCAAACAGAAAATACTTCAATGTCAGATTAGTATCTGGGATTAAAAAAAGAACTTTAGGGATTTTCACTATCTATTGACAGTTCACTTCACTTTAGTTTTTACTGTAAGGTTAGATAATAGCTAGCCTGTCACGTCAGATGTTCCCAGTACAGTGATGAGGGTACGGAGGATATCAATCGTTTATCACGAAGACATCCGAGATCACCCGATTGAGTGTCCCAGCAGAGTCGGTATATAAACGACTTATTTTTTTTTAGACAGGAGCACATTTATGTTTTGTTGTGAAACGTCCGAACTTCAAATTGAAATTAAATAGTGATTAACCCAGATTAGTAAACGTATTATTATGAAAATTCCACTGATAAGCTTGTGTGTACATGTACACACGGCGACACATCAAGTTATACATTTCCAGTTTTAGCTGACCTCACATTGTATAGATTTTTCGTACAATCAGAACTCAGCGTATACTGGTTATGTACCCATAGCTTGATGAGTAGCCGTGCGTACTACTTACTTCGTAAAGATGACATTATGCCGATATCACTACCACCACCGCCGCGCCACCCACCTTGACTGTTTTTTTTAGTAAAAAAAGGTCAGTCAAAGCACAGATTATCTAATAGTACCAAGTAAAAGTTGGAATTTTGTCCTTCAATATCTCCGTAACCACAAGGTTCCCAGGTATGATCCAGTACAAAAAAATTATAACAATGATGGACTTTCGGCTTCGTGTCTTTTTACACCCGTTATTTCTACCACAAATCTCGTAATTTATAAAAGAAACAGCTAATGTTTCGATGGCAGATCATAGTTATAGTGTTGTCAAAATAACTAATAAAAACCTCCTTTTTTTTGAAGTCGGTAAATAAAAAAGAGGCTGACCGCAAATAAATTGAGAAAAAAGATGGCGGGCGGGGCAGGAGGACGATGATGATGATAATTATGTGTCATTATCGTTAGCTTAATAGCTCACCAATTTATGCGCTAACGCAGGTATGGACCGCCGGCATCTCAGGAACCGCAGTAAATAGGCGTCATCTGTTCGCCGCGGATTACATTCTCCTCGCTCTGAAACAAATCGTTGATATTGCCACATTGTGCCAACGGGTCCGGAATTTAGTAATATCAAACTTCATAACCTCCTTTTTTTGAAGTCGGTAAAACCGTAGCCCAATTCTAAATTCCATGTAATTTAGTTTCTGTTCTGAAACTTTTAAACTAGACGTAATTTTGCTAAGTGGCTGAATTATATTTTGAATTATAGGGAATGCATTGTTTACAATGTGTTGTATTATGGAGCACTTACATTATATTATGTAGCACCTGACAATAACCGTTCATCACGAGTGTTGGGCAATGAAAGCCAAGAAAATTGCCATTGTTAGTCGATGACGTAAGTCGGTACCTACATTATAATAGTAACAAATGTAAGAGAACAATCATTTTGAACAAACTGAGTAAGTAGCCAGTCCCACGATTTCGACCTTAGCCGTTTGTTAGTTTAGCCATGAAATAAGTAAGACTGCCTTACCTACCGGCAAACTAAAAACTCAATTTCGTTGTCAACAACAACAAAATACAACAGGAGTTTTACGTTTGTGATGGTGATTCACAAACGTAAAACTCCTGTTGTATTTTGTTGTTGTTGTAAAACGCAGGATGTGAGAAAAAGGTAAACAACCTTTCATTAACCACGTGGGTTGAAAATCAACCGCAGTTGTTTTGTTTTTTTTTTTACAGACTCAGCGGTTAAAATGTTACGAGTACTAGTATCACATGAGTTCAGAAGAGATGTCTCTGTTTACTTCTTACCACGTATCAACCGTCGTAACTCCTCAATTGCTTTGCCCCTAGTATCTGGATCTTCATTACAATGCCTTTTTGCATATTCTTCGAATTCCGAATCTTCATATCGACTAATTTCAGCTTGAAATGCAATCTCGATGAATCCCATAATATGCTTCGGTCAGACTGAAAAAAAAAAGGTTTAGTTTATGAGATCATGTTGTTATGTTCAGCAAAATTAATGCTGATGAATAAATTAGTGCTGATTGTTTAATAGTCATCTAACTTTTACTTAGAGGAAAAAAATGCGGTTTGACAGCTTTGTATAAACAATGATGTCAAACTGACATAATTATTTATGCGCCAGATAAAAGCTATGACAATTGAAAAATCAGCCTTATGTTACTCGAGAAATGGCATCAAATCGGTACCCGACTTCAACCTTTAAAAGTGACAGTCATTTCGGTCAAAAACTTTCTACCAACCTAATAATTGTGCTATCAACTACTTGTTACACGGTGTAGGTGGGTGTGTACCTATAACTGTATAGAAGAACGGTGCTTTGTGTACACTTAGCGTAAGAAAAGTGACCACCCACCCTAATCCGTCAATCAAAACAGACTTGTTTACATTTTTGTTGTATCTACAGTGTACTTGTGAAATTTTAACCTACATGATCGTGTGTTTGATTAAATAGCCAGGCGTCTTAAAAATAACAGGAAAAGATTTCTTGTTAGCGAGCACTGTATCTCGCTGGCTTAAAACTGCAATTACTGGGCTTACATAGTATCCCATAGGAACTCCTAACGACATACAACAAACTGAGGCAATTCCCATATTTTTAAGAACGTTCGCATTCTAATTCAGTTTCAATCTGTCAAAACTACCTGTAATTTCCCTACGTTTTAAACAAGTTTTTGACATTGATTATCGTTGAAATGGGATTGCGAATAGGTTTTGAACGTTTTCAATTACAAGATACCAAACTACTCTTAAGGATTTTTGGCAAACGCAAAAAAGCACAACAGGCTGCTGATGAAGGAAAAGAAGAACCCATACTACCTACTAATAAACCAATGCAATTACAATTCAATAACTTTACGAAGTACATTTTTCCACATGCGCGACTGCGCTTAGTCACTAACCTCAGTAAAAATGTCGTTAGATCCTCTATAATTGAAGTTGACACAGGTTGTGACTAACTAGGCGCCGTGACTACGTGTACTTAATTACTGTCGCGTTATGAAATAAGTAGGTGGACACAATTTTGATTGCAGTAGAAAATAGTCAGCAAACTTATTTATTTTGTGTCCATTCATAAATATTTCACAATAAGTTAATTAGTAGGGCCGGCCGGCCGGGCTGATTTATTGTCGTTCCGCCATGTGTTGCCTGGAGGACAGAATCAGAAACAGACCGAACTTTCAAGTATTATCGCAGCAACTATATTATAGCTCTCTGTCTGTATGACTATTCGCTTTCTTGGGAACTACATCATATTGTGGAGACCTTGGTCGGAAATAAAAGTATTATTATTATATTAATATTTAACCGGTCGCCCGGTCGGTCGGTCGGACGGATGTTCGGAACGATGCGATGACGTCCCGATTCAGAGATAAGTCACTTTTGCACAAAAATTTCGAAGTAAACTTCAAAAGTACCAAGGCTATAGAAAATTTTAGGAGCTCAGTTAAAAACAGTCCACGTGGTCCAGGGGCCGCCGCCCGGCGCGCCGGCCGGCGGCCGGTAGGGCGGAGTTGCGTCTTTTTAGCACGAAAAATTACAATATGATCCGTTCCTAGTACCAAGGCATCAGAAATAAGGGGAAGTACGTAAGTAACAGTTCGATTCAGGTAGGTCGGGTCCGCGCCCGGGCGGGCCTAATAGCAGATGCGTCTTTTTACCACGGTAAATTTCAATCTGTCTTCATCCTAGTACTAAGACATCATAAATAAGAGGAGTAATAAATTATTTCTTGATTCATACATTTTTGTTTAGGCTGTTTGGGAAAAAGATGTCGCTACATACAGTTTAACTTTAGTCAGATAGTGTATAGTACGCTCTAGTAAATCATCATTATCATCATCTGCCTAGCCTTTTCCCAACTATGTTGGGGTCGGCTTCCAGTCTAACCGGATGCAGCTGAATACCAGTATTTTACTTATTTTATATATTTCTAGTAAGTAAATATGATAGTTTAATTAATCATTTTAATCAAACTAAAACAGCATTTCTTTTTTATTTACACTTGAGAACGGCTGGATCGATTTGACAATTTTTTATTTTTAAATGTTCGTAATATTCCGAATTAGGTTTTTAATTTTTATGGAAAGAAAAAAGTTTTTTTTTACAAAAAAACAACAACCGACTTTGAAAAGATTACCTTTGATTTTTCAAAAACCGCTTGTCCGATTTCGATAACATTTTCATGGGACCATTTGGGAAGTAGGTATATACCCTTTCCAACAAAAAAAGAATTTTTCAAATCGGTTAGCAAGCGACGGAGTTATGCGCGAACAAACATAAAAAAAATACAAACATCCGAATTGTGAACCTCCTCCTTTTTTTAGAAGTCGGTTAAAAAATGGGAAAAACTGATCATTTTTTCTATGGGACTTTTTATGAACTCAAGCAAGACCATAAGATATGCGTAATCCGCTTTACGTTTATCTGTGCGTAGGTATTAATTTTTTTTACGGTCATTTAAAAGTATCAAGAAAAAAATTTAAAGAATAGGGAATAATAAATGTAAGTAATAAGTATGGGGAATAATATACCTACGCAAAACTAATTCTAGAGAACAAAATTTGGAAAGATGCATTTGGAACAATGTTTGTCGGGTAGTTTTTAAATTACGTAAGTATTCAAGAGTGAAGAAGATATATTTGATTCCGGCCTCCTATTTGATAAAAAGAAATTGCGGTCTTTCACCACTCCGAGCTTCCATAACACAATCATAATAGGTACTGACTTTATGGTGGTGATGAATAAAAGGGATAAAAGCAAGGACCTCAAATACGATAAAGATTAGAAGGGGTTCCAGCAATAACAACATAATGAAATACGCATTAAAATGTATAACCCAGCGTCCAATTTTGTAGGAAAGTAGGTAACGTAACCTGAGTGTAACCTAACTATATATATATTATAGCAATTTTGACACATAGTTACGCTATTTCGTTAGTCACTCAAAATTTTATTTGGGATCCCGGGAACTCTTCGAAAATCAAGAGATGCAAAATATTCGGCTTTTGCCGAGTAATTAAGCGCTAAATAACAAGATTTTACTTGTTATTTAGCGCATACTTACGTGGAATGCTCTTGAGTACCTACAAATGTTTTACATAAGTTGGTACCTTGTGATTACATTGTTGCACTGCAAATAATTATAAGGCCTCGGATATTGCGTAACATGTACCTGGGTCATATTCAAAATAATTGTAAGTTACGGATAGGAAACAGATATGAATATTATTTGATTGTAACAGAAAAATAACAGAAAGGAATTATTAGGGCAAGTTTAAATAGCACACGTTTATAACAGGCTACGAGTGCGAAGTCGGTGTGGGTCGCTAGGTGGGTACATAATGAAATAACATTTTGGTGATCGTATTTTAGTTGGTATAATTGCCATAAATTCATCATCATCATTGCCATAATGCCTTATCTCCGAAACTACCGAGCCTAAAATTTTGATATTAATATTAAGGCAAAAGGATTCTAATGATTAGAATTATGTAAAGCCATATTTGTTACGGTCGTGAATCATATTTTAATCAACATACAACTTTACACTGGCCTGTAAATTGCAAAAAACCTGAGTCAATTTGAATTTCGCGGGCTACCTTGGCGCATCCCCCTTAACTGATACTGAGACGGCCGACGAGAGGCTGGGTACGCCTCGGCGAGGCTGCGCGGTTAGTATAAAAGGCTCAAGCAGTGAGGACTGAGGATACGCAGTAAAACATGCACACACAGACAATACATGGCACAGCAATGCAATACATGGCACAATATACGCAAACTTTACATACTTCAAATAAATTTAAGTAAGTAAAAAAAAAATGGTTGCCTGTAAAGTCGGTTTTACGGGCGAAGATTTTACGTGACAACGTCTTTTTCTCGGTAGAATATTTATTGATATGAATATAATTAAATTGCACAATAGGAACAAGGAATTGAATGATAGTTGAGTGGGAGAGAGACGCAAGGCATTCGGCGGGCCTCTCTCTCGTTCGGTGACTCATCGTAACGTTACCGAGCGTTACACTTTTTCATAAGTGACTCCCAGCCGCAACCTAATTTAAGACGTTGTCACGTCAAAAAAATGTTTTGGCTAACCTGCGGTGCACTAAGTACCTATTAATATTTTATTTTCATTAATTCATACATGAGACAATGTGAATAACGCCTAATCATTCATATCTGTTACGTAACGGAAAAAAGTGACAGATAAAATAACGTATATGAATTAATTGCACGTGTCTATCCTACAAATCTATTTATTTCCACACCAATTCACATGATTATACGAATATTTTATAGTTATAACAAATATCACAATACAGCCCTTTCCTAGTATGAGTAATAAAACAGTAAGTACTTACCGCTACTGTAAACGACTCACATTGAATATTTACTTTTAAAAGTCTAATTTTCTTCGACAACGAAACGAGCTGAAAATCTATATTGAACAAAATGGCAAAGCGTTTATTCTTACGCGTCGTGTAGTAACAGCTAGTGAACTAATTTTGCCAGTATTTCAAATTTCTTTATTGCCATGGAAATAATGTTAAAATAGCTTAACAGAGAAGAATAACAGATATGTGCAAAATCAGGACACTCATTAATAAATTAAATTTGGAGTACACTAAATAGTATTTTATATTTTGTTTAGTAAAGTGTTGAAAGTTTAAACAATATTCTCTGAATATATTTTTTTTTTAACTTTTGTGGAATGGTTAATAATTAAATTATTTTTTTTAGTTTACCGTTAAAGACGTGGACATAGAATACTTGTATGAAACGGATCCTACGCAATGTCTGGTTTAATTTTTTTTAATGAATTGTTTAGGTTTACCAAATGTTTCGTTGTTTTTTATTAAGCTCAAATAAATATTTTATCTGTTTGTTTATGAAATTCTAGTCAGTTGCATCTCGTTATGAAAATAATTGGGTTGGACATTAAGACAGTAGTAAATATACAATTATTTTGAATATGACCCACCTAACATTAGGAAATAAATACACGAAGGGCAGTGGTGAGTATCTTTTTTCCATTCTACCTTCTAAAAAGAATATAAAATGTGGTGTTTGTTGTTGTCCTAGTCCTAACGTTCTGTGATGAATGACTTATGTTAACAGGTCATTCATCACATCATTCATCATCATCACATGGCTGGACATTTTTTTTCATTTTCATTTTTCATTGTAATTTTTTTAGGATTGTCTGTTGTTTCTATCCAGATGCAGCTGAATACTAATATTTTACATGACGTGACTGCCTATCTTCTTCTAATCTTTTATATAATCTAATCTAATCTCTAACCAAAATCTAATATAATCTTTAAAAAAACAAAAAAAACTGACCTCCACTACCCAGTTACTGGGTAACACGATGATACCTTTGGTAAGACTGGCTTTCAGACTTTTGGGCTTCTAACTACCCCTAACTCCGCCGTAACGACTGTCAAAGATCTACAAATGACAGCCGGGACCAACCGCTTTATTATGAGGGGTTTCGATATGTAATTGATGGTAACCCATCCACGAACCGACCGCGACAAATCGGCCCGTGCTGCTGTTATTACTTAGCCGCGAACTTTAGTATAAAATACATTTTGTACGTTTGCGTAAAAGACTATACTTAGTCAATAATAACGTGATATTTCGCCAAAGACCACGTAAGAAATACAATCATTAGCGACGATAAAATCAAGTCATGTGGCAAACGATGTGTAAAATAATATGGAAGAACGAAATCCTATCAACAGAAGATTTTTTGTCGGATAAATGACGAAACATATTACTAGTAGATAATTAGGTAATTAACAAGATAATCGACTTATTGCTTAAGTATCTAGGTACTTATCTGCTTTTTCCACTAAGAGACCGCCATGGCCATCTCTCTTGGTGTCGTAACAAGACCTTTATACCATATATCGGTATGATTCCGATCTCGGCAGCACGCAGCAGTGCTGCCGCAGCACTAGCTACTGGTCCCCATACATTTTCTATAGGTTTATATGAGATTATATTCCGAGCATAGCAGCAATGTGATGCAGCAATGTCGCGCAGCATTGCTGCCGTGCTCGGAATGTAATCTTAAATAGTAAATGTATGGGGACCAGTGCCTATTGCTGCGGCAGCACTGCTGCGTGCTGCCGACAACGAACGATGGTTATATTCTCTTTGGCTGCCGAGATCGGAATCATACCTTTATACCTATCTTTGATTATGGTGAATGGATAGTGGTAGACCGCGAAATTAAAATTTTCTTACGTTTTTTGCAATTTGCAGGTCAGTGTCAGATTGTATCTTGATCAAAATATATCGCGACAATAACAGGTACCTACATATTTAAAGAATTAGAATCATTAATATATCTCTCTAAGTTAGATTTCTACCACCAACCACCAATCTCTTATGGAAAAGTGTCAATGGTAGAAATCTAACTTAGAAAGAAATGATTATAATTTTCTAAATATATGTATACCTGTTTATGTCGCGAATCATATTTTGATCAAGATACAATCTGACACTGACCTGCAAATTGCAAAAAATGTAAGAAAATTTGAATTTCGCTGTCTCAACTACCCATTCACCACTTATCCGCTTTTTCCGTTCATAGACCGCCATCGCGCCGGGTCCGTAACTTAACTTCGAGAGTCATAAGTTCGATGAATGGTAAGTCGACTGAACGATTGTTCGAATGGAATTTATTGCGAAACAACCTTTTATCGCCAAACGCTACTTCGACTGAACGATTCATCGAATATTTATTAATCGATGGACTGCTCTTTCGAATGAGTTTTAGTTATTATATTTAAGTAGTTTAATAATTGAAATAAAATTATAAAAAATATTTTCCGTCACATAATATTATTTCATACAAATAATAGAGGAAATCAAACACTTTTAAGATATCGTACGTTCTTCCCGTAGATTTAGAAACATAAAATTTGGTGAAAAGGAAGATAATAAAGCACAATAATGAAGGGAAAAATGTTTATTATAAAAAAAAAAACATTTACGGTACGATTTTTGCACAAAATTAAGGTAATCAAAAACCTTTTCGGTAGTTTAATCCAAACATAAAATAATAATCACTAATCATCAAATTTTAACATTTACACGTTGTTTTATTTTTTAAAGTGGTCAGGTCTGCGTCAGGCGGTA
Organism: Oligia latruncula; assembly: GCA_948474745.1. NCBI lineage: Eukaryota > Metazoa > Arthropoda > Insecta > Lepidoptera > Noctuidae > Oligia > Oligia latruncula. The sequence goes on from OX419699.1 coordinate 2,546,468, forward strand.
GGTGAGGGCGCCGTGGCGCCTCTGTAGCCACTCCTCAAAGAGGGGTCTTATCGCCGCTATCGCGGCGTGCCCTGCGCTGGGTTGCGACCGTCGCTCCTCCCATGTCGCCATGAGATCGCGCCGGAGATCCGTCCGCTCCGCAGCAATTTGCCGCGGAAGCGGAACTTCCCCCCGGCGTAGTGCCTCCGCGCGCCACTCATACAGGCGCGCGAGGACTATCGCCTCCAGATCCCATGGCGACATGAACAGGCTTGACTTCATGAGCTCGATGGCTTACATTTGCCACTTTAAAAAATAAAACAACGTGTAAATGTTAAAATTTGATGATTAGTGATTATTATTTTATGTTTGGATTAAACTACCGAAAAGGTTTTTGATTACCTTAATTTTGTGCAAAAATCGTACCGTAAATGTTTTTTTTTTATAAAAAACATTTTTCCCTTCATTTGTGCTTTATTATCTTCCTTTTCACCAAATTTTATGTTTCTAAATCTACGGGAAGAACGTACGATATCTTAAAAGTGTTTGATTTCCTCTATTATTTGTATGAAATAATATTATGTGACGGAAAATATTTTTTATAATTTTATTTCAATTATTAAACTACTTAAATATAATAACTAAAACTCATTCGAAAGAGCAGTCCATCGATTAATAAATATTCGATGAATCGTTCAGTCGAAGTAGCGTTTGGCGATAAAAGGTTGTTTCGCAATAAATTCCATTCGAACAATCGTTCAGTCGACTTACCATTCATCGAACTTATGACTCTCGAAGTTAAGTTACGGACCCCATCGCGCCATGGCCATCTCTCTTGGTGTCGTAACAAGACGAAGTATACCTAGATCTTTGATTATGTGGATTTATGAAATTATGATAATTAGTTAAATATGTTAATTGGGTATTAATTTTGTTAAAATCCGGGGGGTTATTTATGATTAAAAACCAGTGGCAGACCGCAGAGGTCATGCACATCTACATTATACTAATAGTAAAGCTAACGTTTGTTTGAACGCGTTAATCTCTGGATCCACCAGTCGTTTTTTTTTTTTTTGCATTTGATATACAGGTTATTGGTAAAACATTAACAACCTCTTAAAAGGTCATTGTACTCATCATTATGAACAACTTTTATTATGGGACCAAACATCAAATCGCGAAAAAAAACATCAGTTGTTCCCTACATTTATGTTCGTTTATCGTGTTGTACTTCGTAGCACGACCATGAACGCATTAATTATAACTTTTGATGGTAATAAAATCCTTTTAATTTATACTATTTTATACCACTAATTAGAAATTTTATAGGTACCTCTCAATTATCCTAGATATATAGGTCGTCCTGGGAAGTTTCCTTCCCAGCACGACCACGCTAAAATTCTAGCCTTCATTATAGCTTTAGATGGTAATAAAATCCTTTTAATTTGTACTATTTTATACCACTAATTAGAAATTTTATACCTCTCAATTATCCTAGGGTCGTGCTGGGAAGATTCCTTCCTAGCACGACCACGCTAAAATTCCAGCTGGCATAAAATTGAATGAAACGGGAGCATGCCTAAAATGTTTTAATCTTTATTTACTCCTATTTCATTACTGGTAAACTGTCGTAAATTGTTACAAAAGCAAAAATAAATTTTCTGCCTATACGCCTGTATATGATTTTTATACTTGACACTAGATGGCGTTAAACGTAAAAATTAAGAATATACGTTCGTACATAAATATCTAGGATAATTGAGAGGTACAAAATTTCTAATTAGTGGTATAAAATAGTATAAATTAAAAGGATTTTATTACCATCTAAAGCTATAATGAATGCGTTCATGGTCGTGCTACGAAGTACAACACCGTTTATCCCGTCATAATGTAGGGAACAGCCGATTTTTTTTTCGCGATTTCATGTTCGGTCCCATAATAAAAGTTGTTCATAATGATGAGTAGAATGACCTCTTAAGATGTTATTGTTAATGTTTTACCAATAACCCAAAGGGCTTCTACAATTATCTGTCATTGTATGTATTGTGTACAGACGCCAGCAGGTCAACCTAACCGAAACTGTCAGATTTTCCCAATCAACCTTGAACCTTATGCTTTAGCAATAAAGTCGAAAATCTATTAAAGAAATCTGACAGATTGTAGTAACTTGATGTGCTGGCGTCTGTACAAGTCACTCTGTAGGTATGTAATTAATAAGATTATCAAGCTACTTAGGTCTTGGTATAATTACGCGTAGGTATGCATGTTATTTAGTGCATGAAAGGTCAAAGCCCTGGCCCAAGGTTAGGTTGCCATTCTCGGTTCAATAGAACTAACTGCATATCTTTATAGTACCTACCTATGTTGTTATATTTCATTTTACGCTGTCAAGTGGGCCACGAGGGGCCCGTGGCTAAATAATAACAGCCGCACAGGTCAATCGTACGCTTGCCGCGGTTGGTCTGTCTGTGGATAGGTCCCGGCTGTCATTCGTGGATCTTTGACAGTCGTTACGGGTAGTCACAAGCCCGAAAGTCTGACAACCAGTCTTACCAAGGGGTATCGTATTACCCAGTAACTGGGTTGTGGACGTCAGATAGGCAGTCGCTCCATGTAAAATTCTGGTGTTCAGCTGCATACGTTTAGCCTGGAAGCCGACCCCAACATAGTTGGGAAAAGGCTAGGCAGATGATGACTGTCAAGTGGGCTCTGGTTATGTGAGACACCTCTGTTATTGATAATTACAATGCACTTATTTTATTTTATTTTATTTATTTTAGGACAACCACAGAGAGGAACAGGTTATGAGGTTACTGGGAATGATTAAACTTTTATAACTGATAATGAAGTGAAGGCTGAATTGGTAGTGGGTCGGACTCATCTCACGAATGCACCCGGGGAGATGGGCAAAGATCGTCACTTACTGGATGCTTGAGGGAGGACATCGCCGTGGAGGTAGACCACGGCGAAGGTGGTGTGAGGATCTGATAAGGTTTGCAGGGTCAACATGGCCAGAGATCGCAGAAGTCAGGGAGGTTTGGAAAGAAAGAGAGGTCTTTTACCTAGCAGGGGCCTAAGTCTCCTATTTTTATAAATTCGTCATTCCAACACGATCCCATTGTCATTTTGCTAAAAGTTCGTAATCTGCTAAATTCATAATGGTCAATCATTGGTAGGTCAATGGCACAGAACATAATATCATGGGTGCTATTTCCGAACACGCCTTACAAAGTGTTCTCACTGCTGTGCAAGTGAAACTTATACGATACTCGTAACGAATTAAAAGCTATGACTGCACAATGACGTTCTAATGGTAGATCACTGATCAAAGGAACTGTCAAAATTTTAGCAGATTCCCCCCTAAGACAGTAATTCATTTGTCATTATGTACGAAATTACCATTCTATGCCATTTCTTTCAATGGATTGTCAGTGGTTGACAATTGGAAAGTCATAATGACGCCATTATATTAGTAGATTACCAACTTGTCAAAATCAACGATTATGAAATCAATGATAGACCATTCTGACACTAGTGTAATAACAGACTTGAGGCCCTGGACACAACTATCTACTTATTTATATTAATGTGAGCATTGCGTTTGAGCATGTTTCGCTAGATTAGCAAAATCAGGTTTGTAGTTGGAAATATTTTTTGCCTTGCCACGATCGACTGGACTAATAATAGTCGCGATCGACCGGTTGGCCACCCCTGCTATATAGGCTAACAAAAAAACTGAGAATGCATTAATTTGTTAGATTATTTCGATTTTTATTATTGTTCAACTAGCAGCGCCCCGCGGTTTCACCCGCATAAGTGTCGATCCCGTTCGAAAGACACGTGGCGCCATCTATTATCATAATAACGTTATTGTTGTTTTCCTCGGGAACAGCACTTTTTTTCGGGATGAAAGGTAGCCTATGGGTAGGCAAAGGTGTCCCTTTACCTAGTATAAATTTTACCTGCTATGTTTAAGTCCTAAGAAATAGCGGGTGAGCCTATTAGGGCTAAGGAAGGAACACGGGTGGGTTTTAGTCAGTAAGAGTCTGACACTCCCTTCCGCTCCGCCCAGAGCAGGATTTGATGATTTCCCATCCGCAAAAAAAAAAAAAAAAAACAAAAAAAAACCTATTGCTACCTATCAAGTCATCAACCGCGCACAAATTCAGGCTCCGGGCTTCTACTGAGAAATTCCTCTTGGAACACCCCAATGATACTTTGTCCGACCAGGGAATTGCACCCAGGACAGGACCTCATGCTCAGCGGTACGTAGCCTTAGCGACCACTAGACCAACGTGCAATCATGAAATTAATATTAAATATTGTAACAACGAACGCGTCCAAGCTTAGTATCTACTGTGCGACCCGCTACAAAATACTTGGTTACAGATGTAGCAATGTAGGTAAGCCCGCAACCAACGGTTGTCACGAGTGCTACCGGACTTGCCAACTGCATGGTTATTACTATTGACTGACTAATCTATTAGGGTTCCATACCAAAATGGTAAAACGGAACCCTTATGGTGACACTCAGTTATCAGTATGGTGATTCTCAGACGAATATAGGTGAAAAATTAAAAAACATGATGGTACGGAACCCTCGCGGCCTCGGTGCGCGAGTCCGACCGACTCGCTCTTGACCGGTTTTTTTTTGTTAGGAACCTTCTCCAGAGCGCACACAACTTACCAAAGTTTCGTCACAATCGGTCAAGCCATTTTCGAGTTTTTGCGAGACTAACGAACAGCAATTGATTTTTATTTATGATACATAATTATGTATATTCGAAATCCCCTGACAACCAGTCTCCGCCCAATGGTCATGAATAAGGTAACTAACCGCTGATTTATTAATCTTTTATCTGTGCAATAAAATTGACGTCTGACAGTGTTTTTATAAAAGATTGCCTACAAACTTTCTGATAAAAATACAAAATTTAGTTGCACGATAAGATATACTGTTTTTTTTTGTTAGCCTATACTGTCCCACAGCTGGGCAAAGGTCTCCCCCAAATCGTTCCAGGAATCCTTTTCCCAGGCCACCTTGAACCAGCCCTCGCGGTACACGTCCAGGTCATCTCGCCATCTCTTTCTCTTTCGAGGCCAGCCCAGTAAGACATACAGCACCCTAATTGCGTAACACACTATCAATCGGAATCTGATTCATTTTGAAGCAAATTGCTAATCCATTGCTTTATAAGTTCGAAAAATTTGTCTGCTCAACACGTAAATAACGCAATGAATGTTGTTGAACTGTCAAAATGGAACCGATTCCGATTGATAATGTGTTACGCAATTGCCCCGCAACATTTGGTCAAATTCGTCCTAAGAGATACAAGAGAATGGGCAGTAGGTAGGTACTCGGCAGCGGTTTTTTTCGTAGTTCGTCTACCAAATAAAACTTGAATATGCTATATCTTGTAAAATCGTCTCATTGCGTTGTAAAAATATACCATAATCATACCATAATCAGCCTATAATGTTCCCACTGCTGGGACACAGGCCTCCTCTCATGAGAGGGAGTGGGCCGTAATCCACCACGCGGGCCCAGTGCGGGTTGGTGGATGTCACATGTCTTCAAATTTTTGGTTCTAGGACATGCCGGTTTCCTCACGATGTTTTCCTTCACCGTTTTGAGAGCAGTGGTGATGAAATAATTTACACAAAGTAAAGCGCCTGTCTGGGTTCGAACCTACGACCTACAACTCGTAAGTCGTGTCCGTGACCACTGGGCCACCACTGCTCTCCGTAAAAATATAGGTTCTAATAATTAGTTTGTAATGCCACACTCCATAAAGTACTCCCTGTATGCCTATCGTTTGTAAATTGTATCGATATTCCACAAAATTCAACCGGAGGAAGCTTTAAAGTTTTAAAACTGTTTCGAAGTTTGTTGGTAGTTAGGACTAAGTTTTGCTTCCAACTTGGTTTTACATGGTTACGTATTATAATAACTAAAGTTACTTTAACTATTTTCGAGATAACTACGGTCAAAAGATCTATTACTGTTTAAAATACCTAGAGACCGATTTTTGTAATAACTAATGAACGAAATACATAAAGGAGAATTCACCTACGGTTAACTCACCTACGTTACGTTTACGTTTTTGAACAAAAACCTGATTTTGTTTGTTTTTTTGCTTTTGAACCGGTCGACGTCAGGGGCACCCCGAGGTTCGGTTTGGTTAGGTTCCTTTAAACCCTGCAGACAGAAATAGGAGCGGGCTCCGTCGACCTGACGATGACGTCGTTAGAAATAAAACGGGCGCGCAATAATAAGCTGTAGGAGTCGTCCATTAGGTATTTCATACATAGTTGAAATATCCAATATCTTTAAAAAAACAGTGCAATTAATATTAGTTTAATCTAAATTAAGTTTGTAAACCATAGTAGTTCCGTCGACCAAAATGTGTTATGAACTTATGTGAATCAACCGTAGTTATATCGAAAATAGTTAGAATAACTGTAAGTAGTTATTAGAATACGTAACCTTCTACACATGTTTCTAGTTTACTAGTTAGGAATACACCTAGCACCTAGCTTCTGACGTTCCATAAGTGGCCATGTAGGTTTATGTGAAATAAAATATTTTGATTTGATTTAATTTGATTTAAATAAGCTTCCATTAGATATTCTCATTCACCGTTAACGTAAATGTAACGTATACTTTTAGTAGTAGCGTAAGTGACAATCAAACTTGTCAAAGATGTAGGGAAATTACAGGTATTTTTGACAAATTGAGATACTGTGAACGTTCAATGATAATGATAAATGATTTATTTCTGTAAGTAGGTTTGTACAAACACTTTTACAAAAAAACATATTTTTTAAACTAGATGAGGTCGGTCTGAAAAGAAAGGCGGAAACAGACTCAGAGGTCATAGTCTAGACAAAATCTTGGTCAGCCGGTCGATTCTGTAAAAATCTCACCGTGAAAACTTAGGTGAAGTGAGTTTGTTTTTGTTAGGATTTGACACTATTGATAGCTCACTCCACGCTCACTTCACCTAAGTTTTCACGGTGAGATGGTTACAGAATCAAACTGCAGATCGTGTGAAGACCATATAGATTGGTGTCTCTGAAATGGTCTTTTTAATGAAAAAAAAATAATGGTTCTTATAATTACGAGTTTTGCCCCTCTGGTAACAAGTGAGGCATTTATGTCCCAAAATTAAGAGTTATTCCGGTCTGATCCCCTGAACCCCCTCCACCCCCCGCCCTCGTCAATTCCCTGCTTGTTTGTCTTCTGTTATAATCTTTGCCTTATCCACTATATGGTATCCGACTATGGGTGTAAGTGCAAAAACAATTGTGTTCATTTGATAAAATGCTTAGTTCTCAGGGAACCGATCGATATACTACGTCTACGACGTCATTAGTCTTGAAATTAATTAAATCTGTCGTGAAACGCTATCTGATAATATTATTATATGTGGATTAGTTTGGTCACATAATTTTTATGAAGTGTTTGGACGCTTTTAACGCGTACGTCTTTTTTTTTACATCGTTCTCACATATAATTATAAATTCAACATTAATGATGTAATTAATATTTTTGTAAAAATGTAATTTAAAAGAGTGTCCATGGAGTTTCTTGCCTGTTCTTCTCCATAGGTACCTACGCTTTGGAATGGGCAACTAGCTTCATATTTTCTGACTGACTGACTTCTTGACAATTCAAAAGTGCCTGTAAATGGTTTAATTGAAATAAATGGTTTGAGTTTTGACTTTGGGGAATCAGGCTAGTTGGCTACAAAGCGACAATTTTGAACTTCGAAGTAATTGTGGCCTTTTACCATAAAATGGCGATGTCGGGTAATATTTTGAACAGTTGCTGGCTGGTTAGAATTATATCTTTTAATATTTGACCGCTAAGAAATATCCTTTGTAGACTAGACAGAGATCATGGGCATGGCCTTCTATTACAAATAAAAAAAAACTCCGGAAGATTTTAAACAAAAACAAACAAAAAAAATTTACTCACCAAAAAAATACACTAAGCATAGTTAGTTAAATCACTGAATCCAATAGGAAATAAATCTTCATACAAAAATATAAATCTTAAATGTAGGAACTCGATAGTTTGAACATTAAAATAGTCATCTAGCTAGCACGCCCGATCCAGGCCGTGGTTTGTCGTGTAATGGCACCCACTGATCTTAAAAAAAATCGTTAGGCTCTGCGCTTGCGACGCGTGCGTGTCCGAGAATAGAATCAGAGTCAACAGCGATAGATTGTAGCCACAAAATACAGAGAGTATTTGAATTGTGTTTTGGCGCTACTATGAGAACGCGCCATGGTTTCCTCGGTATTTTAAGGTCATAAATTAACAAAACCGGATTGGCTGTAAGTAATACAATTTATAACACCTACTGCTATTAATTATCATCTCGGCTGTGGGATAATCTAAACTTGATTTATTATTTTATTTCTTTATTTGTTAGATGATATATTTATTTGGTCAAGTGCGAGTCGGACTCGCGCACCGAGGGTTCCGTACAAAGTAGGTAGGTACTTATGTAAATAGTTTATCACGGGTTTTTTTTTTGTAATATAACTACAAATTTGCGGCTTTCGGGTTTTTTCCTTTACTTGTGCTACATGACATTGCTAAATTTCATGATTCTAGGTGAACGGGAAGTACCCTATAGGCTGTGATTCTCTGATTCTGATCTTGATCTTTTGATTGCGTTCACTTAGAAGCTTTTTTCATTGCTTCAAGAAATTGCAACCTTGAGTATTTGATATTAATTTCAACTAGATAACTCCACGCATTCCTGAGAAAAAGGGTCTTGACCAACGGACAGCAAAGTGATCTTATAAGGGTCCCTTTTGAGATACGGAACCCTAAAAGTAACTGTGTCTTGTAATCTTGTTAGACAAGTTGAGCTCATAATTATAATCTGTGGCTAGCTGTGTTTATTTTTGCTGAGATTTATTGCATTCGCAAGATTACGGCGTCAAAATATTAAGCCATTGGCTTTTGAAAGGAAATTAACAAATTAACATGAGGCGAGTAAAGTAGGTATCTATGTTGAAATTTGTTGAAAAAAACCAGCGTCCGAGAAGGATGCTGCGGCAGATTTATTACTTAAAAGATAAGTAGGTAAGTTATATTCTTTGATAATTTATATTTCTTAACTTTTTCTTAGCTTTAGCTACATACAGATTGGTAAAGATTAAGAATAGAATTAAAGTTATATTTATGTAGCTCTCCGTAAGTACCTAGTAGGTAGTAGTGTAGTGGGCAAGGTACATATCCGATAATAAAATGGGGTTACAACTCGAAAGTCATTTACAGGAATTTTCAGTTTGTTTTTCAGGAAAATTTAAAAACAGCGTATGCCATTAAAACAATTTTTTTTGTAAGCACGTATAATTTTGATCACATAATAATAATAGTGTAAGAATAAAGACTTATTAACAAATCCGTGAGTTTATTTTCGCTTTTCTAAAAATCCAGGTTTTTCGAGTTGGAACCCTATTTTAACGGAGGTGCGATATGTAACTTGAATTCTATTTTAATCTTTACCAATCTGTATCTTATGTAACTACTATTTGTATTAAGTAGGTACAGTACGGCCGATTTATCTTGGCAAGTCTGAACTTCGCGCAGAAGACTGCGCAGTAAGATTTTTTAGGAACCAAATGGTGACATGAGGCGAGTGTGAGTGAGAGAACATGCGCGAAAGTTCGCAAAGGTTATAGGTAGAGGCGTAGTGGAAATAAGACGACTTTAAGACTTTCAAGAATAATTATAATGTAAAAAAGGCAACGTTACAACTTCGCGGTCAAGATATGAATCTTTCCAGAATAAAATAACAAAATAAATAATATTTGACATACGTTTAAACCTACGAATCGAATAATACTTCTAGCCAGTACCTTTTACTAAATGCTTCCAGCCAGTGCCTTTTACTAAATGCTTCTAGCCAGTGCCTTTTGGCTAAAGGCTAGAACACAAGGACACCACAGTACTCAGGCCCGCCAAGTTCCGTCGATCGTATCGTACTGTTACTGAAAACCTGTATCATCTCACAAATGGGCATGGACCTCCCCCATGACCATACCATAATGTAGACCACTCGCCGTATGTTTAATTACATAAATAAATACATATATTTTAACCTGGACAATATAATATATTGTATAGGCTAAAATATATATTGCTTAACTAATAATGTACATTGTACAAACTTATATTACTGAATAAACTACAAATTATTAAAATAAAAATATAATATCCTAACAACCAAAACTATTAAAAAACTAAAGTAGGTAGGTATTGCGTCAAAATATTCCTCCGCATAGCTGTCGACTGGTAATGTACCCAAGAGACTGGGCGGCTTTGCCACGTTGTATGGCAATGCTTAGCCTCTGGCCAAGGTAAAAGCCAGCCCTTGGGTCACGGGAAGTGTTAACCAGCCGTTTTGAGATTTCATTGAACAAGTCATGTGTATCTACTCGGACCCCACGACCCGAGGGTTTCAATACCAAACGGCTCTAAAATATAATTTCAGATAAGGTTGTTATACTTTCGCAAGTCGAGGTTTTCCCCTGCCACAGCAGCAGCGCCAGCACAGCATGCCGAGCCAATAAGATGGGATGGCGCAAGAGTATCGATACACGTTGCGTCCCACACTAAAGGCCAACCCACCTTCAATGGAAAAAAAGACATGCCGTCCGGTCGCTTGCCATCGTCGCGTGCCAAGCCATTGGGTTCAAATACAGCTGGAACGTCGACGGTGACAAGAGCTCGTCGGATGATGTCATTAATGTTCGCGTGCCGCGCTAAGCGACCCGTGGGTCGCTTAGCGGCTTCGGCTGCAAGACAGACCGTGGTGTCCGAGGCTGTTAACATCTTCGCCACCAAAGACCAGGTTGTATGGTCGTCGTTCGCCACAGTGACAGCGATGAGGAGAACACCAAGGAGCTCCCAGTCGTAGGGAAGCAGCGAAGCGGAATGTAGTGTCGTCGAGCAAAGTGCCTCTATGTTCGACGAAGGTAGTGCATGAAGCCAAAGACCCGACTCCCACTTACCCACAGCCAGCAGGCGCGCACGTTCCGCAGTAGTAGCAGGTGAGTCAAGTAAACTGTTCTCTACTACTCTGCGGAGCGGCTCATCCCACCGTTTCTGAGAAGATGGATTGTCGGATGGATCTGTATTTGGGCAAGCGAGTCTCCAGGCATTCATTAACCTCGGTGAAACACGGTCATTCAGTGAGGGTGCTAGGATTTTCCTGATTAATTTATCCGTGCCGCGGACCGAGGAAATGAGAGCCGGTAAACTAATACTAGAAGTTTTGCGGACGCCGAGGTCCCCCATACCAATTGGAAGAGTAGTTTGTGCCCAAGCTCGGTCGTCCATGCATGGCCAAATTTAAAATTGAAGTTAATGTATGCCTGATAATTTGGACCATTTTGTCTCAAAGGTGAACAAACTTAAGTAGGGACCAATTTTGTTAAACAATAAACTCTAAGCCGCACTGACCAATTATTGTATTGGGGTCATATTCAAAATAATTGTATATTTACTACTGTCTTAATGTCCAACCCAATTATTTTCATAACGAGATGCAACTGACTAGAATTTCATAAACAAACAGATAAAATATTTATTTGAGCTTAATAAAAAACAACGAAACATTTGGTAAACCTAAACAATTCATTTAAAAAAATTAAACCAGACATTGCGTAGGATCCGTTTCATACAAGTATTCTATGTCCACGTCTTTAACGGTAAACTAAAAAAAATAATTTAATTATTAACCATTCAACAAAAGTTAAAAAAATATATATATTCAGAGAATATTGTTTAAACTTTCAACACTTTACTAAACAAAATATAAAATACTATTTAGTGTACTCCAAATTTAATTTATTAATGAGTGTCCTGATTTTGCACATATCTGTTATTCTTCTCTGTTATGCTATTTTAACATTATTTCCATGGCAATAAAGAAATTTGAAATACTGGCAAAATTAGTTCACTAGCTGTTACTACACGACGCGTAAGAATAAACGCTTTGCCATTTTGTTCAATATAGTTTTTCAGCTCGTTTCGTGGTCAAAGAAAATTTGACTTTTAATGAATGAATGAATGAATTGCACCGATCCCAGCGTGGTTAAACCAGACTCGATTAATCGAATGAACCCCAAGATTTGCACTAGCTCCTGTAGCCTCATGTTCATGGTGCTACAGCGACCATTGCATATCAAGGAATAGACCGGGGGGCGCGTTAATGGTAGGGAAGACGTGCCCGTAGGATAGGTAAGGATTTAAGAGCCTACCGGATATGCATCCTAGAGTAAGCATTGGACTAGTGGAGAGATGGGTAATTATTATATATGGATGGGCATCTTTTATCGACCATGCCGCTTGGTTGGTTCAGGTCGAGCTTCCTCGGTGCGTCTTTTGGCGAGCTTCTTCTGCTTTCTCGGTTCTTTTGTATGTCATTGCTCAGCTGTGTTGTGTTAAATGTTGCTGTTTTCAATGTCTTCGTCGGAAGTTTCGCTACTATCCGTTTCCAGTTTTTTGTAAATCTCGCTAGCAGCGATCTTGATTTTACTTTTATCTTCCGCTGTATCCATCCAAAAATTGGTTCCCTTGTCGAAGTACTTCATGTCCTGTTTTAAATTGTCGTTCCATGTGTAAATAGGTCGGCCGACCTTCTTGGATTTGGAATTGTACTGCATTGCTGCGTGCAGTAGATGTGGTTTGCGGCGCCTGTAGACATGTGCGAGGTAGCACATCCGGTGGTTCTTGATGCGTTTGGTTACTGTTTTTCCGTCTAAGATTTCATGCATTTTCTTTTGTCTTGGTTTATTCCTAGAGTGGTTAATCAAGTCTCTCATGATAACTCGCTCATATCTTCTGAGTCTTGACCTGTGCTTTGGTAAGTGCCGATACTTTCAGACCATGTATCATACACGGTACGATCACCATTCGGTACATGAGTCTGGCTAATTTCCAGTCCATATTTGAGTTATTTATGAATGGTAGTAATGATTTGGCGTTTTTCATGGCCAGTTCGCAACGTTTTTTTATAGTGCTTTTTCTGCTTAATGTAGATGTTATGTATGTACCTAGATATTTAATTTCGTCACATGTCGGTATACTTATTCCATTAAGGGTCACGTGTGTCGTTATCTGTGTAGTTATGGGGTCCCTAATTAGTATTTTTGTTTTTGTTTCATTTATTTGGAGGCCTACACTGTCTAGTAGGGGTTTAATATGGTATAGGATACCTTCTAACCTTTCTAGGTCATCTGAAATGAAGATAAGGTCGTCCGCAAATGATAGTACTAGGGGGAGTGAGATTTCGCGATCCTGGTCGAGTTTTATTAATTGGGTTTCCTCTTCGAGGGTTCTAAGGACTTCGTCGATGACCAGTGTAAACAGGCGAGGGGACAGAGGGCAACCTTGTTTGACTCCCTTGCCTTTGATAATCCTGAAAAACTGCTTTGCTGTCCACACCATTTGATGCATGTTCGTTCATTCAAGCATACCTTGATTATCCTGTTGGTTAGCGATTTGTTGGTTCGTTGTAATAGGATATCCCTCAGTGCATTAAGGTCGACATTGTCAAAGGCCTTTTCTATGTCGAGGGCAAGCACATAAGTTCTTTTACCTGCCCGCCATTCTTCGTCTAAGACCCTTTTAAGTGTAAACATATGGTCGTCTGTTGATCTATTGTTTAAAAAGGCCGCTTGATAGCTTCCCAGTTCCGATATTGTCTCGTCTAGTTTTTTAAGTACGTAGGAGGCGTAAATCCTGTAACCCGTGTTGCAAACCGATATGCGGCGATATTCATTCGCATTTTTAGGGTTATTATTTTTTGGAATTGGTATTTGTACGGTCTCCAGCCACGCGTCGGGTGCTTCGTTCTGTGTCCAAGCTTTGTTCATGTGTTTGGTGACGGCTTCTTGTAATATTTCTGGCATTGCTTTGTACAGCTCGATTACCACTTGGTCAGTTCCGGGGGCTGTCCCGTTCCGCATTTTATTAATGATTCCCATTATGTCATCCGCAATGGGACCGTCACACTGTACTTCGGTTATCGGATTTTTTATATTAACTGTTGGTATAAGATGGCCCTCGGATTTTTTTTTTAGTATTTGCTCCCATTTGGTCATCGACTCATCGGTATATAAGTGGATCTTTTTCGACGTTTTGCTTGAAGTTTGTTTCTACTGTAAAAAAAGTATAGCATCTGCATGCGTTTTGCAGGGTGGTTTTTCCCCAGTCCATTTAGACAGGCCCTGCATGCTTTTTGCTCTTCCTGATATTTGACCTTTTGACGTGTTGCCTGACATTCTTTTACTAGGTTGTGCCTATTTGGGTTATCAGGTTGCCTTCTTTGTAGGAATTTGGCTTTTTGTAGTTTAGCAAGAGCTAGTCGATGCTCCCTGGAGAGAACTGGCTGAAGAATCAGAGTTTCCTGGGCAGCCGCTTTTAATACTTCCGTTATGGTATTCCAGGGTATTTCGATGTTTTTGTCCGTTGAGTTGATTCCTATATCTTTTAGGTTTTTTGGTATACAATCTTGGTATTTTGTTTTCGTGAATTTACTATTGAAGGATTGATAATAGCACTGTTTATAGTTGAAGTCCTTGGCCGCAATTGTTGTTTCCTTCGCGGCTTGCTGTTGTCCTTATGCATTAATGTGTTTGGTGTTTTCTTTTTTGTTTGAAGTTCGGTTTGTTCTTAGCCGACCCCAGATTATTTTATGGTCGGAAGTGCCCCTAGCGGCCCATTCGCCTTTAATAAGTTCGAAGAGTTTCTCTGTTGCATGTGGCGTTATAATGTGATCCAATTGGGATTTCTGAGTGCCCTTTGACCATGTTATCCTGCATGATGATCTCGCTTTTGTAGTTTCTATTTGCAGTTTTTCCCTGTTGGCTATATCCATTAACATTTCCCCATTGTAGTTAGAAAAGTCATGGTGTAGGTTTTGGTGGATCAGTCCTTTGCGTTGGAAACTTTTTGTATCATGTCGACCAATATGAGCGTTGAAGTCGCCAAGAATTATTAAGGTACATTTCCTTGGTTTTTGTCTGATCAAGTTTAATAAGCCTGTGAAGGATCTGTTTGCTATAGATGTACAACTGTTGATGTGAGAGTTGATTATATACAGTTGAGCAGGCTTGTCGTTTCCCCTGTTAACTTTAAGAGTAGCTGATATCGCGTCTGTATTCTTTTTTCTGTTGACTAGTTCAATTTGGGCATCTTTTCTGATTAGAATTGCAAGTCCCCGGTGTGTTTTACCTGAGGTTCCATAGAGGTGCCATTCGTAGTGTGTAGAGTTGTATGTTCCAGAGTTCATACCTGTTTCTTGTATGCAGGCTGCATGAATGCCCCTAATTGAGAGTTCAGCGTCAATTTTATCTTTTTTGGTCGGTTTTGAGGCCCCACAGACGTTCCAGGTTGCAATACGCAATTCTGAGCAAGTATATTTTATTGCGGTAGTCGGCTGGTTTCTAAGTATTGTGAACCCAGTAGTATCTGCGACTACATCTGATACCTGTGTATACATTGATGTTTGTTGTTCATACTGTGTTCCAACGCTCGCTAATTGAGGGCTGTTCGTTTGAGACTGGGGTATTATGGGTTGACCTTGCTTATCCCGTGCGTTGTACTGGTTAGTTATAGGCTTATTATGCTGTGTTATTTTGACGTTGTTTGATTTTTGCATAAGATCTATCGGGTTGCTGTTGTAATGCTCGTCTTCAGTCATGACCCAGCTATCATAGTGCTGGTCCTTGTAGCGGATGTGTATGTTGCCGGGTACTGGTTCGCCGGTAGGTGAATACACTAGTGTGTGTCTTGTATCCGTGTGCACGTGCAGATTTACAAGATAGAACTCGGACGCGGCGATTAAGATGTCCTCTCCTCCCCAGAAGGTCTTGTTAAACTGCATGGTTATGTATTTTGTTATCCTCTGTTCCTGGGAGAGATTGCTGTTAGGGAAAAATTCTTGTATATTATTTAAAAGTGCTAGGCGAATTCTGTCGTCATTTCGATGTTCCCGTACATATGAGGCGAGGTCCTTGCGGACAGACACGTGATCGAAAGTTAAACCCATTACATTATTTATTTGATGGGCTATAGCCCTAAATAGGCAATTGCCGTCTTTTGTCATACGCACAATTATGCCCTTTTTTAAAGACAAAAGCCTTTTGTTTATATGGTATTGCAAGACTTTCTCAGCGAACATGTGCCGTGTGGCTTTTTGAGAAAGCTGACAGGGGGCACCTTAGATTTATGAGCTTTGCTATTTTTTGTTACTTAGCTTAACCTTTTTCCACTTCGAGTCGCGCACGTGTACAAAACTTGACTTACAGGCTAGGAAATATTTAGCTTGTTCAAGGCGGTTTCGGTAATTTAGTACAATGTTAAATGAAGAAAAGCGTGGCTAGAATAATGGAGTGTACTAGTTTATCCCTCGCTCCTAGATGTAATATGAATACATTTCCCTAAAGCCTATTTTTAGCTTATAATGATGTTAAATTCGCGCGTGGCTTCAACAGTCCAAATTAAGAAAACAAAGCGCGGCCGGATACAGCTTCTAATGGAGATCCCTGAAAATAAATATACGGAAAGATCTCACCAAATTGGCCCGCTAAGGTCTCTCGACGTCACCAAGGTCCTCGGCTGGACGACCTAAGTCTCGGACTTGTATATCAGGAACACACGTATGCCACTTTACCACCGTTTTAAGGCGTTTTAATTTGCACCCACAAAACAACACGCGAAACACCGTTATGCCTGTTTAGTTAGAGCCATGTGCTACGCACGTTGCGTCAAGTATAAACAGAGGCTGGACACGACACGTCTGTCCCCTTCGGCGGTCACTACCCGAATCCAAAGAAAATTAGACTTTTAAAAGTAAATATTCAATGTGAGTCGTTTACAGTAGCGGTAAGTACTTACTGTTTTATTACTCATACTAGGAAAGGGCTGTATTGTGATATTTGTTATAACTATAAAATATTCGTATAATCATGTGAATTGGTGTGGAAATAAATAGATTTGTAGGATAGACACGTGCAATTAATTCATATACGTTATTTTATCTGTCACTTTTTTCCGTTACGTAACAGATATGAATGATTAGGCGTTATTCACATTGTCTCATGTATGAATTAATGAAAATAAAATATTAATAGGTACTTAGTGCACCGCAGGTTAGCCAAAACATTTTTTTTTACTTACTTAAATTTATTTGAAGTATGTAAAGTTTGCGTATATTGTGCCATGTATTGCATTGCTGTGCCATGTATTGTCTGTGTGTGCATGTTTTACTGCGTATCCTCAGTCCTCACTGCTTGAGCCTTTTATACTAACCGCGCAGCCTCGCCGAGGCGTACCCAGCCTCTCGTCGGCCGTCTCAGTATCAGTTAAGGGGGATGCGCCAAGGTAGCCCGCGAAATTCAAATTGACTCAGGTTTTTTGCAATTTACAGGTCAGTGTAAAGTTGTATGTTGATTAAAATATGATTCACGACCGTAACAAATATGGCTATACATAATTCTAATCATTAGAATCCTTTTGCCTTAATATTAATATCAAAATTTTAGGCTCGGTAGTTTCGGAGATAAGGCATTATGGCAATGATGATGATGAATTTATGGCAATTATACCAACTAAAATACGATCACCAAAATGTTATTTCATTATGTACCCACCTAGCGACCCACAAAGACTTCGCACTCGTAGCCTGTTATAAACGTGTGCTATTTAAACTTGCCCTAATAATTCCTTTCTGTTATTTTTCTGTTACAATCAAATAATATTCATATCTGTTTCCTATCCGTAACTTACAATTATTTTGAATATGACCCATTGACAATTGGCTAGCTCTTGTCTCAATAGGTACCTAAACACATTATCTATGCATTTATGCAAGCATGACTAAACTAATATATTCGATTTCAGTATTTATTTTTAGACTAGCTGCGTCCCGCGGTTTCACCCGCATAAGTATGGATCCCGTGGGAATATCGCGATAAAAAATATCCTATGTGTTAATCCTGGTTATTAACTATCTGTGTACCAAAGGCCAAAGTTCATTCAAATCCGTTTCGCCGTTTGTTCGTGAAGAAGTAACAAACACACACAAACTTTCGCCTTTGATAGTAGTGTCTCATTACTCACTCATAGGTATTTCCTAACAGAAGTCGTAACTTTTTAGAAGCTGGCTATAAAAATGTGAAAGTATCTAAACCAGTTGTCTACTCTATAAATAGCTGGTTAACCACTTAGTTTTATATCCACCTCGATCTTGAGACAATCCACATTTCTGGGTTGACACACTCGAAAGTACTGTTACCGACCTATGGAGCAGCTTGATGTCAAAATTTAATGTTGCAATATTAGGTATGTTATATTTTTTATTGCTAAATGCTTTTGACCTCGATCACGCCTGATGGAAAGCGATGGATGAGGTCTATGATGGAACGAGCGTGCCCAGAAGATGCCTCTACAACGAAACACTGCAGGCTGCTTGACGCCGGACTCCGGTGGGAGGGTGGTCAAAAACCAGGCGGGCGTTAGCCCTACCTACCTACCTACTAAAGTCATCAACACAACTCTCTAAGACCAAGTAATCCCACTGAATGACTATTTCATGAAATCTTGACATTTGGGGATTATACTAACTTAACAAGTTGTATTACTGATTCTAATGATTATAATTATGTAAATACATCATTGCTCTCAAAACGGTCAAAGAAAACATCGTGAAGAAACCGGCATGTCCTAGAACCAAAAATTCGAAGACATGTGACATCTACCAACCCGCACTGGGCCCGCGTGGTGGATTATAGCCCACTCCCTCTCGAAGAGAGGAGGCGTGTGTCCAAAGAGGTTATATTCTCTTTGCGTGTGTCCCAGCAGTGGGAACATTATAGGCTTATGCCGAAAACCTACAGCTCATACGACTGATACCAACATCACGCCTGTATTTAAAGGGTTAGGCAGAGTACTAAAATACTCCCACATTTCGCCAGTTACGTTTCCCGTGCAATAGGCGAGCCTATTGCCATCAACCGGCCACAAATACACCAACAAAACTAATTCAAAAATATTGTTTTAGGCAGCTCAGCACTAAAATCATAATTTTTAGGCAGCTCAGCACTAAAATCATAATTTCAATTATTTTTAATAACGTTTATAACGTAACGTATGTTGCCATCATATCATTTGGTTTTGATAGGTTTTAAAATGTTATTATCTATCTTTATATTTCGAATACAGATCCACCCGACAATCCATCTTCCCAGAGACGGTGGGATGAGCCGCTCTGCAGAGTAGTACAGAACAATTTACTTGACTCGTCTGCTACTACTGCGGAACGTGCGCGCCTGCTGGCTGTGAGTAGGTGGGTGTCGGGTCTTTGGCTTCATGCACTACCTTCGTCGAACATAGGCACTTAGTTCGACGACACTACTTTTCGCCTCGCTGCTTCCCTACGTCTAGGCACTCTAATTAATTTTCGTTAATTAGAGGAAAAAGCCTGCTAAAATATACCTATTCCTATACTTTAGGAGTATAACGTAAGATTATTATCTACTTAGTGCATCACTTGAAGATATTTTAGGATATCACGCCAACTATAGTACTCATGACCATGACATGGTCGCCTTGCGGAGTTATTTTAAAACTATGATATCTCCTAAGATATTCATCGAAATCAAACCAAATTAAATACTTGTGATGCATTACGTTAGTGTTAGTAATCCTTATCCAAATAAATTTATTTGGATAAGGATTACTAACAGTTCAACCAAACAAAAATACTAGTTTGTAGTACCTGTTTGACAGGCCTACATTGTTGTCCCATAAGCACCTACTAACACTGTTATTTGAAAACATTGTAAAAGCCTATTATTTTTAAAAGAGTAACCGTGGAGTTTCTTGCCGGCTCTTCTCCATAGGAAACGACTACCTAATTGGAACCGTGCACCTAGCTTCTGACGTTTCATAAGTGCCCATGTAAGTAGGTATATGTGAAATAAAATATTTTAAATTATAAATGATTTTATTTTTGTAAGTAGGTTTGCACAAACACTTTTACACGTCAATCATGTTTTTTAAAACTAGATGAGGTCGGCGTTTCCTATCTGACTACTCTGAGAAGAAAGGCGGAAACAAACTCAGAGGTCACAGTCTCTTTTAAAGTCCAGACTCTTGGTCAGGTTATATGAAGACCATGTAGATCGATGTCTGAGATGGTCTTTTGAGGAAAGAACTACACAGATTGAGAGGACCTGTCCAGTCAATGCACGCATTTGTCGCAAATCGTGCAGCTCAACTCAAGACCTAAGGAGCTCAACGATTCGACGAACAATAAATACCAAAGAAAGGACATTTGGGTAGGCCACATTACTCAAACTGCCAGACCATGAAAAAAAAACTAACAGAACAGAGAGAATAATAAATAAAATATAAAATGAATAAAATGACCCACATTCGTCTTCACATTTTAAAGATAAAAATTTGTAAACATGTGTAACATTATACATAAATGCAAATATGGATATAAAAGTGAAAATCCGTGAGTGTCAACATGTTTTGCCACCCACCATTGGCGTACAAAATTTGTTTATTCAAATCATTAGACAGATTTATTGACTCTTGATTGTAATGATTAGTAAAACCTTTATCCAAAATAATCAGATGCTCGACTTGGCGGGGGCACTGCCGTGCCCCTAGATACCTAGGTATACTGACCTAAACAAAGGTATTAGTATAGGCCGCCCGATTTCCAAAAAACTACTAACTTTTTCTGGTCATAGTGTTATTGGGAAAAAAGTGTTAAAAGGGTCAGTGGCTAAATAATAACAGCCGCACTGGTCGATCGATCAGGTTAAGCTACGCTTGCCGCGGTTGGCCTGTGGATGGGTGACCATTTTTACATACCTACCATGACCCCTCCATGCCTCGGAAAGGGTCATTCGCGGATCTTTGACAGTCGTCACGGGTAATCAGAAGCCCGAAAGTCTGACAACCAGTCTTACCAAGGGGTATCATATTACCCAGTTGTGGTTGTGGAGGTCAGATAGGCAGTCGCTCCGTGTAAAATACTGGTATTCAGCTGCATCCGGTTAGACTGGAAGCCGACCCCAATATAGTTGGGAAAAGGCTAGGCAGATGATGAGTGTTATTGGGAAAAAACCAATGTAACATACACAAAGGAGTCAATGAAAACGCGGACTAATTAATTAATATACAATTATCTAAACATCCTTCACACTTATAATATGCTTTTGGTTTACGCACGCATGCGCATGTACACACACCCCCACACCACACATAACTCTGTAGGTGTACACATAGACATGGTAGAGGGCCCGCTCTTCTGTTAGGAAACAGGTATCTCCATAATTAAATAAAACAGGCCTCTAAAAGGTATTTGTTAAAACCTGTTGAATACGAAATAAAATAAACTTAAAACACTAGGACCCTTACTAATAAACGTTGTATAGCGTCTGTATAGTTACACGACGCGTTGTTTTCTTCTTTCGAAAGTCAAATTATTGACGACTAAAAGGGAGAAATCGGTGTGTACTAATTATTCATCCATACTAATATTATAAATTCGAAAGTAACTAATTTTTGACAAACAAATCGCGAATGCAGATTATGCTTGGACACTTTCGTTTATAAATCTGCATGTTGTTGGCAGTAGGAGCCATAAGCATACATAAGTTGTATGGTTTTTATTTTTAATAAAAAATTTAATTAAAAATTTAAAAAACCCCCGACAAAAATAAAATTAAGGAATCCCTACAAAAAGCATGAAATAAAAAAAAATATTAAAAAAAAACTTATGGAAGTCGGGGGACCGTTCTGTGGAACACCTTCTATTCTGAGGTCCCCCGACTTCCATAAGTTTTTTTAAATTTATTTTTTTATTTCATGCTTTTTGTAGGGATTCCTTAATTTTAATTTTGTCGGGGGTTTTTTAAATTTTTAATTAAATTTTTTATTTCATGCTTTTTGTAGGGACTCCTTAATTTTTGTATTTCATTTCTTTTATTTTCTTCCGTTTTAAGATTCTGGTAATTTGGTGTTTAATCAGGTTTTTTATCCGTCAAAAAATATTGATTAATTTATAGTTGAAGAATAATTTTTAAGACTAAACAGATTTTTTGTTTTATTATATTTTTCAAGTTTTTAGTTTTCATTTCGTTAGGTAGGTAGTTAATAAGTATTCCTCATTCCCTTTCAATATAGTGTACATTATTCTACTTGTCAAGCCCTTGCATTTGATACCTATATTGAAGGAGTTGTGAATTGTTGTTGTGATAGACAGTCGCTGTAAAATACTGGTATTCAGCTGTATCCGGTTAGACTGGAAGCCGACCCCAACATAGTTGGGAAAAGGCTAGGCAGATGATGATGAGTGTTTCTTTGAATCCCGGAGCGATTCGAAGTAGGTACGTCACTCGAGCTTGAAATAGTGTTGCTCCCGAGGTGGATATTCTACTTTTTACTGACCTCCACAACCCAGTTACTGGATAATACGATGCCCCTTGGTAAGACTGGTGGTCAGACTTTCGGGCTTCTGACTACCCTTAACGACTGTCAAAGATCCACGAATGACAGCCGGGACCAACGGCTTAACGTGCTTTCGAGGCACGGAGGGGTCTCGGTATGTAAAGATGGTCACCCATTCACAGACCAACCACGGCAAGCGTAGCTTAACCTGATCGAAAACCTGATTCAAAGAAACACTCTCGCCTTCGAAATAGTTGTTTTAGCGGTTTGGGCTGTTCGAAAGAAGGTTCTACGATCTGAGATAAATAAAACGGGGCTCTCACTTCCTATTGCATGTTGATTTCGAGTTGTGTCACTTTTGCACCAGAAGATTTAAATAATACCAAGGTTGCAGACGTACTAAGGAGTTTACAATAAATAAAACGGGGCTCGCAAATACCTAGTTGATTTCGAGTTGTCACTTTTGCACCAGAATATTTCAATAATACCAAGGGTGCAGACGTGCTAAGATGCCGTAGTCCGGGGCTACTTACTAACACCCAGTTGCAGAAACGAACTTTATCTTTTAAAGCTGTCATTAAGTACTAATCTTCCATTAACTTGTTCCAGAAAGCAACATTATAGTCCATTTTAATGGTTCTTTAGTTTTATTTAATGGAAGTGTCAAATTTAATGAGGTAACATGTCATCTTTTTTGTTGCACAAAGCACCATTAGCGCCTAAAGGACCTTTAAATTGACATTTCGGGCGTCAAATTTTAATGTGTCAACAAACGTCCATTAGCCCAACATTAAAATTGCAGTTTTGTGTAGTCTCGCGTGCGAATTTTCAGTTTTTATTTAAAAACCAGTAGTAGCCATTCCTAGATTATACAACATGTCTTTGTCGAGCCTGTCATCATTATCTGAAGCAGAAGAATATGTTCCCCATAGTCGCCGTTATATCCCAAACAGAGACGATATATACTCTCAAAATACGATGGAGAATATTTTCGTCTCCGTTACAGTTTTCAAAAGAAGCAGTTATTCAAATATGTGACCAGCTTAATTTGGAGCCTGTTACCAATAGAAATAAGGCCATCGATGGAAAAACCCAAGTACTGATTTGCCTGAGATTTTTTGCCACAGGATCTTTTCAGCAGGTATTAGGTGATTTGACCAATGTTCACAAATCGACGATTTGTCGAATAGTACAGAAGGTGACTCTGAAGCTAGCTAGTTTAGCACCTGTGTTTATTCGAATGCCAGATAGGGAAAAATTCAGAAAGGTTGCTGAAGATTTCTATGAAATTGCAGGATTTCCACGTGTAGTTGGAGCCCTAGATTGCACACACGTCAAAATTATAAGTAGAGGCGGCTTCCTTGCAGAAATGTTCCGATGCAGAAAGGGATATTTTTCAAATTTCCAGGTGGTGTGTGATGCGAAGTTAAAAATTAGGGACATCATCGCACGCTGGCCGGGATCAGTGCAAAATTATCAAACATGTTATTTTTTTCATCGAGTAATCCTAGATTATAAAAAAATAAATGGAAACCTTCACTCATGTTCATTCTTTTCAGTCAATGCTACTAGCAACATTATTTAAAGACGACTTTAGGTAATGGAACATTAACATATGCTAAAGTTGCTTTGTGCAACATCATTAAATTAATGATATCATTAGCGTTAATGATACATTATGTAATGGGGCATTAATGTTTGTCTTTGTGCAACTGGGTGTCAGCCACGGAAAATTACAATTTGCCCGCTTCCCGTTACCAAGGCATCACAAATAACGAGGAGTCAATATTAGTTCGTCATCAACGCTCCAAAGTTGAGTCTTTCTTCCACGGAAATTTTGGATTGCCTTCTACCAAATACCAAGGCATCAGAAATCAAAAGAGACGTTTGTATATTAATCAGCTGTCACTTCGCTGTCCAATTCGAGGGGATCAGACCGGAATAAATCGAAATTTAGAACTGTCTTTTCCCAAGTACCAGGATGGCAGAAAAGTGTGAAGAATGAATTTTATGTAAAGCCAGTTATGGAAACTGAAATCGTGTGTCGTCTAACCTTCGTCCGAACAGAAAAAAATTTGAACATTTAGGTAATAGGTAATACGGGCTGGTTTCCGCAACTCCACGCTAATGCGCGTATTTTGCGTACGTAACATCATTTTTAATACAGTTGCTCAAAAAGTGGTGTATTGCAGGGACGTATAGCGTTCGGGATGTGGGCTATTACATACTAGTGCTTTTTTTTTACCTTTCCCGAACTCGTGCGTGTCTCTTTCCCAACTGTCAAAATGTCTATTAAAAAGAAAAACCAACCATGAAGTTTTTACTAAAGAGTTTTTGTGATTCATACAAATACGTATATTTCTAAAAAGAAGCTACTAATTTATTTCAATAACAGATTTAATGATTTAATTGAATGAGTTAGGTTAGGTTTCATTTCATTTCATCTCATTAAATTTCATTTTCATTTCATATCAATAAAAAAATATACTAAGACTAAGCTGTATGGATAGTTCCCTTTGCCTACCAAAATGGGTGAAGAAAAAAAAACTGCTTATATTCTACGGTTGGCGCCATTTTCCAGAAATTTTCTTTGCGAGTTTAGTTGTTTGTTGCACAAAATGAGTAATTTCGACCCTATTTTTTTTGAATTAACACCACCGGAACTCAGTATAATTGCACAAAATGCTTCGGAGAACATTTTACCGGAAAAGTCAAAAAGTCGTTACATATCCACATACGACTATTTTTTTGCGTGGAGAGAAGAGAAAAAAGCAATATTGTGTTTTTATTATTTTATTAAATTGCTTCATTTTTTCGCAACTGTATTAAAAATAGTCGTTCAGTACACCTGCGGAACCGTCATTGCAACTTGTTCCGACTGTCAACACTCGCCTTCGGCTGCGCCTCGGCTCGGGTAGACATTTGTCGGAACTCTTTGCAATGACAGCCTTTCCGCACTTGTAATGAAATATACTATTATAAACTGTTTAATAATTTTGTATTAATTTTATATTTATGTATAAGTATAAAGTTACCTACTTTCTTATTATATTATATCCATCCATCTTGTCTTGGATTTGGTCCACTGTAAATAGGTTGTAAAGCCATTGTGTCTCGCGTAGGTCCACATTCCCGGCTACGAAGGGTTAAGTTATAAATAATGATTAAGATATGGAGTTAAGCCGCTCGTACGATTAAAAAAAAAAAAAAATACGGGGGATACGGCCCGCGAAAATCAAATTTTCTTACATTTTTTGCAATTTGCAGGTCAGTGTCAGGTTGTACCTATATTGATTAAAATATTGTTCATGACCGTAACGAATATGACTTTACTGAATCGCAACCGTAACATGTATTTACTATTACTATTTAGGTATTTAAATATGTATTTTTAGAATCAGCAATACAACTTTCTAAGTTAGGCCTCAAGTGTCATCATCGAAAGACGTCCACTGCTGGACATAGGCCTCCCCCAAGCACCTCCTCTTCGACCGGTTCTGTGCTTCTCGTTTCCAACGGGTTCCTGCGGCCTTCACAAGGTCGTCGGACCATCTTGTGGGAGGCCTTCCAACGCTACGTCTTCCGGTACGCGGTCGCCACTCCAGAACCTTTCGGCCTCATCGGTCAAGTGTCATAATTTTATGAAATAGTCATACAATATGGTACTTAATTTGAACCAGGGTGTTTCATCAGCATCAGCATCAGCGGAAATTCTGCATCATTTTCAACATCAGTATCAGCGGAACTTCAGCATCATATTCAACATCAGCATCAGCGGAACTTCAGCATCATATTCAACATCAGCATCAGCGGAACTTCAGCATCATATTCAACATCAGCATCAGCATCAGCGGAACTTCAGCATCATTTTCAACATCAGCATCAGCGGAACTTCAGCATCATATTCAACATCAGCATCAGCATCAGCGGAACTTCAGCATCATTTTCAACATCAGTATCAGCGGAACTTCAGCATCATATTCAACATCAGCATCAGCGGAACTTCAGCATCATATTCAACATCAGCATCAGCATCAGCGGAACTTCAGCATCATTTTCAACATCAGCATCAGCGGAACTTCAGCATCATATTCAACATCAGCATCAGCATCAGCGGAACTTCAGCATTATTTTCAACATCAGCATCAGCGGAACTTCAGCATTATTTTCAACATCAGCATCAGCGGAACTTCAGCATTTTTTTCAACATCAGCATCAGCGGAACTTCAGCATCATTTTCAAAATCAGTATCAGCGGAACTTCAGCATCATATTCAACATCAGCATCAGCATCAGCGGAACTTCAGCATTATTTTCAACATCAGCATCAGCGGAACTTCAGCATTATTTTCAACATCAGCATCAGCGGAACTTCAGCATTATTTTCAACATCAGCATCAGCGGAACTTCAGCATCATTTTCAAAATCAGTATCAGCGGAACTTCAGCATCATATTCAACATCAGCATCAGCATCAGCGGAACTTCAGCATTATTTTCAACATCAGCATCAGCGGAACTTCAGCATTATTTTCAACATCAGCATCAGCGGAACTTCAGCATTATTTTCAACATCAGCATCAGCGGAACTTCAGCATTATTTTCAACATCAGCATCAGCGGAACTTCAGCATCATATTCAACATCAGCATCAGCATCAGCGGAACTTCAGCATCATTTTCAACATCAGTATCAGCGGAACTTCAGCATTATTTTCAACATCAACTTCAACATTCGCATTGATCGATGCTGATTAAAGTTTAAGTAGTGACATGACCGCAGAGGGGGCGGGGCTTATAGCACGTGTTGTTTTCGGTTGCAAGTTTTGACCAATCCAGAGATCGATTAAATTCGAATATTAATTATATGAAATATAAATCTGTCTATCTTTCGTATAATTAATAGGTATTGGAAATACCTAGACTATGCAGTGGTACTACATCATATTATGTACTTACTACCACTAGGTACTTAATTACTAACTAATCACACTAATGATTATGATAAAGGCAAAAGTTTGTGAGTGTGGGGGTGTGTGTGTGTTTATATGTTTGTTACTTCTTCACGCTCAAACGGCTGGACCAATTTTGATGAAATTTTGTGTGGAGGTAGCTGACACCCTAGATTAACATATAGGCTACTTTTTATCCCGATATTCCCACGGGATTGACACTTACGCGGGTGAAACCGCGGAGCGCAGCTAGTTATTACTAAAATAGATAATTAGTTTAATTCTATTTTTGATTAAAAGTCACAAAATTATTGAACCAACCGTTTATTTCAATACCAAGGAAAACTGTGCAACTTTATAAATTCATAATGGTCAGACAGACGGACGGACGGACAAAAAAGTGATCCTATAAGAGTTCCGCTTTTTCCTTTTGAGGTACGGAACCCTAAAATTTAAAGTCCGCAGGCTTCTCTTAGCGCATCCTTCTGAAGTATCACCAAGTTTATTAGACATACATATTAGTTGAGAATGTACGATCACAGATACTAAACTTCTAAAAGACTGATTCACCCAGCGC
The DNA here is from genome assembly GCA_948474745.1 of Oligia latruncula. NCBI lineage: Eukaryota > Metazoa > Arthropoda > Insecta > Lepidoptera > Noctuidae > Oligia > Oligia latruncula. The sequence goes on from OX419699.1 coordinate 2,574,472, forward strand.
TTTCGCCTAGTGACAGACAATAATTTGAATTTTAATCTTCCTGACCGATCAGCCATGACCTGCAGAATTCATAATTCATATAGAGGACATGACAACATTAACTTTTAATTAAAACTAACAGCTATACGACCTGCTTACTGAATACTACATATAAACGTATAATTAAAATGTATTTTTATTGTCATCTTTTTGAAGGAACATTACTGGCAAGAAACTAGATTACCAGACCATTTGCACCAACACACACCGAGCAAAGACATGAAATATGTATCAACATTATCAAATCAACATCATTATACGTGATCACAATCACATTCTTAAGGCGGGAACTGACCGGCGTTACGAGGCGTAATGTAACGTGTTACACAGCGAGCGTTCGGGCAGTCAGGACGGGGAAACAAGGCGTTCGCAACGAGCAACGAGCGGCTCGTTGCTCGCTGCGAGTACTCCACCCCGTTGTCGGTTTTTTGGCGAATCCTTTGAGTGTTACGCGCTTCAGTCCAGTACGTACAATACGACCGACGTAACTTGGCGGGCCCGAACTTCGCGCAGAAGGCTGCGCACGAAAACGTCTTTTAGAAACCAAATGGTGGCATGAGGCGAGTGGTAGTGACAGAACATGCGCGAAAGTTCGCAAAGGCTATACTCAGGCCGGCCAAGTTACGTCTGTCGTATTGTACGTCGTACAAAGTACATTTATATATAAGAGTACATTTACATGTACAGAGTACATTTATATATAAGAGGCGTCGCAGCGAGTCGTCGTTCGCCACATGGCACATGCGTCTTTTTGAGTGCGAGTGGTAACGAATCTGGAGCACGGACGAGCAAAGAGTTTGATACGAGCATGTTTACACGCTCATGCTCGCTGATGCGAATGGTATATTACGGCCCGTAACACCGGTCAGTACCCACCTTTACAAACACAGGCCTCCGAATCTCGTGTGTAACGGGACTGTCACACACGAGATTAGGAAATGCCAACTTTCTAAAGTTGCTTTCTAATACTTAACCCTTAATAAATAATAGTTTTAAAAGTACTTGAGCATCGTTCATTAGGTTCTTATTCTTGTGTATTTTAACTATGCCTACTCTAGTGCAAAAATACATTAGTCTACAGCATATCCTATGTTCCTCATGTCGTTATCAAAGTCTTTGTTCTTGTACTGTTTGATCTTCGTCAGCCACCTCTCCAGGGACACCTCTTGGCGATGACCGCCGTACCTCTTCGGCAGGCACTCTGGGGGGATGTATCTGTAAAATTGATATAAATAAGATTATTTAATACAATGTCTACATAAAGGAACGGCCCGATCTACCAACCTGCATTACTCTCGCATGGTGGATTAGGGCCCACTCCCTCTCAAAGGAGAGGAGGCACGCGTCAATGACAGAGGCTGTCGACGCCGACGCGACGGCTGCATTGACTCTGTCGTTCACGCGTGTCGCCCTCGTAATCATAATATGTAGTGGCATGTAGGTCTTTAGCAAGTTTATATAACTTTATTAAATACGGTTGTGAAGTAAAACAAAGTTTATAAATAAAGTAAATGATTCAATATTGGTCATCGCTTTAGATTAGAATATTTGATTGTACGAAAAATAAACAAAGCGAAGTTTAGTAATAAAAAGACCTTAGTTATCTATCTATTGCTCCCCTTTCCACTAGAATTTCATAAGTTACGGGTGAAATTCGTTGTTGTCTTGTTTGTTTCTTGTCAAATCTTTGCAAGTATACCTTTAGGATGAGAAAATCCTTATAACAGGAGCCTAGTACCAATATAAGTTTTAAGACTTCTCATGAATATTGAACAAACCTACGATTTTGTGAAAACCAATATCAAAATAGCACAAACATCCAGAGATACTAATTATTTGCCGTGCAAAGGGTAACTTCACACGTATACCTAACTAACTGGCTGCAAGACGTGTAACGACCCGAAGCATAGCTAAAAGCTTTCACATGAAAACCGATACTGCTTGCAACGCAGCAAGTCTGCAACGTGCTACTATCCTGTAAACTGGAGCTGATTAGTTTTGTGAGCGGTTAGAACGAAGTTGCAGGCAAATATGCGTTTGAATGAAAATGATAATAATTATTGATTTGTAGATTATACGATACTTGAGTGACGAATTGACTGACTAATAATATATTTTGAATTCGCTACACAGTAAATGACTAGACTGAATTGTCAGTCCCAGACTATCAGGGTTTCATACTAACCGCAAGAGTGACCTTACCAAGATTTACAAAGCACAGCTATACCACGAACGAACACTTTCAAACTTCAAATATCTTTTTCCTCCTGCATTATTCTGGATACCTGGTGCTGAATACTCACTCATGTAAAGCACCGAGATCACTTCCGTGAAATCGAACCCTCTTCCACAAATCGTCCACGGGCGCCAGACGTTTGAAGAAGTGGAACAGAGTCTCGAAGACTCGGGAGCAGTTGATGACGTGGACTCCTCGCACGTTTAGCGGGAATGAGAACTGAAATTTGATGAGGGTATGGGGTTATTAATCACTGTAAGATTTCCTTATTGCCTACTTATTCATGAGAGAGTGGATTTCCGATACAGTAATATGAGTCTTGTACGGAATACTTTTTCTGATGGGATAGTTTATGAAGTGGTCAAGCTTTGGTTTTGTGAAGCATAACTAGGTACAATTTAATTTACAATGGAATAGGCTGAGCTTGAATACAATTTCCCATATCTTCTGAATTGACAAGCTCGATATTAAATTACTTACTTACATAATTATTTTTTGGTTGCTTATTGCAAATCGTCAGATTCAGAAATAGTCAAGAAATAGTTAGCAAAAGTAGATGAAGTCAACCACACTCATTCTATGAGGCCCTAGTAATGAATAAGTAATTCCGAGTTATTCCGGTCTGATCCCTGAACCCCCCCTCCACTCCACCCCCGCCCCCCCACCTCGATCCCCTGCTTGATCGTCTTCTGTTTTAATCTTTGTCTTATCCACATTATGTAAGTATCTATGTTTACTCTTTTTGACAGGTAAGTACAGTCAGAGTAAAGAAATTAAAAGTTTCATGACTTACCCCCATAACATTCATGGCTTGTACGGCAATAGCTGGTGAGAACTGCCTCATATGCTTCATGGTGAGACCAGCACAGTCCAGGAGGGCGGTGCCTCCTAAGATCTGGAGCTTCGGCTGCATGATGCCGATCTCCAAAAGAAGCATGCAACCGCGGATTAGATCGTCTACTGGGAAGTCATCTGGATCCCATTCACCTAAAGTTAGGTAGACAGAAGATAGAATTCTCTACAAGTATTAGTGATGGATGTAAATTGGGCATAGTATTTCACGATCTATAGGAAAAAAATCAGCTGTTCCCTACATTTATGTTCGCATAACTCGACAAAATGTAGGGAACAGCTGATTTTTTTTTCGCGATTGCAGCTTTGGTCCCTGAGTAAAAGTTGTTCATAATGATGAGTACAATGACCTCTTAAGAGGTTGTTAATGTATTACCAATAACCCTGATGACCCACCTTTTTAAGTAGGTATTATAGGACTACGAAGAATCAGATGAGCTTAGCACAGCACCTTCACTAAGTTACGTGTAATTAGTACCTAGTTACAAATAAATGCAACCACCTATAATTTTTTATATCAAAGATTCGTTTTATACACAACCCATTATTTAGTGGCATCTCTTTAAACTGGAAGCCATTCCAAAATTAGTTACAGTTAAGAAAGCTTCCGTTCTTCTATCATTACGAAATGACGGTAAATAAATAAAACAAAATTAATGTAAGTATTATGCTAAACGAGTTGAGTGCAGTAGGCATAGATTTTTCTTATAAATCTATGGCAGTAGGTGACTATACGCCAATCTCGGCATCAGTGGCATTTCATAGGTCCTCAGCATCGCTATGGGAACATTCAGCGGCTTTTAGTTGTAAGTACCTACCGATTGAACTCGACAAAGTTACAAAGTTGGGACTTGAGAAATCTATATATAAACTCACGCCTTTTTCACATGAGGGTAGACAAAATCTACAGTTCAGAAGCATAACCAGCGTAAAGTTAATATAGGAACAAGTGAGGTGGATGACTTACCCAGTCTGCACAGGATAAGTCTGCCAACATCAGGCCTGTCGAAGAGTACACCTTCGAACACGTGGCCTAGCTTAGTGAGGCTGAACCAGTCCACATCGCGCCATAGGTGCGGGTTCTGGTCCCGGAAGTTGATGTAGCGGACTAACTGAAAGGATGGAAAGTAGATTTTTATTTAAATACCTATGTTTGGGTGTTTAGAAATACTGGTGGTTCGTTATGTTTTTTACAAGGGGCTGCAGGAAATGAATTCAATTGCAGTAACGCAAAAAAACATGCAAGTGGCGATAGGTGATGAAAATAAATAAATTCATGAGGCAAAGAATGGTATCTGAAGGAAGAATATTAGAGGTTTGCAAGCTCTTCTATCGATTGCAAAGCAAGTACGCAGAGTGAATACGTACAAGTCTATGCGCCCGCGCAGGCACCGATCGCCGTGCCCTCAGAAACCGCAGTAGAAATGCGTCGTCCATCCGATACGGGTGACACTCGCCTCGCTCTGAAACATAAAATTTATAATCACTACATAATAGCTTATACTTCATTTCGCTGAAAATACTTATAATATACTAATACCGTTTGGCATACAGTCATTTAGCATACATTCAAAATGTTGTATAAAACAAAGTCGCTTCCCGCTGTCTGTCCCTATGTATGCTTAGATCTTTAAAACTACGCAACGGACTTTTAATTCCCACGTGCTCGATAGATGGCGTTGTACAATTCACGCTCGTTTCTGAATCGCGCTATGGTTTCGTTACCGCGCGGAGTATATAAGCTCGGGCGACCCAAAATTTGATAACTCTGGTTTCCCTTCAAAACGCATAAATCTTTCGCCTTTTACTAAAGATTTCCGTGGAGGGGGACACTCAAATGAGTCTATAATATTTTTGAAATACTCTGCTTCGGCAGAGTTTATAAACCCTAACCATCCTTCACTCACAGCTGCAGACGATGCATTGTGTAGATCTATTGTAACTGTGATTATGACGTCACACGCATGTCACATCATAATTAAAAAAATTAAATGTCGCGCGTTTATTGGCAAGGCATACGTTTTCGAAACTATTTTCATAGAATGTAACAATTCGGTCGTCGATTTTAAATGAGCGATTCAAAATACAACAGCCAAAGGCCCAAAGCTATTATTGCACGTAGAAGGGACTTATTTATTTCACCAATAATTTGTTTGTTGTTGGTATGAGACAGTAAGACCATATACCTATTGTGTCTAACGTAAACAAAGCAATATCTAGGTAATTGTTTAAGCAAGTACTTACATACCAATGAATGTTGCGTTAATATCTATAGCTAGCTATCGATATGTAGATGATCACACATACAGTCCACTCAAAAGATTTGTCTTGTCAAGTTAGTTGTAAATAAATCTTCGCGACAAACACACGTCTATTTTTTCTAAAAGTCCTTTCAACCCAAATACAACCTTATTGCAGTAAACAGTAATGTAATAAAATAATAACTAGTAGTAACTACAGATCTATGATTTAAAAGAATGAATATCAATTCACAACACAGAACATAAATACCCTAACGGGATTCACAATCACTGAGTCACAAAATACAGCTCTGTATTTTGTGACGGAGTTGAGTTTTCCAGAATAAGTCCTTTTACGAATTGGTCATTTTAAGAACTAGTCCTTTTGCGAATTAGCCGTTTTAAGAATTAGTCCTTTTGCGAATTAGCCGTTTTAAGAATTAGTCCTTTTGCAAATCAGCCATTTGGCGAATTAGGCATTTGTAGAATGCTAGGCATTTTACGAATTAGGCATTTAACGACTAAAAAAAAAAAAAAAAAAAAAAAAGCCCATAGCAAGCAAACGTTGATATCACATGAAGCTTGAATTCTTTTGTTTACAAATTGCTGTTTCGTAGAAAAATTGGCTGCTGTTATTCCCCGAAAATTATGCTAACGGTAAATAATCACAGATGATTTCGTACTAGGTAAACATTCAGTAAGGTTTTACGCTCTTACTAAAAATAAAAATGACACCTTTTGTAAGCAATGGTCTCACTTTGTTCAACACATGAATATTACTCATAATTTTATTAATAGCTATTTGGTTTGGTACCGAGCGAAGTAAACAATCCAATTGAATATTACCTCCTATTTACCCTGTGTTACCCTGGTACTAGTCGCCTTTTACGAGCATAGTCCCCATATTTTAAGTCCTTTCCTCCACTCGGCTCCACGACTCGATCCGTAAACGCCATATTTATGGTATCGGTTACCTAACTGTTACGTGTACTAGGAAATGAGAAAACTCATTTCATTGTAGCGTAGCCGAGATAATAATCATTATCATCAATCATTTTCAACATGTTGATCATTATTATCGGTTTCTTTAAGACAAACTTATCAAAATTTAAATCCGACAAGGAACAAACGCAAACTGAATTTTTGGATCGTCAAGAGACAGATGCAAGTCATCAAAAGCAATAATATTAATTTATGGAAAATTCTTTCTAGATCTTGGTATACTTATAAATTTTTTGCCACCTTCAGCATCATGTCTCACTAAATTAATGAATATCTTACCGTAAATCATATTCCTAAGTTCTACAATATTTCTAGTTCTGGTAGCAGGATCCTCTGCACATAGGATGAACGCTTCTTCTTCTGACTCGGGGTCGTCGTGACGATCCATCTCCGCTTTGAACGCGATCTCTTGAAAAGTCCATAGGTCTGTGTCGCCCTGGATAATAAACACATTTACATTTTTCACACTCATTGTTTTAACTTTGAATAATTTTAATATTTAGCTTTCACTGGCAACATAATAAAATTCACTTTCTGTGTAAGTAAGTATAACCCAGTATAAATGTGAATTCATATCTTTACTATGGTAAACCTAAAAGTTGATGTAGTTTGCTTTTAAATTAAACTTCAATTTAATCGTTAAGGAACCGATAAACGGCACTCATTGGTTATTTAAGAATGGAGTTTATCTTACATTGCGGTGTTCGGAAACGAACTTTCAAAGTTATCGAACCAATAAGAGCTAATGAATAGATAAACTACCGACAAAAATGCCTCAGAAACCAGTCACCATCTGCAGTTACGTGGTTTTACCACGGAAACTCCGATTTGCCTTTAACAGTGTACCAAGGCATCAGAGCTGTGGAGGAGAATATATTATTTACATGTAAACGCCGCCATACGACGCGGCGCCACACTCGTTTCCGCTCGGACAGCTACGTCACCTTATCACCTACACACACTGTTGTATTCCGTGCTCCACAAATGTTCTGCTGCCTTAGTAATATTTAAGTTTACTTTGAATTATTCGTGCAAAACCGTCACATCTCTGAATCGACACGGTGTTGTTTGTACAAATAATAATTTACTCTTCTGTGCATTTCTGATGTCTTGGTACTTTGTAGAAGGGATGTCGAAAACTCCGTGGTAAAACCTCGTAACTGTGGACGATAGGTGTTCCCTTGTGTAGGTAGCGTTGTTGGAACGACCGACGCGACGCGAGTCATAGATATATGAGATATTTCATTTTAGTTCGTGTCGATATGAGAGGAGAAGAAGAGCATATTGTGATGATGCGGAGGAATATAGAATTGTTTGAAGACAGGTACAGGGTAGATTGTGTGGAAGCTGATATACCAGCGCATTTATTTTTTAAATGTCGCAGCATGATGGAGGAGCCTTTTGGAGCCTCGTATAGGACTTTCTGTTTCATTTTTATTTTTGTTTGTTACTTTTTTTGAAAATAACTGTGCTAATTTAGTTTGTGATCTTCCTGTACGAGTCGCAAGACTCCCATACTTTTTCTTTCTTTCTTTATATGGCTACATAGAAAGTCACTAGCTAACCGCCACCGCCACCGCCACCGGCTCAAACTCAAACTCAAAGCATTTATTTCAAATAAACCTTGTACAGGCACTTTTGAATTGTCAAAATTAAATAGGCGGTCAGTTAGTCAGAAAGTTGAAGCTATTTGCCCATTCCGAAACGTAGATCTCTATGGAGAAGAACGGGCAAGAAACTCCATGGACACCCTTTTAAATTAAGATATTACAAAATCCTGGGTACATTATTCTTGTTTCTTCTATATGTGATAACAACATGACACATTCTCAACTGCCATGCTCTTCCAAGTCAACATCGAAAAATCATAATAAACGGATCCATGATTCTTACATTTACAAATTTAAAAAATGCTTCTAAATTATACAAAACTATAGTTTGCAATTTATTCAAGAGATGAATAAAATTTTATTACCAACCAGGCCAGGAAGAGGTATTTAATATTTCAAGTATTTAACAATTAAAACATGATTGAATAACATAAAAATAAACATAAAGTTCGTAATTACATTTGGTTTTAAGTACCTAAATAAATGGAGTATAATACAACTTCCCTATTAGAATCGGATATTATTATTCAATCAATATATTTCATTTCATTGGTTTTAATTTTCGTTCGTGGGACCCTATTAAGTTACTCCTTATTATATCAGCTATCTGCTAGTGAAAGTCCCGTCAAAATCGGTCTAGCCGTTTCAGAGATTACCCGGAACAAACAGACAGACAGACAAAAATTGTAAAAAAAATTATTTTGATATAATTATGTACCGTGTATACATCCATATGCATTTAGTAAAAAGCGGTTATTTTAATATTACAAACACACTTCAATTTTATTTATTTGTATAATTGTAGATATAATCATCCAACTTATAAGCTTGTCTACATAGTGTGCGTTTAAATAAAAACCGACTACAGAAACTATGCGTGAATGTCTCCGTAGCTTCCATAACCTGACTTAGCGTAGCTTAACCTGATCGATCGACTGCGGCTGTTGTTATTTAGCTACGGGCCCCTCATTAGAGGTTTTAAATAGGTGTTTAAATTAAAGTCCGTAATAATCTGTTGACTTCTGCGGCTTCTGTGATAGGACAACAAGTACCTTGGCAAATCAGTCAGCTATTTGAGGAGATAGGCTAATCTTTGCTCATCTGCATCAAAACCTAATTTTGATGATGACCACAGATTACTAATAATTATATAGCAAGCTAATGATGCCTTTGGTCGTACACAAATTGCCACGCGCGACATAATATTCTGACACAACAGAACAACGATAACAGATAACAGTGTTGACCTCCGTCCGGCGATAAGTAAGACTTATAAATAAGTCAATGTGGCATTGTGAATTTGTGTCGAAGAGATAATTACTACAGGCACAGCTACAGGGCCCTAATTCACAATAATAATAATAACTTTCAGTAGCGCCATCAGGATGGAATTTGGTGTGGACAAATGTGCAGTCATGCATGTAGAGCGAGGGGAGATTATGGAATCCGAGGGAATTCAACTCTCGGATTCCATAAGCCTCAGATCCCTCTCCTCATCCGAAAGCTATAAGTATATGGGTATGTCGGAAGCGTTAGGCATCAACGATGCTGACATGAAGCAATCGTTGAAGGAGCGCTTCTTTTGTCGCCTGAAGAAGGTATTAAATAGTCTTCATTCGGGCGGAAATAAGGTGCGCGCCTTCAATGGTTGGGTCATGCCGGTTTTGCTTCTATATGTGAGAACAATGTATAAGAAAAATACAACATACATACATACATAATCAGCCTATAATGTTCCCACTGCTGGGACACAGGCCTCCTCTCGATGAGAGGGAGTGGGCCGTAATCCACCATGCGGGCCCAGTGCGGATTGGCAGATGCCACATGTCTTCGAATTATTGGTTCTAGGACATGCCGGTTTCCTCACGATGTTTTCCTTCACCGTTTTGAGAGCAGTTGTGATGAAATAATTTACACAAAGTAAAGCGCCTGTCTGGGTTCGAACCTACGACCTACAACTCGTAAGTCGCGGCCGTTACCACTTGGCCACCACTGCTCTCTCATACCTATTTGTGCCTTCTAAATTAATTGGGCTTTGATCTTGTGCTTCAAACATGTAGGGAGTAAACAGCATAATAATCGACTGCTGTGGATGATTCATTTAATACAGTACCTAAACAAAGGGACGTACAAGAAAATTTTAAGCGCTCATATTGAAACTGTGCTCTAAGATTGTCGCACCCACCGTAGGTATGCATAAACACCTTTCTTTGTTTCTAGGTTGGGCAGGCCAGGCCATGGAAACTTTGCGAGCCGACGAAAACACAGATAATATTAAAATGTTCTGCCGTCATAAAGAAAAAGGGCTCAACTAACATTTTTTCCAAAATTGGGAAAAAAATGTTAGTTGGGTTCGATTCCCGCACGGAACAAATATTTGTATGACCTACAAGTAGTTGTTCCGGGTCTGGCTGTTTGTGTATGTGACTTTAAATGTTTGTAAACGCACCCACAATACAGGAGAAATTCCTAGGGTGGGGCAACGTTTAAAAAAAAAAAAAAAAATCGTCTAATCAAAAAATGGAGGTTCTATCGAGCGCACATCAACTTGGTGATCATTTGACATTGACAACACTTATGTCGTAGCTGTAAGGGCGATTTATAGATTACTAGCCGCGCCCCGCGGTTTCACCCGCATAAGTTTCGATCCCGCGGTAATATCGGAATAAAAACTGTCCTTTCCCGGGACTCAAACTATCTCTATATCAAAGGGGCATGCCAAGTGGCCATTAGTAATTTACGCCCACTGTGCACACAATACATATAAAAATAATTATAATAATAAGAGGTAATTTCAATCATTAATTAGTAAAAGAAATGATGATTTTTTACAAAAAATTAGCATTTTGAAGTTATTTAAGATTTTTACACGAGTATATTCAACAATACAATTAAAAAAAAAAAAACACAGGTTACGTTATTCTGAAATATCACCTAATACATTATTTTCATTTATTTAGCAGCATTATTAACCGGGAGTCAATGAATACTAAATACATTGTAAATTTACATATTTATTCATTTAGTTCATCATCATACACCACTAAACATCATCCAAAAATTGTGCGATTGTCGAAGCGTCTAATATATCATTGTCGCCAGTTTCGTCATGAGTAGAGGGAGCAGAATCCATAATCAGGCTGTGGTCGTCAGGTATAAATAAAAGAATCGTCAGAGTCAGCATTCCTGGATAAAAGTAGTAAATTTAAACCGCAATAAATATACACAAGTCGCCGCAACGGAGTTGCAAGACAAGCAATGGTTTTGACAGTTTTGACATTTGACATTTACGTTTTCCGGCAACTGACAAATTAGACTTGGTGCTGCCATAAAAAATGCAAAAAATCGATAGATCGATATTAGATATTTTTTGCATATCACTAGAATCATCAAAGATAGAAATAAGAATTATTATTATAGGGGTTTTTTGTGATTTATAATATTACTAGCTGGGCTCCGCGGTTTTACCCGCGTGAATGTCGATCCCGTGGGAATATCGGGATAAAAAGTAGCCTATATGTTATTCCAGGGTGTCAGCTACCTCCATACAAAATTTAATCAAAATTGATCCAGCTGTTTGAGCGTGAAGAAGTAACAAACATATAAACACATCCCCACACACACACTCACAAACTTTCGCCTTTATAATATTAGTGTGATGTAATAGTTTGCTTGGAAGAAAATGAACGGTGTTCAATAATAAATAATGATGTCCGATTATTCCGATTAATTACTTGTCAACATTTTTTTGTAAGGGCAACATATTCAAATGAATTTTTATTCAAGTTCCATTACTTTAGTCGTTTTAATATTTAATATTTTTGAATAAATTGTGCCGACTTGCACAGAATAATGAATACGTGGAAGGCATGGGAAAAATATTATTTTTTTAGTAAAACTAATCGCTTGTTGCTTGTTGTTGCTCTGGGCCTAATATTGGCATGCCCCTTTTATCTAAATCGGTTCAGCGGTTTATGCGTGAAGAGGTAACAGACAGACAGGCAGAAACGCTTTCGCATTTATAATATTATAGTATAGACTATAGATAGTACCTATGGATTTCATAGATTTATTTCACAGTGCATGTTTTACCATACCTCACCCGCCTACCACTTAGCAGTCATAAAAAGTTTTAGGGTCGCGTCTCGGTGTGAACTGACCCTTATACGTTTTACAGTTATGACTTTGTCTCCAAAAGAAGATATTTCGGTAACTGGCTAAGTAATAAAAAATGTGAAAAAGTTGATTTATGTTTGAATAGCTTTTACATTACATAATTGCCAATTGGCCTTTCTAATCACACTAATATTATAAAGGCGAAAGTTTTTGAGTGTTTGTATGTTTCTTACTTTTTCACGCACAAACGGCTAAACGGATTTGGATGAAATTTGGCACACAGATAGTTTATAACCAGGATTAACACATAGGATACTTTTTATCCCGATATTCCCACGGGATCGACACTTATGCGGGTGAAACTAGGCCCAGCTAGTATTAAATATTACCGACGCGATGGTATCTGATAACACGATCGATGGCTAGAAAGGGGGTGACTAGTGACTACCGAGTAGACGACTAATAAAGTAGTTATGGAATAAAATACATGTTGCGCCGACCCTAAATACGGACAAGGGCAGGAGAATGACCTATACGATGACATCAAATTAATACACTGAGGCACAGCATAACTAATATTACTTAGACTGAGGTAAGCTGATGTTTTAATTTATGGTATATTATTGATGCGCCTTTGCCTCCCGCCCGATGGTATCGTAATAATAGAAACATTATTAATGGCGTCTCATTAGTTATGACTTGACAGGCTAAATGCAGATAACCCTGATAGATTGTTAAGAGGAAATACGATCGGAGAGACTTTTTGAAAACGCCTATGTAATAATTCATAATTTGAGGTTTGGCTCTCGCCAATTTTCTCCTGCAATATTGGACCAATTTAAAAGATATTTCATAAACAGCAGAAGGATATTGATGTCCCTATGTTTTTCTTTTTTTCATTAATTATTGTCAAATTTGTACACTAGGCATCTGTTGACAGCGGCAATTTTGAGCATTTTTTGAGGGTTCTAGTGCTTATAAAAATAATGTACCTGTCATCAAAAAGGAAAACATAGGGACACAGTATATAGCCTTCTTATTATGTTTATGAAATATCTTTTAAATTGGTTCAATATTGGAGGAAAAAATAGGCGAGAGCCAAAAGAACTTTTTACTTAGGCTTATTCAAAAAGTCTCTCCGACCGCATTTCCTCTTAATAGTTATTAAATCAATGTATTTAATGGGTTTTAATTTAAACTTGTTGTGTACAAGCATCGATCTAATAGAATGACAAGGTATTTATAATGTACCGTTATGTGATTAGGCTTATGTAGTAGTACCTACAGTTAAGTTGTGAGGCTTTGCCTTTATTTTTTTAGAAAACAAAATGGCAGACTGGGAGAACCTTGGTTTGGCGTAGACATCGTCATTCATGAGAACCCGAAATTGTGAAATATTTGCTTAAGCACTTCCCGTGGAATATAATAATTATCATAATCATCAGCAATCGCGTGTGCAGTGTCTGAAACTTCCATAAAGACGTTTGTCGCTTGACAGCACCGTGCAACGGCAACATGCAACAGTAGCACACAAAAAGCAGAAGTGTTGTCACGAGAGAAGTTCTATTAAAAACTCATCAGTAACCGCCAAACGTTATCCATTCTGAGATCGTGACAATCTTTTGAGAATTTGACTCGCACGCACTGCGGTAAATAGCTGCCAGTCTCAGACCAAATAAAAAACCAAGACATAGGGCTTTCAACAGTAAAGTGAAGCCGGTTTCGTAAACATGTGTGCACATAGTGAGGTGTAGTTTGATTGTAAATGGGTGTAGAATGGGTGCTATGTAGAAGACAAGTCAATAGAACGGGCCGGGGCCGCCTTCAAGCAGCTCTTGCCCAACCTGAGGGGGCCAAACGCCTCCTGCCGGAGGCTTTACGCGGGGGTCGTGCGGTCCATGGCCCTATACGGGGCCCCGGTGTGGGCGCGTTCACTGCGGCGGCGAGCCGCCCACTACCTGAACGCGCCCCAGAAGGTGGTAGCCGTAAGGATCATCCGGGGCTACCGCACGATCTCTGGCGAGGCGGCAAGCCTCATTGCCGGACTGCCGCCATGGGATCTGGAGGCAATAGTCCTCGCGCGCCTGTATGAGTGGCGCGCGGAGGCACTACGCCGGGGGGAAGTTCCGCTTCCGTGGCAAATTGCTGCGGAGCGGACGGATCTCCGGCGCGATCTCATGGCGACATGGAAGGAGCGACTGTCGCAACCCAGCGCAGGGCACGCCGCGATAGCGGCGATAAGACCCCTCTTTGAGGAGTGGCTAGAGAGGCGCCACGGCGCCCTCACCTACCGCCTGACGCAGGTCCTCACCGGACACGGATGTTTCGGGAGGTTCCTGCACATCATCAGGTGGGAGGAAACGCCCGGGTGTCACCATTGCCAGGATCGCCCAGAGGACACGGTGGAGCACACGGTGGAGGTCTGCCCCGCTTGGGCGGAGCACCGCCGTGTCCTCGTAGAGGCGATCGGCAGCGGCGGCGACCTCTCGCGCCCGGCCCTGGTGCAAGCCATGGTCCGGGGCGAGAGGGAGTGGGAGGCAGTCACCTCCTTCTGCGAAGCAGTCATGCTAGCGAAGGAGGTGGCGGGACGGCTCAGGGAGAGAGCCTCCCGTCCCAGCCGCCGCGGGAGACGCTCCGGGCGTCGGGAGCCGCGCGACGACTCCCGGCCACCGTAGGCGCGGGCCTGCGGGCGGAGAGTAATGGGTAGCTCACCGTCCGATCAGCACCAGGCCCGTGCCGGACGGCGCGTACGTGTTCCACGCGCGCCTCAAAGAGATGTCAGCATCGAGGAGGGGCCCCATAGGGCCGAAGCCTGCCGGGTCAGCGGGATTGTCCGAAAGGGTTACCGCTGGCCCGGAACATAAAGGGCTAAGGAAGGAACACGGGTGGGTTTTAGTCAGTAAGAGTCTGACACTCCCTTCCGCTCCACCCAGAGCGGGAGGGGTCATTTGATGATTTCCCATCCGCAAAAAAAAAAAAAAACACCCTATGTACCATAGCAAATAAATATTTTGATTTGATTGATTTGATTTGTAAATGTGTGCGTGTGAGCGTGTATACACAGAGCGGAGGTGTTGTTTTTGCATGCTTCACTGTATTGTTCGCAGCGCTATGTCTTGACTTTTTATTTGGTCTGAGCTGCCAGTACTCAGTACCTGTGTTAGATTGCCACATTGAAACAGCAATATAGCCTTGGTTACATGATTTCCCTTAAAGAAATTCCATTATTAGCATAGCATCGATTTGGAAACCTACAACCAAGTCGAACCTATCCAGAAATCCCTGGGGATAAACTGTCCAATAGCTTTTATGACATTTGGCAGCCTAAGTACCAACACAGCAGTTTGGAATCTTATGAAGGGCTTTGGCACTGTCTTTTCAGTAAAGGACAATGCTCATGGATGTATGGAATCCCGTACCATGCTGCATCAAAATCAAACTTTGTTTTTTATAGATTACACTTATCATATTAACTCCTACAAAAGTTCTTTTTGTAAACAAAACCCGGGCGGGTGTCAGAGATTTTCAAAAAATCTAAATAATCTAAAAACTAGGTACTTTATTTTGTTTGACACGAACGGCCATTATTGCTCTAAAAAAACACTACAAACTGAAAAATAACTTTAATTTCGGAAGTCGGTGTCTTAGGGATCAGTATTTTAGTTTTTGCCACCGACTTCCGAAATTAAAGTTATTTTTCAGTTTGTAGTGTTTTTTTTGGAAGTCGGTTTTCAGTATTTTAGTTTTTGCCACCGACTTCCGAAATTAAAGTTATTTTTCAGTTTGTAGTGTTTTTTTTGGAAGTCGGTTTTTTTTTGTTAAAAAGCTTTTATTTCTCGCTTTTTAGTGGGTCTATTTATAATTTATCTAAGTTACAATAGCCTAATGTCAACTTGCCCATCGCCTTTTTATAAAATATTCCTTTTCTCGATGCAGGGACGTTAATTGTTGAGGAGTTCTCCTTTTATTAGTTTTTAGATTAGATGCTGATAATCCTGGCTGCAGCATCAGGCCAGACGTATGTCAACATTGCATTGAACATAAAATTAGTACTGTTTAAAATGAGCCTAAACACGACTACGGTGCTGTAATTTCAAGGTTTGTACTTTTTCTGATGCTCCTGGCTTCAGCATCAGGTCTTCGGTGTTCCTCAGTAACAGTACGTTTATCCACACATCGAGCCCTTTTCAATGAGCCTAAACACGATATATCTGCTGTTAGTTGTCGAGGAGTTAGGTACTCTGCAGACTATCCTGACTGCAGCATCAGGTCATGACTTGATGATCATGACACCAAATGTGGCAAATGCCCTATCAAACATCAACACAATTTACTAAAACAGTCCTTACCTGTTCGAGTAACTTCTTACTGTTAAGGAGTTGTACCTTCCATCATCAGCCCAGCTACCTGAGATGGTGACAACCATACACAAATACACAAGATACTTCATAAAATATGCGAAAAACAATAAATGAGCCTATAAAATTTGAGGGTTGCCCTCGATTTCTCTAAGATCCCATCATCAGATCCTTACTTGGTGACAATGGGACCACCTCAGAACTATCTACTTTCGAACAAAAAAAGAATTTTGAAAATCCGTCGACAATTGGCGGAGTATTCGATGAACAAACATACAAAAAAAAAAAAAACATACAAACACTCGAACATAGTACCTCCTCCTTTTTGTGAAGTCGGTAAAAAACAGTCTATTCTATTGTAGTTATTTTTAATTAATGTAGAATCGACCAAGTATAATTTTTTACACGTTTTTTGTAAGACATCATAGCACTTTCAAAATTCAAGGTCTTATCATATCATTTGGAACTGAACGTCATACAAAGGAAATAAAACAATATCAACACTTTTTTTACTTTAAATTACTGTTCAAAAATTGAATACCCGACGCGCAATATCGTAAAAAATTAAGAAAATAATTACTACAATATTTTGATCTTGATGCATGAGACTTTTTGGTATATGGTCATTCTCCTTTCCTAAATTAGAAACTAAACAAGCAGACACGCCACCAAATCTTTCAACAGCCACTTCTAACGCCAAACGAAGACATCAAACTTTCAAAATAGTACTGCAATTAAAAATAGTTTAACAAAACTCTTGATAGTCGTGAACATGAACATAATGTGGTAACACACAGTAACACAGACATACATACAGACATTGGCACTGGATGGATGCAGAAACCGCGACGAGCGATTAAAGGCCTACGCAGACAGGGACGGCATGGCAAGGGATTTTGCCATCAGTCAGCGCACACTAGCCGCAGATACCGCGGCATTCCAGTGGCTTCCCCGTTTCCCTACCCCCGCCGCCTCACCCCATGGTATGTCACAACGAGCACCGGAGTCCTTGGCATGCCGTCGCCTACCGCAGGACGCCACGGCATCCCGCGGCGGGAGCCCGTGGCGCGTCTTTCAATGCCGCATGCCGTGCAATGAAATCCCTTTCGATGCCACGGCATCATTTTAAAGCATAGCAATTTAAGTCGTATTTCTATAACGATACGTTTGAATGTCCGTTAGTAAAAATTTAAATCCCTTGCCATGCCGTCCCGGTCTGCGTAGGCCTTTAGGCGAGCGCAGTCACCGAGCCGACCCATGCGCGCAATGACCGCACCGCGCAAGGATGCTACCTAATATGTAGTTCTCTATTTTGCAGTTATTTGAATATTAAATGTGGGAAATGAGTTTCTTGCAAAAATTGTTCGGCTGGTGAAATACATATGGTCGGGCGGACGCAATGCGAAGTTAATGTAATGAAATGATTTTAATTTTTGTAAGTAGGTTTGTATGTACAAACACTTTTACACGTCAATCATGTTTTTTTTTAAACTAAATGTCGTCGGCGTTTCCTATCTGACTACTCTGAGAAGAAAGGCCGAAACAAACTCAGAGGTTACAAGTCTCTTTTAAAGTCGACATAATCTTGGTCAGGTTATATGATAATAGAGACTGACCGAGGTATAGGATGTTGAATTGGGCCATTGGAGAATACATTTATAAGTACGTATAGTCAAATATCCATACTAATATTATAAATTCGAAAGTAACTCTGTCTGTGACGAAGTATCTACATGGTTTAAAGTCGTAAATCGTAGGTTACTGACTGGCTGTAATTTAAGTAACAATATTTTACATGTTGATAGCAGCTATAATTTATATCTAAATTATGGCTACGAAAAAAAATTAACGATGAAGAGTTACGTCGTCGTTAATTTGTTTTAGTACCTCGTTCTTATTACTAATCAGAATAATCCATACCTTCTAATATCATAAATTCGAAAGTAACTCTGTCTGTCTGTATGTTACCTTTTCACGCCTAAACCACTGAACGGATTTCGATAAAATTTGGCAGAGAGATAGATTGTATCCCGGGGAAGGACATAGGATAACTATCCAACCTTATATATCTTCGTCAGTTACCAATTAGGTACTTTCCTTTATCGAGTCGGACACATAATACATTTTAAAGCTAACGGTATTGAGCAGTCTATTGCCTAAAAAACTATTTAAAATTGATTTTATATTTACATAATTATCTGAATCTGTAAAAAAAATGTTACAGGAATGGATAGAATAAGAAATGAGTACATAAGAGGAAGTTTGAAAGTGGCACCGGTAACTGAAAAGTTGTGTGGAAATCGGTTGTCATGGTATGGGCATGTGTTACGGAGAACACATGCGGCATGCCCATACCATGACAACGTGATTTACATGACGATCATGTGAGGAGAGTTGTGAGTATGGATGTCGATGGCTATAAGAGTAGGGGAATACCAAAGAAATGATGGATGGAATGTGTGCATGATGTTATGGTTAGAAAGGGGGTGACTACCGAGATGACGACTAATAGAGAAGTATGGAAGAAAAAGACATGTTGCGCCGAGCCTAAATAAATTGGGATAAGGTCAGGAGAATGATGATTCAGGAGTTCATTCAACTGTTCAACCTATTTTTGACCACAACTTGTACAGTCATATTTTGTGCATGACTAACTCTACAGTGTTCTTTTGTACACTTCGATCAACAGTTGGTATTGTCGATCGAAGTTTGTACACTAAACATATTACTTATTTTATTTATTTACATTTTCAATTCGATCTGTTAAAAGGAGTTATTGGTAAAACATTAACAACCTCTTAAGAGGTCATTGTACTCATCATCATGAACAACTTTTA
The DNA here is from genome assembly GCA_948474745.1 of Oligia latruncula. Lineage (NCBI taxonomy): Eukaryota > Metazoa > Arthropoda > Insecta > Lepidoptera > Noctuidae > Oligia > Oligia latruncula. The sequence goes on from OX419699.1 coordinate 2,593,762, forward strand.
TTAAGGGACCAAACCTGAAATCGCGAAAACAAAACAGCTGTTCCCTACATTTTGACGAGTTATACGAACATAAATGTAGGGAACAGCTGATTTTCTTTGTAACTTTCAATTTCAACTCTTTATTTCTTTCCGTAACCATGTTGTCTTCACACAAATGCATTGGTAACGTGAGCTGCATCAAATCACACACTAGGGCTTCTGCTCATGCCTTTATGGTCCAACACCGCAATGACGTAATTCACTGGCAGCCTTGTAAAGGGACTAGCTAACGTGCTAAGCAGAGCATTGTGTCAAGGCGATCTGTTCGTAGCCAGCAGAGTTAAACCGAAGTAGGCTCCAATTACTTACCAGCTGTGATACTAGAATGTTAAATAGTTGTCTATAGGTACGTGGTTGATGTTGGGTTATCTCAATCTGTGGCGTTTAATACATTTCAGCTTGTGGCATTAATTATATTTTATTAAGTAAAGGACTGCGTGTGTAATCCTCATCAGCATTAATAAAAGTCACAGTACGAGCTCGTTTAACTGTCTAGTTAAGTACTTACTTATAACTACTTTTGATGGATCATCGATTTTTTGAAGTTCACAATTACCAATGTAACCAGTATCTTTGTGTCCACCATCATCATCATCTGCCTAGCCTTTTTCCAACTATGTATGTTGGGGTCGGCTCCAAGTCAAACCGGATGCAGCTGAATACCAGTATTTTACATGGAGCGACTGCCTATCTGACCTCTACAACCCAGTTACTGGGTAATAAGATACCCCTTGGTAAGACTGGTTGTTAAACTTTCGGGCTTCTGACTATGTAACGACTGTCAAAGATCCACGAATGACGGCCGGGACCAATGGCTTGACGTGCTTTCTGAGGCACGGTGGGGTCACGGTATTTAAAGATGGTCACCCACCCACAGACCACCTTTGTGTCCACCAAAGAGTTACAAAATTCCACAGATGTTTTTGTCAAATGCGAAAAAGTTCTCGCACAAAAGCTTCTGTTTAATAGATATTTGACATCCACAGTAAAAACATGTCTATTTGCGAACACAGCATCCCAAATACGATCACTGTACGAGTGTATGACATTCTCTCATCAGAGAAAGTCACGCTAATCATTACACAACAACAGTTATAGAGAAAGTTCGGTGTTTGTTTTAGTATTAATGTGTGAAGCGCAATTAGTGGAATGAAGCCGGTTTTACAGGGTCCAACATTTCATTTCAATTTAGAAGAAACGAAGAAACAAAAAAAAATCGTAGGTATTATAAACGTATATGTTTGGGAGTGAAATAACGTATTCCGTTGATGTTTAATGTTTAATAGTTTAATTATTCTTTTGCAACGAATACATGGCACGGTAAAGCGTGTCATTCAGTCTTTCGGAACTGCACACAGTATTATTGTGACGGGGAGAATCGGACAATGGCGGCCATCGGCATGCTTTTGACATCTAGGTGACACTTGGCGAGCCGAGGCACCTACAGTAAAAAACAAACAGACAGACTGCGTCGCACCATAAGGGTTTCTTTTCACCATTTTGGTACGGAACCCTATAAAGAATAATTCAATGTCGGCCATGATGGCCACATCATACATGGACCTAATTTCTGCGACTTTCAATCATAGTGAATTAATTTGGTTAAACCATAGTAATCCTGCCATAAAACACTTGTCTGTTAATAAAATGAAGAACCTAAATTAAGAAAAGAAAAGCTCAGATTTAATCATGATCTGGCAGTTTGAGTAATTTACGCGGCCTTCCCAAATGTCCTTTCTCTGGTATTGTTCGTCGAATCGTTGAGCTCCTCAAACTCTGAGTTGAGCTGCACGATCTTTGACAAATGCGTGCACTGATTGGACAGGTCCGCTCAATCTGTGTGGTTCCTTCCTCAAACGACCATTTCAGACACCAATCTACATTGTCTTCATACGATCTGACCAAGATTTTGTCTGGACTTTAAAAGAGACTGTGACCTCTGAGTTTGTTTCGGCCTTTCTTCTCAGAGTAGTCAGTCAAAATATAATTGACGTGTAAAAGTGTTTGTACAAACCTACTTACAGAAAATGAATCATTTATCATTTATCAGTAGATATTAATTTTCCCGTAATGAAAAACAACTGTCAAAGTGTCACCCACCTCAGATAAATTTAACAACTTATCATATTTTTAAGAGGTAAAATAACACTATAGAGGAGCTTCCAAGTGAGAGGCTGTTTTTTAATACAGTAGGTAGGTATACTGAATTTTGTTTTTTTATTAGATGTGCTTGATAGCACATTGCCACGCAATTGGATAAGTCCATGATATAAAAACTGTTTTACTGCTAGAAGTGCTTATCAGGTCGATAACGAAGGCGACGTCGATCTCTCGCGTCCGGCCCTAGTCCAGGCCATGGTACGGAGCGAGAGTGCATGGGAGGCTGTCGCCTCCTTCTGCGAAGCAGTGATGCTCGCGAAGGAGGAGGCGGAGCGCGTGAGTGAGAAGCAATCCTTGCGCCCTCACGCCCCTAGCCGCCGCAGGAGACGCCCTGGGCGTCGGGAATCGATAGCAGATTCCCGGCCACCGTAGGCGCGGCCTTGGGGATGGCGAGCAATGGGCAGCTCGCCATCCGGTAAGGACCAGGCCCGGGTCGACGGCGCGTTGTGTTCCACCCGCGCCTCAAGGAGATGTCAGCACCAACTGACGGGGTCCGCTAGAGCCGATGCAAAATCAGCTGTTCCCTACATTTTGACGAGATACGCGAACATAAATGTAGGGAACAGCTGATTTTTTTTCGCGATTTCTGGTTTGGTCCCATCGTAAAAGTTGTTCATAATAATGAGCACAATAACCTCTTAAGAGGTTGTAGGTGTTTTTCCAATAACCCTGTATATTGTCGGATATCAGCACCCAGTACGATCGTTACATAGGTACTTAATTATAAGCTTTAAGCATTCGTTATGAATTTTTAAGAAAAGGACTTAGTGCAAATTACTCTCACCAATTGGTCAACGTGCGTGTTCTTAAGGGGCTTACATGACCTAAAGCGCGGTCATTGTCGGACTGCATAGAAAAGAAAGAGAAGCGCGATGACACAACCCTGGTAATTTATTGCAAAATATGAAGAAATTATTTAATTACGAGAAATACATTGTTTACTAAAATATTAAAACACTAGTATTTTAGTATGTTGCTTGTAGAATAATCTGACAAAAAATCAGAATGATTGCATGTATATTAGTATGGTTTATTGTAAAAAGAAAGTTTTTAGAGGTATCTTCATTATTTTTTTATACCGTATCAAATTAGTTGTATTATGTTTTCAACACACTATCTACCTAGCATATATCCTGAAGAATATCATATATTTTTCTAATTTAGTTAGTAAACTAAATTAGAAAAATATATGATATCGTTATATCGTCGTATCGTTATATATGATATCGGTATATATCGTTTTTTGTGTTTAGGTCCTGTAAGCCCCTTAAGTAAATTATGATCCAAGTTCCTGGTGCATGCAGCATGGCGTTTAATACGTATTTCTGACAAATACTTATAGTCTTTTTAGTAATATAACGTGTAAATACCTACCTTAATGATGTTCACCACACGCAACCAATTTTAGTAGGTAAATGAGCCTCGGACAGCGGGACCGGCCTCGGTATGAGGAACATTATTATCTGAATTTTCAAAATGAAAATTGTTTTATAATAGGTACCTACTTGTACTCTTGTATGTGGAACTAACGAACCGTCGTCGCCGCCGCCGCCGCTTCCCACGGTTTTTAACAGACTTAAAAAAAAAACGAGGAGGTTCTCAATTCGGGTGAATAATTTTTTTTTTACTTCAGACCTCTGTTTCCGTTTTTTTTTATTGAAAGGATATTTTCAGATTGGCTCCATAGAAATTTCATCAAAACCGGTTCAGTAGTTTGGTTTTTAAACCAACATTACTTACTGGTAAAATTCAAGTAAATGAAATTGCGTCTTTGCTTTCTTATGACTTTTCAGTGGTGGCTTAGTGGAATTGTCATGGGATAATAATAATATCTTTTATTACTCCCAGAAATGCACGAACATTACATTGAACAAATAAAAAATGGCATAAGCTAATGATTCAAAGTAAAAAAGACTTCAGGGTCTTTAAGATTTAAGATACAGGTTTGTACCTAGTTTAGAGGTTAGCCTCTAAACTAGGTAAAAACCTGTATCTTAGAAGTCTGTGTATTGTGTGTGCATTGTGGCTATAAGTTCCGTATCTTTACATAATTAACCGACTTCAAAAATGAGGAGGTTCTCAATTCGACTGAGATATCTGACAATTGTAAATCGATTTCATTTTTTTTTTTTTTGTTAATGTTTATGTTATGCCTCAGGGGTACTCCTATATAAATTTTATTAACTTTTCTTGGGTAGTTTTTGAGTTAGCTTCAATAATACCTACATATTTTTGCCACTTAGTTTTTATTGATGATGTTATAATAACTTCCTGTCGCTGATATTTACATAGCATGTAGTTGTTATACCTACGAATTTGTGTGGGGTAAGTACAACTTAAAAGTGATTTTTTTTTGTTTTGCTAAAAGGTTTTTACGATTTGACATAAAATCTAGATATTTTATTGCATATATGCGTTTAATATTAATCAATGTACTTACTAGGTATAGCCATAAACCTTCCGGAGTAAATTCTCTAAATGATGGTAAAAACACCTACATGAAAATTAAAATAAGTAATATAAAGTTAAACATACCAAATTGGATGAAAGACCACAATTTAGAAATTAACTTCTCGAAAACCAAAATAATGCAATTCAGGCCTTACCAAAAAAATCCCTTGACAATAGATTTTACGTTTGACGGTATCAAATTGGAATGCGTAGATACTTTCACTTTGTTAGGTCTAGACTTAGATATCCACATGACCTGGAAAGCGCACATACAAAAATTTTTATCAAAACTAGCTAATTTTTTTATAGGTATATGCATTACGTGAACTTAAAAGACCACAGATTTAAAAACTGCCCTATCCACTTACTATGCATACGCATGGTTTAAGTATGGTATAATTCTTTGGGGAAATAGTGTAAGTAGATAGCAACGACTTATTTATCCTCCAGAAAAAAATTAATAAGATAATGGTTTATATATTGACAGTGACGTTAGTTGTAGACCGTATTTTAGGAAACTATTAGACATTCTAACTTTGACATCAATTTATATCCTCGAAATCTGTAAATTCGTTAGACAATATCCAAACTTCTACATTAGAATTAGTGACCAACCTCGCAGATATGCACCACGTTCAGGATTTGAAAACACGCTCGTAATACCACCCACAATCTAGGCTAAAATTAACATCAATTAAAATATATAATAAAATACCTTTTTTTGTTGTTGGGGGGAAACCTTCAAAAGGCACCTGACCTCCGGGGAGGGGAGGGAGGGGAGTGTGGGATTTTTACCTCATTTTTATTTCTTATAATAAAATACCTAACGACATAAAAATGGAAAAAAAAAACGATAAAATATTTATCACAAGTCTCAGAAAACTACTTGTCGATAAATGTTATTTACACACTAAATGATTTTTTTAATGATGACCTAATGGGATGACTTGAATTTATTAATTTTTGAGACATTTTATTTTACCACTTTTTTATTGTGACTTTTATTTTTTTTTACTTTTATAGATATATATTTTTTACCGACTTCACAAAAAGGAGGAGGTACTATGTTCGGGTGTTTTTTATATTTAATTTCTTGTATCATTTTAATCGGTGACAATATTATTATTATTTTATTTTCATGAATTGAATTTTAAATGACCTTTCATTGATATTTTCAATTATTAATTAAAGCATGCTACTTTTCATTAAATTGTTGTGCCCGACAGGGTCCATGTGAAACATTTAACATTTATTAAGATCTTTTATAATACACAATGTGAATGCAATAAAGATTTTGAATTGAAAAAAACTCATTAAAAACCGTTGCGCAGTTTGGAAGAAAAATGCGGACACAGACAGACGGGTTATAGACAGATACATAAATATATTCTGAGTCATCTAATTCCGATAAGAGCTCGTGAAGTCGTGATGTCTATCTATCCTTTAGACGGTTGAGTGGAAGTTGATTCAGAGTTGTGTCACTTTAGCACAAGAAGATTTCAATAATACCAAGGCTACAGACATATTTAGAAGTTCACAGAGGCCCGTGTTCACGTGGTCTGCTCTACAAAACTAACGCATAAAAGTTGCGTCTTTATTCCACAGAAAATTTGGATTTGCCTTCTAACAAATACATGCAAATACTAAGGCAACAAAAATGACAACATCACAACATATATGTACAGTCAACAGCAAAAGTAGATGATCAAAAATTCAATACTAATTAACGGAGTTCGCGTCAGAACTGTATGGCAGAGCTGTTGCTGTTGTTGTTGTTGAGCTGTGTGCAAAGACTGTGTGGCAGAGTTCTGACGCGAACTCCGTTCATTAGTATTGAATTGCTGTTAGACTGTACGTCACGCGTCAGTCACTTCGCACAGCGTGAGCCTGAGCCTCACCAGAAAAAAATAGTAGTTAAAAAAATCGGAAAATACGCTTTTATTATCACACACTAAAAACCAACTTTCACGCACTAAAAATAGTAGATTGTTTACCAAGGGAGCAAAAAACTATTTTGAAGGCGAGAGTGTTTCTTTGAATCCAGAGCGGAGCGAAGAGTTCTTCTAGAGTAGAATCCCGAGTGCAGCGAGGGATTCAAAGTAGGTACTTCACTCAAGCTTAAAATAGTGTTGCTCCCGAGGTGGATGCTCTACTTTTTATCACCCTCTATAAAAAAATAAGTAAGTGCAACATATGAATAAGAATTGTAAGTTTATTTATTTACATACAATTACTAGCAATACATAGAAATCATTAGAGGCTAATGTTTATATTTGAACAATTGTGGAAGTGAAGAATCGCACGCCTTTTACTTTATCATACAGCCTGTTACTTGTTCATACAATGTTCGTGATTGGAACTTTTACTAACAATATCCACATTCCAAATTCAAATCACTTTTAGTCCCTAGGGATTAAAGAGCTATTTTAGTCCCTGTTTACGAAGAATATATACACTAGCTCTTTTTAGTTTAATAGTTGTGATTAAAAAAAAATTATAGTCTAGATCGGCTGTTCCCTTGTTCAATCCATGTGAACTAGAACTAATTAATCAACTCACACATGGTTAATCATGACTTAGATTTCACACGTTTGCTATGAGGTAATTATTACAATAATATTCCGGTAACAAGCTAATTTACGATGGAGGTTTTATTATTGCTGTTGTAATAAATCTTTCGCTACAGTGCAGCTAGTTGCAACAGTAATCTATACTATAATATTATAAAGCTGCAGAGTTTGTTTGTTTGTTTGTTTGTTTGAACGCGCTAATCTCTGGAACTACTGGTCCGATTTGAATGATTCTTTTAGTGTTGGGTAGTCCATTTATCGAGGAAGGCTATAGGCTATATAACATCACGCTACGACCGTTAGGAGCCGCGCAGCGTGTGACACCGCGGGGAACAGCTAGTCATTTATATAGATACTAGTGGGCTAGCGAACCTAAGGTGATTGGGTAGTAACACTTGTTCATAGGAGTTTTCTAGGAGAACACAATCTCGATACATCTTTAGAGTTTATAAAATTCAAAGTCCTCACTGACTGATATATCAACGCACAGCTTAAACCGCTGGCGCGCTGGTCCTAGAGACATGGAATTTGAAGAGTAGGTATCCACTTAAAAAGGGTTTTTCGAAATTCCACCCTTAAGAGGGTGAAATATCACGCGGACGAAGTCCCGGGCAGAAGCTAGTAACCAATAAAGAACATTTAAGCAATAATGCCGTGAGTGGTGACTTGGTGAGCCCTAAAGTTATAGAGGTTCGGAAAATTGAAGGTTTGTTGTGATTCTAAGCGCTATCGCGGATTTGAGACCGAATCCAAAATACCTAAGTATTTACTTCTGAAAAAGTAATTTTTTGATTGTGTTCGGTCATGGAGATTGTTGATCAAATTAACACACTGCGTCAATTAACCGTGTTAGAAATTTCATACCATTGCCAAAGAATAACAGCAGAGCTGTGAACTGTATTTTTTTTTTGCTGATTGTTTATCGTTCTTGACCTCGATGACGCCTGATGGAAAGCGATGAATGAGGTCTATGATAGAACGAGCGTGCCCAGAAAATGCCTAAGGCACTGGCACTCCCACGCATCTCCATATACGGACATTTAAAATTGGTGGTCTTTCGTCTGACAAACAATTCGTTTCCCTGACTTTACTTGTGTCGGTGGTACCTAAGATTGAAAAAAGTACTTTTCCTAGTTTGTTTCTTTCTAGTTTCAATGTTTTTAGTTTTGTTAAATACTGTCACTGACACTAGAAAAGTTATGAAAATATCGCTTAAATCTTGATCATAATTACAATATTCAACACTAGCTTTCGCCCGCGGCTTCGCCCGCGAGGTATGTCCATAAAAACTATCCTATGTCCTTCCCCGGGATGCAATCTATCTCTCTGCCAAATTTTATCAAAATTAGTTCAGTGGTTTAGGCGTGAAAAGGTAACACAGACAGACAGACAGAGTTAATTTCGAATTTATAATATTGGTATGGATTTGCAATTCAAAGCTTTTAATATTAACTTTTTAGGGTTTATCATGATTAGATTATAAACAGAGGTTTAAGGCGTTTTGAAGCCAAAGTGAATAACTTTATCATCAGGCATCTTTATAGTACTTAGTAATGACTTTCATTTTGGCAGTTCAACGACATAAATTGCGGTATTCACGTTGTTGAGGAGACAAATTATTCGAACAAGTGAAGCAATGGATTAGCAATATCCTTCAAAATGATTCAGATGGTGATTCAAAGTAAATATGATACACAACTAGTATGCAGGCTCTTGGGTTCTTGTTCATCCTCGATTATTTGCATCTTTATTTGACATAGGTGTCTGTGTCCGGATAGGCACTAAGTATCTACCAGATAAGTAAAATATATTTCTGTTCATCATAATCAGCCTATAATGTTTCCCACTACTGAGACACAGGCCTCCTCTCTGTGAGACGGAGTGGGCCGTAATCCACCACGCGGGCCCAGTCACATGTCTTCGAATGTTGGTTCTAGGACATGCCGGTTTCCTCACGATGCTTTTTCTTCACCGTTTTGAGAGCAGTGCTGATGAAATAATTTACACAAATTAAAGCGCCTGTCTGGGTTCGAACTTACTTCGAATTGCATGGGCTACTTTCAATGAAAGTTAAAATATCAAGGTCCAACAGCTGAGCCAACTTGCTAATAAATAATTGTGGGCAATAGGTTTATACGGTCTACGTGCGATTTGTAACTAAAGCTTTGTTATAAATGGCTATGAAGTGAGACTTAAAATATGATTGTATTTTACCATTTACAACTGGTTGGTAGCTTAGCTAGGCAACTTAGAAAACAATAACACATAACGGTTACAAGAAAGTTAACGCGTATGTACCGTTCAGTTTCTAATACGCTTTGTTCTAACCATTTCTAGTTATACAGTGGTGTTCACTATGATCTCTTGGGCTTAGAGTTTAGAGTAAAACCACCAAATTATCAGTAAGTATACAACAACTCAAAGGGGAACGTCTAGTCGCCACAGGGGATAGAGCGGGACTCTCTCGAGGTGCTACCATTGAGTTGTGTGCTACATTTATAGTAGGTATATCACATCGTAGACACAATAGCATAATTATAGGATAACGCAGTTTATATTGAGCTACTTCACCTTAAGTCTTAAGTATAAATACTGCGTTTCGAGATCGGACGGCGCGTTAAAATTCTTCCATGCAAATTTTGACACCCCCCAATCCCCCTTTAGGGGGTAGTTTAGAAAAACAAAAAATGCCAAACTTCACAATTTACTTAAATAAGTATTTGTGCCAAGTTTCAAGTTTATTAACTCAAGGAATAAGATTTTTCATACAAGCAAAATCCCCCCTTTTCACCTCCTCAAAGGTCGAATTTCCAAAAACCCCTTCGTAGTGCTCCCCTACATTGTAAAAGGAAGCCGTGTGCAAAATTTCACATTCCTAGACCCAGTAGTTTCGGCTGTGTCAGTCAGTCAGTCAGTTTCTTCTTTTATATAATATAGATGACAGCTCGTATATATTCAGGTAAATAACTCTAAAGAGGGTAAATATAAAACTTAGGTACTACGGCCAGCAACAAAGTCAATTAAGCCGTTGATAAGTTATAATTACTTAAATGAAATGCTAAAAAGTAGTGTTTCTAATAATTACGGGTCGTTATACCTAGTTAACATGTTGAAGTAGGTAGCAGAGTGTTAATAAACTTCTGTTGGTAACCGTTGGTAACAAGCATGTTATTCCGGTAATTTAATTCAGCCACAGTATTCATAAATACTTTCAAAATTATTTACGATCGAAGGTTTAAGTGAAGGTAAACGTGATAAATGGTTGAAAATAAACTTAAGTACCTACTTATATTAGCCACGTGAACCAAAATCAAAATATTTCAATTTCACAAAAGCCTACATGGGCACTTATGAAACGTCAGAAGCTAATTGCACGGTTCCAATTGGTCGTTTCCTATGGAGAAGAGCCGGCAAGAAACTCCACGGTTACTCTGATAAAATAAAATTGACTTTTACAATGTTTTCAAACGTAACCTTCAGTATAAGTAAATGTAAATAATGATATTACCGTAATCATTGGTTAATACAGCAATAAAATTATCTATTGATTTATCTATTTATCTCTTGCTTCACAAATCTAGACATTTCCATTGATATTTATAGTACTTAGTACTTTTGTGAGAATAAAGATGCGGTATTTATTTATACTATACTAGCTTCTGCCCGCGGTTTCGCCCGCGTGAATGTCGGAAATTATCCCAAGGGAATAACATGTTCTCGTGGGAAAAAATGTATGTCTAAGTCCCAAGTAGCACAAAACTGCATTATAAGATGTCACAAGAGGTAACATCGGTAATTTTAGCACTTATGAAGAGTTATTACAGTACACTCGACCTGCAATAGGTGAAAAGTGAGCCTTAACCTGAATAAGAACGTTATTATGCGTCACGGAGACCACAATGTAACGCTTGCAGCGTTAATATAGGTAACAAGTTCAGTATTATACAGCTTTAAGCAATTTAAAGGATTTTTGTGGACTTTAACTAAGCTATATTCTGAATTGAAGACCACAAGTGTACCCTTAGACCACTTGCATTTTAAGAAAGAACACGTGAGCTACTATAATGTAATCAGTTATTCTGTGGCTTCAAATAACAAAGATATAATGCCTTTTGCTGCACACGGTGGAATTTGTGTAATGTTAATCAGCTTGTTACACGCAATCGTATAATAGCTCTTATAAAGCCCACATGATCACTATGGGTGAACATATATGATGCTAAGTTAAAGCAAACTGCTCTATATTAGCTCACATGTTACCCATAATCTACACACATTACCCATAATCTAATCACATGTTACCCATACCTACAGTTATTTGCGTACATGTTACCCACTATCAAGCTTTACATGAATTTGTAGCTGACTTGTGTAAAACAAGAACCACTCGTAACAGCTCGTTACTGATTCATGTACCACGAGTGGACACTTAAACAGCTCATGCTGTTTAATTGTGGTTAATACGGTACACATAGCTTGTCTGCCATTTTTTAGATTCTAACCTATGTATACAATATAATAACAATTTGTTTTTGTTTAGTCAACGAAAATAACAACAGAATAGAAAATGTAATGATTTTATACGTAAACAGCTTATTGTCAAATTACAAAGGAAAAATAAAAATACTTAATTTTTTATAATAAGATCATCAACCTATTTTATACTATAATTTTCAAGTAAACAGTGATATTTTGAGAGCGCGTGAAAATTTTCGTCTATAATTATATAGTATTTGACAATAAACTCTCTTTCCCATTCGAATTTCATGCACATGGAGGAAAAAAACAAAGTTTTACTTATCGTTAACATATATATTTGCCTATACTTCCCACAAACACTTTACAAAATGGTTCACACAAAACATATCAAAATAATAAGTAGTAGGGTGAAAATTATTCACAATTTTGCCACTTGTGAATTGTCAGATCCATAAAAGAGTTACTGTTATCCTGGAGTGTATTTTGTGCTGAAAAATAGGTAATAAGTACTCTATTATTCAGCCCTTGTGGTGTATAAAAGGTAACACATACCCTGATAATCAGTCATTATTCAGCTCTTGGGGCGACTGTTACCTTTAATAATGCTCAAATAACGCTGATATAGTGCAACCAGCTACATTATTCAGCTAACAGCTGATTAATTTGTGCCCAAATCAGAGTTATATCAGCTGAGTAGGCGCCTCTAACGCTCTTACTCAGCAGGTTTATTCAGCTGAAATTTCCATTGTGAACAGTGATTCAGCTACTATTCAGCGCTTCTGTGCTACTTGGGGTATATCTTTCCCCAGGATGCAATCTATCTCCTTGGCTAATTTTATCGAAATCCGTTCAGTAGTTTAGGCGTCTAAAGGTAACATACAGGCAGAATCATTTTCGCGTTTATAATTATTAGTATGGAAAAAAATCAGTACAAAACATGCAATGGATGGCCTTATCGCTTTCTGTAATATCTTCCCGGCAGCCTTGGAATGAACGGACAGTGATTGTGTGGACATAAAAATACGTAGGTCGATGGGAAAAGATAATTGAAAAAAAAATAGCCAAAGTTTTATCTATTTTGTTATTTCTACACACAATCTAAATAATACGTTGATTAGGTAACCTTCGTAGATTTTGATTTTAGGATTATAAAGGCTTATTTTTTTCCCCACCGTTCGCGTTCCGGATGAAAGTGCACATAGCTTCTTACGTTTCATAAGTGCCCAAAAATAATTCGATTTTGATTTTAAAGCGACGCCTAATTGTCCTTTGTTTTTGTATAGTAAGTCAATTAGTCATTAAATTTAGTATCTAGTGTAAATAAGTAGTTAGTTACAAATGACGGCCCATTAAAAATCGTTCAGTAGTTTTAAATCTCGGCTGAATGGTGTGGTTTTTAAAATGGTGGACACCACTATTACTGCCAAGTCTAATAGCCTATTGAACTTTTTGCTATCATACGAAATAGTAGGATACAATATTATTATACATAGATAGTGCCATCCACGACGACGCGCCCGGCTCTTCTTAGGTACTAATTGCTAGTGTTTATCGCTAAGTGTTTTAGTCTTTTGATACACACTAATTACCCACTCACTCATCATCTGCCTAGCCTTTTCCCAACTGTTGGGGTTGGCTTCCAGTCTAACCGGATGCAGCTGAATACCAGTACTTTACATGGAGCGACTGCCTATCTGGCCTCCACAACCCAGTTACTGGGTAATACGATACCCCTTGGTAATACTGGTTATCAGACTTTCGGGCTTCTGACTACCCGTAACGACTGTCAAAGATCCACGAATGATAGCCGGGACCAACGGCTTAAGGTGCTTTCCGAGGCACGGAGGGGTCTAATTACCCACTCACTAATAAGTAATTACTGTGTATCGACAAAACTAAAACACTAGCGGAATGCTGCACACTTGTACTGTAAGCGATTAGGAAGAAGAGTGGGGCGCGTCTTCGTGGACGGCGCTGTCTGTATTTTTTATTTTTTTTATTTTATAATTTATGTACACACAGTAAAATACATTGGGGTATAGTACTGTATAGTATATTATACATTTTGATTTTGTAACTGTAATCAATGATATCTACCTACTTTAAATGTGTGTTCAGGAAACAAATTGAAAATCTTAGGTTCCCAATATGACGAATGATTATTGTTTTTTTGTCTGCCTAAATTAACAGATCAAAGCGATAACATTTTTGGTTATTAATGGTTTTGGATTAGGATCCAAAATCTCATGATTTCCGTGTAGGTACCTACATAGAACAACGATATAACAAACTTTTATAGAAGTATCACTTTCGCCATAAAAACCAACTTATAAATAAGTAGGTAACCTAGCCATCCAAAGAATGTTCTGTAGAAATCATAGGTATTTTGGAAGGAGGACTATTTTTCGCTATCAATTCATAGCTAATTAAACTGTCACCTCCCGCCACTATTAAATTATCCTAAAACTCGATAATTTACGATCAATTAAATTAATTGATTACCAACATACCATTTTGAATTTAGACATCCAATAAATTTAAACAATTTACATTAAATCCACATTATTTCACTGAACACAAACACAATTTCGTATTATTTTAATCGATTTAAAACTTGATATCTTTTTTATTAGGTGGTTTATTTGATTAATTGTCGATAGATCGATGGATGCGTGCGCGTACGCGGCGCGGCGGTGAATAGATGCGGAATGTGGTGCAGGCCGCGGATAACGGTGATGCGTGTGCGCAGGCCGCAGCAGTAAACATCAGCGGATTACTATCAATCTTCTAAGCACGTAGGTTAGGTTAGTTATCAGTAAGTATGATAAGTAATTAGGTACAATTGAACTGATATTTTGACTGATTGCAATATGGCCGAATTGGTTTTGGAGCTACAGCATTTTAAGTATCGTATTGACATTGGTGTATAAGGGTTTCTGAAGTTCTTATAGAGATAATATCCTGAAGGCTGAAATGACTATCTTATAAGTTTATGCTTATTGTTGCGATCAACTCATGTGTAAAGCTTCCGTGACCACCAAAATATGACCTATTATAGGTACCTAGGTACTTACCGACAAGTTAACGCTTTTTCCTATGCATTGCACCAAACCAACAAAAAAAAAACACAATAACATGCTGGTCCTGCTCCATAGGACAATCTAAAAGTCTAGACAACATCAAACTTGTTCCTAATTTAATTTATATTATATATATATTTTTTTTTTATATGACATCTTATTTTAATTCATTTTTTACAATCTGCGACTACAGTGGCTCACACACTTGTTAAAGTTCAACTACTTTTGCATATTTTTTTTTTTTAAATAACTTGTAAATATGTGAGCACCATGTATCTACCTGTCATTGCTTAATTTTTAATTCTTTTTACCTTTTGTGGTAGACTAATTTTATTATGGGTGCATCGTGTTCACATATAATTTTTATTATGTATACAAGACCTTGTAAAACATTTTAAAAGAGTAACGGTGGAGTTTCTTGACCATTCTTCTCCATACGAAATCTACCTTTTCGAATGGGCGGCTAGAATCATTTCTATTTAGTTTTTTTTTGACGTTCAAAAGTGCCTTTAATGTGCCTATTTGAAATAAATGATTTGACTTTGACTTTGTTATAATATAATGTAGGTAAGTGAGAATGTTCGTGGAGGGGCCCGTGGCTAAATAATAACAGCCGCATAGGTCGATCAATCAGGTTAAGCTACGCTTGCCGCGGTTGGTCTGTGGATGGGTGACCATCTTTACATACCGAGACCCCTCCGTACCTCGGAAAGCACGCTAAGCCGTTGGTCCCGGCTGTCATTAGTGGATCTTTGACAGTTGTTACGGGTAGTCAGAAGCCCAAAAGTCTGACAACCAGTCTTACCAAGGGGTATCGTATTACCCAGTAACTGTGTTGTGGAGGTCAGATAAGCAGTCGCTCCATGTAAAATACTGGTATTCAGCTGCATCCGGTTAGACTGGATGCCGACCCCAACGTAGTTGGGAAAAGGCTAGGCAGATGATGATGATGATAAAGTAAGAATGTTCGTGAGCGTCCTCAGGTGAGACTGGAGCAGCCTGAAGTCTGAATTTGTTTCCGGTTGATGGCAATACACTCGCCATACAGTTCGCGTCAAATAACTTTGCCGCTCTGAAGTAGGCAACAAGTCATTGCGCAGTAGGTAGTTAATCCTATGAATACAACAGCAGCGCGCATGGCGCGGATTGGCGCGGCTAGGAAAGAGCCTAGCTTCAGAGCGGCAAAGTTATTTGACGCGAACTGTACCTACATGGGAATGGGTGTGGTATTTATTACCGACTTCAAAAAAAAGGAGGTTATCAATTCGACACGTATGTATGTAATATTATTGGAATTGCATTATATTCACATATGACAATCTACTAAGGCTTCCAAACAAATATACTTACAAAATTTCATAGACGTATGTATGTATGTATGTTTGTCCACGCATTTCTCAGCAACTATTAATCGGATCGTGACCATTTTTTTTTATTGGCTTACATTTACTTCAACTTAGGGAACAGTGCAAGTTTCATCAAAATCGATTCAGTCATTTTCAAGACTAATACGTGTAAGTGTGACGGCCTGGCTTATTGATACGAGTTTACGGGTGTAGTGTCAAAAGGAAAACATCTCAAAACCTTGGCCAAATTCTAGTGCAAAAACTAAAAATTACGAAATAAAAAGTAATTTAAAAAAAATTAAACCGACTTCAAAAAGAAATCAACTGAAAATTATGAAATAACTTTATTTTCGGAAGTCGGTGGCAAAAAACTAAAACTGAAATAGGTACAGATCCCAAGACACCGACTTCCGAAATTAAAGTTATTTCATACATAGATTTCTTATAAATCTATGATTTCATAATTTTGAGTTGATTTCTTTTTGAAGTCGGTTTTTTTAATTACTTCTTTTACATGGGACTTTAACATAACTGGTGAAATGTGTACCGTGTAATGTGTACCGTGTAGTGTGTACCGTGTAATGTGTACCGTGTAGTGTGTACCGTGTAGTGTGTACTATGTACGCCTCTGCCTTACCCTTCGGGTATTATAGGTGTAAAGTTATTTTATGTGTTGTGTAAATATCACTTGATTTAATGTGTTTTGTAAATATAACTTAATTTTCCTGGTACCAGGTTTGCAGCATGGCAGGAAGACGGTCTAGGTCAGGGTACAAGGTGGAGAGTTTACTGACGTCTACACCAAGTTGTTGATAATGCGTTGGTTGCTGGCTTTACTTAGAATAAATTCTCATGTTTAGAGTGCTGAAGCAATGTCCTTTGCTCCACCTGTTACACCATTATTACCATACAAAGCTGCCTACACATTTCTTTTTTTTCTATCTTTATTATTCTCTCTGTTCTGTTAGTTTTTTTGTCAAGGTCTGGCAGTTTGAGTAATTTACGCGGCCTACCCAAATGTCCTTTCTTTGGTACTGTTCGTCGAATCGTTGAGCTCCTTTAAGTCTTGAGTTGAGCTGCACGATTTCTGACAAATGCGTGCACTGACTGGACAGGTCCTCTCAATCTGTGAGGTTCTTTCCTCAAAAGACCATCTCAGACATCGATCTACATGGTCTTCATATAACCTGACCAAGATTATGTCTGGACTTTAAAAGAGACTGTGACCTCTGAGTTTGTTTCGGCCTTTCTTCTCAGAGTAGTCAGATAGGAAACGCCGACCTCATCTAGTTTAAAAAAACATGATTGACGTGTAAAAGTGTTTGTACAAACCTACTTACAAAAATAAAATCATTTATCATTTTATGAATCGTAACTTCATGTCACGAAGTATCTACGTGGTTCAAAATCGTAAATCGTAGGTTACTGACTGGCTGTAATTTAAGTATCAATATTTACATGTAGATAGCAGCTATAATTTAGCTATAATGGCCAAACTGGATCACTCGAGAGTTACGAGTGAGTGTTTGGCCAATTATAGCTAAATTATGGCTACGAAAAAAAATTAACGATGAGAGTTACGTCGTTGTTAATTTTTTTTCGTACCTCGTTCTTATTACTAATCAGAATAATCCATACTAATATTATAATTCCGAAAGTAACTCTGTCTGTCTGTCTGTATGTTACTTTTTCACACCTAAACCACTGAACGGATTTCGATAAAATTTGGCAGAGAGGATTGCATCCCGGGGAAGGACATTTTTTAGTTTTTATCCCGAAATTCCCACGGGATCGACACTTATGCGGGTGAAACCGCGGGGCGCTGCTAGTTAAGGTTTTGTGATTGTTAGATACTCGTTCGACCACGTTTCAGTGAAACGTGGTCGCTCACAATGGGCCTTATAAGAAGGCTAAAACTCACCCAAAGAGCAATGGAGAGGCTATGCTTGGAGTTTCCCTGCGTGATCGAATCAGGAATGAGGAGATCCGCAGGAGAACCAAGGTAACCGACATAGCCCGAAGAATTGCCAAACTTAAGTGGCAGTGGGCAGGGCACATTGCTCACAGAACAGATGGCCGATGGGGCCGAAAGGTTCTGGAGTGGCGACCGCGTACCGGAAGACGTAGCGTTGGAAGGCCTCCCACAATTGGGCCGACGACCTTGTGGAGGCCGCAGGAACCCGTTGGATGCGAGAAGCACAGAACCGGTCGAAGTGGAAGTGCTTGGGGGAGGCCTATGTCCAGCAGTGGACATCTTTCGGCTGAAATGATGATGATGAGATACTCGTTCTGCAATTCCAAAAAGTATAATATTTTACAGATTTGTGCAGTTATTATATTTTTCGTTTTGTTGAGAGTCTCACAGACTCTGAAACGGATGCAAATTGTACTTTGTTGTACACTCAACAGAAGTGATGTCAATTATCTCAGCTGCGGTGCTATTCTGTAAAAATCTCACCGTGAAAACTTAGGTGAAGTGAGCGTGAAGTGAGCTGTCAATAGTGTCAATTCCTAGCAAAAACAAACTCACTTCACCTAAGTTTTCACGGTGAGATGTTTACAGAATCGACCGGCTAGTATCAATCAGCCTATAATGTTCCCACTGCTGGGACACAGAACTCCTCCCTGTGAGAGAGAGTGGGCTTATCCACCACGCGGGGCCAGTGCGGGTTGTTGTTGACGATATTTTCCTTCTCCGTTTTGAGAGCAGTGGTGATGAAATAATTTACACAAAGCGCCTCTCTGGGCTCGAACCTACAACTCGTAAGTCCCGGCCGTTACCACACGGCCACCATAGCCTTGCGCTGTCCAGTGCTAGTTCTCAAAGTAAGGCGTGCTACACACTATTTCGGGTCGGCATAATTCGGTACGACTCTGCACATCCGTGCTATACCGCCCGGCTGTGCCGAATCATCACCCAAATAAGTGTGTGGCACCCTTTTTTTTTTGTATATGGGTCCCGCTCTGGGCGGAGCGGAAGGGAGTGTCAGACTCTTACTGACTAAAACCCACCCGTGTTCCTTCCTTAGCCCTTTATGTTCCGGGCCAGCGGTAACCCTTTCGGACAATCCCGCTGACCCGGCAGGCTTCGGCCCTAACGGGCCCCTTCAGATGATGCTGACATCTCTTTCAGGCGCCCGTGGAACACGTACGCGGCGTTCGGCATGGGCCTGGTCCTGATCGGACGGTGAGTTACCCATTACTCTCCGCCCGCAGGCCCGCGCCTACGGTGGCCGGGAGTCGTCACGCGGCTCCCGACGGAAGGCTCTGTCCTTCATTCATCCCGCCACCTCCTTCGCTAGCATGACTGCTTCGCAGAAGGAGGTGTCTGCCTCCCAATCCCTCTCGCTCCAGACCATGGCTTGCAGCCTTGCACCAGGGCCGGACTCGGGAGGTCGCTGCCGCTGTGTGTGTGTGTGGCACCCTTAAGTGACGAGAGCTAACTCTGGAAAGGGTCGTAAGCTACTTGCCGCGTTTGCAATTCTAACTAAGTAATTACTCATTACTATTAATTTGATGTGAAATTAATTGGCAGGTGATGAAATATCGGCTAGCTAGAAGACTAAAGTAAATACTAAATAGTCAGGTAGGTCTGTCTGTTCTCTGTACTAATCAACAACAGTTTGCTATGAAATCAAACGTCAATTTTTATGAAACCGATACGGAACACATTCGAAAACGCACCTTCACAAGTTATCGAGTCAATAGGTGTAATGAATAGATAAACTACCGATAAAAGTGCCTGAGAAACTAAACCACCATCTTCTATGCAGTTAATAGTTACGTGGTTTTACCACGGAAACTCTGATTTGCCTTTAACAATGTACCAAGACATCAGAGCTGTGCAGGACAATATATTATTTACATGTAAACGCCACCATACCACCAGAATAAATATGACCATACGCCCCCCACACAAGTTTTCGTTCGGACAGCTACGTCACCTTCCGAAGTTCCGACGACACACATTGTTGTGATGCGTGCTCCACAAATGTACTGCAGCCTTAGTATTATTGAAGTTTACTTTGAATTATTCGTGCAAAACCGTCACATCTCCGAATCTTGTGTTTGTTTGAACAAATAATAAATTACTCTTCTGTGCATTTCTGGTGTCTTGGTACTTTGTAGAAGGGATGTCGAAAACTCCGTGACCTCGTAACTGCGGATGATATATATGACTGTGTAGCGTTGGACATTTATGTTTTTACTATGGTTTGACCGACGCGATGCGAAGCGAATTTTCGTTCGTGTCGATATGAGAGGAGAAGAAGAGCATGCGATGATGGGTGGAATATAGAATTGTTTGAAGACCAAAGATTACAGGATATATTCTTTTATAAGTTTCCATTATTTGACAAAGGGCTAATTTTTATAAGCCCAGATATTATTATCGGAGAAATGTACAAAAACTGTCAGACAATTTTTATTTCTCGAATAAAAATTATCTGTCGATTGAAAAATTACAGAGAAGTAATTTGAAGCAAGCAATAAAATCCTCCCTTAAACACCCCTTTTCACACCCAGTTAGGGGATAAATTTCGAAAAATACAAAAATAAAGAATAACTTTTTTTTATGTCTTAAAAAGTTTCAAATTCATCAGATTGCGCGATAAGATTCTTCCATACAAACTTCAATACTTTGGAAACCCCTACAGGCTGAGTTTTGAAAAAACTAAATTTGAAACACTTTTCATTCATGCCACGATTCAAGTTTATGACCCCAAGTCTTGGTTGGACCACGGAATAGATATATCTATACGGACGGACGGTAAATATGACCCGAAAGACGTTCTGATTGGTCCATGGAGCACCGACGCGACGTGTTTTTGGTTCGAAAGACACGTGGCGCCATCTATTATCATAATAACGTCATTGGGCATGAAAAGGTAACAAACAAACAAACATACTTATTTTCGCTTTTATAATATTAGTTAGGATAGTTAGGATTCTGTACCTACTAACTTAAGTACCTATTGTAACTCGACCATAACCTTGAAATCGTGAAAAAAAAACAGCTGTTCTCTACATTTTGACGAGTTAGACGAACATAAATGTCGGGAACAGCTGATTTTTTTTTCGCGATTATTTCACTCGTGTCTATCACTTTCCTTTATTCACTTTATTTATTAATCCAGACATCTTTTTTTTCGGGAGATAAAAGGAAATACTTATCCATTAAAATCACACACATTATGTACCTGCCTACTAGTAAGTAAAATTATTTTATAGTCTTACCTTTCAGTTTCCAGGTAATTTAAAAAAAGTTATCTCTGGATGCGTTATTGACGAATTCATGCAACCAAAAACAGCACAATATAGACTCGTCATATTAAATATGTACTTGAACTTATTTTTTGTGAAAAAATCGCGCGGTTATTGTTAAAAAAAAAAAACAGTGGCACTCCGGGAGTGCCGACAGAAGTGAAAACAAAACACAAAAAGAAAACTTTGCCATCACTGACTGACATAATTATCGGATATACATTAAAACCGAGTACATCCCGAGGACAGCCGAACACATCCGAAGCGGGTATTTTTTTAATCGTCTTATAAACAAAACACGCGTGGTGTCGCTTACGGTAACAGTGGCGCGAGTTAGGCAAGATACAAAAGTCTAAAAAGTTAGTATTTTTAGACCTTTGTATCCTGCTTATGCGTATGAAGTTTCATTAAAATCGGTTCATTCATTTCGAAAAATAAGGGCTTGAAAGTTTGTATAAAATGCCGCACGGCGTAAACGCTCTTAACTAAATATCTATTTAAAATAGTTTGAGTCTAATTATAGAATCTAAAAAAAGCTTCAAAATGTCAAACGAAATATTTTATTCAAAAAACAGCCATATTCGCTGGTATGCTGGTATGGTGAACTACGCCGTAGCATAGTGTGAGCTACGCCGTAGCACAGTTTGACCTACGCCGTAGCACTCTCCATCCGTCTTACGAATTTTCGATCAGGTCACGTGTCCTGACGCGAGTTTAAAATTTTTTACCCATTACAAAAAAAGTGTACAACGCCGCTAAAGAAGTTTTCACTTCAAAAACAACACAACGTCCGTTCGTCACTGCGGCGCGGCACAGTCGCGACTGTCTGCATGCCGAGCGCATTCCGATACGCGAGGTATAGCTCGCGTTTCGTCCGTTTGTATGATTATTATTACCGTCTATAGCGGTTTGGGCTGTGGGAACATTGTGGGAAAGAAAGTTTTACGAACTAGATAAACTGGGCCCGCACTAACAACTACCCACCCAGTTGATTTCAACTTGTCACTTTTGCACCAGAAGATTCAATAATACCAAGGGTGCAGACGTACTAAGGAGCTTACAATAAATAAAACGGGGCCCGCACTACCCAGTTGATTTCGAGTTGTGTCACTTTTGCACCAGAAGATTTCAATAATATCAAGGGTGCAGACGTACTAAGGAGTTTACAGAATGCCGTCCAGGCTACATAAATAATAACTACTAACAACTATGGCAGAAAGATACGTCTTTATTCTACAGAAAATTTGGATATGCCCGCTTCCCAGTACTAGGGTATCAGAAATAAGAGGGGAACTAATCGTAACGCACGCGCACTTTGCAGTCGAGCAGTCACTACGCGATGGTCGTCTGAGCGGGAGTGGACGATCAACGCATTGGCTGAGATCTGAGAAATAGGCCGAGCCTTATTCGAATACTGATAAGGTTCAAATTCGTATGAAATGCTTACTGAACTTCGCTTGATTACGGTTTAAGTACGCTTTATAGATCTCATCCACGCAAAATTACAATTTGCCTGCTTCCCGATACCAAGGCATCACAAATAACGAGAGGGAGTCATTATTTTATTAGTCCGTCAGCGTCATCGACTTCGGTCAATAAATCGACGACGCGACGTTTGCACTCCGAAGTTGAGTCTTTCATCCACGGGAATTTTGAATTGCCTTCTACCAAATACCAAGGCATCAGAAATCAAGAGAGACGTTTGTATATAGTAGTCAGCTACTCAGCTAGCCGTCACTTATCTTCCGTTGTCCGATTCGCAGTTGGGTCGTTCTTGCACGGAAATTTAGAACTGCCTTTTCCCAAGTACCAGGATAGCAGAAATGTGAAGAAGAATGAATTTTATACAGCAAGTTATGGAAACTGAAATCGTGTGACCCTGCGGTACAACATACGTCCGTCCGTCAGTAAAAAAAAAATTAACACAATTTAAAAACTGTTTAATCTTGCTTATAATTTTGTATTAGTTTTATATTTGTGTATAAAGTTACTTACGTTCTTGTATAATCCATCTTGGATTTGGTCCACTGTAAATAGGTACGTACTTATTTAAGTAATAAATAATGTTTTTTTTCAGTTAATCAGAATGTAATTTTTTTACAACTTAATAAATTATTAAGAGGGATGCGCTTGGTCGCCCACGAAATTCAAATTTTCTTACGTTTTGATGACTTTACTGAATTATAATGATCTATGGTCTAATTGTGTGATTTGTTTAAGGGGGAAGCTCTAAGGTGGCCCGCGAAATTCAAATTTTCTTACGTTTTTTGCAATTTGCTGGTCAGTATTAAGTTCTACGTTGATTAAAATATGATTCGCGGTCGTAACAAATATGTATTTACAGAATTATAATCATTAAAGTCATCAACACAACTCTCTAAGACCATGTAATCCCCAAATGTCAAGATTTCATGAAATAGTCATTCTTGGGGATTACATAGACTTAGAGAGAAGTATTGATGACTTTAATGATTATAATTCTATAAATACATATTTGTTACGGCCGCGAATCATATTTGAATCAACGTACAACTTAAAACTGACCAACAAATTGCAAAAAACCAAAAAAAAAATGAATTTCGCGGGCTACCCTAGCGCTTTCGCCTTAAGTATAAGGAACTTGTAATTTATAAAATAAATAAATAATCAATGTTTATCAAGATTCGCAACCGTAACATGTATTTACTTTACAGCATAAACAAATATGTACCTACTTATTTACTTTACAGCATTAAAGGCTGAAACACATAACCGCGTTCCGGCGCCGCAACGCTGAAATCTGGAAGAAAGGTCTGAACTTGTTATCTCGAACTTTCACCGCAACGCGGTTATGATGTTAGGCCCTACAGGACAAGTGTCGGACATTTTATACCCAAAAATAAAAGCGGCGCCAGAAAAAAAAAAATGGTACTGTTGTCTTAAGGGAAATTGAACATTTTTTTACTATTACAACGAAAGTTTACCATTAACCCCCCAGCTACTATTTGAGATTGAAAAGATGATTTTTGGCATTTTCAATCTCAAATAACAGCCGGCGTGTTAATGGTAGACTTTCGTTGTAATAGTAAAAAAAAACGCTCAAGGGGTCATTTAATTATTTTTCTGGCCGGCACTTTAGTTTTTGGGTACGAAATGAATGATATCTAACTCTCAAAGTCTCAAGTTAGGCCTCAAGTGTCATAATTTCATGAAATAGGCATTCAAATTCAATAAGGTCGGTAATTTGAACTTAGAGACTGGTTTTTATGTGATTTAAATGATTATAATTCTGTACACCTGACACTGACCGGAAAATTGCAAAAAAATTAAGAAAATTTGAATTCCGTAGGCTACCCTTAGCACATCCCTCTAACTAAAGTATCACCAAGTTTCTTAGACATTATTAGTTGAGAATAATTATCAGTATGATCACAGACACTTCTAAAAGTAGATTATAAAAGATTGTTTGATCCGGCGCCTAGTGATAATGACAATAATTTGAATCTTAATCTTCTAGACCGATCATTGGGTTATCACCAAGATCAGCAGAATTCACAATCATAGAGAGGGCAACATTAACAATTAAAGTCAACAGATGTGACCTACTTACTGAATATTACAGTTTAGGCGTATAATTATGAGGTACTTTTACTGTAATTTTTTTGAAGGAACATTACTGGCAAAAAACTAGATTACCAGACCGTTTGCACCAACACACACCGAGCAAAGACATGACTAATAGCATATTAAATCAACATTATTATAAACAACACATTCTTACAGACACATGCCTCTTAATCTTGTGTGTAACTGTGTGGGACTGTTACACACGAGATTAGGAAATGCCAACTTTCTAAAGCTGCTTTCTAATATAACCCTTAATAAATAATAGTTTTTAAAATACTTGAGCATCGTTCATTAGGTTCCTACTCTTGTGTATTATAACTATGCCTAGGTCTAGTAATCTAGTGCAAAAATACATTAGTCTACGGCATATCCTAACTTCCTCATGTCGTTATCAAAGTCTTTGTTCTTGTACTGTTTGATCTTCGTCAGCCACCTCTCCATGGACACCTCTTGGCGATGACCGCCGTACCTCTTCGGCAGGCACTCTGGGGGGATGTATCTGTAAAATTGAGACAAATAAGATTATTTAGTACAATGTCTAGATAAAGTAACGGCCCGATCTACCATCTACGACTGACGAAGACCGAACATAAATGAGTGACAAAATTTAGAAACTTTGACTAGTTATAATTCTTAAACTACTGGTTCAAATTGAATGAAATTTGAAATATAGCGTGTTTATATAATGCCTGCTTGGTTACTGAAGTTAGTGAATTCAGGCTTCTAGTTATATCCATAACGAAGTTATATGGGGTCGAAAATGGCCTGAAGTGTGTAGAAGTCGTGAAAAGAATGGTGGCCGTGTCGCTTTTTGCTCGACTTGGCGGGGTACTGCCGTGTAGATGATAGGAGCCTAGAACCAAAAATTAAGAGGTTTTTGTAAGATTTCTCATAAATATTGAACAAACCTACGATTCCGAGAAAACTAATATCAGAATAGCACAAACATCCAAAAATACTATCATTTGCCGTGCAAAGGGTAACTTCACACGTTAGTAGGTAGATACTATTGACGTGTAACGAGCCAAAGTATTGCTAAAAGCTTTCCTATGGAACCGATACTGCTTGCAACACTGCAAGTCTGCAACGTGCTACTATCCTGGAGATAAATTGGAGCTGATAAGTTTTGTAGTTTTGTGAGCGGTTAGAACGAAGTCGTAGGCAAATCGAGCATTTGAACGAAAATGATATTATTGATTTGTCTGAATTAGGTGACGGGTTGACTAATGAAATTTCACCCTCCCCCCATTCACCCTCTTTCCCATGCAAGGCACAGATTCGGTCACCAGTCGAGTGGGTATACTTATACCACGAACTAGCACTTTCAAACTTCAAATAGGGTAAAACCGGGGTAGATGCCGCAGTGGGATAGATGCCTCATTTTCAAAAAACCTAACTTCCCAAACTCGCAACTATGAATTAATAGTATAAGTAGTAGCCGCAGTCACCCCGCACCTCAGGTCCCTGGCTGTCGTACGGTGAGGATGCGTTTCGCTCGTGTGTGCAATCATCTCCGCGGCAAAATTCACGAACACGTCAAAGATTTAAAGGTTGGTATTTGCCATTGTATAACTTTTTATGTAGTAATACATTCCATTATATTTTTTATTACATCAATGGACTGGTTCATTAAGTGTTCATCTGGGTGTTAATAGTTGCACTTTTGTTTTTAATTTATTTAAAAAATACTTGGGCATCTATCCCTATCATAAAGGATAGTTGCCCTGATTTTTCGAGGTATAGGTGCCCTTAGGGGCATCTATCCCTCCATACACTAGAATGGTATCGGTGTAACTATTTTTATTGTTCTGTTATATTTTTTATGTTTTTCCGTATTTTATATTTGGACTCTTTACTTGTAGCAGAACCATGCCACGAAAATACAAAAGAAAGGAAGGAGTGCAAGCTCGAGTATGTTCTTGGACTGTGGAACAACTACAGTCAGCTTTCGATGAAAAAAAAAAACCGTGAGGATAAATGAAATATCCCGACAATTTGGGCTTCTATCGAGAATATTTCGAAGACGTTATGCTGCTAAAAATACAACGAAGATTTGGAAAACTGAAAGGACTATCCGGTTCAACTTCATTGTAGGATTAGGAATGATCTCTTTTTTGTGTTATTTTAATTAAAAAAAAAGTATGAATGCATGTTGACACTTAATAATATACTTACTTAATAACAATTAAGAATTAATATTTTTGTTGAACAAATGTTTTTGAAATTTTATTATGTTTGTTTGTATCGTATTTGAATTATCTTATAACGATAAAAATTAAAACATTAAAAAAAATGAAAAATGGTTTTTCGTAATTCGACCTCATAATATTTGGTTCGGTTTTTCGTTTACAAAGTATAAAGGGCATCTATCCCGCACTGCAGGCATCTATCCTTCTTAGTATTTTCATAGTGGGGCAACTATCCATAGGCATCTATCCTCAAAAAAAGTGTTCCATAAAAAGCTAAATTCTGCAAAATTTATTATTGATAGGTCAAAAAATAATCATTATAATTAAACATAAATGATTAACCTAGCTACACTCATAGAAGTTATTCATATAAAATTAATATTGTTTAAATAAGGAGGCTATTTCAAAAAGTGGGGCATCTATCCCGGTTTTACCCTATCTTTTTCCTCCTGCATTATTCTGGATACCTGGTGCTGAATACTCACTCATGTAAAGCACCGAGATCACTTCCGTGAAATCGAACCGTCTTCCACAAATCGTCCACGGGCGCCAGACGTTTAAAGAAGTGGAACAGAGTCTGGAAGACTCGGGAGCAGTTGATGACGTGGACTCCTCGCACGTTTAGCGGGAATGAGAACTGAAAAGAATTTGATGATGTTATGACTATGAGGTTATTTTATCACTGTAAGTTTGCATGACTCTGCTGTTTTTATTCCGTCATTAAATTTTTAAATCATACTTTTTTATGAATTCTTGGACATTGTAATTTTTACTTTGAAATTATGATTAATATTTTGACATTATGATTTATTCATTGACATTATAATTTATATTTTTGATTTAACTATTAATATTTTGACATTATAACTACTTAATGCATTTTTGATAAATCATAACTAGTCTATTAATTTGTCATTAAAATTATAAATTCATAAACTTAATATAAAATTTCATTAATTTATATACCTAATATTCTTGTAATGTATCTAGTTCTGATCTGCATACGTACCTAGCTTGTTATTTTTTAATATTTCTACACCAGCAATGGTAATTATACTATGTAAAACAATATTATTTTAATGTAAGATCTCAATGTGCCATATACTGAGAAATATATAAATATATATATATATTTATATATTTCTTTTAGTTTTTTTACACAGTACCCAGGTAGGTACTGTGTAAAAAAACTAGAATAATTCCTTACCCCCATAACATTCATGACTTGTACGGCAATAGCTGGTGAGAACTGCCTCATATGCTTCATGGTGAGACCAGCACAGTCCAGGAGGGCGCTGCCTCCTAAGATCTGGATCTTCGGCTGCATAAGGCCGATCTCCAAAAGAAGCATGAAACCGCGGATTAGATCGTCTACTGGGAAGACATCTGGATCCCATTCACCTGGAATTAGGTAGATAGAAGATAGAATTCTCTACAAATGCTGTAAATTGGACATAATTTTTCACTAATCTATAGGACAATTCCCATAATTAAAAACAATCACGTCATTGCAATCAATAAAAAACTTCCTTAAGTTTTTTAGTGATTGACGCGATACAAGACTTAGTTAATAATCTCAATTCCATTCTGTAAAAAATACGTAAAATTTTCATATTTTTGAGGTATTGCTTACAGAATGGAATTGAGATTAAAATAAAACAAATTTTCACGAATCTATAGGACAAATTCCCATACTTAATTAAAATCGCATCAATCAATAAAAAACTTGTGATGAGTTATTTTTGAAAGAATGGAATTGAGAGTAGAAAAAAACCTTTGATTATTATTATAATTAAAGACAAAAACTACAGTTCAGAAGAAGCATAACCTGCGTAAAGCTAATATAGGAACAAGTGCGGTGGATGACTTACCCAGTCTGCACATGATAAGTCTGCCAACATCAGGCCTGTCGAAGAGTACACCTTCGAACATGTGGCCTAGCTTAGTGAGGCTGAACCAGTCCACATCGCGCCATAGGTGCGGGTTCTGGTCCCGGAAGTTGATGTAGCGGACTAACTGAAAGAATCGAAAGTAGATTTTTTTTAAAATGCCTTTGTGTGGGTGTTTAGAAATACTGGTGGTTCGTTATGTTTTTTACAAGGGGCTGCAGGAAATGAATTCAATTGCAGTACCTAACGCAAAAAACATGCAAGTGGTGATTTATGGTGATGAAAATAAATGGCGCTGAATTCATGAGGCAAAGAATGGTATCAGATTTGCGATTTATGCATCTCAAATAAAGATACCTCAGAAATATCAGAGGTTTGCAAGCTCTTCTATTGGTTGTAAGTATGCAGAGTGAATACGTACAAGTCTATGCGCCCGCGCAGGCACCGATCGCCGTACCCTCAGAAACCGCAGTAGAAACGCGTCGTCCATCCGATACGGGTGACACTCGCCTCGCTCTGAAATATATAATTTTAGTCATAAATACCATAAGATAACTTGCTATTGCACGGCAAACAGATGGAATATATTGATAATAACAAAAAAAGGGCAAGAGCGAGTCGGACTCTCGCACCGAGGCCGCGAGGGCTCCGTACCATCATATGTTTTTAAATTTTCATCGGCGAGGCCTATATTCATCAGAGAAACACTGTGTACTGCGGTGTAGAATATTGCAGTTATATGTCAGCGCCATCTCTTGACAGATAGTGGAACTAATCTAACTTTTGTTGATGATTTCTAAAAAAGTGTGCTATTTAGTCTTCGTTTTATTTTTCCTGTAATCTTTACATAAATTTCTATCACGTAGAATAATTTCAGTTTTTTCTCAATGCAAACTTCGGAGATAAGGGGGGAGGAACGGTATTATTTTTTTTATATTTTTCATGCTAAGTCGAAAACTATGCGGCTTAAAAAAAAAAAGAAAAAATGTTTGAGTATGTGCAAACTGCGTTCTTTCATAATTATGATACCCCACATAACCTAGTACCACTTCAAATTTTTCAGACCTTTCAATCCCTGTTGCAAACATATACATATATTTTTATTTCTTTTTATTTGCGAAATAGTTGGGTAAACGTCATCTAAAACTATTCCAAATTTCAAGTTGATAGCATTAGTAGTTCTTGAGATATCCAGCTGTGACAGACAGACAGACAGACTTAGTCTCACCATAAGGGTTCCGTTTTTACCATTTTGGTACGGAACCCTAACAATGTGCCGTTCTGTCAAGCTTGGAATTAGTTACACGATTGTACTGGGATTCCAAGAAATCCCCTTTTATGTTTTTTTGTGAGCAAACTTCGTTAATTTGAATGGACCCAAATGGAACGGGGATGCTAGTTTCCCTTAGATTGCGATTCAAACTGAAGTTGTTTATAAAATACGTGCTAGTAACTGAAGAAGCCATGAATCAAAATAATGGTACAGAGTTGGACAAACCACAGTGTCTTAAAACCAGTCTTTAATTTATTATAGAAATTGTTCTGTTCCAAAGCAAAGGAAATAATATTTATTCAAAGTTGGAATGGGTGAACAACATGGAGCGTAACATAACGATACGAACTTCTCCGCAAAAGTTTAAAATGAAGTTACAGAAAATATTATGCTTTTAGTTGTAAAGTGAATAACATTGTTGGTCGTTTATAAAACACCAGTAGAATTGAGGTTAGAGCTGACTATGGTGACCGCTAGTTTCACCCAAGACTTACTCTGGTTTTTACCCGACTGCGCCAGAAGGAGGGTAATGTTTTTCGAGTGTATGTATGTATGTATGTATATTTCTTTGGCACGCTCTGTAGCCTAAACGGCTTCCCGTTTTTGACCTACTTACATAATAAAAATTGCCTAATAGCATTTGATTCCGAATTAGAATTAATATTGTACAATTTATTAGATACATTTACATTTTATTTACAGATTACACTGGAAATATTTCCAGCTTCCAGGGCTTTGATTTAAATGTAACATGTCTCCGCAACATGTTTACAAATATACTCATGTGGCTGTAATGACTTGGTTAGGCGTCTGATTTTATCGTTATTGGCGAGAATATATTTTTATGGGTATTATGTTTACTCAACTACATAATGATATGATTCTACCATTGTTATGGTTATATGGTACAGTCAACAAAGGAGTTAATTATACAGGAGCGTCGGATATAGTTGAAGTTTACTAAGAAACCGATGGATGTTCTGGACTGAAAATTAATTTAATAAATGAGCTGTTTGTTTTCTATTAATAAACTAAAATTTTATTCGAGAATATCCATCGGTTTCTTAGTAAACTTCAACAATATTCGACGCTCCTGTATACTTAACTCCTTTGTTGACTGTACCTATAGGTATTTTTAATTCCCACGTGCTCGATAGATGGCGTTGTACAATTCACGCTCTTTTCTGAATCGCGCTATGGTTTCGTTACCGCGCGGAGTATATAAGCTCGGGCGACCCAATCTTTGCTAACTCTGGTTTCCCTTCAAAACGCATAAATCTTTCGCCTTTTACTAAAGATTTCCGTGGAGGGGGACACTCAAATGAGTCTATAATATTTTTGAAATACTCTGCTTCGGCAGAGTTTATAAACCCTAACCTTCACAGCAGATGCATTGTGTGCACTGTGCAGATCTGTGTGTCACAAATCATCCATACTAATAATATAAATTCGAAAGTAACTCTGTCTGTCTGTCTATATGTTAAATTTTCACGTCTAAACCACTGAACGGATTTCGATAAAATTTTGGCAAAGAGATAGATTGCATCCCGGGGAAGGACATAGGATAGTTTTTATAGACATACCTCGCGTGCGAAGCCGCGGGCGGAAGCTAGTATCCTTACCTATGTAAAAATTGAAATGTCGCGCGTTTATTGGCAACGCATACGTTTTCGAAACCATTTTCATAGAATGTAACAATTCGGTCGTCGATTTCAACTGAGCGATTCAAAGTAGAAAGCCAAAGCTATTATTGCACTTGGTACTTATTTATTTCGTCAATAAATTTATATTTGTTGGTGTGAGACAGTGAGGCCATAAACCTATTGTAAACTACCGTAAAATGTAATAAAATTACTACTATCTTTAACATTATCTCTTTATTAACATAAAATTAATTGTAAGACACATAATTACTGGTTCTTTGGCAATTAACTTCGTATAATGTAATAATGTAGGTACAGATCTATGATTTAAAAGACTGAAGGTCAATTCACAAGTAAATGTTAAATATCACACCAAGCTTGAAATTTTTTGTTTACAAATTGTTCTGCTTTGTAGTAAGTGGTTTGGTTGCTGTTATTACCCGATAATTTTGCTAACGGTAAATAATAATTCGAGAAGATTTCGCACTTCTAGGTAAACATTTAGTAAGTATACTTAGGTTTTACGCTCTTGCTAAAAATTACACCTTTTGTACAATGTCTCACTTTGTTTAATATTTTATTAACATAGTCATAAATTACTCATAATTAGTATCGATTTGGTTTGGTGCCGAAGTAAAAAAATAAATATAATGTAGTATTAGTAGTAAGTAGTTATTTCATTATTACCACTGCTCTCAGGTGAAGGAAAACATCGTGAGGAAACCGGCATGTCCTAGAACCAAAGATTTGAAGACATTCATGTGACATTCACCAACCCGCACTGGGCCCGCGTGGTGGATTACGGCCCACTCCCTCTCACTGAGAGGAGGCCTGTGTCCCAGCAGTGGGAACATTATAGGCTGATTATGATGATAATGTAGTACATTATAATTCAATGATTGAATAGTACCTCTTATTTACTAAGCACCTCCTTATGGTTGTGTTACCCTGGTACCTGTCGCCTTTTACGACCCCATAAATTAAGTTATTTCTTCCACTCTGCTCCCCGACTGGACTTTACACTCTGTCCACTAGGTTATTCGTTTTTTGACAGCTGCCTTATTTTATTAGAACGTAACTATTCCAGATTACGTAAAAGTTAACTTTAAAATGAGTAATAAAATAAATATTTAAACTGCTTATCTTATTGAATTATCTATCTTATTTATGACTTTTTACAGACATTATAAATTATAATACCGTACCTACGTATATCAGTTTTGACAAAAAAAATGGTTGCCTGTAAAGTCGGTTTTACGGGCGAAGATTTTACGTGACAACGTCTTTTTCTCGGTAGAATAGTTGAGTGGGAGAGAGACGCAAGTAGGGAATGCAAATCCGTTCTGTTTCAAAATCCGGATTTTTTAGAACGGATTTTGGGTCTAATCCGGATTATCCGGATTTTACGGATTTTTCATGAAAATAAACAAATCTACCCATATTAGTTTGTTAATATGATGTTTCTGATATTTGTGTACCTAAATGGATTAAAATAAAATAAAAGCACATGAAAATCAAATCAAATGAATGTTTTAATAGTACACCCAGCAATAACACCATAATTATTTATTAATAAAATTTTGAATAAACCCACAAAAATAAAAAATAATTTGATTTGATTTTCATGTGCTTTTATTTTGGGTGTACTATGCCATATCCAATGCCAAATAATCCAATATTACTTGATCGACCAAAAGTGGTCTTTCAAGTACTTAAGAACGATACGTTCGATATTTCGGTGTTCGGTTTTTGTTCGACGTGTTCGATATTTTGAACGCTCGATGTGTTGAGTGGACGGTAGATTGAATGTTCAATTTATTAACCATTCGATATTATGAACGTTCGAGTATTTAGACTTTTGATTTATAGTGGTCGATCAATATATATTCGATTATTTGGCATTCGATTTGGATTTGTACACCCCGCCCCGCTCGCTCCCCCGTGAACCGATAAACTCGATAGGTACTCACGAAACCTGACGCGCGAACAGCGAACTCGCTCGTTTCGATTTTTTTGTTACAATTTCTTATTATTCAAAAAATCCGGATTCGATTTTCAAATCCGGATTTGGAAGTCTATTAAAAATGTGCGGATATCCGGATTTTTCGGATTACGGATAGTCCGGATTGCATTCCCTAGACGCAAGGCATTCGGCGGGCCTCTCTCTCGTTCGGTGACTCATCGTAACGTTACCGAGCGTTACACTTTTTCATAAGTGACTCCCAGCCGCAACCTAATTTAAGACGTTGTCACGTCAAAAATATATATTTGCTATGCATATTAAATTACTATAAATATGGGGTTTGGTTTACCTACTACTTAATAAAACACAACTTATTATCGAAATACAATTATCGAAATGTGTGCTATAAACGTTAGGTACTGCAATCACTAGTTCCATCTGTCAAAAAACGGACCGACCACGCAGTGGCGCCCTCATCGTTTGTTTGGTTATTTCTTTTATTTCAGAATGGAAATGCAGAAAATAAGCATGTAACGTTGTGCTCCACAAGATTATACGGTATTATTATTTATTACAAATGGTAGTTTTACATTGTTAAGAATAAACTAAACTACCGTTTAACCTAGTGCACAGAGAGTAGCCTAATAGTAGTTAAGAGTACGAGTACGGGTGCTTACACAAAGAAACGGGTTCCCGGTAAAGACAAGATGGTACCGATCCGTGCGGGTGAAATAGTCACACACATAAATAAAGAAACAGACCAGACATGTAACCGTTTCCTTCCGAAGATCAACCTGCAGAGACCTGTACCGGGAGTCGGGACCGAAAACCCGCTTCTTTATGTAAGCATCCTAAGTCTATAGTTTCCGTAAACGCCATATTTATGGTACCGGTTACTCATCTGTTATGTGTAGGTACCTACTAGTAAATGAGAAAACTCATTACATCGTAGCCGAGATAATAATAGTCACTATCATTAATCATTTTCATCATGTTAATCAAAAGTAATTTAAAAAAATTAAACCGACTTCAAAAAGAAATGAACTCAAAATTATGAAATAATTTTAATTTCGGAAGTCGGTGTCTTGGGATCTGTATTTTAGTTTTAGTTTTTTGCCACCGACTTCCGAAATTAAAATTATTTCATAATTTTGAGTTCATTTCTTTTTGAAGTCGGTTTAATGTTTTTAAATTACTTTTTATTTGGTAATTTTTAGTTGTTGCACTAGAATTTGACCAAGGTTTTGGAGATTTTTTCGCTTTGACACTACACCCGTAGCTCTTATCAATAAGCTAGGCCGTCACACTTTCACGTCTTAAGGCTCGTACACACCGGCGCGATTTGTCGCGCGACATGTCGCCTGGCGATTCTGCGATATTATCGCGCCGCAACACCTTTCACACAAGCGCGACGCGAATCGCGGCGCGACGAGTAGCGCGACACCGTGTAGCCGCGATATCGCCGCGACGCCATACAAAATGAACATTTAGTATGGTGTCGCGGCGATATCGCGGCGATATCGCGGCCGCGACGCGACAGGAGAGTTCCAGAGTATAAAAGGCAGTGCAATCCAAACTGAGCTCAGTAGTAGACGATCTTCGTCAGAGGACGAAGGCAGGTCTGTGCGTGTTTGCCCCGCGGGGGTAGGTTCGATTCCCCGGACCGCCAACATAACCCAACCTAACCTAAGTAGGTACCTACCTAGGTAGGTAGGTCGGCGGGTAGGTAGGTTTGGGTTTAGGTACCTAAGCTTGACCACACAAGCACGAACGACGACACTGGTGAATTCGGACGTACCTACTTTTACGAAGTATTTGTTTACTAACCAAGATTTTTTAATTACTTAGATAAGTAATTATAATTCTTAAGATTTATTTTTACGGACTTCTTGGTTTCTATGTGATTTAGGAAAAATAACTTTAAGTAATTTCTACATTAGGTAATGCGTACTTTCGGCTGCAACACATTTGTATGGCCTTTATGAGTAGGTAGGTACTTACTTATCATTTTGAAATCAGTGGATATTTTTGATAAAGTGGAATACGAGTAGGTACTTAATTAAATTGGAACTAACCTAAGTAGGTATTTACTTCTAATTTACCTACTTATCAAACTAATTCGGTAGGTATCTACGTGAATTCTTCTCTAGTAAAATTATGCTCAATACCTATGTTTAAGCATAACTGGTGAAATGTGGGTGTATCTACTAACCCTTTGGGGATTACAGGCGTGATGTTATGTATGTGTCTATGTTTAAGAAATAATCAATTAAAACTTGTTACGTGTAATGATTAATGAATGAGTAACCTAATTATAAATATGTAGTGATAAACTATCAGACTGCCTCGTTGGTGTAGTGGTCGCAAGTGCAACTGTTCTGCTCGTGAGGTCCTGCCTGTGGTCCTATGGGAGCTGTCGTGTACCTGAATGTACCTAACACAGCCGTTCGCATTCAGATGTCGAACTCGAACTGACTCACGCACAGCTGATATCACTAGCACTCGACTGTTAGCGGAGCCCAAAACTACATAGGGCGGGTTGTTTCACGTTCACTTAAAAATAACGCTAAATACTTACCGTAAAACCAAAAAAAAGCGTTGTTTCACAAAATTATTGGTTTTCTGTAAGTACCTACACAGGTCCTGTACTTTATGATGTGAGTTGTGCTTCCTACAAAGACAACAGATTAAAAGATAGGGTATGGAGGCAAATTTCAATCAACAAGGTAAGTAGGTAGGTCATAGACCAACAAAAAAGAAAGACGGCGCGACGCAAACATCAAAAGTGAAGCCATAAACATAAAATTCTGCAGCTGCTCCTGCAACTCCTGCAAGTAAACATATACGTTCACGCACACATCTACACTAAAACTATGCTCATCGCTCTTAGTAGGTAGGTACGTCACGAGTCGTCGTCAAGTTACCATATATTAAAAAAATATAATTATGCCTTCCTGTGTAGTGAAAAGTTGCAAAAACAACAGCAAATCACATAAAAAGTCTCACAGAATCACTTTTCACTTGTAAGTAAGTACTTGAAATAACATCGTTTCTAGGGTACTTGGAACAAAAAACCTCAACGAGCGAAAGCAGTGACATAAAGTGCGGGGGTTGCCATAATACGATTTAAAATTTCCCCATCCGATTAATACAGCTCCTAAAGCGTAGACAGAGTAATCTATAGACTCATGGTATCCGTGTCACCGAAAGGGACAAAAATTTCCGACAATCTTCATCATACTATCATTTTTACAGCTTATTACACTGCACCTTACCATTTTCACAGTTGCGCAAATGTACTATTATTGAATTATGCACGAAAAAGATCTTATTTTCCGTTTAATCGCGATGTAGTTTTTAACCCCCGACGCAAAAACGACGGGGTGTTATAAGTTTGACGTGTCTGTGTGTGTGTGTGTGTGTGTGTGTGTGTGTGTGTGTGTGTGTGTGTGTGTGTGTGTGTCTGTCTGTGGCATCGTAGCTCCCGAAGGGATGAACCGATTTTGATTTAGTTTTTTTTGTTTGAAAGGTGTATTAGTCGGGAGTGTTCTTAGCTATGTTTGATGAAAATCGGTCCAAGATGGCCGCCGCTACAAAATGGCGGATAACATATTTTTTCACAATTCCCTCAATATGGGTATCAAATGAAAGGGCTTCAATAGTAGAATACTATACACTAAAACAAATTTTGAATCCAAGATGGCCGCCACAACAAAGTGGCGAATTACATTTTTTTTTCTCAACTCCCTCAATATGGGTATCAAATGAAAGGGCTTGACTAGTAGAATACTATACACTATTAAAAATTTCAAATCCAAGATGGCCGCCACCACAAAATGGCGAATTACATTTTTTTTCACAACTCCTTCAATATAGGTATCAAATGCAAGGGCTTGACAAGTAGAATAATTTACACTATATTGAAAGGGAATGAGGAATATTAACTACCTAACGAAATGAAAACTAAAAACTTGAAAAATATAATAAAACAAAAAAATCTGTTTAGTCTTAAAAATTATTCTTCAACTATAAATTAATCAATATTTTTTGACGGATAAAAAATCTGATTAAACACCAAATTACCAGAATCTTAAAACGGAAGAAAATAAAAGAAATGAAATACAAAATTTAAGGAGTCCCTACAAAAAGCATGAAATAAAAAAATAAATTAAAAATTTAAAAAACCCCCGACAAAAATAAAATTAAGGAATCCCTACAAAAAGCATGAAATAAAAAAATAAATTTGAAAAAATCTTATGGAAGTCGGGGGACCTCAGAAGCAGAATAGGTGTTCCACAGAACGGTCCCCCGACTTCCATAAGATTTTTTCAAATTTATTTTTTTATTTCATGCTTTTTGTAGGGATTCCTTAATTTTATTTTTGTCGGGGGTTTTTTAAATTTTTAATTTATTTTTTTATTATTTCATTCATAAACGTCAAACTTGTTGTGCACATTGATGTGCTTAGCCGACACGCAGTAAGGGACAGAAATATTCTTACTCTGTCTCTTTTGACGTTAATATATTTCTCTTTTTCTTGTGCTAATGAAAAAGAAGATATGCAGTAGTCTATAGTTTACTCTGTCTACGTCCTAGAGCTACAAAACAAAACACAAAATAAATGTAGTTTAATCAGGAAAAAAACTACATATAAATATGATTTCTTACTTCGAGTTATATTCCTATTTTTTTAACCCCCGACGCAAAAACGACGGGGTGTTATAAGTTTGACGTGTCTGTGTGTGTGTGTGTGTGTGTGTGTGTGTGTCTGTCTGTGGCATCGTAGCTCCCGAACGGATGAACCGATTTTGATTTAGTTTTTTTTGTTTGAAAGGTGTATTAGTCGGGAGTGTTTTTAGCTATGTTTGATGAAAATCGGTCCAAGATGGCCGCCGCTACAAAATGGCGGATAACATATTTTTTCACAATTCCCTCAATATGGGTATCAAATGAAAGGGCTTCAATAGTAGAATACTATACACTATAACAAATTTTGAATCCAAGATGGCCGCCACAACAAAGTGGCGAATAATCGACTTACACTGATACGACTTCGAGTTATATTCCTATTTTCTTTTTTATGTATTTAATATTTTAGGTTTCCAATTAATACCAATACCATACTCAACAATATCTTACTCGTACAATATTATACTAGTTCCTACTCACACAAATATCCCCAAATTATAGGGAAAAAATTCAACAAATGGCAACACATAGATAAAAAGATGACTTCAGTTTTAATGTTCGCGGCGCGCTGTCTATTTTTTTTTGTTGGTCTGAGAGGTAGGTACTTTCTTTTTTAGATTACCTACCATGATCAAAATCTGACATCGGTACCGTAAACTGAGAAATCTAACTCATATTCTAGGGCTTAGACACATGAGTAGATAAACGGTACTCATGTGGCTTAGGCCGCTTAGGGGAGTAGTCTCAATTTACCAGGACCAACCGTTCCATCTCTTTACCCGACTGTCCTAAAAGGAGGTTTATGTTTCCTTGAGTGTATGTACAGTTCGCGTCAAATAACTTTGCCGCTCTGAAGTAGGCAACAAGTCACTGCGCAGTAGTTAATCCTATGAATACAACAGCAGCGCGGATTGGCGCGGCTAGGAAAGAGCCTAGCTTCAGAGCGGTAAAGTTATTTGACGCGAACTGGATGTAGAATGTATGTACGAAACTACTATATACTTACGTTGTAATTCATTTGAAAGAAATAGAAAAACACCGCAAAAGACCGCCGGAAATTTGACTTTATTTAGGTAGTTAAGTAGGTATAGGTACGCATATTATGTGGGTATAGGTACATAACCGTAAAGAGGCTCGTGACTAAGTAATATAATAACAGCCGTACAGGTTGATCTTCAAGGTTAAGCAACGTTTACCTTGGTCGGTCCGTGGATGGATGACCATCCTTATCATACCGATACCGAGACCCCTCTGCTCGGAAAGCGCAGTTGTTCCTGGTTGTCATTCGTAGATCGAAGATGTGATGTGACGTCACTCCAAATATAAAAAAAACTGAAGAATGTACCTAGTAGGTAAGTACCTATTATAGGTAGGAAGCTAGTAGCAAGCCGGTTAAGAGCGCGGGCTGCATTTTTTCCATACAAACGTATT
This sequence comes from Oligia latruncula, assembly GCA_948474745.1. Classification (NCBI taxonomy): domain Eukaryota; kingdom Metazoa; phylum Arthropoda; class Insecta; order Lepidoptera; family Noctuidae; genus Oligia; species Oligia latruncula. Next base: position 2,633,832 of record OX419699.1, read on the forward strand.
CCCCTATTATCTTCCTGGATAATGCCTCTAGAGTAATCATTTTTATTTATAAAAATATAGGTCTATTGAAGGCCATGCCCCTGTCATTTTTTTTTTTCAAAAAAATTATTACAAAAATATACGGTCGAATTGAGAAACCTCCTCCTTTTTTGAAGTCGGTTAAAAAATAAATATGATTTTCCGAAAACCTAAAAAAATGCCCCGTTTTTACTTACGTAATCAGACGACTACCAAAGAAAATTGAAAAGTTTTTAAGATAAAAAAAAAATGATAGGGGCATAGATCTATTCTTCCTTTAAATTTTGATACCAAAAATATTTTAATCGGCTTAGGTTTCGAGGAGAAAACAGGGGAATACGAAACGTCGATCGGTCATGGTTTTTTCTAGGTAAAATCGTTCTGAGCTGCAGTTGTCCCTATCGCACTCTACGGGGGAGACGAGAGAGAGAGAGACGGCAATAGTTTCTTCAAATACCTATTTCTCAATTCTTGCACAGCCCGTCTACGCTCTTAAGGGAGGCGACGCGTATTCCACAGACCGGCACACTTAGCGCTTATAGGCTGGAATTGTGCAGCTTGTTTGTGAAAATAATGTTAATACAAAGATTCGAATTTTGAGTCAAAATCCGCGTATAATATTTATAGGTAACCATCGCAGGGGCGCGCGCGCTGCGCGGCGCTCGATCGGCTGCAGCGGCTGCAGCTGGCTTGCGGCAGCTTCAAAAACGTAGTAGATACTCCTTTGATGCGCCGCGCGCCGCCAAGTCTATTATAATAATGCATTGCAATGTAACTCTTATCTCATTCCAATAAGGTATAAATTAGAATGATTTACATTTGCAAAGACTTTTTAGGGTTCCATAGCCAAATGGCAAAAACGGAACACTTATAGATTCGTCATGTCTGTCTGTCTGTCCATATGTCACAGCCACATTTTTTCGAAACTATAAGAACTACACTTGGTAAGTAGATGTATTCTGTGAACCGCATTAAGATTTTCACAAAAAAAAATAGAAAAAAAAACAAATTATGGGGGTTCCCCATAATTTATTTACTTACAACTGAAACTCAAAAAAAATTTTTTTTTATCAAACCCATACTGTGTGGGGTATCTATGGATAAGTCTTCAAAAATGATATTGAGGTTTCTAATATCCTTTTTTTCTAAACTGAATAGTTTGCGCGAGAGACACTTCCAAAGTGGTAAAATGTATGTGTAACCCTGTAACTTCTATAATAAGAGAATGATAAAACAAAAAAATATATAATATGATGTATATTACCATGTAAACTTCCACCGAAAATTGGTTTGAACGAGATCTAGTAAGCAGCTCGCCGGTGAAAATTTAAAAACATATGATGGTACGGAACCCTCGGTGCGCGAGTCCGACTCGCTCTTGCCCGGTTTTTTAGTTTATAAGGTTGACCGACCATTGCATTTTTTTCGATTGCCCGATTTAAGTTAATTTCAACTCTAAGTAATTAAAAAATCTTGATTTTTAGAGTTCCGTACCCAAAGGGTAAAAACGGGACCCTATTACTTAGACTTCGCTGTCTGTCCGTCTGTCCGTCCGTCTGTCTGTCACCAGGCTGTATCTCAAGAACCGCGACAGTTGAAATTTTCACAAATTATGTATTTCTGTTGCCGCTATAACAACAAATACTAAAAATAAAATAAATATTTAAGGGGGGCTCCCATACAACAAACGTGTTTTTTTTTGGCGTTTTTGCCTTGTGGTACGGAACCCTTCGTGTGCGAGTCCGACTCGCACTTGGCCAGTCTTTTTATTAATATTTTATCATAAAAGCACGTCCTAATTCGCTAGTTTCCTTGTTCGTGCTTGTGTGGTCAATCAAGCCTATGTACAGTTGTTCTATCTCAAGATGGAGGGTGAGCAATAAATACTTGTAGTGGTACCTATAGTTTAGACAAGCGCATTATTTGTGTACGTAACTGCATGTAGCGTTAGCAAGTTCATCGTTATTGAACAAAATACACACATCAAAAGTGTCTAGGGATCAAGCATTTTTATGCGGATTTCTTGAGATTGAGATGTGGCTTTGTAATAAATTTATGATTTTATAAATTTATATGGATCCTTTTTGGTGCATTTCATAATTTGAATCAGGAACTGTGAATCAAATTCGAGTAAAAGATGAAAATCAGCTGTCAATATTTTCCCTATAAAAACATACAACGCATTGAAGACATTATTAGTGCTACTGTTTCCCTACTACTGATTAAAACCAACGTTATTATGGAGCGGCGACGTCATTTAAGCAGGGAAGAAATGCTCAGAGCCGTGGGAATGATAGAAGCTGGTTCCCGGCAACGTACTGTGGCTTTAGCTCTGAATACAAGTCAGAGTGTTATCAGTCGACTTTGGACACGTTACCGAAGCACTGGTACCGTGGCTGAGCGCCATGGAGGACGGTATCGCTGCACCACACGGAGACAAGACCGATACATTCAAATCTTAACTCGAAGAGCTCCAACAATAACCGCCATGATGTTAGCCGTGAGGCTTCATCACTCTTCAGGGAACTTAATTAGCGACCAAACAGTCAGAAACCGCTTGCATGAAGTGAACCTTCATTCCCGAAGACCGCTACGGGTACCACCTATAGCAATGCACAATCGTAGGATTCGATATCAATGGGCTCTTGAACACAGAAATTGGGCAGAAGAACAATGGCGTTTCGTGTGCTTTTCTGATGAGTCTCGTTTTGGTATGGGACCGGATACAAGACGTATACGACACTGGAGAACCCCTGGACGCCAACAGCGATTAAAATCCTGCCAGGAAGTCCATCCTTATAGTGGTGGAACCATCATGGTATGGGCGGGTATTTGGATCGGCGGAAGAACTGAGTTGATTTGGATCAGAGGCAACCTCAACGCTCAAATTTATGCTGAGACGATTGTATCAGACGTCATCGTTCCTCTACAAGTGCAAATCGGTCCCTTATTTCAGTTAATGCATGATAATGCACGACCGCACACCGCAAGAGTTGTAAGACAGACTCGCCGCAGCTAACATCAATGTCCTGCCCTGGCCTGCTCAGTCGCCAGACTTGAACCCGATTGAGCATGCATGGGATATGCTACAGAGAAGAGCTCTGCCGAATATGGAGGGTATCCAGTCGCAAGAAGACCTTTTTTTGTTGTTGCAACGAACATGGGCGGCCATTCCACAGCGTGATTTGGATGAACTCATTTTGAGTATGCCAAACCGATGTTCTTGTGTTGTTAGTGTTCGCGGTAGAAACACGGATTATTAATTGTTTAAGTTACCCAATAAAATTTTAAAGAAAACTGTTATTTCAGTCTTTTTTTCGAACTTTTGTGTTAGTGGTTCAAATGTCAAAAATCCCTTTATTAGGAAAATGGCAAATTTCTTTATTAATGCAAAGGTGACTTGGTTTATCGTTACTGTGACAAACGAAAACACTTTATTTGATGAATCCTTAAAGAAAATTTTAATTAATATCAATCAGGAGAAAAGTTATTGCAAAAATATATGTTGATCCCTAGACACTTTTGATGTGTGTAATATAAGTAGGTATGTACCTACCTAGTTAAATTTGTGTTTCGTTTAGTGATGAAATAAAAATATTTTTCGTGACCTATATTTATTTACATATCAGTATTTACAAATAAAATTAAGATACATTCGGTACGACGGTACCTATCACAGTATTTAATATAATCAGCTTCTTTATTAATAAAATGCAAATTTGCTAATTGCATGTATGTATGTACATACTACGCCAGGTTTCGATACTTGTGTTTTCAAAACTTTCTGGAATAAGCTTTTCTGTACTTATTGTCATATTTCGTTGGCTTCTTAAAACAACATAGCTTTAATAACACCCCATTATGTTCTTTATAGCATTTGACGACTCTAAAACAAACAATGCATCATTAGAATCACGTAGGTATATATGTTAGGTAGGTACAATTAAATATTTAAACATTGTTTACTGACCTCACTGTGAACAGCTTTTCTCTGTTTACTCTCTATGTTGACGGTACGCGACGGAAAATTTTGGCGCGAAACAAGTGCACTAGTAGCCCGACCGGGCGACCCGGGAGTTCGGGTTCGGGCGGTAGTCGATACTGACACAACCAACGGCTGACCAACCCGCCTTCGTGAGATACATAAACAACTGTACCTACTTAGGTTTTGGGTTATGTCGACCGACCCGGGAATCGAACCTAGGGCCCCACGGCGGGCAAACACGCACAGACCTGCCTTCGTCCTCTGACGAAGATCGTCTACTACTGAGCTCAGTTTGGATTGCTCTGCCTTTTATACTCTCGAGCTCTCGTGTCGCGTCGCGGCCGCGAATATCGCCGCGATATCGCCGCGACACCATACTAAATGTTCATTTTGTATGGTGTCGCGGCGATATCGCGGCTACACGATGCAGCGCTACTCGTCGCGCCGCGACACCGTCGCGGCGCGACAAGTCGCCCCTGTGTGAAGTGTCGCGCGCGTTTCCATAGAAATTGTTCTATGGATATATATCTCAGAATCGCGTCGCGCTGTCGCGTCGCGCCTGTGTGTAAGAGCCTTTAAGGCTCTTACACACCGGCGCGACTTGTCGCGCGACGTGTCGCCTGGCGATTCTGCGATATTATCGCGCCGCAACACCTTTCACACAAGCGCTACACCGTGTAGCCGCGATATCGCCGCGACACCATACAAAATGAACATTTAGTATGGTGTCGCGGCGATATCGCGGCGATATCGCGGCGATATCGCGGCTACACGGTGTCGCGCTACTCGTCGCGCCGCGACGGTGTCGCGGCGCGACAAGTCGCCCCTGTGTGAAGTGTCGCGCGCGTTTCCATAGAAATTGTTCTATGGATATATATCGCAGAATCGCGTCGCACTGTCGCGTCGCGCCTGTGTGTACAAGCCTTTAGTCCATATCTTGAAAATTACTGAATCGATTTTGATGAAACTTGCACTGTTCCCTAAGTTGAAGTAAATGTAAGCCAATAAAAAAAGAATGGTCACCTCCTTTTTTTTGAAGTCGGTAATTATTATCGACAAACTTATTAAATAATTCACAGCGGGCAAGGAACAAATTAATATTAATAAAAAAATAGGTCATTCATGGCCTCACCCGTCCACGTCTGACGCAAACAAAAATTCACTTTTTGGATGGCCACGAGAAAGATGCAAGTTATCAAAGTCTAATTAATTAATAGGTATTCATATTATGATTTTTTTCAAAATAGTTACTAGTTTTTTAGAACTTGGGATACTTATCCATTTTCTACCGCCTTTAGCATAATCTTTCACTAAATTAATGAATATCTTACCGTAAATCATATTCCTAAGTTCTGCAATATTTCTAGTTCTGGTAGCAGGATCTTCTGCACATAGGATGAACGCTTCTTCTTCTGACTCGGGGTCGTCGTGACGATCCATCTCCGCTTTGAACGCGATCTCTTGAAAAGTCCATAGGTCTGTGTCGCCCTGGATAATAAACACAATATACATTTTTCACATTGATTTAACAATTTGACACTCATTGTTTCTTCTTTGAATAATTTTAATATTTAACTTTCAATGGCAACATAATAAATATTCACTTTTTAAGTAAGTATAACGTGGTATTACCTAAGAATTGTTGTACTTTGCTATTAAATTAAACGTCAATTATAGAAACCGATAAACGGCACACATTGGTCAGTTAACCTAAGTTTAAACGGAGTTTATCTTCTCATTCATGTATGTCTATGGTTTATCTTACATTGCGGTGTTCGGAAACGCACTTTCACAAATTATCGAACCAATAAGCGCTAATGAATAGAAACTATTAAATAAATGAATAGCAAGTTTGGTTTTACCACGGAAACTCCGATTTGCCTTTAAGACACTTAAAGCATTTTTTCTTATGTCGCACTGTGTAACATAAGACATTCGAGAGGAATGTACCAAGACATCAGAGCTGTGCGGCGGGAGAATATACGCCATACGGCGACGCCACACACGTTTCCGTTCGGACAACTACGCCACCTTCCTAATATACGCATTGTTGTGATCCGTGCTCCACAAATGTTCTGCAGTCTTAGTATTATTGAAGTTTACTTCGAATTATTTGTGCAAAACCGTCACATCTCTGAATGAACGGTGTTGTTTGTACAAATAATAAAATTTACTCTTCTGTGCATTTCTGATCTCTTGGTACTTTGTAGAAGGGATGTCGAAAACTCCGTGGTAAAACCTCGTAACTACGGATGATAGATAGTGTGGGACGAGTGGACGACTGACTGTATAGCGTTGGAACGTCCGACGCGAGTCATAGATATTTCATGAGATATTTCAGTTTAGTTCGTGTCGATTGAGAGGAGAAGAAGAGCATGTGATGATGAGGAAGAATATAGAATTGTTTGAAGACCAAAGGGACAGGATAGATTCTCGTGGAATCTGATATGGCTGGTTACTTAGAAAATCACTTGCTAACCGCCACCGGTTTTTAAATACATAGGTGTTTAAATTAAAGTCCTTATTAATCTGTTGACTTCTGCGGCTTCTGTGATAGGACAACAAGTACCTTGGCAAATCAGTCACCTATTTGAGAGGATCTTTGCTCATCTGTATCACAACCAAATTTTGATGATGACTCAAAGTCATCATCAAAATACCGTACACAAATTGCCATGCGCGACATAGGTAATCTTCTGTTAACAGTGTTGAGCTCCGTCCAGCGATAAGTAAGACTTATAAAAGTCAATGTGGCATTGGGAATTTGTGTCGAAGACATTTACTCGTATTACCTACTGAAAAGAATTTATGCCAAAAACAAGTCCTAGATTGGACCTTAGGCAACTAGTCAATGATCACCTGCCCGACGTTTTCTCATGTCACACAGCAATGTACCCTTGAGCTCTAGAGATTTGCAGACCCAGACCACCTAATCATTTAGTGCCTTATAAATTACTTGGGCTTTGATTTTGTGCTTCAAAGATGTAGGGAATAAACAGAATAATAAACGACTGCTGTGGATGATTCGTTCAACACAGTAGAAAACAAAGGGAATACGATATGAAGCTAATTGGCCATTCCAAAGCGTAGAAGGAGAAGACCGGTCAGTTCATGGAAACTCTTTTAAATTATATTGTTACAAAATATTAGTTATATTTACTTTATTAATGTGTGAATTAATAATTACATGTGAGAACGATGTAAAAAAGACGTCCAGTCGGGCAGTTGTAAGTAAACAAAAGACCAAGTTACGGTAACAATCCAGGATGCTTTTCCACCAGAGATAAACTATGCAACGTTGCTATGGATGCGTTTGATTTCCACCAATCATATTCATTGGCTCACATAGCATAGCACTAGTGGAAACTGATTCAACTAAGCTACGTTTTTATATGGAAGGATGCGTGCTGTGGATGCGTACGATGGATGCGTGCTATGGATGCGTGCTATGGATGCGTGCTATGGATGCGTGCTATGGATGCGTGCTATGGATGCGAGCTATGGATGCGTGCTATGGATGCGAGCTATGGATGCGTGCTATGGATGCGAGCTATGGATGCGTGCTAAGGATGCGAGCTATGGATGCGTGCTAAGGATGCGAGCTATGGATGCGAGCTATGGATGCGAGCTATGGATGCGAGCTATGGATGCGTGCTATAGATGCGTGCTATGGATGCGAGCTATGGATGCGTGCTATGGATGCGAGCTATGGATGCGTGCTAAGGATGCGAGCTATGGATGCGTGCTAAGGATGCGAGCTATGGATGCGAGCTATGGATGCGAGCTATGGATGCGAGCTATGGATGCGAGCTATGGATGCGTGCTATTGATGCGAGCTATGGATGCGTGCTATGGATGCGTGCTATGGATGCGTGCTATGGATGCGTGCTATGGATGCGTGCTATGGATGCGAGCTATGGATGCGTGCTATGGATGCGAGCTATGGATGCGTGCTATGGATGCGAGCTATGGATGCGTGCTATGGATGCGTGCTATGGTTGCGAGCTATGGATGCGAGCTATGGATGCGTGCTATGGATGCGTGCTATGGATGCGAGCTATGGGTGCATGCTATGGATGTGTAGCTATGTGCAGAGCAGTGTTCCTACAGTAGGCGCGTGTTTGTCCCATAACTCGAGCTGCGCATGTTTCTCGCACAGCTACATTGCGGTAGCGCATTTTCATAGCATAGCACATATTACTTGCTCCGCTACATAACTTAGCATCACTGTAAATAGAAACGGTCACATAGTTTCGTAGCTTAGCTTTTACATTCTCGCAGCATATCTGCATAGCACATCTTTGGTGGTAAGGCACCCTTACACGCCCATAGTGAAACTGTACTCTGAGATTTACGCACCGCACTCGCACGCATAAACACCTTTTTAGGGTAGGCAGGCCATGGAAACTGCGAGCCGACGAAAACACAGGTACCTACCTAATATTAAAATGTTGTGCTCTTCGTTTTCAAATACTCATCAAAAAATGTAGGTTCTATTGACCGCACATCATTGGTGACCATTTGACATTGATAGCACCTTATGTTGTAGCTGTGAAGGCGATTTTCTTAGTCCAAGTGTGTCTCACCCACTGACCTCTATCATATGTATAATACAGGTCAGTGGTCTCACCCTTATAGCACTTAGCAGTCATAAAAAGTTTTATACGTGTTACAGTTGACATTTTGTCTCCAAAAGAAGACATTTCGACAAGTAATAAAAGTTGCGAAAAAGATGGCCTACTTATTTAGCCTTTCTAATATTAAATATTACCGTGACGATTGTACAGACGCCAGCACATCAAGTTACCCAAAACTGTCAAATTATCCCAATCAACCTAGAACCTTAAACTGTAGCGATAAAGTTGAAAATCTATTAAAGAAATTTGACAGATTGTAGTAGCTTGATGTGCTGGCGTCTGTAGGTACATGTTGCGCCGACCCTAAATACGGACAAGGGCAGGAGAATGACGACGATGACAAAAACGATAAAATCAAATTAATACACTGAGGCACAGAAGAACTAATATCTGGGGGCACGGAAGTGCCCCCGCCAAGACGAGCCAAGCGAAGCGCAAGGGCACTACCTACCTTTTCTCGAAGCACTTCGTCGTATTTTTGAACCTTCATAACTTGGGTTTGGATTATACCAGATAAACAAAATTTTCGGGATATGATGTCAGTGGTTGACTTATTAAACCTAAAAGTTTCAAATGCATAGCTCTTATACTTTAGATTTTATTGATATCTAAAATACCCCGATTTCGTCACTGACTCACTGATTCACTGACTCACTGATGATCATCAATATTCTAAGGGTCTTCCTGAAGTCCTAGAAAGCTGAAATTTGGTATGTAAGCTAGTAATAGTACACAAACCACAAAAAAACTCTAAAACTTTGAACTTTTACCCTCCAACCCCTTAAAATAGGGGATGGAAGTTTGTACGAGACTTCCGCAAATTTTGATGCTAGAGTTCTGAAAATTTATATAGGGACTCCTTGTTAAAAATAATAAAATACGTATTTCAGGATTTTCAGTAAATAAACCCCTAAAAAAAATTTTTTTTTTATAAGCAACTTTCAAAAAGATGTGAAATCCCACCAAAAACATTTTCATGTAAAATGTTGCCAAGACGAGATCACATATGGTTCGCACTGTCAAAAAGTTATCAGATCTCATGTAGAGCCAAGCTTCTGACTCTACACGCCCTAACTTCACAAACTCTACACCTTGGTCAAAATATGTGGCTTGGCCGTTTCGCTACCATCGCATGGGCGTAAGGTGAAAAATGTATTCACTGTTCATTACTTTTCTGTTATACAATAGTTCTTGTAGTAACGAAACGGCCAAGCCTCATATTTTGACTAAGGTGTAGAGTTTGTGAAGTTAGGGCGTCTAGAGTCAGAAGCTTGGCTCTACATGAGATCTGATAACTTTTTGACAGTGCGAACCATATGTGATCTCGTCTTGGCAACATTTTACATGAAAATGTTTTTGGTGGGATTACTTAGACTGAGGTAAGCTCACTGACCTCTATAATACAATACTAAAACCAAAATAAAATAAATATTTAATACTTACAACAAACGCGATTTTTTGCCCTTTTTTGCTCGATATCAATAATGGCAACAGGTAGGCACTTGAAATATTCACAAAATACTTTGTATTATAGAGGTCAGTGGGTAAGCTGTTGTTTTAATTTATGGTATCTTATTGATGCGCCTTTGCCACCCCTTGGTATCGTAACAATAGAAAAATAATTAATGGCATCTCATTAGTTACGACTTGACAGGCTAAATGCAGATGAGCCTGATAGATATTCAAGCAATGTATTTAATGGATTTAAATTTGCAATATTGTAGTGGTCGTAAACAAGCGTCGATCTAATAGAATTACTCGTATAAAGCACCTACAGTTAAATTGTAAGGTTTTGCCATTACTTTTCTAGCAAACAGAATGGCGGTGAACAGCGCCGGCGCGGCGGTTTACGCCAAATCTAGGTTCGTCGACATTCATGAGAGCCCAAATGCCCACGGTGAAATGTTCGTTCAGGTACTCCTCGTGGAATAAATAATTATCATCATCAAAGTGTCTGACATTTGAAGACGTTTGTCGCTTGACAGCACCATGTAATGGCAACACGCAACAGTAGCACACAAAAAGCAGCAGTGTTGTCACGAGAGAGGTTATATTCAAAACTCATTAGTAATCGCCGAACGGAAGACTTATTTTCGTTGGATCCCACTTTTGAATCTCATTTTTTAGGTATTAACGATGGGTCCCATTTGCTATTTCCATTGAATCCCATGTTATAACAACATTTGTACTTTTCAGAAGAAAGACTTCAAAGTTTGTCACGATCTCGTGACAAACTTTTGACAATTTAACTCGCGTGCAATGCGGTAAAACCACTTAGGCCCGGACTCCACTGAAGCGGAGCTGGGCGGAGAGGAGCGGAGACGTGCAGGAATCGTCCAATCACAGACGAGACGAGTGCACGTAACTCGTCTCGTCTGAAAGAGAATTTCAACCATTGTGATTGGTCGATTCCTGCACTTCTCCGCTCCGATCCGCCCAGCTCCGCTTCAGTGGAGTCCGGGCTTTAGTGTCAGTGCTTGTGTTGCATTGCCACATCGGAGCAACGATACAACCTTGCCAAAGATTAGGTTTGCGTTACAATTTTTTGTGAAAGGTTTATGTGCTAAGTAATGATTTGGCAAATGAAATTATGCGGAAAATTGTTTGGGAAGTGATAATTTGGCAATTTCTTTTCGATGAAACAAGGGAGACCCTAAGTTATTACATGAAATGTTAAAAGTAATGTACCTATATAATAATTTCGGGTCGTTATACCCAGCAATAACATGTCGAAGTAGGTAGCAGTGTTAATAAACTTCTGTAGGTGACCGTACAAGCATGCTTATCCGGTACCAATTCAATACAGCATGTTCACAAATACCTACTTTCAAAATTATTTTCGATCGAAGGTTTAAATGAAGGTAAACGTGATAAGAAGTTGAAAATAAATTAAATGACCTTCAGTACTTACCTTCGTACAACGTTGGTAATACAGCTATAAAATTATCTATTTATTTCTTGCTTCCAAAATCCAGACGTACTTAGTATGTTTTGTAAGAATGAAGATGCGGTATTATTTGCGGTATTCTATGCTAGCTTCTGCCCGCGGCTACGCCCGCGTGGATGTCTGAAATTATTCCACGGGAACGTACTACTGGAAAAAAGAAGTTATGTCTATGTCTTTCCCCAGGATGCCATCTACCTCCTTGCCTAATTTTTACCCGACTACGGCGAAGTAACAAGGAGGGTTATGATTTTGACCGGTACGTATGTATGTAAGTAATGTATGTATGTTCATCTGTTCCCTTATACCTTCTAAACTACTTGTCATAATTTGACAAATCAGGTATGGTTGGAAGCGTCTTGATCGTCCCCTGGTTATAGGCTACCATAAGTTGTGTTAAATTGAATATGGCGCCTTCAAGAGGACATAGAGTAATGACATTAAAAAAAACAATAATCATGCTGTGTTGGGTTGGGTATCAAATGAAAGGGCTTAATTAACGCATTTCTAGAATATATTTTATTGTCACCTGTTGCCAACCGATAATTAGGAATAATTTTTATAAAATCACGCCTCGGATTTGAACCAAACATATGTCTAAGTTTGGTATATCACCTAGGTACATGTAAAACAATAAAAACTAAACAAAAAAAAAAATTTAAGCGGCTCTGCAAATACTTTATCACGAAATTATAACCCCAAAATAATTAAAATAAAAAATAAGTTCTAAAACCCGACTACTGAAAAATCACGTTCTAAAAAGTATGAAAAAAAATAAGTTCAAAAACTAAAACCCGACTACTGAAAAATCACGTTCTAAAAAGTATGAAAAAAAATAAGTTTGAAAGCTAAAACCCGACTACTGAAAAATCACGTTCTAAAAAGTATGAAAAAAAATAAGTTCAAAAACTAAAACCCGACTACTGAAAAATCACGTTCTAAAAAGTATGAAAAAAAATAAGTTTGAAAGCTAAAACCCGACTACTGAAAAGGATGAAACAGGAAAGTACCTTCCCGTGGTCGCATGCCGCTGTACTAACATAGTAAGTATGTACTTTTATGCTATTGTCGCATGTGACCACAGTCGATCAGTCAAATTAATTGATTATTTATTTATCCATTTATTTCAGACATCAAGGCCCATATAAACACATACAATAGGTATAATATTAATATGACTTAAAAAAATACTATAAATTACCAACATACCATTTTGAATTTTTGACTTCCAACAATTTAGGACACTTTATATAGAAATCCACATTATTTCACTCCACAAAAACACAATTGTTTTATTTATAGCGATTTAAAAGTTAATATTTAGCGTTAGTTTATTCCATTATTCGTCGATACGATAAATCGATGGATGCGTGCGCGTACGCGGCGGATAGATGCAGAATGTGGTGTAGGCCGCGGATAAGGGTGATGCGCAAACAAACAAAAACCCACGACAGTTAAATGTTATTGGAAAAGAATAAAATAATTTAAAAACCTCCGACTTACAGAATTTATGTAACGAGACTAAAACAGATAAATTCATTTGGCAGGGGGGGACCGTTCTGTGGAACACCTTCTATTCTAAGAGGTCCCCCGACTGACATACGCAAGTCGTGGGTTTATTCAAAAAAATTAATTTTTTGCTTTTTATTTCAAACTTTTTAAAGAGCATAGTTTCATTATATACCTACATAAGTAGAAGCTAAAATAAAATATAATACTGCAGCGCCTCCTAATGATTTTCCACCGTAACACCTATTAAGAATCCTCACAATCAACCACAAACCCATTATTGATGATGAAAACCGCATCCAACGAATCGAATGAATGAATCGATTTGGATGCGGATTTGGAGGCAGCGTCCCCTGGTAAGTTGTCACCGTAACATCTATCTAAGAACATGCACCAATCAAACCAGAACCCATCACTGAAAACCGCATTAAAATCTGACTAGTAGTTTTGGAGATAATAATAATAATAATATTCCACAACTATCACACAACGCCGTCTAGTCTCAAGCTAAGCAGAGCTTGTGTTATGAGTACTAGACTATAAATACATACATATATACATAGATAAATTACACCCAGACACAGAACAAATGATCATGCTCATCACACAAACATTTGTCCTGGGTGGGAATCGAACCCACGACCTCCGGCATAGCAGTCATAGTCACTGACCACTAGACCAACAGGCCAGGAGATAAACTAGCAGTTTTGGAGATAAATGGCAACATTGGTCCGCACACACATCCTCTCACCCCAAACGCATATACCGTCTCCGACGCGGGTAATAAAAACAAAAATAAAGATACAAATAAAAAGTGCAAACTCCGATGTAAGAAATTAGCAGGAAAGTGTGCCTCACGGCTGCGCCAAAAAGGCTCAGTTCAGCAACAGTTTTGGAGCTAGAGCTAGAACTTTCTAAACTAAAGCTTTCGTAGAGGTTGATAATACTATCCTGAAACAACTATCTTTTATCATTACTATGCTTACCTACTTTGTTATTTGTGTTGCGCTTGCGATCAACTCATGAAGTCGTGACATAGTACTTTTACGACAGCTGACGCTTTTTAGGGTTCCGTACCCAAAGGGTAAAAACGGGACCCTATTGCTAAGACTTCGCTGTCTGTCCGTCCGTCCGTCTGTCTGTCACCAGGCTGTATCTCAAGAACCGCGATAGCTAGACAGTTGAAATTTTCACAAATTATGTATTTCTGTTGCCGCTATAACAACAAATACTAAAAACAAAATAAAATAAATATTTAAGGGGGGCTCCCATACAACAAACGCGATTTTTTTGCCCTTTTTTGCTCGATATCAATAATGGCAACAGGTAGGCACTTGAAATATTCACAAAATACTCAGTTGTAGTTTTACTTTAATAATAAAATAAATATTTAAGGGGGGCTCCCATACAACAAACGTGTTTTATTCGGCGTTTTTGCCTTGTGGTACGGAACCCTTCGTGTGCGAGTCCGACTCGCACTTGGCCAGTTTTTTTTCATAATAAGTAGGTATGAAGTTGTTGTATACATAATGATGTTGGTCATCAGCAGTGGGATAACGGTTGCCGTATTTAGTAAGAGCTCTGTTTTTGCTGGTTGTAATCTTTTGTAAAGGCTAGTACAATTATTGTGTGGAGATTGTAACAGAATATTAGAATCAAGAGAGCGTTGCCATTAGAAACTTCTTACGACATACGGCTGTTATGTTTTGGGGCCACCAAAAACAAAATGATCTTGTAAGGATATTGTAGTCTTTTGTATACGAAATCTTTTGTTTAAGAACCTAAATCTTTCAAAAATATATCCAAAGATAGGTTATCATATTACAGACAACAGGCCTAAAAAGGCCACTTTGGCAGAATATAAAAGGATAACATAATGGACAGTTACCTAACCGTTAAGTTAATCGTATCAAATCCCATTGGTGAAACATTTTTCAGTTATTTTTTATTTGTCTGTGCTAAAATACCAATCAATCCGATCCAAATCCAATCCCAATCTCTTTGATTATACCTACGTAGTGCAGCGAAAAAAAAAAGAAAAACACGGACTGTCTTCGCCATATAACGATTCATAATGTTATCCTTTTGTGATTCTCCATAGTGGCCTTTTTAGGCCCCCAGGAATCGTCCAAAATGACAACACTAAATAAATTAGGTAACGAATAAGTGAGATGAACCACTGAATAAATGAAAGCAAGCATGTCAATAACATAGATTTCTTTTTACATCGTTTTGCTCACTTCTCTTGGCATTATATGCAACAGTATGAACTCAACTTAGAACTATTAACGATGCCGATTTTCTTCATCGTACGTAGTAGATAATAATAGTGCTACCCTCTCACTTTAACTTAAAAAATAATTGCCTGAATGATATTTTTTTGTCATTTACGCGAACAAAGCCGATGCCATTGTGCATTGCACCATTGACTTATATATTACTAGCGTATTGCATTGTCAAAAACTATCGCTCAGATTGTATATATTTGAAAACATTACGCTTTATATTCTTCTATTCTATTAATTTTTCAAATAAAAAACGGCAATGAAATCGAAAGTGTTCGATAAAGACGTCAAAGCAACGGTGCTCATCCAACCGTGCGCGGTGCGGTTGGTTGCAAAACGCAACGATTCGTCGGTTTCCTATTGTGATTGTTGTAATAGTAGTTACGTTATAAATGGTCATTGTGGGTTGCAATAACCGTTCCAGGTACCAGGGAGACAGAAGTTAATGGTAGACTAGACAATATGAAAATAGTTCAACAAGGACGGATCCATTTTATTTTATTTTGGTAGGTACATTTCTAATTTTACGAAAAAATATCGAATAAGCAACTTTGTTTTATTTTCTAGAGGAGAGTAGCCGATTTCCTTGAAGTTCCGGCGGTTTGTATGATTCTTCTCCGTCGTCAGTCCTTATAACTTAAAAGCACCTTATATTAGTATCTGCAATAATAACCTAACAGTAGGTACCTATACTTACCTTGGTAAGTACTTACTTATAAAAGATTTGCTAAAATCTTTAGGTACACCTGAAACTTTTAAAACTTTCCTTCGTGGTTTATTAACCAGCGAGGTCACTATGAATTGTAACCATATTATTCAATTCCTTATACCAAGTAATAATGTGACTGAGAGCAAATCCAATCTAGTAATAGGATTGTAGAAGTGTAGAGCACTTACTGGTGTCGTTAACTTAAGGGGCTTACATGACCTAAAGCGCGGTCACTGTCGGACTGCATAGAAAAGAAAGAGAAGCGCGATGACACAAAACTGGTAAAATATTGTAAAATATGAAGAAATTATCTATTTACAAAAACTATTTAATAATAAATATTCCATCACTGGATGCAGTTTGGCATTAGGAATTTAATGGCAATATTTTTATTATAATTAAAATTGTTAATGAAGGGATAAACTGCTTTTAAAGACAATCAAGAGGTGTATTTAAAAATTTTTTTGATGCATTAATGTATGTTTAATTATGATTTGAGTTCCATCACTGTATTAAAAAAGACTTGAAAATATCATAATTTTTTTTTTGGTCAAAATTATTTACGGTTTAAGAGATACACTGCTTTAAAAACCAACTTTTTGACCGTTTTCAAGGAATCTCCGCCTTAACTGCACTGCGATTTACGGTGAGATAAAACAGTTAAGTAATAGGTGTTTAATTGAATAGTATTACACTGTCATTTTTCCCACAGCTGGTTGATCTTCTTCTCATACTGAAGAAATGGATGAGTCTTCTATTCTTTTCTATTTTTAATAAATGGCAAGCAAAGCCGATTTCGACTATTCTCCGTGATTCTGCCAATGTCAAAAGTGAGCTGAAAAAGGATGTCTTATCTTGCCAATATATTTGCATTTTTGACAGCTTTTCCATACAAGAACTGTCAGACGTCAATTTTATACCACAGATAAAATATAGTATCTGACTTTGATAAAAGCAGCCCTTTAGAGAACTAAATACAAAAGCTTTTTTATTCAAATTGTAGGTATCAATAACAAGTTGTTTCAGTTCCTGTAGTGTAAAGGAAGACATGTACCTACCTATATTTTCTCTCTTGACATTTGTATTAAAAATGGAATATATTGAGTAACGCCCTGTAGACACGCATAGGATGTGTGTGTGAATGTTGTGGGAAATAAAACTTGTTTGATGTGGTATTGAAGGATTATTTAGATTATAATCTGAACAGTGAAAGTTAAAAAAGCGAGAGCTGTTAATGAATGTCCCGTCAAGAGAAGTGACTCTAGGAATTGTAACAAGAATACAATTACATAACAGTGGATTAGCAAAGATTGTTTTAAAACCTGACACTTTTTTATCTTTAAGCTAAATATAAGAACTAGCCTAACAGACTAATGAGCAATGTTTTACGTGATAGATTACGTTACGATTACGTAGACGCGTAAATTAAAGACCTGTAAACATAAAATATTGATTAGACATTTGGGCAGTTTCGAGACCAATTTGCAGACATTGAGATAGGTACATACCTACTTGCATGTTACCTCCTACCTATAATATTCATTTGAGTAAAGACTTAAGCAGAACATCCCTACCTAAAGATGAACTATTTGCGCATTAAATGCCCAAAAACCGCTGTAATAAACACTTCGCAGATCAAGGGGTTAATTAAGTACTTAAGTAGTTAAGTATACAAAGAGAAAGGTTAAGTTATTTACACGCCGAGCGCCTGATAAATAAAGCTTAGCTAAGTTTGTATGACACTACTTTTTACCGACTTCACAAAAAGGAGGAGGTACTATGTTCGGGTGTTTGTATGTTTTTTTTTTTTTTTTGTATGTTTTGTTCATCGAATACTCCGCTAATTGTCGACGGATTTTCAAAATTCTTTTTTTGTTCGAAAGTAGATAGTTCTGAGGTGGTCCCATTGTCACCAAGTTAGGATCTGATGATGGGATCTTAGAGAAATCGAGGGCAACCCTCAAATTTTATAGGCTCACTTATTGTTTTTCGCATATTTTATGAAGTATCTTGTGTATTTGTGTATGGTTGTCACCATCTCAGGTAGCTGGGCTGATGATGGAAGGTACAACTCCTTAACAGTAAGAAGTTACTCGAACAGGCAAGGACTGTTTTAGTAAATTGTTTTGATGTTTGATAGGGCATTTGCCACATTTGGTCTCATGATCATCAAGTCATGACCTGATGCTGCAGTCAGGATAGTCTGCAGAGTACCTAACTTCTCGACAACTAACAGCAGATATATCGTGTTTAGGCTCATTGAAAAGGGCTCGATGTGTGGATAAACGTACTGTTACTGAGGAACACCGAAGATCTGATGCTGAAGGCAGGAGCATCAGAAAAAGTACAAACCTTGAAATTACAGCACCGTAGTCGTTGTTTAGGCTCATTTTAAACAGGACTAATTTTAAGTTCAATGCAATGTTGACATAAGTCTGGCCTGATGCTGCAGCCAGGATTATCAGCATCTAATCTAAAAACAATTAACGTCTCTGCATCGAGAAAAGGAATATTTTATAAAAAGGCGATGGGCAAGTTGACATTAGGCTATTGTAACTTAGATATAAATTATAAATAGACCCACTAAAAAGCGAGAAATAAAAACTTTTTAACAAAAAAAAAACCGACTTCCAAAAAAACACTACAAACTGAAAAATTACTTTAATTTCGGAAGTCGGTGGCAAAAACTAAAATACTGATCCCTAAGACACCGACTTCCGAAATTAAAGTTATTTTTCAGTTTGTAGTGTTTTTAATTAGTGTGTTTGAGCTGTAATAAGTGTTTTTAATTAAAGAGTTATTTTTGGTTATTAAATCGGCAGTTTTTATTGTCACGAACCCGAAGCTCGTAACAATACTAATGAGCAATGTTTTACGTGATAGATTACGTTACGATTACGTAGACGCGTAAAATGAAGACCTGTAAACATAAAATATTGGTTAAACATTTGGGCAGTTTCGAGACCAATTTGCAGACATTGAGATAGGTACATACCTACTTGCATGTTACCTCCTAGCCTCCTACCTATAATATTCATTTGAGTAAGGACTTTAGCAGAACATCCCTACCTAAAGATGAACTATTTGCTTAATGAGGCACTAAATGCCCTAGAAGTAAAAAACCGCTGTAATAAACACTTCGCAGATCAAGGGGTTAATTAAGTAGTTAAGTATACAAAGAGAAAGGTTAAGTTATTTACACGCCGAGCGCCTGATAAATAAAGCTTAGCTAAGTTTGTATGACACTACTTTTAACTTCATTTATTTTGTAGGCGACTCGATCTGCCCAGTCTTTTCATTTTCATAACTACGAGTATGTTGGGGTCGGCTTGGATTATCACTATGATTTAATAAAAGAAGGTTAAAAGATAAAGGCTATCTCATCAATTCGGAAAAGAACAATATTTGCATTGGATGGATGGTACACACGTATTTTGTTTGTTCGTACCGCCGTATATTTTATTTATGAACCATTTGTCCCTCTTGTGATCCTATTAAATACATACCCTCTTATTACAAAACAAGATCTAATTAGAGCCAGAGTAGAGTTTTTGTATTTCGAGCTTTATTTCGATTAAGGCAAAGTTCATAATATAAACCTGGTTCGATGGTTTAAACAATTTTTATAGAAAACTTGTTTTATCAGGCCGAAAGGTTTTATTACAAAACAAGTACACAAAACAACTTCTCGTTTTTAGCCAAACGGGTAGCTGTCATCCTTGTCATGACCAACTTCAAATTGGTGCATATTCAAGTTGAATCTTACTGTTAGACTTATCTACTAGTAGCCAATTCCAACATATTTAGAAAAACATAGGCGCTAGACAAAATCATGTCTAGCATAAACTAAAAACATGAGATGGCTTCTTACAAAATTTTACTCTGTGGACCAAATGAAAATCTAATTTTAGATCACTGTATGATGCACACAGAGATCGTGCATCCCACAACGAACCTAGATAAGCAGTCCTTTTGATGAAAATAGTTTAATGAGGATATAAATGAATATATAAATATTTTAGCTTTGAGTAATTTTCGCATGCAGACTGAAAGCGATCAGGCTTTATTATTGCAAAAGCGAATTAATGCATAATACGAGTAATATGCTATGATTACAGAGATTTAAAATACAGGCGCCCGAAATAAAAATAGCTAAAATAGCAATTTCACATTTTAACTGGCTTACAAATTGCAATGGGTACATTAACAGGCGCTCACATTTTATGTTCTTAGTTACATTTTAATTATTATTCGACGACTTCGACGCCACACAGTTCTGACGCGAACTCCGTTCATTAGTATTGAATTTCTGATTTTGATCATCTACTTTTGCTGTTGACTGTACAGTCAGCAACAAAAGTCGATTAACACTTTTTTAATCTCAGTTATTGAGCAAAATATAAACACTTCAGTTTTTTTAATCTCTGCTATTGAGCAAAATATTTGTTCAAAATTGCATTGTACCTACTGCTGCTGCAATTTTGAACTAATATTTTGCCCTTTAACCGAGATTAAAAAACTGAAATGTTTATTGATTTTAGTTGCTGACCGTACAATCACAAAATGTACTAACAGTACCTAGTTTGTAAGTTGTTTATGTTCTTACCAACAATATTAATTATTATATTAAAAAATGATATTATTGAAAGTCTTTGACATAAATCTCGGGAACCTGTGGTCCCTCTCGGACCTTTTTAAGGCACACACAGTGTCGTAGCGACAAGGGGGCCATGTCCTCCTGAGGTGCTTTGCTTATGAGGAGTCGAGAGGTATTCCATGGTTATCAGGACAATCCCGAAAGTACGGGGTCAAGAATCAAGATTCCCCCAGCATCTTACTGGAATTGAAATACTTCCTTTCTCCGAGCACGTTTTTTTAGACAATCATACAATAATACCATTTAATTGATAAGGAATTCTTACTCTGCCGAAGCAGAGAATTCAAAAATATAAAAGACTCATTTGAGTGTCCCCCTCCACGGAAATCTTTAGTAAAAGGCGAAAGATTTACGCGTTTTGAAGGGAAACCAGAGTTAACAAATTTAGGGTCGCTCGAGCTTATACAGGGTTATTGGTAAAACATTAACAACCTCTTAAGAGGTCATTGTACTCATCATTATGAACAACTTTTACAATGGGAATCACAGAACATAATTGATGGGATCATGGGAATAACCTGAAATCGCGAAAAAAAAAATGTGCTGTTCCCTTTATGTTCGTATAACTCGTCAAAATGTAGGGAACAGCTGATTTTTTTTCGCGATTTCTGGTTGGTCCCATAGTAAAACTCTCGAGATAATCGCGTCGCCCCCGTCAGGGGGCGTGGCGAGCGTTTCCGGGGCTTCGCCCCCCGGCCGCAGAAGCCTTGCGATGCTCGCGGCATTGTTGGAACAATGCCGCGAGCCAATACAGCGAACGCATGGAGGGGCCTGTATTTGCAGGCCATCGCAAGGCTTCTGCGGCCGGGGGGCGAAGCCCCGGAAACGCTCGCCACGCCCCCTGACGGGGGCGACGCGATTATCTCGAGAGTTTCACGCGTAGTTACGCGCGCCCATGTGAGTGATTGCATGTTGTTTTGCTGCAGGCGCGCCACGACGCTGTCTCACAGCGCCGCTTTCTTCCGGCGGTCTGTTCCCGCCGTCTAGGTCTGTTGCCGCGCGGCTATAGTAAAAGTTGTTAACAATAACCCTTTATACTTCGCGCGATTCAGAAACGAGCTTGAATTGTACAACACCATCTATTGAGCGGGCAGGTAAACATTTCGCATCTATTGGTTGGTTTTTATATAACTAAACACTTTTGCTTATTGCCAGACAGATATTATTATGGTTCACGGGTGATGGTAAAATGCACAATGTGTGGAATGGAAGTTCGTAATTTTTGCCGCTTGGGAATCTCATCGGGCACACGGCATGTAGGTATATATTATTAATTCGAAATATTATGTATGTTATATTTTCATGCCTACCACTGAGCGGATCCTGGGGGAGGAGATAGGCTACTTTGTCCCGGTAGCACGTTCTCGTGGGATAATTTCCGACATACACGCGGGCGGAACCGCGTGCAGAAGCTCGTGTCTAATAATACCATTACCTATGGTTCTGATAGGTGTTGAAGGGAATAGAAATGATCAATAGGTAATAACGTAGGTACTTTACGCACATGGCGTCCTGGGGGTCGACTCGGTCCCTGAAATCAATAGTTCCATTCCAAACTATTGAGCAATTGGGATTACACAGCCAATGCGTGAAAATGCCTTCAGATATTTATGAACATGCTGACATTTATTAATATTACGACTGTTATTAAAATACTGACTTTTAGTGGAACATCAATATTTATTAAGAGAAAAGTTCATGTTCTACTCAATAGATGGCGCTACTCGACGCAGCCGTGCCTTTTACATTACCACCACATCATAAATCTTTATTTATCTCCACGTCTTATTACAGGCACTGATTAATAGAATGCACAATCTTAAATACATAGAGAAAGGTGTCTGAGATAGGAGGGTCCTTTTTTTTTCAGGATGGGAAGTCATCACAATGTCTCCCGCTCTGGGTGGAGCAGAAGGGAGTGTCAGACTCTTACTGACTAAAACCCACCCATGTTCCTTCCTTAGCCCTTTATGTTCTGGGCCAGCGGTCCCGCGGGCCAGCGGGCCAGCGGTTCCGGGTCAGCGGGATAGGAGGGTCCTGAGTTACAGATCACCCGGCTCTCTTTGATAGATGAACATGTTATTTTCAAAACTGTTACAGTCATGATATTATATATAAAGTGCGAGTCGGACTCGCACACGAAGGGTTCCGTACAAAGATATTCTCTTTGGTTCCGTACCACAAGGCATAAAACGCCGAAAAAAACGATTCTTGTATCCCCTTTAATTTTTTACTTTATTTTATTTTTATTATTTTGTTGATAAAGCGGCAAAGTAATTTCTTGGAAAAATTCTTATTTTTCCAAGAAATTACTTTTGATTTTGAGACATAAAAAGCTTTGATCATTCAAAGCTAACGACAGTCGCGCGTCATTTTTCGGAAAACTTGTTGCGAATAAGTAGGTACCTATTACTTAGTTATTTTCCGCGAATACTTTATTTATTTGAAAAATCCCTTTCAGCCAATTCCAAAAAAGGAACTCGAGTTTTTAAATCACAAATCATTTTGTTCATTTTCTTTTTCCCTTTTTTACAAACAATGAACAAAGTTGATCAAAATCAGTCAATTTCGTGCACGAACCTACGACGTAAAATCATAGGTCTTTTGTTTCCAATTAAGTGTCGCAGGTCTGGCGAGGTCAAGGCGACGCTTGATGGTGCTCAGCAACATGATCACAATTCAACACACGTGACTAATCAAATAAGGAAAACTTTAGCCTATAAAGAAACTTCAGAAAAAAAAATACTATAAACGTGATTTCTTGGAAGTTCGTGGCTAAATAATATCAGCCGCACGTGTCGAACTTCAAGGTTATGTAACCTTCCGTTACGTATGGAGACCCCTCCGTGCCTCGGATACCACGTTAAGCAGCTGATCCCGGCTGTCATTCGTAGATCTTTGACAGTCGTTACGGGTAGTCTGAAGGCCGATAGTCTGACCACCAGTCTGGTCAAGGAGGTTCTTTATACCCAGTAACTTACTAGACATAAAGTCACGCCTTCTTTCCATGTGGGTAGGCAGTAACTACAGAACGCCACCTGCTACGACGACGCAAAAGGAGTATGTAAGGACCGTTCCTTGCATACTCCTTTTGCCTCGTTTACGTTCATCCATCTGCGGGAAAATTGCGTAAAACACTGGTTTCATTTTGACAGTTCGACAACATTCATTGCGTTATTTATGTGTTTTAGCAGACATATTATTCGGACATATGAAGCAATGTATTAGCAATATCTTTCAATGATCACACCGTCTCACAGCCTCGCTACGCATCCTCGCACCACCCAGCTACCTCGCAAAATCTCTGGTGGAAAGGCAGCCTTATTCTCTTACCTAACGTTAGCTTTCACTATGTGTATCCCATCCCATGTATGGAGTATGGACGTAGGGTTAAGAGTTACAAATGGCTGACATGGCTTAAATAAATGATCACACATTTAGCATATTTTTATATGAAAAAAAAAGGGTTTTTCTTTTCCGTGTGTTTTTATATGGATTTAATAGTCGAGTACAAAATCGTGTTCTGTTTACGTGGACTACTAGACATTCAGCTAGTAAGAAGCGACAGGCGACGATTACCTACTGGTCGATTTTTTTACCACTGCGTAAAAATGTTTTACCACTGCGTAAGATTTTCTTGTAACTGCTACTTTACGGACACGATTAAAGAAGATCATCATGGTATAGATCAGTCTGGACCTAGAGATAACAAATTCCAAACCTAGCTTTTGGTTAGCAATAATGATTGAAAAAGAAAAGAAAGAAAATAATATGTTTATCTGGGGTGACTGGAGTGTGCCACACCCCAGTCACCCCAGATAAACATATTTTTTTCTTGTGTGTGTTTATTGTTTATATTGTTTTCAGTTAGTTTGTGCATTGGTTTTCAGAATAGGTAGGCAGGCACTAGGCCGGGTCTAGTCTAGGCAGACGCGGTCACTATCTTGGATTTTCATTTTGACCTCACTATAATTATTGGCTTCAGCACCCTCAAAAACCATGAAAACGAAACCCATGATGAAAAAAAAAATTACAGCCGCCATCTTGGATTTTCATTTTGACCTTTCTATTTACTTCAGCACCCTCAAAAACCATGAAAACGACACCCATGATGAAAAATTTGAAAAAATTTTGCAGCCCTCTTGGATTTTCATTTTTACCTCACTATCGGCGACCTCAATATCCATCACTTTTTTTATTCGCACGGCCAAATTACGAAAGAATTACAAATTACGATTTTATAACATTCATACTCGGTTGGTTATTTGAGTAGGCATGCCTACTTTAGAGTGATAAATTGCGAAGGATGAACGTCATGGTATTACGCGTGAGACGTACGTATTTTTAATTTCGTCGTTGAGTAAAGACCAATGACAATGTGCGAATAATACACGGGAGCCGAGTAGGCCGTCTGGCGACTGCCTACTGCCGCGCGTGTTTGTGTGAAGATTTTGTTTTTTGTTAAGTATGATAAATTAGTTAGTAAGGGCACATACACTATAATGTAATTGACAGGCATAAGGTGATTTATCGAGGTAGGCACTGCTTGTATGCCTTTATGTAATGCACGCCACTGGGTGTACTATGCTAAATCGAATGCCAAATAATCGAATTCCATTGATCGACCACTATAAATCGAACGTCTAAGGACCTGTGCACACCACGTTTTTTAAACGCGCCGTTGACGCGCCCTTTAGAAACGTGTGTCGACGGCGCGCTTTTATCCTACAGAAGGTCTACACCTACAGGCTGCGTCTGACTTTCGTGCGTATCGCGTCTGTATCGCTACAAACGCGCGTCAACGGCGCGTTTAAAAAAGTTCTTAACATCGAATGGTTAATAAATCTGGCACATGTGATCAGTCAAATACAAAAAATGCAAAAACAAGAAGAATAATCTTAAAACAACAAAACAATTATAAGTATTGGAAGTTTTTTTTTATTGCTGAATGGGCCTGCTCTTGACCTTTATCAAGGCTACGGCTATCTCGTGGCTGCGCAAAATACCAGACTACGACTGCCTGACGCTGAGTGATTGAGTTTTGTTAAATCTGCATTGGTCAGTGGAGAAACGGAAGCTGCGGTCCATCCTGGCGACACATCTCTACTCTAAGCAACGAGGAGTACCTAAGTAGTTGAGGATAATTGCAATCGCGTGGCGGAAACTACTCTCAATGAAATGCACAATATGAAAACGTAATACATAGTAAATTGTTGCAAACCAATTTACAATTTTCTTATTGTGGCATTGTTAAACTGTCTGAGAAAAGATGACGAGATACTTCATCACAATACAAAGAGATATGAAGAAATAGATAAAGCTTTGTATTCTATTCCTGTAACTATGTGTGTGTGACTGCTTTGTTGGTATATAGTGGTCGCAAGCGCTACTGCATGAGGTCCTGGCCTAATTACGTAACATAGTATCAATCTCAATCTAAATAAATACAGGTAAGTATCACCTAGCTTATGAGATAGAGTATAATTCTCGCAAAATTTGCAATATAAACGATACATATATTTTTAAACCAAATATCACAACTGTATTTCGAACTCTGTATGTTTTTGGATGATTTATTCCGGCCTGATCCCCTGAACCCCCCTCCACCCCCCCCCCCCCCCCTCCTCGATATAAAGATTTTTATTATTTTATTTTAAATAATATTGAAGGTTAGTGCTAATCTCAACAATATAAATAACGCAATGTATGTGGTTGAACTGTCAAAATGAAAGCCATTGCTACTTATAGTGAGTTACGCAATTACCCCGCTAGGTTCGATTCCCAGGCCGGACGGATTGTTATTGGGCTTTTTCACCAATACTACAAAGTGAAAAATAACTTTTATTTCGGAAGTCGGTGTCTTTGGATCTGTATTTTAGTTTTTTGCCACCGACTTCCGAAATAAAAGTTATTTTTCACTTTGTAGTGTTTTTTTTGGAAGTCGGTTTTTTTTTTTTGTTAAAAAGTTTTTATTTCTCGCTTTTTAGTGTGTCTGTTTATAATGTATCCAAGTTACAATAGCCTGATGCCAACTTGCTCATCGCCTTTTACAAAATATTGCTTTTCCCGATGCAGGGACGTTCATTGTTGAGGAGTTCTCCTGGTATTCCACCATCAGCTCCATTTCACCATTCGCATTGTGACGAGCATAACTTGCTTAGCAACCATATTAAAGTAAGTAATCGAATCGCAAACCGGGAAATACTTATTATTGAGTAGTTCCGGTGGCCATTTGTGGTCTTCATCATCAGTTCCACTTCACCAAATGATGCTTTCAGAGAGCAAATGCACGAGTTACTATAAAAAATACCCAAATCGCTATAGGTGTGCCTATAATACTTGAAGAGTTCCTTCGATTTCTCCAGGATCCCATCATCAGATCCTGGAGAAACCAGACCTGATGACAATGGGACCACCTGGAAAGTATACCCTTTCAAACAAAAAAATAATTTTTGAAATCGGTCTAGCCGTCTCCGAGTAATCGGGGAACATACATAAAAAAAAAAAAAAAAAAAAAAAAAAAAAAAAAAAGGTTCCGACGAATTGAGAACCTCCTCCTTTTTGAAGTCGGTTAAAAAAGGTTCCTACAAACAGACGCGACACGCGATAAAATTGCGCGCGACACAAAGGCACCGCAAGTCGCGCAACGAGCGGTACCTTTGTGTCGCGCGCGATTTTATCGCGTGTCGCGCCTATTGGTAGGAGCCTTAATATTACTCAGCCCGGAGTCTAGATTTGTTGCTGGTGGATAACAATAGGCTCGCCCCTTAATACCTGGCGAAATGTGGGCGTAGTCTGCCTAACCATTCGGCGATTACAGGTGTGATGTTATGTTATGTGTAGGTACTTGTATAGTGTGTAGTTTGGAGTACCTACTGACAAAAAAAAAAGTAATTTAAAAAAATTAAACCGACTTCAAAAAGAAATGAACTCAAAATTATGAAATAACTTTTACTTTTCGGAAGTCGGTGTCTTGGGATCTGTATTTTAGTTATTGTTTTTTGCCACCGACTTCCGAAATTAAAGTTATTTCATAATTTTGAGTTACTTAATTTCTTTTCTTTTTTGAAGTTGGTTAATTTTTTTTAAATTACTTTTTCATTTTGTAATTTTTAGTTTCAAGTAAAATCTGGAATATTTGTTTGTAGGAATAAGTAGGTAATAGTTTTTTACCGACTTCAAAAAAAGGAGGTTATTGTTGTAAATATTGCACTAGAATTTGACCAAGGTTTTGAGATGTTTTCCCTTTGACACTACACCCGTAAGTAGTATCAATAAGCCAGACCGTCACACTTACACGTATTAGTCCATATTGAAGTAAATGTAAGCCAATAAAAAAAATGGTCACGATCCGATTAATAGTTGCGGAGAAATGCGTGGACAAACATACATACATACGTCTATAAAATTTTGTATATTTGTTTGGAAGCCCTAATAGATTGTCAATTATGGGAATATAACGCAATTCCAATAATATTACATACATACGTGTCGAATTGATAACCTCCTTTTTTTGAAGTCGGTAAAAACCGACTAGAATTAGAGCGTTTTCTTTTAATTGTTTATGAGGAAACATTAGGTATCAAGTGAACAAAAACGTTAATCGTTTCGTGCACATTATTCCGGTGTAACAGGTTTTTAATTACTTATCTATATTAGTTTTTTTTTTAAATCGTTTTGATCGCGATTAGACATGGTTCCTTAATTATCAGCCATATAGCCATTATTATTTTTATAGCTTCGAATTATTATATTTTGGATTTGTTAGATCCTGGTTTGTTAATAGTTATAGACAATTAGCTCCAACCAAACTTAAAAATATCAATACTTTGGATTAGCAGCACGTTTGACAAAATGACAGATAGAACAGTTGTCTTTAGAAATCAGTCTTACAATCTGTCATATGGTCTATTCTTCCAGTGCCTCACACGGCAAGTAGCCATTAATTGAAACAGCTACTTATTTATTTTATTAGTTACTAGCTGACCCAGCAAACGTTGTTTTGCCATATAAATTATTACTAGCCCGGCGCTACTTCGTTCGCGTGGTGTCCTACACCTTACCCTACCCTACCCCTACCCTACTCCTACACTACTCCTACCCTACTCCTACACTACTCCTACCCACTCCTACCCTACTTCTAACCTTTTTTTTTTTTTTTTTTTTTTTTGCGGGGGGAAAATCCTCATGGATGTCCGCCGCCCTGGGGTGGGCGGCGGGGTCTGTCAGACTCTTACTGACTAAAAACCACCCCGGTGTTCCCTTCCTGTACCTATTGCCGACCCTACTTCTAACCTACTCCTACCCTACTCCTGCCCTACTCTACTCCTACCCTACTCCTAACCTACTCCTATACCACTCCTACCCTATTCCTAATAAAAAAAAAAAAAGTATCCTATGTCCGTCTGCTGGTTCTAAGCTACTTCCCTTCAAACCGCCGAATCGGTTCAGCCGTTCTTGAGTTATAAATAGTGTAACTAACACGACTTTCTTTTATATATTATTATACTTTTATGTACAAAGTAACATACACAGGACAATTACATAATTATAACTTTTAGGTACAAAACTAAAAAAAAAAGAAATACCTACTTAAGAAACAAAATCTAGCAGACCTGCGAAAGAATTAATGAAAAAGAAATATGGAAAATAATGTGTGAGAACCATAATATGATTATGTGACGTCTTAGTAAACCTTACAACTGCTAACTCTTAAGTAAATACTAAGACAGCACGAGTACCTGCGGGTCATACCCGAGATCAGGTTCAAGTCGCGCGAGTCAAGGTGCCGCGCAAGCGCCGCCCTCGAGGCCGGCCGGTGCTATAAAATGCATTGCACAACTCTGAGTCTCTGTCTGTCTTGATCTTGGGGCCTAAAAAGGCCACTGGCAGAATCATAATAGGATAACATTATGAATCATAATATGGCGACATCCAGTGTTTTTCTTTTTTACGCTGCACTACTTAGGTATAATCAAAGAGATTGGGATTGTATTGATTAGTATTTTAGCACAGACAAAAAAAAATAACTGTAATATAAACTACTATAAGTACTATACTGTAATGTAAACTACTATACTATACTGTAATATAAACTACTATACTATACTGTAATATAAACTACTATACTATACTGTAATATAAACTACTATAGCATAGCATAGCATAATCAGCCTATAATGTTCCCACTGCTGGGACACAGGCCTCCTCTCTGTGAGAGGGAGCGGGCCATAATCCACCACGCGGGCCCAGTGCGGGTTGGTAGATGTGTTGAAAAGTTGGAAGCAGGCGGGACCCATTTGAATTTGAAAATATAGGTAATAAAAATGGTATGGGTCCCGCCTGCTTCCCACTTTTATTTAATTTAAAATGGACTTGTTTTTAGCTTTTCAGTTCTTTTAACTTGTTTTTTACCGCAGTCGGGTTTTTTATTTTTTTTAATAACTTTTTTTTTTAATTAAAATAATGTCTTCTTTCAGTAAAATGTTCCATCTACAATATTCAAGGTACTTTCCCTCCATGTGGCATAGCCGTGAGACGCCCTGTATAACTCAGTCATGTTCACTAATCAAATTAACACGTTCGGCGTTCGTTACAAAAACATTACTTCATAAAGAAGTTGTATATCTATTTACTTGGTACTTGGTGGCGGACAGTAATTATTTCTTACTAAAAAGAACCAAACGCGAACAATAACTTGCAGTTCGAATTCACTTTTAAAACCACTTTACTTTATACCTATTTGAAATTGGAGAACTTACACGCAGTCTTTTTAGGGTTCCGTACAAAAATGGTAAAACGGAACCCTTATGGTGAGACTCAGTCTGTCTGTCTGTCTGTCACAGCTGAATATCTCAAGAACTAGGTACTAATGCTATCAACTTGAAATTTAAAATAGTGTTAGATGACATTTGCCCAACTATTTTGCATTATAAGAAAGAAATAAAAATATGTGTATATCTTTTGCAACAGGGACTGAAAGGGGGTCTGAAAAATTCGAAGTGGGGCTACTAGGGTATGTGGGGTATCATATGAAAGAGCGTAATTTGCACATTCTCAAACATTTTTTCTTTTTTTTAGGCCGCATAGTTTTCGACTTTTGATGAAAAATGTAAAAAAAATATCCTTCCCCTTATCTCCGAAGTTTTCAAAGAGAAAAATCTGAAATAATTCTATGTGATAGAAGATTACAGGAAAAATAAAACGAATTCTCTAAATAGCATACTTTTTCTGAAATCATTAACAAAAGTTACATTAGTTCCACTATCGGTCAACAGATGGCTCTGACATAAAACTGCAATATTCTACACCGCAGTGCACAGTGTTAAAATTCTCTGATGAATATAGGCCTCGCCGATGAAAATTTAAAAACATGGTACGGAACCCTCGGTGCGCGAGTCCGACTCGCTCTTGCCCGTTTTTTTTTTAGTAGTGTAGGCATCCTACCGCATGAAGCCAAAGTGAAAGTTAATATTATGATTTTAATCATTTTCTTACGCCCAAATGAATTTATTACCTACTTTAATCAATTAAAAAACTATTTATATCATATTTATTTATTAGCCTTGTTGCAATCTATAGCCCTATTACTGGTTTATCGTAATGAGTTGAACCACACTATTGCAGCCTGTAACATAGCTAACTTCACGTGTAACAAAATGGCAATGCCATTCTTATAAATGTTATAAAAATATTTTTAATTGCTTTTTCCATCAACCGCTCAATTAAGAATCAAATTCTTGCGGTCAGTCAAATCATTATTTTGTTACACTAACCTGTAAACTCTTAAAATTGACTTTATAATTATTATTAAAATTTCAATAATTTGCATTTTTATATACCTATTTAACGCCAATAAAACCACTAATGTGCTCCAAACTGCAAATTAAATCAATTCAAGAATAATTAAAGAGATTAATTTATTACATGTTTACCACAGTTTCATCCGTCATTTAGTTGATAGGTAACTGTGAAAGTTAATAGTCGTACTTATACAGTTTAAATTATATTAAACTGTTTCATATATTATTCTTTTTAAGTGAGAAAAAGTGAATTTTCTGTGTAATATACGGGTATGTAGTTTACTATAACATTTATCAATTTACCCGCCATGAATTAGGGTGAATTTTACCAATGAAACTCAACGCGATGACCACATGTAAACGACGCGACGTTCATTCAGTATTCTGCTGTTCTCTGCTGATACCTGGGAGAAAGTATACCCACCAAAAACCCCTGGGACAAAGTATACCTTAGTCAAAATATGTAGCTTGGCCGTTTCGCTACCATCACATGGGCGTAAGGTTAAAAATGTATTCATTCACTGTTCATTACTTTTCTGTTATACAATAGTTCTTGTAAGTAGTAGGTAACGAAACGGCCAAGCCTCATATTTTGACTTTTTGACTAAGGTGTAGAGTTTGTGAAGTTACGGCGTGTAGAGTTAGAAGCTTGGCTCTACATGAGATCTGATAACTTTTTGGCAGTGCGAGCCATATGTGGTCTCGTCTTGGCAACATTTTACATGAAAATGTTTTTGGTGGGATATCACATCTTTTTGAAAGTTGCTTATGAAATAAAAAAAAAAAATTTTGTTGGGTTCTTTACTAGAAATCCTGAAATATGTATTTTATTATTTATAACAAGGAGTCCCTATATCAATTTTCAGAACTCTAGCATCAAAATTTGCGGAAGTCTCGTACAAAGTTCCATCCCCTAGTTGAAGAGGAAAAGGGTTGGAGGCTAATAGTTCCGAGTTTTAGAATGTTTTTGTTGTTTGTGTACTATTACTAGCTTACATACCAAATTTCAGCTTTCTAGGACTTCAGGAAGTACCCTAAGAATTTTGATGATCATCAGTGAGTCAGTGACAAAATCGGGGTATTTTAGATATCAATAAAATCTAAAGTATAAGAGCTATGCAATTGAAACTTTATAGGTTTAATAAGTCAACCACTGACATAATATCCCGAAAATTTTGTTTATCTGGTATAATCCAAACCCAAGTTATGAAGGTTCAAAAATACGACGAAGTGCTTCGAGAAAAGGTAGGTAGTGCCCTTGCACTTCGCTTGGGTCGTCTTGGCGGGGGCACTACCGTGCCCCCAGATAAGGAGGCGCAGGACGGCTTCAATGTTGTGACCCACTGGCTTCAGAATAAATCCCTGACCCTTAATCCGGATAAAACCCAATAAATGACATTCTCGATGCGCACCTATAATAAACAGCTACCTTATACCCTCTCAATTACAGCACATAGTTGTTGTAATAGCTTAGTATGCTCTAGCCCAACACTAGTAAAGACAGCGTCAATTAAATATCTTGGAATTGTTTTGGACCGTAATCTCTCCTTCAGAGGCCATATTCACCTGCTCACATCTAGAACAAGAAAACAGGGCCTCAAGTCTGCTATTACAATAGTGTCAGAATGGTCTATCATTGATTTCGTAATTGTTGATTTTGACAAGTTTGGTAATCTACTAATATAATGGCGTCATTATGACTTTCCAATGGTCAACCACTGGGGAACCGATCACTTTTCCGAATTATTTTTGGTCGAATTTAATTTTATATATATATTTAGACAATAAACATTTTAGTCAAATGATTTGTTATGAAAAAAAATATATAGACAATTTTTTTTTTTGGGAATTACATGGTTTTACTTACATAATTACTTTTTTAATTACATTGCATGGTTGCGGTCGGTTGATAGACGACGTAGGATGCAAGAACGAGCGAAGGGCACCCCGAGGTTCGGTTTTGTTAGGTTACTTTAAACCCTTTTCACAGAAATACCGGGGACATAGAATGCAAGAGCGAGCGAAGGACACTCCGAGGTTCGGTTTTGTTAGGTTAGGGAAACAATGCGGGGCTCCGTAGACATCGGATACAAGAGCTGCTGATACAAGAGATGCTGCATGTTGCATGCCTGCTTGCATGTTGGATGCTTGTTTGCACGCTGCGTGCTTGCTTGCAAGCTGCATGCTTGTTTGCAAGCTGCATGCCTGCTTGCACGCTGCATACCTTCTTGCATGCTGCATGCCTCCTTGCATGCTGCATGGTTGAAGCAAACATCCTTGTTTGCATACTGATAGATGAAATAGTGTGCACAAACTTTCTAGGCGTTTGGTGAAATGAAAATATGGTAACACCAATACCAATAATGAATGTTCGGAAACATAATACTTCGAACAAATGTTATTTCGGGTAAGTGTAACTTCGGTAAAAAGTTTTTCGACCAAATGAAACGTCGGAGTAACGAAAAAAATCGAATTGATAATAGGTCAACTGATACAGTGGCAGACGTGACTTCGATAAAGTAAAAAAAAAAAACGAAACGAAAATAGTTGAAAAGTTGTGAAATGAAATTCGGTCAAATATTTTTCGAATTTATGATAGGTAACCCCAACCACTGACACTCCATTGAAAGAAATGGCATAGAATGGTAATCTCGTTAATAATGACAAATGAATTACTAACTAAGGCGGTAATCTGCTAAAATGTTGATAGTTCTTTTGATCAGTGACCTACCATTAGAACGTCATTGTGCAGTCATTGCTTTTAATTCGTTACGAGTATGATCGACCGACCAAGTTAGATCTTACTTTGAGTACCTACCAGAGTTAAAAATACGCTAGTTTAAAGAAAATCTGGTAATACAGTTCTTAGCATATCATAGTTACTAGTGTTATTGTTCATTTTTTTTTGCGAAAATAAAGAATTATTATTATTATTAATGATCGACCATTATAAATTTAGCAGATTACAAACTTTTAGCAAAATGACAATGCATCAATGGGATCGTATTGGAATGACGAATTTATAAAAATAGCAGACTTTGGCCCCTGATCTACGTTATCAAGTACCTTATATAGACATGTTGCACCGCCAAAACTAGTGAAACAAATATACTTAAGTAGCACTCGTACAGTCCATTCTCCAATATTGTCTCACAGTTTGGGGAGGTGCACATAAACTATTTTAAAGCCCTTAGAAATAGCACAGAGGACTGACTGTTCTTTTTTTTTTTTTTTTTTTTTCTTTTTTTTTTTCTGAAAATAAGTACCTACTTTTCCTCCCTATTGGTGCCCAACCCATCTTGTCTATCAGTCGTGTGAGGTCCTGACAGTTCGCCAGTTGTTTGTATTTCTTGTGGTTCTGAAGCAACACTCTACACTACTACAATTTTCAAAAGGTGACCTAGCAGGAAGACGAAATGTTATTAGTAATATTAACCGACCTTCTTTCAGACATGCTTACGTTATCAAATATACTTTTGCTTCCTGGGACCGTACTTATATAATATGATTAATGGCGCCTTGGAAATATACCCGCTAAATAAAACAATATGTAAAAGTATATATACTCTTTAAATATATTAGTAAACTCACATACGAAGAGACAAAAAACTTATTAAAAATATTGAAATAGTAAACTCATATACTCACCCCCTCTCACTCTTTCACACACTTTCACACACTACTCACCGAGAGGCTCCTTCCTACAAACAGGCGCGACACGCGACGCGAAGCGCGCGCGACACGTTGCGCGACTTGCGGTGCCTTTGTGTCGCGCGATTCGCGTCGCGTGTCGCGCCTGTTTGTAGGAAGGAGCCTTATCCTCTCGGTGAGTAGTGTGTGAAAGTGTAAATAACAGAATGATTGTATGTATACTTATTAGGTAGGTACTTATTATGGTTTTTATTGTAAAAATAAAGTTTTTAGAGGTATCTTCATGATTTTTTTCAATCGTATCAAATTAGTTGTATTATATTTTCAGCACACTATCTAACTAGCATATCATCATCATCTGCCTAGCCTTTTCCCAACTATGTTGGGGTCGGCTTCCAGTCTAGCCGGATGCAGCTGAATACAAATATTTTACATGGAGCCACTGCCTATCTGACCTCCACAACCCAGTTACTGGGTAATACGATACCCCTTGGTAAGACTGGTTGTCAGACTTTCGGGCTTCTGACTACCCGTAACGACTGTCAAAGATCCACGAATGACAACCGGGACCAACGGCTTAACGTGCTCTCTGAGGCACGGAGGGGTCTCGGTATATAAAGATGGTCATCCATCCACAGACCAACCGCGGCAAGCGTAGCTTAACCTGATCGATCGACCTGTGCAGCTGTTAGTATTTAGTCACGGACCCCTCCTGCTTCATCGTGAAAATGTGTCAATTTGGTAATTTATTGACAAATATTTCGCGTTTTCATTTTAATTTCTAGTCTGGCCGTCGAGAGAATCCGGTCCCGACACCTGTCTGCACCTGTCAATGCTACATTAACTAAGAAACACCAAATTCGCAAAATAATCGCGTATTCGTTTGTACAATAAAACTGACAGGTGTCAAAAACGTATTGTCTTGTCGACCGCACTGTAGTTTGTATAAAATGGATCTTTCCATTCCATATCGAAATTTATCACAAGCATCTGACCTGAATAGCAAAGTTTCGCGCCCTATTAGATTTTTTAAGTATCTACATGGGACTCATCCTACCCCTTTGGAGAATACTAGCGTGATGTTATGTTATGAAATGTATTTTTAATATACCGCAGACTCATTTTTTCTGATAAAAAATATTATACCTACATTTTTATTACTTATATAATGTACAAACTTTTAATAAACCACAAAATCTAATAACCTAATCTAACCATAACTATTAAAAAACTAAAATATTGCGGCGAAATATTAAAAATCCAAAAAAAAAAAAATATTATAAATACTATAAAAATATTTTAAATTGCTTTTTACATCAACCGCTCAATCAAAAATCAAATTCTTGGGGTCAATCAGATCATTTGTTACACCAACCTTTAAACTTTCTTAAAATTGACTTTATAATTATTATTAAAATGTCAATAATTTGAAATTTTATATAACTATATTGCCAATAAAAGCAATTATGTGCACCAAATTGAAAATTAAATCAAATCAAAACTAATTAAAAAATAAATTTATTACACGTTCACCATAGTTTCACCCGTCATTTAGTTGATAAATGTGAATGTTAATAGCCGTTTAGAGTTTAAATTACATTAAATTGTTTCATATTCTTTTATGTAAGACAAAGTGAATTTTCTGTGGCCCGACCACACTGACACAGGACCACGTCAGCAGTAGTGCTATGGAAGCCTTTTGACAGACACGTTATAAACAGGTATGTAGTTTACTATTTATCAATTTACCCGCAATGAATTAGGACGAATTTTACCAATGAAACTGAACGGGCGTCGCGATGACACATCTAAACGACGTTCATTCAGTACTTGTAGGTACAGTCAACAGCAAAAGTAGATGATCAAAGTCAGAAATTCAATACTAATGAACGGAGTTCGCGTCAGAACTGTGTGGCGTCGAAGTACTACTACTTAGAATACTTACTACGTAGAATACTTTTAAATCACTTCGACGCCACACAGTTCTGACGCGAACTCCGTTCATTAGTATTGAATTTCTGACTTTGATCATCTACTTTTGCTGTTGACTGTACTATTACGTATTCTGTGGTTCAGTGTCAATATTCCACATGGAATTAGTATGTACAGACGCCAGCACATCAAGCTACCCGAAACTCATATTTTTCCTATCAAATTTGAACCTTATGCTTTCGCGGTGAAGTTGAAAATCTATTAAAGTAATTTGACAGATTGTAGTAGCTTGATGTGCTGGCGTCTGTACTTTGATATTCCACAACAACGATCACACTGACAGCTCTTAAACGCGGTATAGATGTGCTGATAGCGTTCAGTTTCATTGGAGAAATTCGCCTTTAAGCATCATCATCTGCCTAGCCTTTTCTCAACCATGTTGGGGTCGGCTTCCAGTCTAACCGGATGCAGCTGAATACCTACCAGTATTTTACATGGAGCGACTGCCCATCGTACCTCCACAACCCAATTACTGGGTAATACGATACCCCTTGTTAAGACTGGTTGTCAGACTTTCGGGCTTCTGACTAGGTACCCGTAACGACTGTCGAAGATCCACGAATGACAGCCGGGACCAACGGCTTAACGTGCTTTCCGAGGCACGGAGGGGTCACGGTATGTAAAGATGGTCACCCATCCACAGACCAACCGCGGCAAGTGTAGCTTAACCTGATCTATCGTCCTGTGCGGCTGTTATTATTTAGCCACGGGCCCCTGTTAAGCTTTAGAGAAAAACATTTATAAAAACTGGCCAAGTGCGAGTCGGACTCGCACATGAAGGGTTCCGTACCACAAGGCAAAAACGCTGAAAAAAACACGTTTGTTGTATGGGAGCCCCCCTTAAATATTTATTTTATTTTAATTTTATTATTTATTATTAAAGTAAAAATACAACTGAGTATTTTGTGAATATTGTTGCTGTTGCCATTATTGATATCGTGCAAAAAAGGGCAAAAAAATCGCGTTTGTTGTATGGGAGCCCCCCTTAAATATTTATTTTATTTTGCTTTTAGTATTTGTTGTTATAGCGGCAACAGAAATACATAATTTGTGAAAATTTCAACTGTCTAGCTACCGCGGTTCTTGAGATACAGCCTGGCGACAGACAGACGGCAAAAACGCCGAAAAAATCACGTTTTTTTGTATGGCAGGCAGCCCCCCTTAAATATTTATTTTATTTTGTTTTTAGTATTTGTTGTTCTACCGGCAACAGAAATACATCATCTGTGAAAATTTCAACTGTCTAGCTACCGCGGTTCTTGAGATACAGCCTGGTGACAGACAGACGAAGTCTTAGTAATAGGGTTCCGTTTTTACCCTTTGGGTACGGAACCCTAAAAATGGAGACAAATGCGACATTTCTACCTAATAAATTACGTTAATAAATCATCCCCAACACAACAATAGCTACTGTTAAAACAATAAATTATTACAAAAAAAACCGGGCAAGAGCGAGTCGGACTCGCGCACCGAGGGTTCCGTACCATCATGTTTTTAAATTTTCATCGGCGAGGCCTATATTCATCAGAGAATAATTGTAACACTGTGCACTGCGGCGTAGAATATTGCAATTTTATGTCAGCGCCATCCTTTGACCGATAGTGGAACTAATGTAACTTTTGTTGATGATTTCTGAAAAAGTGTGCTATTTAGAGACTTCGTTTTATTTTTCCTGTAATCTTTACGTAAACTTCTATCACATAGAATAATTTCAGATTTTTTTCTTTGCAAACTTCGGAGATAAGGGGATCGGTATTTTTTTTTAATTTTTCATCAAAAGTCGAAAACTATGCGGCCTAAAAAAAAAAGAAAAAATATTTCAGAATGTGCAAACTGCGCTCTTTCATATGATACCCCACGTACCCTAGTAGCACCACTTCGAATTTTTCAGACCCCTTTTCAGTCTCTGTTGCAAAAAATATACATATATTTTTATTTCTTTCCTATTTGCAAAATAGTTGGGCAAACGTCATCTAAAACTATTCCATATTTCAAGTTGATAGCATTAGTAGTTCTTGAGATATCTAGCTGTGACAGACAGACAGACAGACTTAGTCTCACCATAAGGGTTCCGTTTTTACCATTTTGGTACGGAACTCCAAAAACCACAACAGAAAATCCCTACGGCTTGTAACTATGACGTCACAAACACATGAATCGTCAGTTCTGAACAAAAACACGCTTGATATCGGCGCGCGCGCAGTTAGTTACCTTGCGATCCTTGAGCGAGAATCAAGACCAAACGATTTACTGATGATGTCGGAACACGCCGCCTGTTATGTACTTATTTAATGCGTTTTACTAGTCGTAAAGTCGTGTCGAGTTGTGTCGTGTAGCAGGATAAATAGTGTCGTGAAAAAGGATTGTGCAAAATATGCGGTGAAGTGAACTAGTCATTTGTAGTGATAGCTGTGGTATTTTTATTCAGGTGGGTACTATTTTGCTCTAATTAGATATGTATTTTTTTGTTTTGATACTCGAGATTTTTCTTATGGGACGCAAAACTGCAGAACCCAGTTGAAAGTAAATATACCTACTCATTAAGGGTTACTTTTCTGGTCTATTTATTTATATTTTTCTATTGGTATTTTATGTGTTAATAAATATCCTTTGTTTTCCAATTAATTTCTTCTCTTTCTAGATCCCTAGTATCCTTAGTGCAAAACAAACGTTCATTCCCGTTGCACCCACCGTATCTACGGTGCATCCACTGGTGGAGTGGTGGGCACGACGCCGACGGGAATATAGCTTTGTTTTGTACTGGGAATCTAGAACGCATAGTAGTTAATAATACCTACTTACACTACATTATGTAAATTGCACGGGGGACCAATTAACAACAAAGTATTTTAAATTTTGTAGTAGTAAATCTAGTTCTAATGTGCGTTAACTTGTAATTAGTTTGGAAACTAAGCACAACTAAGTACACCACGAAGTAATGTTTACGTTCATTTAAACGTTTTATAAAATACCTGGTTTGGTTTCTTTGTTTGTTACCGCTATATAATTACCAGCGACTGCCCCTGTTTCGCACAGTTCTCGGCAAAACATGGAGATTTCTTTATATGTGTTAGTTTGATTATTATGAATGTATACACACAATTTTCGGAATAAGTAATCTAAATAATAAGATATAAGCTTTCCTCAAGAATTGGACTATCAAATTCAAAAATAATTTTTCAAATCCAATTGGATAGTTCCAGAGATTAGCGCGTTAAAACAAACAAACTCTTCAGCTTTATTATTAGTTTAGATTTAAAATAATGAAATACAAGAGTCATCTGTAATATTAACACAATCAGTTTTCAACTGCCGCATTTTTTATGATAATGTTATCTATTTTGGTTCGACTTGTTTTTGACATTTAAAAAACGTTATTCTATAAATACATAATTATTTACATAATTTATACCAACCAAACTTATTTTTTTTGTAGATGACGAATAATAAAATTATAAGTTGCCTACACACTGTAGATACTAAATCATTGTGTGACGCAAATCTACGTATAATTTAAGCGCACTAACCTCATAGTACCTATTTGTTTTTTTACCCGACTGCGGCGAAGCCCAAAAGGAGGGTTATGTGTTTGACCTGTATGTATGTATGTAAGTATGTATGTATGTATGTCCGTTTCTTTGTTCCCTCGTAACTTCTAAACGAATGAACGGATTTGGATAAATCCGATCCGGATAAATCCGGGACCCATTTGAGTTTAAAAATATAATAAAAAAATGGTGTGGGTTTTTTAGTTTTTTTAATTACTTGTTTTTTTTATAATATCAAGTCACAGAAACTTGTAAGTTTTACTTTTAGTTTTTGTGGTCGTAATCTAGAGATGGTTAGACTACAAAAACTAAAATATACATTTTCTCTTTGTCTGAGACTAGGTCAGCAACTCAGCAGTATCTTCCAGGAACCTAATTATAATAACCATGTATGCTTGCAGTTCACAAACTAAGGTAGCGAACGTAGTTAAATGTTAATTGAACCATGCATTAATGACACGTAAGAGTGTTAACTAGACGTTACACAAGGCTGCAGGGTTAATGTCATCCATGTATGCAGAGCCAGCCTCGTGCATGTCTGTGCATGCCTTTACAATGAGTATGTTGACATACTTGCGAAAGCAAATAGTCCGATAAATAGGTACTCGTGACCAGCTGATAGCGTTTTTATACCTACCGCGCTTGTCGATATCAGTGAACTTTGAACTACTGATAACAAATGACTGATAAATGACCCAGAACACATTTAACTACTACAAAGTCAAATGACATTTTGAGTGGTGCGATTGGTTGACCGAAATAAACAACAGCCAAACAAACCACTGGAAATGAGATTTGACATACAGATTAAATAAAGTTTTTTAGAAAATTTGTGGTAGAATGTCTGACTTTGATGTAACCCTTGAATTATTGTGTTTAGAGATACTTAGCGAAGTTCACCAATGAATCATCATTGGTAAAATTCGCCCTTAATCATTTTCGTAGTAAAAAATATTCTTACATCAACAATAATGCAAGTTCAACGAGTTTTCAGCTGTTTGTTTATTTATTTATACATTGTTACACTCGATTTCAATATCGCACGTGATTAGCATTTTACAATGACACGTCTGTTAAACTAATCAGTTATGAATATTAAAAGAAAATAATGGATTTAGGGTTAAATTGAATGTCAGTTGTATTTTTTTATTCCAACACAGCAGACTAGATTTAATGCAAGATAGTCACAAAGTAATCATATAATTACGCTGTGTCTTGTGGCTCAAGGTAACACTAGAATAGTAGATTATTCACCGAGGGAGTTAAGACTATGTAGAATCCTAAGTGCAGCCAGGGCTTCAAGCTCGCCAGACGAAGACACTTTTATCTCTGAGATAAATACTGTACTTTTCTCTCCTTCTGCGAGGTAATAAAAAGCAATTGGTTTTTTTTTTGGAAATGTTTTCATAATTTTATTTAAGGTTCCAAATTCAAATCACATTATTGACCAGCGGGTTATAACGAAATTCAGTACAATATTATTGCCCGGTTAACCTAGAACGACTAACTTTAGGTTCGGTTTGCATCTGTTTCCATGACATACAAAAACTTGACATTATCGAGTAGGTGGTGTGAAAAGGTCTTAATTTCAACATGGCAGTGTGTTTCTGGCGAGTGTCCTTCGTTTTTCATATCAAAAACTATAATATCAGAGTTCCTCTCTTGGTTGAAGTAATTGCTACTGAAATATTATAATTATGGGATATTGTTGTATATCGATACACCTACCTACCTAACAACCCTCCCGAAAGACGTCCATGCTGGACTTAGGACTTCACCAGGTCATCGGTCCATCTTGTCGGCCTTCCAACACCTCATCTTCCAGTAAGCGGTGGACACTCCAGAACCCTTCGGCCCCATCGGCCATCTGTTCTGCGAGCAATGCGAGCAGTGGTCAGGGCACATTGCAATGTGCCCTGACCACTGCCACTTAAGTTTGGCAATTCTTCGGCTTACAACCCTGTAGCCTGTAGTATCCCTTGACATT
Organism: Oligia latruncula; assembly: GCA_948474745.1. NCBI lineage: Eukaryota > Metazoa > Arthropoda > Insecta > Lepidoptera > Noctuidae > Oligia > Oligia latruncula. Next base: position 2,676,556 of record OX419699.1, read on the forward strand.
AAAAGAAAATACAAGTTATAAATTGTGGACGACCTTTATACTTCAAAGGCACGTTCAAGACCAAAACCGGAATAACTCATCGTTTCTGATCGGCCGTTTCTGAGATCAACCCGAACACAAACCTTCAGACGAAAATCTTGCGAGAAATATTTTAAATTTAAATGAGAGCCATTCTGGCTTATATTCAATCTATACTAATATTACAAATGCGAAAATGTTTGTCTGTCTGTCTGTCACGTCATCACGCTTACGGCTTAAGTCGCTGAACCGATTTAGATGAAATTTGGTATAGAGATAGTTTGAGTCCCGGGGAAGGACATAGGATAGTTTTTATCCCGACATTTCCACGGAATCGTTACTTAAAGTTTATGAGTTTGTGTTTTTTTTTTTCATTTTGTCTGATGGTTCGATCGAAAGTTAAGCTACGGTTGCTGAGGTCGTTTCGTGGATGGGTGACATCCATTACATATCCAGCTCTCTCCGTGTCTCGTTAAACCGTTGGTCGCGGCAAACATTTGCAGATCTTTGACAGTCCTTACAGGTAGTCAAAGCCCGAAAGTCTGACAAACAGTCTTAGCATGAGGTATCTTTTTTTACAGAAACTGGGTTGTGTTGTGGAGGTCAGATAGGCAGTCACTTCATGTAAAACACTTGTATTCAGCTGTATCCGGTTAGACTGGGAGCCGACCCCAACATAGTTGGAAAAAGGCTGTAGGCAGATGATGATGTCTGCTCCGATTTCATATCTATGTAAATCATGAAACTTTTATTTTCTCTTGACTGTACTTACCTGTCAAAAAGAGTCATCATCTGCCTAGCCTTTTCCCAACTATATTGGAGTCGGCTTCCAGTCTAACCGGATGCAGGTGAATACCAGTATTTTACATGGAGCGACTGCCTATCTGACCTCCACAACCCAGTTACTGGGTAATACGATACCCCTTGGTAAGACTGGTTGTCAGACTTTCGGGCTTCTGACTACCCGTAACGACTGTCAAAGATCCACGAATGACAGCCGGGACCAACGGCTTAACATGCTTTCCGAGGCACGGAGGGGTCACGGTATGTAAAGATGGTCACCCATCCACAGACCAACCGCGGCAAGCGTAGCTTAACCTGATCGATCGAACTGTGCGGCTGTTATTATTAATAATGCCCGACGGCCCGTGGTCCATGTAATAAGTCAGTGTTTGAGATAGCTTGAATTTATCACTTGGACCGGGCAGTATGAATAATTCCCTACTTGTAGTCGACATAGGATGCAAGAGCGAGGAAGGGCACCCCGACGTTCGGTTTGGTTAGGTTACTTTAAACCCTGACCGACCTGACCTGACCTGACTTTGGGCCGGGCAGTATGAATAATTCTCTACTTGTAGCCGGGCAATGTGATAAATAATCGTGTCACTCCGTCGACATAGGATGCAAGAGCGAGCGAAGAGTACCCCGAGGTTCGGTTTGGTTAGGTTACTTTAAACCCTGACCGACCTGACCTGACCTGACTTTGGGCCGGGCAGTATGAATAATTCTCTACTTGTAGCCGGGCAATGTGATAAATAATCGTGTCACTCCGTCGACATAGGATGCAAGAGCGAGCGAAGAGTACCCCGAGGTTCGGTTTGGTTAGGTTACTTTAAACCCTTTACACAGAATCCCCGTTAGCCGAATGTACGTTATGGTGACAACGCGACATAGGATGCAAGAGCGAGCGAAGGGCACCCCGAGGTTGTAAGTTTAATTTCATTAAATAAACAAAAACACTACAGTTCACCTATTTTATTACTTTGCCCAAGATAGGTTGGCCATTATTCATAATGGCCGGACTTATCAAATTGCCCGTAACATATACACACACACACTTGATAACCACAAGTAAAACGCGCATCTGTTCGTGAGATACAAAAATACTGTACAACATTATGTGGTATCCAATCATTATAATAAAATACAATTACCTAAACCTACCTTGGCCCAGGTCCACTAATCCGGAGCATGCCTACGTTAGGCAAGTAATTACATTAGATAACAATGTACCACTGCGGCCCGTTCTGGACCAATTAACTGGGCTTTGCACGAGATAATTACTTTAACTAGAATTACTGCTGGCTCTAATCTAGCCCTGGTAATTGCGTCACACACTATCAGTAGCAATGGGTTTCATTTTGACAGTTCAACAACATTCATTGCGTTATTTGCGTTGTTAGGCATACAGATTTTTCGAACATATGGAGCAATGGATTAGAGAGTAATAGTGTGTTACGCAATTCTGGTCTAATTCAGATTGTTAAATTAAACAGTTGACCACTTAAACAACTCATATAGTTAATTGTTATTATTATTGTTGTATTGTTATTGTTTTATTGTTGTTGTTATTGTTTGTTGTGGTAACGGCTCAGCACCCTAATCGCGTAACACACGCTGAATCATTCCGAAGGATATTGCTAATCCATTACCTACTTCATAATTATGTTAGAAAAAATTGTTTGGTCAACAACGTAAACAACGCAATGAATGTTGTTGAACTGTCAAAATGAAAGCGATTGCTACTGACAGTGTGTTTCGCAATTGCTCCGCTGTGCGCGTTGTTGTAGGTCGCACGTTCGAACCCAGACAGGCAATATGTCACCAACAGTGAAGGAAAACATTGTTTGCCTACTGCGATGTCCTAGAATCACAAAAATCAAAGACATAGGCACAGTGACGATTTATTCTTCGTTCGTCCTGAAGTTTTGTCCCAAATAAAAAAAAAATCTTAGTTGTGCTTCGTCTCAAATTACAAGTAGGTATTTTAAAGGTATAGTCAAAATGTAAGAGGGCTCTTAATAATAGGTACAGTCAGCAACGAAAGTCGATTAACACTTTAGTTTTTTTTAATCTGTTATTGAGCAAAATATTAACACTTCAGTTTTTTTAATCTCAGTCATTGAGTAAAATATTATATTAATATTATAAGAAAAGAAAAAAATAATAATACCTATCTAAAGTATATTCAAATCTTGTTTCCAATTGATTTTAGTTGTGTTTATTATGTTGATTACAGAATGACTAGTAAGTACTACTGCAAAAATCAAAAATGTTTAAAGTTGTAGCAAACTTGAGTTGGGTTTTAAAGTTGTTGTTCTGAAAACTTTTTGCAAAATCGGGGCGGAGGAAGTTTGTATAAAAAACGCGTCTTTTTTTATCATAGTTTCGGTGAATATCTTTTATTTATTAAAAAAGAATCACCGTTCATACCTATAAGTACATTACATTTACATAATTATTAATATTACGTAATACATCTACAAAACACCTATGCACTATGATGCACTAACCGTTGCACATAATATTTTTGGTAAAAAAATAGACATCAATTTTATTTATTTTAATGTATTTGACGTAGGTACCTGTAATTAATCATACTTTACTTCCTAAAGCAGAGAAAATATTTATGACAACAAACAAAAATAAGATTTATTACTTTTTATAGAAACACAATTCTCAAAACAAAAGCAATAAATCTTATTTGATGGGTGGCTCGTTATTATTAGAAACAGTATTGAAATGAAAGATGGCCGTTAGCGTCTTAATTTCCTCATGGTAAATTTTTTTTTTTGTGAAAATTATCTTAGTGAGACCACGAAGTAAATGGGTGAGACCCAAACCAAGTAAGGCCCATTATGGCTGCTTTTCCACCAGAGATATACTATGCAACGTTGCTATGGATGCGTTTGATATCCACCAATCATATTCATTGGTCCACATAGCATAGCACTGGTGGAAACTGATTCAACTAAGCTACGTTTTTAGGGTTCCGTAGTTCCTACAAGGAACCCTTATAGTTTCGTCATTTCCGTCTGTCTGTCTGTCCGAGGTTTTTTTTTTGAAGGATGCGTGCTGTGGATTCGTGCTGTGGATGTGTGCTATGGATGCGTGCTGTGGATGCGTGCTATGGATGCGTGCTATGCATGCATGCTACTTATAATGTATGCGAGCTATGGATGCGTGTTATGGAGTCAGTTGTCAAGGAGTCGATCAGTCAGAAATATGAAGCTTATAGTTGCCCATTCCAAACCGTAGTAGGTACCTATGAAGAAGAACGGGGAAGAAACTCCAAGAAAAATATTAGTTGTTTCATCATTAATGTTGAATTTATAAATATGTGAGAATGTTTAAAAAAAAAACGGGCAAGAGCGAGTCGGACTCGCGCACCGAGGGTTCCGTACCATCATATGTTTTGCACCGGAGAGCTACTTACTAGATCTCGTTCAAACCAATTTTCGGTGGAAGTTTACATGGTAATTTACATCATATCTTTTTTTTTAGTTTTATCATTCTCTTATTTTAGAAGTTACACACATTTTACCACTTTGGAAGTGTCTCTCGCGCAAACTATTCAGTTTAAAAAAAATTATATTAGAAACCTCGGTTTAGTAGTTGATCATTTTTGAAGACCTATCCATAGACCCCACACGTATAAATTTGATGAAAAAAAAAAATTTAAGTTTCAGTTCCTTCTAAGTATGGGGAACCCCCAAAATTTATTGTTTTTTTTTCTATTTTTGTGTGAAAATCTTAATGCGGTTCACAGAATACATCTACTTACCAAGTTTCAACAGTATGATTTTTATAGTTTCGGAAAAAAGTGGCTGTGACATACGGACGGACAGACAGACAAACGAATCCATAAGAGTTCCGTTTTTTGCCATTTGGCTACGGAACCCTAACAAAATACGTACTCGTTAGCAATCCAAAAATAAAATAATTAAATAAGGCCAAGAAATTAAATCAGTCACCAGAATGATCGAGGCTAAGATAGTTTAATGTGTAAACATATTAATTTAATAGCACATTATGTAGTCCTGACAGAGAAAAATTAAATAATTTTTATAGCTATAAAATTCTTACGTAGGACGTTGATTTTTTTAGTTGGCATGGTAAGAGATCTCACGCTGGATAAAAAAAATATTACACAAAAAACTCCAAAAAAGGAGGTATGGCGTTTTTTGTGTAATATTTTTTTTTTAGCGTTAGCAACATTTACAAAAATAATTAAACAGATTTATATCTCCTAACTGTCATGATTTATAACAACGACAGGCATACGAGTATTTAGTTAAAATTTCGGATGTGATTTGAAAACCAGTTTATGTTAGCAATGACACGAACCAAGGTTAATCACTAATCTATCTATACTAATAATAAAGCTGAAGAGTTTGTTTGTTTGTTTAAACGCGTTAATCTCTGAAACTACCAGTAGGATTTGAAAAAATCTCTTAGCATTTAATAGCCCAATTCTATGGCTATTTTTATCACGCTATGACTCTTAGGAGCCGATCAAAAAGAAAACTACATGACATTGCTTCTTGACAAATTTCATGATTCTAGGAAAGTACCCTAGGGGTGGATTTCAAATTTTTTTTGACTCTCTCAATGGAATCAAAATTTAGCTACATTTTAATTCCCTTGAGAGTGTCGAAATAAACGTTTTTTGGGGCATAAACGGCCGTTTCTTTTGTTTACGTTAACTTAGAAGTTTGATTCTTTCACTACTTCAAGGGACTGTAGACCTGAGTAGGTCTACAGTCCCTTGAAGTAGTGAAAGAATCAAACTTTTCGATACGTGGTGAGGTATCGACTTGAAATTAAAACCATATAGGTAGGTACTCATATGGTTTAAATTTCAACTCGATACCTCATCGCGTTCCCGAGATAAAGGGTCTTGAGTTCTTGACAGACAGACAGACAGACAAACGAACAACAAAGTGATCATATAAGGGTTCCGTTTTTTCCTTTTGAGGTACGGAACCCTAAAAAGCGTAAGACACACAATACTATAATAATATGTTTTTATGCTTCCTTACCAAAATGGTAATAAAAACGGAACCCTTATGGTGAGACTAAGTCTATCTGTCTGTCTGTCACAGCTGGATATCTCAAGAACTACTAATGCTATCAACTTGAAATTTAGAATAGTTTTGGATGACGTTTGCCCAACTATTTTGCAAATAAGAAAGAAATAAAAATATATGTATATTTTTTGCAACAAAGACTGAAAAATTCAAAGTGGGGCTACTAAGGGCATGTGGGGTATCATTGAAAGAGCGTAGTTTGCACATTCTCAAACATTTTTTCTTTTTTTAGGCCTCATAGTTTTCGACTTTTGATGAAAAAAAAATTTTTTATTTATTTTTATTTTTAAAATACCGCCCCCCCCCTTATCTCCGAAGTTTGCAAAGATAAAAATCTGAAATTATTCTATGTGATAGAAGTTTATGTAAAGATTACAGGAAAAATGAAACGAAGTCTTTAAATAGCACACTTATTCAGAAATCATCAACAAAAGTTACATTAGTTCCACTATCGGTCAAGAGATGGCACTGACATAAATCTGCAATATTCTACACCGCAGTGCACAGTGATAAATATAGGATGATGATGATGATAAATATAGGCCTCGCCGATGAAAATTTAAAAACATGATGGTACGGAACCCTCGGTGTGCGAGTCCGACTCGCTCTTGCCCGGTTTTTTTTCTGAGACCAACGCTTGCCAAAACAGTGCCTTCAAATGGTTTGACGGTCGCTTTTTTAAGCATTTCTTTTTTGTTTTAGGTCACAACTACTAGGATATAATAATGTATGAGTGCTTCTTAGAAATTGGCTTCGAAGCCGAACTCAGCACGAAGGAAGACCCCGAGTTGATGGAGATGGCTTACGAACAATGCAAGGAGAATGTAGCTACCAGGGCGACAGCCATCGCAGAGCTTAGGAAAATGATATTTGGTGAGTTTTCTATAGTTTTCTTGCTTTGCATGTCAGCAGTTCGCCATTGTTTGGTTCGTTATAAACAGCCTATTCCTGATCCTTTTGGTAAACTGAGTACGCCGCCGTTAAAATATTTCTGGCATCATCATCTGCCTAGCCTTTTTCCAACCACGTTGGGGTCGGCTTCCAGTCTAACCGGATGCAGCTGAGTACCAGTATTTACATGGAGCGACTGCCTATCTGACCTCCACAACCCAGTTACTGGGTAATACGAAACCCCTTGATAAGAGTGGTTGTCATACTTTCGGGGTTCTGACGACCCGTAACCGACTGTCAAATATCAACGAATGACAGCCCGGGACAGTGTTTACATTCTCTATGGCCTGGACCAACGGCTTTCCAAGGCACGGAGGGGTCTTGGTATCTAAAGATGGTCACCCATCCACGGACCAACCGCGGCAAGAGTAGCTTAACCTGATCGATTGACCCGTGTGGCTGTTATTACTTAGCCACAAGCCCCTCTAAAATATGTCTTGCATTTGGAATATTTACCTACAATCTAACGAAAATATAGTAAAACCATCGGGTTTTGTTTTAGTAATACATGTCAGTTAGCTGTCACAAAACTCTATTTTGAATAGTACGAAGGTCCGACAGAAGTATTGTACTGATAAAATGCCTAACAAATATTGAACAAGGGTCATAACCCTTTTCAATATTTGTTAGACATTTTTTCAAAGCTTCTTTGTGTTATCTTACTGGTCTACCGTTTCAGTCAATGACCTATGCACGTGCACAGATCTATGACATTATGATTTTGATGTATCAAATGTTGGAAATTCCAGTTTGAACAGATGTGACTTTGATGTTTTTAGGGTTCCGTACCCAAAGGGTAAAAACGGAACCCTATTACTAAAGACTTCGCTGTCTGTCCGTCCGTCCGCCCGCCCGTCCGTCCGTCCGTCCGTCTGTCTGTCACCAGGCTGTATCTCAAGAAAAGAACCGCGGTAGCTAGACCGTTGAAATTTTCACAAATTATGTATATCTGTTGCCGCTTTATCAACAACAAATACTAAAAACAAAATAAAATAAATATTTAAGGGGGTCCCAAACAATAAACGCGATTTTTTTGCCCTTTTTTGCTCGATATCAATAATGGCAACAGGTAGGCACTTGAAATATTCACAAAATACTCAGTTGTATTTTTACTTTAATAATAAAAATAAAATAAATATTTAAAGGGGATTCTCATACAAGCATACAACAAACCCGTTTTATCGGCGTTTTTGCCTTGTGGTACGGAACCCTTCGTGTGCGAGTTCGACTCGCACTTGGCCAGTTTTTTTTATTATTTCAAATATTAAATATTTTTCAGATAGAGGTGAATGTCGTCCACTGAGGACGGATGACGAGTACATGCTGAGGTTTTTGCGAGCCAGAGAATTCATTGTACCGAGAGCTCATAAGTTGGTGAGTGTATTTGAAATGAAATGTCTATTTACGTAAGTTTTTCCACGTCAATATTTTGAAACCAGATGGCGCCGTCATTTCCTTGTTGACTGAATCCTGAGAAGAAATGCCTGAGTTTGTAACTGGTTACTTTCGAGTAGCGTCATGGATGACGTACCTGAGAGGTAAAGCTTTAGCTACATAGATCCTGTGGGGTAATTTCGTAACACACTAACAGTAGCAAGGCTTTCATTTTCATTGCGTTATTTACGTTGTTGAGCAGACACATTTTTCGAACATACGAAGCAATGGATTAGCAATACCTATCCTTTAAAATTATTCAGATTGTGATTGTTAGTATGTCACGCAATTTAGGTACTGGTAGATCATTGCTGAGCTGGAACCTTGGCAGCAGCTGAGCAGCTATCAACATACTAAAGTGTTGGTGTTGGTTTCTGACATCCACGCGAAAGATGTCGTGGTCAGCTAGTTATCCATTATATCTAACAGCCTCCCTGGTCTAGTGGTAGAGCATCCTGGGTTCGATTCCCAGCTCGGGTAAATTGTTTTTGTTTTTTTCCATCAGGAATTCCTCAGTAGCAGCTCGGAGGCTGGATTTTGTGCCCTGTTGATGGCAATAGGCTCGCCCCCTATTACATGGGACTATCTTAGGTACACATCTGCCAAACCCGGGAATATACAGGCGTGATGTTATGTTATGTTTTATCTAGGAGATGACGACGTTTACTCAGAAACTTATATATACAGGGTGGTCAAAAAGTCGTGGATCAAACGAAATAGGGAGATAAAGGAGGTCATTTCCAACAAAAAATCTTTCTACAGCATGGCCATAATTCAATTGCCCTAAAAGTTATGAATGTTTTTGTTTATAGAGTTCTTTTACAATTAGAGTAATAAAAAAAATTGTATCATAAAACAATAAAACAAACGGTGTTGTATTATTACTAGATAATGTATCAGCACTACAAAAGTTCTATTGCAGTTCTGGGTACCAAATTTCAAGAGCAATTACCTATTTTTTTTCCAAAAATTATTTCTCACTTTAAAAGCGTTGAAAATGACCCCTTTATCTCCCTACTTCGTTTGATCCACGATTTTTTGACCATTCTGTATAAGATAAGCAAAAATTAAGTAATTTTCATAGAAGATAAAAATAATTATTCATTAGCTTAGCATTTTCCTTGATCTTTTCTAAGATAGTAACTTGAGTTGCCGCGTGACAACTAGGTACACAAGTTCAAGTATATTTCGTTTTTAGGGTTCCTTACCCAAAGGGTAAAAACGGAACCCTATTACTAAGACTTCGCTGTCCGTCCGTCCGTCTGTCTGTCACCAGGCTGTATCTCAAGAACCGCGGTAGCTAGACAGTTGAAATTTTCACAAATTATGTATTTCTGTTGCCGCTATAACAACAAATACTAAAAATAAAATAAAATAAATATTTCAGGGGGGCTCCCATACAACAAACGTGTTTTTTTCGGCGTTTTTGCCTTGTGGTGTGGAACCCTTCGTGTGCGAGTCCGACTCGCACTTTGCCAGTTTTATTTTTTAAGCCTTGGCTTTATTGAGGCAAACAACAGGTAAGACCGGTTAAGCAGCCGACAATCTTCTAGATTGACCAGCGAGACCCCATAAACCGGCTGATTTTTTTTACCGTCTAGACGGGTATAAAAGGTGAACGGATTCTAGCCTAGCGGTGTTCCGTTGCGGTAGGGTAAGTACCCTATAAGATTATGATTCCCTTGCGAGTGTCAAAATATGCGGCATAAACAGAACATGAACGCCTGTAACTTTTGATTGCGTTGACTTAGAAGTTGGATTTTTTCACTGCTTCAAGGGATTGCAGTTCTGAGTATTTGATATTAATATCAACTTGATAACTCCGCGCGTTCTTGAGAAAAAGGGTCTTGACAGACGGACAGACAGACGGACAACGAGGGTGATCTCATAAGGGTCCCGTTTTTCCTGCCACTGCTCTCAGTGGTCACTGGTCACCCAGTGGTAACTGCCGCGATTTATACGCGTTGTAGGTCGTAGATTCGAAACCAGACAGGCGCATTACTTTGTGTAAATTGTTTCATCACTACTGCTCTCAAAACGATAAAGGAAAACATCGTGAGGAAACCAGCTTGTCGTAGAACTAAAAATTCGAAGACATGTGACATCTACCAACCCGCACGCACTGGGCCCGCATGGTGGATTACGGCCCACTCCCTCACACCGAGAGGAGGCGTGTGTCCCAGCAGGGGGAACATTATAGGCTGTCTGTTGCTCGCACAACAGACGGCCTATCAGTGGCGAAGGTTCCATACAACTCGATTCCTACAGGCTTCCTGTTGAAAAATGGGACAGTCAGTATTCTATAGACAAATAATATAATCATATTAAAGACATCTACTCCGGCTTACCTCGTACAAAAATTGACCCTTCGCTACTGCGGCCTACCGAAAGGTTCTGCAGTGGCGACCGAGTTCCGGAAGACGTAGCGTTGGAAGGCCTCCTACAAGCTGGAACCTTGTAGAGGTCGCAGGAATCCGCTGGAAGCGGGAAGCATGAACCAACCGAACCGGAACCGGTCGAAGTGGTGGTGCTTGGGGGAGGCCCGCTGACATGGGCCTCCCTGTAGACGTCTTTCGGCTGAAATGATGATGATGATGATGAAAGCGCCTGTCTGGGTTCGAACTTACGACCTACAACTCGTAAGTCGTGGCCGTTACCACTGAGCCACCCCTGCTCCCAGCTAAGCCAACTATACTATGTCATGACTTAATTTTGATATTCCGCAGACATGTGGGTAGTCTGAAAGCCGACCCCAACATACTAGTTGGGGAAAGGCTTGATGTTGATGAATATGGCACTTTGTATTGAATAATAAAATTACTGTTATAAGTAGATAGTACCAGTCAACAAAAGAGATAGGTATGCAGAATCGTCGGATATATTTGAAGTTTAGTAAGAAATCAATGGATGTTATCGACTGAAATTTAATTTGATAAATGAGCTGTTTGTTTTCTATTAATAAAATAAAATTTTATTCGCTAACATCCATCGGTTTCTTAATAAACTTCAACTATATCCGACGATCCTGCATACTTATCTCTTTTGTTGACTGTACTTAGTTCATGTATAATGTAACGGTTCGTTGTAAGCTGCTTAGTTATGACTCATGTTATGTAGCTGTTTGTACAGTCACGAGCACCAATATGGCAACACTTGGCAACTTTAAATTGCGATTTTTTCACGAAATAACGAATGCAACGTTGAAATACGACGCTTTACATACCTATGGGTTCGAAAATACTATGTTCCTACTAATATAAAATTTCATTCCATAATAAAGGAGAAAATCGACTGTGAATAAAGCCAAGTGTATACATACTTTTACTCGTGACTGTACATAATGGATGCTAAAAGTGAGCTCTTGTATAAATCGATAATGATATACCTAGAAGTCCTACAACAGCTTACCTACTGTAGCAAATAACCCGCACACCCAGAACAACACTGCACTAAGTCTAAATAAACAGCACACCCAGAACAACACTGCACTAAGTCTAAATAGTTAGCTAATTTTTCAGAATCGACGAAAAACCGTTATCTCATATTGATTGTGACAGTTATTGCGAATGTCCTGCACATTGCATGTAAAGAATCCAATGCGTATCAGCATTATAAGTTGAGTTGATTGTAAACGCATTAATAATGCCAACATAATACAGTGTTGCAAGATTTTTCGACATAATACAGTGTCGTTCTGGGTGTGCGAAACATATTTTTCTTTTTTACCGACTTCAAAAAAAAGGAGGTTATCAATTCGATACGTATGTATGTAATATTATTGGAATTGCATTATATTCACATATGATGATCTATTAGGGCTTCCAAACAAATATACAAAATTTCATAGACGTATGTATGTATGTATGCATGTATGTATGTATGTATGTTTGTCCACGCATATCTCCGGAACTATTAATCGGATCGTGACCACTTTTTTTTATTGGCTTACATTTTCTTCAACTTAGGGAACAGTGCAAGTTTCATCAAGATCGATCCAGTAATTTTCAAGATATGGACTAATACGTGTAAGTGTGACGGCCTGGCTTATTGATAAGAGCTACGGGTGTAGTGTCAAAGGGAAAACATCTCAAAACCTTGGTCAAATACTAGTGCAAAAACTAAAAATTACGAAATTAAAAGTAATTTAAAAAAATTAAACCGACTTCAAAAAGAAATTAACTCAAAATTATGAAATAACTTTAATTTCGGAAGTCGGTGGCATAAAACTAAAATACAGATCCCAAGACACCGACTTCCGAAATTAAAGTTATTTCATAATTTTGAGTTAATTTCTTTTTGAAGTCGGTTTAATTTTTTTAAATTACTTTTTTTTTTCATTTCTTTCTTACTGCATCAGCTTGTCGCAATGTTTAAAAAAAAGTAATTTAAAAAATTAAACAGACTTCAAAAAGAAATTAACTCAAAATTATGAAATAACTTTAATTTCGGAAGTCGGTGTCTTGGGATCTGTATTTTAGTTTTATGCCACCGACTTCCGAAATTAAAGTTATTTCATAATTTTGAGTTAATTTCTTTTTGAAATCGGTTTAATTTTTTTAAATTACTTTTTATTTCGTAATTTTTAGTTTTTGCACTAATATTTGACCAAGGTTTTGAGATGTTTTCCCTTTGACACTACACCCGTAGCTCTTATCAATAAGCCAGGCCGTCACACTTACACGTATTAGTCCATATCTTGAAAATTATTGAATCGATCTTGATAAAACTTGCACTGTTCCCTAAGTTGAAGAAAATGTAAGCCAATAAAAAAAAATGGTCACGATCCGATTAATAGTTCCGGAGATATGCGTGGACAAATATACATACATACGTCTATGAAATTTTGTATATTTGTTTGGAAGCCCTAATAGATCATCATATGTGAATATAATGCAATTCCAATAATATTACATACATACGTATCGAATTGATAACCTCCTTTTTTTTGAAGTCGGTAAAAAATAACAACATATTAATAGATACAGAAGACGTTTTTTGTCCGTGTTGTTGTACGTATTTTGATGTAAAAAATGTAATGGTCAGGGTCAGATATATTTTAGTATGTTGTTTGTAGAATAATCTGACAAAAAATCACAATGATTGTAGGTATGTATATTAGTAGATGGTTTTTATTGTGAAAAGAATGTTTTTACAGGTATCTTCATGATTTTTTTCTATCGTATCAAATTAGTTGTATTATGTTTTCAACACACTATCTAAATAGCATATCATGCATCATCATCTGCCTAGCCTTTTCCCAACTATGTTAGGGTCGGCTTCCAGTCTAACTGAATGCAGCTGAATACCAGTATTTTACATGGAGCGACTGCCTATCTGACCTCCACAACCCAGTTACTGGGTAATACGATACCTCTTGGTAAGACTCGTTATTAGACTTTCGGGCTTCTGACTACCCGTAACGACTGTCAAAGATCCACGAATGACAACCGGGGCCAACGGCTTAACGTGCTTTCCGAGGCACGGAGGGGTCTCGGTGTGTAAAGATGGTCACTCATCCACAGACCAACCGCGGCAAGCGTAGCTTAACCTGATCGGTTGACCTGTGCGGCTGTTAGTATTTAGCCACGGGCCCTTATCTAAATAGCATATATCCTGAAGAATATCATATATTTTTCTGATTTTGTTTACTGTAGTTGATCATATCCTTTTAGGCATTATAAAACTTGCATTTTTTGCGTTTAGGTTCTGTAGTGTGTGTAGTCAGTGTCAGGTTGTATCTTGATCAAAATATGATTCACGACAATAACAGGTACTTAGTGACACTGACCTGCAAATTTCAAAAAACGTAAGAAAACTTGAATTTTGCGTTCTCAACTACCTTACCTTACCTACCTTAAATGTTTTATTACTGGGTAAGTAGTTTTTTTATTGTAGTAGTTTTTTTATTGTAGTTTTTTTCATAACCAACAGTCATTTAAAACCAGTCCACCATTTAAAACCAAACCACTCTTCCATGGCATGAAAAAGGACTAAACTAATATTTAACAAGAAAAATATGTACTGAACTTAAATGTAGTCTAGTTTGTGAACAAGGGAATCGGCGCCATTGTGTCGACAGTCTCCGAGTAAAATGGCTGTGTATCATCCGGACAGACGGGCAGAGGGTAAATAATAAGGGTACAAGAGCACACACACACACAGGGTGCATACACTTCTAGCAACCTTTTCTGGAAAAATATGTGATGCTTTTTAGGGCTCCGTACCCAAATGGTGCCAACGGCCTCCCCAGGGGCCGTCCGTTCGTCCGTCCGTCTGTGAACGGGCTGTATCTCATGAACCGTAATAGATAGACATTTGACATTTTCACAGAGTGTGTATTTCTATTGGCGCTTTAACAACAAATAATAAAATTAAAGTCAAAAATTAAAAGGGGTCGCCCGCAACAATAAACGTGTTTTTTTCGGCGTTTTTTGCCTTGTGGTACGAAACCGTTTGTGTGCAAGTCAGGAAAGTAAGCCTACTCGACTTGGCCGGCTTTTTATGTTAACCTATGTTGTCCCACTGTTCGGCAAAGGTCCTCGTACTTGTGATGTGATGCGATGATGTGAAAATAAAATACGTTTTTTCACCCAGCTGGTCCGGTACTGCGCCTTCAGAGAGCAGCACAAACACCTGCACGAGGGCGTCGATCTGTGGGGGCTGATCAAGGTCAAGGACGCGTTTGAAGGCACCATGCTCGACAGACCTGATACCGGGAGGCTGTCGGTCTTCAGATTCGGTAAGACTTGTTAAATTAGTTTTGACTTATAGCCCCGTTTACAAGATGCAAGTTTTATGCCTACAGGCAGCATACAACAACATTGAAGCAACATAACTTGTTACTTAACAAAAGTGTCGTGACGGTCAAAATGTTACATCGATCTAGATTTCATTAATTTATCGTATTCGGGGTTCTCGGGGACGGGGGCCTCGGGGATCGGGGGCCTCGGGGATCGGGGCCTCCGGGATCGAGGGCCTCGAGGATCGGGGGCCTCGGGGGTACTCAGGGAATAACCCGTTCTTCAAACTAAACAGACAGCAGTACTGGGGACTGCACTGCTGGGGATTTTGTTGCGCTACTTTTTCTTCCCAGATAAAGCACTAGGAAGTGATGAAGGGAGGGCATTTTCGGGGACTGTTTTACGTAATATTGACGTTCAAAAAGTGCTGATTCTGAGCCTAGTTTTAATAAATGACTTTTGATTTTGTGCAGAGTATTATATAGCGTGCCATATTAGGAATGGATTGGAAACGTTTGAGCGAAGAAATGTTAAACAACGTAGAGTCCGGAAGGCGAGGGTACTTACTCCCAGTTTACCTATGAAACACTGGACAAGTCTATTGGTCAAAGCGACTTTGGGATCAGATTCAAATATGTTACACAAACACAATGATTAATTTGCCATCTAGTTCTTTTCGTAGAATTTATGAACCTTTCTACGTTTATACGGACTTTTACTGAAATTAATGCCTTCCTGCTGTTGCACTGCACTGCAAGGTCTTCGTAACCTTTCAGACCTTTTTCTGAGTTACCGTTTTTGGCCAAATTGACACTTATTTGGCTCATTATGTCAGCATTTTCTAGAACTTCAAAAAGTCAGTCTTTATTTACTCAATTAATGTGTACAAAAATATTTAGTAGGTCCCTTTTCATTGTACCTGTGTACCGGTATGCATAAATTTTAAAACAAATCAATTTAAATTGAATTACATTTAGGTTTAATTAATTCATAATATTGCTATATTCATAATATTCGACTTTCTCTCTGTTACCTCTGACCTAGACTAGAGTCATTTCAAATAAAAAAATAATAATATATACTGGTATTCAGTTGCATCCGGTTAGACTGGAAGCCGACCCCAACATAGTTGGGTAAAAGCTAGGCAGGTATGTATTAGTTATATCAGTAACTGTAAGTGACTCCTAGAACTGTGTTTAATAAATCTCTGTTTTTCCAGGTCGTTGGGATCCCAGCAAGTTTCCAGTCGAAGACATATTACGAGCTGCCATGGCAATTGCGGAGATAGGTATCCGACAGCCCAAGCTTCAGATCCTCGGTGGCACCTGTATTGTAGACATGGAGGGCCTCACAATACGTCACGTGGCTACCCTGACTCCTTCTATTGCTTACCAAATCGTCAATCTTATGGGGGTGAGCTGGATTTCTTAATGTTACGACTTCATCGTCACAACTACCTTAACCCCGTGTCCTAACCAAAGTGACCGGTCGCGTTCATGTCTCCTCTTTTGTTCGAAAAACCGGACGACTCTCCGTCAAACTTTTTTTTTAGCATTTATTTCAATTAAACCATGTATACTTTTGAATTGTCAAGGAGTCTGTCAGTTAGAAAGTTGAAGCCAGTTGCCCATTCCAAAACTTAGATCTCTATGGAGAAGAAAAGGCAAGAAACTACAAGAACACTCTTTTAAATCAAGATATTACAAAATCCTGGGTTGATTATTCTTGTTGCTTCTATATGTGAGAACTATCTAAAAAAAATAATAAAGAAGCAATGTAAAATATAAGATTAAAAATAAGCCCTGGTAGTTAGTGGAGATGATCGGTCTCAACCGACGGCGCCGGCGCGGCGGCGGCGCCTGTTCACGAACATGGCGCGTGCTCAACCATTTTGTAGGGAACCGGAAAGTGCCTTCTGTCGGCGCGATGGGATTCGCCGAATAAAGTGAACGCGATGGTCGCGTTTTTGCGTGACGTTCGCTTTGGTTAGGACTCGGTTTAATGTAGTGTTCTTCATTTCTGTTATAAAAGATTTGTCTTTATCCCAAAGACAATCAATGTAACCGGCCTACATCTCTACACCCTTCAGGTGACACTAATTGACAGACGTGACAGTACCTAGCTACTGTTGTTAGAGTTCCGTACCAAAATGGTAAATCGGAACCCTTACGGTGAGACTCAGTCAGTCTGTTGTCTGTCACAGCTGCATATCTCAAGAACTACTAATGCTATCAACTTGAAATTTGGAACAGTTTTAGATAACGTTTGCCCAATTATTTTGCAAAGAAGAAAGAAATAAAAATATATGTATATTTTTTGCAACAGGGACTGAAAGGGGGATCTGTAAAATTCCAAGTGGGGGCTACTAGGGCATGTGGGGTATCATATGAAAGAGGGCAGTTTGCACATTCTCAATAATTTTTTAGTCCGCATAATTTTCGCCTTTTGATGAAAAATGTAAAAAAAAATACCGTTCTTCCCTTATCTCCGAAGTTTGCAACGAGAAAAATCTGAAATTATTCTATGTGATAGAAGTATGTAAAGAATCCAGGAAAAATAAAACGAAGTCTCTAAATAGCACACTTTTTCAGAAATCATCAACAAAAGTCACATTAGTTCCAATATCGGTCAAGAGATGGCGCTGATATAAAACTGCAATATTCTACACCGCAGTGCAGTGTTGAAATTCTCTGACGAATATAGGCCTCACCGATGAAAAATTAAAAACATAATGGTACAGAACCCTCGGTGCGCGAGTCTGACTTGCTCTTGACCGGTTTTTTTTGGGAGGTTAACCACTGCTGTTAGTCTTGTTATTTTCAACGGATGTTTCAAGTGACTACAATAGCAGAGATCGATGACCCCAGAAAATCTTCAAATTAATTTCTTCTTTGTTTTATTATATTTAGATACTTATCGATACTCATCGCGTATGCGGAGTTTAGACAGCCAATTTTATTTAACTGCGCAGTAGACACTTGTCATAAGTCATTATAATCTGCATCAGCCATCACTGCATTGTATTTTGTCACCTCTGTTAACATTTTCCTGTTGCCAAGATCAGAGGTTTATCAACTGAGTCACGTGTTTATGTGAGAACTTGTGAATAAGAATGGCTTTTTGTTTTTTTATCAATCGTATTTAAAGTAATGAACTCTCGTTCGTGAGAATGTTCAGTGATTGTTTGCATGACCAGAAAAACTAGTGAATTTACCATAAGGGGCCGGCGGAGCATGCGTAGTTCATACAAACGTAATACCAAAATATTTTGTAAATCAAACATATTCGGTATTGTGTATTTATTCCGATTGGATTACAGAATATCTAGGTTCCGAAATATATATTTTGAAAGGACACTGATATAAAGACGAGATATTAGGAATTTCAAATTTATTTAAGTAAATAACTATTTTTTCTAATAACTCGGCTTTAAATCACAGTGTATTTAACATCATCTACCAAAAAATAATTTAAAAAATCTTTGTTTCAAGCTCGCAATGCCAGCACGCCTCAAGAGCGTGCACATCATCAACTACTCCTGGATCCTGAACACATTCTTCTACGTGTTCAAGAGGTTCATACCCCAGGATGCCTGGCAGTACATCCATTTCCACGGCAGCGACCTCAAGTCCCTTCAGAAGCACCTGGACGAGGAATGCTTACCTGTGAAGTATGGGGGAACCTGCAGAGCTGGCGCATCATTTGGAGTCTGGATGAAGAAGATAAAGAAGTACAGAGATGAACAGTTTGATAATGAAATGAAGCAGTTAGGTTATGTTATAAAAGAGTGATATTGTGTTGCGATATCATTGCAGCTCGTGAATTCTAATTCAAAATGGTCTCTTAGACGAATGGTTTTTGAACGCCATTGTTTAAAATGATAGTCCCATAATATGGCCACCTTTCACCTCGATAAGCTTCCAAGTTGGGAAAAGCAAATGAAGCAAAATTATCTACTCAAGTTTAGGTTTCTGTGAACTTTACAATTTGTGATTTATTTAGTGATATTTACTGTCGTGAAGTTAAGATTTTGGTGAAAGAAATCAGCACCATAATTGCGTAACACACTATTAGTAGCAATGGGTTTATTTTTGACAGTTCAACAACATTCATTGCGTTATTTGCGTTGTTGAGCAGACATATTTATCAAACATATGGAGCAATGGATTAGAAATATGCTTTAAAATTATTCAAATTGAGAGTAATAGTGTGTTACGCAATTGGGGTGCCGGTCAGTTGGTAGTTATTTTATAGAAATCTATTTTAGAAGTAGGTATGTAAGTAGCTGTAATTTTTAGAACCATACATATTTACTAATGTTTGGGTCCAGTCAATATATAAGTTAGGTATGCGTAATTGTAGGTAGGTATTCTGTTAAAAGAAAATAGTAATGACAAAATTATAATCCAAATGAAATTCTGAGCTTTCATTCTGGGGAAACGGACTGAAGTCAAAAAACATCATGTTATTTAGCGGTTCATATCAGTGGCCTCTTGCGCTGCTGTATCCCATTCACGGATCTTTGACAGTCGTTACGGGTCGTCGAAGTCCGAAAGTCTGACAACCAGTCTTGCCATGCGGTATCGTATTACCCAGTGACTGGGTTGTGGAGGTCAGAGTGTTGAAGTCCTGCTAAATCCGGTCAGACTTTAAGCCGAGCCCAACATAAAAGAAAAGGCACAAGGCTAAGCAGATGATGATGTTTATAGATGTTTTAAATACGTTTAGAGCTAAATGATTTTATAGTGTTAAGAGCGTTTACGCCGAATGGCATTTCATACAAACTTTCAAGCCCTTTTTTTTCGAAGTGAATGAACCGATTTTAATGAAACTTCATACGCATATGCAGGATACAAAAGTCTAAATAGTTAGTAGAAAACATTTTCGAAAAATAGTGTTACAGCCAAATTAGACCGATTTTTAATTTTCCATAGAAACAGTGATTTCCAGTTATCTTTTCTTAAATTAGACATTTCGAAAATGTTCTCTACTAACTTTTTAGACCTTTGTATTCTGCGTATGCGTATGAAATTTCATTAAATTCGGTTCATTAATTTCGAAAAATAAGGGCTTGAAAGTTTGTATGAAATGCCGTACGGCGTAAACGCTCTTAAGTGGTGCAAGTGGGCCTTCAAATTTTAATTAGGTATAATACCTACAATTTATTTTGAAGTGATAAAATGTTATGTAAGTACCTAAATACGTCTTTGGGGACGGTAACAAAACTGCAAATGCGTCTTAATCATGTGCCTTAAATATTATGAATTATGTGCCTTAAAAACAATAGCCATAAGGTTTATTATTATAATGTTGAGTCAAGTAAATGTAATTTTATACGATATTTTGTGATATTACTCCTTCAGAAACTGTAATTTCTTAAATAAATAATATTAAATATTCTGGAGTTAAAATGTAAATGTTGTTTTCTTTTCGCTTCCCTTGCTTTTTCTAACAAACAATTACTGATAATTACTTACTTTTTTATCTACACATCACTAAACTTACTAAGTATTAAATCTGCCACGTGACTCCACAGACCCTTTGACCCTGTGACCAAAAAACAAGAATTTCAAGAAGCCACAAGGCCACAAGGGTGATACTGGACAATGAATATGAAAGGTTCTTGTAATTATGAGCCCTCGCACACAGAAAAAGGTAAGTAACTTTTGTTATTTTTTCTTTGTTTGGTTAGATGTGAGCAAAGACATAAAATTATTCTTAAATCTCTTTGGATGTGAGGTTTTTGTGTGTATTTTAATTGAAATGGGAAAAGTTGATTTGGGTCTCTGTGCCGATGCCTGTTAGGGGAGGCCAATGTCCAGTAGTGGACGTCTTTCGGCTGACAATATTATGGATTTCAATCAAGATTTTTTGGCTCAGGATAAACACAACATTGGTTCTTATCGTAAACAATACGCTTGGCAGAGGTTGCAATAAGATAAGTAAACAAGTAAATATATTTGTATTGTACATTTTTTTTATGAATCACTCGACTTATATTTATTTCTGTAAAATAAAATAATAAGTAAGCAAAATTACAAATGGTTGACACTTCCCGTGACCCAAGGGCTGGCTTTTACATTGGCCAGAGGCTAAGCATTGCCATACAACGTGGTAATGCCGCCAGTCTCTTGGGCACATTAAAAGTCGACAGCGATATGGATGAATTTTTCGACGCTACATTTTAGTTTATGTATTTAAGATTTAATTTTTTTATTTTTATTAGTTAATTAAGTATTACTTGATAATTGCTTATTCGTATTGTACCTTTTATTGACATAATCTACTCATTTCAATGTTTTTAATGAGTTGTATTGGAATAAGTGGTTAGCTAGCGACCTCGACAATTGATCCTATTATTCTTGCCTGAGCAACCGGCAGCAAGTTCGTCATGCTCCCTTATATGTCGCTACTTACGGTAGAATTGGGGGTCGGGTTGCCTTTCCTCAAATACCTATGGCGAGGGAGTAATGGCTGCATGATCTTTGCGTTAAGGCTCCTACAAACAGACGCGACACTCGATATAATCGCGTGCGACACAAAGGCACCGCTCATTGTACGACTTGCGGTAGTTGCGGCGCCTTTGTGTCGCGCGCGATTTTATCTCGTGTCGCGCCTGTTTCAAGGAGCCTCTAAGAGGGTGCTGCTTGTGGTCACAGGTCTTCTTGCTGACCATGGTTTTGTTATTGTTATTATTAATTATCTGTTTATTTATTTACGCAGGCCCTAGTTTACTATTTGTAACTTCCAGTTACAGCTATATTATAAGAACATAATTATCTAATGCAGCATTGCATTATCCCTTTATGCCTTGAGGTTTTTTTTAGGTATTAAGTTCTGTTAACGTTTATATTATTTATTTCTGCTTGAGTAACAGTTTTCAATGTTTTTTTTTGATACATTGGCGTGTGCTAAATGACATAATGTAAATTAATGTTTTTTTTTTCGTAATGTCAATAACTTACTGTTGTATACAATCGAGTTCTAACTGAACAGACAGCTGTCCTGCTTTGGGTGTGTTGCGCCACTTCTTCTTCCCAGCACTAGGAAGTGGTGAAGGATGGGCGTTTTGGGAAACTGTCTTATGTAAATTAGACGTTCAAAATGTGCTAATTCTCAGCCTAGTTTGAATAAATGACTTTTGATTTTGAAATAGACAAGAGGACACTTCTTCAAAACGCTTTCTCAAGTTATTTTCAAAAGTAAGGATGAACTTATTCAACTAAGGAGCTTTTTAAACTAGCGCTGCGGCTCTGTCTCACATAGGGTCGGAGCATTATGCTGAGCGATGGCCGTTTTTGTGGATGTGACGCATATTTTCCCCAACCTGTTCTATTTTTTTTTTTCTTTCTTTCCACTTACCAAGCATAATAATATTGTAAATTCGAAAGTACTCTGTCTATCTGTCTGTCTGTATGTTACCTTTTCACGCCTAAACCACTACACGGATTTCGATAAAATTTGGCAGAGAGATAGATTGCATCCCGATAACTCGATATTTAAATCTCAATGAACCTAAGTAGGATAGATATTGCAACGTTTTTTCGCGTCTGTGTGGAGGTCCTATTATTCAAACCATTACTGAAAGGTTTATGTTCTCAAACGATGGCGCACCTGATATTTTAGATGATAAAATTCGCCGGCTTCGTCTTGAAAGTAATAAATGAAGAGAAGATGGTCCTGACTCCTGACCTACTGCTACCTATGTCTTTATATATATTATGACTTAAAAAAAAAGGAGGTTATCAATTCGACACGTAAGTATGTAGGTAATATTATTGGAATTGCATTATATTCACACAATATGACAATCTATTAGGGCTTCCAAACAAAATACAAAATTTTATCTTAAATGCCACTTTTAATCGGATCGTGACCATTGGCTTACATTTACTTCAACTTAGGGAACAGTGCAAGTTTCATCAAAATCGATTCAGTAATTTTCAAGATATGGACTAATACGTGTAAGTGTGACGGCCTGGCTTATTATTGATACGAGCTACGGGTGTAGTGTCAAAGGGAAAACATCTCAAAACCTTGGTCAAATTTTAGTGCAATATTTACAACAATTTATATACATATATTTACATAGATTATGCATTATTATGCCACATTTTTATACAACCACCCTGTATGTTTGTAGTTTTGGTCTCAGCAGCCAAAATATACAAAGAGTCAGGACTGGTGACGCGGGAGCACAGCTGAGCTATTCTGTTGAAATCTCACCGTGAAAACTTAAGTGAAATGACCTGTTAATACTGTCAATCCCAAGCATTTAGCATGGTGGCATGCGTAGACAGAGTAAACTATAGACTACTGCATATCTTCTTTTTCAATCGCACAAGAACAAGAGAAATATATTAACGTCACTAGCAAAGAAAAGAGACAGAGTAAGAATATTTCTGTCCCTTACTGCGTGTCGGCTAAGCACAGCAGTGTGCACAACAAGTTTGACGTTTATGAATGAAATAATAATAAAAACTACACCGCTATTAAACGGAAAATAAGATCTTTTTCGTGCATAATTCAATAATAGTACATTTGCGCAACTGTGAAAATGGTAAGGTGTAGTGTAATAAGCTGTAAAAATAATGTATTGTATGGAAGATTGCCGGAATTTTTTGTCCCTTTCGGTGACACGGATACCATGAGTCTATAGATTACTCTGTCTACGGTGGCTGACACTGATAGCTCCACGGAATAGAAAAAACAAGTGGAAGTGCCACGCAGCTATCGCGCGTGTGTCACAATTATGCGGAGCTCCGCAACACCGGCTCTGAGGCGGCTCAATCGCGATTAGCTACTTGCTGTGATAGGACGTCTCTAACATAACGAAAAATATTACAAACATGCCTTATTGTGCAATTTTTACATGCAAAAACGATAGCAGGACAAAAAATGTATCTTGCGGAGGTGTATCGTATCACCGGTAAGTATAAAACTATGATATATTTCAATAAAATTGTTTTTATTGACAAAACCATATTTATTACTTTGTTGCGAACTAAAAACTACCTTATGTCCATTGTTCAAAGTCTAAATTAACTTGCTCGCTTTCTTGAATATCATCGTATACATTCTAGAAAGTTCGACGCTACTCGATTAGGGATGGGACACATTCAAATAGTTCGGTATCGATAAAACAATAAAATGTGTATTTATATAGTGAAACGTTATACGTTACCATGACATATTATGAGTGATCGGAATAGGTAGAGCTAATTTGCCTAAAGTTCGAGGAACATAGACGAAAGTCGGAGACTTCCTTACGACTAAAATATTTTTTCGGGACTAATGTCGGGGTTTCGGGACATCACTTAAGTACATTAATGTTATTAATAGAGTACACTAATTGAATTCATTTTCATTTTTAACCGACTTCAAAAACAAGGAGAACATTCTCAATAACCAGTAGATACGTTTTCTATTGTTATTAATTCAGGTAAAGAAGTGGGTCCGGTTGGAGTGTAGCCATAGCCAGAGGGGCACTGGCGCGAGGACTTAAAAAACATTTCGATTTTTTTTTAATGTCCCAATTTTATTGCAGTTTCGAAGTAACCTTGACCATAGAAACTATTTAGGTTCTAAGAAGCATGGTCCTACGACGCACCGTTTCCGAATTATGGGCCTCCGAATTTTATTTTATATAAAACACTCTATATTTCCAAAATGGTGGCTCGGATGAAAATCTTTTCGGGAAAGAAATTGCTGCTCTAGTCGAAAACCATGAGGACCACTGATGTAAAAAACCGAAATAATGAAAAAAAAAAACGTTTGAGAATTTTTTTCAAATTTTTTGTCGGTCGAAAAAATTTTTTTTCCTTAATTCATGTTGGGATACTGCTTGCACGGGGGTAACACAGGGGGGGTTAAATTTTGGTTATTTTTTGCCTAGGACGCACCGTTTTCGAAATATTTGAATTTAATTATTTTTTTATTTTATTCAACAATTTATGGAATTTTATTCAAACAGTTGTTTTATATTTTAGTCCGTGCTCAAATGTTGTACCTACTTGCAATCCTGTCGTTAATATTCAAAACAAAAACAGAAACAGGAAATGAATTCGATAGTTGTTTTACTTTATTGATTTTAGTTGTAATTTAGTAATGTGTTTGAAACCCGGGATATTAGTCCCAAAAAAATATTTTGTCATAAGGCGTCTCCACTTTGTCTCTGTTCTTTTTCGAACTTTAGGTATTTTAGCTCACTTTTTCCGATCACTGCATATTATTACTGTACTCGTTGTCGTTCTTCTCGATTAATTGAATTATATGGTTTGAGTATATTCTGACAAATAAACCAATCATTCATTCATAGCTGGACGTAGGCCTCAAAACGAACTAGATACTAATAAAGTATATAAATATTTCAGTTTTCCCAAAGATCCTTTTACCAAGGAGAAATGGATTGAAGCGACGGGAAGACACAACTGGGTGCCGTCAAAATCAAGTACAATCTGTTCAGAGCATTTTGATGAAAACAATTTACAAACTTCAAAAAAAGGCTACAGATTTTTAAAAGATAACGCAATTCCTATTCATAAAATTTTAATTTTTCAAGTATGTGCAATTTGTTACCTATAAATTATTACTTATTTGAGCCTGTCCTTATGTCTAACTATCGTTTAATATATTATTTTACAGGATCAAAATGATTCTAAAAAATGTGAGCCAGAACCCTCCAGGAAACGGCTCCAGGAGACGCCACCATTGCCTAGCTTAATTTCAGTAACACCAACAAAAAAGGCCCGTACAGTTACAGACCCTGAGTTAACTATCAGCCCAACGTCATCAACTCCAAGAAAAAAAAAATTAGGAAAGATGTTACAATGGACTCAAAGTAAAATAAGGAAACAAAATCTAAAAATCAAACTCTTACAAACTCGGAATCGTAGATTAAAAAGAAAAATCAAGAATATGGAAGAACTTCTAAAATCATTAGAAGATAAATTTGCCATGAAAAGTGAAGATCTTGTTAGCTTAAAAAACACAAATTTAAAGGTTAGCTATTATTATTTTTATTACCTCGATTTCCGATCTGACTCGTCAACACTGGGCAATGCGCAAAGGGATAACACTAGATGAACAGTGTTTATCCCTTGGCGCACTCTAAGCTCAGCATAAGCTTCCATGAGAACCATAACGTTAAAATGACGAAATTATATACGAGCTCAATTCTGTAAGGGCCCTAGTCAAATAAATTGTTTGTTAATAAAGTGTTTTCTTGTAGGTTAATGAATTGATTACTCGCATGACTGGAGACAAACCTGAAGTACGAAAGTATTCACCAGCACTTCGGAGTTTTGCATTAACCTTAAACTATTATTCGCCTCGAGCTTATGATTACGTGCGAAGAACTTTTAACACTTGTTTACCTCATCCACGAACTTTAAAAAAGTGGTACTCAAAAGTCGGTGGAGATCCCGGTTTTACCAGTGAATCCTTTACTGCTTTAAAACGTAAAGCAGCTTCATTGAACCATGAAATTATAGCTACATTAGTCATAGACGAAATGAACATTCGACGTCGAATTGAATGGGATGGGCGTAAGCTACATGGGTATGTAGATATGGGTACAGGTTTAGATGGGGATCATTTATCGGAAGCGAAAGAAGCTTTGGTTTTTTTAGTTACTGCTATTAACCAACACTTTAAAGTCCCCGTGGCTTATTTTCTTGTCGATGGTATTACCGGCTTGCAACGCGCCGAACTAGTTAAAAAATGCTTAGAAATGAGTCATGACGCTGGCGTTAAAATAGTAGCACTGACGTTTGATGGATGCGCAGCCAATATTTCTATGGCTGGACATTTAGGTTGTTCTTTTCAAACGAGTAATATGAAATTTGAGCATCCCGTGACCAAAGATCTTATTGTTGCTGTACTTGACCCGTGCCACATGTTAAAATTATTGAGAAACTCATTTGAAAATTACAAAACGTTTATTGACAAAGATGGTAACGAAATCTTGTGGCAGTATCTAGTAGATTTAAATAGCTTACAAAAACAGGAAACTTTTTATTTAGCAAATAAAATAAAAGATCGACATATCAACTTTAAAAATGAAAGGATGAAAGTAAAATTGGCTTCGCAACTTTTTAGCCTTAGTGTGGCAGAAGCAATCAAATTTTGCAGAGAAGATTTAGCAATAGAAAAATTTAAATATAGTGAGCCTACCGAAAACTTTTTAAAACTAGTTAACAATATTTTTGACATTTTTAATTCAAGAAATTTACATTTTTATGGTTTTAAAAAAGCATTAAATAATAATAATGCTTCTCAAATTTTTGATTATTTAAACAAAGCTGCAGTTTATATAAATAATTTAAAACTTGAGGATGGCACACTTTTAATAAATAGTCCACGAAAAGTTGGTTATTTGGGTTTTCTGGGTTGCATAGAAGCGATAAAATATTTATTTGCTGCTTTAATACAGACAAAGATATTGATTTATTTACCCTTCTATAAACTTAGTCAGGATCACATAGAATTATTTTTTTGTAATATAAGGGCGCATGGTGGATCGAACAACAATCCCACGACTAGGCAGTTCGTATCTGCATATAAAAAAATGTTGGTGCACGTGGAACTGAAAGACACAGATAGAGGAAATTGTTCGGCATTGGAACAAATCTCAATTTTAAACTGTTCATCGGCGGTAGAAAGAATTAATCTAAGTTCAGTGCGACAAGACTTAAACAAGGAAGATGATCAAAAGGAGGATGAATACTTAGATGAAATTGATCTGCATCTGTCCGATTTCAGCAAGCAAACGATAGCTTACATTGCTGGTTACATAACAAAACAATTAATTCAAAAAATCAAGTGTGATATATGCGTTAGTGCTCTAGTAACAGAAAAAAATCAGTCACTACATAGATTTATAATAGCGAAGGATAAAGGAGGATTGTTGTACCCATCAGAGGATGTCATTAAGATATGCCAGACTTCAGAGATATTTTTAAAAGACTGTCACATATTTAAAAAAGACGTTCTCATGTCTAAAATAATGCGCCAATTTATTGGGACGTCCATATTCCAAAAAATTATTTATCATCAGTTAGGAGAATTTCCTACCTCGAATCACATTACGGATTTAATGAAAGCCATTGCGGAAAAATATGTCAATATCCGCATGCATCACTTGTTAAAATTAAATATAAAACAGTCAAAACGACAGTTATTAAACAAATATGTTTTATTTCAAGGGCAATAAATATTTTAAATTCACTATTTATCGTTTCATTTTACCTTAATAATCGGACTTTGGTCCATTACATAATATAAAAGATTTTAATTATTACATTGTACAAATATCGACATTAAATTATCGAAATCTTGTCCTCATCCCTAGCTGAGTAGCAAAATAGATAACAGGTGCATACGAATATGACATCTATTTCAATGACGTTAGCGTGCTAAAAAGAGTAACTTAGTATAGCGCCCTCTAGCGTTGAGTAGCTGAACTCGTTGTAGATTGCTCGAATTTGATTGATACATGGAAAAATGTGCTTCATTGATTTTGACATGTAAAATAAAAACAACATTCAGTAGTCGTAATAAGACTTAATTTTGAACAACAATAAATAAACTTTTCGCCAAAGTTGCATTTATATTTAGTAGCCAATTATATCATCGTTTTCTGTGTATTGAAATGTTTATTTTAATTTGCAATTGTGTGAGTTTGGCGACACTGGTTCCCGTACTAAGGAAGTCTAAGGGCACTTCCACTCGTTTTTTCTATTCCGTGGATAGCTCACTCCACGCTCACTTCACCTAGGCTTTCACGGTGAAATGGTTACAGAATAGCACTGCTGTTGACAAAGAGTGGGACGTACAGTTGTCCTTGTGACTACCAACTCGTCTTGAGTTCGACACCCGCAGTGCAGCCTTCAGTAGCAATTTTCCATTGCTTGCGAAGTTTTTCGTTTTATTGTAGAAAAATCTGGTTTCGAAAAACAATTGTGCTTATTTTAGGTAAATTAAGGTAAATTCATAAATTGTACTCGTAATTTGCATAAATAAGTAGGTAGGTAAGTAATTAATCATAATTCGGTAGGTACTTAATAAGGTAACACATTACCTCCGCTATAGGCCACCAAGTTGGATTTTATGTGACGTCATTATACAGAAAAACATGACGCTTCCAACCAACCATACCTCATTTGTCAGGGGGGGGGGGTCTACTAGTAACTAGGAGTTATGAGGGAACAGATACAGACATACATATTGATCTTTTACCTTGTTATACCTTCTATGTAATACATAAGTACGTAAAGCAATAAAGTATTGAGTATTAAGTACATACATAGCCTGTTATAACCATAAACATCCGTTGCGTGTAGTGTCAAGGTGCTCTGGTTTTATGTTGCGTTTAGAACGTGCATATTATGGGTAGTATCACACTAATATTATAAAGGCGAAAGTTTGTGAGTGTGTGTAATGTTATGTGTGTAGTTGTTACTTCTCCACCCACAAACGGGTAGACCAATTTTGATGAAATTTGGTATGGAGGTAGCTGACACCCTGGATTAACACATAGGATACTTTTTATCCCGATATTCCCACGGGATCGCAACTTATTCGGGTGAAACCGCGGGGCGCTGCTAGTTGCATTTAAAAGGATCTTTTTCAAAGTAGACTCCGGGATGTACTGAAAAATTCCAGATGGAAAAAACCCAATAATACTTTGCCCGACGCGGGAATTGATCCCAGGACCTCATGCTCCGCAGTAGGTAGTGCTTGTGAGAGCATAGACGAACGAGGCCACTCCTAGCGGAACGAGGCAGTCCGAGTCAATTAATGTATTTACTGCATCACACGAATAAATTCGAGTCCTTTTGCTAGGTACACTGTTACATTTTGATCGTTTTAATACTCCTTATAAGGGGTAATTGTACTCAATATTAGGAACAACTTTTAGTATGGGACCAACCCCGAAATCGTGAAAAAAAAATCTGCTGATCCATACCTACATTTATGTTAGCATAACTCGACTTATTGTATGGATCAACAGATTTTTTTTTCATGTTTTCAATAACAAGAATATAAATACCATTTTAAAACAATAAAAATGTGAAGTTATAAACCCAATCAAACCACGGCTTATCCACCGTCATATTTCATAGTATATTTCTGTAGCTTTTGATCCTGGTATTGTACGTTATGAATGTGTTGTTTTAGTTATAAAACAAAACAATAGTATATCAAAAATACGACGAAGTGCTTCGAGAAAAGGTAGGTAGTGCCCTAGCGCTTCGCTTGGCTCGTCTTGGCGGGGGCACTCCCGTGCCCCCAGATTCTGTGAATGTGTCGTTACGGATTACAGAATACTAATCTATACCTACATTTACGTACCAAAAAAAATCTGCTGTTCTTTACATTTATGTTCGTATAACTCGTCAAAATGTAAGTAGTGAATACAGCTGACTTTTTTTTCGCGATTTCAGGTTTGGTCCCATAGTAAAGTAGTTCATAATGATGATTACAATTACCCCTTAAAAGGAGTAAAACGATCGAAGTGTAAGGGTGTATGAATGTCCGAGTTCTCTCACTATCTTTGAACACCGTGCTGGAGGACTCGAGGTGCTTACTAAGAAACTAACAATTAACTAACTTCACAACAATAGGAAAACTTAAAATTCTGTTTTCGTCCACCGATATTAAGCAACTACGTAACGGAAAATACTTCTTACATTTGTTAAGGTCTCCCTCAGAAAGCCTTCAGATGACTCCTTGTCCTTATGCATAATTCATGAGATGACATTTAAAGAAGACACGTTGAAAAAAACAAGAAGTTTAAGTAATTTGGCGTGTTATCAAAAGGGGGTCAATACATCACTAGGTAGATTTTCGATCCCAGGGATGTGCCTTACAGGCGTTGCACGGGGGGGTTCCGGAATTGGTCCGTGGAACCGTGACCACCCCTGTGTGCTGATGGTGATCACCAGGGGGGTTTTAGTGAGGTAAAAATCCCACACTCCCCGACTCCCTCTCCGGAGGTCGGGTGCCTTTTGAAGGTTTCCACCTGAAAAACATAAGTTAGGTACTTATGTTTTTCGGGTGGAAAATCTCAGTAGGTACTCATTTTAAAGAACACGTGAATAATTCATTATGCAATTTTGTTGTTTTTTGGTTGGCGCAGTGGTTAAGCGATTGACTGCTGCGCTGCGTGTCGCGGGTTCGATTCCTGCACGGAACAAATATTTGTATGACCTACAAGTAGTTGTTCCGGGTCTGGCTGTTTGTGTACGTGAATCCTGTTTCCTATTTTGTATGAGAAAAGGGTGCAGTGAGACTGTGAGACAGTTATTCTGCTAAAATAGGTACGTAATTAAAACTATAGATATAACACATACATACATAAACTCACGCTTTCTTCCCATGGGCGTGAGCAGAAACTACAGAACGCCACCTGCTATAGGTACTCCTTTTACCTCGTTTACATACGTTCATACATCAGAAGGCCAATTCGGAATTCCCGTAATTAAAAATGTTCAAAATCTAGTCGCAGTCTCATCTCGGCGACAAACCAATGTCAAAAAAACTTGTCAAAAAGTAAGGAAATTAGAGGTATTTTTGACAGATTGAAACTGTGATTAGACTGTGAACGTTCTTAAAATTACGAGAATTGGCCCTCTGTTCATATGCACGCTCGCCTGTTGCGAACACAAGGTAGGTAACTGATTGATTAAATCAACCCACATTTCCCACAATCCTTCATTTTCAAACATTTTATCAAACACCGTCCTGCTTCCATAACAATCAATCTCCACCGTATTTCTGCCTCCCTGGTACCATATATTACCGGTGATTAATCAATAAAGTCCCATACCATTTTTACCTGTGTGGTGGGTACTGGACGTACTGGAAAACGAGTTGGCAGGTCGGTTTGCTCGTCTCGTAACTCGTGGTTGGACGTATGAGGATTGAGTATCGGTAGAACAATGGGAATCAATCAAATTCCGACGCTGCTGGGTACATATTTGCTCAAATGAACCAGGTATTTTTATCTTTAGCCTCATCAGTATACCCTCTATACTGGGAATCATAATTAAGCTCAGTGAATTACGGGAATTATTATGATTCCAGTGCGAAAAAGGGATAGTGCTATAGGTTATTTATTGCTCCGTCTCTCTCTTACACTGAAATCATGATGGCATTAGTCATCATACATAACAACACAGCTGCGTTTACAGTGGTAGGTAGGTACCTATACAGGGTTATTGTTAAAACATTAACAACCTCATAAGAGGTCATTGTACTCATCATTATGAACAACTTTTACTGTAGGACCAAACATGAAATCGCGGAAAAAAATCAGCTGTTTCCTACATTTTGACGAGTTAAACGTACATAAATGTAAGGAACAGCTGATTTTTTTGTCGCGAATTCGCGATTTCAGGTTTGGTCCCATAGTAAAAGTTATTCATAATGATGAGTAATTGAGTACAATGACCTCTTAAGAGGTTGTTAATGTCTTACCAATATCCCTGTATATCGGTCTGGCTGTTATGTAAAAGACATTCCTTTATAATAATTTAGCTACCTAGGGAATGCTAGTATAGTAGGTATATTTTATTAAAAGCAGTAAAACTTCAATGGTTAAGTTGTATAAAACGAGGGTGGTAATCTTGAAGCTATTAACTAATTTGTACTTACGTTTAATTATTGAAAACTCGACTAAAAAACAACAACAGAAAGATGTTAAATGTTACCTCCCCGCTCGATAGATGGCGTTGTACAATTCACGCTCTTTTCTGAATCGCGCTATGGTTTCGTTACCGCGCGGAGTATATAAGCTCGGGCGACCCAATCTTTGTTAACTCTGGTTTCCCTTCAAAACGCATAAATCTTTCGCCTTTTACTAAAGATTTCCGTGGAGGGGGACACTCAAATGAGTCTATAATATTTTTGAATACTCTGTTTCGGCAGAGTAAGAATTCCATAGTTCCTCTCCTCTTAGGAGATTCAGTTTCAGGTAATGTATGTATCTACCGAACCAGTCTTTATTTGCTATGACGTAGCAGTAGCCCCCCTTAAATATTCATTTTATTCTGTTTTTATTAGTATTTGTTGTTAGAGCGGCAACAGAAATACATAATTTGTGAAAATTTCAACTGTCTAGCTATCGCGGTTCTTGAGATACAGCCTGGTGACAGACAGACGGACGGACAGACAGCGAAGTCTTAGTAATAGGGTCCCGTTTTTACCCTTTGGGTACGGAACCCTAAAAATGCCGCTCCAAAAAGTTACAAGGACCCTTCGCAAATAATATATTATGGAGGTACCATTGGGAAACGTTTCAAATGTTCTTGTTGGTGCTGTATTTGGCGCGCCCAAACTAAACAACTAAGTAAAGGCCAGGTACGTATTATATAAATAAGAAGGTAAAAAAGTAGATAAAGTCATGGTTTATATCTGATAAAATGCTAAGAAATCCACCATAATCCCTACTATCAAAGGGTTTCTAAAAAAAGATTTAAGGTACATTAAAAGCTTCAATTTGTTTTACCATCTACATTTTTTTTTATTAAAATCCGATGTGATTGATGGACGGCCTTTTAAACTCAACTCAACATCAAAGGCATGTCATCGAATGTGTTACACTATCTACTTTGAAGCTAATAAGCGATGCTGTCCATTTCACATGAGAATGTATTCCACTAGTTTCTGAATATAATTTTCAACCAATAGATAGAAAGAAACAAATATAAAGTTTTTATTCAATATTTAACTTTACTGGTCACAGTCAAACCACTTGCTTCCAACTCCACCTGCCAGCCACGCACGCTGCCTCAAACTCAGAACTCCGCGCTCATTTGAAGCTTCGGCTAATTTCTGATGTCTTGGTACTTTGTTCGATGCAAATCGAAACGCGAATCCCGTTGATTCGGAATCGCAAAAGGATAATAAAGGGATATAATTATTATGCATTTTCCCTCTTCTCATTTCTAATGTATTTGTACTTATGAAGAAGGCAGATCGAATATTCCGTGGAATAAAAACGCAACTGCGAGAGCGCGAAACCGAAATTCCCAGCCACCAGCCGGCAGCCGTCCCCAGTGCAGGCACACACATTTTTGATCCCTCAAAAGTTCTGTAGTCCTAGTATTTCGAAAGTTCATTTGCCCGTGCGTGCGGCGCAAATTGGCGCCACCAACGGCAACATAATGTTTTCAATCTGGACTCTTAATTTCCAGTCTGTTTCTTTTTTTTCGGTCGCGAATCATATTTTGTTCAACATACAACCTGACACTGACCTGCAAATTGAAAATACGTTAAACAAATGGAATTTCGCGGGCTACCCTGGGGTGGTAACAAAACGACAGGATTTATAAATACAATACTTTAAAAACTGCATGTCTACCAGATGTATTTAATCATTTTAATATTTACCTGTTTAAATCAGAACCATTTATCTCGAAATAAACAATGGTTATGATAAATACGACGTCAATTCCAACAATCGTTCGCGTTCCTGTAAGCTTCGGATTGTATTACAAAGCTCTCCACATTTCACAAGGTCTAGTAGCTCTACAGAGAATTAATTAAATAGGAAATTAATATCGTTGTTGCTTATTACAACACAATCTCTATATAAGGTCCCATTAAAATAGATGGACAAACTTTTAGAAATCATTTAGACCACCAAAATAAGGACGCTGTTAAAAAAGTTTAAAAGAAAAACGCATAGGTAGATACTAACAAGAAAAATATAATCAGCTAACGAAAATACACTAATGCCGGCAATTTATTATTTTAGGTCAAAATAAAATCACTTTAATCAGTGTTTTTTTTTGCTTGGATAGCTTTAGTCAGACGTACTGAGCGCTGTGTTAAAATTTGTCCATCTATTTTAATGGGACCCTGCATAGTCTGTTCTTGTAACAAACCCTGTTCTGAAATCTACTTGTAAAGAAAACTTCTAGGCTTACATGGTATCTTAGTATTTAGTTTAGCCACTTTTTAAGTTGACTAATCAATCTTCCTTCATCGTCGCTGCGGGGTGATTCCGTGCTGTGCAGCTGACCGATTACTAGGATATCAGTAATATTTAGGATATCAGTAATATTTATAGTAGGTAGATAGTAAAATTCTAAAAATAATAATGTGGTTTAACTATAAACCAGGATACCTACCATACAAGCCTACAATTTCTACTGTCACCAATAAATTCTGGCAACGTTGATGATCATTTTATAAAATCAGAAAAAATCAAGTTTCACCCGCGCCTCCTTGCCTACCCCTCTCATTAAACACGACGAAAACAAAAGCCTATAATTCTCCGGCGGTGGAACTCCTCAATGAATGATGACAGCAATTAATCACCAGTGATAGCTACAATCGCATGTTTGTTTATTCACAAAAGCAAGCATTCACCTAACTGAGGTTTTACGTAAAGACTTTTATAATGGAGGAACACTAACTCCCAACTCCCAGGTCTAAACCTAGTTTGGGAGCCAGGGAACTTGTGTTTGAAATACTACTTCTGTTTCTTGTAAATGTTAACGTCTGTAACTAGGTTTGTTGGCACTTTTTGAAATAAAGAAATTTTTTATTTTATTTACGTATCAGGATCACAGATGTTCCTCAGGGTTATAATATCATAACACGCGAGTGAGGGTTAACATAGGTCACAGGGAACCGTGGACCCTC
Organism: Oligia latruncula; assembly: GCA_948474745.1. NCBI lineage: Eukaryota > Metazoa > Arthropoda > Insecta > Lepidoptera > Noctuidae > Oligia > Oligia latruncula. The sequence goes on from OX419699.1 coordinate 2,712,224, forward strand.
CTGCGGCACCTTTTACGGCATACCCAAATATCTTGTCATATTCATAATTCGCTTACAAAACGTCCTTTTAAATTGTTTCGACGTTCTGGGTGCCTAAAAAATGTATTATGTGGTTGTATTTAGTGTAATCAATTGTTGGTGAACCTAATAAAATAAATAAATAAATAAAATCACTTTAATCAGTGTTTTTTTTGCTTGGATATCTTTGGTTAGATGAAAGTCTGACAACCAGTCTTACCAAGGGGTATCGTACGTATTACCCAGTAACTGGGTTGTGGAGATCAGAAAAGGCTAGGCAGATGATGATGATCTTTGGTTAGACGAACTGAGCGCTGTGTTAAAAATTTGTCCATCTATTTTAATGGGACCGTGTATACTATGTCCCTATGTTTTTCTTTTTGAAGTGAAAACTTCTTTACGCGCGTTTGGCATTTTTTAAGATGGGAAAAAACCATGAAACTCGCGACACTGTTACCGACACCGCGCTACATTACGCTACGAGAAACGGCATTTCCTCTTAAATAAATATAGTTTACCATATTCATAGCATTTCTGCTACATTGTAAAATTCATTACGCCACATATTTCTTCTGCAAAAAGGTCCTGTTTCGTAACATTAATCAAGCCTTGTCCGGCCGGATCGATCACGTGTCCGGACCGTACGGTCCGATGATGAATGTAGCGGAAATAACCGACAACTTCGCTAAACAAGATTATTTCCTGTGCCAGGTGCCAATTGTGACCCTGAGGGGAGTTTGTGCCAGTTTGGTATGCCATGATAGACTTTAGATCTGTAGACCATTTTTCATTTTATTAAGAACCTGGTACTTTTTGACAGGCCTGCGCTACCCTTTACATACCTACCGTAATTTGAAAACATTTTTTTTTTTAAAACGTTGCCTACACTAGGAATTTCTCCTGTATTGTGGGTGCGTTTACAAACATTTAAACTTACATACACAAACGGCCAGACCCGGAACAACTACTTGTAGGTAAAAACAAAATAGTTTATCCAATCACCTGAAAGTGAAAGTGTGCACACAGCTTTATGAAGCGGCGATCGTAGCACCGCTACGACGCTACAGGTCGCCTCTCCAGTCAGCCACGAGCTACGGCGTAGAGCGCTCGTAAATCTCGTAGCACCGTCCCGAACATACCCGAAGTTTGTGTTCGGTCTTTATAAGAACATTAAAATATTATTACAGTTTTTTTCTTTTTTGAATGCTAAAGTTTATGTGGTTTATCTTTTTAGTAATCAGTGGTTTGATTCCAGTTTAATTTATTCACGCTATTATAGAATTTAAAGGTAAGGAAAGTAATAAAGTTTGCTGTTTCTTTTCGATGTAAGTTTTGTGGAACGTGGTTTAAATTATGTATTTTCCAATTAGGTCGTGTAATCTTCTCATAATTGAAGCTGTTTTAATTAGACATAATTGTAACATCGGTATTTTTATTGTTCTGTACCCAAAGCGTAAAAACGGGACCCTATTACTAAGACTCCACTGACCGTCTGTCACCAGGCTGTATCTCATGAACCGTGATAGCTAGACAGTTGAAATTTTCACAGATGATGTATTTCTGTTGCCGCTATAACAACAAATACTAAAAACAGAATAAAATAAATACTTAAGGGGGGCTCCCATGCAACAAACATGTTTTTTCGGCGTTTTTGCCTTATGGTACGGAACCCTTCGTGTGCTTGACCGACTCGCACTTAGCCAGTTTTTAACAAATAAAATCTATCTGAAATTGAATGGATACTACTTAGGCTTATGGTTTAAACTAACAACACATAACGCTGTGTATGTAAATATAAAGAACTTTGTACCTTCAGTATGAGTTCATTGAAACATCCACTAAGTATTTGGACACTTCCCTGTCCACTGAATAATACACTGTATTCTAACTTCATGCTTTGATGAAAACGTCTTGTTCGCGAATAGAGGAATGTCCCAAAATACAATATCATTGGCTTTTGTTTAGGTACTAGGGGTCCATAGAAACAAGGAGGGAGCCATTGTTACTATTAAATAGACCATAGAAACTCATCTGTGAATCACGATTTGGTGGTACAGTCAACAACCCACAATACAGGAGAAATTCCAAGTGTGGGGCAACGTTTTTTTAAAAAATAAATAAATAATAATAATAAATAACTGCAAGACGACACATATACTCGAACTACGAAAACGACTCTTGCTTCTTCGAAATAAAGGTTTGAACCCGCAACTTTGTGGTCGAGAGGCGTTTCGCTTAACCTCCAGATTACAACTTAGTATTGAAGTACTAATAGTACCTCATTCATGTTTCGAAACTATCTGTCTCACTCACTTTGAGAGTGAAACTTCTGGTTAATAGGGTTACCTATGATCCGGCCAGATTGGTCCGGCTTGTTAGTTCTCCGGACATTGCCAGGCCTCGTCATTTTTCGTATTTTTTTACTTGAGGGAATATTTTGTTTGAAATAAAAAAGTAAAATGAATACCAGAAAAAAAGTCCCGCGTTTTTTGGAAATGGAAAATGTATGGTATGTAATGGAAACCTTTTGGATACGACTTTACAAATTTTGTATAATAGTAATCCTAGGTGCGAAATAATTACTCTGATTTGATATAAACTGATTTTGCACCCGCGATTTTCACTTATCAGCGGCGTCATTATAACGTATTCATTATAATCCAATAAGTAATATAGTTATAAATAATTAATATACTTATTAATTTATTTCAATTTAATTTTAATTAACTATTTTACAATTTAACACTAAAATATACATATTATATAGTATATACAAGTATATAAAAAAAAGAAAAAGAAAAAACAGGAGCTCATTGGGCATCAAAAAATTCGTCCGCATCGCTGTCAATGGCATAAGCGCCCAAAAGGCTGGCAGCATTACCACGTTGGATGGCAATGCTTATTCTTTGGGCTAAAAATAGGCCAGCCCTCTGGTCACGTGATGAGTCAACCAACCGCTTGGCGATAATAATTAATTAATTATAATCCTTCAAATAATTAATTATAACTATATTAATTTATTAATTATAATGATATTAATTTAATTAATTATAATGAATGTCTCTATCTGTCAAAGATTTTTATTTGAGACAAAAGTTCTTATCGATTTATCCTATAACTAATATTAGACTAACGGAAACGTAAAGATAATTACAAAGTGTCAGTTCAAACGTCGCCTCTAATCTTTTCTGACTTCATTCATAAAGATTAACGTCAAATCTGGGATTAAGGCAACTTGGATCTTCGAGCGATTCACACTGACAGGTTAAATATTAATTTTCTATAGATAAGTAAGTAGGTAAATTAGTTTGAAAGCTTTGGTCGTTATGATTGGCCGAAATTCGCAGGCTATTTGATTTGAAACATAAATTCAGAACTTAATTTTCTTTGTTATAAACTGGCTATAATCCGTAAAATATGCCAAAATTTATCCCGTTAGCATAATTGGATTGTACAAATATGAGTACTTTATTTTGAGGTGAAAACTTCTTTGAAAAGGCGTGTTAGGCATTTTTTAAGTTGGGGAAAAAACCATTAAACTCGCTGCACTATAACCGTAATCGACACCGCGCGTGTTTTGGTTTATAAGACGATTAAAAACATACCCGCTTCGGATGTGTTCGGCTGTCCTCGGGATGTACTCGGTTTTAATGTAAGCATATCCGATATGTCAGCGAGTGATGGTATTCTGTTTGTGTTTTGTTTTCACTTCTGTCGGCTGTCGTCTGTTTGTTTTTTTTTTTTTATAAATCTTTATGCACAAATAAATGCGGCTCTACAAATGCAGACCGGCATTATATACCAGACAATCTTAGTTAGGGTCATACAGAGACAAAATACATGTCAGGTGCAAAATACGGTGTAGACAAATAACATTGAAAGGAAGTACAGACGCCAGCACATCAAGCTACCCGAAACTGTAAAATTTTCCCAATCAACTTAGAACCTTATGTTTTAGCGATAAAGTTGCAAATCTATTAAAGAACTTTGACAGATTGTAGTGCATTGATGTGCTGGCGTCTGTACATTAGGAATATAAAGCTTCGGGAGTGTGACAGATGGACAGACATCGGACAATTCGGACATTCGTAATAGGGTCCAGCTCCCTTGGGCTACTGAACCCCGAAAACGACTGCTGAAATTGGGTTATTTTCAGAATCGAACTACTAAACTGATACTAATTTGGACCCGCGATTTTCACTCACCAGTGGACAGTGCAGCGTCACTGTAACGTATTTACTTTATTGTAGGTACACCAGAAAAATACAGAGGCCTTATCACTTTTGCTACTGGTCAAAGACTTTCGTCTTGAGACACGAATAGTGTAATACTATTCGTGTCTCAAGACGAAAGTCTTTGACCAGTGCGTGTTGGCAGTGATGACTTATGGCACTGAAACGTGGTCGCTCACAATGGGCCTTATAAGAAGGCGAAAAGTCACCCAAAGGGCAATGGAGAGGGCTATGCTTGGAGTTTCCCTGTGTGATCGAATCAGGAATGAGGAGATCCGCAAGAGAACCAAGGTAACCGACATAGCCCGAAGAATTGCCAAACTTAAATGGCAGTGGGCAAGGCACATTGCTCGCAGAACAGATGGCCGATGGGGCCGAAAGGTTCTGGAGTGGCGACCGCGTACCGGAAGACGTAGCGTTGGAAGGCCTCCCACAAGGTGGACCGACGACCTTGTGAAGGCCGCAGGAACCCGTTGGATGCGAGAAGCACAGAACCGGTCGAAGTAGAAGTGCTTGGGGGAGGCCTATGTCCAGCAGTGGACGTTTTTCGGCTGAAATGATGATGATGATTATTACACTATTGCCATAATAAAAAGGATACAAAGAAAAACCATTGAATTTGTAAGTTTATCTACTCGGTAACTCAACTCCCCTGCATCGTAACTGCTACACTTCCACGGATATTGCATCATAACAGGTCCAATCGAGAGACAATCTCTCGCAGATCATTTCCGATACACTAAACGGCTGCACGTGGCTCTGCAGGAGCACTTCGGGACAGAACTTCTATGTCCAACATAAAAGAAATAGGAATGAATTTCTTTATTTTATTGTTTAACAACAAAGTGCACTATTATCATGAAAGCATGAAAGAAAATTATTTGAATACTGATTGCAGTGTTTTTAAAGTAAAATGATTTCGTTTTAATTGAACATTAATTATTATGTTTATTACAGAACATTAACTACATACAAACTATTTACACTAGATACAAAATTAAATACTTATTTTATTTATATTAGATACTAAATTAAATACTTATTTTTATCTCGTGGGAATATCGGGATAAAAACTATCCTATGTCCCGGAATATAATCTATCTCTCTGCCAAATTTTATCGAAATCGCTTGAGTGGTTTAGGCGTGAAAAGGTAACATACAGACAGACAGGCCGACAGACACAGTTACTTTCGAATTTATAATATTAGTCTGGATCTGAAAGTCTGTGAAGATGTTTGGATGTTTGTTACTCAATCACACGCAAACCACTGTATGGATTTGGATGAAATTTGGCACACAGATAGTTTATAACCAGGATTAACATACAGGATACTTTTTATCCTGATATTCTTACGGGATCGAAACTTACGCGGGTAAAACCGCGGGGCGCTGCTAATGGTATTAAAACTAGACTGTGTTTATTTCTTCAATTCTAAACCAGTCAGTCAATTAAGATTTTAATCAGCAGACTTGATTGAACTCTTGCTAAGCTTTGTTATTATTATCAGTCACTGAGTAGTTCAAAAATATCTGTGTTTACGATTTTACTCGCGTATTTATTTCGGGTTCGATCAACTTCGCCGCGTCATGAGCTCATGACAGAGCTCCATTCGAGTTCAAAACAAATATATTCGCAAATTAAGTTGACAAGAAAAACTGGGTTGCGACCTCAAAATCGTTTCTTTCGGTTAGAAACCTCTCTAAAAACCACCTCGGCGGTCACCAGCAGCCCAATATGGGCATGGGTAGCTTCGGCCTCTTAACACTTTGCGGGACACTTAACGCCCCTCGACGCGACACAATAACAATAAAACTTCCATTGTGTCACGTTCAGTATGTCCTTCAATATGTTAAGTGACAACTTCCGAAACCCTTTCTTTGCAAGTTTGCAGCACTGCTCTCAAAAGGATAAAGGAAAACATCGCGAGGAAACCGGCATGTACAAGAACCAAAAATTTGAAGACAAGCGACATCTACCACTGGGCCCGCGTGGTGGATTACGGCCCACTCGTTCTGTCCCAACAATGGGAACATTGTAAGCTGATTATGCTACTGGGAGAGATGTTCAGAACTAAGTCCACTTCTGGAAAATTTCGCTGCAACATACTCACCCACAGAGTATTAATAATATAGTCAACAGTTTATTTGTTGGCAGGAAATTACATTAATGATGCACAATGGCATCGGCGTTCCGTAATGAACTGTGCAGAACAATAACACAATGCGTAGTGAACTATGTACCTACATACATACATAATGTACTATCGATTTATTGGACAATATTACCACGGAATGAGGCTGCATTTTGTATTGCTATCATCGTTACATTATCAAACTATGCTTGTCAGAAATTGTTGAATTGGCGTGTGTTGTTATTAGTGCAAAAACATTAAAAAGTATCTTCTGTTCGTATTTTTGACATCTTACATTGTATTATGTATCGACTATGCACAGACAGAAGACCTACTTATTGTCTGCAAATAGAACTGCTAACATGCTATTTTACTTTTATTTACCTATGTTTTAATTTAGTTTTTACGTTATACTGATTGTTAATTTATTACATTTAAGTACTTATATGCACTTTCTAGCCTGAAGCACAGGTTCAACCTAGTTCAGGCAAATTAGCAACTGTGCGCTATTTTATTTTAATTGTTAATTCCTCATCTCTCTTTTACCACATTTTATTCTCTGGCAGGAATGTACACTAATAATCTAATTAAACATACTAATAACAAAGCTGAAGAGTTTGTTTGTTTAACGCGCTAATCTCCGGAACTACCAGTCGGATTTGAAAAATTCTTATAGCATGTGATAGCCCAAATATTGAGGAAGACTATAGGCTATTTCACATAACGCTAGGACTCTTAAGAGCCGAGCAAAAAGAAAAAATTCAGAACGGAAGCGAAAACGAAGTAATAGTACGTGCAGGCGATGCGATGCGACGGGGTGGGTCGGGGGAACAAGAAATTTCACGCGGACGAAGTCGCGGGCAGAAACTAGTTATACATAATGTTGTTTTCATTAACACACACAAATCCAACGTGCCCAATTAGAACAGATTAATTAGCAATTAATTAATCGACTTGGTTAATTAATTGCTTAGAGCTTCTTATATGTTTAGTACACATACTATATAGGCTTGTGGCTAAGTAATAACAGCCGCACGGGTCTATCGATCAGGTTAAGCTACTCATGCCGCGGTTGGTCCGTGGATGGGTGACCATCTTTACATGCCAAGACCCCTCCGTGCCTCGGAAACCACGTGGTCCCGGCCATAGAGAATGTGAACCTGATCGATCGACGATCAGGTTAAGCTACGCTCACCGCGGTTGGTCTGTGGGTGGGTGACCATCTTTACATACCAAGACGTATCTCGGAAAGCACATTAAACCGTTAGTCCCGGCTGTCATTCGTGGATCTTTGTCAGCCGTTACGGATCGTCAGAAGCTCGAAAGTCTGTCATCCAGTCTTACCAAGGGGTATTGTATTACCCAGTAACTGGGTTGTGGAGGTCAGATAGGCAGTCGCTCCATGTAAAAAACTAGTATTCAGCTGCATCCGGTTAGACTGGAAGCCGACCCCAACATGGTTGGAAAAAGACTAGGCAGATGATGACATAGCTATAATGTTATACATATACACCCAATACATATACTGGCAATGCTGCCAGCCTTTTGGGCACTGTTCCTGTTGACAGCGATGCGGACGAATTTTTTGATGCCCTCTGATTATTTTGCTTATTTTTTCATATAAATGTACTTACATATTAAAATAAAAATAAAAAATGTAAATATTAGCATAGATTATGTAAATATTATCAATATTTTTTTTTTAAATAAACTTTGCCCCACACTAGGAATTTCTCCTGTATTGTGGGTGCGTTTACAAACTAAATGTTTGTGTGTGAATTTAAATAATTCACGTACACAAACAGCCAGACCCGGAACAACTACTTGTAGGTCATACAAATATTTGTTCCGTGCGGGAATCGAACCCGCGACACGCAGCGCAGCAGTCAATCGCTTAACCACTGCGCCAACCGTGCCGTCATCATAATATGTTATGGTTTAATTGAGATAAAAACATCTAAATAAATAATTATACACCCTAATTCTTTTGTTATTTGTCTCTAAGCTCGTTCCACATAACATCGACATAACATCGCATTTGATAAACAAGTATATACATTCCAGTAAGGAGCTTAACTGAACCATACTATGTTCACATACCTATCTTCTCTCGCGGTATGCGAGCGACTTTTCAGCTCGGCAAGTTTCATTTTTCAGGTTTAAATATCAAAGGGAGGCTTGTGAGAGTATTACGAGTGTGTGAACAAGAAGATGACATTGTATGGCCTTTGTTGGGCTTTTTGTGTTAAAAATTATGTGGTGTTGGAACTTGGAATGTGAATGAATAATTTTAGGGTTATATTAATTACTAGCTTTCGCCCGCGACTTCGTCCGCGTGAAATTTCACTCTCCCCCCAGTCACCCTCTTAGGGGTGGAATTTCGAAAAACCCTTTCTTAGTGGATACCTACTCTTCACAAAGAACACACCCTCCAAATTTCATGTCTCTAGGACCACCGGTTTGGGCTGTGTGTTGATATATCAACAGTCAGTCAGTCAGTTTACCATTTTATATATATATATATAGATAGATAAAAAAAGGACTATCTACATGCCCCCCCTGGGCATGTAGATAGTCCTTTTTTTTTCTCCTTTATGGCATCTCGTAGTTGACCTTGAGAGGTCGTGCTATCCTGTGGTTGCCTTAAGTAAACTCAAAGCCTCCAGGCAGGGGCGAATATCTAGTATACTAAGGGACTACACGCTAAAGGGCACCCCCTGTGGGGTACGAACCTCGGTTTAGGGCGTCGCTGGGAAGAAGGCAGCAAGATGGGACAGGCTGGATCAGATTATTATTATTTAAGCTTGATGAGGTTAGCGTTTCCGATCTGACTACTCTGAGAAGAAAGGCCGAAACAAACTCAGAGGTTGATAAAAAAAAAACAAAAATGTTTATTGCTACATACAATTATAACACACAATAAGTTAGAGATCACCTTTTAAGCAAGAAGATGCTTGTGTTAGGTGAACTCCGCTCTTCCACTATCATAAATAACAGGTATGCAATTGATAAACTGAACCAAGAATAACAAAATCAAAAATAAAATAATCTAATGACTTAATTTAAATAAGATAGAAAAATAAAGCAAAAAGGAAATACAAAAGGAAGGAACGCACTTGTGTGATGTATGAGAGTAGATTTTGTTGTGTGCGTATGTGTGCGTGAGTAATGGCGTGAGTGAGTTGTGTAAATGAACTGCTAAGTGTAGGTTGAGTTTTAATTGCATTTACTTTAGTTGTGTTGATAGTCCTCCAGACCTTATTTCGGCTATGGCGACCAATCGCACCAGAGACTAGCCTAACGGGAGATATCATAATAGTGCACAAGCGTGTGCGCAGACACAGGTGCACTCTCTCTCACTCTCATAGTCCGAATGCATGCATGCTGAAATAAGTAAGCAAAATATGAGGAACTAAATGTATTTATATATTTTCTTTTAATTACAAAGTCTTAATTATACAATTAAGACCGTCGGTGCTCCATGGACCAATTGAAATTTGACCAATTGGACCTTGTAAATTTTTAATAAATAAACATATTCTATTCTACATAGTTAGAATTTTTTGCTATAATCTACAAATTTTGTTGAATAATGTGAATTCATTTCTCAGAAGTATTTCATTATTTCCTTCTAAATGAACTGAACCTTGTTATGTCGTCAATTCGTAAAAAGTAACTTTATTAGCTCTACCTACTACGAAAATGTTTGACAATGTTTCAGTAAAATAACATGCTTTGGTTAGTACTTTAATATATAAATTGTCTCTTTATATGGCTACCTACTTTTTATACTTTTATTTCGCTTTATTTTCTATAGAAGATTCCATTTTAAAACGTTCGCCGATAGCGATTTCGAAGCAGCTTAACAAACTTACCCAACAACTTATAGCTTAGTTGTGTGGAGCCCTAACAAATAAATAACTAAGCATGTTTGAAACCGATACTTCAGATCACTTTTTAAGATTACTAACTATATACATTCATTGATCTGCCTAGCCTTTTCCCAACTATGTTTGGGTCAGCTCAAGCCGACCCCAACATAGTTGGGAAAAGGCTATGCAGATGATGATGATGATGATGGTTGTTTTTGGATATGTGAAAAAATTTACGTTAGTAGTATATTTAACGAAGTTAAAAGAAAAACTATCACAGCTAAGTAAGCTTTACAAAGTTTACGAGTACCTAACAGTCGACCAACTTACATTTGCAGTTGCAATGTATGGCATGATTTTCAACTACAATGTTAAGTTTATTCTTGGGATAAATTCATTCCAATTAAAGAACCCTTCATTGTGCGTGATACGACACGTACTTGGCCTATTTTTAACTAAACAATAAGTAATTAACATGAAACATAAATAATGGGCTTTATGGGCTGTCCACCAATCTTGAAGACTTGATTGGTAATTACGGCAATAGTCCCATTTGGACAACCATTAGCCCTGATAGCAATTTATAAGACATCGGACGATGGTTGTAGCAATAAATGTCTACTAAGGCAATTTATGAGTCGTGAAGGCACGGGGATAACTCAAGGGAACTCAGGGAGCAATGAAAATACATCAAAAACTTTTGGAACGCAACTGGGATAAAATAAATAAATCAAAACTGTGTGTGTTAGCCAGCACAGTTAACAAACAAAGCTAAACTAAAAAGTTCAGTTTAATTTAAGTATTTTTGTTCCGTTTTTAATTTTGTGCAAATATTTTAGTTGCAACAGCTGACTGTGGGCTCTACGAAACACTTGCAGTAGAATTTTCAGTCATGAGTTTTCTTCCGGAAAGTTAAAGTTAGTTTATATACTTAGTTAGTTTTTATAGTTAGGTTACCTATATAGTTAGTTTTCTTAATTATATCATCATCTGCGAAAAAAATCGCGAAAAAAAGTCAGCTGTTCGTACATTTTGACGAGTTATACGAACATAAATGTAGGGAACAACCTTCGATCAATAATAGTACTAGATGCCCCCGATAAGCGCTTCAAAAACGGCCCGAAAAATACGAGCACGAATACTTTTGTGCTCTTATTTCAAATTAGTATGGTCCAATCATAGCCAATGTTAAGACGTCAAAATGCCTCAGTGCGCGTTCAAAAGTTGTGTAAATAACCACCGTAACACCAAGATTTTGGAAGGAATATCTTTTTTTCGGTAAGTTTTTATCATTAAATGTTTTTCATAAAATAGTAACACAATTAAATAGTAAATATAAATCAATAAGCAAATATTATGATTGTTTGGCCAATGTTTGCGACAACGCGCCAACTATTCTAACAAACATTGAAGCATTGAAATGTAATTCCAAGAACTACGTCTAGTTCCAAATTCGAGTAAGTACGAAATTGTCAACAAAATGTTTTTAACCTTATTGCTTAGACGTTAAGTTTCATTTTAGAATAAATATTTTTGTACTTATTATAAAAATGACTTTATTTTCAAGTGACATTTTATTAAATTTATTGCTTCGATGACAGAAGGACTTAAATATTAATCATTTGCAATCATAATTAAACTTTATGTTAGAGTGTTAAGGTTTATAATAATCTGAAGTTGTTAGTATTATTAAACTTTTTTCTGTAGTTCGTAGTAAGAAATATAAATGTTTATCTGTGTGCAAACGTGACCACTTTAGCGATGTATTTTTGTTCCTAATCATTCATCTAGTACTATTATTGATCGAAGGGAACAACTGATTTTTTTCGCGATTTCAGGTTTGGTCCCATAGTAAAAATTGTTTATCATGATGAGTACAATGACCTCTTAAGAGGTTGTTAATGTTTTACCAATAACCCTGTATATTACCCTGTATAGCTACCCTGTAATTTGTATATATATATAAGTAGATGTAATGTAGGTATAGATTAGTATTCTGTAATCCGTAACATACATTCACAGTATAGCTTACTTGTTTTGTTTTACTTCCCTCACTAAGCCGAGCTTCAGCCGGCGACCAGCGATTACAACGTTTAACGTTACGAAACAATACATTAATAACGTTTAACTAAAACAACACATTAATAACGTACAATACCAGGATTAAAAGCTACAGAAATATACTACCTATGAAATATGACGGTGGATAAGCCGTGGTTTGATTGGGTTTATAAATTCACATTTTTATTGTTTTAAAATGGTATTTATGTTCTTTTTAATAAACATTCAAACGGTTTAAATATCTATATTTAAAGTTTGTATGAACCTACAGTCGGGGAAATTAATTTTTAAGCAAATTGACACTTTCAATTTGTCGTTTCATAGCCACTTTGTATACCTGTCAAAGAATGTCAGTCTGTGATTTGAATAAATGGACAATTTATGCTAGTCAAAGTTTATTACCAAGAAAATCGATTTTTGCTGGGTAATAAATTTCTCTGACTTTTCTTAGTACATGTTTATGAGTACTAAACAGAAGAAAACGTAGTTCTTTCTTTCAATTACTGTTCACTTCTAAGCATGAAACCCGACTTCTCGGGTTGGTAGTCCTACGTCTCTACCCATCGTCATTAGGTACGTAATGACATGTTTTACAACACCTTTGGATAGGGAAACTGCCGGTTAGGTTAAATTTTATGACCAGCAATTCCGCATATTAGTTTCAACCACAACAAATACAAATTGAAGCGCATATTTTGGTAAAATATTCTAGGTTAAAAGTTTATTGGTCTCTGTGTTGCCTCATTGTTACTCAAATTAATTACTTTGAGTATGGTCATTACGAGACAATTAATTAATTAATATTGCGGATAGCAACTGTGCTAAAACACTAGAAATACTATTTTAATAATGATCAAATTCCATTCGTTCAATCAATCAACTCTGCCTTTCGCAGTCCACTGCTGATACTCTTTATTAAGGAGGTTTATAAGGTCTTATCTTATCTTAAGGTCATCGGTCCATAGCGGCGGCCCTAGTTTTTTTTAGATGGTGCTAAATCTTAATGTGGCGCCCATGTCACCTGTCAAACTGATTTGCCAATCAGCACAAGCTTTTTTCCAATATATATGGACCTTTCCGCGCCACCCGCTCCGTTTGCGTGCCCAAATGTTCGTCGCGACTCTCGGTCGATACTTCGCGTCCGCGCTATATGGTAGTTACTATCAACGGTCATCGAATAGTTAACATCAGTAACTATTCGTTGACTGGTGCATTTCGGTTGATTTCAGCGCCCCCCATGACGGCGCCCGGTGCCGTAGCACCGCTCGCACCGGCCTTGGGCCGCTACTGTCCATCTAGTTATGGAACGTCCCACACTACGCTTGCTTATACGCGGTCTCCACTCCAGGACTCGTCTGCTCCACCGGCCATCGGTCCGTCAACAAAGCTGGCCAGCCCACTGCCACTTCAGTTTGCTTACTCTGCAAGCTATGTCGGTTACTCCGGTTCTTTTCCGGATAATTTCATTTCTGATTTTATCCTTCAAAGATACTTCGAGCATAGCTCGCTCCGAGTATTTTACGTTATTTTGCTATTCGTAGAAATCACAAAAAAATCGTAACACTGAATAGCTTTAATCGGAAATAGAATGACTAAAATTTCCTGGAAATGAAAGGTTACATGAGACCTAGCGCTGCCTTTGTCAGAAAATGTGGGTGTGCACCAAATCCTACATGCAAGATGAGCAGTACCATCCGGACAAAAAGGCATTTTTAGTAAAATATGAGAGGCAAATAACTAAGGCATATTTTAGAGTTTGTATGCCACTGAAGCGGTCAAACGATGCAAGTTTCCTATACCTATGCCTCTTTGTGTAGGATCAATCTTTTCTTTTATTGTGTGCCTCGACTTTCCAGACTTAAAGTTCTATACCTGAAGTCTGTAAAGGGGAGCTGTTAAATAATTATCAGCAAAATGCAGTCCTCGCAAAATCTCCCTAAAATCCATTCATAAAATTACAAGCCCCCTTCATTAAAGGTCATTCATCATGTTTCGTATTCAGGAGCTGTTGGCGATTGGCCACGCCCCACAGTGCGGGTATTACACGGGTAATGACACCTCGTTATGGAGGTCAAACGGGTCTTATAGGAGCCCTCGGCTATAATGGCAGTATTCAGCTATATTCATAATTTCATTGATGTGGAAGTTTTGACTTTAGGCGATGAAATCGGTATGTTCCTGATCATTAACGGTCTGCCTGAGGATCCTTTCCGACGTAGGTACTGCAGAGCTTACGCGCTTTTGCAGTACCGGGAAGGATACGGCGTTGGCGCTAAATACGAAGCAATACTGAATTTTAGCTATTTATTTCAAGATGATGTGTTATTAAAAGGCATGGTCGGCGTTATCGCAAGATGGCGCATGTCATGACGTCATCTATGACGATTCACGGGACATCGTTATCGCGCTCACGTTCGGTACGGGTTTAAGCACGCTCAAATGGATTACATCGATTACATTCCCAATTCCATTTTTTAACTAGGTACCTATGTCAGCTGTCATTCCGCCTGATTTTTGGGATTGACTTTGTTAACAGCTCACTTTAGGTACAGTTTTCACGATGAGATTTTTACAGAATATTATTATTAATCTTTATTTAATCAGACTACAATGGTCTACAGTAAATAGCATAACAATTTTTTTTCTGCCAGCTTTCATTTTGCAGACTACCTTTACAGTACCTACACCTTTAACTCTTCCACAGAAAATGATGTAAACAAATCGTTGTTACTCAGACCACATTGAGTGGGCCTTAACAATGGTTGCAGCCGTATGTGGACGACGCGACGTCAACCACAGTTTACATCGAAGCCACAATATTAATAGTTGCAGACTGCAATGAAGACAATGCTTACATATATTTTTGTTCTAATTGTGGTTTCAAGGTGACCCTTATTAAATAGGAGGCGAACTATGATTGTATTTCATTCTTAAAACAATGTTAACATTTCGCATGCTTAGATAATGGAATACTGATTTAACTCTAAAAAAGACGATTTTTGAGAAATCGCAAAAAAAGATCTCAAATCCTGTCTTGTTGACGCATAAAATTAAAACCGATTTAATTTGATTATTAATTAATCATGAATGCTTGTATTTTGAAGGTATGATTAACTATTGAGGAGATCTTAGTAAAAAAAAATTGTGTCAATGTTGCATTAAGCATGCGTTTTGACAAACACGCTGTGAATTTGTACATATAGACGAGTAGCATCTTAGCACATAACAACACTCACACGCACACTGCCAACTTCGCCGTTGTCTTGGACGGTACCGAGAGCTCCTGCGCTTGCACACACATTCACTGCGTATTTGTACACTTGGTTAACACAAGCAAAGCGCGCGTTGCGTTCATTAGCATAATCAGCCTATAATGTTCTCACTGCTGGGACATAGGCCTGATCTCGGCCCTCTCACCGAGAGTTTGTTGACCGTAATCCACCACGCGGGCCCAGTGCGGGCGTAGATGTCACATGTCTTCGAATTTTTGGTTCTGGAACGCCGGTTTCCTCACAATGTCTTCCTTCACCGTTTTGAGAGCAGTAGTAACGAAATAACTAGTAAAGCGCCTGTCTGCACCTACTCATCACACTAATATTATAAATGCGAAAGTTTGTTTGTGTGTGTATGTGTTTATATGTTTGTTACTTCTTCACGCTCAAATGGCTAGACCAATTTTTAAAAAAAAATTGTATGGAGGTAGCTGACACCCTGGATTAACACATACGCTACTTTTTATCCCGATATTCTCACGGGATCGACATTTATGCAGGTGAAACCTCGGGGCGCAGCTAGTTATTTATGATCGATTGGTTTTCGATTCGGTCCCAATCATTTTTCGCCTGCTCACGCGTCGATTTAATCGCTTTCCATGAAACTAAAGGTTTAGATTTAGATCTAGAGACTAAATTAGAATTAGTACTTAAAACGAATCGGCGCAGTTTTATTTTGGGTTTAGTTCGCCGAACCCGCGAAACTTTTCGGTAACTGTGCGACAGACAACCATTGTAAAGCGTAGATAGGTATTTTTATCACAGTTTATTGACATATTTTGTCTGTATAGAGTTTAATTTGGTCCCCGGGTAGGTACAGCTGATTCAACTGGATATATTGCAGTTATTGGCTGAATATTTGTGATTCCCTGAGGGCAGGACCCTGTAAACTTATAACACAGTTTTGGATTGAACTGTAGTAGTATATATAACCTAATTTTGGATTCAGGTCATTCAGGATTGCATAATTCGATTTTTCACACTAATATTATAAAGGCGAAAGTTTGTGAGTGTGGGGGGTGTGTGTGTGGGGGTGTGGGGGTGTGTTTATATGTTTGTTATTTCTTCACGCTCAAACGGCGGGATCAATTTTGATAAAATTTTGTACGGAGGTAGCTGACACCCTGGATTAACATATAGGCTACTTTTTATCCCGATATTCCCACGGGATCGACACTTACGCGGGTGAAACCGCGGGGCGCAGCTAGTGTAATCATAATAAATGAAAGGCGACTTTCTCTCTCTCTTTGCCTAGCCTTAACCCATTTTATTTGGGTCAACTTTATTATAGTATAAAGGCGACTAACAAAAAGTATTTACAAGGCAAATGTGAGTGGAATCGCCGGGAGGGGACGCCCTTGGAGGACATAGTATAGTGACCTTATGGTGTTCAGAAAGTTCAAGTATGTATACAAACTCTAGGGGATGACACGACACGTCACCAAGAGACACGTAACCGCGACTTCCGAGTCAACGACACGTTTAGTTCCAAAACTGACCGCAGTTTTGGACTTAACAACAAAGTTGTTGAGCCCTCACCCTAAAGTTGGAGGACCGAAAGTCACGCTCGAGTTTTTATAGAACCCTTGGTGGACGTGATTATTGGCTTTAAGATGGTGGTTTGTTGGCGGTAGTTTATTTACTGAGGATTAACCTCGGCATGAGAATGTGTCGGATACATTATACACAAGAGGCGCGTAAGTCAATGGACACGCGTAAGGTTAGACTACGTTTGAACGCAGTCAGGGATAATATTTATTAAGCAAAACAAACTACGTCAATAAGTCTTGTCAAGCCATTTGAAGGCTCCTACAAACAGGCGCGACACGCGATACGAGTATAATCGCGCGCGACACAAAGGCACCGCTCGTTGCACGACTTGCGGTGCCTTTGTGCCGCTCGCGATTATATCGCGTGTCGCGCCTGTTTGAAGGAGCCTTCATACAACTGTCAAAGAATGACTGTTGTAAATTGAATACACGGACAATTTAAGTTGGTAATCAATTTGCTAACCTAACAATTAATTTCCCTGACTTCTCTCTAGAACTAGATGAAATACTCAAATACGAGTAGGTGGGTAACCTACCTATGCATACATGTTCTATGTAACTTTAAACACAAGAAGCCCACTAATAGTATTTATTTATGTATGTGTTACAGTCATAGTGATTAAATAGCTATTATACAATATAATGACTGGTCATTATATTTAAAGTAACCTAACCAAACCGAACCTCGGGGTGCCCTTCGCTCGTTCTAGCATCCTATGTCGACGGAGCCCCGCTTCGCTAATAATAATAATAATAATAATAAGTGTGCAGCGCATGAGATGGACACGATCCATCAATGAAAATGTCATGCGCTCATACTATGGGGCTACAGAGGGGGGAAACAATCTGACCGCGTACCGTGTTCGGATGCTCTCTCTGTTTCAGGTGCTTGAACCAGCTGTCAACGTTTCGGCACAACGATTATCGGATCAGGTGCGTGTCATTCAGCGTAACCATATGTTGGATGACACTGTACTTGATCGCCTGCGAAGTGAAATGCAGAGTAGCCATGTCATCACCCCCCAGTCGCAGACTGCTGTACTACTACCGCAGTCTGATACAAGTCATGCTGACGAGGGGATTAATGACAGGGCTACAAACGTAAGTACCCAAATGTAATGAGGAATTGAGGAGTGCTTTGGAGGATGCGATTCAGGAATATCGCTTCATGTCATCCGAACTTAGGCCACGCTTACCTCGTTTGCCCATGCATAACAAAAATAGGGCGCTGGTGGCGGCTCTGGATTCGCAGTTGTCAAACTATTTTGATGGCTGCGAAGACCTCACCGATGCTCATTCGATTCTGTACTGCGCGGCTGCAACGGCATGTCGTGTAGCTCACGTCAAATTTGCCAATGACTCTAGGGCTACACGACCGAAACCAGCCGTACCAGCTTGGCAGTACAGAATTGAACGCCGTATTGGTGGGGCCAGAGCGCTCATTGGCAAACTAATCTGCTTCAGGGAGGGCAATACTCGCCCTAGAGTGATGCGCTTTGTGAGACGGGCATTCTTGGGGACTGATATCAGTCCTCAAGACTATATGTCTTGTGTCACGGAGCGCATCGACTTCCTGAAGCAGAAAGTGTATGCATGGGCGAACCGTATTCGTCGGTACAGGCGGCGAGTGGAGCGATACACTCAGAATCGCACATTCCAGAGTGATGAAAGGTGGGTTTATAGGGCTTGGGAGCGACCGGACCAAGGTGTTACTGACACGTGCCTACCGGATGATGACGCCATGTGCTCGTTCTGGCGAAACATCTGGTCGGTGCCTGTCAGTCACACCGAGGGTGATTGGACTGGGAAGATTGAGCGAGCGTGCGATCTAATACCAGAAATGGGGGTACTTACCATCAGCCCCCAAGATGTTGCTCGTGCAGTCCGACCGTTACCTAACTGGAAATCTCCAGGGCCGGACGGGCTGCACAACTTTTGGATAAAATGGTTCCAAGGGTCGCACGCCTGCTTGGCATCCCAGTTCCAGTCAGCCTTAGAGTCAGGGTCGCTGCCCCAGTTCCTAACGACAGGAATAACCCACCTGCTCCATAAATCAGGTAGTACCGCGGATCCCAAAAATTATAGACCGATCACTTGTTTACCGACGGTCTATAAAGTTCTTACATCCATTTTGAGAACTAAAATTAACAAACATATAGACACCAACTCCATCATGTCTGTCTCTCAAAATGGATGTAAGAACGGGTCCCGGGGTACTAAGGAGCTACTCCTCATTGATATGGCCATTAGCCAACAGGTTCGTCGTTCCCGAAAGGATCTGTCGACATGCTGGATAGATTATAAGAAAGCCTATGACTCGGTGCCACATACATGGCTCATGAGGGTGTTGGAGTTGTACAAAGTAGATGCAACTCTGCGCACCTTCCTGATGTCGTGTATGGGGCAATGGAGGACGGTCCTTCGATATCCAGGATGTCGAAATATTCAGAGGAATAGCGAACCGATAAGGATCGAGCGAGGCATATTTCAGGGTGATAGTTTGAGTCCGCTTTGGTTCTGCTTAGCCTTGAATCCTCTAAGCACGCTGCTGGAGGATTCAGGTCTAGGCTATCGGCTGAGGAGAGGTGGTCAGGTTATATCGCACCTCCTCTACATGGATGACCTAAAACTCTTTGCCCCCAACAATTTGCAACTGATGGAGCTACTGAAAGTAACTCAAACTTTCAGTAGCGCCATCAGGATGGAATTTGGTGTGGACAAATGTGCGGTCATGCATGTAAAGCGAGGGGAGATTGTTGAATCCGTGGGAACCCAACTCTCGGATTCCACAAACCTTAGAACCCTCTCCGCATCCGAAACCTATAAGTATTTGGGTATGTCGGAAGCGTTAGGCATCAATGTTACTGACATGAAGCAATCGTTGAAGGAGCGCTTCTTTGGCCGCCTGAAAAAAGTACTTAATAGTCTTCTATCAGGCGGAAACAAGGTGCGCGCCTTCAACGGTTGGGTCATGCCGGTTTTGATGTACTCTTTTGGCATACTCAAATGGACTCAGACCGAACTCGACGCCCTGGATAGGAGGGTCCGTACGTTGCTGACTGCAAATCGAATGCATCACCCACGGTCATCGGTAATGAGGCTGTATATCCCGCGAAAGTGTGGAGGTCGAGGGTTTTTAAACGCTAAGACCCTCCACAATCGCGAGATATGCAGTCTCAGGGAATATTTCCTAGAAACCGACGTGGGGATGCATCGAGATGTAGTCGCCGTGGACAAGGGCCTCACCCCGCTCTCCTTAGCTAAAGAGAACTGGCGCAAGCCAGTAGTGCTTGACACCAATGATCGCATGGAGGTATGGCAGAGTAAGGAGCTTCACGGACGCTTTTTCCGGGCCCTACATGGACCCGATGTAGATCTACTAGCGTCCGTAGCCTGGCTGCGTTTCGGTGATCTCTTTGGAGAAACCGAAGGTTTTGTCTGTGCAATTATGGACGAAGTTATGATGACGAACAATTACCGGAGATTTATTATGAAAGACGGCACGGTTGACATCTGTCGGGCATGCCACCGGCCGGGAGAATCAATCAGGCATATTATCTCCGGGTGTTCTCGTCTAGCTAACGGAGAGTACTTGCATAGACACAACCTTGTAGCCAGGATAATCCATCAGCAACTTGCTCTGAAATACAGCCTTGTGGAATCGGAGGTGCCGTACTACAGGTATGTGCCCGACCCAGTTCTCGAAAATGGTAATATCACATTATATTGGGATCGATCCATCATCACTGACAGGACTATTGTTGCCAATAAGCCTGATATAGTGGTGGTGGATCGATCAGAGCGGCGCGCAATGAGAACCTCGTGAAAGCCGAGAAAGATAAACAGATCAAGTATCTTGACTTGGCTCGCGAGGTTGTCGACATGTGGGATGTGGACTCAGCAATCATTGTGCCGATAGTCGTGACAGCCAATGGTTTAATAGCCAAGAGCCTCGACCAACACCTAAGGAGGCTCTCGTTGGGCAGCTGGATCAAGGGCTTGATTCAGAAAGCGGTACTTCTGGACACGGCCCGCATTGTTAGGAGGTTCCTCTCTCTGGAGCCCTGACCGCCGGTAGCTTGGACCCTGTTCCCGATACCGGTGGGCTACTATTTTTTATATTTTTAAATGTTTTTATATTTTTTATATTCTAATATTTAAAAATATAATTTATATGTGTTATTTAATGAAATAAAGGAGATAATAATAATAATTTTATTTCAGACATATTCTAGTCCATAGATTCAAATTCATACATTAAAATTACTAATAAATGATTGTGATTAATTCTGTGTCAATTATCACTTTATCTAAACTGAGTAGACATTATAAATAATGGCTAGATATATGTAATATCCGGATTTATTACTTTGGCTGTAACATATGCATAATATGTGATGACTATGAATATGAATAACAAATCAAATTGTCAGCTAATTTAACGGAGCTGCCAATAAATTAACAAGTCAAATTGTAATGTAACTGCGTAAATGGTTCGCAAAAACCTTCATGAATTTTTTGATGAAAATTATATATTTTTTCGAAAGACGTTCTGGTTTTCATAACATTGTTTTGCTACAGGACTCAAACTGCTAAAATACTGAAATGGTTAATGGCACATTAAAGAGACCGTAAAGCACAACTTTACGCCCTGTTTCATAAAAAAATCCTGTAGGTGTAATACAGGTATGTCCTTTTCTAGCTTCAGTTTCAAGGTCTTCTTCTTCTTCTTCGTGTCTCTCGTTCTTGCCCCAAAACTTCGCCTCTTCCACGGCATCGTCTGTGGAAACGCGGAGGTCATTTTGACTGGAAGTTTTGGCCACAGAGGGCAGGATAGTCTCGGGGCATAGTGCACTTGTCGTGGGTTTGATCCCAGCCTGAGGATTTTCGAAGTATTTCATTATTTTTTTATTCCACTCAGAGCACTGATTTGAACCGCACTTGGACGAACCGCACCTGAGGACTTCCACTAACCGCACTGAAACAAAATTTTGTAAGGTGCGGTTCGGTGGAACAATTTTTCGTTATTGTTTTCAGTGCCCGAACGGCACTTGCATAGTTTGTAGTGATGGGACGTATGTATTCTTTGTTCAGGACATTACCAACGTGTCGATACGGCAGGTGCGTGTAGAACCACACACAGCAAAGGTCCCCAGGTCCAGTAAAGCTATGCGTTATCAAGATATTTTTGTTTTGTTTTATGTTTGTGTTATTTAATTTTATTTGTTTTCCGTTGTTTAATAATTAAGCTGTTAGTACATAGGTACTAACACCTACAGCTTGACTTAGTCAGGTGTTAGTGGTGGTGTAGATTGCGAAGAAACTTGAAGCCATTAGTTAAGTTTTGTTGACACTGTCGAGAGGACAGGATAGGAGGTGACGCATAGTTTGGAAGATAGCTCCACCACATCCAAACCGTGCTATCGTTCCGTCGAGGTAACATGCTGCTTTCAGTATACTATAGTGTACTCTGTGCATGCTGCTAGCAACCTTCTTGGTGAACTTTTTCAATCTTACTCAACGAAATGTCGTATTAAGGTCTTATTCTAGGTATCTGTAAGAAGCACTGACCTGTATTATACAAGCTTGTTTAATAGAGGTCAGTGGTAAGAAGCTATAAACCTTTCACATTTTATTTTTCCTCTGATTTTACATCACAGTGATCCTTATTCTCATTCTAATAAGGTTGCAGTTGGGTTGCTGCCACTGACAAGTCTGTCAAAATCATTGTGAACTTTATTCTCGTCACGATAAAGTTGCTGTTAGCTTGCTGCTGTCAGAGGTATTAAAATACCTGTGTACCTTCTTTGCGAACTTTCTAACGGAGAACCTTTTAATAATAAATGCGACCTGTGTCATAACAATGTTTTATTTTTAACACAGGGAAAGTTAATGAGACTGTAAACAGTAAGGTGTAAACCTGTTTATAATCGTGCAGCAGGCTGCCATTAAGCAAGGACAAATACCTACTCTTTCTTGATATTTTCTTAGCTTGTGGCAGTGTGAGCTATACATACTTATACTGCAATTACAAAAGTAGACTAAGTTACTTTTGCAATCCATAGTAATATTATAAATTCAAAAGTAACTCTGTCTGTCTGTCTATATGATACCTTTTCATGCCTAAACCACTGAACGGATTTCGATAAAATTTGGCAGAGAGATAGATTGCATCCCGGGGAAGGACATAAGATAGTTTTTATCCCGGTATTCCCACGGCTTGCGGGTGAAACCGCGGGGCGCTGCTAGTAACAATGTAAGTAAGGAATTATGGATAGCTGGATATTTGTGTTAAAAAAAATCTAAATACAAAATACACTCCGACGAAGCCGCGAGCAACAGCTATAAAGAAACTGTCCTGGATTAGACCTGAATATAACAAATCATAGCTTTATTGGTAACCGTTTCTAAATTACTAACAGTGCCTAAAAATACGCTAGATTTTGTGTATCTTTGATATCCGTACAGATTAAAGGGGAAAGAAAGTGCGCCATAAAATCCGGAAATAAATTGATGGCTTAAATTAATCACAGGCTTTATAAAATCCACTCCACCCAGAGCGGGAGGGGTCATTTGATGAATTCTCACCCTCAAAAAAAAAGGCTTTTTAAAGTTCCAAAATAGAAGAGAGAAAGAAAGAAAGAAAAACTGTTTATTCTGCACAAACAAAACGCACATTACATATAAAAATAAAAAATAAAATAATAAACAAAAAAATTAAAAAATAAATATAGGTACAAAAAATGTTGACAATTTTGCTTGATGTCAGGGCCAGGGACCAAAGACAACACACATTATTTTATTACTTGACATTGACATGACAATTTGAGATTGACATTTGTCAATACAAATCACAAATCAATCCGATAGGAGTATATGTGTTCTGTGGTGAAAATATAAAAATATAAATATAAAGTTCCAAAAGTGTGGAGACCGCGCGGTCGTAGCACAGTGAAAGCTACGCCGTAGCTCGACGTGAAGCGACTGTAGCGCTTTTTGTAACCTAATAGCTTCTGCCCGCGACTTCGTCCGCGTGTAATTTCACCCTCCCCCCATTCACCCTCTTAGGGGTGGAATTTCGAAAAACCCTTTCTTAGTGGATACCTCTCTCTCTTCACAAACAACACACTCTCCAAATTTCATGTCTCTAGGACCAGCGGTTTAGGCTGTGCGTTGATATAGCAGTCAGTCAGGACTTTAAATTTGATATTCATAGATGTATGCTATAGTTATTATTTCTCCTTCTCTCGTAAAGCCATCCAAAGGTTATCTTTAAAAGATCGCTTTTAGTGGTAAGACCGCCCATTTTGTGTCACCCTTGACCCTATGTAAAATTTCTATATTTATATCTGTAATCCACATGGTGTATTATTCTATGCGAGTAGACGTAAACTATTTATTTTATTGTTTAGTAAAGAAAAGAAAGAAAAAACATAGTTTATTCTGCACAAAAAAACGCACATTACAAAAAAAAAGACATGAAATATACCTACACATACAAAGTAGTCAAAAGGCATATAAAAAGTTGTCAATATAATATTTAAAGTCACTTCTTTGACTAAGGGAAAAAGTTCTATTACAATAACCGTCTTATACCCTTAAGTTTTTTTTGTGTAGGTAAGTATATTGTTTGCTTATTAGGTCAAATTAATTTGGGAGCGATGAATGCTTATGCGAATCCCGCACTCCCGGCCATAGGCAGAGGTACGGAACACCGCGGTGGTTTTGGCCGGTATGCTCTGTCGTCTCTCGTACGTCTTTTTTTTTTACCTACATCGTTCTCACATATAATTTTAAATTCAACATTAACGATGTAACTAATATTTTTGTAAAAATATAATTTAAAACACTCGTCCATGGAGTTTCTTGCCCGTTCTTCTCCATAGGTACAGACGCCAGCACATCAAGTTACTACAATCTGTCAAATTTATTTAATAGATTTTCAACTTTATCGCTGCAACATAAGGTTCAAAATTGATTGGGAAAATTTGACAGTTTGTACCTACGCTTTGGAATGGGCAACTAACTTCATATTTTCTGACTGACCGACTTCTTGACAATTCAAAAGTGCTTGTAAATGGTTTAATTGAAATAAATGCTTTGAGTTTGAGTTTGTCACCCCCGCAATGGAGGAAATCCATGAGGGTTTTCACCGTGCACCAAAAATGGAGTTCTAATTGTGGGCGAACCGACTCTCTGCAAACAACCTGTACGGAGAATACACGCGTGATGTTTTGTTCATGTGTTCTTATAATAATTACGAAGTTCTACAATCACAGTAATAATAACAAAAGTTATTGTGGCGGTGAACGAAGAGGTGTAACGTGTTTTTATGATCGTGCACCGAAAGTCACAAAAGGCAGTTTTACGTCTGTTTTATTCGCCTCCGTAATAATATTTATTCACAAAGACCCAACAATTATAATTTACAAAAATAAACTGAATTGATAAAGTATCTACTAATGAATAAACAAAGACCAACTTGCATCCGGTTTCATTGAAGAGTGAGCGAAGCGAGCTAAAAAATTGGACCGGGAATGCAGGAGGGAGCGAATTAAGCTAGATAATTAAAGCACCTTGACTTGGATGGGTTAGATTTTCTGTGTAAGTTTACTATATGCAGGCAAGAGCTTGAGAATTGGATATTTTTTTTACACTCGTCGCTTCTTGGGCCCGTATAATTGATACGGCTAATATGGGGTAGACGCCCCTGCTCCTATTCTAACGTTACTAGGATACCATCACGCTCAGAAGTATGAAACAGCGTTTAGCACTGCAATATACCTACTTGTCGTTCTTCTTTCTATCTTTTATAACGATGTTTTGATTTGTCTTTCACTCCACATTTACCTGCTAAAATACACTTCAACTGACCACCACAACGACATAGCTAAACCCTTAAACCTCACACAAGTGAGAGCACAGTGACGTGTGACTAAACCCGGTCAATGTCAGCCGCTTGTTTGTAAATACAAGTGGGAAAAAAACATAAAAAGTGCGGACTTCAGCCTTGCTGCTACACTATGTTGAACTCCTAGTAACAAAGTTTTGTTTTCTATGTGTTACACTAGGTATTGTGTAACAGTAGGCAGTCGCTCCATGTAAAATACTGGTATTCAGCAGCATCCGGTTAGACTGGAAGCCGACCCCAATATAGTTGGGAAAAGGCTAGGCAGATGATGATGACACTAGGTATTGTATGTGTGAAGGGGCTTGTGGCTAGGTAATAAAAAAAATTTGAAATCCCTTAAAGGAGGCGAGCTTATTGTCATTAATCGGGCGCCAATCCAGACTCCGGGCTGCTACTGAGAAATTCCAGATGAAATAACCCAATAACTCTTTGACCGACCCGGGATCGAACCCAGAACCTCATGCTAAGGAGTCAGTTATTTTCAAAATAATTTATTTTATTTATCTCAATAAGTGAGCATCCTTCCAAAAGATAAAATAAATACAATTTGCGCCACAACCCGTAGCGTAATTGATATCTGCGATAATGGACTGCTCATTTCAATTTCGGCCATTTGTGGTAATGGCGGTAATATTCCACCTACGCGAAAATTAAGCTTTGTAGCTTCTTGTAGGTCTTTATGTACAGTCAACAAAAGAGATAAGTATACAGGATCGTCGGATATAGTTGAAGTTTAGTAAGAAACCGATGGATGTTCTCGAATAAAATTTTATTTTATTAATAGACTAGCTGTGCCCGCGACTTCGTTCGCGTGGATGTCGGAACACAATAATGTGTCGCTTAGGAAAGGTGTAAAAGGAAAAATCTTCCGATCTTGTCTGGTAACGCTTTCCTTGCCTGGGGTTCTCAACCATAGCCCTTTCGACTGCACAGCAGTCACTGCGTCTTCAGGGTTCATAATGACAATGCGACGAAGTGTCACTTTGATTTTTGAGGATAAATAAAAATGAAAGCGCCTGCTCGAGGCTGATTGTCTGACCAAATAGCCATATTATGTCCATTTACCATAAGATACCTTGAGGGTCGATATGGTGCATTTCCGACGTTTGGCCCCCAAACTGGAACGTGTCGGGGCCGCCATGGGATCTGGAGGCGATAGTCCTCGCGCGCCTGTATGAGTGGCGCGCGGAGGCACTACGCCATGGGGAAGATCCGCTTCCGCGGCAAATCGGTGCGGAGCGGACAGATCTCCGGCGCGATCTCATGGCGGCATGGAAAGAGCGACTGTCGCTACCCAGCGCAGGGCACGCCGCGATAGCGGCGATAAGACCCCTCTTTAAGGAGTGGCTAGAGAGGCGCCACGGCGCCCTCACCTACCGCCTGACGCAGGTCCTCACCGGACACTGAAGTTTCGGGAGGTTCCTGCACATCATCAGGCGGGAGGAAACGCCCGGGTGTCACCATTGCTAGGAGCACCGCCGTGTCCTCGTAGAGGCGATTGGCAGCGGCGGCGACCTCTCGCGTCCGGCCCTGGTGCAAGCCATGGTCCGGGGCGAGAGGGAGTGGGAGGCAGTCACCTCCTTCTGCGAAGCAGTCATGCTAGCAAAGGAGGCGGCGGGATGGCTCATGGAGAGAGCCTCCCGTCCCAGCCACCGTGGGAGACGCTCCGGGCGTCGGGAGCCGCGTGACGACTCCCGGCCACCGTAGGCGCGGGCCTGCGGGCGGAGAGTAATGGGTAGCTGGGTTTTAGTCAGTAAGAGTCTGACACTCCCTTCCGCTCCACCCAGAGCGGGAGGGGTCATTTGATGATTTCCCATCCGAAAAAAAAAAGGGTCGATATGGTTTTAACCAAGACAATGGCTAAAAATTTAGTTATTGTCTCGAAAACATAATTTACAATACCTTTTTACGACATGGCAGTGCTACTTGTATTGGGTGTGCACCTTGACGTATCGCTGCCGGCCGTAGTCGAGTCGACGGCAGCGAAGAGTCCTGGGACGCGGTGGTTTCCTTCTGCGAAACGGTCGTCTCGCAGAAGGAGACTGTGGAAAGGGAGAGGGAGATCTCATCCACTCACCCGGCCCGCAGTAGGCGCATCGGGCGTCGGCGGAGGGCGTACAACGCCCTCTTCCAGCCCCCCTAAACGGGTCCAGGGGCGACGAATTCGGGGACGTCTGTCACCGCCAACACATCAGGACTTGAGCTGGCGGCGCGTAGTGTTCCACGCGCGCCCCTCTTTGACGTCACCAGTCGGGGGTTGCGGAAGGATCGTACGGTCCCGCAACCCCCGACGTAGGTGTGAGACGGAACACTGGGTTGATTTTTAGTCAGTAAGAGCCTGACAGACCTCGCCGCCCGTTCCAGGGCGGCGGACATCCATGAAGATTTTCCACCCCGGAAACAAAAAAAAAGGGTGTGCACCTGCCGAACCTATACTCAATAAATCAACAGCCCGTCTTGAGGTGTGCGTTGAAGCGTTATCATGGTAAAGAAATTTAAAAAAAATCGAGAAAAAAGGCAAAAAACTATGAAAGTATGATAATTATGATCTTAAAACCTTATGTCACTAAGAAAATGCTTCTCTGTTAACAATGTTAGAAAGGTTGCTTGCCCCTCGAAAGAGCTCCTACATAAAGTTGCCCGTGTGTGTGTTTGTTTCGGCCTTTCTTCTCAGAGTAGTCAGATAGGAAACGACGACTTCATCTAGTTTAAAAAATAAAAACATGATTGACGTGTAAAAGTGTTTGTACAAACCTACTTACAAAAATAAATTCATTTATCATTGCAATCTTTATCACTCAGAACACCACATCACATAATATTATCTTACATTATCCTCACTTTTTATTTGAAATTCTTTTAGCGCCACTAATCAACCAACAATCGAAAGCGATTAACATTATATTATGTAATCATTACTTTTTCAAATAACACAGGCAGAAGTGACTGTGATAGTCATCTTATAGGTAAGCCTGCATGACGTGATTATTCACATAATAATGTTATAAACACAATAATTATGTTTTCGTTAGTACTATAAAGCGCCAATAGATGTCATTACGTGTATCCAACTTACGTAATGAAAGTTGTTGTAGAATACATTAAATTGATTATATCTTTTGATACAGTGAAGCGATTGCGATGAAACCAAAACTAACTACTACTCCGAGTTCTACACTATATTTGAGTATAAAAATTTACCATATTGGTTTGGTACTTTTTACGTTGAACGTGTTCAAATCAAATTTTGTCACATCCAAACAGACAAACAGACAAACCGACAAACAGACAAAAATTCTAAAAATTGATGAAATGGCATCTGTTGGTTATCCTATAACACCCCAACTATTTTTTTTTTTAATATTTTCAATGTACAGAAACGCCTCGTCTACAGATTTATTATATGTATAGAAAATAAGCAGCTCATTTATTAAATAAAATTTCAGTCGACAACATCCATAAAATATATAGAAAACTAGCTTCTGCCCGCGACTTCGTCCGCGTGAAATTTCACCCTCCCCCCATTCACTCCTTTAGGGGTGGGATTTCGGAAAACCCATGCTTAGTGGATACCTACTCTTCACAAAAACACACCCTATAAATTCCATGTCTCTTGGACCAGCGGTTTAGGCTGTGCGTTGATATATCAGTCAGTCAGGACTTTGAATTTTATATAGGAATATAGATATATTGTACTTGACTAGTATGCTCTTTACTTTATCAATTGCGAATTGGTGGAATTTTCAAATCATATTTTTTGTAATAAAAACTTTATCGTTTTCGTTGCTTAATTATTTTAAATCCCTCCGGAATTTCGCTTTTACAAATAAAAGTCAAAAATTCACAAAAAAGAACATCATTTATATGATGACCTAATTAATAAATTGTTTATTTACCTGGAAAGTAGGAACAAATCCCTAAAAACAAAAGTTACATAAAATTTTGCTACCCTCTTCCAATTAAAAAGCTATTTTTGGATATTTACTCGTTTTCGTTTCGTGTGTACTACGCCATTGCTTGTGACGTCATTAATTACATAAAAAATCAACAAAAGATGTGATGTGAGTCGGTTGGTAGGTACGTCAATTTTATGTCATCCTTCGTACAGCTTCCTTTTGTTATGTTGATCGATGCTCCATAACCATAACCATAATCAGCCTATAATGTTCCCACTGCTGGGACACAGGCCTCCTCTCGGTGAGAGAGAGTGGGCCGTAATCCACCACGCGGGATTGTGTAGATTGCACAGTGCGGATTGGCAGATGTCACATGTCTTCGAATTTTTGGTTCTAGGACATGCCGGTTTCCTCACGATGTTTTCCTTCACCGTTTTGAGAGCAGTGGTGATGAAATAATTTACACAAAGTAAAGCGCCTGTCTGGGTTCGAACCTACGACCTACAACTCGTAAGTCGCGGCCGTTACCACTTGGCCACCACTGCTCCATGCTCGATGCTCGTCTTTTTGCATTTGATTATTAGTAAAACTATTATTAAAAAAAAATAGGGTTATTGGTAAAACATTAACAACCTCTTAAGAGGTCATTTTATGTTTTACCAATAACCCTGTATACTTTCATATGCATTTAATAAAAAAACACTACAATTTTTATTTATTTAATGATTTCCCATCAGAAAAAAAAAGAAGAGGTCATTGTATTCATCATTATGAACACCTTTTACTATGGAACCAAACCTGAAATCGCGGAAAAATATCAGCTGTTCCCTACATTTTGACGAGTTATACGAACATAAATGTAGGGAACAGAAGATTTTTGTTTTACCAATAACCCTGTATACCTACGACTTACACTATATACTTACTTTAAATGCTCCTTCAAACAGGCGCGACACGCGATAAGATCCGTTGCGACACAAAGCACCGCAAGTCGCGCAACGGGCGGTGCCTTTGTGTCGCGCGCTATTATATCGCGTGTCGCCCCTGTTTGTAGGAGACTTAAAATAAATAAAGCCCAAAATTCCGGATATCTAAACACACATGCTGCCCGTCGTAAATCATCTCAGGAGACAAATTACCCTGGTTGATATAGGTAAACGGCCCGTCCAGCATACTGTCCCTTTAACACGTCTAGGGGACAAGGCAGCACTAACTAAATGGAGATCCAAGTAACCACAGATTAATTGTACCTTTTTCCTTAATATTAATCTCGCTATTCCTACTTAGATATACCTACTTACTAAAGAGAGGGGCCCGTAGCTAAATAATAACAGCTGCACAGGTCGATCGATCAGGTTAAGCTACGCTTGCCGCGGTTGGTATGTGGATGGGTGACCATCTTTACATATCGTGACCCCTCCGTGTCTCGCCGTTGGTCCCGGCTGTCATTCGTGGATCTTTGACAGTCGTTACGGGTAGTCAGAAGCCCGAAACTGACTACCAGTCTCACGGAATAGATAATCTATTCCGTGACCAGTCTTACCAAGGGGTATCGTATTATTCAGTAACTGGGTTGTGGAGATCAGATAGGTAGTCGCTCCATGTAAAATACTGGTATTCAGCTGCATCCGGTTAGACTGGAAGCCGACCCCAACATAGTTGGGAAAAGGCTAGGCAGATGATATACCTACTCACCTCCTGATGAAAAACTTGGAGTAGGACTGTCAGGATTAACTCTGTTCTTGGGATTTCTGCCGTATTTCCTATCAGAATCTATCATAATCATTATTCCAGAATACCTTACGTCCACATAGGCGTCCCTCAAAGAATCGCAGTCCAATTCAGGAAATGTTTTCGCAAAGAAACGGTTATGAGTTTCCGCCGAGACTCGCGCATTTGACTTGTTATTGAATAATCAAAAGGAAATCATGTGTTTCTTTTTCAAATCGTTCTGGCACAATGTTTTGAAGGAAAACTTACAAAGATAATAAGAGTAACTATCTAAATATTCATATTCGTTACATAGTAAGGAAGGTAAGTATAAGTACCTGTATTGTTTGCATTGCTTTGTTTTAAAGCCCAGTTTACCCTGCTAGGCTGATTCTAGTACACTCGAATACCTAGGCGGTGTAAGCCACATCACTTCTTATCATAAAGTCAAAGTCAAATTGTAGCATCATCTTTGTAATTACAAAAACATTTTTGTAAAAATTTTAATGAACGGCTCGCCAGCACACAGATACTACGTTGTGTGGTTAAAACCAAATTGTAAAATAAGATAAGGGTTTTCGAAAAAAAAAACCTTGTACAGACGCCAGCAAATCAAGCTACCCGAAACTGTCAAATTTTCCCAATCAACTTCGAACCTTATGCTATAGCGATAAAGTTGAAAATCTATTAAAGAAATTTGACAGATTGTAGTAGCTTGATGTGCTGGCAAAAATTAGTTTAAAAAAAACTGAAAAGCTAAAAACAAGGCCATTTTAAATTAAATAAAAGTTGGAAGCAGGCGGGACCCATTTGAGTTTGAAAATATAATAAAAAAATAGTATGGGTCCCGCCTGCTTCCAACTTTTATTTAATTTAAAATGGCCTTGTTTTTAGCTTTTCAGTTTTTTTTAAACTAATTTTTTTACCGCAGTCGGGTTTTTTAGTTTTTTTAATTACTTGTTTTTTTTAAGAATGAACTCATTGAGCATCAAAAAATTCGTCCGCATCGCTGTCAGTAGCAAGAGTGCCCAAAAGGCTGGCAGCGTTGCCATGTTTTGGATGGCAATGATGATTCTTTGACCTAATAATAGGCCAGTACTTTACCTCCTATACTCCACCAGTGTGAACCAGACTTTAGCGACGAGCTACGACATTTTTACATGTCTCGTTGGTAAAAGATTGATGAGGCTACAAAAGGCAAAAAGGTATTGCGACAGGTACCTACAAATGCGCCCTCTATATCACAGGGAAAGGTCTAATGAGTTTTGCTTATAAAAAAATACTCCATCTGCTTTGAACGAGAAAATGTTCAGTATGTAAGCTAGTGTTTTGGGAAAAATGACGTGGACTTTAAGGAAAGTGGTTTAAGCTACTGTTTCCCAGAAAAGCGAAAACCGTATAATTAAACGGCCGCACAGGCTGTCGTGAAAATTATGACAGTGGTAAAGATTTAAATCGTTAGATACGATACTGAGTCAAAATATAGCCGCGTTTCCGTTTCGTTTTAACACCTCTGACACACCATGACGCTGTGACTTGACTTGATTGTCACGGAAACATTATAATAATTTGTGAACTCACTCTTCTCAGTATGGACACGTTTCGCGTGAAAGCAAATCTAGCGATTTAAATCTTTGGGTAGCGGGGTTTGACTTTACAGTGTCAAAAATGCTCTTTCAGAAATAACGTTTCAGTGACGTCATTCACCGGTAAATTGCGGACGCTATGTGGCAGTCACCGCACTTCTAGGAAATCATAGCTATACCTACTGAAAACATTTTTATTAATGTCTGTCACTAATACAGTTTATTTAAATTGTTGCATGGTATATAAAAATCAACCCAAATCGCAATTAACTTTTACTTAGCAATTCATCCTATGATTCTTCCAATTAGAAAGAAGAAAACCGGAGCAACATAAGAAGAAGGAGGCTTTCCTCAATTTAAATTAAAACCGTTACCAACACGTGATTCTTATAAAAACTTCACTTAACTTTGTTACATAACCAGGCCTCGCAATTTTCTTCTGGCCTCCACACAAGTAAAATTGAATCTTATAGTTCAAACAATAAAACTACATTTACATTAGCGATGACTTCACTTGAACTGCTTACAGTAAGAATTATTACACCTGGCAAAGTTTTAATCAAGGTAAGATCGCTTTGTACCCAAGAGGAAAAAAATCAAATTATAGACTTAATAACCGTTCAAATAAAGACTTTAATAAGTGTAAGTTAGTGAGAGCAGTGGTGGCCAAGTGGTAACGGCCGCGACTTACGAGTTGTAGGTCGTAGGTTCGAACCCAGACAGGCGCTTTACTTTGTGTAAATTGTTTCATCACCACTGCTCTCAAAACGGTGAAGGAAAACATCGTGAGGAAACCGGCATGTCCTAGAACCAAAAATTCGAAGACATGTGACATCTGCCAACCCGCACTGGGCCCGCGTGGTGGATTACGGCCCACTCCCTCTCACCTAGAGGAGGCCTGTGTCCCAGCAGTGGGAACATTATAGGCTGATTATGTAAGTGTAAGTTATATTTTGTTGAGCCAGTGTTTTTAGATTAGATGGAAAGGGATTATAAAATACTTATATTACTTTTTATTGAGAGAGGAGGGTTGTGTCCCAGCAGTGGGAACATTATAGGCTGATTATGATGATAATGAATACTTTTTATTTGATTACGCCAGTCCTTAGTGGTATTCTAATTCTTATCCTGGGTCAAGTTTCCTTTTCTTTATTTCTTTCATTGGAGTACATAGGTTTTCTTCGGTTAGTTACCATTTTCCTCGTAAAAAAATCAAGATTATATTCTGACTGGTGACGCGCGTGGTTTTTGCCACTAGACAAAACACCGAGATTTCTTTATTTATATAATATGTAAGTTTATTAGGTATAAAAGAAAGAAAAGAAAGAAAAATCAATGTAAACATATAAACCTTCCGGAATAAAATTCTCTAAAAAAGCAAAATTATTTTTTTTTTTTAAAACCCACGACGGTTAAATGTAATTGGAAAAGGATAAAATAATTTAAAAATCCCCGACTTAAAGAATTTATGTAACGAGACTAAAACAGATAAATTCATATGGCAGTCAGACCTCTTAAAATAGAAGGTGTTCCACAGAACGGTCCCCCGACTTCCATAGCGACTTTGATCTAGTTGGTTTTTTTGAACGCGCAAATCTATGGAACTACCAGTCGGATTTAAAAAAATATTTTTGCATTTAAGAGCGTAGACGGGCTGCGCGAGAATTGAGAAATAGGTATTTGAAGAAACTATTGCTGTCTCTCTCTCTCTCTCGTCTCCCCCCGTAGAGTGCGATAGGGACAACTGCAGCTCAGAACGATTTTACCTAGAAAAAAACATGACCGATCGACGTTTCGTATTCCCGTGTTTTCTCCTCGAAACCTAAGCCGATTAAAATATTTTTGGTATCAAAATTTAAAGGAAGAATAGATCATTTGTTTTTATCTTAAAAACTTTTCAATTTTCGTTGGTAGTCGTCTGATTACGAAGGTAAAAACGGGTAATTTTTTTAGGTTTTCGGAAAATCATATTTATTTCTGTAATATTTTTTTTTTTTAAATAAAATAACAGGGGCATGCCTTCAATAGACCTAGATTTTTATAAATAAAAATGATTACTCTAGAGGCATTATCCAGGAAGAGAATAGGGGAATACGTTTGTATGAAAAAAATGCAGCTCGTCTGCGCTCTTAATAGCCCAACTCTTGATGGGAGGTTATAGGCATCATTTAACATCACACTACGACTCTCAGGATTCGAGCAAAATGAAACAAAGTCAGAAAGAACGCTAAGCGAAGTAATAGCGCGGGCGAGCGATGGACCCGACGCGGTGGCTCGGGGGCCCAGTCGCGGGCGGAACCTTGTTTATAATATGTATAGTCGTTTGTTAACGATAAACAATGTGCTAACAAAACTAAGATGTTATGTAAAATAAGTAATTAGGATCAAAAGTACAAAACTCAAAAAAAAATTGGAATTAAACTTTCCATTTCCGAAATTCATTCATCACTTTTAGAAATCCGTTTCCGTTTACTCGCTGAAATGTTATTCCGTTCTCATTATTTCTGCACTTGGCTGAGACTTCGAGTGGTCCTGAGTCCTGACATATTTCATCTTATTTCCACTCTGTGTTTCAGTTACCTCGTGATAAAACAAACACTTTCTACGATAACAAACCCGGGAAAAAGCAGCAGCGATATTATTAAAACAGACAGCCCTTCTCGCATGATCTACGTAACGTGTTTTTCGGCAGCCATTTTGTGTAGTGTTGGGGTTTTTTTTTTGGTTTTGGTGAGCTATTTTTGGGTATTTGTTCCAATTACACTTTTGGCCATGATAATATTACTATTTCGATACAAAACTCATCAAGATGCCACGGAAACTGTCTACAACATTCTAAGAGATTATAATAATTATGTTCCTTGAGGTCCTACTTACATTACGAGCTGTGAGCTGTATTCTCGAGTTTGTGAGCTGTGTAAGTGTACGCACTTCTCGTAAACTTAATACTCTGTACAGTCACGAGCATAAGTATGTTTATACTTGGCTTTATTCAAAGTCGATTTTCTCCTTCAGTTTTGAATGTGTCGGCGGCATTGCCGTGCCGTGCCGGGCCGTGCCGTGCCGTGCCGTGCCGTGCCGGGCCGTGCCGTGCCGTGCCGTGCCGTGCCGGGCCGTGCCGTGCCGTGCCGTGCCGTGGTCTAAGCCGATCACGCCATCGACAAGTACGTCACTCCACTTCTCCGACCGCCCCGCTTCTTGACTTGTTTTGCTACCAGTATAAAGGAGCGAGCGGCGAAGCGGCGGGGGACTTGACCAATGGACATCGTACGGACAACATGTGCTCAGAAACTGTCTCGCGTTACGTATCTAGTTGTATCGTGTGTCTATAGTGTGTGATTTGCTAGTGTGATTAAATTGTTCATGAAATTATAATCTGATTAGAACTGCAAACCGTTTTTCTATTGCGCAATAACCAGCACTACCCACTTAGTACGCCCACAGTAATTAAAATAGGCCTGATATTAATGAGACATTATGCCTTTTCCTTCGATCAAGAATAGTACTAGATGCCCGATAAGCGCTTCAAAAACGGCCCGAAAAATACAAGCACGAATACTTTTGTGCTCTTATTTCAAATTAGTATGGTCCAATCATAGCCAATGTTAAGACGTCAAAATGCCTCAGTGCGCGTTCAAAAGTTGTGTAAATAACCACCGTAACACCAAGATTTTGGAAGGAATATCTTTTTTTTGGTAAGTTTTTATCATTAAATGTTTTTCATAAAATAATAACGCAATCAAATAGTAAATATAAATCAATTATCAAATATTATGATTGTTTGGCCAATGTTTGCGACAACGCGCCAACTACCACCAAACGGGGTGAATAGGGATGCAGGGGTGAATCGGGACAAAACTTTAAAATAGATTTTAGCATTGAAATAATACAGTTTGTTGCCGAAAAGGACACTTAATCGTTAATTATAATACAATAAACACATTAGACACCTTTTTACCCCTATTCACCCCGTTTGACGTACTCTAACAAACATTGAAGCATTGAAACGTAATTCCAAGAACTACGTCTAGTTCCAAATTCGAGTAAGTACGAAATTGTCAACAAAATGTTTTTAACCTTATTGCTTAGACGTTAAGTTTCATTTTAGAATAAATATTTTTGTACTTATTATAAAAATGACTTTTTATTTTCAAGTGACATTTTAAATTTATTGCTTCGATGACAGAAGGACTTAAATATTAATCATTTGCAATCGTAATTAAACTTTATGTTAGAGTGTTAAGGTTTATAATAATCTGAAGTTGTTAATATTATTAAACTTTTTTCTATAGTTCGTAGTAAGAAATATAAATGTTTATCTGTGTGCAAACGTGGCCACTTTAGCGACTTATTTTTGTTCCTAATCATTCATCTAGTACTATTCTTGATCGAAGGCCTTTTCCGATAAATGAAATTTTATGTTTATACGAACAAAGTATTTTCGAACCCCGTTTGTGTAAAGTGTCGTATTTCAACGTTGCATTCGTTATTTCACGAAAAAATCGCAATTGAAAGTTGCCAAGTGTTGACATACATATTAGTGCTCGTGACTGTACATAACAAACAAATAAAAGGTAGGTACCTATACAGGGTGGCAGGAAACATCGACGCACAAACTGTAACCATGAATTCAGCGTATGAGTCTAGCGTAGAAAATTTTCGTCAGTTGAAAAAATAAAAATCTGCTGTTTGTAAAATGTATGGAACAGCAATTTATTTTTTAATAACCGATGAAAAATTTCAACACCCTTGTGATGATTTTTTTTCTGTCGGTTTAGAATCATACCCTGAATCCATAGTAACAGGGTGCGCGTCGTTGTCCCTGCCACCTATATAGGGTACAACGTGTCCCAAAATTCAAATTTAAAAAAAAAATAGATTTTTTTTCTCGAGTACCTAGTCATGAGCAGGTCCACCCTCTGGTAGCCCGCTTATCGTTGAATTTTGGGACACGTTGTATATGTTTTGTAAGTAGATATTTCCACCAGATCTACGGGTACGACACGCAACAGACCGTTTGACAATACCTTGACTAGGTACTTCCTGCAAGAAAGAAACCCTTTGTTCGTACTAATAACAGAACACTGTCCTAACAACGCCTATAGATGTACTAACGAGCCTAGCACATTCCTCATCAAGTTCTCACCGAAATTTATGATCCTATCAGCAGGTGCCCATTACAGCCGACCGGCGCGGCGCCATCCATCCTCCGCGATCGGTCCCCAGCGACACATTCGTGTGAATTTTTTCAATAAAACTTTGAGTTCACGAAAATGAAACGGCTTTCTATGCCCAAATAATTCATACAGGTGATGCCGTTTGCGGTAAGCTATAAATTTATAAAACACATTTGGCTTTTACTCGCGCGTTTTGTCGCGGCTTTTAGTGAATTTTCAGTTGAAAATTTTACTCTTTTTGATACATTTTGACGCTTTTTTTGTCCTGAATGTTCATTAGAGAAGATTATGGTACTTACTGAAGTATTGTTGCTTAGGCGGTAGGTTAGGATGTTTACCTTACATACAAATTCAAGGGAGAGAGGTGTTGAGATGACTACGCTATTTGTTTTGAAAATAACTTTGCAAAATGCATACCGACTGGTGGCCGTCCTGATATCAAGAGTTGCATTCCAAAGAAGAATGGACTGAATATGAAAGGAAGAATGAACAAAGTTAGAAGTATGGGAAGGACAGAGTAGGAGAAGATTGTTACAAGAACGCAGATTCTTAACGTGAGAAGAACATAGATATTGGATGGGGTAAAAATATCGATACTTCTAATATCTACTATCGATTGTAATTGTTTTAAAACACACTTATATAGCGATAGTATCAATAGTATCACAACTCAATACTATCGATAATAATGCTCTTCAACAATAGTATTACTCTATTACTCATGTCTGACGATTGATACCTACTGTCGATAGTATCGTAAAATTCCAATACTATCGATAACCCTATCGATATTGTTACTAGTTTTCAAGTTCAACTATCAATAGATCAACTATCGATAGTTAGGCAACACTAGTTTAAATGCTTCTGGTAAATAGTGGGTACGTGTCCTGAGTGCCCAAAGCGACACGTGCAGCAGCTTAGTAAAGCGGAAATAACGACGGAATGGCTGAAAGGTATAACCCGATTAAGTGGAAAGCAAACCAGCTTATCGAAGTTATCCCCTGAGCTTTGCGGAGTTGTGACATTGAAAACAACATGAAAAAGAAAACTTTCGAAGCTTACGTAAAACGGGTGATGTGAAAGCTTCACGTATGTTTTAGCAATGACCCTTGGGTCCTTAGTATGAAGTATTAATGGCATCATTATACCTTTGCAAAAAAGAGATGACGCTATCGGTATTCTATAGCTCCATCTCTCTCTCATACTGGTAAAATGATACGGGAAAAAATTCAAAGACAAATTCCCTGTGTCAGAAGACTTATTTGTTTGATATGAAACGTATTTAAAACAGCATTCCGTAAAATCACATAAATTTAAAAAAGTAAGTAATCAACCTTTTGCAATAACAAATAATTTTCCGCAAATTGTTCTCTTCAATCAATCAGGAAATAGATTACAAAGGCTGAAAAATTCTATCAAGTTCGGTGTAATTACTGAATTTAATTGTTTGAAAACGAATCCTGTTGACGTTATGAGAGTGGAGTAGACAAAGGGGAGTAGCAGGTAAAAGAAGTATTAATTAAGATCACTGCATTATCACAAACGACGAACAAAGAATCGCAATTCCTGAAAACGAGCACAGAACAGAGTCCATTTAATATGTAAATGAAAATAAACACAGTTGATCAAACGATCCGTTAATTTCCTTTGCATCGCGCCGCTTCGAAAAATAAACAAGAAACAAAAGTTTTCAGGCGTAAAAAGCGGACAAATCCACATCACCTGCACCGCTTGTAACACGCAGGTGTCCTGAAATCTAACGGACTGTATTAAAACCAAGGCTGGAAAAAAAAGGCCGCAATAACTGACTAATAATAACTTGTATGTGTGGTGCAGACTGTTAATATAACTTGGTTATCACACTATAATATTATAAAGGCGAAAGTTTGTGAGTGTGTGGGGGTGTGTTTATATGTTTGTTACTTCTTCACGTTCAAACGGCTGGACCAATTTTGATAAAATTTGGTATGGAGGTAGCTGACACCCTGGATTAACATATAGGCTACTTTTTATCCCGATATTCTCACGGGATCGACATTTACGCGGGAGAAACCGCGGGACGCAGCTAGCCTAATATAAATAAGGTCACAATGCGAAAAGATGTAGATTAAATATGTAGTTATATCAGGAATTAAAATGATTAAGTACTACATAAAACCTAACATTCAAACTAAACAAAATTCTATAAAATACCTAATACATAAAAAAAAACTATCACCGTAAGGTTGACTGGTAGAAAATGCCTCAGGCTAAAGTCCACCTTTGTACAGTTTTTTCTTCTTTTACATAAAGTTTTATTATATAAATAAAATAAAATACTTTAAGCCTTCCACTTGTTAGTCCTTCTTAGACATTCGGGTTCACC
Source organism: Oligia latruncula (assembly GCA_948474745.1). Lineage (NCBI taxonomy): Eukaryota > Metazoa > Arthropoda > Insecta > Lepidoptera > Noctuidae > Oligia > Oligia latruncula. The sequence continues at coordinate 2,753,006 of OX419699.1, forward strand.
GACTAACAAGTGGGACTAACGTAGAGTTGGAAGGCCTCCCACAAGGTGGACCGACGACCTTGTGAAGGCCGCAGGAACCCGTTGGATGCGAGAAGCACAGAACCGGTCGAAGTGAAAGTGCTTGGGCGAGGCCTATGTCCAGCAGTGGACGTCCTTTGGCTGAAATGATGATGATGATCACTAACAAGTGCCGACTTGAAGATATTATTTTATTTGACCTTTTTTTTATTTGACTTTGAGCTGGCCTTATAGCCGGGGACACACGTGGCCAGTAGCTTGCACACTAGCATACCAGCTCCTTGCACGTGCCAGCTACTGTCATGTGTATACGCTAACTGGCTTGCCTGTAACTAGCATACAAGTAGCTAGCACAAAATTTGATTTACTTGCATGCCCGTTGAGGGAGGGTCCGCGGGGGGCTGCCAAAGCATACTTTTGTGCGACGCGATCGTAATACTGGCATACAAGGGCACAACTTGCATGCCAGTATTACTTGCAAATTTATCCGCAGTGTTCCAGTTACTCGTACATACCAGTAACTTTCATGCCAGCTACTTTCCCGATTTACTGGCATGTGTTATCCCCGGCTATATAGCGTAGTACGGAGTTTCAATATTATAAGATGCCAGCACTCTAATTGGCTAACACACTTCAATCTCAATTCGAAAGATTTTAAAAGAAATGGGTTATTCCATTTATCCACTCTAAAACAGCCACTCTAGAGTGGATACTCGGAAACGCGTGTTCATCTATCCGCCCCAGACGTGGTGGATAATTGGAATTCACTTGTGGTTAGTGAGTGGATAATTGATTGTTATTCTGACTGACTTTTTACCCCAAGTACTTATCACTTTACTAGATTATTAGTATTTTAACCTTTTAAACTCCGCTAATGAGACACAATTGATTTTCTATTGTTTCGTGACCCATCTCACGTGCCGAGCTTTACCGGTTAATAACCACAAAAATCATATTACCTACATATTGCATTTAAATCAAAATAAACTTCCTCGTTTTCAATAATTATGCTAATATCTACTAAGTATCTTGGGCCAGTTTCTGACATGTTTCTCTAAACTGACTGGATACAGCCTAGAGAGAATATCGGAAGAAAAATAATATACGAAAAGATTATCCAATCCGTCTGGGGTTTGATAGATGGACACGCGTTTCCGGGTTTCCACCCTAGGGTGGCTGTTTTAGGGTGGCTAAAACGGAATAACCGAAAGAAATAGCTAATCCACTGCTTCATACGTTTAAAAAAATCGTCTGCTCAACAACGTAACATAACGCAATGAACGTTATTGAACTGTGAAAATGAAGAGCATTGCCATTGTAAGTACAAAACCAGTAAACTACTGGTACTGTTTACTGGTTTTGTTACCACAGACTTGTAGCCTACTGTACCTTTAATACTTGAATTTACTTGATGACTTGACTGAGTTTGTATCTGCCGCGTTATTAATATGCCGCGTTAATTATATACCTACATGAATTTCTGGCAAGCCACGAGGATCCTTACTAACATTATTAATGCAGGAATCAGTTTGTCTACTTGTCTGATTGCTACGTTATTACGTAATACTGAACCGATTTTAATTATGTAGGGTAAGCAGGGGGAATGGCGTTCACTTAAGGAAAATATGGCGTATTTTTTAAATTATTCATTATAAATCAAAATTAAGAAAAGTAACATAGTCTTTAATTATCGAGTAATCAACAATTTAACAACAAAAGCTTATATCTTTTACCTACTAGTAGTAAAACAACATTATAAAAAAAATCATGTTTGAGCGGCATTACCCCTGTATCTGGGTAATGCCGCTCATGGTACGGGGTAATGACGCTCAAGCCTGTTTTTTTTTATATAACAAGTAAGACACATTTTAATTAAAAAAATATTAATGAGATCAACTTTAAACAATAAAAGTAAAGTCTACAATCACAAATTAGCATCAATTATCCCAATTTGTGAGTAAAATTAGCCTTTTTCAATTTAACAAATATAGTAGGTAAAGTCTTCAATGTCAAATCAACTTCAATTATTATAATATAAAATAATTATAATTATTAGAGGTAAGACTAATTAGAAATAGTAATATTTTATTATTTTTGGAGACATAAATCACAGATATATCCATCCGGCGAATCCCACCCTGAACATATAGCATGAGCCCTAGCATGATTCTTTTGGACAAACCTCCTTCAATCGCAGTTTTAGCGGATTGAAGGTCTTCTTCGGTCCAAGCCGCTTTAGCCGTGGTCCTTTCACGATTTCTTGGCATATCTACAACAATAAAAAAAAATAAGTCACTAAGGGGTAATGGCGCTCAGACGAGCGGTATAACCCCAAATGGTCGTTTCGTAATAAATTTTAAATAAAAAAAAAATCATACACAATTGTTGAAAATTGATTGCATTATCACAAAAGAGAATAGTTTTATGGTTAGAAAAGTAAAATTAATAATTAAATAAGCATTAAAGTTTCGGACTTACCGACAAAAAACACTTAACGAAAAATTAGATCAGCGCGGCCGCAAACTAAGAAACGCACTTCACGGTCGCATGACGCAAGCTGACTGTCCGTTTGCGTCGCTGTCTGTTAGAGGCCCCCTCCCCCCGCGCTTCACGAGACGTGGCGTGTTGCTACGTTCCATTTTGACAGAGTAACAGAGGTGAGCGCCATTACCCAGTGAGCGCTATTCCCCCTGCTTACCCTAAATGAATTTGGGAGAGATATAGTATTGTATTTTTAAGAAAGCACCATTCATCATGAGGACCGGGATTCTATTCCCGGGTAGGGCAAAGTGTAATTGAATTTTTCCCATCTGGAATTTAAGTTATATATTATTAAAGTTACTTTCACTTTGTAGTGTTTTTTTTTTGGAAGTCGGTTGTTTTTTTTTTTGTAAAAAGGTTTTTATTTTTCACTTCACACGAAGAAACCGCGATGCAACCGCGTTAAGCGGTTGGACCGCTCAAACGAACCGCCTAGGCGGCCAACCGCTAGTGCGAACCTTAACAAAATCCGACCGCATAAACAAATCTTCATTGTTTATGAAACAAATCCCTAAATAGTTGGGAAATACATCATTAATATTAAACATTTGTTTAGTTGAGACCTCGACAAGAGGCTGAGTCGCAAAGCTGTGTTTAAAGGCAGGAGCTATGTAAATGTGGCCGTAGGGGAACAAGTTTCTCCGAGAAACGTGGAGCCGTGTCGCTCAGCCGTTTAAAATTCATTCTTCTTACAAGTTCGAAGAAACATCTCCTATAAGACTTGAAGCCCTAGTAACATCACATTTTATACAACGAAATTATTTTGTTTTATTTGGTATTTTAGGCAACTTGACATTATCTTCACTTGATATTTTTTATTCATCTTTTAAAATTTACGATAATTACCGAAGCGCTACAAGAGTCAGGAAGCTTATTCAAATTGTATAATAATGTTTGGCGTAGATCGTAATTTTAAATGAGGTAAACAGATTTAAATATCCTATAAACAATTTATTTCCCATCTCCAATGATTTCAAAAGTAAGGATACGCCCATCTGAACATTTTACATTGACGTTCTTCATACAAGCTAAAGTCACGCCATCTGTCATAAATCATACGAACTACGTGAGTGCAGCGTTGCATAGGTCGACGACGTAACCTTGTACGTGCGTACCATGTGCGTACTTACTTAAATGTTTTTTTTTTATCACATCATGTCGTCAGTCAGTATAGGTCAGTTGCATGCCGATATCCTTTAAACTCAGAATACCAGATTCTCAAAATATCAGATTCTGAAAACATAAGATTCTCAATATATCAGATTTCAGACAGTCGAAATCAAAATTTAGTAATATTACAAAAAAAAAACCTAGCTAGTTTTTGCAGAAAATAGACTGCATATTGCACATTTTGCAATAAAATACTGTTTGGTTTTCTTATATTATTACCTATTTTGATTCATTGACATTGTTGTCATGAAGTTAAAAAGCCTTCTCCTTAGTTTAGAAATCTGTAATTTAAATCATAAATCATAAATCATAAATCATAAAGTTTATTTGTGAAACATAGGTATACAATAGGTCATACACATATAAAATAGTACGCTATGTTTTGTCTTAAGACATACAAATATGGTAACATGCAATTCAAATATGCTAAAAAAATGTCATTAACAAAAATAAAAAATTCTATTATTCACAAAAAAAATAAAATAAAATTACAGATGTCAAAATTAAATTGAATTTAAAAATTAAATTAAATACAGCATTAATAATTTTATTATAACTCTTTATCGTTTAAAAACTCGTCTATTGTATAGTAGCATTTGTCAAGAAGAAGTTTCTGCAGTACGATTTTAAATTTTGCCAATGGCAGTATCTTTATGGAATTAGGAATGTTATTATAAATTCTAGGAGCAATTCCGAAAAAGCTTTTGTACATCAAAGCAGTCTTACATTTTATGTTACATAATTGATTTTTGTACTGAGCACGCAATTTAGTTTTCTTGACTGCTGATAATTTAATAAATAAATGCGGGTTTCTTTTTACAAAAAGTGCAGTTTCTAATATGTATAGTGCCGGAAATGTTAAGAGTTTTAATGATTTGAAGTATGGCATGCAGCTGTCTGTGGTTTGTAGACCGCACATAGACCTAATGCAACGCTTTTGCATCCTGAATACGGTCTCTCTATCAGTTGATTGTCCCCAAAAAATAACACCGTATCGGAGAATTGAACCTACTAAACCGTGATACGCTGTCAATAATGTTTCAATATTTACTTTTTTTGATAATTGGAACAGTGCGTATGCGGATTTACTCATGCGCTTACATATATCTTCTACATGGAGTTTCCAAGTGAGTTTATTGTCGATAGTTATACCTAGAAACTTACTATTATTGACCTCTTCTATCAAACAGTTGTTGTAAGTAACGGAAATTGTTGGGTTTACACGACGTTGATAGAAATGCATTATTTTAGTTTTACTTAAATTTATTCTTAAATTATTTTTATCAAGCCACTTTATAATTTCACCTACAGAGCCATTGATGTCATTTTGGTAGTTAGTAGGATTAGTACACTCGATAATTGCTGTGCTATCATCAGCAAAGAGAACCATTTTGTGTGTTATTGCTCTTGGGAGATCGTTAATGTATATTAAAAACAATAACGATCCCACTACACTGCCTTGAGGCACACCATATTTTACATGTCTAAATTCAGATGTGTATACAGATTCTATCTTACTGATTGGGCATATTCTAGAGATTTCTGTACACTGCATTCTGTCACTGAGGTATGATTCTAAGAGTTTGAGGATATTTCCTCTTATTCCATAGCCGTGTAATTTTCTAAGTAGGATGTTGTGATCAACAAAATCAAAAGCTCTTGTCATGTCAGTGTAAATAGCACATATTGGATTCCTTTTATCTACGGAAGTCATAATATTTGATAATAAGTCAAAAAATGCCATATTGACTGAAGTGTTCTTTCGAAACCCTTTTTGTTCTGTGCAGAATAGTTTATTTTTTTCAAAGTAATTATACACAGCATTATATATTACTTTCTCTATTATTTTTGAAAATATCGGAATTTTGGCAATTGGTCTGTAATTTTTTACATCTGTTTTATCATTCCGTTTGAAAAGGGGTTTTATAATAACTTTTTTTAGGTCATTTGGAAATGTTCCATCAGTAATGCAGTTATTAATAATGTGCGCTAGAGGCGGTGCAATTATTTCCTTGACATATTTAATAACTCTTGTAGATACGCCATCGTAGCCGACAGTATTAGTGTTTTTTAAATCATTAATAATTTTTATTATGTCGATGTATGTTACTGGTTGCATAAATAATGAATGAGATGTCAAATTTTCAAAATTATTATTATTGGTATTATCTGTGTCAATATTATTTTCAATTGTGTCAATAAAGTAATTATTAAATTCATTTGCTATGTCAATTGGATGTGTAAAAGTCAAATTATCTCTTTTTAATAATAATACTGATTCTTGGGGAAAATTGATTTTAGTTTTGTTAATTATTTGCCAAGCAGCTTTAGACTTGCTTTGGGAAGTCTTTACAAAATGATTATTTTGGGCTTTCTGTGTTAGTCTTATTATTTTTCTATAGAGTGCTGAGTATTTTTTAAAAGTCTGTTTATTTTTTGAGTTAGGATTATGTCTGTACTCCCAAAGTAGACATCTTTGTTTCTTGCTGCATGTCTTTATTCCATTAGAGATCCATTTAGTCGATTTGCTAGTTTTAATAGTTACAATTTTTTTTGGAAAGCATAATCTATAAAGGAGTAAAAAATCATCCATAAAATTTCGAAAAGAGTCATTTGCATCTCCGGTTTCATAAACTGGCATAAACGATAAGCTCTTCAAGTAAGATTTAAATTTAATTAAGTTTTCTTCCGAAATGTCTTGCTTTTTTATTTTCCAAAATTTAAGTTTACAAGTTTTGTTAATGGGTACTTTTAGAATTTGAGAAGTGTGGTCAGAAAGAATTAAATCGATTATTTCAGCTCTGCAGCCTGCGCGATAGTTATGTGCAAAGTTATCGATGCATGTATTGCTACTCAATCTGGTAGGGGTATTCAAGGCTAATTTTAAATTGTATTGTTGGAGAAAATATTCAAGATCCAATGTCATTTTATTTCTTTTAAGGACGTCAATATTAAAATCTCCACATATAACGATATTTCTGTTCGATTGAAAGCAAATTTTTTTTAATATGTTATCTAACCTCTCGTAAAATATTGTACAATTGTTTTTCGGTATTCTGTACACGCATACAATAATAATGTGATGTGAGACGAGTTCTATGGCACAGCATTCGAACACGTTTGGCACAGATTGTTTTGCTACGTCTGGTATTTCCCTATACAGTAAGCCTTTTCTCACAAGAATACAGGTGCCTCCTCGTTTGGCATTTCTTGAGAAGCATGCCGCTAGACAGAAATTGGGTATTTGCAAGAAATCTTCATATCCTCTTTCCATAAAATGTTCTGTTATACATATTACATCTATAGGGTTTCCCGTATTGTAGAGTTCTTCTAGTTTAACTATAAAAATATCTAATTTGTTTAGTAGCCCCGCTATGTTTTGATGAAGAATATTTAGAACGTTAAAGAAAAAACTGTTCAGATGTTGAAGAATTGTTCAGATGTTGTGTGTCTAGCCAAGTTTGTTGTTTCTTTTGGAAACTATCAACCTTTAAGTGGACAGCACTCAGTACGCTCAAGCTCTGAATGAGGTCTTGTAAGTCCGATAAAATAATTTTTTGACCTTTGTTATTCAAAGTCCCGAAACGTTGATTGTATGTATCGCTAGTGTACGGCAAATTAAGGTTTGAATCCAAGACAAGTGCATAGTTATAAGTCTCGACATCCATGTACAGTAAATTATTGAAAATGTCTATTCTGCTATTAAACATAATATTACAGTTGTTCATGTACTTAAATGTTGGCAAACAGATTATAAAATTGGTATGACACAAAGGTAGTAATTTTTCATGGATAAATTTGACAAGATGCCCATAGTTTTGCGTCTTCCGGAAGTCTTCCTCTCCTACATAAATAACACAGTAATCAGACTTAGTAAAATTACGTACTTTACCATCAATATTGTTTAGGATACATTCTATTCCACATTTGGGTTGACGGTAATGACATATTTCATAATTACATAATAGTGTCTCTTCCATTAAACTGTATAGCCGGTTTGAAGTTTCACTGCTGACGAGACATACTTTGTGCTTCTTGTTCGATGCTGCGACTGGTGATGGGGAGTCTGCGGTTATTGTGCGACCATAATTTTGAGTGATGCCTGTGCCTGATACGTTTGCATTATTTATATTTTCGCTTCCTTTTTGTATATCATCCCTAAGAATAATTTCGTTATTTGCAGTTTGTGCATTCTTCGTTTTACTATAGCTATTCTTTTTCGTATTTCTCTTTGGTGTTAAGGTTTTGTGTTTAATTGGACTGCTAGCAATTGTTTTAAACATCTCATTCTTCCTCATTAAATCCTCATTACTTTTCTTCAGTGTATTATTTTCTAAAGATAATAGTTCAATTTCCTTGTGAGCGCTATTAAGTTGTGATGTTAGTTGTTCAACTTTATCATTCAATATCCTTATTTGCTGATCACTTTCGTCGCCTTCTGATATCTCTGGCATACTATTTGTTGTACAGTTAAATGTTTGTGAAGTTATATCATTATCGCTTGGTTCTGAATGTTCCGATCGCGTGCGCGTGCGACGAAAAGTAATGTTCTCTAGGAAGTTCATAATAATAAGTTCTTAATAATATCTGTAAAAACCCAAAAACCAGATTTCCGTTGGTGAGGCTCGAACTCGGGTCACCGAAATGTGAAGCGGTCACTTATACCGCAAGGATAACTAAACCAGTGAGAACCGTATTGAAATTAACGGCAGTATTACGATTGGTTTGTGGATAATTACTAATTTGCATAATAGATGTCACCGCGGTTAAATGTTAACACATTATTTTAAGTCTGTCACCACCGATTCAAATGGCAACATTAGTTATGATGTAGTTCAAGAAGTTACATTAAGATGGCGTTATGATCGGTTTGTTGTTATCACGACATTCAAATAAAAAACGATTTTTTTTTATAAATAAGTTTTAGAATACTTTTGGAATTCACTTTTTTTTTTGTCTTTGTTCGTTTTAACACTGAAAACTGAAGTTCATGAACACAGGTCACTTTTATTGTTAGTATTTGCACCTTGTTTTTATTATTTATGTCACTGTATGGTGGAGATTAACAATCACTTTTTGTTGTTATTCAGTATCAAGAACTAGTAATAACACCTTTACTGCTCCTTTATGTGTCCACGTTCACTATTTTACACTATTTACAGTTCAAATGTTAATTTAACTATTTTTTCATTAATTTTAAATGAGAACTTGTACTATCGCGTCAGATGACAGCTGTCGTAGTTTTAATATTATTTGTATCGTATTCGCTATCGCATATTGTATAAAAATCGTTTATACCTATGTCTTCTCCTAATTTGGTACCAAAATTCAAAATTACTTACACTTCGTTCATAAGACAAAAATAAAACAGAAATAAAAAAATTACGTCCGTACAAGGTTACTTTGTTCACTTCGAGGAGCCATTGACAGCCATTGGCCACACAATGGCCGCCATTGTAAAATAATTGTCGCTGTAGATAAAAATGTGTTTATTTAATCATTCAATTGCAGCAAAAATAATGTAAGGTTACATTCCGATGGTACGATATCCCATGTTTCTTTTTAATTTTTGTATCGTAATTTTTGCAGCCTTTTACCACGCAACTAGGCATTTTTATGACAGGCAAATACACGTTCTCTTCTTCGCGCGCACCACTGTCATCTGAGTCGCGTTGGCCCTAAAACCGTCATTTTAGGGCCAGCGCGTTGGTGCCATTTAGTCGCGCGGTTAGCCCGGTCCTTACGCTAGTAATATATATGTCAATGCCCATCTCTAAGCAAGACGTTTTATGTGTCAGAGAGGTTGTCATTTTCACGCCCGTGGCTAAATAAACTCAAAAACTCAAATTCAAAGCATATATTTCAATTAAACCTTGTACAGGCACTTTTGAATTATCAAAATTAAATAGTCTGTCAGTTAGTCAGAAAGTTGAAGCTAGAATAATAACAGCCGCACAGGTCGATCGGCTACGCTTGCCGCGGTTGATCTGTGGATCGGTGACCATCTTTACATACCGAGACCCCTCCGTGCCTCGGAAAGCACATTAAGCCCCGGCTGTTATTCGTGGATCTTTGACAGTCGTTACGGGTAGTCAGAAGCCCGAAAGTCTGGCAACCAGTCTTACCAAGGGGTATCGTATTATCCAGTAGGTAACTGGGTTGTAAAATACTGGTATTCACCTGCATCCGGTTAGACTAGACCGACCCCAACATTATAGTTGAGAAAAGGCTAGGCAGATGATGATAATTTTATTTTCTTAAACAAAATTACCTTTCGGTGGAAGAAAACATCCATCGTTACCCGAAATATGACTAACACGTAGGTGCTGCTACTAGGCTAGCATGTAATTATAGGAAATCATCATCGCCTGCCTAGCCTTTTTCCAACCATGTTGGGGTCGGCTTCCAGTCTTACCAGATGCAGCTGAAATTAAAATAACTGGCTGGTTGGCTTGAGAATGTTGTCCAAATAAAAAGCCAAACCATCCCGACATAAGTTTATTTATAGAAATTACAAGAAAAGGACTTCTTTGGCAAAATATGTTTACCTCCGGAAAAACACCGCTCCAATTATTTTTCAAGCCACAAATGTGCAACAAATTGGCGTTTTAATCAGGCATGAAAATTGTTTCCGTACAGTATGAGCTCAAATGAGCACCTATCCACCGGCGTTTAATTTGCATTTCAGTACGCCAATTACGTTTAGTTCAGTACTTAAATGCAAATGGAACACCATCCTGAAATTGGTCAGGTATGAGTTGAATAGTTTATTGTTGGCCGTTTAAGAGCGTTTATGACGTACGGCATTTCCTACAAACTTTCAAGCCCTTGTTTTTCGAAATGAATGAATCGATTTTAATGAAACTTCATACGCATAAGCGGGATACAAAGGTCTAAAAAGTTAGTTATGAACATTTTCGAAAAATATTTTTACAGCCAAATTAGACCGATTTTAAATTTTCCATTGAAACAGAGATTTCCAGTTATCTTTTTTTTAAATAAAACATTTCGAAAATGTTCTGTACTAACTTTTTAGACCTTTGTATCCTGCGTAGGCGTATGAAGTTTCATTAAAATCGGTTCATTCATTTCGAAAAACAAGGACTTGATAGTTTGTATGAAATGCCGTACGCCGTAAATATTCGGGTTTTAACCGGAGCTACGAGTAACAATGAGCGTATGGCCATTGTTTTCTTGTTTGTATGTTTGTTACTCATTCACGCAAATACGGCTGAACGGATTTGGATTAAATTTGGCACTCCGATACTTTATAACCTTGATTAACTTAAGGGATAATTTTTATCCCGATTTTCTCACGGCATCAAATTTTATGCGGGTGAAACCGCGGGACGCTGCTATACAAGTTACAAATAATTCTCCGATTTGTTAATGGAACTAAATAATAAAAATTGAATAGTATAGAAAAAAACAAAAGAGAATTGTCATGCATAACTTTAATTTCTACGCCCTTCAATCAAAACTTGTGTTTGGTTGAACCATGTAACTTTGCCTTTATTGGCACGAGTAGTCACTTTGACATTATGAACACAATACCTACTTCCAGCCAGTGCTTCTACCCTAGTATCCAGTAACCCGCCCTCAGGGTAAGTTCTTCTTCTGTTCCTGCACATCATCAGGCGGGAGGAAACGCCCGGGTGTCACCATTGCCAGGATCGCCCAGAGGACACGGTGGAGGTCTGCCCCGCTTGGGCGGAGCACCGCCGTGTCCTCGTAGAGGCGATCGGCAGCGGCGGCGACCTCTCGCGCCCGGCCCTGGTGCAAGCCATGGTCCGGGGCGAGAGGGAGTGGGAGGCAGTCACCTCCTTCTGCGAAGCAGTCATGCTAGCGAAGGAGGTGGCGGGACGGCTCAGGGAGAGAGCCTCCCGTCCCAGCCGCCGCGGGAGACGCTCCGGGCGTCGGGAGCCGCGCGACGACTCCCGGCCACCGTAGGCGCGGGCCTGCGGGCGGAGAGTAATGGGTAGCTCACCGTCCGATCAGGACCAGGCCCGTGCCGGACGGCGCGTACGTGTTCCACGCGCGCCTCAAAGAGATGTCAGCATCGAGGAGGGGCCCCATAGGGCCGAAGCCTGCCGGGTCAGCGGGATTGTCCGAAAGGGTTACCGCTGGCCCGGAACATAAAGGGCTAAGGAAGGAACACGGGTGGGTTTCAGTCAGTAAGAGTCTGACACTCCCTTCCGCTCCACCCAGAGCGGGAGGGGTCATTTGATGATTTCCCATCCGAAAAAAAAAAAAAAAAAAAAAGGGTAAGTCTTGGTCGTTTTGTATTCAAGAAGGCTTTATTTAAGATGGTGTTGGCTTATTGTTCTGTTTGCCTTAACTATGAGACTATTATTGTTAACAGAAAATGTTTTCTTTGGCTGCCAGTGCCTTGCCTTATTTATGTAACAAGAAATTCAAATTAATTTAATTATCTCACATTATAATTCTTAAAAATTCTAACTAGGAAAAGATTTCTGATTTTTTTCTAGAAGAGATTTCTTATGAAAAAGCTAGCTTCATAAGAAAAAGCAGCGAGTAGCTTGATGTGCTGGCTGGCATCTGTACAGGGGTTTATACAAGGTTTTGATTTGCATCCTCGTCTTTTAGGAGGTTGTCATAAAAGACATTTTAGTACTTTAGTATTTTAGTACTTAGTAAAGTAAAAGGCGTTTGTTTGTGTGTGAAAGCGCGGTTATAGGCTAGTAACAGACGGGCCGCATTTAAATACGGCTGGTTCACACTTACGGATTTCCGTAAATAAGAAAAAAAAAAAACCTACCCATTTTATTGTGGATTTGGGTCGAGAATCATTAGCATAAATACGTCCTTGAATTTAACTAGGATGCAAATCAACACCTTGTATAGGTACTAATTAAGATCGGTTGCTGCCCTACTTCACTGAACAAAATTGATAGGCTGCATGTAACAACGACCTAACCACTAATGAATCAGCGAAATGAAGAATGGAATGCCTTTACAAAGTAGGAAGGAACGTCGAGTCTGTTTGAGACTTTTAATTCCCGGCTCTGCATGACGAGTGAATGGAAAACACTGCTACCCAGAAAACATGAGCCCAAAGACACAGTATAAAGATCATACAGTATTTCGACTTCATACAAACGGACGAAACGCGAGCTATACCTACGCGCCTCGACCGCAGAATGCGCTCGGTATGCAGACAGTCGCGACTGTGCCGCAGTGACGAACGGACGGTGTTTTGTTTTTTTTAACAATAACCGCGCGATCTTTTCGCTAAAAATAAATTAAAGTACATTATTTAATATGACGAGTAGGCTAATGGCTATATATATTGTGCTGTTTTTGGTTGCATGATTTCGTCAATAACGCATCCAGAGATAACTTTTTTTAAATTACCTGGAAACTCTGAAAGGTAAGACTATAAAATAATTTTACTTACTATTGTAGGTAGGTACATAATGTGTGTCTTTTTAATAGATAAGTATTTCCTTTTATCTCCCGAAAAAAAAGATGTCTGGTTTAATAAATAAAGTGAATAGAGTAAAGGAAAGTGATAGACACGAGTAAAATAGGTAGTTATAGGCGGTTCATGAATCATTATACGGTAGGTACGCTTATGTTAAAACCTCGGGGCATGTGTGTTTTGTTTTGTTAGTTTGTATAATTCAAAGTAAAGACGTGGTTTTTATTATTAATATTTATGTACACACAGTAAAATACAATAACAAAACTAAATGGAAACACCAAGTAGGCAAATGTTATTAAAATGCTGGAGGCGGGCAGCCCTATCGCATGTTTACGTACCGCGCGGCTGTAGGCATTTATTTCAAGGTTACGGCCGAGTTACAATACTGTATGATCTTTATACTGTGCCAAAGAGCTCTCAGTATTTTCGTGGAACAATGAACAATTATTTTGCAGGAAATACCGTTGTTTTTCAAAACTCAAACCGTATAATGATGTTTCTTTTGCGGTTATATTATTTTTACTACCTTCTGCCCGCGATTTCGTTTGCGTAGAGGTCATAAGTGTCACAATATAGGTACTAAAATTACAGCGACATTTTTATAAATCACCCTCGCTTGCGCTTTTACCTCAATTTCGCTTAGAAAAAAAAATAAAAAAAAACGTCTTTGATTTTTTTTTCCTTTTGTTCGGCTTCTAAGGGTCGTAACGTGATGTTAAATAGCCTAAAAACCTTACTCAAGAATTGGGCTATCAATTAAAAAAAAAAATTACAAATCCGCGCGTTCTAAGAAAAAAAACAAACTCATCAGCCTCAACCCTAATAACCTCTTAATAACCGCCAATGAGACACAATTGATTTTCCATATATTTTTTTTTGTTGTATAGCGATATCGTACCACGCCGGGATTGCGTGGTTAATATACTAGCGGACCTGACAGTCGTTGTCCTGCCCGAACACTCCGAACAGCGCTCCTATCGGCTGTCCACCAGGCGGCGGCGACCTCCCGCGTCCGGCCCTGGTGCAAGCCATGGTCCGGGGCGAGAGGGAGTGGGAAGCAGTCACCTCCTTCTGCGAAGCAGTCATGCTAGCGAAGGAGGTGGCGGGACGGCTCAGGGAGAGAGCCTCCCGTCCCAGCCGCCGCGGGAGACGCTACGGGCGTCGTCGGGAGCCGCGTGACGACTCCCGGCCACCGTAAGCGCGGGCCTGCGGGCGGAGAGTAATGGGTAGCTCACCGTCCGATCAGGACCAGGCCCGTGCCGGACGGCGCGTACGTGTTCCACGCGCGCCTCAAAGAGATGTCAGCATCGAGGAGGGGCCCCTTAGGGCCGAAGTCTGCCGGGTCAGCGGGATTGTCCGAAAGGGTTACCGCTGGCCCGGAACATAAAGGGCTAAGGAAGGAACACAGGTGGGTTTTAGTCAGTAAGAGTCTGACACTCCCTTCCGCTCCACCCTGAGCGGGATTTGATTATTTCCCATCCGCAAAAAACAAAAAGTTTTGACGCTTATAATTTAAAATTCTAGTGATCCAGATGTTTGAATTGCTCTATCTCTTTGAGGCGCGCGTGGAACACGTACGCGCCGTCCGGCACGGGCCTGGTCCTGATCGGACGGTGAGCTACCCATTACTCTCTGCCCGTAGGCCCGCGCCTACGGGCAGAGAGTCGTCTCGCGGCTCCCAAAGCCAACTAACTTTTGGAGGTCACTTCTTCTTTCAAGAAACCTTACTTAGTACGTACCTACCTACTAATTACTTAGGTACTAGTGTGAAAGCTATCCTACAAAGTTCTCCGGTCTAAAAGCCCTAATTAACTATATTACTGAAATGTCAGCAAATTAAGTTTCAGCCGGTTAATGGCAGCAGCTCCGATATCTGGTTACCGCTTCTAAGTGCTATTAGTCGCTTGAGTGCAGCGCGGAGCGTAATGTCAACGTAAACCAATAATAATATTCGATTTCAAAGGCATTTTATACGCTTGTTTATAGCCTTTAGCTGTATACAGGCTGAACAAGTCTTCCCTCGGGAGAGTGCGGAGTAGGGTTACCAACCATACAGGATGATTTTTTCACCGGTTCTAAATTTCTACAGGGTGTTCTACCCATGAATATGAACAACTTTTACTATGGGACCAACTCTGAAATCACGAAAAAAATCTGTAGTTTCATACAAAAGTTCAGTACCTAAGTACCTACTACATATTTGATCAAAATGTATGAAACAGCAGATTTTTTTTTCATCATTTCAGAGTTGGGCCCATAGTGAAAGTTGTTCAGGGTAAAACACCCTGTAAAAATTTAGAACCGGTAAAAAAAAACACATTCTGTATAATATAGAATCCGGCTATTCTTAAAAAAAAAATTGTAGGAAAAAGAAATAGTAAGTAGTTTCCCTATTTTAATTTCAATACAAAATGGCGATATGTGTACATACAGCCTATGATGTCCCCACTGCTGGGACACAGGCCTCCTCTCGGTGAGGGAGAACGGCCGTAATCCACCACACAGATCCAGTGCGGGTTGGTAGATGTCACATGTCTTCGAATTTTGGTTGTAGGACATGTCGGTTTCCTCACGATGTTTTCCTTCACCGTTTTGAGAAAAGTGGTGATGAAAAAGTAATTTACACAAAGTAAAGCGCCAGTCGGGGTTTGGACCTTCGACCTACAACTCGTAACAAGAGAAAATATTCTTGATACATACCCAATATACTTCTTTTTCTCGCCGTTTACTTTATTATTAATTACAAACATTGGCTAGGAAAATACTATATTTGATTTAAAAAAAAGTTGGCAACACTAGCTAATGCGGAGGGAAGTTACACAGATATTTTTTTATTGTCAACTAGCGTTTGCCAGCGGCTTCGCTTGTGTGCTACCGCATACCGGGATGAAAAGTACCCTATGGCATAATCCAGCTCGTGATTCACCGGTGTGCCAAATTTCATCCAAATCCGTTCAGCCATTTATGCGTGATTGAGTAACAAGCATCTAAACATAGGTACAAAGTTTAGTAAATAGTAGAATAAATTAAACAAATCATTTCACTCAACCTCACCCACACACATGGCGCCCTGGTACTTTGAAATAACAAAAATGACAAAAACAAAGTATTACTGAAAAAAAGTAATTTTAACCCAGTAAACAATCGCTCGTATCCGCATGGCTGTAGGCCAAAAGCGTTTTAATTGATTTATATAAAGGGAAGCAAACAAACCTCGCATATCAAGTAATTGGACGGTTTAGAAATCAAACAAGAGCCCCCAGCTAGATTAGGTAGGTATATCAAATGCTTCATTCCCTTGGCATAATTATGTTACCTGAAATGTGATATTTCTCTAAGCTTGAATGGCTGAATTCTGAGTAATTCAAGTCGCTTTACTAAAGCTAATATGCTTGAGTTTGTGATCACCATTGCTGATAATCATTTGTCGTGTACTTAATCATAAATTCGTCAACACCTAACGAGCAAGCTTGGTAATCAAAGCCTGTTTCTTTTTTCGTCGTTGAAAAAAACAAAGAGCCTGTTACTTATTGTCTTACTGCAGACAGTAAAACAATAGTAAAACCTATTTTGAGAAACATGTGTAATTTTAGCATATGAAAAACCGCAAGCATCCTAAACACAGCGGTACGTCATGAATAAAACACGCCTCAAAAATGGAGCAAGGTTTAACGCACGTCTGAGGAACCTCAAGGGTGCTGTGGCGAGCCACTGTCAAGGTCGGACCATGTGTAGCCGCCAGTTTATCTCGCAAACTATCGTAAAAGTTGAAACAACAAGGCTTTTGAGGTGCAAACTCGTTTTTTCTTGTTGTTTTTCTTTTAATTTTTCTTCTTCTTGTAATTTCTTGTTCCCCCGATCCATCCCGTCGCATCGCATCGCCTGCCCACGCTATTAATTCGTTTTCTGACTTTTTTTTTCTTTCCTAAGAATCCTATGTTAAATAGCCTAATAGCCTTCCTCAAGAATTGGGCCATCAAATGCAGAATGATAAAAGGCCAGAATGTTTCAAATCCGACAGAGGAACCTCAAGGGTGCTGTGGCGAGCCACTGTCAAGGTCGGACCATGTGTAGCCGCCAGTTTATCTCGCAGACTATCGTAAAAGTTGAAACAACAAGGCTTTTGAGGTGCAAACTCGTTTTTTATTCAATCTGCATTGTTAAGTGAAGGCGCGACGAGATGGTACGACGCGATTCTGGTAGAACAATTTCCATGAAGTTTTCGTATTGTTCTACTAGAGTCACGTCCCGCTTTCGTCAAGATATACAACGTGACGCTACAATGGCGACATTAATATAACACACAGATAGGGCTAGTGGCCAGGAATCATAAAAATTATAACAAAATAGAATGATTGTTAATTTGAATACCGCCTGCGCCGCTTGCCGACATAGGACTTTCTCCTTCTATTCGCCTACTCTTTCACATTATTCCTTTTAATTTCATTGATGCGATGTTATGATTTGTGACCCCGGCAAATGCGCTACAGCCCTTTAAGTTACGTTGCTCCAAGATGCTATTTTAGAAAATTGTAAATAAATAATAACGTTTAATGAAGTTAAAATATGTTCATAAAACGGAAACGCGAAACCGTATCCGTGTGTTAAAATTTCATTAAAGTGGCACACTGTATGGAACCTGTCGACCGCAGCCGTTTGTTGCATCTATTCGCCAAACTGTCGGTAGCATGTCGCATGGTGTGCGAACATATACTGTTCGCATCTATGGTTCGAAGTTCGAACATATACTGTTCCCCCTGTACCTACCCCCTGTTTGTGAACCCTGTATAAGGGTTATTGATAAAACATTAACAACCTCTTAAGAGGTCATTGTACTCATCACTATGAGCAACTTTTACTAAGCAAACCTGAAAACGCGAAAAAAAAGTCAGCTGTTCCCTACATTTTGACGAGATATACCTACGAACATAGGGAACAGCTGTTTTTTTTTCGCAATTTCTTGTTTGGTCCCATAGTAAAAGTTGTTGATAATGATGAGTATAATGAGGTTGTTGGTGTTTTTCCAATAACCCTGTATATTAACTAAAGTTCTGTGGGCGTAATCGAAATTGAGACGATCCCTTGATAATAAGAGCCTTTCTTTAATATCATTGTATCGACCCTCAACTAATGATCGGAGTTGTTCTGCTGAATCAGAAGGCCGATTCCCGTAATTAAAAACATTCAAAATCTAGTCGCAATCTCATCTCAGCGACAGTCAAGTTCAAAAACTTGTCAAAAAAGTAGGAAAATTGCAGGTATTTTTGACAGATTGAGACTGAGATCAGACTGTGAACGTTCTTAAATTATGTGAATTACCCCTTAGGTATGTTCTCAAAGAGGTACGATATTGAAGCGGTTGCCTAGCAACGACTTGAAACATGAGCGCAATCCGATGAAATTGTTTGTCAAAGACATGTTCACTTGAGGTTATTTAGGTACGTTAGTGCTTATACGTAGACGCACACGAGCGACACGTTGTCCACGGCTGCAGCTGCCTCTGTCCCCGCGACGTGTCGCTCGTGTGTATGCACACTGAGACAGCCGACCAGCTCAATTAAGATATTCTTTCCGTTTCAAGCATTCATCATCATCATCATTTCAGCCGAAAGACGTCCACTGCTGGACATAGGCCTCGGTTCTATGCATCTCGCATCCAACTGGTTCCTGCGGCCTTTACAAGATCGTCGGTCCACCTTGGGCCTTGTGTTGAGGCTTGAGGCATTTAATAGTAGATAATAGCAACCCACAATTTTGAGAGCAGTAGTGTAGTGGCTTATTGGTGTCGGCCCCGACTTACGAGTTGATGGTCGTGAGTTTGTACCCATACAAGCACTTTACTTTGTGTATGGAATTGCATCACCACTGCGCTCAAAACGGTGAAGGAAAACATCGAGAAGAAACCGGCATGCCCTAGTTCAAAAAATTCGAAGACATCTGCACTAGGCCCACGCGATTGAAAATTGCAGCAGAAGTACAATGCAATTTTGAACAATATTTTGCTCAATAACTGAGATAAAAAAAAAACTGAAGTGTTATTCGACTTTTGCAGCTGACTGTACCAGCAGTGGGAACATTTTAGGCTGATTATGCTAATGCCATGTTCTGCACAATTTTGTCGACATTCCCTACAGACTCGTTAATATTGAACTCCTTCGATTAAAACGAACACAAACCTGCGTTGAAAATGTTACCTTATTGATACAAAATATCTTCATTTTCTCATTCTGCGCACGTTGTGGGAATAAATTGACGGAAACTTATGGCAGTCATAAGCGTCGCCGTCGGGTTGCGATGAAACATTATTTGACAAATCGTGTGGGTACACACGGTTTTCGTCAAGGTTGTTTCAGTAATAACAATGCTATTATGATGAAAAAGACAGAAAAGCCATTTTAGGCTCGTCTTATTTATCCTAAACCGTCCGCGACTTCTTCCCCATGCAATTTCTTGTTCCCCCGATCCATCCTGTCGCATCGCATCGCCTGCCCACGCTATTAATTCGTTTTCTGACTTTTTTTTTCTTTCCTAAGAATCCTATGTTAAATAGCCTAATAGCATTCCTCAAGAATTGGGCCATCAAATGCAGAATGATAAAAGGCCAGAATGTTTCAAATCCGACCGCTAGTTCCACAGATTAGGTAGATAAGATTCTTCAAACTAAAAACTAGACCAAACTCGCGAAACACATTAACAATTTGCTACCTAATTAGTGTTGAAAGTTCCAAGTCTTCTCATTAAAGTTACTTGCTCATTAAACCTTGACGAAATCTTTTACACTTTTAGTCCCTCGTTTGCTACAGTAACAAGCCTGTTTTCTTTGCCCCCAGATGGCTTTAGAAAACCGAACCCGCATACAGCAAAACGACCTTCTTCTGCATGAAGCGGTAATCAAGAACGAACCAGCAGCTGTTCGTGAAGCGCTAGAGCGCCCCACCGATGTCAACTGCAGAAACAATGTGAGTCGTTCTCCTCATGAAGTATGTAAGCCTAGTACTTTGAACTTCTTAACCAAAACCGTTGAGTACGTAGAAATAATTTAAATTCCCGGATGACTTTATTATTATTAATTACTTGGTGCTACTTGCGTTGCGCGTTCATAATTATAATTTTCGAACAGTCAGAATTCATTAAACTTTGCTGTGAAATTAAAATCTTTTAAGACCCATTTTCCGTAGCCTTTCCAGCACTCGAATCCGGAAGCTGGAAGAAATTCTGTACATTATACATACACCTTATTGTTTCTGGCTTCCTGCTTTTGCCAACAATTTAATTGAATTGTCTTTGTGTTTGTATGTGCGTACGACGTATCATTGTACGACGTGACAATAATCCCGTAGCCTACAACAAGATCCCATGTTGACGTGCAGTAAATGAGATTGGGAACAACAAAACAGCCTTCAGTCGTGCTGATACCCGAAATTCAGGAATTTATTCAATGCTTTTCATGAAAACCAGTTAATAGCTTTCCCGCTTCGCCGAAGCCCGTAATTGTCCGTGTTTCAACATGAGCTTCTCCTTTATTGGTAATGCGAATGATCCCCGAGGAGCATTACTAATAAGGCTATCAACTTCTGAGCCGGAGATTGCAATATAACATTATTACTAGAAATCAGATGCTGTTCGGTCGATCTAGAAGAGCCCCAGGGGATTCTGTTTCAGTTGGTACTCTGGCTTTACATAAATTCCGGTACACCAGAGGGTACTATGAAATTGTCTAACTTTCGAGGGAAATCTACAAATTCATGTCTTAATTAGTTTCTTTTTCTTCACAGTATGGCAGAGCGCCGATACACTGGGCTGCAAGCAGAGGGAACGTGGAGATTATCAAATTGCTCATCGAGTCCAAATGCGACATAGAAGCAGCCGATAAGGTAAATACTTGAGAATAATTTATTTGCTCAGTAATCGACGACGGAAGCGTTTGTCGTTGTTCAGTTGAATGTGTGTACCACTTCCCTTGTGGTTTTAAATCATTTGTTATTTGTCTCATTGTCTGTACAGTGCCATTTTCGTATGTGCGTACCTACCATTTTGTATTAAATTGCTGCCATTTGAGAGATTTAACAACGTTAAAAAAGTTGAAAATATTTCGTAATTTGTGGTATTTTTTAGTAGTTCTCCGGGGGTTCACTCAAACGCAAGACTTGTTCTGTTAGGTCTTTCAAGTACCAGGCTGTCAGTGCTAGCAGAAAGTAACTTGAATGTTTGTTTCAGTTCGGAATGCGGCCGTTGTTGATGGCGGCATGGCACGGACACCTCGAAGCCGTGAAGACTCTCGTCGGAGCAGGAGCTTGCCTTGCTGCCACTAACAAAGTATGCTCTCCTTGTATTTTTCGGTTCTTTTCGGATCTACACACTAAGCATTCGTTATTTGTTGAAAAAAGAGTGGAGGTTATTTAATTTTCAATTAAAACAACTTACAACAACTTTTTCATTTATAACTGCACATTATGAACTTATTTTCTTATTAATTTTCTTGTTTAATTTAATCATACTAGTAAATGAATTACACAATCTCTTATAATTTATATTTATACTTAGTTAAACTCGCTCAAATTTAATGTAAATTATTAACTTCATCACAATTATTAAGCTGTATAATAAGAGCGCGAGCGTTCATTTTAATTATTAAATAATTATTTTATCAACAAGCGCGTATCGAGTAACCTCGTTAATTATCTACAATTAACCCTTGTAGACAGGCGCCATTTTATAGCGTGTCATCAAATAATTTTATTTCTTGAACTCACTCACGGCGGTGCTCGTGGTAGCTCCAAACTAGAAACAGCACCTGTGTGAAGGAGATTCGAGACAAATTATAATAACAAGTATTTAATTAAAATCTACGGCACAAAGGAGTTATTTTAGTGGTTAATAAAGTCCCAACCAAAGTTAATGAAAGTAGTAATTAAGTTTGGTGGCAAACAATATTGTTTCAAATTAACCTGAAGTAAAGAGGTCTATTTACCGTGTAACCTTTTCAAACAAAAGAAGAAAGCCTTTTCCTTTTTTTTTATATTATTAGGAATTTAAGAAGACTGTGTGTTTGTTAGATTTTTCTAGTTAGTCGAGAATTTCATTTTTAGAATTTTGCATTGATTTTGCAAAGACATGAAGTTGAGTGAATTTTTCAGAAACAAAAGTGTTTTTGGCCGGAACCGCTTTCAATTTCCTAAGCGGCGAAATACAAAAAACTTGGAATAGCAAAACAAAACAAACGTTTTTGTACTTTGTGATGCGCAGTAGGTACCTACATATTTTACAAACACCGGTGACAAATTACTAGGTGCACATGAACACAAGTACGTTTGTTTACAGAAACAAAATGATTTGCTTCAATGCGCCTGTTCCCGGGGCTCATTGGACGTGGCAGAGTATGCCGTGTCTCTGGGAGCTAAGGTCCAAACTTCGGATGCTGCTGGTGACGCTCCCCTTGCCTTGGCGTCCAGAGCCGGACACTCCACATTAGTGGAGTTATTGCTGCAGAAGGGGGCATATATTGATGCTGTCAATAAGGTAAATTGAAAAGTTATGATTTAAGCAAAATTCATGTTCCCCAGAATGCGTCAAAGGTTACAGAAAATGTGAGTTCTATTTAGCCGTTTATCATGTTATTGACTTGAAGAGTATGTCATACTCACTCAAATGTCTCACTGATGGGGGCGTGTGTATTCGATGCCTTTCAAAAGAGTTGAGCTGGACAGTGCCGTATGTTCCCAGTCGCCCCCGCGTGGATTGCCACCGGAGGCAAATGGGAATAAAAATTCCCAGTCGCCACCGGCGGCGACTGGGAAGTCATTGCCCCCACTTCAGTTTCGCTGTACATTGCTTTCTCCATCGTAGAGAATAAAAGGATGAGACAACTTATCGTAAACCTGCCTCTAATCTTTTTCTTTTTTTTTTCTTTCTTTTTTCTTTTTTTTATCTTTTTTTTTCTTCTTTTTTTTTCTTTTAGTCCGCCTCTGTACATTTATGTGCTTGAAGTATTAAATAAATATAATAAATCGTCCGGAATAATAATCTTTAAAAAAAAGACTAAGTGAACTGAAATATTTTTTTATTTTGATTTCGATATCAATAAACTTGTTAAAATTAAACATTTAAACTGGTATTTTGTATTACAGATAATCAGACTCTTAAAGACAGTAATTAAATTAGGAAAGTAATACATAGTAATCATTTCTTAGTAAATACGTATTATAAACAAGGCTGTAAATATTCATAGATAACAGACTTTTTTTTATATTATGGTCAATTATAAAAATAAATAATAAAAATATTATAACAAAAATATTCAAGTACCTACACCATTAAATCACAGATAAAATCAGACTTTTATTCCGTTACGTTACTATCATCGATCATTCGGATCGATGATAGTAACGTAACGGAATAATAATGTGATACAAAATACCAGTTTAAATGTTTAATTTTAACAAGTTTATTGATATCGAAATTAAAATAAAAAAATGGTTGCCTGTAAAGTCGGTTTTACGGGCGAAGATTTTACGTGACAACGTCTTTTTCTCGGTAGAATATTTATTGATATGAATATAATTAAATTGCACAATAGGAACAAGGAATTGAATGATAGTTGAGTGGGAGAGAGACGCAAGGCATTCGGCGGGCCTCTCTCTCGTTCGGTGACTCATCGTAACGTTACCGAGCGTTACACTTTTTCATAAGTGACTCCCAGCCGCAACCTAATTTAAGACGTTGTCACGTCAAAAATATTTCAATTCACTTAGTCTTTTTTTTTAAGATTATTATTATTTATTTATTTAATACTTCAAGCACATAAATGTACATAGGCGGAATAAAAGAAAAAAAAAAAGATTAGAGGCAGAGGTTTACGATAAGTTGTCTCATCCTTTTATTCTCTACGATGGAGAAAGCAATGTACAGCGAAACTGAAGTGGGGGCAATGACTTCCCAGTCGCCGCCGGTGGCGACTGGGAATTTTTATTCCCATTTGCCTCCGGTGGCAATCCCCGCGGGGGCGACTGGGAACATACGGACAGTGCTGATACACGCGTCAGGTGCATGAACGGGCGCCGTCAGTTGACAATGGCCATCTCTTAACTGCCAGGGCTTATCTTTAATCTTATATTTTGAATTGTTATTGTTTTCTACTAACATTGTTTCTAACGTATTAGAAGCATCAAGAATAATGTACCCAGGATTATGTAATATCTTAATTTAGAAGAATGTCCTTGGAGTTGCTTGCCCGTTCTTCTCCATAGAGTTCTACGTTTTGGAATGGGCAATTAACTTCAACTTTCTGACTGAACGGACCTACTCTCTTTGACAATACAAAAGTGCCTGTACAAATAAATGCTTTGAGTTTGGAATCAAAATAATACGAATTATAATTTTGCTCTCAGCAGTCTCGGTCCATATTCGACCATGCCGCTCCCACTTGCCATCTGCCATAGCTTGGATTTAAGGGGAAATTCTCCGTAAAGGAACTCTCATAGCTCAGGAGATTCTCAGAAAAACAATAACCATAGACTACTATTATAAACTATAACACTCAATAATGTAGGTCCTTAGAGGAAAAATATCTCGTGGCATTGAAGAAGTTTTTTTTATGTGCTGTAACTGGATGCGCTAAGATAGTCCGTGATTTTCAAAATTTTTTTTTTTCATTGCAAAATACTTAAGAAACTTTAATTTCGCGGGCTACCCTGACATTTACATTTTCTTATTGCGATGATGTTTGTTTTTGTAAAGGAATTTAATAATAGATAGTTAATATCACTTAAAAATATTTTATTAATTAACTTTAGCCATGAGACAATGAAAAGGTTTTGGCGTTTCAAATTCGTTTTGTTTGTCCAATCAAGTTATACAAAAGGTAAAACGTATGAAAACAAACAAACCTCTTGTTTTGAAAGAGACAAATCTTTTATTTATTTATTTAGGGACAACAAACAGTAGTGTAATAATAAGTAAACATAGGTTAAAACTTAATAATAGAAGTAACAAATACATGACGACTAAATTAATTCTGACTGTTAGATATACTTAGGCCTGATTTTTCAATAGTCAGATATTTTTTACCTGAGGAATAAATATTGAGTTTGACCGCTTTTGTACAGAAATGATGTCAAACTGTCATATTTATTCTTCAGATAAGTTTAGGATCTAACTATTGAAAAATCAGCTCTAATGTTTTATTATTTAAGTTTGTGAATCAAGTTACTCGTAGGTATTTAGTTTTGGTTTAGTAATTCACTTAGCTGTAGGTTAAATTCAACAGTTAGATCCAAGTTTTATTAAAAAGTTGATTCTTGTTCTTCGTCGTCCTTGACACCTAAACCCATATGACACAATGAACGAAACCGCGCGAAGATGGCGTGATTATTTTTTTTTATTTTAAGGAACAACAAACAGTTACATTATAAGAACTTACAACTAATTGAACAAAAACAATTTTAATAACAATAATTATAACTCTCAACGCTGTCCACAGGTACCAGGTAGACATAATAGTTAAGAAAAAAATAGAGTGTATCGCTGAACGTGCAATAATTATTAGTTGTATAATGAGCAATAATAAAGTTAAAATTTAGACAAAGATTAATAATATTATAAATGCGAAAGTGTGTCTGTCTGTAGCTGTCTGTTACCTCTTAACGCTTACACAGCTTAACCGATTTAGATGAAATTTGGTATAGAGATAGTTTGAGTCCCAGGAAAGGACATATGGTCGTTTTTATCCCGATATTCCCAAGAAATCGACAATTATGCGGGTGACACCGCGGGGCGCTGCTAGCATAAAATAAGACTATAGTAAGTTTGAAGATTTTCAGAGAGTGTACACACATGGGTTTTATTTAGATTGAGACTGATTGGACTATTTTAATTACGAGAATTGGCCTTCAGGCGACATGAAAATTTGACATTTTCACCAGTATTTGACATTAAGCTGTCAAAAAACGCACTGTATTTTGTATGACCTGCTTCAGTAGTTAAATGCCTTTATAGTACTAAACTGTTTACGTTAGTGAAGCATTTACCTCCCAGCTTCAGGCACCAGGGCATTTTAGTGGTAACCTTGATAATGTTTCTTCTCAGCCAAAGCTTTCTGTTTCTGCATAACAATATTATGATTTAGAAGAGTGGTCATGGATTTTCTTGCCCGTTCTTCTCCATATTTATTTATTTATTTATTTATTTATTTATTAAGGCACATCAACAACACAAACACAAACATTTACAAATAACAGTGAACAGAGACATGGACTAGTGTTTACGTCAATTACAGACGTGCACAGCATTCACAACAAAAAAAGAGAAGAAAAAACACAGCATTCACATTACAAAAGGAGAAAAAAATAATAATAAAAATAATCAACAACATTATAAGAAAAGAAAAGAACAAAGAACAAAAACTCAAGCTAAAATCTCGGTAGCAAAGAGAAAACCTCATCAACTTAGACATTGAACATTGATTATTATTATTATTGAACATTGATCATTGATCATTGATTATTGTTGTACATAGACCAATTATATTATATTATTTTGACTACAGTTGTCTGCAGTCTTCAGTCTTCCCCTCATTAATAATCTTAGATCTGAAACATGCGGGATGGTCGTGAAAGATATCTAAATTGTAGATACTGCAAAAATTGTTGTACGTGGACGTTAGCCTAGCCATCGGAGAGTTTAAGCCCAAGTTGGTTTTATGACGAGGGACATTGAAGAAGGACGTGCACTTTCTCCGAGCATTAAGTTTAGGCACATTTATTTCAATGCGCTCGAGAAGTCCGCCAGATTTAAAAGAACCGTCAACAATACTCCGCAAGCATAGCAAGTCTATCATGCGTCGGCGCAGCTGTAAGCTTGACATATGGAAGAAACGCAGTCGCTCGTCATACGAGCATCTCGCACTGAAGCCAGTGGCAAGGAAAGCAAGTTGCCGAGTAAAGGATCGTTGAATTGACTCGATACGATTAGAATGAACCATATAATGCGGATTCCATATGACACTCCCGAACTCGAGTACGCTACGTACCAGAGCATTATAAAGCACAATCTTGGAGGCTGTATGTCTGAAGTCTTTAGTGTTACGTCTGATGAAACCCAACATTTTAGCAGCTCTTTGGACAATGTCATCACAATGCGGAACAAAACTTAACCTTGAATCAAGAACCACACCCAAGTCGCGAAGTTGTTCAACTACAGCAATCCCCACAGAATTGATGCGGTAACTTGATGCAAGTACCTTTCTTTTCCTTGTGAAACGAATGTGCTGGCATTTTGTGCTGGCATTTTGAAGCATTAAGCGTCATTCTGTTAGCACAGCACCATTCATATATACGGTCCAGATCGGCCTGAATCAATTCAACATCCATCAAAGAGTCAACCTGCCGCGAGATTTTCATATCATCCGCAAAGAGGAGACAGTGACAGTGACGCACACAGTCAACAATGTCATTGATGAATAATAGAAACAGGATTGGGCCAAGATGGGATCCCTGTGGAACACCAGAAGAAGCAATGTATTTCTTAGATTCATAACCAGCAATGACCACAACCTGCTCACGACTTTCCAGATATGATCTAAACCAGTCCAAGATTCCATTACTGATACCGTACTGGTTCTGGAGCTTGTCGATGAGCATTTTGTGGTCAACGAGATCGAAAGCACTAGCAAAATCTGTATACACCGAATCTTTCTGATGGTTTTTGTCTACTCCTTCCATTCATATGCACCTACTTACCTACTACGCTTTGAAATACGCAACTAGCTTCAACTTTCTTACGACCGACTCATTGATAATTCCATAGGTTTGAGTTTGCATCTGCGTTCTTATCATGTTATCAACCACCGACAGGCAACAATGGCAATTATTCGTATTTCCAGAGTTCAGCTAAGTAATTACAATTCTTGCACATCCACTGAAACAATAGAGAGAGGGATTAAAAAGCAATCACATCGACAAGAGTTGATAGAGAGTACTAGGTTAGCATAAAGCTTAACAATGCACCAGTCGGATTAATTCCGCTTATCCAATGAGCGGGCAAAGATTACCGGGAGTCCGGGATTAATATTCTTCGGTAGAGCATAACCTGCGCAGAATTAAATTATAAGGCCATTACAGATTCTTGCTAAGAACATAAATTCACATAATTGAAGTGCCCTAACTTAGGGCTTGGGCAATCGTCGGTTATTCATTGCCTATTTGGGAGAAGTTACTTAAAAATTAAACTATTTCCTAGAGGCGAATTACAGCTTTGTGAATTTCACAGTTTAGTTACAAACGGTTTTTGCTTTGCTAATTAACGAGAAATGTGAAATAATACCGCTGATATTTGACGAAAAATTTGCCTCCATTCGCTTAGCTCCTGTTTCCCAATTCATCTCATTCAATGTTCAAGTACAACAGCGTTCAGTCAGAAATATGAAATACCGGACCGTGCCGTACGTGTCTGTGAAATGGGCACCTACATTTTGGGATTATTTTTTGTTTTTGTTTGACCCTGTTATAATTAGAGATCTGTATTCGGAAGTCATGTGAAACTTTGAGAGGCCTCAAAATAAGTGCGAAATTATGTTGGTTTTGTAAGATTGATGATCCTGATCCGACCATAAAGTTTACCAAAAAGGTCTACCGAAGAGAAAGGGAGGGGTTTATTTAGAACCTGCCAAAGCTAATGGCGAAGAGTGAATATAAATATTTGCCTTTAGCCAACTTAGAAACCCTTCTTTGTAAAAATATTTAAGAACAAAATAAGCTTCGAAACCCTTTCTTGTAAAAATATTTAGGTAAGAACAAAATAAGCTTTCAAAATGATTTGTGTTAAAAAAATACAACTTGAGTTTTAACTAGGATTGCATGGCGTACCTAACCAAGAGCGACGGAGAAAAGTGGTCATAATCTAAATCTGGCTTATCCCTGTCGACGTTACTCTATGTTCCCAATTCAAAAACACACCCTGTTAATGCTGAGTTCCTGGTTCACAAGTAGACCCAATTACAAGTTTAGTGCAATAATGCTAAGATAAAAAAAAAACATAATTATATAAAGTCGAACATATGACCTCCTCCTTTTTGGAAGTCGGTTAAAAAAAGATTAAGGACAGAAAATGTAAGTTAATCTAATATCTTCTGCAGCAGACAAGAATCTAGCCCATACTATAAAGTTTAACACAGAATAAAGTGGACTTGGATAAAATGTAGTTATTTATTATAGCGGAGAGATTCCCCGGGAGGCAAATTATGTAGATAGCAAATTGAATCATAGCATCTAGCCCCGACTGTGATTTGCGGTAACACAATGAAATGTTACCCTCCTTTGGACTCCAAGATTTTATTGTCATACGTCCGGGTTTTTATCTAAATCACATTTTTATTGTATGATGTCGAAAAACATGTCGAAAACCAATAGTTTTCAAATTATTGTTGTTTGATTGAATCAGTGTGTAGGTATGTACTAATGACGTGGTTTAATTCAATCATTCTGTTGTTTTAAAAGTTTTCCTTGGTCGTTATGTGGCCCTAGTACTTTTGAATGGAAACACAAATAACATGCATGCGTTTGCTTGCTATGACGCCGAATAATTACTATTTATTACCTACATAATCAACAAAATATAATAACATCAATTGAATTATCACCCTTATTGTTAAATAAATACATTTTAGTTTATTAATGGACTAAAAGATATTTTGCAAAGTATAAAGTAGGTACCTACTTACCTAATTTAACGACCAGTCAATTATCATAAAATTACTTTTGTTTAATTAGGTACATAATTATACAGAATATTAATTATAATAATTAATCAAACAAATCTCTATATAAATATAGGTAACCGTTATTAAAAGTAGCAAAGGTTGTAATTAATGAGTATTTGATCACATTTTCCCCCAGCAAGACTTCAAAGGCTTGCATTTAGCACTTTGTGGAAAATGCTGGAAATACTGTTATTCAAAAATGTACCAACTACCGTTTACGAACTGCAGTCTAACGTCAAAACAAGCTTTTGTTATGTTAGTTCGTGGTATTCCTTTTTGTAACATTGGGACGTCAAAAGCATAACAGTTCTGATATGAAACGTTTTCCAGTATAAAATAAAACATAGGTACCTATGTATATTACATGAATTCCGAATAACTTGAGCTATAATAACAAAGAGGCAATATTATTAAACGTAGTAATGAAAATACATGCTTAGGTATCCCTCTACAATAATTTCGTAGAAACGAAAATACAGCGCTAAATAACAACGGTTATTTTGTAAACTGTAAATAAAATGGCAAGATCATCATCGTTAGTTGCAGCCTTGTTCCAGCCACTGCTAAGTATAGACCGGGCTGTGCCATGCTTCCCTGGTCTATGCGAGTTTGCCTAAAAAGGCCACTTTGGCAGAATCATAAAAGGATAACATTATGAATCAAAATATGGCGAAGACATTCCGTGCTTTTCTTTTCGCTGTACTACTTAGGTATAATCAAAGAGATTGGGATTGGATTTGGATTGGATTGATTGGTATTTTAGCACAGACAAAAAAAAATAACTGAAAAATCCTTCACCAATGAGATTTGATACTATTAACTTAACAGTTAACCGTCCAATAAGATTAATAATGTTATCCTTTTATGATTCTGCCAAAGTGACCTTTTTAGGTCCCCAGGTCTTCGCCGCGATCTCCTGAAGGTCGTCCACACCCACACCACCCGGCCGTCATGTAGCAAGATACCTTCATTAATTAAATACCAGTTAAACATTAATATTAAGATTAAACGGTTCCTTGATTATATCTTCTACCTGTATAGACTAAATTCAGTCACCAAATCAGTGTCCTCACGCTTGGACAGTCAATCAAATTGATCCTTCCGACTGGGTGAATCCGGATAATTACGTTTACCATTTAGCGTTTATCTCTGGCCTGATATATAATAGCCTCCCCAACCGTTTTCGGTCACGGTGGCCAATCTCAATGGAGATTAGCCAGGTACGCAGGAGATATTATAGTGCACACGTGTGCGCGCAAACACAGGTGCACTCTCTGTTCCTTTACTCTCATAGTCCGATGGGACGGCAATCCGACACAACCGGGGAAAGTTCAGGCGCAGGACCAACTGCTTTACGTGCTTTTCGAGGCACGGGGGTATAAAACCGCCAACTTCCAAACTTCGAACTGTTCATGTCACTAAGAAATTCTTAATGGAAAACCCAACAACACTTTGTCCGACCCGGGAATCGAACCCAGGACCCCACGCTCAGCAGTCGCGCTTGCAACCACGAGACCAACGGGGCAGTCGGGCCTGATATATACTGTCTTTGTCCTAGTTTTTTTTTTTTTTTTTTTTTTAAACAAAACGTTGCCCCACACTAGGAATTTCTCCTGTATTGTGGGTGCGTTTACAAACATTTAAACTCACATACACAAACAGCCAGACCCGGAACAACTACTTGTAGGTCATACAAATATTTGTTCCGTGCGGGAATCGAACCCGCGACACGCAGCGCAGCAGTCAATCGCTTAACCACTGCGCCAACCGTGCCGTGTAGTGCTAGCTGTATATAGCGCTGTAGTCAGTAGTGGCTTGCAGTGCCACGAATTACTGGGAATTCTAGTACTTATTTGCTGATAATATGCCCGGAAAAGCAACTTCATCAGTAACGACTCTATAAGCACGGATCTCATTAGGGGTATTGTGGCAAGTGTAGGTTAGACATATTATATGCTAGCCCGTTTTCTTAGAAAATAAAACTTATATACTAAGAGATTATATTATCCTTAGTTAGTGACTGAAAATAAAACTTAAGTGCCGCGAGTAGCTAGGTTCATCATCAGCCTACAGCAGTCCACTGCTGGCCATAGGTTTCTCCAATTGTACGCCATTCAGCTCAATTCTCGGCAACTCTCATCCAACTTTTGTTGGATGAAACCTTTAAACAAGTTGGATGAGAGTTGGCAACTCTCATCCAACTTGTTCAAATGTTTGTAAACGCACCCACAATACAGGAGAAATTCCTAGTGTGGGGCAAAGTTTAAAAAAAAAAACTTCTACCAGCCACCCTGCGAAGATCGTCGCTCCACCTAGCCTGAGTCTTTTTTTACGTAATTTGTTATTCGAGGTCTCCAGTCCCCAATCAGGAACACAACTACCCCAACGGGTATCATGTTTCTAGGTTCTACGGCTAATATGGCTGGTCTACTGTCACTTTAGCTTGCTTATTCTGTGACGTTATGACGTTTACAGCGTTGGTTCTCTGCCGCATCACCCCGTTTGGAACTCGGTCCCTTAGGATTCCGCAACCGTTCTCCTAAGACCGATTCGTCATTGGACTGTTCGTCGACAGGATCATTAATTTATTTCCGTTTCCCCAGCAGAGTCTTTCACCTACGGACATTTCGCCGACAGAACCCTTTTATCTTCGTCACTTTCGACGACAGGCCTTTCCAGCTACAGAAAGTAGGTTACTAATATTAAAAAGTATTCAAGCTATCCAAAATACTGTAAAACGATTTCACAGGTCAAAATATTCTAAAAAAAAAAAAAGCCCCTCTCGCATTTAAACAGTATCCTAATCACCGAAGCGGCTATTGTGGAATGAAAAGAGAATACAAAACGTACTGAACTGCGATCTGTTCTCAATGAACGTTTTGTTGCGAACGGAATAGATTGCCGACCTGAGCTGTTTATTAATAAAGATGGAATCGATATTTAACGTATTTACTTGGGTAAAAACGGTAAATATCGATTCCATCTTTATTCAGAAGCGGAAATATTGGAAAATATTGCTATTTTTTGAGAATTACGAGTACCTACCTATTGTGTTTTGTAAAAAACGATTCCATAAGCATTGAGCTGTAAGGAATTGTTTCTTAAATATTGGCCTATTTAAAGTTAATATAGGTATATTGAACATATACTCAGGAAATTCAGGACACTTAGGCGTCGAATCGAAGTACTCGTCCGCAGCGCTGTCATCGGAAACGTGACCAAAAGACTGCAGCAGCATTGCCACAGAGGGAGCATTGCCACGTTGAATGGCAATGCTAATTCTTTGGCCAAAGAACGACCCAGCCCTCTGGTCACGTGAAGTGTCGACCAGCTGAAGAGAAATTTCCTTAAAAAGGAGACGAGTACTCGGGCCCCATGACCCGTTGACATCCAACGGCTGATTACAAAAAGTTTTTTTTATAAAGTAACTAGCAGCGCCCCGCGGTTTCACCCGCATAAGTGTCGATTCCGTGGGAATATCGGGATTAAAACTATCCTATGCCCCTTCCCGGAACTCAAACTATCTCTGTACCAAATTTCATCTAAATCGGTTCAGCGGTTTAAGCGTGAATAGTACCAGACAGACAGTAAGATTGGATATGGATTTCAATTATCAAATCAAATTAGAAGACAGCAAAAAAATCTATGAAATTGATACACAGCGCTTACAGTCTGACATACAGGAACTTGAAAGCAGACTTAGTTCTCTTTACATTAAATATGTGGGTTCTCAGAACCAAATTAAAGAACACATTCTTGCTGCTAATGAGTTAGTAATGTGTCAGTGCACTTGTCAGACAGTTATACACCCTGTCGCTGTCCAGCCTGAGGTAACGGAGGACCCGTCCCAGACTGAGAGTTTGTCTCAAGAGTGTATCCTTAACCAGGATGTATCTGTTATAGTAGAAGATCTTTCTCAATTGGTACAGCTCGAGACTGGTAGTTGTCCATCTTTCAGTAGTCATGATTGTTATGATTCGGTTATGTTCTCGGATAGTATAGGAAGAGGTTTAGGTAAATTAATTAGTAACAACCTGAGTTATTCTACTCAAAATAATTGTATGCCAGGGTCAACCTACAAACAAATAATGGCTTCAGTAACAGGAAATGTATTTAATCCCAAAACCAACATTACTGTATTTGTAGGTAACAGTTCTAAGGTCAAAAAATATGAAATAACTGACTGTGTAACTGAGTTGTTAAAGTTAAATTGTAATAAAATAATATTGTGTGCTTTCCCATATTTTAAAAAATTAACAAATAGACAAAACAATTATATTCATATGCTTAATAAGCATATGCACTTTTTAGTTAGTCATTACAGTGACAAGCTTGTATATTTTGACACCAACTGTTATGTTGAAACTTTAAAGTCGACTAGGGGTACTGTGTATCTGCCTGTTAGTTTTAGACACATAATAGCAAGGCTATTAGCTTTTTATATAAACTCAGACATAAGTATTATGTCGAAGTCTTGTATTATTAACACCACAACAGTTAGTAATAATACTAATAATAAGGTGGTTTGCCTGAATGAATGTAGCTCAAATGCTATAAATATTTGTACAAATTATACGAAGGAGGTTCCATTTCTCTCACGCACTATGAGCTCACTGCCTGGTGATGACATTGAAGTCTTGGGATTAACTCCGGATAATCATTTAAACTAGTTTGTAAGACAACAGAAGGTACCAGTAATAATATTCTTATACCTAACAACAACAAGGTATCTTCTTGCTCTAAATTATGTAAATATCAAAAAGGAGATCAGCAGAATGCCTTGACAGTATTTCATCAAAATATTCAAGGCATTTCTTCCAAATTATTAGAAATTGAAATGTTTTTAGAAAAAACAAAGTTTGACATTGTTTGTTGTACTGAACATTGGTTAAAGGATTACCAAATGTTAATTAATTTTGAGAACTATAGTGTGGGCAGTTGTTTTAACCGTAAATCTATGCTGCGTGGAGGTTCTCTAATAATGATAAAAAAATGTTTAAAATCCAAGCAACGAAATGACATAGTAGGTTTATCAGTTGAACATTGCATCGAACTGTCCTGTGTTGAACTAGATAAGCATGTCATAGTGTGCGTTTACAGACCCCCTAATTATCAGAACTTTTCTTTATTTGAGTCAATAATGGAAGATGTCTTAGCGAAACTTGCATCCAATAACAAAGCCGCAATTATTTGTGGGGATTTTAATATTAATATTTTGGAAAATAATTCTAATAGCAGTAGATTATTAAGCCTTTTTAAATCGTTCAATTTATATAATGTGTTTGCAGAACCTACTAGAATAACTCCAAATTCTGCTACTTGTATTGATAATGTCTTTTGCGATTGTGATTATTTAGATAAAGCCATCGTAAATTATCTGCCGTCTGATCATAGTGGACAAACGGTATCTTTTAAGTTTAAAACACCTTTGCAAAAATTGCAAATTCAATTTAGACCAATAACGACTGGTAAACTAAATAGATTCAATAGTACCCTAAATAATAAGTTAAATGATCTGGGCCATGATGGGGATGATGCTAATAAATTGTACGAGGATTTCTTTTCAGTAGTGCACACTCAATTTAATACAATTTTTGAAAAGAAAACAAAAAACATTTGCCCTAATTTTGTTTTTAGTGACTGGGCAACTAGAGGTATTAGGATAAGTAGGGAAAGACTTTTCGAGCTGTATGGCCTTAAGCCTTACATCAATACTGAAACTTTCAGCAAGTATGTTGCTACATATTCCTAAATTTTTAGAAATACTTGCAAAATAGCCAAAGCCCTGTACATTAGCAATAAAATCAAATCAGCAGAAAATAAGATAAAAACGGTTTGGAAAATTATAAATAACGAAACTAGTAGGAATAAAAAACGAAACACTGATTACACATTGGAGACTTCACGTGGTGCCATAAGCTCTAACTTAGAAGTAGCTCAGGAATTTGTAAATTTCTTTACTAATATACCATCAAAAACGACGGAAGCCTTAAATTCCTCATCCGACGTATCAATTGATTTATTAAGAGCGAACGTTCCAGCCTGCCCGGTTGAATTTCAATTTAAACATATAAACCCCGCTTCAGTAATAAAAGCTTTTAAGCAAATTAAGATCAAATTGACCGAAGATCTTTGGGGAATGTCCATTAAAGTCTGTGCCTCCATAATTGAGACTATTGCACCTTACTTAGCCTTAGTATTTAATTTGTGTGTTGATCAAGGAATCTTCCCCGATTTAATGAAATATAGTAAGGTAATACCACTTTTCAAATCTGGGGACAGTAAAGACACCAATAATTATAGACCCGTATCCGTGTTGCCGGTTTTCAGTAAGGTGTTCGAAAAGATAATGCTTAATCAGATGCTCAATCATTTTAACATGAATAAAATCCTTCACGATCAGCAATTTGGTTTCACCAAAGGACGTTGTACGACTGACGCTGGTGTAACCTTATTAAAACACATTTTTAACGCGTGGGAAGAGGCCCAAGACGCCATTGGAATCTTTTGTGACCTCTCTAAGGCATTTGATTGCGTCGATCACGAAACCTTGCTTTTGAAACTTGAGCATTACGGACTTGGAAAACTTGCGCTCAGTTTAGTTAGTTCTTATTTAAATGATAGACAACAGCAAGTCCAAATAAATGGTGTCAATTCATATGGTTTAAAAGTAAAAATGGGTGTGCCACAAGGCTCGATATTGGGTCCTTTCCTCTTTTTAGTGTATGTTAATGATCTACTCCATTTATTAAAAAATCAACCACAAATGGTGTTATTTGCTGATGACACTTCCTTAATTTTTAAGGTAAATAGACGTGCTACAAATTTTGACGACGTAAATAACGCCCTACTGCAGGTCCAAAATTGGTTCACTGCTAATAATTTAGTATTAAATGGAAAAAAAACTAAGTGCATAAGATTTTCTTTACCAAATGTCAAGGGTAGTGATTGTGAGATAATATTGAATCAAGAGAAACTAGAATTCGTCGATAAAACTGTTTTCTTAGGGATCACGCTCGACTCAAGGCTACAATGGGGTCCTCATTTAACATCTCTTGCAGGACGGCTAAGTTCAGCAGCTTATGCTGTCAGAAAAATCCGTCAATTTACTGATGTCGATACCGCGAGACTAGTCTATTTTAGTTACTTTCATAGTGTCATGTCTTACGGTATTTTACTTTGGGGACGGGCTGCAGACATCGATTCTATTTTTATTCTGCAGAAAAGAGCCATCAGAGCCATATATAACCTCCGCAGGCGCGATTCTCTGAGGGAACTGTTTAAGGAAATTAACATCATGACGGTACCTTGTCAATATATCTACGAAAACATCATGTATGTAAGAAAAAACTTACATCTTTTTAGTAAAAGAGGTGAAAGACATAATTATAGTACTAGAAATAGGGACCTATTAGTTCAACCAGGTTTCAGACTGGCTAAAGTAGACTCATCTTTTATGGGGTACTGTTTAAAATGTTATAATAAAATACCTCCCCACATTCTTCAACTGAATGAGACAAAATTCAAGTCTTGTATAAAACGCACACTATGCAGTCAGGCATATTATAAGTTAGGGGATTACATAGCTGATAAAAATGCCTGGCTCAATGCTGGTCCTGCTCCACAACCACAACTAATTGATTAACACCTGAAAATACTGTTGGAGCTGCTGAAGATTGTAAGACTATCTTTGCATTGTATAAACTCAATTTCATTTGTATTGTATAATTGCATAGCACAGATGTGAGTTCTATGTAAGTACTATACCTTATTTTACCATTTACCGGGTAATATGTCTTTCATTGACTTGAATGTGCCCTGGCGGCTGATAGTATGTCATGCTCACACAAATGTCTCGCTGACGGTGGCGTGTATGTTGGATCATTTAGCTCCCTTCAAAATGGTTGAGCTGAATGGTGCTGATCTATGCGTCATGTTCGTGAACGGGCGCCGTCAGTTGGGGCTGGTCATCACTTAGCTGCCTCGGCTTATTTTTAATTATTTTATTTTTATTTTTGGATTGTTGTTTTAGTACTATTTGTTGTACTCTGGACGCTTTTAACGCATACGTCTTGTTTATTTTTACATCGTTCTCACATTATTTAATTATAAATTCAAAAGTAATGATGTAACTAATATTTTTGTAAAATATAATTTAAAAAGAGTGTCCATGGAGTTTCTTGTCCGTTCTTCTCCATAGGTACCTACGCTTTGGAATGGGCAACTAGCTTCACATTTTTCTGACTGACCTACTTCTTGACAATTCAAAAGTGCCTGTAAAATGGTTTAATTGAAATAAATGCTTTGAGTTTGAGTTTTGGGATTTAGAGGGATGACTATAAAATTGGTAGCGAAAACTGTCATTTTTTTTTTTTTAACTTCTGTCAACAAGGTATTCTCCCCGTTTAAGGAATTGAAAGCATTTCTTAAGGATGAATTATCAAGGAATCCTTGGCAAAGAATCCTGTAAGTACCTACTTGTAGTGGACAAGAAAGGGCTGTGTGCGTGTGCCTCATTCAATGAAACTTCCTCCATGGAGTTGGAGGAGTTTACGATAATCCTAGTCACATTTTGCTTCGTCTTATATATAATTTAATAGTATATATACAGTCTATTTAAATAGGTACTAATTAAGATTAACAAACAATATCCTTAAAAATTAAAAACAAAAGCAGGAACCCGTTGGATGCGAGAAGCACAGAACCGGTCGAAGTGGAGGTGCTTGGCCTATGGGCTAAGCACCTCCACTCCACTCCTACATATCCAGCATATCCAGCAGTGGACGTCTTTCGGATGAAATGATGATGATGATGAAACCTATAATAACCGTTATGTTTGTTTAGACGAGATTCGTTTCTTTTGTTGGCTCAAAACAAAACTTCTATTCCAAATCCGTGGGTATTATTCAGTCTCATCTGATCATCTCCAACACATAAAGCGCCATCTGTTGAAGATGATACGTTGTCTATTGGTGTGAATTTTCATTAGCACATTGACGATGTTTCCAATAAGCAAAAATATTCTAAATCTAGAACTAATCCACAACCTTGATTAGGACTACTTAGAATCCAATATACCAGGCAAACATGTCGAGGCAGTATTAGACGACAATCTAACGCAAACAACGCGCCGAAAACCAACACTGAAATCGGCGCCGAAACAGACAGAACTCCAATAGGTCATGTCACCCGAGTGCCCGCAATTACGGCTGAGTGTCCACCCACCCACTCGACATTTTGATGCAATAGACAGCCAGCCTCTTCTCCACCACTCGAACGACATCGACAGGACAGACAAACAAATCCACATGACACCCTCTTATCGCAAATATGAAATTTTATCATGCATAGATAATAATTTGAATTTGAAACCTTTTCATGTTAAAATGGACACTCCATTTTAACATGAAAAGGTAATTATGATAAGTTACGAGTATCATGATCCTGTGAAGCATTAAAATAATGTAAGTGACAAAAAATTTAAGCCGAAATACATAAATGATGATGAACAAAATGTTAAAGATAAAAAAAGTTTGTTACGTTGCAATCCAGCACCATAATATTGCGTAACACACATTGCTTCATAAATTCGAAAAATTTGTCTGCTCAACAACGTAAATAACGCAACGAATGTTGTTGAACTGTCAAAATGAAAGCCATTCCCACTGTAAGTAGTTTGTTAGCCAATTACCCCGCTGTCTGAAACATTATTTTTTCTCTTACCAATCTTCCCAATGGAGAAATTTCGAAACTTCCCAATTCGAAAATAAATAAAATCCACTGGATCCTATAAATTATTTTCATCAGCCAATTCTTTTCTCGACCCATCGGGAGTGTTATTTTGAAGTAAACAAAAAAATATTAACCTTTATCTAAATGCATGTTGTAAAAGCAAGATAAATGAAAATTCAATAGTCTCAGGCGAAAATCGAATACCTACCTATTAGTCCGCAAAATATCAATGAATATTTTTGCAAGGTAGTTAAGAGGTGTTCATTTTCTTTTATTTTGAAAACTCCAAACTAAGCGAACTAGATAAGTGGATATATTATTATATTAGTATTTATTATACTTGTGGAAATTTTTCTGTGAAGTTCGGTTTGCATTTCTACGTAGGTATTCCTATAGTTTATTCCCGTTGACTACACAAAACTAACTATCGCTGGCTGGAAGTCTAGAAAATAGACCTACGTAGGTATACAATTAAAGAATACTCGCTTCTGCCCGCGACTTCGTCCGCATGTAAGTTGTTTATCCGACAGATCATCATCATCGCATCGTATCACCTGCCCACGCTATTACTTCGTTTTCGCTTACCGTTCTTTCTGACTTTTTTGGTTTTTGCTCGGCCCCTAAGAGTCCTAGCGTGATGGTAAGTAGCCTTTAGCCTTCCTCAAGAATTGGGCTATCAAATGCAAAAATATTTTTTCAAATCCTACTGGTAGTTTCAGAGATTACCCCCTACATACCAACTTACAAACCAATTTTACCTCTTAATAATATTAGTGGGTATAGAAGTGTACGACGATTTCACGTTTTAGTGCGGCTTCGTAGAGTTGCTAACTTTGTCTGTCATTATCATAATATTTGGGTTCTCATATGACATTATTCCATAAATATCCTGAAAATGTGTTTGTTTATTCATAGTTCTTTTACATACAGGTGGGTCGCACTGCGCTACATGTAGCCTGCGAAGGCGGTCACTCCTCAACTGCTGCGTTCCTAATGACCAAAGGCGCTTCAAAGGAGGCACGAGACAACTCGGGACGAACCCCACTGCACTTAGCGGCCGTGCATCGACACACTGAACTCGTGAGAGTCCTCCTTGACGCCGAATGTCACGTGGACGCTGTGGACAGCGTAAGTTTATGCTGCCTTAGTACTTCAATCCTACGTTTTTGCGTGTTCGTGTGGATAATAAAACACATGAGACAAAAATGCCTCATACATGCTACATATTGTGTAAATAAAATAGTACAAAAGTACCTTCGTCACTTTTTAGCAACGTACTTTTGTACCATGTAACCTGTTATGAAGTTTTTAAGTCCCTTTCACTTAGATTTTAGAATGATTACGTTACGACGAGACAACCTTTGAAGGTGTTGGAATTATGATCTAAGTAAATTATAAACCTGCCGCCATATTTCTGGAGAGCAAAAAAAAATAAATAAATATATAAACAAAAAAAAATCAAACACTGTTAATGACATGATTTTGTGTTTGTTTTTCCTCACAACATTAACTTAAAGTAGGTACTTACAAAAGTTGTTTTGGAACCTGACAACAATACTCACCCAAATCACTCGAATTGGTCGTTCACACAAAGCTCCCAATTATAGAAGACGTAAGTAAAATAAAAGAAAACTTTATGAATAAAACATTGTGAGCTCATTACCTGCTTGTCGGGAAAACTCGGGAGCGCGAATAACCGAAATAACAATGTTTTGTGGTTTTATTTATTAAGCGAGACAAGTGGCGCTTCAAATATTGACCCTTATTCCAGTTTCATTAAAGTGCAGATTTTATTGTCAATTGGTATTACAGAACGGTGTGACTGCATTGCAAATGGCGTGTGCTCAAGGTTGTCGGGGCATTGTGGAACATCTGCTTGCATTTGGCGCGAATGTACATATGCAAAACAATGTGAGTTGATGTTATTGTGAAGTACCCATTATTACTTTTTGCCCATTGTACCTTATGGTTTTGTAATTAGTTTTAAAAAAAGTGTTAAAAACACGGAAATGTATTAGGAAATCATAAGCCACTGAAAGTCTCTAAAGTACGAATGTAAGCTAAGAATAGTGTTGCGAGAACCGAAAAGAGGAACATAGAAAAAAAGTTGTGTATAAATAATTTAAATACTTTTTTACATTAAATAACAGGTTGGCTCATCAGCACTGCATGCAGCTTGCGCAGCAGATGCTACAGATATCGTAGAACTTCTCCTGGAGCATGGAGCAGACCCTGCCCTCACTGACCAGGTACAGTAATATCTTACTATCCTTAATATTGTCAAAACTTGTCAGAATTGAAAAGACAATGCCCTCCAAAAATTTATAAAAGAGTTGTTGTCAGGGGACACCCGGGTTTGAACCGGGGACCTCTCGATCTGCAGTCGAATGCTCTACCACTGAGCTATATCCCCGTGTGTGTGCTCGTACCAAACAAAGGATTCCACTTTGTTATCTAGTCAAGCTAGTGACGTCATTGTAATTAATATACATTCTAGAAAGGCAAGTTGATAAAGCCATTTTTAACGCCCACTGATAACGGTAATTTTATCACTCCCCTAACAATGATGATGACTCAATCACTACGCGACTGTAATTTGATTTACAATGCTAGCGTGGAATTTGTACGTGCGAAATGCCGACGTCGACTGTAAAATTTACGATAATTACCGAAGCGCTACAAGAGTCAGGAAGCTTATTCAAATTGTAATAACCATGTTTGGCGTCGATCGTTATTTG
The DNA here is from genome assembly GCA_948474745.1 of Oligia latruncula. Classification (NCBI taxonomy): domain Eukaryota; kingdom Metazoa; phylum Arthropoda; class Insecta; order Lepidoptera; family Noctuidae; genus Oligia; species Oligia latruncula. The sequence continues at coordinate 2,795,403 of OX419699.1, forward strand.
AAATGCGGCAATTTATTTCCCATCTCTGAGCTAAACGTTTTAATGTGTCAGAGGTTGTCATTTTCACGGCGGTGGCTAAATAACAACAGCCGCACAGGTCGATCGATCAGGTTAAGCTATGCGCCGCGGATGATCTGTGGATTGGTGACCATCTTTACATACCGAGACCCCTCCGTGCCTCGGAAAGCACGTTAAGCCGTTGGTCCCAAAGGGATATCGTATAGTGGATATATTCTCTTTGCGTATAAACCAGTAACTGGGTTGTGGAGGTCAGATAGGCAGTCGCTCCTTGTAAAATACTGGTATTCAGCTGCATCCGGTTAGACTGGAAGCCGACCCCAACATAGTTGGGAAAAAGGCTAGGCAGATGATGACCCCTTCTTTTTCAAAACATTTAATGGTTTACCAGAATAACCACCAAAAACCAGTTACCTTTAAAAGTAAACAAAAGAAATACGTTTTAATTAATTTCAAGGCACCACAATTTTATTCTGGCGGAATTTATATATTCATATTTGGTAGGTTGATGTACCAGGCAAACAGAAATTGAAACGTATCGTATATAATATATTCGATTGCAAACGATCACGCGGCGATGGAATTTGCATGGCTGGCTACGTAAACATTCTGAAGGATTTTATACAATACTGATGTATTATTTTATTATTGATGTATCATAATTTCTTTATTGTGTCAAATTTTGATGTTCAGCCAGATTTCTGACAACGTGAGCGCCTGATTCTAATTCACAGGAAAATATTTTGTTTCATGATTTATTTAGGTACGGTCTAATTTTTTTTTTCGAGTCGCACTTCTTATTGATGTTCCTCGCCCCGGGGGCGGGCGGAGAGGTCGGTCAGGCTCTTACTGATCTATTTCGTAGTCTTTATAAAAAAATACGTTTAGATCTAAACACATGACATGTCATACCTCCTTTAGACATATATACTTTGATAACCATCACAAAAATATGAACATTATAAACTATTTTAATTTGTGAAATGCCGCTAATCACTCACAAATTACGAAAATTACTGTGATTTAGTATTAGGCATTACCCAGGAATTTTACTGGTAGGTAGTAGGTAGGTATGCCCGTCGCTTGGCATAACATACCTCTAATAATGAACCTTCATTGCCCATGCCATAAACTTGTGGACTAGGTCATTTTCATTACCGTACATAATTTCTAAACATTTGAGTTTACTATTCAGGGTAACATAAACCATAAACTACAGTAAATGTCGGGATTCGTGTACAGAATCAGGCAGCAGGCTCAGGTTCACTGAATTATTGAAGCGCCTCGACCTCCGCAACGGCTTGCTCTCCTGGTACATTCACATCTATTGCATAATACAAATTGCAAACTGTACGCCGTGTATGCTGTAATACTTTACTGAAAAACAAACGGGGTTTATTTATAAACGACTAGCTTCTGCCCGCGGCTTCGCCCGCGAGGTATATCGATAAAAACTATCCTATGTCCTTCCCCATGCAATCTATCTCTCTGCCAAATTTTATCGAAATACGTTCAGTGATTTAGGCGTGAAAAGGTAACATACAGACAGTCAGACAGACCGACAGATAGGCAAACAGACAGAGCAACTTTCGAATTTATATTAGGTATTAATATGGATGAATAAAATTAAGTGACGTTCGAACGTCAAAAATGAATGGTGAAACAGTCGCTAATAACTACTGTAAGCAACTTTATGAATAGGTATAGGAGTTTTTTGACAATTTAACTTTGGGCTTAGTTAGCCTTTACCCAACATAAGACTTACTACATTGTAAACCATACACACATTTTCCTGTTCATTGATTAACAATCCCTTATTTGTTGATTAGCCTAACAAACTACACAACCACAATGTTAGTTCTATATATACAATGAGATTAAGAGACAAGAGTACGAGTAATAGATCTTGCTGCAAGTAATAATTAATTACTCTAGATTAGGCATTTACCTCATTTGCACTCGTAGCCTTGTCAGTATCTAATGCTATTTAAAGAGCAAAGTGGAAACAGAAGATGGTTACGCCATAAAAACAAATCAATCAACGTTTCTAAACCTTTTCCTGTGATGTCCACAACCACTATACTTTTATGTTAACCTGGTAGCTAGAAAATGAAAAACTAAAAGGTTTCCGCTACATTTACTCATCATCGACATTTCAGCCGAAAGACGTCCACTGCTGGACATAGGCCTCCCCCCTCCTAGGTTCTGTGCTTCTCGCATCCAACGGGTTCCTGCGACCTTCACAAGGTCGCAGGTGGTACATTTATTACTTACTTACATAAAAATTATTGTCATTGTTTTCTTTCACTTAATTAATTTTACGAGACGATAGTTTTGCCATTTGCTAACACGTGGGGATATAGCTCAGTGGTAGAGCATTCGACTGCAGATCGAGAGGTCCCCGGTTCAAACCCGGGTGTCCCCTAGCAACTTTTCTTTTATACAACAGTCTGCGTTTATGTATTATTTTTTTCAAATTTTGCATAAAATGTGGTAGGTAGGTACAAAAAATGATAATGTAAAATTGTAGTGCAAAGACACATTCCGCCATGTAATGATGGCACGCAAATATTTAATAGGTACATGAAGTAGGTATGTATTAACAACATGCAGTAACATACGAATAACAGTTAATTAAATTAACAAAGGAAATTAATTTAAAAAAATATTACAATGCATTTCTGGACTGACAAGATTTTTGTACAGAAACAGTTATTACTTACTTTATTAATGTATAACTGTTTATCTCTGCATCACCCAAAGGTTGACTGGTAGAAAATGCCTATGGCATTAAGTCCGCCTCTGTACATTTATGTGCTTGGAGCATGTCGCGTGTACAGGGTATGTACCGATAAAAATAGAATTTCTATTGTGTCTGCTAATTAGACATGCATTATTTATTTAATACTCCCGGTATTAAATAAATAATGTACCAAATTAGGAAAACCACTTTGATTCTCGAAGTAATCATTCACTACAACTTTTCTTTGTTTACCTTATCAATGCCAAAATCAATCTGCCTAGGCTTTTCCCAACTATGTTGGGGTCGGCTTCCAGTCTAACTGAATACCAGTATTTTACATGGAGTGACTGCCTATCTGACCTCCACAATCAAAAATAAATAATAGATCCGCAACAATGTATTTACAAGTTATTGTGTTTGTCCGTTCGACCCTTGGGAAATTACCGAAAGATAGAATGGCTACTTACCTATAGTTTCAATTTTACCATTCGTTACTATGTTATTAAACTTTACCACAGACGTTCTCTCGCCTCATTTTCATTGAAATATTTCAATTAGATATTCATTCATGCTGATTAATTGGACTTGAATTAATTATTTCGCCTTACCTACTTCAGCCATTGTTAGCCTAATAGCACAGAATACACAACCGAAACAAAAGATGTCTATAGAATTTCCAAGTAGACATCTAATTTATGGAATAATTCATCATGAATACAAAATATAATTAATATTAATAAGTACTTATAAAATATGATTATAGAGAGGGGCTTGTGGCTAAGTAATAACAGCCGCACGGTTCGATCGATCAGGTTAAGCTACGCTTGCCGCGGTTGGTCCGTGGATGGGTGACCATCTTTACATACCAAGACCCCTCCGTGCCTCGGAAAGCACGTGCCGTTGCCACGAAGCCGTTGGTCCCGGCTGTCATTTGTGAATATTTGACAGTCGTTACGGGTCGTCAGAAGCCCGAAAGTCTGACAATCAGTCTTACCAAGGGGTATCGTATTACCTAATAACTGGGTTGTGGAGGTCAGATACCAACAATGTACACATTATGGAATGCAATAAAGTATTGAGTATTGAGATAGGCAGTCGCTCCATGTAAAATACTGGTAGGTATTCAGCTGCATCCGGTTAGACTGGAAGCCGACCCCAACATAGTTGGGAAAAGGCTAGGCATATGAGTGTGTTATGCAATACCCCGCCGACTTTGTTTTATCTCTATAGATGTCAAGAATTATATCAAATAACCGAGGCAGAGAAACAATTTTAATAAACACTTCGTATTTCTCAAACTCAAAGTTATCTAATAACGTTTGTCCTTTTTCGTACCGTATGTAATGCGTCCTCGGGATTGCATGAAAGTATTCCTTGCCAAAACAAAAAAAAAAAATCTTATTTCGAGAATTCAAACTCAAAACACAAAGCATTCATTTCAAATAAACCAATTACAGGCACTTTTGAATTGTCAAGGGGTCGGTCAGTCAGAAAGATGAAGTTGCCTATTCCAAGCGTAGTAGTAGGTACCTATGGAGAAGAACGGCCAAGACACTCCATGGACACTCTTTTAAATCAAAAAATTGTTACAAAACTGAAAAGCCAGTCTTTTCAGTTCTCAGAAACATATTACTAACTAGAATTTACTCAAAGACTCGATCCCAGATTGCTCTTTTAGGAAAGTAGAACGAGGTAATGTCTTTATTACCTAATATTTGTTGTTGGACTTGTAGATTTAAACTTGTCCATTTATTGGACCGTCAGCCCATCATTATATTAAATTGTCGTTAGTAGGTACAGTTTATGAGTTTTGGCTAGAGGAAATTGTACCTTAACCACTAATTTAATTACATTAAAAGATGAAAAACTAATTATTACACAGGTGTTCGAACCGAGGCAGGCGCTTTACTTTGTTTAAATAATTTCATCACCACTGCTCTCAAAACGGTGAAGGAAAATATCGAGAGGAAACCGGCATGTCATATAACCAAAATTCCAAGACCTGTGACATCTACCAACCCGCACTGGGCCCGCGTGGTAGATTACAGCCCACTCCCTCTCGAAGAGAGGAGGCCTGTGTCCCAGCAGTGGGAACATTATGGGCTGTTTATGTGCATTATCTGCCTATCCTTTTCCTAACTATGTTGGGGTCGGCTTCTAGTCTAGCCGGATGCAGCTGAATCAGTACCAGCAATACAATGACACATTATAATAATGAAAAACTGATTATGACACAGTTTTAACGTTAGTTTGCAGGGTCTTTACATCTTAAATAAAATCTGACAATCTCTGCAGAGCAGTGGTGGCCCAGTGGCATCGGCCGCGACTTACGAGTTGTAGGTCGTAGGTTCGAACCCAGAAAGGCGGTTTACTTAGTGTAAATTATTTCATTACCACTGCTCTCAAAACGGTGAAGGAAAACATCGTGAGGAAACCGGCATGTCTTAGATCCAAAAAAAAATATTCGAAGACATGTCACATCTACCAACCCGCACTGGGCCCGCGTGGTGGATTACGGCCCACTCCCTCTCACAGAGAGGAGGCTTGTGTCCCAGCAGTGAGAACATTATAGGCTGATTATGAAATAAAATCTAACAACAAATTAACATATCCATACACCAAAATAACCATGTTTTAAAAAGTTAGCATGACTAGCTAATGCTACACGTCGTTTACTTAAGATCTCATTACCCATTCATTATGAAACTTTGTCAGGCGGAGTTGAGCGAAACACTCTGTGAAAGAAGTTTGAAGGTCTTACATTCAGGTACCAGGTAAACAGAAACGTGAAGCGATATGCACGATTATATGAAAAACAGAAAACAAAGCTGACGTATGAAACCCAATCTGTGCTGAAACAATGGTGCCATGTTTCGGTCCAGTTACATTCTTTTCCTGTAAGTCCTGTAACAGGGCCGATCCATTATTTATAGCTACTAAAGTACCTAGGACATACCTAACTCTTTGTATAACACATGAACGTAATATAAGGTATAACACGTCATTTTCTAATGGCAAGTGGTTATAACCCATACTTACCATAAAAATAGACAAACACTTTTAAAATAGATGACAGTCAGGGTATCTCATTTCCACTAACATTTCCAGTGGTCTCAGTCCCCGGTGAGCGTGGCGGGCGGGGCGGCCGAGTCTCCCCCCGAAGGTTTCCGACGAGCGGCGAGGGGGTCCTTCTCAGCTATACTGGGCCTGCTGACTGCCACCGCGAACTTGGAGATACCACACCAGGTAAGTTTCATCCATTCTGAAGTTCAGTGTCAGGAAACAACTGAAAATCTATAGTTATACCTGAAAATTTACCTACATCGTTTTGTCGATTTATTCCGTCAAAGATGCGGTGTTGTTAAAACAAACGTAATGGTCATCATCATATTTAGTCAAAAGAAGCAGCTATAAAGATATTAGCAAAACATCTTGAAGATTTATTCTCCGTAAGTACCTAAGTTCTAACAGTCTTGCGGAATTTTCCGAAAACATTACCTTAATCAAAGATTTTCTTTACCCTAGAATAACAAACACAGATTGGATTGGTAATCTTGCTAATACGTTCCCGCAATAATGTAGATACTTATTATGTTTTACTTGTAAAGGAATCGAGCTAACAAAATACGCTTCAATAAATTGGCGAAACGTTTTCTTTTTCCACCACATTTATAGGCCAGATGTGCCTACTTGGGTACCAGGATAACAGGCACCAGGAGAAGGTAGCAGTCATAAAAGAATTAAACAGTTGAAGACGATACGAGTGGATTTGTATGTTGTTGATAAGAGTAGTAAAAAGAAAGCCGAATCGATTTTTTTTCCAAGTAGGTACCTACAGTAAAAGCTAATGGCAAAACTTTTAATATGCTTCCAATCAGAGTTTTCCGGGCGGAGAGCACAACTAGCTACTTACCAATATTTTATGATTCCTATCCTATTACAAAATAGCTTTTATCCGTATCCAGGGGGAAGTTAAAGCGGAAAAACAAGTTTAAGTGTGATACTTAAATATTCTGTTAAGTTTGTTTGAATAATAGAATTATTCACTTTTCAAACTTTTCCATTACTCATAGGTAATAAGTTTTGAATGAAATAATGTTGTTCTTGGTACTTAACAATATCACTTTATGAAGCTTTCGAGGTTTTCGAGATAAATACATTTTGAAAACTTTACACCGTAAGTACCTGTCTATATACATTAAATAGGTTATATGAATATCTATGGAATTTAAAAGTTGTACTTAATGGTATTTAATAGTGATGTTGACAAAAAAAAAAACTGGTTGTGCCTGAATCAATACTTATACAATTTTTTTACTATCCTGTTTTTAGGGTTCCGTACCCAAAGGGTAAAACGGGACCCTATTACCTAAGACTCCGCTGTCCGTCTCTCCGTCTGTCACCAGGCTGTATCTCATGAACCGTGATGGTTAGACAGTTGTTATTTTCACAGATGATGTATTTCTGTTGCCGCTATACCTAACAACAAATACTAAAAACAGAATTAAAATAAATATTTAATTTTGCCTTCGTGTTCAAGTCCGACTCGCACTTGGCCAGTTTAAATGTTTACTAGCCTACGGCCTACGTTGTCCCACTCCTGGGAAAACGCCTCCCTCTACTCCTTCCATCCTTCACTTCCCAAAAGGCTGCCCAACTTATATGGGGCTGGGCAGGACATGTCTGCCGCACGAGCACACTGTGGGCCCAAATAGCAATGACTGGTGCCCTAAGACAGTGAGGTGGGGTCGCGGCAGACCACGTAGGAAATGGCAGGATGAGCTGGATAGGTTCCATCCAAACTGGAAGGAGGACGCGCGGGCTCGCGAAAGATCCTATGTTACATTATAATTACAAAATTATTAAAAAGTATTTTTTTGTAAACACCACTCATAAATATAACATTACAACCTTTAATCTAAAATATTTATTCTATTTTTAATTAAGATGTTTTTTAAGGACTTAACCTTTGCAAAATTCCCCGAAAAATATCAGAGCTGTAGTTCAAACGGATTATTCATAATCCTTTTGAAATAGGACAGTGAAACAATTTTTCATGAAATTTCCGACAGGCCACTCAATGTTCGGAAGATGAAACTGTAAGTGTTTTAGGGATCCGTATCTCCAAAGGAAAAACGGAACCCTTATAAAATCACTTGAACGCGTGGAGTTATCAAGTTGAAATGAATGTTAAATACTCAGGGTTGAAATCCCTTGAAGCAGTGAAAAAATCAAACTTCTAAGTCAACGAAATCAAAAGATACGGGCGTTTATGTTTCGGAATTAAAACCTATAGGGTAGGTACTTTCCGTTGACCTAGAATCATAAAATTTGGCAAGAAGCAATGCCATGTAGCACAAGTAAAGGAAAAAATCCGAAAACCGTAAAAAAAATCCCTTGATTTAAACATACAACATAGACATGCCCACAAATTTGTACGGAACCCTCGGGCCTCGGTGCGCGAGTTCGACTCGCACTTGTCGGTTTTTTTTTATAATAACAGTTGCTTTGGTACACGCTTTTCATACCTATCTTTATTTATTAGGTTACCTATCGCGAAGCGCTGCTATATTATATATATAGGGTGACTGATAATTAGTGACCGATACTTAAACACGTGATTTTACTCATCATTATGAACAACTTTTACTATGGGACCAAACCTGAAATCGTGAAAAAAAAACAGCTGTTCTCTACATTTTGACGAGTTAGACGAACATAAATGTAGGGAACAGCTGATTTTTTTTCGCCATTTCAGGTTTGGTCCCATAGTAAAAGTTGTTCATAATGATGAGTAAAATCACGTGTTTAAGTATCGGTCACTAATTACCAGTCACCCTATATATATATATACTAGCAGCGCCCCGCGGTTTCATCCGCATAAGTTTCGATCCCGTGGGAATATCGGGATAAAAACTATCCTATCCTATTTAGAAAAAGTGTAGACAAAGGTTGTAGAAAATTTTATTAGCTTTCAGCTCTCTCCCGCCGACTGAGAACGCAGCTTTGTAAATTCTAATCAGTTTTCGAGCATCACGCTCTGCAAAGCTCCGCTGGTATTTGTCTGTCTGTTACCTCTTCACGCTTAAACCGCTGAACCGATTTAGATGAAATTTGGTATAGAGATAGTTTGAGTCCCGGGAAATGACATAGGATAGTTTCATAACCCGATATTCCCACAGGAAACTTATACGAGTGAAACCGCGAGGTGCTGCTAGCACATAGATAAAAGTTTCGATAACTCAACGGCTGAACGGATTTCGATGAAATTTGGTAGGTAGATAGATTAGGACCTGGATTAACATATAGGCTACTTTTTATCCCGAAATAACGCGAACGAAGTAATAGGCTAGTGTTTGGTAAAAATCGTTTTTTCGAAAATTTTCACTTTTCCGGAACTTGTAGTTCGAAAATGGGTAGGAATTCAAAAAAAGTGTGTAAGATAAAAGTTGCAGAAAATTGTATTAGCTTTCATTACGTAGAAGATAGATTTTCTCTACGACGCACCGTTTTAAAGATATTAGCGAAAATCTCAAAAGTGGGAACTTCTATCCCCCAAAGGCTCACCTCCTAGACGCGGGGACTTTTAGTATGTTTACTCCCTAAGCATCATGAACAACTTTCTGAAGAAATCGCTTAGGGCCCAGCTCACGCACTCTACACTTCCTTTTGAGGCATTTTTTGAGATGGGAAAAAACCATTGAAATCGCGCCACTGTTACCGTAAGCGACACTGCGCGTGTTTTGTTTATAAGCCGATTAAAAAAATACCCGCTTCGGATGTGTTCGGCTGTCCTCGGGATGTGCTCGGTTTTAATGTATATCCGATATGTCAGTGAGTGATGTCAAAGTATTCTGTTTGTGTTTTGTTTTCACTTCTGTCGGCACTCCCGGAGTGCCACTGTTTTTTTTTTTGTAAGTACCTACATAATAGAGTTTTTATGTTACTCATGTAGTAAAATTGGCCCTAAATTCTACATCCTCTAAAGCACTTCTCTGTTATTAAACTGTGATAACAAAGTTAGGATGTTTCCAGCCAGTTCCATTAAAATATTTTGCACATCCTGTGCTGGCCGTACAAACTATTTTAAATGGATAATGTCGTTACACTTTCAACGTTGAATATAGGCCTGTCCAATTTGATATCAGTTCCGGACGTAGGTACGATGTTATATGGAACAAACTTTAAACCCTGAAACCAAAGCCCAGTACTTAGGTAAAGTTCATAATAGAGCTGTTTTGCATTAAAACAAAACAGTTATTATGTTATGGAAAACACATAGCATTGGGTTGAAGAAGCAGTCTAATAATTCTACCTTTATAGCGAGAAAACAAGTGGTATATATATCAGAGTACGTACCTTTCTCTAAATTACCTGTGGTGTGATCTTTTAGTTTGGCAGAAATGGTGACAGCTGTGCTGTCACTTCCAAGTGTCATTCATAGAAGTCTTCAAAACTCAACAGCAAGCAAATTGCTCCAATGCTATGTGTTTTCCATAACATAATAACTGTTTTGTTTTAATGCAAAACAGCTCTATTATGTAACTTTCAAACACATAGCATTGGGTTGAAGACCTGTTTGATATCTGCTGGTGAAAGAATACCCGAAGGATGTAGACGCTATGTGAATTATATATTAAAATAACATTAATGAATATTTCTGGATGTATTCATTAAATGTTCAAACCAAAAATTAAGATCTTTCAATCTATTATTCTAAAAAATTCTAAAATTAACAAATCTATAAAATGTTATAGATTATTAACAAATGTATTTGCCTTGCTTGTCAAGGGTGAACATGAAATATAAGGCCATAATGGTAATTTAAATCAATGAGATTTAAACTGAATTAAAATAATAATCTCATTACTAAAGGATAATTGAATCACTCATTTCCTTAATTAATCAAAAGTACCAATATTTTTGCACCTCAACTTTTATAAAGATGTGGGAAGACAAACTCAATGTCTTACATAATAAAGTTAAAATTCCATTGAAACTAAATTTATTTAGGACCTTTTATATTACTATGGTTAATAGATTAACCCTCGCATGTAAATGAAGTATAAGTCTCTTTATTTATCAATTAAATTGACTTAACATATGATTCATTTACCCAAACATATATAGATAGTTTCAATAGGAATTAAAAATTCTCATAATTATGATAAACCCTCATCCCCCTTCACAGAGAGGAGACCTTTGTTCCATCAGTGGGAACATTATAGGCTGATCATTCTAAATACTCTTGAGAGATAGCCCTCTCTTTTACTACTTTACAGAAGTAATCATTCTGTAAGCCTAGTGGTTCTTTCAGTTTAATTTTATCTGATGAACTAATCACCAGTCAGCCTCCCGAAGGCTACCACAGACCTCTTCTTCTAACTTCATGAGGCTCCTTTATCTTAGTTTGTTTATAAATCTTTTGAGCAAGCTTTATAGACACACCTGTTATTGTAAACCAAAATCAACAAAGATTATGGTAGCTTTTAGGTAAACTCTTTGTGTCTTTGAGCCAAACCTTGGGCGCACTGTTATTACTTACCCTACTTTTAACATCTCTTGCATGCTGACAATTTGTGTTGCACATATTGTACTCGTGTTTGAGCAAATCAATGATTGTCTTATTCAACACTTAAAAGTTGTGAGATATCTTACAATATTAGGGTATGTAAATCTCTGCTAATCAAGGGGTAAGCAGTGGTTTAGCTAAGAACAATGATTTTTTAGACTTTCTAAATGGACAAAAAACTGTCTAGATGTCATGCAATCTACACTATGACATTCACCTCTGAATACAAGCTTTATAAATTATTATTGTGGATCTCCACTACATATTAGCAAGTTCCTTGCTCCTCTACCAACCACCGCCCCTCCCAACCTGACTGCTTTCCCCCCCCTAAACTTTCCAAGCTAGGAGTTGCAACTTGTCAGGCCCAAGAGGTTTTTACATAGATCTTGTAAGGGTACTGGCTTTCTGAGACCTCTCGTCTCCAAATACGAGAGCCAGGCACACTGGGTCCAGTATGGGGCGATTTCTAAATAGTACGTCCCTGCCCCATTTTCGAGTTCAGATGACTGAGCACTCGGTTTTAAATTGGGTGAAGAGAAACATACAGGTTCTCAATGTTGTCACTTCTTAACTGAAGGCATCGCAGAAGCTTGCCAAGCCATAATTTGAGTCCCCTGTGATGTACTGTCGCACAGCGGCTGACTTATTTGACGCGAAAAGGTCTGCATCGGGGACGCCCCACTTTGAAACATGGCCTCCGAGGCCTGGGGCCTGGAGCAACAGGAGCCAATCCGGCTGGTCTGTTCTTAGATAAGCGGTCGGCTAAGCCGTTATAACACCTTTAAACTCCCCGGGAGATAAACCGCTGACAGAGTGATTCTAGTGTTCAGCTAATCTGCTAACTTCGTCATTTTGTAGGTTAGGTTCAGGATCACTAGGGATGTATGTACCCTTGTACATCCTAAGTTTGCGACAACTTTGTCGGATTGAGCTAGAATATGTGCACTCTGAAGACTGGCTCTTTGGCTTGCTTATTACTGCGTATATGGCAAACATCTCTCAACTTAGAGTGCCATTTTTTTTCCTGGTTTGGTCAAGTTCCTGGCAAGAGTAGGGTAGAACAGAATATTCTTTGTTATGTATACCATACGAACTACAGACATAAGTGTAGAATATTATACATAGGGTGACCCAATGGGCGGTCTTATCACTAAAAGCGATATTTTAAAGACCGGCAGAAGGCATGTGTGGACAGGAAGTGGGTTACCCGTATATAAAGGAACTGAGTTGTGGTCTATCAATAGCCTCTGGCCACCACATTAACTCTTGACAAACCAGTGGAGCAACCATTTTTTCATTTGCCTTGGTCTGCTCTTTTTTTTTTTTTTTTTTTTTTGAGGACAATCAATCAATCAATCAGTTTATTTGTGACAAGCTTGTGTGCTTGTGACAAGCTTTCCCTTACAAGGATAGCAAAATTTGGGTGTTAATAAGCTTTGAACTTGTCTCAGAGAACAAAATCTCTTTATTAGAAGCATTGATATTATTATCTTCCTTTCTACCTAGCCTGCAGGCAGGGCCTTGTGATTAGGCCTACATATTGTAACACCTGATTGAGATTTAGAATTGACTCTGGAAATTCATTTGTCACCCAAGCTTTGTTAAGACCCACCGTCTCCGAGACAGCTTTTGCTAGTGGGCCAGCAAACAAATATCTAAACTCATCATCATCTGCCTAGCCTTTTCCCAACCATGTTGGGGTCGGCTTCCAGTCTAACCGGATGCAGCTGAATACCAGTATTTTACATGGAGCGACTGCCTATCTGACCTCCACAACCCAATTAATGGGTAATATGATCTGATAAAATTATCTAAACCAAATAAACAAAATATTGCAGTTTACATTATTACATGCAAATACCACAGGTTTGCAAATTCTCTGCCACTTACTTGGCTAATGCTGCAATTGTCCAGGGAACTGAAGAAAAGCTAAATGGGTGTGCTGTCAATTCCCATATTTTCTTGGTTCTAAAAGACTCTCCGGAGTCGTTTGTGTAATCAGCATGAACAGCTACCCTCCAATTAATACATAATTACTTCTGTTTGACTTTTTAGTAATACCGGAGTGTAAACAATAGACTATTTGATTATAATATCATAATCTTAGATATTATCCTATCTAAAGATACTTATCTCAAAATATAATTGTTTTGAATATAAATCTTTGCCAGATTTTAACTTCCTGTTATGATTTTCAGTATGAAACAGAAACATGTTTGCCGTCTTTCATTCCCAAGCTTTTACATGGTTATTTAGACAGCCTGAATCTTGTCTCTAGTATGAATCTTGGCCTAGTTATTTTTGGTATGATCCTCATTTATCATGTTTTTAAAATAAAATAACTATTTCCTTATATTAAACAGCTTTTATTTGCTCCACTGCAAATATAATAAATATCTATATGACCCTCTGATGAATGCCAAGAAGATCCTCATGGTCCTGCCTGACCATAACTATAAAATTTACTTAATTATTACAAAACAGCAAAAACTGTACAGTATAGCATAATAAGTTATAATGTTGTTTAAATATTTAACATTTCTTATTAGATAAAAAACTTATGTAATTTTTTATTATTCATCTTAATGTTCTAATTGCAAATTAGACTTAGAGGTGTTGAACTTCTTTAATGTAAGTAACAACACATGAGAGCAATGAACTATTGTAAGTACATTCCTGGATAGGAGTGTTAGACTACTTCCAAAAGGGACCGTAGGGTAAAATCTTAGTGGGTATGTTGCTGCTCAAATAACAAGTGTCTGTAGACCTACTTTAGCAGTTAGCACTTTTTGCTCTCGACTCACATTAGGGATCCAAGCCACACCTCCCTCCGCGGGGGCTAAAGTCTTTAGTTTTGTTTAGTGGCATAAGTACTCACTCTACTTGCAATTCAGTGTGTGAAACACATGGGATAGGTGAGCATACATGTACTTATAATGGATTGCTTTTCATGATGGGGTGTCATAGAAAAGAACCTGCTTGAGTAATTTTAGCTCAAGACATTCAGTATTTGCTTTAGGAATTACTACCTAATCATCATATTTTTACACTGAAATCCCTTTCCATAAGTTGTAATATTCTTTAAACACGAAAGGGTTGTTTGTAAAACAACACTGCACTTCTGTCTGAAGTGATACTAGCAAGAAACAGAAATTTGTTGATAGTATTTTTGAGTAAGGTTAGTGATATAATGTCATAATAACAGATATTCAGCACTTACTTGGCTTATTGGCTACTCATTCAATTATAAATGCGTAGGTCCGACTTACAGGAAATCGTCTCGATCTCTTTGCCCTGTCGTTCGGCGGTAGGAAAAAGGGGTGCCTCAATCCTCCGAGGATGAAGAGGGTTTTTCCCCGCTATTGCGCTTAGGAGAATTGTGGCGCTCAGGGTCGCTAAACACGGTTCCTCAAAGTAACCGGTGACCACGAATCTAATTTGAACTTCCGGTCTCCCTTTCGTCATTTCGGTGACTAACGATCAGCGCACCACTATATATCACTTACCACAATCACTATTATTTACTTTCTATAAAGTTTTACTTGAAACTTTACAAATTTTCTATGAAAATTAACGAGAGAAAAATTTTCCCGTACGTTGGCGGCAAAATTTTTAGACGCTATGAATGACACTTGGAAGTGACAGCACAGCTGTCACCATTTCTGCCAAACTGAAAGATCACACCACAGGTAATTTAGAGAAAGGTACGTACTCTGATATATATACCACTTGTTTTCTCGCTATAAAGGTAGAATTATTAGACTGCTTCTTCAACCCAATGCTATGTGTTTGAAAGTTACATAATTAAAAGTTTTGCCTAGAGGGTAATAATACCGAAAATAATGTATTTTCTGAACTAAAGTTTATGTTGGGGAAAGCACTAAGCTAATCCTTACTATTTAGTCGTAAAGTCGAGTTTCTGAACACTTTTACTAGCGTATTCCATATGTTTTTAGGGTAATGATACCGTTTTTCTTCATAATACCTACTAATACACTACAGTAGGGTAAATGCGAAAGTGTACTAAGGAATAATGCATAAAAGGAAAACGGGGCTAAGGCGATTAACACACGGCACCGCGCACCGCCGCGGTAGGCGGTGAAGTGCTTTCACCGCCACCGCCCCTCCGCGCTGCCGTCCGCGCGGTTAGGCGGCGCCTCACACACGGGGCGCCGCATAACCGCGCGGATCATCGTGGGTGCAGGCACGTGTTGCAATTTAAAAATGATGAAAAAGTGATCAAACTGGTCAAAACCGCCATCCGCGCGGACAGGCGCGTAAACCGCCTTACCGCACGGGGCACCGCTACGAAATCTGCTTTACCGCCACCGCCCTCCGCGGCGGTGCGCGGTGCCGTGTGTTAATCGCTTAAAGGGGCCGAAAAAAGAAGTCACACGTATGTATTAAAACAGGATCATGTCGAGAGCATCTCCTGGTCTCCAGAGGTTCAATCTACAAAATAAACAATTTTTTTGGCTATAACACACGCCTGAAATGTTTCAGTAGGTATAGCTTCACTAGGTAGGCGGTAAAGTGAACCCGGGGAAAAAGGAAGTAGGTACGTATTTGGTGGATATTTGATAAGCTCCTAAACCGAATATTAAAGACTGTAGTGGGAGAGAAATCGCGAAAAAAAATCAACTGTTCCCTACATATTGACGAGTTATGCGAACATAAATGTAGGGAACAGCTGATTTTTTTTTAGCGATTTCTGGTTTGGTCCCATAGTAAAAGTAGTTGTTCATAGTGATGAGTACATTCTACCATTTCGATTTGGTGCATATTTTCAATTTCAACCTGAATGAGACTAAAATTATTTTACTATGTTATTATGTTATATTCTGGCAAATAAATAAAATTTTAATTTCATTTATCGACTTAGAATTACCTATTATTTATACTTAGGTACACAAACAGATTTTGATTGATTTCTTCTTGCAGCTCTTTGAAAGTAATCTACATTGATAACAAGCAATCAAAAAACTCGTGTTGTCTAAAAAGGAAAATCAACCAAAAATGTTCGTATCATGAAGAAAAAAAAAATAGAATATCATAATTATGACGGAGAGAAAGAACACAAAAACTGGCCAAGTGCGAGTCGGACTCGCACACGAAGGTTTCCGTACCATGGGCAAAAACGCTGAAAAAAACACGTTTGTTGTATGGGAGCCCCCCCTTAAATATTTATTTTATTTTGTTTTTAGTATTTGTTGTTATAGCGGCAACAGAAATACATAATTTGTGACAATTTCAACTGTCTAGCTATCGCGGTTCTTGAGATACAGCCTGTTGACAGACAGACGGCCGGACGGACAGACAGCGAAGTCTTAGTAATAGGGTCCCGTTTTTATCCTTTGGGTACGGAACCCTAAAAAATAACAAGTAACCAGTGTCAGTGTCAGGTGCCAGCCACAGGCATTCGAAAACATCGTTGTTATAATCAAAATAACTATTAGATATTTAAGTAAAACAACCTCAGGCAACACCGGGCCCAACCACCGGAATTATTTCCCAAGAAATGTCCTATTTTCTTATTTCAAACTACCGACAGGTTACTGGTTAGGTACCTACCTACCCGCCTCTCGCCGGAAAATCTCTTTGTTCCTAATAAAAATATATGACATAGTTTTACTATTATTTCAATATATTCGTGCATGACTTCCAGATATTTTCCGAGGGTATTAGCAACATATTTCGTCGATATTGAAATGTTTTCAGAGTTAATTCAGCGCGGAGGCAAATGGAGATTTGTTTTTATTTTCAATCCGCCAATGGCGCCGATTCTGTTTGTTCACAAACTAAACTAAATTTAAGTTCATGCATCTTTTTCTTTCTATGGCATTAAGAAAAGGACAGAAGATAAATATTAGTTTAGTCCTGTCAAATTAATATACTCCATAGACAACTTTAGACGAGATAAAAAAATTGGCTATTAAAAATACGTCAATTTACCTACGTCAGGCGCTGACTAATTTGACAGGACTAAACTAATATTTATCTTCTGTCCTTTTCTTAATGAAATAGAAAGAAAAAGATGCCTGAACTTAAATTTGGTTTAGTTTGTGAACAACAGAATCGGCGCCAATGTCACGCGCGTTGGTTGGGAGTTGAGAGTGAGACGTTCGGAATTTTAAATCAACGCGTTATAAGTATTTATAAATGGGTAGGATTTTGATAATCTTTCGCTCTTTGAAAGCCTGAAAGAAGCCTATTCCATTATTAATCTCCCAACTAGTTTACAAGGCCACAAAAGTAGGTGGGTATATTAAGTACCTATTGGTAGGTAGGTATATAATTATTAAATAGGTACCTACAGTCAACAAAAGAGATAAGTATGCAGGACCGTCGGATATAATTGAAGTTTAGTAAGAAACCGTTGGATATTTTCGACTGAAATTTAATTTGATAGATGAGCTGTTTGTTTTATATTATTAAAGTTAAATTTTATTCGAGAACATCCATCGGTTTCTTACTAAACTTCAACTATATCCGACGATCCTGCATACTTATCTCTTTTGTTGACTGTAGGTACCTACCTAGATAGAATATCCGGAAGTACACAAAGTTCAATTCAGGGTAGGTACAAATGCGATCTTATCGCTAATAGGAATACCTACCGGACAACCTAGGCCTAGGTACCTACTAGCTACCTATGGTATTTAGGTGGCCAAAAGTTTCCTACGTCAAATAGTTGTAGATAACAGCTTTTCGGGATTAGGTAGGTAAATAAAACTTGGAGCAGAACTGCAGCGACCGATCGAGCTGAATCCAACTGGAGAGTAACGAGCAAATTTTAGCGGGAAACAGAACTTTTAGGTGCGAGCGGAACAAACAACGAATTGAAAGAAAAGTTGAATTTGGCTGTAACACTAGGTACTTATATTTCGAAAATGTTCTCTACTAACTTTTTAGACCTTTGTATCCTGCTTATGCGAAAAAAGTTTCATTAAAATCGGTCCATTCATTTCGATAAATAAGGACTTGAAAGTTTATATGAAATGCCGTACATCGTAAACGCTCTTATTGATAAGCGTTTATTTATATTTTCCCACTAGCAGCGCTCCGCGGTTTCACCCGCATAAGTTTCGATACCGTCGGAATATCGGGATAAAAAATCCTATGTGTTAATCCAGGGAGTCAGCTACCTCCATACCAAATTTGATCAAAATTGGTCCAGCCGTTTGTGCGTGAAGAAGTAACAAACATACAAACACACTCACAAACTTTCGCCTTTATAATATTAGTGTGATTCACATGTAGGCGATCATAATTTACAAGAAAACCACGTAAGTACTTACGATGAAACACGATACCTGGAGGCCTAAAAAGTCCACTTTGGCAGAATCATAAAAGGATAACATAATGGACAGTTAACTGTTAAGTTAATCGTATCAAAACCCATTGGTAAAGCATTTTTCAGTTATTTTTTTTTTGTCTGTGCTAAAATACCAATCAATCCAATCCAATCCCAATCTTTTTGATTGTAGGTACCTACGTAGAGCAGCGAAAAAACGAAAAACACGGACTGTCTTCGCCATACCTATTTTAATTCATAATGTTATCCTTTTATAATTCTCCAAAGTGGCCTTTCTAGGCTTGCTTAGCTCTCAGAAGTTTTTCCTTTCACATGTGTTAGGTATTGACCCGCAAAAACCTTCGGCAAGAACAAATTAGATTTGTAGAATGTTTGTAGGCGACAGACCGTGTAACACGAGAAATAGATAGGTGCAAGTAGGTCACAGTTACCCTTTTTACCCTGCCAATAGTGAAAAGATTATCACGACCTTTTGACCCAATAGTAGGCTATAATAAATATTTACAATCTTTTCCAAATAAGTACCTAAGGTTAGATAGGGTCAGGAAGGCAACAGTGACTCACTTTTTTTTCCAAAGCTTAAAAAAATAGATATCGCTTTTATTTTGGCCTAAAATTTGCTCACATTTTAGATACACTATTGATCTGTAACTGAGCACTCATGATTCTCCATTATTTACCACTTATGTCAAAGTAGGAACCTAAAACAAAAAAATTATAATTGAGCCACTGTGGACAACTAGGTGTACACACTGACTCACTACTGTGGTACACAGTGGCTATAGTGGTACACAGTAACTCGGCAGTATTTATAAGAAAAGAAAATGCCCATTTCACGTAGTTATTTTTATTAGAAATAATAACAAAACTGTTACAAGCTATTCTTATTATAATCAACACGACTCTTAGGATTTTTATTGCTAAATAATAAGATCTTAAGTCATCTCAGTCTCTTCGTTAACAATTTTAGTCTTTTTATCGATTAACAACCTATGGTAACTATTAAAATCAAAATTATTCAAAATAATATAAATTCCAATAATACCTTTTAAGTGTACCTAATAGCAAACGGTACATTAACTCTTGTTGATGCTTTTCTTATAGATTCTCCCATCCTTATGAACTGCAAGCCTTCTTTATTTTTTTCATGCGAAGTGTTCCCTATTTTTCTGTCGGTTTTTTTCCGTGGCATTCTATAAATAAAATAACAAAATTTGATTTAAAAGTTAGAAAAATATTGAATTCCTATAAGCTAGAAAAGTAATGAAATTGAGAAGGTATTTTTAAAGGTACACAGTGGCTCATGAGCCACTGTGTACCTTTAAAAATTGAGTCACTGTGTACTTCTACGCCACTTTGAAAATATTTGATCAAAACAACCGAGTTGTAAAACAAAAATGTCTAAATACGGGTTATAGACAATTGATACAAGACCTACCATCCGATAAATATAATGGCTATTACCTATAGCAACAAACAAACATATGAAAACAATCGAAACTCACCTTAAAAAGTAATTTAGTGGGCGCGAGAACAAAAAACACTCCCTCACACTTCCGCACGGCGCTCGACCGCCGAGCAAACTGGTTTAAACGTGCTCGGATACCAAGACCTTCGAATCGGTAAAAGAGACAAATATATATTCCTATCCCTTCAGGTCGACACATGACTGAGCCACTGTAGCCGACCGAGTCACTGTTGCCTCCATGACCCTACTTACAGTCAGTTTTTGTAATCTAAGTAAAGTTATTGAGCAAAATATTTAATTAGAATCGGAACAGAAATAAAATTAAAAGAACTCTAAGCAATTTAGATATCTATAGGTACCTAATCTTAAAATAGTAGTGTTATAGTACACTAGCTTTAGCCCGTGGCTTCGCCCGCGAGGTATGTCGATAAAAACTATCCTATGTCCTTCCCCGGGATGCAATCTATCTCTCTGCCAAATTTTATCGAAATCCGTTCAGTGTTTTAAGCGTGAAAAGGTAACATACAGACAGACAGACAGAGTTACTTACTTTCGAATTCATAATATTAGTATGGATTTGGCGGGATACCTACTAGCTCTGTAAGCTGTACCGAAATTCAAAAACTTGGTTTTATAGGCTAATATTTGCAGTATCTAATCGAAAATCTTTTGCCAGAAATACATAGTACCTACTTACAATGATTTTCTGAAGTGGCGAGCAGACAAGAAAATACCTAATAAATATTTTAGAAAAACTATTATTTCTCTTTCAGTCGTACGTAATTTGACTTACGAAAGAAGGCAAAGCGTTGTTTAACTATACAGACTCTATATAACGTTTATTTTATTAGTAAGGGGGTTAGTGTGTAACTAGTAAAGTTAGTTGGTTACTGCACAGTGAAGTGTGATGGGCAAAAGCCAATAATGGCGCCGATTCTGTTGTGTCACAAACTAAACTAAATTTAAGTTCAGGAATCTTTTTCTTTCTATTTCATTAAGAAAAGGACAGAAGATAAATATTAGTTTAGTCCTGTCAGATTAGTCGGCGCCTGACGTAAATTGACGTATTTTTAATAGCCATTTTTTTAATCTCGTCTAAATTGTCTATGGAGTATCTTAATTTGACAGGACTAAACTAATATATATCTTCTGTCCTTTTCATAATGAAATAGACAGAAAACGATGCATGAACTTAAATTTAGTTTAGTTTGTGAACAACAGAATCGGCGCCAATATCCGATTTCCTACTAATCGTGTTCTAACAATGTTTCGTGTAGCTTTTAGCCAGAATTTAAATTCGAAAACTTTGCTTGTCTGTCGGTGTTGCGAGCTTACGCCAATTTCCTGTCATGATATCAATTTCCCGTCCTCCTGGCCGAATGGCTCCGTCGGTCGTTATTGTTCAATATTATACGCTTTTACATGGTTTTTCAATTAATTTTCTAGGTAGATAAGGTACCTACCTGACAGGTTTCATTAGAACAGGTACCTTATTTATGTAGGTAGGTACAGGCCTACTCTTTCGTTGTGTTAAGAACTTTTTTCATTTCACAAGCTAACTTTTATCCCCTATTTAAGGGTTGAATTTTCAACAATTCTGTGCTCACCTTCGTTATATAGGGAAGTCTTATGCAAAATGTCATGCTTCTGGACCTTATAAAGTGCGTTGAAAGCCAATGAATGAATTTTACGTTTTTTACCTAAAGCGCGGTCACTGTCGGACTGCCTAGAAAAAAAGAGAAGCGCGATGACACAACGCTGGTAATTTATTGCAAAATATGAAGCAATTATGTAGTTACCAAAAATAAACAAAAATATAGGTACTGTTTGGACTAAAAAATTCAAACCCTAGTGTTTTAGTACCTATGTTGCTTGTAGAATAATCCGACTTAAAATCAGAATTATTGTAGGCAGGTATGTATAGGTATTAGTATGGTTTTTATTGTAAAAAGAAAGTTTTTATAGGTCCTACCTATCTTCATGATTTTTTTGTATCGTATCAAAGGTAGGTACTTAGATAGTGTGTTCAACACACTATCTACCTAGCCTATATACCTATCCTGAAGAATATCATATATTTTTCTGTAGTCGATCATAATTATACTTTTATTGTTTCTAAAACTTGCATTTTTTACGTTTAGGTCCTGTAGGCATGATAGATATTTTTCAGTGGGAAGTTTTTTCTCGAATTTTATTTTATTCACGAGCCTATTACGTACCTAGTTGCTACCCTACCCGTCCAGAAGTGTTGATTAAATTAAATCACTATAACAAAAGCGAAACCAATTGGTAGGTAAAATTCAAATTAGTCCATTAGAAATCAATTAACTGGCAGCTCTCAACTCTCAATTGTATTCGATTCAAACAATGAAGCGGCAAGCCTTTAAAAATAACCTGCAATCACCTAGGAGCAAGGCCGACGGTTTTAATTAAAGCTACCTCGGCCAGCTTCCATCTTGATAAATGCTTGCTTTCCCCTCCACCTCCACTTTTTCATAACATTATGAGGTTAAGTGTATCTCTGTAGATTCCAGAATGTCGGAAGTGAGGTCCCGTGTAAAATTATTCAATTTGCTCTGGAGAGAGGGCTGTTAATTAAAAAGTTAAAACTCATGTTGGTAGGTAGGTAAAATGGCGATAGACTATTTTATTAGATTGAACGGTAAAGTTTGAAGGGAAAAAAGGGTTGAATGTGTTGAAACTATGGCAAACCTTGTTTCCGTTCTAGGAGTCTGAAATGTATTTAAATCGATTATCCCCTGAAGTTCTTTCTACTTGTCGAATTTCACTTACCTAACTTAGGGTGGGTATCCTTGATAAATGTTGTACCTATAAGTACCTAGGTAACTAAGTAGGTAGATAAAAAGGGGACCTACTTATCTTGCGGTTACCTAGATAGGTAGGTACGAGGATCTCGACTTAGAAGGCCAATAAAGTTTCTACATCATAATTAGAAAATAAATACTTTTTTTTTTTTTTCAAAGCATTTTTGTTAAATTTTATATTCAGTCATTTACCTTTAGGAAAGAAACATCACGCCTTAATCCCGAAACGGACGAGCAGAAAATTCCGTCACTTGTGTAAACTGTCACAAAATATTAAGCCAACATCTATATTTGTCAACCCTAATCATTTACCCTCTTCGGTCACTGACAACATTTGCGTTCACGTCGAACATAATTTCATTTTCCTTCGTGTCAATTGATCAGAGAATTTCTCAAGTACCTAGAATGGGTGAATTTGGGTCAAAAGTTATCGTATAGGTACCTATTATTAGAGGAATTCCTAGATGTGTATTCTTGTAGATTTATTTATTTCACTTTGACAACAAGTTATTGCTTGTCAACCATCAACTACCACTTTTAGTTCTGCTGCAAGTTTATGAATCATTGCTATGATGTTAATTGCAGGATCAGCCGGACGGCTCGTCCACGCCGCGCGATGACAAGTCGAGGGGCCACTCTCCCGCCCCCAGTGAAGGTAGGTAATGTGTCACTCCATCATCATCATCATCTGCCTAGCCTTTGCCCAACTATGTTGGGGTCGGCTTCCAGTCTAACCGGATGCAGCTGAATACCAGTATTTTACATGGAGCGACTGCCTATCTGACCTCCACAACCCAGTTACAGTTACAGTTACAACGATACCCCTTGGTAAGACTGGTTGTTAGACTTTCGGGCTTCTGACGACCTGTAACGACTGTCAAAGATCCACGAATGACAGCCGGTAATGTCACTCCACTATAATTAATGCTTCTTTTGGTTGGCTACTGTTTTATGGTCTAATGTGAGAAGAAATCCAGTCGAGATGAATGGGTCTTACCTAAGAACCTCCAAATTGTCTACCTAATTAAATTCTTAAATGCACCCTTAGCACAAGAGTTCATAAATAACAAAAGCGAGCACCGAGGAAGGAATTTTGAACTCTTACTCTAGAGGCTAAATAGGGGTTGAATGTTTTTAAGGAATGTTGTCATTTTGCTGATGGGAAAACCCATCGGTCGGGCGCTCGGTTTGTAAAAGAAAATCTATGGTATGTTCCAGGGGTGGAGCACGACAGTGAGAGGTGATGGTCGGCCAGCACTCTTCTCGATCGGCTGGCGCAGCGCGGCTTCGCAGCAGACACGCGGCTTGCATTACCTCCCACAGGTACCTACTCTCCGATTACCTTACAATGTAGTCAGCAAAGAGATAGTCAGCCTCAATGAAATGTACCTATATAACCACGTAGCAGGTGTAGCAAAAGCGAACAGGCCCTGTGCGCATCGTGGTACCTAAAACACCCGTAGGTCCAATGTAAAATATTATCTATCAAGGGTTTCACCATCGATACGAAGAGTACGTGGCTATCAGTCGATCATTGATTGTCTACAATTTTCCAAGCAGCACTGCACAAGATCAGAATGCGAACAAGATACTAGCTTCCCTTCTAGTACTGAACCAACAGCGAATAGTAGTCACTATTCGAAAGCTCCACTCATATTAGGTTCTGCCCGTCAGAAATTGTCCCACGAGAACGTGTCTTCACCCATGTCATGGTGTAGACCAAGAAATTTGGCACAGAGGTAGCTGTTAAGGTGTAATGATAGTCAGTCTTTTGCATTTATAATATTAGGTATGATTTCCAGTTCCTAAACCCCCTTTGTTCTATTCCAGGCTGCGCCCGCTACCGCGAGCTGTGCTACCGCGCTGCGCACGCGCACCTCCCAGAGGACGCGGTGCCACGGCCCTGCGAGTGCGCCAACTGCACGGCACGGCGCCACTCTGCCAACGCGCCATGAGATCCGGCCGTCGTGGCCACCACAGCCGCTCTCACTCGCCCCATACCCGCGCTACCGAGCGAATTTACTCGGCGGAATTGACTTTGGCTCAAGCATAAGGACAATATTCTAATTTTCAAATATTTTATCGGTGTTTCCATTAGGAGTGTTTATCGTTTTTGTCATAAATATGTCCGTGCTTTTGTCGTTTCTGGATGTAGTAAATATACTAGATATATACTAGGTACATACCTAAGAACTAGTCCTTGACAGCATACTACCTGATCCGTACGACTCCCCCAAGCGCCATTAGATTCGATGCGATGCTCCAGGATCAGCTCTCCCTCAAGCCTAGGCTTATTCGTCAAGTTTTGGACGATTTTTGAGAAAATTTATTACTATTGGTGTTCTAAAATTCAATCATAAATGTGTGTAACCCATCCCTATTTCCCAAAACCAAGTAAAATTGTAGGAGTAACTGATATACAAAACATTTGAATGTGTAATTTAAAATGCTACTAGTACCTAAATGTATCATTAGTTTAATTCGGGGCCTTTCTCTACGAAGGAACAATTTAGTCAATTCCCACTAAGTACTTAGCGTCATCTGATGTAAATATTCGCTTCTGTCCTAGTGCCTTACCCGACCCGCTTATCAATTTAAATCAGTCATTTTCCAAAATATTTCGGCACATTATAGAATTCATGCAATGTAGGATTAATTCCAGACATTTGAAAATATGCACATCCAAAATCGCTTTTGTAATTAAGGAAAGAAACGCAATCTCGCAAGCGTTAATATTAAATTCAAAGGTTAATTAATAATTATTCGAGTAAAAATTTGTCTGTCCATTGGAGATAAGATTAAAATTACCCTAGTGTAAGCTTTGTAATAAAATAATGTGGAAATTAAATTTACACAATTTATTTAGACGATTCTCTACATAAGAATTTCCGTAACACTAATTTATTATAAAGAACACGTTTAGTATAAAATCTAAGCCAAAATATTAACTTATGTGTAGGTGGCAATCATTATCTCTATGGTCCCAGAGTATTGAACTGCTAAACTATATTTATAATTCATGTGCTAAAAGTATCATGACCTCTTAATTTTAGAGCCTAACATTAATATTAGATTAAATATCTAGACGTAATTTCTAAATTAAAATCATCTGACCTATTGTAATACCTGTCCATTGGTGTAACTTTAAACGATTTATAATAATGTACATTAACTTCTATTTTATAATACATCGCTAAAATTATAAACATTAATTTTAATTACATACATTTGTAACTTCTGATCTATTTTCGATTGTACTTACCCGATGTCATTAAATTTTAATCGTACATTATTTTTAATATTATTAACAAGGCCTACCTATTAAAGTTATAAAATGTATTTAAAATGATTCAAAAATAAAAATATGATTATTATAAAAATCGTACCGTCTATCAATTTATATACCTGTATTCGTGTTACGAAAAAGTTACAGTTAAACAGTTACAGAAGGAGGATACCTAGACAGTCCCGTCCATAAATTTAAATAAAACTTATAGTACTTAGTATTTTTATTAAGGTTAAACAAAAATACACGTTTCAGGAGAGAACAGTATCAACAAAAATTGTTTCAGGCGCGGATGTTTTCAAGTTCCAACATGAAATTAATCTCTTTCATCAAAACAACGCAATTTCATTACATTTGACACGGACCTCCTACTCGGGAAGATATTTTCGAATTTAGTCATAAATGCCACATATTAACAATAACACCTATTTCGGTATGAACATGATTTCTTTGAAGTCACAGTTAATTTTATAACCATTTTGCATGGTTGGCTACCCTATCTATCATCTAGAAGTAAATATTAGAAAAATACGTCATTTTATTTTTGTTTGTAACAAATTGAAAAACAAGCTCATTTGGTCATCGCCCGCGGTGGTTTATTAATGCTAAAAGTAATCCACCTTAGGATTTTCATATAAAATTAAAAGTGACGAGGTGCTTTTTGGCGCAATCGTCGATAAAACAACTATTTTACAATGGAGATAGATATATCAATAAAACTAGAGATTAAAATAATTCCCAAAAACTTACATAGAAACGTTGAGCAATTTTTGTTATAGCAAGAATTACTGTGGCAGGTTTAAGAGACGGAACAGATACAATACTCATATATTATTTCATACCTTATCATAAAGCCAAGGCTTATAGACAAACCGTAACCATTAGAACAAGATGAATAAAGATCAGATTTGGGAACTATGGCTATGTAAAATAGAATGCTCCAAACTCGGAAAATGATATTACAACTGAGAATTTTCAGTTTAAAAAAGCTCACTGGATTGACGCGCCCAATCATTCCACACTACACAAATATTTCCAAAAGAAAAAAACTAATCTACTAACTTAAGAGCCTATACTACCTCAAATGGCTTAGCATGATCCTCCGTTATGTCGAAAATACCGGAGCATTCATTTTGAATTAAATATATGCTAAAGTCGAGGATAATGTTAAGTATTATGTTAGACGAAACACGATTCCATAAAATTTTCTCGATAGAAAAAAATTCCAAAGTTACCTCCAAACCGAACAATAAACCGCTGATTCAAAAATTACTTCAAATTAGATCATGAAACTTTGCATACTAACTGAACTAACTATAAAGCAGGTCTTATGTTTGTTAGTTTTTTTGAATTGCCTTTATTTTCACCGTAAAAAGCAAATACCTAAACTATTGGCGCTGCCTTCCGCCCAGCACCGTACTCTGTCTCGCTCTCACACAGTCCGCGAGCAGTATCGTGCGAGCGAGATAAAGAGTGAATTTTAGCTGAGGTAGTATAGGCTCTTAATAACTCGGAAAACCCTCTAAAAGGGACGCCTCTTATTAAATTCTTATTATCTAGTAATCGTCAAGTCGATGACGTAAGACATACTTCACGCTAGTCTAATAAGATGCATGTCCAATATTATGTCAAAGAAATGCTTCAAGTCAAAAGTAAATTTTATCAAAAACTAAATCGATCAAGTAACAGGCGTTCCTGTTAGACTTTTTCCAATAAAAATAATTTACAAACTCAATGATTGCGTTCGTAGAAAAAGAGATAATAATATTTTACAAGTAAAAACGGCAATGTTTGTTAATAAACGGAGTCTCGCACAAGGTGGTTTGTTAGCCTAATTTGTATATTACATAAACTTAAGAACTTTATAGCATATAAAGCTGCGAGTGACTTAGTTATTAGTTATGTCCAAATTGTATAAAAAGAGAGTTAAAATTAAATCAGTCCGCACTATCTTAACGACATCTAGTGACGGTTTAGGACAGGTGCGCTTACAAATACATTGTAATAATCTATGCGAGAAAAATAACGTTCTAAACCTATATATATTAAGACATACTATAGTACCGGAATGCAAGTAAAAAAACCCTCGTAGACTAACAAACATTGACAAGTGTAACGTATGTTACCAGGCTCGCACGAATTGCGAGAAGTATACGCAACTCATTCATTAACGGCGATAGGGATGATAGGAAGAAGCGGATGCAGTGCCGCCCGATGATGAGCCGTGGTAGCTGCGCTTCGATGACCGCTGGTAACCGTCACCGGACCCACCAGTGTACTCATAGTCATCCCCTGGGTATACAAAACTACGATTAGTATTATCATCAACAGAGTAAAAAATATTCCATAGCAACATTTATAAGCCAATCTACTGATACACCAAATTAATTTGGTTAAAATATAAAAAAAAGCAATAATAAAATGGAACTTACCGCACCACGCACCACTATCCACACACCAAGGGTTTGAGTATGGTAATCGTTAAATTTAGGTTTAGGACAAAAAGGTATTTTGTGATCAATTTTGTCATAGTTAAGTTCAAGATAATTTGGTGTTTAAATTACCCCCAGAAGAGTAAAAACGATCACAGAACCCTTGTATCCTATGGCCTATTTTTCTACAGTAAATTCAATGCCTCCAAATATCAATTCTAATTCTTTCATGTGTCAATTCAACAAATAATATTTAATGAAACCCTAAATAATGTCTAGGCGTATTTACCTAATGTTTGAGTACTAGGGCTACATATCTAGCGTAGAATGGTCACGGGAAAGGAAAGGGGAAACCTGAGGCAGACGCAGATACGTCCGACACATTGCAAAAAGACGGCTGTGGCGACACCATGCCTCCGCAATACATCATGGGGACCTGTTGAATATTCTGTTTACATTGCATGTATAAAAAACTTAGTTCTTATATGGGCAATATATGAAAATATTGTGAATACATGTTTTTGAATTCGTCCTTTGGGTAAATAACCAAACTTTCATCACACGGCATTTGGCTGATATAATTTTACTGCATACTGCGACGACTCAGCCCATTTAAAAAAACAATAAAATATCGCTAATGCTGATAGTTAAAGCTTATATGAACATGGGCGAAGTCAACAAAAGACTACTTGGATTAAATGAAAGTACGTTTAGTAACATTTAAAATGAAAATGATTCGTCTGTACAATGTGCCATCTAGCGTAACTAAGTAGAACTTTTTGTAAACAACGGCACAAAAATATAACGCGGTGTCATTTAGTTTGTTTTTTCATGTATGGCGTTCCGTTATGTAATCAGTTGTCCTAGGTGAGCGACGGGACGCGATACGTAGCGACGCGACGTAATGCGACCAATACTTCACGCGACGTGCGTCCTATTTTGTAGTCATTCGTGAGCGACAAACGCGGCAATGTCAGTTCATTATTGTTTTAACCATGGGCATGTGTACTGCGTTGTTACTCGAAAATTTATATTTTAAATACTTAGCCCACCACCGCCGCCACTTCAGCATTCACAGAGTCTTATCGGTCATAAATGTGAAGTGGCGAGAAGAGAGGAACAGGGCTTCATTCAAATTGATTAAAAATTAGCTCCTGATCTATTTTTAAACTTAGAATAAGGATGTTTAGAGTCCTAAATTTATTTTGAAAAACAATAAAAATGGTTATGTACCTACCGCAAAAAATGCTAAAATATATTTAAAAAAATTAAATGGTACTTTTTTTTGTATTAATTTGTACTCTTTATTTACCCTCTCTTGAAATCGGATATACTCTACTTCTGCTAGAGCAATCCTCAGACTGCGTCGCGTCTCATCGCACAAAAAACAATGTAAGCCACAAGTACATACAACGACTATTTGATATTTTCGCGTCGCGTCGCGTCGGGTTGCATTACCGCGTTTGTCGTTCACCTAGGACAACGAGTTAGATATCTGCAAAGTGCCGTATGATACGAGCTTTATTACATTTCGTGGGACTAATCATGGATGCGAGGCTCTGGACCTTTTAGGAAGTGTATGCGAGAAGTCTGCGTTTAGCAGTAGACAGTTAGCAGTAGTATAGATAAGAAGGGTTATTCAGGACCTGCGGTGGCGTTCCTACGACGACGTCGGACATCTGTGGGACGTTCACATACTTGGGACTGCCTGCATTACTGCCCACACCATCGCCGTCTGCCGTACATAGCTAGTCAGGTTATTTTGTTTGGATCCTACGTCAAAATATACAAAAGTAACTTGTGGTTTGTTTAGTTTTAATTTTTTTTGTGCCAATTTAGATCCTATTTAAAAAAAAGATTATTTACTTTCCAAATTATCTAAGATTGTTTTTAGAGCATGAAACTAATGCGTACTGTCTAAACGTTTTTATAAGCATTTAGTATGTATTGTACAGACTCCAGCACATCAAGCTACCCGAAACTGTCAAATTTTTTCAATGAACCTTGAACCTAATGGTAATAGCGATAAAGTTGAAAATCTATTGAAGAAATTTGACAGACTGTAGTAACTTGATGTGCTGGCGTCTGTACTATCTATTATTTATTTTTGACACTACAGAAAGAGGATAAAAAATAATATAGTATGTGATAGAAATAAGAATAAATATTATAGATACGTAGCAGGTGCAATCATACGTTACCGTGTGAGAATGTTATGTGCAAAGTGTATGCATACCTATAAATGTATACTTGTCATTAAAATGACAATATAATTAATGGAAACTGCAAATTCTATCGTTTCATGTGTACTCGTGTTAGTCAATAATGCCGTTTGTGTAAGACTATTAAGAATGCTCTACTGAATGTGTTTCTCAACTATAATGTCACAATATAAAAACAAAAATTATGATATCTGATCAGAACCTGCCTGGAGGGTATTGTTACTACGGGGTTGGGGGGTGTGTAAGCGAACATTAAAAATGCCATTTTATTTTGAAATTTTTGATTTCTTTTAATTATCTACGTTTTATAATGTCCTTAAAGTAGATATATATTTCATCATAAGATATCTCAAATATTTGCATGTGGTAATATTAATATTTTATTAATCAACCAGTAGTAATTACTTAATCCATTAAGATAGAAGAAGCTTAATAATAGGAAACTACGACAAAAGTGTTTATTTCTTTCCATTACATTATAAACTACATACTTATTTTACCAGTTAAATCTAACACTAAATATATATACCCAAAATACCTAATATGAATAATGCATAATTTCTACTCCGAAAGACCTCAGTGTTATTTAGTGTGATAGCACTTATTACATCAATAAATCATCGCATACAAGCTTCTCGTCTTACTTTAGTGCTTCGGTTAAAATTAATAATTAAAACCGTAATTAACTAATTATCATTAGGTAATCATCGTAAAAAAGAAACAATAAGGACGCACGTGTAAAGTCTATCATAATTTTCTTTTTTATACGAACATAAAGTAACTTATGTGGGGCGCGCGCGACGGGCTGGGCTCGCCGCCCGCGCCCCGCTAGGCTCCACCAGTGTGTCGGCGCGTTAGGGCTAAGTATAGTAGATTACACATTACAAGATTACAACAAATCTAGATAATAGTCTTACAATTGTAACATGCTTAGATTGTGGCTAGGTCGCGGTCGCCGCTTCCGATTAATTACATTTTAGGAAATTAATACAAGTGTGTATAAATACAGCGCCGCCCCGTAATGGGCCGGTGTAAATTAAACTTATATAGGTACTGCTTGTAAGTAAACATTACTTTAAATATTGTACATCAGTCGATAGTTCACCTAACAATTTTGTTTCTAATCGATCGAGAATTATGTACTTTTATTTACTATAAAGAAAATAATAGTTTAAAAAATAATCAACATCAATTTTTTTAATTAAAACAGAAATAAATAACAACTTGCCCTAGGTTTTATAATAATTAATGTTATAATTAACTGTAAAGCCCGTGAAATTTATTTTACTCGGGATCGATAATTACATTTATATTAAATTCTAGTATAAATATGAGGTTTTATATTTAATAATACCTGCATTGTTTTTAAAATAAGTTTCGAAAAGACTACAGTTAAGACGGACGTTGGTGTCGTCCCTGATATACATTTAAATGCAAATGAATTAATTTTATAAGACGAGTAAACAGTGAACTTAAAATGAGTCGACTGCTAATCTAACGTTTAACACTAGGGGTCTTGTATAATTAGTCAATTACGATCATAAATTTATTAATGAATACGCGCACGGCACAACGCGCGCCCGCCCGCGCGTCGCGCCGTGCTCGGTGCCGCTAACGTTACTTTTATCATTATACCAAAATACACTTTTACACAAAACATTGTTTCCTTTATATACTACTGAATAAACATACACATATAAAAACCGCGTACACTATAATATAAAGTAATACAAACAAGAGTCGAAAGGTTAACTACGCAACAGTACTACAGTTAAGCCATGATTAAAATATTATTCATAAACATTATTATAAGATACAGCTGCATATCTTACGTACGTCGATATTACAGTGTAATATTAAAATGCAAAGATGCACGTGTGGTCACTCACGGTAGTACATAGCATACAGTAGAAGGGTGTGTACCTACATGTACAACACACAGCCGCGAGGCCGCGTAGAGTCGGGCGCGCGAGCGGCGCGCACGCATGAACACCACATTTGACAGACGAGCCTCTAACGAGTCTTATCGTATTTGTATTTTGCTAACTATTTTTAATTAATAAATTCATCCAATATTTAATGTTCTTCTCCTATATAATAATAATTAAAACCCATATAAATAGTCTCAATTGATTTTTTCACAATAATTTGCACTAAGTTTAATGTTGAGTAAATCTAAAATTTCTAATACATATTATACTTTATTTAAATAAATTATATTCTTTATGTTAATAAGAAGATTGCCACGATGGTTCATTACAAACTAAGTTCTTAAATTGTTCCAAAGGTTTGAGTGCGGGGCCGAGCCCGTTTCTAACACCTTAGTGCTAATCGTTATCACTGAAAATAACATAATTATAAATCATCTCTATATTCACTTAACTTTTTGTAAGGCATCGTTTCCTAATATTAAAACAGATGTGAACAATTTCGTTCGTATCATCGGTGGATGTACATTAAACCTACAGTAAGTATTACAACGTAATCGAAACAATGGAACATAATGGTATTATGCGAACTGAACATGTGCGAGGGGGCCGCGCCTCGGGAGCCGCGGGCTGTGGCCTGTGGCGGGTTAGTGCGAACAAATGCAAGTAGTAAAAGCGATACGAGACAGTGGGACCGAAACGAACGAACCACTACCTATGCTGAGTACGATAAAATTAACCAGGAATGAATCGAGACAAATTAACCTAACTAACATAGGAACGAAGAGTAAACGAAGCGGTACAAAGCGGCACATCTACACGTAACCTAATGGGCAGTCAGGCACCGACCTCGATTAGTTTATATTATTTCATTATATTGTTATAAGGTACGAGTTTCACTTTCCTACATACTGATTGAGTCTCAGTCGAGTCTGTAATGTTATATATTTTAAGAGCTATAAGAAATGTATGCGCGTTAACTATGAACATCACAATGTAAAAGGCTTCTTCACTATGTTTTACCGTTAAATTTGGGACATCGCACCCCTCGCCCCGGACCGCTAGTCACTTATAAAATTTGCTTACACCTCACAATATTCCTCAATAGATAAATTATACTTTACTTATGGAGCGATCTTAAATAACCCTATTCTAAACGATCAAATTATGCATTCAATGTAATCTTCAACAATTCGTCTATTTAAAACATTTATTAACAAATCTTATCGAGCGCGGCGCGGCGCGGTTCTATTATTTAAAATTAAAGGAACAACTCCCGCCTTGTGGTCGGGCGCTGGGCAGTCTATCAGTAGGGCCGTAAACTCTAAGATAATTACAACAAATAATGGTCGGACGCGGCGCGAGCGCTGGGCCGAATGCCGCGCGGACGCCTCCCTGTCCCGCGATTAATTACTTAGCTTATCACTAAAATTTTAATCAGTCGATCGGTCAAACGATTGAGCGATATAGTACAGTAAGGACTAACATTAAATTTAATCTAACAATGTTATTTTAAATTATAACTCACTTTGTAACGGGGCGGGGCGGCCGCGCGACGTGCGACCGCGTCGGGTACATATTATGATACGACTAACATAGCGGCCGTAGCGGCCGGCGAAAGCTCTATACAGTTTTAAAAATATTTGGCAATCACATAAATTAAAACTTTAAAACTATGTGACGAGAGAATCGATTAAAATTATGCTTTACACACAAGTAAGTATATATATGTACAAATGTATGGTGAGGGTGCGAGGGGTGCGGCGCGGCGAGCGCGCTGACACGTACCGAACTATATCCTAAATGCTTGAGCTTCATTACTTAACATACGACAATATCGTTTGCTCGTTTAACAATTTGGCAGGTAAATTTAATTCATTAAAGTATAAATTCCATATAATAATAGTATCAACTTAAAACTTGCGATAAAAAACTAAAATGCATATAAGAAAACAAATTAAAATTACGAATATTTATACAGAATTGTTCCCTTTTTAAAAACGGGAATAATTAAAAATATTAAAATCACGTTCAGTCACTATGTTTTGTTTAATATTAACACATAATTACCTCATTACATGCCTACCGTTTTCCTAAGTCTAGTGTGTGGTAAATAACCAAAATTCTAACATTAAACATACATACCGATATATATACCAAATATTTATACAAGTTATTAGCTTAAGTTAAGTTCTTTTAGGTCATTTTCCCTAAATTGGCCTTGTTTAACAGTGTCTGTCAAATGTGCGTCACGCGAGCGAGCTGCGGCGAGCGGGCACGGGCGCGCCACGCCTCTAGCGACGGTACAGGGTACAACGATGTACCTACACGACATTATTTTTAAAAAAACTTTAGAAATCCGACAAAAATTATTAAAACATTCGAAATGTGTGAAGTAAAAATAAATCTTCCACAAAAAACCCACATCCAAATAGAATATTAAAAGCAAAGTTAATTAAAAAACTGTGTACACTTGTTGTACACGCATTATGACAGCATCGTTTAGCTTTAGAAGAGGGGTCGCGAAAACTTCTGGGCGAGTCATGTCAGAGCCGCGATATGTGCACCGCCGTCTGGACGGTGCCTTATCGAGAGGTTAATATCATTCCTTCATAGTAGCGTTCAGAGACGGCCGAGTGCCAAAAGTTGCGAGAGAGTGTGGGACTACCTTATTAAAATTAGTAGACAAAAGAGTTTAAACACCTAATAGTTCTGAATGTTATTGTTAAACTATTTTATATTTTTACTTATTAAAATTAACGCTTACTTACGCGTGTGGGTTTGTGTTAATGTAGTCGTCGGTGACTTTAACTATATAACCGCCTTTATAGGCTTAAGATAATCGTATGCAATTAATTTAAATTTATCCGTTAAACTTTAGTCAGTTATTATAAATATTAATTTGTTGCATTGTATTCATAATCTATGTTTTCCACGTTTAATGTAGTTTTATTCGTGAAATCAAAAACACACAAAACTACAAATCTATCACCTAATGGGAAGTTCCAGAGGTATATGAAATCGCCGTGTCAATAATATGAGAGTATGCGTTATTAAAACGGTTATATACTAGCTATCCCTATTCCTTTTAGTCGTTATAAGTTATATCGACCAAGTTAGAATCGATAGATGGAGTCGATCGAATGCAACCGTTGAAAGGATGACAACCGTTCGAGCGCGCACTTGTGTCGATCAAACGTCAAGCGGAATGGCTACATCTACTATGAACACACGATCACGTGTCTCACAAGCGTCAAGGGACTAATGCTACTGGTACAAGTGCGTACTAGAAGGTGGGTCAACGTCTGCGTGTGCGGCTATCGCAGCGTAACAAACTACAGAACTCACTCTACCTACCTCTACGTACCTTTAGAAAAGAATTGTGTATATCAACGTGTGAGCGATACGACTGTAGTTAACCACACTGCGGTCGTGTGTGTGTGCACGGAGCAGAGGACAATTATGGATGGACTACTTATCCGGATGTCGGCTTAGAGAGTCTATGCCACCCTGTTAGATGAGCAGGGGAAAAGGAACGTCAGTTATCGAATGAACGTAGCGCCTGTCGGACGCTTGCCGTCTGCTCCGCGCGTGCGTGTCTCGGGCGCCTACGCGGCGGGCCACTCCTTGTTAAACTCGTTGGCGTTGAAGTGTTTGGGCGCGTGGTGCGGGTGGTGCACACCTGGCGGCTGCGCGGGCGCGGCGCCGTGGTACTCGCCGGCCGCGTACCGCGACGCGCCGCCGTACGACGAGCCCTACCAGTCCGTCACGTTAGCGCACGGTCGAGGCCGCGCGGACGCATCCAGCTGAAGCCTGAGCGTACCGCTACTGCGCGTCGTCTACGTGCTCTACTCGGTATAAAAATATAGCTCTCTCGAGTCTAAACTGAGCCGAGCTTCAGCTACGATGCGTCCTTGAACCGTCATGGAGCATAAAATGAGAGGACTCCACGATATTTAGTTTATACTGATAGTTCTATTTATTTAATGAAAAGAAAAATATATGGGCCGCATTCGCAAATGCTCCATGACATTATTTGAATAACATAATTTTGTAAATAATGTACTCTGGTTACATTTAACAGAATAGACGAATTCTCATCTCTGAACACTTAAAGTACAGCTCTTAATATTATTTTTATCGAT
The DNA here is from genome assembly GCA_948474745.1 of Oligia latruncula. Taxonomy (NCBI): domain Eukaryota; kingdom Metazoa; phylum Arthropoda; class Insecta; order Lepidoptera; family Noctuidae; genus Oligia; species Oligia latruncula. The sequence goes on from OX419699.1 coordinate 2,832,357, forward strand.
AAAATTAACTATTAATGAACCTGTAACAATACGAGAAAATCCAAATTTTACTAATTTGTACTTTAAATGCCAATTTACAAGTGTTGAGATGAAACAAGGCGATTGAATCATCTCGCACGGCTACAAAATGCAATATTATATATGAATATCGAACGGAACTAAGGGTAAGCTTATAATCTAGTGCGGTGCGATGCCTTTATGATGAGCGCGTATTATCGTCGCAACAACCGACCGTCCATAGTGAGAAATCCCCAGTGTTTCGCGACATTCCCTCATCCGATACCCGCCCTTATCTCTAATTGTCTTTCTGGAGGAGCCACTCTTGTGGGCCCTGATCGACCAACTGGAAAAGAAGAACAAGACAATAAAGTCCCACTCGCCACAATTCAACTGGATCTTTAGCAGGTTTATGTAAGTAGCGCAGCGCGTGAAGATGGACCGGGCGAAAGCGTGTGACTATCCCCAAGGGCGAGATGAAAGTTTAGGCGAAGGAGGACGGGAGAGGAGAGGCGGGAAGGAACCGTGGAGGTCGGTGATGAGAGACCTTCAGCGAAACTCGATAACAACACTAATCTTCTTGATTTTTCACTATGGATAGCGGTGCGACTGTCAACTAAGGCCACGAGAGGCGGCCGTGAACAGCGCCGCGTCTACTCTCTTTATGTACCGCAGCATAGCTCGTAAAATCAAAAAGACATCGCACATTAATCTCGCCACTGAAAACATGCAGATAAGTGGGCTTCGTCGTCGCCGCGTATGACATTATCGTGATATAAACAAGCATTTCGAACACAGCACACGGATGCAGGGGTGGCAAACTAATGGCTCTATACTATCAACTCATGCTGCTTTTAGCCGCGATTCCTTTGTTCGTGTTCGTGGAGCAATGTTTTCGCTGAATATCACTCGCTCACCAGAACGTTCGGTCATGTCCATTCATTCTCAAATCGCAAACAAATGTTGCAAGTACAACCAAATTGAACTATGCAAAAGTACGGAGAGTTTCTTATGCATTCATACAACACACGTGCACAAACATTCTCTAGTGACATTGGGTACAATAATGTCGGATGGTCATTCATGCTGTCGGGCACACCGTTACCACGCCATACTAATACGAAGGTAGATGCAGGATACAAATCATAGAGTAAAGCGTAGGAGAAAGGAGTGTAGGAAGGAAGGATGCAAGCCCCGAGGTGATGAGCAAATAATACTAATCATACGATGGTCAACTTGGCTGTACTTTTGTGTAACTACCGCCCATAGCTGTCAAAAAGTTATGGGCGACAAACATCAACACAAAACCGTACCTTGGATTTGGTAATGATGACATATACATACAGATAAATATTGGGAACATGAAAAAAAAATAAAAAAATAGCGTAAGGACAAGGTTGGCATCCAAGATATAGTTAAAAATATTGTTTGCGATTTCGATATTGGATGATGGAATGCAAAAGGTAGGCAAACGAAAAAGTCATCCAATATCTTGTTCCACACAGTGCGATGGTCGGCGAGGCCATACACATTCGTGTAGTGTGGCGTCGCCGTTCGCCGTTAGATCTCATTCGAGCGCGTATTGCTAACTATTTCACGCGGCCCACTGACACAGCTACCACTATTTGTTTATGTAATATCATAGTAGTTTGTTGTACAGCTTGTTTTTTTACGGGAGATTGTCCAAACAGAAAGTTTTACGTATCATAAGTATTCATATTTTCTGAAACATGTGAAATCTGTTTATTTTTATTCGACCACATTATAGCCTATTGTGACGCTTAGTAGTATCGACTTTTAATAATAACCATTTGTTTTGGATAATAACAATATGTTTAACGGATACACGAGGCAAAAATTTGCAAACTAAATAAGCAGAAATGAGGAACAAGCCCGCATGTACAAGCCTATGTTACTTCGCTGTACAAAACTTATCTACGCGGAGCTGTGTCAATGTGGGCACGGCATATATTTCATGTGGCCAAAGTATGAACAGAGATGGAAAAACACATTTTTATATCGGAGTTTTAAATAAATTGTCATAAATGATTTAATAGCAAATACTTCTACTGATTGTCTTGTCAACTAGCGTTTACAAGTCTAAAGATATGCATAAAAATGTATTTCTTTACCTCGAAATGTCCACCCATAATTGCAATGTCGAGTTTATAGCAGTTACCATACCATCACCGGAGCTATAGCCTAAAATGCTAAAATGATTCATGCTAGGTAAAACGCTAAAGGCACGAAAAACGATGTAAGATGTGTTTATAAAAATAACACTAGGCCAGAAGAAAGAATTCGCATTTATCTCCTGGCTTAGTAGATAAGTCGTTGAATGATCGGTCAACGACCGCGCCTCGCCGAGGGATCGATTGTCATTGTTTGTTTGGCGACTCTTGAATCATAAACACACCTTTTATCATGTCATATTATATGGGAAAGCCGAATCAGAACTGAAATATTTGGAATAATATTAACACTGCCTCTGTAGATACCACAAGATCTTACATTTCATTACAAACAGTACACAGTAGGTTATCAAGTTATACATTTTGGTCACACAGCACAATTGCTTCCATAAACCAGTATAATTCGGCTGTGATTCGGAACGTCAAATTAAAATTTTCTCAAAATAACAAAACTAGAATGGGCTGAGTAAATGAGATACTGACTTCTAGATTATATAATCAAGAATTTTAAGACATTATAATATAAAATCTTTGAAAATATATTCGCGATAAGACTTTCTTAGTCACATTGAGAATGGAAACTGGCCAAAACGCCATAATTGGCGGATTCAGTAGTATTCGTACTTCACCGGTTTTAACGGTACCCTCGCCAGTATCGCAAGTACGTAAGCAGATAATTTTGTTTAACAATATTTGATGGTCAAGAAGAGAGCTGAGCGTGTTCGATAGGTTAATCACAGGATGATAATAGAAACTGAAACATGAAATATTCAGTAGGTATGAAAGGGTGAGCGGTATCGAGTCACGCTCGCTCCTATCATAGGTCGGTGTCTCTATGGCTAGATGTGTGTCGTCTATTCGGCGTGTTGTGTGAGGTATTGTTGCGCGTGTACCTGGTCCTGCTGGTAGGCGGGCGGGTACTGCTGGTACGTGGAGTAGTCCGCGGACGACGACTTGGACAGCGCGGCCGACGACAGCGCGCCCGTCAGCGCCGGCCCGCCGCCGCCGCCGCCGCCGCCGCCGCGCCCGTACATCTCGCCGCCCTCCGACAGCGGCACGTACGAGCCTGAGGGCAACGCTTCATTGTACGACCACGTCTTTACAGCGTTCTCAAATATCACTAAAGATACAACATTCATTATGTAACTAACATGTAACAATGTCATTTAAAAGAGTATCCCCATAGTTTCTCGTCCGTTCTTCTCCATAGGAACTTACAGCTTTGGAATGGGTAACTAGCTTCACCTTTCTGAATGACAGACCCCTTTGACAATTCAAATGAACTAGTAAATGACTAAATTGACATACATGCTTTGGAGTTTGACATACGGGTTTAACAGAACATTTAATCAGAAAACAGGCTCTACTCAGCCTATTACCACTGCATATATTGAACAACCGTTAAAAGAATCGCATGTGATCGGTACTACAAGAAAAAGCTTACGTCATCAATGCTTCCTAGATAACAGTAATCATCACAAAATTCCACATCTTCCGGTAAATACCGGCCCTACCACACTTGACTGTGACAGTTCCAAGTGATTTGTCGCAAACCTTGTAGACTCTCTCGTTCACAGGAACAAAGAGTATATGCTAATTTGCATGGTCATGTTCCACAAACATCTGAACGAACCAACAGTAAACTAACTGAAGGCACTGCCTGGATGTGGATATGCATACTAGCATAACTTATAATAAAAACCGTCAAGACCAGTGTTCTTTGCAAGTGTTCATCCTTGAAAACCACGCCCAAAACGTCATAATATCTAAGTGTAATAAAATCATAAGTCCAAACGTCAGCAACCGCTACAGAATCCGTCGTCATGCGCGTACCCTTGGCCTAGCAACGATCACCTGCTTCCCTACACTCGATCGAGTAACTAGCACCGTGTATGGCCCGGCGCCCACTATCGGCATCGGCACGGCTGAGGATTTTTATGCGACGAATAAAAATGTAACTTAATTGTATAACGATAAAATTGAAATTTCAATGACACGGCATGTCAAAATCAAATCATTTATTTCAAATAGGCACATTAAAGGCACTTTTGAACGTCCAAAAAAAAAACTAAATAGAAATGATTCTAGTCGCCCATTCCAAAAGGTAGTTTTCGTATGGAGAAGAATGGGCAAGAAACTCCACCGTTACTCTTTTAAAATGTCGGATACCCTATCTTTATTTTTGCACCTACGATGATTATTATCATTGAAATTTCAATTGTATCGTCATACAATTAAGTTATATTTCTATTTGTCGCATAAAAATCCTCAGCCGTGCCGATTGTGGGCGTTGGGTCTAAACATTCCACTACTCACCGGAGCCGGTAGAGTTCGAGTTCTGCGGCATGTTCCAGTTGGTCCAGCTGCCGCCGGCCGACGCGCCCGCCGGCGCAGAGCTGTAGTTAGCTGTACACACCAATAACATCATATTAATCACCAGGACTTGCACTTGCGGAGGTGTCGCCTGAAGCCTTAGTGGACTGCGATAAGCTCGATCAACATGTTCGGTATGTGTTCTTAGAAAACATGTCGATGTGACAACTGGTTGCAAGACTGATCAAGGTTGTCGTCTTTTGTATGATATATGAATGTGTTTGAATTGAAGACAGCGAGTTGCGTGTGTAAGCAACAGCCTTTATGTCTTCTTCCAATATAAATCGGTTTCTTATCAATCATTTTTGCTGGTTTTGAAAGGAAACTGTTGCAAACCTTGTAGACTCTCTTGTCCATAGGAATAAGGAGTATATGCTAATTTGCGTGTTAATGTCCCACAAACATCTGAACGTACCAGCAGTAATGTAACTGAAGGCACTGCCTGGATGTGGATAGTCTATGACTCTACGTCTAGTATCGCGATAATATTCGGGGTACTGTGACCTAACCTCCACTAGCCATGATTGCTTGTTTACATCAAATTTATTATGTTAGAGGTGTGTACTGACCATAGCTTCCGTAGCTCTGCGCAGGTGGTTGCGTGAACTTGTTCAAACTTATGGTTAAGGTTCATACTTCCGTTTATAATAGAATCAGCTTCCAATCGCAGTCCACTAGTGGACATAGGTCTGGCTCCACAGGAACCTGTTGTTGTTGAAGAGACTGCTGCCCGCTGATAGCTACTACATACTATTCATATCTAATACTACAATACGACCGATGTATCTTGGCGGACCCGAACTTTGCGCAGAAGTCTGCGTATTAAGATTTTTTTGGAACCAAATGGTGGTGGACATGAGGCGAGTGCGAGTGAGAGAACATGCGCGAAAGTTCTTAGTGCCTATGTTCAGGCCCGCCAAGTTACGTCGGTCGTATTGTACTATACATAATTATAACATAACCTGTTCATAGTTTTATAACACTAGATGTGCATACACTGCAGTCACAAGACGTGAATGGATCTTTCATGCTGAAAGCCTTATTACACTACGCGACATTCTGGGACCCTTTCCCTAAATTGGTATGATGTAATAAGAGTAAGTGAGGAACGGTCCCTATTAAAAAACACCCATCGCCTAAATATCCGGCTCTAAAATCTAAAATTAGTGTAGTGTAATAGGTGTTTTAACTATGACAATATTTGGCGATCCGTCTCCTGTTGCACCAACAAATTCTAAACCTGCAGATAGAGGTACACTATCGCTAGACGTAGCTATTCATCTGGCACGCCTGTCGCTTCCCAATGGTTGTTCTCGCCCTACGGAGATACTCAGCTGATGTGTTGGCGCTCGATGGACGTTGACAGAGGAGCAGTCGTGCCCCTTTTGGCCGCACTCCAAAAAAACCTTGTAGCGCTATAGAGCAAGTGGTCACGTACCATAGCTGCCGTATCCCTGCGCGGGCGGCTGCGTGTGCTGCGTGTAGTTGTTGGTGGCGGGCCAGGCGGGCGCGTGCGGCGGCGCTTGCGGCGCGGGCGGCGCGCCCCAGCCCTGGTAGTTGCCGGGCCCCGCGCCTGCTCCCGCGGCGCCGTAGCCGGCGTACGACGTCTGGCCAGGGGAAGTGCCCCAGCCTTGGTATCTGGATCATTGAAAAACGAGTCGGTCTGTTAGTCAAGTTGAAGGATGGAGAAATATGTGCAATTGCATGTTTTTGAATGAATTACTTGTTTACTGTTAAGTCGACTGTAATTTTTCAATAAGTATGAAGTCAGGCATGCAAAATGTTGGGTTTTAATTGTAACTGTAAAACGACAAACTGTCTCCAGAGCAGATAATTCAGCATGTAGCAGTGTGCGAGTGCGAATACAGTTTGCATTCATAAAAAAACAACTCTACTTTAAGAAAAAAAAAACGAGACAAAATAACAAAAGGGATGTCCGTTAAAAATTGTAAACAAAACCAGTTCTCACCCCTGCATAATGTTCGGGCCTGCCATCGGCATGTTGATCGGCGGGCCGCCCATCTGGCCGTTGTGGCCCTGGATCATGTTGATGGGCGCGGCGGCGGGCGGGCCCCACTGGCCGGCCTGGGGCGCGTCGCCGGGCGCGCTGAGGGCCCCTCCGCCCATGCCGCTGGCCCCCGAGCCCAGCTTGCCGGACCCATCGCGAGGCTCCGCGCGCTTGATCTCCACCTGCTTACGTGTTTTGGGTTAAAGAAAATCTAGTTGTCAACTTACCATTTCGATTGAACTTAAAACTAAAAACACCTAATTAAAACATGGGCTCATATTCAAGAAAGTTAGTAGTTCTAGGAAACTGGCTTCAGCGATAACCTTAGCACTATGTAGTCATTTATTTCACAGTATTTTTGTGTCCGCCCGTTACGAAACAATATCATTGTAAAATATAAATTGTAAGATTGCACTCGTTTATGTCGCAATCAACTGAAATCTCTTATTAAACGAAGTGGTTTGCATTGCGGCGACACTTTTACTATTTATTCTTAACCATACATATACTCGCGGTATATTTAAAATGCACACGTAAAAAGTTATACGTTTCTTAAATTCCAGCAGTCGTTCACCCGGAAAATATTAAAAAACATGCGTCACACATGCTTATTAGAATATGAGGATGACACATCATAAGAGCCGATTGGTTGCTAAGTCAGATTTCAGAACCAATATAATTTACCTATTTTATACAGGAAAACATAGTGCTAAGTTTTATATGTGTTATTTGTTTTAAAAAGTAACTGATTACTCAACATCAAGTATTTCAAAAATTAAACTGTTTCATTCACTTGCTCAGTGAAGCTCAGTGATAGTTTGTTTTACGAGAGATAGCTACAAAAATATTTGGCAAACAACTGGTGTTTTCAAATCACCTACAAAAATAGTTACATTACCTGTTTTCCGTTGAGATTGATGAAATGCTCCTGAGTGACCCTCTCAACGGAGATCTCGTCCTCGAACGACAGGAAACCGAAGCCTAGAACAATCGTGTTTGTTTTTATATTGTGAATAGTAGAAAAAAGCTTCAAAACATCAAGACATTAGCAAATCAGATATGTTCTTGCAAAAATGTGTAAATATAGCTCACTGACATCAAAAGAAATTAAACCCTAGGATAATATTACTGCAAATAGCTTTACTTGTTTATGTATGGAATGTTCTTTCGCCAACATTCTCATAATACTGCTGTGCCTCTTGGTCCTTATTTTGTTAAGCAATTTTCTCGTAATGAAGCGAACTAATAAAAATACGTGTTCGGCGCAGTTGTGCCTACAACCCTCGGATCACAACCGGTCACAGAAATTACACAAGTCGTAAATTGTTTGATAAAGTCGCCCCGAAGGGTGACACCTTTCACCGAGCTCACGATTGAGGTTGTATCATTTCGATTGCGTGAACCCTAGCTCGTGTTACTGTTTGGAAAGCGAAACGCTTTTTCTTTAGCAAAACCGTTCGTAACTTGTGAACTTTTGTTTTGCACCAGTTCAACTGGTATTATTGCTTTTACATTGTGTCTCAGATTTCTGTTTAAACTGGATGACGAATTCGCCATATTACATCATATTAATCATTACTTGTTTATCGTTAAGTACTCGTCTATTTAATTGAGTACCTGACCTAATCCTTTATCTCTAGAAGTATTCCTATCGGATAGAATGTTTATAAAACGGTTGTTACAAGTGACCTGTTGCAAACCTTGTAGACTCTGTTGCTCATGGGAACAAAGAGTATATGCTAATTTGCGTGTCAATGTCCCACGAACGCTTGAACGCACCGACAGTAGTTAGCACTAACGGCGCTGCCTGGATGTGGATACTATTAGCTAAAATTTTACATAAATATTATATAGAAACTCGTTGCTCTGTAAGCATGACAATAAAATGTAGAATATTTTAGTCATTTTCATTAAAAAAATATACAAAAGTTCAACATCTTTGGTAAAAAAAAAAAATACCGTTATACAAGACCTGTTTTCTCTATTTGTTAAACTAATCCGGATAATTTAATCGCGTCAATCAATAGTAACTATAAGGAAAGTTAGTGTTTGGTAAAATGGAACTAGATATATAAAAACTTTCTCTTATAAAGCGGCCCTCGAGGCTTTGCAATGTCATTATCATTAGGTCCTCAAATGGTGTGAAGTTATGACTCTAACATTAATAAAAATTAACTGATTTGCATAATGTTGTTTACCGGCGTTATGCACGCATGTCCTCTCACCTCGACAGCAAGCTGCGATGAAGAAGTAAGACATGAAACTCTTCCGTCGTAACACTTATCTAAAAGTCTATTGCAGATGTTAACTATGACACTTACCCCTAGACTTCTTCTTCTCCTGGTCGTACATGATGACCACCTCCATGACCTTGCCGTAGCGGCCGAAGAACACGCGCAGATCGGTCTCGGTCACGTTGGACGGAAGCCCTCCGAGGAACACCTTCGGGTACCCGCCACCGCGCTTCGGCTTCTGCAGCGTGCGAGGGTTGCACGGCTTCGGGTCGATGGTCCTATCAAACAACTTGTAATTTTAGAACCATGCTTATTTTTAAGGTTACCAAGATGGCCGCCGTGGACCGCCATTTTGATTTGTGATTTTGTTGTTTTATTAATCGAGGTTCAAAACATTGGAAAATAATTCGGCGAAAAGCTGTTTTAGACTATAGAAACAAGTCCGTAAATTATGTTTTCGTACGGTTTGCTAAAAATTACCACGAAGTCAACTTTGAAAACATAACAGATTTGTTACCTGAACAAACTAAAACATTGAAGAGATTCTTTGTATTCGTTTTTAAAAGGAAAATAAATTGAAAAAGGTAAGATTTCTCAGATATAATTTTGCGAATTACTCTAATAAATAAAAGAATGGACAAAGTTGATTTTCCTTGAAGTTTTTAATGAAAATGGTTATCGGTTAATTTGTTATGCTTCCGTAACGAAACATGATATAAGATACGTATGCTCTAATAATGTAATTAATTTAGTTTATTGCCTACTATGGTTACACTTTTTTAATTAACGGTTATTAATATTAAAAATGTGTCCAGCTCTCGAAGGACTTATTCTATTTATAACTTTTAATAATACTTAGCAGATAAATATTGAGGTCAAGCTATTCTTTATCAGCAGTAGCGGGAACAAGATGGGCATTATATAGGAAACCGACACTTTTAAACTGACATGAAACACGGAATAATGCGCCAATTTAATCCCGTAACCATAACCTAAGGGTCTGTGCACACCACGTTTTTTAAACGCGCCGTTGACGCGCGTTTTAGAAAGGTGTGTCGACGGCGCGCTTTTATCCTACAGAAGGTCTACAGGCTGCGTGTGACTCGCGTGTGTATCGCGTCTGTATCGCTACGAACGCGCGTCAACGGCGCGTTTAAAAAAACGTGGTGTGCACAGGCCCTAATATAAACATCAACATCAACATCAACTGATGCCTGATATTGATACTTTCCGACACGCGAAAAGATTTTCTTACTCAATTCATGTCTGTAGTTTCTAGTAATATCCTACATACCATAGAAGGCTCTAGAAAGACAATATTTGCGACTAACATTCTTCTTTGCGTTTTTATTATTTCAGTGGATATTTTTTCTTTTCAACCTTTCTCCGGCAAGAAACTGCGACTACTCATTCATCCTTTGCATTTTCCCAGTCTATTGTCAGTCCACTATAACAGAGGAACAGTACACAATAGTACACCGGCTTTCATATAAGTACAACTCGTCTGGTTTATTTAAAGCAAAACCTTTCTGACCCACGCATCCCTTGTCTTAAGGTGCCACTAGTCGATATTTTTTCCATACAAATTTCGGGAGAGTATTACTCCGCTGTTTGAAATTGTGCATCCAAAGATAAACATGATATCGTTTTGACCTAATATTAATTTTGTCTGTACGGAAACAGAATAGTAAAATAAAAAGCCATTAAAAAGCTAACAAAGATTCGTTTTTATTATTGCTAACGTATCTTTGGGTGTAAATAAGTAATAAAAGAACTGTAAAATCATCAAAACCAAGCCCGTACCGACAAAGCTTAGTTATCGAAGAGTTCAATAAACTTTATTTATAATTGATTTATGCAGTGGTTTTTTCATAACTTGATTTTCTAAAGCACTTTTCGAATTTTTTTACGCACCTACCAGTTCGGAACGGTGTTTCTATGCGTGAGAACTAGACGTTGTGCGTGTAGACTAGCGTCTAACTGCTCATCACTGATACTAGCTCTGTCAGACACGAAGTCAGGCGAGTCAGCGTGCTTTTTAGCCATGACCACCAGTGAGTTCGACTTAAATTAGTGTATATTTATTCCGATTGGATTACAGAATATCTAGGTTCCCAAATATACATTTTGAATGGACACAGACGAGTTATGAGAAAAATAAGTTTTCTATAGAAATTTGAAATTCCTCTTAACTCGTCTTTATAGCAGAGTCCTTTCAAAATATATATTTGGGAACCTAGATATTCTGTAACCCAATAGGAATAAATACACACTGTTTGCCCCTTAAGGGAATAAAGGTTTTCAGAAAATTACTTTAGAATATTTTTTCGCATTATTTGCCTATCCTATTCTCCGAAACACTCCGAATACAATCCCCTAGTTATCATTTTACTAATAAAATTATAACTAGAGGATTGGGTCTCAACCCAGTGAATGAAATGTACAGTAATTTCTTTATCGTGGGATCAGAATAGAATAGAATAGAATAGAATACTCTTTATTATGTACACCATATAAATTACAGACATAATTATAGAAACTGTACAAAGGGTGACACAATGGGCGGTCTTATCGCTAAAAGCGATCTTTTAAAGACAACCTTTGGATGGATTAAAAAGGGGAAGGACAGACAAATACTGTAGGTAGTCTGTGGTGTACCATTTATATAATACAATAAATACATACATAAAGTATATTATACTAATCTAAATAAATATATACATACAATAATAAACATGAAACAGGAGCAAAGAAAATATAAGTACTGATGATGTTTAAGGAGAGAGGAAGTGCTTTTTAACCATAATTTTAAAAGTGGACAAAGATTGAGCACGCCTTACGGACACGGGCAAGTTATTCCATAACCGTACTGCTTGAACAGTAAAAGATTTGTCATAGAAACTGGTGGAATGCATCGGCATCTCTAGTCTCAGGTTTTCCGATGACCTCAGATATCTATTATGTGTGTCATGAAGGAACTTGAAACGTTCTTTAAGATAAGTGGGGGTTTTAGGATTATACAAAATACTGTAGAGCTGAAACAAGATATGAGAATTCCGGCGAAGACGTATGGGAAGCCACTTGAGCTTTGTACGAAATTCTGAAATGTGATCATATTTGCGCAGGCCAAATATAAATCTTATGCAAAAGTTTTGAAGTCGCTCAAGTTTATCTAGTTGTGCCTCAGTAAGATCTGGATAACTGACATCAGCGTAGTCAAGGATGGGAAGTAAAAGGGATTGTGCAAGCGCAGTTTTAGTGGCAGTTGGAAGAAAATTCCGCAATCGTCTCAGTGACTTGCCAGATGCAAAAATTTTGCGACTTACCTCCTGTAGCTGAGGACCCCAAGAAAGATGTTTGTCGATCCAAACCCCAAGGTTCTTAACCTTTTCGCTGAAAGGAATAGCAGTTCCGTTAAATTGAACCTGGGGAAGTTGCGACCAGTTTATCTTGGGGAACATCCTTGAGCTGCCAACAACAATGACTTGAGTCTTCGATGGGTTAACCTCCAACCCATGCGCCTCACTCCACTCACAGATTGAAACCAAATCCTTGTTAATGATATGAACGGCATCAGCCAAATTGGAGTAGTCAGCTTGCTTATAAATTTGCAAATCGTCTGCATAAAGGTGGTAGGAAGAAAGAAGTTTTTTGGTAATGGAGTTTATAAAAATTGTGAAAAGTAAAGGAGATAAAACGCCACCCTGAGGTACACCGGCAGAAGTATAGCACAATGAAGAGCAAGACTCCTCTATGCATATACGTTGCCGGCGGCCATACAGGTAACTACGAAACCAGTCAATCGCCGTTGGAGATATGTTAAGCGAGCGAAGCATGCCAAGCAGGATATCGAAATCGACAGTATTGAATGCATTACTAAAATCTAGTAAGCAAAGAACTGTCAGATTTCCTCCCTCCATGCCCAACCGTATGTCATCAGTGACGTTAACTAAGGATGTAGTGGTGCTGTGACCAGGACGAAACCCGGATTGGAAAGGATTCAGCAGACTATTCTTACAAAGAAAAGTACTAAGCTGATTGTGGACAAGGCGTTCTAGGACTTTGGAGAGGAAAGGCAAGATGGAGATAGGACGGTATTCTGAAAAGGAAGTAGGATTGGATTTTTTGGGTAAAGGAATGACTTTGGCCTCTTTCCACGTCGATGGAAAGGCACCATAGGATATAGAGTAGTTAAGGATATAGCATAAGATAGGAAGGATTTCATCGAGGACAGGGAGTATCATTTTTCGACTTACACAATCACTACCAACTGCGTTAGACGTGATTGAAACTATGCTCTTCTTAACATCACAATCAGAGAATTGACTAAAAATAAATGGGGGATGGTCCGGAGTTGGAAGGTTTGAAAGATAGTTAACAGTAGCTGCCTTCATGGTCCCATTACAGTGGGACGAAGATGAGAAGTGTTGATTCAGTAGATCAATATCTAAGTCTTTAGGAATCGATTCTTGGCGTGATTTTCCAACTCCCATGGACTTAAGAAATTTCCAGACTTTAGCTGGATCTCCGTTTTCAACAGAGGTGTGGATATGGCGGCGTTGGGCATCTCTACACACCTTATTGCAGCGATTGCGCGCATCAACAAGGATCTCCCGGTTCAACGGCGAGGGCCGACACTTATATTTAGTTTTGGTTACAGCTTTCCTGTGCATGATCGCCCTAATATCGTCTGTAAGCCATGGTGCCGGAAGATGTTTAATTTTCACTGAACGAATGGGAGCGTGAATATCGTACAGCTGCACAAGGTTATCTGTCAGCAGATTGACTTTATCATCTATCGACTCAACATTTACTAAAGGTGCCCAGTCAATGCTGTTAGCATCTCTTCGGAGATCATCTGTATTCATACCACCAAAATTGCGCTGCAGGAGAATTTTAGGTTTTGCCTTAGGTGGGCGAATTTTATAGGATAGGAATAATAGGTCATGGTAAGAAAACATGTCAGCTGGGCATTGACCATGCTTGCTGGCATGTTGAGGAGAGGAAACAATGAGAAGATCCAAAAGCGAAGGATTACAGTTTGGAAAATGGTGTGTGGCACTTAAGGGGAGAATTGATAAATTCGACGACTGGACTATTGATTGGAATGAAGAAGAGCGGGAATCGTTTTTCAATAAGCAAGTATTGAAATCCCCCATAATGATTGTGTGACTGTAAGAGGGTGATAAGTTTTCTAGGATCTTTTCAAAGGAAGACAAGAAATTTATACGTGACGAAGGGCAATAATAAACACCCAGAAGAACTTTCACGTGGTTCAGGTTTACTTCCAAAAAGAGATGCTCACCCGCGTTTTGCGGTGGCGGTTGTGCAGACATATCGACAATTGAAAAAGGAATATGTGGACGAAGGTATATGGCAACACCGCCGCCAACGCCACTCGTACGATCATTTCTTATTAGTTGAAAACCCGGCAAGGAATAGGAAGCAGAAGGGAGACATGGCTTTAGCCAAGACTCTGAAACAAGGATAGCATGGATGTTCTTACAGTCTAGGTTCACTAGCATGTCAGAATAATGTGCCGGAATACTCTGGGCATTTATATGGACTACATTGAAATTCTTAGGTACATCGGAAAACTGAGATTCAAGCGTGTCAGCAAGGGACGGACAGCTAACAAAGCTGTCATTGCTACAGGCCGACAAAAAGCTTTCGGTGTCGCTGTCGTCATTGCTATCTGACATCGACACTATATAGATATATGAAAAATAACAATAAACGTAAATAAACTAAATAATAATTATAAATGTTAATATAAAAAGGGCAATTAATTAAATCCATCCCGCCAGTTGAGTGTTACAATTTAAAGTTATAAAAACAGAACAAAACTTAAAAAAAATTTCATCGTCCGGGTAACAGAAAGTTATTACATAAGTTCATGACATAGGAAATGAAGAAGAAAATACACGTAAAAATAACAAGCAAAAATGATCAAGTTAAACCAAAAAATATAATAACATAAATATACTCGGCACACTGTCAACTGGTTTCTGAACGACAACCCTACGAACAAAATGACACATGCATGACGTGACATAGTGTTGACAGCTGACAGACAGAAAGAAATAGTGTAAAATAAATAGACGATTAGACGATAAACATTAAAGTGGCTTAGAGGGTATAGAAATTATTAGTAAAAAGAGAGAATTGACAGGGTACGAGTTATAAACAGAAACTACCCGGACGCTGATACTAACCAAAAGAATGCACAAATTACTTCTTATTCGCGGCAGCACGCCGGGCCTTCTTCGGTGCCGGTGATGGAGACGGCAACGAGGACAATGCTGATACGATGGGAGACATGGCCTTTTCACTGACATGCTCGATGTTGTTGAGATCAGCCAGTGAATTTACTCGATGTCGGGAGCCGTCAGTGCGAAGAACATATATCAGGCCCTGCTTAGTCCAGCAATTTGTTTCGCCAAGTCTCTCACGCGCAGACATGAAGAGCTGATGCCGCGATCTCGTCAAAAACTCTGATACTGTCATACCAGTGCCCTTCAACTTGGTCTTAGCAAACCAGATACTGTCCCTGACACCGACATCCCGTAGCTTGCAAAGAATGGGCCTGGGCTTGCTAGCACCTGTTTGTCTGCCCAACCGGTGGCACCGCCTAATGTCAGCAACTGTAAAATCGGGCAGCTTCAGGTGACATTGCACAACCTCAGCGACAACCTGTGCTGTTTCTTCCTTGGCCTGCTCGGTGACACCATGCAACAAGACCATCTTCCGGCGCCCACGCATCTCCAGGTTGTCGAGCCCCTGAGCCAACGCCTCCAACTGCTGCTGAAGACAGCCCAACGCCTCAAGTATAAACTTCTTGAACGCGGTGAAGTCCGACACTAAACTGTCAGTCGTGCTGCTTGCTGTTCCTGTAGCATTCTTCTGAAGTTCTGCCTCAAATGATGTCATCCTAGTTTGGAACAGTGACATCATGTCTGACAATGAGACCTTCAGTGCTTCCATCGTTTCAGTTGTAAAATGTGCGTTGTTGTATTGCTGTGTGATCCGTTTATGGAGATAACACTATACTGGTGGGTACTTTATGTTAGCATGTATATGTATACATTTAAGTAGTCAAATTGTATGTATTTGTATTTTAAATTAAATTTTAAAATCAGAGCTTAAATTTTTTCACCTTTCCTAACAACTACCCACGAAGAAAAAAAAGAAGGCTTTGTGTAGGACTACATCCTGGAACGCATTTTGTGACACGCCAAGAAGTTAACGGGGTGTGGCAGCGAGCACGTGTAGGGGCAAGGGTGTGATCTATTTTGAAGTTTGTAAGCATAATCGTTTATACTACAGTTTTATCGCGATGGTGCATTCACTGAAATTCCTATTGTTACCAGTGACCCCGTTTTCAAATAAAAGTCAATGTCGCCGACTGTTGAATGTATAATTCATTTATTGTAGTGTAATCTGTTAGAAAAATTCCATCGAATGGCACGTTACAATAAAATAATAATGTCATATTTTCTTACAATGATGTGGCAAAATAAATGAACATTCCGCATGAATTTATTTGAACTATTGTTGCGAATGTGTCCTCGGAATTCAGATCAATTCAAAGAGCGTGTAGTGTTGTACATTTAAGTGTGAGTATTTATATGTGTGTGTGTGCGCGTGTTGCATTGATGCCACTATTGTATGGGGCGATAGGTACCGCTTGTTTCTAGTGGCAATTGAACCTTAGGGTCAGTTCACACCGAGACGCGACGCGACGCGCAGTTTTCAAGATAGAAATACAATTACAGACCTTATCTACTACACTAAAAGGTACCGCGCGGCGTAGCTCGACGTAGTAGGTACTGCATTGTGTACCGTTTAGTGTAGTAGATAAGGTCTGTAATTGTATTTCTATCTTGAAAACTGCGCGTCGCGTCGCGTCTCGGTTTGAACTGACCCTTATCCGTCTTCATTTGTTGTGCAGCTGGAGCTAGACTCATTTGTATTCAGTTCATAACATTAGCATTTTTTTAATAATTATAGTTTGGCAGAGAGAAGTGGAAAGAGAGTAGGGAGGCCTTTGCCCTGCAGTGGGACATCACAGGCTAATAATAATAATAGTTTGGCACTAAGTGCTATAAAATATGTAATACTAGCAGCGCCCCGCGATTTCACCTGCATAAGTCTCGATCCCGTGGAAATATCGGGATAAAAACTATCCTATGTCCTTCCCCGGGATGCAATCCATCTCTCTGCCAAATTTTATCGAAATCCGTTCAGTGGTTTAGGCGTGAAAAGGTAACATACAGACAGACAGAGTTACTTTCGAATTTATAATATTATAGTATGGAAGTATGAAACTGAATCTTATAAATTATTGTAATTTTTCTCCAATGAACAATATGCTCGTTCATATTTGATCAGATGTGAAAACTTTTATTATTATGCAAACAATAGTGTTCTAATGATAAAACTATTTCTAGTGCAAATAGAACTTCTGTTTTCGATAACGTTGTAAGTTTTGCAGTTCAGAAACGGTTACTTTTTAGTCCTACTAATATTATTTTGAGACTCCTTTATTTACTGACAAACAGACCGTCGATTTTGAATTTACTCCAAATTTATAGAACAACATTTTATAACCTCACTTTAGTGACCAGTGGGAAGTTTTGGGACTAAAATAACGCCCGTTCGATACTGAAGCTACGCTTGACCCAAAAAGATTATCTATCATGGCAATCGGGCCAGTAATTAAAAAATTGAGTCTACTTTAAAACTAAAACGCCCGACAAAAAGTCTTCGTCTGCCTAATAAGTAACACGTGTTTCTTCATTTAAGATCCCGGAGCCCGTATTTACCCCCGAAGGCCATAACTCTACTCTGTATTATGCAAACCATGTCTACCCTGCGATTTATTCATTCAGAACTCCCCTTGCGACTTTCATACGCCGGCCCGATTCTGTTGGGCACTCAATAACTAAACAAAAAATATTTACTTGGTGTTATAAAGATGAAAAGATAATCAGACAATCAAAATCAAAATATTTTATTTCACATAAGCCTACATGGGCACTTACAGAAACGTCAGAAGCTAGGTGCACGGTTCCAATTGGTCGTTTCCTATGGAGAAGAACCGGCAAGAAACTCCACGGTTACTCTTTTTAAAAATTAGTCTTTTTCAAATTACAGTAGGTATGTGAGGACAGCGTAAGCCTGTCAACAAGTACCAGGTAGGTACTTGATAAAATAAACAATACATCAAAATACGCTGTACACTGAAGATTCATTTGAGGATAAACTAATTTGTCAGCTCTAAATGATGTCTTTCGTTTATTATACCCTTGTTAGAAAAAGAAAGCTATACAGTGTGGCGATTAGGTTATCACATTAATTGCATAACAATTGACATTCTAGCCGTGGTACAGTCAACAGCAAAAGTAGATGATCAAAATCAGAAATTCAATAAGAGTCAAAACTGATCACGAATTTATGGCAGCTGTACTAGTAGTAAATGTTTGGTATAATTTACAATCACATACTTTTGAATCACTTCAACGCCACACAGTTCTGACGTGAACTCCGTTCATTAGTATTGAATTTCTGATTTTGATCATCTACTTTTGCTGTTGACTACCTAAATACGAAAACCATAAAAATGAATCGCCGAAATGTATGTACGCGCATAACTTCTGAACGACTGCACCAAATCGGATAATTCTTTTTTTGTTGTGTTCGGTATTGTTAGGACAAGGTTTGTATGAATGAAAATTTTGGAAGTTCGAAAAAAAAAATTTTTTTTTTGTAAGTTTATTTATTTTATTTTTTAAATTTTTTACTGACTAATAACAACTTTTAATAACCGCAGTACTGTTTAATGTGATAACCTAATCGCCGTCAGCTCACAAACAAGTCTCGGCGCCATTATGTCTCCGTATCGTCGCAAACTGACTAAGCGTGTGCATGCACTCCTAATCATAGTGTTAATAAGTGCAAAGAACCTTGTCGCAAACCTTGTAGACTCTCTTGTCCATAGGAACAAGGAGTATATGCTAATTTGCGTGTTAATGTCCCACAAACATCTGAACGTACCAGCAGTAATGTAACTGAAGGCACTGCCTGGATGTGGAAAGGAGGCTGTTAGAAAAACGTCATTCTATTATCGTTTGGGTATCACGTCAATACTCGGGGCATTTCCACCCACCCTGCGCCTGGGTTTCAGTTTTCGACTCGCGAAATTTAACCTTTTTAGTTGGAAAATATTTTGTAATGTAAAATGGCGTGTTCTGTAAGGATTCGCAAAGGAATTTTCATTAAACTATTAAAATAGTTTCAGCAGAATATCTACATTTTATGTTGGAATAGCGTAATATTACAATTTTTCACGTAACGTTTTTATTTAAAAGGTTATGAATTATGCATCAACTTTTTTGCCGTCCGTCAGTAGGTATAAATTTCCAATTTCATGTTTTGGTTTTTCCGTAGTTTTAACTAAGATCCATTACTTATTTGGTTATCTGAATATATTGCATGTAGCATACACATTTCATAGAAAACATTGGACCATGAAGGTCTAAAAATAGGAAAAAAAAATACAATAAAGAACCATTACACGCAATACCGTGCCGAAGCGACTTGCATCAAGTAAGTAACTGCAATTACATGACAAAAGTCATGTGACATTATTAGTGGGCGATTTATTTACAGAGTGCGTTGCAAAATCAGATACTTTATAAGGAAACTAATCTCATAACAATTTTAATTACTATGATGGCACGTAATGCCAACAGCATAGAAAATCTATGAAATCGACAAGATTTTGATTCAGTCACGAGCACTAATATGTCAACACTTGGCAACTTTCAATTGCGATTTTTTGTGAAATAACGAATGCAACGTTGAAATACGACACTTTACACAAACATGGGTTCGAAAATATTTTGATCGTTTTATCATAAAATTTAATTCAAAACTGAAGTGATTTGATTTGATTTGATTTGAAGGAGAAAATCGTCTTTGAATAAAGCCAAGTGTATACTTTTTGTGAAATAACGAATGCAACGTTGAAATACGACACTTTACACAAACCTATGGGTTCGATAATATTTTGATCGTTATAACATAAAATTTAATTCAAAACTGAAGAAGAAAATCGCCTTTGAATAAAGCCAAGTGTATACATACTTATGCTCGTGACTGTACTATGTCATAAATTGAACCGTTCGGTTATTTTATCATACCTACAATAAAAATAGGTACCTTTTACTGTAATAAATGTTGAATAAGCTATTTTAAAGATGAAATCCATAGCCCAAAGTGCTTGCTGATCCATTAAATCAACAAGGCATTTCAAAAACAGTGATATTTTCTAAATAATTTCCCTAATGGCCCTTTTATGCATGAGGCGAAACGACCTCATAAAGCCATGTCAATTAACTTTAACCGTCAAAATTTCCCGAAACTCGCGCATTTTCTATCGTTTAGATTTTCGTATACAATTTATAAACTGAAAAAGTTGTAGAATTCCGTAGGAGGGATCTATTTCTGGGTAACATTGATCTAACCTTTCAGCCATAGCCTAATCGGAGCTGAAATAAAAATTAAAAATGTATAGGTTGACAGGTGAACCAACCAACAACGTCTGTTTGAGTAAGGCCATACATACAGTTTATTTATGTTTCAAGAATTGGGTCACAATTATTTGTGGATGCAACATTGTGTCTTTTTAGAAAGATTTCTCGTTTATATTACAGTGATAGATCATTTTTACCCGACTACGGCAATGCAAAAAGGAGGGTTATGATTTTCACCGGTACGTATGTATGTTCATCTGTTCCCTCGTAACTTCAAAAGTAGGTACCTAAAATGATTTGACAAATGAGGTATCGTTATAAGCGTCTTGACCGTCTGCTGGTTATAGGTTTTGTGACGTCACACTAAATTCAATATGGCGCCCTCTAGACGACAAAGTAATTAATTTAAAAACAAATATTTTGGGATGGTGCCTTGTGGGGTATCAAATGAAAGGGCTTAATTAGCACATTTCAAAAATATCAATATTACTTTAAAACCCTAAGTAATTAAATAAAATAAAAGTTTAAAAATTAAAACCCGACTACTGAAAAGGATGAAACAAGAAAGTACCGTAAGTGGGTTGGGTAGTCGGGTTTTAGGTTTTAAACAATTTTTAGGGTTCCGTACCCAAAGGGTAAAAACGGAACCCTACTACTAAGACTTCGCTGTCCGTCCGTCCGTCCGTCTGTCTGTCACCAGGCTGTATCTCAAGAACCGCGGTAGCTAGACAGTTGAAATTTTCACAAATTATGTATTTCTGTTGCCGCTATAACAACAAATACTAAAAACCAAATAAAATAAATATTTAAGGGGGGCTCCCATACAACAAACGTGTTTTTTTCGGCGTTTTTGCCTTGTGGTACGGAACCCTTCGTGTGCGAGTCCGACTCGCACATGGCCAGTTTTTTTATATCATGAGAATCTGTCAGGTCATGACATGATTTATTTTTGAACTCGCGCTCGGGGTCAACATATGACGTATTTAATTTATTTAGAAAACATTAATTTTCATTATCGCCTACCAAAAATGAAAACTAAAAATATTTTTAAGAAATTAATTATGAACTAAAATCCACTAGTAAGTATTGAAATTTTTACTATGCCGCGTAGGCAGTTAGGTACCTAACACAGATAACAATCGTATGGATGGAAAAGTAGAAACAATGTAACAGAAACTTGCCGTGGCAAATTGACGCTATTCACAAGAGTAACGGTATCTTCTTGCGTCTAGTAATACTAATAGGCTTAACCTAATCTCCCAACAAGACCATTGGAGCTCGATATTTTTAAACTAAGTTTTTATTGGCAACTGATTCTAACATTGACTTTTGACGAGTGAATGTAGAGAACTTTTACAAAGAAATTCCTAGTGATGACATCATCTTCACCATTCACGGCTTAAATTACGGACCGCTCAATACCTATACCTTTCACTTACTCCAAATATCTCTTGAGCCGGTTGTCGTTCAATCCTATTTTAACCTATCAAATCATGACATTCACACAAAAGAATCAAGTTGGACGCCTGCAATTCTGTGTAGTTTTTGTATTCCTGCAAAATACACAATTGGTTTGTTGCTTTTCCTTACCTGCCATCAAGTTGATGGGGCCCATTCTGCAGCACCACGTTGACGAGCGCCGGCTCGGCGAAGGTCACGAAGCCGAAGCCCCTGGAGCGGCCCGACTCGCTGTTCTTCATCACCACGCAGTCGATCACATCGCCGTAACGCGAAAAGTAACGCTGCAAATTCTCTTGAGACGTCTCCCATGACAGACCACCGACGAACAGTTTTCTGGGTCAAAAGGATTTAAATACAGATATTTTATAGCACTTAGGAAATACTTATGCGAATTTAATCTAGATTGGCATGTCCACTACCGCCTACCACCCTAGATAGAATGACTTTCGCGTTCTTTAACGCATAAAAAAAACCGGCCAAGTGCGGACTCGCACACGAAGGGTTCCGTACCACAAGGCATAAAACGCCGAAAATAACGTTTCTTTTATACCCCTTTAAATTTTTTACTTTATTTTATTTTTATTATTTGTTGTTATATCGGCAACAGAAATACATCATCTGTAAAAATTTCAACTGTCTAGCCATCACGGTTCATGAGATACAGCCTGGTGACAGACAGACCGACAGTGGAGTCTTAGTAATAGAGTCCCGTTTTTACCCTTTGGGTACGGAACCCTAAAAAGTCATTTCAATGTAAAGTTTATGAAAGTCACCTGATGACGTGTCCACATGTGGCATTTTTGGTTGACGTGAGTTTTCAGTATTTCATCTTAATTCATTTTGAATTTTGCTATGCGTTAACGATCGCTGAAAGCCATTTTGTCTAGGGCAGTTGATAGGTCAAGGCATATCCTACACCACCTCTTGGGTTACCTGACACCCAGCTTCAATTTTATTGAAAACTTAGCCGTAAGCTCGCAAACAGCTTCAAGCAGCGAGAAAATATTAACATGGAAGCTCGAAATAAACTAAAGCGTAGTGAGAGTGACTTTAGTAATGAATTTTAATGTCGTTCAAGTCCTTGACAACCGGCGTTCGGAGTCAGACTGTTGGAAACTGATAGGGTCGGTTCACACCGCGACGTGACGCGGCGCGCAGTTTTCAAGATAGCAATACAATTATAGACCTTATCTACTACACTAAAAGGTACACAATTCAGCGTCTACTACGTCGAACTACGCCGCGCGGCGCACCTCGCTGAATTGTGTACCTTTTTGTGTAGTAGATAAGGTCTATAATTGTATAGCTATCTTGAAAACTGCGCGCCGCGTTACGTCGCGGTGTGAACTGACCCTTACCGACACATTCGGGTACTGGGTATAAAGGCATTTAGAATTATGAACGACGCCTATTAAAATGTCCCTTTGTTTACTTTTGAATATTTAGTATTAGTTACTAAGCTTAGCTTTAACTTTCAAGTTGGGTAGGTACTGAAATTGTTATTTCAAAGAAGGTTTGTTTTTAGTATTCAATTAAAATTTGAAAAAGGATGTTTTCTTTACTGTGAATTCACAATTCTTATCAACAGGTCAGAAATTATTTATTATTTAAAAACGTGTCATAGTGCACCCTGCATTACATCATGAAAAGATTGTTTTTATTATCAAGTGATTTGTACCTATGAGGTAAACAACACCTTGGTTTTACCTAAGCTGTTTGTGATTTCCGAACTTGCTATGTAATAAAATTACTTGTTACCAAGGCCGGAAGGGTGGCCTGAGAGCAGTGGTGGCCAAGTGATGACGGCCGCGACTTACGAGTTGTAGGTCGTAGGTTCGAACCCAGACAGGCGCTTTACTTTGTGTAAATTATATCATCACCACTGCTCTCAAAACGGTGAAGGAAAACATCGTGAGGAAACCGGCATGTCCTAGAACAAAAAATTCGAAGACATGTGACATCTACCAACCCGCACTGGGCCCGCGTGGTGGATTAGGGCCCACTCCCTGTCACAGAGATGAGGCCAGTGTCCCAGCAGTGGGAACATTATAGGCTGATATATTATGTGAAGTGTTTTTGGGGAAACTTGTTTATTTATTTTATTACATAAAACTCACCTGAAATCCATATTTTTACTTTCAATACATTTACTATCTTCCCATGATGTAGTTTTATTAAATGCATTGGTCATTTACCGACCTATCAAAAGTCTGCACTTCTCATTATGCATTTTTGCAAATTGAATTTTATACAATCACAAGAGTAGACGACCTAAAAACCTACTTAGTAGTTGCTATCTACATTAAATTTATTCCAATAGCCATTTTGTTTATGATAAGGACAGTTTTAGTACCTACTTAGTCTACAATTTTTGTTTTTAATGATTTGAATGGTAAACTATTCATTAAGAATGTATATTTATGTTAGAATGATACTGTGTGAGTAAAGTTCACTGGGGTAAAGTATTTAGATTAAACTGTTTTCAAGGCTCTCTTGAAAATACAAGTGTACTATTCAAGTATTGCACAGAACTGAACAGTTATAATTACCTACTGTGCATTTAAAACCCATTAAGACCTAGATTATGATTTAATTACTAGTACTAATTTAAAGGCTGAATTGTATCATAACAGCATAATCCGCTTGTAATAATGCTTGTTTGGTAAATATTATTAAATTGGCAAAGATTAATAATTATAGTATGTTTAAAACCACATTCATTCTTTTTTTAGCATGAAAACAATAAATACCAGCTCAACATAGAATAAGAAACATGTACTTGTGCTGGTTGGTCTATTACTGTTATCTTAATTTATAAGTCAAACTTAATCAACTCCAAGTGTTCCTCACATGCCATTATGTGGCATTTTGCTAAAGATAACTCGCAAAATGAGTCACAGACCACATAAATTCTACTGTTAAAATATTTAATAAATACATGGAAGTTATAATCAGCAGGTTTCTCTAATCAGTGCCATTCTAGATTGTCAGACAGTAGTCATATTGAAAGTTTTACTTGAACTAACCTCTGAACATTCATAGAGTAATAATTTAGTGCTTACTAAGCACATTTACCAAGTTTGGTGAAAGTATCCATTCACTTCTCTTGGGTCATAGTTTTACTTATAATGGTTTCTGTTTATCATAAATATCTCTGCTTACTTTATTTTTACACAATTTACAACCTAATGCTTTTTCATTTGCATTTAAGATTACTTGTAATAACGCAAGTGAATTAGGCATAGAGAAGTGATTGTTAGGAAATAATTAGTTGAAAGTTAATTATTATTTACTAACAACTTTAAAACTAAAATTAAGTACCTAAGTACTATCCTGCTATTTAAAAATGAATAGGATGCGATTCTCCATCACTAGGTATACTATAGTTAATTAGGCATCTAGATGGAGGCCACGAGTATTGTTTTACCATTTTACCAATATCAAAGCGTATAGCGATCGCCCAAAGCGTGTTTACGCGAAAAATAACATCCATCCGTGCAAGCATCGAGGAAAACTGTTTATGAGCATATTTTGACGACGCAAGTAACCATATGCAAATGAATCAGCACGTTTCGCGTCTTGTAGGTAAATGAGATCGCGCTACGCGGCACTTCGAACATTGATCTAATAACCTCAATAACAACTAGATACTCAAAATTTCCATATTTTCCATAAAATATGACGCTTGCAATACCCTAGCGCGAAATCACCGATAAGAGAAAGCAACGATTAGTCACAGAAAGGTTAATTTTACATATTGCGACGTTTCCACATCAACAGCTTTCGAAGTTGAAGTACAGTTATATAAACTGCTTCTACGTAAATTTTGGCAACGAAATGCAACAACAATCAGAGAAAATATAGCATGGGAAAGTAATAGCTGCCATGATCGCACCACGCAAGTCGCACGGCGAGGCTTGGGGTCGGTGCCCGCTAGCCGGTATAAAGTAAAAGGCTAATTGAAATTTTGCAGCCCGCATCTATATCATTTTGCATGTATTATCGTAAAATAACGTTAATATAACATAATTCATACTTTCAGGGAACAAAGTTGAGTACGTAACGCTACCTCACAAGCCCTGCTGGCTATCCGTGAAATGCGACACACCAAGCGAACATGCCAGTTTGACCTATTATAGTTGGCACGTCGTGGACAGCCTATAACCACACCAAAAATATGTGAAAACAAACTCACCCCTTCTCATCATCGTCCATGTCTGGATTCATACGCATAACTTACTACTAATTAAAAATAATGGTTGGCACCGGTAAAGACAACCAAACCACACAAGCACAGACCCACACGAATGATTATGGCGGACCAACCATTTCCGCTTTCTCAAAAAAGTCATGGAAAGGGGAAGTTGTCAATACAAAGCTTGATGCTTTAGTAATTCGTAAAAAATATTAATAACTTCAGTTATTTCTTTTTAAACACATTAGTTTAAATGCAAAATATTTAATCAATGTCAAGGATTAATTATAAGATTGAAAAATTATAAAATTTAAATTAAAAGTAAGCAAACACGCAGGATTTCTAAGCTTACCACCAGGTGGCAGCACAACCTAAAATGCTGCCATATAAAACAAATACCAAATACTCTACACATTTTTGGAATTTAGCCATAAATATTTTGGTATAAAACTTTAAAATTAATTTTTTTCAGTTCAAAAACTTGCAATTTTATTCAAATATTATTTTAATGATTGTTTTCTTTTATAAAAATCTTTCTCAAAATGTATACCAACAGCAGTAACGCCATCTGGGTTTGAACTAGTGACAATCTAACGAAGAAAAATCAAATTCACGCTCGGCGGTTCAATCTTAGTACAAAAAACTGAGGACAGCAGTAGTGACAATGATACTAAATCACGACGTATGTAATATTCTTTAAGCGAACAAGGTGATAGGTGTTTTTTTTATTTTGTCGGATTATATCGTGACGTAGATGGATAAGATAACAACTAGGGAAAACAGATGGCGGCTCTGCACTAATGTTCACTAAAATTCCAACAGATGGCACTACAAGAAATCAAACAATGACAATTTTGTGAGGCTGATTGCTACTAAAATAGTAGATTTTATTATAATTTGTGACAATATTATTGATCAATTCCAAAGATTATAATAATATAAATTAGTTAATAAGACGTTTCATTGTTATTGGAAAATACTATCAAATATTCCAAAAAAAAATAATAATATCAATCATAACTTTACTCCTAGAATGCAGCGACGCGATGGTAGTATTTCATTAGTGGTCTATTTATTGATGAATAAACTGGTAACCCCAAATGCAAATGTCTGCTGATGCCTGACGCTTGCGCCGGTTTCATGCTGTAATTTTTGCTATTTGTTTTGTGATCTTTCTGTGTTTCGTTTTGCATTTGTCGTTAAGTTGAGCTAAAGTTCCTCCGGCT
This sequence comes from Oligia latruncula, assembly GCA_948474745.1. Lineage (NCBI taxonomy): Eukaryota > Metazoa > Arthropoda > Insecta > Lepidoptera > Noctuidae > Oligia > Oligia latruncula. The sequence goes on from OX419699.1 coordinate 2,859,580, forward strand.
TATCCATAATTGTGACCAGAAAGGAATTGTGTGATTTTATATCAAAACTGAGACAGGACTCTGGTATAGTGTTTGAGATAGGACTCTTTTATTGCATCTGTGTTATTGCACCATGTCTTCGGACAAGCACTGCTGTGTTCCAGACAGAGTGCAAGGAGAGTGGAGGTATGTCAGACTTAATTTTAGTTATTTTACTTGCTTGTTGAAAGTACTGTTGTACAATGGCGGCCATGTTTTTTGTTTGTGCAGAATAAACAATAATTTTGCTTTCTTCTTTGTTTCCATGCATTATCTACCAGTCAACATAACATACAGTAATCTGTTGATCAATCCTTAATTTCCGTATTTATGAAAGTACTCTGTGATCCATTGCTTATAAAAGTTGTCCATGAATTTGACACTATTTATTATGAATCTTCATCATCACAGTACAAACTTATGTATTATCATAAGAAAACACTGCGACTGAACTTGGTCAATGTAAAAAACCTTGATCATCCATTGTCATCTTTGATCAAGTCATACTGATACTGTACCATTAGCACCCATCGGCCCAAAGTTCACCAACATTATAGTTAGTCTATTTGTTTATGAATGCTAGAGATCTTAGATTAGATAGATTTATTTATTTCTAAGTTTATGGTACATTAATATCTTAGATCTACATATATTTATATCTTGACAGTATAACAAAATTAGTGTTTAGGAACTTGACTTAATTATTTTCCAATTTTAAGGACTACATTATTTATTTTAGGTACGCGTCAAGTGCTGCATGGGTTCCCAAATCCTGAAAGCGATAGAGAACGCTTCAACACATGGCTTTATGCGATTGGTAGTGATATCTTGGGCTTGGAAAACGAGCGCATATTTAAGTACCGCCGTGTGTGTCACTCACACTTCGAAGATAAATATCTATGTCGTAACAATAAAATCGGCAAAATTGCTGTTCCAACATTAAATATGCCAGGTTAGTATAAATCATCACTGTACATAAAAGAATATACTCCACTGTGCTATATGTATTCCTGTTGGATTTATGTTGATGCTTTAGTAATTTATGGTTCTTTCTTTCAGCACCATTGGTACTGAAAAGATTTACATCTGTTATTAGAAAGCCATTAAAACAAATTTTGGATCTGCCATCAACCTCATCAGGTACCTATTTATAATTGTACTCTTAATATGCTTAAATTTGTGAAAAGCATTTACTTAAATTAATCATAATCATGATGTATTTTTCTTCCAGCTCACACTTTAAATTTTGAACATGTGCCGCATACATCACCAGTTAATAGAAAGCCAGTACAACAAATTCTAGAGCTGCCATCAACATCATCAGGTACCTTATTATACTCTTGAATGATGGGCATTTTTGTATGGAGCCTGGCCTCAGGCCTGATGACAAATAGAGTTCTAATGTATGTCAACTTATTGCTTATTACCAGCAATTACCATAGCAAAACATTTTATCTCAAAAATGGTTTGTATGTTTGTTATGTCTCAAAAATGGTGTCACAGCCTTCTGCTCAGAATTAAAATTAATGGTTATGATATAAACTTCCATTTGATGTATATGTGGTTTTTATTGGACATACCGGCCAAAACGCCCATCATTCTTTGCTTAAATTTGTAAAAAGCATTTATATAAATTAATCATTAATCATGATGCATTATTCTTCCAGATACCACTTTAAATTTTGAATATGTGCCGCATACATCAATGAACATTGAAAAGGACGTATTAGAAAAAGAAAATATTGGTAAGTCTTTATTATTTCTGATTTAATTAATCATAATTTAGATTTTTGCTGATTTATTCAATCATAAAGAGCATCATTCATCATGAAGTTTTCTTTTACTGCCATAAGATATTTGATCTTTTAAGAAACCCGAAAAAGTGAAAGGAAATACATAAACCTTGCCACTTTTAGCAAAGAAAACATTAGGAGGAAGCGCTAAGGTAGCCCGCGAAATTCAAATTTTCTTACGTTTTTTGCAATTTGCTGGTCAGTATTAAGTTGTACGTTGAATAAAATATAATTCGCGACCATAACAAATATGTATTTACAGAATTATAATCATTAGAATCAGTAATACAACTTATTAAGTTAGTAAAATCCCCAAATGTCAAGATTTCATGAAGACCAAGTAATCCCACTGAATGACCAGTGGGATTACTTGGTCTTAGAGAGTTGTGACTTTAGGCCTCGCCGATGAAAATTTAAAAACATTTATGATGGTGCGGATCCCTCGGTGCGCGAGTCCGACTCGCTTTTGCCCGGTTTTTATCTAAATTTCGCCTTACATACTCTGTCCCGACTCGTGTGTAAGGTTTCTTAACCTCGTCTATATGAGAAGAAACATAAAGAACTGAAAATAATATAATTGATATATTTTTTTTATAAATACTGACTGATGGATTGCCTTGCTGGTCTAGTGGTCGCTAGCGCTACTGCAGAGCAAGTAGTTCGATTCCCAGGTTGGACGAGGTGTTATTGGGTTTTTCTATCTGGAATTTCTCAGTAGCAGCCCGGAATCGGGATTTCTGCCAGGTTGATGGCAATAGGCTCGCCCCCCTATTACATGGGACTTGAACATACATGGCTAAATGTGGGTGTACCTACTATAAGTACGCCTCTGCCCAACCCTCCGGGGAAAGAAAGGCGTGATATTATGTTATATTTTTTTATACTTAAATAATAAACTTGCTTTGTTAATTGTAACTATTTTAAATTGTTAAAAAACTGGCCACTTGTTGGTCTTACACTTTACTACAAGATTATATATTATAATATTGTATATTAAATATTTTTTGTAGTATTTGATATTAAAACATTGTTAGCTTGCTTATGGTTAAAATGAAATAAACTCATATTTCAGATCCGGACACTTCAGTGCATGAGCATAACATGCCACTTGGAAATCCTACAATACCCAAGAAAAATATTAAACAAAATCTTGGTAAGTTTCTAGTTTTTTGTGACCATGACTCATACAACCCGAATCTCTTCAAAGTAAGAGTGAACGGGCTTCTTCTGGGTAAGCTCACTCCATCGTCGACTTTGTCTCTGTCACCTCTGACCTAGACTAAAGTCGAAAGCAAATCCATTTAAAAAAATAAATAAAAAAAGACCACAAAATACTTTTTGAAATTATTTACCAGTTGGGTTATAATCCACTGATAACCAGCAAAAGTTCTGAGAACTTCCAATATGTAGGCACGACGACGTATTAAGCTATACATTTCCAGTATTAGCTGTCATGTGTGCGACTACGAAAAGCCTATACAATGCGAGGTCAGTTAAAACAAGAAATGTATAGCTTGACAATTAGGTCGTCGTGTGTAGTGTGTATATCTTCATTTGTTAAATTAATAATTATTATGAATAATAATATAACATTGGCGCAACATCCTTATTCATGCTATAAAGTCATATTATGACTAATTGCAGATCCCGGAGCTTTGGTGCATGAACAAGTTCCATTTTTAAGTACTCCAAAAATTAAGAACCAGCCAAATCTAGGTAAGTTTGATAAATGTAAACTATGATATTTATATGATACTAGCAGCGCCCCGCTGTTTCCCCCGCGTAAGTTTCGATTTCGTGGGAATATCCGGATAAAAACTATCCTATGTCCTTTCCCGGGACTCCAAACTATATACCAAATTTCATTTAAATCGGTTCAACGGTTTAAGTTTGAAGAGATAACAGACAGACAGACACACGTAAGTTTAGATCCTGTGGGAATATCGGGATATAAACTATCCTATGTCCTTTCCCGGGACTCAAACTATCTCTATACCAAATTTCATCTAAATCAGTTCAGCGGTTTAAGCGTGAAGAGGTAACAGACAGACACTTTCGCATTTATAATATTAGTATGGATTGTCCTCATTGTACATTGAAGTGCAGCCTATTATGCAAAGTCTTCTTTAATTAGTTGGCGAAGCTTTACAGATGTGTTGGGGACCAATATCTTATCTACATACTAATATTACAAATGCGAAAGTGTGTCTGTCTGTCTGTTACTTCTTGACGCTTAAACCGCTGATCCGATTTAGATGAAAGTATAAGTAAGTATAGCATAGATAGTTTTTATCTTAATATTCCCACGGGATCGAAACTTATGCGGGTGATACCGCGGGGCGCTGCTAGTATCTTATCTAAATAGAAAAATATATATTTTATAAACGGTAATCACGGGTTCAACGCAGTTCACGCGAGTCGCGTGAACTGCGGTGTGGGTACTTGAATATTAGCCTATCCAATTTATCTTCCCTTATGTATAGCTGTTGGTTTTCCTTCTACTACATAAATAAATGAGTTTATTTTGTTTTGAATTAACATCTTTTAAGTTTGATTCATATAGCTAGTCACTTGGTTTTTTTTTTCTGAATCCCATTTTTTTTTTTTTTTAAACGTTGCCCCACACTAGGAATTTCTCCTGTATCGTGGGTGCGTTTACAAACATTTAAACTCACATACACACACAACCAGACCCGGAACAACTACTTGTAGGTCATACAAATATTTGTTCCGTGCGGGAATCGAACCCGCGACACGCAGCTATTTCGATCACGCAGTATTTACTTAGAATGTTACTCAAAATATGTGAAATTAATAACATGTTATGTTTCTATTTTACAGGAGAAAGGAGAGTAGTCAGGAAAACTACAAAAAAAGTATTCCTTACAAATGTGGAAAAAGAATTGCATCAAAAACTTGTTGCTGCAAGAATAAAAATAAGCAAAATAAAAAAACAGACAGCCAACATAAAAACAGCAAAAAAAAATTGCATCTAGTCCTGCAGTCTTAGATACCCTTGAAAATTGTACAAGTACTGCTAAATTATTAATGCGAATGCAATGCCGGGAGGACCGAAAAAAAGAAAAAGGCCGACGTTTTACATTGCAAGAAAAAATTGCCGCTTTATCGATCTTCAAGGAAAGTCCCAAAGGGTATAGATTTTTCAGGAAGATTTTTATTTTGCCTGCTCAGCACTTATTAAATTAGTTCAAATGAGTAATCTGAAGCCTGGGATTAACAAAAACATTTTCTCTCAGTTAAAAACCAAAGCTGGCCTTATGAAAATAGAAGAAAAGCTGTGTGTACTAATGTTTGACGAAGTCTCACTGAAGGCCAATGTCACATACCAGGAGAGAAAAGACAAAATAACAGGTCTTGTTGACAATGGACAAGAAAGAAAGGGTGAATTTGCAGATCACGCCCAAGTTTTTATGGTGCGTGGTCTAATTTATAATTATAAACAGGCAGTTTTGTACACATTTGCATCAAGTGCAACCAAGGGACCCGAGCTGGCGAAACAAATTAAAGACGTAATAACAGGCTTGCAAGAAGCAGGGTTGATAGTAGTTGCTTCAGTATGTGACCAGGGAACCAACAATAGACAGGCCCTCGAAACTGTTGGCTAATGAGACCAGAGGAATCTATCTAAGAAAAGGAGAGGAACCGAAAGAAAACATAATTCTACTAAATGGCCAAGAAATCATACCTCTCTATGACCCCCCACACCTTCTCAAAGGAATGAGAAATAACCTCCTAAATAAAAACTTAGAATACACCACAAACGAAGGTGTTACAAAAACTGCAAAATGGTCTCATTTAAAGCTGCTCTATGATGAAAACCCAGGTTACAAGGGCATTAGATTGATCCCAAAATTAACGGAAAATCACGTCAACCCTGAAAAACTAAATAAAATGAAAGTCAAATTCGCCTCACAAATATTCAGCTGTACTGTGGCATCTAACATGGGATATCTAGCAGGTAATGTTTGGCTTATTTTATACTAGGACTGTATTTATACATTATATAATAGAATAAATGTTAGCTGGTTTACACTTCCCGTGACCCAAAGGCTGGCTTTTACCTTGGCCACAGGCTAAGCATTGCCATACAACGTGGCAATGCCGGTTCTTCTCCATAGGAAACAACCAATTGAAACCGTGCACCTAGCTTCTGACGTTTCATAAGTGCCCATGTAGGTTTATGTGAAATAAAATATTTTGATTTGATTTGAATGCCGCCAGTCTCTTGGGTACATTACCAGTCGACAGCGATGCGGATGAATTTATCGACGCCATATTTTAGTTTGAGAATAGTTTAAGTTGAGTTAGGATATCATTTTGTTATTTTTATTAATTTATTAACTTTAAGTGTTATACACGACATACATATTTTTAATTCTGAATTTAAAAAAAATCCCTAGGGGCTGATTTTTCAATCTTCAGTTAACCTAAGTAGATATTTTTTATCTGAAGAACAAAATGACATATTTTATATACAAAAGCTGTCAAACCGCAATTTTTATTCCTCGGATAAAAGTTAACTGAAGATTGAAAAATCGGCCCTAAAATAAATAGATTTGAATTGGTAACTTTCAATTATATTATCCCTACTATGCTCAGTCAGTTTGGGTTATTTAACAGAGAAAAACATTAATTATTTCTGTTGTTTATTGAGTAGTTATTGTCATTTAATTGTTTTTTTTTTTTTCTGTTTGTTTTAGATAAGAACATACTTCCTACAGAGTGCAAGGAAACTGCGGACCTGCTGCTCTTCATGGACAATATATTTGACTCGGTGAATGGAAGCCAAATGAAAAATAAAAACGCCAAACCCCTACTTGGCCCAGCAACGCCGAACTCTGTCCACTATAAAACGTGTGTGGAGGGCATAAAAATATTTAAATCAATGAAATTTATAACTTCGGCTGGTAAAAAAGAAACTGTTCCCTCTGTAACTAATTGGGTGTGGACATTGAATGGAATACAAACATTGTTAAAAAAATTAAAAGATGATTTTAACGTGTCGTCAGTATGGTTGCGGCACCTTAATCAGGACCCCTTGGAAAATTTCTTTGGCGCAGTGAGAAGTCAAGGGTGTCGCAACACTAACCCGACCTGTGATCAGTTTGAATCTGCTTTCGCGACACTTTTAATAAATAATTTAAGCAATGTCCACACCCGCGGTAACTGCGAAGGAGACTTTTGCGATACATTGCACTCTCATCATTAACGAAAATGCGAAAGCAACGTCGACCTGCACCACATTCGATTTTACAAAAATATTCGATTTTAATTTTACCCCACTAGAGGTAAAACAAAGGGATCCCCGCATTATTGCTCCAATTCAATATATGAGCGGATATTTCTTAAAAAAAACAAAATCCCAAATTTTTAAATCTTGCCCTTATTGCTTAAAAGATTTATCATCGCAAAATGAGATAGAATATATTAAGTATATAATATGCAGGTCGACGATGGCTTTGCACTCCCAGCAAAGAATTAGTACAATTAATTTCGAATATGCAAGACATAATAAATGAAATCATTAAAGAAAACATTGAAAAATGCAATCTAAAAGAAATTATTAAAACAGCGATAATTATATTTGTTGATTTTGAATTTATAAAATGTAAAATCCATAAAGAAAAATTAATTGATTATTTGATTAGCATTGTCATTCGTTGCATGGTTTTTAACTACTGTAAAAATATTAATAAAATATTAGCTGGGAGAAGACAGGTTGATGATGATGAGGACAATCTGCAAATAAAAGCCAAGAAGTTAAATAGGTGCTTTAAAAGACACAAATAAACATGTTTTGATTAATAATATTATTAGATTAAATAATTAATTGACGAGACCCCAACAGGCTCGTACTAAGTGAAATTCCAAGGTTAACTAAATATAATAAAAGCTGCCTTGCAATGTGTGTACGTCTATATATTATGTTACCAAATGATCTCAAAAATTTAAATACTAAGTTATTTAAAAATAAAATTTACGAGTGGTTATCTGTTAATAGTTTTTATAGTGTTAAGGATTTCATTGAGAAACAATGTTAATGTCAGTTACATACTGAAAAATTTGCATGCTTATTATTATATTGGCAAAACATGTTTTGTTCTACATTGTACTTTTACCATCTTTTTATACCGTGTTTTTTGCAAATAAATATATTATTATTATTAATAAAATGTTTCATTTATAATTCCTTAAATAACCTACAGTATAACCATCCATGAATAGTATAGTATACTACCTATATGTACGTACGTATGGCCCCTGTATACACAAATATAGCTATAGTTATAGATAGGATGAGTAAAGATTCTTACTAGCGATAACAGATGGCGTTGGAGGCTAGGCGTAAGCGGTTACCCATTTTAAGGCCGAAGATTGGTCTCTATTTCAGTATACTATAATGTACTCTGTGGTTTCAATTTCAACTTCAAAGAAACCCGCTGAAAGTCTGCGGTCTGCCCGGACGGACAGTGGCGGCCTAAGCCTATCTGAGGCCCGGGGCGGCTATACTAAATGAGGCCCTCTTGCCCGGGTATATGCAGAATACTTAGTAGGTATGAGAACGTAAGATGAAAGAGCGAGCGAAGTGAGCTTGAAAATGTTAGCAATATTTCTGTATGAAAAGTCTAAAGAAAACCTAACTTAGGTTTTCTTTAGACTTTTCATACAGAAATACGAGTCAGGAGATACTTATTAGTCGCAGCTTATTTTCCGCGCGGAACTAGTTCGCCGCGCCTTGGGTGGGGACGGGGGTGAGGGCGGCGCGGTTGCCTATTGTTCGCAACGCACGTACTGAGTAATGACAAAGCGCCCCCGCCCGCCCCTCCGTTCCACCGCTCACATACCTAAGCTGCTAAGGCGCGGCCAGCTAGTTCCGCGCGGACTATAGAAGAATATAGGTTGCAAGAGAGAGTGAAGCGAGCTCAAAATATGTTTTTTACAATCCTCTCACAGGACAGGAGCCTTTTTGTTTTTTTTTTTTTTTGCGGATGGGAAATCATCAAATGACCCCTCCCGCTCTGGGTGGAGCGGAAGGGAGTGTCAGACTCTTACTGACTAAAACCTACCCGTGTTCCTTCCTTAGCCCTTTATGTTCCGGGCCAGCGGTAACCCTTTCGGACAATCCCGCTGACCCGGCAGGCTTCGGCCCTATGGGGCCCCTCCTCGATGCTGACATCTCTTTGAGGCGCGCGTGGAACACGTACGCGCCGTCCGGCACGGGCCTGGTCCTGATCGGACGGTGAGCTACCCATTACTCTCCGCCCGCAGGCCACTCACAGGACCCTTTAGTTTGACAATGGTCATGGACACATTTGGACCCCATGTAGATTTCGGCTGTTTTGACAGAAGTTTTTGAAGACCGTTTACAGCCAGGATTAAATAGTCTCAAAATTATTAGTTTGTGTTTTAGTATAGAATCAAAATAAAAAGATGTTTTATTTATAATAATTTAATTTTTATTTACAGTTTTAAAATTCGTAATGAATAACTGGTGCTGTCGCCACGGTGACAGGGATATCATCTTGTAAAGTTAAGTGGAAGGGAAAAATCACTTGAATCTGTGAACAAAATAAAACCACAGTCAAAAATCTGCCTACCGAATTAGTCCCCAGTATCATAAATGGCTTGCACCCTTGGGTAAGTGACCGCCTACCAGGGGGCTTACCATCACCTCTTAAAGTAGGACAGAAGTTGAACTGCACTACTTTTCTGTATGACGGCATATCTAGTACAAAAAAGTAGTGCAGTTCAACTTCTGCCCTGCTTTAAGAGGTGATGGTAAGCCCCCAGGACGTCACTTTGAAGGGAAGTCACGTATACCTACTAGTCACATTTCTTTCTTATTTCCAACTAGCTTTCGCCCGCGGCTTCGTCCGCGAGCTATGTCGATAAAAACTATCCTATGTCCTTCCCCGGGATGCAATCTATCTCTCTGCCTTTTATCGAAATCCGTTCAGAGCAAAGGTAACATACAGACAGACAGAGTTACTTTCGAACGTATAATATTAAGTATGGAAGTATGAATACTATGGGATGAAGAAGGAATAGAACCTGTTACACAAGTTTATTCGTTTGGGATAATTTAGGTATAGGTACCAACTCACCCTAAAAATATATGATACGTCCACCATAGGGTCTATTAGATTTAAGCTAGAAGGTATTAAATGAGGAATTTCCATATTAAAGAAGCAAATCTCGGCTATGTTCGGGGAAAATTTCTTGTATTCCGTTTTGCATATTTTTTTCTCCTCATCTGCCCATCCCGACTGAACACTATACCGTAATTTCTGAAAAGAAAGCAACAATTTATTAAAAGTTTTAAGCTATATGTCATCATCATCATCATCATTTCAGCCGAAAGACGTCCACTGCTGGACATAGGCCTCCCCCAAGCACCTCCACTTCGACCGGTTCTGCGCTTCTCGCATCCAACGGGTTCCTGCGGCCTTCACAAGGTCGTCGGACCACCTTGTGGGAGACCTTCCAACGCTACGTCTTCCGGTACGCGGTCGCCACTCCAGAACCTTTCGGCCCCATCGGCCATCTGTTCTGCGAGCAATGTGCCCTGCCCACTGCCACTTAAGTTTGGCAATTCTTCGGGCTAAAGCTTTAGGTATTCATATAAATTTAGGTGTAGGTCCATACTCTACCTGCAGCAATATAACGTTGACTTTTCGTATTTTTACTTTCTTCTCGTTAATAATTGTTATTTCGAAGGGAATGGTCTGTTTAGGTGCAAACGCTTTGTACGTTTTAATACAAATTGTGAATTTTCCTGAATTCCGAAAAGTTTTACGAAATTCGTTGAACGAAGGCATCTGAAAACAGATTTTTTTATTAGTATTTTTACTGCAAAGATACACACTAATAACAACTTATTTAGTTCGAAATACCCACCAATAATTCTTCAACGTGATTTAAATTTATATTTCCTAAAACATTGAATTTAGCCATTTTTTTTAGTTTATAGGCTGGTTTACTTTTTATTTTCACAGTATAAATTACTTTGGCAATAGAACTCTCAAAAGACGACGGTAAATCTGCTGGCAGTGCGAAGTGGAACGGATATTGGTGAATACCGGCCGGTAGTGTGCTACCTGTAAAAAATAATTTTAAATGATGATCAAGATGACCTAATGGTGCACCATTTTTCGTAATTATTATACTTTATACCGCATCATGCATTAATACGACGAGTAAACCCCCGTTAGCATATGACATAGCACCAAAGATAAAATCTTAACAGAGAAGGCAAGATTGTTTATATCGATAACTTCTGGACTTACCATTACAATGATCTCTGAATATGTCGGTCATAAGCAAGCTAAGAACTTTTTTCTTCCCAGAGTAGATTTTTATGTACGGCATAGTTGCCATAGACCGGCTCCAGTGAGCCTTGCAAGTTCCCGTAACTTTGAGATCAATACCTGAAAAACACAAAGCAAAATAGTTTTGATTCAAAAGTTTCTAGTATTCTAAGCCTAAGCTGAATGCTAAAAATTTAAGAAATATTAAAAAAATACTTCGGAATTTCTGGTCATTCTTCAATTCCAATACAACAGTTCCAGTCACAATATCACCTGCATAAAAACTTCCAGTGGAATCACTATTAAAGTTTATGGTGCATGCCATAGCAAATCCAAATATTATTCAATAAGTATTACATTCACTACAACAACAAAATAATTTACTCGGCCTTCTACATACAACGTAATTATTGTAGGTATCGGTAACTTGATAACCCCGATATGTAGCTGATAACAATGATGACAGAAGATAATGACTCCCGAATCGGCGAAGATTAAGTAGTTGCAGAAATTGATTTGATGTCGAGGTTGCGTGGTTTTGAAAAGAATGGGGTTGATTGGGAATACTTTCATATGCATTTTGAATTTTAACATTTCTTGTGTGACAAAAAGAAAAGCTGTTTTAATCATGTTTTACTAGAGTTATTTGTTCTTATATTTAAGTAATCATTTTAATCTAGTGTGTGACGTTATTGTAATGTTAGTTCTTTGCTAATAAATTTCATAGGTACATACCTACTTGAATTGAAATAATTATATTAAAAATAATCTCACGCCGATTTGTGCTGTTCGTGATTCGTGAGTGTGACAGACAAGCATACGGATTACAGATCGATTCATGTAAGTAGTGGTCTAATTTATAGTCTTAGTCTGAACTGAAAATTACTGCCTACTAAACCATTTAAATAATATTTAAGTTCTAATTTTGTAGCAAAATGTAATAAAAAAAAAAATAAAAAAAAAATGTGTGGCCGTGTGGCGTAACGTTTCCGAACGAAAAGCAATGACAGTGACAGCCAATGACATTTTGCGTTATTGAAAATCGGAATTTCGTTCGTGGTGATATTTCCGATCGGTTCTTCGGCATGATTCGCATTAACTGTTCGATCGTTTTGTTTAGTTGTGCATTGCTTAATTTCGTAAACGAATATTTGGGATAAGTGTGTTTTTCTGTAGTTATTTCGTTTTATGCGTCGTAAGTAAATTTTGATAGGTTATGTTATGCCCTTTGCCTTTTCAGGGTGAAAAGTGAGTTTGTTTGATTTATTTCGTTGTAACTCTGATAATTCTCTGTATATTTATGTATTTTATGAATTGTGTTATTACGCAACATGCAGCGCTATAGTACTACAACAAGTGTTTTTAGTGAGACCTTTTATGAATGTTTTTGCAAACATTTTGATTACACGAATCATGTTTCGGTTTTCTGCAAAGTCGTGAGTGTTGACCTCATTACAGACAAAACTTATGTTCAAGTGATAGGTATGTTCGAATATTATCATACATGCAGCTGACACGATACAAAACTTGTAAATCAGCCTTTTCATCCAACTTGTTTAATCTGCACTAAAATGTTATCAAGTGTACAGTATGTACGTATAGTACATGTTGGATGCAGTTACAAACATTAAAGCTTCTGGAAATCAGTGATGTTATTACTTGTTTCAAATCACACTAATATTTTATCGGCGAAAGTTTGTGAGTGTGTTTTTATGTTTGGTACTTCTTCATGCACAAACTACTGCACGGATTTTGATGAAATTTGGAACACGTATAATTTATAACCAGGATTAACACAGGATACTTTTTATCCTGATATTCCCACAGAATCAAGACTTATGCGGGTGAAACCGTGGGGTGCTGCTAGTAATTTTCATATATAAATGACTAATGTAGTCAGCTGAACAAAAATAAAAAATAGCATCATCTGAGTAATATCTGAATGAACTGACTCAGAGCCTAGCCTTTTGGATGCAGACAGTGGTTGAAAGGAATATTGCCAAATAAGAGTCCAAAATATTATCACAAAGTACCTCACTTCTCAATTTATTCTGATTGTTGCTAGATAGTTTTTAGCCTGCTACATTTTACCAATTCTTTGTTTTTTTTCTTTCGTCTTCAGTCACAAATCTGATACGAATACAATGCTATGTTTAGAACTAAACCAGAAATTTGTGGTATAGGAACTCCAAGTTCAAGAGCCAGGGCTACAGTGATGTTTGTGTCTTGATGTTAAAATGAATCTATAATAATATTATAAAAGAGGTAAAGTTTGTAAGTTTGTATGTAGTAATATCTGGAACTACCAGTCGGATTTAAAAAACTCCTTTTGTATTTGATAGCCCAATTCTTGAGGAAGGCTATAGGCTATTTAACATCACGCTATGACTCTTAGGAGCCGAGCAAAAAGAAAAAGTCAGAAAGAATGCTAAGCAAAAGCGAAGTAATAGCGCGGGCAGGCGATGAGTGTGGTGATGGTGGGTCAGGGGAACAAGAAATTTCACGCGGACGAAGTCGCGGGCAGAAGCTAGTAAATTATAATAATAGCGCATGTGGCATGTGGTGTTAGCCTGTAAGTGATTGATGCACTTATAAATGTATGTGTACTTTTAAATGAAATGTAACGTGTCAACAATATAATATATATAATATAATATAATATAATATAATATAATTTGTGTTTATGTTAAAATTTAAATAATAAATAAATAATTATTAAACATCTGTTTAGCCTTGGCTCTTGTACTAGGAGTTCCTGTATCATTTCTACTTTAGTTCTTAACATATCAATGTATCTGGTCTGATATAGAAATTTTGGGTTGGTGATAATCTATTGATTCATTGAGTTGTCACCATTGACATACAAGAAGCAAACAACCCGTCATTACTTATATGTTTTATGAGCTCTACATTACCTCATTGTTGAGTTGTAAAACAGTACCAGTGTGTTTATTGATGCCACATTATGATATAAAATACAAAAATAATCAGGTACTTGTAAGAAGGGATTACTTGATTATTTTTTATGATAAGTCGAAGGTAAACGCCAACCGCTTAACTAAGACGTTGCCTGAGGTAGCAGCGCGGTGCGGGAGGGCTGTGGTGATGTGACGCGAGAGCTCAGTGACCTGTCAACTTGTGACAACTATCACCCCTCCCACACCGTGCAGCTACCTCAGAGAATGTCTCAGTTAAGCAGTCGGCCTATAGTTGAATTATTCCATAACGACATTATAGCAGCTCTAACATTTGGATTACTAGAATTTTAAATCATAATGTGGTGTGTAACAGCTGAACTGGAAAAATGTCAACTAAATTTTGGAGGCATATGAAGATATAGAATTTTATGGAAAACTAGCTGTTGCCCATGACTTTGTGTTTATTTTGTATTTTAACATTTTTTATACAAATATCCAGGATGACAATTAGACTGGTCCTTCTCCAGGTCCCAGGCTACCTATCTGTTAAATTTTATTACAATTGGTTTAATGAAAAGTTAGCAGACAGACTACTATCAGTTATTCCATGGTGGCTCCTTTGAGGTGTAACTATAGGAAACTTTGCTGGTGTGATGCAAAAAACAATCTAAGGATAAATAGCATTTCTGTAGACCTTTTGTCTCTCTCTTTAGTCTGTTTACTAAACAAATAGTTCTCGTTCTCAAATATTTTAGACATCACAGAATGTGATGACAAATATGCCTTTTGTAGATATATAGATAGTTTGTTGTAGCTACACACATAACAACAATTAATTTATCTCTCAGTCTTCTGATATTCTTACTTGTTTTGGCATAAGCATAAGCATTATCATATTATGATTCTTCACTTGGAAACTTGTTTTCTTACTTTGGGAAATTCTCCTGGGTTGTGTATACATGCACTAATATGTCAACACTTGGCAACTTTCAATTACGATTTTTTTGTGATACAACGAATGCAACGTTGAAATACGACACTTTACACAAACATATGGGTTCAAAAATACTTTGTTCGTAATAACATAAAATTTCATTCAAAACTAAAGGAGAAAATCGTCTTTGAATAAAACCAAGTGTATACAACTATACATACTTATGCTTGTGACTGTACACATAATTATGTTGCCAACCATAAATACCACAAGTGTACACATAATAAGTTAAACACTTTTCATTATGCAGTACATCTATGAGTCTTAGTCTTTGAAAATAATCTGTATAATCATCTTTATTAAAGATAATCACCACAGCCATGGACCCGAACATTTATGCTCTGGTCCTAGACACCTTGAACCGTGCCACCAGCCAGGACACGGAGGTGTTGAAACCGGCTGAAAAGAAACTGCAAGAATGGGAGGTGGAACCTGGCTTCTATTCTGTTCTCTTGGTAAGTTCCAGCTGACATCATTGTGCTTGTGTTTGGTCCAGACGTTAGTTCTTTAAGGTTGTTCTTTAATAATGCTACATGCGAAGTACGCATCACACCTGACATAACGCAAATCCTGAATCGCGCAAGCAGAGTTATCTGCGCGATTTACATTAATATACAAAAACCCGACAACAACCGTCAGGCAGTCGCCCACCAGACACAACACCCGCCTGGTTGAGGGATCTTTCCTTTTCTATGGAGGATGAGGACCTTTACACCCTGTTTCTTATAAATGGAACTGCCCACCAGTGTGATTTTAGCAGTTTCCTAATCCTCTGCATACATTGCGCAGATACTTGCGCCGTATTGTACAATTTTGTGAACTTTAGTTAACTAGGCAACAAACAATATTCTTATTCCTCTAATTTACACTAAATCACGGCTGCTCGAAAGTTTTGCGCATGAAAATTGCAGCAAAATAAGTGTAATAAAACAAACTAAGTTAAATACTTCCACCTTTTACAGAACGTCCTATCCAACCATTCGATAGACGGCAATGTCCGATGGTTGGCGGTGATGTGCTTCAAGAACGGGGTGGACCGATACTGGAGGAAAAATGCTCCCAATGCCATCAGTGATGAAGAGAGGGTCAAGTTGAGGCAGGGACTTCTTACCACCAGCATCTTGAGTGAACCTGTCGCTCAGATCGCTACACAGCTTGCTGTTTTGATTTCTAAGATAGCCAGGTGAGTTTTTAACTGTTAGGCCTCTGCCTCGAATCTTGCAGGCAGCGGGGCGGCGCGGCAGCGGCGCGGGTGCGAGCAACGAGCGGTGCACTCCAGTCAAGCCGTGACCGCCCGCACGTCTGCATTACAGTGTTGTGCAATTTATTATTTGAATCAAAAAGATGTCGCCGTTGTTCAGACATTTCGTTCGCGAATAAAAACAAATATCTCGACGACACAACCACGAACACAACACTACGCCGCTATAGTGCCGCGCGGTCTGCCCGCTGGTTTCGAGAACGGGTCTGGGTTGCCCGCGCCGCTCCCGCGCCGCCGCCCCGCTGCCCGCATGATTCGAGGCAGAGGCCTTATAGAAACCTTCCTGTAACCCTGTAGTTTATGGAGGCCTGATAAAAACTGTGATCAGTAAACCCACTGACAAAACTTACACTTACTTCAGCCATGAGTGGATGACCAAAATAACAACAATCAATCAAACAAGTTGAAAACAGTTTTATTTTCCGAAACTGAGGTAAATCTTCTTAGCCTTTGAACATAGGTTACGTCATAAATCATTATGTTTTGCAGGCAGATTGACAATCATGCAGTGCTTATGGTTATGTCTGATACATAAACATGCTGCTTCTTATGGCAGCGTCACGAAAGTATATTAGTTTTACTTTCGTCAAAACGTATCATAATCAACTATTGTTTTTATGGCGTAACCCTCACCAGGTTCGACTGCCCAACAAGCTGGCCAGACTTAGTCCCAGAGCTAATGGGTGCACTAAAAGCGCCACAGCCTCTGGTACAGCACAGGTCTCTGCTCATCTTCCATCATGTCGTCAAAGCATTGGCTTCCAAACGACTTGTTGGTGATCGACGCACATTCCAGGTTAGTTTGTAGTTATTTTGGTTTAGTATGGATTCTTTATTAATTGTGCTCTGGGAGGTTCTTTAAGAGTAGAGGAAGAGCTCTGATAAGTTGAAGGTAGGATAGCGAACGTTTGTAGTTTATTGTAGTACAAAAGTCTTAACTATGTTTTGCCACAACATGCTCTTGTCTATGAATGAGTTTCTCTTAAACTTTGAGAGCTTGTCTTGTAGTAACCTGAGTATTGCTTTAATCATATTGAGGATGAAACATTAAGGTCACAGCTCATTAGAGCCACCCGGGACCCACTCCGCACCGCCTCGCCTGCTGCGGCTGGTATTCTTTATATGGACTTGTATGGGTATGCGCTCACTACATCAACTCCGTAGCGTCACCTGATCGCCTCGGTCGTAAGCACTCCACGCGCGGACGACGGGTGTACCACTCGGTGACAACTCGCTGCTCGCATGCTTTCCTTGCGTTGACTGCGCATTGCCAACGCGATAATGTTATACGCGACGGGAGGTCCACTGGTTGACCGCGCGACGTTTATTGGTGATAACGCGGTGTCCACCCGTGGACCACGACGAGGCGGTGCGGGGTGGGTGCCGGGTGGCTCTAATGAGCTCTGACCTTTAGTCTCCTACATTATGTGTATTGTATAGTGTAATTGTAACGCTTTTAATGGTTGTGTCTACAACCAAAAACAATAAAAGACACAAAAGAGTTATTAAAACCGCTAAACCATCCACAGGAGCTAACCAACACAGTGTACTCCTTCATCCTGACGCTTTGGCACGAGAACACGGAACTATTCCTCCGTCACATTCAAGAGGGGGCCGCCACAGAGCTGATCACTGAACATCTGGAAAAGGCACTCCTATGCCTCAGGATATTGAGGAAATTGACCGTCTTCGGGTTTAAGAAGGCACATGAGAGCCAGGACGCTATGGCGTTTTTGAATGTTGTATTTGACCGGGCTAAGACCAGTTTGGAATGCAGTGAGTATTGTTACTTTCATTAATGATTACACTAATATTATAAAGGCGAAAGTGTGTGTGTGAGTGCGTGCGAGCGTGCGTGCGTGCGTGCGTGCTTGCGTGTGTGCGTGCGTGCGTGTATGTGTATGTTTGTTTGTTACTTCTTCACGCTCAAACGGCTGGACAAATTTTGTTAAAATTTTGTATGGAGGTAGCTGACACCCTGGATTAACATATAGGGGGTGAAACCGCGGGGCGCAGCTAGTTGTCTATAGACTTGACTTGTGTGACACTATTTCATTAAAAGAATTGTCAACAAAGAGGATCTTGCAATTGTTACTAGCATAATGACCATATCACATTACTCTTATTCTAGCATTAGATGAGATCACAGAACTCTGAAAATAAAAGAAAGTTAACAAAATAGTAAATTGCCGAGCATTTGTTGGATACTTGTTCACAAATCTACATAACAAGTAGCCTACCATTTGACTAAGGGCTGATTTTTCCAACGCTAGACAATTTTATTTTTGAAATTTGAATTTTTGACAGTTCATGCATACAAAAACTGTCAGACGTCAATTTTATTCCACGAATAAAAATTATCTGTCGATTGAAAAATCAGCTCTAAAACACCCAAATATTCTTCCAGGAAAACTTCTAAAAGGCAGAGGCATTTACCCACTGGAGCTCTGCGAAAAATTCATAATACATTTAACCAAAGTAGCTCTTGGGGTGTTGTGTGCCCAGCCATTCTCCTACGTCCCTCTGATCAGGCCTTCCTTAGAGTTTGCGCTGTACTACTGCTTCACTGAGCAGGGCATGGCGCTGATCTATGAAAGGTTCACGATACAGTGCCTGAATATCGTGAAGGGGATCCTTCAGTGTGTGGAGTATAAGCCGCCGAAGGGAATAGATCAGGTTAAGGAGCCATGTAAGTATTACAGTTAATCTGCATTCACGATTTATTTGCCAAAAATGTAAACAAATAACAGTTTATGGAAAATTTACTTTAATTCTTACACAATAAAGTTCAGTTTACACTACAACTTCTAGCATTTTTATAACTTTTTCAATAGTGCTAGTCACTCTGAGTCAACTTAATTACCATTAAAATAAAGTTGATGTATTTTGTTTAACTTGAAATAACATCAATTTGAAACACGTTAGAATAGAATTTAGTTTTGTTACATTAGGTACTATATAAATGAGGTACAGCGGGGTAATTGCATAACACATTAACAGTAGCAACTAGCAATGGCTTTCATTTTGACAGTTCAACAACATTCATTGCGTTATTTACGTTGTTGAGCTAACCAATTATTCGAACATATGAAGCAATGGATTAGCAATATCCTTCAAAATGATTCAGATTGTGATTGAAAGTGTGGGACGCAATTAGGTGCCGGACATTAGTTTTAGTTTATATTCAAAAGAAGCAAGTACAGTAGGGCTAGAAATCCTAAATGTGAAAGCGTAAGTCCAGGAATATGAAAGTGTCACCATTATATTATTTATTTTTGTTGCCATGCAGCATTGATATGTTCCGATTTTCAGGGAATTCACATCGCCTAAATTAAAGCCAAATGAGGTTTTCACGCTGCTGGTGTCTAAATGATACCACATCCGATCAGAATTCCATTATTTTACCGTAAATAAAAACGTTCAAAATCTAGTCAAAAACTTGTTGAAAAAAAAACATGGGGAAATTGAGGTATTCTTGACAGATGGAGACTGAGATCAGACTGTTAACGTTCTTAAAATTACGAGAATTGCCACTCAGGTAGACTGTCAGATATTTTGTTGTAGTATTCTGCTACAAGGTCAATTCCACTGAGGTGTTTGCTTTTAAGACATTATTTTTGTTGTTTTACTAGCTTTTATTACAGTTTCCTATACTCATTTCTTGTAGTATTAACTCTCCAAGCTCATAGAGCGAAGATTAAAGTCCTAGCCTAGACGCGAACACTCTCTGCCACATGTGTCGGCTCCTATCCCGCATTACCTTCTACGAAATTCTGATGACCTAGTACTGTATGTACTGTAGGCCGCTGAAACGGAGGACTTTGCTTATCGTCTTGTATCTTTTGTAGTAACTCTCCAAGCCCACCAAATGAAGATTGAGGTCCTAGACGCGAACACCCTTTGCCACATGTGTCGGCACCTGGTCTCTCACTACTTCTTACTGAGTGCTGATGACCTGGCACTGTGGGACGCTGAGCCGGAGAGCTTTGCCACTGATGAGGCAGGGGAGTCGTGGAAGTATAGTTTGAGGGTGAGTCGCACTAATTTATTTCATTTTGTTTGAACGCGCTAATCTCTGGAACCTACCAATTGGATTTAAAAAATCTTTTTGCACTAGATAGCCCAATTCTTGAGGAAGGCTATACACAGTGTTCCGGACGATATACATAAACTTCGACCAGATGTCCATACAAATAAGCATTTTTCATTATGGACACATTAATTATTTCTTAATTTTTGTTAATTTTCATACACACTAAACACCTTGACGTAAATCACCCGATATGCATGCCTCTTTATCCGAAATGGCAACGAAGTATTTTCATTCATACGATTTGGCGGGCTGAAACCTGTCAAAAATAAGTTAAGACCCTTTCTTACTGCATAGCTCAATTAAATTTCATTAAATGAAATTACAAATATCTTTGTAACGAAGCCTTTTTAAGTACTACTTCCTGTGTTAGATTTAATTTGTAAAAGCTATAGAAGCGTTTGACAAAGTTTATGGATAACGTGAAGAACGCTGTGTATATTTAATACCACGCTAAGACTCTTAGGAGCCAATCAGAAAGAAAAAAGTGGGCCGGGGGAACAATATATCCCACCAAAAACATTTTCATGTAAAATGTTGCCAAGACAAGACCACAAATGGCTCGCACTGCCAAAAAGTTATCAGCTCTCATGTAGAGCCAAGCTTCTAACTCTACACGCCCTAACTTCACAAACTCTACACCTTAGTCAAATTTGAGGCTTGGCAGTTTCGTTACTACAAGAACTATTGTATAACAAAAAAGTAATGAACAGTGAATAAATTTTTCACCTTACGCCCATGTGATGGTAGCGAAACTGCGGATGAATGGTATCCGCAAACACATGACATTCAGGGTTGGCAGTCAGAAGGGCGTTCAGCACCTTTAGAGTGATAAGATACGACAGACTGATAAGAGAAGGAGGATGGAATCTTTAAATCCGACTCTTCTTTTCTAACTGTTACAATAATAATAACACAAAATGTTCTGTTTATAGGCATCTTCTGGTCTTGCTCGTTCCATCATAGACCTCATCTATCGCTTTCCATTAGAAGATCGGGGTCAAGAGCTGGCCCATTTAGTTAGTAATATAAATATAAAAATGTATAGACTTGGCTTTACAACAGACAGTTAAAGTAAATCTTTTTTCTCCCTCTACAGCCGTGCACAGAAGCGTTATTCATGGAACTGTTCCAATTCCGGAACGTGTTAGCTCCGGAACTGGTACGACTACTAGCGACCCTGCAAACGCAACAGATATCACCCGACGATCTGCCTGGTATACTGAAAAAGGATGCTGTTTATAACGCCGTCGGATTGGCTGCGTTTGATTTGTATGATGATGTGAGTATCAGAGGGGCAACTCTCGTAATTTTAAGAACGTTCACAGTCTGATCTCAGTCTCATCTTCTGCCTAGCCTTTACCCAACTATGTTGGGGTCGGCTTCCAGTCTAACCGGATGCAGCTCTGCCGTACATTGTTTAAAATACGGTTAAACCCATAAAGTAGTTTCAGAGATATCGGACAAAAACCTGCGAAATGATGTCTCTTCCAAACGAATAAAGATATAAAAATCTTTCTAACTCGGAAAGTAAAAGTCGTACAGTAATGGGACCCAGCACAAAAGATAGAGAATTTTTCAAAACGTAATGTGTGATTCAAAACTAAAAAATGGCAGTTTGAGGCTTAACCGTGTTTTAAGTAACGTACGGCAGAGCTGAATACCAGTATTTTACATGGAGTGACTGCCTATCTGACCTCCACAACCCAGTTCCTGGGCAATATGATACCCCTTGGTTAGACTGATTGTCAGATTTTCGGGCTTCTGACTACCCGTAACGACTGTCAAAGATCCACGAATTACAGCCGGGATCAACGGCTTAACGTGCTTTCCACGGTATGTAAAGATGGTCACCCATACACAGACCAACCGTGACAAGCGTAGCTTAACCTGATCGATCGACCTGTGAGACTGTTATTATTTAGCCACGGGTCCCTCCCTGTCTGATCAGTCTGATCTCAGTCTCAATCTGTCAAGAATACCTCTAATTTCCCTACATTTGAAAAAAGTTTTTGACATTAATTGTTTGTCGCCGAAAAGGGATTGCGACTAGATTTTGAACGTTTTAAATTACGAGAATTGGCTTTTAACAACAGACGGCCAATTCTCGTAATTTAAATTGATTAAATTTTTAGGAGGCGTTTATAAATAAGACTGTTTGTTTTCCTTTAGGTTGACTTCGACGAATGGTTCACGAATGTTCTGAGTCAAGAGCTAAAAATCAAAGACAATAACTACAGAATAATCCGAAGAAGAGTATGTCAACTTATTGGTAAGTAAGCATCTCTCACAAAATCTAGCTTCATTATCATAATTATGAATAAATAATAAATAAAAACTTTATTCGGTTCAGAAATCACTGTACAATATTTTAAATAACTAGTAATAATATATTACATAGGAGCCTTAGGCCCTTTACACCGTAATTTTTCATTTTCACCATCCATCACAGGTCAATGGTGCGGTGTACGCGCATCACAGTCTCTCCGACCAGCAATGTATGCTTCACTACTGGAACCTCTCAGTAGGGTGGATGAAGATGCGGCTGTCAAGTTAGCAGCAGCTGAAGCGTTGAGGAGTACCATAGATGACTTCAATTTTGACGTGGAACAGTTCGCGCCGTACGCTCCGCATGCGATCGCTGCGCTTTATGAACTCCTGGTACGTATTTGGTTTTTTTTGATGCTTTATTAGCATGATAAGTCTTGTTTTTTAGAAGTTAAAAAGAAAGAAGTTTCTAAAATAAAAGTTTTTAAGTACGATCAACGTCACATTACTACGAAAATTACCCTTACTGTTACGACAATGAACGTGCTGTAGAGTGTACTATAGGTAGATTCAACTGCGATGTAAAACAGTTTGCCCGCCGCCGCCGTACGCAACAGCAATCCCTTTCTGTGTTATGAACGCCTGGTAGATAACGATGATGGTCAGCGTCGTCTTGACTCTTGTGATGTTGCAAGCTTTTCCGTAAAAACACCCTATAAACAGACCCTACATATTTTTTTGATTCCAGGTGGAATCCGAAGAATGCGACACCAAGATGCACGTGCTACACGTGGTGTCGTACGTGATGGAGCGCTGCGGCGCGCGCGTGGCGCGGGGCGGGGGCGCGGGCGCGCTGTTCGCCTACCTGCCGCAGCTGTGGGCGCACGCCGCGCACGCCGCGCACAACATGCTGCGCGCGGCCGCGCTGGCGGCGCTCGTGCACCTGCTCAAGGTAAACAACAAAAAAAACAGTGGCACTCCGGGAGTGCCGACAGGAGTGAAAACTTGAACAATTACTCTTATACAGTCTTATAAACAAAAAGCGCGGTGTCGGTTACGGTAACAGTGTCGCGAGTTCAATGGTTTTTCCCATCTCAAAAAATGCCCAACGCGCCTAATAAGTTTTTACTTCAAAAATATTGCTGAGCAAATTGACTATGAACTGAAATTTCCGTTTACGACATTCTTTGTTGACAGTCGTATAAAATGGTGATAACACTAATGAAGTAGAGTGTCGATCTGGTATACACGCAGTTTTCTAGACTGTACAAGTAAGTCATACACATTTGACCGATAATACCTTAGGCCCCACGATTCATATACACACCTTCATATGACACACGCCTTTTTTTACTGTGGGCATTCTATAGCGATGGAATGTATCTACGCTGACGATGGGTCCATGCAACAACAGAGGGGCAATTCTCGTAATTTTGAGAATGTTCACAGTCTGATCTCAGTCTCAATCTGTCAAAAATACCTCTGATTAGTAAGTTTTTCACATTGATTTTGAACGTGTTTAATTACGGGAATTGACATTCTGACCGCTGCTCCGTGCCTGTTTCAATCTCGCAACAGATCGGCAACGTGGCGTTGCATATTTCCAAATACGCCAGAAGACATCATGTGCTAAATTGTCCACTTTCGTTATTTTAATTATAATGTTATAAAAACATTGATAGTCCCAAAAAAAATTTACACTGCTTTGTTCGGTTACCGCGACATGAAGATCGCCGCTGGCACTTCTGTCCATATGACCCTAGCAACTTATGTTTTTGACCACAACCCACAAACTGCTCTCGATCCTAACCCAAGCTACCTCTCGTCCTCAGGCGCTAGGCGAATGTCCACCCAACATCCGGCCCTGGATCCTAAGCGTGGTCAACGAGTCTACCAAGCTCTCAGAACCGGCACATGTGTATCTGCTAGAGGATGCGTTGGAACTGTGGCTCGCTGTGCTCGAAACCTCACAGGCAGCTGACCCGGCTACCTTGCAACTGGCTGAGAACCTGTACCCGATATTAGGTAAGAATAACGGCAAAAATACAAATATGCGGATTAAATGTGGCTAAAGTATCCGTCACGAAAAGCTATACATTTTGTAAAAAAAAGAACTTTACTAAGTTACGTAGCGACAATTCAATCAACAACAAATGATCCTAAATTCAATCAACTCAAAGTAACATACGTGTGATACGAAACTAACGAGCAATTACACTTGGTCGGGTTATATGTTATATTGTAGCGATTTAAAGCGCTGCTGTCGTCAAATGTTTTGTGGTACTGGAACGCGTCTCACTCATGGAACGTAAACATTTGGGCCGTTAATATTTATTATTATGTATTTTTATATTATGCTTGTGTAGCACAAATTTTCAATAAAATGTTTGAAGTAAATTCACGTTGACGCTGTCAGTGCTGCAGAATGCAGATGCAGAATACTCGGAATCGTCTGACTAGATCGATGATGATCGATGTCTGTCGTCTAATTAGATGTGTGTTAACATAATTATATCCCTATATAAAAATAAAAATAATTACATAACTGTTTTTTTTATTTGATCCAAAGGTTGCGAACCCCTGAATGTGTGTTTACAAAATTTATGCCTCTCGCGACGGATACTTTACAAGGATCTTTTGATGCTTGAATGACATTGCGAAATTGTATTGAAAACACAAGATGGCGGCCATAAGTTCCAATTTATGCCTCACTCTAAAATATCCTTATACAGTTGTATGTCAAGATTTTAAACCCTGCCTCATAATAAATTCAAAATAGGTAGAAAGTAAGACAGACATTGTTAACAAATTCTTAACCACTTATTCCAAATTTTAATTATGTATGTTATTGGCTTTTTAATCAATTTTAGTGGAAAGTAGCCAAACTAAATTGGCTATTTTTTCATACTATGGGCCCATTTCCCGCTGACATTACCTTCTGTTTATTAAAAACATGAACGCCATTTTTCGTTTGAAAATCTTCCTAAATATTGACTTGAAAATGGAGCTTACTAAAACCACCAACCCACAAAGACTGCTTTAGAATTTCGTCAACTATTTTTATTATTACTAGCCCGTCTTGTCTGCTATTATAGTCACTACTAAACAAAGATCTTCCATACCTTCCATCAGTCACCACTGAAAACTCTTGTGTTAATATTATGTCAACTAACTGAACAATTCTTCCCCAGAACAATCCTCAGAGCATCTCAGGATAGTGGTCTACATAATGCAAGCCTACACGCTCCTATGTCCTGAGGAGTTCCTCTCAGGCCCCGGAGGCAAGTGCATGGCCCTCCTCGAAGACATGCTTAGTGACATGAGGACCGAGGGCGTCATCACCGTGTTGAAGATGGCAGAAATCTGTATCAGTGTCACATTCCCTGAGAGGAATGCGTTCTTGGGAGTTAAAGTCATTTGGCCGATTCTGATTAGGGTTATACAGTGAGTATTTAGTTTTATTTTTGCTGCTTTAGAATAATGTAAATGGGTTTCCAGGTAATGCACGTCATCATCATCTTCCTGTCCTATGTTACTTGGGGTCAGCGCAATACGTATTCTTTTTCCATCCTCCACTGTCAACCGTCATCGCTATCGTTCACTCCCTTCTCATATCATTCACTCCCCTCACACAATCTGTCCGTCTTTTCTTTGGCCGTCCTCTCCCTCTCCAACCATTAAATTCATCACTCTTTTCAGTCACCAAGCCAACCGATTTCCTTTCAACTTTTCTGACACTGGCGCTACTTTTAAAGTGTGAGTCTTCATAATGTGCACAATACATAACGAAATTTAATCGACGGAAAAAAAATTAAAATAAAAAAATAAATATTGAAAAGGATCTTTACCTGCTAAAGTATGGTAATTGCAAGGCCTTTCTTTAACAGTCGATAGGAAATGTTGTGATTGAGTTATAAACATGGTATTTTTACCGACTTCACAAAAAGGAGGAGGTACTATGTTCGGGTGTTTGTTTTTTTTTTTTTTTTTTTGTATGTTTGTTCATCGAATACTCCGCCAATTGTCGACGGATTTTCATCAAAATTCTTTTTTGTTCGAAAGTTGACAGTTCTGAGGTGGTCCCATTGTCACCAAGTTAGGATCTGATGATGGGATCTTAGAGAAATCGAGGGCAACCCTCAAATTTTATAGGCTCACTTATTGTTTTTCGCATATTTTATGAAGTATCTTGTGTATTTGTGTATGGTTGTCACCATCTCAGGTAGCTGGGCTGATGATGGAAGGTACAACTCCATAACAGTAAGAAGTTACTCGAACAGGCAAGGACTGTTTTAGTACATTGTTTTGATGTTTGATAGGGCATTTGCCACATTTGGTCTCATGATCATCAAGTCATGACCTGATGCTGCAGTCAGGATAGTCTGCAGAGTACCTAACTCCTCGACAAGTAACAGCAGATATATCGTGTTTCGGCTCATTGAAAAGGGCTCGATGTGTGGATAAACGTACTGTTACTGAGGAACACCGAAGACCTGATGCTGAAGCCAGGAGCATCAGAAAAAGTACAAACCTTGAAATTACAGCACCGTAGTCGTGTTTGGGCTCATTTTAAACAGGACTAATTTTAAGTTCAATGCAATGTTGACATAAGTCTGGCCTGATGCTGCAGCCAGGATTATCAGCATCTAATCTAAAAACTAATAAAAGGAGAACTCCTCAACAATTAACGTCCCTGCATCGAGAAAAGGAAT
This sequence comes from Oligia latruncula, assembly GCA_948474745.1. NCBI lineage: Eukaryota > Metazoa > Arthropoda > Insecta > Lepidoptera > Noctuidae > Oligia > Oligia latruncula. The sequence goes on from OX419699.1 coordinate 2,886,963, forward strand.
ATTTTATAAAAAGGCGATGGGCAAGTTGACATTAGGCTATTATAACTTAGATAAATTATAAATAGACCCACTAAAAAGCGAGAAATAATAACTTTTTAACAAAAAAAAAAACCGACTTCCAAAAAAAACTACAAACTGAAAAATAAAAAATAACTTTAATTTCGGAAGTCGGTGGCAAAAACTAAAATACTGATCCCTAAGACACCGACTTCCGAAATTAAAGTTATTTTTTATTTTTCAGTTTGTAGTGTTTTTTTTGGAAGTCGGTTTTACGTTTAGAAATCTGATACGATGGAGAATAATTTAAAGTAATAAAAAAGAATAGGTAATCGGGGCTTTTATTAAGTAATTTTACAATTATTGTAAAAATTGATGAAAAAATATCAGATTTTTGTAAGAAAAAAACCATAATTCTCAATTGAGGGCGATGGTTTACACGGGGGTCACAGCAGCGAACAAATACAAATATTTTTTTTTTAATTTTTTTAAATATTTTTTCCGTCGATAAAATTAAGCTTAGTTACCCTAATTTCGATATGTGCACATTATGAAGACTCACACTGTATACTAATTTCTTACTTTATCCGTTTTCGTGACGTGATGATGGAATAATAAAAAAAACTGGGAAGAAAATTCAACAGAAAACAGATCGACATCGGCTTATATTTACTCTAGATAAGAGTAGTAGAACTTTTTGTGAAGGAACTCTTCCAGCATTATACCTATTTCTGTCGCAAAGCAGCATTCCTGTATTTCCATTTCAAAGAAATGGCCGCCGGTGTAACTATAGGCACAAGACGTCACACCTTTGTCTCTGGCATGACAACGTATCTTGCGATGTCTCTGGTATTGTGGCTGCTTGTTTCTTAACCTTTTGACCGCCATAGTCATGTATAGATGACAAACCAAAATGTGCCCAGCACGCCACGACTACATGACAGACTTACGCCGAGGGCACGTTTTTTGCCGTGTGGCGGTCAAAAGGTTAAAACCAATAACATATCAAACAGCTTGACAAAAGGTCGCAATTTCGCTACATATCCATTTCGTTTTAGTACACACAGAGCACAAATAACTCGCCGCGTTTTCACAGCTGCCTCCTCGAGGGCGACGACCTCCCAATGGTCCTGTCCGTGCAACTGTGCCTCGTTTCCCGCGTGATCCTGCTGTCAACGGATCTGTTCTATAAGGCCATACAGGAGGCCTCCAATGGCGTGGCGGAGTACGACTCTGATCCTGCCAAGCTACTGACCAGGTTCCTACATGTTTGGACCGAGAAGATGAATTTAGTCACGCAAGTTGAGAGGTGGAAGGTTGTTGGTAAGTGCTTTTCTTGTCAGATGAACCATATGAAAATAGCTCATGACACTGACGAAATAAAAATACTACGTTAGGAGTCACCAGCAACCAGCAGCAGCGAGTACCCAGCATTAGACATGAATTCCGACAAGGAAATGCAAATAAAGATATAAATATGAATATGAAACACTACTCTGTGGTTAAAATGATGAGAAATATAACTGAAATAAAAAAAACTTTTTAAAATGAAATCAAATGTTTATTTGCTAGAAATATATTGTTGTTACAAAGGTGAGAGAGGTGAAGTACATAAACCTTTAACACGCCTTCTTCTCATGGGATGTAGGGAGAAACTACAGAATACCACTTGCATTTCGGTGACTATTTATAATTTCGGTAAACACGCTGCGTCAACGCCTACGCAGACGCCAAAGCGAGCTTTAATAGCTCAACTCTTTTATTCTTTACAGGTCTCGGTTTAGCAGCTCTACTAACAACTCAAAACGCGACAGTACTGCAGCGGTTCCCTGCGATACTACTGAATTTAGCAGAGGTGTTGAATGACGTCATGAAGGCGGAAGACAATGGCACTTATATTGAGTAAGTTTACTGTCTGTAAATTGTTTATTTACTAGCTGAGCCCTCAGCTTTGCTCACATGACTGTGTCTTCTATTGGCATTATAAGTTAACGGGAACGTGAATCTATAGTAAATTCGTAATATCCTTTAAATTTCTACAACATCGGCGGATTTTGTTAACTGAAAGTAAAACTAGTTTGTACAGACGTCAGCACATCAAGCTACCCGAAACTGTCAAATTTTCCCAATCAACCTTGAACCTTATGCTGTAGCGATAAGGTTGAAAATCTATTAAAGAAATTTGACAGATTGTAGTAGCTTGATGTACTGGTGTCTGAAAGAGATGAGGTCTCCAAAGAAACACAGACGGCACACAAAGTCTAATCTTGGCCACCAGCTATGGGACGTCAGTAAACCCGTTCATTATGCTGAATAGGAAAGCAAGATCTGCAATTTTTCTTCGCCCGTGTAAAGGAAGAATATGAAATTTCTTACACCGACTAGTATAGTTAGGAAGATAAGTATTGAACGATATTGAGTGTACCTTAAAAATCGCCTTTGTATACTTTCAAGGCCATTAATAGGTATAAACATTGTAATTTGGATTCCAAATTTGAGAAGCATATTCGAGATGTCTACGGACAAAAGCACAGTATAGAATTTTCATGGTTTTGACATTCTTAAAGTCAGAGGAGACCCTAAAAATAAAATCCAACGCTTTAGAAGCCTTGTTAACTATATTGTCAATGTGCGCATGTATAAAATTACCCCAAGATCCTTGATGACGTTGATTCTGGCAATTGAGGTATTCGATAATTTGTTCCTAATGGGATTCCTAATAGGATTTGGTTTACGAAAACAAAAAACATTTTGAAATATTTAAATCCAACCTATTTCGATCGCAGTAATCATGGAACCGGTCCACATCCTCCTGTAGTAGGTGTGCATCCTCTATGGTTGACACTTGACTCAGAAATTTCCGGCATCCGCGTATAATAAAATTTTTGAATTTAGAAAACAAGAGGCGATGTCATTTACAAAAATATTGGATAAAAGAGGTCCTAATAAGGATCCTTGGGAACCCCCGACGGAATGTACATCGCTCTCGAGGTATAATCGTTGAGGACTACAGTCTGGCATCTATTTTTAACGTATGATACAAACCATCTGTACAAGCTACTCCTCACACCAATCCCTAGCGGTTTGCGCATTAGAAGCGCATGATCTACTCGATCAAAACATTTGCTGTAGTCAAAGAATTCTGCTTAGACCCTTTTTTACACTTTACTATTTGAGAGCAAGAAGGCACCTTGTTGTTGGTAGTTATAACAATATTGTTACTGGTATCTTCTGTTGTCTTACTAACTAGTTTAAATCAACATCAAGAGTGAGCCCCAAGACTCCCATGTCATCACCAGGCAATGATAACCCAATCCCACTACTTGTGGACCCCACATTAGTTGTAGCGGTATCTACAACGCCAAATGCAAACAATGCGTCATACTGACGTCACGCAAATCCTGCATCGCGCAAGCAGAGTTTGCCGCGCAACTAGTAGCATAGATACAACGGCCCGACATTAATCATTGGGCAGTTGCCCGCCACAACGCAAGAGCCACACGACACAACACCCGTCTGGTCGGAGGATCCTCCCTTTTCTATGGAGGTTGAGTGAACTTTACACCCTGTTCCTCATACCTCTATAGTTTCGTACCATGTATTAGAAACTTATTGATTATTAGCCTGTATCGTGACCTGAGACCTGGACGGGACTCGCACAGACCAGCAAAGCATAAAGGGGAGGAGGACGATACTTAATAATGGATGGAACGATTCTGCCAATGATGATGATGCTCGGGGCCAATGATTGAAGTTTTCTATGTAGCCTTATGTTTTATTTTAGCGCACTGTTAGCACCTCCCGGGTCTCGTCCAGCCTCCCCGCTGGAAGGGCGCGGCGGCGCGGCGCGCTGGGGCGAGGCGGGCTCTGCGGGCGGCGCGGGCGCGGGCGACACGCCGCACGAGCTGCGCCGGCGCAGTCTGGTGGCCACGCATCCCGCGCACACTATCGACCTTAGAGCTGTGACACATCACCAGGTACACTACCCCTCACTATATTGGCCCCCCCGGCCCGCGGGGCCAGGCGGGCTCTGCGGGCGGCGCGGGCGCGGGCGACACGCCGCACGAGCTGCGCCGGCGCAGTCTGGTGGCCACGCATCCCGCGCACACTATCGACCTTAGAGCTGTGACACATCACCAGGTACACTACCCCTCACTATATTGGCCCCCCCGGCCCGCGGGGCCAGGCGGGCTCTGCGGGCGGCGCGGGCGCGGGCGACACGCCGCACGAGCTGCGCCGGCGCAGTCTGGTGGCCACGCATCCCGCGCACACTATCGACCTTAGAGCTGTGACACATCACCAGGTACACTACCCCTCACTATATTGGCCCCCCCGGCCCGCGGGGCCAGGCGGGCTCTGCGGGCGGCGCGGGCGCGGGCGACACGCCGCACGAGCTGCGCCGGCGCAGTCTGGTGGCCACGCATCCCGCGCACACTATCGACCTTAGAGCTGTGACACATCACCAGGTACACTATCCCTCACTATATTGGCCCCCCCGGCCCGCGGGGCCAGGCGGGCTCTGCGGGCGGCGCGGGCGCGGGCGACACGCCGCACGAGCTGCGCCGGCGCAGTCTGGTGGCCACGCATCCCGCGCACACTATCGACCTTAGAGCTGTGACACATCACCAGGTACACTATCCCTCACTATATTGGCCCCCCCGGCCCGCGGGGCCAGGCGGGCTCTGCGGGCGGCGCGGGCGCGGGCGACACGCCGCACGAGCTGCGCCGGCGCAGTCTGGTGCCCACGCATCCCGCGCACACTATCGACCTTAGAGCTGTGACACATCACCAGGTACACTATCCCTCACTATATTGGCCCCCCCGGCCCGCGGGGCCAGGCGGGCTCTGCGGGCGGCGCGGGCGCGGGCGACACGCCGCACGAGCTGCGCCGGCGCAGTCTGGTGGCCACGCATCCCGCGCACACTATCGACCTTAGAGCTGTGACACATCACCAGGTACACTATCCCTCACTATATTGGCCCCCCCGGCCCGCGGGGCCAGGCGGGCTCTGCGGGCGGCGCGGGCGCGGGCGACACGCCGCACGAGCTGCGCCGGCGCAGTCTGGTGGCCACGCATCCCGCGCACACTATCGACCTTAGAGCTGTGACACATCACCAGGTACACTATCCCTCACTATATTGGCCCCCCCGGCCCGCGGGGCCAGGCGGGCTCTGCGGGCGGCGCGGGCGCGGGCGACACGCCGCACGAGCTGCGCCGGCGCAGTCTGGTGGCCACGCATCCCGCGCACACTATCGACCTTAGAGCTGTGACACATCACCAGGTACACTATCCCTCACTATATTGGCCCCGCCGGCCCGCGGGGCCAGGCGGGCTCTGCGGGCGGCGCGGGCGCGGGCGACACGCCGCACGAGCTGCGCCGGCGCAGTCTGGTGGCCACGCATCCCGCGCACACTATCGACCTTAGAGCTGTGACACATCACCAGGTACACTATCCCTCACTATATTGGCCCCCCCGGCCCGCGGGGCCAGGCGGGCTCTGCGGGCGGCGCGGGCGCGGGCGACACGCCGCACGAGCTGCGCCGGCGCAGTCTGGTGGCCACGCATCCCGCGCACACTATCGACCTTAGAGCTGTGACACATCACCAGGTACACTATCCCTCACTATATTGGCCCCCCCGGCCCGCGGGGCCAGGCGGGCTCTGCGGGCGGCGCGGGCGCGGGCGACACGCCGCACGAGCTGCGCCGGCGCAGTCTGGTGGCCACGCATCCCGCGCACACTATCGACCTTAGAGCTGTGACACATCACCAGGTACACTATCCCTCACTATATTGGCCCCCCCGGCCCGCGGGGCCAGGCGGGCTCTGCGGGCTCTGCGGGCGCGGGCGACACGCCACACGAGCTGCGCCGGCGCAGTCTGGTGGCCACGCATCCCGCGCACACTATCGACCTTAGAGCTGTGACACATCACCAGGTACACTATCCCTCACTATATTGGCCCCCCCGGCCCGCGGGGCCAGGCGGGCTCTGCTCTCTCTTTACGGGCGGGCTCAACTCTCCTTTTATCAAACGATCTGCATTAATACTGTATTTACAAACCCACATAATCCCATTTCAGCTGGAAACCCTGAAGAACCAGGTTGGAGCAGAAACCTTCGAACGTCTAATACAGTCAACTGACCAGGAGACACTGCAGCAGATAAGAGAATACATACCGCTCTGAATGTAACATAGGATTATCAAATATTATATAACAAAGTACTGGTAGTGTGAGGGTGACTGACGAAGTTAGGGACGGTTTATGACCGAGCTGTTAGCACTAACTAGCTATGGTACGGTCAGCAAAAAAGTTGGTTAACTCGCCCAAAAGTGTAGTTGCTTGACAAACATTCTTGTGTAATTAAATGCCAATGATATTATACTTAAAAAATAATTACGGCTTAGGTGCATGCAGTTCAGAATAATCGTGTAATGATGAAAAAAATCGATTTACAATAGTCAATTTGACTGTCAAAATCATGTAAAGTAATTCAGCTGTTGTTAATCCAATCAGCCAATTACAGAAGTTATCATGCATGAGTGAGTGGTGATGAGGGACTTCGCTTCGAAAACCGTGTTATGAGACACTCCAGTCTTAAAATAGTCCTCACTCTACCACTATCAGTACCGATTTATAATTATTGTAACTATGCTTTTCTATCCCATCGCGTAAACATGGACTCGCCTGAGCTATTGTTTATATTTGTACATTTTGTAACACTTATGTTAAAAGTATTTAAAGTTGAATTTCGCTTGTATAATGTTAGTGATTCTGTCATCTTTACATCGAAATCTTTGGCTTTTATTGTATTATTGTATATTCGATTTGGTGTTCTTTTGTTGTTAAAGGACGTTTAACTGTTTACGTCTTTTTCGCACACAATATGAGTAAGCGAGAGGCAAAAATTCCGATAAATATCTCTGCAATCCTTGGTTTTTGGAATCCTGATCAAGTACCTAATCAGTAAACCTGCTATCAAAACACATGCCAGCGTCATTTTGGTCAATCAATGGCTAGGTTGATCAAAATAACAACAACCAATCATTTAAAGCGCTGCAAGGTTATTTTGGCGCGCGGCCACAATCGGAACTATCAACTTCATCTTGTTTTTGCTTCGATCAATAATAGTACTAGATGCCCGATAAGCGCTTCAAAAACGGCCCGAAAAATACGAGCACGAATACTTTTGTGCTCTTATTTCAAATTAGTATGGTCCAATCATAGCCAATGTTAAGACGTCAAAATGGCTCAGTGCGCGTTCAAAAGTTGTGTAAATAACCACCGTAACACCAAGATTTTGGAAGGAATATCTTTTTTTCGGTAAGTTTTTATCATTAAATGTTTTTCTTATAATAGTAACACAGTTAAATTGTAAATATAAATCAATTAGCAAATATTATGATTGTTGGCCAATGTTTGCGACAACGCGCCAACTATTCTAACAAACATTGAAGCATTGAAATGTAATTCCAAGAACTACGTCTAGTTCCAAATTTTAACCTTATTGCTTAGACGTTAAGTTTCATTTTAGAATAAATATTTTTGTACTTATTATAAAAATGACTTTTTATTTTCAAGTGACATTTTAAATTTATTGCTTCGATGACAGAAGGACTTAAATATTAATCATTTGCAATCGTAATTAAACTTTATGTTAGAGTGTTAAGGTTTATAATAGTCTGAAGTTGTTAATATTATTAAACTTTTTTCTATAGTTCGTAGTAAGAAGTATAAATGTTTATCTGTGTGCAAACGTGGCCACTTTAGCGACTTATTTTTGTTCCTAATCATTCATCTAGTACTATTATTGATCGAAGTGTTTTTGTAATACATTTTAAGTGACATTTCACAAAACAACTGCACAAATGTTTGCTACCAGTAGCAGTGTAAGTTAATAGCAGATTAAATGGCGATAGATTTCAAACACCGGGGTATAGTCCCCACTTACAAGATGCAAGTTTCTGGCCTGTGGCATACAATAAAATTTAAATAAAATACAATCAAATTTAAAGCAACTTTTAACTTGTATAGTCTAAACACTGTTTACCATAAGTTCTCAACGTGGGCGTGGGTGATAACGCCCCCTCGAGGGCGTTTGAGACTTTCAGGGGGGCGTTTGAGACTTTCAGGGGGGCAGTAGAAAACCCAGAGAAAATTATATATCCTATCTTACAACTATTTATAACATTATACGTTAAAATATAATCGTGGCAATAGCGACAGATGGTAAGTAAACAAAATTGGGGAGCTCTTGAAAAAAAAGTTCTCAATGTGCGTGGTAAAATAAGCTTTAGAACCTAGGGTTTGACGGTACAAATTTGATTTGTTGCTACAGCTTATGGTATGACACAGGAAATGACGTCGCACCGTGTAGATAGGGTTTAAGTTTAACCATTGCATTTTACAAAATTATGCCATCGACATAGAGCTGCTGTCAATATTAAAAAATATAAATTATGTATCATGCATGTATTCAAAACTATCTTTTACGAAAATAGATAATTTTTACTATAACTGATATAAAGTATGTGTTTTATCTCGTTCATTTATTTCCACAGTTTCAAATAAGCCTTATCACGACAAATATTTGGTCATGAATATGTGTATATGTGATATAATTACTATTTCCTATACTATAGCTTTAAATATAGGAGATGTCTAACATATGTACATAGATGTCTTATGTAGGTATTCTGTGTTATTTAATTCTATGTTTCAAAAAGTACAGTTTAAATGTTCAAAATTACAAAAGAAACGTTATCATCATCATCCACAGCCACTGCTGAGCAAACACATCAAAAAAGAAACGTAGGGACTATTAAAGTGAGCAGCTAGGTATAAATTGTCCATAATTACCTTCGCATCTGGCCTTGGTTGACGTCTTCTTACGTTCGCCGTTCGTTCGTCGTCGGCTTAGACGCGGCGGCAGCGCCGCGTTTTAGCAGCGTATACGTTTGTAGTACGCTGGACTTTACGCTCAGTGCAAAGATACTCTCAAAATAGCCATAATTGCCCATAATTGTCTTCGCAGCTGGCCTTTTTTTTTTTTTTTAGAAAACAAGCAGCTTTTTATCAAATTAAATTTCAGTCGACAACATCCATCGGTTACTAAACTTCTAATATATATCCGACGACCCTGCATATTTATCTCTTTTGTTGACTATACTTGTACTTTTATATATTCTGTGACATTACATGAAAGTGAAAAAACTGTAGATATACTACTCATAAATACAATAAAAGTATAAAAAGGTATGTACCGTATTTAATATTTCTTCCGGACAGCCCTAGTGCTCGGTCAAGCGGCGTAGGTAAGTTGCGGACGAGAAAGGACACAAAGTAATAACAACTCTTAAGCGCGGCAATTAAGTGCAATTTTGCTTGCGCGTTGGCGGGGATGTGATTTTATAGGCTATTTATTATAAAAGCGGCTTTCTTCAAGATCAAAGGAGTCGATCTTCTATACCAAATGCTATTAGTTATTCGCGAGATTCGTTTGTGAACTAGCAAATACAGTCTTAAAATTAGGTACCAGGATAACAGAAATACATAGAGATGAGGTAACACCAGAATACCTTGAGCTAGAAACATAGATTATATTGCACACACTACTACTAACTTACGTCTAGATATTAATGTTTCTTTACAATTCTTTATTCAGTGTGATAGGAGAACATTTGAACGGCGACACAACTGAAAATCGAGCGTTACTCTGATATTATTCATATTATAGTGGTGATATCAGTTTGAAATCTTATAATTTATCGATATTAGATCGCTCGATAAAATGTTTATGAAAAAAAAATTGCATTTGAAAACGGTGTCATATTTCTGCAACATATTTCGCTTTAGTCTAGTGGTCGTAAGTGTTGCTGCTGAGCATTGGGCCTGGGTTTAATTCCCGGGTCGGACAAAGTGTTATTGAATTTTTCATCTGGAATTTCTCAGTAACAGTATGGAGTTTGGATTTGGGCCCGGTTGATGGCAATAGGCTCGCCCCACAGGCGGTATTTTTTGTGAAAAGTCAAGTCGATATCAGCGCTATAGTATTTTATAAATAAAAGAATCTACAGCGACTATTCACAAGAATTTAAATCATGTCGAATATGAAAGTGGCGTTAAATAAAAACCTCTTTTAATAATGGCCTTTAAAATATAATAATAATAATAAACCTTAACTAAATATAACGAAAACTAAACGATAGAAATGTTTAATCTAAATTAAATAATAGTCGATATTGATTTGCTAAGCTTAAGAAAGTGTGTGTATACGAAAGTGTTAATAAATAATAGGAGAAGGATTCGTATTATTATCAAGTATGACCTCTTTTATACATCATCTAGTTTGGAATTATTGTGAAATGGGGCGCGTATTAGTCGTTGATATAGTACATTACGTGTTAAGTCACGAGTATCGTATACTATTTCATAGCACTGTGTGACCTAAACCCACACTTAAGTCACGCTTTTCTGTGACTTAATTAGTCCATTTTTACACCGACAAGCATGACTTAAGTTTGGGTTTAGGTCACACGAGCTATAGAATAGTATACGATACTTGTGATTTAAGTAGACTATTAATGCACGGCGTTTGGCTAATGGACTACTTAAGTCACACGTATCGTAATGTACTATTATATAGCTCGTGTGCCCTAAACCCGCACTTAAGTCACGGTTTTCTGTGTAAAATGGACTACATAACAGGTTCCGGTGCGGTACACGAGACACAATAGAAGTTTTATTGTTATGATAACTATAGCCGTACAGTGCCGTTGAAAGTGTTAAGTCACGGAAAAACGTGACTTAAGTACTGGTCACACAGTGCTATAAATAATATAAAATATGTATTTCTTGATTTAACGAGTTCTAGAACCAGACTTTCCCTTACCAAATATACGTCCTATTTTCCTGAGTTCTTGTATAAAAGCTATAAAAATATCACCATATTCGGATCCTAAGGACATGGTTACATTATCAGTAAAATCAAACAAATACCATCTAAAGTGCCAAGTCTTTGGCGAATAATGTATTGTACTAGCTTCTGCCCGCGACTTCGTCCGCGTGAAATTTCACCCTCCCAGTCACCCTCTTAGGGGTGGAATTTCGAAAAACACTTTCTTAGTGGATACCTCTTCACACAGAACACAGGGTGTGTTCCAAATTCCATGTCTCTAGGACCAGCGGTTTAGGCTGTGCGTTGATATATCAGTCAGTCAGGACTTTGAATTTTATATAATTATATAGATTTTTCTAAAATTATATATATTTAACCGTAACCTTAATTACTGTAAAGTATGTATGTACTATGTACGGACACGACTTGATTCCATGTGTGTGATTGTAACATATAAATATATAATAATTATATTATACTGATGCATATTTTTTTAACGCTCGTATGTATAAACTTAGCTTGTAATCTACGGGAGTAACCTGTGTAGTGGTTTTTATTGCACTGAGATATAAATGTTATTGTATTTATGTATTGCGGAGTTTTTAACGTGTTTGTCTTTGGCAGATGTAGCAGAATGGCTATTTACAAACCAGTCATCTAACAGAATTATCTAAACGAGTATTGCGTACGTCAGGTTATGGTTGCTAAACTTCAATCTATCACCCAAATTCCCTCGTTGGTCTAGTGGTCGCAAGCGCAACTGCTGAGCTTGAGGTCCTGGGTTCGATTCCCAGGTCGGGCAAAGTGTTATTGGGGTTTTCCATCAGGGATTTCTCAGTAGCAGCTCGGAGTCTGGATTTGTTGACGGTAATATGCTATTTACATGGGCTTAAACATAACTTGAGAAATGTTGGTAGACTATGCAAACATCTAAAAAAAATAATTGCTGAGTATCGTAGACTAAACACGTTAAATATCTTGCTACGACTCCTTTCGCTCGCTCTTTAGAAAACCAATGATTATACTTTGTTTTATAGAACTTAATAATAAGTAGAATTATAACGGTAAAGCCATCTGTCCTTAAACAACTAGTTTCACTCTTATGGTAACTGTTCTAGAGTTTATAATTGCCAGACAGATGACGTTAGCCTGAATATCGGAAATTGTTAGAATTTACCTTAAATCTTTAACTCCTATTGAAGTCTGTGTTCCTGGTACACCTATATTTTGTTACTTTTATAAATGCATGATATGGCAGCACTATTTCGTTTAAGTAGATAACTAAACATAATTTATATTTAAAATTAGTTTCGAGAAACAATTCCTTAGAAGTTTTTTATTATTTTCGTATTTTCTTTTTTACGTTTTTTTTCGTATTTTCTTATTTACGTATTTTCTGTATTTTTTATGCTTTATTTATCAAACGTTTGCGCTTGAGAGAAATTTTGGGCGTCAGAATTGAGTTGTAATTAATTTGATAACTAGGAACACAGACATACTGTTAGGTGGAATGAATCTATTCAAAATTACCTCCCTCTTCCTAGTGTAGGCCTTCGGACGTCTGGATGTTCGACGAAGTACGTATGACGCAATGACTATCCTATTGTTAGATCTAACGCAAATTATAGACGAAATAAATTGTTTTACAATGCGATTGAAGTGTTTTATTTATGTATACAAGCGGTGTGCCCACAGAATAGTTAAAAGAAGTGGTATGCTCTATGGGAGTCCCGTCTGCTAAAATGTCGAACTTTCATCTTCTATATAACCTTTTAGGGGATGATTTAAAATTCCTTACTTTTATGTTACTTTCGTTCAGTATGAAACTTTTGTGCAAAGTTTCATGCTTCACCTAGCGGTTTAGGGTGTGTGCGTTGTTGATTTTGTTAAGTAGATTATTTGATCCGTGATCCATAAATGACTGTTTAAATTATTAAATATCTGACCAGATTCCTCCCTGTCCAGCACTCCAATTCCAATCACGCACTCACCAAACCACACCCACACAACCACACCAACCCCACTTTCAATCACATGGCATTTGTCATGGCGGCGCGAGCGGCAAAGATACGAGGCGAACTGAAATTTCGAAAAAAGCACGTCGATATCAATAAAATCACCAATTTTCAAAACTACCGGAAAACTTTCCAGGTAAAACTACCAAATCACTGGATTAACTTCGCCCTAAGTAACTTCAGCCAGACTCTTTTATCTCCAACATCCGCTAGGGCATCTAAAGGTCCAACATGGCAAGAGATCGCACAAGACAGGGAGGTTTGGAAGAAAAAGGGGAGGCCTTTGCCCAGCAGTAGGACAATAAATACAAAAAAAAAAGTATGTAACTGCGGTGACAAAATATCAATCGATGTCATACTCGCTGGCAAGTGGCTGGCCGTAGGTAGGTAGGTAGGTACTCTGTTCCCCAACATCTAGAACGAATCATTGTATAACCTAAACAAACAATTCAAATGCCATGCCCATGCCTATTATTGTCCCACTGGAGGGCAAAGGGCTAAGGGGCCCGTGGCTAAATAATAATAGCCGCACAGGTCGATCGATCAGGTTAAGGTACGCTTGCCGCGGTTGGTCTGTGGATGGGTGACCATCTTTACATACCTACCGTGACCCCTCCAAGGCTTAGAAAGCACGTTAAGCCGTTGGTCCCCGCTGTCATATGTGGATCTTTGACAGTCGTTACGGGTAGTTAGAAGCCCGAAAGTCTGACAACCAGTCTTACCAAGGGGTATCGTATTACCCAGTAACTGGGTTGTGGAGGTCGGATAGAGACGGGTTAGTAAGGGGTGGGTAAGTTTTAAAAAAAAGAAAGAAAGAATGATAGGCATCGCTCCATGTAAAATACTGGTATTCAGCTGCATCCGGTTAGACCGGAAGCCGACCCCAACATAGTTGGGAAAAGGCTAGGCAGATGATGAGTCGTCAGTAATTTGACTTTTGAAAGAAGACATTGTGTAACTATACAGACGCTATACAACGTTTATTAGGGGTCAGAGTATAAGGAACCACCGACCTCATTTATCATGATATATTATAAAGGGCAGATTTTTCAATAAGTATTTAAAGTATGTAGTTAACTTTTAACTGAAGAATAAAATACGCTAACTTGACATTATTTTATAAACAAAAGCTATGGTAAAAGTTATCTGACTATTCAATTTGTTTCAAATCACAAACAGTTGTGAAAAAAAATGAAAGAATAAATGTACCTAAGTCTCAAAAATTGCGACTACATAACCGTTGCAGTGAGTGGTTATAACGGCTATGAAAATTATTCCACTGCCAATTTATTGAGCACGGAAATGAACAATTGGCGATTCAACTGGGGTCAAACCCAGTGTCAATAGAGATGCATAACAAATGCCAGCAGTTTGTTATGCAACTTTGATATTTATAGAATGGTCGGTTCCAGACGAGCTAGGCGAACTTTTTTGCATATAGGTAATACATGAATGGAGTCAGCATAAAACGCTGAAAGTCAAAGGTTACTGAAAGTTACTGTAGAACTAAACACATTCCATAGGTAACGAAAATTTTTTTGATCCCCGACTCACCCTCCCGCATCGTACCTACCTACCTATCACCTGCCCGCGCTATCACGTTTTCGCTTAGCGTTCTTTCTGGCTTTTTAGGGTTCCGTCGCCAAATGGCAAAAACGGAACCCTTATGGATTCGTCATGTCTGTCTGTCTGTCTGTCCGTCCGTATGTCACAGCCACTTTTTTCCGAAACTATAAGAACTACACTGTTGAAACTTGGTAAGTAGATGTATTCTGTGAACCGCATTAAGATTTTCATAAAAAAAATAGAAAAAAAACAATAAATTATGGGGGTTCCCCATACTTAGAACTGAAACTCAAAAATTTTTTTTTCATCAAACCCATACTTGTGGGGTATCTATGGATAGGTCTTCAAAAATGATATTGAGGTTTCTAATATCATTTTTTTCTAAACTGAATAGTTTGCGCGAGAGAAACTTCCAAAGTGGTAAAATGTGTGTGTCCCCCTCTGTAACTTCTAAAATAAGAGAATGATAAAACTAAAAAAAATATATGATGTACATTATCATGAAAACTTCCACCGAAAATTGGTTTGAATGAGATCTAGTAAGTACCTAGCTCGCCGGTGAAAATTTAAAAACATATGATGGTACGGAACCTTCGGTGCGCGAGTCCGACTCGCTTTTGCCCGGTTTTTTTACTCGGCTCTTAAAGCTCATTTCAGATTACGCTCTATTATAATAGCATAAAGCATTTATAGTTTATAGCACAACATTATCGCTCGCCATACATTTATTTAGAACATCGTTTCAAATGCAAAAATATTTCTTCAAATCCAACTTCTAGAGATTAGAGCGTTCAAACAAACAAATGTATGAATAATTATAATCCATACTTCCATACTAATATTATAAATTCGAAAGTAACTCTGTCTGTCTGTCTGTATGTTACCTTTTCACGCCTAAACCACTAAACGGATTTCGATAAAATTTGGCAGAGAGATAAATTGCATCCCGGGGAAGGACATGAATACTTTTTATCGACAAATATAATGTAAACTGTATAACTGTATTAGCTACATACTTTTTTAAATATTTATAACCATTTAAATTGCAATGCCTTATCCAGCAACTAAGTTCTAAGAACCTAATACCTATTGTTAACATCTTCAAAATTCTGTAGCACTTAGTTCGCAATAAAGAATTTGAATTTGAAACAAACTCTTCAGCTCTAGCTGTTCTACTCTCGTTAGAGAGTAGAACAGCCTTGTATATTCCTTGCTCTTCCGCTTTATTGTTAGTAGGTATAGACACAAATGGTATAGATCCTAGATCCTAGACCTACTTGTAGGCAAGTAATAAGTAGAAGTAGTTATTCTATGGTAGAAGGACAAGTTTAGTAGGCAAACACGTGTCTTACAATAACCAGAAAAGCTTAAATCTGACCCTCCCCAAAGCATCTTCAACAACATACCTAAACTCACAGATTTGTTCCGTTTTATAGTTCTCCAAGATCTTGAGAAAAATCTTCTCGCAGCAAACTAGCTTAGTTTATACGCTCGGCGAGGTCTGAAGACTCGTTGAGTGCTACCCGCCTAATGGGGATGCATTTTAAAGGCAGTACTTACATGGAGGTTGGCAGCGGGCCACGAATCCCAAGTTGTGGAAATCAGGATTCGGCGAAAATTGATTCAGTGTTAGCTGATTAAAGTAGATAGTGTAGGCTGGGGTTTATTGACTTTTGAGCTATATATTTTGGTATTTTGTTGGTGTCCGGTGCATGTGTGATGTTTATGTCTGTTTATGCACTATATATTACCTGCCTACATGCCTCGTTAAGCCTGGAATCATACAATTATCTGCACTGACAGGCATTGGATCTCCAAGCATTCGCGGGACCATATAGCAGCATCGAGAGGGCGAAGCTATATAAGCTGACTCACGTCAACCAAAGCACAAAGTGCCCCAGAGACTGTGAAGAGTCGAAAAAAAATTCTTGGGTGTGTGGGTCCAGCTAGTCCAGCTAATAGTAACGCCTCCTTATCAAGATGTAAACAATTATATCTCTATACTAGCTGACCTGGCGAACTCCGTACCGCCCCGCCAACTGCATTACGCTAAGATGAAGAGCAAATTATCTTGTAGTCTTAAGAAAAAGTATTTGTTAAGACTACAAGATATTGTTATTTGTAGCAAAACGACATATTTCATTATCTCCAGTTTTGGAAAACAATTTCTGTAATCTCGTAAGAAGTTCTAAGTAGAATATGGTTTTCCAAGTTAAAACAATTCCATTTTAACGTGTGTCTATATGCGGAAGGCAGCTACCATACCACCCGTATAAGTTTTCTTGAACAAGTTACTTTGGTACCTCACTTAGGTACCTACTTACCTACCTACTTAGATATTAATTTAATGTTAGTCATCTATTAACTAATTTTGACTTAAAGTTTATTAATTACATGATGTAAAAGGAGACAGGATTATTGAGCACGTGAATACTTAACTTTGCTTTACAATATATTGTACTAGCTTCTGCCCGCGACTTCGTTCGCGTGAAATTTCACCCTCTTAGGGGTGGAATTTGGAAAAACCCTTTCTTAGTGGATACCTACTCTTCACAAAGAACACACCCTCCAAATTTCATGTCTCTAGGTCCAGCGGTTTAGGCTGTGCGTTGATATATCAGTCAGTCAGGACTTTGAATTTTATATATTTAGATGAGTAAAGCTCGTCACAGACGTAGCTATAATATATATTAATATGAATCATAGCAAGGCATATTACGACATATTTTCTATATAAATTTGCGAGTGACCGCATACGCAGCTATAATATATATATTTCTATGACGTCACCAAAATATGTCGACATATCTAATATATATCTCGGTATATTTTGGCATAGGACAAGGACGACCGCAGACCGAGTGAGGGCAAAATATATATTATAGTATAGCTCCCGTGTGTGGCTTGCTATACTCATATATCTCGATATATTATAGCTACGTCTGTGACGGGCTTGGGATCCTTGGTCAGACAGTTGCAATAATATGGTTTTCATTGCGTCATATAATATGTTACTGAGCAGACAATATTTTTAAAAAATCCTTCGTTATGATCAAGAATGTTATTGAAAGTGTGTTACGCAATTACTGGCAAGTGCTGTGTTCAATTTCTAAGTCGGGCAGAGCGTTAAATTACTGGGTTTAAACATCGGGGAATATTATATTATGGGTAGTTTTATGCTATCGCAATATTAACGTAGGTAGCTGTGGTAGTGGGGAAGGGTGAATGCCGCGGCCGGAAATGCCGGAGCAAAAAAAATGCATGTTGGCGTTTTGCAATGTTTTAATTGTATGGTGTGTTAAATACTTACCCTACAGTATGATATGATTTTATTTCATCATTCTGAATTTTCGCAGGGAAGCCGGTGGGAATCGATTTGTATGGTAGCTTCGTGACTGGTACCTACCTATGACAATATTACCAATTAGCAAACGCTACCGGCAATTTTTTCCAGAAAGTCAACGTACTTACAGTCTTCGCTCAATTTACAGGAAACTTTTATTCAACAGTTAGCAGCAAGGTAGTTTCACCGTCCGCCATTACTTTCGCGTAAGGAACAATCAAAATCTCGTTGGGATATCATGTGACTCGTGAGAGAGTGTAGGCACAGATTACTGAATAGTTACTATAGGTAACCTTAGATGGTGTTATCACGAGCTGGGTGTAAACCTACCACTGCAACTTATCTGGAAGATAATAACGACTGTGTTAGTGCTAAGTTAAGAGTAATGTTAGAGGTTTAAAAATTACTCTGGATTTAGATATTTTTTGCCTTAAAGTTAGGAAGTTTCAGGTTTCCACAAAATCATTAGATAATTAAATGATAAATGATTTTATTTCTATTAGTAGGTTTGTGCAAACACTTCTACACGTAAATCATATTTTAAAAACTAGATGAGGTTGGGGTTTCCTATCTGACTACACTGAGAAGAAAGACCGAAACAAACTCCACAGGTCACAGTCTCTTCTATGTAAAGTCCAGAATTCCAGACATAATCTTGGTCAGGTCATGACGAGAAGTTTATCATTGTTACCTGACAATAATGTAACTTTGTTTTGAAATAAATTAATGCTTCTTTCTGAATAAAATCGAGGTTTATCTATAGCAGAACTGTTATTAGATTAACAAAAGCAGCAGTAGCAGCAGTTTAGATGATTAAAAAAAAAAGAGTTATCAACAAGATCGTTGTGTGACAATCTAACTACGTTTGCAGGGCCAACATGGCCAGAAATCGCACAAGACAGTTAGGAATGGAACAAAGAAGGGGAGGCCTTTGTCCAGCAGAGGGACACAATACAGGCTAACAAAAAAAAAAAAAACAGTGGCACTCCGGGAGTGCCAATAGAAGTGAAAACAAAACACAAACAGAATACTTTGCACCATCACTCACTGACATATCGGACATACATTAAAACCGAGTACATTCCGAGGACAGCCGAACACATCCGAAGCGGGTATTTTTTTATCGTCTTATAAACAAAACATGCGCGGAGTCGCTTACGGTAACAGTGCTCTCTGCTAAATATCCAACTTTTCCTTATCTATCCTGTAGGTATCAACCAGGTTATAGAAACGTTTGCTATTCATATACGTTTGCTATTCATATACCTAAGATTTTAGAAGTTTTTGCTCAGCTTTTTTGGACCTAGGTATATCTGCTTTATCCTAGGTCTCTACTTAATTTTCGTAAAATTAAACTCCAAAAACCCACGTAGCTTCATATCACAATGTTATAGCGAAACTCAGATCCGGTCAGCACAGTCTCGATGAATAATAACAACATATTTATCAGAACCGCTCGCATTTATCACCAAATGATATTTATTTCAAGGGTTCGTTACGTGCCGGCTAATTGCCGCGTCCCCGGACCGGCTTCCGTCCATAAATTATTATGTGGCGCAAGTAGTGGCGGCTTAGCGTGTGGTGAGTTGACTTTTGACCATCATCAAGAGTGCCCTTCATAGTATTCTGGGCTTCTTAAAAGGAAGGAATGCAAGACCGACGATCTTGCAAGAATGACGGAGACACTGGGCGACGACGCGCGACGTGACCGTTTATTTTGGTCTTCCTTTGTTATGTTCTCCTGGTAGCAGCATTGCGTTATCTGCCAATCAGTTTATTGATTTTTTTTTATCAGTGGCAGAAAGCGCTGGGTGTAGATGAAATGACGATAGTGCCTCTGTCTCCAGACTAATATTTGGTCAGTCACCAAGATCCTGATTGATGACCATTTACATGTCCGAATTCCATCAGGGATTAGCGGCTCGTTTAAAATCGCTGACGCCCATAAAACCGCTCCAACCACATTTTATGGCACACGCCTCCGCGACAGCTCCAGGCTCTCGTGTTGCCGAAGCCATTAGTTTTGTTTCTTGCAGACTACTCCCGGATAACCGGGACTTTCTCAAGAATAAATTAGTTAATGAACCGGAGGAATATTACTCTACTGGTTGCGCAGTGGTTATTTGATAAAGGTGTTATTATTTATGCTCTGTTGGACCCATGTTATACTTATATTACAGCCGCCTGGCTTGAATAACTCAATCATTTTGGTGCGCAGCTACGGCTTGTGTAATCGGGGAGATTAACCTTCGGCCGTGTTCTCTTATCCTGGTACTTTGTTCAGCTGATAACCTGCGGATTATGCCTTTGTTTCTGACGCAAATAAAGTTGAAAAATTCTCTAAAATCTTGTTGAAACGCCTAGTATAGTAAGTAGTACACTCAAAATCACAAGCTGAGGACCTATTTATTACCATTCGAGGAGTGGTTCTTCAAAGACACGATGGATGGACGGTGTGAAAGATGATTTGGCTAGAAAGGGCGACTACCGAGATGATAACTAATAGAGAAGTATGGAAGAAGAAGACATGTTGCACCGATCTCAAATAAATTGGGATAAAGGCAAGAGAAAGAATACGAATACATTAAGATGACAAATATGCAAAGTAAGTTTAAGAATGATAATGATAGTTAGGTACTCATCTAGGGGGACTACATGACCTAAAGCGCGGTCACTGTCGGACTGCATAGAAAAAAAGAAAAAGAAGCGCGATGACACAACGCTGGTAATTTGTTGCAAAATATGAAGCAATTTATCTATTACAAAAAATCTATTGTTTGGACTAAAAAATTAAATCACTGGTGCTTTATTAAGTTGCTTGTAGAATAATCTGACAAAAATCAGAATGATTGTATGTAGGTAGGTTTAGTATGGTTTTTATTGTGAAAAGAAAGTTTTTAGAGGTTTCTTCATGTTTTTTTTCTATCGTATCAGATTAGTTGTATTATGTTTTCAACACTATCTAACTAGCATAACCCTGAAGAATATTCATTTTTCTGATTTTGTTTACTGTAGTCGATCATAATACTTTTAGGCATTATAAAACTTGCGTTTTTTGCGTTTAGGTCCTGTAGTCTCTTTAAAGCTGCTTATCAGCAAATTCATCCGCATTATTTTAGTCATGAGGTGTTCTTCCAGCCCCTGAGGATCGTGACTTCGCACTGGTGACTAAATACAAAAGTTATATCATGGGCAATGTACCTGTTAGGTAGGTAGGTACTGGTTTTTACCATATAACCTTTCAGAATCTTTCATATTATCATTAGTCCCTAGATCAGATTTTTTTGTAACAAAAGTTAAATTGAAACAGAACCAAGTTTTATGTAAAACTAGCTGCGCCCCGTGGATTCACCCGCGTAAATGTCGATCCCGTGGGAATATCGGGATAAAAAGTAAGTAGCCTATATGGTAATCCAGGGTGTCAGCTACCTCCATACCAAATTTAAGCCAAATTGGTCCAGCCGTTTGAGCGTGAAGAAGTAACAAACATATAAACACACCCCCACACCCTCACACACACACACTCACAAACTTTTGCCTTTATAATATTAGTGTGATTTCCCGTTGATTGTTTAAATTTTATTTACCCGTCGTTGTTCCAACTCTTTTGTGGTCACGACCGTAACTCGTAAACTTGGTTTTATTCGAATGAATAGAAGTCTACAAAATATTTGTGCTACACCTACGAAGTTTTTGTCGTTACGGGTAGTCAGAAGCCCGAAAGTCTGACAACCAGACTTACCAAGGGGGATCGTGTTACCCAAATACCCAATAACTGGGTTGTGTTACCTAGGGGGATCAGGTTATCCAATAACTGGGTTGTGGAGGTCAAATAGGCCGTCGCTCCATGTAAAATAGGTACTGGTATTCAGCTGCATCCGGTTGGACTGGAAGCCGAACCCAAAAACCAGCGTCAGGCACTAGTTGTCTGGCATTTTTCCTGAACTGGGCCTTTTTGGCGCAGTCGTGAGGCACATTCCTGCTAATTTCATATATCGGAATTTGCATGTGTATTTTCTTTCTTTCTTTCTTCTTAAAAATAGTTGGAAAAAGGCTAGGCAGATGAAGACCTACGGTGTTTTTGTTTAGTTTTCTAAAATAAAACTCATATAATGAAGAGAAATATTACAAAAATCCGCACAGGAAAGATTAAAACATAGTTTCCTATAAAAATAAACCTAAACTCCTTTCTCGTGCAACTTAAGTTTTAAAAAGACGCAATTCAAGTTAGCCTCTTAAATGTTTAAAGAGCAGTCTACTGTTAAAAATAAATTAAACTTTTAATAAGTAGGACTGAAGAGGTTTCGCTTGCAATACTGATGTAAATGAGTAATTATTATTTTTAAGTTTCAGGTCTGACGTTAAAAGGAAAGTAAACAGATTAACTTGATTTGATTCGCTTGTTGGCGAGACCTTCATTTACCTTTAGCGGTTTTGTTGGCTCCATCTTTCAGTTAAATGTTTTCTATCTGTCATCATTATTATTATCTGTAGCCCTTGTCAACCTCAACTCACTGCAGGGCATAAACTTCTCCCTTTCACATTATTCTGTGGCGCATATACTTGGTTTAGGTATGCATTATTGATTTTATCAACCACACAATGTGACACAAGTACCTAATGCCAACAATCACCAACTTAAACAATTCTTTTAAATTAAGAACGAGCCAAAAGCGTCTTTCCGTATCATAAAAATCTGCAATCCGACCATCTATCTCTTTACATAAACCAACAAAAAAATAATTAAAAACTCGTATACAGCAGCCGAAAGCCTTCTCTTAGTAATTACATTGCTCCTTCCTTGACGCTAAGATTTCACGCAGGGGTAATTTAAAAATAAAAGGCCCCCAAGTTGCCTCTTCCAGGTCTATTTAGATATCAACAAAATTGTCTTGTCTAGTGTAATAACCGTTTTGAAACAGCTTTGAGGCTCGGGGTGGACGGTGGACGTCATCAGTGAGTTGTGTGTGTGATGAGATTAGCGGGGTCCAGGTTGTCTATTGTTTACCCGAAGATTATATACCATAATCATCATATTCCCGAATGGCGGGGTCTATTCGCTCGCTCAAACGACCCCGCCATCCCCTTCTAACCTAACCTATCCGAGTCGGAGTCCAAATTGCATCCAGTTTCTCCTAAAATAACAACCGTTACACACCCAATGTCGATGGCAAATGATGTTATGGCATATGATAATTATGGCATGTGATAATTAGGGCATGTGATAATTAGGGCATTTGATAATTAGGGCATGTGATAATTAGGGCTTACAATGTTTATGACAAATGATGGTATGGTAAGTGACTTCATTGGAAACAAAGCTTCTAGCACGTGACTAATATAGCAAATAAGAGTAGGTAGGGCAAATGAATATTACGTCATATAATATTATGGCTGTTGACTATTATGGCAAATGATATTAGGGCAAATAAAATTCGGGCAAGCGGCGGTATACCCGGGGTGAGCAGTGAGATTGCCAGAGTGAAGTAAAATAATTAATTTAAGCATTAGCATCGCCATTCAACGTGGCAATGCTGCCAGTCTTCTGGGCACGTTTCCGGATGACAGCGATGCGGACGAGTACTTCGACGCCTAAGTATCCTTTTGTATATATATAGGTAGTTATCTATACATACAATAATGTTACCATTCAAGAAAAGGGATGATTTAAGCGTTAAAAATGGAAGGCTATGGCCGATGATTAGCATCAATTAATAAATAAACATGGTTGGAAGAATCGTCTAATACTAATAAAAAAAAAACTCTCTGACGGACATCGCTTAGGCTAAACCATTGGGTTTAGAATTGTAGAAGCATGAAACTGTGCACAAGAGTTCCTTAAGAGTAAACTAGTCGCGAGCTCGAACTCACTCGCGGTCATGGCCAAAAAGCGCGCTGTCTCACCTGTCTTCGTGTCTGACAAAGCTAATATCAGTGATGAGCAGTTAGACGCTAGTTTACACGCACAACGTCTAGTTCTCACGCACAGAAACACCGTTCCGAAATGATAGGCACGTAAAAAAATTCGAAAAGTAAGCACTTTTCGAATTTTTTAGAAAATCGAGTTTTATGGAAAAACCACTACATAAATCAAAGTTGCGCTAAAAATAGCGAGAAAAACGAATCTTTGTTGGCGCATAACTTTTTAATGGCTTTCCGTTTTACTATTCTGTTTCCGTACAAATAAAATTAATAATAAGTCAAAACGATATCATGTTTAACTTTGGATGCACAATGTCAAACAGTGGAGTAATACTCTCCCGAAATTTGTATGGAAAAATATCTAAGCAATAAGGAAGCATTTTCTTCCCCTAAAAGGGTTAAATAGGGATCACTTCATTATTGCTGATGGGAATGCAATCCGACACACGGTTTGTTGAACTAAGAAATGCTAATGTTGATCGAAGCAGAAATGCTTTAATAATTTTGTTTAAAAAGACTTTCACGACTGCCACGTTTCGCAATTTCTCACGGATTATTTATGAGACAAATGTCGCTGTTGAAGACACATTTATTCTTAGCTGACATCAAGAGGACGTATATAAAAGTAAGTACCTGCTTAACATATTATCCCCTTGTATTTTCCGCGCAAAAAACGCAAGTTTTATAATACCTGAAAGTATATGATCGACTACAGTAAACAACATCAGAAAAATCTATGATATTCTTCAGGATATATGCTAGTGACAATAGACAATGTGTTGAAAACATGTTACAACTAATTTGATATGATAGAAAAAATCATGAAGATAACTCTATAAACTTTCTTTTGTACATATTACAATCATTGTGATTTTTTGTCAGAATATTCTACAAGAAACATACTAAATCACTAGTGTTTTAATTTTTTAGTCCAAACAATAGATTTTTTGTAAATAGATAATTGTTTCATATTTTGCAATAAATCACCAGGGTTGTGTCATCGCGCTTCTCTTTCTTTTCTATGCAGTCCGCCAGTGACCGCGCTTTAGGTCATGTAATCCCCTTAACCAGTAGTCTGAAGTTTTTTGTTTCAGGATTCAGTACTTTTTTTATTATTTATTTTACATTTAGCCTATGTTGTCCCACGGCAGGGCAAAGGCCTCCCTTCTTCCAGTCCTCTCTGTCTTGAGTTAGTGTGGACCAATCCTGTCTGTAGGCGACAAGCTCATCCCAATTTTTATAAAAGCATAAAATATTTATTTTAGTACTAAATAAAACTACGACTAAATGAACCGCTGTCTGTCGTTCTCAGTTCTCCCCATAACTTGTGTTTGCGTTCATTCTTTACTTCAAAAGTTCTGTTCTCGAAGTTATCTCGCTAAGATGGCTGTCCTTCAACTATGTAATCAGATTTCATGTTCACCGCGTCTTAATTGTATGACGTTGGTCCTTGTACGAAAGGATTTAATTGTGAATGCCGTTTTTTGCGTTGTAGAGTGGTAGATTAGAGTAATTGCTTTCATAATGTTTTCATTTGGCATTTTTTCAACTTGTATTGTCTCACTGCTGGGCAGAAGTCTCCATCATAGCTTTTCGTTGTTCCTTGTGCGTTGCTTTCTCCTTTAGCGGTATCTACACCGCCACATGCGAACTACGCAAAACGACGTCACGAAAAATTCTGCATCGCGCAAGCAGAGTTTACCACGCAACTAGCATTATACATTATACAACGTCCCGACATCAATCGTCGGGTAGTTGCCCACCAGACACATCCCTCGTCTGGGCCGAGGATCCTCCACTCACCCCGTCGCATCGCATCGCCTGCTTGCGCTATTACTTCGTTTTTACTTAGCGTTCTTTCTTACATTTTTTTTCCCTTTGCTCGGCTCCTAATGGCCCTAGCGTGATGTTAAATAGCTATAAAATGCTAAAAGATTTTTTCAAATCCAACCGCGGCGGTAGTTCCAGATATTAGCACGTTCAAACAAACTCTTCAGTTGTCTCTGGCTCCTGCGCTAGTATTAACCTGCGGTGCTATTCTATAAAAAGATCACCGTGATAACTTAGGTGAAGTGAGCTTGAAGTGAGCTGTTCCACCTGATGCTAGGAATTAACACAATTGACAGCTCACTATAAGCTCACTTCACCTAAGTTTTTACGGTGAGATTTTTATAGAATAGCATGACTGTAGCTAGTAGATATTAACAACAGAAGCCAGTTTTTCCCCTTAAATATAAATGACAATCTACACGATACAAAATAAAATCGAACTCAGTAAGTACATCAAAACAAATAACACGTTCAACTAACCACCGTTTCCCAGCACTCTTATCAGTAACCTGTCAGTGGCAACAAAACATGTGAATAACGGAAAAGGGAACGCTCCCATTAAGTATTGACGGCGTGACGCACACGCAGCGTTAGGTTCCAATTAAATACGAGTAACAAATCAGTGGCTGGCGACGCGTTCCTTCTGTGACGCCCTTCATTTGTGTGAGGTGCCGTCAAATATTGTGGTTACGTTAAGGCGGGGTTGATGGATTGATATTTATCGGAGAAATTTGTTTTGAAGTTGTTTTCTTACAGTCTTGAGTTGGATTTTTTGAAGTGAAAACTTCTTTAGGCGCGATGGGAATTTTTTGAGATAGGAAAATACCATTGAACTCGCGCCACTGTTACCGTAAGCTTTGTTTATGAGACGATTAAAAAAATACCCGCTTCGGATGTGTTCGGCTGTCCTCGGTTTTAATGTATATCCGATGAGTCAGTGAGTGATGGCAAAGTATTCTGTTTGTGTTTTGTTTTCACTTCTGTCGGCACTCCCGGAGTGCCACTGTTTTTTTTCTTGTCGGGCTAAGTGTTTTTGGGTTTTTTCATCTGGAATTTCTCAGAGGCAGCCCGGAGTCTGGGTTTGTGCCCGGTTGGTGGCAATAGGCTCGCCCCCTATTACATGGGACTTAAACATAACTGGTGAAATGTGGGTAGACTATAGATACACCTCTACCTAATCCTTTCGGAAATACAAGCGTGATGTGTATCTCATCATCTGCCTGCCCTTTCCCAACTATGTTGGGGTCGGCTTCCAGTCTAACCGGATGCAGCGGAATACCAGTATTTTACATGGAGCGACTGCCTATCTGACCTCCACAACCCAATTAGGTACTAGGTAATACGATACCCCTTGGTAAGACTGGTTGTCAGACTTTCGGACTTCTGACGACCCGTAACGACTGTCAAAGATTCACGAATGACAGCCAGGACCAACGGCTTAACGTGCTTTCCGAAACACGGAGAGGTCTTGATATGGAAAGATCATCCACGGACCAACCGCGGCAAGCGTAGCTTAACTTAATCAATCGACCCGTGCGGCTGTTAATACTTAGCCACAAGCCTCTCCTCTCGTGATGTGTATGTATGTTATGTTATAATTCGGCTTCTTTTGCTCTTTCGTGTCGGCAAGACTACAATATCTATTCAGGAATAACTCATTAAAAGAATGAAAAATGATGAATGAAAAATGTAGGTTAAAACAACTCATTCTTCCAAACCTGCTCGAACTCGCAAAATATTTCCAAACCACGAAGCTGAATTTTAAATTCCTTTGAGTAGCTTCCCCTTAAGGGCCCCTTTTCCCGAAACTTTAGGCATTTTACGCGCTGAGTCGGCTTGCGCCCGCGTTGCACAGGAGCCGTCGCGGTATGAACTCCGGTGACCTATGGCGGCGGAAGAGCACGCCACAGTACAAATAAATCAGTAGTACAAATATTACACTAGTTTACAAATTTTTATTTTTTTTCGTTCACAGGACAAAACCGTTGGATTTGTTTTGTGACTACCTTCTAATCAGTAAAAATAAATGTAAAATGTTTTTATCAAGTCTGGTTTTTTTATAACACTCACAAGAAGTTTTGGCTTAATCTGGTTACGTAGTGATCAATTAATTGTCTTAAACTCAAAAAGGAAACATTTAATGAAATTCTATTTTTACCGACTTCACAAAAAGGAGGAGGTACTATGTTCGGGTGATTGTATGTTTTTTTTTTTTTGTATGTTTGTTCATCGAATACTCCGCCAATTTTCAAAATTCTTTTTTTGTTCGAAAGTAGATAGTTCTGAGGTGGTCCCATTGTCACCAAGTTAGGATCTGATGATGGGATCTTATAGAAATCGAGGGCAACCCTCAAATTTTATAGGCTCACTTATTGTTTTTCGCATATTTTATGAAGTATCTTGTGTATTTGTGTATGGTTGTCACCATCTCAGGTAGCTGGGCTGATGATGGAAGCTACAACTCCTTAACAGTAAGAAGTTACTCGACCAGGCAAGGACTGTTTTAGTAAATTGTTTTGATGTTTGATAGGGCATTTGCCACATTTGGTCTCATGATCATCAAGTCATGACCTGATGCTGCAGTCAGGATAGTCTGCAGAGTACCTAACTTCTCGACAAGTAACAGCAGATATATCGTGTTTAGGCTCATTGAAAAGGGCTCGATGTGTGGATAAACGTACTGTTACTGAGAAACACCGAAGACCTGATGCTGAAGCCAGGAGCATCAGAAAAAGTACAAACCTTGAAATTACAGCACCGTACCTACTCGTATTTGGGCTCATTTTAAACAGGACTAATTTTAAGTTCAATGCAATGTTGACATAAGTCTGGCCTGATGCTGCAGCCAGGATTATCAGCATCTAGTCTAAAAACTAATAAAAGGAGAACTCCTCAACAATTAACGTCCCTGCATCGAGAAAAGGAATATTTTATAAAAAGGCGATGGGCAAGTTGACATTATTCTATTGTAACTTAGATAAATTATAAATAGACCCACTAAAAAGCGAGAAATAAAAACTTTTTAACAAAAAAAAAACCGACTTCCAAAAAAAACACTACAAACTGAAAAATAACTTTAATTTCGGAAGTCGGTGGCAAAAACTAAAATACTGATCCCTAAGACACCGACTTCCGAAATTAAAGTTATTTTTCAGTTTGTAGTGTTTTTTGTTGAAAATGTTTTTCAGACAGTGCAAATTAGATCATAACATTTTTTGTTTTATTTACAAGAAAAATATGTGGTAAAAAAAACAGATCGGTTACAGAAGCTATAAAAATGGATGCACTACTTTATTTAACTTCAACTTTCGGTAGCAAATTTTAATAAAAAGGGTTTTTCAAGTAGTAGATGAAAAGTACTAACAAATTCGGTAGCAAGAAATAAAAAATACGTGCAATTTAGATTGTCAATTTTGTGGCAAGACCTAACAAATCACGAAACTAGCTGTTATTTTTGCCTAACTAAATATGTAGCCTTTAAAAACCAGAACAAGTGGTGTTACATACAATATAATGATGACCCATGGGTCAAAGAGTGTGGTACTTAAGATAGAAACACGTTTGTATAATACAACTACATACAGAAAGCATGGCTAATAGAAATCTCTATTTCTAGACAGCTCGTTTCGCCGAAAACTTTGTTGATAGAAAACATTGTTCGTAGATATCTCGGTTCATAAGAAGCACTTTTGACAGAGATCTCTGTTCATAGATAGCATTTCTTGTCGGAAACTTTGTTCATAGAAACCACTGTTTCACCTTGGTTCACAGAAAGCACCTTTGGTTCACGGAAACCAATTAGATCATTATTTTTTAAGTAAGCTGTATTCCTATTCACTCGCTCTTGCATCCTATGTCGACGAAGCCCCGCTTGGCGGGGCTCCTATTTCTGTGTAAAGGGTTTAAAGTAACCAAACCGAACCTCGGGGTGCCCTTCGCTCGCTCTTGCATCCTATGTTGCGCTTTTTTAACCAAGGGAAACAGTGGTTTCTATGAACAAAGTTTACGGCAAGAAGTGCTATCTATGAACAGAGATCTCTGTCAACAGTCCTTCCTATGAACCGTGATATCTACGGACAATGTTGCCTATCAACAAAGTTTTCGGCGAAACGTGCTGTCTAGGAATAGAGATTTCTATTAGCTGTGCTTTCTGTATGTAGTCGTATCGTACAAGCGTGTTTCTATCTTAGGTTCCACACCGTGGGTCAAATCCTATGCTACATTCGAAAAGAATGCCTTACCCGATGTTGCCTAGTAGTTTCAGTCAATAAAACGAAGCAAAACCCACAGAATTGGAGAGAGAACCTAAGACCCCATTTCGAGCCAGATGTATGATTTTGATTTCGAAGGATCTGAATTGAAGGATGGCAAAGTCAAAGTCAAAGTCAAGATTTCTGGTATAAAAAAAAGTTAGCAGATTACTGTTGGTCTAATTTAAGAGATACTGATACAAATCTGAATTAAAACAGAGTAAAATTTGCAATATGTAATACTTTCACTAAATGGTAATCTTAAACTTAACAAAAAAAAAAAAAAAAATTTTGAAAACTAGACGATCTAAATTTTTTCCACTTCAGAATCTCATTAAGCATTTTATCCTCTATGCAAACACATGGTTTTCATCTCATGAACAAAAACGCTGTAAACTAGTGTTATTGGCGTTGGCGACAGACACATAAATTCATAAGATTTAACGTGGGAGATAAAAAATTAAATTAAAAATTTAAAAAACCCCCGACAAAAATAAAATTAAGGAATCCCTACAAAAAGCACGAAATAAAAAAATCACACACACACACACGTTAAACTTAGAACACCCCGTCGTTTTTGCGTCGGGGGTTAAAAATTAGATAGGAAGCATTGTATAGTGTTTCTTAAGTTCGTGGTTCTCTTTGTGCTCTTTTTGAAGGTTTCACTTCTACCACGTGTGAATTGCACACATGTTTTTTTTCATACACTTTCAAATTTCCACGCGAACGAAATCGCGGGCAACAGCTAGTAAATAAATAAATATCGTTGGCTTGTGTCGTGCACACCAGGTAGTTGATATAATAAATATATACTTTTTTTGTAAATACATAGGTACCTACTTCTTATGTACAAACATCCATGACTCAGAAACCAAATAATGTCCATGCTCATCACACAAACATTTGCCCCTACCGAGATTCGAACCCGGTCCCTAAGATCGTAAGGCGGCCTCACTACCGCTGCGCCATTCGGATCGTCAGTTTATGTAAAAATATGTAAAGGTGAATGTTTCCATTAAAAATATTAAAGATTTAAAACTCTAGTCATACTGACTTCGCTAGTCTGTGTAGAGAACCACAAGTTTTCTTCACTTCAGATGCCCTTTTTTTCTTAATTTTGTTTTTTTTATTTGCCATTTTAATTACTTCTAATACAACACGTTTTTACTCAGGTAAGTAGGCACTATTACGCGCGCGAAGACGATAATGTGGTTGCGAGCAAAAATTGCATAGGTCCTCCCTCGATGACGTCCGGCAGGACACTGGCGCGGTGCGCGCGAGTCGTTTTTCACGCATTTATTTTTTAAGGAAAAAAATAAGTGCCATATTAAAAATCTATCCAATAATATCCCTGTTAAACCTGATTAGTAAATGAAATGTAAAATTTTTATAAAAATTGCGTTCCCCCAAGTCTCATACAACTTAAAATCCTTTCAAAATCGACTTTACTTCTGATTTTTTTTTTGTCGAGCAAAATGTTAAATATTGTGTTTTTAACCAAAAAAGTCACTAGATTAAACATGTATCTGTACTATATATTTTTTTGCGAATTTAAATATGGTGATTTCTATGAAAACAACTCGATCTAGAAACGTAAATTTCGGAAAAGGGGCCCATTCCTATGGGGGAATTGGTGGGCACAGTCTAACGTGTCACTGGGGGCCGTATCTCACACCATCGAGAATTGACGGCTATAAATATGTATGTAGCTAGGTGAACTGCTTTGAATATCTTGGAGGTAGGCTAATAGACACTTTTATTCGTTGTACGGTTGTATAATGTATATAATTTTGGTAGTAATAATAATAATAGCCTCCCCGACCGTTTTCGGTCACGGTGGCCAATCTCAATGGAGATTAGCCAGGTACGCAGGAGATATTATAGTGCACAAGTGTGTACGCAAACACAGGTGCACTCTCTGTTCCTTTACTCTCATAGTCCGATGGGACGGTAATCCTACACGACCGGGGAGAGTTCAGGCGCAGGACCAACGGCTTTACGTGCTTTCCGAGGCACGGGGGTATTAAACCGCCAACTTCCAAACTTCGGACTGTTACTAAGAAATTCCTTTTCAACCCCAATAACATTTTGTCCGACCCGGGAATCGAACCCAGGACCCCACGCTCAGCAGTCGCGCTTGCAACCACGAGACCAACGGGGCAGTCAATTTTGGTAGTAAGCCTAATTTGTAATGAGCATCTAGGTCTTGAGGATGAAAAACACAATAATACGATTGATGAAGAACAGTCTAATAAGACTTTAGACTAGGTGACCAAACTAGCCGCATCAAGGCCGCATCGCATCCGTCAGGCGACTCCACATTCAGGCAGGACCCGACGTCCGTGTACACAGAACATAGAGCAGTCAACTCCTTTATCATAGACTACCGAGACCGGTAGTGTTGCTATTGAACACTAGGTATCATCACTTATCATACACATAATCAGCCTATAATGTTCCCACTACTGGGACACAGGCCTCCTCTCGGTGAGAGGGAGTGGACCGTAATCAGACTGGAATAAATCCTTCTATTGTATTATTTTTATACAATACCTCTAACAACTGCGAGTCAAAAGAAAAAAATCCAGAAACCGCACAAAAATCCCCGCCAATAACCACAAAACATATAAAAAGTAACGAGTGGTGGTGTCGTTAATTACCTCTTGTGGATCGGCTCAGCGTGACGTCACCACTTCGCGGAGCCGATGAGCTTAAGTTCGTACTTTGTGGTTACAACGATAATACTCAATGGAAGTGACCTCTTATTTGACATTAAATAAAGTTAAATCCATAATAATACCTATTATAAATGCGAAAGTGTGTCTGTCTGTCTGTTACCTCTTCACGCTTAAACCGCTGAACCGATTTAGATGAAATATGATATAGGGATAGTTTGAGTCCCGGTACGTAAGATAGTTTTTATCCCGATATTCCCACGAGATTGACACTTATGCGGGTGAATCTGCGAGGCGCTGCTAGTAATAAATAAAGGTGTTCAGAAATCTCAGCAAGAATCATTTAGGTGAAACGGTGACGCCCCTAACGAGTGGTAAGTTTGACACATTCGGAGCTAGAGAGACCTTGCTGACTTTTTGGAAGGAATTTCTTTAAAATTCTTTAACGCGGTTTGCGGATGGAGTAAATTTGTAGTAATTGTCAATAACGAAAAAGCATTTTGGCCTCTCTCTACGACTCTCTTTTTCTTTGCGTGAGAGAGATAGTCTTCATGATTTTCGAGGGTGCTGAAAAAAAAAGAAAATCCAAGATGGCGAAAACTCTATGAGAGCTTCTAAAAACGTATACTAGATTGCTCGGTATTAAAAACGCGTTTTAAATTCACAATTACTCTCTCTCCCTTTTTATTATACACGAGTGTGAGTCGTGGTGGCTCAACGCGCTTTGGAGCGGGCTATGCTCGGGGTTTCTTTGAAGGATAAAATCAGAAACGAAGTTATCCGTAATAGAACCGAAGACAACTACATAGCTTGCAGAGTAATGCAGAGTAAGCAAGCTGAAGTGGCAGGATTGGCCATGTTTGTTTGAGGACCGCTGGTTGGTGGAGCAGACGAGTCCTGGAGTGGCGACCGCAATCGGCAAGCGTGGTTTGGGTCGCCCACAAGCTAGATGGACCGACTTTAAAAGGGTGGTTGGGACAGATGACAGACTGGATGCGGAAGGCAGAGGACAGGGTGTTCTGGCGCGAGGAGAGGCCTATGTCCAGCAGTGGACTGCGATAGGCTGAGTTCTGCTTTGATTGACTGTCATTCAACCAATCAGAGCAGTTTATGCACGCTTGGCAATTTCTCACATTAATTTTGCGATAGTTTTCATTCTAGAAACTGGCCCATAGCCCATATCGCTTCCAGCAGCTTTAGCCAATGTCTTGTTGATTAACGAAAGCGAACAAAGTTAGATCAATAGCTGTAACTATATGTTGCCCTAGTTGTGTTGTGGTTCAGGTAAACTTTTAATTGCTACCGTTTGGGACGTTTTGGTGGGTCTTCGGGGAGATAGGTAGAAACTGTCGTGATAGGGAAATGTAGCGTTCATTATAAATTTTGTAAAGGATTTGTTTCTGGTCAGAACACTGACTCCTAAGTCACAGGATCACCTAGTTTAGGAGTCGGGGTTTACCTTATCCGTATGACCTTTAGCTAACCAACTTATGTATCCTTATAGTCTTAAGCAATGTCAAAAGTTTTTGTATGAATAAAGATTTTTATTTTATTTATTTGTTATGTTATGATGTCACTAAGGATTAAAGAGATGGTGGTAATAGAATCAGTCTATGCGCTGATTAGCACTTTTTTTTATAAAAAATAAAAGCGCAACCGTTTCCTATGATGAGTGCACAAAACATGTGTGTAAAACATTAACAAAAAAATCACATTCTACACTTTACTAGAAATAATAATTTAAAGGATCAACTTTTAAATTACTTTATGATTACTTTGTGATTGATTATTTTAGAACTATTACCATTATTTTTTATTTATTTTTTGACGGCACGGTTGGCGCAGTGGTTAAGCGATTGACTGCTGCGCTGCGTGTCGCAGGTTCGATTCCCGCACGGAACAAATATTTGTATGACCTACAAGTAGTTGTTCCGGGTCTGGCTGTTTGTGTATGTGAGTTTAAATGTTTGTAAACGCACCCACAATACAAGAGAAATTCCTAGTGTGGGGCAAAGTTTAAAAAAAAAAAAAACTTTTGTTTACCTATTTCCCCATTCCTAATTTATTTATTACCACTTGTTGTTCCCCATTGATGGCGATTGTCAATGGGAATTTCTGCGGCTTTCAGCAGGTCATCTGTCCACCTTGTGGGAGGATGGTTAGATCATTACAGATTATTACTGTAGCTTAAACATAAATGACCCACCAACTTCTCCGAAAAGTATCTCAATATGCATAGACTCGCAGGCCCACTTGCACCACAAATTACTAAATGCGTTTAACGCTAAACATACCTATTTAAATCATCAGTCTGTCTTTGTCATCTTCAAACTAACTACTAAAATAAGTACTTCATAAACTTAAGATTACTATAACATTAAGGAAAATAAAACTACAAGACGAATAATATTTTAAATGATTTAAGCGTTAAACGCGACTTGTGGTGCAAGCAGGCCTTAGACAAACATCTGTAACAGTAACTACTCTTCATCTATAATTAATAACATCCCTCAAGTTAAATAAACATAACTCTCAATTTACTCAATCACCCTCCCTTCAGTGTGAACGTGCTATGCAATAACATACCTTACGTGTTAAGAGTCTTCCTTCTTAATCCCAACTTATCTTCCTATTGCTGATTCTAGTCACGACAGACGATTTATCCCTATGTATCGATATAGGGACTGACCTTTAGGAGATGTTTTTGGGACGTCGAGGAGACATGGGGGAAATTTATTGATGCGAGTTTGAGTTTCGGATTTCATAATTAATATGTTACAGATTCCTAACAATACTGACGTTCGTTTTTGACATGTAAGAGCTGAGGAGCAATTACCGTAATTAAAAACGTTCAAAATCTAGTCGCAATCTCATCTCGGCGACAACCAATGTCAAAAATGTAGGGAAATTTTTACCGACTTCAAAAAAAGGAGGTCATCAATTCGACACGTACTTAAGCATGTAATATTATTGGAACTGCATTATAGTCGGTGGCAAAAAACTAAAACTAAAATACAGATCCCAAGACACCGACTTCCGAAATTTAAGTTATTTCATAATTTTGAGTTAATTTCTTTTTGAAGTCGGTTTAATTTTTTTATAAATTACTTTTTTATAGGTAGATTGACACTGAGATCAGACTGTGAACGTTCATAAATTTACGAGAATTGCCCTTCAGATCTTAAACTAAACGATTCAGGGTCAGTTTTATTTCGTACTAAAGGAGAAAGGAAATTGATCTTTAAATTCTTCTTCTTAGCGTGTCGATAGCAATCTAAATGGACTTGGCCCAGAATTCGGCTACTTGTTTGGCGCCTTCACCAGCGTCCATCAGTTCCTGTAACGTGCAGCTGACAGGACACGCAGGACACGATATTAAGTGTCCCATCGTTTGTGGAACAGCACCACATTTACACTCCAAGGCGGAGTCGTCTATGAATCTCCACCTGAACAGGTTTTCCTTGCTTCGGCCAACCTGGGTCCGGGGTCTGTTTACAAAGTGTTATTTTACAACCTCTACAAGAAAATAGTAGCAATACAAGTTGCTCTTTTTCACAGAAAGGATGGAATCAAGCCAAAAAATAATGAAAAAAACGAAACGGAATTAACATCAACATGATTACGTTCGCAGTGAAAATAATTTTCAATGCGCGGAACGATTTCCTTTCAAAGTTAACACAGTTGATTGGTTAGTTATCGGAAAAATGTTGAAAGCGACAGATGAATGATTTTACATTATTAATCCGTCAACAGCCTGCAGTTTTTCCAATAAGAATAATGTATAAACGGCCTAAAGCTATTTGGGAACCAATACCAAACATGGTTGTCAAATACCAAACATAGCTATCCCATTGGAGTTTATTAGATGACGTTTTTTTGCAATTTGATGTCAACAATAATTCTGGTGAATGTTGCTGCACTCAAGTTTTATTGCAGCTTATAAAATAAATATTAATAGACAGTTGCGTTTACAATAAACGAAATACTATACAGAGGGTGGCATAGCATACATCGACGCGCTAAGTGAAACCATGAATTCAGTTCAAGATAGGCATTTTCGTCAATTATAAAAAACCGACCAAATGCGAGTCGGACTCGCACATGAAGAGTTCCGTACCACACCGCCGAAAAAAACGTTTCTTTTATACCCCTCAGAAATACATAATCTGTGAAAATATTAACAACAACTGAAAGTTTCATGAGATACAGCCTGGTGACAGACAGACAGACGGACAGAGTCTCAGTAATAGGGTCCCGTTTTTACCCTTTGGGTACGGAACCCTAAAAACAGCTAAGGATCAGCATTTTCAGCACTTTTTTTGAAAATAACCGATGTAAAATTTCAAGGCCGGGGGTTCAGAATCATGTGCTTTGAAAAATGAAAAGTGTATGGAACAGCGATTTTTTTTAATAACTGACGTAAAATGCAAAATACGAGCGATGCGAGCAATGGAAAAAATTGTCAACATTTTTTAAGCTTGAGTACGAAGCTTTTGACTACGTTGTGTGTATATTTAGTCTTTAAAAAAAAAAATGTAATTTGCGTTTTGTTTGTGCAGAATAATAGTAGATTATGCACCGAGGGGCTAAAGTTGTGTCTTATGTCACGGGCGTCATATTGAATCTCGAGCGCAATGAAGGATTCGGGATTTAACTCACGAGCGAAGCGAGGGAGTTAATACAAGAATCCTGAATGCCGCGAGGGATTCAAGCTAGCCCAAGGCAAAGACACCTTTAGCCCAGAGGAGGATACTCTACTTTTTACACCTACTGTGAGAAAATAATAGCCATAGCACGAAAAACAAAGTATTTAATAAATAAACAAACAGTAAGAATAACATAGGAGCTTCATTTAAAAAAGTTTCAACATTCATAGGTGTGAAAACTTTCGATTTCTTTGATTGGTGGCCTTCCGATTTCCTCTTTAGAAATGCTAATAGCTTAGCGTATGTCTTGATGTCTATATTGTGTTTCATGCTTATTGTTGACCTAAGCATTGAATAAGTACACCATTAGGCTACTTGACTTCTGAGTACAAGATAAATGCTGAAAATACACTAATAGAACTGGTTCCGAAATGGACTTGACGCCTTTCGTACTTTTCCATTTTTGGAAATTGTCGTAGGCTTATATATAAGTTTCCTTTGACTTTTCCAGAAGTAAAGCAATGGAAATATTATTAGCTTCGGTTGTAAATGAATTCAGGAGTACAATCACTTTCATCACTCGACATTTTATAATACTTTGTTGATAAATTTAAAGTTTAAATGCCAAAAGTTCGCGCCTTTATTGCGTCTACCAATAAGTAGCCAAGACACGATCAATTCGATTTTCAAAAAAAAAGTCTCATCTACGGTTTTGTCGTGTGTGTCTATTGATATCATTCTCATGGAAGTGGCGTTTGTGTAAACTAAGCTTTATACAGGGCTGGTAGAATAGTTTTGGATGATTGGCTGTATGCATTTTGAATTTAGAACGTCATTGGAGACGCTCGTGAAAATAGAGTATTTTTTATAAAATGTGATAAATCGACTGTAGTATAGATAGGTTTTACTATTTATTTATTTATTCACAAAATCCACACCAATCTTTGCGCAGTTTACTTAAAATAAATTAACTAATGTTACAGCCAATTACTATTACGGTACGGCGCGGTACGGTATTTGTTATTATTAATGCCAGTTTTAAAAATGGTTCGTAGTTATCTAATTATTCTTACAATATTATGTCTTCGAAAACATGGCAACGGTATGAAGAAGCAGTCATTATGATTTTGTAGGAAATCGAGAATATCATCCACGCGTAGTAAGGGTATCGAGAATAGCTTTCCTCTTTCTGGCGCCAAAGCAAAGTGTAAAGTAACTATGTATATAGGAACCAAAGAGTGTTTGTTAGTACTATACTGCCAATTTAGCTGAGCATGTGAGATTCCAAATTCAAATCACATTATTGACCAGCGGGTCATAATGAAATCCAGTACAACATTATTGACCGGCTGTGCCCCCCGGCCACTAATGACTCACTTTAGGTTAAGGTTGCTTGACATATAATTTGACATTTTCGAGCAGGTGGTGTGAAAACAATTTTTCTTTCTTTTTCTCTTTTAAAAATTTCCTTGTAATTTTTTCAGACTCATACATTACCGAATCCAAAGAGGGTTATATCGTCGTTGACCGAATCCTAACTAGTTTGTGCGTCGATGTCCTCCCACCCTGTATTATTCATTAGTTGACTATCCTTTCCAACACAAAAGTTGACAAAAGAAGGAAAAGTGGCTTTCATGACCACTTTTCCATGTTAGTCTAGGAAATTAGTGGGTCAGCGTATTCTTCACGCTTCAAATGAGTACAACATTCTAAATAACCCAATCCAATGTAAGATCAATACATAAATGCGCCACAAAACATAAGATATTTGCGTCACATAATTTATTAACCCTCAAGCACGTTCACGTCGCGTCACGTTGTCACGGCGTCATTGCGTCACGGCGTCACGTAGTCAGCTCGGATGACCGGGCGGCTTTAACGACCCAAACTTAGAATTTGTGAGCGCCAAACATTTATTATTTAAACACAATCGCGACTAGGCCCTACTAACGAATTGAAGGCAGTTCTCTATTGTGACGCAATGTAAAGGTACGGTTTCCTGATGCCCACTGCCCCTATTTCTTGAATGGGAACTTCAGAAGTTATTGGAGGGTGTCGGAGCGAAACGAAGTGGAATTCGAGCGTGGTCTTCGCGCATTGTTCCGAATTTTCTTCGTCAGATGTAAAAATTACGTTGTAGTGAGCTATCATGACATTTAATGTTTTGTCTGGCTAAAATTAAAAGTATCAAATAAATATTCTAAGCAACTAAAAAGTTAGCAGTCAAATTACAACCAGCCAAATAATTCAACAATTCTACAATGTTAAACAAACTACAATCTTCTAACACCTCTGCCGCCCTAGTACTCACATACGTAACACCAACTTTCCATTCTTCTATTAGATACACTGATACGCCGAGAACTACCACGTATAACATTAAAACTAGTTCTCAAGTGAAATCTATGGCTCTTTTCATTGTGGCAGACGATAAAACTGTCTGAAACTGCAGCCTCTGATGTTTTTGTTTCAAACGTCTGATCAAATCGACGGATATACGGCTAAGTTGTTGCCAAGACTTTTCGATTGAAATGCTATGATTCTTGGATGCTAGATTTTAGAGTACCTAAATGTTTATATTAACTACTTGAATAAAGGCAATTGGAGGATAAGAATGATTAATTTAACTTTTTAAGGATGTAGAATCATCGTTGCCAAGTATGCAGGAGGACCTTATGGACATTTGGAAAGTAATCAGTGATCAAAGCTACGCAAAACACCATTTATGCGTCATAATAGGCTATTTGACTGGTTTCTGATAAACATCTCAGATTATTTGATGGTGTCTAACGAGCCCACAAAAACCTATTACTTCAAATTGCATAATGTATTTCTTTTAAAAAATAGTAAATAAAAATGTACTGTTTAACAATATGGCGTCGTGACGTCACGATTCACGTAAACAAACGTTGAAACGGTCGAGATACTAGACAAAAGTCACCTGTTCTGTCAACGATAGACAGAAATTTACTAAATCATGACGTCATCTTAAGTTCAGCCAATCCAGACCGTTTTCGATTACGTGGCGCCAGATTTAAAAAGATGAAGTTTTTTCGGGATTTTTTTTATAAATAATACATTGTTTTGTAGTAAAATTAATGCAAATCGATTTTAAAAGCGATAATCTATACGAGTGTTTGAATTATGACCTTATTTTTTACATTGTCAAATAGCCTATTATGTAACATTGCCATAAAGAAAACAAGAAACTACTAAATTACGTTTAGAAAATTAAACGTGCGAAATGAGCCCAGAGCGTATCTTTATATGCTTGGATTTAATGACAAGAAATTTTCACAGATTTTACGGATTTATAAAGCGTTGTATCGTAATTCTGTGTACAGTAGTATCGTTAATCACTGCACCACTACGGCTCGGACGGGTTGTCGTGAAACAAGCCCCCATAGTAGGGTCACATTCCATGGAACAAATTTCACAAACAACGGGGACCCCAAACTTTGTTGTTATTAATTAAGAGTTCTACTAAAAATAGTTAAACCGTTTAGATACTGCGGTATTTTTCATGTCCTCGTTTGTAATATTTTTACAGATTTTTTTACTAAGCCCTGGTATTTTCACTTTTAGTGTTGAATACGAGTAGTTAATTTTGTTTAAAACTAGAGTTATTTGTTAGCTATTTTGTAAACTAGAGTTTTCCGTTTAGTTTAACTGCACCGGTTAACCGAACTTTGTTTAATATGTGTCCAAAAACCAGCTAAACTTTTAGATAGTAATTGATTTAAAAATGGTTGTTTATTACGCTAACGTGTGATTTTTAAAGATGCTGACACGTATAAGTGTTTTGAAACTACGCTTGGAACGTAAGTAGGTGATAAGAAATCCCTGGCTAACACCAATTAGTAGCAACGTAATAGGATCTAGACCCAGGCGTATCGTCTTACAAGCCAATTCATTGATAACAGGGTCTCAACGATGGAGGGTCAAACGTTTGTAATTAGATAAGGTAAAGGTTCCACCTGTGGATTTCGAAGAAAAGGAGTAATATCCAATTTCTGAGGCCTTCAATCAACTCTCAAACAACTTAGTTATTTATTTAGAAAGGGGGGTAACTTGACTACCGAGATGACGACTAATAGAGTATGGAAGTAAAATACAAGGTTAAATTTAAGTCGTTCTGGACCTCTTAAGGGGTCATTGTACTCATAATTATGAACAACTTTTACTATGGGACCAAACCTGAAATCGCTAAAAAAAAATCTGCTGCTCCCTACATTTTGACGAGATAAGCGAACATAAATGTAGGGATCAGCTGATTTTTGATTTCAGGTTTGGTCCCATAGTAAAAGTTGTTCATAATGATGAGTACATGACCCCTGAAGAGGTCCATAACGACTTAAATTTAAACGTGTATATGTGGCGCCGACCCCAAATAACTTGTGATGAGGGCAGGAAAATAATAATGAGTTATTGATTTGACTAAGTAATCTATTTAAGGGGATTACAGGACCTAAATGCAAAAAACGCAAGTTTTTAGTCGATCATATACTTTTAGTATATGATCGACTACAGTAAACAAAATAAGAAAAAAATATGATATTCTTCAGGACATATGCTAGGTAGATAGTGTGTTGAAAATATAATACAACTAATTTGATACGATAGAAAAAAATCATGAAGATACCTCTAAAAACTTTCTTTTTACAATAAAAACCATACTATCATCATCATCATTTCAGCCGAAAGACGTCAACTGCTGGACATAGGCCTACCCCAAGCACCTCCACTTTGACCGGTTCTGTGCTTTTCGCATCCAATGGGTTCCTGCGGCCTTCACAAGGTCGTCGGTCCACCTTGTTCCAGGCCTTCCAACGTCTACGTCTTACGGTACGTGGTCGCATTTAAGTCTTAATGAAATCGCTTTAATGTGTTGTAGTAAAAAATATTTTTTCAATGCACCTCAACCCCCAAGATACAAGCCCTGCTTAGTTTGGGGGTCAACGGACAAAACAAAAAAATGTGATCTACAAACTTAACTGTGTTTATGTAAAATTACTGTCTGACATCACCTTTTCTAATTGCCAATAAAATTTGTTGTATTTTTTTTCTTCATCATAATCAGCCTATAATGTTCCCACTGCTGGGACACAGGCCTCCTCTCGGTGAGAGGCAGTAGGTCGTAATAAACCACGCGGGCCCACTGCAGGTGGATTGGCAGATGTCAGAAGTCTTCGAATTTTTGGTTCTACGACATGCCAGTTTCCTCACGATGCTTTCCTTCACCGTTTTGATAGCAGCGGTGATGAAATACTTTACACAAAGTAAAGCGCCTGTCTGGGTTCGAACCTACGACCATAAGTCGACTCATAAGTCGCGGCCGTTCCCACTTGGCCACCACTGCTCTTATTTTTTGTTTATGTTTTTTTCTTATGTTTTGTTTTTTTCTTTATTCTGTAGTTCGATGTCTTGACAAATCGTGATCAGCACTCTAGCAGGACTGATCGCTCAGGAGGTTCTAGACTAGACGTACCAAAGAAAAAGCTTCGAAACACTTGTAACAATCCTCATTGAGCAGACTGTCTAAATGTTCATTCTCCGCATAAATATTAACTTTAAAATTTCTCCAAATGTTTTTCTTGGGAACCGGCAGACAAAGTTTGAACGGGCGCTTAAACCAAGATTTTATTTTCATCTGTAATGCGTTTTTTGTAAACTAAAACTATTACATTTTACTATCGGATCGGAATATTGGAACAGAGCCAGCTCCGCACGGAATCATTTTTCTAAGATGGTTCAAGTTATTCTTAATAATTTGCCTCGTAACATGTACTGGGGATAACGTTTGTTGACTTTGAACAACAATATACCTACTTTATATTGACTGTAACTTGTAGACCAAATATGTAGTTAGTTAGTTAGCCGAAGCGTCGGGAAAAAGCTGCTGATGAAATAGTTTTATGCCCTTAGTTTTTCACGTACATTATACATCTTAAGAATTAAAAAATAAGAGTCTCATTCAAAAGATTGTCTATGTAAATTTATGCACACTTCCATTCATCTTCCTCTAA
Organism: Oligia latruncula; assembly: GCA_948474745.1. Taxonomy (NCBI): domain Eukaryota; kingdom Metazoa; phylum Arthropoda; class Insecta; order Lepidoptera; family Noctuidae; genus Oligia; species Oligia latruncula. Next base: position 2,930,126 of record OX419699.1, read on the forward strand.
TTTTATTACAAAGACATTCCGTGAACATGTCGCATATTTCAGTCACTATAGCTCGTATAGAATCGTAAATTTACTGATCGCATATTCAGTGTTCAATAAAAGTGATGGCGGTGTGACGTCAAAGTATCAATAATATTGAAATGGGAATTTTTAAAATATTACACTCTGTATCGAATAAAGACGACTTTGTGACGTAACAAAGTGTCGCGGTAAATGTTTTTGAATTTATATGTGTGTTTGGTGAATGGTGACGTCATGTTATATTAATTTCTGAACAGCAGCCTGCAGCTTTTGAGTTTTCGTAGCCCAGTAGATTAAAACTTAATAACCTACGAGGCTACGAAAACTCGTAGCACGTGCGTAGCGAGTGTGCGTAGGCCGTAGTGCATAGGCGGGCTCATTATCTTCAAATGCATGGATCATCTGATACATTTTGAAAGATAGCTTTTGAACAAAATTATTTGAACAAAAATTTCCCACAACTTGTTATTTTTTGTGTTCTTTCTCTGCGTCATGTTTTTTAACCGCTAATAAACATATTTCGTTTCTTTCTTCTTAAACTTCAATATCTTGTTTACTGGCTTGTTTAAGGCAACGGACACGAAGTCAGCGATAGCGGGGCAGCGGCGCGGAGAGCGGCGCGGCGACGCAGACCCAGTCTTGAAGCCAGCGGGCAGATCGCGGGGCGCTAGAACGGCGTAGTGTTGTATTATGAGAAATGAGTATCTTTTTTCACGAACGAAATGTCTAAACAGCGACGACAACATCTTTTTGTTATAACATTTTGAAACGTCGTCGGTCGTTAAAAAGCAAAAATATAAATTGCACAACACTAAGGCAATGCCGATGCGCGGGCACCGCTAGACTGGTGCGCACCACTCGTACTACGCCTCTTCCCGCGCCGCGCCGCGCCGTGCCTTCGAGGCCAGTTCCATATGAATCTATGCATTGAAACGCGCCACTCCCCGCGCCCGCTGTTTTCGTGTCCGCAGCCTTAGACTTACTCACTCCCCTGCCTTCCCCTAAAAAGAGACTAATAAAGTAAGACTTTATAATATTAGACGAAGATCATGGCATCAAAAGCATTCCGTTATAACTAAGCACAAAAAACACTGTAATACATACCTACGAACTCAAGTCGACACTTGCAAAGACCCAAATGAAAAGATCGCCTTTACAAAATGCGACTACAAAGAAATGTGACACAATCCCAAATAGGTCTAAAAGCGTCAGAGAGAAGGCAATAGAGTAATTACGTTTGACACAAAACTTTAGTTGCAATTGCTGAGACAAGAACGGAAGTGCCGGCGCTCGTTTGCCACTTCCTTCCACTAGGGGGCTCTCCACTAGCTAGCGTCCGAAAAAAGTATCGATAGTAAAGTAAGAAGTATCGATACTTTTGAGTTTTTAAGTGATATTCGATTAATGGCCCAATGCCAGTAACTTTAAATTGAAATAACAGTGAATTACAAAATGTTTGATTAAATACTAATTAGTTTTTTTTTTTTTTTGTAAGGTAAAACGAACAGTAGTATATTCATAACTAGCTTCTGCCTGCGACTTCGTCAGCATGAAATATTATTTTATTACTATTCCCCGACTCACCCAGTCGCGCGTCGTATCGCATCACCCGCCTGCGCTAGTACTTCCGCCACATTATAAAATATTACATGAGATTCAGTAGAAATTACTTATAAATTCAATATGCTTGTAACAGTTATGAGTAAAACATCGATATTTTTGACTCGAAACCATATCCCTACTAACTAAAACGTGCTACAATAACGAACGGGAAATATATAGCGCTGTGTGTGATAGAAGAAATTTTATGTGCGACTGTACGTCTACAGTTTTTGTATATGTATGTATTCCTAACGGCTCATGTCGCCCTAGTACCTCGGATTAGATAACATTTTATTGGTTGTTTTTATGTTGTGTGTATGTACAAGAATTACTTGAGGGTAAGGCTTTTGTGGTCCTCGTACACTATTTCGAGTAGGAATGTGTTGCTGAGGGTCGCAGGTTTGGTAGACGGCTTTGTAAGTATTATTATGTTAATACAAATAGTTGAGTGGTTGTCAAAGCGTACTTTTATCGCCAAACTGGCTTTGTGTTGAGCCCCGTAATAACAAATTCTTAAGTAATTTATGAATACGATAAAAATATAGACACTGGATAAACTTCTTATACTAAGGGCTGAGTTTTCCAACGCCAAATACACACATCAAAAGTGTCTAGGGATCAACATATATTTTTGCAATAACTTTTCTCCTGATTGATATTAATTAAAATTTTCTTTAAGGATTCATCAAATAAAGTGTTTTCGTTTGTCACAGTAACGATAAACCAAGTCACCTTTGCATTAATAAAGAAATTTGCCATTTTCCTAATAAAGGGATTTTTGACATTTGAACCACTAACACAAAAGTTCGAAAAAAAGACTGAAATAACAGTTTTCTTTAAAATTTTATTGGGTAACTTAAACAATTAATAATCCGTGTTTCTACCGCGAACACTAACAACACAAGAACATCGGTTTGGCATACTCAAAATGAGTTCATCCAAATCACGCTGTGGAATGGCCGCCCATGTTCGTTGCAACAACAAAAAAAGGTCTTCTTGCGACTGGATACCCTCCATATTCGGCAGATCTCTTCTCTGTAGCATATCCCATGCATGCTCAATCGGGTTCAAGTCTGGCGACTGAGCAGGCCAGGGCAGGACATTGATGTTAGCTGCGGCGAGAGTCTGTCTTACAACTCTTGCGGTGTGCGGTCGTGCATTATCATGCATTAACTGAAATAAGGGACCGATTTGCACTTGTAGAGGAACGATGACGTCTGATACAATCGTCTCAGCATAAATTTGAGCGTTGAGGTTGCCTCTGATCCAAATCAACTCAGTTCTTCCGCCGATCCAAATACCCGCCCATACCATGATGGTTCCACCACTATAAGGATGGACTTCCTGGCAGGATTTTAATCGCTGTTGGCGTCCAGGGGTTCTCCAGTGTCGTATACGTCTTGTATCCGGTCTCATACCAAAACGAGACTCATCAGAAAAGCACACGAAACGCCATTGTTCTTCTGCCCAATTTCTGTGTTCAAGAGCCCATTGATATCGAATCCTACGATTGTGCATTGCTATAGGTGGTACCCGTAGCGGTCTTCGGGAATGAAGGTTCACTTCATGCAAGCGGTTTCTGACTGTTTGGTCGCTAATTAAGTTCCCTGAAGAGTGATGAAGCCTCACGGCTAACATCATGGCGGTTATTGTTGGAGCTCTTCGAGTTAAGATTTGAATGTATCGGTCTTGTCTCCGTGTGGTGCAGCGATACCGTCCTCCATGGCGTTCAGCCACGGTACCAGTGCTTCGGTAACGTGTCCAAAGTCGACTGATAACACTCTGACTTGTATTCAGAGCTAAAGCCACAGTACGTTGCCGGGAACCAGCTTCTATCATTCCCACGGCTCTGAGCATTTCTTCCCTGCTTAAATGACGTCGCCGCTCCATAATAACGTTGGTTTTAATCAGTAGTAGGGAAACAGTAGCACTAATAATGTCTTCAATGCGTTGTATGTTTTTATAGGGAAAATATTGACAGCTGATTCTCATCTTTTACTCGAATTTGATTCACAGTTCCTGATTCAAATTATGAAATGCACCAAAAAGGATCCATATAAATTTATAAAATCATAAATTTATTACAAAGCCACATCTCAATCACAAGAAATCCGCATAAAAATGCTTGATCCCTAGACACTTTTGATGTGTGTAACTTTATCAGAGGAATAATTTTGAATTTTTGACAGTTCTTCCATACAAAAACTGTCAAATGTCAGTTTTATTCCACGAATTAAAATTATCTTTCGATTTAAAAATCAGCCCTAAATTAACTAAAAAACTATTAAAACCAAAATATAATATACGTTTCCTATTGACAGGGATGCGGACGAATTTTTTGATGCCCTTTGATTATTGACGACACGGTTGGCGCAGTGGCTGAGCGATCGCCTGCTGCGCTGCGTGTCGCGGGTTCGATTCCCTGACGGAACAAATATTTGTATTGCCTACAGGTAGTTGTTCAGAGTCTGGCTGTTTGTGTATGTGAGTTTAAATGTTCGTATACGCACCCAAAAAAAAAAGAGAGGAGCTCATTGGGCATCAAAAAATTCGTCCGCATCGCTGTCAATGGCATAAGTGCCCAAAAGGCTGAAAATATAATTAATCATTGTAAGATAAATTCAAAATGAAACACGTGCCTCAGGCTTTCGGATTTTCGTTAACCCGGTAAACGTTCACACGAAAAACGATTTTTTTTAAATATATTTATTTATCTTTAACCCGTAACATTGTTATTATTACCTAAATGTTAGTATAATTAACTAAGACACAAACATAAATATTTTTAGGCGCCTTTGTGGATGAGAAATAAATGTTTTTATTATTATTATTAAAAACAAATTAAGAACAATAACTATACCAATTTGTGGAAACAATTAATGTAAGTACGTAAATCTATATGTACCTATTGACAGGTATAATTTTACAAGTAGTTAGCTCGGTTAGCTAATGTTTGTTAGACTATAAAAATCGACAGTAAATTACTAGATATAATATAAATAGGAAAAGTTTCACCGCTTTTAATCACATAAAGTTATTCTAAAACATACCACACAATACAGAATTACCACCCTCAGTTCTGCCTGACAAGCCCTCGATGCAGAGAATTTCATTCATATCTGCATTCTCATGCAATCCCAGTCAACTTGTTGAGCAAAATATTTTTCAATATGAAACGAGTGTTACGCATTACTCGGATTGAATTCCAATTGAAAGCGATTCGGAATATGTCAGACAATCCAGTAATAAATATGCTTATTGTATATGCACTCGCATTTTTATTATTCGTATTTTCTAGAGTGCATTTTGAGTGGTTAGTATGGAGGAATGTAAAGCCTGGATTTTGTGTGTATCGAGATTTTATTTAAATGCAACAACTTCGGAGTATGCGCAGAAAAACTTTTTCACATGGCGGTGTGTGTTCTTCTAATAATCAGCAACCCTAGTTGCGTTACACACTATCAATCAGAATCTGAATCATTTTGAAGGATAATAATGCTAATCCTCCATTTTTCTTCATAGATTTAAAAAAGGTGTCTGCTCAACAACGTTAATAACGCAATGAATGTTGTTGAACTGTCAAAATGAGAGCCATTCCTACCGTTAGTGTGTTACGTAATTATCCCGTAGTCAGCAATATTAGACATGGGCTGACTTCCCAAGATGCGCCTATTATAATATTTATGTATTTTAGGCTCTTTGAATGCAAACTAATTGACAATAATGTTTATGAAACTTTTTCTCAGTATTCAGCAGTAATTAAATGCCTGAATACCAGCGTACGTATCAGTACGTGCCTACCCAAAAATCTCGTAAAATAAAGAACACCTCAAAAATTACATTCGCCCCTAAATTATCCGGTTTAAATTCCTTTCAAGAGTGCTTAGAGGTGGCTAGATTTCTAAGACACAGGGCGGTATTCAGGCATTCAGTGTAAATCTTGTGAGCGCGGGAATGCGGGCCTGTGTCGGCGCCATGACAGTTTTGCAATTAGGCGTCCCCCAAAATGGCGGAGCCGCGAAATTATCGCGCGGTTCGTAATGCTACGTGCAGACTTTGGGAAGGATTTCAACCAATATTGGATGTAATTTCGAGTTCTATTGGTTTTCCACTATATTGGTTAATTTACATGAAATTAATTTACTGGGCGATGTTGGTTTAGGTTTGACTTAATATATTGCTGGCTGTTATAAAATACAGGGTTATTGGTAAAACATTAACAACCTCTTAAGAGGTCATTGTACTCATCATTATGAACAACTTTTACTATGTGACCAAACCTGCAATCGCGAAAAAAAATCAGCGGTTTCCTACATTTTGACGAGATAAACGAACATAAATGTAGGGAACAGCTGATTATTTTTCGCGATTTCAGGTTTGGTCCCATAGTAAAAGTTGTACAATGACCTCTTAAGAGGTTGTTAATGTTTTACCAATAACCCTGTATATACATACATTTGAATAATTAAAGTTCTCTTGGTGCTAAGAATTTAATGCAGCCAGAACTTGTAACAAAAATTTTCTGCCTATGTTTTGGTCAATTTTATTATTACTCTCCTAGCAAACAAAAAACCTACTGATATACTTTCCCGTTCAATTTTCTTCACCTCTAAACGTGTGTCACAAACATGGCCCCAACATTGGCCAACGTGTATCCGCGGCACATCCGCAGTGACTTGTAACTTAGTTTCAGCTGAAGTATCAGCCAGCTGATTAAGTGACTTGCATTAGGCAGTGCGGCTGATTTTGTCAAAGCAAATCGCCTGCCAAATATTTACTTTGTAAACTAAGTTTAGGCAGCTTTTCAATATCGAGAGGGTTTTGTCTTTCCATCGAGTCTGCTATGTAAGAAAATGATTAGGTTTAAGAATAGGGAGCTTAATTACCGCTTCTTTAGGGTTCCGTACCCAAAGGGTAAAAACGGGACCCTATTACTAGGACTCCACTGTCCGTCAGTCCGTCTGTCACCATACTGTATCTCATGAACCGTCATAGCTAGACAGTTGAAATTTTCACAGATGATGTATTTTTGTTGCCGCTATGACAAAAAATATTAAAAACAGGTTAAAATAAATATTTAAGGGGGGGGGGCTCCCATACAACAAACGTGTTTTTTTCCGGCGTTTTTGCCTTGTGGTACGGAACCCTTCGTGTGCGAGTCCGACTCGCACTTGGCCAGTTTTTTGTAAAACGTAGGGATTTCCTTGCTTCTTTATTCTATTAGGAGATGATAAACTATAGAGTTTGGGTCCAGACTCGATCGCAAACGTTTTTAACCACCAAAATCCTAAATGCGAAAAAATGTAAATTACATTTCCTTGGTTCACAAGAGGTTCGCAAAAGGCGTAAATTGCTCCTTATTCGTTCCGAGTCGATCCCGTTTCGTGGCTAATGGCATCAGAGTGTAGGTAAATACTGGGTAAATATATACTGCGGGCTTTTACCGTATTTGAATAAGATCTGCCGTGCTCCGATCGACGTGTTGCGAACAGTTCTTGTGAGCTCCTCGTTTTTATGGTGTCCTGGTACTCATGGATCGATATTAGTACCTAACCCAAAAAATCCTTAAAAAATGTTTTATTCACTGACAGACGACGCACGGCTTAAACCGCTGGATGTAGAAGCATGATTTTTTGTGCAAGGGTTCCTTACTTAACATAGGAATGTGAGATATTAAGATTTTTTTTTTAATTTCGGATGGGAAATCCCGTTGGGCACCAGGTTGTTCATAAAAGGAATCCCGATTGTTGATGATGAGTCAAACCAATGATATGTCCAGTAGATGACACTGGCTGATATTATTACCTACCTTACCTACATAATTTGGTAAATTTTTTTCAACGTAGAGATATTTTTTGACTTGGGAATTTTTCGCAGAAAAATGCCATGTAGGTAAACTTCTGTAAAGATCAATGACCCTTTCATTGACCAAATGAATTCTAATGAAACTCGTGAATGGTTGAGGTAAATAGATGTTTACAAGCAGTTTCACCACAGTTTCACGGTCGAGCTAGCTTCAACGTGTCTCTTTGACGGTTCACGAAACCGCAGCCGAGGACGATGCCGATGATACAGCCTGTCCTGCGGTTGTACGGTTCTACCGCACTTGAATGGAGTTTATGTGGACTATGTCAGAAGTTTAAAGGATGGGATCAATGATAGGAACAACGGGGTAATTGCGTAACACACTATCAGTACTAATGGCTTTCATTTTGACAGTTCAAATACACTCATTGCGTTATTTACGTAGTTGAGCAGTGAATTAACAATATCCTTCAAAATTATTCAGAATTAGGGTGCTGTAAGGTAAGTAATACTTTCATAAAATGTCTATAGAAAAAAACATTGGCACTCGGGGAGTGCCGACAGAAGTGAAAACAAAACACAAACAGAATACATTGCCATCACTCACTGACATACCGGATATACATTCAAACCGAGTACATCCCGAGGAAGCCGAACACACCCGAAGCGGTGTCGGTTATGGTAACAGTGGCGCGAGTTCAATAGTTTTTTCCCCATCTCAATAAATGCCTAACGCGCCTAAATAAATTTTCATTTAAAAAAATAAAAATGTAACGGTACAGTCGTACAGATAAATGCTGAAATATCAAGTGTGTCTGTTTCCATTATCTATACCTACACCAAAGAGAATATATTGTCGTTGACCTACACGGTGCGAAATAAAATGTAGGTATTCTGTTAAGGGGCTTACAGGACCTAAACGCAAAAAACGCGAGTTTTAGAAACAATAAAAGTATATGATCGACTACAGTAAACAAAATCAGAAAAATATATGACATTTTTCAGGATATATACTAGGTTCATAGTGTGTTGAAAGCATAATACAACTAATTTGATATGATAGAAAAAAATCATGAAGATACCTCTAAAAACTTTCTTTTTACAATAAAAACCATACTAATATACATAGTACAATCATTATGATTTTTTGTCAGATTATTCTACAAGCAACATACTAAAACACTAGTGTTTTAATTTTTTAGTCTAAACAATAGATTTTTTGTAAATAGATAATTGCTTCATATTTTGCAATAAATTACCAGCGTTGTGTCATCGCGCTTCTCTTTCTTTTCTATGCAGTCCGATAAATACCGCGCTTTAGGTCTTGTAGTCGCCTTAAGTAATTTATTCAGTATTTCTATTCTTAAACTTCCTGCAAAAAGAAAAGAGAAGAGAATAACCAAACTCTTTTTTTAACTGAACTGTTTCGCGTTTACGCTTTTTCAGTAGGACATCTGTATGTAGTAATTCGTATTATGCGAAAACATACATTTAAAACGAAATTATTACGGTTCGGCTCAGCAAATTGAGATTAAAACAAAAGAAAGCCTTCTTTATAACTGCAGTATGAATATAAACGACGTTATGAATCGTTTTAATTGTAACTAAACTCATAAAGTGTACGAAAGTGCGTACCGTGTCCACAAATTTCTAGAAATTCCGGAACATTTTGCAGAGAAGCGGTTTTAATGCAAATCAACTTGGGTATGGTGACTATGTCGTAAGGCTGAGTAGGACAAAAAAACTAAGGCTTTGTTCGAGCTAATTGTTTTTTAGCTTCGGTGGTTTCGAGCTGTTTTCTTTACAATAGTTTTACTTTTGTTCGGGTGTACCTATGTTTTGTTATGTGTAATATTAGTTACTAGCATCGCCCTGCGGTTTCACCCGCATAAGTGTCGATCCCGTGGGAATATCGGGATAAAAACTATCCTATGTCCTTTCCCGGGACTCAAACTATGTCTATACCAAATTTCATCTAAATCGGTTCAACGGTTAAGGGTCAGCGCAGACCGAACTGCAAAATGCTCGCGCATGGTCGACCAAAATGTAGAATGCATACTCGAACACGCAGTCGGCTTGCTCGAGCATGGTCGAGCATCAAATTTGGGTGTATTCAATTTTGTAAAGAATGATAATAATCATAAGATATTTTTTTCAATAATCTCAGAAAATGCTCTGCTCTGCTCTTGGTGTGCGCTGACCCTTAAGCGTGAAGAGGTAACAGACAGACAGACACACTTTTTCGCATTTATTATATTAGTATGGATTCTGTCGTTAAAAAAAAGTCTCAGCACGACACACGGCTCTTTCTAGCTATACTTAGTGCAATGAGCAGAATGTGTAAACTATTGTGTTGGAAATACATCTGATTTGAATATTACACAGAATTAATAGATTGCTGTTATTCTAATTAAATATAATGCCAATATCAAACAAACAAGTGAGCAGTTTATCTTCAATAGTTTTCATAGTGTGGCGAACCCATTTGGCTGGATTTGTTGCATTCAAAACACAGTTCTGCGGCGTTGTGCTGCTAAGGTATTCGCAGTTTGAGCTAAACTTGCTGCCGTAAAGTGAAGCTTGGTGTAAAACATAAGGGGAAGCGAGACCTATACAGGGTTATTGGTAAAACATTAACAATTTCTTCAGAGGTCATTGTACTCATCATTATGAATAACTTTTACTATGGGACCAAATCTACATTTTGACGAGTTATTCGAACATAAACAGCTGATGTTTTTTTCGCGATTTCAGGTTTGGTCCCATAGTAAAAGTTGTTCATAATGATGAATATAATGACCTTTTAAGAGGTTGTTAATGTTAACCCTGTAATCCTGTATAGTCGGTAGAAAAATATAGAGATTTCTAAGGTGCCAACACCGTATGGTACGAACATAATTTAAAGAAAAAAATCGGTTATGCACAAACTAGTCGATCTTTTTCGGTTAATCACGACTGTAATTTCTGGCGTATCAGAGTTGCAGTGGTTGGGTAAGTGTAAAGAGATTGCCTCAAACTCCCAAATGCGAAGTTTTCGGCTGAGTTTGTTGTTTTAATGTTATCAGTCAATGTACAGAACATTGTTAGTGAGTAGAAGTAAAAGGTAGACCAGTGCCCAGCCTTTCGGAGAAAACCGGCTTGATGCTGTTATGTAGATGAGTATAGACATTTTGAGGAACCGTGCTATAGAGTACCCACCGGTCGTCTTGGTGTACGTCCACCACGTCCATTCAACAGCACCCTAATTGCATAACAAACAATCTGAATAATTTTGAAGCATATTGCTAATCCATTGCTTCATATGTTCGAAAAATTTGTCTGCTCACCTACGTAAATAACGCAACGAATGTTGTTGAACTGTCAAAATGACAGCCATTCCCACTCTTAGACGTAATTACCCCGCTGATATCTGTACGGAAGCTTGTAAGGAAGTCTGCGATAGTTGCACGCTATCAGCTCCTATCTTGGTGCTCTACTACACATTTGTCAGGTGGCACAGTGTGTATGTTGTGGCACTCGACTGGTAATGAGGTTCACATCGCACCCTATTGATATTTGTTACATTCGAATGGAGCCACGAGTGTAAATGGAAACTGTGTACAAGCAACTGCTTCTCCATAAGTCAACCTTCCTTGTATAGGAAATAACTTCACAACCCAGGGTCATATAGGCAGTTGCTCCATGTAAAATACTGGCATTTAGCTGCATCTAGTTGGACTGGAAGCCGACCCAACATAGTTAGGAAAAGGCTATGCAGATAATGATGACTTGCATAGAAAGTAACTAGCTTACCGACCCACTACGCGTTGACGAAGGAATGTATAAGATTAGCATGGCAGCAAAGACATTACTTTTCGCTTTGGGAGCCTGTCAATATTCATTGCCAATAGTGAAGAATTTCTATAATGAAATCAAGATAATTCTAAATAATAATCTCTCGCATGAGAACGCTTTATCGACAAAATCAAAAGTCATTTATTCAAACTAGGCTAAGAATCAGCACTATGAATGTCAAAATTAAATAAGAAAGTCCCCCAAAACGCCCGCCCTTTACAGACCTACCTATATATCTAGGTCTCTGACGTCACAACAGCTACAGTTAACAATTAGATCAAACCATACTATAGATGCCTAGTATAGATAGGTTCATTTCCAGGATTGAGGATCTTGTGGGCTGACGGCCTATATAAATAGATCGTTACTGAACTCTACAACTTGATTATATGACACGACCACATCAAACATTCTGAACGCCTAGTATCTTGTGTGTCAACGCTCACGTCTTTGACTTTGTCTTTGATGACATATCCGTCGTGAGTGGCATACCGCTGCTAATTATAGGCGATTTTATTGGGTAAGTCCTTTTGTCTCGCCTCTTTTGATAGTCAAGAAGAGGCGAGACGGGGATTTTGCAATTACTTACTCTATCAATAATATACCAATGCAATATAACTGGGGGCCTCAAAAGGCCACTTTGGCAGAATCATAAAAGGATAACATTATGAATCATAATATGGCGAAGACAGTCCGTGTTTTTCTTTGTTTCGGTGCACTACATAGGTATAATGAAAGGGATTGGGATTGGATTTGGATTGGATCGATTGGTATTATAGCACAGACAAAAAAAAATAACTGAAAAATCCTCCACTAATGCGATTTGATACGATTAACTTAACAGTTAACTGTCCATTATAGATTTCGCGATTCATGCTTATAAGCTGCAAGCATGAATTGCGAGCTAGGTTTGTTGAGTTAGAATCATTAGTGCCAAAATGTTAATTGTCTAGAAAGCTTTCTAGTTTGAATCATAAATGGAATTAATATTCATTCAATCCATCCCCAATGTATTTAAAAATAGAAATACCGTCTTTTTAGTTCTGTGAGAAGAAATACCTGTATGGGACCTTCTTGTTAGTTAATGTCACTGTAAAGTCTACAATATTGTATAGTACAGTTATAAAACTACGCAACTTTTCCGTACCCCGCACGTGCACGCGGCATATGCCAAATGACATTAGTATTCCTTCCCCATTCGACGCAGATAAATATCCAATAACAGCCTATAACTGTCCTATTACACTTGTTATTGAACTAACATTATGCCCTCTCAAATTCCTATACAAAACACATTGAATTGTTATAGCAATAATTCCGGATTCAGTTGTTTTTACAATACCTACTATCGGTTCTCTAATTTGTGTCTTTCAAAATGTATGTGGCTCCTCTCTGTCTTTTCTTGTAAATTATATAACCAGTACATAGTATTATCTCGGTCCAGCACTGACCTGTCAAATGAGTATCAAATTGTTTACTCTTAATAGTGGGTTCATCATGGCTCCATTTTTATTCTTCGATCCTAATTCTGTTAGCTCAGACACTACAGATTCTTTTGTAGTACTTCAGTCCCTCTTTAGCTCTGAAATAAAGACGGAAAGCTTTAAAAAGAAACTATGAAAAAATCTCATCAAGCCCCAATATGTAAAACGAGAAAGAATGGCAGCATCCCCAGAATTTCATTAGAAAACGGAGTCACTAATTACTTCGGCACTCCAATCGAGACGCGCTCGGGAAAGGGCCAATTCATCGGATTCTAATTAGAAAAAACTTATTCTGATCCTGCTACGGAAGTTTCGGCATCATTGTTTTAGTCGCGTTCGTCGTCACTGTTTTATATCTTGCGCCATTATAACCCTTATTTCATTAGCTATAAGGAACTTTCAGGTGAGAAGGTTTTATTGGCTCCAATTTTAAATGAGTTGAGATAAAGTGAAAGTTAGTAAGTTTACGGTTGACTGCGCATCAAGTGGTGGTTTCAGTTAGTTTATTGTTTAAATCGATCAGCAATGATTGTTGAATAAATACTTAGTTCTGGTTTTTGTGACCTTTGTATCCTGCTTAAGCGTATGAAATTTCATTAAAATCGGTTTATTCATTTCGAAAAACAAGGGCTTGAATGTTTTTATGAAATGCTTAGTGTATTACATGGACAATAAAAATATTTTATATTTCTATTGACTTCTGTTAAATCCAACAAACTACGATTACCTACCAATGCCGAAGCTTATGACCATCATTGGGACGCTCTTAAGGCCAAATTAAAAACGTTCAAAATCTAAACGCAATCTCAAATCACCGACCGTCAATGTCAAAAACTTGTCAAAAATGTAGGGATTTTAGATTTATTTTTGACAGATTAAGACTAAGATCAGACTGGGAACTTCTTAAAATTACGAGAATTACCTCTAGTTCAGCAGTGGCAGACCTGCGAGAAAAGGTTCTCCACAATGACAAGCACGTATTTAACAAAACAACGTAGTACATAGTTACTTTCTACTTTTCTAGTCAAGTCTGCGCGTATCTTGAATACGCGATGAGGGAGGATATAAAGGTTATAAAGCTAGTTACACATGCAACGGTCTAAACAAGCTTTGCAGCAGATCAACTGTGCTTGCTTACTTGCGAATGAGCCTTAGATTATATTAGAAAAGCGGATGTGGTACTGATAGTTACCTATAGGTTCTCTTATAATAAAACATCTATAAACTAAATACCCATGTTTGCAAACCAATATACAACGTTATTTAGTATATGCGAAACCTGAATATAGTTTGTTCAGAAAAAGTAACTGAATCGATTCCAATAATTTTTACCCCATGTTATATTTTGTCCCAAAAATATTTAAAAAGGTTAAAAGTTGGACACCGAGCAACACTACGTAGGTTATCCAATCTCCGCGCCGAACGGTTCGATACCTAGGTACAGACGCCAGCAGGTCAACCTACCCGAAACTGTCAGATTTTCCCAATCAACCTTGAACCTTATGCTTTAGCAATAAAGTCGAAAATCTATCAAAGAAATCTGACAGATTGTAGTAACTTGATGTGCTGGCGTCTGTACATCAATGAGCACAATACGGCGCGGCGCGGGTGTTTTTGTACGGACAAACAAGTAACCTATCAAGTTAATAACTTTGTGATTTTTCGTGATTCAGTTTTGAAATTTTGTACATAGATTCTTTACATAAAAATACTAGACACGTGTTTCGGGTTTCGCAATATACTAAAAATAATGTTGTATAATTTGATTTGGTTTTGGTAAGTTTTCAGACGAAAGAATTGGCCCTAGTCTTTTGTAGAAGAGGTTTTTTTTCGGTGGATGTTCCATCGAGCAATTCTTTTCAATAGCATAAAGCAATATAACATACATAACATCAGGAGTGATGTATTTCCCGAAAGTTTGGGTAGAGGCGTACGTATATTACACCCACATTTTACCAGTTATGTTTGAGTTCCATGTAATAGGGGGCGAGCCACGACCATTTAAGATTTGAAATGTAAATAGAATAGGGTTTTACCATCGGCTGCTTAAACATAACATTGGCGCCGATTCTGTTGTTCACAAACTAAACTAAATTTAAGTTCATGCATCTGTTTCTTTCTATTTCATTAAGAAAAGGACAAAAGATAAACATTAGTTTAGTCCTGTCAAATTAAGATACTCCATAGACAATTTAGACGAGATTAAAAAATTGGCTATTAAAAATACGTCAATTTACGTCAAGCGCTGACTAATTTGACAGGACTAAACTAATATTTATCTTCTGTCCTTTTCTTAATGAAATAGAAAGAAAAAGATGCCTGAACTTAAATTTAGTTTAGTTTGTGAACAACAGAATCGGCGCCAATATCTGATACAAATAGAGGGGCAATTCTTGAGAACGTTCACAGTCTAATCTCAGTCTCAATCTGTCAAAAATCCATCTAATTTCACTACATTTTTGACATTTGTTTGTCAACGAGATGAGAATGCGACTAGATTTTGAACGTTTGAAATTACGAGAATTGGCCTTTTAATCTTCATTAGTTGACGTCATAATCACGAAAAGTTAGTTCCACTTGCATGCATGATTTACAAAAGTCATCAGACTGAATTTCTGTTGCGCATAAAAACCACATCTACAATTCCATTGTTTTTAATTTTCATAGATCATCTACAGAAAGCGAAACACGTAGCGGCCGTTTGTTTTCATACGCGCGGACCACTTTCGGGCCCCGTCCGAATTGTCGGCCCGACAATATGACCACGTCCTCACGAATAAACCTCGGACGGTTTCCGAGAAATATTGGAATCTGTTGTTGATATTCTACTCATTTTTTGGACACTCGTTCCCTGTAGCGGTGTCAGCTGGATGATTTGGTTCAGCACTATAAACTACACAACAATATCATGCAATATTTGGAAAGACGTTATTCTTACTCTGCCGAAGCAGAGTATTCAATGTTATTAGGTATACAAGAAAATCTTTAGTAAGAGGCGAAAGATTTATGCGTTTTGAAGGGAAACCAGAGTTAACAATGTATGGGTCGCCCGAGATTATAATATCTATTCGTCTTATAATCCATCGCGCGATTCAGAAATGAGCACGAACGTACAACGACATCAATCGATCCGCCTGGAAACTTTTGATACCTATTTATGGGACCGATATTCAGAAGGTGTGGCAATATTTTCTATTTTTAATATTATTTATTAGCTTTTAAATTTTATATAAAAAAACTATGACGTCATTAATATCTGACCGGACAGTTTTAAAATATAAGTGCACAGAAGATTATTTTTTTCCCATGATTACAACCATGACGTACTCTCAACATTCTACAACTAAAATTCCTGACTTATCAGGCGCTTACGTAATAAAATAAAACGTAAGCGCTACAGGGGGGGGGGGGGGTCTTTGCTATGCTTATTTTTGATTACATAAAAAACGACGAATTTAGAAGTGTTCCGTGTTTGTCATTTAACTAGCATAGCTACATTCCCAAGTTCCACCCATGACCCCAATAAAACAAGCTGAAAGGAACCTTTCATTCCTTTTTAATGTAAACAACAAATATGTGCCCAATGAGTCAGTTTCTAAGTTGGCCGCAGTCAAAGAGGCATTGAATCGAAGTTAGGAGGCGAAAGGGGAAAAACGGGAATCTATATTTGATGATGCAAGTCTGTAAGTTATTCATTTCGGTACCGATTGAGGAATAATATTCGTGGGTCGGTTGCGGTACGATGTGCTATTTCGATGGCGTGTGCATCACCTTATTTTATGTGAGTTTATTTTATGGGCTGCAGAGTGGGAAAAATGTGTGTGAGTTTTTTACGGGTCTGCAGATATTTGATTTTAAATGGTACCCCATATTTAAAGCCAATGTGGTGCTTTAATAAAAGTCGAGAACCTTGAGGCAGTTCTTGCGGAAGTCGAGCGAATGCGTTTCTGATACCTATCAAGTGCGACAATTCTAGTACTTAAATAATAAAGATCAAATTCGCAATACACGTATTCGTTTGTACGAAACTGACACGTGTCAAGAATTGAATAGGAAATATGGAAATACAAACAAGTTTTTAAAAAGGGGTGATACAATGAGTGGTCTTACCTCAATTAGCGATCTCGGTCAGACAACCTTCGGATGAACGATCATAATGGATTATATATATATCAAAATGCAATCACTTAGTTCCCTAAAATAGATTTGTTTTAAAAATAAATCTGATTCAACCTGGAAAACTACAATAACACTCGTCTGATTTCCTTTCTTGGACTAAGTAGGATGGAGAATCACAAGATAAGCAATAAAAAGTCATTATGATAATGATTCAGATTGATCAATCCATCAGAGTGAAGTTGCCAGCATAGCATAATCAACCTATAATGTTCCCACTGCTGGAACACAGGCCTCATCTCGGTGAGAGGGTGTGGGCCGTAATCCACCACGTGGGCCGTTTGGTAGATGTCATATGTCTTCGAATTTTTGGTTCTTTTCGTTTTTCGTTTCGGTTTCCTCACGATGTTTTCCTTCACCGTTTTGTGACTAGTGGTGATTAAACAATTTACACAGAGTAAAGCGCTTGTCTGTGTTCGAACCTACACCCTACCTACTCGTAAGTCGCGGCCGTTGCCACTGGGCTACTGCACTGCTCACAAGTTGCTGACATCAAAACAAAATATCAAACGACGCTCCGGGCGTCGGGAGCCGCGCGACGACTCCCGGCCACCGTAGGCGCGGGCCTGCGGGCGGAGAGTAATGGGTAGCTCACCGCCCGATCAGGACCAGGCCCGTGCCGGACGGCGCGTACGTGTTCCACGCGCGCCTCAAAGAGATGTCAGCATCGAGGAGGGGCCTCAAAGGGCCGAAGCCTGCCGGGTCAGCGGGATTGTCCGAAAGGGTTACCGCTGGCCCGGAACATAAAGGGCTAAGGAAGGAACACGGGTGGGTTTTAGTCAGTAAGAGTCTGACACTCCCTTCCGCTCCACCCAGAGCGGGAAGGGTCATTTGATGATTTCCCATCCGAAAAAAAAAAAAAAAAAAAACGAACTAAAACAGAGGGTCTGAGGTGTCATAACTAAGCAAATAATGCTCTATATGTTAAATACACATTAAAGAATCAATCAAATTACTATCGAAATCGTTTTAAATTCTGTTTTATTGTCACGACAAAGTGCCCCAAAGGCCCCTTTTTAATCCATCCAAAGGTTGTCTTTAAAAGATCGCTTTTAGCGATAAGACCGCCCATTGTGTCACCCTATGTACAGTTTCTATTTTTTTTTGTCTGTAATTTATTTGGTGTACATAATAAAGAGTATTTCTATTCTATTCTATTCTATCTCGTGCATGTAGGTAGATAATGTAAATATAATTTATTTGTATGATGTGGGTTTATATGCTCTGCCAAAGCAGAGTAATTAAAAAAAATATTGTAGACTCATTTGAGTGTCCCCCTCCACGGAAATCTTTAGTAAAAGGCGAAAGATTTATGCGTTTTGAAGGGAAACCAGAGATACCACTGACTTTTCGCCCGAGATTATACACTTCGCGAGGTAACGAAACCATTGCGCGATTTAGAAATGAGCACGAATTTGTACAACGCCATCTATCGAGCCACGTGGCAGCTATTGATGATTGACTTGTGATATTGATAATATATTCTGGAATACAAAAAATAATAATAATAATATAATAAAAAAAATAATAATAATATAATATAATAATATTCTAATTCTGGTTGTGAATTTATAATTCAAGGGATATCCGTATTACCCAGTGATTGGGTTGTGGAGGTCAGATAGGCAGTCGCTCCATGTAAAATACTAGTATTCAGCTGCATCCGATTAGACTGGAAGCCGACCCCAACATAGTTGGGAAAAGGCTAGGCAGATGATGAGGTTGTGAATTTATTTTGAGCGATGCTTTAACTACTTTAACTACTGAGCTCAATAAATGAAAACAGAGTACGGGATAAACGTTACAATACCAGTTTACTTCACTTAGGGGACTTAACATAATTAAGTCCCATAATTATAATAATTCACAATTAATTAAATGATAATTAAGAGAAATACGTCATACGTTCAAGAATGTCCATTTATTTTTCCTAGTAAATATTACAATGACGAATCAAATCGATGAATTTATATCGTTCTAAAGACAGGTTGGGTCGTTAAAATATTTCTCAGTCTTATGCGAAACCGTAATTGAGATGGACATATACATGTAATTTTTGTGCAAAATATATAACTTAGTATTTGTGAAAATATTGCGATAATGTGTAAATCTGTGTTATTAAGATTATTTTTAATCGGTAAGGTAGTTTGAACATTGTTAGTGCGATAATGATTATTTTTGAGATAAATGATAATTAACATAACATGTCATACTTAACATTAAGCATATAATCTATTGCAGTGTTATCGATTCATGTTTCTACCGGGCAACGAAATGACTCAACAAACTCTCAGGTAAAAAATATTTTTATACCTAGATAACTGTAATATAAAAATCTTAAATTTATACATTCACCGACAGACAATGCACGACCGCTGTGTCAAGAAGCATACAATTTTACACATAATGAACAATAAAGAAGGATTTTAGATAATGTACTACCTACCTCCTAAATTAAACTTAGTATGGAATTTCGCCATTTTTGCCGATGGGATATGCCAAATGGCACACGCATTATAATCTAATACTAATGCTAACTTAATATAAGTCGTAAAATTCCTGCTATAAGATAAAATATACATAGGAAGGTAATATAGTCACAGGTAGGACTAATATAACATTAAGTTATAGTACAGATAATAACGTAAAGGGAAACTGAGGTAGACATATGAGTCAAAATGACCACTAGAGTAACCAACGAGTGTAGCCCTACGACCAGAGGCTCTGCGAAAATATTGGGCATAACAAGACATAGCGCTGCGAACAATACAGTGAAGCATGCAAAAACTACACCTCCGCTCTGTGCATACACGCTCACACGCACACATTTACAGTCATTTACAATCAAACTACACCTCACTATGTGCACACATGTTTACGAAACCGGCCTCACTTTACTGTTGACAGCCCTCTGTCTTGGTTTTTTATTTCGTCTGACGGCATAACTAGATCAAAAATGACATACATACCTAACAAGAAGTGCCCTGTATAAGTTCTAAAGCGAAACGTATCGTATCTTATCCTACAAGTATCTTTCAATTATATTCTACTACAATAAACCTTCTGGTTTCAGCCTCCTGGAAGTTTACCACCGCCACCGTTGCCTCCCCTGCCTGCAATGCGTGACCCTCTCCCAGAAATTTCACGCCCTTACGAAGCTCCAATAGATCCTAATGGTCCATGCGCACCGTACAATCCACCTGTTCCAGACTTCAGGGCTCCTGGTAGAAGGATCAGCGAAGTCAGTAAGTATTAAGCCACTTGCACCACCATTCACTAAATTAATTTAGATCTGTTTCTCTCAATCGTTTGAAGATGACAGACAAAGGTATAAGAATGATATTTTAAATATATTGTCCAGCACCTTTGTTCCCGTGGCTGTTGTAAAGCCAAAGGAATATGACACGAGGAAGAGCAGTAGGTTACACCTTGCATCCGACAAAATAGCATACATACATTGGAAATATCTTGCCTCTTATCACCAAAAACCAGTGTAGTACTATTTAATAGCGCCATATTATGAGTGTATTTGGAACATTTGGACCTATAATGACTTAATTAAGCATTTTTTATAGACCTTTTATGGTGATGAGACAACTATTATGGGACCATATTTTGTCTTATTACCATAAAAGGTAAATTGAAACTATTAGTTTTTCCAATGTACAGTCAACAGCAAAGTAGATGATCAAAATCAGAAATTCAATACTAATGAACGGAGTTCGCGTCAGAACTGTGTGGCGTCGAAGTGATTCATAAGTATGTGATTGTAAATTATACCAAACATTTACTACTAGAACAGCTGCCATTATATTCGTGATCAGTTTTGACTCCTATTGAATTTCTGATTTTGATCATCTACTTTTGCTGTTGACTGTACCTATTTGCCAAGCGTGGCTATTACAGATTTTTATTGGACATCAATGTTGATTAGGAATGTAAATAATTGTAATAGGTACATAATTTATAGACACTCACGGATTAACATCAATGATATTATAAGTTTTTACACTTATAATATCATTGATTAACATCTCGTTTTATGTTAACGTGCGGTTTGTTACCAGGTTTGAACTTATCTTAAAATAGCCTTGCTAAGAATGGATTTTATGTAGCAAAAACCAGTTTTTCGTTTATTTCTGCCACAATGTCAATAAGTAAAAATTTTTTTTATTTTTTTTTATTTGTGTTCTTATTAAAATAATGCGATCTTCTAATCCAAAGCAGAACAACCCTAATACAAGTAAACCATGTCATAATAAATTATTCATCATCATCATTGTCCAGTCCGGGTACTTATTACAATTTATTTGGGGTCGGCCCAACATGTCTTTTTCTTTCATACTTCTTGATTAATTGATTTTCCCGATTTATTTTATAGGAATATGAAAAAAGTAATGTTGGAACACTATTTTGAATGTTTCAGAATGTTACGAGTACATCTGGCAAGTGAAACTTCGAGATGAAAAAGCGAAAAGGCTGGATAAGTGTGAGTTTTTTAACCGACTTCATTATAAATTATATTTCAATATGTACGGACAAGCAGGTTTGCAATAACTAAAGTTCAGTGTTTTGGAACGGTTCTTAAGCAAGGGAAAGTTTCCTAATAATCTTAAATATTACTTTTTTCAGGTCGTGAAATTATGCCCGTCCCTGGCATCATGGGAGGTCATAAGACAAAACGAGGAGAGTTTCCAAATATGGTGAGGGTTGTTTAAATTCATACTTCATATTTTTGGCATCTCATGTAGACCAGCCAGGCAGAACATCTTTCCCCCGTATCGTTGTTCTACCAGGGTCCCATAAGTCGGAAAACTATTAGTAAATGGAATATTGCCAGTGTTTCTGAAATTTAATTTTTTTTTGTTGTTAATATATTATATTATTTCATCTACCAGGGTGCCATAGGCTGGAAGCTGGTGATTGGCACATGGAAGTTTATGTGTGGCAGTAGTCTCATCAGCTCTAAGTTCGTGCTGACGGCTGCTCACTGCTCCAGGGCATCAGAACTGGATACCACCATTGCCGATACTGTTCCCAAGATCGTCAGATTAGGTTCTAGAAGTATTTTGGACTTCGTAAGTTACTGTTATTTACTTTTTCCATGAGCTTAAGTTTGGACTTTTCAAGTGACATTTTCGTAAGGTCTTAAGTTGGCCCTTTCAAAGGCTTATGACCAAAAGTGGACATTTGTTTCCCATAAAAGCCCCGTCATCATGATTGAAACTCCTGATAGGATTCATTATTCGGTGGATAGTAATTTGTAAAGGCTTATCTGAATACTTCAGTTTTATAGTACAATTGCTGAAACAAAATTTATCGCTGCTCTGAGGGAGATAATAAAATGGTACCATTTATAGATTCATAAAAAGTTGAGTTTTGGCGTAAGAAGACCAGACTGTATATTTAATAAAACCTTTTTGCTCCACGTATCATGTATTGGAGAATTGTGAAAATTACTTGTGTAGGAACAGCTATTGACACCAAACCGCCTACCTACTTATCCTATATTATGTTTGTATATTGTATAAATACCAGTCCAATTTCAGCCAAATAGCTCATTCAATTTACTTTTTTTTGTAATAATAAAAAGATAAGTAAAAATAATTTATTTTGGACCAAACACTTGTACACATTTCATAAACCTGCCAAACTGCGTGACAGTTTATCGTGGACGGTAAGAAGATTATGTATATTAACAGCAACTCCACTAATTATAATGTCGCAAGTTGCGACAATTTCATAAAGCAGTTTAGTATTTAATTAAACCTCATTTACTAATTCCACTATTATCTTTCCTTAGCCAGTCGATAGTATTGAAAAGTGTAGGGAGTCAAATACATATTGGTTCTTTTGCCATAGTAAATTTTTACTGGTGCGCGAACGAATTTACGTTCTCTAACACTTCAAGTATTGTAAGTGATTTGCACATGTACTTTAACTTTAACATAACTTTTATTTAGATCGTTTCTCTCTCCCTATTTCTCCAGGACAAAAACGGTATCGCAGCTTTCGACGTGAACATAATCAAAGTGATAGTCCACCCTAATTACAAATCTCCGAAGCAGTACTTCGACGTAGCCCTGATGGAGCTGGATCAGGAGCTGCTGTTCTCTGCAGACATACAACCTGCTTGTCTGTGGACCAAGCATAATATTGGCATGTTCAGTAAACGGGCTGAGGTGACTGGTTGGGGGGTCGTGGAGTCTGGTAAGGAGAATTTGAAGACTAGTTCTGGTTTTAGTTTCGTCTTCCAGCAAATTTTTGCGTTCCACTTCCATTGCATGTTCCACTGTTATTTTAAGAATGAGTATTTATTTATTTTTTCAGTATTACACATAAATTTTATACATTTATGCTGGTGTATGTACATATCTTTAATTAATTTAAATGTATTATTTTAGTAATATAAGTAGATAATTATGTATATATCTTAGGTATTTATATTTTGTAGAAAATGTTGCTTTAATTTGTATTTTATGTTTTTTTGAGTTATTTTGTCCCTCAATGTTATGGGTAGTTGATCAATAAGGTAAGGTAGTATATACTTTAACAATCTCTTGACGTAAACCTTCTTAGGAAGTAGAGAGAGAGACACACACATACGTATACCTTACATTAGTGATTTGAGTTTGTAACACGTTACTTTTGACTAGCGTCGTGGATGATGATGTAAATTTTATAGTTTCACACGTAAAAGTTAAAGTAAACTTACGGATACCCACCAGTTAAACGTAGGTAGATCTTCCATCTAAAGAAGTCGTGTAACTTTGTGTTCCTGATATTATTACTAGCATTTTGACTCATAAAGATTGATTCTTTCTAGTTCTCTGTTTGTTTGTATCATTTTTCATCTGTAAAATTCACCAGTTGACCATTTGTATTTGCACGCTTGCCAAGAAGTTTAATCTAACTACTCATTCGAGTTTCTTTCCTTCTTTAGGAAGTATACAGACATCTCCTGAGCTCCTAACAGCAGAAGTGGACATCATAGACTCAGATACTTGCAATGGCAAGCTCCGAACATCATGCAACAGGAACTGGTGTGGGCTGAAGGAGCATCAGCTCTGCGCCGGCAAGTTGAGAGGAGGAGTGGATGCTTGCCAGGTAAATTATAGATGACAATTTCAAACTGGCAGTCGAGATTACTAGCCTGACTCCCATTTTTTAAAGACTTGTCTTTGGAAAATTAATCCGTGATAAACTCCAATTAATTTTAAGGTTTTAGTGGATGATTGCGAAACTATAATAAAAAATAATAATAAACCATTTATTTTCAGGTTACAAAGACCCATAGATACATACTTGCTAAGTATACATAATAATATAGTAAATACAACTTAATAACTATAGCACTAAGTCTTTGTGCGTTCCGGTGGTCCACGAAAGCGGCGGAACACCACATCCTGCGGCCAAAAGCTTTCTTCCATCACCAAGTGCAGGTAGCATGTTGGTATGCGCACCACAAACGCCTAACCCGAAGCCTGCCTACTATGGCGGTACTTACAAAAATGCAAGGACGATATATAGTGCTGCCATATTGTTATAGCCCCGCGTTTACCTTTACACCCACACATATAAGAAATTGTTTACAAGTTTTGTATGCAACTAGTCTGCACCATGCTTTATGGGTAAACGATAAACGAAACTGTAAAGAATCAACATGTAGAATACAAGTTTGGTATAAACGCGGAATCATAACTACAAAATGTTTGTCAGGCATACATGATCTGATTTCTTTTCGACAGATGCATCTTCAAGACATCATCATCTTTTGGCCATCTTAAGTTGTTATATGCTGACCATGAAAAGATTAGGTAACACTAGGTACTTATTTTTATTTCTCCTTTTTTGCCTAGGGTGATTCCGGAGGACCTCTACAAGTGAAAATTCCCCTTCCGATCACGACGCAAGGCAACATGAACTACGTGGTCGGCATCACCTCTTTCGGCATAGGCTGCGGATTGCCAGGGCTACCAGGAGTTTATACTAGAGTAGCTAGTTTTGTTGACTGGATTGAGAGCCAAGTGTGGCCGGGGCAGTCTTAATCATTATTATTTATTAAAATCCTGTGATGTCCCACTACAGGACAAAGGCCTCCCTACTCTCTTTCCACTTCTCTCTGTTTAAAGCTGCTAAGGACCAGTTCTTGTTGAAGGAGTCCAGCTCATCCCGCCATCTCCCTCTGGGTCTGCCGCGATGTCGGTTGCCATTAAGAGGGACCTATTGGGTCGTAAGTCTGGCCTATTGGTCGACTGACATGCGGCAGATGTGTCCAGCCCAATTCCATTTTAGCGTGGCAACTTTTAAATTAATAAATATTTCTTACTAGTGTGTTAAAAATGTGGTAAACGCAGCTATTCCACAGCATCTTGAATCTCTTTCATATATTTGATTTTTGTTTTATGCATCTACCAGTAAGTGGAACATTTGATGAATATAATAATATTTCAACGTTTTTATGTTTGGGTTCCTGCTTTAGAATACAATTTATTTTGGGATAATAAATGTTAGAAATCCTTTTTTCAAGTTTTTTTTTTATGTTTTATAAAGAAGTAATAAATTGATTGCTTATCTGAATCACTAAATACATTCGTTATTAAATATCTTTATCAAAATAATAACAATTACGATTTTAAGAAAGTTTTTAATTGATTCAAATATTAAGATAACCTTACTGTTACATTTCAATTAGTCAGTCAAGACTGACTAATTACTATTCAATTAATTTCTTTCTAGCGACAGTATTGGTCGTTTACATGTATTTTTTTAAATTTATTAGATAAATAAACGTTCGTGAGTAAAATGAAATGTGTTTGTGTTATTATTTTGTTCTTCTTTATAGGTAAGCACTTTGAAAAATAACATTTGAGTTTACTTTTAAGTGGTGTTTAAATAAAAATCCAAAATAATTAGGGTTTCAAAAGTGTGCTAATAAGTACCTACCTCTAACCACATTACAGCAACTGCAAGGGGAGAAACAAAAGTACGAAAGGATTCCGAGGTAAACAAATATTTTATTTCCAAAATTATATACGTATACCTACATAACTTAGCTGCTAACACCCAAGGAGACTAATTATCTCAATTTATTTCTCAACTGGATTTTTTTAATTCAGTTTAATATAATTCTCTTACAGCCTCAAAAAAGTGGAGCTAAACCTAAGCCTCTTCCTTCTATTCCATCGTTACAGCCTCACCCAAAGCCATTAATACCGCCTTCTCCCTTCGAACCAGATACGTCGAAGCTTAGGCTAACTGGATTGCCTCCTATACTAAGTCCCCCTCTTGTTGAAGAAACCAAAACTCCTAAACCCACTAAAGTCAAGTTTAGTCCACCTATTGCACGATCTACGCCTAACACGACAAATGAAACGGAAACGATGACTCCTGAACCAACTAATCTCCTGGTTACAACACCTCGCGCAACCCCAACGACGACCAAACCACCTGTCACTTCAACTAAAATACCATATTGGAAAGCAAAGTCTGCACCACCTTCTACGTCTTCTGCGCCTCTAGTTCTAGTCCCTGAGCAATCCTCTGCTCAAAAGAGGGCTCCAACAATTTTTCAAAAACCTTATAATCCCGAAACCAAAACTCCTAAACCCACTAAAGTCAAGTTTAGCCCACCTATTGCACAATCTACGCCTAACACGACAAATGAAACGGAAACGAAGACTCCTGAACCAACTAATCTCCTGGTTACAACACCTCGCGCATCCCCAACGACGACCAAACCACCTGTCACTTCAACTAAAATACCATATTGGAAAGCAAAGTCTGCACCACCTTCTACGTCTTCTGCGCCTCTTGTTCTAGTCCCTGAGCAATCCTCTGCTCAAAAGAGTGCTCCAACACTTTTGCAAAAACCTTATAATCCCTGCGCACCTTTAAAAAAACCACCGTTGCCCGACTTCAGGGCTCCTGGTAGAAGGATCAGCGAAGTCAGTAAGTGATATCTTTCTTTTGTTTAGTTGGGTTGATTCTGTTTTCTTTTAATTTGGTCTGACCCGCTACCCGCGTGCTGGTATATTTAATCTCGGAAATTGCATTCGAGATCAAAAATGTAAACAAAGGTGTTGCCCATTTAAAATAATAAACTTAATTGTGTAATTTGTCGAAAAGTAGGTACTATTCTATAAATAAATGTTTAATTTTGAGACGCCCCTTCAGTGTGATTTCAAGTTTAATAAAATTAAATAACTACAATGAACAGGGAAATGTTGACTACCCCTGAAACGTCACCTTGGCAATGACATTTCTTTATTTACATTTTTGATCTGGAATTCCATTTCCGAGATTAGTTAACTAAGTAGCTCTCTTAAAACATAGTACTTTATTTATATTTTAGAATGCTACGACTATATTTGGGAGCTGAAAGTTCGAAATGATGAAGCGGAACAGGAAAACGAGTGCAAGTATCAGTTTCACATTTAGTACAGACGCCAGCACATCAAGCTACCTGAAAGTGTCAAATTTTCCCAATCAACTTTGAACCTTATAATGTACCTAGTGATAAAGTTAAAAATCTATTAAAGAAATTTACACAGATTTTAGTAATTTGATGTGCTGGCGTCTGTGTGTGTCAATGACTACTGTTCTTAGATTCTCTTTTCAATGTCTTTAATTTTAAAATAAACTGGTGTTTCTTTAGGTGAGACATGGAGAGCGAGAGGGGGAATATCCTCGTATATCGTTGGAGGTTATTATACATTTTCGGGAGATTACCCTAATATGGTATGATATAACAAAGATTAAAATAAATTCTTAAAACTTGCTATGCAAAAAATTAATTGCTTTACACTTTTACATTACCAGGGCGCCATAGGATGGAAAGCTGTGGTCGGAACGTGGAAGTTCATGTGTGGATGTACGTTGATCAGCCACAATTTTGTACTGACAGCTGCCCACTGCTCTAGTGCATCAGAACTGGATACAACCATTGCGGACGTTACACCCAAGATCGTCAGACTAGGAGACAAGAACATTCAGGATGTGGTACGTATGAAACCAAGTCCCGTGCAGAAGTGACGGAGCCTATTTTGACCACCATGCAGCAATTCCGATAAGTAATTGGTTGGAATTTCCCTAGATCAATGGTACAAACGATGCGACAATCATCAGGATCATAAACCATCCGAAGTACAAATCCCCCAAAAAGTACTTCGACATAGCCCTGATGGAACTGGGCAAAGTGCTGAAGTTCACTATGGACATACAACCTGCTTGCTTGTGGACTAAGGACAGTATCACCAGGTACGGTGATGAGGCACAGGTCACTGGATGGGGTGTTGTGGAGTCAGGTTGGTTGTTTTTGTTTACTAAATAATGTATAATTAATTAGCTGCCGCCGTGACTTCGCCCGCAAGGTATGTCGATAAAAACTATCCTATGTCCTTCTCCGGGATGCAGTCTATCTCTCTGCCAAATTTTATCGAAATCCGTTCAGTGGTTTAGGCGTGAAAAGGTAACATACAGAAAGACAGACAGAGTTACTTTCGAATTTATAATATTAGTGTGGATTAAAAGGATACCGTATTATTTAAACCTGACACACCTCGTCGCATCGCATTTTCGCTCAGCGATTTTTCTATTTTTTTGCTCGCCCCCTCAGAGTCTTAGCGTGATGTTATATATAACCTTCACAAAGAATTGGGCTAGCAAATGCAACAAGAATTTTTCAAATCCGACAATTCCAGAGATTAGCGCGTTCAAACCAACTCTTCAGCTTTATTATTAGTATATAAGTCACGATATATAGATTTTACCTGCCTGCTGATTATGTTCTATTAACAAAATGAGCTAAAACCGAGTGTTCTCAAATATCTGCTGGAATTAATGTGAAGGGCAGAGGATGGATCGCATTGAGTTAGTTCTAAGCTCACCAAGTAGACTTAAGTGCAGTTAAAATAACAGCCACATGTGCAATTGACCTACTTAGCTCAAAGAATATGTAGGCAAAGTACCACACGACAAGAAGATGAAGTCTTCCGATCGTGTGAATGTGATAACTCTTCTTTCTCTCTATGCTCCTGGTATTATATTAGCTTTGTCACTTGTTACTGATAACTTTGTCCGTATAATATTATCTTTGTCTGAGGCATTTATGCAGAAACCTTAATTTTATTTTATCTACTTTACAGGTAGTCTAAAAACATCTCCAGAGCTCCTAGCAGCGACTGTAGACATCATAGACTTCCACAAATGCAACAGACTCCTACGTCTGTCGTGCAACCGGAACTGGTGTGGTCTGCAGCCGGACCAGCTGTGTGCCGGCAAGTTAGGTGGAGGAGTTGATGCGTGTCAGGTAATTTGGGCGTTTCAATACATCGCTATGTTTTTATGTGAGCCTGGTACTGTTCGCAGTTATAATACTTAGTTACCTATATTATTCATTTGTACCAATAATCTCGCAGCATGCTATTCTTTTTTGCAGGGTATATTGTTCCTCCCATTCTTGCTCATTGAGTCCAAGGTGAAGCTTTACTGAAACATGTTTATAATTCTATCTCTTTCCAGGGTGATTCCGGAGGCCCTCTCCAAGTAAAGATTCCGCTTCCAATCATAACTCAAGGGACAATGCATTACGTCCTTGGAGTGACGTCATTCGGCGTAGGCTGTGCTTTACCAGGATTACCAGGAGTCTACACCAAGGTGTCCCACTTCGTCGATTGGATCGAGAGCATCGTGTGGCCTGGCCAAAATGGAACAGCTCCTGTGACAGATGATCGACCTGATTTGGAGAGATTCGAACGATCAATTCGATTTTAGATCTGATTTTTTAACGATATTTAGTATTATTTTTGTATTGTTGCAATAATTTCTGTTACGTTTTGTTTGATTAAATGAGACTGATGAAGGCTGTGAAATTACCATTTTTTATTTTCATGTAATATATACCTTTACGTGCAATAAACAGGCGGCAAAAAGGGGTTCTGCTAGTGGGAGGCCTACGTCCTTCTGTGCACGTCTTTTGGCTAAATTATGATTATACTAGCAGCACCCCGCGGTTTCACCCGCATAAGTTTAGATCCCGTTTGAATATCGAGATAAAAAGTATCTTATCTGTTAATACTGGAAATGGTCTATCTATGTGCCAATTTTCATCCAAATCTGTTCAACGGTTTACGCGTGATTGAGTAACAAACGTCCAAACATATTCACAAACTTTCAAACTAATATTAGTAGGATTTATTAGAATAATAGAATCTGCATCCAAATAAAGTCAATCTGTTCTATGCATTGTGCATTTTTATTGAATCCTGTTAATAATTTAAAAACACAAAATCCCCAAAAAACGGTCTTAAAACATCGTTAAGCTACATCATCCTCTTACATCCAACTTATTCTAACTTAGTTTAACTTGCCTCTAATAGTCAGCGTGCGACGCATTTCTTTTAAAAGAACCGACAAGTAAGTTAAGCGTTCTCTCAAGTGTTCCCGGTAATTTGTCAGTTCCGGGATAGTACCGGGACACTACTGCAATATTCACGGGCAATGTTTCAACGGGTACCAATAGATAGCACGAGTCGTTTTTCGTAACAGTTGTTTGTTTTGGTGATTTGTATCTAGGAGCTGCAGAACGAATTGCAATAAATAAAGTAGTAATTGCAGTTTGTGTTGTATTAATTTTATTCTGAATGCTAAAAGTAAATCAGCAGATCAGCCGGTTTATTTTGTAAATTTCTCACCGTGAAAACGTAGGTGAAGTGAGCTTCAAGTGACCTGTCAATAGGTCAATCCCTAACATCAGAGTGGAGATGTTAGCCGACTAGGGGGCCTAAAAAGACCACTTTGGCAGAATCATAAAAGGATAACATTATGAATGATAATGGACTGTTAAGTTAATCGTATCAAATCCCATTGGTGAAGGATTTTTCAGTTATTTTTTTTCTCTGTGCTAAAATACCAATCAATCCAATCCAAATTCAATCTCAATCTCTTTGATTATACCTACGTAGTGCAGCGAAAAAAAGAAAAACACGGGCTGTCTTTGCCATATTATATTTCATAAAGTTATCCTTTTAGATTCTGCCAAAGTGGCCTTTTTAGACCCCTAGATCAGCTGTTTTATTAGATCAATGTTAGTATCATTCTAGAATACGGGCTTTAAAAACAACACTCTAATGCCCGACATACATGGGGCTCGTTTCTTAAGTCAAGATAGTAAGCTACAGTAACTCTGGCTTTGTGTATATGTCGCAGCCAATTAGTTTAATTAGCCGTTTTATTAACCACCTGGCCTTTTAACTAAACGTCGGCCGTTCAACTAACGACCTAAATGATATTCAATTATAGTTTAGGTTGGAACTGTAACCAATCACGCGCTAGCCGAATTGGTCGCAGTAGCCAAGATACTCCGACCAAATGGGTTAGGTTAGAACTGTGATCGATCCCGTGCTAGCTGAGAGAGCGAAGCGAGGCGAGCACTACTTCCAAAGCCCAGGCGGTTAACTAAACGGCTAATTTAAACAGTTGGCTGCGTCATATACAAAACTAGCTTAATTTCTAGGCTAGTAAGCTAGTGAGAAAGCTAGTAAGCTAGCGTCTCAATGTAGGATAGTTTATTTTGATGGGATTCTACTTTTTGAGCTAGTAGCCCTTCCCACCACTGATTTCACTATCCTGGCTTATGTACTAGCTTCATGTGACCGGCGAGCTGGTATTACATTTTTGCGAATGCAGTTCATTTTACTTCACAGACGTGGCTTCATGTAAACAGCATTAGCTAGCATGTGCCAAGCCAGGATAGCAAGCCAGGATAGTACGGCGAGGTTCTAGTTTGCTCTCTTAGCTTCGAAAAACTAGCCTTTGACAAAACTCTAAACAAAACAAAGAAACATTCCACAAAGACAACACAAAACAACCACAACTTTGTATCAAGAATGCAAGTAAAAATAATTAAAGTTTAAATTCTTAACCCCACCGCAGCTGGCTGCAATTGCATTACATCTGTTCTCAACTGCAGGTTTAATAAAATCCCGTTCGCGCACACTGCGTGCTGCGGACAGCATCTTGATTTAAGTCCCACTTGGATGAAGAAAACGTACTGGTTTATGGCGGCACTAAAGGGTTGTTTAGTCCTTTACTGTCGATGGTAAAGTGTGGACGAATAAACTCTTTTATTTAAAATCTGCTGGCTTTATTCTGCAATTATTTTATGGTGAAGTTTATTGAGCAATAATTCGAATTGAAGGGTAATTTTATTGAACTTTGTTTTGATTGCAGCTTGTCATAAAGTTAAGGCGAGGAAATCGTTTGATTTCCTTGAAAAAGAAATCTTTAAGTTCATGGATGATCTAACGGCTACAGTTAATGATCTTATAGATGAGAATCGGCATATTCGCGTAATATATACCTATTTACTTAACAAACTCAAAATAAAAGATAATAAATGCCCTCTGATACGTTTTTTATAAGTTTAATTCGTTATTAATGGAATCAACGCCCATCTTCTACTTGAGACTAGCGTCCCTTACTGCCTCGTCTCAACTCAACTTCCACCCTGTATTACTCCGATCGGACAAGGAAACAAGACGAAGGCGCTTGTAATTCTTGAACTAAATCTTAATACCTTTCTAATAATATATAATTTATTCCTGTTGGAGCAGGTACCAGCTTCCATATATTTAGAAAAGTTATCAATAGTAAAACTGAATAAGAAGTTAAATAGATCGCAATTTTTCAAATAGGTATTTGATAGATAATTAAACTCTCGAGAAACATGATATACATGAATAAACCAGGAAGATGACGTACAAAAATTTAAAATACATTATGAAAGCGAGGATTTTGTTGTAAGGTAAAAAAAAGATAATTATATGCTACGAAAATTAAATTCAATAGAAATTAAACTCAATACATATAATATCAGGAAAACAAGAAATAAGAAGAGGTAAATTTAAAATAAGATTGTTGAAAGGAGTGGGTATTAGTGACCCTGTTATGGGTATATGTCAGGGTCAGGACGGCCTCCCGGAAATTTGGGACACATAGTAGACATGGGAAAGATGGGACGAATGATTGTCACTCTATATTAAGATAATACTATTAATGGAATTGGGGAAATAATGGGCTAAAATCTTGCTTAATTTGGTATCTTATTGACTCAACTGTCTTCGATGTTAATGTAATATTTTTAGGATATACCAAAATACCAACATACTACTTTGTGATAAACTTGAATTGCTACCAGAATTTCTTTTGGAGAATGCTTTTTATAACATGCATTTATAAAAGCATTGACTGTAGCCTAAAATATCTATAAATCACACACACACACACACACACACAGTCACACACACATAAAAAACAAATTGCCGAGACATTTAATGCTAATATTTCAGCATCAAGTCAACACGCCAACCATTTTCATACACCTCAAGACATATTGATGGAAAACACCAAAAAGCTCAAACATGGCGACAGTTTCCTTTTACAAATTAACGACTTCGCCCGCCATTATGACGTCACCTGACATGCCTGTCCAATCAGAGGATCCCAATGAAAAATGGCTGCCAGCGTTAATACGGAAAGTTTTCTTGATAAATGGGCGCGTAATAAGAAAGGAATTGGATATGAATTCGTAAAAGTGTAATGGTTGAAGAGCAAATTGATTTTTTATATTCCATTTTATTGGCATTAGTGAGTTCAAACTCCGTTTTGTCAAGGTACCCAAGGGTTTCTATCTAATATTCTGGGGCCGTCAGTTGCAAAGTCTCTGCTATTAGACATTTTAGTTTGAGTTTTGTTGTAAGTTTTAGTTGTGAGTCGTGATTTACTTCGCGTTACCTCTCGTCGGCTGGAGCTGATCGCTTAATTTATATGGAAATTAGAGGATTTTAAGGGGTTATGATAAATATGAGTTAAAGTTTTGTACGAAAAATTTATAGCCTCTAGGAGAATTTATATGCCTAGTTGATAAGAAAAAATTTTTTGTATGCTTACCTAGTTTGTTTTCATATAATCTTGTCTTGTAGTTGTTCACTTGTTATATGATAGATTTATAAATATGACGCATTTGATTTTCAATTCTCTATATTAACAAAATGTTTAAATCAAATATACTAATGCTAGACTCTCACTGCCTTTATCTCCAACCAAGCACATTTCATCCCGGATAAAACTTTTTCAAAAGTGTAACCCTCTTTTGACACAACGTATTAGGTACACTTCAACACGACAAAAGGATAGTTCCTATCGAACACATCGCACGTATATCGACTAAAATAATCTCGTTCCTCTTCCAAAGGCCCTCTGAACAAAACAGTCACTACTCTAAGTGCATTTTATTCCGTCAGACCCTTTGAGCAAGTCCTGAAATCGCGACCATTTTATTAGACCCCTATAAACAGGGTCTAGGAGACATTTTGTCTTATTTCATGTAGATGGATGGGAGGTCTTGTCAAACTGGATTGTTCCTAGTACACAGTCGTTCGCGAGAATTGGTTAAAATTCAATTATTCGTCCCATTATTCGCGTACTCAAAGTTTGGAGTAGGGCCGGACCACTTAGGACGATTCGGTCATGTCGAGTGCCTTGCGCTGATTCGGTTTAATCTAACTTTAATACAGGCTTTTATGCTATAAGTTGTACAACAGAAGGAAGGTTAAGTATATATGTGTAGGATAAGAAATATCTACAAATGATTCCCTTAGATTCGGTGGAAATTTTTCTCAAGTGCTATCACTGCGTCATAATCAGCCTATAATGTTTCCACTGCTGGGACACAGGCCCAGCAGACGGGTCGGTGAATTTTTGGTTCTAGAACATGCCGGTTTCCTCACGATGTTTTCCTTCACCGTTTTGAGAGAAGCGGTGACGAAATAATTTACACAAAGTAAAGCGCCTGTCTGGGTTCGAACCTACGACCTACAACTCGTAAGTGGCGGCCGTTACCACTGCGACACCACTGCTCGCTGCGCTAGTTCTACCAAAATGTTCCTCATCATATTGCAAATGGTACTAAATATTAGGCAGATAATATATATTTTTCCCATGTTAACGTCACATCCTATTTCCTCTATATTCGCGCTAGTCTCCCTCTGGCATCTGACACGGTCACACGCGTGGTTTCATTTTGTCACTAACAATTTTCCTCTTCCAAGAAACATAAGGCTCTGAGGTGCCTTGTTGTATGTATGATACATTTATACGAAGATAAGTGAATAAAAAACCGTGTGCGGTCGGGGATACTCGCACGCACACACACTCGTATATAATAGAAAGAGACAGAGAGTGAGAGTGTAAATTTAAAACGCGTGTTTATTACAGAGATATCTAATTTAAGTTTTAAGCGGCTCTTAACAAGTGGTCGCTATCTTGGATATTCATTTTGACACTCACTATCGGCTTTAGCAACCTCGAAAACTATGATAACGACACCCAGGAGGAAAAATGTGAAAATTTTCGTAGCCGCCATCTTGGATTTTCATTTTGACCTCACTATTGGCTTCAGCACCATCGAAAACCATGAAAACTATCTCCATCTAAGTGCATGGAGGACGCTTTTTCGTTACACGGTGACGACTTCTACCAGTTTACGTGGGAAACTCAGAAAGTTTTGCGAAAAAAAAAAATTCTACAAATAAATATTTTTTTATAAAGTCTTTTCAAAGTAGGACTCTCCACTAGCCTCTATACAAAGTTTCATGCGTCTGAACCAGTTTTCGAAACACTTTTTTTTGTCCGCCGCAGACACCTCGTTTACAGCCTGCTCGAACGCTGACAGCGCATCTTCCGGCGACGAAAATTGTATCCCTTTGGGCTGATTTTTTATTTTAGAGAATAAAAAGAAGCTAGCGGTGCTAAGTCAGGGCTGTAAGGAGGGTGACCAAGGAGTTTGACGGCGTGCTGTCCAGGAAGTCCCTCGTTTTGAGCGCGGTGTGTGAAGGCGCGTTGTCGTGGTGGAGCAGTAGCCCGTGGAGCCCTATGTTTGGTCGCTTGTTGTTCACAACAGAGGAAACTTCTGCCAAGCATTTGGTAGTATACTATTCAGCGTTGATGCTTCTTTGGTTCCGTAAAGGAATTAACACCAAGTAGCTAGTCAAATTGAAAACGCTCGCGATCAAAATCTGCCTCCCGCTTCTAGATCGCTTCACTTTGGTAGGCGTTGATTCGTTTTGAAACACCGAAACCGTCGACTGGCGCTTCGTTTCTGGATCGTATTGATAAATCCAAGACTCATCACCTGTAATGATGTCGTAAACACGCCGAGACGAGCCTGCTTCAAATTTGTTTATCATATCACGGCACCATTCTACCCGGGCCTGCTTCTGAGCATCGGTGAGGTTGTGCGGCACCCAGCATAAACTGTAGAATTTCTTGAAGGCTTCCCAATCCAACTTGCAGTATGTGCTGAATCTCTTGATACGTAACTATTGCCTTGGATTAAATTTTTCACTGCAAGCACGTTTTCTTCCGTAACAGCCGTCAAAGGGCGACCACTTCTTTCTTCATTCCCCAAAGTTAGACGACCGCGCAAGAATTCTTTACCAACGATCAGTGTTGCCAGTAGTGATTGGAGATTTAGAACGCTGGGATGTCTAAAAAGGAACGAAATTAGCGGTGAGGGAACGCAAATGAAAAATATGTAAAAAAAAAAAAAAAAAAACAATATGATTCATTTTTGTAGTAAGTTGTGTTAGTTAGGTTAGGTATGTTATTTTGTCAGTATAATGCGGCGACGTCACATCTTATATTATTACTAGCTGCGCCCCGCGGTTTCAGCCGCGTAAATGTCGATTCCGTGGGAATATCGGGTTCAAAAGTAGCCTATATGTTAATCCAGGGTGTCAGCTACCTCCATACAAAATTTTATCAAAATTGGTCCAGCCGTTTGAGCGTGAAGAAGTAACAAACATATAAACACACACATACACACACTCAAAAATAAATTATAAGGTTCAAAGTTGATTGGAAGATTTTGACAGTTTGATGTGCGCCTATGATGTGCGCCAGCACATCCAGCTACCCGAAACTGTAAAATTTTTAAAGCTATATTTTCGAGCTGTATTTTTTTTAAACAAACTGGTACAGCCGCCAGTCTGTCAAAAAAAAATATAGCTTAATGGCAGCCAATCAAATTATTTATTTAAAAAAAAAAAACACCTTACCTACAGCTGTAATATAATTATACTACAGGCACAAAATACAGGTGCTACAGCTTACTGCTTATTTTTTTAAGAAATTTTCTTTTGTAGAAGATTTTGTGTAGGCTCATATTTTCTTATACCTACCTCCTTGAAGATTTATGCCGTCACTGGCGTGCATAAGGGCTGTAGTGTCTGTATATAATTTATTTCGGTTTTCCGTTTTAGTTAATTTAAGTTTGCTGAAGACACGCTGACTCTCTACGAAAAGAGTAATCAATGTTTGGGTTTTAAGTTTTGTTTGATCCACCCTTTCTGGTTAGGCAAAGGATTCTAAGTACTTACAGCCTAGTCTTCAGTACACAGACTTAAAACTTTTCTATACCATGGTGACGGCGGCGCCGGCGGCCGGCGGCGTGGCGTCATCGCTAGTTGTGAAGTAGTACTTATACAAAAAGGAACGAATAGAACGCACAAAAGATGGGAACGCAAAGAGAACGCATGAACGTAAAATAGAACGCAAAATGTTCCAAAAGGAACGATCTGGCAACACTGCCAACGATACACGGTTGCCTTAGAAGGGCCTTCATCCATGGATGCCATTTGAAATCTTTCGTACGTTTCGTCCGGTTTCAGGCGACACTTGAAATCGAAAAAAATCATAGCGCGAAAATGTTCCCGGCGCAGATCCATTTTTTTAATGAGACACGATAATTTAAATTAGCTCGCAAGCAATGTGGAGGGAAATTTTGAAATTGGAACGTACCTATTTTTACTTAAAAATATTCATATTTTCAAAATAGATTTTAGCTGGCCAGTCTCTCATACATAAAAACTTTTTTTTGCAATACTTTCTGAGTGGCCTGGTACATGCCGCAAGCCGCGATAAAGAACTTCGTTTCAATTATATTAACCGGATGGAGGTTTTTTGTCTACTTAGGTACTTTAATACACTTACACTCAGCAATGCGTAGAATCAAGAAAGAAATATACACTCAACAGACGACTGCTACGCACATAGGAACTCACTCAATTATCTCATCCCCTAATTCAATTGCTGTAAACATAATTTCATAATAATAATATTCACTTATTACGTAAATGCTGGCTTTATAAACAGCCCGCCAACTAGGCGCTTGAGTGCCGAACTTACACAAAAGACTTGAAGTTTTGACTCAAATACCAACTTGGGATCTTAGCGTCGGAAGCAGTGGATCTGTAGTCTTGTCGCAAGTACCAGCTGTACTCGGTTTTAATAGAATGTTCGAAGTAAGTAAACAAATAATAAGGAAAATACGAATATTTTTTAAAGAACTTATCTCTAGTTTTAGTTTTTTCCCCCGTATTTTAGGTATTGTAAATCACATTACACTAGTATTATAAAGGCGAAAGTTTGTGAGTGTGTGTGTGGGGGTGTGTTTATATGTTTGTTATTTCTTCACGCTCAAACGGCTGGACCAATTTTGATAAAATTCTGTATGGAGGTAGCTGACACCCTAAACTAACATATAGGCTACTTTTTATCCCGATATTCCCACGGGATCGATATTCCCGATATTCACACAAATGTAAAGATATGGAAAATTTCGAGAATCTGAATTTTAATGGCAGAAATCACTGAACGGTTTTTAAGCACATTTCATCTTTCATAAGCATTTTCTAAATTGTAGTGTTTTTAGTAGAGAAAAGCTAACTCATACCTAGTTGGTCCTTTATAATAATTCTTGTTGACAGTATGATATAACGAGCTAGTTTAGAAAGTTTCTGTTAGATTTTTATTAAAATCAATGTCACATTTTGCACAAGAGCTCATTTGCGTCGTCAAAGCATTTTCCTGTTACATATAATATTTTTTCCCTGTACAAAGAATTATCAACTGATATTTAATCTCTTATTCCTCCACAATCCCCAGAGTACTCACCCTGAAAACACGTACATAGGTACCTACTTACAATGCGGCCGTGACAGATCAGAACGCACAATCACATAATCATAACTCATCTTGGGATACAGGTCTGCACCCCTCTTCAAAGATTAAGCCGTATAGAAGCGAAACTCATGTGAAATTATACCTTATCCTGGTAAAATTAAAATATAAACTTCTGGATGCCCAAAAAATCAAAATAAATGTTGATATAAAATTGCAGTCAACAAAAGAGACAAGTATGCAGGATCGTCGGATATAAGTAGTTAAAGTTTAGTAAGAAACCGATGGATGTTGTCGACTGAAATTTAATTTGATAAAAAGAGCTGTTTGTTTTTTAATACCATAATCAGCCTATAATGTTCCTACTGCTGGGACACAGACCTCCTCTCAATGAGAGGGAGGTTTTCTATTAATAAAATAAAATTTTATTCGAGAACATCCATCGGTTTTTTACTAAACTTCAACTATATAACCTTAACCTAACCCTTTCCGCCAATCCCGCTGATCCGGCAGGCTTCGGCCCTAACGGGCCCCTTCACTATTGCTGACATCTCTTTGAGATAAGCGTGGAACACGTACGCGCCGTGCTGTTATATATACCCCCTGCCTTGGTGATACTGGACCTACTTTCTAATTGATGCCGTCGAAATAGGTAATCACCTAGTGGTCATCGCCACCCTGCTATGATCCACACACACACACACACACAATCAGCCTATAATGTTCCCACTGCTGGGACACAGGCCTCCTCTCAGTGGAGTGGGCCGTAATCCACCACGCGGGCCCAGTGCGGGTTGGTGGATGTCACATGTCTTCGAATTTTTGGTTCTAGGACATGCCGGTTTCCTCACGATGTTTTCCTTCACCGTACACCCAAGCCAATAATACATATTGTCAATGATGTCAGATTGTCAGTGATGTGACAATGACAACGTACCTTTTGAAGTTATGGTTCTAGGTTCCAATGAATTTCCAACAATGGGACGCATAATGTCGTGTCAAGCGTGTCCTGTTGTCTGCACGTTACAGAAAATGATGGACGCTGCTGAAGCGAAACTTGTACCAAATTCTGGTCTGATTCTATTTATATTGGCATCGACGCCGTGAAAGCCGTGGCTAAATACAAACAGCCGCACAGGTCGGTCGATCAGGTTAAGCTACGCTTGCCGCGGTTGGTCTGTGGATGGGTGACCATCTTTACATACCGTGATCCCTCCTTGCCTCGGAAAGCACGTTAAGCCGTTGGTCCCGGCTGACATTCGTGGATCTTTGACAGTCGTTACGGGTAGTCAGAAGCCCGAAAGTCTGACAAACAGTCTTACCAAGGGGTATCGTATTACCCAGTACGGTTTCGTATTATCCAGTAACTGGGTTGTGGAGGTCAGATAGGCAGTCGCTCCATGTAAAATACTGGTATTCAGCTGCATCAGGTTAGACTGGAAGCCGACCCCAACATTGTTGGGAAAAGGCTAGGCAGATGATGATGATTGACGTCGTGAAAGCGTCGAAGTTGCGGTCCAGTAAAATCTAAAATACTGTCGAGCCAGCGACATGAAGAACAAGAAGTACATGAAGTACGGCTATAGGAGTTTCGCTTCTTCACAATATTATTCTTTGCCCTCTTTTACGATTAACCTCATCTCTTGTAATTATTTTCCGAGGGTGTCGCTCCACTGAATTATCAATTTTCCTTGCGTTACTCATCTTATGTGACCTTTTGTATAGACATGTATGTTAAGGGAATAATTGAACCCGTGAATGTGTTAATACGTTTTGATATTGATTTGATAATTTTATGGATAGAAAGGTATTGTAAATTATGCCCTTTTGGTTTTTCAAAGATTATGCCGTAATTTTTGTAATATGCAGTGCATTTCTTAAATATGAGATAAATGATTTTATTTCTGTTAATAGGTTACTACAATCACTTTTACACGTCAATCATATTTTAAAAACTGATGAGGTCGGCATTTCCTATCTTTAAGAAGAAAGGCCGAAACAAACTCAGAGATCAAAACATGCCTATAGTCT
Source organism: Oligia latruncula (assembly GCA_948474745.1). Lineage (NCBI taxonomy): Eukaryota > Metazoa > Arthropoda > Insecta > Lepidoptera > Noctuidae > Oligia > Oligia latruncula. Next base: position 2,971,099 of record OX419699.1, read on the forward strand.
TATACGTTATTATCAAAGTTTGATTTCTTGCGGTACATGGTTACAGTCTAGTCTACCTCCGGACCCAGGTTGGCCGCAGCAAGGAAAACCTGTTCAGTTGGAGATTCATAGACGACTCCACTTTGGAGTGTAAATGTGGTGCTGTTCCACAAACGATGGGACACTAAATATCGTGTCCTGCGTGTCCTGTCAGCTGCACGTTACAGAAACTGGTGGACGCTGGTGAAGGCGCCAAACAAGTGGCCGAATTCTGGGCCGAGTCCTTTTAGATTGCTATCGACACGTTATGAAGAAGAAGATGGTTACAGTAGGTAAGCATTCTGTTTCACCCCCCAGAATATAAAGAACATCTCCAACCTCTGATTTCCAAAACTAAAGTAGACGCCATCAGTCACCAAAGCTCACAAACCAACTCAGCATCCCCTCATACATTACAAATATGAAGTCGTCACTGAATAACAGCCCTCTATGTTTCTTGCAAGTCAGTTACTTCTATAGAATTACGTTGTTATATTCCTCGGAGAGGCTCAAATAGCCTCATTTTGTTGCGAGAGGGAATTAACGAGCAGCCGCCGAGAAAAAAAAAGAAATATGACGTCACTTGACGCCTAGCGATAATCAGGCTGTACTTTATCGCCCAGTTTGAAGGATTCCTTACATATTGTTTTTGTTATTACATTTTTCTCGGTAAAATATTCTTGGTCGGGCAATTTTTTTAAGGTCAGACTTTTTGTCAGATTAGCGCAATTTTAGCGTGCCGTAAATTGCGCTGAATAATTATGACGAGTTAACTTTGGTGTGCGATATTAAAATTTTGGCGAGGTGCCTTGATAACATTGAGTTTTGAATGGCGGAGATTTGTTCTCCCGCTTTATTGTGTTACGGGGCTAAAATAATTATAATTAATACCTAATTGGGAAGAGTAAGGTATAATAGAAGATGCTCAAATGTTCCTAGAGCGACTCGAGTAAAATGTTACCGGCTTTCTTATAAAATAATATAAAGTTAAATACATATCTAAATGGAATATAGAAGGTCTATCCTGTCAACATTTTGTATTGCATTTACAATACACGGCATGTTTTCTGGCATTCTCATTTGACTGTGCAAATGAGGTGCATAGTTTTAGTGACCAAGGATAACGTTAAACACCACAAAATATTTACCATCATTATCATTTCAGCCGAAAGACGACCACAGCTGGGCATTGGTCTCCCCCAAGCACCGCCACTTCTACCGGTTCCATCCAGCGGATTCCTTCGGCCTTCCCTCACGGTCATCGGTCCACCTTGTAAGTAGGTATACTTATTGTCTGTACTCAATTAAGACCTAGAAGGTTTTAAGATAAAGCTCTTCGAACCTGACTTTCAAACTTGAACAATAAATAAAACTGTGTCCTTATCAATGTTATTTCCAAGGTCCCCCTCTAGCACCGCCGGTTCGACCGGTTCTGTGCTTTCAGAGGATTCCTGCGGCCTTCATAAGGTCGTCGGTCCACCTTGTGGGAGGCCTTTCACCATTCCAGAACCCTTCGGTCCCATCGGCCATCTGTTTTGCGAGCAATGTGCCACTTAACTTTGGAAATATAACGTACCATAATCCCTAATACTTTAGTTAAATAAATTTCTACCAACCACAGTTTAATCTAATAATACGAGTACCTGAAATATAACCATTGCGAGCAGCCCCAAAACTCAAGAAAGACGTATATTTTTCTAAAACTTACTTTAACTTAATTCCGTTTCAGAACTTTATGCTAAGAACTTGGGCGATAATTTCCAAAAGTTCTTTAAATTTTGCGTTCTTTACTTAATAAATTGTGTTGCAGTCTCTCTAAATTGTTTTCGTATGTTTCAAAACATTGAGATAATTATATTGAAATTAAACTTTATTGTTTTAAAGTCTGAACAATGTTTTGTTTGCTTTGTCTTCGTCGGAATTAAGGAAAACCTGGTGTTTTGGTTCATCCTTTGTAGTAACTTGTCCTTATAAATCTTTGAGATCGGCCAAATGACTCTTTTCTCGAGAGCGTCGTTAGGCCACTTATGAGATTTATCAGAGTGTAGTAGTGCACTAATGTTAATACGTGGGAAGTTCAGAAAGTTTGGCGAAAATAAAAATTCTATACGTGAATATTTTTTTTATTAAATCTTTTCAAAGTACTCTCCACTAGTTTCATGCGTCTGAACCAGTTTTCGAAACACTTTTCCCAGTCTGCCACAGACACCTCGTTTACAGCTTGCTCGAACGCTGACAGCGCATCTTCCGGCTACGAAAATGTAGGTATCCCTTTGTGGTGATTTTTTATTTTTCTTCCGTAACAGCCGTCAAAGGGCGACCACTTCTTTCTTCATACCCCAAAGTTAGTCGACCGCGCTTGAATTCGTTATACCAACGATACACGGTTGCATTAGAAGGGCCTTCATCCATGAATGCCATTTGAAGTCTATCGTACGATTCGTCCAGTTTCAGGCGACACTTGAAATCGTAAAAAATCATAGCGCGAGAATGTTCCCGGCGCAGATCCATTTTTTAATGAGACACGATAATTTAAATTAGCTGGCAAACAATGTGGAGGGAAATTTTGAAATTGGAACGTATCTATTTTTACTTAGAAATAGTAATATTTTCAAAATATATTATGACTGGCCAGTTTCTCATACAAAAGAACTTTTTTCGCAATACTTTCAGAGTGGCCTGGTTTTTGTTTTCTCATAATTAGGTATGTAAAAAGTTGATAAACTGATTTATTAATCATCATTGACAGCCACTCTTCTCTTTTCTGCTTCCCTGGTCTGCCCGAATCTCAATCCGCGGTCTACACGAAATTAGTCAACAAAAAACGCTTAGCTAGATTCAATTTAATGTAAACAGAAAAGCGTAACTAACTTTACCCCCTAAAAAATTCTCAAGACCCACCGACTAATTGACAATAAAGTTCAATTAAAGTATTAATTTAATTTACCATACACCTGCGTCCTTCAGTGTCGCAATAAAGAGAGTAACCTGCTACCATTACGGATATTGATAATGTCTATAACGGCATCATAATGGAGGGTTTTGTTCGAGCCCAATGTTCTATGCGTGACTGCTCTCATGTTATAATTTTACGTCATTTGAATTACTTGAGTGGCTATTTTGTCGGCATTTGTGGTAAAAATGGAATATTCTTTATCATTTTTTGTACATTCAAGCTAAGTAAGTACTTACATGCGATATGCTTCTTAAATGTGACGAAAATATTGTCAAAAAGGTTGGCAGCAGGATTAACTATCCAGGATTCCCCCTGGAAATTATAAAAATATCTTCAGCAGTGTCTCTTTACCCACTAAGTAAACTAGATAAAATGTCAGTCAGTTTTTGTATAAATAGAATATTGTAAAATTATTGTATTTTCACCCCACAAAAAAACTATACCTTAAACTAGATACCAGGAACGCATATAACGAAAGGTACTTCACCCAAACCACCCAGAACCACCGCCTCCCTTGAATGCCAGTATAGTCGACAAGCGAAATTAACAGCAGCCGGACATGGCTGTCGACCCATGTCAGGACGCGCAATCCAAACGATATTGCGCGCACCTATTTATTTATACCGCATACTTACTGTACTGCGTGTGATTCGCTTTTGTTGTCGCTTGTTACCTTTGGGTTCGGTCCAGACGGTTTGTGAATGGAATGTTGGTAAGAATGTCTTTGACTTGCGTATGCAATGCGTAATTAGGGTTCCGTACCAAACTGGTAAAACGGAACCCTTATGGTGAGACCCAGTCTGTCTGTCTGTCTGTCACAGCTGGATATCTCAAGAACTACTTATGCTATCAACTTAAAATTTGGAATAGTTTTAGATGACGTTTGCCTAACTATTTTGCAAATAAGAAAGAAATAATTTTTTTTTTTTGCAACAAGGACTTAAAGGAAAAACTGTTTGAAAAATTCGAAGTGGGGTTACTAGGGCATGTGAGGTATCATATGATAAAGCGTAGTTTGCACATTCTAAAACATTTTTTCTTTTTTTTAGGCCGCCCGAAAGTCTGACAACCAGTCTTACCAATGGGTATCGTATTACCCAGTAAGGTTGTTGAGGTCAGATAGGCAGTCACTCCATGTAAAATACTGGTATTCAGCAGCATTCGTTTAGGCTGGAAGCCGAATATGTGGGAAAAGGCGAGGCAGAAGATGTCCACTTTTATGATGTCTAAATATCGTGGAAGTCGTTCACGTCCATAAAATATAGGGAAATATGTGCACGTTACAACTTAAAGAAAAATAGAACCAAAATTTAAAAGCGTCTTTATAATATTCTGTGTTATCGTGATGTCCATAATATTACCGTCACGTTAGAAATTGTCACTCACGTCACTTTTTGATATATTTTTTTTTGTTTTTTCATAAAAGCGCCCAATTTCATCAATAAATCAATATATCAGACAAATGTCTTTTAACTAGTGCAAAAAGAACTGTCGGACCACATTCTATAGAACAAAACTAGAGCTTGTATAAGCAATACGTTGCGAAAGCTACACCAAGAAATACACATGAATCATATAGATTAATCTTAACACATATAACTCGCATCTTGCCTACATCTACCAACTAATGGCAACCAGTCTACTGAGACCCCCCATCGTTCTTAATCTCAACAAATTTTCGACCAATGCGACTATGGTGGAGTAATTAAAGAGGTCTGAGTTGATTGGTCGGCCTGTAGCCGCAGTTTTCTCGATTAGGTCTTAATGGTGTGGAAAGAAAGATTAAAGTTTGTGAAGGCTCTTGGATAGCAAAATTCTTGGGACATGTGTAGGTCTGTGAAAGATGGGACTTATTTGTTTTAGGGCTGATCTCTCCATCGTCAGATAACGTTTATTCGAAGAATAAAATTGACGTTTGACAGTTTTTGTATGAAATAACTGTCAAAAATTCATAATTATTCCTCGAATAAAAAAAACCAGACAAAAAAAAAAGAAAAAAAAATTAATTAAGTAATTCATTCAAAATTATCAACAGATAATTTTTATTAGTGTAATAAAATTGACGTCTGACAGTTTTGTTATGGAAGAACTGTCAAAATTTCAAAATTATTCCTCCGACAAAGTTATCTGGCGTTGGAAAAATAGCCCTTAGAGACATAAGTTTGGTTTTAATCTGTCAGTATAATGTGTTGTAATCTTCTGTGCTCATCGGAATTCTAGGCCTTATCAGCCATTTTTAGCTTCTGCTATATTCTACTTTGACTGTAAAGTAAAAAAAATATTGAAAAGCATTTTTTTTAACCGGCCAATTGCGAGTCGGACTCGTCGCACACGAAGGGTTCGCCGCAAGCCTAAACTCGCCGAAAAAATACTTTTTTTTAATTTTTTTACTTTATTTTATGTTTCTATTATTTGTTGATAGGGGCAATAGAAATACACACTGAAAATTTCAACAGTCTATCTATTACGGCTCATGAAATATAGCCCGCCGACAGACTGACAGACAGACTAACTGACGGACGGACGGACGTGGGTAATAGGGTTCTTGTTGGCACCCTTTGGGTACGCAACCCCTAAATAAGGTAGTTGAAAGTGTATTATGGATAAATAAAACATAATTTGAGTCAAATGAGCATCGAAACTTCAATAAATTCCCAAATATTATTTAAATAAAAACTTCAAACGAGCATAATTTGCTTCATTATAAAGTACTTTCTAACAGAGTTTGCGAAGTCTTTGTGGGATTATGAGGATAAATCTTACAATGGAACACTATTAAGACAAGAAAATTACTATTTTTGGGAACTTTGTGCCAAGAGTTGCAGAATTGTTCTTCAAGACTTTGTAAGTCAGTTTTTTCTGCTATCTAGGCAGATTAATCAGCGTTCTACGCTTATGCGTACTTAATTTTTGTGTTTTTTCCACTCGATTTTGCAGTATTTCAGATGACAAATGTATTATCTTAAGTCTTTTGATTTTGGTGAGTCTTACTGACTAAAACCCACCCGGGTTCCTTCCTTAGCCCTTTATGTTCCGGGCCAGGGGCCCCTCCTCGATGTTGACATCTCTTTGAGGCGCGCGTGGAACACGTACGCGCCGTCCGGCACAGGCCTAATCCTGATCGGACGGTGAGCTAACCATTACTCTCCGCCCGCAGGCCCGCGCCTACGGTGGCCGGGTGTCGCCCCGTGACTCCCGACGCCCGGAGCGTCTCCCGCGGCGGCTGGGACAGGGGCTCTCTCCCTGATTCGTATCGTTGTCCTATTTTGAAAAATATTTTCCATTTTATTAAATGTGGGTCTTCATTTCAAATACATACTTTCACCGCCTAAATTTTTCAACACACAAAAACATTCTTGCACGCCAAATAAACAAACTGTCACACCAACTTAGCTAACAGGAGATAATAAACACATGAGTCGTAATTGCCTGAAGGAATTCATCTGCTAAACAAAGTGAACCAGCTAAGAATCCCATTATGAACGTCGGTCGTGCTGGCGGCCGCAGAACTTTCGTATGCAAAGGCTTTTAGCCGATGCTGTATAATGTCTACGAAATATGAGGATGTACCTTCAGAGGTAGCACATACGGGGTAGTTGGTTGGTAAATAAACTCTTTATGATACTGCTGACTGTAGGCAGTTGTAGTTAACTCTTTATGAACTACCAATTACAAGCTTCCTATCGACGCGAGGCGAAAGTGGCTGAGAATCCATAGTTTGACGTAAATAAGCCTTATTTACGACATGGTTAAGGATAACTTTATTATGAAGCGCAGGAAAGGATGGTTATTAAAGACATTACCATTACCTATTACCACTCTTGGCAAGAGCATACTTCTGAGATTAGTCACTAAACAACAGAACTTCTTCTCATTCCTTTATCACAATGATCTGATGTCTGGTCGTATTTGAGGACAGCCATAATATTTATGTGCTCAGAGATCTTATACTATGACCCTTGTTTGTGCTACCAAATAATTCCACCCGTGTGTCAGCACAACGAGGCAATATGTCTTGATAAGTGCAGAGAGCAAAGTTTGGGTCGCGCGGTTGCACATCTTTTATGAGTGTTTCGCCCTACCACCTCATATTCTCTGTCGCCCTAGTCATGTCGTGCGGTGATGTTTATTTACTTCGTAGTTTTGTAAGTGCTTTTGCAGTTTCGGCGTCGAAATTGACACGAAATGAGTATACTGGGATAAGAAATTACTGGCTGTTGTGAAATTCTACTGAAAAGCAGTTCGATGTCGTTTTTGATGTCATGCATTTTTTTTATTGTTTTTTTTTTTGGTAACTGGTCAGAAAGTGAAGTATCATAAGATTTTGTTCATACCATGTTTGATTCTTTAAATTGGATTTGAGGTGCATATCAGCTGCCCTGTAAATATGGTGCGGAAGGCCCATAATTATGTAATTTTATTGCATTCTGGTCCATCGAACCAACCCGCCTCTATATGCAATTAATTGTAAGTGCATTTACGGTAAACTAAAATTGCAACCAATAGGTATGTTTCATAAGTGCAGCGGCAGCAGTCAAAGTGATACGCAACTAGTTGGTTGAGAGATCACGCTTCTGCTTATACAGTCGGTTTGTGAACAGTAAGCGCTTGCAGACAAAAGCCGTGTGACATCAGTTGATGTCGCTTTTGATGACAATCGCACAAAGTAGTCAACGATTACCGGTGTTGATTGCCTGTTGTCATGGTTACATTCTTTTATTTTGAATTCAGTAAAGAATCACTATAGTAGAGTTCAATTTGCACTCTCTTCATTCATTACTTCGACTTACTTTTTTAAAAAGCTAACAGTTTTCAAATTATAATAATAATATACACATGTATAATGTATATCCTATCTTATTATATCCATCCATACTAATATTATAAATTTGAAAGTAACTCTGTCTGTCTGTGTGTTACCTTTTCACGCCTAAACCACTGAATGGATTTCGATAAAATTTGGCATAGAGATAGATTGCATCCCGGGGAAGGACATAGGATAGTTTTTACCCCATATTCCCATGGGATCGACACTTAAGCGGGTGAAACCGCGAGGCTATAAACGCGAAAGTTTGTGAGGAACTAGTGAACGGAAATTTCATCCAAATGAAATTTGGCACACAGATAGTTTGTAACCAGGATAACACATAGGATACTTTTTATCCCGAGATTCCCACGGGATTTCGATCCCGTGGGAAACTTATGCGGGCGAAACCGCGGGGCGCAGCTAGTATTATAATAAAAAAGGAAATAATCGTGTGGAAAGAAAAAAATCGTCTGTATCGTTGCCAACACTGCCGTACGTTACTTAAAACACGGTTAAGCCTCAAACTGCCATTTTTTAGTTTTGAATCACACATTACGTTTTGAAAAATTCTCTATCTTTTGTGCTGGGTCCCATTACTGTACGACTTTTACTTTCCGAGTTAGAAAGATTTTTATATCTTTATTCGTTTGGAAGAGACATCATTTCGCAGGTTTTTGTCCGATATCTCTGAAACTACTTTATGGGTTTAACCGTATTTTAAACAATGTACGGCAGAACAGGAAAAGTGCCCAAAAGGCTGGCAGCATGGCCACGTTGTATGCGGATGCTGATTCTTTGGCCAAAAATGAGGCCAGCCGTCTAGGGGCCTAGAAAGGCCACTTTGGCAGAATCATAAAAGAATAACATTATGAATCATAATGGACAGTTAACTGTTAAGATCTCGTTCGTATCAAATCCCATTGGTGAAGGATTCTTCCGTTTTTTTTTGTCTGTGCTAAAATACTAATCAATCTAATCAAATCCAATCCCAATCTCTTTGATTATATCTACGTAGTGCAGCGAAAAAAAGAAAAACGCGGACTGTCTTCGCCATATTATATTCATAATGTTATCCTTTTATGATTCTGCCAAAGTGGCCTTTTGGCCTAAAAAGGCCCTGGTCATGTAAAGAGTCGACCAATCGCTTGGCTTGACCAATGTCTCGAAAAATTAAGTGAGTAGTCGGACCCCATGGCCGTAGACCCCAATGGGCATCGAACATATAAATTCCAATAAGATTGGAATCATCGATTGTGGGTAAGATTGTGGGATAGTAGCCAAGTATCCCGAAAAACTGAAAATTTGAAATCAAGCCTAGAGCAAATGTTTGTCAGTAAATAAATAAAGCCAAGCACACACGCACGTTTGTATACGTATGCCTATGTAAGTGAATGGTGCGTGTGTACCTCGCATTAGCTGGACAAACAATGATTGTGTCTTGTCTGCTCCGTCATTTGTGCAAATATTACCATTTGTATGTATGAGGGGGTAAAACCAGGACATAGTGATTCTTTTTCTTTTTGAATTTAGGCCAATGAATCTTGCACGGGTAAAAAAGATCTTTTTTCAAGTGATTTTGTTGAAAATAGTTTGAGTAGTGTAACTTTACAAGAAAATGTCTATTTTGACTTTAATACTTACTGAAAATGAGTGTGGATCAAAAGGAAGGAGAGCTCAACAATGCAGTTCGCCAAAACTTGTATTTTTTTCGGGTGAAAAGGAAAATAACCCAACTATATGGCTACCTTTTTACTGATTGCATCGAAATCTCTTCAGCAGTTTAGCCGTACAAATGTAACAAACACACATGAAGATAGCCCTTACTTACCTGTGTTTTTTAATAGACGTAATTTAATCAGTATCTTATATCAGATAATTCTGTACATAGTTTTTATTTAAATAAAAATATGTACAGAACTAGCGAACTAATATTCATTTTCTCTACGACTGCCCTCAGATCAGCCACAATAAATTTCCCAGAGCAAATAAATCAGTTACACTAATAAGATGATATTGTATTAAAATGGTTCCCCCAATGGATCTGGGTTTTTATGAATTAAACCCATATTAATTATTAGTCCCCAAGGAAGAAAATTATCATAGCGAGATCTCAAAGGAAAATGAACGGAAATATGTTTCTTAACGATTTCCTGCTACCAGGATAGCATAAAGGGTGCAGAGTATTTTTATGTCTTTAATAAGGACGTCGTTTTAAAAAAAATGTGTTCTTAAGGAAAATTATTATAGTGAAGGGGGGGAAGGAGGGTTGAGCTTAGTTTAAGGTAATGGATTGATGCTTCAAGTAATGTTGGTGGATACAAGAGCGAGTCGGACTCGCACACCGAGGGTTCCGTACGAGGTATGTAAATAGTTTATCACAGTTTTTTTTTAATGTAACTACTGTTTTCGGATTGTTTCCTTTACTTCTGCTACATAACCTTGCTTCTTGCCAAATTTCATAGGTCAACGGGAAGTACCCTAAACATTTTGAATTGCTTGAGTGTCGAAATATACGGTTTTTGTGGCATAAACGGCTTATCTTACTTTTACGATAACTTAGAAGTTTTATTTTTTTACAGTTTCCTCCTTTAAAGTCCAAACATTTATAATATTAGGATTTTATGTGAGTCTAATAATGCAGGGCCATGTCTCATAGATTCTTTTGAAGAAAGAGCCATTGCAGCTTTGAGTTGACCTGTCCCAATAGACGGCATACGGACGGACAGACCCAACAGACAGACTAGAAAAGCGACTTTAATTTATAATATGTATACTTAGATATACATATAATAGAGAGAGGAGCCCGTGGCTAAATAATAACAGCCGCACAGGTCGATCGGTCAGGTTAAGCTACGCTTGCCGCGGTTGGTGTGTGGATGGGTGAACATCTTTACATTCCGTGTCTCGGAAACCACGTTAGGCCGTTGGTCCCGGCTGTCTTTAACAGTCGTTACGGGTAGTCAGAAGCCCGAAAGTCTGACAACCATTCTTACAAAGGGGTATCGAATTACCCAGTAACTGGTAGGCAGTCGCTCCATGCGAAATACTGGTATTCAGCTGCATCCGGTAAGACTGGAAGCCGACCCCAACATAGTTGGGAAAAGGCTATGCAGATGATGATGTAATAGGATAGATATTATTTATGATTTGGTTTTTAATTTCTATAAACCAAAGGCTAGGAAAGATATTCATTAATTGTTTTAAAATAACAATAAAAACACTATTAAAGGTTTTCTTACACTTTCAGCTTACTTTAAATTCAGTGCCGGAGAAAATAGGCAATTAGGTCGTCGACAATTACAATTTTAATTGCTAATTGACGACATCTTAATAGACCGTTCTATTTATTACAAGTTTAACTGGCAATTTGAAACATTTTCAGGTGGTCACACTAATATTATAAAGGCGAAAGTTTGTGAGGGGGTGTGTGTGTGTGTGTGTGTGTGTGTGGGGGTGTGTTTATATGTTTGTTACTTCTTCACGCTCAAACAGCTGGACCAATTTTGATAGAATTTTGTATGGAGGTAGCTGACACTCTGGATTAACATATAGGCTACATTTTATCCTATATTCCCAAGGGATCGATATTTACGCGGGTGAAACGGCGGGGCGCAGCTAGTTTAATTATAAAAAGTCATCTATTGAAATGAGATATATTATTTGCTAGAAAATATTTTAATAATTAACCGCTTAAAAATGTATTTAAACTTGACTTTTTAAATAATAAAAAAAAACAGAAAACATTTATGTCAGGCTACAATGGCCGTCAGACATATACATTAAAACTAACATCCATACTAACATTATAAATTCGAAAGTAACTCTGTCTATCTGTATGTTACCTTTTCACGCCTAAACCACTAAACAGATTTCGATAAAATTCGGCAGAGAGATAGATTGCATCCCGGGGAAGGCCATAGAATAGTTTTTATCCCGATATTCCCACAGGATCGACACTTATGCTGGTGAAACCCTGGGGCGCTGCTAGTGTTATATAAAGTAGGTATAAAACAAAACAAGTGTTAATAAATATAGGTATTTTAGCACTTCACTAGCTTGTCCTTGTCCTGTGGTTCTTGTCAGCGGAAGCGACGGAATACCACGTTCTGCGGCCAAAAGCCTTCTTCCATTCTATGACGAAGGGCAGATAACAATTCAGTACGCGGATCACGGACGCCTTTGCGGTGCGACTCCAGCAACTGTACCCTCGGCTCCCTCCCTTTTAAGCAAGTTCACCTTCTAAGTAAAATGCTGAAAACAAACTCAGTTAAATTGTCATTGTCTTTTTCTCCTTCTATTTGATAATAAAAGACAGAGATATCTAATCAACTCCCTAATTGCGTAACACACTATAAATCACAATCTGAATCAATTTGAAACATTTTGAAAGATATTCCTAATCCATTGCTTCACATGTTCGAAAAAATTGTTTGCTCACAACGTTAATAACGCAATGAATGTTGTTGAACTGTTAAAGTTCATGTTCAAGTTCAAGTTATTTATTTCATAACAAAAATACATTTGTGTCGAAATATTTGCACAGTAGGTAGGTACACAAAAAGAAGCAAAAAAAAAAAAATAAAACAATAAGTAACCACGGTTCTCACCCATCATCGAAGTTACATTAATAGTCTTATTGATACAGAACAAAGTCCCTAGCAAAAACTACAAAAATACATTTAATGTCAAAATATTATGTATAAAAAAAGCATACATTTAATGTCGAAATATTATGTGGGTATAAAAAAAAAGCAACATTTATAACAAAGTCAAAGAGCAATGGGTAGGTACATTTATTTAATTTAAGTACTAGTTTTTAAGATTTTTTGTCATTACAAAATTCGTCAATGTGTTGGTGTGTTACGCAATAACCCCGCAGGAGATAGGTTCCAGTACCGGAATCTATTCGAGGTAGGCGCTACTTATGAAAATAATTCTAAATTCGCTTGAGTGATCGATTGCAACCAGACTATTTTTTTACTAGCCTGCATGATGTAAGGTTTCCCTTTTTCAGATAACCTTTACAGTACCTACCTTCTTACACAAAAAAAAAATCAGGGCTCTTTAAACTAAAAATTATGTAAATTATTTACATCCCGAAGCGTTATTTAAAGGTACTCGTTCCCGGTCTGTAATCTCCATTGGATTAGCACATGAAAGGCGACCCCGCTTCGTTTTCCATCAATCTAGATTTTATTAAGATTCCCAGTTATAAAACTTTTTGTACTTACAATGGAGTTTTTGAATTTTAAATATGTTTCGAGAACAAAATTGGGGTCTTATAAAAGGAGTTTTGTTTTTAGCAGTTGGGCGTGGAGGCCCAGTGGTAACGGCCCCGACTTACGAGTTGTAGGTCGTGGGTTCAAACCCAGTCAGGCGCTTTACTTTAAGTAAATACCCACGTAAATGTCGATCCCGTGGGAATATCGGGATAAAAAGTAGCCTATATATTAATCCAGGGTGTCAGCTACCTCCATACAAAATTTTATCAAAATTGATCCAGCCGTTTGAGCGTGAAGAAGTAACAAACATATAAACACACACACAAACACACCCCCACCCTCACACACACACACACTCACAAACTTTCGCCTTTATAATATTAGTGTGATTTCATCACCGATGCTCTCAAAATGGTGAAGGAAAACATCCTGAGGAGTTTCCTTCCGCATGTACTACGACCAAAAAAAATCGAAGACATGTGACATCTAGTAACCAGCACTGGGCCTGCGTGGTAGATTACAGCCAACTCCCTCTCGAAGAGAGGAGGCCTGTGTTCCAGCAGTGGGAACATTGCAGGCTGATTATGCAACGAAGAATAAAGGTGCTTCAAATTTCTAGAAGTATTCTCTTTATTCTTATAGTAGTATCGTATAGTTCCTTTCAGCTCTCTTAATTTAGGGCCAGCACCTAATCTACGTGGTTTGCACATACACGAAACATTCTTGTTAGTAGGTGCGTAGGTCTTGAGGCAGCTACACACGGTACGGATTTTGATGAGAGTGATCTCATCAAAATCCAAGAAAATGAAGAAATAGCGCGGGCAGGCGATGTGATGCGACGGTGTGGATCAGGGGAACAAGTAATTTAACGCGGACGAAGTCGCGGGTGGAAACAGCGCGAAGCAGGGGCGAGTCGGTAACTACCTGTTTACCTTCTCCTTAGGTTTTATATCTCATTACTTTTAATTTTCATGAGTTTGCAGTCGTTTAAAATTGAATGAGTACTCAAATAAGTGCGTATCAAACATCTACAAGCAATAAACGCCAGTGAAACGTCAGTGTGTGACATTATTGCGTTATTATGTGATTTACGAGCTTTTGTCAGATTAAAGTTAACGTTAACCCGCGCGTTATGTCGCGTTCATGCACGTAAAGTTACATTTGAATAGCTTTTTTATGTTAATAGTTTTTGCAGATAGTTTTCATATTGAATACAGAATGTTATCAGTCAGTCAGATATAACAGTGCTTAGGTGACATAGTAAGACATATTTATAACATTACCTATCTCCTGGGCTTCGCGGCAATCAGGTAAAAATATAAATAAAAGTAGGTTAGTAAGATCTTTAAAAAAATCACAGAATATAAAGCAGCGTAGCTTAACCAGATCGACCGACCTGTGCGGCTGTTATTATTTAGCCACGGGCTCCGTAATTATAGGTATATAGAATATAAATATACAAGAGTCACAGGATTAAACCATAAGCGAAGGAACATAAATAAAATACCTCAATTACCTCAATATAACGATTCAAAATTGAGGAAGTAACATACAATATTTTATTTTTTAACAAAGTCATAAAATTAAATACGTTATTTTAAATTAAATCAAAGTATTGTTAAAAAGAGGACGTTTTTCCTAGTAAAAAGAAACTCTCTACAAAAATAATATATTTATACGCAACAAAAATAAAGCTAGCAATAAAGGGAGCGACACGTCGCCGGACAACCACACTCTTCCATTTGGTCGGCAAATTGCGGTTTTACGTGACCTACGACAAACTGAACGCGTGATGTACGCGCATTGGCGTACTACATGGGGGGTTTTATTACCGTAAATATGTACTGGCTAGCAGCTGATGTATGTTGCGCAAATGTTGAACCGGGAATCCTTATTTATGTACTAGGCAAACATAGGCTTGAAGAGGCTTCTAGAAAATAGGAGCTTCCTCTATTTTCGTGTGCTTACAGTTTATTAACATGGCTTCGGTTTTAGATAAGGAAAAGCAAATAGGTTACGATGTTCCTACAGTTTCGTATGATTCTTTTAAAAGTTGTTCAATAATATCTTGCTACTGACAGTCAGCCAAAATTTTAAATGATTTTATTTCTGTAAGTATGATGAAGTCGGCGTTTCCTATCTGACTAATCTGAGAAGAAAGATCGAACCAAACTCAGAGTTCACAGTCTCTTTTAAAGTCCAGCCATAATCTTGGTCAGATCATGTGAAGGTCATGTAGATTGGTGTCTGAAATGGTCTTTTGAGGGAAGAACCACACAGATTGAGTGGACCTGACGAGTGTCCACTCAATCTGTGTGTGTCCACGCATTTGTCAACTCACGTGCAGCTCAACTCAGAACATTAGACAAAGAAAGACCTCCACTGCAGTGCTGGTATCCAGCGGATTTTCACAACCTTCACAAGGCCATCGGTGCATCTTAAGGAGGAACTACTCACGCTGCGCCAGTTCAGAATCATTCTGACCATCACCATCCAGTGCCTTAGTTTTCCATAAGTTCACTTGTCAAATAAGAAGCTTATGGCAAAAATTTGCATCTTGAAAACGTGTCGACAGGTCCATATAAAATGCAATACTTACGGACTGGTCAAAACATAAAATTCATACCACGTTCTCGATGTAAACAAATTGCAATAAACTTATACAAAAATATTTTTGCACGTACTTGAAATAAAGTCCACGTTCAGTCCAGTGGCAAATAGCAACGTTCGCAGTTGACACTCCGAACAAGTTCCAAGTTGTCGAGACCATGCTATCAAGTATTTAATAAGTTTCCCTGAAAGAATAGTCAACAGGTGCCCTCGGGGAGCGCGCAACTAGAAAATATTAACAATAGTTGCGACTACTACTTTCTTGTTATGGGCGCCTAGTACATTGCATTTTAAATGGTTAGAGGAAATTAATGGTTTATCAGTTGCTGGAGATGTTTGCTTAGGTAGTCCGTCCACCTTATATACCCTAAAAGGCCATTACAACTTTTTGTCACAATGACAAGCATACATTGTGCAAGTTCTTCTAGCACATAATACACATGCCTATGTATGTGTAATACCTGCTTGAAGGAACAATCACATCATGTTAGAATGTACGCCAGTTAAAAACTTCAAATGTGTATATATACTCTTGTAATACAGTCGTGGCTGGTCCTGTAACCCGCCCGGGCTAAGCTGTTGTCGAACGCAATATAATCGAGACTGTCATTGAATATTAAATCCGAGTAACATTTTGATCCATCTCTTGAATATTAATGACGGGAATCTTGTTACGATGTGGAAAAGATTGGCTGCTCAAATTAGGTACTTACCTAATAAAACTTGACGTTATAAATACAAAAAAAAAAATATACCTGTTAAAAGTTTTTCCATACAGTTCTGAATCTTCAAATCTTAATACTTACCTGAAATAATACCAAACTAACCCATACATCAGAACAGTCGTAAGTCACAGACGTAGTGCCTACCCGCCCACACAAGTTTATACGAGAGAGATTTTAGTGTCGGCGCGTATATAATAAAGCCTTGAACACATTCAAAAAGTTTCCTCGCAGCACTTACCTTAACTTTGAACGCATGATACGCCTTAAGTAGTAAGTAACTCATTGGCTTGTTCATAAGGATGGCCGTCACACCGAGCCGAATAGCATAATCAGCCTATAATGTTCCCACTGCTGGGACACAGGCTTCCTCTCTTCGAGAGGGTGTGAGCTGTAATCTACCACGTGGGCCCAGTGCGGGTTGGTAGATGTCACGTCTTCGAATTTTTGGTTCTAGGATTTGCCGGTTGCCTCACAATGATTTTCTTCACGGTTTTGAGAGCAGTGGTGATGAAATTATTTACACAAAGTAAAGCGCCTGCCTGGGTTCGAACCCACGACCAACAAGTCGTAAGTCGGGGCCGTTACCGCTGGGTCACTACTGCTCAGTCGAGGCCGTTACCGCTGGGTCACTACTGCTCAGTCGAGGCCGTTACCGCTGGGTCACTACTGCTCAGTCGAGGCCGTTACCGCTGGGTCACTACTGCTCAGTCGAGGCCGTTACCGCTGGGTCACTACTGCTCAGTCGAGGCCGTTACCGCTGGGTCACTACTGCTCAGTCGAGGCCGTTACCGCTGGGTCACTACTGCTCAGTCGAGGCCGTTACCGCTGGGTCACTACTGCTCAGTCGAGGCCGTTACCGCTGGGTCACTACTGCTCAGTCGAGGCCGTTACCGCTGGGTCACTACTGCTCAGTCGAGGCCGTTACCGCTGGGTCACTACTGCTCAGCTCACCGAGCCAAATGATGAAAGTGAAAGAACAGAGACTGTGTAGTGTTTCAGTCTTCGTCTTTTTGTTGCGTTTTATGATGGTATCGTGTAGGGCTTCTATGCGCAATATTGACAATTATGGTTATGTTTCTGAAATATACTTCAATGTGACGCCGAAAGTAGCCTAATACGGTCTGGGAGGGGTTCGTGGCTAAGTAATAACAGCCGCACGGGTCGACAGACCAGGTCAAGATGTGCTTGCCGTGGTTGGTCTGTGGATGGATCACCATCTTTACATACAGAGGCACGGAAGGGCCGTGCCTAGGAAAGCACGTTTAACCGTTGGTCCCAGCCATTTGTGGACAGTCGCTACGGGTCGTCAGAAGTCTGAAAGCCTGAAACCAATCTTACCAAGGGGTATCGTATTATCCAGTAATTGAGTTATGGAGCTCCGACAGGCAGTCGCTGAAAAAATACTGGTATTCAGCTGCATCCGGTTAGACTGGAAGCTGACCCTAGTATAGTTGGGAAAAGGTAACAGGACTCCACTCTGCAAGAAAGATACTTACTACATGATTGTTATCGGTCATCATCATTCAGAAAAATTGACCTTAACTTGCCACCATACCATTCTCGTATAGCTAGATAAATACTCGTAGTACCCAAACGAGAGAGGAAAGAGATCCATTTTTTCTTCATAAACTTTTGCTAATTTTAAATCGATCAATACATCATAATCTTACACTCTGGTGTAACACAGCCCCCGCATTTACCCAACCCGTACAGTGCGCGAGCCGTGACGTCGCATACATTAGCGCCCCCCGACGCCAGTTGTGCGCAACTCGGATTAAATATTAACCCCCGCTTAACTTTAATAAGCCGACGAACAACATGGATACCGTTTGATAATTTGCCCTAGTTATAATTATGAGCTTTTTCGTAGATGTTCGTTTGTTTTATTGCTTTCTTGGAATAGCTCAAACTTGCACGAAGAAGCACGAGAGGTGAACTGTCCTAAACGAACAAAAGACTTGGCAACTTAAAGATCGCGGGTAGTTTTTGGTTTCAAGCGGCCTGGAACCAATCCTTGAGGAAATCTAGTAGACAATTGACTAGCGGCGGAAGATTTTTAATGATTTAAGAATGACAGTCCGAAATACTTGTTGGACAAATTAAATGATTAGGAAAAGACGAATCTGTAATGATAAATCCTTTTCAAGCGCTGTACTTCGCTGGGACATTGCTTTGGAAGGTCTACGATCAGTATGGAGCATTCGCAAAGATGTGCAACGATTTAGAATCTGTTAAAAATACGCCAATATTATTCAAAATGCGAAAAATCCAAGAACCTTTGTAGTCAGAAATACAAATTCCGGATCAAAGAAGTAGTCCTAAAGCACTACTTTTACAGTAGGATGCTTCCCTAGTACGTTTCAGAAATACTTTAGTCCTCAAAGTTGTGGCCATTGGCGAATGGAACGGGTGCAGTT
Organism: Oligia latruncula; assembly: GCA_948474745.1. Lineage (NCBI taxonomy): Eukaryota > Metazoa > Arthropoda > Insecta > Lepidoptera > Noctuidae > Oligia > Oligia latruncula. Next base: position 2,989,854 of record OX419699.1, read on the forward strand.
CTTTCCGTTTACTGTAATACGTTTTAAAGTTTATCCATTTTTAAACGGACCTTTTAACTGTTATATGTGTTACTTTACTGGACTTCCTCTTAAAGACTGGTTGGGTTGTCGCTTTTACGTTTTTATGAGCAAAGAGGCGGATTAAGATTGTTGAAAGCCAGTTTGATCTGAATGAAGTCATTGAGGTTACTGTTGAGCTGAGCCATTTCTAACTAGTATTAGAAATGTTTATTTTATACTAAAATGTCATAGTATCATAGGTATACTTCATCATCATTTTCATTTCAGCCGAAAGACGTCCACTTCTGGGCATTGGACTCCCCCAAGCACCGCCACTTCAACCGGTTTTGTGCGCATCCAGCGGATTCCTGCGGCCTTCACAAGGTCATCGATCCACCTTGTAGGTATACTTATTGTCTCTACTCAATTTAGACCGAGAAGGTTTAAAGATAAAGCTCTTGGAACCTGACTTTCAAACTTGAACAATAAATAAAACTGTGTCCTCATCAGTGTGTTATACCTCCCAATAATTTATAAAAGCCGCTTTCCACGACTCAACTATACCGCCCCCCCACTCCTCCCCCTGTTCACTTGCAATCACACAAAACGTCAACACACGTCTTTTTACGTCTCTGTACAATAAAGGACTTTCCTCTTGTTATTGTGTTTTGGAGTTGACAGCCAATCAATGGCTCGCCCACGAAATATGGGTGAGTCGAGATGAAAAAAATACTTTGTTTTATTGCTCTAGTGAGACCGTAGTACATAGGGAACAGTAGCGTTACTGTGAAGGTGATCGTATTGGCGGACGTCACTGAAAAAAGTGCGCGTGTCGAACTCCTAAGTCATTACCACGGATATCGAGGGAGATGTCATGGAGGCGGGGCACATGTCGCCTCCATCCGATCATACGGACCAAAAATTTGATTGCGTACACACAATCAGTAGCAATGGGTTTTGTCATTTCAACAACATTCATTGGGTTATTTACGTTGAGTAGACACATTTTTCGAACATATGAAGCAATGGATTAGCTTTAAAAAAGACTCTTACCTCTGAGTTTGTTTCGGCCTTTCTTCACAGAGTCGTTAGATAGGAAACGCGAACATCATCTAGTATAGAAAATTGATTGACGTGTAAAAGAGTTTCTATAGAAATAAAATAATTTATCATTTAGTACAACCTAGTAACGTTGCTGTTTATACTGTGGTCTCTTTGACGTATTCGCTTGCAGCGATCAGCGAATGAGAATAAAAAAGTAAGTAAGGGTATGTCAGGGCGGTTTGTATATGTATTAGATATTGTGATTCTGAGCCGGGTAGTTTGTCATGAGTTCGGAAGTTGGGTCAGAGTAAGGGTAAGATAACCCTTACCCTTACTTTGGACCAACTTCCGAACGAGCGAGAAAAGGAACTTACGTAAACTATGAATGAGAATTTGTTGTTGGCCAAAAACATTCGACAAATAGGAAAGTTTTTATAGTTTCAACGAAATGTTGGGTTTTAATTTTGATCGAGTTTTGAAACAAGTACAGTGTACAAGTTTAGTGAGCAAGTTTATTTAATCAGTCAACATGATTTGTTGTGTAGTTAATTGAAATGTTAGATTTATTCGTATTTGTTTACCTAACGCTAACTAACATCACATTCAGCATAATTATTTAGGATTTATTTGAACTTCATGTACGTACGTAATAGATAAGCGGATTTAAGGAGAACCAACCACCGGTAACCGGCCAATTTAAGGAGAACCAACCACCGGTAACCGGCAAACTTTGGCAGTGGGCAGGGCACATTGCTCGCAGAACAGATGGCCGATGGGGCCGAAAAGTTCTGGAGTGGCGACCGCGTACTGGAAGACGTAGCGTTGGAAGGCCTCCCAAGGTGGTCCGACGACCTTGTGAAGGCCGCAGGAACCCGTTAGATGCGAGAAGCACGGGACCGGTCGAAGTGGAGGTGCTTGGGGGAGGCCTATGTACACCAGTGGACGTCTTTCGGCTGAAATGATGATGATGATGAAGCGGATTTAGTGCATTCTCTACCAGTCAACCTTACCCAATTACAGCTACAGCCCACACACAAAGCAGTAGCAGCTTTCTACCACTACTTTCTTCAAAAAAGCAATCCCAAAAAAGCCCATTGAAAAAACCCTGTGACGTAGACCTTCCAGTCCCTTAATTTGCAAGTGAACAGTCTAAAAGGCACATTTCGCCAAAATTATTAGCCGTTACGTACCAGGTAACCATAAACCTGACATACTAAATGAAAAAATATCACCAATAAAGACGGAGCTCTCCAATAACGTTACAATTGTAACATGGTATTTTAAAACCCTAATCGGAACTTACTAGAGCCATTTATTACTTTTACTTTAATCGAAGAGGACTCTTTTACGAACCTCGTTACACAGGCTTTATTACTGGTTGGCACATAAAAGAGCCAGCCATGGGAAATTAAACTTTATCACGTGAAGCTTAAATTTCAGAATGTGTTATCAGTTATCAAGGTGTTCAAGTTAGTAAATTTGACGTTTATTATGTAAGACATCTTGATTAGATCGTCTCTTAGATTGTTATTTCGTTGGATATTTAATAAATTGATATGTGTCGGTGAAGGGCCTTTAAAAGCGACCTCTATATTCATAGGGTTTATTTCTGAAAATGCAGTGTTCAACATAATTGAGCCTCCCTTTATTGTAAGGGTAGGTAAGTAATACTTAAGAGTTAAGAGGCCATGTATCTTACTATTACACTTTAAAACAACTAATACGAACTATTATGCGCGCCTAAAGTTTTAAAAACAATTTAGTGGCGTTAATAAATTATTAATTGAATTTTTGTCAACCTATGATATCCGCTAACGTCAGATTTAAAAGTATTTCGACAAATTGAGACCTTCCTCCTTTTTTAGAAGTCGGTTAAAAGCAGACATTCAGAATTTTCGTTTAGAGAAACCAGGTACCAAATGAATAAAGAATACTTGTCAAATAATAATGATCAAAAGATTGGGGTAATTGCGTTACATACTTTCAATGGTAATTCCTCTAATTTTGTCAATTAAACAAAATTCATTGCGTTATCTACGTTGCTACGTTTATCTACGTTACGTTGCGTTAAATTTTTGAAATATTTGAAGCAATGGTTTAGCAATTTCCTTCAAAATCCTTCAGATAGTAATTGAAAGTAGCTTACGCAATTGGCGTGCATGTACCAAATGGATCTTAAGGAATGATTTTAGAGGCAAGATTTGTCAAACTCAAACTCAACTCAAACCTCAAAGTATTTATTTAAAACTAGCAGCGCTCCGCGGTTTCACCCGCGTAAGTTTCGATCCCGTGGGAATATCGGGATAAAAACTATTCTATGTCCTTCCCCAGGATGCAATCTATCTCTCTGCCAAATTTTATCGAAATCCGTTCAGTGGTTTAGGCGTGAAAAGGTAACATACAGACAGACAGAGTTACTTTCGAATTTATAATATTAGTTAAATAAACCACCATACTTTTGAATTGTCAAGAGGTCGGTCAGTCAGAAAGATGAAGCTAGTGAATTAAAATCATCAAAATAGGTCCATCATCGTATATAAGTAGGTTCATAACCTCGTGGTACAAACCCACAGCGAGTCGCCCTGTCATAACTGAACTAAACTTAATCTAAGTTCCCAACTTTGATCAATTTATTCTCTACGAGAAGACTTAATGAGAAAAAAAATGTGTATTTGACAGAGCGTGTTATGAAAAACTCCTGTTGCTGCATTAGTCTTCATAAGTTTGATTAATTAACCTTTTGACCGCCACAGTCATGTATAGATGACAAACCAAAATGTGTCCAGCACGCCACGGTTCGACTACATGACAGACTTTGACGCCGAGGGCACATTTTTGATTTTTTGACGTGTAGTGGTCGAAAGGTTAAAAGTGAGAGAATTGAGTTGGTTCCATTGTTTTTTTAAGGATTTTAATGGTGAATCAAGTGTGGGTGAATTTATGCAGTTTTGCTTGCGACTTCGTCCTCGTGAAATTTCTTGATCCCCTCCCCACCCATCGCATCGCATCGCCTGCCCACGTTATTATTTCGTTTTGACTTAGCGTTCTTTGTGACTTATTTTTGCACGGCTCCTAAGGGCCCTAGCGTGATGTTAATGAGCTATAGCCTTCCTCAAGAATTAGGCTATCAGATACGAAAATAATTTTTCAAATCCGACAGATAGTTTCCGAGATTATCGCGTTCAAACAAACAAACAAATTCTTCAGCTTTATTAGTATAATATATAAGTTTATAGATATTTGATTGATATGGTTTACAATATTATAGCTAGTAATGATTTAGTTTTCTAAAAATTGGGATAAAATTGCTTATGTATATTCTGAGAGCGTTTCGTGTTTTTAGACATTATTTATTTTGTGTGTGCCCGTGAATGCCGTACATAGACGTCCTGATCTCGATTTTAATGTCGCAGTTACTTTAAACTGGCTATGTAGTGAATCCTGGGGGGTAATTGCGTAACACACTATCAGTAGGTCGGTCTTCATTTTGACAATTCAACATTCATTGCGCTATTTACGTTGTTGAGCAGACAATTTTTTTGAACATAAGAAGCAATGGATTAGCAATATCCTTCAAAATGATTCAGATTGATTAGGGTGCAGGTTGCTTTATCATTCTGGAGCAGCTTACACTACATCGAAGTGCAATAATCATATTCACATGTTTTCTACAAAAATATGAAAACCTTCCAAAATCCTTTCAGACTCGGATACTTAAAAAAATTACGGTAGACCCTTCTTACATGAATAAACATGTTCTGGAAGGTAGAAAAAAATGTTTGGCTCAAAGTTAGCGGGGTACCATGTGTAATAGCAATGTTTATGTGTCCTGGCTTCGCTCGCCCTCTGTAATTTATGAGTCGCCATAAAAGCGAGTTTTAGGTCGCTTTACTTGCCATGATTTGCATTTTTTTCTTTGGAACACGTGTTGATGGTCGTATTTGCATATCAGGAAACTTTTTTTTATGTATTTTTCTGTTTTTTCGTTAGCATAATATTAACATGTCGGATGGCTGCTTCCAGGCTTTCTCTTGTTTATTTGCGAGGTCTTTTTATTCGCTTTTGAAGTTTCTAAATTAATTTAAGTGGTCGCGGTCTGAAAGAAATGAGCAGTAAATAAAAAAAATGAAAAAACATTGATCTGAACTTCTTTAAACAGTTAAGAGCCTAACGTTCAAAACAGTATTTTTTACTGATCCGAAAACAGTTAAAGCTTGAGGCAAAATGTTACCGTCATGACAATAAACTTTAACGTTTTAAGTAGCTAAAAGGTCACAAAATTAACTGTTTTATTCATTTGGTGATATCGTTCAAATCATTGAAATTTACTTGCATCACAGCAGGGCGAAGGTTCCATACAACTCGATTCCTACCGGCTTCCCTTTGAAAAATAGCACAGTCAGTATTCTATAGACAAATAATATAATAATCATAATATAATATAATATGTATATTGTACAAAGAAAACACAAAATTGGACAAACACTAAACATGATTGTACAAGCAGTGGGCAGAGGCAAGTTGAACAGTTGGCTCCTAAACTAAGTAAAAGGATACTTGTATCTCAAGAGCCAAAGTTTTACATAGACAATGAATATTACAACAATCAGGTTAAAGTGACTAATTAATTGTATGCAGTAGCATTTTCAGTATTGAGAAACCTATTCATGAGGTGGTCACTATGTACCCTATTATAAAGACGAGCGCTTAGGACTGAGTAATGGCGGCTAGCAAGTGCGGAACGACATTGGACGGAATCACAGACCGGGCGACCTCTGCGTCGGATATCTACTCCGGCTTACCTCATACAAAAATTGACCCTTCGCTACTGCATTACAGTAATGGTGGTTTACCTTTTTTTTCAGTAAATAGTATGTTCAATCTGGCTGCCAGACTCAAATGGGACTGGGCGGGTCACATCAGCCGTATGCACGATGACCGCTGGGCAAAAATCTCCACACAATGGGTGCCTGAAGATGGATGGCGCTGCCGAGGCCGGCCCAGAAAGAGATGGCAAGATGACCTGGACGTGTACCGCGAGGGCTGGTTCGAGGTGGCGCGGGAAAAGAGTTCCTGGAAGGATTTGGGGGAGGCCTATGCACAGCAGTGGGACAGCATAGGCTTGCAAAAAAAAAAGTATGTTTAATAATTAAAAGTTATTTTTCTTTTTTTTCAGTGTCTTTCAGACTTTCCGTGGATGTACAAACTCTTTTCTTTTATCCTTTTACTACATGCTTGCCGTATTTCATTATAATGCAAAACTATTCAAAGATTAAGTTCTACAGAGGTCACTATTGAGTTTGCTTTTTTTTTTTTGGTTGTGCTTTTGGTATTTTGGTATTTGATATCTTCTATATTTTTCTATATAAATAAAACAAAGTCGGGTTATTTACACCATTAATTTTTTTTCTCCACCCTGAATAGCAGAATAACTATTAAAACATTGGAAAAATTCACGAAATAATTCATCTGCATCGCTGTCGACTGGTAATGTACCCAAAAGACTGGTGGCATTGCCACGGCAATTATATGGCAATGCTTAGCCTCTGGCCAAGGTAAAACGCCAGCCCTTGGGTCACGGGAAGTGTCAATCAACCGTTTGGAGATTTCAATGAATAGACCATAAGCACTCGGACCAATCATAGAAACATCTGCGAGGTAATCACACTATCAGTAGCAATGGGTTCCATTTTGACATTTCAACAACATTCATTGCGTCATTGACGTTGTTGAGCAGACACATTTTTCGAACATATGAAGCAATGGATTAGCAATATCTTTGAAAATGTTTCAGATAGAGCTTGATAGTGTGTTACGTAATATGGGTGCTGCATAACCAGTTAATGAGATAGGTATCAATGAGGCTCCACAAGTCACGTACTAGTGTGGAACTCAGTTATGAACGTGTTCCACTTCGTCATTCAAAGTGAGCCGCTAGTGGCGCGGTGCTATTAAACATGAAAATTATGCATCTGTTAAGTGCTGGGCTGAATTGAATACACCTGTATTTATTGAAGAAAATTTGTAAGTTAATGATGAATGAGGAAATAATAGTCAAAAAAGGTTCAATAATAACTAATACTTTGCAATGAAAAAAGGATAGAGGTACGGTTAAAGATATTTATTTTCTTAAAAGAATTACAATTCACCTATAGAGAAAACATAAATAGGTTTAGAACAATGTTATCTACCAGTAAGCGTAGATAAAAACAAAAATGTATCTTAAAACCAATGATTTCAAAAGTAAGGATACGCCCGTCTGAACATTTTACATAGAAGTTCTTCGTTCGAAATTCGAAGTTCGCGCGCACCACTGTCAACTGAGTCGCGTTGGCCCTAAAACCGTCATTTTAGGGCCAGCGCGTTGGTGCCATTTAGTCGCGCCGTTAGCCCGGTCCTTACGCTAGTAATATATATGTCAATGCTTAAAACTAACATTACAATAAATCTTTGACATAACATACATTGTTTTAGCATAATAAGTACAAAATAAATAAATCAGAAGAGGGTAGGTTACACACAAGAAACAACATAATTTTGAGCGATGAGGGTAGGCTGCAATTTAACAGTCGTTGTGTATTTACTAAGGCCTACGAGGTATGTTGTCTTCCCTTTAGTTTTTCTTAATTTTGTATATTTTCATAAATTGTGTAAGTGTGGTGAATACCTACTTTTCATACAAGGGGGCCTAAAGAGGCCACTTTGGCAGAATCATAACAGGATAACATTATGAATCATAATGGACAGTTAACTGTTAAGTTAATCGTATCTAGTCCCATTGGTGAAGGATTTTTCAGTTATTTTTTTTTGTCTGTTTTAAAGTACCAATCAATCCAATCTAAATCCAAATCCAATCCGAATCTCTTTGATTATACCAACGTAGTGCAGCGAAAAAAAGAAAAACACGGACTGTCTTCGCCATATTATGATTCATAATGTTATCCTTTTATGATTTGCCAAAGTGGCCTTTTTAGGCCCCAAGATATTTGGTGTTTGATGAAACAATCTCATCATATTTCGGCGGCCATTACGTTTTTTTGAACTTTATCACGGAGCTAAAAAGTACAATGTACAATATTACAAAACCTAATAAAATTAGGTACTCTATAAATGACCCCATAAACTTCTGACCAAACCATACGAACATAGGGCTGCATCTCAATAAACCACGATGATGGCTACATAATCAGCCTATACCTAATGTTCCCACTGCTGGGACACAGGCCTCCTCTTGGTGAGAGGGAGTGGGCCGTAATCCACCACGCGGGCCCAGTGCGGGTTGGCAGATACCACATGTCTTCGAATTTTTGGTTCTAGGATATGCCGGTTTCCTCACGATGTTTTCCTTCGCCGTTTTGAGAGCAGTGGTGATGAAATAATTTACACAAAGTAAAGCGCCTGTCTGGGTTCGAACCTACGACCTACAACTCGTAAGTCGCGGCCGTTACCACTGGGCCACCACTGCTCTTCTTCAATGATGGCTAGCCGTGACGTAACGTTAAGGGTGGGTTCTCATTTATTATTCTTTTTTTATAGCGCATAAATTCCACCGCGCGCTGTAATCGGACCTTGTCTTTCACAGATCTGCATATTTTTACGTGGTTCCCATTGGATTTCGGTGTGTTATGAGGGAAAGTGAGAACGTTGGTAAAGAACAAAGACGACTTTTGGTTTGTGTAAAGTAATTGCCCTAGTTTTGGTTGAGAATTCATTTGAAAATAAATTGAATTTATTATTGAAATTGTTTGAGTTATTACAGTATTAATTTATGATGTAAAAGGCACGAAGGTGAGTTTTCAATTACACAAAAATGGCATTTAATAAATTATTGGCGAAAAGGTTAACAGACGGGCAGTTCCCGTAGTTTTAAGAACGTTCGAATTTTAATTTCAGTCTGTATCTGTAAAAAATACGTTGAATTTACTGTTGGACCAAATGTTGACATTAATTTTCCCAATACACACAACATCTGCTCCTTTTCCCAACTATGTTGGGGTCGGCTTCCGCCAGGATGGCAGTATACCCACTAAAACTCAGCGGTGTTCCCTCATCGCCTTGATGGGGAGGTCATGGGAATCCGGCTCAGCCTTTGCATCCACAACCCCCCCGGCGCATGCCGGCCTAGCTGGCGGGCCCCGCACGTCCCCCCGTCTGGGGGGCTACGGGAGTAGCTGGGAACACCTGGCCATTCCCGTCCGGCACTGGTGGAAGCCTGTGCAATACAGGCGAGGGTGCCCCCGCACCCGTCGCCTGCTGGCTTCCACCTGGGAGAAGTCGGAGATGACTGTCATACTGACGTCTTCTTCGACCCCTCCTCCGCCTTCGGAGCGGCGCTGCGAGAGGGTCTTCCTCCCGCGCGCGCTCCGCCGCCTCCTTCTGGGACATGACGTGTTCGCAGAAGGAGGCGACTGCCGCCCAGGACCCCTCATCCCCCAGCATGGCGTTGACCAAGCCGGGGAGCGAGAGGTCCGTTCCGATCGCCGCGCTGAGACTGCGGCGCGGCCCGGACCACGACGGGCACACCTCGAGGGTGTGCTGCGCCGTGTCCTCCGCCGCGCCACCGTCGTGACACGACGGCGTGTTCTCCCGCCCGATACGGTGCAGGTACGATCCGAAGCAACCGTGTCCGGACAGCACCTGCACCAGACGGAAGATGGAGCGACTGTCTATCTAACCTCCACAACCCAGTTACTGGGTAATACGATACCCCTTGGGAAGACTGGTTGTCAGACTTTCTGGCTTCTGACTACCCGTAACGACTGTCAGAGATCCACGAATGACAGCCGGGACCAACGGCTTAACGTGCTTTCCGAGGCACGGAGAGGTCTTGGTATGTAAAGATCGTCACCCATTACGTCACGGACTAACCTCGGCAAGCGTAGCTTAACCTGATCGTTCGACCCGTGCGGCTGTTATTAATTACAAACGTGCTTCACTGCCACTAACTCCTATTTTTCAGGCAAGAAGTATGTATGTTAATTGATAGTCATTTTTCTTTGTAACTCTATCTATCCTCCAATTTCCCCTCTAAATCTATGCCCTGTCTATATTCTTTTATTTCTATCAAATTGAAATGCCAGGAGCTCAGCAGTGTAGAGAACAGTCGATTGCATTGGGCAGAGTGTAATGTCTGTCTGCTGTGTGAGAAACTACAGCCGCTGTACGTCTGGTAGACAAATCGCTCCCTCAAATGGAAGATTACTGTAAAGCTGGGGTGGTATTACACCGCAGTGTATTGGTCTTGGTTGAATTTTGTTTTAACGGTGTGTCGATCGACTGGTCTGAGTTGACCTATGTTCAAAACAAAATAAAAAGCGGATCAAACCGGAATGAGAAAGTTTAAAGTGGATAAGACAGAGATTAAAACAGAAGACGAACAAGCAGGGGATTGAGAAGGGGGGTTCAGGGGTCAAGGGGGCTAGTTTTTGTTGGCATAGTTGAATCACTTTCATTCAGGCACATTATGATGAGAAAGTCGATTCACGGAACATACGAGTATCTACTCAGTTGTTATACGAAGAAGGTTGGGAAGCTGTAAATGTTTCAACAATTTTCATTGTTAAATTTTCTGATAAGCAGTTGATATCCCAAGCCTGTATAGTTTATACTTTACTAGCAGCGCCCCGCGGTTTCACCCGCAGTGTCCATCCCGTGGGAATATCGGGATAAAAAATATCCTATGTCCTTTCCCGGGACTCAAACTATCTATATGCCAAATTTAATCTAAATTAGTTCAGCGGTTTAAACGTGAAGAGGTAACAGACAGACAGACAGATACACGTTCGCAATATAATATTAGTATGGATTTTACTCAAGGCTGTTTTAAATGAACATGTTACACTCCAACTCTAAAAAATAATTCAATTACGCTCGTCCCGTCACAACGGTGTGATAGTCAGCCCAGTTAAGCCTACGTCCTTAGATATCCTACTGCGCAGAGTGAGGCTAGTTTTATTGTTTGTACTGCTCGTTTTATGAGCAATTCATGAGCAATTTACTTGACAGTGCCGCCGAAATAAGGTGCCGAATAGCTAATGGATGGTGCCAAGCTTAAAGTCTTTTTGAGGCGTTTAAATTTTACTTGAGCACTTTGACTTTGCGATTTCATTCAGGATAGGACCTGAATTAATGTTTATTGGTGCTTGAGATAAGAAAGTGAAATGGTTTTGGTTAGTTTGTAAATATTTTTACTTTGAAAATCTGCACGAGTAAAATAGAGGTATAAAATATCCAACGTAGGTATGGTATGCAAGCACTTTTGTAATTTCTAACATGACATTTTAATCTCGTGGAAATACATGCACGCTATAACGTTATCGTGGAAGGAGTTATGAAAGCGTCTTTATTATTTTCATACATTTCACTTTCCCGTGATATCGTGTTGTTGTGACGTTGACGTGGACGGCTACGACAATATCGTCACGTTAGATATTATAAAAGCGTACAATGGCTAATCTTTTTACAACGTGACATTTACGGACCGTTATTGGTTTAAATTAAGATTCTTGTAGATCAATAATGAAGTAGCTATCACAGGTAAATTTAGCTTACGAATCCATACTAACAATATAAATTCGAAAGTAACTCTGTCTGTCTGTATGTTACTTTTTTACGGCCAAATCACTGAACGGATTTCTATAAAATTTGGCAAAGAAATAGATTGCATCCCGGGGAAGGACATAGTCTAGTTTTTATCCCGATATTCCCACGGGATTGACACTTATGCGGGTGAAACCGCGGGGCGCTGCTAGTCTATTTATATGCCCAGTTTGACAGTAAAAAATTCTACCATTGGTAAGCAAAACTATTCGTTTTTGTTTATAGGAACCGAGCATAAGTCGTAAACAGGAAAAAATAATGTTTATTTCTCACCATTAAAAAGTTAATACATGACAAGTATTTCGACATTTTGGTGGTGATCATAATACACAGAGTCAATACTCTGTGCACCTTATTATGATCACTAGGGTCAATGACCCTAGTCCCTGAACTGGGCGGGAACCTGTATCTCAGGGTATATTGTTCAGCTATTGACATTCTAATATTTATCTTAGGACAAAATGTGTGTCACTACTATACCTACATAATTTGTCTTAGTAAGTACCATTAGAGACTGCCAGGGCAAGAGAAGGAAGAGTAATAGTCCTATGCACAAAAACACTTGAACAGCTAAGGCAGCATAGGCCAAACAACCGACTCGATCCAGTCCAGATACATGGACACTCTGGAGTAGATTCCAGGTAGGTTGGGTAGCGCGCAGCCAATGCCGAATGACGTCACGCCGACGATGTAGTACATGTTGCCCTCCGTATTGACCGGGAGAGGAATCTGTACTTGGAGAGGTCCACCGGAGTCACCCTTAAAAGGAAATCGATTAGCGTTAAGTTGGTGAAATGAAATGAAATTATTTATTCTATAAATAGGGTAGCGGAATCACTTTACACGCCACATATAAAAAATAAGCTAGATGGTGTCGACATTTCCTATCTGACTACCCTGAGAAGAAATGGCAAACTCAAGTATCTTTTAAAGTCCAGACATAATCTTGGTCAGGTCACGTGAGTACCATGTGTCTGAAATTGAGGAAAGAATCACGTAGATTGGAGAGGACCTGTCCAGTCAGTGTAAGCATATATCAGTAATCATGTAACTCAATTCAGAACTTAAGGAGCTCAATAAATGACACTATATAGTCACCACCAAAGTGCAAACGAGAGCAGTGGTAGCCCAGAGGTAACGGCCCCCCTACTTACGAGATTTAGGTCGTGGATTCGAACCCAGCCACGTGTTTTACTTTGTGTAAATGACTTCATCACCGCTGCTCAACACGTGAAGGAAAAGATCGTGAGGAAACGGGGATGTCATAGAACCAAAAATTCGAAGACTTGTGCCATCTACCAACCCGCACTGGGCCCGCGTGGTGGATTACAACCCACTCCCTCTCTAGAGGGGAGGCCTGTGTGCCACCAGTGGGAACATTATAGGCTAATTATGTTAAAGTCACTACCCTGGTTTGGAATCTAAGTAGACATAATGTGTGTGATAAAAAGTTACATCGCCTAACTTTTCTTTATAAACTTTGAAGTTGCGTATTTATATGAATATTCAAAAAGTTACAGTGTCTGCGTAGTTTGAAGTTCTTTGGTTAACTTTCATAGGTTATTATTGCTATTCAACCCATTAGTATTCCTCATCCTTTACATAATTGACCCTTAGAGTTAAACGCTTTAGAAAACAATTATTCTAATATTGCCACAGTTAACTCATCATCATCATCAGCCTCCCGCAGTCCACTGCTGGACAAAGCCCTCTCCTATTGCACGCCATTAAACTCAAGACAATTTTCGGCAACTCCTCATCCAGCTGCTACAAACCAACCTGCGAAGAACGGTGTCACAGTTACCTGACAAGCATCAACTCCTCCCGCCAGCTTGCCAGCACAGATCTGGTTATCTCTGACGCCGCACCAGTTCCTGTTACAGGATGGCCTCAGCAGCTTGTCGCAAACTGTGGTGTCTATAAAGTCTACCACTGCGGCTTGCAGTTCAGGGGAGGTTGTCCGGCCAACTGTAACATAGAGACTAACTTGTAATCATTAAAGCAGTTGATGTAGAACTGAAATTATCCTAATATCTATACTAATATCATAAAGCTGAAGAGGTGGTTCGTTTGAATGCGATCATCTTCGGAGCTCCCAGTCGGATTTATAACGACGAAGGTTATACAAAGTGTATCTTTTATTTAGACAGGTAAAAATAACAAAATTAAATTCTAACATAACTAAAACTATACAGAAACTAGAAAATAGCGTCGAAAAACTCATCCGCATCGCTGTCGACTGGTAATGTACCCAAGAGACTGGCGGCATTACCACGTTGTATGGCGATGCTTAGCCTCTGGCCAAGGTAAAAGCCAGCCCTTGGGTCACGGGAAGTGTCAACCAGCCGTTTCGAAATATCTTTAAAAAGACCATGAGCACTCGGACCCCACGGCCCGAGGGTTTCAACCCCAAACGGCTCGAAAATATAATTTCCGATGAGGTTATTATATTTTCGCCGCTTGAGGTTCTCCGCAGCCGCAGCAGCAGCGCCAGCACAGCATGCCGAGGCAGGAAGATGGGATGGCGCAAGAGTATCGACACACGTAGCGTCCCACACTAAAGGTCTACCCACCATCCATGGAAATAAAGACATACCGTCCGGTCTCTTGCCATCGTCGCGTGCCAAACCATTGGGTTCTAATACAGCTGGAACGCCGACGGTGACAAGAGCTCGTCGGATGATGTCATCAATGTTCGCGTGCCGCGCTAAGCGACCCGCACTTCGGCTGCAAGACAGGCCGTGGTGTCCGAGGCTGTTGACATCTTCGCCACAGTGACAGCGATGGGGAGAACAGCAAGGAGTGCCTAGTCGTAGGGAAGCAGCGAGGCGAAAAGTAGTGTCGTCGAACAATAGTGCCTATGTTCGACGAAGGTAGTGCATGAAGCCAAAGACCCGACTCCCACCTACCCACAGCCAGCAGGCGCGCACGTTCCGCAGTAGTAGCAGACGAGTCAAGTAAATTGTTCTGTACTACTCTGCAGAGCGGCTCATCCCACCGTCTCTGGGAAGATGGATTGTCGGGTGGATCTGTATTCGGGCAAGCGAGTCTCCAGGCATCCATAGCCTCGGTGAAACACGGCACATCAGAATTAATCAGTGTGGAAGCTAGGATTTTCCTGATTAATTGATCAGTGCCGTGGACCGAAGATATGAAAGCCGGTAAACTAATACTAGAAATTTTGCGGACGCCGAGGCCCCCCATACGAAGGGGAAGAGTAGCTTGTGCCCAAGCTCGGTCGTCCATGGCCACATTTAAAATGGAAGTTAATGTATGCCTGATAATTTGGTCCATTTTTAAAAGGTGAGTGTGCTTCCATAAATGGCAAGCGCGAAGGAAATATGTTAATTTAGGGCCGAAAGAGTAGTAGCGGATTAAGGTTATGGCCGAATGCATATTAATTTGGAAAAAAGTTACTTATGAACATTTACGAAATGTCTTATTTAAAAAAAAATAACTGGAAATCTCAGTTTCTATGGAAAATTTAAAATCGGTCTAATTTGGCTGTAACACTATTTTTAGAAAAATGTTCTGAATTAACTTTTTAGACCTTTGTATCCTGCTTATGCTTATGAAGTTTCATTCAAATCGGTTCATACATTTCGAAAAACAAGGGCTTGAAAGTTTGTATGAAATGCCGTATGGCGTAAACGCTCTTATAGACTATCCATTGTAGCGGTATCTACAACGCCACATGTGAACAACGCGTCATACTGACGTCACGCAAAATCCTGCATCTCGCAAGCAGAGTTTACCGTGCAACTAGCATAGATACAACAGCCCGACATGAATCATCGGGCAGTTGCCCGCCAGACACAATACCCGTCTGGTCGGAGGATCCTCCCTTTTCTATAGAGTATGAGTGAACTTTACACCCTCTTCCTTATACCTCTATACTAGCATTACGCTACGATCCTTAGGAGCCGAGCAAAAAGAAAAAAAGTTAGAAAGAACGCTAAGCAAAAACAAAGTAACATGGCGGGCGGGCGATGCGATGCGACCCAATGGGTCGGGGAACAAGAAATTTCACGCGGACAAAGTCGTAGACGGAACCTAGTCAACTATCTCTCTTGAAACTTGTAGTATTAGCCTCCATAAATTACGCTTGGGTCATCAAATGCAAGCAATGTCCCTACCACCCTGTATGTATAGTTAATAAGACCACACGACAGACAAACATATTGCCTTTCGGGTCTCTATGTAAAAGTAAGTACGAAATAATAACGTCACGAATATTGAAAGTTTATCCAGTCAATTGGAAATGGTTATTATTTAAATAAAAAAGGCATAATCTGATGATCTTGCCAATGCATAAAATCGATCTAACTTAATGACCACTAAATGAAGTTAAATACATTGTAACGAGGCAATTGGTAAGAAAAGCAGTGTCAATTGTTATGTTATTAGACACACACGATTATTATCATTAGACTTCCATGCAAATTGCAAAACTGGAGCTAAGAAATCAATTTTTCACAGAACATATATGATGACTGCCAACTTACTTTAAGCCTTCTATATCATCAATCTCCGGCCGTTATTCGAATTTATTTGCGATCGGTGCAACATAATTGTAGGGGTATGAGGAACAGGGTGTAAAGTTCACTCATACTCTAAAGGAAGGATCCATCGACCAGACGGGTGTGTGTCTGGCGGGCAACTGCAACATGATTCATTTCGGGCCTTTGTATATGTGCTAGTTGCGTGGTAAACTCTGCTTGCGAGATGCAGGATTTTGCGTGACGTCAGTATGACGAGTGCGTTGTAGATACCGCTACATAATTATCTTTTTCTCCCATTCTTTACTAGTTGTCATATCGTTAGTCACCCTATTTCAAAAGCAGAAAGTTTAAAAGGCAGCTTATGTCCTTACCCAGGTTATGTTCTATCTGTGTGCCAATCCGTTCAGCCATTTTAGCGTAAAAGTGTAAGAAACTTACAAACAAAAGTTAGGATATACGGCCGTTTACAGTACTTGCGACATTATACTAGTACAAAACAAACCAAACCACTTACTAGTTTCCACAACACCCCAACCAGTGAGGGTAGCCTCAGTCCCCAGACTGCTGGTATTGAACCTGGTCCACAAACACGCTGGCTGGATGTATTTGCTGAACACCACATGGTCTTCTAGCTCCATCAGAGCTATATCGTAGTATTTCTTCGGAGGATGGTACTTCGGGTGCACTAGTATGTTGATGATCTTGGCGTCTGTAGGTAGGACGCCGTTTGTGTACTACAGCAGAAAAATAACGACTTCAATCTCTGGGAAAACGTACCTACATGTGAAATGAAAGGTACTGTGATCAAAGAGAATAGATACTAGGTATATCAACAAGGGAGATAGATCTGCTTCGCTGCAGAAAAGACTTGAAAAAATTAGAGAAATGAAAGAATGACAGATTATCCCAAAAGTCAAGTGGAGATGGTACGATAGATCAGTATAAAATATGGATGGAAGGATGGTTTAAAATATTCATGCAACTAACCACATCAATAATATTCTTGTCCCCCAACCTGATAATCTTTGGCACAGGATCGGCAATAGTGGTGTCTCTGTCAGATGCGCGAGAGCAATGACCCGCCGTCAGCACAAATTTGGAGCTGATGAGGGAGCTGCCGCATTTAAACACCCATGTGCCTGTTGACGCCTGCCAACCTATGGCTCCCTGAGGGGCAATACGGTAATTTTAAGAACGTTCGAAAGTCTGATCTCATCTCGCCTTCATAGAAACGCGAGTCTACGGGTCGCCCCGTGCTCAGGCAGAAGAGCCGTTAGTCTACTCATGTGGAAGAGATGTCGAGTTAGAGAAAAGCACTGTGTTTATTCTTAGTAGAATAGAGAGATTGGTCATGCAACGCGAGCAGGTATTTTATTAATTGTAGTGCCAAACAAATTCACTGATATGAATATAAGATACTTACCATGTGTGGAAACTCGCCTGGTTCAGCTTCCCGCCCTCCAATAGAACCAGTAACGATAAACTGTGTGTTTTTTTCTAGTGCTAAACCACCTGCCAACAAAGGAGTATACATTATAAACAACCCCGCAAAGCACCGTGTGCCCGATAGGATTTCTCATCGGAAAAAATTACGAACTTTCATCCTCTTTTTTACCAAATAGGGTAAGAAAGTTCGTCATTTTTGTTTGTTTAGGTTTTGTTTAAGTGGTCACTGGGTATAAACACAATCAGTCTAAAATGTTCCCTCTGCTGGAATACAGGCCTCCTCTCTGTGAGAGGGAGTAGGCTGTAATCCTCCACACGGGCCCAGTGCGGGTTGGTAGAGGTCACTTATCTTCGAATTTTGGGTTCAAGGACATGCCGTTCCTCACAATGTTTGCCTTCACCGTTTTGAGAACAGTGACGATAAAATCGTTTACACAAGGTACCACTGGGCCACCATTGCTCTCAAACTCTGCAAACAGGTTCCGGCGCGGTGAACGAGACACAATAGAAGTTTTATTGTTATGACGGCTATACCCGTATAGTGCCCTTGAAAGTGTTAAGGGTTCTTCGAAAATTCTTCCTTAGTGCTCACTTTTGCTATATAAAGAACTCTTGTCCAAAATTCCTTGCTTCTTCGGTCTGTCAGAGAATAAATTTAAGATTTTTATTTGTACAGATTAGCACATCAAGCTACTACAATCTGTCAAACTTCTTTAATAGAATTTCATCGTTATCGCTAAAGCATAAGGTTCAAGGTTGATTAGAAACATTTGATAGTTTTGGGTAGCTTGATGTGCTGGCGTCTATGTTAAGGGTTTGGTTTCCGCACTTAGTCCTTCAGTGGACCATTGTGCTGGCGTCTGTACATGGATCAAAATAAAATGAATATAGGTACGTACTAGCTTCACAAATGTATAAGTTACTTCACACTTACATTCTTGTGATCTCAGTTGCCTCTTATGTCTAGTTTGTAATTCCCAAATGTATTCGTAGCATTCTGAAAGTTTAAATACAGATTGAAGTAATTAATTACGGATAAAGGATGATATTATAGAGGTATGAGGAAAAGGGTGTTAAGTTCTTAATCCTTTATTCTTCTTCTTCGTGTCGCTGGCCCGACTGTATTTTAAATCTTGTTTTCCCAAAACCTTGCCACTTCCACGGCGTTGTCGTTATCCTCTATTGATAAGGGAGTATTCTCCAGAAGGGTGTTGTGTCTACTGGCTACTACTGTCTAAGTGTCTACTCTCAGGTACTGCCAGACGATTGATATCGGGATGTTGTATGATAGTCGCGCGTCGAACTTCGCTTGCGCGATGCAGGATTCTGGGTGACGTAAGTGTGATGCTTAGTTCACATATTTGGCGTTGTAGAGGCCGCCACAACGTATTCCTGCTTTTAAATAGGGATAGAGAACTGCCTTACTTCTTTCACTGATCCGTCGTCCCGGAGTACTAAAGTTAGGCTTTGGTGGGTTGTAGGGTGAGCAGAGTTCCTGAATTCTTTCATTTGTGACTGTAGGGTTCGTTGTAGGGGCTGGAACAGTCTGGAAGTATTTTATATGAAATGGAATGTAGTTCTATTCTCATATGGATCTTGGTGCCAGAAAGTTAGAAACGAACCTTAATGTGACATGTTGCATATTAGTAATATTATAAACGATTACTTACAGTTGGCTCGGGAACTTCGTATCCCCAAACCCATTCTTCACTCTGCTGAAGAAAATACAATACATAAACACTCGATATTTTTTGTAACGTCCTTCGTTAAGTTTCTTATATGATTAGTCACCATAATTATTATGTATATTATTGTGAAATAGCTTCAGCCCGCGACTTCGTCCGCGTGAAATTTCACCTTCCCCCATTCACCCTCTTAGGGGTGGAATTTCGAAAAACCCTTTCTTAGTAGATACCTACTCTTCACAAAGAACACACCTTCCAAATTTCATGTCTCTAGGACCAGCGGTTTAGGCTGTGCGTTGATAATTAGGTATATCAGTTAGACTTAGAATTTTATTAGATGTACGGTTCACTAAAATAATATTTTATAATTAATATTTTAAAGGGTTGGCCCAAATTGTCGAAGACCGGGAAAAGTGGAAAGAGGGAAGGAAAGCCTTTGTCCTGCATTGGGACAGTACAGGCTCATAATACATAATAATTAAACTTACAATTCTATTCTCAGGATTTACATATCCCCAAACCCATTCATCGTTTTCCTGAAAAAAACATCAAAAAAGTAAGTAATAATTGCCCAATGCTCATTATGACGTAAGTAAGATATATTGAAAAAAATGTGGTTTTTCTATTTCGTGTAACTTGTTTAGTATGTGGGATAGGGATTTAACATTTTGGTATATGTTTTTAACTCTATGGTATAGTATCATGTAAAAGGAATAGGGGGAAGTCCCCTAGTGGCGGACATATAAGGTTTTCCGTAAATAAAATTAAAACTACTTCGAGAAATATGTATTTATTTATGAATTAGTTAAATGAACAAAATATAAAATCAAAATCAATTAACAAAAATACAACTTCTGCGTAAACATAATCTTGGAACGTTAATTAAATTTTTGGTAAAAAAAATGTAGTCTTTAAAATTGGCACCTAGTACCGGACGGGTAAATCTTCAAACCCCATTCTTAAAACATTGTGCATCTATCACATATATAGGTATCTCCACATTCTGGAACGTCTGCACATGCTTCATGGGCACATTCTTGGCAGCTGGAGCATTGTATCCAGTCCTCGTCGCGGTTCTCTAAACACACTACACAAGTAGTTTTTTCCATATTAGATATTACTTTGCTGATCCCATTTTCCTTTCTTTTTTGTCTCTTCCATGTTGAAATATCTCCCTCCTTCTATGCTGTAAAACAACAAACAATAATTATTATGATAAGTATAAATGCTTAGTAAAAAAGCCAACCTTAAACTGTCCGGTGGTAAGGGATACCTTTGTGTCCGGAGGTAGTACATGTCCAAAATTACGTATTTCATGCTAAAACTGTTTAAGTAATTAATATAAACTTTCACATTTTACGAATTATAATGGAATGGTCTTTATTACAAATAACAAAAACGATTAAACACAAAACCATAGCAGTAATACTCACTTGAAATTTACGTGACGCAACGCTTTCCCGCCAAAAACAGCAATCCAACTCTCCCACCGCGGCTGTGCACCTCACTGGCAAACCACGTCGCGTGATCCTGTATCGCTACGTTCCCCCGCGCCCCTTTCACCGATATTTGAATAGATCGCGTTGTCGTTTGTCGAGATAGTACGAGTGTCCGACGCTAGGTGCCGTCCGGCGCTACGGGACTTCCCCCTACACGATTCAATGAACTTTTCTCGATACAAAAAATTCAGCTAAGTTAGGTATATCTATTTTTTTCAATGGAATTTACTTTAAAACAGAGAATTATCATATCAAAGTTTACTCAAAGTAGTTTTAAATTTAATTTAGTAAAAAAGGAGTAAATTCGTTTTGGCACATACGTCGTTTCATTCTGAGCGCACGCACACTATAGCCATCACTCTTCTTTTGCGTTTCAAAAGTAATTGCATCACTTTCGCTGGCTTTGTAGGTTTTTGAGAATTTTAGATTTTCGAGGTAGCGCCTTATCCGAACCAGCCCACTTTAGTAATAGCTCTCAGAAAGTTAACCTAACCTAGCATTTCGTTCATCATTCACCATTTATGTGTTATTTGCTGGAATTCCATAATAATGTCACAAAATCTGTCGCTGACGTGTTACCTACATACTTGTTGGGGTCGGCATTATTTGTTGAACAACAAAGCCGACCCGAAGCATTTACTACAATATAATAGAATAGAAAGTTATCTATTGTTGGACAAAGAAAGATGGTCAACATTTTTAAAAGGGTCTCTGCAGCTTACCCCTTAATAAAAAGAAGAATCTTATACGGATTAACATAAAACTAGGTAATCTATCGGCAGACTTTTTTTACCGTCTGGACAAAAACAGGGTATATAAGAGGTGAACGTAGTAAGAAGCATTTGGCACAGAAATGTCTTTTTTTTTACCCATCGGCCGGCTTCAATCAGAGTACTGAATGTCGTTACGAATTTATTGATAACTTCTTACTCTTCACAAATAACACACCCTCCAAATTTCATGTCTCTAGGACCCGCGGTTTAGGCTGTGCGTTGATATATCAGTCAGTCAGTCAGGACTTTGAATTATATATATAGATACTTTTCCGGGATAAAAAGTACCCAGTGTGGTGCCCAGGATATTAAAGAATTATTATACCAAGTTTCATTGTAATCGAACCGGTAGTTTTTGCAGACAGACAAACATTTTTTTAATCACATTTTTGGGTTCCGTGTCGGTCTAGTAACACCCTGCCATTTATTTTATTGATATTTTCAGTGTACAAAATTTTCACTTCTACAGATTTATTATAAGTATAGATTTCCGTGCGTAGAGTTGAAGACATTAGTTTAACAGCGGTCCATAGAATTGTTTTGTGTACAAGGCGTGTATAAGAGGCGAGGCGCCCCGCGGCGCGCCGAAAAAGCGTTCTGGGACATTCTACATTGACGTCACGTGGGGAGCAGGACTTGTGTGTGAATTTTTATATTATTTGTCGATTTATTTATATATTTTTTTGTTGTAATATGAAAAGTTTACTTCAAATAAGTAATGGTATTTATTGATAGGTTATTTTCATTTTAGGATTTTGAAAAAAAAGACGGTAACAAAAGTTAGCCGGTATGTACAGACGCCAGCACATCAAGATAACCGAAACTGTCAAATTTTTACAATCAAGCTTGAACCTAATGCTTTAGCTATAAAGTTGAAAATCTATTGAAGAAATTTGACAGATTGTAGTAGATTGACGTGCAACACATACGTAAATGCAGAACATCTTATATCATTTGCATTAGCCAAGACGGTTTCAAGAATACCGACGTCATTCATACAATGCAGTACCTACAAGATGCTAGGGTTAGGGCAAACCCCTTCTCAGGTATACAGTCCAGTATGACTCAGTCTATTCACAATATGTACAGTAATGAACGTTGCGGTATTTACATACTTCCGACAAATGTCAAAAACATTTAAAAAGATCAGAAGATTCTCTGATCTTTTTAAATGTTTTTGACATTTTGAATCTGTCCAAAATACCTCTATTTTCCCTACATTTTTTAAAAGTTTTTGACATTGATTGTCGCTGAGATGAGATTGCGACTGAATTTTGAACGTTTTTAATTACGGGAATTGGCCTTCTGAAATGGAGATTCCTCATTTCGAAATATGTTATATGTATAATATATATTTTAAGACCACACTATCGCATTGGGTTACCTGTAATGATAGTGGTAGGGAGATTTTAATAAATAAATAAATAAATAAATAAAATGTCCACACCGTTTAAGAACTTGTAGACTGTTAATAGGATTTTTATGATTTACTATAAAATGTCAGAACTCACGTTTAATTCAGCGGCGTTTTTAATGTAATTTCGAAATTGAACTCGGGCCGAAGACACTGTAACATCAAATTAGTTTACACGCACCACAAATCACGGCCATACAAATTATATCACAATAATATTATAAAGGCGAAAGTTTGTGCGTGTGTGTGTGTTTATATATTTGTTACTTCTTCACGTTTTAACGGCTGGCAAAAAAAAAAAAATCAGCAGTTCCCTACATTTATGTTCGTATAACTCGTCAAAATGTAGGGAACAGCTGATTTTTCTTTCGCGATTTCAGGTTTGGTCCCATAGTAAAAGTTGTTCATAATGATGAGTACAATGGCCTCTTAAGAGGTTGTTAATGTTTTACCAATAACCCTGTATAAGTAAGTAATAGTACTTACGAAGTATTGAAGGAAATTCATTGAATTGAAAGTTATTCAAACTGTAATTTAATAAACACAATTACCTGTAATGAATAAACATAATATCACTATGAAACACTTGAAACCTTTATCACTTTCACTCATGTTGTATATAAACAACTATTTACACTTACTGAAAATTATAATAATCAAAATCAAAATATTTTATTTCACATAAACCTACATGGGCACTTATGAAACGTCAGAAGCTAGGTGCACGGTTATAATGATACGTTCACACATTAGGGCCAAGATACACACGCTACTTTAAGCATCGGTGATCGGGGTGATTTAGCCACTTTTTAGAAGCTAAATGCATCGATTCAGTCGCAAAATCGCCGATCGCCGATGCTAAAATTAGCGTATGTGCTCTGGCCCTTAGAGTCACGTCAACAAGACGAAATTGACGTTTTGATTTAATTTAAAATAGAATAAATAAAATATAAATCTAAAATCGCTGGTATACGTTTGTATCACACGAACAACCCTCTAAGAATACGTACTCTACGTCATGACAGGTGTTTTAATGCTAAATCGACTGATGATGACGGGTAACTGGCCACAAATAATAGAGCGTATAGTTATCTCAATAAATAGAGGCTTGTGGCTAAATAATAACAGCCGCACGGGTCTATCAATCAGGTTAAGCTACGCTTGCCGCGGTTGGTCTGTGGATGGGTAACCAATTTTACATACCAAGATCCTCCATGTCTCGGTAAGCACGTTAAAACGTTGGTCCCGGCTGTCATTTGTGGATCTTTGACAGTCGTTACGGGTCGCCAGAAGCTCGAAAGTCTGACAACCAGTCTTACCAAGGGGTTTCGTATTACCCAGTAACTGGGTTGTGGAGGTCAGGTAGGCAGTCGCTCCATGTAAAATACTGGTACAGGCAGATGATGAGTTATCTCAATAAAACCTTTGGCTTGAATTTGTGTATATGTTACCTATTTTATTTATAATTCACTATGATAACATGTATATATAATTCATTCATTCACATTGTATCAGGTGGCGGGTCCATCCAAAAACATAACAACAATAATTTAGGTTTTTTTTAAATAATTTATTATTTAATAAACGTATACAAAAACGACTGCTGAACTAGCTATACAAATATAAATAGTACAATTTTCAACAACACGTAAATTGTTACAGTCGGATGTTTTAATTTTCCACATCTTCAGCTTGAAGTCAGAAGCGATAATCTTTAATGACACAAAAGTCATTATCGCCAAACAACAGACTCGATCCAGTCCAGATACATGGACACTCTGGAGTAGATTCCAGGTAGGTTGGGTAGCGCGCAGCCGATGCCGAATGACGTCACGCCGACGACGTAGTGCATCTTGCCCTCCGTAGTGATCGGGAGAGGAATCTGCACTTGGAGAGGTCCGCCGGAGTCACCCTGAAGAAGAAAGTAATCAGGTAAGTGTCTATTTCAAGTTCAGTCTTTAACTTGCTAGTGCAATCAACGTACAGTACATTTTGGTTTCGGTATCCGGACAGGCTAAAATGCTGGCAGACATTGTTAAAAAAAACAGTAACTTAATCATAGAGACACTTCAAATATTGGATTATTAGGCATGTTCAAATAATTTCAGCGTTATCAGGAAGGAGTTGGAATGACTTCATACTAATTATTTCATACCAAATATATTTCTTTTTTACTTAATAATTTAGAACTTTTGGGAAATAAGTGTTGCCAACATAACGTCGTGACAATTTTTATTCCCGACGTTTGGACTGTTAAAATTATTAACCACCCCACTAAAATAAGTCTAGATCTCAAGTCAGATAAAAGTTTTAATCATAATCAGCCTATATTGTTCCCACTGCTGGGACACAAGCCTCCTCTCTTCGAGATGGAGTGGGCTATATAATCTACCACGCGGGCCCAGTGCGGGTTGGTAGATGTCACATATCTTTGAATTTTAGATTCTAAGACATGCCGGTTTCCTTACGATGTTTTCCTTCACCGTTTTGAGAGCAGTGGTGATGAAATAATTTACACTAAGTAAAGGGCCTGTCTGGGTTCGAACCTACAACTCGTAAGTCGTGGCCGTTACCACTGGGAAACCACTGCTCTGCTGCACTGCAAAAGTTTTAATGCATGCCGATAATTTACCTGATAAGCATCGACTCCTCCCGCCAGCTTGCCAGCACAGATCTGGTTATCTCTGACACCGCACCAGTTCCTGTTACAGGACGGCTTCAGCAGCTGGTCGCAGACTGTGGTATCTATCAAGTCCACTACTGCGGCTTGCAGCTCAGGGGAGGTTGTTCGGCTAACTGTAATACTCTGGGTTTGTATACTTGGTCAAAGTAACAAAATACAAAAATATTGCCTCTACGAATGTTGGTGGTCAAAATAGTCAAAGCCTGTAATATTTTGAACACAGGGGAGGAAAAGACTGCCTGCCGGGGTCGCGGGTTGTTCGAAAGAGATACCGTGGCCCCTGGCATAGGCAACTTAAAAACACGGGTGGGGTTTAGCCAGTAAAAGTCTGACACGCTCCGCCCAGAGCGGGGGAAGTTATTTGATAATTTCCCACCCAAAAAAAAAGGGGAGAAAAAGATAATGTTTGTGACCGTAGTAGTGTATACAGGCTGGTGATTTAATCATTTGCACACGTTAGGGAATGATTCTACCCGTCATTTTAAACAACTGTCGGTAGGAAACTCTTACCTGATTCGTGAAAAAAAAAAACCAAATTCTTAATCAATAGTAGACAGACTATTTCGATGCTTAGATGATTTTTTTCTTTTTACAATGCAGGTGCCTGTATGGGGGTGACGATTTACGTCACCCCCATACAGGCAAATTATAAATAACAATATATCACAGCTAAAGTAAGAATAACTGAAGAATAAATTCATGTAATGATGTTGTTAATGCATAAAATCAATCTAACTGAATGAGCAAGAAATAATGATAAACACATTGCAACATGGCAATTGAGGAAAAAAAACCGGCCAAGTGCGAGTCGGACGTGCGCACGAAGTGTTCCGTACCACAAGGCAAACGCCGAATAAAACACGTTTCTTGTATGGAAACCCGTTTAATTTTTAATTGTCTACCTATTACAGTTCATGAGATACAGCCTGGTGATAGACAGACGGACGTAGTTAGACTGATGAACGGACGGACGGAAAACGTAGGCTTAGTATAAAATATGGTCACGTTGGCACCCGTCGGGTTACAGAACCCACACGGTTATAAACAGCATCATTAGTTAGATTATTAGACACACATGGTAATCATTAGACTTCCACACAAATTGCAAAACCGGAGTAAGGAAATCAATTTTCAACGGATCATAGAATTACTGCAAAAATACTAGTAACTTGAATCTGTGTTTTAAAATAGACTGTAGACCATTATATTATCAAGTACCTGATACTTGTTGACAGCCCTACGCTGTCCTCCCATATCTACTGTAATTTGAAAAAATTGTAAAAGCCAATTATTTTTAAAAATAGTAACCGTGGAGTTTCTTGCCGGCTCTTCTCCATAGGAAACGACCAATTGGAACCGTGCACCTAGCTTCTGACGTTTCATAAGTGCCCATATAGGCTTGTGTGAAATAAAATATTTTGATTTTGATTTTGATATGGAGAATCGCACGCCCTATTCCCTCTTAACCTTCTGACTCTCTCTCATTGTGCCAGGAAGTCTCGCGGGACTGAGACCAGCCTTATTTGCGGTGTAGTTATCTCGCGATATGTCTCATTTCACACCATAATGTCTACCTTTGCTTTTCGTAAGTAATTTTTTATGGGGTCATAAATTCCGAGTAGAGGGACTTGGGAAACTTTTTTGGGGAAAAATGGTTGGTTATCTGTTAACATAGATCATGGTGATTTGCGCTTACCTTATTGTTTCGGGTTGTTGGCTTGGGTAGTGTAATTTTGTATTTGAAATTGGTTTTTTAAGGTTAGGCTTTGTGATTGGTTAGATCTTTACGCGTAAGTAGTAAATGGCTGATTACTATAATTTACGGACCGTTATTGGTTTAAATTAAGACTTTTTTTTTCTGAAATGGGTTTGCTCTTGAATCTAGTCCGTCCGTCTGTCTGTCAAGACAGACGGACGGACGGGAACGCGTAGAGGTATCGAGTTGAAATTAAAACCATATACTCAGGTCTACAGTCCCTTGAAGCTGTGAAAAAATCAAACACCTAAGTTAACTTAAAAAAAAAGATATGGCCGTTTATGCCGCAAAATATTTCGACACTCTCAAGGGAATCAAAATTTATAGGGTACTTACCGCTGACCTAGAATCATAAAATTTGGCAGGAAGCTAGATCATGTAGCACAAATAAAGGGAATAATCCGAAAATCCTAAATATGTAGGTACATTAAAAAAATCCCGTGATAAACTATTTACATAGGTACCTACAAAGTACGGAACCCTCGGTGCGCGAGTCCGACTCGCAGTTGACCGGTTTCTTAATCTATACTATAATATTATAAAGCTGCAGAGTTTGTTTGTTTGTTTGTTTGAACGCACTAATCTCTGGAACTACTGGTCCGATTTGAATGATTCTTTTAGTGTTGGGTAGTCCATTTATCGAGGAAGGCTATAGGCTATATAACATCACGCTACGACCCTTAGGAGCCGCGCAGCGTGTGACACCGCGGGGAACAGCTATTTAAAATAACTAGACAGTTTTACTACGCTATTCTTAAGGTTGTCGTTATTTGAATAACATTAAACTCCCTGAGATAAGAATAACCCATTTCTTTTTCAATTGAAACATTTGCAAAAGTGAAGAAAAAGAACACAATATCAAATTATGTGAAACAGATCACATACTCTGAATACAAGGTATTTGTTGAGTATTGCAATGGGCGATACAAATTGCCCTATCGAAGGCAGATTAGCACAAATCCCCTTCACAGTAAATGGAATACCGAAGCTCGACGAAGCTCTCCGAAGGACGTCGAAGTGTGCCGAAGTAATACGAATTGAGCCGAAGCCACGCTATCCATTTTACCGAAGTCCTCAACGATTTTTTTTATTTAGATATCGGTTTTAAGCTTTTTCGCTTCATGAGTGTTAGGAAAAATGAGGACTTTGTACGGCTCCGGGAAACGGTTTTTTGAATAGATTTTTCTGGAAGCTTCTATTGAATCTGAATAGAGGTGTTTTCGTATAACGCTACCCGTATTTTCTAAGGGAGGCATTAGAAGAGCATTAACGTGTGATGATACTTTGGAAAAAATACATCTTAGGCAAACCGAGTGGCTTTTACTTATTTAGATCATGATGATGTTCTTTTACTAAAGGGGTAATCGTGTTACTCAGTCAGTTCATGTAAAATACTGGGGGCCTAAAACAGCTACTTTGGCAGAATCATAAAAGGATAACATTATTAATCATAATGGACAATTCTTTAAGAAGGAGCCTAGCTCATCCCGCCATTTCTTTCAGGGTCCATTGAGTGATGGTTTTTGTATTGCTGCTCCGACATGCGATAAATGCGGCCATGATGATTATATTCTTTTACATAACAAGGTTTTGTTCGTTTATCTAGGTTATTTTGTTACTTGTGGAGGCGTTTGTCCAGCTGTGAACGTTCTTCTTTCACTACGCTACGAATTTTTGCAGAGTGTTAGAGAAGCACCTAAGGTTGTGGACCAGCTAAATAATATGGATTAGTCCTGCATCCTAATACCGTAACACACTTTCAATCAAAACCCGAGAGTTTTTAAGGATATTGCTACTCCATTGCATCATAGCTTTTCAACGCAATGAACGTGGGTGAACTGTCAAAATGAAACCCATTACGATAAGTATATTACGCAATTACCCGCTGTTACTATCTACTTGTCATTCACCAATCAAAATGGATGAACACTTGTCCATTTTTCTCTATTTATAACCCCAAATTGATCGCGTCAGTATTTTGTTAAAAATAATATCACTACCCATGATAAACGCCACAGCAAAACATCACATAATAGATCCACTCGGGTCTGGTAAGCTGGGCAATTTGTCCGGGTAGCGACTGAACATTTGTTCGATATCCTATCAAGTCCCCGGTTACATACGGATATAGCTGTAACAAAGAGAGATTACTTACAATTTCTAGTAAGAGCCGGTAATGTTGCATGATTAAATTGTTCCAAAGGGTTCCTTTTGTGAGTTCTTCTAAGGTTTTTAGCTGTCGGTTAGTTTTGAATTCACTGCTCAACTAAGCCTGCCTTTGATAACATTAAATCGAGATTGTAAGGCCCCCTCGTTGTTTGTTTGGTCGATTACAATACATCCATTCCAACTTTAATTTTATAAATTCGAAAGTAACTATCTGTATGTTACCTTCTCGCGCCTAAACTACTGAACGGATTTGGATAAAATTTGGCAAGGAGACCTATGGCATCCTGGGAAAAGCACCTATACAACTTGGGAGTCCCGGCTGCACGTTTCCATGGAATACTTTCAGCTAGTCTTTAATATGGACATCCTGTATGTACTCTTTAGTTTTGGAAACAATTTCGATGAATATTGCAACAAAAATTTGCTTACAAAATGATGACGTGAACTATGAAGTTCTTGTAACAGTGTATATTATTATGAAGAAGGTATCTTTAATGTTTTAAGCCGCAATTTATGCTCTACATTTCAATGTTTCCAATCAAAAAATGCAAAATTTGATATAGATAACAAGGACTACTTAATAAAAAAAAATACAGAACAATACATCGAAGTACTAGAGACACATAACAACAGCAGAGCAGGTGTGTTCAATTATGGAAAGCACTTGTTGCGCGCCCATGAAACTGAGTGGACCGAGTTAAGTGTGGAACTTGGCTTGTAAAGCCTTCATAATGCAGGCAATGTGCCGGAGTTAGTTCTTTGAGAACCTGACGCCCTGGTACCTACGATTTAATCAATGCATTAGAAATGTTAGAAATCTAAGTTTCGAAGTGATTGGATTTTAAAATTAACCTGTGTTTGGTAACTGTGTAATTATTAATTACTTTTTATACGTATAAAACCTTGATTCCCGAATGTATTTAATAAATCAGCTGTGTTCATAGCAATCAGTTATGTTGGACATAATAATTTGTTGTGTTCAAGTGATAAATAAACAGATTCTGAAATAGGCTATTTGACTGGTTTCTGATAAACATCTCAGATTATTTAATGGTGTCTAATGAGCCCACAAAAACCTATTACTTCAAATTGCATAATGTATTTCTGTTAAAAAATAGTAAATAAAATGTACTGTTTAAATAAGCCGCCAAAACGCTATCCTTAACAATATGGCGTCGTGACGTCACGATTCATGTAAACAAACGTTGAAACGGTCGAGAGACTAGACAAAAGTCATCTATTCTGTCAACGATAGACAGAAATTTACTAAATCATGACGTCATCTTAAGTTTAGCCAATCCAGACCGTTTTCGATTACGTTCAAACTCAAACTCAAACTCAAATCATTTATTTCAATTAAACCTTGTACAGGCACTTTTGAATTGTCAAAATTAAATAGTCTGTCAGTTAGTCAGAAAGTTGAAGCTAGTTACCCATTCCAAAGCGTAGAACGTGGCGCCAGATTTAAAAAGATGAAGTTTTTTCGGGATTTTTTTTATAAATAATACATTGTTTTGTAGTAAAATTAATGCAAATCGATTTTAAAAGCGATAATCTATACGAGTGTCAATAATTATGACCTTATTTTTTACATTGTCAAATAGCCTATTGTATCCTTTCAATAATTTATGTGACCAATTCTGGGAAATAAATGATTAAGTTATATTAAAAATAATCGCTATTAGCTATTGGGCCCTGTAGTAAAACAAATATTATTGTTCTTCAAATACTTTG
Organism: Oligia latruncula; assembly: GCA_948474745.1. Taxonomy (NCBI): domain Eukaryota; kingdom Metazoa; phylum Arthropoda; class Insecta; order Lepidoptera; family Noctuidae; genus Oligia; species Oligia latruncula. The sequence goes on from OX419699.1 coordinate 3,021,158, forward strand.
GATTAAACTTGAACACATGTTCAAACCATTAAGATAAAAACCCGACTAGAAACTTTATGTTTGATCGAATCAAATTAAATAATTTTATTCCTTTGCAAACATGGCAAACACATAGATTTTTCATCTTTATAACCAAGTTCTCCACATTGTACCGTCCAATGGGCATGCAAATAGTGTACATACAGTTTTTACCTAATTGAAAACATAATACAATAAAATAAAAAAATAAAAATGTCAATCACAAAAATAATAAAAATGTCAAACGTAGTAAAAGTATGTCAAACCAAAATAAAGTCAAAGTCAAAACGTTTATTGCGAACTAAGTGTACAATGTTGGTGTTATGTTAGTACTTATGACTTAGCAGCCTTTTACAAGCATTGCAATTATCATCATAATAATTATGTCAATCAGAGTAATAATACACTTGTCAATCAGCAAGTGGATCATCATTATTAAAGCTGTCAATAGTGTAATAGTATTTAATAAGTAAAATTTCATTGAGCGCCCTTTTATTATGTTGTAATACTGTAATTTTTTTTATAATATTCGGTAACTTATTATAAATGCGAGGGGCAATACCAAAAAAACGAGGGGCAATAGCAAAAGTATGTATACACTTGGCTTTATTCAAAGGCGATTTACTCCTTTATTTTTGAATGAAATTTTATATTAGTAGGAACATTGTATTTTAGAACCCATAGGTATATGTAAATTGTCGTATTTCAACGTTGCATTCGTTATTTCGTGAAAAAATCGCCATTCAAAGTTGCCAGGTGTTGACATATTGGTGCTCGTGACTGTACAGACCAAAAGCACGTGCAGGATCTTCCACATTTAATAAATCAACAAAGTGCATATATTATGTTATTCACACACAGAATGCGAAGTAATGAGCTCTCCAATCATTTACTGGAAACTCGTTGAAACCGTATTTCAAGTGGGCAACGGGGATTCAGCTGTCGCGGGATTTAAAACCCCGGGGATAATCCCACCGCGAGTGGACGGGGAATGCCCATCCCGCTTATTCCGCATCACTTTATCCCCCGGTTTCATTCGCAACGATGTTTATTTCGTAATATCAACAGGGCTCCGAAAGACACTGATTGGAGTCTTTCCGAAACTGATTGGCGTATTCATGTGCCTAAATGAAAAGGAAGAATATTTCCATCTTTTTCTCATTTTCTAGACGAAAGTGTTGCTAATACCATTACGACTAGTTGTCTCCAGTTTGTGTTGCTAAGTGTCTGTCTAACTTGGGTTTTAAACCCACATTCCTAGTCTTTGAGTTAGGATGTAACTTTCACTGAAGATGCTCTTGAACCTTAATGGCTCTTGAAATCGAAAGGGTTAGTAACGCCAGTCATAGTAAGGCACCTGTGTTGCCGGGTCAGCGGGATTGTCAAGTTACCGCTGGCCCGGAACACAAAGGGCTAAGGAAGGAACACAGGTGGTTTAGTCAGTAAGAGTCTGACACTCCCTTCCGTTCCACCCAGAGCGGGAGGGGTCATTTGATGATTTACCAACCGAAAAAAAAGAAAAGATAAAAAAAAGACACCACGCTGGCGATTAACGAGCTACTCGCTGATATGCACGAGTCTCTCAGCGAGTTTTCTGCTATATAGTGCTGCAACAAACAAGTGCTATTAACACTTTGTAGGACACTAAACGCCCCCAGACGTAATAATAATGAAACTTCAATTATGGCTCGTCCAGTCTCCTTTAATGGGTTAATATATGTATCACTTGTACTTACACTGGATCCTTTGTACGTTGCTTGAGCGACAATATCGTTGATAAAAAATGTCAGATCAAAAGTCAAATTAGACTGAGAATCGGCACTTATCGGACGTCAAAATTACATAAGAAAGTTTCCCAAGACACTCGGCCTTCACCACTTCCTAGTGCCTTCGCTGGGAAGAAGAGGTGGCGCAACAGACTCCCCAGCAGCACAGCTGTTTGTTCTGTTAGAAACACTTGCTTCTATACAATAGTAGGTATGCAAAATAATTAACATTACGAGACACAGAACATTAATTTTAATTATTTGCCATATGATAGCTCGTCGCTTCCACGTCGACAGTGGGGTAGGTGTCTAAGACAGACAACCTTGGGGACCTAAAAAGGCCACATTGGCAGAATTTTAAAAGGTTATCATAATGGACAGTTAATCGTATCAAATCCCGTTGGTGAAGCATGTTTCAGTTACTTTTTTTTATCTGTGCTAAAATACCAATCAATCCGATCCAAATCCAATCCCAATCTCTTTGATTAAACCTACGTAGTGCAGCGAAAAAAAGAAAAACACGGACTGTCTTCGCCATATTACGATTCATAATGTTATGCTTTTATGATTCTCCAAAGTGGCCTTTTTAGGCCCCCTGGTGGATCGAAGCAATTCTTTATATGTGGGAAGCGCTGGAACAACCATCGTGGCAATACTTGGGGGAGGTCTATGTCCAGCAGTAAACGTCTATCAGCTGAGTTAAGGCGAAAACAATGAAGAATAATGATCCTGGAAGCTTTAGGTCGAAAAGTAGAACATCTTCGAAGCCAGCGTGGCCTTAATTTTGATATCCGCGTTCGGCTAAAATATCAACAATCAATCATAAAAATTGACATAAGGTTCGACGGCTGATTTGAATTGATTAGTTTTCCAGAAACCGGGGTACGAAAGGTCATAGACTTACCTATAAATAAATTTATCCGTAAGTAGGTATAATAAATAATTTTCCAATCATACTAAATTTCTATTAACAAACAATACACGTTACAGGTTTCCACGAAAGGATGGTGAAATTCGATTTGGAAGCTCTTTTTTTTTGGATATTGTAACAACATCATCAACTTTTAATTTCAAGTACTCTGAAAAGTTCGAAACAGCGTTAAAATTGGTTTGTAAATTGGCTTGTTTATATCGTTCATTTGTTTTAATTGAATAGTTGATATACTCTTTTAACTTGCTATGATTGTAGCATGTTCATTTTTGCATCAGTGGGTCTGCCACACCGCATGCTATGTGATGGGATGGATAGGGTTATGACAATATTAACTAATATTATAAAAAGGTAAAAGTGAGTTGTATAATCTGGGGTAATCTTCGGAACTACTGATTTGATTCCGAAAATTCTTTCACTAATGAGCTTTCATAAAGATTGGCAACTCTGGACAGAGAGAGGTGGAAAGAGTGTAGGGAGGCCTTTATTCAGCACAGCTAATATTTATGTCAAAATAAGAAATTTCATCATCATATAATATCATATTCTATGGATCTTCCATAGAATCCGTCGTATGCTGAGACACAATGGTTACTGTAATTCGGGAATTCAACCGGTTAAAGGTCAGTGCTGTTGGACATTGGCCTCCCAAATCGTGCGCCATTTAGCTTGATTATCGGCTATAAATAAACCTACGTTGAAATTACTATTTCCCTTTTTTTACATAACTTTTACATTATTTAACACAACTTAGTCAAATTTAATGACTAACAAAATGACACTTAGACCCCAAAGTACTCGTCCGCATCGCTGTCATCCGGAAACGTACCCAGAAGACTGGCAGCATTGCCACGTTGAATGGCTAATTCTTTGGCCAAAGAACGAACCAGCATTTATTCTGGTCACGTGAAGTGTCGACCAGTCGGCGAGAAATGTTTATCTTAGTTAAGAATGCTTTTTATGTTTAACTGACAACGCGGCTACCGGACCTTTTTTCGTAATATCAACTTGTGCATATTCATAAGTGAATATGCACAAGTTGATAATATATCCGATTAAAATGAATCGCTCGCTCGAATCGTTATGAATTGGTTTCTGCAATGCCAATAGTGCGTCGAAAATGTAGCATTTATTACAGTTTATCTCATTTGCATACTTATGTAACGAAGCGATTTAATAATATTAAAATTTCAATGGATTTATTTTAATAAGCTCGTGTGAAATTCAGGATTAACGTGAAATATGGTGTTGTTTACATGTTCCGTATGAAGGTTTCTGGAGTGTTTAAATATACACTACCTTTTATTTCATTACAAACGATGTACTCGTATGTATGGGTATATAGGGATTGTAGCTGGTGGCGTTCTGTCTACCCCCATGGGGAGAGGGCGGGAGTTTGTGTATGTATATTTGATCACGTTTTCGACATAAATTTGTCCGTTTTCTACAAACTATGTGGGGTTTAATTACAACAAGTTGAAGACGTAATAGTTAGAGGTACCTAAAGAGGTAGTTGAGAATTGAGTTAAATGTCATGCCAGCACATCAAGCTACCCGAAACTGTCCAATTTTCCCAATCAACTTTGAACCTATTGCTTTAGCGAGAAAGTTGAAAATCTATTAAAGAAATTTGACATATTGTAGTAGCTTGATGTACTGGAATCTGTACCTTCTGTCGTTCTCATTCTCCGAATCTCATTAAACAATAGAAGAATAAGCTCGAACAACTTGAGCTTTTCAAACTCGAATACTTCAATCAAGCAGAGTTTAGCAAAAACATTTTCTTCACTTCAAAATCATACCTACTTAAAATACCTTAAAACATCCTTTCATCATCATCATCACCTGCCTAGCCTTTTCCTAACTATGTTGGGGTCAGCTTCCAATCTGAAAACTTCCCTTATTTGGAAAAATCTTGCCACTTATAATGTTTATCTTTCTCCGTTGTTTATATAAGACGAAGCCTAACTCGTGCCTAATAGAGCCGGCTGAACTGAAACTAACGTCACAATGCGGCGTGAGATAGCTGCCAAACTATGGCAACACTGTGTTGTACAAGATGCGGGTAGTATTGGATCAGGCAAGCTACTAATGATTGCCTATATCTATGCTTGCCTAGTACAATAACCCTGGATTAGCAAAATATTTGAAGCTTTTATAGCCTACGAAAGTGAGGGGCTTGTGGCTAAGTAATAACAGCTGCACGGGTCGATCGATCAGGTTAAGCTACGCTTGCCGCGGTTGTTCCGTGGATGGGTAACCATCTTAACATACCAAAACCCCTCCGTGCCTCAGAAAGCACGTTAAGCCGTTGATCCCGGCTGTCATTCGTGGGTCTTTGACAGTCGTTACGGGTCGTTAGAAGCCCGAAAGTCTGACAACCAGTCTTACCAAGGGGTGGCAGTCGCTCCATGTAAAATACTGGTACTCAGCTGCATCAGGTGAGACTGGAAGCCGACCCCAACATAGTTGGGAAAAAGACTAGGCAGATGATGATATCCTACGGAAGTGAACATGAGTGTTGTCTTACAACTAATTGCATCTTACGGAAATCTGCACACTTTCAATCACAATACGCAGGGTTTTCAAGGAAATTGCTAATCCCATGCTTCGTTTGTTTGTATAATTCTTCTGCTCAACAACATAAAAGACCCAATTAGTAGTAGCATTGATAGAAAGACATTGCTTTTGTAAGCGAGTTACGCAGTTAATCCGCAGGGCGGGCTTAGATTGGTATAGGTAATATTATTATGCTACTGTTGTATTGGGCCCGTGGCTAAATAATAACAGCCGCATAGGTCGATCGATCAGGTTAAGTTGGTCTGTGGATGGGTGACCATTTTTACATATCGTGACCCCTCCGTGCCTCGGAAAGCACGTTAAGCCGTTGGTCCCGGCGGTCATTCATCGATCTTTGACAGTCGTTACGGGTAGTCAGAAGCCCGAAAGTCTGACAACCAGTCTTACCAAGGGGTATCGTATTACCCAGTAACTGGGTTGTGGGGGTCAGATAGGCAGTCGCTCCATGTAAACTATTGGTATTCCGCTGCATCCGGTTAGACTGGAAGCCGACCCCAACATAGTTGGGAAAAGGCTAGGCAGATGATGAGATGATATTATGCTACTGTAAAATGACCTTTGGATGCATAAAACGCGGTCAGAAAAATAACATTGTTGAGAGTTAAAAATAGGTTTCTTCGTACCAACATCGAACATACAAACATGAACACTTGAACACTATAAGTATCTAATTTGGTTATTATTTTATAGTTGTCCATTTTTTCGTACATCTACGTGTAATCGTACGTTAAGTTTCGGATATTATAACGACCAAATTCGCGGCAGCGATTTAGAGTTAGACGTCAGGCAGCCTGACTCGTTGGCACCAACTATTCCAATACTAGGATGTCGTGTTTGTGAGTAATTTATTGTATGTTTGGCCATACTTGCCGAGTAGTTATCTAAAAGCTCTCGTTAATCAGTTCGATAAAGGGTTGAAAGAAGTGCTCTTTCTTTATTATATATGTCTCATCATGGGTGGTCGAGATGTGGGATGATGTGTGTGGATGGGGGTGTGGGATGGGTGGTGTGGGTCGGGTCTTCTAAATCCACGTCATACAACGGTCATAAATTTACAGTTGTGATTAGAATTTACGAAGTATTCCCGTTTGAGCACCTATTTTTTTTAAAGCATTAATATCAATTTGACTTGGTGGTAAATTTGGTAAAAAAAATTCCCTGACTTTAATTGTTGCTAAATAGTTGAAACCACAGAAGAACCGAATGAAAACTTTTGAAATGTTGAATGGCAAAGTTGACCGTCATGATGCGTCAGCGCCGTAACACACGCGTTGTAAAGATAGCTACAAAGTGTATAAAACTGACAATAATATGTATGTCATGTCACAACCTTTTATTAGATTTTGTATGAGCTGCACCCTAATTGCGCAACACATTATCAATCACAATTTGAATCATTTTGAAGGATATTGCTAATCCATTGCTTCATAAGTACGAAAAATTTGTCTACTCAACAACCTAAATACCGCAATGAATGTTGTTGAACTGTCGTAATGAAACCCATTCCTACTAATAGTGTGTTATTACCACGATGTTCTATATTATCACGTTTAATAAATTAATTCTCTTAATTTATCATAACGGACACACACTTCCCCAAATGTTTGTTATTCCAGCGTATGGCACTCGTGGGTTTCAACTGAAAATCAGCGTCAGGTGGTACCTTGTGTTGTCATCTGAAATTATGCTGAGCTGAGGCCTTTTTGGCATGCTCACCGTCCGATCAGGACCAGGCCCGTGCCGGACGGCGCGTAGGTGTTCCACGCGCGCCTCAAAGAGATGTCAGCATCATCTGAAGGGGCCCGTTTGGGCCGAAGCCTGCCGGGTCAGCGGGATTGTCTGAAAGGGTTACCGCTGGCCCGGAACATAAAGGGCTAAGGAATGAACACGGGTGGATTTTAGTCAGTAAGAGTCTGACACTCCCTTCCGCTCCGCCCAGAGCGGGTCATCTTATGATTTCCCACCCAAAAAAAAAGGCCCTTTTATAATCTTTGTTTTCTGTTTTTATAGTTTTAAGGTGTATTTAATTTGCTGTAATGCCAATAATATCATTCTTCTTTCTTTTAACAAGAAACGAGTTTTATGTGCCAAAGTCGGAACGGATCACCTACTTACATAGGTACAGAGTGATAATATTTTCATTATTGTTGGAACAGTTCGAGGCAGCAGTTGGCACGGCTGTCGCGTCCCGACGCCGCAGGCGTTTGCTCTGCACTCGATTGAAACAAGTGCTATGTTGACTGGAAATGTGGCGATAGTCACGTGATATTACTAGTACCTATAGAATGATAGATATCAGAAATTTAAAGCAGTTTTAGAATTTTTTACTGAAAATGACATCATGGCATGGCCCTTTACTTCTGCTTACTTCCTTATATTCCAAAGTAGTCGTCGCAGTTTCTTAGTTTATTTTCAATAAAAAAACACAGTCACATGACATACATTACGCTTATGCTAAAAACTATTTTAAGTAACTAGCTGCGCCCCGCGGTTTCACCCGCGTAAATGTCGATCCTGTGGGAATATCGGGATACAAAGTAGCCTATATATTAATCCAGGGCGTCAGCTACCTCCATACAAAATTTTATCAAAATTGGTCCAGCCGTTTGAGCGTTAAAAAGTAACAAACATTTAAACACACACTCACAAACTTTGGCCTTTATAATATTAGTGTGATTAAAATGATTAAGTAAAGGACTAAAGCACATGACAGTTTAAGCTTACCTACATAGCGTTTACCGCAACATGTTGCTGCCCAGAAAGCTGAATTTCATTATATAACATTAGAAACATTGTAGCAGCTGTACATACTGAACCATCCACAGCCTAGAATCTAATTCATAATCCTATTTATTGAGCCTATTTCATGACCATAAACTGTATTTTTGTTACTGGTGAAATTAAAGGCACTGGAGATATTTTAACTTTATCTCTCGGTGAGAGGGAGTGGGGTGGGGTGGTGGTGGGGAGAGCAGTGGTGGCCAAGTGGTAACGGCCGCGACTTACGAGTTGTAGGTCGTAGGTTCGAACCCAGACAGGCGCTTTACTTTATGTAAATTATTTCATTACCACTGCTCTCAAAACGGTGAAGGAAAACATCGTGAGGAAACCGGCATGTCCTAGAACCAAAAATTCGAAGACATGTGACATCTGCCAATCCGCACTGGGCCCGCGTGGTGGATTACGGCCCACTCCCTCTCACCGAGAGGAGGCCAGTGTCCCAGCAGTGGGAACATTATAGGCTGATTATGGAGAGGGAGTGGGCCATAATCCACCACGCGGGCCCAGTGCGGGTCGGTAGATGTCACATGTCTTTTAATGCCGAATGTTACCTGCCGGTTTTATTAAATAGGCCCCTGGTTTTAAACCTATAACAAAAAATCCCTCTCAATATCACAAAACCAACATTAAAACAGTAAAATATCGTACCAAAACATGTACTTAAATCGTCCAACATTGTTTATTCCCTTGTTTATGCAGGCAACATTCTGTTACATTAGGATTCTGACCACCGACCCCATTCAGACGGGCGGCGTTATTGGCAATGGTGGCTGATTTCACCATTGTGCTGATATACAATGATCACGGATTTCGAATATTAACGTTCCAAATACGTTGCAATTTTGCAATTAAGAATGTAAATTTTTGGGTTCAATGTGTGTTTTATATTTGTGAATTTAGTTAACGTGTGTCGTTTAAGATTTATGAGAATTTTGTTAGGTGGTTTTGTATCAGCAGTGGTGGCCCAGTGGTAAAAGTTGTACATCGTAGGTTCGAACCCAGACAGGCGCTTTACGTTATGTAAATTTTCATCACCACTCATCAAACCGGTGAAGGAAAACATCGTGAGAAAACCGGCATGTCCTAGAACCAAAAATTAGAGGACATGTGACATCTACCAAGCCGCACTGGGTCCGCGTGGTAGATTACGGCCCACTCCCTCTCACCGAGAAGAGGCCTGTGTCCCAGCAGTGGGAACATTATAGGCTGATTATGCTTATTATTCTGTTTTGTACATAAAATCAGAAACTTTCAACAAAAAGTGTGAGGTTGAATATTGTTTAGCTGCATTTTATCTCGTGGTACTAAGGGTCAGTCGCTCGTTTTTTGCGATAAAACTAAGCGCAGCATCACCAAACTAGTTTAGCTCCCCACAAAACATTTACCTCGTAATTAACATTAAACTTATCACTCGCAAAGAGGGCAGAGAAACCATTAGCACAAAGTCAACACGCGATTCTCAAGAAAAAGGGCCATCCAAAATTGATATCCCGAATAAAAAGCGAGGTAATCTACAGAAATGGCATTGTGGGCTTTCCGTGGAAAGCAAAGAAAACGAATTTATAACCAACACAAAGGACGCAGATAAGCCGCGAGCGAAAACAATTCGAGATGTAGGAGAGATAACGCTGCTACGGGTTTTTGTTGAGATTTTCAAGTTTCGCACAAAGTGGATTTCTCTATAATCGCCTTGGATTGTGACGGCCGACAACGAACCAATGCAACTACGCTGATGGATTCTCGCTTTTATTGTGATTATTCTTGCAAAAAGGCGATGTTGTCATGAAAACCGATATGCAAGTGTGAGATTTATTTTAGTTGGTTCGTTTTCAAGGCTTTGTTGGATAGATTCGTGTTGATTTTATTTTGGTTTGGACAACCATGCTGCTTCTTTTAAAGAATGACGGTGGCTAAATAGTAACAACCGCACGGGTCGATCGATCAGGTTAAGCTACACTTGCCGCGGTCGGTCTGTAGATGGGTGACCATTTTTACATACCGAGATCCCTCCGTGTCTCGGAAAGCACGTTAAGCTGTTAGTTCCGGTTGTCATTCCTGGATCTTTGACAGTCGTTGCGGGTAAGAAGCCCCCGAAAATCTGACAGTCTATAGATACCTACAACATTATTTTTAGTATATGCGAAACCCGAAACACGTGTCTAGTATTTTTATGTAAAGAATCTATGTACAAAATTTCAAAACTGTATCATGAAAAATCACAAAGTTATAAGCTTGTTAAGTTACCTGTTTGTCCGTACAAATACATGCTCACCCGTGCCGCGCCGTCTTGCGCTCATTGAAAATAGTAGGTACCTAGGTACCTAACCGTTCGGCGCGGAGATTGGAGAACCTACTTAGTGTCGCTCGGTGTCCAACTTTTAACCTTTTTTAAATATTTTTGGGACAAAATATAATATGGGGTAAACATTATTGGAATCGATTCAGTTACCTACTTATTCTGAACAAACTATATTCAGGTTTCGCATATTATACTAAAAATAACGTTGTATATTATAGGCGTATCGCGTAAAAAAAAAAACTAACTACATCGTGGCGATTCATTAGCTTTGCATTCATCATTTCATGGTCTTTCTTTTGATTCCATAGAGCATTTCTAGAGTAATGATAACTTACACCAAGTTGAACAAATTACTCTTCAACTTCAAGCAGACAAAGTATAAATTACCAATTTCATTAATACAATAAGGGAACAACTTTGTTTACTGACCTTTTCAAAGTTATCGTAACCTTGCGCAGTTTTAATTTTTATATTAAAACTTTTTTATTTTACTTTAAATACAGGGTGGGCACCCTGTATTTAAAGTAAAATAAAAAAGTTAAGCAAAATTCAAAGTTTGAAAAAAAAAAAAAAAACTACACTTCTAAATACAAACAATGTTTATTGTAATTTATAAACAACTAGCTGACCCGGTGAACTTCGTACCATCGCTGATTTTTTGTTGCTATTTTTTCCCATGTTTTAATAATATTCTGCTATTCGGGGCGAAGACAAATCCAACAAATAAAAGATCATAAAAATCCAGCCGTTCTTGAATTATAAATGGTGTAACTAACCCGACTGTTTTATATATACCTATATGCTAACGGAAAAGTATGCAATCCGTCATTCTATACAATTAAATATCCATTAAATGTGTACAATTCCTAAAATAGATAGGAAATCATAATCGACGAATATCATAACGATTATTAAATCGACGACGCTTCAGTAAGCGAAAATCCACTTGAAATCCACTTTTATGGCAAAAGCGCGGTGGACTCCACACCACCGCTCCATGGCTGCTAAAAATCAGCAGAGTTAATGTTGTTAACGACGCCCCCGCGCCCCTCTAACAAATTTACGAAAATTACGAAATTACGTTTATTCAAATTTTGAAATCTGCCACTGGACATCCTGTATGTAAAATCTCCATTAACACTTTTCAGAGGTACCAGGGAACCATGATAAGGCGGAGGTGCTGTTAAAAGTTCACTCTGCCAATCGGCGGGCCTTAACAAGAAAAGTTTCCGAGTTCAGTGGACTTGGCGAAGATATTATTTTAACGAACAACAAGTAAGTACTTAGTATGAGATGTATTGAGATGTAAACACGGACTAAAAGCCAAGTATTTATCATTATAAATATAGAATTTAATAGACTGTTAGATAGGAATGTAGATAGATTGACTCAAATAGCGTAACTTTTTAAATTTTGTAAAATATGTAAGAACATGTTTCCGTTTATTATGATTTTTTGATGTTTGATGTGTCATGCTCACTTAAATGTCTCACCGATGGTGGCGCGTGTGTTGGATCATTCGGTGCCCTACAAAATGGTTGAGCTGGATGAACGCACGCATGTTCGTGAACGGGCGCCGTCGGTTGAGACTGGTCATCTCTTAACTGCCAAGGCTTATTTTTAATCTTATATTTTGAATTGTTTCTTCATTTGTGTCTTTTTTACATTGTTCTCACATCTAGAAGCAACAAAGATAATGTACCCAGGATTTTGTAATATCTTGATTTAAAAGCGTGTCCATGGAGTTTCTTGCCCGTTCTTTCTTCTCCATAGAGATCTACGTTTTGGAATGGGCAACTAGCTTCAACTTTCTGACTAACTGACAGACTATTTTATTTTGACAATTCAAAAGTGCCTGTACAAGGTTTAATTGAAATAAATGCTTTGAGTTTGAGTAACCTTGAGAATAAACAGATTTTTTTATTGGTGCGTATCATTATCGAATTCTGTTTCGTCTTCTCGTGTTGATGATTCAAATTTTGTCCGACCAGCACCCTAATTGCGTAACACATTTACAATGCCTTTCATTTTGACAGTACAACCCATTGAGCTAAATAACTAGAGAAGCAAACCTCATTAAAATGTGTCAAAAAAATGTAACCACTATTTAAACGCGACGACGTAGCTTTGAAACCACTACGTATTTAAAAGTAAACATATATCTGTCTCACTTACACAAGTCGCAAGAATAATACCGTCGCTTAGATTAGACAAAGACCGCAATATAAACATGCAATGGCGGGAGGGTGTTGCCTAGCCATGCGAAATTTTACCCAACTTTTTAAGCCATAAAAAACGCAAAAAAAAATGGTTGCCTGTAAAGTCGGTTTTACGGGCGAAGATTTTACGTGACAACGTCTTTTTCTCGGTAGAATAGTTGAGTGGGAGAGAGACGCAAGGCATTCGGCGGGCCTCTCTCTCGTTCGGTGACTCATCGTAACGTTACCGAGCGTTACACTTTTTCATAAGTGACTCCCAGCCGCAACCTAATTTAAGACGTTGTCACGTCAAAAACATTAAACGTTATGAACGTTATTTTTGAATTACGTATTTAAATATTTAAAAACAATTATTTTTATGTTACAATGTTATTTTTTTGTTACACATTGTCACACATTTAGTTTTATAAAATATTTTAAATCACATACTCTATAAATTAAAAACTCCCACATAATGTGGGAAACTAAAACTAAGTTTTTAGTGGCAACATTGAACCTAATTTACAAAATTCTACATTTTATTTATTTGTATTGCGTTTTTACGTTGATATAAACACAGAAACAATAAACTTACGCGTGGAAAGTAATTCCGGTTAATTTATTGTGTTTTTGTGACCTCGAATCGCACTCTTTCACTACGCATTTTCCCATTTTGGCGGTAATTTTCACTCGGCTAACTTCGGTTGGCGTCATACAGAGCACTGAACTGACATTAGCTACGATTGAGACTGTGGTCTCAAGCCCAGTGGCAACGCCTTGGCACGGTAATTGCTAATCTAGTGTATGTATATCAATGGTACAACCAGTGTGACGCAACTGTCTAATAAAAAAAGAAACTATGAAACGTGTACTAAACATAATGGCGGCTATCGCTGTCTCGCTTTAACATCTATTCGACTCTATCATGTTTAGTACATCCCTGTCTTGTTATTATGTTGGCAGCTTTACGTCATGTCTGCAGTCTGTGTTTTTTTGTTTTGTTGGTATTCAGTTTTAGTGCAGGTTTCATACAAGCGACGTTTTTCAACTTTTTCTATGGGAGTTCCGTCTCTTATAGATGTTTGCATGTTTACTTACTCTATGAGTACAACAACAATCATTGCTTTATACAGGGTGGGCAAAAAATCGTGGAACAAACAAAACAGGGCGATAGTTGGGGTTATTTGCAGTAAAAAATATCTTTGTGGTGAGCAGTGCTAAACGGGGACAAATCTTGCCTCCGGGCGGCTACTAAAAAAAATCAAATTAAATACCCAACAACACTTAGACCAACCTGGGAAGCGAACCCAGGACCTCTCAGCAGCATCGTTTGCCAACAAGACCAACAAGGCAGTCTAAATAAAAAACTATTTGTATTCATAACCTCCCGTTGCTACCTAATAACAGTTTATAATAGCACCTTTACATATTTATGGTACAAAAGAAAAATGCAGAGCGAACGTCCGCCATTTGTCAGGTTGGAAAAGTTTGAAGACTTGTTCACACGGCAGGAGTAAGGGAGATAAGTTTCAAGCGTTCCTGATGTCAACTTATTTGCATTCGTGTTTCACTTGACGCATGTGGACAAGTTCTAAGTGGGACTTAGTATTGGTGTAATATGGAAATTGTAGTTAGAGATTTAGTTGTGATTTTCGACAGTGATGAGTAGTTGAAGTGGAGTAGATTTAGAAGTAATTGAAATAAGACTGAAAACTTTTATTCTAAATCTGATAATAGTGTAATTCGGGTCGACTAAGAAGCTTTGTGGTATTTAAAAGCTCAGACCAAATAAAAAGTCAACACATAGCGTTGCGAACAATACAGTGAAGCATGTAAAAACTACACCTCCGCTCTGTGTATACACGGTCACACGCACACATTTACAACCAAACTACACCTCACTCTGTGCACACATGTCTATCGGCCTCACTTTACTTTTGACAGCTCTCTGTCTTGGTTTTTTATTTGGTCTGAGTTTAAAAGTAATATTTTAGTGGGACATTATTTTGATTTACAAAAAAAAAAAAGAAAAAGAAAAAAAAAAGAAAAAAAAAAAGAAAATAAAAAATAATAAAAAAAAAGATAAAGAAAAATTTATAATTTGTGAACATCTATAAAAAATATCCTCAATGTCACAATGAGCCAACGCACTTATAAAATATATATTTCAACGTTGCGATCTCTTACACTTAAACCTAAGAACCATATTCTTATTATAACAAGTGACAAAAACCGACGAAACGAATGAAAAGTACTGGAACCGACGCACTTTTCTAGTACTTTTCAAATTGACCTCGCCACTCATCGTTTATATTTCCTATACCTAGTTTCAGTGTTCACCCTGCAGTCTTTTGTCCAAAACTCACCCTGTTTTTGTGTATGCAGACTTTATTTTAGAAGTAGCTTCTCGTAGTTCTGCGTGCGTAAACCTTTATAGAGATATGAGGAAAAGGGTGTAAAGTTCACTCATACTCTATAGAAAAGGGAGGATCCTCCGACCAGACGGGTGTTGTGTCTGGCGGGCAACGGCCCGATGATTCATGTCGGGCCGTTGTATCTATGCTAGTTGCGCGGTAAACTCTGCTTGCGCGATGCAGGATTTTGCGTGGCGCGTTGTTAGCATGTGGCGTTGTAGATACCGCTACACATTAATCTTAAGAACTTGTTAGGCCGGACACTGGCCGGCAGCTGGCAACAGGCAGCCGGGCTAACGTGCCGAACTTAACGAGTCATTAAGGCACTGTGCCGAACTGAAATCACTCTAAGTAATAGTTGAGATTATCTTGAAGAAATACAGAAGTGCCACTTCCCGCTTCGTACCTATAACCCGTGCTTGCCGTACTTGCTCGCTTTATTGTTTCTGAAATGGCACGATAGGCTACTTTTTTGCCGTCATTTTTAGAGTTCCGTACCCAAAGGGTAAAAACGGGACCCTATTACTAAGACTCCACTGTCCGTCTGTCCGTCTGTCACCAGGCTGTATCTCATGAACCGTGATAGCTAGACAGTTGTTTTCACAGATGATGTATTTCTGTTGCCGCTATAACAACAAATACTAAAACAGAATAAAATAAATATTTAAGGGGGGCTCCCATACAACAAACGTGTTTTATTCGGCGTTTTTGCCTTGTGGTACGGAACCCTTGGTTTGCGAGTCCGACTCGCACTGGGCCAGTTTTTATTTTGTTGAGCAGTGTACACTATACAAAGCCAAATGAAGCAGCGATTACTTTTGCAACCATGTTGTCTACCGGTTTTATGATTGACGTCATTGATTGAGTTGGCACTTGACTGAAACTTTGAAGGCGTGTGTAGGAGATCAGGTTATTTTAATAAATCAACAAAATCGGGGAGAGACAAGCTATTGTTGGATAGTAGTCTAAAAACAAACGTACATTAAATACATAGGTAGTCTAAAATTTTCTAAAATTTCTTCTTCATAATTCCGACTTTATATCGTCAGATGTTTAATGTGTGATGAATAAATATGGAGTTTGATAGTTTTTGTAAAAAAAAATATGTCAAGCTCTTTAATGAAAATTTCTCTTGACTATTTAAATATCAACAATCTTGTAATAATCTCGCACCTCCGATAATATAGGGTTACAACTCGAAAAACCTAGATTTTTAGAAAAGCGAAAATAAACTCACGGATTTGTTAATCAGTCTTTATTCTTAGACTACCTACTATTATTATATGATCAAATTATTCATGCTTATAAAAAAAAATGTTTTAATGGCATACGCTGTTTTTAAATTTTCCTGGAAAACAACCTGACAATTCCTGTAAATGACTTTTTCGAGTTGTAATCCTATTTTATCGGTGGTGCGATATGTTGGTTACCATTTTGTATAGTTTAAGATTACGAGTACAGTAGTGGAACTTCTGCAAGGCCTGTTGGATGATCAAGGGAGCTTAATTGACTATACTATTAGCGAGACCACCATTCCCCACTATTGTTAACTTAACAAATTAATCTTAGATCTGAAAAGCTTTTGTGTTGTTTGACAGTTGAGGTGCAATTAAGATGTCTGCCAGGGTATCAGATTTGTTTAGAGGTCAGTGGACAATAGGTTTGAGAAATAGAGTAGTAACAATAATTATTTAACCATAATTATTGTTGCTAATCTATACTAATAATAAAGCTGAAGAGTTTGTTTGTTTGAACGCGATAATCTCTGGAACTACCGGTCAGATTTGAAAAAATCTTTTTGCATTTGATAGCCCAATTCTTGAGGAAGGCTATAGGCTATTTAATATCACGTTATGACCCTTAGGAGCCGAGCAAAAAGAAAAAAAGTCAGAATGAACGCTAAGCGAATACGAAGTGTTGCGACGGGGTGGGGGGTACAAGAAATTTCACGCGGACGAAGTCGCGGGCAGAAACTAGTTGATAATAAAAGAGTTATTTAGGGGCTGATTTGACCAATGTCAGATATATTTTTTCCGTGAATTAAAATTGACGCCTGACAGTTCTAGTATGGAAAAACTGTCAAAAATTCAAAATTTATTCTTAGGAATAATTTTTAACTTATTGTAGGTATTAAAGTTTGGTGACATTCGCTTTTCTCTAGCCTCCTTACTGTCCCATGCCTGGTTAGCATTTTTAATTAAAATTTAACTGAAAAAACATTGATCTGAACTTCTTGAAACAGGTCTCAGTTGCTTTACAACGATGATAAAAATAAATATCTTAAATGATCTACAAATAAACTATCGTTGTCAAAAAAGGCCAAAAATTCTTTCGAAACCCCAACACGTTCATCCATCTCCTAAACTAATAGTGCGATTATTGTAAGTTATGACGTCACTCACATCTCGATGCGTCATACAAAGAGTGCGGGACAAATCCTGCTATCAATATTATGAGCGACCATCAGCCTCTAGTCAGGGTCGAGCCTACTACGGAATGGTAGAAAGTTTAAAAAGCCGACAGGAAAAGATGCGAACAACTTTTGTTCAAAATAGGATAGGGTACATCAAGCCAAGCTACTCGCGGCTATTGCGGGCGGAGAGTAATGGGTAGCTCACCGTCCGATCAGGACCAGGCCCGTGCCGGACGGCGCGTACGTGTTCCACGCGCGCCTCAAAGAGATGTCAGCATCGAGGAGGGGCTCCATAGGGCCGCAGCCTGCCGGGTCAGCGGGATTGTCCGAAAGGGTTACCGCTGGCCCGGAACCTAAAGGGCTAAGGAAGGAAAACGGGTGGGTTTTAGTCAGTAAGAGTCTGACACTCCCAGCGGGAGGGATCATTTGATGATTTCCCATTCACCAAAAAAAAAAGCCAAGCTACTCGTAGCATGGTTATTGTGTGATAGGCTGAAAATCTATTCTTTTTGAAAAACATTCACCGTTTTCTAGTCCTTAAACTGTTCGATGGAAAAATGTGTCATTTATTCTGTCAAACCGACCCCAACATAGTTGGGAAAAGGCTAGGCAGGTGATGAACTGCGGAGGGAGGTGATAAACGTTCTATTCATTTTAAATATTATTATTGAATAATAGGAGACTAACGTATAACGTCAGGAGTTTGAGCAGATACTTTTGCCTTTATACAGCATTTGCAATACGAGTAATACGACTTCTAATATACGAATGACAAACAGCCTAAAAAATTGTTCCGATACTAAGAAAAAGCTTGAGGTGTTCGCAAAACGATCGAGTTACCATAGTATACCAAAATCGTTTGAAAATCTATGCCGCACTATTCATCTTTGGCGTATCGAGTTGAGTCTAGATTTATGTCTATATCTAAGCAACAACCCCTGAGTCAGTGATTAATTGTAACATCTTTATTTAACGACAATATGTCGGTAGTATGAGGTTTTACAGCCTTTTTAATATTCAATGTCAGTCTTCTGTAATACTCATTTTATTGGATCGCTTTAGGAAGATTTTACTAGGGCTCAACTATCTTGATTTGTTAGTAAGGGTTTTCGACGCTGTTTTGGATGTTTTAGTAAGAGGAAAAGCTTTTTGAGACTTTTGAAAAATGCTAAGTAAAAAGTCGTAATTCGAGGTTTGGCTCTCGCCTATTTCCTCCTCTTAAATAGTACCAATTTAAAATCTTTCATAAACTGAATAAGAATGATATATACTGTGTCCTGTGTTCCTATGATTTTTTTATCAGTGTAGTCAAAGACGACATGGGACAGATTGAATGCGGAAGGCGGAGGACAGGGTGTTGTGGCGCAGCCTGGGAGATGCCTATGTCCAGCATGGGAGAGGCTAAGACAGTAATCGCAAGAGTACTGGGGGCCTAAAAAGGCCACTTTGGCCAATCATAAAAGGATAACATTATGAATCATAATGGACAGTTAACTGTTAAGTTAATCGTATCAAATCCCATTGGTTAAGGATTTTTCAGTTATTATTTTTTTGTCTGTGCTAAAATACCAATCAATCCAATCCAAACCCAATCCCAATCTCTTTGATTATACCTACGTAGTGCAGCGAATAAAGAAAAACACGAACTGTCTTCGCCATATTATGATTCATAATGTTACCCTTTTATGATTCTGTCAAAGTGGCTTTTTTAGGCCCCCCGGTTTTTAACGGAACGGAATGGAAAATGATATTTGGAGTATTTTCTAGTTTCGAAGTTAGTTCTCTTCAAAACCAAAACATTGTCTATTGATACTATATTGCTCCTAACTCATTGTATAGTTTGTTAAATATTGCTATATTATACCAAGTTTGCATGTGTTCAAGAATATAAATACAGAAATGTTTATACTGGAAAAGGTGTAGGAATTCGTTTCAATATTTTTCCCGAACACAAATAGGACTATTCCCTCTAGTTTCGTAACGCAACCGATACCTTATTCTTTATACATTGAGTTCATTAGTTGTTCTTGATAAAGCAGCTAGACGTCATTGCGGGGTATAGCCCCCGGCTGATTAGGGGCGGATTTTCTCCACTGAAATAAGTATATTATGCTGTAACGTGTGGGTTACTCTGTGGGTAGTATGTTTGCCTGGTAACTGTGTTGTTTCATGTTTGTAGGTGGATCGAAGTTCTTAAGTTTCAGTTGTAAATTGAAGGTGTGTTGATGATAAATAATATTGGGCTGTGAGGGTAGGCAAGGGAAATATGAATTTAATGTTACGCTGTTATTATAATATTTCATTGATAACCCATCAACACAATGTTGACTGGATAACGGTTATTAGCAATTGGAAGTGTTCTTGTTTGTCATGAGAAAAGAAGATTATAAAAAAATATGTGCCATTTTCAAAATTCCAATGGCGCAACGAATAAACACGAGAAATGGAACGAATGTTTGTCATAGGTATATTTATTTGCACTATTTCACTAATAAACAAAACAACGATATAACACTAAAACAATAACGTCATAGATGTACACAAAACCGGTAAAAGGCGGTAAAAACCGGTAAACGAAGCGTAATAACTGAACGCTTGTGGCACAAAGGGAGACGCCGCTACATGCCCTTTATGAAACCGCTCTAGGCGAACTGTTAATAATGAAGAAAATATAAATTGTCGGATTATAACTAGAGAGGGACTTCTGACGTCATTTCGAATCGGAGTTTACGTAAATAGACGGTTTAGGGAAATTTGGGACGTCATATATTATTATGGGTGGTATATAGTCGACCTCATTAATGCTTTACCACTTCTGCCAAAAACTCCCAGTAATTGAAACTTTATTAATGTTAAAACTATCGGGGCAAAATTCACCAATGTAACTCAACGCACATTGCTCGCAGCACAGATGGCCAATGGGGCCGAAAGGTTCTGGAGAAGACGTAGCGTTGGAAGGCCTCCCACAAGGTGGTCCGACGACCTTGTGAAGGCTGCAGGAACTCGTTGAATGCGAGAAGCGCAAAACTGGTCAAAAATATAGATAGTAAAAGTTGTTCATAATGATGAGTACAGTGACCTCTTAAGAGGTTGTTAATGTTTTACCAATAACCCTGTCTAAGTAATTTTCTATGGGTCTTCTACGGCCCCTCTGAAAGTCTCAAACGCCCACGATGGCGTTATCGTCCACGTTGAGAAACTATGATCTAATCTGTAAAACTTGAAAACATTTAAATCTTTTTAGATCTATCTAACAAACAATTTGTGGTACCTGACCTTACTTTTTTTTTTGAGTGGGAAATTATTAAATAACTTAAGAAATTAAATAACTTAAGAAAAATTAAGAAGTTATTTAATAATTTTTAACACGGGTGGGTTTTTGTCAGTAAAAGTCTGACACGCCCGTGTCAGACTTTTACTGACAAAAACCCACCCGTGTTCCTTCAGTTGCCTGTGCAAGGGGCCACGGTATCACTTTCGAACAACCCGCGACCCTGGCAGTACCTGACCTTACCTTTACACACCTTTCAGAAATTACATTAGCAGGTACTAAAAGGCTGTTTACACCGCAAGGGATAATTGCTCCACACATGATAATCATAAAAGATAAAGGGCTGAATACACATGCGTCACTTACTTTAGTAACACGGAGCAGTAGGTGGGAGGGATATACAACAATAGGTCTTACCGGTCGTGAGTCTGTGAATAAGGAAAAGAGGAGACTAGAAAAAACTATTTACGAATTGTTTGTCCTAACGAACCCATCGTTAGGACAAACAATTCGTAAATAGTTCCAAGTACCTACGCGTAACGCTACCAGGGGGCCTAAAAAGGCCACTTTAGCAGAATCATAAAAGCATAACATTATGAATCATAATATGGTGAAGACAGTCCATGTTTTTCTTTTTTTCGCTGCACTACGTAGGTCTAATCAAAGAGATTGGGATTGGATTGATTGGTATTTTAGCACAGACAAAAAAAAATAACTGAAAAATCCTTCACCAATGGGATTAGATACGATTAACTTAACAGTTAACTGTCCATTATGATTCCTAATGCTTTTATGATTCTGCCAAAGTGGCAGTTTTAGGTCCCCTGGACTGCATAAAACTCAAGGAGGTAAACACATTCTCTATCAGCGCCAACGTGACGTAATCACAAGATATTCGTATTCATACCGGCTCCGCCTGAAATGACGACAGAGTCCTTCGATTAGAAAACCGATTCACTGCCTCTTTCATATTAAGCACACGTAAAATTCCTTTTTATACGGGTACAATCGAAACACATGGTTTGAATGGGTCTCTCGGGCAGGTCTGACATTCTCATTTCTATGGATAACTTTATGATTTTTAAAGAAGATGGAAATTATTGGTTTAAAAATTCACATTTAAGGAATATATCTAGGAACCAGACATAGTTTTAATTGAGGCTTCTTTTAGCTTTGGCCTGTAAAATAAAGTTAGTAAAAACTATTCTACAAACGAACCAAACGGATTGTGTGATTTACGTGTTTTATGAATTTTCCTGTGAATATTGTTCCGCTTCCGTAATCCAATTGAACAGAAATGTTGCACACCCGTGTTGTTTTGATGACAGTACAAATTAATATAGTGTCATATATTTGATCTAGTAATGTATACGAAAACTGTTCCATTGGGTCTAAAATTTCGATGAGAGAAAAACATTCATCTGCCTAAACTTTCCCAATTATATTTGGGGTCAGCTTACAGTCTAACAGGATGTAGCTAAATACCAGTATTATACGTGGAGCGACTGCTTGTCTGACCTCCACAACCCAGCTACTGGGTAACATTATATCCCTTGGTAAGACTAGTGGTCAGACGTTCGGGCTTCTGACGACCCGTAACGACTGTCAAAGATCCGCGAATGACAGCCGGGACCAATAGCTTAGCGTGCTTTCCGAGGCATGGTGGGGTCTCGGTATGTAAAGATGGTCATCCATACACGGACCGACCGCGTCAAGCGACCCGTGCGGCTGTTATAACGTAGCCACGAGCCCCTCATGAGGAAAAACATTATTTTCTTTATTATTGCCATTGCACTATTGTATTAATTTAGTATTCAAATCTATTCCGAGCTAGCGACTGAATCACACCGACACTCCCGATTAGCTTGGCTTTGTCCTCCTAAGTCGAATGGACAGTTCAATCGCCAGGGTGCACACACAAATGATTTCCAGTTCACTATTCACTATACAAGGGGATCCTCGCCAGCACTAGTTGTGAACTATTGACACGACTCAGCACGAATCGACTAAGCTGTCGATCAAAGCGCGACTGTCGTTTGTTTCATGGTCTTCGTGTGGTCTAGCACGAACGCACGTTACGTAAACTCGACCGATTTTGAAATTGGAAACACTCGTATTGCTCATAATATTTATTTAGTTTGAAAACTTTATTCATGGGTGAATCTAATTGTGCTTGTTGCGATAAGCTCTGTAACTACCAGTTGGATTTGAAAAATTATTTTTGAATTTGATAGCTTATTTCTTGAGGAACGCTACGACCTTTAGACGCAAAAGGAAAAAAGTGAAAAGTGCGTGGGTTGGGGGCCGAAATTTCACGTGTTTGCAGTCGACAAGAAGCTAGTTCAGATAGTTGTATTTTCGATTAAAAAATCGTTGGAATTTATGTTACGTTTACGTCGCGCGTGATATCTAAGGATACAAGAAAATAGCTGCGTTTGCGATTGTGTCTTTCTTCATGGTGAGAGTGATAAGTATGTGGTGAGAGTATATTTGACAGATGTGTACCACCACCCACCATACATACATTTATAATCAGCCTATAATGTTCCGACTGCTGGGACACAGGCCTCCTCTCGGTGAGAGGGAGTGGGCCGTAATCCACCACGCGGGCCCAGTGCGGGTTGGTCCACCCACCATGTATCAGTGAAAAACATTTTCACTGATACAGTTGTGTTGTAAAAGCGCACAGCGATGCGATTTTTTAATCCACGTTCATGCGAAATAAAATCGCGAACGCTAATATAATTTTTCAGCGATTATTTACTGCAATACACGGAGTCTAATATATTGGTATTGTTCACAGTTTGGCGATTATTTTCTGCAACGATTAAATTTTGTGGTGCGCGCTTAGCCTAAAGAAAAAAAAATCTAATTCGATAAGTAATTGATCAAGCACCATGTAGGCACTGTAAGGGCTGGGTTAATTTTAGTGAAAACCGTAAGATTATTTATTTATATATGCTATAATAATATACACCAGAAAATACATAACAAAAAAAAGAGAGAAGAAGAAGAGAGAGAGAAGAGAAGATTCTTTGCACAAAAAAAAAGTTTATTTTGCAAAACAACATTTACACAACTTATAGGTAGTTATGACATCAAATATTATAAAGAGATAGGATTTGATTTTTAAAATGTTTGTGTCTTTTTTACGCTTTCACGCAACAGCTGAACGGATTTAGATGAAATTTGGCACACAGGTAGACATGACCTGGATACTTTTATCCCGATAATCCTACAGGACCGAGACTTAAGCAGGTGAAACCGCGTGGAGCAGCTAGTATTTTATATTCGGCGGCGGCAAGCGAAAGTCAAGCGAAGACATGTGACATCTACCAACCAGTACTGGGCCTGCGTGGTACATTACGGCCCACGCCGTCTCATGGCCAGCAATGGGAACATTATAGGAGGATTATGCTAAGCGAGAGTCATGGGAGGAGTGAAAACATGCTTTGGGAGGACTGTCTTGACATAAACCAGACCATGGTCATCCTTGCCTATAGCGTTCTAAACCACGCCAAGACGATAATACTAGCTAAAGCAACTATTCCAACATAATTTGCTCTAAAATTCAGGGTATTCTGAAAATTCGTGGTGCGTTCACATCAAAGAAATAGCCGAGGAGCTCGCAACTTTGCCCGTTTGATATATTGTTGTCGGGCGACATTTTCGGGCACGGTTCCACAGTGAATATTTTGTTAAGTACATAGCATTATTGTTTAAAAACGTTGTTGGTACAGGGTTTATATAAGAAGCTGTATTTCCTTAGGTTGTAGGTAGATCTGAGTCAAGACTGTCTTTAGTTAATAGCCTAACTGAAGACAGCTACAATGAAAACTGTTCTGACTGAAGACAAAATTGTTCTGACTGGAGAGCAGTGGTGGCCCAGTGGTAACGGCCGCGACTTACGAGTTGTAGGTCGTAGGTTCGAACCCAAACAGGCGCTTTACTTTGTGTAAATTATTTCATCACCACTGCTCTCAAAAACGGTGAAGGAAAACATCGTGAGGAATCCGGCATGTCCTAGAACCAAAAATTCGAAGACATGTGACATCTACCAACCCGCACTGGGCCCGCGTGGTGGCCCACTCCCTCTCACGTCCCAGCAGTGGGAACATTCTAGGCTGATTATGACTGAAGACAGACAGCTTCTTGATTATGACGTTTTAATGTCATCGAGTGTCAGTGCGAGAAAGAGACGGAGTAATACCTGAACACCTCTTTTCCGGACTGGATTCGTGATGGCACGAATTCTTCATAATATGAAGTAAGTATGATCCAACCGCCTTACAAGAGTCTCGAGAAATGTTGATCGAGGCTTTCGACCATCAGGGCATTAGCCGATACGACAATCGGTACAATGACAGCCGAGCTCATATTTCACATGTCAGTAATCTCGAGATATCTGATTTGTTCCTCTTTCTCATCATATGGAATCGTAACATCGACAATAATTGCGCGGCGCGCTAATTGGCTTATCACTACTATTTAAGTCAGGCTTATTGAACCTAGGTATATATTCTTTCCTGTCCTGTATAAAACCGAATGTTTTGACTCTGCTGTGCATTAGGACCGTCTTCTTTTTTGACATTCTTTGGGGACAGTGAAAAAAAAAACCTCTACAGTCGTTTCCATTTTCAACGGACCTCAAAAAACCAACAATATCCGAACCAAATTCAGTACAGTATTTTCCATATCGAATAGATCCGTCTAATCCAAATTTTTGTATTTTTATTCCGGTTCGAAATAGCTGAACGGTTTTCGACAGTTGTGTTTATTTGGAAAGATAGGCTTGTGTTTAAAAATGTTTTACGTTTTGACTCGTAGCACAGTTTTATGCACAATATAAAACTTTTCGAAGACTAGATCATTATCAACAAATATTGCAATCCAGTGTGGGACACAATTTAAAAGGAAAGGACTCTCCAATTGTACCTGTCCAGCCGGTCGATTCTGTAAAAATCTCACCGTGAAAACTTAGGTGAAGTGAGTTTGTTTTCGCTAGGAATTGACACTATTGACAGCTCACTCCACGCTCACTTCACCTAAGTTTTCACGGTGAGATGGTTACAGAATCGCACTGCTGGACCACGTTCGAGCCACTCTGTGAAAACCTTTGCTTCCGATTATCATAATAAGTTTTCAATATAGAAATCTCGACGTTTCGTCAAGTCAATCAATTAGACATCTACCTAGGATACTAGGACTGCATCCCCAAATAAGAGTAAGTACAAAAAGTTACCTTTACAATTTTTTTTTAACAAATACTGTTATTTGTTAAAAAAAAATTGTAAAGGTAACTCCACGAACTTGAAGATGAAAATGAAAGATATTCGTCAAGTGCATCAGCTGTTTGTAATAGCCTTCTTCCAAGTTGTAAAATTTTACAGACGACCGACTGTTCAAACAAGGTTTCCGTAGTCGGTAGAGAGGTGCATGACGAATGAAAATGCGGATATCCATGATAAATGTGCTATTTAAAATGCGGAAGAATGATAAATGTAACTATTCAAATAGCTAGCTCCAGGCAAATTCTTAGTGGTATTTTTTATATTAATCTATCTATATCTATACTATTAATAAAGCTGAAGAGTTTGTTTGTTTGAACGCGATAATCTCTGGAACTACCGGTCAGATTAGAAAAAATATTTTTGCATTTGATAGCCCAATTCTTGAGGAAGGCTATAGGCTATTTAATATCACGCTATGACCCTTAAGAGCCGAGCAAAAAGAAAAAAAGTCAGAATGAAATTTTAAAAAGAAAAAAAAAAGAACGCTAAGCGAATACGAAATGTTGCGACGGGGTGGGGGTACAAGAAATTTCACGCGGGCGAAGTCGCGGGCAGAAGCTAATAAACAATAAACGAGTAACTCTGATAATTAGAGTATCTTTTTTTTTATTTTTTTTATTACTAAATGGGCCCGCTCTTGACCCCGATCACGCCTGATGGTAAGCGATAGATGAGGTCTATGATGGAACGAGCGTGCCCAGAAGATGCCTGTTCACTCTTGCTTTGAAGGCATATCTAACGTGATATGGCTTCTGACAAAGGAATTTGGCCATTACTTACACATTTAATTAAACAAAGTACTCATGCGACAACAGTTCGAAAGTAAACTATCCGTCGTTCGTTTATACAGGACGCCGCATTGTCTTCTATTGAAAATCAAATTCGTCCCGTCCGGACCCCGAACAAAATTAAACGCGAAACGCATAAATTAAGAGGAGTTAAGACAAACTTTACCCTCACAAGTTTCATTGAAAGAGGTGAGCTCTTTTCAGGGATTGTTCCTATTCAACTCGGAAATAACCTTGACAAATTCTGTATTGCTGGAAAAAAATACTAGGAGCTCAAGAGTTCAGAAGAGATAAGGCGCGATTTTCCAAAGCAGTTGAGTTTAGCAAGGTCAAAGTTGTTCGGGTTGTATGCTAATGCACTGCTCCCATCGGAAAGATTTTGTAGTCGGCCGAATTGGATGGCAAATCATTGGCATATTTATTAGGCTTGGGATTTGATCCTGGTTTCTGAAGCACTTGGGTTTGTTATTGTGGTATCAAAAGATCTTGTAAACATATCCCGTGTCGGGGTAAGGTCTTCGTTTTGATGTTTAGCGTTAATTAATAATGTTTTAGGACACCTTATTGGATCATTCTGACTAGAATACCTATATGCAGTTATTTAGTTGTAAATACTTAACTCATATTTATCTACCTACAACTTTTAGCATTTGTTATTGGATAAAATCAGCAAAAAAAAAATTGTTTAGTTATGATAAAGAAGTATTAGACAACTAATCGTCAACAAATAACACTTAATACCAATAATTTATTGAGTCGAACACTCCAACCGGGTAAGTAACTATCACAAAATAAATACACAATTCCGAACCGAACCGAGGAATTTATGCATAAATAAATCTGTCGTTTAATATGGTTTATGGGCAGTTTATAACAGCTGGCAAATAATTCAATGTTGCCACTACAAAGCTAGAAGCAATTTAACTTGGAATTTAATTGAATTGCAGATGTGGTTGCCATGTTTGCGACGCTACCGGCCCCTAGTTAATATACGTTATAATTTTTGCCCTTCGGTGTTGGAACATAGAAACTATACGGTTAATTGGAGTGGTAGTCTGTAGGCTCCTGGGATTTATGTTCGCCTGGTACTTGGTCCTTATGTGTAGCAGTATCGTGGTTATATGATGAGCAGAAACTAAGTCTTACATAAGACCATGATCCCGTACCTACTCAAAGATCGATTAACCTTAATGAACCACCTTACGATCACTTAAAGCTGCACATATATCCTGTTTGAGGCCTTCTTAGACAAATGTGTGGTTTGGTAGAGTCGTGCCGCAGCGTACATCTATAGTAAACTAATTGCTTAGTCTTGAACATTTAGAGAGGCTGATGTTGGATGCTCTGCAAGGTATGTAGTAAGAGGGCCTTAGTGTGACGTCTTTGAAATAATGAAGAGAAAATAATCATGAAATTGAATAGTGGTGAATAAATATAGGATGAGATTATTCAGAAGCGTAATTACTCAAATTTTGTTATACCAAGTAGGTGCCTACTTATTCACAGGGACACATTAATCTGAAATCACAGTAATACATATTTCATGCAATAGCAACAATTGTCGAGTTTTATCAGTTGCTTTTGACAATTTACGGCGTCTATACATCATAGCCGAGTCTATGGTTGGCGATGAACTAAAACTTAGGAGATTATTCTCGGCCGTGTCTGTCACTCGAGCAAGTTTCCGAGGCGGGCGCTCGAGTTATTCACACTTTATCGCTAACTTAGCGATAGTGGGTTGGAGACCAGCCGTTGTCGCTTATGTACTTCTAGTAGTTTTATAACGATGATATTTTCCTGTCGTCAGTATTTTTTGGGGGTTGACTTTTTTATCGGTTTTTTCATAACGATAACTTGGTAAACTGATGATCGCAAACGTTTATTTACTCTTTTATGTGACTTGTGATCATAACGTCTAGACAGAAGATATAGAAGGATATTAAGAAATAGACCAAGTGCGAGTCAGACTCGCACACGAAGGGTTCCGCACCACAAGGCGAAAACGCCGAAAAAACACGTTTGTTGTATGGGAGCCCCCCTTAAATATTTATTTTATTGTTTTTAGTATTTGTTGTTATAGCGGCAACAGAAATACATCATCTGTGAAAATTTCAACTGTCTAGCTATTACGGTTCATGAGAGACAGCCTGGTGACAGACAGGCAGACGGACAGTGGAGTTTTAGTAATAGAGTCCCGTTTTTACCCTTTGGGTACCTACGGAACCCTAATTAATCAAGTTAGAGCAAGAGCAGGGCCAGAATGAAAATAAGCAACAAGCTTTTGATAGCAGCAGACGGTGCAGCAATCTAAACGAGGTGATACTGATATTATTTACGATGTATTTCTTGCCAATTTTGCTAACAAAATATGATCTTGATTGTATACACGACTTGTAAACTTACACAATAGCCCCCTTACTAATAAATGTATCATATCAGATGAATAGTTACACACCGATTTCTCTCTTTCAGTCGTCAGAAATTTGACTTTCAAAAGAAGAAGACAAAGCGTTGTGTAACTATACAGACGCTATACAACGTGTATTAGTAAGGGGGTTCGTATACAGTCTACATAAAAAGTCAATAAAGTTTACATTATTCTACACCTTTCGTAACTAAAATTAATGAACAAAATTAAATACAACACAACGTCATGCATTAATCACACCATACAGAAGCCGCTTCAGTAACATATTCGTACAGCTCTTTGTTATCATTTCAACGCGTACAGTCATGGTCACCCGATCACAGAAACAATACCTACAACAAAAACTTTCGACCCACAACTTTGAGCTCTGTGAATTTGTAACAAAACTTTCAAGGGAACTTTACTAAGCGAATATATTATTCAGAACTGATATTACACATAGATTTGTCAAATTACATTTACGCCAAACTCGCGCTGGTCTTTCGAAGTTCTCGCATTGCAAAGATAAAACTTTCAAGATGATCGTTACTCTAGAAACTAGTGGAAAATTGCCACCGGCGCAAGTAGACCTGCTTCGTCTCCTCCCAATCCTTGAATTTTGAAGGAGTTAGCGGATTAATGGCAAGGAGTGGGAGCTCAGAGCTTGCTGGTACCTCCGCAATGTTTATTAACGTCAAGTGGCCTGGCAGCTAATTCGCGCTTGGACTGACAAATTTAATAACAAGTAATGAAGTAAATAGAATCGAACCTCGCCTGCTAGCGTGCTATGATCCCTTGGTAGCTCTAGTTCAGTCAGTTTAAAGAAATATAGATCCGGCATCGGTTGAGATTAGGTTTTGATTAACCATTAAAATTGAGGTCGAATTTATTTTATGCTCCTAGTATTTCTATCATGAATTTAGGATAAAAAAGGGTCAAGGAAAAGCCGAACTACATTAATACGAGCATTGTTTCTCTTAAAAATCATGGAAGTTTCAAAGTAACTTCTGAAATAAAAATCTATATAGATATTTATTTCTTCGTGACTCCCCCGCTCCATAAAGCATCATTTGCCTGCATCCCCAAGATATTTTCTCCCCATTGATGGTTAAAAATCCACAACAAATGTGTTACGTGATTCCTGTACAATCTCTTTCGACAATTGTACATTTAAAAATACTTAGATCCCAACTTACGATTCAGCACACGTTTCGAGGAGATATTAATGGAGTCTCAGTGTTTGCACTAGACGCAGCCCGCGGCCCGATGGGCCGCCATTTTAAAAATCCTACTACCACACAAACGCTAAAATGGTTGCTGCGGTGCAAATTCTCGCTCCATTTGCTTTTACAATTAGAGTTATCATTTTTCCTATCTGATAGCAATGTGCAAGAGAAAGAGTTATTAAATAAATAAGGAAACAATACTGATTAGTTGTAATTTTGAAGTAAACGGAACAAAAGATTACCGTATTTATATGAGAAATCAGTACTCGGGGCATAGAAATATATTCCAAAAAAATTAACTAAACAACCTTAGTTAAACATACCATTTTCCTGTCTTTGATAAGTATATTCGAGAATCTTCTCTCAAATTTTTCTTTTTCCTTCCAAATCTGATAAGGAGCCCATTTCCATCTGACAAGATTACGTGAACCGTTAACAAAGCTATTAGAATTAAAATCCTATGAGTGGAATGAACAAAAACCATGGAACAGTCGGTGTCAGTTTGGAACGCAGCCAGTCTCGTGTACTAGGGGCACATAGCCGAGCGCCGTGTTTTTAATCACCACTGCCACTGACGGGTTGACATTGAAAAATATTTCTGTTTAGATTTCGTACGTACGCTGCGAGGGTTCGGGATTGTAAATAATTAGGATTTTTTGAGGGGCTTTTAGGAGAGGCTAAGTAAAAGTATTTGAGTTTTTTACCTGATACAGGAAAGTCGTTGTGGTGTTTTTGGTACACTAGTGCCACTTGATAAGTTCCCCTCAACAAACTACAGACCTTAGTAGAACGCGCAACGTAAACGGAACGTAAATTGGAATGTTTTTTTAACTGAAATTACAACTATCTATCCTATAGCATTTTGACACCTCATCTCATCTTATCTGCCTAGCCTTTTCCGAACTATGTTGGGGTCGGGTTCCAGTCTAACCGGATGCAGCTGAATATCAGTATTTTACATGGAGCGACTGCCTATTTGACCTCCACAACCCAATTACTGGGTAATACAATACCCCTTGGTAAGACTGGTTGTCAGACTTTCGGGCTTCTGACTACCCGTAACGACAGTCAAAGATCCACGGTACGTGAAGAAAGAAGAAAAACACGAATACAAAAAAAATTGGTTGTTAACATAAAAATAACATGTTACGATCAATTGGCTAACTACACACTTTAAGAAAGAAGGAAAGAAAATATTTATTGTTCAAGTAATATAGTAAAACAGGTTCACAGTTTAACAGCAAGTTGAGACGATAGCTTAAAATATTACTTGACTATAATTTGCGTTAATCTAAACTTTCGAAGTTTTCAACAAACAAAGTATTTTGTAAAAGCTTTATTTCTTTCAAAGTAATGGGAAAAAGATATTACACTTTTATAATATACCTAACTGTATTTTTCTCGCCTCAGTGACTAAGCCCAATTGGCTATCAGTTAAAAGGTCTTTAACAGATTATTCTGTCTTAGAGAAAGCCACAATCCCACTGCGAACTCATTAGTATGAATTTCTTTGCATGTTGATTACGACGATTTTAGTAGAAAAGCGTACCTATTAAGAATTCAATCTACTCTCTGCAATGGAACCGGCAAAACAAAACTCGAAAGACTGTATGAAATTAAATTTATATTGTTTTAAATAATAATATTAATAAGACCATCGCCATTGGAATTTGCACAATGTGGAGATTACGCTAGTCTCACCAGCTCTTTTTATTATGGAACAATTCCATATTTACGGAAAGCTAAGTTCCAGTTTTAATTTCATCGTTATGGGAAAATGCACTCAGGTTGATCAAATGTAATAATAATAATAAATAGTTTATTTGATAATCTTAAACGTACAGAAAAAATTTGAGATTGGAGCCTCCTTTTAAGCAAAAAATGCCTGTATTAGGAGACTCCGCTCTTTCAAAAACAAGAAGTGTAAACTATAAAATACAAGTACATAATCAAAAACAAGGTGATTTGAGTGAATGAGGGTGTGTGTGAGTGAGGGTGTGTGTGAGTGAGGGTGTGTGTGAGTGGGGGTGTGTGTATGTATGCGAGGGTGTGTGAGTTTGTGTGGAGTGTTGTGTTAGTTTAGTGTTAGTGTATCTGTTGTAGAAGTGATTCAGTCTCACTATAGGTTAGCTTTCTTATCCATTCCGTTAGAATTTTTTTGCAATCATAACAATTCTTAGGGTAGATGTAAATGTGTTTATTAATAACATTATAAAGCTGAGCAGATCTTTTGCAAAGTTGAATACTGGCAAATCGTGTTCTTGTTTGTGGTATTTTTAATAATGTAATTTTAGATTATTACAATGTAAGTTGGAACTGTCATTATTGAAGTTAATTTTATTTTGTTGAAAGTTTTCACTAGCTTCCTTTGTATAAAGATACAGTATAGCAGGTTTTCACTTAAATAAACCTTTATTTGGGTTAATACTTGGTCGAGGGCGTTGCTGCAGTTTTAAATTAAATATGTAAAATAAGTCCGAAAGTCTGACAACCAGTCTTACCAAGGGGTATCGTATTACCCAGTAACTGGGTTGTGGAGGTCAGATAGGCAGCCGCTCCATGTAAAATACTGGTTTTCAGCTTCATCCGGTTAGACCGGAAGCCGACCCCAACATAGTTGGGAAAAGGCTAGGCAGATGATGATGATATTACTATACATATACAATATGGTTTAAACAAATCCACTTTGTAAAAATCTGCTTGAAAATATATTATGTGGTAGGCAAAACTATCTACCTAATACAGTGATGCTCCACAAACGAAGGGACACTTTACATCGTGTCCTGCGTGCCCTGATGTGTGGCGTGACGATGATGGACGCTACTCATCATTCTCCTGCCCTTATCCCAATTTATTTGGGGTCGGCGCAACATGTCTTTTTCTTCCATACTTCTCTATTAGTCGTCATCTCGGTAGTCACCCCCTTTCTAACCATATCATCATTCACACATTCCATCCATCGTTTCTTTGATCTTCCCCTACTCTTATAGCCATCGACATCCATACTCAAAACTCTCCTCACGACATTTTCCTCAATTCTTCGTAACACATGCCCATACCATGACAACCGATTCCCACACAACTTTTCAGTTACCGGTGCCACTTTCAAACTTCCTCTTATGTACTCATTTCTTATTTTATCCATTCGATGATGGACGCTACTGATGACGCTAAACTCGAAGCTGAGTTCTAGCTTCTGCGTCAACTCAATATTTGCCATGGACACGGTAAGACAAAGAACTAGTGCAGTATTAATAAGCTGGATGAAACTGTTAGGCAGTGCCGGATTAAGACTACTTGATGCCCTAAGCAATCCACGCCTGTAGGCCCTCCTATCCACTAGCCGCCTCGTATATTTCCAAAACATCGACGAGCGATTTGTAAAGATTGGCGCACATCTCTAGAGTGATTTTTGGGTCTTGCTGATAAACAGCCTTGCCATTCATGTGCTAGCAAATACTGTTTCGGTGCTGTTTCTGCCTTATAGTGCCCCCCGAGACGTGATGCCCTAACCAATTGCTTAATTTGCTTATGGGATATATATAGATATAGGAAAACGCAGTGCTTTTAATTTCTCTTAGACAAGTAACAACCATCACACTATTTTCCGCCATCCCATTCTCTTTACACCCCATCTTAAATGTTAATTTTACGAGCAGATAAACGCGACTGAGTCTCACAACACTTCAAAAGCTGTAATTTCAGAGACTTTTATAAAACTCGTAGCTAATTGAATTGCTAAATTACTTATTGGGAAGTCGAAGCGAGCCAGAATCGAACGGTGATCGGTCAGTGCCAATGAATAATTCAGCAAAGAGTAAATAGCTACTAAACTCAGCGGCTAATGTCGGTGGAGTGGAAAGACGTCGTTGAAATTTTGTAGTTTGGAAAACGAAGCGGAATTTGCTAGTATTTTTAGGTTCGTATGTCCAAGCGGAAATAAATATAAATAGGATATGGATGCAGCAGTGGTGGCCAAGTGGTAACGGCCGCGACTTACGAGTAGTAGGTCGTAGGTTCGAACCTAGACAGGCGCTCTACTTTGTGTAAATTATTTCATCACCACTGCTCTCAAAATGGTGAAGGAAAACATCGTGAAGAAACCGGCATGTCCTAGAACCAAAAATTCGAAGACATGTGACATCTGTGAAGACATGTGACACACTGGGCCCGCGTAGTGGATGCGTAGTGGAGCGGCCTTTCGGCGCCAGAAACTGTGTTAGTAGGTACCGCTGATCTATTTTGTAAAAACTCACCGTGAAAACGTAGGTGAAGTGAGATTGAAGTGAACAGTCACTGGCCTAGCACCAGTATCATCCTGATGGCATGACTAGCTCACTTCACCTATGTTTTGACGGTGAGATTTTTACAGAATAGCACTGCTGCTGTCTCTAGAGGCTACCGGCGCAGCATATCCGTGCTCTGTGGGCTTGATAACAGATACGCCTCGTGAACGTCAGCCGTAATTTTTTTTTGGTGCCAAGTGACTTGGTTACCATTGAGAAACTGAAGGTGTATGAGTGCCAACGATCGGTATAGATTGGAACTTCTTTTGGACCCTTTTGATCCACAACGCTACCAAAAGTAAGTACATCTGTGTTTCTACGCTGCATTTAGGTACAGTCTGACATCTGTTTAATCTAATCTTAAATTCATTAAATCACTAACAGACAACACACAGCCTAAACTGCTGGATCCACAAGTATGAAATTTTGCAATAGAGCTCCTTATTCTTATAAACAAAAGTGAGAACTTAAAAAGGATTTTGCAAAAAATATCTCACATGCACGTACTTACCTAATACTTTTATTATCACCCAGCATGCTTAAATCGTATACAGTGAACGTAACGACAAATACATTATCTTGATCAAGTTCGTTATTTTTGCTGATGGGAAATTCCACCAAGAACACGGTTTTGTTACTTTACAAATTTGCTTTAGAAAAGCTCCTACTTCTCACCTATTATGATAAAAGCAATGAAACTGAACTGCATGTAGTATTATGCCGATCCACGTCGAACCAAAGCGTCGATAGGTTTCGCGTCCGCCTCGCTTTCAGCATGATCTATTGTTGTTATTAGCATACATCGAATAACAAACTGTTTGAGAATTTTATTTACTGGGTATAGCTACAAAGCCAGAAATATTTTTTTTTTTTTTAATTCAAATGAAATTCTTTATTCTGTAAATAGGATATAGGTAGGAATCTCTCCTAAAGTGAATAAAAAAAAAATCTTTGTAAATTTTGACTTATAAAAGCACTTTTCTGATCATAAATGCCATTACATTTGCCTTTCACCGTTTTAGGTTTTTCTGAATGTAAACAGAGAACGTATAATCACTGAAACAAAACTGTAAACGATTAACTTAGAACCTTAGCTTTGGCGTAGAACCTTTGTTCTCTAATATTGGTAAGGGGCCGAGGAAAGTAATTAAAACAAGTAAAAACATACTTCGCCAATTTATTAAGTCAAAGTTTACATTATAAACACGGGTTTAACGCTAATAGCTACAAAGTCCGTTTAACTAAACTTACATGAGCTTAAGACTAATTTCACTAGGTTGTTGATTTTGGCAAACTGGTTTAATGGTTCACTGCAGATAGTCCCAATTTGATATTACCCAATAAATTACTGTTTGATAAGGGAAAGTGATTAAAATTTTTAATTAACTACAATCCACCCTGTTTGGGCTTGAAATTAACTTTATTGATTTTGTTTGTTTTAAAAAAATAGCTTGTAGAATTATTTTAAAGGTTTTGCGATTTTGAGAGCCCCATCAAAGCTGGGCTAGTTTTTGAATCGGCGCACTTCATTATCATCATTATTGACTGCCTTGTTTCACCTATTGCTGAGTTTAGGCTTCCTCCCTTTTGTGCTATGCTACCCTGGTACAGGAAAAAATAACATCTATTTTGTAATATCAATTATAGGATTTACATGTTGTTCAAATAATTTATAAGGCTATTATGGCATTCTACAACAATGTGATAGTTTAGTACATTCTTATTACAAAATATTGATGATGTGTAGGTATTTTTGAGTACACGTAGACATTTTAATAGACGATTTTGATAGCAAAACGTTAAATAGATACATATACGATAAAATTACAAGTTAGCATAGTAATAAATACATAATCGTACAGCAAAAAATAAGAATTCAAGCGCGAGTCAAAAAAATACAATTAATTAGGTACTTTAAAAATAGAGGAACTTAAATTTGAATTAAGAATATGAGATAATTTCCAAGTTATGATACAACTTAATGAGTATCATACTTAACAAAATTCAAATTCCATTGCAACCAAAAACTTATTAGGACCTTTTTGTTACAAATGGTCACTCAAAAATCTATTTCACTAAGAGCTGATGTTTTAATCGACTCATAATTTTTAATCGTGAAATAAAATTGATGTCTGACAGTTTTTGTATGGAAGAACTGTCAAAAATTCAAAATTATTCCTTGTTATAGTTGTCTGGCGTTGGAAAAATCAGCCCTAAAGTAGATAACTGATAAGTGACGATGGAATGTAAATTAACTGCTCTAAATGAAATCATAAGCCTATTTTGAGTGAAATACCATTACAAACTCCAATTTGCAAGACACTGAAACGTATTATAACACACGGTCCCATAGTGAAAGTTGTTCATATTCATGGGTAGAACACCCTGTAAAAATTTGGAACCGGTAAAAAAAATCATTCTGTATATAATCCATTAGATCTACTAACCTTAAAAACACATAACATCACGCCTGTCATCCCCGAAAGGTGAGGCAGAGGTGTATCTATAGTACACCAACATTTCGCCAGTTATGACAACCCTAACAACGATGAGCATAATGATTCCTCATTACTACAAATATTAATTCTAACACAGCCACGTTTTGTCAAAGAAAATGTTTACTTCCAAAACATTTGGTAATGTTCCTCCCATTTCACCCTCTTTGGCAACGAAAACTATTATTACAATACGTAGGTTACTTTACTAAAGTCTTTTTAGGAAATTCTCTAGCGGTGTCCCCAAGGGTGCTGTTTTGGGACCATTAGAACAAAGTTTGGTACTTTCAAATGAATTATTCGTTTTGCATTAAACTGGCAATTGCCAATTAAATCTTCACTAGTTGAGGAAACATTAAATTATAACTACCTTTTGCCCACGGCTTTGCGCGCGTGGAGATTGGACATTATCTCACGAGAACGTACTAATTTGATATAAAGTATCCCATGTCCTTACCCATTGACATAAGTTCAGCATTTAAGTCGTGAAAACAGTAACAGACATACAGAGTTACTTTCGCATTCATAATATTAGTACGATTACAAGAAAGGAGAATTCCATGGGACCGTACCAACTTGCGAGGAAGCGGGTCACAACCAAATGTGTTCCATAAAATTACTCCTACTTTTTAAATTAGATTTACCTTTTTGTTATGAAAAAGATTCCCGGTTTTCGGACATCAAAAATAAAAGTATTTTTATTTACTTTTGTACGTATTTTCTCTTATTAAGTAGGTAAATGGCAAATAATTACGAATTGCGTGAATACATGTAAAAATAGTTAGCAATATAGGAAGGGCATTAAATTCTCCTTCGAATACACCAGGTTTGGTTGTGACAGCGGACTTTTCGTTTGGTACAGGGCGCCCTATATTTGATGGTATTCTCCTTTTTCGTTGTTGAAAATCAATATAATTTCCCCTTTTGAATAATTCAGCGTCACCTCTCTCATCTATCAATTCAACATTTTCCCTATTTATCGTTCCTTTCTCTTTTAAAATGTTATCTAAAAGCGAGAAAAATAAGATAAGACAAGAATTTATTAGTGTACTGTATCAAACTGAGGGAAAGAACAATTTATTACCCTCCTCCTGCTTCCAACTTAAATACTAACTTTTTACTTGAAACCTTAAGTTACTTACATTATAATGTTACGATACAATTCACAGCCTATTTTGGCTTCACAACGTCTAATTAGGATAATGAATATTTTAGAGGAAAATTCTTATTTTATTACTAAGATATTTTAGACATTGTCGACAAAGCTGTCATTGTAATTTAAGGAGTTTTAGTACAGACTTAAGTTTCAAATTCTTTTTGGTAGTTCCGTTTGATTCTTAATTTTTAAAGTACTAAAATAAGTAACAGCAAAGTTAATTAGACTTATTAAGAAAGGCGTAAATTCGATACAATTTCCAAATTAAATTTTTTGAAAGATATATTAAAAATCCCAGAAGGCAGACATAGTACTGCTGTATCAAGTCAATCCTACTAAAATTACCAACAATTTATGAGAAATTCTATCAAAGCAACCATTGATTATACCGCTCCAACTCATATACCACTTGAGTTTCTATAATCTCACGCATCTTTACACAAACCTTCTTCATCCCGATGAAAACCTTCACCAGGTTTCCTGATGAAAACCTGAGCCAGCCATCTATACCCACACCTAGGGATCTCCACTGTCAACAGGCAAGAATTGCTGCTGGGCGACTGAAGACAACATCATATCAATGGGTTTGGTGTCATCATATAGCGATGGTGCTTCACAAAGGATGGCAAAGGTACCGACGATAGAGGCGATGGTGAAGATCCAGAGGAACAGACGGTCGAGCACCATGGCCACAAAGCCCCAGTCTTGATCTTCCTATTAGAGAAAACAAAAGAAAAAGCTATGAAATTGGACTCGATCTAAGAAGTGTGCAGTGATCGTTTCTGTGTTGAGATTTGACCTGTTTTATAAAGGGTCCTGGTACGGTTTGAGTATTTTAGAAAAGTGGTGAAAACCCTGTTTTAATATGATGCTTCTAAGACACTTTGGTTATAGCTACATATACTCACAGCATTAAACTCATCCTGCCTCTGCATGTGATGCTGTATAAACATGACGTTATGAATCGCCTTCTCCAGTTCAAATGGGTACTTCTTGCGAGGAGCCACATCACTGAGAGAGTCATCGAGTCCTGACATCACTGATGGAAGACCGTTGTAGCCAGCACCAAGGCTGCCTAGAGCACCAACAAGGCCGCTGAACCTATTAAAACGTATTAAAATATTTGTCATCAAATCTCCATGTGTTGAATGATAGTCGAACTGGCTGGTATCTAATAATTTCGTTTAATTAGGACCACGGGTCAAATAATGTTAATGAATGCATTCAAGTTATTAAGGTGGCAGCGTTATTTAAAATGAATTTTAATGCATAGATTTCTAATATTCTACTGTTTTTACTAACCTATTTGTTGCTGTAGTTGAATGTAACCCATTACATCCTCCAGGCAAATGATGACGTAGCGAATCAGGGCTAGATGCATTCGAATTCGTTTGTTCAGCGGCTGCCAGAGCATCTTTAAACTTATTCTTATTCTTCATACTTCTCCCAGCTATCTTCTGTGCTGCCAAGTCCCTTAACAAGTCTTTTGGCACTCTCATCAGTAACAGCTTCGGAAGTTTCGTTATGAAGAATTTCCGAACCCAAGGCGCCATCTTGTGCGTACTAGGCTTGCGATAGTGAACGTTCAGTATTATTATAGTGATAACTACTGATAATCCTACTAGTAACATAGTAAATAGTAGGTACTTTCCTAGCAATGGTAACGCAAGTGAGGTAGAAGGTATAATTTCAGATATCAGTAAGAAAAACATGGTTTGGGATAGTAATATGGAAATGCTTAAAGCAATCTTCTCTCCTGAATCAGCTGGTAAGTAGAATACTAGAACTGAGAGGTATGAAATCCCAACACAGGGGACGATTAGGTTGACTGTGTAAAACAGGGTTTTTCTTCTGAGCGTGATGTTGAAAAAGATATCTGAAACAAATCGCGTTATTAAGTATTTCAAGTGTAACAAAAGAGGACAAAACAAGAAAAAACCCTGTTAAAACTTGAAGCAGTTGATTATGTAAACACTATTTCAACCAAACAGCTAATTAATATATTGTGATCTTGAGTTCAAGGAGATATAAAATGAAAGATTTGGTATTGTAGATAAAAAATCAAAGAAAATAAAACACCGATTCTTAAGCAATAAATGTGACAAACTGGAATCTATTGCACATTATTTTGTCTTAAATTCTAATAGGATTGCGTAATGGTCAAGAGTCGCGATATTTGGAAGTAAACAGTCCTTATTCTAACATATTTCAAGTTTATGGTGTCTTTATATCCATTTGGCTGCTATGGACGACTTACGAGAAAGGAATACCATAAAAAACACTTCTGCTTTTTAACGACATACATACAAAAATTTATACCGATGGTGTTTTAGCGGAATTATCAGTACTGAAGAATGTGATGATCATGGACGATTAATATCATGGATATCTACTTTTGTAATTTTTAGCTTTAATAAATGCCAGTCAAATTAATGATACCGAGTGAGGTGTAATTATGTACAAAACCACGTACGAAACCATCCTCTGAAGAAAAGTAAAACGAAATGGAAATAAAGGGGAATGAAAACAATGCATCAAATGAAATATTAAAAGTAAGGAGTAGAATTCAGGTACGTGAACCAAAAATATTTCAAAACAAACCTTAAGATTTACAACAACAAAATGCCTTAATAAAAACTTCTATTTGTAAAGTCCAGAAGACATAGAAACGGACAAAGGATTTAATTTCAGTCTTTGTGAAGAATCTTATTGTCTAGACTTGTACACGTTACGGTCCGTTACTGTACTGAATGAGGTTTTCTCTAAGAATATCCAGTGTTACAGAAAGATTAACTCCTCCAGCTGACCGATTTGTTTGTTCTCGTTTTCTAAGTTTCACAGGATCCCGGATTTATCTTTAATGCTAAGCTTAATAGATTAAGGGCTGATTTTTCCATCGCCAGATAACTTTTCGAAGAATAAAATTGACGTTTGACAATTTTTGTATGAAATAACTGTCAACATTTCAAAATTATTCCTCGAATAAAGCAAAATGTAGGGAAGAGCTGACTTTTTTTTCGCGATTTCAGGTTTGGTCCCATACTAAAAGTTATTCATAATGATGAGTACAATAACCTCTTAAGAGGTTGTTAATGTTTTACCAATTACCCCTTTATACTCTTGCACTCTTGCTCTTGCTTCTCTTGCTCTTGCTCTCTTGCTTTTTTTCTTTTTGGTATTCCAACTTCATTACTAAAATTAAGCTAATCACACACAGACAAATTTTCCTTAAGTCCTCTAAGCTCTCTGTCTATCGCCGCCGTCTAGCTAGCAACATCAGTTTCCCAGTAAAACACCAACAATTATCATCAAAGAATCGAAAGGGGATTTCTAAATTGACGGCAGTAAGTCCTCCGAAGAGCCGGTAGTAATTACAGACTACTCCGAGCAAATTGCTTAGATTTAACTAGTCATTGAAGATGTTACAATTAACTTGGAAATTGGTGGGTCTTAATATTCTATGATTACAATTGTAATTCTAGATGGACGGCATTCTCTTGGTTGGTATCACTTGTTAATGTTTTAATAAAATCTTCTACTTTTACAATGTTTGTAAATGTGTGAGCACCATGTATCTATCACATAAATAATTTATCTGTCATGCCTTTATTTTTAATTCTTTTACCTATGGCACAGTATCTTTATTCTAGGTGCATAGTATTTACATATAATTTTAAAATTAATGTTTTACAAAATTTTGTAAAATATTTTAAAAGAGTAACGGTGGAGCTTCTTGCCCATTCTTTTTCATACGAAAACTACCATTTGGAAGAGGCGACTAGAATCAATTCTTTATTGTAATTTTTTACGTCAAAAGTGCCTTTTAGGTGCCTATTTGAAATAAATGCTTTCTAATTTGACTTTGTTGTT
Organism: Oligia latruncula; assembly: GCA_948474745.1. Taxonomy (NCBI): domain Eukaryota; kingdom Metazoa; phylum Arthropoda; class Insecta; order Lepidoptera; family Noctuidae; genus Oligia; species Oligia latruncula. The sequence continues at coordinate 3,063,348 of OX419699.1, forward strand.
TATTTTGAGAGAATGGAAGAATGAGATCGTTGTAATAAAATATAACACAGGTTGTACCCGATTGTCTCGAAAACAAATTAAAAAACCTCTTCTGCTTATTAATAGCAATCCGTTAAAACTTGAACAAAACCATTACTCTTCAAAATTAAAACCATTTGACCTCATAATGAAAAAATTAATCAAACAAGCCGCGAAAGGTGTGGACCGTAAAAATGTATCAACGAAAAAAGGTTGAAAATCTCCAGAGAGCCGTTAAGCTGAAATGAAAGTGGTGTCATTATGAACTTCCAAATGTGTTTATCTAAACGTGAAATATACGGTTGTTAAATGGCGAGCTTCGTAAGCGAAATTACGTATGCTGTGTAAGGACGGGCGTGTCATCATCCGACAGATGGGCATCTGTCACACGTGAATAACAATGACTGGACCCAGAGAATATGGGCTGTTAAATCGTTGAGATGTACGAGGACTGCGAAAGTAGAGGAGAAAAATATGTTGGGACTCTTTGGGTATAAACTCGTCTTTGTAATTTGGAGACATCTGTCAGTTAAAGATATGAGTCTCATTTTGTTTGGGGTTTGGAGCGGCCTACAGTTGGTGTATGCATATTTTCCATGCGTCATGTTCGTGAATGGGCGCCGTCAGTAGGGACTGGTCATCTCTTAGCCGCCACGGCTTATTTTAATTTATTTTCATTGCTGAATTGTTTTTTTTTCTGTTTTTAACTTTTTTATTACAGACGCTTTTAACGTGCACACCTTTCTACATCGTTCTCACATGTATAATTTCAACATGAATGATGTAACCATTATTTTGTAAAACAATTATGATTTAAAAGAGTGTCCGTGGAGTTTCTTGTCCGTTCTTCTCCATACCTACTACGGTTTGGAATGGGCAACTAGCTTCATCTTTCTTCCCTGACTGACCGACCCCTTGACAATTCAAAAGTGCCTGTAATTGGTTTATCACACTAATATTAGAAAAGCGAAAGTTTGTGAGTGTGTTTATATGTTTGTTACTTCTTCACGCTCAAACGGCTGGACCAATTTTGATAAAATTTTGTATGGAGGTAACTGACACCCTTTTTTTTGTTTTGGGTGGGAAGTCATCAAATGACCCCTCCCGCTCTGGGCGGAGCGGAAGGGAGTGTCAGACTCTTACTGACTAAAACCCACCCGTGTTTCTCCCTTTGTGTTCCAGGGTAACGGTATACGCTCAATCGGCTTCATGCTCAAACGGCTGGACCAATTTTGATAACATTTTGTATGGAGGTAGCTGTCACCCTGGATTAACATATAGGCTACTTTTTATCCCGATATTCCCACGGGATCGACATTTACGCAGGTGAAAACGCAGGGCACAGCTAGTTTGAAATGAATGAGTTTGAGTTTTGTGCCTAATTATCTTTGGCTGTTTACGTTTTTCTCTGAAGAGTATAATTTCAAACAGAAAATGAGATAAACAGTATCGTCGACCGATACTGTATGTATAGTAATTATAAGGGATTTGTTTGTCTAACTTCATTATTTGTATTGCTTTAAATATTAAACCAAAGGTGTCTATAAAATCTTTCATAAAAATATCATAAACTCATAAAGAAATTCGTCGAAGTTTATTTCCTTTACACTAAAGAGTAAGAACATTTACTTTAAGCGAACTTTTCCTCGTTGAAGTGTCAGTGTATTTTGTTCACATAAGTGGCTCGTGGTTTGCTAAACTGCTTGATTCTCTAACAATTGACTGTAAGTGCATAAAGACGGGTTTTCTATAGGCATCAAGTGGTCCTCTCGAAAGCTCTTTGTACGTACAAGCTCCTTTATATCTCTCGCGATTCTGACACTTGAAGTTTTTTTTTTAATGAGTTTATTTATCTTGTTAGATGTATGATTTTATTAAAGTTAAATCGTGTATAGCGTTTTGACCGTTATTAAAGTTAAATCGTGTACTTATAGCGTTTAATTTCTTGAGAATTGGATTTTGATCAAAGCAAAAACTAAGTCTCTAAGCATTGTCATTATCCGATTCAAACTCAAACTCAAAGCATTTATTTCAATTAAACCATTAACAGGCACTTTTGAATTGTCAAGAAGTCGGTCAGTCAGAAAATATGAAGCTAGTTGCCCATTCCAAAGCATTCCAAACTTACGGAGAAGAACGGACAAGAAACTCCATGGACACTCTTTTTAAATAATATTTTATAAAAATATCAGTTACATCATTACTTTTGAATTTATAATTATATAATGTGAGAACGTTGTAAAAAATAAAAAAGACGTACGCGTTAAAAGCGTTCAGAGTACAACAAATAGTAACAAAAAAAACAATCCAAAAATAAAATAATTAAAAATAAGCCGAGGCAGCTAATTGATGATCAGCCCAACTGGCGGCGCCCATTCACGAACATGACGCATAGATCAGCACCATTCAGCTCAACCATTTTGAAGGGAGCTAAATGATCCAACACACACGCCACCGTCAGCGAGACATTTGTATGAGCATGACATACTATCAGCCGCCAGGGCACATTTAAGTCAATGAAAGACATATTTATTACCCGGTAAATGGTAGCTATAGAGTACATAGAACTCACATCTGTGCTATGCAATTATACAATACAAAGGAAATTGAGTTTATACAATGCAAAGATAGTCTTACAATCTTCAGCAGCTCAAACAGTACTTTCAAGTTTGTGTTAATCAATTAGTTGTGGTTGTGGAGCAGGACTAGCATTGAGCCAGGAATTTTTTATCAGCGGTGTAATCCCCTAACTTATAATATGCCTGACTGCATAATGTGCGTTTGATTTGATTTCTACCTCCTCTTCCTACTTTTGATGTTTACTATAGTCTTTACCCGCCTTTAGTGAGGTCGGCTTCCAGTCGAATGGGATGCAGCTGAATATTTACATAGAGCGACTGCTAGCTGCTAGGAGTAGTTGATTTGTACTAAGAATAGAATAGAATAACTAAAACTATACAGAAATTAGAAAATAAGCGTCGAAAAACTCATTCGCATCGCTGTCGACTGGTAATGTACCCAAGAGACTGGCGGCATTACCACGTTGTATGATTATTAATAGATTTATTCTATTTTATTATAAGGGTAAATTACATAGTTACCACCTAAGCACTCATTATGGTAAAGCAATAAATAAATTGATTGATTGAGAGCAGTGGTGGCCCAGTGGTCACGGACACGACTTACGAGTTGTAGGTCGTAGGTTCGAACCCAGACAGGCGCTTTACTTTGTGTAAATTATTTCATCACCATCACTGCTCTCATAACGGTGAAGGAAAACATCGTGAGGAAACCGGCATGTCCTAGAACCAAAAATTCGAAGACATGTGACATCCACCAACCCGCACTGGGCCCGCGTGGTGGATTACGGCCCACTCCCTCTCATTGAGAGGAGGCCTGTGTCCCAGCAGTGGGAACATTATAGGCTGATTATGGTTATGGTTATTATAAGGGTAATTTATTCAGTATCATGTTTGTACTGCTAAGGAGCCGTCTCCACGAGCGAGAGAATTGCGGCGATATTATCGCCGTGCCACGTATACACTCTAAGCACAGCACTATCTCTTATCCTTAATACATTATCAATCTCCCTCCTCCGAAAACACAATAAATAAACAGCGATACCACTTAACATGATAAATTAGAGACATCAAGCGCTGATCTGCATTCAGTGCCCGTACTCGAGGACATTACCAAAACAACCGTTTAACCTGGTTCAAGGCGACATAGCGGCAGTAAAACTCACTAATTTTGCATAGATAAGAGTTTTCGCCGTTCTACGGTAATTTACAACGTACCCAGATTAGCGTTGTGCGACGTCTCTGGGAAATAAAAGGATTGTCTGAAAAGATGGCGGTTTTAGTTAAGATTTTGTGGGTTTGGATGCCAAGATCTTGATTGTGCTTGATAAGGATGTCTTGGTTTTTATTGCTTTTATGTTCTTTGATTGTGTGGGCTTTTGTTTTGGGACAAGACTGCTTACTTTCTCAACCACTGCAACTTCTGTCAGTTAGAATCTGCAGTACCGACCAACCAGAAATCGCTAAGTCATTAAGTCCCAGAATGTAAGTGTGACTCTTGCACCGAGAGAGATAGAGAACTTGTTAATAGAAAAACAAAGTTTCTATAAGAGCTCCACTAAATCTAAATTATAAGTCAAAATGTTTTAATTAATTCATACAGTGACATTTCAGACTTCATCCATAGTAATATTATAAGTTCGAAAGTAAGTCTGTCTGTCTATCATGTTACCTTTTCATGCGTAAACAACTAAACGGATTTCGATAAAATTTGGCAAAGAAATAGATTGCATCCCCGGGAAGGACATAAGATAGTTTTTATCCCGATATTCCCACGGGATCGACACTTATGCAGACAAAACCGCGGGGCGCTGCTAGTTATCTATATACTACACATGTTCTCCATTGACTGCATATAAACTAGTTCAGGCCACACAGAATCTCAAGTATCAACAAAGATTAACACTACAAGATTTAAGACAAATATTAGTTATATTTTCTAAGAAGTTTCTATTCATAGGAGAAATAACACTTTACTGAAGTTGGTAACCCATATTTGCGAGTTCGTAAGCATATTATCCAATCAAACTTGAAAACAAGTAATTTGTTTAGTTCGAAACTTTGATTAAATTTATATTGAAGCGTCGTCGTTGTGTTAAATCCTTTTAAATTTTTGTTTTAGGTTATTTTTATGGAGCTTTGTAGCAACCGGTTTTGGGATAGTTTGTTATGGCAGTTAGTGGTGTCATACATATTTTTTTGTTTAAACGATATGATGACACAATTTTATTTATATACTCAATATCTTTATTGCTTTACCATAATGAGTACTTAGGTGGTAACTATGTAATTTAGATCGTTAAGGACCCTGTAGGGCACAGGAAAAGGGTATATATATACAGGATTAATTTTCCAAGTGGGCGTGGATGGCCAAATCCGAAACTATGAGGAATAACGAAGAGTACTCAAAGGAGTCACGGGCTCGATTTTGATGAAAACTAAAACTGCATCATTGGATTTTTGAAAAATCAATATTTCTAGCCAGGAATCGAACCCGTTGATGTTGATTAAACACTGTATATTATTACACCACTCGATAGTGTCCCTAATAAGGATCAAATTCTGGGAAGTATATTTTTGGGTCATCCCACCATGGTAATGATCTGGTATGTGACATTACCATGCAATAGCAAAATAATGTGTAGATACCTATATACTCAAGATTAGTGTAATTAAAATTCTCACAAATCTGTTTGGCATTTGACCAATGATTAGGTAACATTTCAGAATATACAATTTATTTCAAAACTTGGAGTGTGACCCTTAAAAGAGATCTTAGACTTTATTTTAGAGCTTCTGCTTGCTGGACATATGTATTTTCCCAAATATGAAGACGCATAGTTTTTATTTTAAATATTTCAGTTAAAGATAATTACACAGAAGCGGTCAACTTACCAGGATACGGTTCTTGGCAGCAAGGGTAGTACCGCTCATGTCTCTCTGCTGGTACCCCAAGGATGTCCCACTCTACTGAAGGATAGTACTCTCGAAGATCAATGCCGACGTCCACCTTGTCACCCTTCTTTTGGTTGATGTGCTTCAAGTCAATCTGTAGGAAAACAAATAGTTGTTAAAAATATGGGATTATTTATTTATTTAATAGGTACTTCAAGCACATAAATGTACAGCGGCGGACTTAGTGTCATAGGCATTTTCTACCAGTCAACCTATAGCACACACTACACGATAAGATATAATGTACCCAGGATTTTGTAATATCTTGATTTAAAAGAGTGTCCATGGAGTTTCTTGCCCGTTCTTTTCCATAGAGATCTACATTTTGGAATGGGCAACTAGCTTCAACTTTCTGACTAACTGACAGACTATTTTAATTTTGACAATTCAAAAGTGCCTTTATAAGGTTTAACTGAAATAAATGCTTTGAGTTTGAGTTTGATACGATACGATTACTAGGCGCATCCAAGTGAAACACCTAGGTCTGTACGGGGCAGTGTCAAAATTGTCATCATTGGTGTGTTTCGAAAAAGGAACGTGCTAGCTGTTCTGTGTAGTTCTGTTTCTCTTTTTCTCGGAAACAACGGTGGTGACTTTGACAATTTTCTATACGGAATAATCAGTATATAATCTTCCCACTGCTGGGACACAGGCCTCCTCTCTGCGAGAGGGAGTGCGCCGTAATCCACCACGCGGGCCCAGTGCGGGTTGGTAGATGTCACATGTCTTCTATTTTTTTATTCTAGGACATGCCGGTTTCCTCACGATGTTTTCTTTCACCGTTTTAAGAGCGGTAGTGATGAAATAATTTTCACAAACCTACGACCTGCGACTTGTAAGTCGCGACCGTGACCACTGAGCCATTACTGCTCTGTCTATACGGCCCTAGGACTAATAAGACAAAAATATAGAAATAACTAAAATATAGGTACCACCTGGTATAAAAAGATGGCAGCAATATAGACTTTCTAGAATTCAGTGTAGATCAGCACACAAGTGAAGACATCTTCTATATATATAAAATGGTAAACTGACTGATTGTTGATATATCAACGCACAGTCTAAACCGCTGCTCCTAGAGACATGAAATTTGGAGGGTGTGTTCTTTGTGAAGAGTAGGTATCCACGAAGAAAGGGTTTTTCGAAATTCCACCCCTAAGAGGGTGAAATTTCACGCGGACGAAGTCGCGGGCAGAAGTTAGTAAAAGATACAAAGTACAATATTTTATGGCGTGACCAAAATTTCACAACGTAATTATTAACTCCTAATGTAAAAGAATTCTTAAATGAAAAAGGAACCTCCATTAAATTTCTTTGATCTGACATAAATTATAAATAATCCCAATTAGCTAATTGCGTTAGGATAATTTACGCTAGGACGCTTATAATGTCTTTTAAAGACGCTATAAGGAGGGAAATGTTTTCCTTATAAAAAATAGAATTTTGCGCAACTGTTATAGAATTCTTTCTTTTCAGTAATTTGATTAATTAACTACCGTTGACATATTTTAAACAGCCAGCCTGGAATTAATTCATTCTTAAAAAAAAAGTTTGATGTTAATGTCCCACAGCTGGGCAAAGGCCTCTCTACTCTCTTTCCACCTCTCTCTGTCCAGAGGTTCCAAGGACCACTCATTATTAAAGAGTCCAGCCCATCCCACCATCTTTGTCTGGGCCTGTCACCTTGTCGCTTGCCATTAAGCGGGATACACTAGGTCCGTTTTGACTGCCCCGTTGGTCTCGTGGTTGCAAGCGCGACTGCTGAGCGTGGGGTCCTGGGTTCGATTCCCGGGTCGGACAAAGTGTTATTGGGTTTTCCATTGGGAATTTCTTAGTAACAGTCCGAAGTTTGGAAGTTGGCGGTTTTATACCCACGTGTCTCGGAAAGCACGTAAAGCCATTGGTCCTGCGCCTGAACTCTCCCCGGTCATGTCGGATTGCCGTCCCATCGGACTATGAGAGAAAAGGGACAGAGAGTGCACCTGTGTTTGCGCACACACTTGTGCACTATAATATCTCCTGCGTACCTGGCTAATCTCCATTGAGATTGGCCACCGTGACCGAAAACGGTAGGGGAGGCTATTATTACACTAGGTCGTAAGTTTGGCCCATTGATCGTCTGAAATGCGGCAGATGTGTCCAGCTTAATTCCATTTAAGCGTGGCAGCGTGCCAGCATTATTTTGATTGCTTGACAATTACATCCTATCCCTGCAATTATTATCTGTAAAGCATTTGTCTTACCTGATCACCATCATAGCTCCAAGATCCGAACTTCAAGAAGCAAGTCTGTTGGTCGAACGGGAAGTATCTCACGTCGATCTCACACGAAGACTTGAAGATGGCTGGGGGAGTCCAAAGCACCTTCCCAGTGTGATGCAGGACTGCCTTTGTCATCGTTGTCACCACGTATTCGCCGTCAGCACTGGTGGAACAGAATAATGATTAGTTTATCGACATTTAGACTAATAATAAAGTTAAAGAGTTTGTTTGTTTGTTTGAACGCGCTATTCTCTGAAACTACAGGTCGGATTTTTATATTTGAGATATTTTTGCATTTGATAGCCCTATTTTTGAGGAAGGCTATATAAACAACGTTATTTTTAGTATATGCGAAACCTGAATATAGTTTGTTCAGAATATGTAACTGAATCGATTCCAATAATTTTTACCCCATGTTATATTTTGTCCCGAAAATATTTAAAAAAGGTTAAAAGTTGGACACCGAGCGACACTAAGTAGGTTATCTAATCTCCGCGCCGAACGCATAGGTACCTAGGTACTATTATCAATGAGCGCAAGACGGCGCGGCGCGAGCGGCGCGGGTGAGCATGTTTTTGTACGGACAAACAGGTAACTTAACAAGCTTATAACTTTGTGATTTTTCATGATTCAGTTTTGAAACTTTGTACATAGATTCTTTACATAAAAATACTAGACACGTGTTTCGGGTTTCGAATATACTAAAAATAATGTTGTATAGCATCATGCTAGGACCCTTGTGCCGAGCAAAAAAAAAGTTAGTAAGAACGCTTAGCGAAAACAAAGGAATACCTCAGGCAGGCGATGCGATGCGACGGGGTGCGCCGGAGGTAGTAGAAGAAATTTCACGCGGACAAAGTCGCGGGCAGAAGCTAGCTTGCTTAACTTTATGCAATGTTTATCAGTAAACTCCTGTCTCTGTATGCGCATATTTCGTGACACGTAAAAAACTGGCCAAGTGCGAGTCGGACTCGCACACGAACGGTTCCGTACCACAAGGCATAAAACGCCGAAAAAACTTTTCTTGTATACTGCTTTAAATTTTAATTTTTATTATTTGTTGGTATAGCGGCAACAGAAACACATCATCTGTAAAAATTCAAGTGTCTAGCTATCACGGTTCATGAGATACAGCCTGGTCACAGATAGACAGACAGACAGTGAAGTCTTAGTAATAGCGTCCCGTTTTTACCCTTGGGGTACGAAACCCTAAAAAAGTGATAATAAACAAAAAACAAGTATGCGAAAGATGTGGATTTCATAACAATACCAATATAACAGTAACCAAGTAAACAAAGCACCTATCTATCCACAGTAAATGCTCTACAACGTCCACATATTCATATATTATGACACATTATACTCCAGTGTAGTGCGTTGCCCAATTTATGACAGCCACCATAAACCTATCAAAAGGCAGCTGATACGTGAAGGGACGGTACAGTCCGAAGAAGATAAGGTACAAGGTATGGGAGATCAGAGGGGTTTGATAAGTATCAATAATCTTGCCTAGAGAGCAGTCGTAGGTTCGAACCGCTTTACCATAATCAGCCTATAATGTTCCCACTGCTGGGACACTGGCCTCCATTCGGTGAGAGTGAGTGGGCCGTAATCCACCACGCGGGCCCAGTGCGGATTGGCAGATGTCACATGTCTTCGAATTTTTGGTTCTAGGACATGCCGGTTTCCTCACGATGTTTTCCTTCACCGTTTTGAGAGCAGTGGTGATGAAATCATTTACACAAAGTAAAGCGCCAGTCTGGGTTCGAATCTACGACCTACAACTCGTAAGTCGCGGCCATTACCACTTGGCCACCACTGCTCACCACCGCTTTACTTTGTGTAAATCTTCTCATCACCACTGCTCTCAAAACGGTGAAGGTAAACATCGTGAGGAAACTGGCTTGTCGTAGAAACAAAAATTCTAAGACATGTGACATCTACCAACCCGCATTGGGCCCGCGAGGTGGATTACGGCCCAGTCCCTTCCCTCCTTCAGATCTGTGTCCCAGCAGTGAACATTATAGGTTGATTATGTTATAATCATACAACTTAACAAGTCATTCATGAAATCAAACTCGAAACAGACCAACTTTTACTAGGTAAGCAAAACTATGTTAGCTGATTTTTTGATGCTGATATAAAATGTAGGTACCACAATAGATTTACTTTCACAACTTGGAAACCTGCCCCAAAATAACCAATTTTTCATAAAATAAAACACTGGTTATTAAAAGAATAGGCAAAGAAGAAGAAGATATTCTTGTTTTATCCTTAATCATTCAGGTCACCATTCCTCAACACTTTGTAGAATGTATCAAGTCTGTTAATTAAACACCCTGAACCTCTGTTGAACAGAGATCTACCAGTGGCACTTTTCATGGGAGGAACATTACATCGGTCATCCACATCCAAAGATCTGTTAGCATATCTACCGCAAGTATATCCTCCATTCTCTCAAGACTTAAGCCGCTTACACAGGGTCGACACAGCGTAAGATTAGTCGCACGTGCGTCTCTTCGCCGGCCATGATTAATCGTTCGCCGGCCTGTTTTGACACACCATGATGTATCATTCGCGAACGGTTTCTTGTCGATATTTCGTGCAATCAATTAAGTTAAGGATACATTACCTACTTTGTTCGAAGTCGCAACTTGTGAACACAAACTTTATTGTTTACTTTCGTGGGCAGTTCTTGTTTCTTTTGGCTCTCAAATTTTTATTAGGAGATGTTTGAAACCATAGATAGACGGTGCATTATCTACGCTTTAAGATTTTTATCATTATTTCGTCATATTCTAATATTGATAACAAGTCAAAATTCATTTCCTTTTAGACTACAAATAACTTCAAAGTCTTCAAACACGACGCCAACTCAGGTTTCCACGATTACACTTTTGGCACACCCATCGCAAAACAAACGCTATGGCAAGAAGCTATCAAGATCCCTGTATCTAAGTGGAATGCATGAACCGCATGATTTATGGGCTCCCGCTACCGAGGCGACGGAACACCATGCATCATGGGATGGGAATGTACTGTCCATAACAACTGACTCGTTAAATCTCGGCGTTTCCCCGACTTGAGAGGTTTGCTTCGCTGATTTTATGCGGCCCCATAGTTTTTGTTGCGTTAAGACTGGTAAGATGTTTTGATACTTGAGGATTTACTGCATATTCAACACAAAGCATAGTTTCAACAGTAGGTACTGTTGGTAGGTATAGACGCATATCTTGAGAAATATTCCCGATCAAGACTTTGACCAGTAAACTATGTGTAACTATGCCTGATAATCTAGGTATGTCTAGTTTGTTAAATGGAACGAAGTAACAATTTACTCGAACCAAAATATAATAAAATACATAAAATTTAGTTTTGTTTGTCAGTGGATTGAGAAATTTACAGTCTCACGACAGTAGATGCTGTACGATATAAAATTCCAACTCAAAATCAACACGACAAAAATTCCCTTCAAATTATAACTCGTACATAACTCCTGAATTACAACAGAGCGAAATATTTTAATTAGCGAACACGAGCATAAAGCCTCTGCAATTATGGCATCTACAGACAAGTTCGCTGGTACAACAATGCAATTTGGTGCAAGCTAATGTCCGAATGTTGAACGTGCAAGTTCGGCGCTGTGAAATTAATTTGCTAAACGTATTCGAACGTGGCGTATCGGATGTCGCTTGTTGTGTAGTTAGGGCACCTATGAGTTCTGTAATACGGGTTTCGAGTGTTGTTGTTGATGAATGTTGTTTTATATTTGAAGTAGAATTTAAATTGAGTCTAAATTGTGTGTGTTCTCGCAGTTTACTACTGCTGATGTAGTTAGACTCAATTTTGTATCTGCTCTGTCAGTAGCCGGTAGCAATTAATGTTCATCTCAGATTTCCATGGGTTCACCCGTGGCTACCCATCACTCAATTTCAAAGAATTTACCTAAAAGGGATTACAGAGGGATTTTATTGATTAAACTGTGTAACTTCATCTTTCTGAATGACCGACCCCTTGACAATTCAAAAGTGCTTGTAATTGGTTTATCACACTAATATTATAAAGGCGAATGTTTGTGTGTGTGTGTGTATGTGGGGGGGGTGTGTTTATATGTTTGTTACTTCTTCACGCTCAAACGGCTGGACCAATTTTGATAACATTTTGTATGGAGGTAGCTGACACCCTGGACTAACATATATACTAATTTTTATTCCGATATTCCCACGAGATCGACTTTTCCGCGGGTGAAGCTGCGGGGCGCAGCTTGCTTGAAATTGCATTTGAGTTTGTTTGTGCTAGATATTCTTATTTACTTACTTGTTATAAAGCACGATGTCAGGCAACCAGATGTGTTCTGATGGCACATACAACTCCTTCACTCCACCATACTCCAAGGGGTCCCATTTGAACTTGTGGTCTTCCCATTCCTGAAAATACAGCTCTGGTAAATGTGCTAATAATGTTATCTTTTGGCACAAATTGTCCGAAACTTTTGTTTTTTTACAATGTGAAATACTGTTTAGTTATTCGGTAATTTTTACTTCGGCCCTTAGGAAGTCTAGAGGTAAATAACTTAGGTGTTACTTTTGAGGTCGTTAGATAAAACCTGCTTAGAATAACCTATTGATTAAACAAAGTCACCGATATAATAGTTGAAGCGAACTTCTTTCTCTCAAAACCGCAATGTGTAAAGGTATCGCACTAGTGGCACTACTCAAAAACAATAAAACTCCAGAGTTAAGACCACCTCAGAAACCGGACACTAGTATTATACTACACTACATATTTCAGCAATTCCATTTCTGAACACAGGCCTCTCACAAATTATGTCACTTCGTTAGTTCTGCAGCGTGGCGCATACAGTCCGTCAAGAATTTGCATGCATTTAAATAATTTAATACAAAGTTACTCACGTGCTCCAGCCACACGTTGGTCGTTAGAATCTGATCTTTGAGGTTCTGTAACAAGGAGCAAATCAAAGTTTTGTACTCAGTACGCAACAGTCTTTGTTGGAAAATGAAATAGGAGCCGATGAAGATGATGAAACACATCTTGTAAGCAGTATCAAATCACGTGTTATTTAATTTATGAAGTTATGAATCTTGCATAACCCGGTTAAGTACTTCTTACACCCTCAGACCAAATAAAAACCAAGACGGAGGGCTGTCAACAGTAAAGTGAGGCCGGTTTCGTAAACATGTGTGCACATAGTGAGGTGTAGTTTGATTGTAAATGGTTGTAAATGTGTGCGTGTGAGCGTGTATGCACAGAGCGGAGGTGTAATTTTTGCATGCTTCACTATATTGTTCGCAGCGCTATGTCTTGACTATGGTCTGAGATGACACCATCATCTTTATCGGCTATACTTTACGTTCATTTAATAGGAATAGAATAATTTTACAATGACCGGCGAAAAAATGTACCAATATAGAATCACCTCGCTTGGTGTCGCAGGGTGTGGGCAGTATAGTTAAGTACCAAACTATACTGCCCACACCTTTTTTTTTTTGGTTGGGAAATCATCAATTGACCCCCACCGCTCTGGGCGGAGCGGAAGGGAGTGTCAGACTCTTACTGACTAAAACCCACCCGTGTTCCTTCAGTTGCCTGTGCCAGGGGCCACGGTATCTTTTTCGAACAACCCGCGACCCTGGCGGGATACCCTTAGGTACTACGGGCTGGTATCCGCAACTCCACGTCAATGCGCGTATTTTGCGTACGGGGCGGGATACCCTTGATGATTATTTGATTATTGCGATAGTGACCCACATAACTTAAAACTTTGGGAATCTTCTTAAAAAAAGTATAAGGCCTAAATTAACATAATAATGCTTTCTTTAAGTAGAGAAACATCACAATGTCTATACCTATTAAAGTCCGCGTATAAACAGTTATTTTTACTTGTCCAAAAAATGAATAAATAAACCCCACGCTGTTGTTAAAAAATACATTTTGCACTTTATTTTATCCACAGAATATAATCTGCAGAGCTAAAATAAAACTATTATGTTTATCCTCCATAAAAACGCCACTACCGCGTTAAAATTCACCAGGAGCCCATAAACACGCCGTAGCCACGCAAAAACTAAATCAAACATTATAAATAGATTTTTGATCCTTTATACAAGCTATGTAAATCGATTGTCGTAAGTTGGCCCTCTGCCAACGCGCGGCCATCAAACTGAATAGCTCACGGAGCTACATTGGAATACCAACTTTGCACCGTTTAGCTCCTGATTCATGGGTATGTGATACAGGCTATTTTGTTGGGGTTTGACTTTTTTGTGTGGCCGTTTGTGGGTGAATGTCATTAAAGTTTGAAACTGTTTTGAAATTGGGTTGGGTGTTTCAAGTTTCGGATAAACTGTGTTTGTGTTGTTCGGGTGTGGATGTGCGTTTACGGCTTGAAAAGGTAGTAAAGATTGGGTTAGATTTAAAATATGTATGAGAATGTTTTTTTACTCAAATGTTTCTTTCTTGTATGACTTGCATGTCTTAAAATGCTATAGGTATAAGAAATACATTTAGCAACTGCCGAAACATACACGGTTGAAAATATAGGTAAGTGTACATGCTAGCATAGCTTGCTTTATCGTGAATAGTCCAAGTTGACGCCCAAGCTAAACTATTCGAATGTGTCAATACCACAAACATTAATTTGTGGACACAACTGTAGGTCAGTGTGTGCTTCGTAATATTGTATTTTAGAACCATGCTCGTTAAATCCTGTGTTAGAATATCAGTGGCTCGAATATTGGAACTCACCAAAACCTGATAACCATGTGAAATTTTTTGAGACAAATTGCAGCTCAATGATTACTGGCACTTAGTGTTAAAATATTGACAAAAAATTTACGTTAGTGTCTCAAAAGAGCTACCTAAGTGTCTAAACACACTATGCCGAAGGTACACGACCGAAGTTCGGCATGATTACGCCTGCAATGCTATTTAACGCAACGTAATTCGGCATAATGTGTCGTTACTAATTCAAATAGCATTGCAGGCGTAATCATGCCAAGCTTCGGTCGCGTACCTTCGGCATAGTGTGTTTAGACGCTAGACATTTTATTTCACTGGATTTTTATAATCAACGGAGCAACGATTGTTAAACCCTCAAAATGATAGATAAGAGAGCGATGAGTGTATTACAAAATAGCCTGGCAGCTGACAGAAGATCGTAGTATGTTTGTAGTACACTGCTGCCCATCTTCTAAGAATTCTAACCAGTCTCCCCACATGACAGTCAAAATATACAAACCTGTGTTTTTGCCGAATATAACACTGCATACGAAATAAATCGACACACGTTTAAAAATTCATATTTCAATATTTCTTCAGCGTTCTTCTATTCTAAAACTCAATTCTGCTCATAATAACTAAGGAAATACCTGGAAATGCGCACTTCTCCCAGAATCCCTTGGACCGAATTTAGCTAATATTTCAAGATCTAAATCTCGGCGTAGCGTCCTAAAGCCGTGCGCACATATCCTGCTTTAGCTAATCGTTATGAATGTTATTCTACTAGGGGAGCCGATGTTAGGGCTTAAGGAATGAGGCAAGGTAAGATTTGTGTGAAGGTACCCTTAGTGTCAGGGGGTGGAATGATCTTTGCTTTTATGAGGTCAAAGCAAAAGTAAAAATAAACGGCCTTATTTAAAAATCCTGTATATTTTGTAAGGCCATGAAATGTAGTCCACTAAAAATATTTTTTTAATTTTATTGCTGAATGTGGCTGCTCTTGACCTCGATCGCGTGATGGAAAGCGATGGATGAAATCTATGATGGAACGAACATCGGGATAAAAAAACTTTTTAACAAAAAAAAAACCGACTTCCAAAAAAAACACTACAAACTGAAAAAAAAAACACTACAAACTGAAAAATAACTTTAATTTCGGAAGTCGGTGTCTTAGGGATCAGTATTTTAGTTTTTGCCACCGACTTCCGAAATTAAAGTTATTTTTCAGTTTGTAGTGTTTTTTTTTTCAGTTTGTAGTGTTTTTTTTGGAAGTCGGTTTTTTTTTTGTTAAAAAGTTTTTATTTCTCGCTTTTTAGTGGGTCTATTTATAATTTATCTAAGTTACAATAGCCTAATGTCAACTTGCCCATCGCCTTTTTATAAAATATTCCTTTTCTCGATGCAGGGACGTTAATTGTTGAGGAGTTCTCCTTTTATTAGTTTTTAGATTAGATGCTGATAATCCTGGCTGCAGCATCAGGCCAGACTTATGTCAACATTGCATTGAACTTAAAATTAGTCCTGTTTAAAATGAGCCCAAACACGACTACGGTGCTGTAATTTAAAGGTTTGTACTTTTTCTGATGCTCCTGGCTTCAGCATCAGGTCTTCGGTGTTCCTCATTAACAGTACGTTTATCCACACATCGAGCCCTTTTCAATGAGCCTAAACACGATATATCTGCTGTTAGTTGTCGAGGAGTTAGGTACTCTGCAGACTATCCTGACTGCAGCATCAGGTCATGACTTGATGATCATGAGACCAAATGTGGCAAATGCCCTATCAAACATCAAAACAATTTACTAAAACAGTCCTTGCCTGTTCGAGTAACTTCTTACTGTTAAGGAGTTATTGTACCTTCCATCATCAGCCCAGCTACCTGAGATGGTGACAACCATACACAAATTCACAAGATACTTCATAAAATATGCGAAAAACAATAAGTGAGCCTATAAAATTTGAGGGTTGCCATCGATTTATCTAAGATCCCATCATCAGATCCTAACTTAGTGACAATGGGACCACCTCAGAACTATCTATGTTCGAACAAAAAAAGAATTTTGAAAATCCGTCGACAATTGGCGGAGTATTCGATGAACAAACATACAAAAAAAAAAAAAAAAAAAAAACATACAAACACCCGAACATAGTACCTCCTCCTTTTTGTAAAGTCGGTAAAAAAAAGTAGCCTATATGTTAATCCAGGGTGTCAGCTACCTCCATACAAATTTTATCAAAATTGGTCCAGTCGTTTCACATCCCCACACTCACAAACTTTCGCCTTTATAATATTAGTGTGATTATTTATTAGCTTTATTTTATCAATTACATTTAGTTTTTATGTTGTGTACTTTTTTATTTATTTGTTAGTAATGTTAGTTTTGTACTTAAATAAGGTTAGTATTGTTAGGTGTAAGGGCCGCCTTTTGCGATGAAAGCCTCCTCTAAACCGTACCAGGTGGCTCTGTCCTTTGCCGTCTGGACCATAAGGTACCGGCTATTTGTATGATGTCGTCACTCCATCTTTTAGAAGGTCTACCCTTCCTTCTTTTTTATATATTGGGTACCAATTTGAAAAATTTGTGGCCATCTTTCATCCATAGGTCTCTGTCGTGTCAGTTAGTCAGCTATAATGATAAGTTAACAAGAATGGTATTAAAAAGAAGGTTCCTTTCTTATTTTATTTCTTCTTACTAACAGTGATTTCACTTATTTATATAGTCTTCAAAAATATTAGCAGTTTGTGTATTATAAAGAATTAAGCAGTAAAAACAAATGAAAAAACATCGATCTGAACTACTCTAAACAGTTCCATAACCTATAACCCTAACCAACCCATAAGCCTAACGTTAAAAACAGTATTTTTTAGCAAAATTTTACCGTCTTGACAGTAAATTTGAACGTTTTATGTAGCTTAAAGGTTTTAACATGTATTTATGTAGCTTAAAAAAAAATACAGTTTTTTTCATTGGTGATATCGTTCAAACCATTGAAATTTATTTACATTACAGTAATGGTGGTTTTCCTTTTTTTTTTTGTTTTTTTTTTTGGTAAATACCTAGTATGTTCAATCATTAAAAGTTACTGTTTTGTCTTTTACAGTTTTACAAACATTTCTCCTTATTGTACAAAGTCAGTAAGTCTTAATGAAATCGCTTTAATGTGGTGTAGTAAGAAATAGCTGTTCCGTACATTTTGACCGCGTAGGTATTGCACTTTTCTATGCAGCTGTTTTTACTTTGATAACTTTATTTATTGATAACTTTGTTTATTTATAAAAATGGTGCAGATTTACAATAACTTATCTTAAAAATGATAGAGGACACAGTTGCTCATTTGCCTGAACTAGGTAGAAAATGTTACATAAGTGTCCTGAGACAATAAAGTGCTATAAGTAATAAGCCCAATTTCTATTAACCTATGCCACCATCCACTAAATGGAATTAGCCGAAATGGCCGTCTTAGCCCCGTAATGTTCTACGGGTCTAGTGACATACCTACACATATGCCTAATTGTATACACCTATTGAATAACTTTAATATCATTTACATACAAACGGCATAATGAGGGGTTTGTGGCTAAGTAATAAAACGCACGAGTCGATTGATCAGGTTACGCTACGCTTGTCGCTGTTGGTCCGTGTATGGGTGACTATCTTTACATATCAAGACCCCTCTGTTCTCGGAAAGCACGTCAAGCTGTCGGTCCCGGCTGTCATTCGTGGATGCTTTCAGGCTTCTGACGACCCGTAACGACTGTTTATACCCCTTGGTAAGCCAAGGGGTATCGTCTTACCCGGTAACTGGGTTGTGGAGGTGTGATAGGCAGTCGCTTCATGTAAAAAAAAAAAAAACATTTATTTCAGAACAAAAGTCCTGCAAGGCAAGGTTGTTAGTAAAAATAATGTAGCTTATAACTAATGTTAGTAATAAAAAAACTTAAACAAACTAGAAAGTATAGATATAGTCACTAAATGCACGCATGCAACTCTGCACTGCGTAACACACTACCAATCTCAATCTGAATCATTTTTGAAGATATTGTTAATCCATTGCTTCATAAGTTCGAAAAATGTGTCTACTCAACAACGTAAATAATGCAATGAATGTTGTTGAACTGACAAAACACATTGCAACTGATTGTGTGTAAACAATTAAATTTTTTGTCAGTTTGATCAGATGGAGGCGACATGTGCCACGCCTCCATGACATATCCCTCGATATCCGTGAAGCCGACCCTAACATAGTTGGGACAAGGCTAGGAAATTGACATAAAAACAGCATTTATCAGCCTATAATATTTCCACTGCTGGGACACAAAATACAAACGTATACAAAAAAATAATCATTTGGAATTATTTAACAGTTCGTAAATGTGGCGACAATAAAAATTTGAAACAAAATGTGTATTGGCTCCGAAATTATTGATATCACGATTCGTTTGGCTTTTGTTTGGAATACAATGTTATTTATTTTGTTAACAATTATTGTATTAATATTTGTTTTACATAATAAACACATTATGAAACAAGAAACGTACAAATATTTGATTTTTTCTGCGATGTAGAGAAATTAAGTGCGAAAATATGAACAAAAATACGAGTATTTCAGAGAAGGGATGGTGTAGACGTCGATACAATGTATTGGAATCAGTCAGCTCTATTTTCGTGAGGAAACCGGCACGTCTTAGAACCAAAAATTTGATGACAAGTGACTTCCATCAACCCTGCACTGGGCCCCCGTGGTGGATTATGACCCACTCCCTCTCAACTGGCCTGAGGAGGAGGAGGAGGCCTGTGTCCCAGCAGTGGGCACGTATAGGCTGATAATGCAGCTATTTTCTAAAATCTGCCCTCAGGCACTACATTAATATTACTTAATCAATTCAGAAACTCAATCAAGCATCTCATAACTCAGGCAATATTACCCCGAATATTGCTCATTACACCGAAGTCAATCCTCACACAACATCTCCACCAGTTAAATTGCTCAATGAATATTCCACAGCATCCCAAACTAAGGAGATGACACACAGATCATGCGCGGAATCATGCATGAAGTAGAATGGACAAGTCTCAATGCTAGTTGAGTAAACCTGCTGGATAATAATGAACTTTATCATCAAGAGACAAGGTTAGGTTTACGGTGTTGCTTAGAGAGGAAAGTTGGGTAACATTTGTGTAATTTTATTATACGTATTTGTCACTTGAGTGTTACCCAGTGTGTGGTAAATGTATTTGTTTGGTGTGTGATGGATCTGGGAATAAAATAGTGATCCGATGAGAGAGTGCGACCTAATTTGAGATTTACGTGCTTGTGAATAGAGTTTAGTTTTAGGCAGCAAACCAAAACCTAGAAGAAAAGTAGAAGTGACTAAAAGAACCATGGACGACCACGACTTTGGTAAAAATAAAAGAAAATATTTTGAAAAACTTGACTTGGCCAAGAATATGACTTGAACCGGAACTTGGTGTTACAGAGTAAGAGATATTAATAATCACAACTACGCAAAACCACACATCTCTAGCGAAGAGAAACAGTTTTAGTAAATAAAATAAAGGCACAAAAAACGAGAAAAGACATTTCAACCTACAAAGACAAAGTTGCCAACGATAGACTAACACAAGGTCTAAGACTTAATTAACGGAAACGTACCTCTGTAGTGTATATATGCAACGAGCTGTTGGCTTGTTACCGCACCGGTAATTAACATCTCACTTGTAATCACCGGTAGCTGAGCCATTATCGCTACTATCGTCACTATCGGTGCTATCAACTGTCATAGACAGGCCTGGGTGTAATTGCAAGCTGTCGTATATCCTAAGTTCAAGGTATTGTACCGTTTATCAGACGGTATTTCAATTTCTGGGAGGCAGATTTTGATTTAGATTATTGGCATATATTCCCGTAGTGTTTATTCTGTGAGAATGGTAATAATACAATGTTTGTTATAATGATTATTTGTTTATTAAAATTTTATGCACAAGTAAAAAAATACTGTACAAAGGCGGACTTAATGCTCTTACTTAACCTCAGCTTTTTCAACCTTAGGGTGATGCAGACATAAAACATGGCAGGTGCAACATTTGGGATAAATAGCTAGAAAATGACTATAAAATACAAGAATAAATACTAATACATAGATAGATACATACATAGATATAAACAAAAGGAACTGTCAGGAGAAAAAAATGATCGGTAGAGGGGAAAACAAATCCAGCAAATCAGCGCTGGGATGTTACGGCCAACTTCTGACGGATATGTTCACGTGCCTTTACTTTAAAATATAACCGACTGGTTACGATCCTGATGTTCACAGGGAGCGTATTCCAAAGAAAGACCGTCTGGACAAAGAAAAGAAAGTGAATGAAGCCAGAACGATTGTGATGATTTTAATAACTAAGGCGCAGAAAGAAGAACGGTATATGAAGAATTGAGGATAGATCAAGTCTCACAAGTTTATTTGGCGATTAGCAATGCAGCTGTTTGAAATATAAGAAAAGATATACTCAACTCAAACTTAAAGCATTTATTTCAAATAAACCAATTACAGGTACTTTTCAATTGTCAAGGTGTCGGTCAGTCAGAGAGCGGAAGCTACTAAATCTCAAAAAAATAAACTACCCGAACAACATAGGTATTAGGAGAAAGTATATTTGGAGATTATAGAAATATATCACAAGCAAAAGCAACAATAGTCAGCACACATTATTAACTGCAAGCTTCAAATCCCCATTACTGCTGATCGTTTGTAGCACCGACGTTAAAAGCATTTTGTTCAAGTTTCTTCATAATAAAAGTGAACGAGAATTCTGTTTCATGTTGACCTAATGTTTCATTTTAAAATAAGCATGTTGTATACAAGTTCGAAAATGTAGCTTCGTGTTTTGAAGAAGTTTCGGCTACTGGTCTGTCCCCTCGGGAAATAACGGAGCTAGAAGCTGTACCGATTTATTTCTCGATTTCTAAAATCGCACAAAATGCAATAATGCTGCTAACAGCATTGGTCGTATGTTTTCAAAGGGGATGTAATTTACGACTGGCTTTTTGGTTTTATGTACAAGATGTATCGTACGTTAGAGATAATTGAGCTTCGAATGCATTTGGATTGCGAAAATTTCTCAGGCTATTTATGGGAACAGATGTAAGGCTGAGAGCCTTTTTGGCCTCATACAGGTTATTTGTCAAGTAAAAAAAAAATAATTTTGTTTGTTTTAAATTTTCCATTTTTTACTGTTTATATTTCATGTGCGTGTCCCAAATATAACATTTTTCTTTCTTTTCTTTCAAAAGTTCATTAGTAAAGAGAAATTTTAGTTTAGCATTGAGCAGAACCAGGCTACAGAAGATAATATGATGAAAAGCAGGATATATCCAACAGCCATAGTTCTTGTAAGCAAATTAAAAAACATAAAGGAAGATTTAAACGTAATCAAATCAACAATGAGCGCTTTTGAAGATTTCGCAATGAAACTAAAGTTAATTAATAATATCATCAAACTTAGACCCAATGTAAAGTAAGTCGTTAAAAATCAGAACCTAACCATATAATATGGATGGTTGAAGAAATTGTTTCTGCAGTCACTAATGAGCTTTGCCTTTAAGCTAAGCACTCTGGCAGTGAGCCAGAGGACACTGCTGAAGAAAAAATCTTTTCAGTACTTATTTTGATCAGTTTGGAAGTTACTTTACTTGGGGAACATTAAAGTATTGGAGGAAGCAGAAAAGCAACTTGCTTATAAAAAGAGTATTGTAATTTAAAATTGATGATATGAAAGCATAATTTCAAGAATGCTGATAAAAATGATGTTAAATAGATATAATATGAATACAGTGGTAGATCAGATATAAGTTGAAAATCAATTAAATATAATTTATATAATCTTTTCACCATACACCGTACACCGCATTATAATATAATGCTCTTTACACATAAAGAGCATTATATTCTATTCTATTCTATATATTCGTGCTAAGTCTCCACTTTTCAGTTTAATACCTCTTTTATTTAAATAGAAGTACCTAATTGCGAGTGTAATATACATACCTTTCTCACTGGGGCTAATGTAAGTCGCAATGTTCTTCTCCAAGTTTCTCTTCTAAGTTCATCATTATCATTGGAAGCCTTGTTCTACTCACTGCTGAGTGTACTGCCTTCCCTTTTGTGCCATGCTACCCTGGTTCTATGCGAGTCTTATCCAGGTCTTCCCGACAATCTTCTGTAGGTCGTACCCACCTAGCTCTTCTCCTAAGTTACCGACTGTCAATTCGACCAAATCAATCGTGATCAGTGTGAACGACCCGTAAGTCTCCGAGGTGATTTGTCTGTAACTAGGTATTTTACAACACGACATCCAGACATCGTTTAACGTTTTACTGTTGTCATTTCTGTAAAACGTGTTTCGCTTACACAAAATTGAACAAGACTTTTGTATTGTCAGCAATTTCGTCTGTTTTGTATTGCGACGACGAAAATACGATAGCTGTGACGTCAGCGAGGATATCAAGTTGTGGATGGAGAGTGCTTATTATAGTATCATTTTTTATTGTGAGCATAGTATCAAGTGTACGTTCGCCTTTTTTGAGCTTTGTTGGGTCACCTTTTTGAGGTTCAATGTATTTGGGTTCTTTTTATTGTTTGTGTTATGAATTATTCATGTATGTACCTACTTATTGATTGATCTATTTTGCTATTCATCAAATACTACAACACATCTATGTTCGGTACATTCTTTTGGTAAGTTTTAAAGTGTTTCTTTGTCAAGGCCAGTTGATTTGTTTCTTTAGTTTACTTTTAGTGGGCCTGCCTATTTTACGATTCTCTCGAAAAACGAAACTAGAAATATAAAACCAGAAAGAACGCCTCTACACAGAATAAACAAGTACTACCGCATTCGGTTTATTCGCCACTTTTAAAACCCACAACATTCCCAGCAGCGTTTATCCACGTTATTCCATCCAGTACACAACATTCTCGCACGTATTAAACTTTCACGAAAACCAAAAATACTCCGAACGAGGAGATCAAACCAATTTCGAAAACATTTCAGGCACGCAAACTCCGGCTCTGAATGGCTGAGTCATAAAAACGACATAAAACCGGCTCAAACCGGCCACGAGCCGAGAAGACCCGAGAGCTGCCGAGGATTGCCGAGGACCATGCAGACCGATCGAGAACAGCTTACGTGGCCGACTGCATAGCAATTAAGAGTCCGCGCAGACTGTAAACGTCCATTTTATTTCAATTATGGACCCTTTACAACTGAAGTCGTTAGCGACTAGGTTATGCGCAAATAAAATTTTCTTTGCACCAGCTCGCTGTTTGTAGTTCCGGATTGGAAAGGATTTATTTAGATACATGCATTTTTTGCAATCGGTTTTGTTGCCGAATAGTTCAGTTTTATTTAACCGAATACCGTCTAAATTTCCACATTCTAAAGCTTTTGGGCGACGACTCATTTCTGCAATAGTAATGAAGTGAAGAGACCTGTATTGTCATATTATATATGCACGACTAATTTTGGATTGATTCATTGATTACGTTACTGAATAATCAATATTATACATAGAATGACTACTCATTTACTCAACAGTAAACTAATAGTAATCTTTAGGACACTCTTTTGCAAAATGGCGGAGAAATTGCCTATTCGATAAACCATGAAGACCGAAAATGTATTCATCAAGGATTCCAAACCTAAAATTGTTTAAACAAAGACGACATACGACACATTTTCAAGCACTAAAAATACACAATTCATCGTGAGAGACTCTCTTTGTACCCATAGTTAACATTCCACCAACGAAGGAACTGTTATGGCCACGCTAGGAATTCGCCCGCTCACTAACTTTCTACGTAGTTTAAATGATAATAGTTTGGTCCTTACCTTTTTATCCTGTTATACCTTCATTCTTTGGAATACATTTATAATGAGACGCTCAAATGTTTTTTTAATTGTAATTAGAGTTTAGTAAGTTTTTGTGTGAACTATAGCGAGCGATGTCGGAGCAGGTGTGGGTCGAGCGTAATATTTATTCTTTAACTAGCAGCGCCCCGCGGTTTCACCTGCATAAGTTTTGATCCCGTGAAAATATCGGGATAAAAATAAGAACTATCCCGTATCCTTTCCCGGGACTCAAACTATCTCTATACCAAATAACATCGAAATCTGTTCAATGGTTTACGCGTGATTGAGTAACAAACATCCAAACATCTTCACAAACTTTTACATTTATAATATTACTAGCAGCGTCCCGCGGTTTCACCCGCATAAGTGTCGATCCCGTTCGAAAGACATGTGATAATCAATCAATCATTTCATTTCAAATCATTTCAATCAAATCAATCATTTCATAATGACGTTATTGTTGTTTTCCTCGGGAACAGCAATTTTTTTTCGGGATGAAAGGTGTACCTACCTTAAGTCCGTTTCTGCATATGCAAAATTTCAGGATGATCGGTTCGCTAGTTTAGGCGTGAAAAGGTAACAAACAAACAAACTTACTTTCGCACTGATAATATTAGATAAGCTAGTAGGATTATATTACTTTGTATTTGTATTGTTTATTTTATTTTATTCCTCTAGTTGGATTTATTTTGTGTCCGTAGGTGTGTTATTGGCATCAAGCGGGCCGTAACAGAATTCCAGCGCTGCGGTATTTGTTTTTTTTTTCAAATATCGCAGCATCATGCTGAGATAGGAACCTTTTTGGCCTCGCGCAGGTCTTTCTTTTATTTTTAATTATTTTAATGATTTTGTTATATGTATTGTTCCTTTTTATGGTTTGTATTTCCTGTGCGTGTCCCAAATAAAATATTTTTCTTTGTTTCTAACTTTATAGAAATAATTTTTCCTTTAGAAACGGTTGAATGTAACAGATGAATTTTATTAAAGGATGATTTATTCCAAGCTTAATACACGCGTATGAGGTGCATACTGTTTTTCATAATTATGCACATGACTGGACAGACAAATGCGTGCACTGACTAGACAGGTCCTCTTAATCTGTGTGGTTCTTTCCTCAAAAGACCATCTCAGACATCGATCTACATGGTCTTCATATAACCTGACCAAGATTATGTCTGGACTTTAAAAGAGACTGTGACCTCTGAGTTGGTTTCGGCCTTTCTTCTTAGAGTAGTCAGATAGGAAACGCCGACTTTATCTAGTTTTAAAAAACATGATTGACGTGTAAAAGTGTTTGTACAAACCTACTTACAAAAATAAAATCACTAATCATTTATTTTATAAAAATTTTAAACATACACACACACACATTTTATTATTTCTTTACTATTTTCTATTCTGCCCATACCATCTCTGATTCGACTTAAACACCCCTTTAGAGGTCAAACTACTATGTTTCATGAAGCACTTTTCATTCAAAACACAGTAGGGAACTTTTCACAACATACACAAGTATTCTATTCAGAATATTCATAGTCACGATAGCATCTGCATACTCTGCTTATAATATACCAACTGCTGGGACAGAGGCCTCTGTGAGAGCAACATTCGCCGTAATTCCCCGCGGGCACAGTGCGGTTTGATGGATGTCAAATGTCTTCGAATATTTGGTACTTGGATATGCTGGTTTCCTCACGATGTTTTCCGAGCATTGGTGATAAAATAATTTACATAAAGTACAGGGCCTACCTATTTTTCCATTAGGTCACCATCATCTGCCTGCCATTTCTCGCCCATGTTGGGGTAGGCTTCCAGTCTAACCGGATGCAGCTGAATACATGGCGCGACTGCCTGTCTGACCTCCACAACCCAGCTACTGGGTAATACGATACCCCTTGGTAAGAATGGTTGTCAGATTTTCGGGCTTCTAACGACCCGTGACGACTGTCAAAGATCCGCCAATGACAGCCGGGACCAATAGCTTAGCGTGCTTTCCGAGGCACGGAGGGGTCTTGGTATGTAAAGATGGTCACCCATCTACGGACCAACCGCGGCAAGCGTAGCTTAACCTGATCGATCGACCCGTGCGGCTGTTATCGCTTAGCCACAAGACCCTCCATTAGACCACCAATGCTCTCAAATCTCATCAGATAAAAAACGCAAATTAAAAAGGAATGAAAATCTTTAACACATACTGACTGAACAGAATAGAAGAAAAACCAGGTAAGTGAGCAAGGAGGTCTGTAACTCTTTGTGCTCGTTCATTACACACTGGTAATTAAACTTGCCTTACTTGTTTGACCTGCTAACGAACTGACACTGAACACTTGTGAATATACCTACACGGCACTGCGATACTGGGAAAATTGATTATGAAGAGGTAAATTATAAACTGGGAGATATTTTCGATACAATATGATAATAATTTAATACAATATTTGATAACGACGTCGATAAATGGTGATATCATGTGAGTGAAAGGATGACGTGCCTTTGAAATTTCAACTCGGGTTTAGAGATAATTATGTTTGTAAAATATTTGGCAGGGTTACCAGCCATAAGCCATTCCGGAAGCTCAGAACCGGTCGAAGTGGAGGTGCTTGTGGAAGGCCTAAGTCCAGCAGTGGACGTCTTTCAGCTAAAATGATGATAATAATACGTCATTTAAAACCACAATATATAGTCGTATCTTTCGTTGTCAGGTTGTCGTCAGTTTATTAATGTCGGACCGAAATTGTTTTTTCTTGCGTAATACTTTTTTAATCGGAATCGGTTTTATTTTGAAAGTTCAACAACATTCATTGCGTTATTTGCGTTGTTGAGCAGACACTTTTTTAGAACATATGGAGCAAAGGATTAGCAATTTGCTTCAAAATTATTCAGATTCCGATTGATAGTGTGTTAGGGTCAGTTCACACCGAGACGCGACGCGACGCGCAGTTTTCAAGATAGAAATACAATTACAGACCTTATCTACTACACTAAAAGGTACACAATTCAGTGTCTACTAGCTACGTCGAGCTACGCAGCGCGGCGCCGCCACCGCGCGGCGTAGCTCACTGAATCGTGTACCTTTTTGTGTAGTAGATAAGGTCTGTAATAGGCTATTTGACAATGTAAAAAATAAGGTCATAATTATTGACACTCGTATAGATTATCGCTTTTAAAATCGATTTGCATTAATTTTACTGCAAAACAATGTATTATTTATTAAAAAAATCCCGAAAAAACTTCATCTTTTTAAATCTGGCGCCACGTAATCGAAAACGGTCTGGATTGGCTGAACTTATGATGACGTCATGATATAGTCAATTTCTGTCTATCGTTGACAGAACAGATGACTTTTGTCTAGTATCTCGACCGTTTCAACGTTTGTTTACGTGTATTGTGACGTCACTCGCCATATTGTTAAAGATAGCGTTTTGGCGGCTTATTTAAACAGTACATTTTTATTTACTATTTTCTAAAAGAAATACATTATGCAATTTGAAGTAATAGGTTTTTGTGGGCTCGTTAGACACCATTAAATAATCTGAGATGTTTATCAGAAACCAGTCAAATAGCCTATTGTATTTCTATCTTGAAAACTGCGCGTCGCGTCGCGTCTCGGTGTGAACTGACCCTTACGCAATTAGGGTGCAGAAGGAGGATTAATATAGTTATGAAAAAATCGTGTGATATTTTTGGTTTAGTCACGACATAGACTTCATGGCACGTATAAAATAAAGTCTTTTCACAAGTAAAAGTTTAACTATTCATCTCTCCGTAGTTTTTAACTTAGAGACTAACCTAATGTAACCAATTAAAAACCTAGTAACCCCTACAGACTTTGAATGCGGTGTAATCTTCAAGATCAGGTCGGAACTTCCACAATTTATTACTGTAATAAATATTCGAGAACTCAACTTGACTAGACAATGGATGCGTTTTAGTATTCCGTGGCTTGCATTTCTGTGTGAAACGAGTGCCAAAATGAGTGGCTTTTTCAATTACCTTATCTAACTACGAAGTGTGGTATAGGCACGGATATAGATGGGTATGGTTTACGCGGAGTACAGCAAAATGAAGAGTTTTTTTTGTTTGAACTCTCAGATTTTTGGAACTCCCAGTCGAATTTTAAATTGTTTTTTGTATTTAGTAGCCCAATTCTTGAGGAAGATTATAGAATATTTAACATCACGCTACGACGACCCTTAGGAGACGAGCAAAAAGAAAAAGAATCAGAAAGAACTCGAAGTTATAGCGCGGACGGGCGATGCGATGTTATATTTTATGTTATAACAAGTTTTACGCGGACGAAGTCGCGGGTAGAATCAAGTTTTTGTGATAAAATAAGAACTCAAACCCAAACTCAAACTCAAAGCATTTATTTCAATTAATCCATTTACAGGCACTTTTGACGATAAGTAATTTTCCAGTGCTTATAACTAATACTAGCTTTTGCCTGCGACTTCGTCCGCGTGAAATTTCACCCTTCCCCCATTCACCCTCTTAGGGGTGGAATTTCGAAAAACCCTTTCTTAGTGGATACCTACTCTTCACAAAGAACACACCCTCCAAATTTCATGTTTCTAGGACCAGCGGTTTGGGCTGTGTGTTGATATATCAACAATCAGTCAGTCAGTTTACCATTTTATACATATAGATAGATTAACATTCACGAGTAGTTAGAGCAGTGGTGGCCAAGTGGTGACGGCCGCGACTTACGAGTTGTAGGTCGTAGGTTCGAACCCAGATAGGCGCTTTACTTTGTGTAAATTATATCATCACCAATGCTCTCAAAACGGTGAAGGAAAACATCGTGAGGAAACCGGCATGTCCTAGAACCAAAAGTTCGAAGACATTTGTGACATCTACCAACCCGCACTGGGCCCGCGTGGTGGATTACGGCCCACTCTCTCTCACAGAGACGAGGCATGTGTCCCAGCAGTGGGAACATTACAGGCTGATTATCTGTATGTGTGTTCCACGGAGAGTCAGGCAGAGGTTCACCCACATTTGACACATAATATTTTAATATTTAATCTTTTATTAATCAACCTATCCCAAAGATCTCTACGGTGACATGACGGTGACAGATTATAATCATCAGGTTTGGAAGGTGTATGTCAATATTAATATCTATGTAAAAACACTATAAAGTGAAAAATAACTTTAATTTTGGAAGTCGGTGTCTTTGGATTTGTATTTTTGTTTTTTGCCACCGACTTCCGAAGTTATTTTTCACTTTATAGTGTTTTTTGGAAGTCGGTTGTTTTTTTTGTATTTATTTTTTACTTTTTAGTGGGTCAGTTTGTAATTTATCTAAGTTACAATAGCCTAATGTCAACTGCTGATCACCTTTTACAAAATATTGCTTTTCCCGATGCAGGGACGTTTATTGTTGAGGAGTTCTCCTAGTATTCCACTCTCCTAGCTGATAATCCTGCCTGCAGCATCAGGCCAGACTATGTCAACATTGCATTGAACTTAAAATTTAGTCCTGTTTAAAATGAGCCCAAACACGACTACGGTGCTGTAATTTCAAGGTTTGTACTTTTTCTGATGCTCCTGGCTTCAGCATCAGGTCTCTATGTACTTCGGTGTTCCTCATTAACAGTACGTTTATCCACACATCGAGCCCTTTTCAATGAGCCTAAACACGATATATCTGCTGTTAGTTGTCGAGGAGTTAGGTACTCTGCAGACTATCCTGACTGCAGCATCAGGTCATGACTTGATGATCATGAGACCAAATGTGGCAAATGCCCTATCAAACATCAAAACAATTTACTAAAACAGTCCTTGCCTGTTCGAGTAACTTCTTACTGTTAAGGAGTTGTACCTTCCATCTTCAGCCCATCTACCTGAGATGGTGATGGTGAACCATACGCAAATACACAAGATACTTCATAAAATATGCGAAAAACAATAAGTGAGCCTATAAAATTTGAGGGTTGCCCTCGTTTTCTCTAAGATTCCATCATTAGATCCTAACTTGGTGACAGTGGGACCACCTCAAAACTATCTTCTTTCGAACAAAAAAATAATTTTGAAAATCCCTCGATAATTGGCGGAGTATTCGATGAACAAACATACAAAAAAAAAAAAACACAAACATCCGAACATAGTACCTCCTCCTTTTTGTGAAGTCGGTAAAAAGTGCGCAGTGCTGCACACCCCTACCCTATTTTAAATTAAACAAATATCAACTTTATGTCTCTTAAAATTAAAAGTTGATTTCAGAGTGACTCATCATCATCATCATCATCATTTCAGCCGAAAGACGTCCACTGCTGGACATAGGCTTCAGAGTGACTAGCACTATTGAAAAAGTTACAAAAATCTTTGCTTAAGTTACAAAAAAGTTACAAAAACTGAACTTTATTGTGTAGGGATTAAACTTATTTTTCCATTAATTAATATTTATTTAAATTTTCGGCAAATAAATTGCGAACGCAGATTAATTACGTTTGTTGTTTAACTTAAGTGCATTGTTACTTTGTTCCTGTTTCCAAAGAGTTCCTAATGACAGTCATTCTCCGTCATCATTCGCTCTACAGTAGTTAAAGGTACCTATCTAGAAGTTTATGAAGGAAAATAAAAAAAAGCATCCGGCCATGTTTCTGAAATGAACCGAGTCGTAAAGCGCAGTGGGTGCTTTAATTGGAAACTGTTTAAAATTGGGTCGTTAGTCATTACCCACTAAGCTGTTGCGATACTACCCACATAGAGTATTTTTTTAAAAATATAGAAGGAAAGGTTTCTACTAAATTCTCTTGCTTTTGGCCCATATTCAATATAGTCCGATTTTTAATTAGCTGCAGTAAAATGACACTTCATAATAACTCATTTTGGACTCAGTTTAGATATATGCATGTCAAATAAGTTTCGTTTGTTACACTATTCTGTACTAGAAAAAAACAAGATTTGGTTGATGGCCGCGAAAAAACAAAAAGACGCCCATTTCAGTCATTTAAGTAACACATAAACTGCAGCTAATCAAAAGTCGCTCACATGGGCCTTATAAGAAGGCTAAAATTCACCCAAAGGGCAATGGAGAGGGCTATGCTTGGAGTTTCCCTGGGTGATCGAATCAGGAATGAGGAGATCCGCAGGAGAACCAAGGTAACCGACATAGCCCGAAGAATTGCCAAACTGAAGTGGCACTAGGCAGGGCACATTGCTTGCAGAACAGATGGCCGATGGGGCCGAAAGGTTCTGGAGTGGCAACCGCGTACCGGAAGACGTAGCGTTGGAAGGCCTCCCACAAGGTGGACCGACGACCTTGTGAAGGCCGCAGGAACCCGTTGGATGCGAGAAGCATAGAACCGGTCGAAGTGGAGGTGCTTGGGGGAGGCCTTTGTCCAGCAGTGGACGTCTTTCGGCTGAAATGATGATGATGATGAATTCAAACTCCGACTGTAGCGCTTTTTTCCGTGATGTTTTTTTTTACCGCGCACTGGATTTTTAACACTCGGCCCAGCGCTAAGATTTCAAAATCCGGAGCGTGATTAATAAATCGCCGCAATTAATAAGTTTGGTTTAAATGTCAGGAACAGAGATATCATAAAGGCACGAAATCTTGAACCCTTTTCCTTATCGACCTTTAATTACCGTCAAATATCTGAAGAAATAAATATTATTTTCCTTTTTTACTAAGTACAGACACCAGCACATCAACCTACCCGAAACTGTCTTTTCCCAATCAACTTTGAACCTTATACTTTAGCAATAAAGTTGAAAATCTATTAAAGTTTCACAGATTGTAGTAGCTTGATGTGCTGGCGTCTGTATGTAAAGAAAGAAACAAAGAAAGAAAGAATAAGTATTTATTGCGACTCGTACAGGAAGATCTTAGATCACAAACTAAACTAAACACAGTAAAATAAAAAAAAAAAGTAACAAAAGGAAAATTAAACAGAAAGTCCTATACGAGGCCAAAAGGCTCCTAACCACCATATCACCACCATATACCATATATATACTATGTACCACCATTCATTGCTTGGTTTTTAGAAAGCCTTCTATTTTGTGTGGCATGAACTTCTATTTGTTCGATTTGCCACGCCAACGACGAAATAATTGTTGACATTTCTTTCAAATGATACCATTAGTTAGATATATGTAAACCTTCGCAATACACGAAAATATTCCCAAATCCCACAAAGAACCGCCAGACACTTAACACCACTTTCTTAATTCTGAACCGGATTGAACCGGTTAAATCCCAAATAAACAAGATTCTTAAATTCGTCTGTTTGTGCGGTTACTCCCTTTTCAAATGTTTCATTAGGCCAGTGAGGGTTATCCATATACGTAGCACCTGTA
This sequence comes from Oligia latruncula, assembly GCA_948474745.1. Taxonomy (NCBI): domain Eukaryota; kingdom Metazoa; phylum Arthropoda; class Insecta; order Lepidoptera; family Noctuidae; genus Oligia; species Oligia latruncula. The sequence continues at coordinate 3,096,117 of OX419699.1, forward strand.
GGGCTGTTGCCATGGAAACCAGGTATCATGCTGAGTTGTTTGCATAGGTAATTAGAATTAATTGATTGATGATGCTGTAAACTGAATTTATGGTTTTGCAAAAATCGCAGACCCGACGTAATTACTTTCTGAATGCCAATACAATTTATGCCGTTGCCAATGTATTTCTTTTGTATGGGGTGAACTATAAAGTTATAGGAATCACACTAATATTATAAAGGCGAAAGTTTGTGAATGTGTGTGTGTTTATATGTTTGTTACGTCTTCACGCTCAAACGGCTGGACCAATTTTGACAAAATTTTGTATGGAGGTAGCCGACACCCTGGATTAACATATAGGCTTTTTATCCCGATAGTGAAACCGCGGGGCGCTGCTAGTCTTCTACATAAATAAAACAAAGTCGGGTTAGTTACAGCATTTATAACTCAAGAACGGCTGGACTGATTTTTACGATTTTTGATTTGTTGTGAGCAGTGGTGGCCAAGTGGTAACGGCCGCGATTAACGAGTTGTAGGTCGTAGGTTTGAACCCCAGACAGGCGCTTTACTTTGTATAAATTATTTCATCACCGCTGTTCTCAAAACGGTGAAGGAAAACATCGTGAGGAAACCGGCATGTCCTAGAACCAAAAATTCGAAGACATGTGACATCTGCCAATCCGCACTGGGCCCGCGTGGTGGATTACGGCCCACTCCCTCTCACCGAGAGGAGGCCTGTGTCCCAGCAGTGGGAACATTATAGGCTGATTATGAGATGAGATGATGATGGATTTGTCGCCGCCCCGAATAGCAGAATAGCTATTAAAACATGGGAAAAATTCACGAAACAATAATAATGAAGATAGTTCATTTTCTCATACATTTTGTATGGAACGGCTTTTTTTGTATGAAGCTCCCTGGGTTAGTTTGAAATAAATGCTTTAAGTTTGAGAATTAATATAAGTAGTATTTGACAAACCGGGGATATAGTCTCGCTCACATCGTTCAATTCGCTTAATAGAGTGTCGAATATTGATTACAGTTCGAAGAAGCGCGATTCGTCTTATAACATTCTACCCGTAACCAAGAGACAAAGTTGAGAAGTTTCATTGACAAGTAAGTTCAGAAACTGCTGTCTCTGTCTTTCAAACTGGAACACATAACAACGCGTCTCGCTCGTGTATTGGATAACGGCTTAAGGGGCTTTCAGGACCTAAACACAAAAAATTCAAGTTTTAGAAATAATAAAAGTATATGATCGACTACAGAAAACAAAATCAGAAAAATATATGATATTCTTTAGGATATATGCTAGGTAGATAGTGTGTTGAAAACATAATACAACTAATTTTATACGATAGAAAAAATCATGAAGATAACTATAAAATTTTCTTTTTACAATAAAAACCAAACTAATATAACTACTTACATACAATCATTCTGATTTTTGGTCAAATTATTCTACAAGCAACATACTAAAATACTAGAGTTTAGATTTTTTAGTCCAAACAATAGATTTTTTGTAATTAAATAATTGCTTCATATTTTGCAATAAATTACCAGCGTTGTGTCATCGCGCTTCTCTTTCTTTTTTATGCAGTCCGACAGTGACCACGCTTTAGGTCATGCGGTGCTCAAATACACAAGCGGCTTGGTGACGACGTCAGCTGTCGACGCGTCAACGGCAACGGTCGACAAGACGCGTCGATGGTTGCAGTTGCCACTGTCCTTGACGCGTGTCACTCGTATGTATGCACACTTATATGCTAAGTTCGCATTGAGTTTCAATGGTGAAATTGGCACTTAGCAGCCGATTAATATAGGTAGCAATTGACAAACCGGGGGATAGTCTCGCTCACATCGTTCCATTTGCTTCAAGTAATAGGTGTCGAATATTGATTACAGTTCCAAGAAGCGCCTTTAACGTTTAGCTTCTTATTAAATTCCACCCATAACCAAGGCACAGAGTTGAGAACTTTCATTGACAAGTAACTTCAGAAGCACCTGTATCCTTCATATTGGAATACACAACGTTCATTGGCAACAGAAATAAGTACGGTGGTTGAACTTCGTCGAAATCTTTCACAAGGAGTTTCAACACAAACTGATGTTACCCTGTAATTAAGGTGTCGCCCCAGAATATGGAAAGTTAACTCCAACCTTCATAAGCTCAAGAGGATTTAGAATTTTAGATAAAGCACACATTCGAAGACACCGTCATGGTATTCAGGGCTGATTTTTCTAATTATTTTCCAAGCGATTAACAACTTAAAGGGCGGCAGCGATTAAATATTTTAGCAATAATTATATTAGATGAGCTTCAAAATGCAAGGAATTATAAAAACTAAATAATGGCTGCTACTTTAAGGTAGCGAACATTTTTAAATAAGGCCAATTGAAATCATAGGCGAGGTACTATAAATAATGACATGGCGACTAATATTAACAGTGGGATAACAAATATTGTATGGCAACTAATAGGCATCTCTGAAGACTCATTCCCAGAAACACACAAGATTGAACTCGGGAATTCAGCATGGAAGAGCGAGCGAAGCGAGCTCGGGACTTAGGGCACCCCGACTCGGACAGGTTAGGTTCGAAGCAAAGCGAGCGAACGAGCCCCCGTCATCTCCTTAGTGTTAGGTTCCTTTAAACCCTGTACACAGAAATACTCCGTCGACTATGTTTTTTTATTAGTAAAGACAATTAGTTAACTTTATAAACAACCTCATTGTATATTTTAAGAATGCCCATTTTCTACTTTTTATCCGCCGTCAAGTGTTCGCTTAACAATAAATTCAGTTACCAAAACAAAAACTCGAAGCCAGTTTAAATTAAAACATTATTTTTGTACTGTCAAGCAATCGGTCAGTTTATCAGAGATTATTCTCTGACAAACTGACGTCGTAGAATTGCTAATCGTTGATAATGCAGTAGGTAAATTAACAGATTTCTCACATTTTTCTCAACCCAAATTAACTAAAATATACAACCTATCTAAACTAGAGCAATTTTTCATACCCGTACATTATTATTAAAGATGTTTACTAAATATTTGATTAGGCCCATGAGGGCAGTCCACATCGCACCTGTGGAACCCTCCGGTTGCTATGACAACCGCAGCCGCGCAGGTAAGGTTGTTTGTGGTAATCAATACACCATAGACATTCGCGCCATTTTTTCTGTTATGGATGTATAGATTTTTGTACGATAAAAAGAGAATTATGTATTGGGAGATCGTGTGGTTTCTTTTCATTACAAAGTAAGTAACGAAGTATGAAAATATGCGTCTTTTGAGCAACAATGTGGTCACGCCATGTATGATGGACATAATTCCTAAATAATTTATTTAAGGGGCTTACATGACCTAAAGCGCGATCACTGTCGGACTGCATAGAAAAGAAAGAGAAGCGTGATGACACAACGCTGGTAATTTATTGCAAAATATAAAGCAATTATTTAATTACAAATAATCCATTGTTTGGACTAAAAAATTAAAACACTAGTGTTTTAGTATGTTTCTTGTAGAATAATCTGACAAAAAATCAGAATGATTGTATGTATAAAATTTAATCATGATTAGGTCAGAATACGTTACGTACGGTCTGTTAAATACAACTAGCACCTCACTGTATATAAAAAACTGGGTAAGGAACCCTAAAAATGTAGGTGATAACAACTTCAGGGGTCACGGATGTTGTGTTGCTCCCTCTCACCCCGTAAACTTTTCATTAGTAGTAACCACATAGTGGTCAGTCGTGTACCTATATTGACGAGTTTTGGAGTAAAAACTTGAGCTACTGAAACAACTTAATAGGTGTGTCCTTTTTAGCATACATTGAATCATTATAATGAATGAGGTATTCTTTGTGGGTTATTGCTTGTCATGCGTGATTTCATCATCCGCCTAGCCTTTTCCCAACTATGTTGGGGTCAGCTTATAGTCTAACCGGATGCAGCTGAATACCAGTATTTTACATGGAGCGACTGCCTATCTGATCTCCACAACCCAGTTACTGGGTAATACGAGTACCCCTTGGTAAGACTGGTTGTCAGACTTTCGGGCTTCTGACGACCCGTAACGACTGTCAAAGATCCACGAATGACAGCCGGGACCAACGGAGGCACGGATTTGAAAAACTGAAATAGATAAAATCCTCTCCTATCTTTTTATCTCCCGGGTCTACTTACATCCATCTAAGTATATCGAGATTTATAAATAGTGCGAAAGATAATTTATGCTCGTGATAAAAAAGTAAGAATATAATAAGTAGGTATATCAAAGGGTTTTGTATAATATACTTATTAAATATGTATTGTATTTATCTAAGTGGAATCGTAGTCGCAAGTATTAGTAATATTTTAGATAATAATTACTTAATATTTTCGATAAATAATTTTGATATAACACATGCACCTGTTGTTCTAATCCAAAACTAAAATTGTGGGTTACACAAGCTAAATACACACCCTCTATGTTTCAGGATACAGAAATTATGAGCCAAAAAATACCTCTCATCTTCCAATAGGTAATTCATCATTCTTGTTTGTCACATTATATTAATTTACGAGTAGGTAAACGAATCAGATAAGTACCTCAAACTTTGTCACGTCACGAGGTTTGTTTTTCTTCGATGTTTCAAAGAATTGAGGTTTATACAAAAAATAACTTGAAGTACTTACCAGATCAATCAGCTGTGACAGCCTCAGCCCAAGTTTCACCAACACAGTATTATTGTTTTTATCAACAGGACGTATCAACCTATTGTAGTTACTCAGAAGATCGTCGTAAAGGCGTTTCGCATCAGGATTACAATAACAAACGCCGAAAATAAACAGAAAGATAAGAAGAAACGTCCGGGACATTTCGCAATAACACTCAAAATTATTGTCACCATATACCACAGACGCTGACCGAACCTAAATAGATTAGGTTATAAACGACCTAAGAATCCTGAATGCAATATTTAGAACTCAAACTTTATTATCGTTATTCAGTTATTTCGATTATGACGATTGGTTATCGCCAATAGGTGAAAGAAAAGCGAATTTTTCGTAAACGTAATTTTGACAGCTACGCCCGAGAGGCTGCAGCGATCGTGGCGCCTCTACTGGCGGGAAAACGGTGTAAACATGGCGTCACTGCGCCGACTCCGAATAAAATTTTATTGGAGGAATGAAATGTTCGGTATCGCCGAAAAGGCGGCTTATCGACGTTTAATAATAACATTTTCTTTATAATATCTGTTTCAAAGTGCGAATTTCTCTGTTTTCATACGTTCCATCGTTAAGGAATTCCACTTTATTTATTATCTCCTAGCTGTATTACATTTTATTCGAGAACTTTTGAAGGATTTAATTTGGAATTTCATGAACTAGGCAGATTTGAGAAATATTACATGGCCCACGAATTTTTTGTCGCGGAATAGATTATTTACAAAGTTGGTATCCCGGATCGATGCGTAGTACGCATGCGTGCTGGTCCATTCATACCTTGTACATGTTTAGTGCCTCGCTAGTAATAATAGATGGCGCTGCGACCAATTAAATTTCAAATGTTACGGCGGCCTGCGTGTTTAGATAGGCCGGGTTGACGGAAGTTACGCAGCTGTAATAAATGTAGGCCTTTCAGGGGGTAAGTACTTACGTGGCGTTGAATGACTTAGTAGAGCTCTTGACACGAATATACGAACATTGAAAACGTATTCATGGATGAACTTGGAAGTGGGGTAAGTCCAGGTTAGTTTATAATTTCTGGCTAGATATTAAACCAAAATCGTTAAATAATAAAAAAGCTTGGTGGTTTCAACGAAGCGCTAATCAAACAAGTCATCTAGTAGGTAATTACTTTACTTCAAACATTGGGTATGTCTACTAGGCTGGCAGGATTGAAGAGGCGAACTAAAAACGAACCAGTCGCCCTCAAGATTAGAAATTTTATAGTTCTACCGTATAAAATACGTAGTAACTGAAAGTGAGATCGCCTGAAGTACATACTGGGTTTCGAGCACCAAAAAGGTTTGTCGGTAATGTGAACATAAAACGCGGGAGTTTCCAAACTTAAACGAAAAAGTTTTCGCATTTTTCAAATGTAGAATTGTCGTTACGTTTTTGTCGCGTCGAAGTTGACTCGACAGTGTCGACTTTATAGACTTGCGAGGTTTAGTGTGTTTTCGAATTTCGAGATTATGTTTTGATTGCGTAGTAAAATATAGAATTTATTTTTATTTGTGGTGGAGACCGGGATTGAGGCAAAGGCGGCGGCCCTTCGAGCCTTCATTTTGTATTCGACAGTCATGCCCATAAATCTCTAAAAAATACGGTTATAAGTAATATTTATTGTGTTTTGTTTTTGAAACGCTGACCCAGTTGTCACTTTTTAAATGTAAAGCCTACCAAAGATACGAAACCTAAGTTTTTCTACAATTAAATTCATAATAAAACATTTGACACAAACGAGGAGCAGTGCGTAATGTCAATTTGGGCAAAATAAACTGAATCAGTTGAACACGAAAATTAAATGAAACTCAGAATATTGTGCCCCAAGTAGTATACAAAAACAATCTATACATATTAAAAGCATCGAAAATAAAAAATACAACACATTAAATTATTACACTTTCCACCAAATAATTTTACCCACTCATAATATAAATCATTAAAAAATATTTTCCTTCTTAAAATGTACTCCAAGCTACAATCAATTACCACAATGGTCCCCGTGGGTAACTGGGTAGGCAGCATTATACTTAAGTTTGAGGGTAGGTGCTGCATTGCGGTACCAGTGTCTGTTCCTTCGTACATTTTGAATTATGTAAGAATATCCTACTTCTGTGAGCCAGAAATTGTGACAGTTGCAGTTATTTGAATTTGGAACATAAGAACTTTGGGACGATCGGGTGTTGTTTCTTTGAAGTTCTTCTTTCCTGGTAGTTTAGTGATGATAGATCGTACCGTAGCGAGAAAATAAGCCAGTCAGGGAGGCGAGAGACTAATGAATACTAATACTCTTTATTTAATCAAATTACAATGAGGTCCACAGTGTTAGTAACAAAATAACTTAGCCTATGTTAGTAGATCGAGGGGTCCGTGGCTAAATAATAACAGCCACACAGGTCGATCGATCAGGTTAAGCTACGCTTGCCGCGGTTGGTCTGTGGATGGGTGACCATCTTTAGATACCGGGACCACATATCCGTGACCCCTCCGTTACTCGGAAAGCACGTTAAGCCGATGGACCCGGCTGTCATTCGTGGATCTTTGACAGTTACTAAGTCAGAAGCCCAAAAGTCTGACAACCAGTCTTACCAAGGGGTATCAGAAAAAAAATCTGCTGTTCCGTCTATTTTGACGAGTTATACGAACACAAATGTTGGGAACAGCCGATTTTTTTTCGCGATTTCAATTTTATAGATAATAATAAAGCTGAAGAGTTTGTTTGTTTGTTTGAACGCGTTAATCTCTGGAACGGTAGTTCCAAAAAAAAAAGAAAAGGATTTAAGGATAGGAAAATTCTTTTTGCATTTGATAGTCTAATTTAAGAGGAAGGCTATTGGCTACTTCACGCTAAGGCCTTTAGGAGCCGAGCAAGAACAAAAAGAAACAACGCCGAGCGAAAACGAAGTAATAGCGTGGGCAGGCGATGCGATGCGACGAGGTCGAACGAGAAATTTCATGCAGACGAAGTCGCGGGTTATTCCTGTAAAACTTAATTCCATTCTTACGTCACAGCCTTGCTTAACAACAAGGGGTCTCACAAAAGTTTATTTCGTAAATGTAAATAGTTTAGAAATGAGAAATGTTGCGACATTTCGCGTTGGGTCCCTCAGGGAACCTTGGGGTCCACAACTCCAGACTCTGCTTGTTAATGAGCGGAATGTATTTAATGCAATGTGATTTGGTTGGCTTTGGCTAAGAATAGGCAAGTAAGGAACTCTTTGTTTTAAATTCTTTGAAGATTTCTATGTTTTTTATTGGAAGTAAGTTTTGGAACGAAGTTCTTTTACGGAGCTCGCCGTAGGAGTAAACTTGGAGATATCGTCACGTAACGAAAAAGTGTTATGCCCCCTCCATGCGATTTTTTATTACATAATAATAGAGAGTCAGAAGGAGAGGGAGATAGTTTTTAACGCAGACCTGAATCATGTTCTGAATTCATGGTAACAGGGGGGCAATTCTCGTAACGGTAAGAACGGTCACAGTCTGATCTCAGTCTCAATCTGTCAAAAATACCTCTAGTTTCCCTACAATTTTGACAAGTTTTTGACATTGATTGTCGATGAGATGAGATTGTGACTAGATTTTGAACATTTTTTACTACGACCTTCGCCTTCAGGTTGCGCGTCGCTGTCCCTGCCAGCCTGTACATCTTTTTAAACGCTAGATGCCTTCTGAAGTAAAACTAGCCGCCACTTTTGGTAAGGTAAACGATTCGTTCTCTGACATAGTAACTGTGCGTAGTAGGTAAGCGATTACACATTGATAGCAAACCTGTGTATTATTCCGGTCAGTCCCAACCTTACATACCTTAATCATTGAACAGGATCCTACCTAAAAGCATCAAAGTACAAAAATAAAGCACATTTTTATTACTATCCGTCTCCCTGACCTTAGGCATAGAATATGAAACCGTACAGAAGCGACAACTCATATACCTGCTTTCCTGGTATACCTACAAATGACAGATGCTGTTGAATGCATCACGTAACACTCCCCATCAGGGGCCCAAGTCTACTATTTTTTCAAATTCGTCATTCCAACACGATCCCATTGTCATTTTGCTAAAACTTCGTAATCTGCTAAATTCATAATGGTCGATCATTGGTCGGCCAATGGCACAGAACATATACGATACTCGTAACGAATTAAAAGCAATGACTGCACAATGACGTTCTAATGGTAGGTCACCGATCAAAGGAACTGTAAAGATTACCGCATAAGTCAGTAATTCATTTGTCATTATGTACGAGATTACCAGTCTATGCCATTTCTTTCAATGGAGTGTCAGTGGTTGACCATTGGAAAGTCATAATGACCCCATTATATTAGTAGATTACCAAACTTGTCAAAATCAACGAATAAGAACTCAATGATAGACCATTCTGACACTATACAATTACTTAGTTCGGTTTCCGAACTAAGGATGAATGACAACACAATTTGACACTTGTCCTTCACTTATTTTTGCTCGTCCGAAAAATTGAATTTGACATTTATTTTGACGGATTAACTACATTCGAATGGGTCCGTATCTTCGTTGACTTACAAAAACACCTTATTACACTACATGATGTTCAAGGATCCTTTCCCTAAATCGGGATAGTGTAATAAGAGAAGGGAGGAAGGGTAGAATACCTTTAAAAAAACAAATTACCTAAATATCGGACCCTAAATATTATGTATAGGGGTTTTAGAGAGCCCGAGGCATGGCCGGTTACCCAGGCCAATCAAGTCCGATCGAGTAGGCGGGGAAGCACCTTTACAAGTCGAAACTGTGGGCATTTAGAATGTGTTTTTAACTTCGCGTCTTCTCATTCTTATTCTATGTCCAGGGTTTAATATTTCAGAGCGATTCGGCCCCCTGTGTGAGTATCATGTTGTAACTTGTCCCTACACTTGTTGGATACACGATACTATCAACGAGATCGTCTTCTGATATTTTAAGTAGTACACTTTTTGAATTTAGTGGTTGAGAATTTTTGGAATATAATTTTGGTGGTGTTACTGGGCAGTTTTAAAGATGTATTGTTAGAACCGAATGATGATAATGCTAAAACTTATTAATGTCGTGTCCTCTGGACATGGTATAGAAAACTCAGCTAAATTAAATGTATCTTTGTGCAATCAAAATTGATTTCATTTCATTGATTTAAATTAGTTGCTAGCTGTTGCTCGCAACTTCGTCTGCGATTCAGGATGAAAGTAGCCTGTGTCCTTTTCTAGGTCATGTGACATCCATATTTTTTGAACATATTTCTTACATATTGTTGCATAAATGTTTTAAATTATCACTCGGAACGTTTAAAATAAACAAACATTAATGCAACAAGATATACGCAAGTTCTAAAAAAATATGGATGTCAAAACAAAAAATCTAATCTTTTCCTTTTATAGCCTAGCTGCGCCCTGCGGTTTCACCCGCGTAAATGTCGATCCCGTGGGAATATCGGGATAAATAGTAGCCTATATGTTAATCTATGGTGTCAGCTACCTCCATACAAATTTTTATCAAAATTGGTCCAGCCGATTGAGCGTGAAGAAGTAACTAACAATATAAACACACACACTCACCCCCTCACAAACTTTCGCCTTTATAATATTAGTGTGATTAGTTTAGCTTAGTGTAAAGAAAGAAATTTTAACACTTCATTCGTGTGATATTTACCAATCATTCCTTAGATAATATATTGTGGCAACCGAGCCAATAATCTCTTTATTATTTTTACCCATTCAATATCTTTAAAAACCTATTTCCACATTTTTACAACTCCAACGTCATCAGTGTCAACACTGTGTCTGAGTGGCACCAAATAAAACTGCACTGGAATGCTTAAAATGGAAAACGAAATTGCGTGTTCGGGACTGACATGACTGCCACTAAAGATTCTCGAAATAGAAGCAATAATGGAGTCGTGAAACACGATATATATCATGGATGGCGTTTTTAAACCAGCTGCAGATGCATTAATTAAAGTTAACCAGATTTATTCTTAAATTTCGTTTGTAATGATATCGATTTTATGAAGAATTTTGTGGTAAAGAGTTATGTTTGCTGTGCTAATATTTATCTAACCAAGATGAATATGCTAGAACTTGTTCTCGAATCATATTTGTATCAGACTTTGGTACCTTTTGAGGGGTTCGTCGCTAAATAATAACAGCCGCACAGGTCGATCGATCTGGTTAAGCTACGCTTTCCGCTGTTGGTCTGTGGACGGGTGACCATCTTTACATACCGAGACCCCTCCGTGCCTCAGAAAGCACGCTAAGCCGTTGGTCCCTGCTCTCATTCGTGGATCTTTGTCAATCGTTACGGGTAGTCAGAAGCCCGAAAGTCTGAATCCGAATTGCTATTCTTATATATTGCTCCTTCACAATTCCAAGTAGCTTCTCGTTGTTGAATATCAACAATGAATTTCCCTGTGTCGAAGTTCATGGCTGCGCAACTCATAACACGTGCAAACTTCACCGGGTGGCTCGCCGCAAACTGACTGAACCACCAGTGCGTATACACAAGAAGGCGGCTAGCCGCGAAGCAGGCCGTGGCCCTCCATTCAACCGCCGCGGTTGAAATTTTGTGGCGGTTAGGTTGCATATTAAACTGGTAAAGCGACTAGCCGCCCGGTTAGCCGCCCCTGCGATTAACCGCTAGTGCGTAAGAGCGCTTAGTTACATCCAGATTATTACGTACTAGCTACTATCTTCTTTTTAATTCCTATCAATCTCAGCCATATAATAAAATGTCTTACCTAATGCAACCAATCTTCCCACCTGATACTTTGCTTACCCCTCATATCAAAAGCCAATATCTTGAAGAGATGACAGCACGTCAATATTTTTATTTATGTCCTCCTCAGATTCATTCACGAACGTTTCGCTATATATTATTCAACTTTTAATCTGCACCCACGATAGTTTCTATGCGAACGTGGGTTGGTCTAAGAGCAACGAATATTCTAATAAGTTCGACTTGGATTTATTTTTCGAAGAAACTTTTTTTATTGGGGTTTCGGGAATTAAAGAAGTGGTTTTCTTCTTCCATATAGTTTTTCTTATTAAAAGGTTTTAAAGGAAACTCGCTGTATGTTTCAATAGTAGTGTTTTAGCAGTAATTTTCATACTTCAAATAGCTTAGCATGATCCGCCGCTATGTCGAAATTATTGCAGCATTCAGTTTGAAATAAAATAGAAAAATAAATAAAATAGACCTCATCTATCGCTTTCTATCAGGCGTGATCGGAAGAGCGCCATTTAGTAATAAAAAAAAAAATATTGTACAGTTGAGGATTAATGTTAAGTGCTATGTTTCGCGAATACATGATTCCATATTTTCTCGATAGAAAAAAATTACAAAGTTACCTCCAAACCGAACAATAAACCGCTAGCTAGTATTAAAAAAAAACTCGAAATTAGATCATGAAACTTTGCATAACAAGTGAACTAAATATAAAGCAGATACTATGTTTCTTATTTTTTTTTAAATTACCATTATTTTCACTGTAAAAAGCAAATACCTAAACCATTGGCGCTGCCTGCCGCCCAGTACCGCACTCTGTCTCGCTCTCACTCAGTCCGCGAGCAGTATCGTGCGGGCGAGATAGAGTGAATTTTAGCTGAGGTAGTATGGGCTCGTAGTCGTATTGTAAGCGATATCTGTTGCATCCATTTTGTTTTCAGTCTCTATAAGTAGTCAGATTTTTCCGATTGATGCTATTTAATTAACTCATTAGTAGCTGGCATCTTTTGAGGATGGAAAGTAAGGTTCGAAGTGTAGGTGCCTACCTAGAGTAAAATCAGCGTTGTTGATAGTGCACAGCTGAAGCTTTTCGTTTAGTTTCTTTTAGTTGCGCACGTTTTGTTACTATAGTCTTAAATTCATGCCTATATCTTCGTAAATTGTCAATACATACGTTCTTTGGCAAGTACTTACTTGATTAATCACTGTCCAGTGAAATTAAGTAAATAGCATCTACTTTTATGAATACTTCACATTACCTACAAACTGTTTGAAAACTAATCTACCTAAGCTTTAAAAAAATACATGGCAAAAATTAAATAAGTATCAAGTCGTGTCAGTTTACTCATAATTTCACGCGCCTGACGCTGTGTGTGTGAGCCGTGCACGTGTGCACGTGTGTGTGTGAGACTCAATACCTAAAATTGAAGCGCGTCAATTCGTAAACACGTCCTTAAGATATGTATATTATTTTAATTTAATTATTTCTCTAATTTTAGTGAAATCTCTCCATTAACAACATCATCATTCTAAATAGTTCATCATTATTCTTTAAGAGTTTATTCAAAATACCTCACATTCTACCGTATCCAATGCGCACGATTCGCTTATCATGTTTCGCTTCAAGCCCCTGACGAGGGTTCTCTATTTATCATAATATCAAGCGGCGTTGTCAAGGTGTCTACTACTCTTATTAGTTTTTGGCTACTGTTTTATGCATGAAAGAGTGTTGTAATAAACGCCATACTTGTATCGATATATTTACATTATGTTGAACGAAACCTTTTCGAGCATTTGGTATTAAAATGATGTTGAGCGATTTTTGAGATTGGGTTGTTTTTGCAGCGTTTGTTTAATGGTTGTTTGATTTTTGGGAATTTAACACGCGAAGAAAAAGAAAGAAAGAAAAATTATTTATTGCGACTCCTACAGGAAGATCACGAACTAAACACAGTAAAATAAAAATCCAAGTTATATTATAAAAAAAAAAGTAACAAAAGGAAAATGAAACAAAGTCCTATAAGAGGCCAAAAGGCTCCTATCTCAGCATGATGCTGCGAAATGTAAAAAATAAATGTCGCAGCGCTGCTATTCTAATAGGGCCCGCTGTGATGTCACGGGCAGTTACAGATTTAAATATGTAAAATATTAGCAAAAAAAAAAAAAAAACAATCTGCGCCAGGCGTAACCTCATTGCTTGTCTATGCCTTATTTTTATTTTTTACTAGCTGAGCCCCGCGGTTTCACCCGCGTAAATATTGATCCCGTGAGAATATCGGGATAAAAAGTAGCCTATGTGTTAATCCAGGGTGTCAGTTACCTCCATACAAAATTTTATCAAAATTGGTCTAGCCGTTTGAGCGTGAAGAAGTAACAAACATATAAACACACAGACACACACTCACAAACTTTCGCCTTTATAATATTAGTGTCATTACTAAATGGGCCCGCTCTTGACCCCGATCACGCCTGATGGAAAGCGATAGACTACTTACATCTCTTGCAGTCGCCAGTCTAGTCACCCTTTCTGAATCACATCACACTAATATTATAAAGGCGAAAGTTTGTGAGAGGGTGTGGGGGTGTAGGGGTGTGTTTATATGTTTGTTACTTCTTCACGCTGATGATGGATGAATGTCGATCTGTAACTGTAAGCGATCTTCATTTAGATCTTCACAGTGGACCACAAACTAGGCGGTGCCTGTATCGTGGAGACCAGAGTCGTCACAAAGTTTGTGAGTATGCGTGTGTGTATGTTTATATGTTTGTTACGTCTTCACGCTCAAACGGCTGGACCAATTTTGATAAAATTTTGTATGGAGGTAGCTGACACCCTGGATTAACATATAGGCTACTTTTGATCTCAATATTCCCACGGGATCGCCATTTACGCGGGTGAAACCGCGGGGTGTAGCTAGTATGAATAATCTTTTACACCATTGTTTCTTTTGTCTACCTCTCTCATAGCTATCAACATTTATGCCTAAAACTTTCTCCACGACATGTCCCTCATTCCCTTACAAAACATGCCCCGTGTAAGATACTAAAAGCAAAAACATTTACCTATTTCAAAACATCTCCGTAACCGCAACAAAAAGACAGCAACCAAAAACTTCAAACTAGCGAATATAAACTCGAAATTATAATGAATCCAAAACAAAATATACGCTCATTTAAATACTGCAAAATTACACTCGCGAGCAGGCGTAAAGTAAAATTATACATACAAAAAGTGTAGCATAGAAGGCACCTGGCTCATGAATAACACACGACTTTGTTAAGGAGCTAAGGACTCGTTCATACGTGGTGGGTGAAGAATGGAATGCGTTTCAATAGCTGGTGATGGTTCGTTGGTTTTGTAATTGCTATGGACTGCATGTGGATGGGGTTAGCCGAGAGTTTTGGCAAATTTGCTGCCGGTTTAATGGTTTTTAAGGACATTGGGATTTTTTGGCCCGTGAATAGTGGCATCCATGCTTTCGGTCGCACTGTACTGTAGACTAAATACCATGTCTTCCGGGAAAATCTCAGTTATAGGTAACGGAAGTGTTTCGAAGTCATAATACTTTTCGTTGGTTTCCCCTTAGGTTAGTTCAATGTTCAAGTAAACGATAAGATGATACCGCAAATTTCAAATATTTATTATTTCTTCCTATACACATGAACTGTGCTCGGAGAAACCTTTGATTCCTGCGCAAACACTACCACAAGCAGCGTTTAATGAATTTCATGAGTAATTAATTCGATATACAAGCAAGCCTGTAATTCCAAGTTCCCCGTTGCAGTAAAGTTTGATACTCAAATAGCGTCAAACGCTGTGTTTGTGCCAGTCTTTAGCGTTTGCCTAATTACGGCTAAGGAGAGGTTCGATCTTCGACTTGTAGAATCGAGTTTCGCAAAATTCCCGAGTTGGTAATTGGCCAAAACTTTTGCACGCCAGTGTATTTAAGGATGTTTGCTGAGTTCACTTCGTGTGTTACCGTTTTATTGGCAGTTTGTGCATGTATTTGGGTGAGTGATGTAGCGCTCTATCGTCAAGTAGTTTCTTTTAGTTTTACCAGTGCTGAACAGAACTTTGGTGAGTTCGTTAGGAGCACTTATGGTTTTGTAGTAAATTGAGACATAAAGTGAATACCTAATGGACCTGCATAAAATAAACCAACTGACTAGACGCAGTATGCTTGTCAGGGGGACTTATAGTCAAGAGCTGACTGTACTTACAACACATATTTTATTCGTTTACCGCTTTAAGACATTCGGAGTGGTAAGAGTGAAAGGTTATGGATATAATATATCTCAGTGAGATAGTTCACAAATCCACATAATGAAAGGAAAACGCTGCGTTAGATTACTAAGTGGCTAAAACCAGTACAACGGAAAGAAAGCACTGCGTTGGATTGCTAAATGTCACATTTCATAGCACCTAGTAATTACTAAATTGGCCAATTGGCGAATTGGCAAATTGGCCAAAACATAAAAAATCAAATCGTGAAGAAAGAACGATGACACAGAATGAAAGACCCAAAGACCTATACAGGACATCAAAAATATCAACAAAAAACAATAAGTAGGTAACCTCCCACAGAACTAACCAGATAATAACATCCAGCTAATATAATTGACAGGATTCACCGTATATTAAGTAATTACATATCGCATTAGGCGACCTGTCAACTAGATAAATTTGCTCGACCCGCTGAAACGTACATCAATTATTAATTGCGACAAAGATAATTAGTTATTTAACGAATAACATAGGTATGTATGTAGTGGTGTAGAGCTAATTAATGTAATTGATTGTTTAGATGATTAGGCTTAGATAATAATGCATTGAATGGATGCTGGACACGTCAATTGCAGCTATTGACGAAAAGTATAAAATTATGCACTTTTAAGGCGAAAGCGTTAGGGTAGCGAAATTCAAAATTTTGTGTCAAGTTGTATGATAATCTAAATACTTGATTTGCGGCCGTAACAAGTATGTATTTATAGAATTACTAGGTGCGCCCCGCGGTTTCACCCGCATAAGTTTCGATCCCGTGAGAATATCAGGATAAAAAGTAGCCTATATGTTAATCCAGGGTGTCAGCTACATCCATACAAAATTTTATCAAAATTGGTCTAGCTGTTTGAGCGTGAAGAAGTATCAAACATAATATAAACACACACACACCCCCCACACACTCACAAACTTTCGCCCTTATAATAAATAAAAGTCCTCCAGACCGTATTTCGGCCACGGCGGCCAATCTAAACGGAGCCTAGCCTTCGGCGCGGGAGATATTATAGTGCACAAGTGTGCGCGCAGACACAGGTGCACTCTCTCTTCCCTCACTCTCATAGTCCGATGGGACGGCAATCCGACACGACCGGAGAGAGATCAGGCGAAGGACCAACGGCTTGACGTGCTTTCCGAGGCACGGGGGTATCACACCGCTAACTTCCAAACTCCGGGCTGTTACTAAGAAATTCCTAATGGAAAAACTCAATAACACTTTGCCCGACCCGGGAATCGAACCCGGGACCCCACGCTCAGCAGCAGCACGCGCACACGCACGCACGCACACGCGCGCAGCACGTGTAGTAATATTAGTGTGATAAATCACATAATATGTATATTCCATCAAACCCATGAATGAACCCTGTGGTTAATTTTAATACGATACGAGCTTGGATGTTGTCTAGAAAATGAAATTAAAAAGCAGAGGGCTGCGGTGAATAATTTCAAAATGCTGTTTAAAAGTTTTTGTAACGTAACGTTGCGATGTGCCGCGAACTTTATAAGTGAATCAATGTAGACTTTTTGCATAGCAAATTAGTTTCTTCATTTCTCGTGAGTGCTGAGTAATAGGACTTTGTAAAGGTTATGAGCAACAGAATCTGTGTGTCTTCCAACTTCTATGATCATTGTCTTATATTGCATCTGCAATATGTCAGTGTGTCAAAAATCGTCATCTGCGTAGCTTTTTCCCAACTGGATCTGGATCTTGCTGATTAATACTTAGTATTTTACATGAATCGACAGCCTTGACTAATCTGTGCTCTCCATTTGAGAGACGACATCTCAAAAATCTTAATGAATGTAATTTATTATTTTATATTGTGTGAAGGTAGGTAAGGTACAGTTTATTTGCACATACACTATGGGTCTTACCACAAAAAGTTAAACACTTGTTCAACGTGTGTCTAATGTCAGTGTTACGTCAAAGTCCATATAAATATATCATGTTTAAAAGGTGTTTAGCCTAAACAACTGATAAACACTGTTTTGTGCTAGTAAGGTATATTTTTATAAAAGCAATAATTATTCTCGAGAAGATTGCCTAGATTCTTCAGATGTCCTAATCACTCACTTTTGCCCGGAAAAAGTATGTCACTCTTTTGTCGATGAAATTGACAAAAGTTTTGTTTATTTTGTTTTTTTTTTATCGTTTTATGAAAATTTCAATTAATTTTTTAACGGAGCTAAAAAAGGAGGTTCTTTATTCGAACCCCATGTTTGTAAGTTCGCGATTTTCTCAAAAAGGAATGAAACAGTTTTGATAATTTTTTCGCTATCACAATCTACATCTTTCAGGAAGGTTTTAGTATACAATACATTAGGTTATTGGAAATAAAACTTGTTTAAAACCGAAGATCACGGGGTGGGTCGATTTTTGCATGGAAGTGTATTTTGAAACCGACGAATGGAGCGTTACAATACTTTAAAAAAATCTTTTGGTCTAATCTTTGTTCTGCATGTTCCACCTTCTTTGCTGTCCATCCTTCCCTCGCGTATGTCACAGTAGTTAGTTGCATTCTCTTGATGATAATATATATGCAGTGCTACTACTGACACGTTATGTTTGCAATTTAAGCCGTGAGACCGCATTGCGGGTCTGCCATACTTAAAACTCGCTATTATTATTATTAAATTCTTTATTTCGAGTAACTATGAGACTCAGACAGTGTTAGTAACAATAAAATAAACTTACAACTATGTTAGTGATACAATTACAACAACAAACACACAACAAAACAATCACTGCTTCCGCACTCCAGCTGAGATACTGGAGCAACGAGCTATGCGAGATGTTTTCGCTGATTTATGTTCGGTAAAGGGTTTTTGACTATTTATAGTAGCTGGTTGGTTTTTTTTTTGTCGTGGTTGTGGGGAGCCGTATTTGGTTGGTGAAGGAGACTGAAACTGTTCCTGGTTTTTATAGTATTAAGCGTGTTGCTAGTTTTGTTTGAGGAAATAGATTGCGGAGTGCTGGTTTGTTGTCTGTGGTAATGTTATTGAAAGAAAAATAAGAAAGAAAGAAAGAAAATACATTTTAGCGCGGCAAAAATGACGCATAAAAATAACACAAACACAAATAAAAAGTTGGGGGAAAATATGCGTCACATCCATGCAAAACGGCCATCGCTCAGCATAATGCTAAGACCCTGTAGACGGAGCCCCAGCGCTGGTTTTGATTGTCTTCTGTCTGATGACATTGCGACTAAATTTTAAACATTTTTAATTACGGGAACTACTCTTGTTGTCGTTACACAGCTAGAATTTTAGCAATTCGATTCCCAAAAGTTATCACTACTAATCAATACTTTTAAATGAAAACAGACGTCACTAATAACATAGAACCATCTCCAGCAAACCGTAACACCTACCCTTTCCCGTGTTCCAGTCTCAAACATGTATGTAAGTTCTACACCCCAAACATAGTTCAGATCCCTTTCTGAACCAACTTCCCGACGGATAAGCAGCTGACAATGTTTATCAACTGTTCACGAAGTTCAGAACTTTCTAGCATAATTATATCTCATTAATTTGAAAATCAGAGTATACAACATTTTAGCATACTATTATTAAAGTTTGTTCTCGTAAATATGTGCTTATAAGAAACGTAATGTGAAATGTTATGAAATATTCGCTGTAAATATAATTAAGTGCAAGTCTGATTCGCACACGAAGGGCTCCGTACTATAAAGTAAAAAACACCGACATTTTGGTAACTTATAATACTTTATTAATTACATCAGCCTGAATTGTCCCAATAAGGGAGAAAGACCACCTTTTCCATTCTCCACTCAACTCGACCCTGAGCCAATATGGACCAATTCCACCAATTATGTGCAATTTATTTACTAATAGTTCTGATATTGTATTTAACATCTTCATTATCACCGTTATCGTCTGAATTTAGGCATCCTCATTTTTATTATAACTACTGAAATATTGACTACGTAATCACCTATTTACTAGCTGACCTTCGTACCGCCCCGCCAGCCGCTCTGCCCCCGCTTTTTAAATCTCTGATAACTTCTAAAATATTAATTTTAATGATATGCCGTAAAGGGCAATTTTGATCTCCAAAAATATATTTGTTACGACATCACATTACAAATCTTTGAATTTTTCGGCTTTTCTCTACTATAATATACATGTATTACACATATAAACCTTCCTCTTGAATCACTCTATCTATTTCTGCATCTGAATCCGTTGCGTAGTTTATAAGATCTAAGTTAACAGGGATTGGGAGTGACTCTGTTTTATACGATGATAGCAAAAGTTTTAGTGATTCCATAGGCTCATATTTAAAAGAATGCCAAAATACCTCATTCATTTCTGTGCGATAACCATAGCAACATGGGACATACCAATTCCACTGTTTCAACCCTTTACTCTACAAAAAATATGATTCTCTCAAATGAAACGTTATTTATTATTCAAACAGAAAAATCATAGCAACAAATATCGAGGGACATCTTGGATTGAAAGTAATTCAATTTGTTAAGGATAGGAGTCGCTGGGTCGCGTAATGACACTTCCGAGGCAGGCGGGCTGCACCTGCAACATGCACCCGCAGTTACGAGAAATAACTGAAATATTTACAAACTTGATGGATTTTTATTTAGTTTTGTAATAAGTGAATTTTTGTTTTGACTTTTATTTATTTATTTGCTTACATCTACAATTATTATTCCAGTGGTAAATAGCATTATGAATCACAGCTCAGGGGACCTAAAAAGTAACTTTGGCAGAATCATAAAAAAAAAAATCAAATCATCAAAAAATATAAAATAAATCAATCAAATGAATCATTAAATAAATAATAATAATATAAAAGGATAACATTAGGAATCATAATGGACAGTTAACTGTTATTTTAATCGTATCAAATCCCATTGGTGAAAGTTATTTTTTTTTGTCTGTGCTAAAATACCAATCAATCCAATCCAAATCCAGTCCCAATCTCTTTGATTATACCTACGTAGTGCAGCGAAAAAAAGGGGATCCTGCCGTTTTGCCGAAAGGATTTTGCCAAAATTGCACTACCCAAATAAATTTTAGCAACCTTTTTTATACCAATGCAATGTTTGGAATGATTTTAATACGCACTGTTTTATTTATGCAGCTATTATATCGTACACACGACTCTGAGGCTGTCAAAGCCAGCAGAAGTAGTTTACAAATTAAAGGATGAAGTATGATAAGTGTTACCTTTTAAAGAGTTACCTACCGAAGTTTCATAATTATTATCATAATTTTTGAACTTTTAGTTGCATTAGACTATCACAATAAGTTATGATTAGGTTATGATCAATGTTATGTTATTGTTATGTATTTATTATTAGGTTATGATCGTATTTCTCAGTATTCCCGTTAGACAAAGTATAATTATTACTGCCACTGTAATCTAGAGATTCTAAGGAACAAATCAACATCGGTTTAATTAATAGGCGCCACAATTTATGGTGGGCCTAACTGCCGAACAAAAACAACTAAGTATCTCCTTTCAATAGCATACTTAAATACAGTTAGAGCTTCAGAGGATATTTTCACGGAAAAACTGGTATTGTGTGTGGAGCCTACGTTTAGAGATCCAGATTAGCCAAAAACTACAGCAGCTTAAACATCAACCTGATCCTCATTTATCACACTTTACAGCAACAATTAGACACTAGCTAAACACCGACGACACATTACGAGAAAATGCAGAAGGACAGAAGTCCTTAATACATATATTTTTAACGTTTTTTTTAAAATACTTTTAGCTACTTATAGGAGTAGGGTAGGAGTAAGGCAAGAGTAGGGTAGGGTAGGGTGAAGGGTAAGATACCACGCGAACGAAGTAGCGCCGGGCAGCTAGAAATAATTTATATGGCAAAACAACGTTTGCCGGGTCAGCTAGTATGTATATAAAAGAAAGTCGTGTTAGTTACACTATTTATAACTCAAGAACGGCTGAACTGATTTGGCTGAAAATTGGTAAGGAGGTAGCTTAGAACCAGGAGACGGCCATTTTTATCTGTTTTTTTTTAATACTTTTATTTACTTATAGGAGTAGGGTAGGAGTAGTGTAGGAGTAGGTTAGAAGTAGGGTAGGAGTGGGGTAGGAGTAGTGTAGGAGTAGGGTAGGAGTAGGGTAGGAGCAGGGTAGGAGTAGTGTAGGAGTAGGGTAGGAGTAGGGTAGGGTAAGGGGTAAGACACCACGCGAACGAAGTAGCGCCGGGCAGCTAGAAATAATTTATATGGCAAAACAACGTTTGCCGGGTCAGCTAGTACACTTATAAAAATGTGCGTGTGTGGGCGACAAAAAGTATCTTCATATACGTCTGCTCGCCTAGTAACATGACAAAATGTTTGGTCTGTGTGTTTTTTTTCTAATTAAAAGCACTTCTGGCGTTGAGTGTACTTTTAGGCAGAACGGCTGTAGCGCGACTGATCCGAGAAAAAATCACCTTCAAGAATACAATAGAGCCATTAACGGATGTTACGTATAACGGACATAACGCGACTCCGTCATATTGAAGCATGGTTGAGACTCACACAGAATTCTTTGGGTTTCATTGGTGAAATATTAAATACCTAATTATTTCAATTGGAATAAAAATAGGTTTTGAGTTACCCGGATTCCATTTAATTACTTTATTAATTTTTTAAAGAATCGCCTGTAGATGACTGATTTTTTTTGGACGCACAAGTTACTTGAATAGTTGCTTAAAAGTCATTGAAATAAAGATGAAGACGATTTTTTTTAGATCACAAAAAGCTCAGAAAAGTGTTCAATTAACGTGTCGATAGTAATTTTGGGAAATCAAAATGGGAACTATTGTTTAATTACAGTCGACAGCGATGTGAATGAGTTTTTCGACACTATTTTCTAGTTTATGTATAGTTTTAGTTAAGTTAGAATTTCATTTTGTTATTATTACCTGTCTCGACATTGTTTAATTTTTTTTTGCAAAAACATTTCAACGTATATTGTTACATTGAGTGACAAAGTTATAAATAAAGCTCAAAATACTCCTTATTTAATTGAATTATTAAAAATGAGATTTGTCATGTCATACTACGATGACATCGGTGAGAAAGTGGTCCTTTTTGTTTGCTTTTCAGTTTTTATGCTTTGGACCTTTTGCAGTATCCTCTACTATACCACACTATAGTTTAATTTTATGCTAATCTGCTGCTATCTATTTGATTTGCGAGTGCCAGCGCAGCGTAGGGGTTGTAATCAATTAGTAACCGTTGACTTTGTCTGTTTTCTCACCAAATGCATTTTAATTGGTCATTACAATTGATTTCGTGTTATCGGTAATTTGGAATAGATTGAAGTTACACAGATTTTTAGTTACTTTGTAGTTTTAGGTAGTTCATTGTATTATGTGACATCCACACCGACCCAGGTCTCGCGTGGTGGCTATGGCCCACACCCCTTCACAGAAAGTGGAAGACTGTGTCCCAGCAGTGGGGACATTATAGGCTGATAATATATTGTGTGACGTTTAAATGGATTTGTTAACACCATTTAAAGCAGCGATATAAGAATTAACATTGGCTTAAACACCGACAAAGTCATAGATACAGCTGAACTAGTAACTATGAGACAACAAACTATAAACTTGAATTATGAATAAAAGCTACTTCAAAGAGGCGCGACACGCGATAAAATCGCGCGATACAAAAGCACCGCAAGTCGCGCAATGAGGGGTGCCTTTGTGTCGCGCGCGATTATATCGCGTGTCGCGCCTGTTTGTAGGCCTTAAAGGAACCGTTCGTGTATTAAATATTTTTTCACTTTCCATCAAGCAAGCCTGAGCTTCCCAGACTTATACATATAAATCATATAAGTATACATATATTATGTAAAACATACTGTTATTTACGACGCCACTAAGTTTTCTAGTCATCGTCGGTCGGCCTGAACCTAAGCTATAAAAATATCCCGTACTTAGCGGTTTGCTCAAGTCTTCAAAATGAGGATTTATCCTAAACGTCTCTGATACACACTCGGAATTTTAAATCAAGCCAAGTCATGCTTATCTAAGAGTGGGAGGGTGGATAACTGGATATAGAATAAGTAGGCTTTCCTTAAATTGTGGCAGGCTATTTAGGGAAATGTTAATGTAGTGAACCCGAGTGCAAATACAGTGTGAGTCTTCATAATGTGCACATATCGAAATGAGGGTAACTAAGCTTAATTTTATCGACGGAAAAAATACTTAAAAAAAAAAATGTAGAATTTTTATTAAAATTCTTGTTCGCTGCTGTGACCCCTGTGTAAACAATCGCCCTCAATTGAGAATTATGGTTTTTTTCTAACAAAAATCTGATATTTTTTCATAAATTTTTACTATAATTGTAAAATTACTCAATAAAAGCCCCGATTACTTTTCTTTTTTATTACTTTAAATTATTCTCCATCGTATCAGATTTCTAAACGTAAAATACCATGTTTATAACTCAATCACAACATTTCCTATCAACTGTTAAAGAAAGGCCTTGCAATCACCATACTTTAGCAAGTAAAGATCCTTTTAAATATTTTTTCCGTCGATAAAATTAAGCTATGTTTCCCTCATTTCGTTATGTGCACATTATGAAGACTCACACTGTATAGCGGAATAACGTTTATGATATTGATAGTCGATAGTAATTGATATAGATTGGTTATAAACCATTTAGTTCGTGGTCAATACTGAATGACTGCAATGCTGTAATACACAGGATCTGCTTCCCTTGTGCGAAAAACTTTCCGCGAAAAACACTTGCGCGAAAAGACATTTCAAGTGTCTTTTGCGGAAATGTTTTTCAAGCAAGTGTCCTGCTACCCTGTACGTGTAGACGCCAGCACATCAAGCTACTACAACCTGTCAAATTTCTTTAGTAGATTTTCAACTTTATCGCTAAAACGTAAGGTTCAAAGTTGATTGGGAAAATTTGACAGTTTCGGGTAGCTTGATGTACTGACGTCTATACACGGAAACCAGAAAGATTTTTCTTGGGAATGAAATGCAATCCTACACGAATGTGACATCAAGTTACAATGTCTTAAACTTTATGAAACCTGCTATCCAGTAAACGTCAACAGTAGAATATGAGATACACGATAATCTTTATTTAACGTCAGGACTTTATAAGATACTTTGTCGTCTGAGTCAGCTTATTTTATTTTTTTAAATATGGCGCGTAGAGTCCCGTTATCCCATTCACTGAACAAATCATTTCATTACCACAGCAAAATCCATGAAGGATATTGCTAAAGTTACTCTGTGCACACCGTAATTTTTTTTTATCTTTCGCTATGATCTTTACATATTATAAAACAAAGTCACTCCCGCTGACTTAGATCTTTTAAACTCCGCAGCGGATTTTAATGCAGTTTATAGTCAGTAGTAGCTAGTCTGATTCAAGAGGAAGATTTATATGTATAATATATGCATATTATAGTAGAAAAAAGCCGATAAATTCAAAGATTTGTAATGTGATGTCGTTACAAATATATTTTTGTGCGCTTACATTGGAAACGCTGGCTAAACCTTACGAGATAGATCAAATTTTTGTACTTTGGAATTGTACATCTTGAAAAGATCAATAAAAAAATCCGTAATGTTTATCTCCTAAGGATAACCCACAGTAACCATATTATCTTTTACATATTACTAAAAAAATATGGGTTATTTACCAAGCTATTTTAAACGATACAGTCTTATTCCTTATCCAATTAAATACATTAGATACGTTGTGCATTTCATGTAGATCAAAATTACCCTGTACAGCATATCATTAAAATTAATATCTTAGAAGATATCAGAGATTTAAAAAGCGGGGCAGAGCAGCTGACGGTGCGGTACGAAGGTCGCCAGGTCAGCTAGTTACAGATATAAATGTAGACATTTTACATAGGGTGACAAAATGGGCGGTCTTATCACTTTGATATTTAAAAGAAAAGCTGTAGATGGATTAAAAGAGAAGGAGAGAGGGATCGGAACCAAAACTCCACGATTCATAGAAAAATTACATACTCCTGGAAGCTCAAAGGAGGATACTGAGGCCTAGTTTTTCCTTAATCTATTAGGCACTCTAATTTCTACTGTACATGTACCCAAATCCCATAAAAAGCCCCATGACCAATACTGAAAAAACCTACCAATTCTACCAAATGTAATAAATATTGTGCTCACTCCCGCAGTAGGTTAAATCGTCCTTAAGGATAATTTATCTCTCAGACAGAGCCCTGCGACCCTGAAGCCAGGGTCCCAATGCTTCAGCCTGTGTTTGCGACGACATAATCTGGGATCTTGAGAAATTCGCGTAATTCACGTCATTCCTTCCCATTTTAACGTATGCGTTGTAAAGCTGCAATTGGTGTGAGGATATATGGTGTGTTATTTGTCTGTGTATGTATCTATGTATATCTTGCTTGTTTGGTAACCTAAGGATTTTAGTTTTCGTATGTATTGGCTAGGTATAATTAAAGTCTTTGTAGCGCGATTACAAATAAATATTATGATTATTTAATATCGCGCCTCCGATAAAATAGGTTTACATTACAACGGGTTTTTCAGGAAAATTGAAAAACAGCGTATACCATTAAAACATATTTTTTGTAAGCTTTTCAATTATGTATAATTTTAGCGTAAAAATAAAGACTGATTAACAAATCCGTGACTTTATTTTCGCTTTTCTAAAAATCCAGGTTTTTCGAGTTGTAACCCTATTTATCGGAGGTGCGATATTATGATTATTATTATTATTTTTTCACTAGTGTTTAACACTTGCCCAAAAAACATAAAATAAAAATAAAAATATACGCAAAATACGCGCATTGACGTGAAGTTGCGGACACCAGCCCGTATTACCTATTACCTATTATGCATGATTCAAAGCACTGACATTATATCTATACAATATCTATAAACCTTTTTTTGTACAGGGCAATAACCCTGTACAAAAAAAGGTAAAACATTAAAAACCATTGTACCTACTCGTCATTATGAACAACTTTTACTATGGGACCAAACCTGAAATCGCGAAAAAATATCTGCTGTTCCCTACATTTTGCCGAGTTATACGAACATAAATGTAGGGAACAGCAGATTTTTTTTAAATGTATGTATGTTTGTTTGTAATGCTTTCACGCTAAACGGCTGAACGAATTTGGATGAAATTTTGCACATGGGTGGATTAGGACATACTATATTTTTATCCCGACATTCCCACGGGATAGAGACTTATGCGAGTTAAACCGCGGGGCGTAGCTAGTCTATATCTATACATATAATAAATTTGTAGAAAAGTGGTGTCTGTACAATGGAAATATATAAAAAAAAAGTAGCAGGGGTTGTTATTATATCGATGCCGAACCCGAAATTGTAATTAATTTTTTTTTTGTCTGTTTGTCTGTTTGTCTGTTTGTTTGTGCACGCTAATATCAGAAACGGCTTATTCGATTTAGATGCGGTTTTCACTAATATATTGTAGTAGGCTTAACTTAACATTTAGTGTTTATTTCATGTCAATCGGTTCATAAATAAAAAAGTTATGTCAATTTAAAGAATCACGGCGAACATTTGTTAAGGTTTGTATCAGAGTACGTACACGCCTCGGGCCTGCGCGTCCGATCTTTGGAACTACTGGACGGATTTGAATGATTTTTTTTTTGTTGTATCTATACATTTAATAAATTTGTACAAAAGTGGTGTCTGTACAACGGAAATATATAAAAAAAAAGTAGCAGGGGTTGTTATTATATCGATGCCGAACCCGAAATTGTAATTAATTTTTTTTTTGTCTGTTTGTCGGTTTGTCTGTTTGTCTGTTAGTTTGTGCACGCTAATATCAGAAACGGCTTATTCGATTTAGATGCGGTTTTCACTAATATATTGTAGTAGGCTTCACTTAACATTTAGTGTTTATTTCATGTCAATCGGTTCATAAATAAAAAAGTTATGTCAATTTAAAGAATCACGGCGAACATTTGTTAAGGTATTCTATCAGAGTACGTACACGCCTCGGGCCTGCGCGTCCGACCTTCGGAACTACTGGACGGATTTGAATGTTTTTTTTTTTTGTTGTATAGTTATTACTAGCTTCTGCCCGCGACTTCGTACGCGGATCCTGTTGGTTATGCCAGCGACAACGGGGTAGTCAAAATCGAAGATCTGAAACGTCTGATGAACCCGGGGACTGGATAACAACGGGATGCGCGAGACGATTCGAGACGTCATTTCCAGGCAATAATGAACCAATAGGGTGGTAAACTTGGCCTTGCACTTTGAATGTTGGCATAAATGGGCCTTCTGAAATCTGTTTCGCAACAAAAGATGTCATTTGAAAGGCATTATTGTACGAACGTATGTTGTCCAAGAAATGTTTTGACTGTGATGGTCACCGATTAGCAGTGATCTTAATATTTCTGGAGGATTTTGTAATATTTCAATATGTACTTTCCCACCTGAGAAACACATACCGTTTGTTTCTTTTTGCTATTTAACAGCTTCACAAAAAGTAAAATTTTTAACCATACCTCCGATGGCGGAATATATGTCAATCATAGGAGTATACGTAAATGCACTCCGTTCCTTATCAACCCAAGGAAGGTCGCCATGCCCTACGGCTATATCTTGAGACACATCCGATTCTTCAGATGATATCGACATTCTGTTCAGAGAATGTCGAAGTTGATCAGAATTCAAACGTTCGTTGCGCTCTTCTTAATCTGTCTCTTCATGCCGTACTCCAGCAATTCTTTCTTTCTCACTTTCTGATTATGAATATTTTGTTGTGTGCGTGTTCGGAACAATGTATGATAATCTCACCGTATCAGCGGTCAGTCGCGCATCATATTCTTCACTGGTCTCTAGAGATCTGGATGTAGATGCGTAAATACGCTGAGAACGCAGGCGTGCTTCGCGATCCGAAGAGGTTTCCACGGAGCGAGTTGCAGCCTGATGTTCTCAAACAGCATCAAGTCTCTCCTGACGCTCTTCGGTAGATTCTTGGGATCTTATGATCCTCAATCTTTTAGCTCCTTTGGAACATTGGAAAAGATTTGACCTCTTTCTAGGCATGGTTATAGTTTTATTATGAAGATACCTGATCAATTAAAATCTAAGTGACTGCTCCCCTACCAAGGGTGCCCAGACACGGGATCGTCTGGCCCATGTGCTGGTTTGGTCCCTGGGGTGGTCACGGCGTGCTATGTGTTCTGGTGCGTCGGTGATGGGGAGTACTCCCCAGCGGAGGGTCCGGTGACGGACAGCCGCGGCGGGTTCACGGATGAGTGCTAACGCGTGCCCATGTTCCCGCCGTAAGCGGCAGAGGAGGACACAGTGGAGTTTTAGTGGGTTAGAGTCCCACATAACTGCACTATCTCCCCGTGGTAGTGCAGAATGCATGAGCATTTCTTCACGTTAAAAAAAAAAAAATGGGAGTTTTGGCCAGTAGAGTCAAATTTTCAATGATATACCTTCGTCATCGAAAATCAGTCCTAAACTGTTACCGCCTTCACCGCGTGGAGGTGAAATTAGTGATAGCTTAGATTTCCACATCAGATGTTTCTGATCTTCGATTTTTATAAGTCAACAGGAAATGCCCATCAGACCGAATAACTTTTACTAAGACGTCATTCCTATATGTGTTATGGTGTAGCTGGGCTCTTGGAGTTCCCCATCAGGTGTTCCAGATCTTCAAATTTATTCTCTTAGCAGAAAATCCTCATCACGTGGAACAATTTTTGCTATGGTACCATTTTTGTATCTCTTATAGTTAAGCTGGTCTGTTTCGGTTCTGCATCAGGTGTTCAAGTTTCCAAGAAACATTATAGCCTGAATGTTGTCCAGCCATCTATATATATATGCATATAATAAATTTGTACAAAAGTGGTGTCTGTACAACGGAAATATATAAAAAAAAAGTAGCAGGGGTTGTTATTATATCGATGCCGAACCCGAAATTGTAATTAATTTTTTTTTTGTCTGTTTGTCGGTTTGTCTGTTTGTCTGTTTGTTTGTGCACGCTAATATCAGAAACGGCTTATTCGATTTAGATGCGGTTTTCACTAATATATTGTAGTAGGCTTCACTTAACATTTAGTGTTTATTTCATGTCAATCGGTTCATAAATAAAAAAGTTATGTCAATTTAAAGAATCACGGCGAACATTTGTTAAGGTATTCTATCAGAGTACGTACACGCCTCGGGCCTGCGCGTCCGATCTTCGGAACTACTGGACGGATTTGAATGTTTTTTTTTTTTGTTGTATAGTTATTATGGCTGGACAACATTCAGGCTATAATGTTTCTTGGAAACTTGAACACCTGATGCAGAACCGAAACAGACCAGCTTAACTATAAGAGATACAAAAATGGTACCATAGCAAAAATTGTTCCACGTGATGAGGATTTTCTGCTAAGAGAATAAATTTGAAGATCTGGAACACCTGATGGGGAACTCCAAGAGCCCAGCTACACCATAACACATATAGGAATGACGTCTTAGTAAAAGTTATTCGGTCTGATGGGCATTTCCTGTTGACTTATAAAAATCGAAGATCAGAAACATCTGATGTGGAAATCTAAGCTATCACTAATTTCACCTCCACGCGGTGAAGGCGGTAACAGTTTAGGACTGATTTTCGATGACGAAGGTATATCATTGAAAATTTGACTCTACTGGCCAAAACTCCCATTTTTTTTTTTTTAACGTGAAGAAATGCTCATGCATTCTGCACTACCACGGGGAGATAGTGCAGTTATGTGGGACTCTAACCCACTAAAACTCCACTGTGTCCTCCTCTGCCGCTTACGGCGGGAACATGGGCACGCGTTAGCACTCATCCGTGAACCCGCCGCGGCTGTCCGTCACCGGACCCTCCGCTGGGGAGTACTCCCCATCACCGACGCACCAGAACACATAGCACGCCGTGACCACCCCAGGGACCAAACCAGCACATGGGCCAGACGATCCCGTGTCTGGGCACCCTTGGTAGGGGAGCAGTCACTTAGATTTTAATTGATCAGGTATCTTCATAATAAAACTATAACCATGCCTAGAAAGAGGTCAAATCTTTTCCAATGTTCCAAAGGAGCTAAAAGATTGAGGATCATAAGATCCCAAGAATCTACCGAAGAGCGTCAGGAGAGACTTGATGCTGTTTGAGAACATCAGGCTGCAACTCGCTCCGTGGAAACCTCTTCGGATCGCGAAGCACGCCTGCGTTCTCAGCGTATTTACGCATCTACATCCAGATCTCTAGAGACCAGTGAAGAATATGATGCGCGACTGACCGCTGATACGGTGAGATTATCATACATTGTTCCGAACACGCACACAACAAAATATTCATAATCAGAAAGTGAGAAAGAAAGAATTGCTGGAGTACGGCATGAAGAGACAGATTAAGAAGAGCGCAACGAACGTTTGAATTCTGATCAACTTCGACATTCTCTGAACAGAATGTCGATATCATCTGAAGAATCGGATGTGTCTCAAGATATAGCCGTAGGGCATGGCGACCTTCCTTGGGTTGATAAGGAACGGAGTGCATTTACGTATACTCCTATGATTGACATATATTCCGCCATCGGAGGTATGGTTAAAAATTTTACTTTTTGTGAAGCTGTTAAATAGCAAAAAGAAACAAACGGTATGTGTTTCTCAGGTGGGAAAGTACATATTGAAATATTACAAAATCCTCCAGAAATATTAAGATCACTGCTAATCGGTGACCATCACAGTCAAAACATTTCTTGGACAACATACGTTCGTACAATAATGCCTTTCAAATGACATCTTTTGTTGCGAAACAGATTTCAGAAGGCCCATTTATGCCAACATTCAAAGTGCAAGGCCAAGTTTACCACCCTATTGGTTCATTATTGCCTGGAAATGACGTCTCGAATCGTCTCGCGCATCCCGTTGTTATCCAGTCCCCGGGTTCTTAGAATTCGACATCGGACGTTTCAGATCTTCGATTTTGACTACCCCGTTGTCGCTGGCATAACCAACAGGATCCGCGTACGAAGTCGCGGGCAGAAGCTAGTTGGTAATAAAGCAGAAAATCTGCGAAAATGCAAACGTTAAGTCTGGATGTTGAGGTACCTTTATGTTCAATAGTGGATTGTTACTCAATGGGGGTGGATTTTATCTAACTTCCAAGAAAACAATTTGAAAATCATTCTTATTTCCCCCAAGAAATAAGCAGAGGTGAACCCACAGAACCTTCAAAAAACTCATTCACTTATTACCTACTCTGTTTACCTCCACCTCTAAAAAAACTACGTCACACCAAAGCCTATATAATGTATGCCACCGGTCCGTTCGGAAGGTCCTGTTTATCATAATATCTGGCAATACAGCGCTTCTGTCAAACAATACACGATATTATTGGGTTCGTAGCGTCGCATGTATTATGTATGAAGATTCGGAACGCACTTCTGGGGATGTGCCTCTAGCTGGGTCTCGTGTAACTGTGATGAAAGGTTTTTAAGGGACTGATATTTTTTGGGGCTTGTATAGAATAGAATATCTATCAGTCTTTATTAATAATAAACCTGAAGGGTTTGTTTGTTTGAACGCACTTACTTCTGGAACTACCTATAAAAAAATCAAATCCATGATTTTTTTTTTGCATTTGATAGCCCAATGTTTGAGGCTAATTTTACCGACTTAAAAAAAATAATTAAAAAAAATTAAACCAACTTCAAAAAGAAATAAACTCAAAATTAAGAAATAACTTTCATTTCGGAAGTCGGTGGCAAAAAACTAATACTAAAAATAAAAAAAATACCTACATTATCACAAGACACCGACTTCCGAAATTAAAGTTATTTCTTAATTTTGAGTTTATTTCTTTTTGAAGTTGGTTTAATTTTTTTAAATTACTTTTTTTAACAACACGCTAAGATTCTTAGGAGCCGAGAAAGAAAAAAGTAATGGCGCGGGCAGACGATGCGATACGATGCTACGGTGTGGGTTGGGGAACAGGAAATTTCATGCGGACGAAGTTACAGGTCAGAAGCTGGTATAAAATATGTACCTACATAAAAATAGTCTTAAATATAATTTTGACCATCAGCTTCCTTGAATTTACCAGGGTACCAGGGAACAAGAGAATATTGCTGGATTAAGTTCAATTTTCCTGACACTGATTAGACTTGACATTTGCCTGAATGATTACCAAACTACGGGTGTACCTAAGAAGCCTGTAACCCTGAAACTATATCCCTGTACCCTTTCGTGAAGAGGGTACATTGAGGAACACTTATTAGTTATACGGGGTATTAGATACGGTATTACCCAATCTCATTACGCTGAAATCTGAGACAATTTTCGATGAAGCTCTAAACGTTTTTAAACCTTGTTGATAAATATTAAATTATTATAAGGGTCAAGCAAACCCTTATAGGAATTTGTATTGTGTTATATTCAAAACGGTGAAGGAAAATATCGTGAGGAAACCGGCATGTCCTAGAACCAAAAATTCGAAGACATGTGACATCTACCAAGCCGCACTGGGCCCGCGTGGTGGATTACTGCCCACTCCCTCTCACAGAGAGGAGGCCCGTGTCCCAGCAGTGGGAACATTATAGGCTGATTACGTATGTATGTAATGTAGTATTTAATTGTTTTTATTATCTATAAATTCTCTGTGAGAGGGAGTGGGCCGTAATCCACCACGCGGGCCCAGTGCGGTTTGGTAGATGTCACATGTCTTCGAATTTTTGGTTCTAGGACATGCCGGTTTCCTCACGATGTTTTCCTTCACCGTTTTGAGAGCAGTGGTAATGAAATAATTTACACAAAGTAAAGCGCCTGTCTGGGTTCGAACCTACGACCTACAACTCGTAAGTCGCGGCTGTTACCACTTGGCCACCACTGCTCACGAATTCTAATATTAGTTTACCTAAAATTATGGACTGAACTGTAGCCAAACTGAACATGTTACATACGTCATGGCGGTAGGTAGGTATTGCTGGCACTGGCTTCGGGCCGGTCATTATGTACCTTTCGGTTTTAGCTCATATATCTTGAGCCTGATTTCAAACGCCTACGCCTTTGGTATT
Source organism: Oligia latruncula (assembly GCA_948474745.1). Classification (NCBI taxonomy): domain Eukaryota; kingdom Metazoa; phylum Arthropoda; class Insecta; order Lepidoptera; family Noctuidae; genus Oligia; species Oligia latruncula. The sequence continues at coordinate 3,129,888 of OX419699.1, forward strand.
GGTTCTAACTGTTACTAGTGTTTTTACTAATTGCTTTTCAAGTTGAATTTTGTATAGTTTTAAATTAGTTATTTACTATTTGAGTTTTAATCCTCCGTATCTGCATAAGCAACTCCACACTGCGCTCCAAAACATAGATTACTTAATGTTGCTCAAAAAGCCGCTAAGATGAAATGGGACTGAGCTGGCCGACTGCCGTATGCCCAGTGAGCTGTGGGCCAAAATAACCACTACTTGGAACCCTGACACAGCTAGAAGGCGTCGAGGCAGATCTCGTAGAAGATGGCGGGACGAGCTGGAGAAAACAAACGACGAGTGGTTCTCTTTAGCCGTGGATCGAAAGAGCTGGAAGTCTTTGCCCAGCAGTAGGGTGTTGCAGGCTAAAAGCGACCAGAGACCAGTGACCAGTTTTAACCCTTCGTAATCGTATATTCGAACGTGGATCCACGTGAGACACAGTGTTTTTTTATTTGTTTCTGTAATTATGACAATCAGTCTGTTAAAGTATCGCAGTGTATAGACGGCAGCACATCAAGCTGCCCAAAACTGTAAAATTTCTCAATCAACTTTGAACCTTATGCTTTAGCGATAAAATTGAAAATCTATTTAAAAAAAATTACGTTACGGGTCGTCAGAAGTCCGAAAATCTGATAACCAGTCTTACCAAGGGACATCGTATTAACCAGTAACTGGGTTGTGGAGGTGAGATAGGCAATCGCGTCATGTAAAATACTGGTATTCAGCTGCATCCGGTTAGACTAGAAGCCGACCCCAACATAGTTGGGAAAAGGCTAAGCAGATGATACTGTAGTTTATTAATTTAGCCAAAAAAAATATCTAATCCCATGAATACATAAGACAAAATAATAAATTAATTTATTTGTCGTTAGGGCTGATTGCTCAATCGGCAGATAATTTTTATTCATGGAATAAAATTGACGTCTGACAGTTTTTGTATGGAAGAACTTGAATATGGAAGAAATTATTCCTCCGATAATATTATTTGGCGTTGGAAAAATCAGCCCTTATAGCGCGACCCCTATCAACTCCCCGCACTTCTAGGATTCGTCGTGTGCCGGCCAGGTTACGTGACTAGTTCCGGTTCGGCACAACCCTAGCAATGTCGCCCCGCCGCGACCCGCCGCGCCGCGCACCACCGCCAATAAGTCACTAGCGCCCGGTAACTGCGCACGCGCTCGGTGTTCTCAGACTCGTGCGCCTCGCGAGCCGTCCATTACCGATAATTACCTATGCTATAAAGTTAAATGTCCCACTGTTTCTATACATACGTTTTTACAAATATACAGTTTTACATGCACAATAGTTGGAGTTTCTTTTGCGTAAAGTACCCCGACGAGACCCTTAATTTAATTAACATAACCAAAACTGTCTAAAAAAAATCTTAGCAATTTAATTTAAATAACTTTTCAGCTTTTATCCGATACTTGAGATGTAGCACGATTTCGCTCCTTCATTAGTGTTTTCTCTTAAAACTAGTCAAAGGCGTCTACTAAGAGAAACAAGACTCCGGTTATGTTTAATTAGAACCAACTGACGGAAACTGTATCTACTGAGTCGTTCCAGATTTTGTGGATTTTAATTTTTTTAAATGTTGATGTGGGGAATACTAAAAAGTGTTATTTTTTAGCTATAAAGTTTATGGTAAAAGACGCTGACTGGTAAAAAGTGTGTTACTGTTGCGGTATGTTAATGTTGCGGTATGTTAATGTTGAGCATTTGTGCATTTATGCAATGCTCAACATTAACACTGATTGACTGATAACCTACGAATAATAACAAGTCAGGAAGCGTAACTATGAACAAAATCAACGAGCAATTCAGCTCTAAACTTCACTACATTGATAAAATACCTCGAGTATTCGAACGAAAGAACACACTTGCAAATAAGCCAATCGGCTGCGCTCGCGCAACGCGTTGTATTCCGGCAAGCGTCAAAGTCAAAGTTTTTTTATTTGTAAAACATAGGTGGTGTAAAAACAGGTGTTGTTATTAAAATATATTGGTACACTATGTTTTGCCGATGACGGCGTACAAATATGAATAAGTAGATAATAATTAATTGAAAGTGAATTCAGCAAAAATAATAATTAAAAAATGTCAACATACAGTTTCAATAATTGAGTAATATAATAATGTATGTTGAAATAAATGCTTCAGTCAGATAATTATTGTAGAGATACGTCATAATGTCAAATTAGAATTATATAAAACAATTTACAGTGAAGCTTGCAAAAACTACACCTCGTGTGTACACGCTCACACGCACACATTTAGGTATCTACAACCATTTACAATTAAACTACAACTCACTATGTGCACACATATTTACGAAACCGGCTTCACTTTACTGTTGACAGCCCTCTGTCTTGGTTTTTTTATTTGTTCTGAACTTTCCATCCCTCAAAACTGTCACTTTACCTATCCTGAGGACGTCTTACCCTGCGTTGTTCGGTCAAACAGACAGCTTAGCTTGCCTGCCCTGTTGGTCTCGTGGTTGCAAGCGCGACTGCTGAGCGTGGGGTCCTGGGTTCGATTCCCGGGTCGGACAAAGTGTTATTGGGTTTTCCATTAGGAATTTCTTAGTAACAGTCCGGAGTTTGGAAGTTGGCGGTGTAATACCCCCGTGCCTCGGAAAGCACGTAAAGCCGTTGATCCTGCGCCTGATCTCTCCCCGGTCGTGTCGGATTGCCGTCCCATCGGACTATGAGAGTAAAGGAACAGAGAGTGCACCTGTGTTTGCGCACACACTGGTGCATTATAATATCTCCTGCGTACCAGGCTAATCTCCATTGAGATTGGCCACCGTGACCGAAAACGGTCGGGGAGGCTATTATTATTAGCCATAACTCCTCTTCATAAGACCCCCACGTATACAAAGATGGCATTGGTATTCCGATTAACATTCTATTAACATCACAAAACGATGGTCACCTTACATACTTCTCGTTACGTCTCGAGAGTTCTATGCTCATAGAATCGATGCTTTCGTATAAACTTGGCGATTTCGCGAGGATCCCGCCTCGGAGAGTTTTAACGGGATCACCCCGCGAAAGTTGTTGAATATCATGTTTATCTATACGAGGTATTAGAATTATTATGGATTTGTTTATCCGAATTTTTAGAAGTTTTTAGTACGGTTATAATTTTAATTTAATTATGATAATACGGGGTTGTGATTATCGTAGTGTAGCGTCTCTCTCATACAGAGGACAAAGTTTTTAGTAATTTCATAAGTCAGTGAGAAATAAAGTCAAAGTCAAATCATATTTCAAATAGGTACAGAAAAGACACTTTTGAACGTCAAAAAACAAAAAGAAAAGATTCTAGTCGCCCCTTCCAAAAGGTAGTTTTGTATGGAGAAGAATGGGTAAGAAACTCCACCGTTACTCTTTTATTTAAAAATGTTTTGCAATATTTTGTATGCATTAATTATTTAAATAATTGTACCCGTATTTGTTAACTTAAAATACAATTACTATACTACAATAGGTAAAAATAATTAAAGCAATGACAGGTAAACTAATTATGTGATAGATACATGGTGCCCACATAATTACCTACATATATTGTAAAAGTAGATGATTTTCCAAAAAATTTAACATGTAATAATTTAGTGTGTGAGTAAAAGTAATCATCCGATTAGACTGGAAGCCGATCCCAACATAGTTGGGAAAAGGCAGGCAGATGATATATGTTAACCACTAAACCGTCTGAAAAGGTCCTATGTCGGTAATGGACATCGGATAGACATTCATTGACAAGCACAAGTGTCGTGTCATCATTATCGGTAAATCCATTGCCTAGCCTTCCATCTTTATTAAGGCCATGACACGGAAAGTCAACAAATAAATAAAGGTAAGCGTCCACAGTTCCGCATCGGACGCATCGGACGCATCGCGCGTAATGGATTTTAGTTTGCCTTGTATAAAAACTCATACAACAGCGTCCACTGATCCGCACCGTACGGACCGCTCATCGGTAATGCCTACATGCGATGCGTACCGATGACTTCATACGGAATGCCGATCAGTGGACGCGCCCCATCGCTTTCTTCCATTCTCACAAACACTTTCCGCACGTACGATCACTACAAAAATCCGAATGAAGGTGGCATCGGCAATCCGATTGCTGATACTCGCGTCGGCAATCCGATCGCTGCCGATACAGTGGACGCAGTCTAATTAATCCGTTTGATGAGATGCGTCCAATACGTGCGATGCGGGCCTGTGGACGCTTACCTTTATACAGACACACGTTGCATAAATAAGCAATTTTCAACCTGTCTAGCCTTTTCCCAACTATGCAACTGTACCTTTTCTGCATAAATATAAAAAAAAGGTATACCTTTTCCCGACTAGAATCAATTCTATTTTTGTTGTAATTTTTGAAGTTCAAAAGTGCCTTTTAGGTCCCTATTTGAAATAAATGCTTTGACTTTGACTTTATGTTGGGGTCGGCTTCCAGTCTTACCGGATGAAGCTGAATACCAGTACTTTACATGGAGCGACTGCCTATCTGACCTCCATAACCCAGTTACTGGGTAACATGATACCCCTTGGTAAGCCAGACTTTCGGGCTTCTGACGACCAATAACGACTGAAAAATATCCAAGAATAACAGCTCGGACCAACGGCTTAATGTGCTTTCCGAGACACGGAGGGGTCTCCTCTATGTAAAGATAGTCACCCATCTACGGACTGACCGCGGCAAGCGTGGCTTAACCTGGTTCATCAACCCGTGCAGTTGTTATCACTTAAACATAGGCAATAACAAATGATGCTCAAATACGTCGCCTTATTTCTCACAAAATGTGACAAGAAAGTCCCATAATCCTACGCGAAGCACAGGCAGAACTTTCTCAAACGCCGCCATCTTGAATTAGGTAATGCGAGCGCAAGTAACAGTATTTTAATTAGATTTATTACTAAATTAAAAACAAAAATATCTCCCCTAAATGTAAAACTTTGGAACCATCCGAGCCTCTTGAAGCTGTAAGAACTCTCGGAACATTCATCTGTAGTTAAATAAAAAAAAAGTTTTTCCTCCCGTATTAATCTGCAGGCAAATCAGATTCATACCCGGGGGGCTGAGCCACATCTGGCCAGTTAAAAGTTGCCAGTAAACTGGTATGAATACACCGCGTAACTTTGTTAACAATGTAGTGTAGGTTATAGGAGGGAACGGGTACGCGAGGTTACTTATTTATAGTGGTTAACCTCTTAATTCAAATTCATAATCTTTAGTTCGAGCGAAGACTCTTAAAGAGTATGGTAACTGCTTCATCACAACAATTTCCAGTAAATTAAAACTTCACTAAGGTCTAAACTTTACAACCGTCACATAGACAAATAGGCCCTGTTTTTTTTAAAACGTGCAAGCAACATTCATTCTACAGGCACACGTATCAAAACGGAAAGGGATCGGCATCGTATCAACTCGAGCCGTTCAGTTTTCTTTATATGAAACTCCCTACTGCAACGCACACTAATCGGAATCGTAACGTAATCGCCTCGCCTCGTCGGGACAAGCTCACGAACCGCGGTGCGGTGCGTTACAGCTCGTCGCCCCCTCGCTTACGTCTCTCCGTCGCGCGTCGTACCCGAGCTTACGTCTCTTCGTCCACCCTTGCCCCTCTCACCCCTCCGGCCTGCCTGCTGCACCATCAACCAGCGGTCGGCGAGCCGTAAGCGCGGTGTCGCCTAGCCGTTGCCGAGTCGACGTATCAGAGCTGCTGATCCGCTTTGGTTACGTGCTTACGTTAGGTTGACGCCTGTTTGACGGCAAGGCGATACGGTGCCGATCCCTTTTCGATTTGATACGTGTGCTTTGACCTTTAGACTGATAAAGTGATTACGAGGTCGAATATACTTAAAGTCTTGTAGCACTACACTATTATGGAACTTGTAGTGGACATCGTGTGTAATTTATTAAAAAATTGAGATGCATCTATACGTTCAGTCTTATTGTAGCTCATTGATTAAACAGCCATTTATTGTTTCCTGAATCAAGTTTAAACATAACGTTATTAACGTAAAAATATAACGTTTCACTGAAAAAGACATGGTTTTTAAGGGTTGATATGATAACCTAGATTACATGAAGGTTACTGACTGATTTGAAAGGCACGAGAATAAGTTAAATAATTATATAACCTCCTCAAATGGCTGTCGTTCATCACTTAGGCCATATCCCAAGTGTATCCAAGTCCGAGACTTCATACTTTGTACCCGTGGCATCATTCCGCGTTGTTAGTACGGGGAAGTATGAAAATATCATGTTATTATAAAGTTAGTTTGCTTATATTTAACCGTGAATTACAGTTGACGTGAGACGTTTAGTTATTTACTTTACTTAGGTACCATAGTTTTGGATATTTCCATTTTTAAGGAAAGTTCTTTTGTTTTATTGTTAGCATTAGTGATTAATCTTGTAGCTTAGCAATAGCATCCTGAGTAGATTTGTTGTCTGATATCTACACAAACTGAACGCTAGATGATCCTTTACTGAAATACTTTCGAGAAATTAGGTAGAAAAGAGAGGGGAAATGCGAGTGTACTGGTCTACCTTACCTAGCCTAGCTAACTGTAAATAATTTCTAACATTGCCCTAAACATATTTCTCTTCTCTTCAAGGAATTTCTCAGATTCATCAACCATAATACCAGGAATAAAGACACCCAAAAGACCCACAACATCAACTTCAAACAAATTGCTTCAAAATTAAGGGAAGTACTCGTATTTACAAATCAACAGATTTGATCCACACAAGAACTTCAGAATATGAAGTCATTATTATGTACATATATTTGAGTTATTCCAAGTTTTAAACCAGGAGTATTAGCTCATTAATTCTGATATCTAAAGCGTGTAATTCCTTTTGTAAAGTGTCATACAAGTATATGAGTAGATATGTGACAGAAACCGACCTTGTGATATCGCTGCGAAAGGATCACTAGTACATGCCACGGGTATGTTTGTGTGTGTGTGTAACAACACAGCAACATGCCTGTATTTCCCCCTAAAGGGTAGGCAGAGCTTTATAGTTAGTATGCTGAGAGTGAGGTGTGGTGTAACACGAATGAATAGAAATCACACTAATATTATAAAGGCGAAAGTTTGTGAGTGTGTGTTCATATGTTTGTTACTTCTTCACGCTCAAACGGCTCTACCAATTTTGATAAAATTTTGTATGGAGGTAGCTGACACCCTGGATTAATATATAGGCTACTTTTTATCCCGATATTCCCATGGAATCGAAACGTATGCGGGTGAAACCGCGGGGCGCAGCTAGTCACACTAATATTATAAAGGCGAAAGTTTGTGAGTGTGTGGGGTGCGTGTGTGTGTTTATATGTTTGTTACTTCTTCACGCTCAAACGGCTCTACCAATTTTGATAAAATTTTGTATGGAGGTAGCTGACACCCTGGATTAATATATAGGCTACTTTTTATCCCGATATTCCCATGGAATCGAAACGTATGCGGGTGAAACCGCGGGGCGCAGCTATTGAGTATACTCGTATAAGAGGAAGTCTGAAAATGGCATCGGTGACTAAAAAGTTGTGTGGAAATCGGTTGTCATGGTATGGGCGTGTAATGCGGAAGAATGAGGAAATTGTTGTGAGGGAAAGTTTCACGTTTAAATATGGATGGCTTTAAGAGTGTGGGAAGATCAAGGAAACGATGATGGATGGAATGTGTTAAAAATTATATAGCTAGAAAAGGGGTGACTACCAAAATTACGAGTAATAGAGAATTATGGAAGAAAAAGGCATGGCGTGCCGACCCCAAATAATTTATTAGAATAAAGGTAAAGTGGTGATTATGATGACCAACATTATTTATTTATTTACTAGTTGCGCCCCGCGGTTTCATCCGCGTAAATGTCGATCCCGTGGGAATATCGGGATAAAAAGTAGCCTTTTTGTTAATCCAGGGTGTCACCTACCTCCATACAAAATTTTATCAAAATTGGTTTAGCCGTTTGAGCGTGAAGAAGTAACAAACATATAAACATACACACACACTCACAAACTTTCGCCTTTATAATATTAGTGTGATTTCAGACGACGCAGGCCCATACGTATACGTATTCAGTATGTTTATCAGTTGTCTAGTACTCATAACACAAGCTCTGCTTAGCTTGAGACTAGACGGCGTTGTGTGATAGTTGTGGAATATTATTATTATTATTATTATTATTATACATAAATACATAAAAACAGTACTTCACTAGCTAACTCTTGAGCAGTTCTGTGGTACTTGTCCGCGGAAGCGACGGAACACCACGTCCTGCGCCCAGAAGTCTTCTTCCATGACGACGGGCAGATAGCAATTCGGCACATACACATTACACATACACATGTACATTAGCCAGGTATATTAAAGTTCCATGTATTAGAGGCGAGTTTAATTATTATGAAGCAGGTACGAATGCTGACCAGGGTTGCTACTCAGAAATTCCTGATGGAAAACCCTAATAACAATGTCCTACCTGGGAATCAAACTCACACGCTAAGCTTGCGACCAATATTGGCAGTCAAAGTTGCCTAAAGTTAAGCCTCTGTCAGCTATCTCCCCATGTGACATTAATACGAGCAAATACAGACGGTGATATTTTATATCTTAACTTATTCATGACAGCTTAAAATGATGGAGGCGTACCTTGGCTTCATTTGTCAGAGCTAGGCTTGTTACATTTCGTGTGCGAATTTAAATAGATGTTCTTGGATATGTTCGTAATTAGGTCGTAATACTTTAGCATATTTTCAGTCATTTGTTTTAATTATGTACCTTGGCTTTTATTTGCCACGATTACTCCACGTATCTATAAACACCGTGGAGTTTCTTGACCATTCTTCTCCATGGGAACCTAAAATGCTTTGGAATGGGCAACTAGCTTCATCTTTCTGACTTCTTGACAATTCAAAAGTACCTGTAATGTAATTGGTTTATTTGAAACTAGCAGCGCCCCGCGGTTTCACCCACATAAGTGTCGATCCCGTTGGAATATCAGGATAAAAACTATCCTATGTCCTTTCCCGGGATTTAAACTATCTCTTTATCAAATTTCATCTAAATCGGTTTAGCGGTTTAAGCGTGAAGAGGTAATAGACAGACACACTTTTGCATTTATAATATTAAGTATGATAGTATAGTATGGATAAATGCTTTGGAGTTTGAGTTTGACAGGATGTAGTCTCATATCGATAATAATCTGTTTTGTGGACCAGGCAGATTAGCCCACTAGGAGTTTTGATCAATCGTCTATCCTTTAAAATTTATTTTGTTTTCCTCGATTTTCCGAAATTTTCTTTCATACAAACCTTGTACTGGCAATACCGAACAGAACAAATAAAGAATTATCCAATTTGGTGCAGTCATTCGGAAGTTATGCGCGTACAGTTGTAGACATTTTGGCGACTTTGTTTTATACTATGTAACCTGGTGGGGACAAGCCCCTCCCAAACGACAATTCTAGATGCGCCACTGTTCCCGGTATTTAAATCGTAAAAAGTTTCCATATTTTCTTTAGTTAATGTAAAAGGCGCCATTTTCCAGATCGATATTATTTAAGATCGTAGGCACCGCCATTGATTGAGATTGTTTCAAAAGTTCGTATCTTTGCGCTGACAGTTTCATTTAATTCACATACACAACCTCCGAGAAGGGTGGAGGCACCTGTTATTGACTGTTGGAGCATATTCATTTAAAGTTAGGGTATATTTGACGTTTGCACTTTATATTTGAGATTGACAACCAAACAGTACCTTTTGGAGTCGTATAGGTGGTGATAACCATTTTCCACGAAAACTACGGTTTCCTAAAGCGATGGCCACAACAAAGGGCCACTTTGGCAGAATCATAAAAGGATAACAGAATGGACAGTTAACTGTTAAGTTAATCGTATCAAATCCCATTGGTGAAGCATTTTTCAGTTTTTTTTTGTCTGTGCTAAAATACCAATCAATCCAATCCAAATCCAATCCCAGTCTCTTTGATTATACCTACGTAGTGCAGCGAAAAAAAGAAAAACACGGACTGTCTTCGCCATTTTATAATTCATAATGTTATCCTTTTATGATTTTCCAAAGTGGCCTTTTTAGGCCCCCTGAACGGCCGCAGTGACAGCTGTCATGGAAATGAAGGCACCGAGTTTTAACATTACGGCCTCAAAAAACTTTTGTGTAGTCCCGTCATTTGCCGGTAAATTGCGGACGCTTTGCTAGTCGATCAGAACTAATATTATAAATGCAAATGTAAGTTTGTTTGTTTTCTTTCACGCTCAAACCGATGAACGGATTTGGATGAAATTGGCATATAGACCGGGTACCTGGAGAAGAATATAGGTTTCTTTTCTTCCTGGATCGCAGACGAAGTCGCGGACAACAGGTAAAACAATATTTTTTTTACTACGGACATTTGTGGTAATGTTTCTAGTGAGATGATGGAGGGGCCCTAGTGCCCGTAACACAGGTTAATTTCACGTTGCACGGAACTGGGTTTGCTCCACTATCCACTATGATAATCCTATCCGTCGCTCATGACGTACTATTTAAGTTAACCTGTACTTGAAGTTGTATGAAAATAAAGATTATTATTATTTAAAAAAAAATCATGGGTACCTACCGGTTGCTGCACAGCAACTTAACATTGACAACCTTTGGCGGGCAAGGATGTCTGCAATCTAGCGCGCTGTGGCTCTGTCTCGCATAGGATTACAGCATTATGCTGAGCGAGGAGACGTATATTGTCTCCAACTTGTTTTTGTTGTGTTTGAGTCTTTTCTTAGCATCATGTTTTACCGGAGCTAAACGTATTTTTGTTATTTTTCTTCTTTTTGCAAAAGCACTAGGACTTTGTAAAGGGCGGGCGTTTTGGAGGCCTGTCTTATGTAATTTTGACGTTCGAAAAGTGCTGATTTTCATCACTCATCACCATCATCACTTGAGCCGAAAGACGTCCACTGCTGGACATAGGCCTCCCCCATGCACCTCCACTTCGACCGGTTCTGCGCTTCTCGCATCCATCGGGTTCCAGCGGCCTTCACAAGGTCGTCGGACCACCTTGTGGGACGCCTTCCAACGCTACGTCTTCCGGTACGCGGTCGCCACTCCAGAACCTTTCGGCCCCATTGGTCATCTGTTCTGCGAGCAATGTGCCTGCCCACTGCCACTTAAGTTTGGCAATTCTTCGGGCTATGTCGGTTACCTGATTTTCAGATTAATTTAAATAAATGACTTTAATAAATGATTTTGATATAGAAATAGCATCGTAAAGTAACACTTCAGCGTCTCGTATTTATCCAAAACTTGTAATTCACAAAATCAACATAACATAAATAGTTGTGTCTGTATTTTGAGAAGACGTCGAGACTACGAGGAAAGTTTTCATCCTAGAAAATATATCGTACCCATGAGATAATGGAAAAGCCAAGTTTCGCGAGCACAAAATCGTAAGGCCTTGGTAGTTTAGGAACTTATTTATTTTTACAGCGTTTTTCTTAAAAAGGTAAGCGAAACACTGAGGTATTGACACTAGGACTGTTTTGAAAAGGTCAAACCAAGAATCTTCGAAAAATATATGTTGTTGTTTTCGACTGGTGATCAAAATTTTGCAATGTAAACTTTGCTATAAAAAAAACAAGCTTTGCTTTTCATAGCTAAGAATGAACACCGAAAACTCAATTACAAGACTTGTTTAGTTTTCGAATAATTCCTCAAGGATCATATCTACACAGATGAAAGGAACGTCGGTTCCTTAATTTAAAATAACACATAAATAAGTTGCTACACTAGGGCCTTGGGGTCCGAGTGCTCATCAAGTATTTCGGGTCATCGGGTTGGTTGACTCTTCACGTGATTAGAGGTCTGGCCTATTTTTAGTGTAAAGAATCAGCATTGACATCCAACGTGGTAATGCTGCCAGTCTTTTGGGCACTTAACTCATTGACATCCTCCTCAATGAGCTCCTTCCTCTCATAATTATTACCACCATTGCAATCTAGAGATTATAATAGACGCTACAATTTTTGATGGGCCTAATCGATGAAAAAAACACAATTTTATTATTTATTTATTTAAACTTTTAAGGTACAAAACCTTTTTGAGCGAAAAGTTTGCGGGCTTAATGCTTTATCTAACTTAACTAATAACTGAATTTCTTAACTATTTCCTTTATCCAATGGTTTAGTCATTATAACTACTCAAAGAATGACAAAAGCCATAGTCGGCCCATCAGTTCTATTTTGTTTGTAAAAAATACTTTTTTTAATATTTGAAATGTTTATATTATTATGTTTATTTGTAAGAAGATCTTTTAAGACACTTTTACCGTTTTAATTTCAATGGTACTATTTATTTGATAGTTGCTAAATACTCCTATACTAGTATTGCCAGTCATAATCAGCTATAATGTTCCCACTGCTAGGACACAGGCCTCCTCTGGGTGAGAGGGAGTGGGCCGTAATCCACCACGCTGGCCCAGTGCGGGTTGGCAGATGTCACATATCTCCGAATTTTTGGTTCTCGAACATGCCGGTTTCCTCACGATGTTTTCCTTCACCGTTTTGAGAGCAGTGGTGATGAAATAATTTACACAAAGCGCCTGTCGGGTTCGATCCTTTTTTTTTTTGTTGTTGGGGGAAACCTTCAAAAGGCACCCGACCTCGGGGGAGGTAGGTCGGGGAGTGTGGGATTTTTACCTCACGAATGGGCGCAGAGCAATGTCCTTTATTTTGTGACTAAACTTAGAAAGATATATCAAGCTACATAAAAAAAAGGTCTGTCTTGATAATAAACTAAAATAGAAATAAGATAATAAAGGACAGACCAAACAATTGAATAAATCAAACTAAGTATACAATCTTTTTACCTCCGTATTATTTCATTTCTGAACGCACCCTCTTTGACAGGTACGAACAATTTGTATGGGATAATAAAATTGTTGCTTTTACTATTTTCCTTACAACTTCTTCATATTTTCTCACCTTTTAAACCTTCCTTGGACTTCTACAAATATTTCAAAACCAAAATTAGCCAAATCGGTCGAGCCATTCTCGAGTTTTATTGAGACTAACAAACGTCATTTCATTTTTAGGGTTCCGTACCCAAAGGGTAAAAACGGGACCCCTCTTACTAAGACTTCGCTGTCTGTCCGTCCGTCCGTCTCTCTGTCACCAGGCTGTATCTCATGAACCGTGATAGCTAGACAGTTGAAATTTTCACAGATGATCTATTTCTGTTGCCTCTTTTACAACAAATACTAAAAACAGAATAAAATAAATATTTAAGGGGGGCTCCCATACAACAAACGTGTTTTTTTCGGCGTTTTTGCCTTGTGGTACGGAACCCTTCGTGTGCGAGTCCGACTCGCACTTGGCCAGTTTTTAAATATATAGATCTCAGCCTATTTAAATAAGACAAAATAAATACCAATAAGTACCGTTCAATCATGCATTAACAGTCACCCTCACCACAGCTGCTGTTAACTCCACATAAGTATCCACTTATATCCTTGAAACTTCACAACTCATCAAAGACGGGCTTTGTGCGTGAGTTATATTCGCACTTTATGCTAAGCAGGTAAATAGGCAGGATTTACCATTAAATGCGTCGATGTATAATGAGGTCTTTAAAGGCTCAATATAAGCAACGGGGTTTTGTATGGCATTAAATTGCCGTAAATTATGATTTTTTTTGATATTTTCTGTAAAGTTACAAGTTGTTCATTGATCGAATGTTGTTTCAGCTAGCCGATTTTCATCTGCAAAATAAAGATAAAAATAGTACTATTTAGTACCCAATAAATATTAAAAAGTACCGGATCATAGGTAGTCCCATTTTGTCAAAATTAACGATACCATATGTCACTTTAAAAAACATTGAATCGGGAGCATTCAACGTTACAATTGGGGCCGCAAAAAACTACACACACAAGTTTTCGCGGCATGACACGCGTTAGCCCGAAAAAAAACGAAACGTATCGCTTGTCGTATTTTTCAAATGTGAATACGCAACGCCCGAGATTAACAAATGGATCGCGTGAAAAAGTTTCAGCAATAAATTTAGGTAAAGTCACAAAACTCGGCAACGACACGTTAAATTTTATTACTGCCTCGAGCCTGTGGAACGTTGCTATTAAACTTGGGATATTATTGAAATGATCTCAGACAAAGGTTGTTATTGCACGAAAATATATGCGAACTTGTGACTGAGAAGTTTAAGCGCCCGATCAGTACTTCGTTCAGTAATGCCCTCAGAAGTTAGTGCGTGAGAATTGAATTATTACTCTCTGTATTGGCCCGCAGTGTATTAAAACAGTAATGTTTAAAGTTAGAAAAATTGTTTATATTATTTTTATTGCAGTTGTAAAACCGTGTCACTTTGCGTTTAGAAACGGTAGCCGGCTCGCTTCCAGGGGGGTGGCGTCAGAGATGATGTAGTAAAATATGACAGATCAGGAGCACTTGCTGCATTATTGTCTCGTAAAAATGTTGTGCCGTAACCGGTTTTAAAGAAATAGGTTTATATGTAGATAGATTTTAAAACAGCCTAATACAATGTGTTTCAGAGGCGTGTGACTAAACTTGGGGGTGTGGTACAGGCCATCAAATTGAACAACTTTTTCCCGGGGACCAACATCGTAATCGTGAAAAAAAAATCAGCCGTCCCATACAAAACTTCAATACGTACTTGACCAAATGTATCGGACGACTGTTTTTTTTTTCACGATTACGAAGTTGGTCCCCGGGAAAAAGTTGTTCAGTTTGATGGCCTGTATGACACCCCCAAGTTTTCACACGCCTCTGAAACACATTGTATATTGCCCGCAATGTCTACATTTGTGCAGCGTCTTCATTATTATAATTAATGTACCTATGCAAAATATTATAAAACATTTTAAAGAGAGTAACGGTGGAGTTCCTTGTCCATTTTCCCAATACGAAACTACTTTTTGGAAGGGGCGACTTAAATCTATTCGATTTTTTTTTTGTAAATTTTTACGTTCAGTAGTGCCTTTTATGTGCCTATTTGAAATAAATGATTTGACTGACTTTGACAATCCGTGTAAAATAGTATTCTTCCTTTGGTCGCTCTTTGACGCCGTAATTATTAACTAATATGTTTAAAAATTTACTTTATCACCACTATAACTGTGACATTCAAAGACAAGTGCCCGGTGTTCGCGGATCGTACGCAATCTGTCCGTGCCGGTGCGACCGATCCCTGAGTGAAATAGTGCATGGTTTGGTAGTTTTTAAGGTTAGTTTTTACGATATTATGTGTATCTAACGGGCGCTTCTCGCCATCAAACTCGAAAGTTTGGCGAGTAAAATTGTAAAAACAACAAAAAAATTATAATAAATAAATAAATATTAAAAAAAAAAAAAAAAAAATTCGATATTAAGACCTTATTCATGATTAGTACCACAAACCACTCAATCCCACAGGATACTAAATTGACCATAAGATTTAATGGTAATAGATAAAGTTGTTAATTATAATTACATAGACCCAATCAAACGTTCTCCTCAATTTATTAACCCGATAAGAAGAATCATCCAATGAATTTACACTGTAAAGGTATAGCTCTTTCAGATAATATTTCGGCTATTTAATGCTTTAAAACGTTGTAAGAAAGGAGTTTATTGCCCGGGGATGTCCGTAAATTTATATATAATGGGGACGGCGGGATACGGAAGGTAACAAAGGTTACTAGGCCTCCGATTGTTTTATCTTTCTTTATAGGGTTTAAAATTAATTTTAGCTGAAGTTTTCTCCGACACACGTTGCTGAAAGTCGTGATAAAAATTATTATGTACATAAGTTATTATCAATTATTACACTAACCAAAAGTTAGAAAACAGGAACGTTTATTATTTATAAGCTGTGTCAATTATTTGTCACGCAAGTGTACACTATGATGCATACATTATGTTCGAAGAAAAATCGACTCGACTCGTAGCGGATCTTTAACCTTTCGTAGCCTTAGCTACGTCGTAGCAGCGTAGTCTCGCGGCGTAGGCGTACTCGACGTCATGTTGTAACAATTTTACCCGCACCATTTTGTTCGCAAGAACTGAATGGTCTTTTCTCCAACCAATCAGATATCCAAGCTAAAAATTATTTAGCAACCGGAGCCTAGTAATATTGGCTCTCAAAACACAAACATATAATAACAGCCCACTCCCGGGAGACGAAACCGCAACACTACCAAGTTACCTCAAAAAGCTTTGTATAAATTCTCAACAAAATACTCTTGGAAATTTACTTTTATATATTTACAATCAAGTGGAAGTTGTTCAACTATTTCGTGTTCCGTTTGAGAAAAACAAAGAGAAAATTAACGATGAAGAATTCCATTTTATTCGATGCTTTGTTGCTTTGCGGTGAGGCTTACTGTTTGTGTTTGTAGTTTTATATATAAACAGTTCTTTCAAGTTTATGAGAGCCTGGTAGCATGCGCTCTGGGTCTTCGGAAGAAGAGATTAGTCAGAATGTTTTGCTCAGATAGTGTAAAAAAATATTTATTGTTACCTTTTCAAAAAGGGTGTTTTACTAGCTGAACCCCGGTTTCACCCGCATTAGTCTCAATCCCGTGCGAATATCGGGATAAAAAGTGTCAATTCCTAGCAAAAACAAACTCACTTGACCTAAGTTTTCACGGTGAGATTTTAACAGAATCGACCGGCTGTTTCGCACGGGTGCAGCGGTGCTTTTCTGTAAAAATCTCACTGTCAAAACTTAGGTGAAGTGAGCTGTCAATAGTGTCAATTCCTAGCAAAAACACAACTCGCTTTACCTAAGTTTTCATGGTGAGATTTTAACAGAATCGACTGGCTGTATACTGACGTGGCGACATGTCAAAACATCGAGATTTCTATGTTTAATGATGGTGTAACCTCAACGCCAATTCCCTAAAAAAAAAAGAAAAAATGTTTGAGAATGTGCTCTTTCATAATATGATACCCCACATGCCCTTCGAATTTTTCAGACCCCCTTTCGGTCCTTGTTGCAAAAAATATACATATATTTTTATTTCTTTCTTATTTGCAAAATAGTTGGGAAAACGTCATCTAAAACTATTCCAAACAAGTTGATAGCATTAGTAGTTCTTGAGATATCCAGCTGTGACAGACAGACAGTTAGACTGAGTCTCACCATAAGGGGCCGTTTTACCATTTTGCTACGGAACCCTAAAAACGTTCAAAATCTATTATAGTTGCAATCTCATCTCAGTGACAATTAATGTCAAAAACTTGTCAAACAACTATGAAAATTGTCGGTATTTTTACCGACTTCAAAAAAAAGGAGGTTATTGACAGATTAAGACAGATTTTTATTACCTAGTTTAAATAGTTAAGAGATTATGAAAAGATTAGAATGTGAACGTTCTTATAAATACGGGATTTGCCCCACTCATCAAAATACATTGTGTAGTTTAGAAGAACTCAGAAAGACACCAGAAAAGGTTCCAAGTGTGATGATTACGTCAATATTGCTACTATTCTTGATGCCTTGTGAACTACATTTATGATCTACACTAATATTATAAAGAGGTAAAGTTTGTAAGTTTGTATGTAGGGGGTAATCTCAGGAACTACCAGTCGGATTTCAAAAAAATATTTCTGTATTTGATAGCCCAATTCTTGAGGAAGGGTACGGGCTATTTAACATCACGCTATGATCGTTAGGAGCCGTGAAATAAGAAAAAAAAGTCAGAAAGAACGCTAAGCAAAAACGAAGTAATAGCGCGGGCAGGCGATGCAATGCGACGAGGTGGGTCGGGGGAACAAGTAATTTCACGCGGATGAAGTCGCGGGCAGAAGCTAGTTGCTCGAATAAAAGAAAACCTTTTAGGAGAAAAGCTACCTATCTTTGCGACAGTCAACCAGGACTACTAGGAGCACATCATAAATAAAGAGTACATTTCAAAAGTACAATGTTACGTGGTTGTGTTCCGGTGTAAGCTGCTTGTGAACATTCCTCCGTTGCGCTAGGCTGTACCTCATTTAATCAGATTTATTTCTCGTGTTATTTTCAGAATTGTGTGTTTGTTATATGTATGAACTGTAGTGTTATTCTCTAAAAGCACTTCGAAGATGGTTCGAGGTGTGAATCCGCGAGGATTTACTAAGAAAAAGTCACCCAAAGGGCAATGGAGAGGGCTATGCTTGGAGTTTTCCTTCGTGATCGAATCAGAAATGAAGGGATCCGCAGGGAAACCAAGTTAACCGACATAGCCCGAAGAATTACCAAACTAAAGTGGCAGTGGGACATTGCTCGCATAACAGATGGCCGATGGGGCGGAAAGCTCCTGGAGTGGCGACCACGTACCGGAAGACGTAGCGTTGGAAGGGTCTCCACGGTGGTCCGATAACCTTGTGAAGGCTATAGGAATCCGCTAGACGTGGGAAGCACAGACTGGTCAAAGTGGCGGTACTTGGGGGATGCCTTTGTCCAGCAGTGGATGTCTTTCGGCTGAAATGATGATGATGATGAGGATATCAATCCTTTCGTGGGATATCATGTTATTATACTATTGTTAAAAGTGATATCGAAACATCTTAGACACCTCTTACTTATGGTGAAGGAAAACATTGTAAAGAAAATTGGACCTAACGGTCTGAAACCTCCATTGTGAACCGAACAATAGTGGAAGGAAGTCCTTCTCGGTATAAGAAATTCTCGGGACAAAATGCACGATATCCATGATTTTACGATGTTGATAAATTGTGATACCCTCAAAATGCACGAAAGTAAACACAGCCATGAAAAGTGCATCTCTAAAACCATTTTCCAAACACAGAATCGACGGCGCAGTAATTTCAAAAATGTACGTATGTGTTCCTTATTCTGAAAATTGGAGGTGGATAAAGCAAAACACACGGGGGATAAGTTTGAGAGGGGACGCTTGTAGCGTCTGCTAGTGTTCAGGTTTAGGTATCGATTGTATTTAGTGAAACACATAATTTTCATATAGTTTGAATGATGCGCTTTTTAAATAATTATGACTACTTAAGCAGTCATGAGTAAGTACTCATTTTGAGCTACGTCTGGCTGTCGAGAGAATCCTGACACCTGTCAGTGTGACAATTCTAGTAGCTAATAAAGATCAAATTCGCAAAGCACGTATTCGTTTGTATGACAGGACTCAGCAATCAGACTGTAGTGATCTAACTGTTGTCGTCTGATGCCATTAAAGCACGCTGTACGACATTTTGAAAACTCGATTGCAACACTTAAAGATTTTTCTTTTAGTGATTAATTATATCTTGAGAATAAATAATAAATCCTGCGACCAAACCATTATTTGCAACATCTAACTAAACCTATAGTAACCTTTTTTTTTTTTTTTTTTTTGTCGGGGGAAAACCTTCAAAAGGCACCCAGACCTCCGGGGAGGGAGGTCGGGAGTGTGGGATTTTTACCTCACTAAAACCACCCCGGTGATCACCATCAGCACATAGGGGTGGTCCCGGTTCCTCTTAAAAGACCAATTCCGGAACCCCCCCCCAACACTACTGAATATCGCAACGTCTCCGTCCACAAATCTTACCCCTACATTCCACGTTACTCCGAAAATTGTCGTCGTAATTCTCAAAAATCGCTCGAGTTGGGTCAGTCTGGCATATTCCGCGGAGGCCGGCCGCATGAGTAATTGGTACAGTCGTGCACACGATGCATTCAAAAATCGTTCGAGTCGACTAGTTTGTATTTGCTGTACACTGGAGGAATGTTGGTGAACGTTTTAGTTTTTAAGGAGTGTAACTGGCTGCGGTTCAATAACAGTCTAATGCAGAACAGAGGTAAAATTTTCCTACATAAGCTTTGAGCGACGAATTCCTTGAGGATATTGAGTGAAACTGTTTTTTTTTTTTTTTCTGTTGGTAAATCATCAAATGACCCCTCCCGCTCTGGGTTGAGCGGAAGGGAGTGTCAGACTCTTACTGACTAAAACCCACCCGTGTTCCTTCCTTAGCCCTTTATGTTCCGGGCCAGCGGTAACCCTTTCGGACAATCCCGCTGACCCGGCAGGCTTCGGCCCTATGGGGCCCCTCCTCGATGCTGACATCTCTTTGAGGATATTGAGTGAAACTGTCTCATGCTGAGCAGAGGCAAACATTTACCTACAGAAGCTTTAAGCTACAAAAGTAAAGCTTTCCATACAAAGTATAGATTCCAATGAAACCGAACAAGAAACTCCTTGGTCACGGTTTATACAATACCTCTGGTTATATAATCAGTCCTGTAGAAACTACAATGTACTGCAATTGCATGTACAGACGCCAGCACATCAAGCTTCCCGAAACTGTCAAATTTTTTCAATCAACTTTGAACCTTATGCTTTAGCGATAAATTTGAAACTCTATTAATTGACAGATTGTCTCCTCTAGCCTCGTATTTATCCTTCCAGTACAAAAAAAAATACTACTACTTATGCCATCATAAGCATGTCTATAGTATGCCTATGCAAGGTCTACTGATACTGTAAAAGTAGTCAGAAAAATAACTCTGGTTGCATTCGAATATTCAAGCAAATTAAGAATGGGCTTTGAAATTATTTCTAGTAGGTTTTTTGTTTCAAAAAACAGTGATGGAATAGGCTCGTTGATATTTTAAACACTTTTGCTTTGAATAAACGAAATAATAGTAATATGTTGCCCCTTTGTCGCTACGTCACTATGTGCTAGCAACGGTTTCCGGGGGCCCATTATTGAAAATGCAAGTCATCCTCTGCCATTTTATCTGTGAATATTTTATTATCATTGGTCAGGCAGGGGACATAGTCCTTCCATAGTTCAAGGGAACCGGTTCACTATAGCCACCCAAACCCATAGCCCAATATATTTTGTGTCCATGTTCTGCAATACTCCTGCATCCACCGGGGGTTGTCCTTGGGTGCACTTGCGTAGTGCATACAGGGATAAATCGTCTGTTGGTGCCTCCTCATCATTTTAAATGTATAAGGGGCCTCTGCGAATTGGCTGCGGCCCCTGTAGGCCTTCCAAAAGTCCGGAACCCCGTGGGTCCCTGGGGTCATATGTCAAAGACAAATAAATAATAATATTCACAGTAATATTATAAAGGCGAAAGTTTGTGAGTATGTGTGTTTATATGTTTTTTACTTCTTCACGCTCAAACGGCTGGACCAATTTTGGTAAAATTTTGTATGGAGGTAGCTGACACCCTGGATTAACATAATTATAAACTACTTTTTATCCCGATATTCCCACGGGATCGACATTTACCTTACTTTACCCTTTAGTCCTAAGTCCAAATCCTTGCTCCAAATGTTAGTTTTACGGCACCTACTACTTTATGTTTTCCTGGTACTTTATGTTTTAGCACTCGAAAATCATTAGAATTTCATTTCCTTTATTAAACCGACATCCTACTGATCCGCATTTATCATCATTTTTTTCCGTCTACAATAACCTTCAGAAGGCCAAGTCCTGTAATTAAAACCGTTCAAAATTTAGTCGCAATCTCATCTCGGCTACAATAAAAACCAAAAACTTGTCAAAAATATAGAGGAATTAGGAGATATTTTTGACAGATTGAGACTGAGATCAGACTGTGAACGTTCTTTACTTTAAAATTACGAGAATTGCCCCCCTGATAACTTCATCCTCAATTTAAATAATTCATGATATCCACACCTAACCCCTACATTTCACCCCTCATTTTTCCAATAACCCTTACAATTCCGCATTACTCAGTGCATAAAGCTTGGTTCACACACGGATGGGCGCCATCCACGGGCTACATCGCAATCAATGGGGCCAACCTTTGCGTTAACGAGTCCGTACGGTGTAAACCAGGGGTGAATGATGGCCCCCCTGTAATAGATATTGTAAATTAAGGGGCAGCTGGCTACTGGAATTAGTGTAAGGTCGATGCAAATAATCAGTTTTTGTTTTTATTTACATTTAGAACAAGATTTTGTCGGCGACTCCATTCGCGCGTTTTAACACAACACATATCCTATGGTGAAAGAAAAACGATGAAGGAAAACATCGTGAGGAAACCGGCATGTCCTAGAACCAAAAATTCAAAGACATGTGACATCTACTATAGTCCGCGCGGGACTAGTTGGCCGCGCCTTGGGTGGGACGGGGGTGAGGGCGGCGGGGTTGCCTATTGTTCACAATGCACGTACTGAGTAGTGACAAAGTTCCCCCGCCCCTCCGTCCCACCGCTCACATACCTAAGGCGTGGCCAACTAGTTCCGCACGGATTATAACCCCCACTGGGACCGCGTGGTGGATTACGGCCCACTCCCTCTCACTGATAAGGAGCTTCTGTAAACACTATAGGCTCATTATGCTTATGCATTATTATATCCTACTAGCAGCGCCCCGCGGTTTCACGCGCATAATTGTCGATCCGATCCGAATATCGGTATAAAAACTATGTCCTTTCCCGGGATGCAATCTATCTCTCTGCCAAATTTTATCGAAATCCGTTCAGTGGTTGAGGCGTGAAAAGGTAACATACAGACAGACAGAGTTACTTTCGAATTTATAATATTTGTATGGATGGCACTTGGCAACAGTGTAGTTTTCTACCAGTGAAAGAATTTTTGAAACAAGATTAGTAGTTTCGGAGATTACCTGCAACACACTAACTAACTTTACTTCTTTATAACTGCATACATAGGTACATAAACTCGTTGTGAGTTTATGCATGTATTCTTTCTATGGAAGTAGGAAGAAACGCCACCTGCCGCGATACACACGCATCATATTTTTGTTTTTTTTTAATTAATCTTAAAATTTCGTCCACCCTTCAACACAAATGTATCGGAGTTTTTTCCAGAACTCTTGAAATAGACATGGGTAGGTACTGAGATAGTTGGTTCTCTCTCGCCCAAGTGCTCTAAGTGCTTGCTCTTTCGCTGTAAAAGCGAACTAGCCAACAGGAATTCCCTTGAAAAAGACCTAACAATTTGCTGGTGTCTTTTTATTTAACTTGTTACTCTTTATAAGCTCGGAGACACTTTTTTCTCAAAGGATGGATGTTTGATACATACTAAACCGTTTTAAGATGGACGTTTTCGTATATCTCCAACATTATTTTTAGTATATGCGAAACCCGTAACACGTGTCTAGTATTTTTATGTAAAGAATCTATGTGCCAAATTTCAAAACTGTATCATGAAAAATCACAAAGTTATAAGCTTACCGTATAAAAACATGCTCACCCGCGGGCTTCGCGCCGCCGCCGCGCCGTCTTGCACTCATTGATAATAGTACCTAGGTACCTAACCGTTTGGCGCGGAGACTGGATAACCTACTTAGTGTCGCTCGGTGTCCAACTTTTAACCTTTTTTAAATATTTTTGGGACAAAATATATCATGGGGTAAAATTATTGGAATCGATTCAGTTACTTATTCTGAACAAACTATATTCAGGTTTCGCATATACTAAAAATAACGTTGTATACTGCCTCGTTGCTGCTGAGCGTGAGGTCCTGGGTTCGATTCCCGGGTCGGGCAACGTGTTATTGAGTTTTTCCATCTGGAATTTCTCAGTACCAACCTGGAGTCTGGATTCATGCTCAGTTGATAGCAATAGTCTCCCCCCATCTTACATGGGACTTGAACATAACTGGTGAAATGTGGGTGTACTTACTTATAAGTACTTACACCTCTCCCCCCTCCCGCTCTCTCTCCCTCCTCTCCTCTTTCCCTTCGCGAAATACAAGCGTGATGTTATGGTATGTTATATTATATCTATGCATATAATATTATAAAAGAGTTTTAAAAGAGTAACAGTGAAGTTTCTTGCCCATTCTTCTCCATACGAACACTACCTTTTGGAAGGGGCGACCTAGAATCAATTCTATTTTTTTTTGTAATTTTTGACGTTTCAGAAGTGCCTTTAATGTGCCTATAAATGATTTGACTTTGACTTTTATAAAGTAAAGTCGCTTTTCGTTTTTGTCCGTGTGGCGGCCATTACACAACGGATTTTGTTGAAGTTTTCACCATTATTTAGAGAATTAATTCTTGAAGGTTTATGTGTATAATTACAAAACATTCTTAGTAAAATTATTTATAACTAGCTGACCAGGCAAACGTTGTTTTGCCATATAATTTTGCCCCCTTACCCTACCCTACCCCTACCCTACTCCTACCCTACTCCTACACTACTCCTACCCTACTCCTACCCTACTCTACTCCTACACTACTCCTACCCTACTCCCACACTACTCCTACACTACTCCTACCCTACTCCTACACTACTCCTACACTACTCCTACCCTACTCCTACACTACTCCTACACTACTCCTACCCTACTCCTACCCTACTCCTACCCTACTCCTACACTACTCCTACACTACTCCTACCCTACTCTTACCCTACTCCCACACTACTCCTACACTACTCCTACCGAATTTTCTTTGCTATAAACCTCACGGAGCCCGAGACCTTTCCAACGAATGCAAAACCGTGGAAATCGGTTCGTGCGTTCTGGAGTTATAGCGTCAGGAAGGAAAACCCAACTTATTTTTATATAGTAGATTAGTTCGGCCCGAGACGTCGTCCGCGTGAAATTTCTTGTTACCCGACCTACCCCGTCGCATCGCATCGACCGCCCGGGCATCGTTTTCCTTTAGCGTTCTTTCTGAATATTTTTCTTTTTGCTCGACTCCTTCGTCAGGAACTTGGCTACCAAATGCAAAAAGACTTTTCTACACATCTATTCAAAAAGAGCTAGTGTATTCTTCGTAAACAAGTACTAAAATAGCTCTTTAATCCCTGGGGACTAAAAGTGATTTGAATTTGGATATTGTTAAGTAGTAAAAGTTCCAATCACCAAAGAGATCAATCACGAACATTGTTGTTAATTGTTTATTCAAATTAGGATTTTAATTAGTTTTTTTATAAAATGAGTATGTTTCTTTAAGTAATTGTATGTAAATAAATAAACGTACTATTCTTATTTATACCTTGCACTTACTTATTTTTTCATAGAGGGTTATAAAAAGTAGAGTGTTCACCTCGGGAGCAACACTATTTTAAGCTTGAGTGACGTACTTTGACTCCCTCTCGCCTTCAAAATAGTCGTTTGCTCCCTTGGTAAACAATCTACTATTTCCAATCCGACTGGTAGTTTTAGAGATTAGCGCGTTCAAACAAACAAACTCTTCAGCTTTATTATTAGTATATAGATAGATAGATAAAGATGTCTCGATATTTTGTCAAGGCGTAAAAAACGTAGCAGATTGCTAGTGTATAGTAAAATCCATTTTGTAAAAAGAGCTACCCCTTAACGCAACTCCTTTCCACCTCTCTAGGTGGACAAGTTTAATAACCTGATATGTTCAACACACGCACCAGTACGTTTAAAGTTGGTAGTGTAAACGTTTTTTTTTGTTTTGGTGTTATAAGTACCTACATACATAAATAAATAGGTTATTAGTTACATTAATAGTGCAGGTGTTTACATTTTTATCAATACCGGTAAAATGGGGTTACATTGATTAATCATGAAATAAAACTGACTGTAACTTCTTCACTTATTTATAAAAAAATACAAAAAAAATACTGTAATGGCGACTCATGGTTTTTGACGTGACAACGTCTTAAATTAGGTTGCGGCTGGGAGTCACTTATGAAAAAGTGTAACGCTCGGTAACGTTACGATGAGTCACCGAACGAGAGAGAGGCCCGCCGAATGCCTTGCGTCTCTCTCCCACTCAACTATTCTACCGAGAAAAAGACGTTGTCACGTAAAATCTTCGCCCGTAAAACCGACTTTACAGGCAACCATTTTTTATTGATAAAATTATTTATTTAATTTTTACGCCCTGTAGGTTCCGAGAAAAAAAACATTAAGTGGCTTATCATCTTTATACTTGATATGGGGTCGCTTTGATTGCCCCCGTTTTTTGTATGTAATAAGAAAGTAGCCCCTAACAGGAAATAAAAACAAAAAAAAAAAAAATTGTTCACTCATTACTTTTTGTAATTTACTAATTACAAAAAGTAATGAGTGAACATCATCTCATTAGTAATCATCAAAGACACCCCGCTATTCAAATGTCACCCCATTTTACGGTACTGGATTATATTTGTTTAACATAATTATGGCTCTGACATTTCGATTGTTTTAAGGGGCTTGTGGCTAAGTAATAACAGCCGCACAGATCGATCGATCACGTTAAGCTACGCTTGCCGCGGTTGGTCTGTGGATGGGTGACCATCTTTACATACCGAGACCCCTCCGTGCCTCGGAAAGCACGTTAAACCGTTGGTCCCGGCTGTCATTCGTGGATCTTTGACAGTCGTTACGGGTAGTCAGAAGCCCGAAAGTCTGACAACCAGTTTTATCAAGGGGTATCGTATTACCCCGTAACAGGGTTGTGGAGGGCAGATAGGCAGATAGGCAGTCGCTCCAAGTAAAATACTGGTATTCAGTTGCATCCGGTTAGACTGGAAGCCGACCCCAGCACAGTTGGGAAAAGGCTAGGCAGATGATGATGATGATATTTACGTAACATGGATTTTCCACTATGTAAATATATATGAACAAATGAGAAGAAATTAAATAGAAAAGTAAGTACGTGCAAAGGTGATGCTTATTTCTAATAGGTATCTTACAGTATACCTGCGATAGGAGAGTAGATAAAAAGAGATGTAAGACATCGTCTGTATGAGCAGAAGGGAAAACAAAATACGTAACGTTATTTCTTGTAATTTTGGTTTTTACATCCGAAAATTATACAGCACTAACTAAATGTCGATCCCGTGGGAATATCGGGATAAAAAGTAGCCTTAATGTTAATCCAGGGTGTCAGCTACCTCCTTACACAATTTTATCAAAATTGGTAAAGCCGTTTGAGCGTGTAGAAGTAACAAAACATATAAACACATACACACACCCCCTCACAAACTTTGGCCTTTATAATATTATTGTGATTATCTTCTCGTACACTGCATCGGTTGACGTCATCACCTCAACGTCGGCTGTCGCTGAAAACCAGCGCTGGGGCTCTACCACGCATAGGTTCTTAGCATTTTGCGGAGTAGCCTATATGAACATACATAACCAGCTACCCCCAGCCCCCAGGTGTCAGCTACCTCCTTACAAAATTTTATCAAAATTGGTCCAGCCGTTTGAGCATGAAGAAGTAACAAACATATAAACACAAAAACATATAAACACACACACTCACAAACTTTCGCCTTTATAATAATAGTGTGATAACTGCAGACACACACCTAACTATCTAGCCACTGTAGCACTGTCTAGGTCTGTCTAGGTTCTAGCAAAACAAGATTCAATTTAAAGGTGTTTCACCTTGTTACAATATGCATAGTGCAATTCTCTGGAGTATATCGAGACGCCATTTTCTATTCCTAGACAAGTACAGACTCCAGCATATCAAGCTACCCGAAACTGTCAAATTTTCCCAACCAACTTTGAACCTTATGCTTTAGCGATAAAGTTGAAAATCTATCAAAGAAATTTGACAGATTGTAGTAGCTTGATGTGCTAGTCTGTACATCATACAATAAACTTACGTTAGAGAAAATGGAATTACTCGGACATTGCTACTGTTTTCGAACAGTTGCTTATTAGCATTATACATCTGGGTGATAGGTATACTAGCTGACCATTCCACCACAAAAAATCAGCGCTATGCTGTGGGTCTCCCTTAGCACAGCATCATGCTGAGTGAAAACCTAGTTGTCACAGCGTGCAGCTGTCGACTAATTCTGTTTTGTGCTCGTGATTATAGATCTATTGTATTTTTCTTTACTATTAAAGTTGATTAAATTATCTTTTTGTATGCACGTGCTTCTGTGACAAATAAACATATTTTGTATTCATTTATTTTGTTCTGACAAATGAAATATTTGAAGAAAGTTCAAATACATGTGATGTGGAAGAATATAAGGTACTAACTAACTTCATACAATATTTCTGCCAAGTACCATTGCTCCTCAAAGAGATGTCAGCATCGAGGAGGGATCCCATAGGGCCGAAGCCTGCCGGGTCAGCGGGATTGTCCGAAAGGGTAACCGCCGACCCGGAACATAAAGGGCTAAGGAAGGAACACGGGTGGGTTTTAGTCAGTAAGAGTCTGACACTCCCTTCCGCTCCACCCAGAGCGGGAGGGGTCAGTGTAAAGTTTACTCATACCCTATAGAAAAAGGGAGGATCCTCAGACGCTGAAAACCAACGCTGGGGCTCTATCACGCATAGGTTCTTAGTATTTTACGGATCGATGGGTCTTTTGCATAGATGTGACGCATATTTACCTCCAACTTGTTTTTTTTCTTGTGTTTGTGTTCTTTGTTTGTGTCATGTATACCGCAGTAAACGTATTTTCTTTTCTTTATAGAGTTCCATACCTAAAGGGTAAAAACGGGACCCTATTACTAAGACTCCACTGTCCGTCTGTCTGTCACCAAGCTGTATCTCATGAACCGTGATAGCTAGACAGTTGGAATTTTCACAGATGATGTACTTCTGTTGCCGCTAAGTATATCAAAAAATACTAAAAACCGAATCAAATAAATATTTAAGGGGGGCTCTCATAGGATATTAACCCCTCGGCGTTTTTGCCTTGTGGTACGGAACCCT
This sequence comes from Oligia latruncula, assembly GCA_948474745.1. Taxonomy (NCBI): domain Eukaryota; kingdom Metazoa; phylum Arthropoda; class Insecta; order Lepidoptera; family Noctuidae; genus Oligia; species Oligia latruncula. Next base: position 3,158,513 of record OX419699.1, read on the forward strand.
TCCGTAGTCGAAGTCCGACTAGCACTTGGCCAGTTTTTTATATATCAAAGATTTTCTCTCGCTGTCCTCGAAGCCATTACTTTTATTTACCCACCTAGCTAACATCTTGACTCCGCATATTACGTTTGTCTGTCTGTAATTCAATCCAAAGCTACTACTTGTGGAACAAATCAAATTTTTTAACGCATTATTGATCTCTTGAACGTAGGGGCGTTGTAATTCGAATAAGCCTTCACAATATTAACTTCACCATTCGCTCATAGCAAAATGTACTTTATTTTTTACCTCATAAGGTTTATAGATGTATTATTGTGATCTTGGTATTCACGCAAGGGAGTTGTATTTTGTCAACAAGAGCGCGACAAGGCTGACATACCTATTTTAATAAAGTATGAGTAGAGTTCTGAGCTCCTTTTTAGGGTTCCGTAGCCAAATGGCAAAAACGGAACCCTTATGGATTCGTCATGTCTGTCTGTCCGTCTGTCCGTCCGTATGTCACAGCCACTTTTTTCCGAAACTGTAAGAACTACACTGTTGAAACTTGGTAAGTAGATGTATTCTGTGAACCGCATTAAGATTTTCATAAATAATGGGGGTTCCCCATACTTAGAACTAAATCTCTAATTTTTTTTTTCATCTAACCCATACGGGGTTTGATGAAAAAAAAAATTTGAGTTTGTGGGGTATTTATGGATAGGTCTTCAAAAATGATATTAAGGTTTCTAATATATGTTTTTCTAAACTGAATAGTTTGCGCGAGAGACACTTCCAAAGTGGTAAAATGTGTGTCCCCCCCTGTAACTTCTAAAATAAGAGAACGATAAAACTAAAAAAATATATGATGTACATTATCATGTAAACTTCCACCGAAAATTGGTTTGAACGAGATCCAGTAAGTAGGTTGCCGGTGAAAATTTAAAAACATATGAAGGTACGGAACCCTCGGTGCGCGAGTCCGACTCGCTCTTGCCCGGTTTTTTATTTATTTGGCGTGTCCGTGTACAAGAACGATTACAGAGACTTGTAAATAAATTATACTTTAGATTTGTTTACGGGTGTTTAGAGGGATGTATAAGAAAATTAAGTAACAATTGCCCAACTGTTCAGTAAATCTAATGGTCGTACGTTTGAACCCCACTCGTTACACTCAATCAACTTAGCCTATCATAGTCCACTGTTGGAGTTAGGCGTCTTCCGGGCTGCGCCACAACTCCTTGTCCTACACCTTCTGCATCTAGTCTGTCCCAGGTCGTCCGCCGATTTAGCTGGGGAGCATCCCACACTACGCTTACCGATATGCGGCCTACACTCTAGGATTCGTCTGTTTCGCCGACCATCGGTCCTTCTACAATCATGGTCAGCCCGCTGCCATTTCAGCTTGCTTGCTCTGCAAGCTATGTCGGTTACTCCAGTTCTTTACCAGATAACTTCATTCCTGATTTTATTCTTCAAAGAATTCTCCGTGCCTCGGAAAGCACGTTAAGCCGTTGGTCCCGGCTGTCATTTGTGGATCTTTGACAGTCGTTACGGGTAGTCAGAAGCCCGAAAGTCTGACAACCAGTCTTACCAAGGGGTATCGTATTACCCAGTAACTGGGTTGTGGAGGTCAGATAGGCAGTCGCTCCATGTAAAATACTGGTATTCAGCTGCATCCGGTTAGACTGGAAGCCGACCCCGACATAGTTGGGAAAAGGCTAGGCAGATGATGATTCTTCAAAGAAACTTCGAGCGTAGCCCGCTCTATAGCGCGCTGAGTGGCCTTAAATTTATGGACCTGCCGTCATGTCAGTGTCCGTTGTTCGTTGGGCTATTGATGTGAAACTCTAAGTAGCTTATTTGGAGGACAGTTCTTTAAAGGCTTTACCAAATCTAAACAGCATACGACTTTGTTGTTAATGTAACTGGTTATTGGATTTAAACTAAAAGATGTGTTGCAGTAGAAATGTTGCTTGCAATCTACTGCATTAGCCTACCTAGCAAACAATCCGAAAAAAAAAAAAAAAATTCACACTAGCTGTGCCCTATGAGACATAAGTCTCAATCCCGAAGGAATATCCAGATGAAAATATTTTATGTCCTAATCCAGATCATAGTCTACCCATTTGCTAAGTTTCATCCAAATACGTTTAGCCGTTTTAGCGTGAAAGCGTAACAAACAAACATAAAAAAAAAACAATATTTTCTGTATATAATATTAGTTTAAATAAACCTACATGGGCACTTATGAAACGTCAGAAGCTAGGTGTACGGTTTATATTATATTATAACTATTTATTATTACTCCCTTATTCAGTTAGTTTAGATATATTAGTTGAACTATACGAGATGATAAAGAATAAGTTCGCCAAACTTGGCAAATATTTATTTAAACTTTTCGCACAAAAAGGTACAAAGGCGGCAATTATTTGTCATAAAGATATTAACGATTACCCCCAACATGCAACACTTGAATTTAACAGGGTTTAACGAAGATGATAACCCAATAAACTGAAAAAATAAAACCGGAGCACTTTGTAGTGAACATTTTCCGGCACTTCGTGTTGAAATGCATTTACAGCATGCGCCATGTCATGTCAATACACCGAGGGTTGCTTTTTGACGAAAATTGTATTTTAAACCGGCAGCTATTAAAGATACGGTTTTTAGAGTGATCTTTTATCGGCGAATATTTTGTGGTGAGGCGGATTTTGGAGGCGAAAAAGGTTCTCTACTTTTCCTGGTAAACCGAAAGGTTTTACGTTCAAGTTTTTTCGTGGAAGTAATACCTGTATACCTGAGCTACAGTGTAGTATTCTTGTTTGAAAGGTATGGTATCATAAGCCACTTGGGATTTTTTAGTACTATATCTTTCATATCGGTTACGTACCGTAGATATCCCTCTGATGTTGCTCGTAAGCAGTGGTAGGTATCCGTTTTTCATTTGTTTGCCATCTGATTGCAATTTCCGTACTTTTGAGAACGGTCGCCGGTCTCAATCTTTCAAAAATACCTCTTTGCCGAGATCAGAAGACCAATTATGAACGTCAAAACCTAGTCGCAATCTCATCTCGCCGACAATGTCAAAAACTTGTCAAAATTATAGGGAAATTAGAGGTATTTTTGACAGATTGAGACTGAGATCAGACTGTGAACGTTCTTAACAAAGCCCCTCTGATCGCGACTGTATTTTAATCACGGAAACGGGCCTTCTGATACGCAATTTGTAAGAACAAAAAAATAAAATAAAAATTTAACCATCTCGCAATTACGTAACCCTCATTCTACACTTTCCTACCTCACCAAGCTGTAACTCGTGAAAATTTTCGACGTTCCCAAGCTGTTGGCCTAAGATGCGCCGCTAACACAATTTACTGGGAACGTCTCAGCTATGTCGCTAAACAGTTTACACTCAACTTTGGGCCACAACGCAAGAAAGCATGCAACTTTGCTATCTCGAACCTGATAAATACTTTTACATAATCAGCCTATAATGCTGGGAACTGTTGGGACACAGGCCTCCTCTTGGTGAGAGGGAGTAGGCCGTAATCCACCACGCGGTCCCAGTGCGGGTTGGTAGATATCACATGTCTTCGAATCTTGGGTTCTAGGACATGCCGGTTTCCTCACGATGTTTTCCTTCACAGTTTTGAGAGCATGATCATGTCTGGTTTATACACATCAAACGCTTTATTTAAACGATAAAGTACTGGTAATCCTGAATACATTCACAAAAATAGATGCCTTTAGTGTTCCCACTGCTGGGACACAGACCTTCTCTCTGTGACACGGAGTGGGCCGTAATCCACCACGCGGGCCCAGTGCGGGTTGGTAGGTGTCACGTGAAATTTTTGGTTGTAGGACATGCCGGTTTCCTCACGATGTTTTCCTTCACCGTTTTGAGAGCAGTGGTGACGAAATAATTTACACAACGTAAAGCGCCTGTCCTAATATCCGGAAAAGAACCGGAGTTACCGACATAGCTTGCAGAGTAAGCAAACTGAAGTGGCAGTGGGCTGGCCATGTTTGTCGAAGGACCAATGGCCGATGAAGCGGACGAGTCCTGGAGTGGAGACCACGTATCGGCAAGCGTAGTGTGAGACGACCCCCAGCTAGATAGACGGACGACCTAAAAAAGGCCGCTGGGACGGACTGAATGTGGAAGGCGGAGGATTGGGTGTTGTGGCGCAGCCTGGGAGGGGCCTATGTCCAGCAGTGGACTGCAATAGGCTAAGTTGAAAGCGCCTGTCTCAGTTCGAACCTACAACCTAAACTGGTAAGTCGCGGCTGTTATCACTTGGCCATCACTTGACTGCTCAATATGCTCTGATAAATACTTTCTCAGACTGTTTCACGCCATTTTGTTTACACTGTGAATAAACTACGTCCTAAGAGAGAAACCATATTTCTTAGATGTCAAAAACTGTTTCCAAGATGGAATTTTCAAGAGGCAAGTTTTAAGAGATGGGGCGTGTTCTGTTTGGGAGTAATCGGTCATTATTTTCCTTAGAGATTTGAAAACTATCTGTCTTTCTGGGTTCATCCTTGGGGTAGTAACAGTGTCAGCCTCCAATTGTTTCACTGCAGGTATGTTCTAAAAAGCGGTGCTATTCTGTAAAAATCTCACCGTGAAAACTTAGGTGAAGTGAGCGTGGAGTGAGCTGTCAATAGTGTCATATCCTATCAAAAACAAACTCACTTCACCTAAGTTTTCACGGTGAGTTTTTACAGAATCAACCGGCAGGACGAGTAGTGGTGGCCCAGTGGTAACGGACGAAACTTATGAGGCCCAGACAGGCGTTTGTGTAAATTATTCATCACCTGTGCTCTCGAAACGGTGAAGGAAAACATAGTGAGGAAACGGCATGTCCTAGAACCAAAAAAACCGAAGACATGTGACATCTACCCACCCTTACTGGACCTGCATGGTGGATTACGGCCCACTCCCTCTCACAGAGAGGAGGCCTGTGTCCCAGCAGTGGGAACATTATAGGCTGATTATGCTACGTTCTAAAACAGAAAAGGCATAGGTACAGAATTGATTCCTTATTAACACCGTTTGCTAACTAATGTCACTTAAAATCTAACAGGATTAGGTATGACTCAAGTCTTTCCAAAAAAAATTCTTAACAATTATTTAAGCTGTAAATGTACTCGTCGTCACTACACTTATATGCCCGTATTAGGGACACACATTTGAAGAACTGCCAAAATGTCAATTAGGTAATATAAAATTCATACATTAGAGAAAAATGCCCGTTGAAAATCTGTTTTAAAATCCAGCATCTCAAATGATTACAGTGATTCGTGGTGATTAGCGTTCACAAAAAAAATCTTAAATCAATCCAAATCATGACAACCTAGCCTTTTCCCAACTATGTTGAGGTTAGGTTCCAGTCTAATGCAGTATTTTACATGGAGCAACTGCCTATCTGACCTCCAGATCCCAGTTACTGGGTAATGCGATACCCCATGGTAAGATTTCCGAGTTTTTTACTACCCGTAAGAACTGTCAAAGATCTACAAATGACATCTCGGAAAATACGTTAAGCCGTAGGTCTCGTCGACCTACGCTACGGCTTAACGTGCTTTCCGAGGCACGGAGAGGTCACGTTATGTAAAGATGGTCACCCATCCACAGATCAACCGCGGCAAGCGTAGCTTAACCTGATCGATCGACCTGTGCGGCTGTTATTATTTAGCCACGGGCCCCATATCAGAGCCATATGTTAAGCAAATTTAACTCAATATTTCCTGTATCTTAGCAGTTGCTTTACAATTTTAATGGCCCACCAAATTTCAGTAATGGTGGAGCGGTCGATTCTAGCTCATACATTATGAACGCTGCCGGTATATCGGTGAAGTTAAAATATAAGTTGGGTCAACCCTATCTATTACTGTGGTGTAGATACCAGTTGCAAACCTGTGCTATGATGATGGTAGGGCTGTGCTGACGTATATCTTTAAAGTTTTTAACATACCTATGTGTAATGGTACACACACATTTTTTCAGTTGCGTATATGTTTTATCGCAGTCCACTGCTGGACATAGGCCTCTCCCAGGCTGCGCCACATCCCTCTGTCCTCCGCCTTCCGCATCCAGTCTACCTCAGCCACCTTCTTTAGGTCGTCCGTCCATCTAGCTGGGGGGCGTCCCACACTACGCTTGTCGATACGCGGTCTCCACTCCAGGACTCGTCTGTTCCATCGGCCATCGGTCCTTCGACAGATATGGGCAGCCCACTGCCACTTCAGTTCGCTAACTCTGCAAGCTATTGCCAATAACTGGGCACAAATATTTACACCAGGTTGCTACTGAGCATTTCCTGATGAACGAAGGTCTGCTGTCATGCTTACAACTACTACACCAACGAGGTAGGTGACGCCGTTTTTAAATATCTGTATTAATGTCATTTTTATTGACGGTATCATACATAAGGTGCCAATGGCGGTTATAAGGTAGAAACTAGAAACTTCTGCCATTCAATTTTTGTGACCCAATATCAAAACTCAAAATTATGAAATAACTTTAATTTCGGATGTCAGTCTCTTGAGATCTGTATTTTAGTTTTAGTTTTTTGCCACCAAAAATGGTAACGATCCGATTAATAGTTGCAGAGAAATGCGTTTACAAACATACATACATACATCTATAAAATTTTATATATTGGTTTGGAAGCCCTAATAGATTTTCATAATTATGTGAATATAATGCAGTTCCAATAATATTACATACATACTTGTCGAATAGATAACCTCCTTTTTTTGAAGTCGGTAATAATAGCACAGACACTTACCAGATGAAACTATTTAATTATTTAAAACCACTAAAGCCGAAAGAGGGAAGGGAGGCCTTTGCCCTGCAGTGGGCCAACACAGGATCATAAAAAAAAAGCCACTCCCTTCTCACTAACCAATCAAATGAAACTGTTTAAAAACTCAGTACTTTATCCTCTGGTCTGTATCTACACAGCGCTACCCGCATTACCGTGCAGAGAACCGGCTTGGCAGCCCAACCTCCTGCCATTGGCTCTCGGCCAGTGAAATCTGTTCGCGGTTCATGCGACCCTGGTACATTTTTATACATTTCCATATTAAAAATAAATTTTATTACTTAAATATGTATGTTGTGGTTCAAAGTAGGTTAGTTACAATTTAGTGGTTGTATTTTCACCTAAAATAGATATGGTAAAGTTAATAAACTATTTCTAGATATAGCAAACTAAATGTTTTTCAATAAGTTTCTGTGTATATGCCATTTACGTTAATTAAAAATCATTGACTTTTTTCGGGGGAAACCTTCAAAAAGCGCTCTGTCTTGCACCCAAACGAAATTTTATTGTAGACTTGTAACGAAACCTTACGTAAACTATCACGAAATACCCCAATTACATTCACTAGATCATCATAAAGATGAACCGTACAAAATTAAATTACAAGATTCCAAGATCCGACATTCTATCTATTCTAAAGTTACGTAAGTTTCTTCCACAGTATTTTAACGGAAAGGCAACAAAACCATCAGTACGTCTTAATTCTCTCCCCGATATTACCGCCCGGAGGCCACTTTTCTAAAAACCAATAAATATAATAGCATCGGATATCCTATGAAATAAAAAGCAATCGGTTGAGTTCCATTTCGTCCAATATTTCGTATCGGACTTAAATTTTCTGGCGACGAACTTCGATTTATTTGAGACCAGAGGCCGATTTTGTTTTAGGCGAGCGATTTTGGGTTTGTTAACTAGTTTTAGTTATTATGGCTCAAAAGATAGTGGAGGAAATAAAAGGAATATCTAACTGTGAGAGCTTATGCGCGTTAAAGTAAAATGACATCTAATGAATATGGAAAGGTTTATTAAAAACATAATGTAAAGCTAAATATTGCGAAAGCGAAATTGTAAAAGTCAACGATGACAAACTGTTAAAATAATCATTTTTTAAGACGTCACGACAGTCACGACCTAATAACATTAACATTACATCTCATTAATTAGAGGTTTCCTGTTTTATAATCATTTCTCTAATAACACTAGTTTCTCAAAGTATGTAAAACAAGCCTACTTATTCACATTTGAACATCCATTAAATTTTAAAAACAAGCTACGTTTGCCAAAACTCGCGATGGAAGACCAGAACTTAAAAAAAAAATTAAAGTCGGGCTATATTGGTCAAAACTGTGTTTAGGACGTTCAGTCTACCAAAATTGAAACAATTCACTAAGACGGTTATACACTAGTGCTCACGTGCCTCCGACGTGGATATATCGCATGCCATGCCTTCATCACAATGACTGGCCTCTTAGTCCCCGGGGAATGGAGGCGTGAGGAGTAAATACGTATCCATTTGTTTTTTTTTTTTTGGCAGCATTGTTCTGTTACCTAGTTTTGTGGAGATCAACATGCAGCTCAGTTTTATACTTAAGCCAATAGAATAAAAGGTACTTAGCACGTACTTTGGCGTTACTATTTTCACTGTTGCACAACTTTCAAACTACAAGTGCAAGATGTAGCACACCAATGACATAGATCTCGACCTTATCTTATCAGTAGCATTTGACAAAATTCTAGTCAATAGTGTAGTTTGAACCCATGGCTCCATATTTATCATTCCGATGCCGTTGGGCTATTTTTTATGTGAATTTACTGGCTGTTCCTAATAAGCCAAATAATTATGATCGCAATTGGAGTAGTGTTTCATTGGGGCTCTCGTCACTGAAAGAGGGGAGTATCAGTTAGTCCAAATCGTAGGGCCCAGTTACTTGAAATCATTTTAGAGTCATTTAATATTTTAAACCATAGAGTCCAGTCATTAACCTTTTGACCGCCACACGACAAAAAATCAAAAACGTGCCCTCGGCGTCAAAGTCTGTCATGTAGTCGAACCGTGGCGTGCTGGGCACATTTTAGTTTGTCATCTATACATGACTGTTGCAGTCAAAAGGTTAATAGGAACAATGAGTAATGACCACAATATTTTTTCATATTTTTTTCTTTGACGGCACGGTTGGCGCAGTGGTTAAGCGATTGACTGCTGCGCTGCGTGGCGCGGGTTCGATTCCCGCACGGAACAAATATTTGTATGACCTACAAGTAGTTGTTCCGGGACTGGCTGTTTGTGTATGTGAGTTTAAATGTTTGTAAAAGCACCCACAATACAGGAGAAATTCCTAGTGAGGGGCAACGTTTAAAAAAAAAATTTTTTTTTATCTTGTTGTAACTTTAGATGTTTCGCATCACACAAAACAGCCAGTTTTTTAGCTCCAGCTATACAAAACAGACCATTTTGAAAGTAGACAGATACTCTAAGAGACAGGTTTTTTAAAACATGAAACACTTCTCCACCATTACTGACACAAGAAGCTTCTAAATTAAGTTACTGCATCGCCGAAGCGTATGACCGGTGTAGGATTACTATGTCAGTTTCTACACTAATGCATTTCTTTTACTTTGGAGGAGAAAACTAGCAATGGAAGGTGGCGACATTTGTCGGCTAGTTACGTGTCGGGTTAAAATTTAAAGAGGCTATTTTTTTTTTAATTCCGGTACTGGTTGAGTGGCTTTTGACAGGGTTTTGGGCTATTTCCGTACAAGGTAATGGTATTGCTTTTACTACGTTTTAACTTCAGTTTGTTTAAGTGCCAGAGAAGAGGAAAATATTATTTTTAAGGGTACTCTAGCTTTTCGGTCCAAGTCCTGCCATGTACTTATGTTTTTAATGGCAAAATGAAGTTCTATTTTTGTACATTTTTACCGACTTCAAAAAAAGGAGGTTATCAATTCGACACGTATGTATGTAATATTAATGGAATTGCATTATATTCACATATGACAATCTATTAGGGCTTCCAAACAAATATGTATGTATGTTTGTATTACGTATGTATGTATGTTTGTCCACGCATTTCTCCGCAAATATTAATCGGATCGTGACCATTTTTTTTATTGGCTGATATTTACTTCAACTTAGGGAACAGTGCAAGTTTCATCAAAATCGATTCAGTAATTTTCAAGATATGGAAAAATACGTGTAAGTGTGACGGCCTGGCTTATTGATACGAGCTACGGGTGTAGTGTCAAAGGGAAAACATCTCAAAACCTTGGTCAAATTCTAGTGCAAAAACTAAAAATTACGAAATAAAAAAGTAATTTAAAAAAATTAAACTGACATCAAAAAGAAATGAACTCAAAATTATGAAATAACTTTAATTTCGGAAGTTCGTGACTAAAACTAAAATACAGATCCCAAGACACCGACTAAATTACTTTTTAAGTTCATTGATTGAGGAGGAAAAGAAGAGGAAAGGTGAAGGTGCCTGGATTTATTGTTCTAAAGTAACTAACTCGAACTCTGCATGCGTTTTGATCAACGGTCCTTGATTCATAATGGTATAAAAACTTTTGGGCAGTAATATCAATCAATCTGCCTAGCCTTTTCCCAACTATGTTAGGGGCAGCTTCCAGTCTAACTAGATGCAGCTGAATACCAGTGTTTTACATGGAGCGACTTTCTATCTGACCTCCACAACCTAGTGACTGGGTAATACAATACCCCTTGGTAAAGACTGGCTGTCAGACTTTCGGGCTTCTGAGGACCCTTAAAGTCTGTCAGAGATCTACGAATGACAGCGGGGATCAGCGGCTTAACGTGCTTTCCGAGGTACGGAGGGGTCTTGGTATATAAAGATAGTTACCCGATCCACGGACCCACCACGGTACCTTTTTGTTCAGCAATGAGAAAATAAAAATAAAAAACACTTTCGTGTGATAAGTTACCTAATAACTGCACAATGTAACTTACCTAAATGAAGGTACCTAACTCTTGTACCAATATCGATATAGTAGTACTACCGAACCTGGAAAACTCGAAATGCTAGCTCGAAATTCTTTTATTCCTGAATTTTATAGTTTACAAAGTTTACTGATATTAGCTGAAACTCCGGGTAAAAGTGGAAATACAAATTGTATTTAGTCAGGTAAGTAAGTTGATTAGCCTTTTTTATAGTCTTGAACTTAGGTTGGTAGTTGGTACTCCAATACTCGACCAGTTTTTTTTATTCAAGGGATGTAATTCAAACTCAAACTCAAAGCATGTATTTCAAATAAACTAATTACAGGCACTTTTGAATTGTCCAGTCGGAAAGATGAAGCTAGTTGGGTTAGTTACCTATGTTAAATAAAAACTTTGAAATCAACAAAACGTAAAAAGAGTCCATGCTTATCTATATATATAAAAGAAAGTCTGTTAGTTACACCACTTATAACTCGAGAACGGCTGAACCGATTTGGCTGAAATTTGGTGGGGAGGTAGCTTAGGACCAGGAGACGGACATAGGATACTTTTTTTTTTTTTATATTAGGAGTAGGGTAGGAGTAGGGTAGAAGTAGAGTAGGAGTAGTGTAGGAGTAGTGTAGGAGTAGGGTAGGAGTAGTGTAGGAGTAGGGTAGGAGTAGTGTAGGAGTAGGGTAGGAGTAGGGTAGGGTAGGGGTAGGGTAGAAGTAGGGTAGGAGTAGTGTAGGAGTAGTGTAGGAGTAGGGTAGGAGTAGTGTAGGAGTAGGGTAGGAGTAGTGTAGGAGTAGGGTAGGAGTAGGGTAGAAGTAGGGTAGGAGTAGTGTAGGAGTAGGGTAGGAGTAGTGTGGGAGTAGGGTAGGAGTAGTGTAGGAGCAAAACAACGTTTGCCGGGTCAGCTAGTCTATAATATAAAAATGAATCGCTGAATGTGTTGCTAAGCGCAAATCTCGAGAACAGCTGAACTTGAAGTACGAGGATGGTTCTTACGCGAGAGAGATTTAATTTAACTATGGGAGTAGGGTAGGAGTAGGGTAGGAGTAGGGTAGGAGTAGGGTAGGAGCAGGGTAGGAGTACCGCTAGGAGTAGGTTAGAAGTAGGGTAGGAGTAGGGTAGGAGTACGGTAGGAGTAGGGAAGGAGTTGGTTAGGAGTAGTGTAGGAGTAGGGAAGGAGTAGGGTAGGAGTAGGGGGTAGGACACCACGCAAATGAAGTAGCGCCAGGCAGCTAGTGTGAAATAAAATATTTTGAATTGAATTTGAAAGCATTCTAATCATCAAACACTTCATCATTACTCAAAAACACAGTTATAATTGTAAGCTGCTACAAACTACACTTGTTAACGAAAGAATTTTTCATCACTCGCCCGGACACTATAAAAACGGTAATGGAAATATCGAGTTACCGCGTGCAATGGAGACGAATTGATTTCACAAATCAAATGACTGCCGCGCAGCCTTCGACCTAGCTCTGTTGTAAGCAATGGTATTTTCACGACTGTTCTGTTTAGGAACTGGGCAGAGATAAGCGGTTCATACATAATTTGGTTCAGTTTCTTGCTTAACACCGTATATAAAAAAACTGAAAAGCTAAAAACAAGGCCATTTTAAATTTGATAAAAGTTGGAAGGAGGCGGGACCCATACCATTTTTTTATTATACATATTTTCAAACTCAAATGGGTCCCGCCTGCTTCCAACTTTTATTAAATTTAAAATGGCCTTGTTTTTAGCTTTTCAGTTTTTTTTTACTTAATTTTTTTACCGCAGTCGGGTTTTTTAGTTTTTTTAATTAATTGTTTTTTATTTCCAGCTTTTTAGTTTACAAATTTGAAAGATGAAATAATTATTTTATTTAACGTGTTTTTTACGATTTGTCACTACGAATTACTTTTAACCATATAAGTTGTATATATTTTTGTAATCACCTTTTAAAACCCTTAATTTTGATATTTCACTCGATGGTATAAGAAGAAAAAAAAAATTCGAACTCCACAATATGGCACCCTAAATCCGCCATTTTACTTTGTTTTTTATTTTAATGTAGCCAGTGACACTCGCGCTACCAAGACAAATCTAAAGATGTATAATTTATCCAAATCCGTTCATTCGTTTACAAGTTACGAGGGAACAAAGAAACGGACATACATACATACATACATACAGGTCAAACACATAACCCTCCTTTTGGGCTTCGCCGCAGTCGGGTAAAAATAAAGCTCTAGGCTCCTTCAAAATAGTACTTATAACATCATCATCTTCATTGGCAGCCTCGTTTTCTTATTTATTTCATACTTTTTCTTAAATTTCAACATAATAATTGTATGTATATTAGTATGGTTTTTATTGTAAAAAGAAAGTTTTTTGAGGTATTTTCATGAGTTTTTTCTATCGTATCGTAGTTGTATTATGTTTTAAACACACTGTCTACCTAGCATATATATCCTGAAGAATAAAACATAATTCTTTGATTTTGTTTACTGTAGTCGATCATATAGGTACTTTTATTGTTTCTAAAACTTGCGTTTTCTGTGTTTAGGTTAGGGGTCCTGTAAGCCCCTAAACAGAAATCCAAACTGTTTAGAACACTGCAATGCGTGGAGTAAAATGCTAAAATTGTATAATTATTTGTTTAAAATTCCTTGTTTTTGTTTATAATTTCTAACTTATATAAAACTAAAGTTCTGTTGTACTACTTTAAGAATGTCACATCACATTTCATATTCAATATTGTGTGCTTCGCTAAACCACCAGCGTCTTCTGAGTTCGAGCTGACGCTTCCCCAGAGACCGTCAGTGCCAATATCAATAATAAACTATTGAATAATAACACGATACGAGATATTTTATAGTTTTAACGTTTCGAGACGAGATGCTTAGCTAAAAGCGTTGGTTGACGGAATCCAATCTGTAAGTATGCCAGTTAGGAATATGGTGGCAATGAATTTGAAAACCATCATGGTTATGTAATTTTGTATAGAACTTGGCAAGTATGTGGAATAGTGATTTAAAGTTTTGGAATACCTATATTTTTTGACTCTTTGGTCTAGTATCTTGTAAAAGGAATACACGATTGAATGAATTTTTCTCGATACAAAAAAATTGCAAAGTTATATCTATTTTTTTTACTTTTTTCGATTCAATGGACTTTACTTTTTTGTGCTTGTAATGGAAAAACACAATAATACTTTGCCCGACATGGGAATCGAACCCAGTACTCCACACTCAGCAGTCGCATCTGCAACCACGAGACCAACGGGGCAGGTGGTTCTTTCCTCAAAGAACATTTCAGACCCCAATCTACATGGTCTTCACATGATCTAACCAAGATCATAATATATAGACTTTAAAAGAGACTGTGACCTCTGAGTTTTATTCCCGCCTTTCTTCTCAGAGTAGTCAGATAGGAAACGCCGACTTGATCTTGTTTTTAAAATATGGTGGACGTGTAAAAGTGTTTGTACAAACCTACTTACAGAAATAAAATCATTTATTTATGTATCACTTGAATGTTTTACCAAAGATCCTTCGTTTTACATGCCTTTTTTTTTCGGATGAGAAGTCATCAAATGACCCCTCCCGCTCTGGGTGGAGCGGAAGGGAGTGTCACTCTTACTGACTTCCTTCCTTTATGTTCCGGGCCAGCGGTAACCCTTTCGGACAATCCTGCTGACCGTTTTACATGCCTTTATCAAATACTAGCTTCTGCCCGCGACTTCGTCCGCGTGAAATTTCTTGTACCCCCACCCCGTCGCAACACTTCGTATTCGCTTAGCGTCCTTTTTTTTTTTTCAAATTTCATTCTGACTTTTTTGCTTTTTGCTCGGCTCCTAAGGGTCATAGCGTGATGTAAAATAGCCTATAGCCTTCCTCAAGAATTGGGCTATCAAATGCAAACAGATTTTTTTCAAATCTGACGGGTAGTTCCAGAGATTATCGCGTTCAAACAAACAAACTCTTCAGCTTTAATATTAGTATAGATTTTGATTTCCAAGAACAATGTTAATTTATAAATCTTCAAGTCCTTAATTGTAGTTTAACAAACCAAGACTGAGGTTTGAACCTGATACAACAAAATCATGGTCCCTCTATAATACAAAGTAACCGGCTAATGTTTGACAGTGTATCGGTGACGTTAACGAGCTCTGAATACGTCTGCAAAGTAATGGAATATAAGCTTTATGGAGTTGCAATAAGAAATAATCTCATTCAAAGGTAATGGGGTTTTGTTGGAAAATATCAGGGTATGTGTTGAAGAATTTTGAATAGGAAAATGAGATGCTTTACCTTGATACTGATGCTAACGTTTCGTATGTCTTGGTTCCTTTATCCAATATTACCGATTTATTTTTACCACATCTGCCGAGCCTGTTTCCAACTATGTTGAGGATAACTTCCAGCCAGTCTAAACCGATGCAGCAGAATACCAGTATTTTACATGCAGCGGTTGCCTATCTCACCTCCACAACCCAGTTGCTGGGTAATTAATATACGATACACCTTGGCAAGACTGGTTGTCAGACATTCGGGCTTCTGATTATCCGTAACGACTATCAAAGATCCTCAAAACATAAAATTATTTGCCATATGTCAGCTAGCACACGCCAATATACCAACAAAAAAAACTGAGAAGATATAGACGCCTTGAAAATGGCATTGAGCAAAGTGAAAGGAAGGAGGATCTTGAATTGACTTCTTGCTAAACCTGGGCTTAGCCGAGCTAGTTGGAAACAAAAGGAAATAGTCACTTAAATATATAATATAACAATAGCTCGCGTGAAAGAAATGTTTGACTGTATACGAAAACTAGCTTCTGCCCGCGACTTCGTCCGCGTGAAATTTTACCCTCCCCCCATTCACCCTCTTAGGGGTGGAATTTCGAAAAACATTTTCTTAGTGGATACCTTCAGAACAAACCCTCCAAATTTCATGTCTCTAGGACTGCGGCTTAGGCGGTTTAGGCTGTGCGTTGGACTTAGCATTTTATAAATATAGATATCGTTTGAAAAAGTACTACCTAGCTTTAACCTGGGCCAAATTCATTGTTTTTCTTTCTTTTTCTAGATACTACTAATGTAACCATAGATATCCGAGAATGTAACCATAAACCAGCACCCTTTATGCATAACACGCTATCCGCTAATCCATGGCTTCTTATCGAAAATGGATCTGCTCAACAATGTAAATCGCAATGAATGTTGTCGAACTGTCAAAATGAAAGCCATTGCTTTTAAGCCATTTTTTAATATTATTATTTTGTTTACTTTGATTTAGATTACTTTAATCTTTTTATTTTTAGTGGCTGTGAGCAGGGCACATTGCTCGCAGAACAGATGGCCGATGGGACCGAAAGGTTCTGGAGTGGCGACCGCGTACCGGAAGACGAAGACGCGTTGGAAGGCCTCTCACAAGGTGGTACGACGACCTTGTCGCCGCAGGAACCCGTTGGATGCGAGAAGCGCAGAACCGGTCGAAGTGGAGGTGCTTTAGGGAGGCCTGAGTCCAGCAGTGGACGTCTTTCGGCTGAAATTATGAGTCTTTTTATTAATATTTTTTTTTATACTTGTTAATCTTATTGGATAAGTTTCTAATAGTATTTCCTCCTGTAAGAGGGCACTGGCTCTTGTAACACAGCACAAGTGTCAGGGACTTCACACAATTGTGTAACAAAGATCATTATTAAGATTAGATTTACTGTTAGTGTGTTACGCAATAACCCCGCCGAATCTAATTTTAGACGTTACCGTACTTCACCGAGTTGACGCAAAGTCCTCGCCGCCGCGCCGTTGCCTACTTATTTCTTCGGACGAACTCCTTCAGAAGAAGCTTTATGATTCACTAGCTTCTGCCGCAGCTTCAACCGCGTGGATTCCAGAAATTATCCTACGGAAAAGTGCTACCGGGACAAATAGTATCCTATGTAACCAGGACGCCATTTATCTCCTTGCCAAAGTTACCACATCTGTCTAGTCTTTTTCTAACTGTGTTGGGATCGTCTTCCAATCTAACTGGATGCAGCTGAATACCAGTAATTTATATGTACCGACTACCTATCTGACCTTCACACCCTAGTTACAGCCCGTTCACACATAGTCTCCGTATTTACGGTACTCGTTTTAACGGATACGACAAAAAATTATGCTTTGTTTTACTGTATACTGAATACTGTGTCGTACTACTGATTTCTGTGTGTGTGTAGTGGTGACGAGCGCGACTTACGAGTTGTAGGTTGTAGGTTCAAACCCAGACAGGCGCTTTACTTTTTGTAAATTATATCATCAACACTGCTCTCAAAACGGTGAAGGAAAACATCGTGAGGAAACCGGCATGTCCTAGAGAAAAAAATTCGAAGACATGTGACATCTACCAACCCGCACTGGGCCCGCGTGGTAGATTACGGCCCACTCCCTCTCACAGAGAGGAGGCCCGTGTCCCAGCAGTGGGAACATTATAGGCTGATTATGTATGTATGTATGAATACTGTGTCATATCTGAAGTCGCTTATACAACTCCATACGCCATCGATGAAAAAAAACATATCCGATAAAACGGACCAGTCAAACGGAGACCATGTGTGAACGGGCTGTTACTAGGCAATGTACAGACGCCAGCACATTAAGCTACCCGAAACTGTACAATTTTCCCAATCAACTTTGAATCATAAGCTGGTTGTCAGACTTTCGGGCTTCTGACTACCCGTAACGACTGTCAAAGATCCACGAATGACAGCCGGGACCACCGGCTTAACGTGCTTTCCGAGGCACGGAGGGGTCTTGGTATGTGAAGATGGTCACCCATCCACGGACCAACCGCGGCAAACTTCGCTTAACCTGATCTGTCGACCCATGCGGCTGTTATTACATATTGTTATAATATTAGGGGTCAATACAGAATTCACATTCAGCATTCAGCATTGAGAGCACTGGTGGCCAATGGTATCGGTCCCGACTTACGAGCTGTATAGGTCGTATGTCGAACCCAGGCGCCTGCACTTTACTTTATGTATTTAATTTCATCGCCACTGCTCTCAAAAACGGTGAAGGAAAACATCGTGAGTAAACATATATGTCCATGAACCAAAAATACGAAGACATGTGACTTCCACCAACCCGAACTTGGCCAGCGTGGTGGATTATGGCCCAGGAGGCCTGTGTCCCGACAATAGTATCTAACAGTATAGGCTGATTATGCTACAGCATTCATAACTACCCAATCAATTTGATGATCAACAAGATGGCTGTCATAAAAAGAATCGACTTTCAAAACACAAGTACAGTCAACAAAACAGATAAGTATGCAGGATCGTCGGATATAGTTGAAGTTTGGTAAGAAACCGACGGATGTTCTCGAATAAAAATTAATTATATTAATGGAAAACAAACAGGTAACTTATCAAATTAAATTTCAGTTTTCTCTTTTGTTGGCGGTACCTTCATTCCTACCTACCTTTTAATTTTGACTGGCAATCCCGCTTCCGCGAAACCAATTTACTTATTTCACCGAAGAAATAACGATATAACTCAAGTGGTTGTTTCCCAATGAGAAATTGATTCACGATTAAGTTTAAATTTATTGAGAATGATTGAACAACAAGACTCTTCAGTCAAATTAATATTTCTTAACGATATTAGTAAACATTTTGCGAAGTTAAATAAAAATAATTATCTTTTGGTGAAAAGGAGATGGGTTTTAAGTGCTATTTGAGAGTGACTTATTTGCATTGAAAAATGTATTTAATACCCATGGAATTGGCTTTAATTGACAGATAATTGTATCCTAATAATGTTTTAATATGAGATCCAAATCATATTAAAACATTAAAGGCCGCCGCGACTGGGACAAAGACGAAGGCCAAATGTTTTTGAAAGCTTATTTTTTTATTGGCTTAATTTACTGAAAGAAACTTTTTTGACGAACGACAAAGGAGGCTGGGCCAATTATTACAGATGCAAGTAATGATGGTTCGGAATTAGAGTTGTTCTGTGTTAAGCCATAAGTGAGCACTCCACACATGCAATCTATTGTAGTCATTTCGTTCCTTGTTAGCCAAAATTGATCGAGAACACCGTACGACTACAAGCATCGCTCCGTGGCGAAGCAAAGTGTTTCGCTAAAGGTCTCCTGTGTATTGGGTCCGACCTGCATATTCGGTCCCTAGAAGAGGAGTTCGAAGAGCACAGAACGGCGAGTTTCTTATGAAAATGAACATCGATAGTAAAGAAGATCTTCGTGTATCGCCAAACATAAATACTGTCGAGTGTGTCGTCTCTGTGAGTGTGGTCGAGTTTCAAAGTCATGGACTGGATGATCATGGGTATCAGCTTATTACTTATCACTGAAAATAGGCACCGAGCATAATAATAATCATCGTAACCGGACTACCGCTGCTACAGCTGCTTTGAACACTTCGCACACCCCGCGGTGATGCTTATACGTTGTCTATGTTCAACAACGGGAACGTACATACCGTACAAGCATTGTCGCGAGTAACTGTGTCATAGAGTACATCGCCGAGGACTTCGTCGTCATCGAGTTTTTGCGTGTTGTCCTTCTTCGCTACGAGAAGTCGAGCGCCCCGGGCTTCGCCGGCGCGATTTCCATAATATTTACACAAGTAGTAAAAACGAAATTGTAATAACTAAATTTAGATTAACTAAAACTAGCAAGTCATTCTTGTAAACAGCATCCGTTTTTATAACAAGTTGCCCAAGCCGGTTACAGAACTTAGCGATGGAAAGTTCAAAACCCTCATCAAACGTGTCCTTATCAAAAAAGCATATTATAAGATTAAAGACTACGTTGAAAACAAGGTGGTTTGGCAATAATTCCTTCTGCACATTTGGCTTCCCTGGCACCTCAATAACGGCATAACTATGTAAATGTCTATTAACTGCTCTCAAATTACGATGTTTATTTTTTTACATACTTCTTTGACATCATCTTTTTATTATTTGACATTATATACAGACAATTCTAATTTTTCACCTCTTTATTAATGGTTGTATTGGCAATCATATCACTTGGTTTTAGTAGGTTTTTATTTTTTATTTATATCCTTCTGATAGATTCTTATTTTGTAAATGTGAGGATCTTGTAGGCCTTGCCGACTTCAGATCTGTAGATATTTTTTTTATTGTTAACAGGCCTACGCTGTCCTCCCATACCTACTGTAATTTGAAAACATTGTAAAAGCCAATTATTTTGAAAAAGAGTAACCGTGGAGTTTCTTGCCGGTTCTTCTCCATAGGAAACGACCAATTGGAACCGTGCACCTAGCTTCTGACGTTTTATAAGTGCCCATGTAGGCAGGTAGGCTGTGAAATAAAATATTTTGGTTTTGATTTTGCTGGCGCCCCACTTGGGAGTGGCGCGGCGCAGGCAGCCGCCGTACGACAGCCGTCAGACACCGAGACAATTATGAGTATGGGTGTTCGAGCGTTTTCGGATCCCAAAAAAACATTAAAAATTGTGCCTGTTTGTTGTCATGCATTCCTTGATGTTGTAGTGTGGCGATAATTGATTCTAGTGTATGTAATTTTAGTGGTCGTTTATCCCAGTTGAAAATTGTTAGTGCACGCGGCCATTTTGTTATTGCTATGGATTTTTTCTTGTAGAGTGACTGCATTAATACGCGGACCATACTATCGATAATTTAGACTTTCCCGCTCAAAGTGGACCGCCAGAGTTTTAGATATACATTACAATATACATTGACGAGACTTAGTATTCATATTAATTTCATATTATGTACGAAAGATCAAGGGGCCTAAAAAGGCCACTTTGGCAGAATCATAAAAGGATAACATAATGGACAGTTAACTGTTAAGTTAATCGTATCAAATCCCATTGGTGAAGCATTTTTCAGTTATTTTTTTTTGTCTGTGCTAAAATACCAATTAATTCAATGCAAATCCAATCCCCATCTCTTTGATTGTACCTACGTAGTGCAGCGAAAAAAAGAAAAACACGGACTGTCTTCGCCATATTATAATTCATAATGTTATCCTTTTATGATTCTCCAAAGTGGGCTTTTTAGGCCCCCAGAAATCAGCAGGGTAATTGCGTAACACACTATCAGTAGCAATGAGCTTTATTTTGACAGTTCAACAACATTCATTGCGTTATTTGCGTTATTGAGCAGACACATTTTTCGAACGTATGGAGCAATGGATTAACAATATGCTTCAAAATGATTCAAATTGAGAATAATAGTGTGTTACGCAATTAGAGTGCTGGTGTGACTTCAATTATTTTAGAATGAATTGTATTGGCACTGTTCTAAGTTGTTTAGTTGTTCTGTGTTTAGCAATAAGTGAGCAGTCCCACACATTCAATTTACTGTAGCGAGTTCGTTCCGTTAGCCAAAATTTTGAAGTGGATGAATGTGCAATCACATACAGAGATACTCGAATGTTACCGGGAGCTTCTTTTCTGCTTCAGGAGTTAAATTGTTTACCAAGGCGAAGACTGAATAATTTTTAACCCACTGAAACAGAAAATAAAATAATCCTCTAAGGGCTGATTTCACCAAAGTCATATAACTTTTATTAGTGGAATAAAATTGACGTCTGACAGTTCTAGTATGGAGAACATGTCAAAAATTCATAATTTATTCTTAGTTTATGACTTACTAGCTGCGCCCCGCGGTTTCACCCGCGTAAGTGTCGATCCCGTGGGAATATCGGGATAAAAAGTAGCCTATGTGTTAATCCTGGTTATAAACTATCTGTGTGCCAAATTTCTTCCAAATCCGTTCAGCCGTTTGTGCGTGAAGAAGGAACACACATATAAACACACACACACAAACTTTCACGTTTATAATACACACATCAAAAGTGTCTAGGGATCAAGCATTTTTATGCGGATTTCTTGAGATTGAGATGTGGCTTTGTAATAAATTTATGATTTTATAAATTTATATGGATCCTTTTTGGTGCATTTCATAATTTGAATCAGGAACTGTGAATCAAATTCGAGTAAAAGATGAAAATCAGCTGTCAATATTTTCCCTATAAAAACATACAACGCATTGAAGACATTATTAGTGCTACTGTTTCCCTACTACTGATTAAAACCAACGTTATTATGGAGCGGCGACGTCATTTAAGCAGGGAAGAAATGCTCAGAGCCGTGGGAATGATAGAAGCTGGTTCCCGGCAACGTACTGTGGCTTTAGCTCTGAATACAAGTCAGAGTGTTATCAGTCGACTTTGGACACGTTACCGAAGCACTGGTACCGTGGCTGAGCGCCATGGAGGACGGTATCGCTGCACCACACGGAGACAAGACCGATACATTCAAATCTTAACTCGAAGAGCTCCAACAATAACCGCCATGATGTTAGCCGTGAGGCTTCATCACTCTTCAGGGAACTTAATTAGCGACCA
Organism: Oligia latruncula; assembly: GCA_948474745.1. Classification (NCBI taxonomy): domain Eukaryota; kingdom Metazoa; phylum Arthropoda; class Insecta; order Lepidoptera; family Noctuidae; genus Oligia; species Oligia latruncula. The sequence goes on from OX419699.1 coordinate 3,180,660, forward strand.
AACAGTCAGAAACCGCTTGCATGAAGTGAACCTTCATTCCCGAAGACCGCTACGGGTACCACCTATAGCAATGCACAATCGTAGGATTCGATATCAATGGGCTCTTGAACACAGAAATTGGGCAGAAGAACAATGGCGTTTCGTGTGCTTTTCTGATGAGTCTCGTTTTGGTATGAGACCGGATACAAGACGTATACGACACTGGAGAACCCCTGGACGCCAACAGCGATTAAAATCCTGCCAGGAAGTCCATCCTTATAGTGGTGGAACCATCATGGTATGGGCGGGTATTTGGATCGGCGGAAGAACTGAGTTGATTTGGATCAGAGGCAACCTCAACGCTCAAATTTATGCTGAGACGATTGTATCAGACGTCATCGTTCCTCTACAAGTGCAAATCGGTCCCTTATTTCAGTTAATGCATGATAATGCACGACCGCACACCGCAAGAGTTGTAAGACAGACTCTCGCCGCAGCTAACATCAATGTCCTGCCCTGGCCTGCTCAGTCGCCAGACTTGAACCCGATTGAGCATGCATGGGATATGCTACAGAGAAGAGCTCTGCCGAATATGGAGGGTATCCAGTCGCAAGAAGACCTTTTTTTGTTGTTGCAACGAACATGGGCGGCCATTCCACAGCGTGATTTGGATGAACTCATTTTGAGTATGCCAAACCGATGTTCTTGTGTTGTTAGTGTTCGCGGTAGAAACACGGATTATTAATTGTTTAAGTTACCCAATAAAATTTTAAAGAAAACTGTTATTTCAGTCTTTTTTTCGAACTTTTGTGTTAGTGGTTCAAATGTCAAAAATCCCTTTATTAGGAAAATGGCAAATTTCTTTATTAATGCAAAGGTGACTTGGTTTATCGTTACTGTGACAAACGAAAACACTTTATTTGATGAATCCTTAAAGAAAATTTTAATTAATATCAATCAGGAGAAAAGTTATTGCAAAAATATATGTTGATCCCTAGACACTTTTGATGTGTGTATTAGTAGGATACACTTCCGTCGAACCCTTTGGGAAATTCAATAGTGAAGTTATGTTAAGTCCAAGTCAGTGAATTAAGTTGGATATTTGACAATTGCATCTGGTCAAATCAACGTACAAAACTTTTGCATGACTCATAATGCGAAAAATAAAAAATTAGAGTGATTTACGATCGAAAAAAAAATGTTGCCTCCTTTCTGCAACTGTTTTTATTGTTATACTCCTGCTACTACACAGAACCTACTTAATTTATATACCATTGTATAGATAACTTAATGTAGATTAGTTCTGTACTTTTCAAAAATTGATTTAATGCAGTAGAAACGAAAAAAAGATCAAAATATTTCAAAAAATATTTCCGTCAAAACCTAAAAACATTGTAGCTTGCGAAAAAGTCAATTAATTAAGTTTTTTTTTTTAATAGTATCGTTTCGCCCATAGAAGAACCCTATTGAAAATAGCTCTTTTATTCAAAGTAGTTTAATTATAATAAAAAACTAACTATTATAATATCTGATATCTATAGTTTTTTTACGATCAAATGAGCATTATTATACACTTTTGGATTTACCAAATTATCGATGTTTTCAGACAAAAAAAAAGACTGCAAAACGATCTTTAAAACTACTTTCATTAATCTTCGTTTCCTGTTAGAGCGGAGCTTGTCGTCAAGTGCGATCTGTTATTGATGCACCGTTACATTTAAATAAAATAGTCTTTTACTGATGCGTTTTCAATCCCAAAGGCAAACGGTACATTGTGATCGTACGGATCTACTCCTTTTAAAAACGTTTTACAAGAATTAAATGGATGCATAGAAACGCTACTCCGAAGCGGTATTTCGATAAACTTTTTATGTTGCTGTGGGAATTGAAGAATAACGTGTAACTTAGCTGCATAAAGTTCTTTTTTCTATAAGGTAAACCTGTCAAAAAATGTATATTAAAGTTTTGATTTTTTTTTATACTTATGCTCTATCTAACGTGCCATTTTTTTAGTCATAGGATTAGTTACGGAGCGGTAAAATCTTACGGTGACTTACGAGTAATTGTAGTTCGTGGGTTTGAACCCAAGTAGGCGCTTTACTTTGTGTACATTATTTCATCACCAATCTAATCAAATCTCATATATAGCTTACTAGCAGCGCCCCGCGGTTTTACCCACATAAGTGTCGATCCCGTGGGAATATCGGGATAAAAACTATCCTATATACTTTCCCGGGACTCACACTATCTCTGTACCAAATTTCATCTAAATCGGTTCAGCGGTTTAAGCGTGAAAAGGTAACATACATACAGCCGGACACACTTTCGCATTTATAATATTATTAGTATGAATCGAATTCCTTTAATTTTTCTTCAGTTGGCCAGACCAGTGTTGCCAACTGAAAAAATAAAAGAACTCGATTCGCTATGAATCGATTCCACGAAAGGATTTATAAGCACTTGTCACTCGATTTTCATACATATTCTGAGACTTTACCGATTTATTCATTATCTATTACTAAGAATTCAGGCAGGTATTAAATCGATTATTTAGTTTCATAACCTAATTTAACTTTTCTCGCTTTCTAGATATAAACATGGTACTGTATTTTGATTGCCTTTAGAAAAATATAACGGTTTTTTTTTAAACACATTTCAACTAGATATCTGCTGGCCCAGGATTTCCCATCACCTTTGTAAATTGCCTTCAATTTAATATTTAAGAACACTAGTAAGTTAGCTGTGTGTTTCCTGTTCAGAATAACATAAAACCAAACACTGCAAGCATAGTATAATCAGCCTATAATGTTCCCACTGCTGGGACTCAGGCCTCCTCTCTTCGAGAGAGAGTGGGCTATAATCCACCACGCGGGCCCAGTGCGGATTGGTAGATGTCACATCTCTTAAAATTTTTGGTTCTAGGAAATGCCGGTTTCCTAACGATGTTTCCCTTCACCGTTTTGAGAGAAGTGATGATGAAATAATTTACACAAAGTAAAGAGCCTGTCTGGGTTCGAACACACGACCTACAACTCGTAAGTCGTGATCGTTACCACGGGGTCACCACTGCTCTAAAATAAAGGTACTGTACAACACATGCTCATTTCAAGCATGAAAGCATGCTTCTATTGAGCAGCTGCTACTTAGTAGCATGTGTGTCGGAATGTTGCTCAAAATTAGCATGCTCATTTCGAGTTTGCTTAAAAATCGACAGGCGTGCGATTTTTGAGCATGCTACCTGCGGCACGGGTGGAAGGGGGCGTGCTTTAAGCGCGTCTAAACAGGTTTGCTTATTGAGCATGCTAGTATCGATCAGTTGTTCGCAACAGGTGCACGTGCACAATTTTACGCAAAATGTCTCGCTGGGGCGACGCTGATATAAGCTTCTGGATGCATTGCATCGCCAGCAAAATGATGATCTTATTCATCTCCATACGGATAGCTGTTTGATTGTTCATGACTTTGTTTGAACTGACAGAGAGCGAGAAAGCACGCTATAAAATGGCATGTGTATTTGGAATGTTTGCTTTCAGCATGCTAATTCAGGAGCCTACTTAAAACTAGCATGCCTATTGCTAGCAAATGTAAACTGCTCATAAGCATGCTCGTATTGAGCATACTTTATAGCACGCTTTTTAGCATTCTATTTTAGAACATAAATGTACCTTTATAAAGACTGTTTAACACAGAATCGATAGTACAACATATCTTACAACATACACTTGCAAAACTCATAATAACCGTTGAAAACGTTGGCAATTTTCATCGCCGTTCTTAATCCGAGCAACTGTTGTGGTTCAAACCGGGCCGTTATCCCATTAAATTCATGGGATTAGCGTAGGATTTAAATAGCAATTTAAGCCCCATACGTTTTAAGGCATGTTGGTTCAAGCCTTTGAGTTGCTTCATTGTTGTGAAGCCCTTTTGAAGCTCCTTGCAGTTATATCTTACAACTAAAAATCCTTAAACTGTTTTTATAACATCTTTTCATTTTTAAAAACTTCCTAATTAATTACCGACTTTATTTAATACACAGACAGACAACCGAGGCTGAGCGCCGAGTCTAGAAGTATGAAATTTTAAACAAGGGTACCATAAACAGTGAACGATTTTTTGAAAACTCATCCCCTAAAGGGGTTAAGCAGACGATGAAAGTTTGTCATTTTTGCCGATAGGAAACTCCCTTTCACGGCTTTTCACCAAACGTTTACATCATAAATAACCTGTATCCTCCAAATATATATCTTGTATGAAGAAGAAACAAAACACATCGCCCTTAAAGATAAGCCATGATCGATATATCCTACACGCTCCTGTAATCCTGGTACTCGTACATTATATTAAACGAAGTCTTTGATGCTATTGTTAGCCTCACCGTGCTTTTTTCTACACATTGTTGAAGAAAAATTAAACTTTTCAATACTTTAGTTATAACGTAAATAGATTAAAGAAAAATTATTTTGAGTGTCGTGATCTTATGGTTTCCTAGTAGTCTAAATTCTGCAGAAATAATCCATATTAATATTATAAATTCGAAAGTAACTCGGTCTGTCTGTATGTTACCTTTACACGCCTAAACCACTGAACGGATTTCGATTACATTTGGCAGAGAGATAGATTGCATTCCGGGAAAGGACATAGGACAGTTTTTATCCCGATATTCCTACGGGATCGACACTTACGCGGGTGAAACCGCTGGGCGCTGCTAGTATAAATATATGTTCTAAAATAGTCACATTCTAATGTGTATGAGTATCACAATATACCTCTTCCTATTTCTTCGAAGAATACGGAAGCATCATTACGTATTATGACTCTCTGCCAAAATATTACAAACCTAATAAAAACTTAAACTAATTACGCCATTATTCCGAAGAAATGAACTCCAAAAAAAAGAGTTTTCTTGTAAAAACTTTCATAATCCTATTCTGATTCAGTGGACGCCTTCGCTTAGGCCTAAACCAGTTTGAGACAAGTAAGTTTAGATATACAATATTTTATAATAATTCTACGAGGATAAAGATGGTCTAAAAATGCCTGACGAGAATCTCGTGTAATTCTTTCAGTGTCATCAGTTATTTTGGATTTGTACTTCAAGTTTCCGTATGGATAAAATTGAGCTTTATAAACATGAAAAAAGTAGACTGATAATGATTTTTTTCTATCCTTCAAAGTGAGGTAATTTGTTTGGCTTAGGAAGTCCAAGCTAAAAATACTTACGAAGTTGATTCTTATTGTTTAAACAGACCAGATGCACACACACAAATATTCCTCACAATTAACTTTTAAGTCCATTCGATAAATACCACAATTTGTATAATCAGTATGTTAACAACAGAATGATTACGCAATCCTACTGTCCTATTATTAATATTATAAATGTGAAAGTTGTGATGTTTGTTACTCAATCACGCCGTAAACTGTAAACCGTTGAACAGATTTGGATGGAAATCGGCACATACATAGACCATTTCCTGGAATAGTTTTTATCCCGATATTCCCACGGGATCGAAACTTACGCGGGTGAAAACGCGGGGCGCTGCTAGTTAGAAATATTTTGTAAAAAGCGTCCATTACACTAAAGTACACTGTCCTTCAAGATACAGGATACAAGATATTCCTAGCAAAAGGCAGGGTCTTACATCTGTAATAGCCATACCCATCACATATTGGAACAACACTGAAGTTACGTAGGCTAAGTATTTTGGAAAATAAATGATTACTTAGTTACTAATGTAGTCGTGGAGTGTGTTTTTAAAAAGACACCCCCTTTCCTTTCGTTGCCAGGAATAACAATAGTGTTTGAGAAAACAATACACCAGTAATTATTATTCACGACTTTTTTTTCAGCTTCTAGATCTGTTAAAAAATTACCACCTTTAGCAATAACCTCCTTTCCAAACTCAGCTAAAACAACATTAAGCTTTATTCCTATTAAGTTTTGTCTAGAATCTAGAGGAAATCTACGTCTATTCAAGATGGCTGATTGAACTTTCCATAAAACAAAGAACAAATTGTGCAGCTCAATTAAAATGAACTTATTATAACTTCACAACTAGTTCGAGCACGTTTTCAAAAATATCTACAACGTAGTTTGTACTGTTATTATTTAAATTGAAAAGAAAACTATTACTTTTTCTGAGCACTGGTCGGAATAGTTAAGAGTGTTGGAGGAAAGATTGTGTAATATAGTAAGTAGGTACAGAAAATCACATACCAAAAAAACAACAGAGGACGATTCTCGGTTTTTTTACGAACGATCGCATTCTAATCTATCAAAGATAACCTCTAATTCACCTACATTTTGGACAAGTTCTGGTTACAACTAAAGGCTATTTCTCTATTTCAGAAGGTGCCTATCTTGTGTCTACATACCAGCACAAGATTTTCACAGCTGAAAATGAGCCTCCTAATGACTGCCACAACGGAGGATCTAAGGAATTCTTTCTTACTAGAACTCATGGCAGAGACAAAAGCTTTCCCGGGTGTAATGAACGTTGACTATAAGCTATGGTTTAATACAAGAATAGATTTTGATTGCAATTTCTTGTTAGCCAACTTCTTACTTGTAATTTGTTACTCATATTTTACCAAATACCTACTACCTACTAATACCTGTAAAAATCTCAACGTGAAAACTTAGGTGAAGTGAGCGTGGAGTGAGCTGTCAATAGTGTCAATTCCTAGCAAAAACAAACTCACTTCACTTAAGTTTTCACGGTGAGATTTTTAAAGAATCGACCGGCTGCAAGCTTTCAAGCCCTTCTTTTTCGAAATGAATGAACCGATTTCAATAAAACTTCATAGGTATAAGCAGGATACTAAGGTCTAAAAAGTTACTTATGAACATTTTTGAAAAATAGTGTTACAGCCGAATTAGACTGATTTTAAAATTTCCATAGAAACAGAGATTTCCAGTTATCTTTTTTAAATAATACATTTTTACCTTTGTATCCTGCTTATTTATGCGTATAAAGTTTCATTAAAATCGGTTTATTCATTTCAAAGAAACAAGAACTTGAAAGTTTGTATGAAATGTCGTACGGCGTAAATGCTCTTAAGTTTTCACGGTGATATTCTTATAGAATACACCGGCTTTAGTATGGTATAGTCATTCAAGGAAAACAACAATAACCTCACAATTCTTCTCTGAAAAGTTCAGATTATTCTGAAATTCTGAACCAGATTGCATCGAAACGCACGGCAAAAATCCGTATGCAATCGTTTCCATCCGTTTTATATGGACTGTCGCACAGTTGACTTTGCGACCCGTCCGATCCATCATCGGTGAATTGTTGGCTTACAGTTGTATTCCCAAAACATTGTCGGCTCGAAATATAGCGAGCTAGTTATAAGGATTCAACATTATTTTTGTCGAAATTGAAATCTGGTATAGGTAGATACCTACGTTGATGCTAGGAATACCTCTTTAATGTTTTTTGTCAAAGCCTCACTATAGAGAATAACTAAACATAAAATAAAAATGTCTGTTTTTTAAATTTAAGAAATAAAGAAATAGTTTTAATTACATGTATGTGAAAAAGTGTCAGTAAAAAATTAAATATGTTAATAGTTACAAAAAAAGGAGCTACGTCTGCCAACAAACTGTTTTGCAGTTTGGCGGAGGTAAATATAATATGTAAAAAATGGTCTCTGTGAATAAACACTTTTTCATTTTTTTATTTTTTTTTTCATTTAGATGGCTACTTACTAGCTTTTGCCCGCGGATTTCCCCACGTGAAGGTGGGAAATTATCCAACGGGATAAAAGTATCTTATGTCCCAACACAGGCCATGGTATAACTGTGTGCCAAACATCGAAATCAGTTCAGCCGTTAAGGTGTGAAAAGGTAACATACAGAGTTACTTTCGCATTTATAATATTAAGTATCGCTAGCCTGTTACACCATATCTCGATAAGTTACTGTTACTTTAACTGGGGGCCTAAAAAGGCCACTTTGGCAGAATCATAATGGATATTTAACTGTAAAGCTAATCGTATCAAATCCCATTGGTGAAGGATTTTTCAGTTATTTTTTTTGTGTGTGCTAAAATACCAATCAATCCAATCCAAATCCAATCCCAATCTCTTTGATGATACCGTAGTGCAGCAAAAATAAGAAAAGCATGGACTGTCTTCGCCTAGGTCTGTGTTATCTTATAAATAATAACTGCAAAACTTAACCTTGGTGACAATATTTAACCAAAATCAGTGACGTAACTATAGGGTGGCATTGGGGAAAAACACGGGCCGCCAGCCAGAGGGGCCCCCGGCCCGAGAGGGCCATGAGCACAGGAGGATCCTAACATAAGGACAGAAGCAGTCAGGTGTTAAATTTTGTAGAGGAAAATATGAAATGTACGCGGAAGAAGTCGCAGGAGAAGTGCTAATAACAAAAAAACTATAACGATGGTTGAGCTTCTTTATATTAGGGCCCCATTTCCCTTGAATTTGCCACGGGCCCCAAACGGTATAGTTACGCCACTGACCAAAATGGTATTTTGGTCCTTCCATCCAGACAAACAACAAAAGATAAATCAGTAATATCACAAGCGAAAACACAAATAAAAATTATTCCAACAATAAAAAACCAAAAACTCTAATAAAAACTGAAGGAAAAACCACAAAACGTTAAGCACCAATTAAATGCCATTACAACACCTATCTTTCACGAACCAATAATAAAAACGCGTCAATACGAATTAAAACGCAAAAGCAACGCATATTAAAACGCATTTCATGTAAATAAAGCATCGAGTTTCACAACATACGCGTATCTATGGAGACGACTCATCACACAATACTGCACTAAGGACTCGTCACTCGGGCACTGCACAGGTGGGCTGACCGACCTCCGACTATCCGACAATAATAAATAATAAACAACCAGAAATTATATTGCTAGAACAAAATTATTAGAAAAATGTTTGTGGTGTAGAATATTTTCTGTATTTTTTCGGGTTCTTGCGACAATTAGTAATTATTATAGTGAGAGTTTTATCACGAAACTATTATTAGTACTACGGCACACGTGCGCGATAACCTACACGACTATGTTATAAAATAATTATGCTCTATCAAGTGTGAAATCTGGATGCTAACGCTGCAGATATGCTTATTATACAAAATAGTCCAGTTATCCTTAATTAAATGTAATTATTATAGGTTAGTGTCTTTGTTCGGCGAGTGGAGACGGCCTTATTGACTGGGCGGCGCCGGTCGCGCGCGTTCGGCCGCGCTCGGGCCTGCCGGTCGGACGAACTCGGCAAACTTCGCGCGCGCTCGTAACGTTTCACTAGAAATTTAAGGGCTGCGTTAGGGGTATTCCGACAGGCGCGCTGCGTCTGCGGGACGGCCACAGCAGCCGCACGGCGTTACATAACGCGCCGTCCCCGATACATGACTGAAAACAATTCAAATATTATTCACCCGAACCGAAACTAAATAAAATAGCTTCTCTTATACAATAAGCGACTCGCTCTGGACCTCCGGTCAAAGAGAAAGCGCCGCCTAAAGCAGGGCCAATTGTCGTCACGACAAAAAGACGATAGTAGCAATTTCCCTTTGCCGACAACCCTTTGCGAGGCGAGAGGCTGAGCGCGCTCCGGGCACATGGCGGGCGGGGTGGCGCGGGGGGCGGCCGCGGGGGGATGGAAGGGCGCGGGGAGGCTTTCCCGGGCCGCCCCGCCTCAGTGGCGGCCTGCAGTGGCAACGACGCGCGTGTCGCCTCCGACACTTCCGCCCCGCGCACCTAATCCGCTCATTTAGCTAGCAAACGCCGCATACGGTGTGGTGGCGTGGCAGCCCTGCGGCGCCGAGCCCCGGGGCCCATGCTCTGACGAGCCGGGGTCTCGCCCGGGCTCCTTCGATCCGAGGCCCACCGGCATGTGATATCGCGCCGCGCCACTCGACAAAATGATTGTGTGTTCAATTGTTTACGTTAACGGTAGTTGATAACCGGGAGGCCGACGCTGGCATGCTAATGTGAGTATACACAAACCCGATCAATTTTAACGGCCGCAGACACCACGTCGCGTCCACGCGAGCACGCAATTTTCCCCGTGAATAAATAAGCTAGCATGTAAAGTCGTACAAGAAGACAAAGCGTAGTTAATGTCTCGGAGCGTTTTGGAGCGGTTTTTCTGCAATGCGACAATGTTGGGTTACGAAAAAGTTTTCATACATTATTAACGTGCGAGTGTGATGTACAGTCGACGCGGCGGCTGGTGGCGGCGGTGTAGCTGTCTGAGCATAGTGACGATGTTGTGAATTGTCGGCAGTCGGACTGTTGGTGGGGAGTCGTGGACTGGTTGTCGTGGTCGCGCGGGCGTTGGACGCGCGGTTTTGTCGCGCGCGGGCAGCTCATCGCGCGGTTCTGGCGTGCCGGCGCCATGCGGTAGCGCGGCGGCGCGGCCGAGCGGCGGGCGAGCACTCGTGCGCTCTCGGCTATGTGCCCCCCTTGCGCTACACTGTAAGTACCATTACAATTGCTTTTTCATTCACAAAATACACACTACCACAAAAAAAACATTTTTCAAAAAATTTGCCGTAATCACCGTATTTGACAGGTGGACTGGTGATTTCAGTGCGCGCGAGTCATGCACTAAAACATTCATGGTCCGTCTCATACACACGACTGCTAGCTGATTGGTCGGCTCCGATTAGAATAAGCATAATCATTTTCACTAACCACGACCAATTTATAAACTCGTACATTCACATAATCTGCTAAAATCGTCGCAACAACCACACGAAGTGGTGCTTACATACACTTAGTACTTTATGCCTGCTAAAAATAATCCCTGTCCCGCTACTTACGTGGCTGACACTGGCAACTAGCCATTCTCTCAAAATGACCCATAACTTTATTCCCCATTGCCGTACTCCTGGCGTATATTTACGATTACGTTGCGACGTAACTTGTACAGACGTCGCACATAAATTTTGTGCGTACGGTTGTTGCAATTTGCCGTCTCAAACCGAAAGTAGGTTAAGTCAAAAATTGCGAATTTCTCTAAAGTTGGACTGGATGCTCGTTTTAAGTTATGGTGATGAGATTTTCTGCGGGGAATGTCTGAGATCTGCGTGAAAATACATTTGCGACTGCATGGTAACCACGTTTTCAGTCATTAAATTTATTAAAACGTGAAAGATAAGAAGAAATAGATTTTTTAAATCATGTTAATTGCCGCATTTCTTCTGTCATATTTATAAAACAATCCCAATTTTTCAATTTTCAGTAATTACATTATAGTAGGTATAAAAAACTTCCAAACTCAATAAAATACTATGTACCTACCCATAAACTAAGTTCAGCCAATCAGATTCGTGATTGAAATTCAATTCCGCGGATTGGAGAGCACTTACTCTATGTCGTTGAGGACCTGAACCGTGCAAAGCTTTTGCCCTCTTTTCACTATGGGAATCCAATACTAAAAGTTTTCGTAGTTTGCATTTCAACTAAAAATTATACGCAACGTGATGAACTGGGATTTTAACATACAAGTATTTTGGTACAAGTCCTCGTATAAAAAGACCAGTAATAATCATAGAAGGACCGAAGTCTAAGTTAAGGTCATTTGATCAGTTTCTATACATTAAAAAAAGGACTCTCACACGCTCAATGCTTTTATAATTACATATGAAACAACTGGCTAGTGAATTACATTTTTTAAATACAAAAACCTCAATTACAAAGTTTCAATTATGCCAAAATAACTCTGCAATTTCTGTAATATTAATTGGTATTAAATTTGGTACAAATTAATTTAATTGCAACATAAAATGTTGTTACTTTACATTAGCTGTGTATGCTAAAGTTAGTCCCAAAAATTAAGAGTAGGAAAGTCAATGTATCCGCTTATATACATTTTGTATACATACTTGTAAAAGTTTTAGTCATGAATAGAACGCGGGCCCCTTATTTGTGCTACCCCATTTACCTCTGCTGCCGCAACTAAGTGTTGTGACGGAAAATATCGTGGATTTACATCAAAAGGGGCGAAAATAAATAATTTCAGGAAAAGGAGTAAATGGGGAAAATGTTGTTTACAGAAAACTGTCCGTTATTTGTGATATGTGGATTACACAGATCAATACGAAGCGGTAATACGTTTAACACTCACATTATTATGTTTTCTTGGGTTTCTATGAAAATATTCCCGTTTTAAGTTATTTTTTTTTATGGGAAGACTTTCATGAGCGTAGCTGAAAATCTCTCATAAAAACGATACATTTTAAGTTAAAACTCTATCATAATAAGCTTAAAACTGTTGATAAGCACACTGTTTTAACAACATATTAAACACAAGAATAAAAAATGATCCCTAATGACTAAAATGGTAATTCAGACGATCCGCGGGTAATTTTTTGGTCACATTAAGAGATAAGAATAATGGCAAATGGCATGTGAGTCAACAAGATCAATATTTACAGGGAGACTAGTACTTATTAGTACTGTCGGGACAGGTTAACTTAAAGCTGCAAAAGGCTACACATATAAACACACCCCCACACACACTCACAAACTTTCGCTTTTATAATATTACTGTGATAGTATGGATGCAAATAGCTAGTAATCCCGTACGTAAAATACGCGCTTTGACGTAGAGTTCCGAATACCAGGCCATATTACCTAAACACACAGAGAGAGTTTTGTAATACTCATCACACTATTATTAAAAAGGCGAAAGTTTGTGGGGGTGTGTTCATATGTTTGTTACTTCTTCACGCTCAAACGGCTGGACAAATTTTGATAAAATTTTGAATGGTTGTAGTTGACACCCTGTATGTTCATATAGGCTACTTTTTATCTTGATATTCCAACGGGATCGTGCTTTGCGCGGGTGAAACCGCGGGGCGCAGCTAGTGATTTCTAAAAAAGAAATCGGAATTTATATTTTCAAACTGATCATTCCTAACCAAAACTGAATGCCATTGGTTCTTGAAACGACATTCTGCATTGTTCTCACATGCATATTTTTTAACAAGAATGATGTAACCAATACTTTGTAACCTACTTAGTAAATTTTGATTTAAAGGAGTGTCCATGGAGTTTCTAGTTTTTATTTTACTTCGTGTAAATAGTTGCATCACACTGCTCTCACTACGGTGAAACTGTCCTAGAACCAAAAATTCGAAGACATGTGACATTTACCAACCCGCACTGGGCCCGCGTGGTAGTTTTTAGCCCACTAGAAGAGAGGAGGCCTGAGTCCCAGCAGGGGAAAAAATAGAGGCTTATTATGTGATTCAAGTCTTGTATAAACCGCACACTATGCAGTCAGGCATATTATAAGTTAGGGGATTATATCGCTGATAAAATGCCTGGCTCAATGCTGGTCCTGCTACACAACCACAACTAATTGATTAACACTTGAAAATACTGTTGGAGCTGCCGAAGATTGTAAGACTATCTTTGCATTGTATAACCTCAATTTCCTTTGTATTGTATAATTGCATAGCACAGATGTGAGTTCTATGTACCCTGTAGCTACGATTTACCGGGTATGGAATGGGCAACTAGCTTCATATTTTCTGACTGACCGACTTCTTGATAATTCAAAAGTGCCTGAAAATGGTTTAATTGAAATAAATGCTTTGAGTTTGTGAGTTATTTGTGTCTACCTTTTTATCAATTACTGGGTCAGTCAGAGTATTGTCACATCAATGTCAAAGCAGCTATCGATTCGTTGCCATTACCTTTGGGAAATCAAAATCATTCTGAATTTACATAACTGGTAAGGTTTTCAGTATTTCTCATGTGCCCAATATTTTATTTAGCTTTAAATAATTGAATTATTTCAATAAATAACTCATAATATTGTTTATTTAAAAAAAGCACAGCCACATAATACATTGAACTTATGCTAGAAATAATCTTAATAACTACAGGAATAATGTACAGTCAACAAAAGAGATAAGTATGCAAGATCGTCGGATATAGTTGAAGTTTAGTAAGAAACCGATGGATGTTGTCGACTGAAATTTTGTTTGATAAATGAGCTGTTTGTTTTCTATTAATAAAATTAAATTTTATTCGAGAACAGCCATCGGTTTCTTACTAAACTTCAACTATATCCGACGATCCTGCATACTTATCTCTTTTGTTGACTGTACATAGCATTGATTACAATATCTTGCTGCCCTGTAAAAAACACAGACTACCGTAAATAAGACGGGTAACAATCAAAACCAAAAAGTTAAGAAATAGAAATAAAAATGGAAATTAAGAATTGAAAACGAAATTATAAACAATGTTTTTTGTGGACTTAAACATAACTGCAAAATGTGGGTGTACTAGCATGGGTACATCTCTACCTAACTCTTCGGCGAAAAAGGCGTGAAGTTATGTCAAATCAAATGGAGTATAAGATAAACTGATATTGATGTCGATTCTGTTGTTCACAAACTAAACTGAATTTAAGTTCAGTGCATCTTTTTCTTTCTGTTTCATTAAGAAAAGGACAGAAGATCCATTTTAATCCTGTCAAATAAATCAGTGCCTGACGTAAATTGACGTAATTTTAGTAGGCAAATTTTTAATCACGTCTAAACTTGTATGGAATAGTGTCAGGCGCTGATTATTTTGACAAGACTAAACTAAAATTTATCTTCTGTCCTTTTCTTAATGAAATAGAAAGAAAAAGATACACTGAACTAAAATTTAGTTTAGTTTGTGAACAAGGGAATTGGCACCGTTAATATATTCGTTGTAACTTTCTATTTTATAATATGGAAACTTTGTTTTTTTTTTAACCAGAATGACCAACTCTAGAGACTAGAGTTTTAAAAATAATCAAAAACCGTAATGTTAACGATATCTGAAAATTCGTAAAATTCTATCACTCTCCATTATTCATAAATATTTTCGGTGCGACGTAACCTTATCTCAAAAATGCTGAAACTCATCATCCCTAAGGACTGTTTGGCTGAGAACCTTCTCGACGAAATGATTCTTTAGGCGAAAGATCATGTCAATGGCTTATTAAGGGGGAAGCGCTAAGACAGCCCGCGAAATTCAAATTTTCTTACGTTTTTTGCAATTTGCTGGTCAGTATTAAGTTGTACGTTGATTAAAATATGATTCGCGGTCGTAACAAATATGTATTTACAGAATTATAATCATTACAATCAGTAATGCAACTTGTTAAGTTAGTATAATCCCCAAATGTCAAGATTTCATGATATAGTCATTCTTGGGGATTACTTGGTCTTAGTGAGTTGTGTTGATGACTTTAATTATTATAATTCTGTAAATACATATTTGTTACGGCCGCGAATCATATTTTAATCAACGTACAACTTAATACTGATCAGAAAATTGCAAAAAACGTAAAAAAAAAATAATTTCGTGGGCTACCCTGACGCTTTTGCCATAAGTACCAAAGAGAGGAGAAAAAATTATACGGTATCTCAGGAATAGTAATAAAATTAGCTTCTAGAGCTAGGAGAACATTAGGAAATTGAGTTGGGCGACTGTCTGTATCATCTGTTTTAGTAGATCTTGTTTCTTGAATTTATACTCATACAAGCTACGCCCCGCGGTTTCACCCGCGTAAGTGTCGATCTCTTGGGAATATCGGGTTAAAAAGTAGCTATGATAATCCAGGGTGTCAGCTACCTCCATACAAAATTTTATCATAATTGGTCCAGCCGTTTGAGTGTGAAGAAGTAACAAACATATAAACACACACACACACCCCCACACTCACAAACTTTCGCCTTTATAATATTAGTGTGACGATACGACGACGCAATACTCTAAGATACACTGCCCTCAAATGCTAGAGTTTCGTCTTTGAAATGCCGAAAAGTACTTTAAAGCCAAAAATATTATGATCAGTTATCGCATTATTGAAGTGAAAACGTATTTAGGCGCGTTTGGCATTTTTTGAGATGGGAAAAAACCATTGAACTCGCGACACTGTTACCGACACGCTACATTCGGATGTGTTCGGCTGTCCTTGGGATGTACTCGGTTTTAAATCCAATAAGTCAGTGAGTGATGGCAAAGTATTCTGTTTGTGTTTTGTTTTCACTTCTGTCGGCACTCCCGGAGTGCCACTGTTTTTTTTTGTGATCATTTTGGACTATCGACTAAAAACAATAAGATTTTAATCAGTTGAAGTATGTACATTATACAGGTCTTGATTAATCAAGAATCAAACTCAAAGCAATTATTTGAAGGGCTGGTTCAAGATGGCGCGGGAATAGAGTTCCTGGAAGAATTTGGGGGAGGCTTTTGTCCAGCTGTGGGACAGTATAGGCTAACAAAAAAAACATTTACAGGCACTTTTGAATTGTTAAAGAGTTGGCCAGTCAGTCAGAAAGTTGAAGGGTAGCCCATACTAAAACGCAGATGTCTTTGGAGAAGAACGGGCAGGAAACTAAATATAAAAATCATGCCTGTAAAAAAAACGCAGTTTTTACTAACACTACCTTCTAGAAGCCGAGACAGCACGAGACATCACATCACACTAATATTATAAAGGCGAAAGTTTGTGATTGTGGGGTTGTGTGTGTGTGTTTATATGTTTGTTACTTCTTCACGCTCAAACGGCTGCACCAATTTTGATATAATTTTGTATCGAGGTAGTTGACTCCCTGGATTAACATATAAGTTACTTTTTATCCCGATATTCCCACGGGATCGACACTTATGCGGGTGAAACCGCGGGGCGCAGCTAGTAAAGTATAAAGTTAAAACCAACACTAAATCTAAAAGCTACACGCTAAACCAACATCCCTGCATCACAATTTAAAATCAGTTAAGCGGAGCTTATCACGCTATCGTTAAGAGGCAGTTATTGCGTCGCCGACGCCAAAGTATCAAATATGAAGTTTTTTCAAGGGTTTTTATCTCCGGGATATTGTTTAGTCAGCGGTTAACGCCTATTGTCCGGGCGGCTATACAGGATGCACACTTGATGGAGGAATATCCATAAGGATATTCCTCCATCAAGTCTTCACAAGTTGGTGAAATTTCTCGTGTTTTTTTTTTTGTTCACCGTTCTGTGTCGGTATTCGTTTGTTTTTGGAGAAAAAGTAGGGATTTCTTTTTAAATTGATTGATGTATCGAGTAAATGAAATACTCAACTTTTTTAAATCCACGTTCTTCAACTGTGACGTGAAAGTGAAATCTCATCACAAAAAACGTTTTTTGAAGAGTTTTTAAAAACCCAATTTTTAATACATTTTTTATATTAAAATTATATTCGACTAACCAACATAAAACCTTTCAGGAAACTCAACCCTCTACAGACCCCAATCAATACATATACTATTTTGTTTACTTCAAAGCCAAAGTTACGTAAAAAAATAATGAACGGCCGATTTTTAGTTACAAAACCCAAGCGTTAGAAAACCGGCCTTATTACAATTCAATTACGTTGTATTTTCGCCTGTTCGCTATTCACCGCAGATCGACACATAATACAGAGTTCAGGGTTTGCGTCCGTCGTTGGAGCCCAATGGACCTCTTCCTTTATTTGAATATTTATTAAATCATCCCCCCTTTACCCCAAACGATCAGTATCCCCCCTTAGTGTTGTGACAACGAGTTTTTCCTTCGCGTTTCATTTGGCTTATCGAGAGACTGGTTGTGATGAAACGTTGTTTTTCGACTTGGGAGGTTCTACTTTTGGACCGTAATATTTTATAAATTGCCTGATCAGTTTTGTAGTAAAATATTTTCATATACCTGTTTTTTATATTTTAAAACAATCGCATGCAGATCTAGCCTATAGTGTCACGATATACAGAATTTATTGATTCACCTTTTTTTAAACACAACTTATCTTCTTTTTTTTTTACTAAAAATCTCTGCAAATATTAGAATACTGTGTGTGAAAAATCGAGTGCCATGAAAACGTCCTTCGGTCATCCTTTTCGAAAAGCACGCAAATTATGCGCATTGACGTGGAGTTGCGGACACCAGCCCGTACTTATAAGGGCTTGTACACAAAACTGCGATGTGAAGTCGCATCGTAAAAATCTACGAGCTCGCACGACGCATCGCAAGGCAGTTTTCTGCGTTGCGAATTCGCATCGCGCCGATTCGCAGTTTTGTGTACAAGCCCTAACCTATTCGAAAAAGCACTAACGTTATTTTCTTATTTGCCAGTAACATTCTTAAAATAAACGTTTCAAAATTATAAAACATACACACTGAATTCATTGCTGTCATTCGTGGAACTTTAACAGTCGTTACGGGTCGTCAGAAGCCCGAAAATCTGCCAACTGGCCTTAAACTCAAACTCAAAGAATTTATTTCAATTTAACCATTAACAGGCACTTTCGAATTGTCGAGACGTCGGTCAGTCAGAAAATATGAAGCTAGTTGCCCATTCCAAAGCTTAGGTACCTGTGGAGAAGAACGGGCAAGAAACTTCATGGACACTCTTTTTAAATTATATTTTACAAAAATATTAGTTACATCATTACTTTTTACTTACCGAGGGGTATAGTATTACCCAGTAACTGGGTTGTGAAGGTCAGATAGGCAGTCGCTCTAAGTAAAATACTGGTATTTAGCTGCATCCGGTTAGACTGGAAGCCGACTCCAACATAGTTGGGAAAACGCTAGGCAGATGATGTTCATACTGCAGATAATGTTTTCACTGCATTATCTACACCTGCAGTGCTAATCGGTAGGCTGTAACACCTACTAAGCAGCTTATCGACCAGTCACTAGTTTCCACAGAAACTTCACGCTAGGCTTCTTCATGGTAGTTAGATATTTCAGTATCAGACTTAGTCGACTTACTTTAAAGGTTGATTTTTCAATAGTCGTATAATTTTTTTCTGAGGAATAAAATTTGCGGTTTGACGGTTTTTGTATAGAATATAAATGTTAAACCGCCATATTTAGCATTCAGATAAAAGTTATTCGACGATTTAAAAATAGGCCCTTAGACGGTGTGAATAAAAACAAATATTATAATATATTTATTATTATCTATGTGAGATATATATATGGATTTTTGACTGTTTTATATTTATTTTTATTTTTATTATGTTTATTTATTTATTTTTATCTTTATAGAAAGTCCGTAATTTATGTTTTTTGTTCCATTACTTAACGATTTTCAGTAGTAATTCAAAATGTTGTTCATATTACTCAATTTTTAACATACTTATATATAATCCGTCTCAGTGTTAAACGAAGTTACAATTACAGATAATATTTTGCAGTAGGTAAGAAAGGAATAAAAAAATATTTCCCATAATTTTATTTTATTTTATTTAATGGGTCAATAAACAGCTAAAATAAAGAAGAAAGAAAGAAAAACTGTTTATTCTGCACAAACAAAACGCACATTGCATATAAAAAGAAAAAATAAAATAATAAACAAAAAAATTAAAAGATAAACACACGACGTAATCAAATGCCTCGTACTCAAGAATAGAATAGAATAGAATAGAATAGAATACTAAAAAACAAAAAAAAAATAAAAACAAAAAAAAATATAATGTTTACAAATAATATAGGCTCATAAGTAGTATTAACAATATTATAAAAGACCTATGTACTTAACGAGTAGTTATTATTGTAATTAATTGGGTTCGGACACATTTATATACACCACAATTAATTTCTCCATGACAGACTAGCTAGTATATTCTAAAACATCTCATCGTGAAAAGAGCCGTTAGTTGAGGTGAGTTGTGAGATTGACACTATTGACAGCTCTCTTCAAGCTCATTTCACCTTACAGTCCGTAGACAGAGTAAACTATAGACTGCTGCATATCTTCTTTTTCATTCGCACAAGAAAAAGAGAAATAACGTCACTAGCAAAGAAAAGAGACAGAGTAAGAATATTTCTGTCCCTTACTGCGTGTCGGCTAAGCACATCAATGTGCACAACAAGTTTGACGTTTATGAATGAAATAATAAAAAAACTATAGCGCTATTAAACGGAAAATAAGATCTTTTTCGTGCATAATTCAATAATAGTACATTTGCGCAACTGTGAAAATGCAGTGTAATAAGCTGTAAAAATGATAGTATGATGAAGATTGCCGGAATTTTTTGTCCCTTTCGGTGACACGGATACCGTGAATCTATAGGTTACTCTGTCTACATTACAGTCAGGTCACAGTTATTTTATTTCTAACGGTAGCCATCTAACAGCCACCTTTTTCTGATGAGAATAAAGATCACATTGATTTTGACAGACTTATCAGTAGCAGCAACCCAACAGCAACTTTATTAGAACGAGAATAAAGATCACTGTGACGTTGACAGTATTGCGAAATCAAAAGTAAAATGACTGTGTGTGTGACTGGTGAGATTTTCACAGAAAAAAATCGCCCGTTTTTAGTGTCATAATTTTAGCAGTTTTCCTCGAATTATAAAACACTCCCATATAGGAAACCTCCATTAATTATTAGGTCTCAGAATCGAAATCATCGTAAAAACATACGACTAAAATCAAACCTAGTAGGCAAGCAAACAAAATTACATTTCACATTTCCATAAGTAAATTCTGAAGTAAAATAAACCCAGACTCAGTTACAGTCTGTCAGCTGCTAATCAATTTTCATTTACATACTTAGTTGAGCTGCTTCGCTGCTCCAGTGCTGAATATAGACGTTTCTGTGCTAAACAGTTTTAGTTTATAAAAGCGACGCGGATCGATATGGTTTAAATGTAGACTTTTGTAAGGTTACAGTGTGCTACGTATCAAAAAAATCTAAATATTTTATTTCACATAAACCTACATGGGCACTTCTGAAACGTCAGAAGCTAGGTGCACGATTCCAATTGGTCGTTTCATAAGGAGAAGAGCCGGCAAGAAACTCCACGGTTACTCTTTTTAAAAATAATTGGCTTTTACAATGTTTTCAAATTACAGTAGGCATGGGAGGACAGCCGCGTAGGCCTGTCAACAAGTACCAGGTACTTGATAAAATAAAAAATGGTTTACAGATCTAAAGTCTACAAGGCCTACAAAGTCCTCACATTTACAAAATAAGAATCTATAAAAGGGATAAATAAAATATAAAAACCTACTAAAACCAAGTTATATATTTAAGTGGAATTTCATGATGGAATCTATGTTTCCTGATAGCTGTACCAAGATATCGAGGGTAGAGATTACTTGTAGGCCACCTTGCCCCACAGTAGACCGCATCATCTCACGTAACACATAAAAGGAAAACGGTGATATTTGCTTAGGTGGCGACTACAGAAGCCTGAACGACGTTACCAAACCCGACCGCTATCCAGACCCAGCCTCAAAGATCTCACCTACCTGCTGGAAAATCTTTACTAGCATAATTAGTGATTAAACGAACTTACCTGTAAGTGAAGTTCTATCATAATGATATGAAACTTTAAACGTGAAGCTTCAAAAAGGGTGCTGTGACCCTGCAGATACATCGGATCAAAAACGATGACCTGTGACGCCTCCTCGTCAAGTTCCTTCAAAACTTCCTTATAGTTCCTTCCCGATGCGGTCGATGATAACTTCAACGACCGCATCAGGAAGGAACTAAGCGATTGCATCCTTTTCGGCATAATATTATTTTATAGTTTTATAACGAGAAAACAACGTAAATCGTAAATAAACAACATAATTATGTATATTTTGTGCGCAATAATGGCGGAGCACTAAAATGTGAATGAAGAATTGACGACAAACTGACAGCGAGAATAAGGCTTCCGTCTTAAAAAATCATGTGGAGGTTTAAACTAAAGTGCGTAAAAGGCGACATTATATGTGCTACTACAAGTGTACAGACGCCAGCACATCAAGCTACTACAATCTGTCAAATTTCTTTAATAGATTTTCAACTTTATCGCTAAAGCATAAGGTTCAAAGTTGATTGGGAAAATTTGACAGTTTCGGGTAGGTTGATGTGAAGGCGTCTGTACAATGCTAATCTCTTCGGACGAGGCTAAAGTTTAATCAGATTATAAAGTTCCCACTGCTGGAACACAGGTCTCCTCTCAGTGAAAGAAAAGAAAATCCACCACGCGGGCCTGGTGCGGGTTTGTAGATGTCACATGCCTGAGAATTTTCGGTTCTAGGACATGCCGGTTTCCTCATTTTCCTCATGATGTTTTCTTTCACCGTTATGAGAGCAGTGGTGATAAATCATTTACACAATGTAAAGCGCCTGTCTGCTTCAAATGAGAAAGGGTCAAATAATAATCTGTCATATTTCTTTAATAGAGTTTCCACTTTATCGCTAAAGCATAAGGTTCAAAGTTGATTGGGAAAATTTGACAGTTTCAGGTAGCTTGATGTCTGTACATTGTTACAGTAGTGTGTATATACAATTTTGCCTTATGCTAGAATCTTTGTGACAGCTTGAATCTGAACTAGGTTCGGGACCTGTATGACAGATCTCCAGGCTCACACCCCTTTAAACATTTATCATATTTAACGGCATCTTGATTAAGTTTATACCTATCTCTATTAGCAAACAGTTTAGATGAAGAGATAAATCGTAAGGTGATATTATTGTAGGATTGTGGGGATTCCATTAAATATTGTCTAAATGACATGAATTTTCTCTACAGTCGGATAAAAAATATTCTTATTAACGTTGACTAATGATCGGTGTACGCGTTATGAACTCCATTATGCCAAAAATATAATTCTTACGTTTCATAGAATTTGAAAAAAATGTCTGTGACTCATGGACGCAAAATAATCTTTTATACAAGTTTATTTTTACCTATAATACTAATACGAATACTAAGAAGTATATGAATTATAACGAGAACGTAATTTATTGATTTAGCTATTATATTGATGTAAATCTGTTACAGATGGCCTGATGATGATGCTTTTGTAGTGAATCATGACTAATTACATCTATCAGTGATAATTGCAGCACATAATTATGATACTGCCCGTGTGCTAATATCGACACATTCATGTATCAGTGTCATCTATCAATATAATATTTGGAAAATGTTCTGCTGATTATTTTTAGGCCGAAACATGAAACAAACGTAACTGAAGGCCAATTCCCGTAATTTAAAACGTTCAAAATAATGAAAAAAATGTCAAAAACCTGTCAAAATGTAGAAAAATTGCCTCTCAGTTATCTTCAGATGAAATCAATAAAAATGATGACTGACTAATGTTTGAGCAATTTCATTCTTGCCAATTGAAAAACCAAATTGCAATACCATAACAATTTTATTTTTATGACAGAATTTACGGGAATATTATAGCACAGTTCCTTTAGAATTTACCTGCAATATTGCCGTATATTGCGAAGATATTCCCCCATTAATATTACAAAGTTACCTCAAAGCGTCATTTACGCCATCCTTAAATGTAAATGCAATTTTTGTTGCAACCGCGATAACGAGTGGCTACGAGCTACGAGGGTCGTAGCACTTCTACGAAATTGCTACGCGCTACGGAGAATGCTACGGATAGTCTACGCCGTAGACACGCGTCTGTTTAAATTATAAATTGACAGTGAAATATGATTTGTATTCATTTTGTATGTAAACATATAAATTATTTATGTGTTTTTTATTAAAAATGTGCATTATATTTTCTCTGAACTACGTCAGCAAAGCTCCTTCTTTGCTTGGTGTGATTCATGTTTACATGTGTCATCACATATTTTGAATTTAAAAACTGCATAATTCACACTTGTAGCAAACACATATTTTTGGACAGACTCATTGGTTGCGACTACTACTAGGGTCACAAGCGTAACTGCTGAGCATGACGTCGCGGTTTTTCAGTTGAGTAAATGGCGGAACAAACTGCGCTATAGGAAGAGGCTTCTTCATGCATCCAAAAATTCTTTATCCTACTACTCGATTGGCATCATATACCCATCAAACTAAAATCACACATATAACTATGAATGAATGGTTCAAAATAGTCGAGACGGATTCACGGCGAAAGTGAAGAGGCCATGGGAGGCGAGTTCGGCGAACTTGACGTACAGATGAAGGGTGCCGAGCGAATTGAAAATTGCTCGGTGTTCCAACCTCTAGTGTTCTTGATTATTTGTGTACGTCCGGGGAATTTCTGGTGCATATTTTGGTAGGAATTGCGGATTAATAGGTACGTCGTTTGGCTTATTGGACCAACAGAGGAAATGCGAGTGGTCGTTTCTCCCTAGAAACGCTGTCGCCTGTTTTCTTTCTGGTTAATAACCATAAAGCAATGATTTTTTACAGAATAATAAACATTAACTACTTGTACATACAAACAAGTAGTTAATATTTATTATTCTGTAAAAAATCATTGCATCAGGGACATCCCTATGTTTTCTTTTTTGAAGATACATTAGTTTTAAATTTCGAGAATTGGCTTTCTGGTTTTGACTTCAAAATAAATGACATTGACAGTCGTTTTAACGAAAACAAACAATACAATACAATTTCATAGAGTTGCTATTAAGAACACCGTGCATGATTTCATATTGTAGTCCTTATGTTTGTAACCTACCATAACCATAATCAGCCTATAATGTTCCCACTGCTGGGACACAGGCCTCCTCTCGGTGAGAGGGAGTGGGCCGTAATCCACCACGCGGGCCCAGTGCGGATTGGCAGATGTCACATGTCTTCGAATTTTTGGTTCTAGGACATGCCGGTTTCCTCACGATGTTTTCCTTCACCGTTTTGAGAGCAGTGGTGATGAAATAATTTTCACAAAGTAAAGCGCCTGTCTGGGTTCGAACCTACGACCTACAACTCGTAAGTCGCGGCCGTTACCACTTGGCCACCACTGCTCTCGAAAGGATCCGTACCACCACCGTACAATATTAAACACTACATTTTTTTTTTTTCTAATATTTATAAAAGGGCAATTACAAACCCGGTGGATGCGAGAAGTTTGTAACCTAAAACTTATTAATTATTATAATTAACATACTACATAAACTTAAATAAACAGAGGGGCGATACCAGTATTTCTAAAGACGTTCGCATTCGAAACGCTCGCTGTGCTGCTGGAAAGTTAGATAGAAAGGTAGAAAGAAAGTAAAGCACAAGGAAGTGGTGCAGGGCGAGCGTTTTGGGGGACTGTTTTAAGTCATTTTGACGTTCAAAAAGTACTTATTCTAAGCCTAGTTTAAATAAATGACTTATTATTTTTGTATAAATCTCAGTCTCATCAGTCAAAAAAAAAACCTAATTTGCTTACATTTTTATCCAGTTTCTGACTGTCGTGGAGATGAGACTGCCACTTGAATTTGAACCTTTTTTAAGTAGGTACGAGAATTGGTCAGATATACCTATTCATATTTTTGTAAACAATAACAATACAAATGTTATTTACTTCGTAAGAATTTTCAGTTAAAATCGACTGTACTTTACTCAGTTTTCAAGAGACATACTATTATGTACATATTTCTTAAACAAAGAAATTATGTTTGTTCGATGTATGAGTGTTTGAGCTATTCAAAGTTTACGTGCCTGAAGGTATGAGTGAGTAGCTTATCGTAAAAAGAATCACATATTTTGAAGAAAAACTAGCTTATTTTATAAAATATTTCGCATAGAATGCAAATATGAACGTGCAATATTACTTTCGAGAAGGTACCAGCGTGGTACCTGAGTGTCAAAGACCTCAAGGTTGCTACATAAAAAAGTCCTCCAGACCGAAATTCGGTCATGGTTACCAATCACAGCGGAGACCAGCCTTCGGAGCAAGAGATATTATCTACAGCTCACAAGTCACGTCAGAAATCAGCATACACACGCTCAAATATGCTTGCTCAAAATGTTTATACTCTGTTTCAAAAGTATTGCATGAAACGTAAACAAATGGGGTCAGAATACGTACCTGTGGATGCTAATTTGTAGTACTACTTACTTAGAGCTTTGGTTTGATTATTCGAATACTTAAATCAGAAATAAAAAAAAGTAATCACCTAAAGAAGTTTTTCGTTTGACAGTAATAATTGAGGTAAGTTTTACAACCTAATTTTAATCGAAAAATTTTCACGTTATTCAAACAATAATTGTTGGGAAAAAAAAGTGGTGAAACAAAAAGATGAGACCTTCTAAATTCAGCAGAATATGTTACTAATTCTGGTTAGTGTGTGGTTGCGAAAGAATTTAACGTAAACAGTTGTTTACACTTTAATTTAAAAGTTTTGAAACAGTGTTGGTACTCATGCAGGCTTGTCAATCTTGAAGTAATCTGTGGCTTAGCCACCATTACCACATCAATCGTTTTGCTTGCATATTGTATAATTGCAGTTATCTTTATCGTTAGTAGATAGTTCCTAGATTATCTGACAGACACCTAACTATCTAGCCATTGCAGCACTGTCTAGGTCTGTCTAGGTTCTAGCAAAACAAGTACAAACGCCAGCACATGAAGCTACCCGAAACTGTAAAATTTTCCCAATTAACTTTGAACCTTAATGTTTAGCGATAAAGTTGAAAATCTATTAAAGAAATTTATCAGATTGTAGTAGCTTGATGTGCTCAGTCTGTAGCTACTTGATCATTATGATACCGCAAAAGTCTGAAAACGTCTCGTCGTCTTGTCTCGTCATCATTGTCTCTGTTGAATTAAAGGCGAATTTCCTTAATTAAAAACTTTCAAAATCTAGTGCAATCTCATCTAAGCTATTATCAATGTCAAAAACTTGTCAAAAATTTAGAGAAATTCCAGGTATTTTTGATAGATTGAGAATGAGATCAGACTGTGAACGTTCTTAAAAGCTTCTCTGAACAATTAACTGAAGATTTTTAATCCTTATGCAAAATTGTTATCATCAGTTTTTCTGAATCTGCTGAACCTTTTACTCAAAAACCTCTAATTGTTGTTTTTATACCAAAATCTTACACAAAAACCCATTAAAAGTACTCACTTATTGCTCAACAGCACCATCGAACGAGATCAATACCTGTAGCATTCATTATTAAGTGTAGTAAATTGACATGCCAGACATGTGTCGGTGTTAATATCATTAGCCTAACGCTAGTTGTTACCCATCGAATAGTTACCGATGTGTGGATACCTATTAGATTAACTGTGCAATGTTGTGAATTTACAGGTAATTATTTAAGTGGGCTGTCTGTGGATTGGTTGGTTGAGACCGTAGACAGAGTAGTCTATAGACCCATGGTATCCGTGTCACCGAAAGGGACAAAAAATTCTGGCAATCTTCACCATACTACCATTTTTACAGCTTATTACACTGCACCTTACCATTTTCACAGTTGCGAAAATGTACTTTTATTAAATTATGCACGAAAAATATTTTATTTTCCGTTTAATCGCGGTGTAGTTTTTATTATTTCATTCATAAACGTCAAACTTGTTGTGCACATTGATGTGCTTAGCCCACACGCAGTAAGGGACAGAAATATTCTTACTCTGTCTCTTTTCTTAGCTAGTGACGTTAATATATTTCTCTTTTTCTTGTGCGAATGAAAAAGAAGATATGCAGTAGTCTATAGTTTACTCTGTCTTCGTTTGAGACAGTTGGGTTATTATCGTATCAGTTTATGCTACCTGATCCCTCGTACCGTACATGGTCGAGAAGTTCGCTTGAGACACTTGTTTGCAACTATTTTTTGTCAAGCGTACGCTCACCGCTGCATCGACTAGTTGACACCTACAATAGGCAGATTGGCTCAACTGATATTATGTTTCTCAGCAAGGCTATATTTAGAAAAGATATTGTTACCATTTTACGTGATCAGAACCCTAGTAATGTTTACTTTTATTCTGTTTAATTTTACATCGTTCTTTCCAACAACTAGTAGATCTGTTTAGTAATATGTGGATAACGTTGTGAGTAGTGTATTTGTTACCTCTATTATTAAGTTCTGACCCATGTTTACCTACTTATTATTTCACTACTGTTTTGTTATCACTAAATAAATAAATAAATTGGTACAAACCGCATTTCGTATAGAAAAGCTTTTGTTTGATATTTTTAATACGAACTACATATTTTATGTGCAACATAAACTTCTACTAAGCTTACATCCATATTCTTCGTATCGCTGGCATGACTTTTCTCAGATCTCGTTGGCCCAAAACTTCGCCATTTATTGAATAGATTCAACAGATTGTAGTAGCTTGATGTGCTGGCGTCTGTACATGTCTTGTGTCTTGTATATTATGAGGGACCATTCTCGTAATTATTAAGAACGTTCGAAACGAAAATTTTCCTACATTCTTAACAAATTTTTGACATAGATGAGATGAGTTTTTTTTTGTCGCTGAAATGAGATTGCAACAAGATCTTGAACGTTTTTAATTACGAAAATTTGCCGTGAAATTTTGTGTCAATCCCCGTTAAATAAAATATTGAAGCATTTTTTCCCAATTTTCTGATCTTGTTGACGCGAACGTTTATAGAGCCACAGGCTGACTGTTATCGCCACAATCGCAGTAGCTCAACGCCCCTAATTGGCGCGAACGAACGAAACTTCCGTTCGACGGTTTACGATTTCCCTTCTCAAATGAAGAGCGATACGTCATTTCCTTGCGCACCGATTGGTTTGATCGCGGTAACGACTTATCCGGTATTAATTTGTTCTGACGCAAACTCGTCATTGACGCGTCAATGGTTCCTTTATATGTAGTTCCGGTAGGCTGCGGTTTGTGGCGTGTGTGAGTTCAGATTATAGTTTTGTTTCTGTTCCATTGCTTGCTTTGTTTTTATTGTTTCGTTTTATTTTGTCGGTGTGCGGGCAATGGAAGAGTTGACAGACGAGTTGATAGTTTATTTTTTGAGTGATGGTATTGTTTTTAATAGAGTAGTATTTTATGCTAGGGGTGTAGATTCAAATCTTTCAGGCTCTTTTCATGACGCTGTAATATCCGTTGTAAATGTCAGAATGGTTGACATAGTCAATCAAATATTTGCGCAGTTCCATACAGAAATGAGCAATATTATTTTCTCCTTTTAAGTGAACCCTTAGCTGAAGATAGAAATAAAAAAAAAAAAAAAAAAAAAAAAAAACAAAGAAGAAGAAAAAAAGAAGAAGAAGATAGAAATTCTTGAAACCCAACAGCCAAAGCGATTATTTCCCTTGACAAATTCCACAAACAATACCCACGTTATCAAGCCATAGATAATCTAACACCATCCCTTCAAAACAAAGTAAAATCGATATGCTTTACATCTTTTCTCCCCTAACACAAACATAACCACGGGATAAGACTATCTTTGTAATACAATAGTTATCTTTTGAACGATCTGTGCAAAGATTCTGTGAAATGAAAACAAGATTACAGAATGAACCAAGACGAACGGTTTGGTAGATAATATTATACTGTTTCTTTCTAACAGAGGTGGAGTAATAGAGAGAGGTAGCATTTATAAAACTGCGGTTGACTTTGGAATCTCTAATGTTTTTTGCCATTAAACCTGTGTTTGTTTACTGGGGAAAACAATTTTACAACCTGACACGTGATATGGAGCCATTAATTAAACTCATTAGACTAGTTCAGTTGACAATGTAAATAAATAGAATGATAAAAATATAAACATCAAAATTGAGAATCGTCTCCTTTTTTGAAGTCTGTTAAAAAAGGGAACCTTCTGATCTTACGTACATAAATTATTCCGTATTTGTGTACGTTTGGGGCACGTGGTAGGGTTCTGTGATTTCTGCTGCTTGAGAAAAGGTGTCTTTTTCCCAAGCAGAAATCGCACAAACCCTTGTGCTACGATTCTCACAGACACTTACATACCGCTTCTTCCTCTAAACTCACACCGATATTGTCAAATTTTCCCAATACTCACAGGTAAGTAGTCTGACGGCCACCTAAAACCTCCAAAACCTATCCAAATCAGGCTACTCATAACAGACTTAGCCCCAATCCCGAGCATGTCGAGATTATCGCACGGTCCTCACGCTATGTGTACATTAGCTACTTTGATGTGCTTATGAAGTCACTTTAGATGCAAAATTCTGTTACGGAACGGCTTTCCGAAGGCTAGTGTGTCGATAGCCTTATGAATTTATGTGTGGCTTCTGTGGAGTTTACTAAATCGTGTATTGATAGCGGTTTTTGGTTGGCGCACAAGTTTGTTGGCCGTTTATAGAGAGGAGTTTGTGTTGCGCATTATTCTGAAGGCTTTTGTGTTGAGGTTGCTTATTTGTATAGAAGATTAGATCGTAGCTTATTTCAGAGTTACTCTGTTGGAACATGTCAATCACAGTCACAGTCAGGTAAATTATATGTTTATTGATTTGACACACTACGTCAATTTGCCGTGTTATAAGCCACATCAAGACGAACGGTAACAATTGTGATTTGAATAACCGGACAATTTAAGTTGGTATTCAAAATAAATAATTAATTTGACTAACTTTACATTGGTGACAATTTCGAGCTAATCGCTTTAATCTTTACGATTTTTGGTTTACAATTAATCATAAACTCAAACTCAAAGCATTTATTTCAATTAAACCTTGACTACTGCATTCTGTGGCAGTACGAAATTCGCCGGGTCAGTTAGTGTTTATATAAACATAAACAACTCATGCCGCCAGCCTATACAATAGTATCTCTAAGCTAATATTTTAATGGCAATTTAAATTTTCGGAATAGTGCATTTGAACAATAACAACCCTCCATAATTTTAGTTACATACTAACATAATAATTACAGTGAAAATAAATGTACCTATTCAATATAACATGAATTAATATTGCGGTAAGTTTCGCTCATTTAAACACGTTTAGGTAGTCCATTAATGGGCCTTTTTATGTTCGAGAATTTTGTTCGGAATAATATTGAGGAAGATAAATGTTATCGAACGATGCTTACACGAGTTTTCAATTAATTGGTTTTGAATTTTGTCCTTATTATTCGGATGGCTGGGTGGATGGACGATAATGGGCGTCTGAGAGATATTCTGCTGTTTTTTAGGGTTCCGTACCCAAAGGGTAAAAACGGGACCCTATTACTAAGACTTCGCTGTCTGTCCGTCTGTCCGTCCGTCTGTCTGTCACCAGGCTGTATCTCATGAACCGTGATAGCTAGACGAAATTTTCACAGATGATGTATTTCTGTTGCCGCTTTAACAACCGATACTAAAAACAGAATAAAATAAATATTTAAGGGGCCTCCCATACAACAAACGTGTTTTTTTCGGCATTTTTGCCTTGTGGTACAGAACCCTTCGTGTGCGAGTCCTACTCGTACTTGGCCAGTTTTTTGTGTTTGTGTTCTGCGTTATGTTTACCGCAAATACGCGTATTGTCTTTGCTTTTCTTTCTTTTCTTCAACAAGGCAAACAAAATTAGCTGTGAAATATCTTGGCAGTTACAATCTTCTACTATATAAAAATAAGTCGGGTTTTCCTTCCTGACGCTATAACTCCAGAACGCACGAACCGATTTCCACGGTTTTGCATTCGTTGGAAAGGTCTCGGGCTCCGTGAGGTTTATAGGTTTTTTTTTTTTTTTTTTAGGGTAGGAGTAGGGTTGTAGTAGTGTAGGAGTAGGGTAGGAGTAGTGTAGGAGTAGTGTAGGAGTAGGGTAGGAGTAGTGTAGGAGTAGTGTAGGAGTAGTGTAGGAGTAGGGTAGGAGTAGTGTAGGAGTAGGGTAGGGTAGGGTACGCCGGGCAGCTGGAAATAATTTATATGGCAAAACAACGTTTGCCCGGGCAGCTTGTCTCTTTGTAAAATTAACATTGATTGCCGCGTTTATGAGGGCTGGCGATTTCAGATGATTGGGTCCAGGCGCCTTACGATGTTTTCCTTCACCAAAAAAGAAATAAGACATAAGGCAGAACAATTAAAAACATGTTGTTTTAAGACCACAGACTTCTTATAGGTTTTCCTGTAATCTATAGGTACAGTCATGAAAAGAGATAAGTATTAAGAGATTATATTAGATTTCATCGGTTTCTTACTCAACTTTAACTATATCCGACGGTCCTGCATACTTATCTCTTTTGTTGACTGTACCTATCATAACTACCTAGCTACCTAATCCCCCAGCTACCCCCTACCCCTGGCCCTACCTAGCTGCCTAGGTACCTAACTAGGTAGGTGGTAACTATTTTCTGTATTTTTTTCAAAATTTTAGGCTCAGTAGTTTCGG
Source organism: Oligia latruncula (assembly GCA_948474745.1). NCBI lineage: Eukaryota > Metazoa > Arthropoda > Insecta > Lepidoptera > Noctuidae > Oligia > Oligia latruncula. The sequence continues at coordinate 3,212,665 of OX419699.1, forward strand.
AGATAAGGGGGAATGGTCAATTCGACGGCACGGTTGGCGCAGTGGTTAAGCGATTGACTGCTGCGCTGCGTGTCGCGGGTACGATTCCCGCACGGAACAAATATTTGTATGACCTACAAGTAGTTGTTCCGGGTCTGGCTGTTTGTGTATGTGAGTTTAAATGTTTGTAAACGCACCCACAATACAGGAGAAATTCCTAGCGTTTTTTAAAAAAAAAATTCGTCTATTTTCATAAATAACTTTAATACAATTTACTTTAAAATTATGATAAAATATACTTGAGATCCTCACCCTTTCATTTGGTATGTCACATGGTACAGATTGCGAAACTTTTTTTTTTCTATTTGCCTCCCAAAAGTGAACCCCTTATTCAAAATTCATTTATTTACGTTACACATCTGAGTTTGAGTCACAGACATTTATATGTGTACCAAATTTCAACTTTCTCGTCCATTAGATTCGGAGCAAATTGGTTGTGACAGATGGACGGACAGACAAACACACGAGTGATCCATTAAGGGTTCCGTTTTTTCCTTTTGAGGTACGGAACCCTAAAAACAACACGTTCGTGGCGAAAAGGTTTTAACTCCGAGAAAAAATTTAACGACAATGACCTCAACCAAAGATTAAAATCTAAAGTTGGTTAAATAATAATAATAATAATAATAAATTTATTTCAGATTAAAAATCCATAATAACAATAATAATAATAATAAGCTGTTAGTAAAAAATCTTAACCTAATGTTAGTAAAAAAAAAAAAAAAAACACAAAATTGAAATGACTGACACTTACGTGTGCAGCCGAATCCAGTGAGCCAGCATGGGGCTGTCCCACCTATCACACAACACACTCAGAATGCTGTGGGAGCTAGCTCGCATTCTACCGAGTGTAGAAGCGCACCGTTTCCGTATAATGGCATGAAAACCATCAACCCTGGCCTCGGTGAACATCCCGGAAGCGCTACAAAATCGTGGTAGCCCCAACAGCATCCTGAACACATTGTTATACTGGACACGCAGGGCGTTGTATGCCCTCAGCGTATACCTAACCCACAGACTGCACGTGTAAAAAGACTGGCAGTATGCTCTGAAAAGGGTTATTTTGACTTGCGTCGTACAACGTGCAAATCTGCGGATCAGCATATTACCTCGGACAGCCATCGCCCTGCGCTCCCTCTCTATGTCCAGGTCATCATTCAGGTCATGAGTGACCCAGTGACCCAGGTACTTAAATTTTGTTACTCTAGTTAACGGAGTATTATTTATGGTCACAACTGGCACGTTAGAGTAACATTTGGTGCCAGCCTTGAATACCAATAATTCACATTTTTTTGCATTGTACCTGAGTCCCTGACTGACCGCATAGTCTTCACAGATCTTAACAAGACGCCTGAGTGCACTTATTGATGGACTCAGCAGCACCATGTCGTCAGCGTAACTTATATTGTTAACGCAAACTCCGTCTATGTGACAGCCTATACGGGTGCTGCTGAGTTCAACAATAAGCTGATTAATATAAAGGTTAAAAAGACGAGGCGAGGTAATACCCCCCTGCCTCACCCCGCACTTCAACCCATACACATCAGACAGAGTTCCACCCCACCTGACATAGTTCGTCTGATTCTCGTACCAAAACTTAAATAAAGAAATAACAGCACAGTCAACGCTGCTTTCCTTTCGTAGCTTATCCCACAAGATATCGTATGGCACCAGGTCAAATGCCCTCGATAAGTCCAGAAAACACGCATTGACCGGTGTTTTCCTATCAGCATAATACTGAACAGTCTGCTTAAGACACATAATGGCAGTCTCCGTCGATAGCCCGGGTCTGAAACCGAATTGGGCATCGTGAATATTTATACGACTTGCCATATGTGTATCAAGCAAACCGTCCAGTATCTTAGCTGTAACAGTCGCCAAGGAGATAGGCCTATAGTTAGCGGGGTCAGAAATATCGCCCGTTCTGTTCTTTACTATAGGCACGACTATGGTCTTCATTAGCTTATCTGGCAAATACGAGTGACTTATACAAAGCGAATAAAATGTTGCTAACACCCTGGGTAAATGAACTCCCGCGTATCGCAAGTGCTCGACGCTGAGGTGGTCATGACCCGGAGACTTGCCTCCGACCATCTTACTAATGACATCAGCTATTTCCTTGGCTAAAAACCTTAAACACGGAGAACTTACCTCAGCGTCAATCACCGACGAAGACACGGGCGTAACCGGTCCCGACAAGGGATCAACTTGGAACTGATTCACAAACAAATTTGAAATGGCTTGAGGATCAGAAATTCCTGCCACGCTCACCGGCAGACTCGGCTTGGGGTTCAGTTTACTAGTACTTTTCCAAAACTTCCCGAAATCTTTGGATTTGCGCTGCTCAGCCATTATGTCTAGTTTTATTTGTGCTTGATTATTGCGACACCACTTTAATTTGGCTTTAAAAATGCTACGCGTATTTCGCATATTTTCATAAATAGATCCTGAAGTTGGATTTCCAAATAAACGCCACATCTGAAAAGCAAGCCGAGCCTGAGAGTGAACACTTCTAACATGCCTATTCCAACCCGTTAACGGTTTATAACATTTTTGTCTAATACCTGTAGCGGTCCGCTCAGCAGATGTTGAAAGTATATCAATGATTTTCGTGTACATATTGTCTAAAACCACTCTGTGCGTTACATCGCTGCATATTTTATCCGCGCAATTAATACACTCTGGGGGGAAATCTATTTCACGTAAACCTGAATTACACAATTTTTCATACATCCTTATCTGTTCTAAGTCTCGTTCGCCCCATACAACCTTACTACATAATTCTTTACGTAGTGGGATATTAGATTCCACTATATATAAGTTACATTCTAATTGAATGGGAAAGTGATCGGACCAATAAGTGCCGTACAATACTTCTACATTACATATAGTTTGACGCGCGGCCTCAGTAACAACGCAATGGTCAAGCCACCGCTTGCACCCGTGCGCATCACTCACATATGTATACGAGTCGCGAGGTAGTAGCTCGCTATCCGCGCAGGTCCAACATGACGAAAAATCGCCAAGAATACTGAAGTTTAAACCACTAATTTGGTAACCATACCACTGTAACAACTACAGACCTAATAGACATATTTAATGTACAAAAACACATACATAAGCAACACAAGACCCTTTTTGTATAACGAGGCAATAATACCTACACCGCTAGGTCATAAACGTCACGATAAGAGTCGTAAAAAAAATCAAGAAATGTCATACATGTGTGTAATATCGCCTAGTCAATATCAATAAGTTTTAGTGGGCTTACCAGTATCCATTACCAGAGACGTTACACCATGAGCGGCTCATAAAATATTCCATAAGTCGCCATAGTAAGTGTTTCGGCTCCTTTAAGGTGCCAAAGGACAGGTCGTGTGGAAGAAATTAGAATTCCGATTATGGATGATGTATGGGGGGTCGAGGGACGTGGGACCCGCTTGGGAATGCATATCTATTTTTAACCTGTAGATATTGTAGGCTATCGATTATTCTGTGAATGTACATACATTGCAGCTGTTATGCTACTTTAGAGGATTAAAGGACTTCTGTACAGGATTTTCGTTTTCAGTTTGTCTAAATGAGGCTTTATTTTTCCGGTGCTGACTCAAAAGCAAAATATTTTGTTTTACATAAACTTACTTGGGCACTTATGAAACGTCAGAAGCTAGGGGCGCGGTTCCAATTGGTCGTTCCCTATAGAGAAGAGCCGGCAAGAAATTACACGGTTGCTCTTTTAAAAATAGTTGACTTTTACAATGTTTTGAAATTATAGTCTAGCCTGTCAACAAGTACTTAATAAAATAGAAAAGTATCTGCAAATCTACAGTCTACAAGGCCTACAACTACAACTATCTCACATTCACAAAAAAATATAAAAGAATCTATCTAAAAGATAAATAAAATAATCACACTAATATTATAAAGGAGAAAGTTTGTGAGTGTGTGTGTTTATATGTTTGTTACTTCTTCACGCTCAAACGGCTGGACCAATTTTGATAAAATTTGTTATGGAGGTAGCTGACTCCCTGGATTAACATATAGGCTACCTTTTATCCCGATATTCCACGGGATCGAAACTTACTCGGGTAAAACCGCGGGGCGCTGCTAGTACAATATAAAAACCTATTTAAACCAAATGACATGATTGCCATGACTGAAAATGCATGCGTAAAATGTTTGGATAGTTTTGATTAACAAGTATAAGTAGCACTGAACCTAAAACCTGCAATAATCTCTAGTATAATTAAAGGGTCATAATTATATGGAACCCATTTGTAGTGTATAGACATATATAGTCTGTGGTATGTCTGTGGTGTATGTGTGGCTGTCGTCTCGAGCAGCGCACGCGCAGGGTCGCGGGGGGGGGGGGGGGCACTGGCCTACCGACCGCCGTGGAGTGAAGACGCGGAACGCTTGCTGCGAGCCGATATCAGTGTGTGGTAGATTGTGTGTAATTGGGTTACTTGTTCTTTCCTAATCAACCTCAGAGTCCTGGTGGACATTACACCATTACATTGGGGCTTGTGGCTAAGTAATAACAGCCGCACGGGTCGATCGAACAGGTTAAGCTTACTGCGGTTGGTCTGTAGATCGGTGACCATCTTTACTTAGCAAGACCTCTCCGTGCCTCGGAAAGCACGTTAAGTCGTTGGTCCCGGCTGTCATTCGTGGATATTTGGCAGTCGTAACGGGTCATCAGTATATCGAATTACCCAGTAACTGAGTTGTTGAAGTCAGATAGGCAGTAGCTTCATGTAAAATACTGGTATTCAGCTGTATCCGGTTAGACTGGAAACCGACCCCAACATTGTTGGGAAAAGGCTAGGCAGATGATGATGATGATGATGATGATATAAAACCCATTACAATATCAAAACTACGGCAGCATCAAACAACATTGACACAGTTTCATTTAATTCATTACACCAACATTGGCCACTCGAACCCAACACGTTACTGCAATTAATATTTAAATAAAACTGAACGTTTTCAATCAACAACGAGAAAAAGAAATTGTCAATATTTTGTATAATTAATTATTTTAATTGAATTCCGCCACATCCGAAGCCTTCGAAATGCGCTGAAAATTTTCAGCAACTGTTAATTTCACCGATAAGCCTCGAGGAAGTACGGTCGAAAGACAAACACGGGATTAATAAATATAAAATTGGAAAATCCATTGAGATTTTTCAATGATTGGTTATGGTTTTTTGTAGGATGAGTAGCATAAATGCCTTTAATGCTGCTGGGACACAGGCCTCCTCTCTGTGAGAGGGAGTGGGCCGTACTTCACCACGCGAGCCCAGTGCGGGTTGGCAGATGTCAGATGTCTTCGAATTTTTGATTCTAGGACATGCCGGTTTTCTCACGGTGTTTTTCTTCACCGTTTTAAGAGCAGTGGTGTTGAAATAATTGACACAAAGTAAAGCACCTGTAAGAGTTCAAACCTACGACGCGTAAGTAGCGGTCGTTTCCACAGAGCCAGCACGGCTCCGTAGGGTAAGTAGCTGGTTGCTATTGTCCAAAGACTGGAAGACGAGGTGTCGACCGACACCTCATCTTCCGTCCATCTTGTCTGACGGCGAGATGGACGGACGTAATTGTTACCATCGAAGGCAAGACCTGGATGAGGCTGGCACAGGAGCGTGGGGATTGGCACGAGAAAAAAGGGCCCTATGCCCAGCAGTGGGTGAAGTCGGGCTGTGGATGCCTTTGGGGTACTTAAACTCTCACACGTTTGCCCACCTACCTGTCGAAACACCCCACGCGTCGGAGTAGTTGAATGGGTGCAGTAAAGTCATTGTTATAACAATGACGATAGAACAATGACATTGTTGTGTACACTTGGTGTACCGTTGACGTTTCGAGCACTTTCTCTAATGTACACTTGGTGTACCCTTGACGCTTGAGAGGTTAATGAATACATGCGTCTGTACAGACGTCAGCACATCAAGCTACTACAGTCTGTCAAATTTCTTTATTAGATTTTGAACTTTATCGCTACAGCCTTAGGTTCAAAGTTAATTAAGAAAATATGTCAGTTTCTGCAGCTTTCAGCTTGATGTGCTGGCGTCTGTACATACAATCATACATATTTCATCTCTGCCATGGTTTTTACCTACTTTAAGGAAAATAGTTTTAATAATATATGAATGAGGAGTTAAACTCAAACTCAAAGCATTTATTTCAATTAAACCATTTACAGGCACTTTTGAAATGTCAAGAAGCCGGTCAGTCAGAAAATATGAAGTAGTTGCCCATTCCAAAGCGTAGTTGGTGGGAAAAGAACGGGCAAGAAACTCCATGGACACTCTTTTAAATTATATTTTTACAAAAATATTAGTTACATCACTAATGTTGAATTTAAAATGTTAATGTTGAAATTATATTCCATTTAGATACACAAAAGATAGAATACGTTCCATACTAGTAGCTACAAGTATCAAATTATTCTTCCGCGCCATTTTATACTTTACATTAGCTTGGCTATTTTCCATACATAAATAAAATAAGAAAAAATACAGCATTTTTTTGTTTAAAAAAATATTTTGGAGTACAAAAGTAACGCGTTGTGCAGCATGTGGCACGAAAATTAACGAATGCAGAGACAACTTAATGTGGGACGGAGTAATAATTTGGTGTTGCGAATTTTTCCCGTTTTTACGCGCAGATGTGGCGGTACTCGCGCGATTACGCCACGTCTAAGTCGCGTCTGATTAAAACGACGATATCTCTGAAGTTGCGATAGCTAGCTCTCTATGAGTTATGTCATTGGAATCGTTATTAAATTAGCTAACAGAATATGTATGGATTAGCCTTGTAATGTATTAGTAATTGTAAGGTGTGTACAGTGAGGGGGTTTTTTTTAAATATTTACTATTACAAAAATACATGGCATGGCAACCAACCGATTATCCTTTAAAGTTAAGATTCTCGAGCATATTCGTAAGAAGCTGGCAGTATCATCACAACGGTAATATTTTCTCATTGTTTATCTTATTTCTTTTTGGTAAGTCTACTCATGTATTTATGTATATTTATTTGTGCTTATATTTATATGTAATTAGGTATATATTATATTCTTAGTTTTAATAGGTTTATGCGTATCTTCATATTTAAAATATTTATTCCTCAATGTTCATGATTGCACTTACCACTGTTTGTCTCTGTATCACCCAAAGGTTGACTGGTAGAAAATAAATAAATAAATAACATCTCCCCTCTTTGTTATTTGAGCTGGCAAGAAGAAGTCGCTATGCTACTTCTCCGTGTGCCAGTTAATATAAACGAAGTTTAAACCTCTTTTACACAGTTCTGACATCGTAACTTTCATGTAAAACATTTACCGTTTATAATAGTAGACAGTTTTACTCACGTGCATGTACCAGGGTTGCATACGAGCTATGGCGGTCAAATTGCGGCACTAAAAATAATCAAATATGGGTGCTGTAAACCGGAGTGATGGATCGTAGTGCCGCGATAGTGATCGGGTTTGTCCCGCTTTGTCGGACTGACATCCCTAAGATGTATGGGTAGGTTTTTTGTGAAAAAGTGCTGATGTTGCCGAAATATATCCCGTAAAAAAATTACTGTTATAAACGGTTTGAGAAAACTGTTCACTGTGCTTTTTACTTTCATGATGATTGAATACGAAAACAAGGTATGTAATCTGAATTCGCGATTTATTTGCCAGAAATGTAAACAAATATGAGTTTATGGATTAGTTCAGGCGGCCTAAAAAGGCCACATTGGCAGAATCATAAAAGGATAACATTATGAATCATAATATGGCGAAGACAGTCCGTGTTTTTCTTTTTTTCGCTGTACTACGTAGGTCTAATCAAAGAGATTGGGATTGGATTTGGCTTGGATTGATTGGTATTTTAGCATAGACAAAAAAAAATAACTGAAAAATCCTTTACCAATGGGATATGATACGATTAACTTAACAGTTAACTGTCCATTATGATTCGTAATGTTATCCTTTTATGAATCTGCCAAAGTGGCCTTTTAAGGCCCCCTGGTGTTTGAACGTAAACGAGGAAAAAGAAATAGGTATGTAAGAATCGCAGCAGGTGGTGTTCTGTAGTTTCTGCATGCCATGAGAAGATAGCGTGTGTTATGGGTAGGTAGTAAGGTTTGTAGATATGTATTAGGAATAAAAGTATGTGAAATGTTAAGTGAAAGGTATGTATCGTCTATTCAAACTAATGTTACAAATTGATGTTTCTTTCTTTCAAATCAAACAAATATAAAATTTATTCTAATGGCAATTGATTTCAGAGTGACTAGCGCTATTGAAATAGTTATAAAAATGTTTGAAGTTGTAGCGTAAACTCCGGGCCTAAAAAGGCCACTTTGGCAGAATCATAAAAGGGTAACATTATGAATCATAATGGATAGTTAACTGTTAAGTTAATCGTATCAAATCCCATTGGTGAAGGATTTTTCAGTTATTTTTTTTTTGTCTGTGCTAAAATACCGAACAATTCATAATGTTATCGTTTTATGATTCTGCCAAAGTGGCCTTTTTAGGCCCCCTGGTCATACACGCAGGCTGGTTGGAAGCACTACGCAACTATCTGAAAAACGTCACCAGTAAGGTCAATTTATGTCCCAAAATTCTATTAAATTTTGATAGTGTAATAATAAAAAATGCCTATCTCACTTTATTGATACAAATTGAGAAGGATAGGTAGTTTTTTTATTTGAAATGGGTTTGCTCTTGACTCTAGTATAGGTCAGAGGTGACAGAGACAAAGTCGACGATGTAGTAGTAATTTTAAAAAGTTTTAATTCTTTAATGGAATTTATGAAAGCAATACATCAAAACAACAAAATTCAAAAATAAATCATTCATTCATTCATTGGGGGTATGTTTAAAATGAGAGAAAAGAAATTTCATAAAATGCCTTGTATATAAATGTTACTTTTCAGTTATCTAGACAAGTCTTATAAGGGTATCGGGAAACGCCGAGTGAAGTCCTGAAAACTCGGAATGGCGGTGTGAGAAATAAAATGTTTTAGTCTGACCATACGTTAAAGAAGCTGTTGGAATGTGGTTCAAAGTTTTGAAACGAGTACTAACGTGCCCAGTTACTTAGATTAACGTATAGTTTATCCACTGAACTAGACGGAAGCCTTTAGAGTTTCTTCCTTTAAAACTGTGTAAGGGTCCCCGCACACGGGCCACCGGCCACAAGCACAAAACGACGCCACCGGCATATTTCCTGTAGTTTTCATACATTTTATATAGACTAGCCGCACACGGTTGACGCCGGTGGCCGCCACACGCTACAAATCTTCTTCTTCTACAAAGCTTTTAGCTTGTTGTGGCGGCGTTTGTGGCTGTGGCCGGTGGCCCGTGTGTGGGGGACCCTTAATTATGTTTCTTGAAGCCAGGAGGTGTCTTAGTTTCACATTTGTTGCACAAGTCAAATTATTTGTTTAAAAACATTCTCGTATACACTAAAGAGAGTTATTTTTGTATTTTCTGCAAATATATTATTTTGGGATGCATGAAGAAGCCACCTCGTGTAGCGCAGTTTGTTCCGCCAGTTACTCAACTGAACCGAGCGCTCGGGGCGTCCTGGACAGTCACACCTAACACCTTATTTGACTGGCCAATTTTTCCCTTGTGGCTGGTTCTTATAATTGGTGGCTGGTTTTTATGATCTTTGATTCGTTGGATTTGTCTCCACCTCAAATAGCAGAATAACTATTAAAACGTGGAAAAAATTCACAAAAAAAAAAATGAAGATAATTCATATTCTGTGGCGGTATGGCGTTCGCAGGTTCAGCTAGTATCAAATAAAAATAAGGATGTTAGTGAGGATCTGGGATCTTAGTGGCGCACCCGCGATGCCTCTAGTACCTATAGTAGAGATCTATAGTCGGCACTGACCATAAAGAGGTTAACCTGCTTGTTTGCCATTCAATTTGTTAACCACTCACAGAAAAAAAAAATGCATCAACAAAAAAAAAAGACGATCAATTCCATTTCCAAATATTTCTTGCACAATCCAAAAGTATTTTTTCCGTCCACGTGCCAGCAATAATTGTGACAAGTTACCTTCAATTCGCTGACAATGGGAGTATCCCACAGTCCCAAACGGGTTCAAATCATCTATTTGTCACGCACCGCTTTGTAAACGAAACCCTTTTGATGCCGAGTCGAACAGGTGGCATTAAATAGTTGTCTGTTTGTTAACGGGATCTTTGTTGACTGTTTGTCTGTTTGTGTTCATTGAAAATGGCAGTCGTGGTAAGACTAGGGGTGTTGTGGTCAAAATAGTTAAGGTTGAGCCGACCGCCAAGTGGCGCCCTCATCGTTTGTTTGATTATTTCTTTTATTTTACAATGAAAATGCAGAAAATAAGCACGTTAAGTTGTGCTCTTATAACATATTATCCGTTTTAGTGATTATAATAAAACAAAACAATCTAAAACTACCGTTTATAATAATATTAACGTATAATCTTGTGGAGCACAACTTAACGTGCTTATTTTCTGCATTTTCATTGCTAAATAAAAGAAATATCTAAACAAACGATGAGGGCGCCACTTAGCGGTCGGCGCAGCCTTAATGCTATTTTATGTAATATTTTTTGGATGTTCTGTTGTAATTTTGATGTAGAAAGATGTAGAAGAAATGGTGAAACAAAATCAAAGGAACCATTTTGAGTTTGTTTCACGATTTCTTCGCAGGGGTACAAAAAACAGCAAATGCCGACTCCATCTAGCTTTCTTTTTTTATATGACGTGTAAAAGTGATTCCGGTATCCTATACAGAACAAACAATTTCATTTCATTTAACGAAGGGTTACACATAGAAATTTTAAAACTATAAAGTCTTCATCAATTCCACAATTTACAAAATCTGCCGCAGGATACCGCAAAACTTGAACTTATGACTTAGAAATATAACACCAAACATTTATTGACACGCCTCTGTAATCCCCTACTTGGGTAGAGGTGTACCTACCCAAAGTACCTACACCCACATTTCACCAGTTATGTTTTATGTCCCATGTAATAGGGGCCGAGGCTATTGCCATAAAAATATATACCACAGAAACTTAATCCATACTATCTATACTAATATTATAAATGCGAAAGTGTGTCTGTCTGTCTGTTACCTCTTCACGGTTAAACCGCTCACTTGATTTATATGAAATTTGGTATAGAGATAGTTTGATTCCCAGGTAAGGTCATGGGATAGTTTCTATCCCGATATTCCCACGGGATTGACACTTATGCGGGTGAAACCGAGAGGCACTGCTAGTATATATATCCAAAGTAATATTATAAATGCGAAAGTGTGTCTGTCTGTCTGTTACCTCTTCACGTTTAAACCGCTGAAGCGATTTAGAAGAAAATTGGTACAGAGATAGTTTGGTTCCCGGGAAAGGACCTATGATAGTTTTTATCCCGATATTCTCACGGAATCTAAACTTGTGCGGGTGAAACCGCGGGGCGCTGCTAGTTCAAGTAATTAATTCCAAGCTATTAATTTGTGGTGGTAGTCCGTGGTGTCGGCCCCGACTTACGAGTTGCAGGTCGTGAGTTCGAACCCAGACAAGCACTTTTTTTTGTGTTTTAATTACATCACCACTGCTCTTAAAACCGTGAAGGAAAACATCGTGAGGAAACCGGCATGTCCTAGAACCAAAATTTCGAAGACATGTGACGTCCACCAACCCCTGGCCCGCGTGGTGGTTTATAAGCCCACTCCATCTCGAAGGAGGTCTGTGTCCCAGCAGTGGGAACATTCTAGGCTAATTATGCTATAAAGGAGATGTTTGATTTTGGGCTACCACCTTATAAAATAAAATAGCGGATTTTCATAAAAATACAAACAAATTAATTTGAAGAAAAGTACAGGTGTACACAAATGATTATTTGGGAAGTTTTTTGATAAGTTAGCCCTATTTTTAAGGTAGCCATGACAGTTGTGTTTGACATGACGTTTGACGAATTTGACAGTTATAAGTTTCGTGAGTGACGTCTTTCTTTGACAGTTTGACTTTGTCTTTGGATTGTTGTGTTTCCGCGTGTTGAATTGGATGTGTTTCGGAGTTTTTAGTGATTGTTTTTGTTTTGGTATGTTTTCAATTTTGAATGTTAGTCAAAACCCATGTATTTTCGGAATTCGTGTTTTGTTTTCTTTCACAGATATTACGACACGTCAATTTAATGTCATCGTCATAGTGACATTTCACATATTGCTGATCCACCATATTTATTTTGTGTTGCTCTCCTTGACAGAGTTAATTTTAATGAACATTAAAACGAAGTCAAATTAGAGAAAATTAACATTAAGAAACGGTTTCTATATTGTATAGCGATATTTACATTTAGTGTACATTTTTGGAACATCTCCTTTGACACCTTGGAACACCAAGAAGTCAAATTAATCAAAGACAAAATAAATATAATAAATTGGTCACAAAAGTGTACTTCTGAGGACCACACAGTCGTTAAACCGATTACCAATACACAATTAACGTTACAGATATCAGTGACATCAAGCTTATCTTACGAGTAATTTCAATAATGACGATATAATCTGAGTAATTAAGTAATTATCCAGCTTCACAAGGTGTTTAATCTCATTAGACCATAACTGTAATATCATTCCAGAGTTTATGGCGGAATAATTACATTACTACCGCAGATAAATGTTAGAATTATGAATTATGTTTGAAAGTATTCACATAATGTACCTTTAGCCCAATTTGAAGCTTGAAAATGTTCTTTTAATAGATATCTATAGAGCGAATGAAGACATTTATGATCTGTTCTGAAAGTTTCTGATGTTATTGTTAACAAACCTTTGTTCAGGTTAAAAGCTTACTAAATAATTACCTTTTTAAGCATTTGGTAAGCACCGAACAAAGTAAAATAAAATAAATAATTATATTTATTTTATTTTGTTTGGTAAACTTACAGTTTACTTATTACAGTGTTCATAATAAATATGAAATTGAAGGCCATTTACATGTTTCCGCTGACAAACACTAAAATAAAACCGAAAAAGCTATAACATAAATTAAAAATAAATAGTACACAATCGTTAAATAGAAAGTAATCTATATACTTACCCCTTACTAATAAACGTTGTGTAGCGTCTGTATAGTTACACAACGCTTTGTCTTCTTCTTTCGAAAGTCAAATTACTGACGACGGAAAGAGAGAAATTGGTGTGTAACTATTCATCTGATATAATACGTTTATTAGTAAGGGGGTAATAATAAAGCTAAAGAGTTTGTTCACTTTTTTAAACGCGTTAATCTCTCTCGGAACTACCGTCGTCGGAATAGAAAAACATATTTTTACATTTGATAGCCCAATTCTTGAGGAAGGCTATAGGCCACTTAACATTACGCTAGGGCATAAGGAGCCGAACACAAAGAAAAAAGTACGGTATGGAGTCGTAATAATTTTGCGATAAAAATATAAAACACACTGAAGAAATCTTAGCTGAAATCTTTCAAAAGTTATCTGGAAGCTTGAAACTTGGAATTTCGTCAAATAAAGTAGGTAGATAACAGAGCAGGAGTTGTAAGTTGGGATTAGGTACTTACGTTTTGTGGAGTTAGAGAACAAAAATAACATGCTTGGAAGAAAGTTGGTAACCAGAAAGTTTTAAATTCTAAAAGAAGGTATACAGTTTGTTTCCCATACATTCGTTTCCCATACAACAAACGTGTTTTTTTCGGCGTTTTTGCCTTGTGGTACGGAACCCTTCGTGTGCGAGTCCGACTCGCACTTGGCCAGTTTTTTAATCTATGTACTCATGAAAAATATGTCCGATGTACTATATTAATCAACATACCTATAGTTGCTTAAATTAGAGACAATTCTCAAACTACTTACAATAGTTTGTTGGATGATAGGAATCCTTTTGAACTCTGAACCATTGTGACTTAGTAGGTATTCGATGTTGATGCTTCATCCAATACAGGGTATTTAAAAGTATCAAAACACGTGACCCAATGTTCAGCGGATATAATAGTATCATTTCATGCATTTCAGTTTCAGTTAATGATCATTGTGTATGTGTGTGTATAACTACCGTGCCTTCGCGATTTATTTGCCAAAAATCTAAACAAATATGAATCAATGGAAAAATAACTTTAATTCCTATACAATAAAGTTCAGTTTACGCTACAACTTCAAACATTTTTATAACTTTTTCAATAGTGCTAGTCACTCTGAAATGAACTTAATTGTCATTGAAATAAAGTTGTTATTTGTTTAACTTGTAATAGGGTGGGGGTGTGCAAAACTTATACTTTTACTATAGTTATCTGTCATTCATCATCATCATCTGCTGCTGATTATACAGGAAGATTTTTTATCACCGTCCAAATTTTTACAGGGTGTTCTACCCATGAATATAAACAAATTTAATATGAGACCAACTCTGAAACCACGATCAACCGGTTGGCCACCCCTGCCTGGTGTAGAGCAAAATCGTTTTTCGTGTCTGTCTGTGTGACCACGTAGTTCTTCTAAATTGTGTAATAGGTACATATTGATGCGGTTTCCGCCAACATTTAGAGAATTTACTTCGAAAGGTTAAGTTTAAAGTACAATCATACACTCTTATACAAGGTGCTCAAAAAGTCGTGGATCAAACGAAATAGGCAGACAAAGGAGGTCATTTCCAATAAAAAATCTTTCTACAGCATGGCCATAATTCAATTGCCCTAAAAGTTATGAATATTTTTGTATACCGAGTTCTTTTACAATTAGAATAATTTAAAAAAAATGTCATCTAAAACAAACGGTGTTGTATTACAACTAGATACAAATTTTAAAGCGTTTAAAAATTATTTCTCACTTTAAAAGCGTTGGAAATAACATCCTTTACCTCCCTATTTCGTTTGATCCACGACTTTTACACCACCCTGCTATAATAAAGAAATCTCGATATTTTCGTCGTCGTAAAAACCCTACGAAGCAACCCGCTAGTAATCAATAAACAAAGCCACAAAAAAATATACAAGAATCAGCAAATACTACAAAACAATACAAATAAAACTATACCTTCTTTGTCTACACAGCAATCAAGCGTATTAATATTCTTATGCCTAATATTGGCATAGCATTGTGACCTCATTCGTCGTTCGCCAGTTATATTCCGCCCCATATACAGAGCAGTAACTATGTTAACTGTATAGCTTATGGCTGGACCGCCACTAAATATGATAAACAGGGCGTATTTATACAAATGTTTTACAAACAAAGTGGGATGATATGTGGAGGGGCTTTCCGGGGGATGACTGTTGGCTTGAGTGAACAGTGAGTTTGAATGCGTGATCTTGTTTTGTTTTATTTGTTTATTAACATTTTTAAAATGAATTTCTTAGAAGCTAACAGTATTAAAATAATAATATGTACAATAAGTATATAAAAAGGAGAGGAAATAATCAAAGGGCATCAAAAAATTCATCCGCATCGCTGTCAACAGGAAACGCCCAAAAGACTGGCAGCATTGCCACGTTATATGGCAATGCTGATTCTCTTCCTCTGGTCACGTGAAGAGTCGATCAACCGCTTGGCGATGTCTCGAAAGTTGATGTCGATGTTTTTATTTGTTAGTAAAAATGCTTGTCTCTATTGGATCACAGCTCGCTTTGCTTATCAAGGTAACATTTTGATAATTCCTAAAAAGATTTTTGTAAATATTGTGAAGATATTACGATGCTGCTGAACGCAATTTAGCCTTTGTACGTTTTCAGCCGTTGTTTATTATTTTATATTCATTTAATTCGGAATTGCAAATACATCCATATATTTGTTAGTAACACAGAAGTGCAAGACACTTTAGAACCTAAATATAAACTTAAAACATAACTTGGTAAATATGCAAGTGGCCGTGCTTATGTAGGTAAATGATACCTAGATAACACCCCTCAGCCGTCATGCAAACTGAATTCAGTTCAGCGGCCATTGTTTAACTGTTGTCTTTTATATTGTGACCGATTTATTAAACTTAAATGTCGTAGGTAAATACCTACCGCTAGATGTCGATTAAATTCTAGCAATACAATACTGTTCAATATTCCACAGAAGATATTAAAAGAATAGTCACTGAACCTAATCTTAATGTCAACTTCACAAAACCAGCGACGGCCAAAACTTAAATCCATAAAAACTTCCACGAAAATTCTCAGTCACCACAAAATTTTTCATCGTCGTATCATTTTTGAAGCGTTGACAATAAATAAAATAGGTGTTTAAAAAACGTACCCGCGAAGTGCAGAGGCTGGTAATGCTGAAAATAAACTTTAAGGCTTAAGGTCGTATCATAAAAATAAATGGGTTGTAGCCCTTGCGAATATTCTGTTTCGACCCTTAAATATTAGCATAAACAGGACGCCCACTCGAAAGATTATGGTACAGGGTGATGCGTAAGCATAATTACTATCAGGCTGTACCTACAGAGTGAAGTCCTCTTGGAGGTTAAGACGGCCATCTTTTCATGGGTGCTCTTGTGAAAGTCGTTGGAGTCGTTTGCTTGGTATAAGTTACTATAAATAGCACTGTCTAGTTGATTTGTTGGCAATGAAATGTTGGATTTTTGTAAAATAATAAACCTAGTCTACTAAAAGGACGAGTTACGTGGTTTTTGTATCTTTATAATTGTTACTCTGTAGGTAATATTTGAAGTTACTCATGTCGGGTCAAGTTGGTGAACCTGCTCGCTGAATTACTTGATCAATAATTAGAAATAAATACATTTATTTGCGGCAAATAATATATTATTATAATTATATTATTTTATATTTTTTTATAACTTATTTTCTATTGCCCTAAGATTCACTTGTAGACTTAAGGGCGTTAATTTTTTGAGTTACATTAACGCCCTTACTTATAAACGTTGCTTAAAGTTAAGATAATATGCAACTTCAAAAAATGTATGGTTACTCTGACTTTAATAATAGGTAATTTTACTTTTAACAACGTTGTGTTTAATAATATTGTATTATAGTTTGGGAAGATTAAGTTAGTATTTCATAGTTTTGCAGGCAAAGAAACAGGTGTGTTTTCTATCTTAAAATTACTGAACTCTGATGTAGACAGTATTTGCAAACGATTTGAATATTTAACCTGCTTTAAAATACTATTGTATTCCACACACTTTTCATCATCATCATCTGCCTAGCCTTTTCCCAACTATGTTGGGGTCGGCTTCCAGTCTAACCGGATGCAGCTGAATATCAGTATTTTACATAGAGCGACTGCCTATCTGACCTCCACAACCCAGTTACTGGGTAATACGATACCCCTTGGTGGTCAGACTTTCGGGCTTCTGACCACCCGTAACGACTGTCAAAGATCCACGAATGACAGCCGGGACCAATGGCTTAACGTGCTTTCCGAGGCATGGAGGGTTCTCGGTATGTAAAGATCCATCCACAAACCAACCGAGGTAAGCGTAGCTTAAACCTGATCGATCGAACTGTACGGCTGTTATTATTTAGCCACGGGCCCCTCCACTCACTTTTATCTGACATATTTATAAATTAATTAATAGGTACATTGTGCCTGACTCTTGAAGAATATATGTTTGTAGGCATGTTGTTATGTTATGTGATAAAGTAGCTTTACGTGACCGCATTGTTCTTCTAAACTACGAAACTGATTATGATACGTTTCACACCCTCTTTTAGCGAATTTATTCCGGAAGGTTTATGTGTATAATTCATCAATATTATTTATCTTACATATAATGAAGAAATCGTAATGATTTGTCAAGTCGGAAAAACTTGCGAAGCGGGGCCCT
Organism: Oligia latruncula; assembly: GCA_948474745.1. Classification (NCBI taxonomy): domain Eukaryota; kingdom Metazoa; phylum Arthropoda; class Insecta; order Lepidoptera; family Noctuidae; genus Oligia; species Oligia latruncula. Next base: position 3,230,504 of record OX419699.1, read on the forward strand.
AGTTACTATTGGAAAACAGTAGCAATAATAAGAGCAGCAGTGGTGAGATAGTTACTATATTCATTCGTGGTCCATATTTTACACACAAGTTAACACAAGTGATAATGTACAGAACATAAACAACCCGTAACTATGCTTATTTTAAATAGGTGACAGACATGTGTAAAACAGATTATTCACTAAGGCCAGTGCATACATATATGCGACCTCCAATAGTTACATTATAAAAACTACAACATTCTACAACATCCAATTCCAAAATCAAACATCTAAACACAACATAATGTACAAATGTATAAAATGTATAGACCACGTTGCGTTTGCGCTGAGCAGCGACTTTCAGCGCACAGAAGTAAATACGCGAATAAACATTAATAATTTAAGGTTATATCTGATACATTGGGGCTTGGACGATGCTGGCGAACGTTTTCTGTAACTAGGGTGTGGTGCAAGTAGATAAAATAGTGCAGAAAAGCGTCTAAATCCGTGATTTACATAGCGGTGTCAAACTTTGGAATTCACTGACTTATATCTAGGTAGTTAGAATTCAGTAAATTCTAACCTTTTCTATATCTAGCATACGATTCAGGGTGCTTAGTCTTTAGGTCCGTCAACGAAGAATTGCACCGTCCGAAAATAGTTCGTTCCTATGAAATACCACCATAACCATACTCCCGATTTATTAACTTTTTCGGTCGGGAGTAAGGACAATTGTCAAATCGTGTTGTCAATCATTCTTAGTTTGGGCCCCGAATCTTAAGTCCGCAGGTGATGCGTACCATCAAACGCCCGTAACTTCGGCCAGAACTACGGTGTTCGTGCTAAGAGGTCCAGCTGCATCCGGTTAGACTGGGAGATGTCCTCAACATAGTTGGGATAAGGCTAGGCAAATGATGATGATAATTATATGACTTTGTCATGTTATTTTAAGACGGCCCATTGGTAATGGCCCCGACGTAAGAGTTGAAGGTCGTGGTTTCAAACCCAGGCTTTACTTTGTGTAAATTATTTCATCTAGAACAAGCAAGTAAGCTGAGATTTGTGTGTGATAAAATTTTTTTTTTTTTTAAAAGAAATAAATTTGTTCACGGACTAATTTATTGGACTGAAAGCGGAAAACTAAGAATAAAAAAATAAGGTGCTATAGACTAATTTTTTAAATGTATAAAACAGCTACATTATAAAACAAAAGGCAACAAATACTTATAACACACAGACAGCTCCGATTCTCTAAATTCTTTTCATCCAAAATATGATCTAAAAGAATTCCGTTTCTTATAACTTAAACCAAACTCCCTGTCGGCGTACGGTCACGAACTACAGCCCCCTCCCACACAACAATGGGCGCCAGAAAATGGCTACAATAAACTGATGGTGAGGGGGGGGGAGGAGTGGATAAATTTTGTCTTACACAGTTTTCGTGAACACTTTTAAGCGCGAAGTTTACATGCGACGGAGGATGTTGCTTAAGTTACAGTCACCTGTGAAAATATATGTAGCGAAATTAGCAACACGTGTATTCCGTGGTAAATATAGATTAAATATTTAGACAAATTTGTAGATGTGTTCAAAATAGGTCGTAGACGCTGTGTCTTATTCAATAGAAGCAAAGATTACATTTAAGATTAAAATTTCACAAAATCCGCCAAGCTTCATCGTGTTAACACAACGGAAAAAAGGATTTCTTTCTTAAAAATAGCAGCGGAAACATTTCCCGTTATCATAAACCAACACCTCCCCAGATATTTCCGCCCCATATTTAAAACAGGCTCATCACAGGCTAAACACACAGAACTAACCTACTTTCAGCGTTACAACTAGTCGTAAAACAATCTCACCCGACCCTTACTTCACAGCAATGGGCTCCCACGCCAAGAAAAAATAGAAAAAAAAAAAGAAAACACATTCGCTCATTTATTTACGAGTGTGCCTTTGGCTCGCCTGCCCCAAGCCATTAGCAGGACCACTATATCTGTCTCCTTCTATCTCCAGCAGGCTTATATTAAGCTGTTTCGCCAAGATTTTCCAGCACTATTACTCCACGGGTTAAAACACTTAAACTTTGAACTGGAGAAAATTGTACGTACGTTTTTTGTCAGTGTTCAAGATTTTTAGCACGTGTTCAATTGTTTTTTTTTTTGGGAATTTTGATAACGTTGGAGCGGAGGTAACCCCAATATGGGTAGTATGGGTACCTGGTTTTTATAAATAGGCTTGCGGCAGAGAAGGTTTAATATTTTCGGTAGGCAACGTATGCGTCGTTTGCAAGTCGTTTAACCGTTATTAAGCGTGATGAGTTTTATTTATTTTTGCGCTTGAATATTTCTCGTGTGGGTTGGAATGAACAATTTTATGCAAACTCGCAGATTCATAGTGTTTGCGCTGGTTTTCTTAGTTGTGTTCATTCAAGTATTTGAGCATTTTAATGACGTCACCACTGTCTAGTAATTTTCTCTACACAACGTTTTTCAACTGGATAATAAATATTCATTTTATTGTACTGTTTGTTCAGTTCATTAGTAAATGCGGCAAATATTGCAAATGGAGATGTTTTAATAAGTTTCAAAAGCACACCGCAACTTAGTGGGCATTTAATTTTATTGTTGGCATAAGTAAATATCCACAAACAAATAGCGTTAGTTTTTGTCCAAAAACATTAACGTTAATCACAGCTTTAGCACTGCTGAATCGAATATCCGTACCCATACGTATTATTAGAGCAGTGGTGGCAAAGTGGTAAAGGCCGCTACTTACGAGCCAGGGTTCAAACCCAATCAGGCACTTTACTTTATGTAAATTACTAGCTGACCCGACATACGTTGTCCTGTTATTGATTCGAAACACACGTGGCACCATCTATTATCATACTAACGTTATTATTATTTTCCTCGGGAATAGAATAGAATACTCTTTATTATGTACACCATATAAATTACAGACGTAAATATAGAAACTGTACAAAGGGTGACACAATGGGCGGTCTTATCGCTAAAAGCGATCTTTTAAAGACCACCTAAATAAAACAAGCAATAGCACTTGCGGGAATAGCACTTTTTTCGGGATGAAAGGTATCCTATGTCCGTTTCTGTACACCTGACAACGTATATGCAAAATTTCAGTATGATCGGTTCAGTGGTTTAGGCGTAAAAGGTAACAAACAAACTCACTTTCAGATTTATAAATTAGTTAGGATTTAATCACCCCTGCTCTCAAAACGGTGAAGGAAAAGATCGTGAGGAAACCGGCATGTCCTAGATCCAAAAAATTTTCAGCATCTTTGAGAGAATTTATTCCGGAAGGTTTATATGTTATTTATTATCATTTTATTATTATTAAACTTACATATAATAATGAAATCTCTTGGGGAGGCTTGTGGCTAAGAAATAACAGCCGCACAGGTCGATCGATCAGGTTAAGCTTCGCTTGCCGCGGTTGGTCTGTGGATGGGTGACCATCTTTACATACCGAGACCCCTGCGTGCCTCGGAAAGCACGTTAAGCCCTTAGTCCCGGCTGTCATTCGTGCATCTTTGACAGTCGTTACGGGTACCTAGTCAGAAGAGCCCGAAAGTCTGACAACCGGTCTTACCAAGGGGTATCGTACTACCCAGTAACTGGGTTGTGGAGATCAGATAGGCAGTCGCTTCATATAAAATACTGATATGCAGCTGCATCCGGTTAGAGTGGAAGCCGACCCCACCATAGTTGGGAAAAGGCTAGGCAGATGATGATGATAATTATTGAAATTTCGATATTTTGTCAAGTTGTAAAAATTGTGGGAAGCAGAACCGGGTCCCTAAAAGAGAATAAAATAGTAATATTCATGGTTCGGTATAAAACTGCATAGAAACAAATCTCCAGGGAAGTTTTAATTATAAATTAACGTCGTATTTCACTGTTTATAACAAACTTTACCTTTTAAAGGCTCGTCGTGGGATTATCCTGACCTCGCCTTATTCAAATATTTGTTTTCCTTTTTTACTTTATTTCCTTTTCAGCTAATAAGATTTGATGATGAGGAAGAGGAAGATGAAGGTAAACAGTTACTAGGAAAACCTATTACTGAAGGTTTGTCTTGGTCGCACTTAACTTATGGTAGTAAAGGGTTTGAGGAAAACTAAAACAAACAATGAACCTGTCCAAACTTACGCGGACGATCAAGATTTTGGAGCTTCATACTTTTTACTTAAACACAGATGTCGCTAGTTACCTATGCACCCATCTCTTTTACCGACTGTACAATCTCTTTAAGCTTATCGCAGTTATTACACACGGGGAAGTTTAATCAGGCTGCTTGATACTCCGTCTCACTCTTGCAGTATAATGTTTGTGAAGTGAGAAAAGGAGAGCGCGATAAGGATTAAAATGTTTTGTTTCAAGTTTGTGGTGGTAAAATATTGGGTGTACGAATCATTATAACAACAACTATCATTACAACAAATATCATTCACTAGGATATTATGAATTTTGGAGCTGTGCATTAATAATCCCTTTAAAGTTTCCACCAAGAACAAACACACTTCTTGGTGGAAACTGATTTCTAAAGAAAAGACCCTTATCTGCATAAATAAAAATAAAAATACATAAATATAATCCATTGAATAAAAAGCAGATAAAAAGATATTATGAAAAAACAAACCCACACTTTTCTAAATCTGGAAACGTTTCAAAGAACCTTTCCGGATATCCGAATTCGCAGTAATACTTTTCTTTTGACCGTCAGCAGGGAATATACGAAATCAAAGAAAAACTACCGTATAATATTGTTCGGTAACAATAAAATCTCGTTTACCGTATCCGAAATGCTAACATTTTCAAGCGATCAATATTTCATCACTCTAAAAGTTAGATATTAAAAACGGCCCAATACGTGTTAGAGCCCATTTCGCTTCATGAATAACAAGTATGTATATTATTAACCTCACCTATTTTCTAATATAGTCAGGGAAATTAATTGTTAAGTAAATTGACACATTACCGTATTTATTACCGTTTATTGTCGTTATAACCATTTCATGCAAGTACCTATCAAAGAATGACGTTTTGAATATACGAGCAATTTAGGTTGGTAGTTACTTTGTTTAACTATTAATTTCTTAATTTCATTGACTTTACATTCAATGAAAGTTTGGGTCAACTTTTTGTTTTATAACTTTAACGGCCTTATTACAAAACAAGGTTTATCTTAGACCGAGGTTTAAACCATCGAGCCATTTTTAAATTCCGAACTACATTCATAATCCGATAAAGTTAAATTTATCTGGTATTTATTTATTTATTTAACATAAAACGGCCAAGGCCAATTACATTAGTTAAAGACAAAGACACAAACACATTTTAAAAGAACAGAAAAAAAAAGCATACAATTACTCGCCAGTCATACGCTCATCTCACAATACCCCAGACATACTGACAAGATCTTCTTCCATCCATCCGCGAACACATCATAAAGTTAGAATATTACAATAACCCTCCTTCTGGCGCAGTCGGGTAAAAACTGACGTTAAACCTGAGTCTAAGTTGTCAATTTTGCATTAGGAACTTTACATATAATAAAGTTTAAAATACAGTAACTGGCTCAAAGGTTAAGGCTAGGTCTAAAGTTAAAACTCGTTTCGTAATAATATAGTTAGTGGTCAACGCAAAATAAACCTTTTCAGACGGACTTTTTGGATTCAAGTTAAACAAGAACTAGCTTCATCCTTCTGATTCTGACTGACAAACCCCTTGATAAATCAAAAGTGCCTGTAATTGGTTTATTTGAAACGCTGACCCGGCGAACTTCATACCGGCTCAGAATCAATATTTCATTAATAATTAATATTATACCAATATTCCATACAAACTGTAAGATGATGAAGATGCCGTACGTGCCTTGATGTTAAAGTTCAATACCTACTAAAACCTTTCAAGGGATGTATGAAGAAGCCTCCTCGTGTAGCGCAGTTTGTTCCGCCAGTTACTCAACTGAACCGAGCGCTCGGCGCAACCTGGACAGTCACACTCAACACCTTATATGACTGGCAAATTCTTCCCTTGCGGTGGTAGGGCTAACGCCCGCCTGGTTGCAACCACCCTCCCACCGAAGTCTGGCGTCAAGCAGCCTGCTATGTTTCGTCGTTGCGTGGGAGTTCCAGAGCCTTAGGGAATTTGAGTACTCAGCGCTTCTCCTCCACTTTTATTATGCGCACAGCCAAAGTGTGGAACTCTCTGCCGGCATCTGTGTTCCTTCCCACATTTAACCCGTCTGCCTTCAAAGCAAGAGTGAACAGGCATCTTCTGGGCACGCTAGTTCCATCATAGACCTCATCTATCGCTTACCATCAGGCGTGATCGGGGTCAAGAGCGGGCCCATTTAGTAAATAAAAATTAAAAAAAACCACTTGACCTCATTGATACAAAAACATCCACTTCTTAAGCCTTTCCCTAATCCATCCATAACAACAAAACTAAACAACACAATAAAACAAACCATAATACCAACCAAACAGTTCCGTTCCTGCTAATCTCTCATCGTTTACATCGTAATACCATTTATAAGGCGATTCTTACTTCCTGTTTGTTCGAATTTGGTGACTAGCTGCCCTCAGACGGGATACATGTTGATAAAATAAATCTAACACCAAATACTCTTCGATAGCAGTAATTACGATCCGTAAATACAGAATAAGCGTTTTTTTATCTTCTTTTGTTGGCCTTCCCAAGGCTAGAGGGTAGTATAAGTTTAGTTTTGCTGAGTGTACAAGATGGCGGCTGTTATGTTGTATGATACGGTTATTGTTATTGGAGTTAATTGTGTTTAGTCGAAGTTATTGTCAAATGAATTGTTATTGAGAAAAAGTTGCTTTTTTACGAAGAAAAATTTTCATGTGTTTTCTGAGAAGAAATTAAACGTACCTAAGTATGCTGGATCGTGCTACTTGATAAATATATAGTCATTGTGGCTTTACCAATATTTAACGCAAAGGCCGCAAGCAAAAACGAATGCTAATAAGAAGATTTCTATAATGACTATGTTTTTATCTGAATCACACTAACATTATAAAGACGAAAGTTTGGGAGTGTGTGTGTGTGCGTGAGTGTTTATATGTTTGTTACTTCTTCACGCTCAAACGGCTGGACCAATTTTGATAAAATTTTGTATGGAGGTAGCTGACACCCTGGATTAAAGGCTACTTTTCATCCCGATATTCCCACGGGATCGACATTTACGCGGGTGAAACCGCGGGGCGCAGCTAGTAAGTATACAAAAGAAAGTCTGATAAGGGCTCCGGTGATTGACAAGTTGTGTGGAAATCGGTTGTCATGGTATGGGCATGTAATGTGGAGGAATGAGGAAAATGTCGTCTGGAAAGCTGTAAGGGTAGGGGAAGATCAAAAACATCGGTCAAGTGCGAGTCGTTTCGCGCACCGACGGTTCCGTACAAGGTATTGTATCGTCAACCATAAGATCCACAGCGATGAACGCTGATTGGTTAATGGTTGTGCAACTTGCTGCACACCGCACTACGAGTAGCAAGTAGTAATCTGATAAATCCTAACTTAACTAAATCTATACACAAACTAAAAATAGCGTCGAAAAATTCATCCGCGTCGCTGGTAGGTATGCACAAATTTACGGTTTTCGGATTTTTTCCTTTACTTGTGCTACATGACATTGCTTCTTGCCTTTCATGATTCTAGGTCAACGGGAAGTACTCTATAGGTTTTGTTTCAATTGCGAGTGTCAAAATATGAGGCATAAACGGAACATAAACGCCCGTATCTTATTTTTTTACTGCTTCAAGGGATTGTAGCCCTGAGTATTTGATATTAATTTCAACTTGATAACTCTACGCGTTCCTGCGAAAAAGGGTCTTGAACTCTTGACAGACGGACAACGAAGTGATCTTAAGGTGAATGGGTAGTTGAGACCGCGATATTAAAATTTTCTTACGTTTTTTGCAATTTGCAGGTCAGTGTCAGGTTGTATCTTGATCAAAATATGATTCATGCACTACCTTCGTCGAACATAGGCACTTTGTTCGACGACACTACTTTTCGCCTCGCTGCTTCCCTACGTCTAGGCACTCCTTGCTGTTCTCCCCATCGCTGTCACTGTGGCGAAGATGTCAACAGCCTCGGACACCACGGCCTGTCTTGCAGCCGAAGTGCGGGTCGCTTAGCGCGGCACGCGAATATTAATGACATCATCCGACGAGCTCTTGTCACCGTCGGCGTTCCAGCTGTATTAGAACCCAATGGTTTGGCACGCGACGATGGCAAGAGACCGGACGGTATGTCTTTATTTCCATGGAAGGTGGGTAGGCCTTTAGTGTGGGACGCTACGTGTGTCGATACTCTTGCGCCATCCCATCTTCCTGGCTCGGCATGCTGTACTGGCGCTGCTGCTGCGGCTGCGGAAAACCTCAAGCGGCGAAAATATAATAACCTCATCGGAAACTATATTTTCGAGCCGTTTGGGGTTGAAACTCTCGGGCCGTGGGGTCCGAGTGCTCATGGTCTTTTTAAAGAAATTTCGAAACGGCTGGTTGACACTTCCCGTGACCCAAGGGCTGGCTTTTATCTTGGCCAGAGGCTAAGCATCGCCATACAACGTGGTAATGCCGCCAGTCTCTTGGGTACATTACCAGTCGACAGCGATGCGGATGAATTTTTCGACGCTATTTTTTAGTTTCTGTAGGTATAGTTTTTGTATTTACTTTAAAAATATTAATTAAATTATTTAATAAAAATAAGTACGGAAATATGATTCGCGACAATAACAGGTACATATTTAGAGAATTATAATCATTAGAATCATTAATACATCTTTCTAAGTTAGATTTCTACCATTGATTCTAATGATTATAATTCTCTAAATATGTACTGATACTGTTGCGAATCATATTTTGATCAAGATACAATTTGACACTGACCTGCAAATTGCAAAAAAACGTAAGAAAATTTGAATTTCGCGGTCTACCAATATCCATTCACCTTAAAAGGGTTCCGTTTTTCCTTTTGAGTTACGGAACCCTAAAAATGATGGATGGACTGTGTGAAAGATGATATTGCTAGAATCATGGTGACTACTGAGATGACGACTAATAGAGAAGTATGGAAGAAGATTTCATGCTCCTGCGACCCCAAAAAAATGGGATAAGGGCGAATTTGATATCCATAAGATATCCATTTTATCAACTTAGGTATCAGACAGAGGTATCAAAACAATCATTGTGATCTTTATTCTTGTCACAATAAGGTTGTTGCTAAAGGTAAATATGAAATAACTACGAAGGACTGTAACACTTGTCTGACAGTCTCTTTCTACAGACCGATCTTATATATAAAAGCCGAGAAACTGTACTTAAATCTCTGTTTAATATGCTCTAGAAAACACAACCTTCCATGTTTCCTACAGACAACCCTTTATCCCTAACACAAAACCGATATAAAGGGAAGCTGTGACACCGAATACATATCATATTGAACATTATCCACATCACGGAGCCCACGGTTTACTACGCCAAAAGCCAGTTAGTGAGTTGACACTCTTTACGCACCAGCAAAGTGGGTATATAGTAGGTATAGTTGAGTTTGTAATTCATCATCATCATCATCATATCAGCCGAAAGACGTCCACTGCTGGACATAGGCCTCCCCCAAGCACCTCCACTTCGACCGGTTCTGCGCTTCTCGCATCCCAAGGGTTTGTAATTGCCCTTTTATATTAGACAAAAAAATATAATATATCGTCGTTGCGACTTTAAGACCTCTTATGTGTCACTTTTGGCAAAATCACTATTTTACGCCAGCCGATTCTACATATTATTATGTAGTGTTCAATATTGTACGGTGGTGGTACAGATCCTTTAGAGAGCAGTGGTGGCCAAGTGGTAACGGCCGCGACTTACGATTTGTAGGTCGTAGATTCGTACCCAGACAGGCGCTTTACTTTGTGTAAATTATTTCATCAGCACTGCTCTCAAAACGGTAAAGGAAAACATCGTGAGGAAACCGGCATGTCCTAGAACCAAACATTCGAAGACATGTGACATAGCTACCAACCCGAACTGGGCCCGCGTGGTGGATTACGGCCCACTCCCTCTCTCAGAGAGGAGGTCTGTGTCCCGGCAGTGGGAACATTATAGGCTGATTATGTACGGAACCCTTCGTGTGCGAATCCGACTCGCACTTGGCCGTTTTTTTTTATCATAAGCACTTAAGGACAAAAAGTACAGTCACCCTATTAAAACCTACGATAATTCACAACAGAATTATCTTCGTCTTGAACAAGCGTAGGAAGCACTGCAATATTCATCAGTCTATATTGCGTACCGTTCCCAAAATAGACATTTTGAACTTTCCGTCAGTCCTATAAAGTCCTTTTTTGTGTTCATACTAAAATATTATCGTTGTCGTAGAGGGACTTGTGGCTAAGTAATAACAGCTGCATGGGTCGATCGATCAGGTTAAGCTACGCTTGCCGCGGTTGGTACGTGGATGGGATCTATACTTACCAAGACCCCTCCATGCCTCGGAAAGCACGTTAACCCGTTGGTTCCGGCTGACATTCGTGGATTTTGGACAGTCGTCAGTAGCCCGAAAGTCTGACAACCAGTCTTAACCAACGGGTATCGTGTATTACCTAGTAACTGGGTTGTGGAGGTCAGATAGTCAGTCGCTCCATGTGAAATACTGATAGTCAGCTGCATCGGGTTAGACTGGAAGCCGACCCCAACACAGTTGGGAAAAGGCTAGGCAGATGATGTCTAATGCAAAAAAAAAAAAAAAAAAATCTATTTTGATTAACGCAAGTCTGCATCATTGTTAATTATTAAAATACTAGCAGCGCCCCGCGGTTTCACCCGCAAGTGTCGATCCCGTGGGAATATCGGGATTAAAACTACCAAATTTCATCTAAATCGGTTCAGCGGTTTAAGCGTGAAGAGGTAACAGACAGACACACTTTCGCATTTATAATATTTGTATGGATTACCTTTTTTCTTCAGCTGACTCATCATCATTCTCCAGCCCTTATCCTAATTTATTTGGAGTCAGAGCAACATGTATTTTTCTTCCATATTTCTCTATAGGAGTGTGGGCGAAAAACACTTGTGGCGCCGAATGGCGAATGGCGACGAATAGTACTTAGAGGCCGACCGCTTAACTGAGACGTTTCCTGAGGTAGCAGCGCGGTGCGGGAGGGGCGTGGTGACGTGTTGCGAGAGCTCAGTGATTCGTCAACTTGTGACAACTATCACCCCTCCCGCACCGCGCATCTACCTAAGGCAACGTCTCAGTTAAGCGGTCGGCCTGTAGTCGTCATTCACCTGCTTCATAAATCTTGTTTATACTAAATAATAAAGCTGAAGAGTTTGTTTGTTTCAACTTTCTATCAGATTTGAAAAAAAACTTTTGTGTTTGGTAGCCCAAATCTTGAGGAAAGTCTCATTCACCTGCTTCATAAATCTTCTTTATACTAAAGAATAAAGCTGAAGAGTTAGTTTGTTTTAACTACCAGTCAGATTTGAAAAAAAACTTTTGTGTTTGGTAACCCAAATCTTGAGGAAAGCCTAGGCTATTTAACATCACGCTAGGACCCTTAGGAACCGAGAAAAAATAAAAATAAAACGCTAAGTGAAAACGAAGTAACAAGCTCGGGCAGGCGATGCAATGCGACGGGGTGGGTCAGGGGAACAAGAAATTTCACGCGGACAAAATCGCGAGCAGAAGCTAGTCAGTAATAAACATATCTCTAATAGGCCAAACCAGTCTCTTTCAACCAAAAACTGCATTTCACATCGGAATTACCTTTATTATCTATCCCCGTAACATAAAGCGTAGTCAGCGCTGTAATATTTATCAAGCGCATTGCGTGCCTCCCCAGGGAAGCTTACGGTGACCGCAATAAGTACGTCGGGTTTCTTTGCTCAATCCTCTGGAAGTCCGCTGCTTCGGTAATTATAAATGTGCTCGACTGGAATTAATGTTGTATTAGCGTTTTATGGCTGGGCAGGCTGGGCTTGGAGCTGGGACTTTATTAGTCTAAGGGCTGATTGTTCCATCGCCAGATAATTTTTTATTCGAGGAATAAAATTGAGGTTTGACAGTTTTTGTATGAAATAACTGTCAAAATTTCAAAATTATTCCTCGAATAAAGTTATCAGTTGATTGAAAAATCAGCCCTAACTTATATCGACTATTTGTTTTACAGAGCAGATTTTAGAGGAATTTGTCAGTGGATTAAAGCAAATATAAGTTAGTACGTACGTAGTGTGGAGATTTAATTCTTTAATCTGTAATGATTTTTAGGAGCCTGTGGCTAAAGAAAAACAGCCGAACAGGTCGACCGATCAGGTTAAGCTACGCTTGCCGCGGTTGGTCTGTGGATGGTTTCATCCTTACATACCGAGACCCCTCCGTGTCTGGGAAAGCACGTTAAGCCGTTGGTCTTGGCTGTCATTCGAGGATTGACAGTCGTTATGGGTAGACAGAAGCCCGAAAATCTTACAACCAGTCTTACCACCCAGTCGTATTACCCATTAACTGGGTTGTGGAAGTCAGATAGGCAGTCGCTCATGTAAAATACTGGTATTCAGCTGCATCCGGTTAGACTAGAAGCCGACCACAACATAGTTCGGAAAAGGCTAGGCAGATGATGAGATTAAAACGATACAACAGAAATAACATTATTAAGCATAGAAATATAAACTAAATAAATCAGATTATGGGGAAGACAATGATGATAAACATAATATATACACATAAAACCCTTAAAAAAATACCTGCATAATGTTGAATCATAGATCGACTTGAGGAGCTCCATAGGGCTCCGCTAGCTAGACTAGAAAATGAGAAACTTAAAGATTCACAATATGCTTAAGCACAATGTAGCTGCATAAACAGTAAACAGTAAAGCAACAGTATTTGGAAAACCTCATGAATAAAAATTACGAATTCCTTGACACGCAGTTGGATTTTCCAATTCACAATCATCTATTTAATTGGACATACCTAATTGAAATAAATATACTTACAAAGGGACACAACACACTCTCTTAAAAGACCCCATACCTAAGCATCAGACACACACAGTCACACACCCCTAAAGTCCAAAACGCACACACACACCCCCATTCACTCATCCATGACCTATTGAAGCACGAAAAAGAATCCTCAAAGCATTTCTATATTTAGTCGAACAATGCTAAATTTAAACCGTATGGCATTAATTCTGGCCCGGGATGGCAGATACCTGACAAGACTGGCGCCGCACTGGCAATTTTGAATTGGTGCCAACGCCATACAATACGCATGTATTCTTGCTTTGTCAGTCTTTGTAATCAATGCTTGGTCTTGCAGTATTGCTGGAACTAAAAGTATTAAGGATGCTGGGAATATTTATGGTTTTAGAGCTATGGTATGTGTATTTGTGTGCACACACAAACACACCCCTGTTTGTACAGACACCCTTACGAGGACCTTGTTAGTCCTAGAACCAACCGAGGACCCTCCAAAAAACTGGTTTAAATACCTCGTTGGCCTTTTAGAATAAGATAGAAAGAGACAGGTGAGTAAATCTATAGTGATGAGCCTACTGGGATAATGCTATCTCAACATTTTTCTGTATGAATTTCGGCTATCATACCGAGGACCTGAATTACACAGCTAAATGTGACCAGCGATGCACATACGAGGACTTTGTGTAAGCCAACCGAGGACCTCTTACGTAAGCCCTGCGACATCCTTCCGAGGACGTATTTTTACACAATATTTCTTATAGCTTGTACAAAGTGCGGACGTTGTGTTAGACTTTATATCACTAAACCGAGGACAGTTTTTCGCGTAGAACTTGTATAAACCGAGGACCTGGAAAATAGGTACCTACCTAAAACATTTTACGTGTAAGATAATAATCAATGTTCCAATTTATTTCTTACACACTTTTTCTAGAATGAAGTACCAAGCGAGGACGAGTCAATGTCTTTACGTTTGTCAGCGCTTTATTTTGTTAAACACTCGTGATTGTTGCTTTTAACGTAAACAGTAGGTATTAAAAATAATGGCCGTATCTATATACATATTTATAAGGAAAAACTGACTGACATATCAACGCACAGCCGAAACTACTGGGTTTAGGAATGTGATTTTAGACATTACGGACGCTTTTAACGTTCTGCATCGTTCTCACATGCATAATTTTTTACATGAATGATTTAAACAAGACTTTGTAACCATATTATTTTGATTTAAAGAGTGTCCATGGAGTTTCTTGCCCGTTCTTCTCCATAGGTACCTATGCTTTGGAATGGGCAACTACGAGTATCTTCATCTTTCTGACTGACAGACCCCTTGACAATTCAAAAGTGCCTGTAATTGGTTTAATTGAAATAAATGCTTTGAGTTTGAGTTGAGTTTGAGATTGTGAAATTTTGCACACGGCTTCCTTTTATAATGTAGAGGAGCACTAAGAAGGGGTTTTTGGAAATTCAACCTTTAAGGGGGTGAAAAGGGTGGATTTCGTTTGTATGAAAAGTCTTATTCCTTGAGTTAATAAACTTGAAACATGGCACAAATATTTATCTAAGTAAATTATGAAGTTTGGCATTTTTTGTTTTTCTAAACTAACCCCTAAAGGGGGGTTGTGGGGTGTCAAAATTTGTATGGAAGATGTTTAACTCGCGGTCCGATTAACTCGAAACACAGTATTTATACTTAAGACACAAAAAAATAAAGAATAACGTGTATCAGGGTTTTTCAAAATCTACCCCTAACGGGGTGAAAAGGGGTAGTTAATTATACAGGCGAGGATTTTACTGCGTGGGTTGAATAACCCGAAAATTGGTATAAATAAATCTTCGAGTCAAGTAATCAACATATCCCAAACGATTTTTCGAAATTCCACCCCTGTGGGGGTGAAAAGCAGGAATACAGTTTATATGAAAAATCTTATTCATTTGGTTAATAAACTTGAAACTAAAGGGAGATTGGGGGTGTAAAATTTTGTATGGAAGAATTTTAACGCGCGGTCCAACTATTTCGAAACTCAGTATGTAAGACCAAAATAAATAATAAAGTATAATCAGGATTTTAAGAAAATCTACCCCCAACGGGGTGAAGAGGGATAGTCAATTTCTTAGGGAAGTATTTTATTACGTGGCTTGATTGGATAATTGGTATAAATAATCTTTAAGTCAAGCTATAGAAACATCCCAGACGATTTTTCAAAACTATACCCCTATGGGGATAAAATATTTTTAGTAGTCATGTTTTTAATCACGTCTAAACTTGCTATGGAGTATCTTAATTTGACAGGACTAAACTAATATTTATCTTCTGTCCTTTTTTAATGAATTACAGAAAAAGATACACTGAACTTAAATTTAGTTTAGTTTGTGAACAAGGGAATCGGCGCCATTAAGTTATTAAGTTTACATGCTTCCCAAATTATTTTGATCTCACTTGATTAAAACAACAACAAAGAAATTTTCTTTGTTGTTTTCTAACTAAGCATTGTGTTATGTAATTTTATGTTAAGTTTTTAGCCCAAATTATGTCGATTTCTTTTAATTATGGTTTCTATAAGTCTTTTTGTTTGAGTCGTTTTCTATTAACTGTTAAGTAAGTTTTCTAATCATTCTTCTCAAAGATGTTACTGCAACTTGATGATTACTTCTATAAGTAGATCGTTGGTAAAACTTTGTTAAATAATTTGTTTCATATTAAAATAAACCTACTTTTATTTCAGTAAAGTTTATGACGTGGTTTTCTTTAGTACGTTCATGTTCTGTATTTCTTTGTACTTTATATTTGCTTCAAATCTTGCTGCAGACATTTCACCTAGGAAGGCATTTACTTTAGATTCTTTATGAAAAGCACACGTATTCAGCTCCTACCTCCAGACAATACAATATTTTATGGTGCAAATCATAATGTTGAATAATATGAGCGGGCCTAGGTACTTAGCACATACTGCAGAAGAAGCCTGATTATTCCTCATGCACCTAGTAGCTACTAACGGTTTGTTTAAGGATTCAGTCTACCTTCGATTTTCTCCTTCATAATTTTATTTAAATGATAGCATATAATTTGTCTTCTACACACAAGGAAAACTGTCGAAACGAGGACTAGAATACACACTGTTCGGAAAATCTAGCAAACCGAGGTCTTAAATATACATTGTCTGGAAAAGCTACCTAACCGAGGTCTTTTGTGTTAAAGTTAACACATAGGTCCTCGGATAATACAACAAACGTGAAATGAGTGTAAAGAGTCTGTGTATGAGGCGACAGTGTCACCATCTGGTGGATACACAAAGTCTGTGTAAGATTATGAATAATCTTGATCAAACCGAGGTTCGGACAACTTTTTCGTATTAAGTATATAGAAAGACTCAAAATCGCTTGCAGAATACGAATCTTTGGTCAAGTCAAACCGAGGACCCTCGAAAAGGTCCTCGCTTTGAAAAGGTCCTCGGTCGTGCCTTGTGTATTCATACGCACGTCCTCGGATGGTACTTAAAACAAACACACCATCACGTGTGTGATGTGTGTGTGGGTGTGTGAGAGGAAAGAATAGCATTCTCAATGCAATTTGGAATTAATTGGATGTGTTATTTAAAAATATAAGTTTTTACGTTCAATGATAATTACATGGCACTTGAGTGACGCTTTGGATTATAATGCTGTTACTGGGCTTAGCTTACTTGGAATTGTCGTACAGATCACCGGATCTGGACTGGAACGTTTTAACGTTTGGAACGGTTTTTGCTTAGTAATGAACAAGGGCTTAGAAAAAAATAAATGTTACATGGTGTTGGAATAAAAGAATAGACATAAAACATCACGCCTTGTTTCCCCAAAAGTTCGGGCAGAAGTGTACCCACCCGTAGTAGTACACCCACATTTCGCCAGTTATGTTTAAGTGAGACCCTTAATCGGGCAGAAATCCCAACACTGGGCTTTTACTAAAAATCATCAAAGTTGTAGATAATAGTATCCAGCAAAAAAAAAAATCCGAACGTTATTATATTATCTGTAGATCTACATTGTCTTATATAAAATATTAAGGTGTAGTTAATTAAACATGATTTGTGATCTCACCTTGGTTCACCTGCACAGAGTATCGCGTCGAATCAATAAGTATTTCGTTTTAAGATTCTGTGCGGAACCCTATAAACGTTATACTCAATTCAACGGAAAACATTTCGGCCCCTAATGTATACACGCTCCCTTTTTTCTCACACTCCAAACGTTCTTATTCGACATTTTTCTTTCCGTTACTTCTGTACTGGCATTTTATTTTTATAGCCGTGTCTCGGAATATATCCCGTTGCCTCACCCCTGTGCGATACCAAAGAATTTCCAAATACTTGCTGCTTCGTAACCAATAGTTCAGAAAAAAATAACACGAAAAAAAATGAGGCAAGAATTTATTGGGAAAAGTATGCAATCACGTTAAGGTGGGATGGTTCGCTTCCAAGATACTTTGAAGCACGTTCTTCTCTTGAGAGTAATCCACGCCCTTGATTATGATTTTGAGTTTATCTCTCAGTTCGTTTGTAAATAAAACGGTTTCGTGCGATATCGATCTCTTCACGCGCAACAGACTAGGTAGAATGCTTTCATTGACCCCATGTTTTTTGGATTTCACTTGAACTTGCACTCGCCCTTGATTTTCCGTGAACACAGCCAAGCTAGCAGTGTATTCTAATAGAGCTCTTACACCGTATGTCACCACCAACAAGAACAAAGAGAAACCAGCAGTCATGTAGTTCTTCTCGATGCTGTGCAACAGAATCATCTTATCGTATTCGTGTAGATCATCGGAGAAGATTAATGTGTGGATACTTTGAAGAGGCAGATACATGCCGAGGTATAGAACAGATGTGAAGTAAAATGCAATTAAGAAAAAATACGTTCGTCTGTAGCCCGCCGTTAAGTCATTGATTAACTTCGTCAGCTTCATGGCATCATATATAGGGTTAAGCATAATCAAAAGCGCGGCCATTTGGATTAGTAACAAGGATGTTAGTACTATGCAGCAGGATGCCATTATCTTGATCTTACTAGAAATGGCTTGGAATGTACTGTTCTTATGGCATTTTACTTGTTTCTTTTTATTTAACTTTTCCTGTTTTTGTATAGTAGCATGAAACGATACGTCTTATGACAAGTGCATGACAACTTGACAATCATTCGTTTTGTGAATTTATTGTTTTACTCTTTTGTGGTTCATGTCTATCTGTCAATCTGTTATAAGACTTTTTCGGCCAAAACTACATGGTACTTATTAGTTCTTTGTTCATAGTATACGGTCGAAAAGGCTTGTTGGCAATTTATTAATGAAATTGACCCTTTTTCTCATTTAATTGAATTATGTGGGTGATCTTTTTTGAGTATAAACGTCTACTGAATTACTATCACTTAAATTGACATGTCTATCAGGAGCTAATACATTTGCCATTACAACTGCATTGTAACTGACCTGTGTGGTCTCGTCTTTATTTAAAACGGCATGTCTGCACATAAGTTCGAACTCCAGCAGGCGAGCAATCCTTATCATGAAACGTACTAACCATTCAATCAAAAATAAAAGGTACGACTGCATAATGAAACAAGTATAGCATAGTGAAATTTTGGATGAATAAAATTCCATAGCGAGATTTGTATCCACATCCTGCAGCAGGAGGCGATGGGCGTAACTTTCCGAAAGAAATTCAACAACAGTGCTTATAAACGAAAGAGTTACAATTAACGCAATGATTTTGGGTGGTTGAGAAAATTTTTGTTTAAACTTACACCAGTAATCTCTTAAATAACACGGCTGCTGAAAAGGTTTTAGAAGTGCTATTACTGTCACTAGTTCCACGAAGAGGACGAATCCCAGAAACATTCGACATACATCTATCATTCTAAGATTTTTCCTTTTTGTCTCCTTGAATATCAGTTACGTCTGCTGTTTTTTTCGAGCCCCTTATTTCTGGGTGTGTTGGGTCTGGGTCTATGGTACTTTGAGTGTCGATATCTTCGGCTACTTCAGTCTGCTCAGGAATAATTAACAATGACTCGTGTTGTATCGTAGCACACGCATGAGGTGTTTCTTCTAAAAACTTTTTTAGTAGTAGCGTCTCTTTTGAATTCAAATGAACTACTAAAGGCCAATTTGCAGGATCTTCACCCTCCTCATCACTGTACTCTTCAAGTAGTCCTAACATGGGTTGATCAGAATCATCATTTTCAACTTGTTGAGAAATGGATATATCGACCAAATTGTAGTGCCCCATCAAATCGGAAAATTCGTGAAGCCTCGCTGAAAATATGATTAATTCAAGTACTCTCCAAATTACTATAAGAAAGAAAAGGGAGAACCATGCGAGCAAATAGTTTCTGTTTGCGTTTGTTATTGCTATAATACGTCGTACACTCTCTGTTGGTGTTCCAACTGGTCTGATATGTTTTGGTATGCTAAGTCTAAATAATGTTTGCATTGGACTGTAAATACCAAATATCCCTATTATCAAAATATACAGAAATGCTAAGGCGAGGCAATAGGGATTTGTTAGATTTGATTTCAGATTTTCGTAGAATTGTTTTATATATTTGGATAAGGTAACAATATCAGTAATTGGAAACATCAGACACGCAATTATCAACATTTGCGTTATATTAGTTACCAAGAGTAATACCGTGGAACTATCAAATAATGTATGCATTTTTTCTATATAATTTATCCCATGTTTATTTTTTAACCTAATGTTTTTGTCAGAATGCCACAGTGACAGAAATATTTACAGATTAAACATCAACCATAGATATTAAAGAAAACTCTGTCCTATAATCATTGCGATATTCCTTTTTGGTGCTATCGAGGGAAACAAAATCCCTTTACGATCGTTTCCTTGAGGCGTATGAACGCAAATTGCGTCACCTACTTCCCCGTGATTGAATTCGTTATCAAACGCCGATTCACAATGGCGTATCGAAATCGAAACTTGTAACAATAGCCTATTTACGTACGTACGTACCTATGAAACAAAATAACGGGACGGTATGTGGCATTTATTTGGATGTGAAACATATGTTGCGCCAGACTCCTGGCACGGCACGCATAGCTCCCACGCTACCTGTAAGCACACGTATACGTCAGCCATTAGTGTGACCGAGAGAGCGTGTTGGCGTCTCGCTCGCACAGTTTCTGCACGTGGTTCCCCCCTTACAGGTGGCACCCGCCTTCCTTTATCACAACCATTACCTATGTCGATTCAATTATGCTGAACTGTTGACTTTGCGGACACCGATATTTTTAAAAGTTGTGTAACAAGCTCTCGCTGAGGACCCCAATCTGGTGTCGATAAAATCTTTTAATTAATTACTAACATGGTACGATGAAATAATTTAAGTATGTACACAGATTAATATTACACTGTTTGCCATGTGATACGGAATTCGGATATCTATGTACGGGATCGATTGGTGTATATTAGGAGTCCTTCAAATATTATCTATGAGCAAACGAATGAATATCCGATGATCTGGTGAAGGCCACAGGAATTCGCTGGATGCAAGAAGCACAGAACCGGTAGAAGTAGAGGTGCTTGGGAGAGACCTATGTCCAACAGTGGACGACTTTAAGCTGAAATGATGATGATGAATTGATATTCAAATATTGATTGTCGTATTTTGATCTGGACCTGTGCGATGTTAAACATACGATTTATTTCGAGATAATATATGTGGTAAACGTACCTACCAGATTAAAAAAAAATATTTAGGAACTAAGTGTCCGTCCAGATTGGGCCCGGGGCGGGCGCGGGCGCGGGGCGAGCGCGGGTGCGGGAACGCGCGCGGGCTGCCTGTCCGGACTGGAGCGCGGCTGCGTTCTGTGTGTTGTCGTGTCCAGTGTTTGTCAAAATATAATATGGATGAAGAATACTTATTTTTACTAGAAAAAAGCTCGAACTAGTTTGAGAACCCCGGGCACGCTCCGCCCACGCCCGCACCGCGCCCGCGCCGCGCACCCACTGCAGCCACTTGTATGAACAAGCTATGGCGTGAGTTGCCCGCGGGCTCCCCGGGCTCTCCCCGCGCCGAGCAGACCGCGCCGCTCACCGCGCCCGCGAGGCTGGACACTCAAAGGAAGTTCATGTATGTTTGAGTTCGCCGCGCCGCGCCCGCTCCCCAGTCTGGCAAAACACTATAAGTGTTATAATATTGTTTTTCAATATAAATTATCTTGGGGTATCATAAATAATGCTGCAATAGTTTTATTTAACCTTTAGTAGATTTTCACCTTTATCGTTAAAGCATAAGGTTCAAAGTTGATTGAGAAAATTTGACAGTTTTGGGTAGCTTGATGTGCTGGCGTCTGTACTTTTAGTCACAATTTGAATAATTTTGAAGGCTAATCCATTGCTTCATATGTTCGAAAACTTTGTCTGCTCGACAACGTACTCGCACTGAAAGAAATAAGCATTAATCTGAACTGCTTTAAGCAGTTCCATAAGAGCCTAACGTTCAAAACAGTATTTTTTACTGATCCGAAAACAGTTAAAAGCTTGACGCAAAATGTTACCGTCATGACAGTAAACTTTAACGTTATATGTAGCTGTTTTATTCAATGATGATATCGTTCAAACAATTGAAATTTACTTACCATACAGTAATGGTGGTTTTCCTTTGTTATTTTTTCAGTAAATAGTATGTTTAATCATTAAAAGTTACTGTTTTACAAACAGTTCTTCTTACTGTATAGTCAGTAAGAAATCGCTTTATTGTGCTCTATTTAAAAAAAAAAACCGTGCGTAAATACCGCAAATAATGGTGGCTAAATAATAAAAGCCGCACAGGACGATCGATCAAGTTAAGCTGCGCTTGCTGCGTTGGTCTGTGGATGGGTGACCATCTTTACATACCGAGACCCCACCGTGGCTCGAAAAGCACATTAAGCCGTCGGTCCCGGCTGTCATTCGTGGATCTTTGACAGTCGTTACGGATAGTCAGAAGCCCGAAAGTCTGACAACCAGTCTTACCAAGGGGTATCGTATTACCCAGTAACTGGGTTGTGGAGGTCAGATAGGCAGTCGCTCCATGTAAAATACTGGTATTCAGCTGCATCCGGTTAGACTGGAAGCCGACCCTAACATATTTGGGGAAAGGCTAGGCAGATGAAATCCCGCAATTAATGTTGTTGAACAGTCAAACTGAAAGTCATTGTACTGTTGAGTGTGTTACGCAATTACCCCTATGTTGTGTGCTTGCAGTATTCGGGTGGTACTAAGTATAAATGCAACAGCTAGCTGTACTCCTAAAGCACTATATATTTTCCAATGAATTACCCCAGCAAACGATGTAGGTATTTAGTAAACTCCAGTACTAACTCTCAAAGATTAACAAGCTATTTTAACTGTTATCTCTGTGGACTTGCAATTAACTGAATACTTACTTCACTGGCAGAAAATGTTCTGCAAACGTTTGGTTATCGTAAAGCGTTGCTTTTAGGTCACTTAAATATAGCTAAGATTTTCAAAAGGAGTTCGTAGTATCCCAGTAGATATTGTTGACTGAGGAGTAGGTACCTACTCCTCAGTCAACCATATCTACTGGGTAACCTGAAATCGCGAAACAAAATCAGCTGTTCCCTACATTTATGTTCGTATAACTCGTCAAAATGTAGGGAACAGCTGTTTTTTTTTCGTGATTTCAATTTTGGTCCCATAGTAAAAGTTGTTCATAATGATGAGTACACTGACCTCTTAAGAGGTTGCTGGTGTTTTACCAATAACCCTGTATACGATCAAATGAGCATTATGAGTCGTGCACTTTTGGATTTTCCAATTTTTTCTATTCTTTTCTTTGCTACAGGTTGCTGATTACGTAATAAATTACACAAATAAACACACAAAAGTATCATAAGTAAACCAGACACAAATTCACACACAAAAAATTCACAAGAATTCAACATCAAAACTCATGTTATTCACCCCGATCTTGTTACTATTGTACAAGTTAATATTTAACACATAACATACATAACTAAGTAGCCTCTTCGTTTGTTTCAGGTAAGTTTGGACCTCCATCAAAATGACCTGTGGACGTACGCCTTTATTTACTGTCATTATTTACGTAATAGGACCTTTGCAGGGTGTGACCTCCTTTATCAGTATGTAAAGATATTGTACCAAGTTATGTTTCAACGTTAAACAAATATCAACATTATTTTAATGGTAAGTAATTAAGTTGGTTTCAGAGTTACTAGCACTATTGAAAAAGCTATAAAAATGTTTGAAGTTGTAGCGTAAATTGAACTTTATTTTGTAGGGTTTAAAGTTATTTTTCTATAAACTCATATTTGTTTACATTTTTGGCAAATTAATCGCGAATGCAGATTACATGTGTTAGCTACGGTGTGTTGCGTGGTATGTATGTCAAGATCAAACAATAGTAAGTAACTTATCTTAACAGAACATCACGCCTGTAAGCCGAAGGGCAGAGAGAGGGCTGAGAACCTACCCACATTTCACCAGTTATGTTTAAGTCTTATGTAATATGGGAATATAGTATGGGAGCCTATTACATTAACTGCCGAGAAATTCCTGACAGAAAAACCCAATAACACTTTGCTCGACCTGGGAATCAAACTCGGGACCTCCTGCTCAGCAGTAGCGCTTGGACTACTAAACCAACCAGTCAGTTTTTAGGGTTCCGTACCCAAAGGGTAAAAACGGGACCGTATTATTAAGACTTCGCTGTCTGTCCGTCCGTCTGTCTGTAACCAGGCTATATCTCAAGATCCGCGATAGCTAGACAGTTTAAATTTTCACAGATGATGTATTTCTGTTGCCGCTATACAGAATAAAATTAATATTTAAGGGGGGCTCCCATACAACAAACGTGTTTTTTTCGGCGTTTTTGCCTTGTGGTACAGAACCCTTTTTTATTTACATATATTTATATAGATTGTTGAAATGGCGATAGATGATTGAGTGGCAACAAGGGAATGAATTTTCCCCTTATACGTACTCAGGAGCAGAGGGCCTGTGGCTAAGTAATAACAGCCGCACGGGTCGATCGATCAGGTTAAGCTACTCTTGCTGCGGTTGGACCGAGGGTGGGTGACCATATTTACATACCCAGACCCTTCGTGCATCGGAAAGCATATTAAAGCGTTGGTCCCGACAATCAGTCCACCTCTTGGCTTCAATAATGTTATATCTTGAAAATTGAAATTGTCGGACTTATTACGATTATTGAAGCAAAGAGGCGAGTCGTGGATCTTTAACAGTCGTTCCGGGTCGTCAGAAGCCCGAAAGTCTGGCAAACAGTCTTAACGTATCGTATCGTATTACCTAGTAACTGGGTTGTGCAGGTCAGATAGGCAGTCGCTTCATGAAAAATACTGGTATTCAGATGCATCCGTTTAGATTGGAAGCCGACCCCGACATAGTTATGAAAAGGCTAGGAAGATGATGTCCTACTCAGGAGCAGTAAGAAATTATACCAAGCAATTTTGTTCCACTCTTGGGCAAAGATTTCACTTTTTTCGTACATTTATTTTACAACATTTTTCGTACACTTATTTTACAACATTTTATGAACCTACATTTATTTTACAACATTTTTCTAACACTTATTTTACAAAAAATTTCGTACCTACATATATTTTACAACATTTTTCGTACATTTATTTTACAACATAGGTATACCTACTACTCGTAAGGCGTACTAGTTGACCAGGGGGGGCAATTCTCGTAATTCTATTAAGATTCACAGTCTGATCGCAGTCTCAATCTTTCCTCTAATTTCCTTACATTTTTGAAAAGTAGTTTTTTACATTGTTTGTCGCTGAGATGAGATTGCGACTAGATTTTGAACGTTTTTAATTACCGGAATTGGCCTTCAGATTATTTTAGTACGTAGAAATTGTAAGTCTTTATTCCTCGCTGCAACCAAATTGTTAGTCTTTGTGACTGCATCTAAATTGTTACGTACAACAATGGAAACTTTTTACTATCGTAATAATGTTTACAAGTTTGTAATGTAGGTATTATTCTAGTCGTTTTGTTTTCTACTATCATTGTTATTTTCTGTAGGAGCTCCTCGTAATTTGACATTGTTTTAACAATACAGCTGAGTAACAAATTAATACAGTTATGTATAAACACAACTAGCTGCGCCCCACGGTTTCACCGCATAAGTTTCGATTCCGTGGCAATATCGAGATAAACAGTATCCTATGGTTATAATTATAACCATACCATTTTGATCTTTAGATCAAAATGGTATGCAAAATGTAAAACGTAAATCCGTTCAGCCGTTTCAGCGTTAAAGCGTAAAAAACAAACATATAATAAATCAAATATTTTCTCTTTATAGTTTAGGCAAACATTGAATCAGCAGATTTTCATTCGGTTTACTGCTACAACTAACTATTGTTATAAAAAAACTATGCTTTATGATTTTCACATTCATTTCTTGAAATAACAACAATTTGCACAAATGCAAGCAAATACTGGAAAATGTGATAAAAGCATTTAATAGCTCGCAATTTTAAAGCCGTTTATGTTTGACCTCCCATTACATTCCAAGGACAAAATGGCAAGGAACTGAAAGCGAGTATTATTATCGACTATTCCCTTCTTTATTGAACACCCTTGTTCACGTTTGAGCTCTTTGCATTTTGATTTTTTGGTTAAAAAGTCGGCAAAGGAAAACCGTTTCATTTTCGGCTCTGGGATAGTAATATTTGAAGGACCGTTTTTAGGGTTCCGTACCCAAAGGGTAAAAACGGAACTAAGACTTCGCTGTCCGTCCGTCCGTCCGTCTGTCTGTCACCAGGCTGTATCTCAAGAACCGCGGTAGCTAGACAGTTGAAATTTTCACAGATGATGTATTTCTGTTGCCGCTATAACAACAAATACTAAAAACCAAATAAAATAAATATTTAAGGGGGGCTCCCATACAACAAACGTGTTTTTTTCGGCGTTTTTGCCGTCTGTCTGTCACCAGGCTGTATCTCAAGAACTGCGGTAGCTAGACAGTTGAAATTTTCACAGATGATGTATTTCTGTTGCCGCTATAACAACAAATACTAAAAACAAAATAAAATAAATATTTAAGGGGGGCTCCCATACAACAAACGTGTTTTTTTCGGCGTTTTTGCCGTCTGTCTGTCACCAGGCTGTATCTCAAGAACTGCGGTAGCTAGACAGTTGAAATTTTCACAGATGATGTATTTCTGTTGCCGCTATAACAACAAATACTAAAAACAAAATAAAATAAATATTTAAGGGGGGCTCCCATACAACAAACGTGTCTTTTTCGGCGTTTTTGCCTTGTGGTACGGAACCCTTCGTGTGCGAGTCCGACTCGCACTTGGCCAGTTTTTTTTCACTTAACCTGGGTCAAATAAACTTATATTTTTTTAAGGATAGGTTAAATAAAAAAAATAATAGGTTCAGCCGGTCGATTCTGTAAAAATCTCACCGTGAAAACTTAGGTGAAGTGAGTTGGTTTTTGCTAGGAATTGATACTATTGACAGCTCACTCCACGCTCATTTCACCTAAGTTTTCACGGTGAGATAGTTACAGAATCGCACTGCAGGTGGTTCGATTTAGTTAATGGTCAAGAGAGAAACGCTAGGGTAACCCGCAAAATTCGAATTTTCTTACGTTTTTTGCAATTTGCAGGTCCCCATAAATCAGTGATGCAAGAAAAATACGTTTTTCCTGTATTTTTAAGGTGTTCGCAACACTACTGGAACGCGTTAATGCCGCGAATGCAAAAGGCTGCATTCGCTGGAACGCAACGTGTCGCCTGCGCCAGCGGCCGCCATCTTTCTTCCCTTCTCTCGTTGACTGCGAACGACAACGCGCACTGAAAAAATTTTCTATCTAATTATTGTTCTAAACCGAAATTCTGTATAACTTGTCAAGAAACAATAAACTCATATTACTGTTAACACGCATCTAATTCATTTATCATCACACGAAACATAAGGTATAATTTAAAATGGTATAATAGTAGTCTAGTTGTCTTAATTTTTGCTGATGTATGTTTATAAATCCCAACAATGCAGCAATGGGCAGATTCGTGACAATACGAAAAAAAAATTTTATTTATCTATAATATTTTTGCAGGGTACTTAGAATAATGCGTATTCCATCTATCTATCCATAAAATTATTCAGATTATCGGTAAATTTTCGGTTAACTAAGAAAGTTACAGATATTCACAGTAGCATAATTTATAGCATAGTCAGCCTAATCAATCTAATGTTCCCACTGCTGGGACACAGGTCTCCTCTCTGTGAGAGGGAGTGGGCTGTAATGGCCATGTAATGTGTGGGCCCATTACGAGTTGGTAAATGTCACATCTCTTTGAATTTCTGGTTCTAAGACACGCCGGTTTCCTCGCGGTGTTTCCCTTCACCGTTTTGAGAGTAGTGATGATGAAATAATTTACACAAAGTAAAACGCCTGTCGGGGTTAAAACCTACGACCTACAACTCGTAAGTTCCCCCGTTACTACTGGGCCACCATGACTGCTTCATAGTATATCCACAGTATTCACAAGTAATTCGTTAAAAAAACCCATTCCACGCAATGTAAACTCGACATTGTCACCTACATAATAATGACCAGTTTGTCGCGACAGAAGCTTGTAGTGTTTGTAACTAATTTAGCAGCTCATTTATATTAGCAGATAATTAATTGGCGGCATGTGGGCGCTATCAGAGGGAAGCTAGTGTAAACGCATGATCAATTGGATTAGCCCTTTGTAATTGGGGAATTGATATTGTTCATATTGGAGTATGTCAACTGGAAGGATAATGATAATTCTCGTCTTGAGGGTTTTAGGATATCTTTTGTGTTTGAGGGCTTGTGGCTAAGTAATAATAGCCGTACACGTCGATCGATCAGATTAAGCTACGCTTGCCGTGACTGGTTCGTGGATGGGTGACCTTCTTCACATACCAAGACCCCTCCGTGTCTCGGAAAGCACGTCACGTGGTTCCGGCTGTCATTGGTGGATCTTTGACAGTCGTTACGGGTCGTCAGTAGCCCGAAAGTCTGATAACCAGTCTTACCGAGGGGTATCGTATTATCCAGTAACTGGGTTGTGGAGATCAGATAAGCAGTCACTCCATGTAAAATACTGGTATTCAGCTGCATCCGGTAGGACTGGAAGCCGACCCCAACATAGTTGGGAAAAGGCTAGGCAGATGAGGTATCTTTTGTATAAGTTTTTGGGTAGGTACTGGCTACTTGTATGTATCGCATTGTTTTCAGTTTTAAATCGTCGTTTTTTTTTTTTTGTTATTGATACGTTTCACATTTTTAAAGGAAAATTATGTAAGTAACTATTTAATTTTTTTTTTTATAAATGTTACTAACACTAGTATAACAGTTTACATTGTTACTAACAAATATGGAAGTGATTCTGAAATTTATTTATTTATTTTAAAGTTTATTAGATGGGTGTAGTCTATTCAATTTTTTATAGCTTATGCTGTAGTGATTAGAATTTAGGCAGACTGCAAAACTAAAAAAAAACATATATAAAGTCGAACATATAACCTCCTCCTTTTTGGAAGTCGGTTAAAAACTAAAACTACACTTTAGGTACAGACGCCAGGACATGAAGCTAATACGATCTGTCAAATTTCTTTAATAGATTTTCAATTTTATCGCTATAGCATAAGGTTCAAAGTTGATTGGGAAAATTTGACAGTTTCGGGTAGCTTGATGTGCTGGCGTCTGTACATACCTAACAAAGTTCAGAATAGAGTATTTACGAGTAGTTTACTATAGGTATATTTTATTTCTTCATAGCTTGAAAATTGTAGCAAAATATCACGACAACAATTTGCATCTTCCATTTTCACTCCATAAAAAACTCCACTAAAAGTAATGTCAGCCGTGCTACCCTTAAATACAAGGGTCGTTGTTAGTACCTTCACACATATAACAAGCATCTTAAAGGACCGTTTGAGGACCAGCCATCTACACTTCTGTAAAACACGGGTCCAAAGGTCAAAATCAATCGCCAAAGAAAAATAACCTTATTTGGTACCTCCTAATTTTTCTCCCAGAACCTTTCACCGAAGGCTATTGAAAGTCATTTCGTGGGTACTAAAGGATAATAACAATTAAGCTAAATGAGTCACCATTACGGGTGCCTTACCTTAGTCACCATTATGGGTGCCCTTACCTTAGTATCCCTGACTGCCCCGTTGGTCTCGTGGTCGCAAGCGCGACTGCTGAGCGTGGGGTCCCGGGTTCGATTCCCGGGTCGGGCAAAGTGTTATTGAGTTTTTCCATTAGGAATTTCTTAGTAACAGCCCGGAGTTTGGAAGTTGGCGGTGTGATACCCCCGTGTCTCGGAAAGCACGTTAAGCCTCTCTCCGGTTGTGTCGGATTGCCGTCCCATCGGACTATGAGAGCGAGGGAAGAGGGAGTACACATATGTCTGCGCGCACACTTGTGCACTATAATATCTCCCGCGCCGAAGGCTAGTCTCCGTTGAGATTGGTCGCCGTGGCCGAAATACGGTCTGGAGGACTTTTTATTTATCCCTGACCAATGGCGTGATCGGGTTACTCTTTGTACAGACGACAGCACATCAAGCTACCCGAAACTGTCAAATTTTCCCAATCAACTTTGAACCTTAAGGTTTAGCGATAAAGTTGAAAATCTAATAAAGAAATTTGACAGATTCATCCCTCGATATCCGTGGTAAGGGAGTTAGTATAAAACAAAGTCGCCATAATGTCTGTACGTGCATAACTTCCGAATGACTGCAAAAATTGCATAATTCTTTTTTTTTGTGTTCGGTAGTTACCTCTTCACGCTTAAATCACTGAATCGATTAAGATGAAATTTGGCATTGAGATAGTTTGAGTCCCCGGGAAAGGATATAGGATAGTTTTATCCTGATATTCCCACGGGATCGACACTTATGCGGGTGAAACCGCGGGGCGCTGCTAGTATGCTATATTTCACAATATGTCGTGTTTGTTTTAAAATCTAATGAAACATAACTTTGAGTTGTGATGAACATCGTCCACTTCCATTGTAATTTAATTACAGAAATATTTGATGAGACAACAAAAAGCAAACAAAAGCATTTCAGCGCAAAAATATGTACGCAAGAAAGTATTCCATAATTACTAAATATCCGTATCTTCAAAAGCGAAAGATGAAAAATTTAATTAAAAAACTTTTTAACAAAAAAAAAAACCGACTTCCAAAAAAAACACTACAAACTGAAAAATAACTTTAATTTCGGAAGTCGGTGTCTTAGGGATCAGTATTTTAGTTTTTGCCACCGACTTCCGAAATTAGTTATTTTTCACTTTGTAGTGTTTTTTTTGGAAGTCGGTTTTTTTTTTTGTTAAAAAGTTTTTATTTCTCGCTTTTTAGTGGGTCTATTTATAATTTATCTAAGTTACAATAGCCTAATGTCAACTTGCCCATCGCCTTTTTATAAAATATTCCTTTTCTCGATGCAGGGACGTTAATTGTTGAGGAGTTCTCCTTTTATTAGTTTTTAGATTAGATGCTGATAATCCTGGCTGCAGCATCAGGCCAAACTTATGTCAACATTGCATTGAACATAAAATTAGTCCTGTTTAAAATGAGCCCAAACACGACTACGGTGCTGTAATTTCAAGGTTTGTACTTTTTCTGATGCTCCTGGCTTCAGCATCAGGTCTTCGGTGTTCCTCAGTAACAGTACGTTTATCCACACATCGAGCCCTTTTCAATGAGCCTAAACACGATATATCTGCTGTTAGTTGTCGAGGAGTTAGGTACTCTGCAGACTATCCTGACTGCAGCATCAGGTCATGACTTGATGATCATGAGACCAAATGTGGCAAATGCCCTATCAAACATCAAAACAATTTACTAAAACAGTCCTTACCTGTTCGAGTAACTTCTTACTGTTAAGGAGTTGTACCTTCCATCATCAGCCCAGCTACCTGAGATGGTGACAACCATACACAAATACACAAGATACTTCATAAAATATGCGAATAAAACAATAAGTGAGCCTATAAAATTTGAGGATTGCCCTCGATTTCTCTAAGATTCCATCATCAGATCCTAACTTGGAGACAATGGGACTATCTACTTTCGAACAAAAAAAGAATTTTGAAAATCCGTCGACAATTGGCGGAGTATTCGATGAACAAACATACAAAAAAAAAAAAAAAAAAAAAACATACAAACACCCGAACATAGTACCTCCTCCTTTTTGTGAAGTCGGTAAAAATAACACTGGCCCTGCGGCCGCAGCGCTAACCACCGCTATCAATTTTATTTTAAAAAGTTTTCGCTCGCAAATTCATCTGATTGCGACCTCCTTAGGTTTACAAGAGTTTTTAAACGCTTTAGGCTGCGTTCGTCTTGATGAGTTCAGTGTTGCCAATATAAAAAAAATATTTCAGAGGATTCGTTACCTTGGGTCGACGCTGTACAGGAATTTGAAATCGGAATACAAGTTCCTCGACAGCATCACGATATTGGTTTGGTTTTATCCGAAAAGTTTGCAGTTTCTGATTACTTATTTGAATTTGTAATAACACTCTTTTTGTAGGGCGATTTGGTCGCGGCGGCGTAATTCGCAATGATAGGGCTTAACTGAGACTGAACTGAGGGGCTCGTGGCTAAGTAATAACAGCCACATGGGTCGATTGATTAGGTTAAGCTAGGCTTGCCGCGGTTGGTCCGTGGATGGGTGACCATCTTTACATACCAAGCCTCATCCATTCATTCCTTTATGCCTCGGTAAGTACGTTAAGCCGTTGGTCCCGACTGTCATTCGCGGATCTTTGCCAGTCGTTGGGGCTCGTCAGAAGCCCGAAAGTCTGACAGCCAGTCATACCCAGTAACTGGGTTGTGGAGGTCAGATAGGCAGTCGCTTCATGTAAAATACTGGATCAGGTGCATCCGATTAGACTGGAAGCCGACACCAACATAGTTGGGAAAAAGGCTATATTATGATTAAAGAAGCGTTATTATTTTCGTTGCTTAGTTCGAGTGGGCTTTGTGATTTATAAATACGTATGGGAGGCCCTCCTTTTGTTGTAGTTATTACTCTTGGGGATCAAGTATCGGCAGTTATCAGTTATTACGTCCTGAACCATGAATTATTAGAAAAAGGGTATGCTACTTATTTGAACAACAATGGCTTTTTGTGAATATATATGTATTGATAGCATTTTTTTCCATAAAGAGAGTTTAATCAAAAAACAGTTCGCAATATTCTTTTTTAGAGCGCAAAATTGAGTCAAAGCGTGTCTGAGAAAAAGCGTAGCTCAAAAATATACCTTACACTACACAAAAGTTTTATTTACTGCAAAAATAAAAGCCACTATAACAGCTAAACTGGAGACTCATAAATTCCGCCGACAAAGCCTTCGGAATCAACATATTTCACGTACTTAGTTAACAAATTTTATGTATGTCACGTTCAGACCGAATTCCAGCGCCGAGTTTACAGTGCCTACCAGGCTAATTCAGTTTCAGTTGCTTCCCTATGCCCACTTCAATTCACTTCATACATTCGCTTTTCAGAAACATCTTTGAAATTTTGTTTAATGTTGGCCGTTTGGGGTCAATGTTTGGACCAATTTGCCGGATTTAGTAATGTGTGTTACGGAATTGGATCTAATTTCGTTAAATTGTACAAATAAATGGGTTGATTTGGGAATTGGTTGTGTTTCTGCTCCCGACCTTCTAGGTAACAAGGTTAAATAAATTATGGTAGTATCGAATTTGAGATGAAATAAATAAATTACTGTGTCTGGAATTTTTCTTATAAATATTTATGTAGTGTGATTAATCGGTTGACGGATACTAAACGAGACACTTTAGAAGTTTTATTGATATTACGTCTATGGGCGTTAAGTCCCCCTCAAAGTCGTTACATGTTGTCCGAAACTAAGGTTTTAAATAACTTCAAAACCTCTACATTATTCTTTACCTAATAGGTACCTAAAAATGTTTTTAATTTTTTTTTTCAAAAAGTACAGCATACATAGCACATTTTTTAACTCAAATAAGAAAAATATTGCACCTCTGACAGATAGAACTCCATAAGCTCTTCCCAACCCAACATAAAACACACGCCACAAATTTCGCCAAAAGTATCTAACTACCACACGAATCCTTCCCGATCCAGGGTTGACCTCTGTGCAAAGTTTTGTTGACCTTATCCTTTCTGGTTTCAAAGTTTAAGTTTATTTTTGGTAACTTCGGTTATCGGCCCTCGAAATCCCGAAGGTACATGTATATCGGTTTCGTTTTCAACTCTCAAGGGGTAAACCGAGCCTTTTGCCACCTTTGAAGACCCATTTATCACGACCGGAGGAAAATTATGTAATAATCTGCATATTTTTTTATAAAAATATGGTTGTGTTTAGCTTAAAGATATCATATATTATTATGTTGTGGATTCGGTTATCTTAAAAAATAGTACAATAAGATACATGTGTGCTATGTTGATCATTTTACCCGAGACTACGGCTCGCGAAGCCGAGTGTGTAATGATCTATGCACACGCGTTTCATACGACGTTTTTCAACACACTTGCGAGAAAAAAAACAGACTTGTATTGTTATTAACTTTCGTGGAAAATGGCACGCTGGGTTTATTTTTCCGCGCGCCAGCGATCGGCGTGCATGTGTAAATAAAGGCACCGGCAAAACCGCTAAACAGCCTATGTAAAAAATATAATAAACACAAAATAATGTTTAGACTGATCGTAGTGTTTATTTTTTGCTTCGCACGGTTTGTACAGTCAGCCAATGCCACGTTTTGTTCTTTATTACAAAGGAAAGAAAGGTAGGGAAACGAAAATATTATTTTTCGAATTAATTATAATTCGGATATAGGGATAATATATATATATAGGATCAGTATTTATAACGGATAGAATAATGAGCTAAATACAATGACGAAACATTATAACTTACTATTATTTAAAGTAATGAATGGGACTATACATTTATATACAGAAAAGCTCTTTGTACAAAGTAAAGAAAGTATTGAGGTGGGAAATGATCGTAGTGTTGTCGTATGTCAAATTGTAGTTTAGTTAGTATGGAATTAGAAAGTACAATTAGCATAGAAATATACATTAGTTCAGTGAGAATCCGCAATAATAGAACGCCAGTCAGGGTCTTTTCCGTTTGGATCCGGGAGAGACCACGGACAATTTAAGGTAAATACATTTTAGTTCATTTTTAGACCAAGGAAAATTCAGACTATTCAACAAAAAAATGTGAAATATGGCCCGCGGATTCTTTTTGGTATAAACGAAAAACGGTTTTTTTTTTAAACTTACCACGTAAGAAATTCTACACGGAAGACGAGGCGGTATGGTCGCCTGCCCTTTGGGCGAATAAAAATAAAGGATTATTTTTGGCATGAAGACTCTTTGATGAGATTTAAAAAAGCGCACATCTCCGACTAGTAAATAGTTATCTGTGGCGTTACTACACTAGTGCGATACCATAAAGTAAACTTTACGAGCAAGTGTGTTGAAAATAATTTTAACACAGCTAACTATTTACACTAGGTACTAAATTAACTAACGGGCGACTAGAATCATTTCTATTTAGTTTTTTTTTGACGATCAAAAGTGCCTTTAATGTGCCTATTTGAAATAAATGATTTGACTTTGACTTTGACTTTAACTAGCTATACAAATACCTAAATACAAAATCCAAAAAAAAGGAGATTTAAGCATCGAAGTATTGGTCCGCATCGCTGTCATCCGGAAACGAGCCCCAGCATTGCCACGTTGAATATCAATATGTTTTGGCCAAACAACAACCCAGCCTTCTCACGTCATGTTCTAAAAGAGTTTAATGGCAATATTTTATTTACAAACACGTATGCAGGCTTTAAGCTAAAGCTTGGGTTGCCTAAGAAAGCGGCGCCGTCATACTAAAACGGCCGCTATAAAAGCTGTCTTTTTCACCTTGTATTTGACATTAAGGTGTCAAAAAACCCTCTGTATTTGGCTAACCGCTATTGCATAACGGTCACACCGTTCATTGCGTTCTTAGGAAACCGAAGCCTTAGCTTAGTTTATAGTGATAGACGGGACGGTTGGCGCAGTGGTTAAGCGATTGACTGCTGCGCTGCGTGTCGCGGGTTCGATTCCTGCACGGAACAAATATTTGTATAACCTACAAGTAGTTGTTCCGGGTCTGGCTGTTTGTGTATGTAAGTTTAAATATTTGTAAACGCACCCACAATACAGGAGAAATTCCTAGTGTGGGGCAACGTTTTTAAAAGAAAAAAAAAAAAATAGTTACTAAAAGGAACTTACCCTACCTATAACCATATGAACCCTAAATACCAACCCTACTTATAACAATATAAAGCACCTAATGTGTAAAACTTAGAATTACGTAACTTGGTAATTACGTAATTGTACTTTAGTTTTCGTTTTTTTCTTAGCTGCGTCCTGCGGTTCACCTGCATATAACTCGATCCCGTGGAAATATCTGGATAAAAGTAATGGTCTATGCCCTAATCCAGATCACGGTCTACCCGTGAGCTAAATTTCGTCCATATCCGTTCAGCCGTTTTAGCGTGAAACCGTAACAAACAAACATTCAAATCGAAAAAATCAAATATTTTCTCTTTATTATAATATTAGTTTAGATAAAGGAGCTTCGTAATAAAATAGTTATATAATGACATTCGTTCGCCGCCGTCCCAGAAAGGGTAATTGCATTTACCAAAGCAAACAACATTTGCTCAGCGACTTTTGCCAAGATCGAACTTTTTTTTCCTCTATAAATATGGAGTCGGTGTGTGAAAACAAAAAACTGTGATTGGCCAACAGTCTTTCAGGGAAATTGATTTTGATGTGACTTTAAGGGGCTCACAGGAACTAAACGCAAAAAACGTAAGTTTTAGAAACATTGAAAGTATATGATCGAATACAGTAAAAAAAATCTGAAAATATAATATGATATTGTGTGTTAAAAACATAATACAACTAATTTCATACGATAGAAAAAAAACATGAAGATACCTCTAAAAACTTTCTTTTTACAATAAAAACCATACTAATATACATACAATCATTCTGATTTTTTGTCAGATTATTCTACAAGCAACATACTAAAACACATGTTTTAATTGTTGAAGTTTCATCATGTTGGTTATAACTTCATAATTATCAGCCTATATCAGCCCACTGCTGGACATAGGCCTCTCCTATTGTACACCATTCAACTTGATTTTCAGAAACTCTCATCCAGCTGCTACCAGCCACCCTGCGAAGATGGATATTATTATTATTTTAATTATAATAACGATCTCCAATAACCTAACACTGTTTTAAAGTATGTCGATAAAGTTAAAGTCAATTGTTTGTATGTGCTCTGGTACAAAGATGGTATAAATGGCCTTAGGCCGTTTCCAAGCTTATCTGAGTCTTTTCAAATAAACTCAATAAAGACCAAAACTTTATTTTAACATCACCAATTTTCCTGATTGTCTATTTTCTTCTCAATATCCAGCTAACATAGAGAATCCAATCTAACCCGAATCAACAAAAAATCAATTCATTATTATCGTTATATTTAATAGAAATTCCTGGGGACCCTCGGCATCTAGTTATTTAAAAGTGAATAAGAAGCTATTCTTAGCTAAATTAACCCAGAAAACTGTTTACCTGGAAATAATCAAGGGCTCGAGGAGGGTCTTAAACTCAGTATATGTAGATAAGTTTTAGGGTTGCGTACGTGCGTTTACGCGATGCAAATTGGCCTGTCACGAAAGGGTTACTAACTTGTACTGACTTGCTTTTAAGGTATTTTGTAAATAAAATTTTACATTATAGTCTTGCTGTGCTTGGAACGAGTTGATTGGAGAAGGAAGGATTAGAGAGACTTGCTCAATTGATAATGATGTACATACAGTCAACAAAGGAGTTAAGTATACAGGGGCGTCGGGTATAGTTGAAGTTTACTAAGAAACCGATGGATGTTCTGGACTGAAATTTAAGTTAATAAATGAGCTGTTTGTTTTCTATTAATAAACTAAAATTTTATTCGAGAATATCCATCGGTTTCTTAGTAAACTTCAACAATATCCGACGCTCCTGTATACTTAACTCCTTTGTTGACTGTACATGTTGTAACCCTCACCTGCCAAGCCTTTTCCTAACAATTTTCGGGGTTCGGCTTTCAGTCTAACCGGATGCAGCTAAATACCAGTATTTTACGTGGAGCGACTGCTTATCTAACTACCAAAGCCGTCCACGAATGACAGCCGGGACCAAAAGGCACGGATGAGTTTCGGCATGTAAAGATGGTCACTTGTCCGAGGACCGCCCCCGGCAAGCGTAACTGAACCTGATCGATCGACCCGTGCTGATGGTAATAAATAAGTTAAGAAGAATTTTTCTAGAAAAGTCATTTGTAACATGGAAATACAACACACAAATCGAGCAAATTAAAGGTTGCATTTGCAAAACCCTTTCAAACAAATCGAATCACTGAGTAGCTTTTAGCTTTTTACATACCTCTTTACCGCTCACTTCGTTTCGCTCCAACGCCAACGGACAACCATTTACTCGCTATTACCAACAAGACACCATTCGTCTCTCTCTACAAATCGTTGTACCTCCTCCCGCTGGAGGAGTCCTGGTATAGCTATAGGTACCAGGGCTACATTCAAATGCTAGAAACGGCTCTACCACAATAATTAATTCAAACTTTGTATCGTCGGGTCACGGGCGCCGCTTACTCCAAACAGACATCCACGGATCAAGAATTCACTTTGCAACTTTTGGTTCCAAAATTTCTTAACTCGCAAAAACGTTTAGAATACAGTAACGAAGAGAAAAGTTTTCTTCTGTATCACATTGATATTCTAACGATACAAGAACTTTGGCTGGATAGACAGGAAAGTTACTTTTATTCGTGTTTTTTCTGGGTTTTTTGTTGGTGAGGTCAATACGGGCTAACAAAGTGTTCTTCAGTATACTTTCTTATAAATAAGTGGGTGTGGTAAATAGGGGTCGAAAGTAAATAAATTGTGGTGAATTTGCTAAAATGTTAGTACATTGAGGTAAGTATTTTTATCAGGTTCAAATGGAAACGCTTTAGAGAATTCTGGTACTTAGAAAATACAATTTAGTTTAGGTTTTTATCCACTCGATTTTGTAACTTAAAGGATACTCGTCACTTACGTTATATCCAACTATGTGGTGCTATACGAAATGTTTAGAAAAAATGTGCAAAAAAATCAATCCGCCACTTTTAAAAAACAAAAATACTTGTACAAAGCCGCACTCATACTGCCACAAAAAGCAGCTTTGTGAAAA
This sequence comes from Oligia latruncula, assembly GCA_948474745.1. Taxonomy (NCBI): domain Eukaryota; kingdom Metazoa; phylum Arthropoda; class Insecta; order Lepidoptera; family Noctuidae; genus Oligia; species Oligia latruncula. The sequence goes on from OX419699.1 coordinate 3,268,846, forward strand.
AAATAACGCAAAAAAAAAAACCTTCGCAAAAACCGTACACGGACGAAAATGTCCAAGCCAATGTATCCTATTCCGCCCCACTAGTTATATTCTGATAAATGATTGTGGGTGATATACTGTTTTGTGGAAATTGTGCCTTTTTTGTTTCAACCTTTTCTGTTTTGTGTGACTACGCGTTTCGGTCGGGTTATACTGTATACTGGTTGACTAGTGATTTTAGTGGGGTTGACTACGTGGCGTTGAAAATCATTTTGGTACCTATTATTTAATCTCACTTTTTGTTTTGTGCTTGAACTTAATGGAGTGGTTTAACTATACAAGGTTAAATTTAAGTCGTTCTGGACCTCTTAAGAGGTCATTGTACTCATCATTATGAACAACTTTCGCGAAACAAAAATCAGCTGCTCCCTACATTTTGACGAGATATGCGAACATAAATGTAGGGAACAGCTAATTTTTTTTTCGCGATTTCAGATTTGTTCCCTAAGTAAAAGTTGTTCATAATGATGAGTTCAATGACCCCTGAAAAGGTCCAGAACGACTTAAATTTAAACGTGTATAACTATTTACACTGCGTGTTTCATCTTTGTGCCATTTTATTTCTATTGAAAGTTGCCCCTGCATTATCTTTTAACACAATAGTTTTTCCATGGGGACAGGATCAAACTTCAAACGGAAATAATACTTCCCCTCATCCCAGGAGATTCCGGGTAAAAGAAACCTCTTGTCGTTTTCGTGACGTAAGCTACCGCTGAAAGTTTTGGCGTATTCTTCCGTAGAATGACGAAAAAGAACGCATTGCATTTATTCCAGTATGTGTATGCATCATCTGCCTAGCCTTTTCCCAACTATGTTGGGGTCAGCTTCCAGTTTAACCGGATATAACATGGAGTATTTAACATGGAGAGACTGCCTATCTGACCTCCATAACCCAGTTACTGGGTAATACGATACCCCTTGGTAAGACTGGTTGTCAGACTTTCGGGCTTCTGACTACCCGTAGCGACTGTCAACGATCCACGAATGACAGCTTTAACAATAGCAAACATGGTCGTCAAATTACGTCTCTAAAAGTATATTGAAGGTTACACTTAAAATATTTTACTACCCTTGGGCTTTTCTTACCACATTACCTCCCTAATGTTTTCGCCACACATAAGGAAGTATTAAATCCCTGCTTAGCCCTAATAGCTGTTTAACAACTTTTGTAATATGACGAGACCATTTTAACCATGTCACTTCCCCTCATTAATCCGGTCTTTAAAACGAACATTAACCTGTAACCACGCCGTAAATATTAACTAGAACTTTTAATTCAGTGCCATAAATTCGTCCGACATAATTTGTTACAACGACCCTATAAAACTTGCGAATAATCGTCCAATCTATTGAAACTACTTCCTTCGTTATACGCAGTCTTAGCGTAGTTTAAATCGTTCGTATAACTTTAATAGATTCTTGAGTTAGAGTTAAAACGAGCAAGAAAGAAAATCTGCGAGGAGTAAGGGCTCGTTCAGACATGACTTACTGTTGGACCCCACGACGCAACCACGTTATTGTGGTCTATAAGTAACAACAAATTGTTTGTGGTTCGCGTCTGAAACACCTTCAACTGGCGCAAAATGTTCATTGGAATTGACAATACGAGAGAAGCTACAAGAATAGTAACAGTAGAAGTGACACTGCAATTGAGATTATTTAAAGCAGATGTAGATATCAGTAGTAATAATTCAGGCATTGTAGTGGATTTCTGGTAGCGCAAAAAATTCGTATGCGTATGCATTGAGGCTATTAAAAACCAAAATGTATTTACTATAAAATCCGTTAAATTCACATGCCATCTTTCATCGTTATCAATTCAATCAGTTCACCACCATACACTTCAACAATTGAGATACCACAGTTTTGTGGTCCAAAAGAGGTTGTGTCTAAACACGTCTTTAGACTTTGCATGCAAGCACGAGCGTCTACACACGGTCGGCTAACTTTGCGTACACTCGGCAAAATTCAATTTCCTATTTACACTGCATCGGAAAAAGTGTATAACTTGAATAATGTAACGAATGTTCCAGAAGTATGTGACAAAGTTGTATCTTCGACTGCTTGGAAATGTTCACGAAGTTCTTCGAAGTAAATTTAATATGAACAGCGTATGTTTTGATGTATTTTTTTCGATTGAAAATTGAATAAATGGAACTAATTCGCGTAAACACATTTTTGGGGTGGTTCGTGTAATATTTCAGTGGTTTGAATTTCGGTTCGATTGATTGCTGCATTTGTCAGTTTAGTTGGCTCTTATTCAACGAAATAAAATATTTCAAAAGGGACTTCGTTCTACATATAGTAGCACAGTATAAAAACCATAATAGACTGTGATAGAAGTATAAATATTGCGACAAAATAAAGGTAGAAGAACGTTTATTTCTGGAAAAAGATTAAAATTAACGAAATAACTCACCTGAGGGGCAATTTTCGTCAATAGCCGATTCCCGGCCACCGTAGGCGCGGGCTTGCGGGCGGCGAGCAATAGGCAGCTCGCCGTCCGGTAAGGACCAGGCCCGGGTCGACGGCGCGTTGTGTTCCACGCGCGCCTCAAGGAGATGTCAGGACGAACTGACGGGGTCCGCTAGGGCCGATGCCCGCCAGGGTCTCGGGTTGTTCGAAAGAGATACCGTGGCCCCTGGCACAGGCAACTGAGGGAACGCGGATGGGTTTTAGTTAGTAAGAGTCTGACACTCCCTTCCGCTCCGCCCAGAGCGGGAGGGGTCATTTGATGACTTCCCACCCAAAACAAAAAAAAAGGGTGCCACGACAAACGGAAATAAACTACCCCAGGGCGGTACCGGCTGCTCAGCAGTCGGAGAATCCGCCACGTTCCCTTTGGGAACGTCAAGCCCCCATTCGTATTCTGGGGGGGGCAACGAATGTCGTCCGCTTGCCATTGGCAACAAGAGCCGAGGAGGCTCCTGTCCCTCAGGGGACCAAGAAGAGGTAAGGAGTGATGCGGGGTCGGAGTCCGACGCCGCATCGGGAGGCACGAGCATGGGAGGCTCAGGGAGCCCCTGCCGTGCCAAGGAGGTGGCCGCGAAGACGAGCAAGCGGCCAAGGTCTGGGGACAGCCAGGGATTGTCCTCAGACGGAGAGCAGGCCTCGGCCCGAAAAATCCCCACAAGTAGGCGGGGTGGGGTCCGAGAGCGAGGCAAGGGGAGGGGGCTCAATGCCCGTGAGGCGGAGAGAGCGGAGGAGTCCGCAAAGGAGGGGGGGACCGGTCGTGCGGTCGCTTCGGGGTCCTCGAGCGATGAGGCGGGTGCGGTTGACGCCCCCGACCCCGAGGCGGACGGCATGCGCAGCTTCGCAGCAGTCGTGGAGGCCGCCATCCGGAGCGTGTCGCTGAAAAAGGTGAAGACCTCCAAGGATAAGGCCATAATTTCGGCGACGGCCTCCATCATGGCGGCAGCGGGGGCGGCCAACTACATTGGCCCTTCGGCCGGCGAAGTGGCCGAATTGCGGGCGGAGGTTGCCCGCCTGACGGCCGCCACGGAGATTCTCCAAAAGGAGAACGGGAGGCTCCGGGCAGACCTGGCCGGCCTGCGGGCCACCGGGGGAGCGCAGGCGAAACCACCGAGCCGGCCTGTCCCGGTGGAGAACCAGGTCCTTAGCCTGGTTCGGCAGGAGCTGGCGGCCTTCCAGGCGCGGTTTTCCGTCCTGGAGGGCATAGTCTTGCGCCCCCCCTTGGCGGGCGGAACGGCCCCGGGGCCGAAGGCGGCCTCGTACGCCGCCGCTGCGGCAGCTGCCGCCCCTAAACCCGGGCCGTCTGGCCGGGCCCAGACGCCGGCCAAGTCGGCGTCGGCCAAACCGGCGTCGGCTAAACCGGCGACGGCCAAACCGGCGTCGACCAAACCGGCGTCTGCTGGAGGAGCCCCAGCGCCGGCACCGGCTGGCGGGGCCCCGGCGCCCAGTGGTAGCACCTCGGCGCAGGCCCGGAAAGGCAAGGGTAGGACGGCACGGGAGGCGAAGGCCCCAGAGCCCACGCCCCGCCCCCAAAACTCCCGCACTTCTCCCGCGACCGACGCCGACTGGCAGGTGGCCGGGGAGAAGAAAAAGGCGGCCAAGGCGGCCAGGAAGAAGGCGCAAAGGCGGCGCCGCAAAGAGCGAGCCGTTGCGGCTAGACTTCGCGCCCCGAAGACCGCGGCTGTAGTGATAACGCTACAGCCGGACGCGGTTAAGAGGGGCGTGACGTACTGCGACGTGCTCACTAAAGCGAGGGAGATGGTGGACCTCCGTGAGCTGGGGATCACCGGGGGCCTCCGGCACAGGGTGACCGCCACTGGCGCCCGTATGCTGGAGATCCCCGGGGCGACTAGTGGCCCCACCGCTGACGCCCTAGCTGAGAAGCTAAGGGCGTCTCTTAATGCGGAAGAGGCTCGAGTCTCCAGGCCCGTTAAGCGCGCAGACATGCGCATCTTGGGCCTGGATGACTCCGTAACGGAGGAAGAGGTGGTGGCCGCCGTCGCCAGGACGGGAGGGTGTCTGGCCGATGAGGTCAAGGCGGGCACCTTACGTCCTGACTACACGGGCATGCGAACCATAACGGTAAGCTGCCCCGTGACGGCGGCCAGAACCATCACGGAGGGCCGAAGGCTCCTGGTGGGCTGGGTCTCAGCGCAGGTCAAACTCCTGGACCCCAAGCCTCTGAGGTGCTACCGATGCCATGTGGGGCACCACGTTGGCATCCAGTGCACCTCCGAGGTAGACCGCAGCACACTGTGCTTCCGCTGCGGTCAGCCCGGACACAAGGCCGGCTCGTGCAACGCCGCGCCGCACTGCATCACATGTGCGGCTGCTGGCAAGCCGGTCGATCACCGGGCGGGGAGCAAGTCCTGCGCTCCACCCGCCGGAACCAGGAGGAAAGGCAGGCCCTCCGCCGCCGTTGCCACTCCCACCGTCGCCGCCGCCGTCGCCGCCGCCACCGCCGCCGCCGCTGCCGCCGCCACAACCGCCGCCACCGCCGCCGCTGCCGTCGTGGAGCCCTCGCAGGGGGCCCGGGAGGGGGCTGAAATGGAGGACTAATGGCTCCATTGCGCCTCCTCCAGGCGAACATCAACCACTGCGCCTGCGCTCAGGACCTGTTGCTCCAGAGCGTGGCGCAGTGGTCGATCAACATCGCCGTGGTCGCTGAGCCGTACTTTGTCCCGCCCAGGGATGACTGGGTGGAGGACCTGAGCGGCTCAGTGGCCATAGTTTCGTCGGTCGCCGCCGGCACCCCGTCCCTGGAATGCGTCACGAAGGGACAGGGGTGTGTAGCAGCACGGTTCGGAGAGGTTGTAGTCGTGGGAGTGTACTTCTCTCCGAGCCGAACTCTCGCCGAGTTCCACAACTCTTTAACAGAGTTGAGTGTCGTCGTCGCCGGAAGCCATCCCTTCCCCGTGCTAGTGCTCAGGGACTTCAATGCCAAGAATTTGGCCTGGGGTTCCCGTTGCACGGATGTGCGGGGCAGGATGGTGGAGGACTGGGCTCTGGAAACAGGCCTGGTCGTCCTAAATCGGGGTTCTGTTCCCACGTGTGTGCGGATGCGGGGTGAGTCAGTGGTGGACATCTCGTTCGCCAGCCCCGCTCTGTCACAGCGTGTCATTGACTGGCGCGTCATGGAGGAGGTGGAGACCTACTCCGATCACCGGTATATCCGGTTCGACGTCTCCGCCCAGACCTCTAGCGCGCTGGTCCAACAGGCCCCGAGTGGTCCGCGGTGGGCGCTGAAGCAGCTGGACCGGGAGCTCCTCCTGGAAGCCTCGATCGTGCAGGCCTGGGTGTCATCACCGGACAGGCCTGCCGATATCGACGAGGAGGCGGAGTGGTTCCGGGAGGCCATGTCCGAGATTTGCGACGTGGCAATGCCCCGAGTCCGGCCAGGACGCGCCCGACGTCAGGTGTACTGGTGGTCGCAGGAGCTGGATGCGCTACGCAAGGCGTGCGTCGATGCGCGACACCGGTACACCAGGCACCGCAGGCTCCGCATTCGTCCTCCGGATGCGGAAGCCACGGAGGCGGAGCTGTACGAGGGGTACAGAGCAGCGAAGACCGCCCTCCAAGAGGCTGTCCAGCGGGCCAAGGATATGGCCCGCGAGGAGATGCTGGAGACTCTGAACAGAGATCCGTGGGGGCGCCCTTATAAAATGGTGCGGAATAAACTCCGCACCTGGGCCCCCCCGCTGACGCAGAGTCTCCGCCCCCAGCTGGTGGAGGAGGTGGTGAGCGCTCTGTTCCCTTCACGGGGGGTGCACACCCCCCCGCCCATGGCTCCGCCAATTGCGGTGCCCGAAGTGGACCACGCGGACGACGACGACGACATCCCTGAAGTGACCGGGGTAGAACTGAGAGCGGCGGTAGGAAGGCTGAAGGCCAAAAATACCGCCCCAGGACTCGACGGCTTGCCGGGTAAAGCCTGGGTCCTGGCCTCGAGGGCTCTCGGGCCTCGACTGGAGGCGCTCTTAAGCGCATGTTTGGAGAGAGGCCAGTTTCCACTCCGTTGGAAGACGGGGAAGCTGGTCCTCATTCGGAAGCCAGGGCGCCCTGCGGACTCTCCGTCCGCATACCGGCCCATCGTGCTGCTCGACGAGGTCGGCAAGCTCTTTGAGAGAGTGATTGTGGGCCGCCTCGTCGGGCACCTGGTGAGGACGGGGCCGGATCTTGCGGACAGCCAGTTTGGTTTCCGCAAGGGGCGCTCGACGGTGGACGCCATCATGCGCGTGAGAGCCCTCACGACGGGGGACGCGGTGTCCCAGGGTGGGGTCGTCGTGGCGGTGTCACTCGACATCGCCAACGCGTTCAACACCCTGCCCTGGAGCTGCATTGTGGAGGCACTCCGGTATCACCGGGTGCCGCCCTACCTCCGTCGAATAGTCGAGGCGTATCTGACGGACAGAGCCGTCAGCTACCCCGGTCGTGATGGGGAGTGGAACCGGCGAGAGATGTCGTGCGGTGTCCCACAGGGATCGGTCGTGGGGCCGTTCCTGTGGGACATCGGCTACGACTGGGTGCTGCGGGCCGACCTCCCTGATGGCGTCAGCGTGGTTTGCTACGCTGACGACACGCTGGTCCTGGCGCAGGGGAGGTCGCATCAGGCGGCGGCCGACGCGATGACACGCGGGGTTGCGATAGTCGTGGAGAGGATCCGGCAGTTGGGTCTCGAGGTGGCATTGCACAAGTCCGAGGCCATGTCGTTTCATGGGCCCCGGAACGCGCCACCATCGGGATCCCAACTAACGGTAGGAGGGGTTCACATCGGCGTCGAGACAACGATGAGGTACCTGGGTCTCGTCCTCGACAGCCGGTGGAACTTCGTCGAGCATTTCCGACGTTTGGCCCCCAAACTGGAACGGGCCGGGGCCGCCTTCAAGCGGCTCTTGCCCAACCTGAGGGGGCCAAACGCCTCCTGCCGGAGGCTTTACGCGGGGGTCGTGCGGTCCATGGCCCTATACGGGGCCCCGGTGTGGGCGCGTTCACTGCGGCGGCGAGCCGCCCACTACCTGAACGCGCCCCAGAAGGTGGTAGCCATAAGGCTTATCCGGGGCTACCGCACGATCTCTGGCGAGGCGGCAAGCCTCATTGCCGGACTGCCGCCATGGGATCTGGAGGCGATGGTCCTCGCGCGCGTCTATGAGTGGCGCGCGGAGGCACTAAGCCGGGGGGAAGTTCCGCTTCCGCGGCAAATCGCTGCGGAGTGGACTGAGCTCCGGCGCGATCTCATGGCGACATGGAAGGAACGACTGTCGCAACCCAGCGCAGGGCACGCCGCGATAGCGGCGATAAGACCCCTCTTTGAGGAGTGGCTAGGGAGGCGCCACGGCGCCCTCACCTACCGCCTGACGCAGGTCCTCACCGGACACGGATGTTTCGGGAGGTTCCTGCACATCATCAGGCGGGAGGAAACGCCCGGGTGTCACCATTGCCAGGATCGCCCAGAGGACACGGTGGAGCACACGGTGGAGGTCTGCCCCGCTTGGGCGGAGCACCGCCGTGTCCTCGTAGAGGCGATCGGCAGCGGCGGCGACCTCTCGCGCCCGGCCCTGGTGCAAGCCATGGTCCGGGGCGAGAGGGAGTGGGAGGCAGTCACCTCCTTCTGCGAAGCAGTCATGCTAGCGAAGGAGGTGGCGGGACGGCTCAGGGAGAGAGCCTCCCGTCCCAGCCGCCGCGGGAGACGCTCCGGGCGTCGGGAGCCGCGCGACGACTCCCGGCCACCGTAGGCGCGGGCCTGCGGGCGGAGAGTAATGGGTAGCTCACCGTCCGATCAGGACCAGGCCCGTGCCGGACGGCGCGTACGTGTTCCACGCGCGCCTCAAAGAGATGTCAGCATCGAGGAGGGGCCCCATAGGGCCGAAGCCTGCCGGGTCAGCGGGATTGTCCGAAAGGGTTACCGCTGGCCCGGAACATAAAGGGCTAAGGAAGGAACACGGGTGGGTTTTAGTCAGTAAGAGTCTGACACTCCCTTCCGCTCCACCCAGAGCGGGAGGGGTCATTTGATGATTTCCCATCCGCAAAAAAAAAAAAAAAAAAAGGACGAACTGACGGGGTCCGCTAGGGCCGATGCCCGCCAGGGTCTCGGGTTGTTCGAAAGAGATACCGTGGCCCCTGGCACAGGCAACTGAGGGAACGCGGATGGGTTTTAGTTAGTAAGAGTCTGACACTCCCTTCCGCTCCGCCCAGAGCGGGAGGGGTCATTTGATGATTCCCCACCCAAAAAAAAGAAAAAAGGCAATTCTCGTAATTTTAAGAATGTTCACAGTCTGATCTCAGTCTCAATCTGTCAAAACTACCCCTAAGATCCCTACATTTTTGTTGACATTGATTGTCAGTGAGATGAGATTGCGACTAGATTTCGAACGTTTTTAATTTCGGGAATTGATCACTAAATAAAGTTTAATAAGTGAAAAAACGCCAGCAAAAATGTGATTCTAATACAAAGTCAACCTACAAACGTTCACCATTCAGCCAGTCTTCAACACAAATCCAAGCTACGCACTATTCGTCCAAGCTAACAACAAACAGCACCCGATGTATCCGACAGTTCATTCTTTCCATCCATCTGTCAGAAACATCTGCTTTTGACTCTGACTTTGCCATCAATTAACGGCCCAGCGATTTGTCAATTAATTCCCGTCAAGACGACAAAGAAGGGTATTGTAATTGCAAGATGTGTGGAGCGCCCTTATATTAATGGATCTTGAGGGACGTACGCTGATGGATAATTGCTTAGGCTGGCATGTGATGATATAATTATAGTAGGTAAGTGTAGGATTTGAGGTCTCGAGAACTATTTCAGACTGAGAGGATCAGTGGATGCTACATTTGGATATGTGGTTTCTTGGAAGACTTGGAAAGTGGGGCATACAGTTTTGTTTGCTAAAGAACTACAATTTTGCCCTGTGTCAAAACAGTTTTATCAGTAAATCTTTGAAAAGTTTTACAATGAGACTGTTTTGCTGTCAGTGTCCGCATTACAGTCTATTCACAGTTATTTTTTCTCTGACATCAGCTACCCATATCATATTACGTCCATGCCCATATCAACCTTCTTGTAACAAAAACAAAGATCACTGTCATTTTGACAGACTTGTCAATGGCAACAATCAAATAGCAACCCTGAAGAAACGAGAATAAAGATGACTGATTTTGACAGTGATGCTAAATCAGAGATAAATAAAATAAATATGAAAGGACTGTATCGTTGACAGAGCCTGTCTTAAGACTGTCAAGTCTTGACGAGGGGGCCTAAAAAGGCCACTTTGGCAGAATCATAAAGGAATAACATTCGTCATCATCTGCCTAGCCTTTTCGCAACTATATTGGGGTCGGCTTCCAGTCTAACCGGATACAGCTGAATACCAGTATTTTACATGGAGCGACTGTCTGTCTGACCTATATACCTTTAAAAGAATAACTTTATGAATCATAATTAACAGTTAACTGTTAAGTTAATCGTATCAAATCTCATTGGTGAAGGATTTTTCAGTTATATTTTTTTGTCTATGCTAAAATATCAATCAATCCAATCCAAATCCAATCCCAATTTCTTTGATTGTCCCTACGCATACGCATATTTTGCAATGAATTACCAGCGTTGTGTCATCACGCTTCTCTTTCTTTTCTATGCAGTCTGACAAAGACCGCGCTTTAGGTCATGTAGTCGCCTTAAGTCTACAGGAATCTTTACTCGAACCTTTGCATAGCTCTTTTATTTTTGTTCCCTTCATGCATGAACTAAGGCAGACTCTTCACATCCCGTATTCACTGTGAACGCGTCCTATTTGATTACTGGAAGTTATTTTTACTTTTCAGTTTGACCTCCTTTTTCTTTCCTTTTGCATCGTGACTATTTTACGTGAGTTTATCTTGCAATGAATAACGTGTGAGGTGAAAATGGTGGTGAAATAGGAAATCGATTGAAACTCGATAGAACGTTGGAAACGTAAAGGAGTTGAAAATTATGAACATGCAAGTAATGAAAGACTTAATAAAACAATCCCTGTAAAGTAACACAATATCAATAGCAATGTCTTTCATTTTGACAGTTCAACAACATTCATTGCGTTATTTTCGTTGTTGAGCAGATTAATTTTTGAACTTAAGAAGCAATGGATTAGCAATATCCTTCAAAATGATTGAGATTAAAATGAATAGTGTGTGCAATTAGGGTGCTTATTAGCAAGAACAATACCATACTAATAAGGCATCAATCAAAGATTTTGATAAAAAAAAAACGGCGCGGTACTATGAAACTAGAAAAATGTATAAAAAAACTTGCAGTTTCAACACTTTTTTTCGTCGTACCAGTCAAATAGTCAACAGATATAAATTTAAGGCCCAAAACACCATAAACCAGAAAAGTCATTAAAACCAGAAAACCCCATGACATCCTCCCATCCCCTTAGAATATTCCTATTCATTGGAGTATGTGAGCATTTTCTAAAACACGTTCTGGGTCAGTGATCAGTGACACCCGTGACTTGTGACTCGTAAGATTGGATTCAAGATTGAGGGCAATCTTTTGACAAGTCTCGCGAGCAAACCCATTCAGCCGTACCATGGGGTAAAGGTTGAGAACAAACAAAATGTCTTCGACTATGTCATGTATAAATATGACTCGAATATGAGGGAATCTGAAACAAAGGTAGGCGAGCGTGAAGACGGAGAATTTGTTTTTGAGATTGATGTATGGATGGACGCACGGAACCGGGAAGTATGGCTGAAAAAAAGGGGAGGCATCCACCCAGCAGTGGCGAAGGTTCCATACAATCGATCCCTTTGAAAAATGGCACAGTCAGTATTGTATAGACAAATAATATAATAATATTAAAGATAGGTATCTACTCTGGCTTATATAACATACATACATAATCAGCCTATAATGTTCCCACTGCTGGGATACAGGCCTCCTCTCGGTGAGAGCGAGTGGGCCATAATCCACCACGCGGGCCCAATGCGGGTTGGCAGATGTCACATGTCTTTGAATTTTTGGTTCTAGGACATGCCGCAGCATACTCTGGCTTACGTCTTACAAAAATTGACCCTTCGCTACTAGTACCCAGAAAGGGTGATTCCAGGCTGAAATTTTGGTGATGGAAGTGATGTTTGGAAATAAAAAGTACTTTCCGTTCTTAAGCAGAAACTGTAGAACGCCACCTGCCACGATCTTTACATACTCCTTTGGCCTCGTACACACATACATTAAAACAAAAAAAATATATACTGCCAAGGGAGCAAACAACTATTTTTAACCGACTTACAAAAAAAAGGAGGAGGTTCTCAATTCGGTTGTATTTTTTTTTTAATAATGTTGTTTTAAATCTCAAAGAAAAGCAGCGCCCTGCGGACTCGCGTAAATTTCGATCCCGTGAGAATATCGGGATAAAAAGTATCCTATGTGTTAATCCAGGAAATGGTATATCTATGTGCCAATTTTCAACTCAATCTGTTCAATGGTTTACGCGTGATTGATCAACAAACATCCGAACATCTTCAAAAACTTTCACATTTATAATATTAGTAGGATTAGAAGGATAAAGGGCATGATTCTTCATTTTATCGTTATCTATACTATATAATATTATAAAGCTGCAGAGTTTGTTTGTTTATTTGTTTGTTTGTTTGAACGCGCTAATCTCTGGAACTACTGGTCCGATTTGAATGATTCTTTTAGTGTTGGGTAGTCCATTTATCGAGGACGGCTATAGGCTATATAACATCACGCTACGACCCTTAGGAGCCGCGCAGCGTGTGACACCGCGGGGAACAGCTAGTCTTACATGAACCTAAATCAATTCTGACATTTGAAATGTTTTAAACAAATATTTTCCAAGTATCACTTCTCATTGAAATTCTCACTTAGATATTATACAATACAACAAAATACTTTCAAAAGCCCCAAATAAATGTTTCCAGTAGAAATACGAGTACCTAACGAATTCATTTGACTACAAAACGGCTGGCTCTTACTTAACATTTAATCCCTTTCAGTCCGATATCGAGAAACACGAATTCATCATGATTTCACAAAGACTTGTCTTGTTGTTAGCAGACGAGGTAACTAGTTGTGGTGCAAGTTATGAGGTAAGTACTCTAGATTCTGTTCTTTATGAAATGGACAAACTTTTAATCACACTAATATTATAAAGGCGAAAGTTTGTGAGTGTGTGTGTGGGGGTGTGTGTGTTTTTATATGTTTGTTACTTCTTCACGCTCAAACAGCTGGACCAATTTTGATAAAACTTTGTATGGAGGCAGCTGACACCCTAGATTAACATATAGGCTATTTTTATCCCGATATTCCCACGAGATCGACATTTACGCGGGTAAAACCGCGGGCCGCAGCTAGTACTAAATAAACTAACAAACTATTAAAATAAAAATATAACGTCCTAACCTAACTAACTAAAATATGTTGTCAAAATATTCCTCCTCATCGCTTTCGACTGGTAATGTACCCAAGAGACTGGCGGCATTGCCACATTGTATAGCAATACTTATCCAAGGCCGAGGCAAAAGCCAGCGCTTGGGTCATGGGAAGTGTCAACCAGCCGTTTGGAGATTTCATTGAACAAGCCATGAGCACTCGGACCCCACGGTCCAAGGATTTCAACCCCGACAAACGGCTCGAAAATATAATAAGGATGGAAATATAATATATTTGTTTACATTGTCTGGTAATAAGTTTAGAAGCTTATTGATAAAATTGATTAGTGAATCAGATTTTTAGTTGTTTTGATTTGTTTTTTCTCTATTATTGTAAAATAGTTTTTATCTTTTCTTTTAATTTAAAAAATAATCTTTAGGGTTAGTTCACACCGCGACGCGACGCGGCGCGCAGTTTTCAAGATAGCAATACAATTATACACCTTATCTACTACACAAAAAAGTACACAATGCAGGGAGGTGGATAAAAACTGAAAACTGCGCGTTGCGTCGCGTCGCGGTGTGTAAGATTTTGCCTTTTAAGTTTCACTCGTGTGCGAATAGTTCCATAATAATTTTGTAGTAGTTAAGATGTGGTAACGACTCGCATCACAAAGCCAACGTCTAAAACCAACACTAACAATAACTCGCTGATTACTTGAACCGATTCCTATATTATCGAAGACCGAGCAACTCAGGCTTTCAAGGGAACTTGTCGGTTGCTAACTGGACGCATTATCTACACAGTGAACTTATCCCACGAGATTCAGTGAATCAGCTGGAAGTTAAGTGTTTCAGTAACATCTTGATAAGGATTAAATGGAAACACAGTTGACGCCTCTGCTGTTCAACAGTCAGTTAGTTTTGTTGGGAGTAGATGTGACTTAAAGTGGGAGAGGGCTTTCTTTAAAAGGGGAGGGAAAAAAAGACATTATGATTATTTCTAATTTTTAATTAAAATTTGTTGACTTTGCCAATTTAATTAGTAATTATACTCGTAAAGGCTAGCTTCACGGAAATAGTTCTTATACCTGTGTCTGGGATTGTTTTGAAACTTTTAACTTTAATTTTTTAACTAAAGCTTGAAGCAGTTAAGTGATGTAGCGCTCACAAAGAAAGTTATACATTTTCCAGCAGATAAAGCTTATTATAATTCAAATGAGTTCTTAAGTGAGAGATTTTGATTATGTTTTAGAAATAATATACTATCATAATATTTTTAAATAATTTGACTCGCAGTGACATAGTAAATTATTGTATTAATATTTGTTTTGTGGAGGTCAGATAGGCAGTCGCTCCATGTAAAATACTGGTATTCAGCTGCATCCGGTTAGACTAGAAGCCGACCCCAATATAGTTGGGAAAAGGCTAGGCAGATGATGATCTGGTCAAACACATATTCATGTTAATTGTACAGTTTTTATTCTTGTTTTCTATAGTTATTGTCCCGATTCATTTAGCCGACTTCATCCACGTATTCAACATACTCAGCAAGAATTTCGCAGCTTAGTCAGTGAGGAAACTATAAGCACTAACAATACGCATTATCTATGCCGTAGACTCATCCCCACGAGTACTGTGTTGAATCAGCTGAGTCAACCGTTTCTGTTCCATTTGTATAGAAATTGAACTTAGACTTGGTAGCTTTATCAAGCGCTGGTGCGAGTAGAATTCCTTGTCAATTGTTAGTTTGTTCGTCGGTGTTCTTTTATAGATGTACCTACTAGCTGCGCCCCGCGGTTTCACCCGCATAAGTGTCGATCTCGTAGGAATATCGGGATAAAAAGTAACCTATATGTTAATCCAGGATGTCAGCTACCTCCATACAAAATTTTATCAAAATTGATACAGCCGTTTGAGCGTGAAGAAGTAACAAACACATAAACACACACACATACTCACAAACTTTGGCCTTTATAATATTAGTGTGATTCGTTCATTTCATTGGTTTATCATATTTTCATCTTCTAGACATAATTGTTCATTATCATCATCATCCACAGGACCAAAGCCCGACTTTACCCACTACTGAGCATATGTCTCTTTTCTTGTGTCAATCCCCAAACTCCTGTGCCCCTGTGACATAATTTAGTTATATCTATTTAACTAGGTTCTTGTATCAAATTTTACATAGGTAGGTTGGTGGTTTTATAAGTAGGTAGTGGTAGCTAGGTTTTATTAGGTACTAGCTGTGCCCCACGGTTTCACCCGCATAAGCTTCGATCCCGAGGGAATATCGGGATAAAAGGTATCCTTTGTCCTTTCCCGGGACTCAAACTATCTCTATACCAAATTTTATCTTAATCGGTTCAGCGGTTTAAGCGTGAAGAGGTAATAGACAGACACACTTTCGCATTTATAATATTACTAGCTTCCGCCCGCTGCTTCGCCCGCGAGGTATGTCGATAAAAACTAGGCGTGAAAAGGCAACATACAGACAGACAGAGTTACTTTCGAATTTATAATATTAGTATGGATTACTTAATACTTTCGCAAAACTTGTAGTTGATGTTTCACGTTGTTGAACTGTGTCAGAATGGTCTGAATCAGAATTTACATTGGGCGCTTTAATCCTTCATAAATTGTATAATTCCACCTCGAATTTCTAGAAAAGTGAATATGCATCCATCAAACATATTGACAGAAAGGGTAAGTGAATAACAACAGAACCGATTTATGCCACTTTTACTCTTTCCAAACACGATAACAGTGTACAATAGTAACACAACATCAACGATGAACCTTGATTCAAACACAATATCACTTGACACTGACGTCAACGCATGTCTTTAGCCTTGGGAAGCCATTCTGTAACTAACGTGTTTAAATCGAGGGCTGCCCACTAGAACACGTTCGTCGGGAAAAGTTATAGAACGCTTGTTTGATATTCAGTAGGTATAGTTTCTGTTTGGTTCAATGGTTTCTATACAGGGTTATTGGTAAAACATTAACAACCTCTTAAGAGGTCATTGTACTCATCATTATGAACAACTTTTACTAGGGGATCACCTCTGAAATCGCAAAAAAAAAATCTGCTGTTCCCTACATTTATGTTCGTATAACTCGTCAAAATGTTCAATAATTGCTGTTATAACATGTCATGAAACCTCTTTCATATGACCTGAAAATGATAAATAGATTTATATTTACACATTGGTCCAACAAAATAAGCATCAGCAATAATTAAATATAACCCATCCAAAACCCTGAAATCTATCACAAAAATAAATTCATGCCTCCTATATAAACGACCAAAAATCAATTATTCTCTCTCGCAACGTGCTGACCACAACTGGTCACAGTTGCGTGGTACCACACACGATCAGGGCACGGTCCGGTCATCGATACGGTGCGGGACCGCAACGGGAATGAAATGTTGTGATAACGTAGGCACATGTTGACAGGACACGGTGTTGTTTTGAAAGGAACGAGGTTGTATATTGGAAAAAAAATGTAGGAGATGGTGCTTCTTTCACTATAAAAGAACCATTCTTGTTTGGAATGAGACCTTTTTAAGAAACAATGAATTACATGTCGTTTGAAATGTTAACACAGGCAAATAGCTCACGTACACACAGAAGCAAAAATAAGCGTAGCTAGTCCAATCAAAAGTTCACTAATAAGTACTAGCAAAAGTGATACCTACAATATAGGAAATGAACGGGAAAGCCAGAAATAAGTAAACAGTGCATAACGTTGGTATATAAGAAAATCTGTCAAATGCTAAACAATATACAATCTGATCATCATCATCATCTGCTTAACCTTTTCCCAACTATGTTAGGGTCGGCTTCCAGTCTAACCGGATGCAGCTGAATACCAGTATTTTACATGGAGCGAGTGCCTATCTGACCTCCACAACCCAGTTACTGGGTAACACGATACCCCTTGGTAAGACTGGTTGTCAGATTTTCGGGCTTCTGACTACCCGTAACGACTGTCAAAGATCCACGAATGACAGCCGGGACCAAGGGCTTAACGTGCTTTCCGAGGCACGGTATGTAAAGATGGTCATGATCACCCATCCACAGACCAACCGCGGCAAGCGTAGCTTAACCTGATCGATCGACCTGTGCGGCTGTTATCATTTAGCCACGGACCCCCAATAATATATACGATATACAATCTGATATTATATAAAAAGTTTACTTTCTGACTCTTACTTTCTGGCTGCGTTAGCGATCTTGCTACTGATATGCAACAGTGTTAAACTAAAAAGGGATTGCCGGGACGTTAAAAAAACTATCGACCAAAACTTATCGCGGCTGAAAGGCCGCTAGATAAGTGTTACTTGAGCGACCGAGAAAGGCAAACGAGTAGAGACACCACATTATGGCAAATCGTGAAATAAAACTTGCATAATTTAAGGTGTTCACTTATGATCTCAATATTGGTTTAATCCGCGGACTTGGCGTTCAAATTGATGACCGAGTTCACCATTTCTTTACAGATGAATAGAAAAGAGTAATTGTTCTAGTTGAATCTACATTTTCACAGTAACATCATACGTCACTAGAAAGGCAAAATTACTTAATCGCCAAAAAAGGCTTTGGCGGTTAAGTATTTTGCCTTTCCAGTGACGAATAAAATACTCAGCGGAATCAGCTTCAACTCTAGTCTATTAGTTTATGCTCTTCATCACGGCACGACGTATAAACTGCTCCGTAGAAAAAACGTGTCCGACACGTGTCTACACGCGGCAAACAAACCGTAGTTTTTCACGGCAAGAAAAACGTGTGTGTACAAAATGCCTTACCTAGCCTTTTACACACACAGTTGTAAGCTGTTGAAGTCGTTAACATAGCCGAGATCATAATTACTACAGACAACAATTCATTAGTCAATTGTTTTCAGAACCAGTCATATTTAAGAGGAAATGTGGGTGGTCTTCTCTCCATAGACACGCTCTCGTCAGTTTTCTTTCTGGTTAATGATAATAAAGCAATGATTTTTTACAAAATAATAAATATTAACTACTTGTATGTCCCTGTTTTCCTTTTTGATGATACATTATTTTTATAAGCACTAGAACCCTCAAATAATGCTCAAAAGACAGAGACACACACACACAGACAAAGACAGAGAGACAGAGGCTGTCAAGAGGGGAGGAGTTTACAAATTTGACAACTATGAATGAAAAAAGAAAAGCATAGGGACACAGTATATATCCTTCTTATTCAGTTTACGAAATATCTTTTAAATTGGTACAATAATGGAGGAGGAAATAGGCGAGAGCCAAAACTCAAATTATGACTTTTTACTTAGGCTTTTTCAAAAGTCTCTCCGACCACATTTTCTCTTAAAAGCAATTCATACAAAGTAAAATCACAAATAATTTTATTACTGAAATATTGGAAATCGGAAATATAGCAATTTCCTACAAAATACCGCCGTAAAATCCAATAATAACGTCACTGTGGTCAACTACAATTTAATAAAACAGTTATTAATTTCATACTTCACGGAATTGCGAATCGTATGTGAATGTTATTATTTTAATTACTACCGTAATGAATGTTTATTTAAATTCTCTCCGCAAAGCATTTCAACACTGTATGTTTCTTTGAAAGTGTTCGTACATTCAGTTTGCTGGTTGCTACGTTTGCAGATGAATTGCAAATAGACAGAACTTCAGTTCAGGTTCAGTTAAGTGTAAACATTAACAATTTTTGTTATTGCGTTTTAGTATAAATTTATTCAAGATCGGCTCGGAGCCAATCCAAAGCAATTCAGGCAATTATTATCTCTGATAAAAACTCAGTCACACTGTAGTACGTTTTATCTATAAAAAATGTAAATAATTGATGGCATACAGTAAACACTTCTGCGCGCCAAAGTAGTTTGACACGTTAATTGACTTAAAACTTACTATTATTGTCACGCCTATTTCTTAGAAATGCATCTGCTATACGTTCAAAATGACTTGGATACATAAATTACTTACTTTTCTTCTTTATTTTTAGCAATGAAACAAAGTCACCATAGCAATGCACGCTTAGATGTTTAATCAAATTGTTGATACCAAATATTTAAGACCGTGTTTAAGACGAGTGCTAATCCTGCCGACAAACTGTCACGCAGTTTGTCAGGTTTATGATATGTGTGTATGACAAGTGTTTGGTCTAATTTTTTTTATTTTTTATGAGACATTTCTCATCCCGATTTGCACACTATTTTATGTAATTTGTCTTTTAGTCATTTTTGTGAGCAGTGGTGATCCAGACAGGCGCTTTATTGTGTGTAAATAATTTCATCACCACTACTCTCAAAACGGCGAAGAAAAACATCGTAAGAAAACCGGCATGTCCTAGAACCAAAATTTCACTTGACACCTGCCACCTGACACCCGCAATGGGTCCGCGTGGTGGATTACGGCCCACTCCGTGTCACAGAGAGTACTGTTGGGTCTGTGACCCAGCAGTTTGAACATTAAATGCATGTATTTTTGTGAACGTATTCAGGATTACCAGTACTTTATCGTTTAAATAAAGCGTTTGATGTGTATAAACCAGACATGATCAGGCATTATTTAATACCAGTTTTCGAAACACTGCCGAGCTAACAATCACGCTTCGTCAACTACCCTCAACAGAATTTAATGCCACGTCACTAAACAGGCCGTTTTAGATTTCAGTAACGCCACAAGCGGGCCAAGGACGAGTTTCACTGATCCCAACACACTCTACCATATACACAGTTATTTTTATTAAGCTACCCCGTGTGAACTCATGTATAATGCATCCAGACTACAGCTATTATTCATAACGCTATCTTTTAAAACTTATGATATTAAAGATTCGTGGACATATCGGATTACGTAAAGTCTGATTCAGTCGCTGCCTAGTCATGTGTAGGTATGGCTGGTTTGATCGGCTTGAAATCTGATACAAGGACGGTATGATAGGAGTATTGAAAGAGATTATTTTTGGGAGAGATTTTATTCAGAGAATCCGGAGAGATCTCCGCTGCAAAATGTTTCTAAGCTTACACAAGTCCGATTGAATGGTGGAATATTATGAGGCGGTGTTTTCACAAAGTTGAATTCCTTAGTTCGAGGTCTGCAGGGAGTTACATAACCTGTTACTAAGGATTCAGTACATGATTCTGGAACACCTGCGTTGAAATTGATCGTCTGTTATTAAAAAAACAAATAACTGTTCAGTACATTTTGATCGCGTAAATATTGACTAACGGCCGAACCCAATTACCTATCTATCACCAGTTTTGGCATACTGGAGGTAGAAAAACCTATCCTCCTCCTAATAATGGCAGATGACCTCTCAAGTTCCGCTAATGAGACACAATTGATTTTCTGTTGTATCGTACTCAAAGAGAATAGTCTTTGATCGTACTACATAGGGCACGCGCGGGGCTTGACGGGTATGTTTATATTGGCTACCATCATCATCTGTCTTTACCTGAAAGGTAAAGCATCTCATTTTCCTATACAAAATTCTTCAACACATACTCTGATATTTTCCAACAAAACCCCATTACCTGTGAAAGAGATTATTACTTATTGCGACTCCATAAAGCTTATATTCCATTACTTTGCAGACGTATTCAGAGCTCGTTAACGTCACCGATACACAGTCAAACATTAGCTGGTTACTTTGTAGAGAGACCATGATTTTGTTATAACAGGTTCACAGCTCAGTATTGGTTTGTTAAACTACAGTTAAGGACAGTATACAGTTGAAGATTTATAAATTAACATCGTTCTAGTAAATCAAAATTTATAGTCATCGCTTATTATGTGCTGAGTTACAGTTTGCACGTTGATGTCCCTGTTACCCTAGTATAAGAAAATAGGGACAGGTGCTTATTGAAAGACCCTGGATTTCGATTCATATAACGTAATAAAGGAACACAAGGGAATCATAAACATAGAGGTTTTAGCAAGAACATTAACAACCCACATAACATACTACAAGCTGCAGTGTCCCTAAAAAGAAAATGCCACACAATGGCACACAGTCAATAGCAACATTACAAACATTAGTTGAAATTCAAACACGTAATGATTCCTACCTGAAACGGTCTACGCCCGAATGGTACGATAAAATTCAACATAAAAATTCTAACCGTTCACCAAACTTAAAACACAATAAACACCAGGGACTCAGGGACAGAATCGTTTTCATTCACCTCACAATAAAAATATCATAGGACCGCTGGAATGGTCCACGTATATAAAATAAACAATGTCTATACAGAAGTAAAAAGGTATGAGGAGATATTTAGGTTTCACGTCGAAAGTTTATGGGGTAATATCGTTATTTCTCATGATTGCCAGTGAAATTGCCTTTTTGGGAACGGTTAGTTTCTATACGCGTTTTTTTCTTTCATTCTTTCTTTTTACCCCAATTATTTTTGGGCCACGGCAAGGAGTTATTTCATAGAAATAATTCAGGGGCTCATGAAGGCTCCCGGGAGTTACGGACAATTCTATCAAGAAAGGGACACGGACTCAAAATGATTTTTGTGGAAACTCGCCGGTTATCGTTTTACTTTATCGCTGGCCTGTTACGTGGCTCTCACAAGTTTCTGGTCGCCTGGTACTTTCTATTGAACTTGCCTTACTGCTTAAAATATAATTCGCTCGATTGAATTTCGCTATTTCGATTGGATTACCTATCGATGACCTAGTTGGCTTGGTCTAAAACAATTTCAGCAACATATTTCGTTTTGCTTTTAGCTCAAAAGCGATTTTTCTAATTCTAGTTTATATTTATCCAGGTAGCTTCTCAGATTACCTACTACATCATGTCTAATTTATGATTTATCTGGAATGTGCTCAAGCAGTATTTTTTTCATGAAAAATTCTGTATGCCGTAACCTTCCGCGGCATTCCGCAGCATTCTGCAGCATCCCACGGTATGCTTAAATCCCCTTGCGATAATATCAACGAAATGTACGTGAAAATAAGGTTCATAATCAATTCCGCTTATGAAAGCCCGTTGCCATGGCATGCCGCGCCGTGCCGCCTGGTGAACCGCCTCACTTTAGTGTCTAGCAGTGCTATTCTGTAAAAATCTCACCGTGAAAACTTAGGTGAAGTGAGCTCAATAGTGTCAATTCCTAGCAAAAACAAACTCACTTTAACTAAGTTTTCACGGTGAGATTTTTACAGAATCGACCGGCAGATTAGGGTCTCATTAATGGATACTAGAACTAATCAAATTTGTCGTTGCTGGAGATGGAAAATTAATACATTGTACTGACCATTATACTACATGTTTCAATAGCTCCATATAATACGTAGATAACGATATTAAACTCATTAAATCCACACGTGATCATCGATGAAACCACTTGTAAAACGAGATAGGTATTTCTATTCAACAATAATTACTAATGGAATGTGGTTTGTGGCCGACACTCGACCGTGGTTCAGCTGTCATTAATTATACACGAAGTAAATTCGTCACTATCATTTGCTAGCTTTGAAATGTCAATCAGTGAGTTATGAAATTACGAGTATGTCGGTGCCCTGATGGATTATTTTGGGTAGTTGCTGCGAAATTGGTGGTTAGAAATCAGTTTTGCATATTTTAGAGCAGATTTATAATTCAGAATTGACTATACAGGGTGAATTTTCCAAGTGGGCGTGGATGGCCAAATCCGAAACTATGAGGAATAGCGAAAAGTACTCAAAGGAGTCGCGGGCTCGATTTCGATGAAAACTAAAACTGCATCATTGGATTTTTGTAAAATCTATTTTTCTAACCAGGAAGCGAAGCCATTAAATTTGAAAAAAAAAACACACTGATAGTGTCCCTAATAAGGATCAAATTCTGGGAAGTAATGACATACGGGAAACTAAATAAAAGAGCTTTTTCTTATGTTATGCCTATTTAACCTTAACTGATTAATTGTTCAAAATGATGACCATTGTTTTCAATACATAGCTGGATTCGACGTCTCAAGGATTGTACTGCATTCAAAATTTGAATTTAGAACATAATGTTGTGAAGGTGTCTGCGCTGCGGGTGTATTGAGCATCATTTCTAACAAGGTACAGATAATGTCATGTCGGTATGAATACTTTAAAATAGAGGTAGTTTATGAAAATCCAACACTTTCCTTAAGTTTTCCGTATGTCATTACTTCCTAGAATTTGATCCTTATTAGGGATACTATCGAGTGGTGTAATAATACAGTGTGTTTTTTTTAAATCAAAATCAACGGGTTCGATTCCTGGCTAGAAAAATGTTTTAAAAAAAATCCAATGATGCAGTTTTAGTTTTCATCAAAATCGAGCCCGCGACTCCTTTCAGTACTTTTCGCTATTCCTCATAGTTTCGGATTTGGCCATCCACGCCCACTTGAAAAATTCAACCTGTATACATACCCAGATGACATGATAAAATTGACTGAATAGCTGTTTTAAAAAGAAAACGTCTTGGATTGATTGATCGTGAGGAAACCAACATGTCTTAGAAACAAAAATTCGAAGACATGTGTCATCTATCAACCCGCACCGGGCCCGCGTGATGTATTTACGGCCCACTCCCTCTGACTGAGAGGAAGCTTGTGTCCCAGCAGTGGGAACATTAAAGTCTGATTATGTTTCCTTAATATAATATGTTTGGATTGATTTCATTACTCTGAACAGGCATCTTCTGGGCACGCTCGTTCCGGCATAAACCTCATCTATCGCTTACCATCTGGCGTGACCAGGGTCAATAGCAAAAAAAAAATATCTTTAAAAAAAAATTTATAATGGTTTTGTCATGTTTTATATTACTGAAAGAAGTCATATTTGAGCCTAGCTTTGTTGCAACACAGCAATCAATGCAAACGTTAAAAAAAAGCTTGTAACTAGAAATTAAATTAAAACTTTCGTGTAACAATATCGTCCAAATTCTTTCATGAAAGTATCATTATCAATTCGCTCTACCATTCCCTTCAAACTTTAAACATTAGATCCTAATTTTCCGATATACTTTTCTTTTATGTTAAAAAAGAATCAGAACTTGCGAACCATGAAGTTTGCCTCAAGTAACTTTGCCTCAAAGTCTTGCCTCTGTGCCTCATGATCGATGGACTGTCAATCAAGCGCGGTACTGTGACAAATATTATGCGATACTAAACTTAGGTATTTACGCTTTAAAAAATCTGGTCTTCTCCTTTGTTATACAGATTTGCTGATATTTTGTTTATTAATGTTTTTCAGCGTTTTTTCGGGTTAATGGTGCAGAAATATTCGGACAGTGTGCTTTTTGCTGTAATTAGTGTTGTTTACTTTGATTTTTAGGGTTCCGTACCCAATGGGTGCCAATGGAACCCTATTACTAAGCCTCCGCTGTCCTTCCGTCCGTCTGTCTATCAGCGGGCTGTATCTCATGAACCATAATAGGTAGACTGATAAAATTTTACAGAATGTGTATTTCTATTGCCGTCTTTCGTGTGAAAATCGTAGTTACATTACAATTTTTTCTAATGATAAACTATTTACACACCTAAGTAGGAAACCCTCGGTGCGCGAGTCTGACTCGCACTTTTTTTTGATAACCGACGAAATTTATACCCTAGTCTAGAATCATGTGCTAAATTTATGGTTACAGCTTGTGCGTCAATGTCACTGTCATTCTGAATTTTTCTGACTTATCATCATTCTGTGCTTATCCTAATTTATTCAGGGTCGGCGCAACATGTCTTTTTCATCCACACCTCTATTAGTCGTCATCTCGATATTCACCCTCTTTTTAACCATAAATCATTATTCACACAGTCCATCGATAACTTTTCTGACTAAAATATATTATTTAATAATGATTTTTCTTGTTATTTCCAGGTAAGTCTCGATCTGTCGATGGCGCAACCAAGGAGGACCCATGTCTTACTGGTAGGCCTCACAAATTATAATATTATTGTTGTTTTTATAAACGCCACATTCATACAAACAGTTTTGTATATAATTACGTTTCTTTTTATAAACACCAGGGGCAATTCTCGTAATTTTAAGAACGTTCACAGTCTGATCTCAGTCTCAATCT
Organism: Oligia latruncula; assembly: GCA_948474745.1. Taxonomy (NCBI): domain Eukaryota; kingdom Metazoa; phylum Arthropoda; class Insecta; order Lepidoptera; family Noctuidae; genus Oligia; species Oligia latruncula. The sequence continues at coordinate 3,293,796 of OX419699.1, forward strand.
GTCAAAAATACCTCTAATATCCCTACATTTTTGACAAGTGTTTGACATTGGTTGTCACTGAGATGAGATTGTGACTAGATTTTGAACGTTTTTAATTTCGGGAACTAGCCAGCTGGTCATGTTTCATGTTGTGTGTTGTCATGTACTGTAGAAAGAGGTATTCCACTCAGAGAACTGATTTCAACCGCACTTGGATGAACCGCACCTGAGCACTTCCACTAACCGCACTGAAATTTTTTTTTGTAAGATGCGGTTCGGTGGAACAATAGGTACACTTACCTCTTGAAATATTTAGTCAAGACTTTTTTTTAAATTATGTCTATATTATATTAACTATCATTCAACCAACCGTATTGCTAAAAATTCTTGTAAATTCTTCACCAAAACATGATCTAATTTGTTTTCAAAAATGTTTATTCCTTTCACGTAAAAGAAAAATTCTTACAGTTTCTGAAGCAATATCTTCTGAATAATTTCAACTCAATTCAAAGAACAAACATAATACTAAGAAAATATAATTAAAATTATAAACCCAGTAGGTACATACTTTTAGGTCGTCGTTCTAATAAAAGTTTTCAACACCAATTCCAAATTAACAACTTTTAAGCTGTATTGTAATAATTAATTCACGTAAAACTTTGCCAACTGGTTGTGCCACTTAGGGAGTCATGGTTCCCATAGGCACGTGTTCATCTTTCGAGGTACGAGCTAATTATAAGCTAGCTTTCCTGTGAGCCTTAAATAAGTAATACAACGCTAGTACGCCCCCGGTTTTTAGAGCCGCTACTCACACCGAAGTGGTATGTTTCTTTGGTATTCTCGAAAAAAAAAATCTCGAAACGGCTGGTTGACACTTCCCGTGATCCATCTGGCTTTTACCTTGGCCAGAGGCTAAGCATTGCCATAAAATGTGGTAATGCCGCCAGTCTCTTGGCTACATTACCAGTCGACAGCAATGCGAATGAATTTTTAGACGCTATATTTTAGTTTGTGGATAGTTTTATCTATTTTAGATATACTTTTATCTATGTATGTTGTTTCATTTTCGTAGTAACAACTAAAAGCAATTTGACTATTCATTAGGTCTACGGATACAGTTCTAAAGAGATATTGTCATAGGAAGATACGTTGAACAAACTGCACTGCTTGGTACTGCATTCATTTAACAGTGGTTTGGGAAACATATTTGAAAACTGTAACATTTATAACGTACTTTGCCAACATTTTATAAAAAAATTCAAAGCAACCACCGATCCTAGATCTATTACAAAAATCGTTTACCATTACACGTATTCCGCTTGTCCATAAGAACCTTTTTAGTTAAACTTACTTAAAGCTTGTAGTGATTCCAAATTCAAATTCCCACGTTCGGTACGGTGTGACACAGGATTAACTTTAATATGAATCGAGCCTAAACAACAGGCTTTTAATAAAACAGCAACACAGCGATAGCTTGGCTCATGAAATTTATATTAACACCCGAGATTGTCCCGCAATGTTGCCAGTACAAACGTTATTTTTTTGCCTTTAAGGCGAGCTGGAACAAAAAGAATGCTTAGTAGGTAAAATTAAATTCTGCAATGTCTCTCTGTGATTTATGTAAGCCTGGTAGCGGTTGTTGACCAGGAAATGGTGATCGCTGATCGATTTTTCCATAAAATTAATTTTACAGATGAAGGTTTGAACTATAATTAAAGTATTAATAGTAATCATGGATTTTTCTATGGAAATAAATATAATTTCTATTGGTCTTACTTATGTCTATTCAAATCAACGTGTCATTGTATTGTGATTTAGGTGCAACACGGCTTTTTTAAAAACACGTAAAAATAGTATTTTAAGAATTCTATGAGGTACAACGTTTAATACCAACAATCGATTTGACTAAAGGTCACTATTTTCGTCCAAACAATCACTTTAACAGATTGAATTAAATCCATGTAATCGCTCTTTTTGATTTATGGAATCCTGGTAACGTCAGTTAGTTGCGTTGATCAGCTTCACTTGACAATATTGATTGATGAACAACCCCGTACTCATGAAGTTTCAGACTTCGCGTCAACAATCTCGAGAAAAATAACAATGAGGCTTTGTTATTCTTACATATTGTATTATTTGTTGAATACTTTAGTTATATTCTACTATAATCTGGTGCTCATTAAGTTCTTGACGAAAATCGTGTTTTTAATAGGAATAATATCCAAACCATGTCCTAGGACCGCTTAAAAGTACACAGAAAAGCAAAGAGCAGACTTGTATCCATTTTACGATTAATGAATATTCGTCTAGGCTTCAGAAAACCGAAGCCACTTTATGACTCAGCAAAACGATTCCAACAAAACGACTGTTCGTCGACATACTAATCTCGGAACAATACTTAAGAAACGTCAGTAATTTTGACTGATGCCAAAACTTTGGACCATCCACAAAAACAAATCCAATCGTCTTCACGCCATTGCACACACAAGATAATAATAGGAACGACGTAAAAACTTTTATAAAACACCAATAGCCGGTATCGAACTCTCCTAGTACTTCGTCCAAGTTCCTAACTAACTTCTTTCGTTATATTTTGCTTCGTTCGTGCCATCGTTACTGGAGATCGTGACTCCGCTGATTAATTCATTCCTAGAGAGAAGGGGGCTATTGTTTTTCCCTCTTTTTAGGTTATTTGGCTTTGATAAATGAACGGGAATTTGTCTATTGTGGTGTAGACGGGAGATAAATTGTAAGGTTTTTAGTAGCAGCCTATTGGTGTCCAGCTAAGACAGTTTTGTTGTCCGTACTTATTTGAGAGTAACTTGATATTGATGATCCGTTTTGTATGGTTGAACACTCAATTTGGGGTTTATCTTTGTTTCTTATCTTTTTTCGGCTTTGGGATTATTTCTTTTTAGCGGCTGGTCTCTATTTTGGCATGGCGGACTCTGTCTAATCAAACATTCATTTAAGTCGTTGTATTTTTGAAGAACAAAAAACAAATTAGTCTGGACGTTTTTACAGTCTATTATTAAGTAGGTTTTTTGAATTCGTAATTTCATGAAATATCTCTAAGTTTGTTACGATTTAACAAAGATCTACCAGTGTGAGTCCATACCTCAACAGCGGTATGCACACGATTACATAATTCAGCTTGCTATCCATATCGACCCAACCCTTTGTCAAGAACCCAAAATTTTCCGAGCTAGGTATATGTATACATCTAGCCTCCCACTAAACAGTGTAGTTTATGTTACACAGCACTGAATAGAATACTAAGTTAGATTTTCTTTAGAAATAGGTACCAGGAGAACAGATCCCTATTGAGATCTTCCGTGTTTTCTCACATTTGTATTCAAATATTCTAACCCTTTGGGAATATCTGTCCAATGATTGTAAGTTTTGAATTCTGTGAAGTTGAAGATCTTTAATACGATTAGCTGCTGTATAATAATAGTGTCACTTGTTATTTGAGCAGATATTATCTTTGCTGCAGAGTTTTATGCTTTGTTTGCTGCAAAACATTGACATCAAATTTTATTAAGAAAGAGTTATAGCTTTGGGAAAGAGTCAACGACTTACCTACATAAAATTGAACATAATGGTACACGCTCCGGTTGAATAATTTCCAGTTATTGCAGTATAGGGAACTACTTGCGAATAACTCTATGCTATTTGGAAGCGAACGTCGTAACATAATCTTCTACACAAATAAAAATTAAATGCTGGTCGATGGTAAGCTCATCAGTTGAGACGGTATGGACCGATTTGGATCTTTTAAATTTCAAAATGTTCGTAATAGACCAAATAAGGTTTTTAAGAAAAGCAAAATTGGATAAGTTTCCCGGAAAGTTAAAACATGGAATAAACTGGAAGTCCTTTTTTCAATGGGATCATTTTTGGATGAACTATTTATAAGCTAATAAAATCATAAAAAATATTAAGGTACAAAAAAAAATGGTTAATACCTGTATAGAGGTATGAGGAACGGGGTGTAAACTTCACTCAACCTCCATAGAAAAGGGAGGATCCTCCGACCAGACGGGTGTTATGTCTGGCGGGCAACTGCCCAATGATTTATGTCGGGGTCGTTGTATCTATGCTAATTGCGCGGTAAACTCTGCTTGCGAGATGCAGGATTTGCGTGACGTAGTATGACGCGTTGTTCGCATGTGGCGTTGTAGATACCGCTACACCTGTAATCCATCGGACGAAAACGCTGTCCAAATAATTGTATACAACATGCCATAATCCCACAATATGCTGAGTCATGTTTAACTGCTCAATAAAAACATCAAACGACACGAAATATATGGTTTCCAACAAAGTCCATTGTTCCGTCATTGTCTAACAAACATACCGAAAATTTTTCATCGAAAAACAATATCCGTCAACGAATGCCTATTAAATCGTGGTCCTAAGTGCAAATATCAGCTATGGACGGTTAGGCCATAAAAACGCCAAGCAGCATGACGTATGGTGGCTGTGTACGACCAGTATCATATGATGACGTATAACAGCGGCAATGTAAACGGCGCGATATTTAAAAATCGTTTGCGTTCCTTTTTTGTTTTTTTATGCCTAAAATTTGGAGGCGAAGGCCGTGTTTTTCAAATGTTTTATTGATTTAGATTTTAATGGGATTACACAAATATTGTTGTATTGCTGTCATTCGTATAACTTTGACTTTCGTTACGGGTAGTCAGAAGCCCAAAAGTCTGACAACCAGTCAACCAAGGGGTATCCCCCAGTAACTAGTTTGTAGACAGCAGATAGACAGCTGCATCCGGTTAGACTGAAAACCGACCCCAAAATAGTTGCAGCACCTAATTTGACTGGCAAATTCTTCCCTTGCGGTGGTAGGGCTAACGCCCGCCTGGTTTGTAGGTACTGGTAAGGGTTTTTTGTAAACAAAGGAAATAAAAAATAAACATTTTTTATACCAAAAAGTATGTGAACTCGTACTCTCTTCATCACATTCCATTTCTTATCACTGATACATAATTTTACTTAATTTTTTAATTTAAATCACTTCAACGACCTCTTGAACGCCAAACAGTTACTAACAGTCAGACCAATCAAATGGCAATCAGTGTCAATTATTCCTTCACACCGGTATTTAATGCCACACTCTCAAGTCCGATCCTACGCCTCTTTGTACGTTAAAAGATTAGATCATACTCATATCGAGGCTCGATTCTTATCTAAAAGTTCCCGACTAAAGGTGTTCCTTACTTTTAAATTGTTTAGAGTGTATAAAAGCAGTTTTATTCTAGACGGCACGGAGTGCAACGTCAATAATAGTTTATTCGTTTATTTTTATAGTCTTGCGCGGAGCTTGGCATTATATTTTGTGATGCTGTGATTTTTACATTGTTTGGTAAAAGATAAATACAGTTTATCGTCTTTTTTTTTTAATTCATCTGAATTTCATCATCATGGGCATAGGCTTCTCTTGCGCCTCATGCTCTTGTGGTAGACTCCAGGTTTTGCCCGCGCTGGCAACAACGTCGTCTACCCATCTCGCTGCTGGACGACCGACATTTCGTCGTCTTCATGGTTGGTTAATTACGATGAAACAAACTATACCCTTTTAGGGGAAATGTGGGCTTAATAACATAGGCATTATGAGCCATTTTCATAACCACTAGTAACGAAGACATTCTGATAAAACAAAAAGAAGATAAAAATCTTAAGATTCAAGAACTTTTAATTTTAAACTATGACGACAGCCAAAGAAGCCACAGAGAAAGTTCCAGATTAAACTAGAAAATTCAACGTAACAGAAAACTTAATTATTCCATCGGCCAATTCAGCAAAAACATTCCTTCTATAATTTATTCGCTCCGATAACTCTGCGACGAACCAAATTTGGTGCAAGCGTAAGCCATGCACCACTTTTGACAGTGTGCCAACTTCGGAAACCGGTTCAGACCGGTTAAATTCGGATATAACCAGACCAATCCAATGTAACAATGCAAAACTTTGTGGATATAAAAACTATAAAAAAGGTTTATTTAACTTTTGGAGTCGTTTCAAATTAATTTCTGGTTGTTATTTTTGGCAATATAGTGAATTTATTGTTCATGTTTATAGTATTGGGGATAATGGAAAATACATTTCAAGTGGCATTTGGCTATCGCGATCAAATAGACAAATTATTGTATTCACTAGTTTCTGTTATTCCCGTTCCTATATTTTCGGCCTTTTTAGTTATATTCCCAACTGCCAAGAAGGGTCATCTTTTTCGCGCATATCATCTATCGCTTCTCTATCTATCTCTTTTTATCTATGTTTTATCTCTTTGATAGGAATGCGCATGCGTGACCACATCTAACCACAAGCAATACAAATTACCATTACCATCCCTTCGCGTGACACTACCCCTATTTCACTTAACCTAACCTAACTTTCCACACACACCAACATATTTATTTCAAGTAACATTTAGTAAGAAAGTAAACAACCAGAAAGTGTCTAAGAACTCGATAAATCCAACTTAAGTTTACATTGACGATTTTATATGAGCACGGCCTAAAGAGGGCTAATGAAACTCCAGAGAACTGGGATGGAACTTTGTTACTGGCCATACTTCATGATTAGTCGGAAGTCTCGGGAGCGAACGGGATCAAGACTGTCACAATGTAGATAAGATTTCATCAATTGGCCTACTAAGAGATTACCCTGAGTTTGTATAAAAGAATTTTGGTCTTCTTTTTAGGTTAATATAGCATTATTGGCCTGTATACCTAGTCATTTGGCACAAATCTTTTGTATTGGGAGTTTTACTTGAAACCTACATTTAAATTATAGGCCTATAAATAAACTCTCCATCATAGTTTGCTAAAAAAACACCGTGAATAACACCAAAGCCTTTTTTCACAGAAAAAGAATCGGAGATGCGAAAGCAATATTAGCAAAATCTGTAAGGGCTAATTTTTCAATCATCTGATAACTTTATTCGAGGAATAATTTTGACAGTTATTTCATACAAAAACTGTCAAACCTCAATTTTATTCCTCAAATCTGGCGATGGAAAAAACAGCCATTAATAATGTTGAAAACCCTATCCGTTGAATTTAGAAGAATAACGCGGTACACAGAGTGACACGAAAAGCGACTTTAATTTATAATATGTATAAGTAGATATATGGCACAAAGAGCATTCATAAATACAATATGTCTGAAAAATTTATAAGGCGACACATACATTTTAAGAGGTGTTTTTAATACACTTGAAAGATGAGGAAAGAGCCCGTCACAATTTCATCGTCTTTGATGAATAGAACATGTTTTCTGAAGATAATATTATTTACGTTTGTAAATTCATGCCGAGCAACGCGTTTTAAAAGGAAAATTGTATTTCTCAGTACCTTTATATACGATGTAAAGTATACAAGGCCTTTTTTCTTTTTTGTAGGTAGTTATCGAAGCATTTATGTTTTTAAGAAGATGTACTAATTGGATTTCCTTTGACAGGCAAAAAAAAATCAAACGTCGTTAAAAGACAAACTGCCTACGTAAAAAGCCCTAAAATTTGTGAAGGTCAATCGTTGCTAATCTCAGCTCATCTCCAGAATAAACGTGGTAAAAGTTATTTCTGCAGATTTCCGGAAAATAAAACAGCATTACTGTAAAGCTGGGTCCGAATATGGGTAGGTACCTAATTACGTCATCGGGTCGCCATAGCCGAAAGCCAGCGATGCGTGAACACCGTTGGACAATTGTATCCATCGGATGGACGAATGGCCGGATTTTATTCCTGCTACGTGTTAGGAATGTTTTTTTTCCTGCTTTTTGTCTCAAGCCATGTCGGATAATATTAAGGATTTTTATTGAAAAAGGTTATTGTTCTCTGGCGTGAGACGGCACTTCGCCTTTTGATACGAAAGGTGTTTTAGGAGTCATAACTCGGGCTGGAGGCTTGCGACGTGTATTTTATTATGATCGCTGATATTTCTTAGAAAAATGAATTCTAGAAATTAATAATAAAATGTTCATCACGTTTTTTTATTGTTTCTTTGTGGCAAAGTATTTAAGATCACACTTTACGCGAGCGAGAAAACTGTTCTTTTTTTAGAACACAATTTTTTTCGATATTCGTAGCCATTTCAGCTACGGACATCACATAACAAATATTACCTACTTTAACATCAAAGGCCTTATAAAGCAATTCTATTACCTCTTAGGGCGCATTCTACCAAACTTTTATACCTAAAATAAGTCTTATCCTGAGAATATTTTTTTAATTATTGACAGTTTTTCTGTACTAGAGCTGTCAGACGTCAATTTTATTCCACGAATAAAAAATATCTGACTTTGGTAAAATCAGCCCTTAGTCACGCAATCTTGTCCTCATCAACGACATAATTAGTTCCAAATGTCAGAACACAGACGATCCATCTCCACTCATTTTTCTTTCGTCGCCATTTTCAATGTTCCTCACCCGGTCTGTCAAAGCTATTTATTAAGATGTATAGGCCCAAGTGAAGACCCACCAAGACTTATAGTTTGTCGTACATTTGTGTGAAAATGGCCTTTTTTTCGTCAATCCAAATCTATTTGGGTTTGTAAATGTGTTTTGTACGCCCTCTATTTTTTTTCCTTTCTTTCTTTTTTCAAGTTAGTTGCATGTCGAGTTGCGTCGGTGATTGTTTTGTATGGTTTCTATTTGGGGTGACTGAACTTTGGAGAGCGTAATGTGTGTGCTTTTCGATGGGAAATTGAGTATTCTTCCCTATTGTATGTCGAACGGGAAATACAAAGAAATCGAACACACCTGCGCACTTTGGGTCTGATTTCTGATTTTCCTAAGATAATTTATATTTTTACATTTTTTATGACATTCATTTTTACAATCTGTGACTACAGTATCCACACACTTGTTAAAATTCTAGGAAAATCATCTACTTTTACAATATTTGTAAATAATTTGTAAATATAATAATATATATAAAATGGTAAACTGACTGATTGTTGATATATCAACGCACAGTCTAAACCGCTGCTCCTAGAGACATGAAATTTGGAGGGTGTGTTCTTTGTGAAGAGTAGGTATCCACTAAGAAAGGGTTTTTCGAAATTCCACCCCTAAGAGGGTGAAAGTTCACGCGGACGAAGTCGCGGGCAGAAGCTAGTATAATATATGAGCACCATTTCTGTCTGTCACATAATTGATTTACCTGTCCATAATCCAGCCTATAATGTTCCCACTGCTGGGACACAGGCCTCCTCTCAATGAGAGGGAGTGGGCCGTAATCCACCACGCGGGCCCAGTGCGGGTTGGTGGATATCACATGTCTTCGAATTTTTTTTTCTAGGACATGCCGGTTTCCTCACGATGTTTTGATGATGATGATTTACCTGTCATTGCTTAATTTTTAATTCTTTTTATATTTTGTGGTAGACTAGTTTTATTCTAGGTCTTCACATATAATTATATTATGTATACAAGACCTTGTAAAACATTTTAAAAGAGTAACGGTGAAGTTTCTTGCCCATTCTTCTCCATACGAACACCACCTTTTGGAAGGGGCGACTAGAATCAATTCCACTTTACTGTAATTTTTGACGTTCAAAAGTGCCTTTAATGTGCCTATTTGAAAGAAATGATTTGACTTTGACTTTAAGGCAAGAAATTTACCTACAATATTTCTATCGTAATAATGGGATGTTAAAATGTCAATTAAAAAACATTTATGACTTAAATCCGCCTGCACTATTTCCGCATTCCAAAATACTGTATCGGAAAATAATAAATTCCTATTAAATTTTTTGCGATTCTTTTCTTGTACTGACGTTTCCTCTCAGACGCATTCGTGACTTATTTATGCCAGTGACGGATTTTTCCAATCTGTTTTCTGGGAATTTCTCTTTCACTTTTCCTATCCTTTTACCCAGAAATTCCTAGGTAATTTTATAAGGAGATTGTAAAAATTGTCGCGGATTTCAGGAATCACAAACCTTTATGAATTGTATTTTTATTAACATGTAAAATAGCTACCTACTTTTGTAGTTAATCCTGTAATAAACTTCACCATTAAAGTAAGAGAATTTTTTATTTATTACAATCTAATTTTAATTCCTTTCTTCTGTAGAAAAATAAAAAAAAGTGAATTTATACTTAATCTGGGCAAGATCCAAGACCACTGAAACAAAAGAGAGGTCATGCTTTAGAATCACGGAAACTGAACGTCGAGATAAGAAACCACTTCTTCTTCTAACCCATTTACTGAACCGACTAAGTACTATCTGTAGCTTAAGAGCCTATACTACCTCAAATGCCTTAGCATGATCCTCCGTTATGTCGAAAATACCGCAGCATTAATTTTGAAATAAATATATGGTAAAGTTGAGGATTAATGTTAAGTACTACTATACTATGTTAGACGAAAACACGATTTCATAAAATCTCGATCGAAAAAAATTCCAAAGTTACCTCCAAACCGAACAATAAACCGCTGGTATTCAAAAAATACTTCAAATTAGATTATGAAACTTGGCATACTAACTGAACTAAATATAAAGCAGGTCTTATGTTTTTTATTTTTTTTTTAATTACCTTTATTTTCACCGTAAAAAGGAAATACCTAAACTATTGGCGCTGCCTTCCGCCCAGCACCGCACTCTGTCTCGCTCTCACACAGTCCGCGAGCAGTATCGTGCGAGCGAGATAAAGAATGAATTTTAGCTGAGGTAGAGGCTTTTAATGATAACTTTTTTTTTTCTAAAACTATTTATAAATAATAACTTCAAGCTTTGGCTCGCGCCCGCGTGGGTGTCGGAAAATATCCCACGGGAATGTACCACCGAGATTAAAAGTACTCTATCTGTTAATCAAGCTTATAAATTGTTTGTTAAATTTTATCCAAATCCGTTTTTGCTCAAATCCGGAACATGCCTCCAGATAAACGGACAAAAATTCTAAAAAATATATTTTCGGCATGATGGTAATCTGTAAACACAATACGTCAATGTGTCAAACACACGTCACTTATAATGTAGGTAATATGTTGTCTCTCTCTCGCATTTCTATGTCCGTCTAGTAAGAAAATTGTGTGCTCATATATTATTATATCAGTGTTAATCCTGCTTACTTCTTTTATTTATACCATTAACCCTTCACGGCATCACACTCGTTCCGACACCTCGTAACAATTAATTTAAAAAAATACAGTTTTTGTTACTATTTTATTGTTTATTAGATGTATAGATTAATGCGTGCAGTTTGTAGTCTACCCGACATTCTAGTAAGCGTTTTTAGAAATGCATGCAGCAACACGAAAACGAAAAACCGAAAAATCGAAGGCAATAGATAAGAATAAATCATATTATATCCAAGGAAACGAATCCAACGCCAACAATCTACAATCCCAAAACATAAATACTCTCGCGTGCGTTTTTTTTTCTCCTACCCACCAATCTGGAACGGTCCAGTCAAGTGTAACATCACACTAATATTATAAAGGCAAAAGTTTGTGAGTGTGTTTATATGTTTGTTCTTTACGCCTAAACGGCTAAACAAATTTTGATAAAATTTTGTATGGAGGTAGCTGACACCCTGGATTAACTTACAGGCTACTTTTTATCCCGATATTCCCACGGGTTTGACAATTACGCGGGTGAAACCGCGGGGCGCAGCTAGTAGAAAAATATAGCTTCCTAGGAACGCGTAACTAAAAATCAGTTGTGTTGAGCACCCCTGATGTACAGTCACGTTGGACAAACAATGGGCACCCCAGCTGTGGATTTTTATACACCTGCTGGGGTCGTTGCTCTGGCTGCTGAATAAGAATGCCTATGATACACAGGGTGGGGAAAGTAGGATGATTTTAATTATGTCTGGACGTTGCTCGGTGATCTTTTAATAACATTTGTACGTCGTGTGCTGTAACGTGGCTATAGCATATTTTTACTATTACAGTCCTGCTGAACGATAACGATATTTTTATCTTACGTTTTTGTTTTAATCTCACACTAGCTGCGCCCCGCGGTTTCACCCGCGTAAATGTCGATTTCGTGGCAATATCGGGATAAAAAGTAGCCTATATGTTAATCCAAGGTGTCAGCTACTTCCAAACAAAATTTTATTTAAATTGGTCCAGCCGTTTGAGCGTGAAAAAGTAACAAACATATAAACACACTTGCAAACTTTCGCCTTTATAATATTAGTGTGATGATCAGAATAGAATACTTCACTTGTTTTATTCAATCCCTAGTTTGTCCAGAAAGCACGATTTTAATTATCGAATCCTGTGCAAGATGCGGAACGAATTTTTCTCGCGCCTGTCGCGTCGTTTTGATTGTGTCAATTAACTTCTACAGAAGTGTTCAGCCTGGCATGGATAGTCAGGAGACTTCATCATCATAAAAAAACAACCGACACATGCAGCCTCGTCGCGTGATTCACCTCCAAGTCACGAATAAATAAAGCCTTACTTACGTATGTGACTTTCGAAACATCATTAATTTGAGTTCTCCAATATAGCCATAACAAAGAGAGAACATCTTACTTCTTAGATAATTAGATTGATACCGCAAATAAATCCATCCTCATTTTAGCAATTAACCTTTACCGGATTAGCTTACCGGCCGTGTGTCCCAGTCCTTTGAACGGCGAGACGTACGAAAATAGGATGCGATGCAAACACGTCTGCCTTAGTGCACTGAACTCCACAGATATCTATTTAAGATCTTAGTTTCGGTTTTAAAAAGAGCTATTTTTAGTTCGGCTTGCGGGTTTTGACGACGATTTCTTTAAAATTAGTGTATTTATTCATTATACCCCTAATGTACATCATCATACTGTTTGGATATCTTAATGTTGCATGAAAAGGTACTAAAATAAATTTTATACTAGATCATGGCAAACAGTTTTTTCTCAAATCGTCCTCAAAAGGAAGTAAGTGTTCTTGAGCCGAAAATCCTCAAATAACAAGAAAATTTCTGTTTTGGCAGAAACTGTCATTCAGCTGCTGCAAAGTTAGTGTGGAGTATTGATCAGTCCAACTTTTGCCGGTATCAATGCAAGCTGTCTTTTATTCAAACACTATGCTACGTGGCGTAGCGCAGCGCTACGCAGATTCGTAGCACGATTGCTACGACGTAGCAACAACATTAAAGTTCTACGGTCAAATGTATCTCTATTTTATTTATTTATTTATCTACTTCAAAGTAATGAATAAACTGTTTATAAATCTCTTTATCAGTAAATAAATACTCCCTAAAGCATTAAAATACCCTATTTAAAGAAGGCTTCTAATTTCATTACTCATTGAGTTTGCGCGAAGTCAACCCCTTTCATTGGTATTCCGATAATGAACAGACGCCATTAATTAGGTGTTATATCCTTATCAGATGGTGAATAAGACTTTTTGTAAATACCTCTGGCCGTATTGAATAACTGGATGATGAGGCAATTTTTGTTTTTCGGGAGAATAAATTTTCTTTTTGAGAAAACTGGTTTTCCACAACGGTTTTCTGGAATGCAACTTTTAGTTTAAAAAGTCTTCAATTATTATAGTTTTATTATTTACGTGGATGAACAGAAAAAATATACGTAACTAGCTTCTGCCCGCGACTTCGTCCGCGTGAAATTTCACCCTCTTAGGGGTGGAATTTCGAAAAATCCTTTCTTAGTGGATACCTACTCTTCACAAAGAACACACCCTCCAAATTTCATGTCTCTAGGAGCAGCGGTTTAGACTGTGCGTTGATATATCAACAATCAGTCAGTTTACCATTTTATATATATAGAAGAAGAAGATAATATATTTAAAGAGAGCAGCAAATAAGCATTTGTAGATCCAAACTTTAAACTTAATAAAACATGCAGCAATGTTGAAAAAGAACAAAATTAACACAACACACACACAATAATAACTAAACAAAAATACTATTGAGAAAAATGCAAAATACATAATAATTAACATTTGGTGACACGATGCAGAAACAAAAAACCTACGTGCCAAGTAACATAAACAAGACATACCATAGCTATTAACACTTCAAAAAAAACTTGTAAGTACCAACGAAGAATTTACTTTATAAAAAGAAACGACATTTTTTATATACTTAAAACCCCTAAGGCTTCGTTTCCTCAGAAAGCGGTGAACGGTCGCACAATAATGGTGCTGAGAAAAGATATATATAAATTAATATTTTCTCATCGAGAGGAGGCCTGTGTCCCAGCAGTGGGAACATTATAGGCTGATTATGTATGTATGTATGTATGTAGAGGATAAGTTATTATGGTCAGGTTTTAGTTTATTTTTTATTTAATTTAGATTTAAATTTAATTTTAAGTTAATTTTAAGATTTATAATAAGTTTAATTTTGATTTCAAACACTAACATAGCTAACTTCTAATAATAGTTAATACAATATGGATGATTTTCGAATTAAATGATTGAATTTAATTGAATAATAGCTGTTCAAATACAGATACGTTTTTGACAGTTTAATATCTAAAACTGGTGAAATTGACGGGTTTTCCTGAGTGTCGTTGTAATAGATGGAATCGCTTTCCTAGAAAACCAAAGCTTTACACTTTCACTAATCCTAATATTTAGTCTGTGCTAAATAAATGTATTTTCTTTCTTTCTTTCTTTTCTTTAGGATCAGAAAAAATATCGTAATTCTCAGAATTCACATTGTTACACAAAATAATGAAGTCTAAGGAATATGTAGAAACAATATCCATAACCATAGTACAGCCAGCCTGAATCAAACTTCATGACGGCCCGGAACATGAGGCGAGACACTGCGCAGTAACAAATACATGGGTCAGCGGGGGTGAGGGGTGGGGTACTGCGCTGGGAATAGCATACTTCAGAGCCGCCATAAAGTTTGACCCAAAATATAGCAATGTTGAAAGGGAAAAATACGATATTCTGAAGGAAAATTGTTATATGCGACGAAAACAGTTTTTACTAGCTTTTTTTTAGGATCGGACGAAGTATTATTATTGGATTTATTGACGTAGTTCTAAGTAAAATCGTGCCTAAAAATATACGTAGTGGATATATGTATGTGACTGGACTAAATTATTTGAAGTAAATGGTAGTTTTTTACTTTTGTTAAGTGTCAAACGTGTGCCAAACGTTTTTGTACCTTTCTTTTTTTTGTGCTGACGTAAAATTTAAGGGCAATTTCTAAAGTCTGTAAAAGAGTTTGCATGACATGCAAAAATTGGTAATTCTAATAAAATATGTTTCTTCAGCTCGACAGACTGAAGGGTAGGTACAGACGCCAGCACATCAAGCTACTACAATCTATCAATTTTTTTAAATATATTTTCAACTTTATCGCTAAAGCATAAGGTTCAAAGTTGATTGGGAAAATTTGAGAGTTGGATAATTTAGCTCCCTTCAAAATGGTTGAGCTGAATGGTGCTAATACATGCGTCATGTTCGTGAACGGGCGCCGTCAGTAGGGACTAGTCATCTCTTTGCTGCCATGGCTTATTTTAATTTAATATTCGAATTGTTTTTTTTTTTCGTCTTTTCATTACGGACGCTTTTAACGTTCTGCATCGTTCTCACATGCATAATTTTTAACATGAATGATGTAAACAAGACTTTGTAACCATATTATTTTGAGTTAAAAGAGTGTCCATGGAGTTTCTTGCCCGTTCTTCTCCATAGGTACCTACGCTTTGGAATGGGCAACTAGCTTCACCTTTCTGACTGACCGACCCCTTGACAATTCAAAAGTGCCTGTAATTGGTTTAATTGAATTAAATGGTTTGAGTTTTGAGTTTGAGTTCGGGTAGCTTTATGTGCTGGCTGGCGTCTGTACATAGTCATCACAAATTTTTTAACATACCTCCAAATAGTACTCGATGTTATTTTCTTGCTACGGCAAGTTACTACCGGTCTAATATAAAATTTATGAGCCATAAACCTTAGAACGGGTGTAACGTAAGAAACGCCCACAAGATTGATTTGAAAAAATGGCTCACAATCAATTAAATTGGTTTTACGGTTCCATAATATTTATGTGAAAGTCGTAGAAGACTCTAATTCACTTCGTAAGAATAATATATAATGGTAATTTTCTTCAAGAAAATGAGCAAATTGTTTTGAAGACTCAGCGGGTTCTCGTTGTAAATTTTGAGCGTCAGAATACCGTACTAATTAATATCAGGCGATTGGAGCCTAAGCAAGAGACACTAAATCAAAGCAATTATCAGCCCCAAACCATATTTCAAAACGTACCGCAATAAAACCTATAGCTTGAGAAGGAATGAGAAAATTCAAAGTCGAAGAACACCGTCATTACTTAAACTTTAATGTTGCAACGTGGACTTCGCCTGTGAAACATTGCCACTTAGAAAGGGGCTGAGAATTTCAATTTTAGGTCAGACCGCCCTCGAAAGGGATTAGACAGGCTCCTCCGAGGCGCTATTACTACTACCCTTCACAAACAACGGATTCGTCCTTTTCTCCTATAAAAGTAAAATATGAGACGACTGCGTGACCTACTCGACGTTTCTGATCTCCTGGTGTTTTAGTCGTCTTAATGGCTGGTGATTTAGAAGCTTGGTGTTTTACATTATTAGCTAGTGGATTGTTTCTTTAATTAATAATGTTTTGCAAATTAGGTATAACGTCGCAGTTGTATGATACAAATGATTTTAAATGCAGAATTCATAACTATTTAGATATAATAAAAACTGTCAAAGAGGAAGTGAAAGCTGATATCACAACTTACTCCACTCTTATCAATTGGTAAGGAGACTAGTGACAAACCCAGTTACCTTCACAAGACAAGAGAAGGGCACCCCAAGATCTACTTACAACCAGCATGAAGGAGCTGTAGTATCGATCGGATGGGGCTTCATACCGTGCAAGATCGGAAACCACCACCTAGCTATTGCTGAATGTCTCAGGACAGATTGCATTAAAAAAGTAAAAAAAAAAATGCAAAAAGTGATTGTAAATACGTACTTTTGGAATAAATAGAAGCGTTAATTGTAATGATTAATTAAAATACTAATAATTCATAATTATTTATAATTAATTATTATTAATTTGCAACTTCAGACAAACTTTGTCAATATTTTAAACACCAAAAGCCTTCTTCAGTAAACATTCAAGTTTAAATATTTTAGCAACGTGTATTCGCTTATTCAAGCAAACAAGATCGTAACTCGCCATAAATACGAGCATCTTATTTCCGCTTCAAAGATACTAAATGTAACTAAGCCCTTGACTGCCAAACTGTGAGGCGAAACACGTCGAAATATTGTCAGCACTTGCGACTGTCCCAAGCAATGCTCGAGCAGATATTTTAAAAATGTCTAGAGCAAACTGAAAATTCAATTTCCACTACCATCGCTTTCATAAGCTTAGATACTAAAAGACATTGGAAAGGACGCTAAGTCGTAAAGTCGCAACGTTGGGTGTACGCGACAAATGTCAACTTCTGGCTTATTTTTTGGAAATGCATTTACATCGCGTTGGAACCTTTTAGTGCGCGAAGGCGCAATGGTTTTGAAAATAAGTGCACACCATGCATTGAGAATTGATGTGCGATATTTTTTAGGCATTTCGTTTCATGCTCGAATTTATGCTGTTGTTTTTTTGGGAATGGGAAAATGTACTTAATGTGAGGTACAGTAAGATTGGTATTCAGCTGCATCTGGTAAGACTATTTTCATTCATTCATTCATTCATTAGTATCTGTCGTCAAGATGACGTCAAATATATGTATGTGATCATTTGTGTAATGCATATATATTCAAGTGGCAGCACAAATATGTGACTTCGAAGGAACAGTATAACTATCTGGACGCCGAAATATAATTGCTGCATTATCAGCCTATAATGTTGGGAACATTATAGGCTGATAATGCAGCACTTATATGCTGGGGCACAGGCCTTCTCTCTATGTAAGGGAGTAGGCTGTAATCTACCACGCAAGACCAGTGCGAGTTGGTAGATGTCACATGTCTTCGAATTTTTGGTTCTAGGACATGCCGGTTTTCACACGATGTTTTCCTTCACCGTTTTGAGAGCAGTAGTGACGAAATTACCTAGAAGAAGTAAAGCGCCGGGTTCGAACCCACGACCTACAACTCGTAAGTCAAGGCCGTTACCACTGAGCCACCACTGCTTATGATGCAGCATCGACTTAAAAAAAACATGTGTATTTAAAATGTCATACTCTTCATGATACTTACATTCAAGATTTTATTAATGATTTTTCTTAGAGCTGTAAGTTCAGTATACCTACATTATTAACTCTTTAATTTTCTCTTCCACGAACACACTTCCGATGCAATACAGGTAACCCCAGGAGTTTCAGACCGTCCCGTCCAAACATTTAATCAAAAACCGTAGGCGTAAACAAGGTAGGATATTTATAGTGGCCATCTTCCTTCGCCTGCGCCTACGCCTAGGCCAACTCAAACATAGTAATTGGCCTCAGTCCAACTGTGGGTCTTAAACATAAACTTAAGTTTTTGTTAGGTTAGCTCTGTTAACTTGCAGGAGAAGGAATACTGCGGGATTATACTGCAGTTGCGGTGTACTTCGTTTGTATGTCTAATTTAGAGAGTCTCCTAGGATTTACGAATATAATTAAAAGCCTAGAGAAATAATATGTTTCGTCAGTTGGTGACAACAATTTAGAATACGACACTATCGCATAAATTATACAACAAAATAAAAACAGTCACGATTATAAATACCTTATAGTTTCGCAAGATTCAAAAGCGATTTTCTCATAAAGTATTTATATTTTACAAACATACTACCATCGTGCACTGATTGGACAGGTCCGCTCAATCTGTGTGGTTCTTTCCTCAAAAGACCATTTCAGACACCAATCTACATGGTCTTCACACGATCTGACCAAGATTTTTGTCTGGACTTTAAAAGAGACTGTGACTTCTGAGTTTGTTTCGGCCTTTCTTCTCAGAATAGTCAGATAGGAAACGCCGACCTCATCTAGTTTAAAAAAAATATGATTGACGTGTAAAAGTGTTTGTACAAACCTACTTACAGAAATAAAATCATTTATCATCCCATCTCATCTCATTGAGGGGCCCGTGGCTAAATAATAACAGCCGCACAGGTCGATCGATCAGGTTAAGCTTCGCTAGCCGCGGTTGGTCTGTGGATGGGTGACCATCTTTACATACCGTGACCTCTCCGTGTCTCGGAAAGCACGTTAAGCCGTTGGTTCCGGCTGTCATTCGTGGATCTTTGATAGTCGTTACGAGTACTACAGTCTTACCAAGGGATATCGTATTACCCAGTAACTGGGTTGTGGAGGTCAGATAGGCAGTCGCTCCATGTAAAATACTGGTATTCAGCTGCATCCGGTCAGACTGGAAGCCGACCCCAACATAGGGGAAAAGGCTAGGCAGGTGACGATTGGAGTGCAAGCAATTAAGGGCGAGGCTTCACCAATGCACATCCATTTAAAGAAAAAAAAAAACTCTTTTTAAACTTTCAACTTTAACACAGCCTTCTGAAATTCCAATTCAAATGTTAAAACAGTACTGAAGTGAGTCACCATTAGTCATTTCATAGAAATTACTTCCAAAGCCCAACTTATCGATTTATGTGCTGAAATACTTGAAGTCAAGGAAGCGCCTTATAAGGCCGAATAAGGCCTTGTGGATGTGAATAATCTTTATTGCAAGACGATAAAAATGTGATTGAATAGTACATATCGAATTGGCTGGTGACGTCATTATGAGCAATGATATTTGGATGTTGTTACTATGTAGGTGGAGAGCTAAGGAGAGCAGTGGTTGCTCCAATAATAACAGAGAGCTGAGGAGAGCAGTGGTTGTATGTTGTATGTGTTGTGGCAGCAATAATAACAGCCCCAACTTACGAGTTGTAGGTCGTGGGTTCAAACCCAAGCAGGCACTTTCCTTTGTGTAAATAATTTCATCACCACTGATCTCAAAACGGTGAAGAAATACATCGTGAGGTGACCGGCATGTCCTAGAACCATAAATTCGAAGACATGAAACATCTACCAACACGCGCCTACCTCTCGACGAGAGGAGGCCTGTGTCCCAGCTGTGGGAATGTTATAGGCTGATAATGATGCTATTTAGGTATGATTATGTATTTTTGGACGATTAACATACTTCTTCATAAAGAAAATAGATCCTGCAAGAGTTTATGTTCGACAAGTTATTGTACGTAGGAATGTAGAATTACTAGACAAAAGAAATAATCAAGTTTTAATGCCGCTTTTACACACAGATAAAAAAAACGCCTATTTCACGACGTCTGTGTGGGTTCCCATTAGTTTACCCGACGGGTAATTTTACTGAAGTTCTGTTCTATTTTCTGATTCATCAACTGTGGACTGATTTTACCAATGTCAGATAAACGTGGAATAAAATTGACGTCTGACAGGTGACAGTTATAGCATGGTAAAAATTACAAAAATTCTAATTTTATTCTTAGGTTAAGACTTATTCAAGGTATAAACGTTTGGTGAAATTCGCCCTTAGTAGTACTAAAATCTTGAAAATTGCTTTTAAATTTCCCATTACCATATTTATCCAACAAATAGTGAGTTATAGTCATATCCCTGTTTTGCAAAAGCATTATCGAGTAATATGCGCGTCACGACGGAGTCAACAGCCCCATAAACTGCTTCTAATCCGCCAATAAAGGACCGATTTTATCCAGAGACGGATTTACGACATAAACCAACTTCATATGAAGAAAAATAAATCAAAATACTGGCCTAGAAAAATAGAAAGAGCTGAGTAGAAAATTCTAGAAGGTTCACTTATTGGGATCGATACGATAAAACCTATTCACCTAGAAAGAGAAAACAAGGTTAATAAAGGAAAGGCACCTTCAATATTTCGTCACCGGTTTCGTAGGACGCAAAATGCTGACGTCGCCAACACATGTGGTGGTCGTAAACTGAGCCAGGGGCTCACGATTGCCCTCCGATCGAACAATGTTAGGGTTGCAAGATTCAGGCAGATTTATTGGAACACTTTCGATATTAAAATGGAGTTAATCCCATTAAAGTGTAAATGATAACCGTTAACTTTGTTTTGATATGTAAAGTTTAGGGTTACCCATTCTTTTGTGATTTTCGTAGCGATTTAGGATAGTATGGCAACATTAAGGCAAGCAGTGGTGGCCGAGTGGTATCGGCCCCGATTTACGAGTTATAGGTCGTAAGTTTGAAACCAGGCAGGCACTTTACTTTCTGTATTCAATTTAGACACTGCAGTGCTCTCAAAAACGGTGAGGGCATGAAAACTGGCATGTCCTAAAACCAAATTTTCGAAGACATGTGGCATCCACCAACTCGCACTGGGCTGTGTGGTGGACTATGGCCCACTCCCTCTCACAGAGAGGAGGCCTGTGTCCCAGTAGTGGCCGATTATGTACTGCCATGTTGTTCTTCAGGACGTTTACAAAGAAAAACTTAGGTTTCTGACCCACTCCTAATGTCATCAACTATGCTGAAAAAAACAATTATGAAAAAAACATCTTTTTATCAACAGCAAATTAGACCCATTTATAATTACCAAACCTTCAGGAAAGTTTAGAATTTCTTCTTTAATTTCTTGAAAAATATGGTATTACTCTGAACGCCCAAAAATTCTAGAAGCTGCCCCAAAATTTTACCCCAACTAGCAGCCCTGGGGTAAATGCTCTGGTCACGGCTTCCCTCAGTAATTTATTGCTTTTATTGACCGTTAGCGCTGTTAAGTACGACCCTGGAGTTCTCTCAAACGTTTTCTTAGAGTATTAACTTGTTCTAATTTAGTGGTCGAGTTTTTACTTGAATAGGATGTGTAATAAAACATATCGGATGTTGCCAACTTTTAGAGAAGGTCGGTACTATGTAAGGAAACTTTTTGGACTTGTTAAAGTTGTCGAAATGTCTTACTATATGCTGATGGAACGATAACTCGATAACTCATAGATCAGTGGGCCTAGCACAAACGCGCGACGTAAACGTAACAGATTCGAAGAATTTTAAGATTAAAAGTACTTTTATTTTTATTTGATACATCTGCTGCCGCGTTGGTTCAGTAGTCGTAAGGTACTACTGCAAAGCACTAGGTCCTGGGTTCAATTCCTGGGTCGGGCAAAGTGTTATTGGGTTTTCCCATCTCGAATTTCTTAGCCCGGAGTCTCGATTGATGACAATAGGCTCGCCCCCTATTATATGAACTGACGAAATATGGGTGTACTATAGAATAGAATAGAATATAATAATTTTATTTTTGCAAATATGGGTAGATGATAGATACATCAATAGGTGTTAGTACATTACAAAGATCAGTCATATTATGCCATTCGACATGCAAATATTTACATCAAATTATTATTATTGTATATTATCATTTACATCAAATTATTGTCATGTATCATTTTCATCAAATTATTATCATATATTATTTCAAATTATTATCTATCATTAGATAAATTATTATTTAATTATTTATTACTAAATTTTATACTATTAAATTAATCATTATTAAATTAGAGTTCCATATCTGTAACGGATACTAGAAAAGTAGTAGTAGTATCGGTGCACCTCTGTCTAACCCTTGGTGAATACAGGCGTGATGTTTTGTTATATTATCTAACTGACTGCGCCCCGCGGTTTCACCCGCGTAAATGTCAATCCCGTGGGAATATCGGGATAAAAAGTAACGTATAATATGTTAATCCAGGGTGTCAGCTACCTCCATACAAAATTTTATCAAAATTGGTTCAGCCGTTTGAGCGTGAAGAAGTAACAAACATATAAACACACACACACACTCACAAACTTTCGCCATTATAATATTAGTGTGATACTGTTATTATTGCGGGGGGGGAAAGGTAGCCGAATGACACAACCAGTACGTTCGAGCTCGTTTATTCGACTGGCGCAACAGTCGGACCAACACACACACAAAAGTACATTACCCACATTGTTGCAATATTAGTGTTACCATAACATTCCTCCACCTTTATTTAAAAAACTTCCTATAATCTACAGGGGTTCTTTGGCGTTAGACCTAGTAGTCGACTCATTCTGGAGTGTCCTAGGCTTATCGCTATCAGTGATCACGGGTGGTGTCTGCGTGAGTGTCTGCGCCTCAGTTGTCCTGGAGTCAGCGTCTTCGGAAGCGTGTGCTGGCCTTACAGCTTCAACCTCTCTCGGTGACTGGTTGCCAGCTGAAGACTGCTCGAGACTAATGCCAGTTGTAGCGTCTGATGCCGGCACTATGAATGCAGGAACGATATCTTCCTCTCCCTTATATTTCAACAACTGATTGGCGTGCCTTTTTACCGTTTGATCACTGTTACTTATTTGTATTATGTAAATTGAGTTGCCTATTTTCTTGACTACTGAACCCCGAGACCAATAATGTCTTTGTTGTTTGTACTGTTTCACTAAAACGTATTCACCGATACTGAACGACACTTTCCGATTCCCGCGGTAATGGTTACTCTGCAAACACTGTTTAATTTTAACAACTTTATCAAGTGCCGGGTCGGATGGTGCTGAAATGGTAGGTTTCAATAGATCCAACCTACACCTTAATTTGCGGCCAAAAAGTACCTCAGCAGGTGATCTGTTCGTAGTGGAATGAATGGAATTTCTATAGCATAATAGAAATTCTAATAATCTAACATTTATGTCACGAGTATTTACCCCTGTTAGTAAAATTGATTTTATTGCTTTCTTAATTATTTTCACATAACTCTCTGCTTGGCCATTACTGGCCGGATTATACGTTGGTGATGTCAGATGAGTTATGTTATTACGCAAACAAAATTGATTGAATTCGTGAGACACAAATGCCGTACCATTATCTGAGCATATTGTATGAAACAATCCAAATCTAGCCATTACTTCACACAGTTTTTCTATAACAATACGTGAACTAGAACCTGACGACACATCAAAGCATTCGACCCACTTGGAATACGCGTCGACCACAACTAAATACGTTCGACCATTAATTGGCCCCAGGAAGTCTACATGCACGCGATACCAAGGCTGTGTCGGATATGGCCACGGGGTAAGTGGGGCGCGCGGGGGTGAGGCACGCAGCGATGTACACACTGCGCACGCGCCGACATAATGCTCGATCGCGACAGACATACCCGGCCACCAAAATCTGTTGCGAGCCTCTTCTTTCATTTTGGTTTCTCCTAAATGACCTTTGTGCAATTCATCTAAAACTATTTTTTGTAAACTTCGGGGTATAATTAATTTATGGCCTCTTAAAAGGCATCCGTTTTCAACCGATAATTCCATACGGTGGCTATGATAAACTTGAATTAAAGGGTCGCATATTTTACGCGGCCATCCATTTAAAACATAGTCGACAACTGATGATATTACGTCATCACGCGTAACAGCCTCCTTTACGCCTTCTAAAGAAAGAAACTGTTCTCCTTCGTAAACAAAATGTACATAACTCGACATATCCAATGATGAATCATTACTCGCTCGACCCGACCGTGCAGCGGCCGGCTCGCCATCGCCACTTGCCTCACTCACTGATCGACTTAGATAATCTGCGCTATTATGTACACTACTAACGTATTCGATTTTATAATAGTACGCTGACAGGAAGATCGCGTATCTCTGTAACCGGTTCGCAGATATTTCTGGAATGCCTTTGTCTGGATTAAATATTGATAGTAATGGCTTATGATCAGTTCTTAGGGTAAACGGTACCGTCCGCCCATATAAATATTGGTGAAATTTTTTTATACCAAAGATTATAGCTGTAGCTTCCTTCTGGATCTGGCTATACCGTTTCTCAGCTGCGTTAAGTGAGCGCGACATAAACGCGATAGGCTTTTCTACGTTGTTTTCAATTTGTGACAAAATTGCACCAAGACCGGTCGGTGACGCATCTACCGTTAAAATCAGCTGTGCCTCTGGGTTGAAATGCGCTAACGTCGTATCTGAGGCCAACTCACGCTTAATAACCGACACGGCTTTAACGTGTTCTTCGGTCCATAGCCACGGCTCATTTTTTTGCAACAGGTTATGGAGTGGCTGTAATATAGATGATGCGTTACGAATAAAATTCCGGTAATAGTTTACCATCCCTAAAAATGATTTTAACTCTGATACGTTTGTGGGAACTCGGGATTGTAAAATCGCATCAACTTTTTCTGGGGATTTGTGGATACCATTGCGGTCTATTACAAATCCTAAATAAGAGACTGATTCTTGAAAAAATGAACATTTATCCATTTTTAGGACTAGCCCCGCGTTTTGTAATCTGTTAAATACCTCCTGTAGCCTTTTTAATAATTGATTTTTGTCTACCCCACAAACTAAAATATCATCTAGAAATAGGAGTGTTCCATCTAACCCTGCAAGAAGAGACTCCATAGTCCTTTGAAAAATTGCCGGTGCGCTGGCCAGACCAAACACTAACCTTGTAAACTTGTATAATCCCTTATGTGTGTTGATACACGTAAGCATTTGTGATGATTCATTTAGGCATAACTGATTATACGCCTGAGAAAGATCTAATTTGCTAAAATATTTACCACCATGAAGTTTAGTAAATAACTCCTCATATCTAGGTAAGGGATATGTATCAACAAGCAGCTGTTTATTGATGGTTACCGAATAATCGGCACAAAGACGAATAGACCCGTCACGCTTTAAAACTGGTACAATTGGACTTGCGTAGTCCGAATACTTAACTGGCTCAAGAATACCTAAATTTACTAATCGGTTTAGCTCATTCTCCACACGATCACGAAGCGCAAACGGTAGCGGTCTTGCTTTGTAATAAATTGGCCTTGAATCAGGTTTAAGAGTTAAACTGACGTCTACCCCCTTAAAACAACCTAATTGGTCGGAAAACAGTTTTGGATATTTTGAAATAAGGGTTTGTCCGAAATCATCGCAACTGTTTACCGAACAGATTTGCATATTAAAACGGGAGAAAAAATCTCTTCCTAACAACGGGGGCCCGCCACTTCGCACGACATATACATTAATATAGTTTGACTTACCATTGTAAGCAAAAAGAAGTTTTAATTTACCCATAATGTTTAATCTGTCGCCACTGTAACTATGCAATATGAGATCACTGGCTTTTAATGTGATATTTGAAAAATATTGTTTATACATTTGCTCAGAGATAACAGTAACTGGCGAACCCGTATCTATTTCAAAAGTTAACTTTATTGTATTGACTACGACAGATTCCTGCATCGGTTCGCCGCGCTCGGTGCGAATATTACAACATAAACACTCACCATCATCATCATCCGCACAGCACTCGATAAAATGTTGCACTTTATGCGTTTTCTTATTACACACTCGTTTTAGGTGTCCTTGAATGCCGCACTTTTTACATTTATATCGCGCAAAACGACACGACGATGCTTGATGCCCGGTGTAGCCGCACGCCGAGCACCCGTTGTCACTGCTGGTACGCTCCGCGCTCGTAGACTGTGAACTCGCTGCGCTCGCCGGCGCCGGCGCCGCTGCTGAGCGGCGCTGCGAAGATGCCCCGCGCGCTGCTGCTCCCTGAGCCTCTGCCGTCGTTACCTTCATCACGTGTAACTGTGTAGTTTCCGGACGCTGTACTGTCTCCTGGGCCCCGATGCGGGCGCTGCGTACTCCTTCAGCTATTTCTATAGCTTTGTTTAGGCTCAGCTCCGACAAGTCTTTAGTGAAAAGCTTGTCCCTGTCCGGTCCGGGTTCCATTCCCAGCACAAAACGATCGCGAAGCTGCTCATCCAGATGTTGAGCCACGAATCCGCAGTGCATTGCTAGACCGCGAACTCGCGCCGCCCACTCAGCTAATCCTTCGCCAGCATGCTGAGTCGCGCTGTGGAATCTGTATCGTTCCGCGAAGGTGCACTTCTTTGGCTTAAAATGCCCATCCAGTAGCTCGACCACTGTATCATAGCTAAATGTACCGACTTCACGCGGTAAAGCTAGATCACGAACTAATTTATACGAAGACTCGGCGAGATTGCTGAGTAATATAGCTCGACGTTTACAACCGGCTTTGTCCGAATCCACCCCAATGTCGTTAGCTAGAAACCACTGTTCCAATCTTTCCTTATACACGGACCACTCCTGTACTTCGTGGTTGAAAGTCGATAAGGTGCCGACAGTTACTTTTGCCATCTTGCACGTGCACGCGTGGGTTCGAATCCCATCCTCGTCGCCACTGTTATTATTGCGGGGGGGGAAAGGTAGCCGAATGACACAACCAGTACGTTCGAGCTCGTTTATTCGACTGGCGCAACAGTCGGACCAACACACACACAAAAGTACATTACCCACATTGTTGCAATATTAGTGTTACCATAACAGATACGTTTCGCTCATAATATTTAAGTACTTAGTTTTCATACTTTATTATATCATACCTATCGCACCTTTAAAGTAAAACCGTTACTAAACGAAATTATAAAATTTTACCTTTCGTTTAGTAACGGTTTTACTTTAAAGGTGCGATACATACTTAGGTCCTTTGTACACACAATTCGCACCTTTAAAGTAAAACCGTTACTAAACGAAATTATAAAATTTTACCTGTAAATTTTTTCCTGTAAAATTTTATAATTTCGTTTAGTAACGGTTTTACTTTAAAGGTGCGATATATCAATGGTTGAGTACTATACTAGAGGGGCCCGTGGCTAAATAGTAACAGCACAGGTCGATAGATCAGGTTAAGCTACGCTTGCCGCGATTCACATGCACTATGGAGATAAATGATTTGATTCGATTTTGGTCTGTGGATGGGTGACCATCTTTACATACCGAGACCCCTCCGTGCCTCGGAAAGCACGTTAAGCCGTTGGTCCCGGCTGTCATTCGTGAATCTTTGAAAGTTACGGGTAGTCAGAAGCCCGATGGTCTAAGAACCAGTCTTACCAAGGGGTATCGTGTTACCCAGTAACTGGGTTGTGGAGATCAGATAGGCAGTCGCTCCATGTAAAATACTGGTATTCAGCTGCATCCGGTTAGACCGGAAGCCGACCCCAACATAGTTGGGAAAAGGCTAGGCCGATGATCTATGGTTGAGTACTAATAGTACCTACTTGTCGCAAAATTTTTAACCAAAATGGATAGATGCTGCCGTTACCAAGTAAGTTAACATCACAATTATCGTCATTTCGTTGCTATCAGTATCAACGAACTGTAGAATACTTACTTGTATTTTCAATTTAATAGTTATTTATGCAACTGTTGGTATTAAAACACGAATGTGGGTTTATCACATGGGGCGAAGCCGAGTGTGTTAGTAGTATCACATGAGTGTTTTAATATTTAATTATGTACAGTTGCATACTAGATGATATTAATCCTCTATAAAAGGTTCTGACACCATAGAGTGTTGTACATTTACAGTGTTGTAAGAACTCTATGTGAATTCGTGGGAAGTTTAATTGCTGAGTATCAAAGCTTGTATCACTCATTTTTGTAAACAAAAAAGTACTTTACATTTTTGCAATACTAATATCGAACAAAAATGGCGGGATACGACGGGAATTCGAATAACCTGAGTTTTTTTTTTTAAATTACGGCGCTATGGTAGTGAAACGCGCGTTCATGACAATGTTCTTTTTTTGAAATTCATGAAGATGCCACGAATTGAGTAGTGAGAATGTGGCTGTTTGATGAGTAAGGAAGGAATCGAAAAGCAAAGGAGTTGCATAATGAAATTTAGTACAACAGAGGCGCCGATCCTGTTTTTCACAAACTAAACTAAATTTAAGTTCATGCATCTTTTTCTTTCTATTTCATTAAGAAAAGGACAGAAGATAAATATTAGTTTAGTCCTTTCAAATTAAGATACTCCATAGACAACTTTAGACGAGATAAAAAAATTGGCTACCAAAAATACGTCAATATAGGTCAGGCGCTGACTAATTTGACAGGACTAAACTAATATTTATCTTCTTCCTTGTCTTAATGAAATAGAAAGAAAAATATGCCTGGTCTTAAATTTAGTTTAGTTTGTGAAGAACAGAATCGACGCCAATGTAACACTCGTTTGGAAGATATTATGATAACTATGACACTGGTTGTTTTAATGTTGGCAATAAGCTAACCGTTTCAGAAACTTTTATAGAGGATTTATAGCATAGGTGTAGATAAAATTGTTTACATAGCACGTTCGTGCTTGGGGCCCGTCTGGTGGCAAAAAAATAAAGAAAAGTCTATGGCTTATTTCATCACCTCCGAATGTTAATGTTAACTTTTCCAGTCGTTAATTTCACTTTGTAGTAATTCCTGTACAGGCTTGGAAAGGGAAGGGAATGGTCCTATGGAATTGTAGCGGTATCTACAACGCCACATACGAACAACGCGTCCTACTGACGTCACGCAAATCCTGCATCGCGCAAGCAGAGTTTACCGCGCAACTAGCATAGATACAACGGCCCCACATGAATCATAGGTCAGTTGCCCGCCAGACACAACACCCGTCTAGTCGGAGGATCCTCCCTTTTCTATAGAGTATGAGTGAACTTTACACCCTGTTCCTCATACCTCTATAGAATGATAACGATTTATGTTGTTTGTTATTTCGAAGTGTTTTGCAATATTATCAAGTTATCATAAACATTGTTGTTTGAAACTCGTG
This sequence comes from Oligia latruncula, assembly GCA_948474745.1. NCBI lineage: Eukaryota > Metazoa > Arthropoda > Insecta > Lepidoptera > Noctuidae > Oligia > Oligia latruncula. The sequence goes on from OX419699.1 coordinate 3,323,368, forward strand.
TTAGAGATTGCAATAATTGTTTTATGAGTTAACATTTATCTTTTATCCTCCATACTAATAAACGTATTATATCAGGTGAATAGTTACACACCGATTTCTCTCTTTCAGTCGTCAGTAATTTGACTTTCTAAAGAAGAAGACAAAGCGTTGTGTAACTATACAGACGCTATACTACGTTTGTTAGTAAGGGGTTAATCGATAGAATGACGCTTTATAACATCAAGCAAACAATTAACTGGCTCGAGTATATTTTGAACAACAAACTAGTAATAACGCGTTAAGCCGGATTTCCATTACTGTGTTGTATTGTGTCGTGACGCAGAATACACCAAACAAACGATTCTATACAGGACTACGTAAAATCACAAGGAGTTTTGATTGGCTAAAACTGCGTCAGAAAGCGACACAACACAGTAATGTAAATCCGGCTTGAGTAAGTCGCGTCATGTACGGACCGCCCTTGAAATACTAGTGCTGTGACATTCTGGCTACTCATTATCGATTTGAGTTTGTAAAGTGTGCCGTGTGACACGCGTCAGCCATCGTCGCCTCTCGTGTATTGAAGTACGGTGGCCACTTGTCGATGGTTGCAGTTGCCTCTGTCGTCGACGCGACGGGTCGCGTCGCTCGTGTGTATGCACGCGTTACTTTTGAGTAGCGTCGTGAACGATAGGCCTAACTTTGCAGGTTTCTAAGGAAAGGGTAACAACATAAATATAACAATGTCTTTACGGATATAACGTTATATTTCCAAGAAACATGTCCGCATCATGAGCCTCTGAAAGTGACGATCACCCTACAACTTTCGATGGGATACTTTGATGAAGGGACAGACAAAGATCCAGGCAAAGGTCAAAACTATAAACTTCAGCTCATTTGGAACACAAGAAATCCATCATCAATCCATCCCATAGACAGCTACTCTCGAGTCTCCGCCATTCGCACACACGTTTCTGCAAAGTTATTCTCAAAATATTGTGTGATGTGATTTTGTGCTCCATTCCCCACAACAAACGAACAGTGCGACCAAACCAGTGCTGTGGAACATTCGTGTAGAAGGATATTAAGCTGGACTCATTATCAGGACGCTCACAGCTCCAATTAGCCTTCAGACAAAGAAAACATTCGGGAAGTGAAGTTCAGGTAAGTTTCTGCAAGTCACACATCCTATCCTTTCACAGTTAGTAGGTATTACTTATGACTCATCATTTATTATCATCACCATCAGCCGACAGCAGTCTACTGATGAACAAAGGCCTCTCCTATTATACACCATTGCTTTTCGGCAACTCCCATTCAGCTGCTAGCAGCCACACTGCAAAGATCGTCGCTCAACCCAGCCTGAGTACGTCCTTCCGTTTTTTTTTTGTTGGGAAATTATCAAATAACTTCTCCCGCTCTGGGCGGAGCGGGAGGGCGTGTCAGACTTTTACTGACTAAAACCCAACCGTGTTCCTTCAGTTGCCTGTGCCAGGGGCCACAGTATCTCTTTCGAACAACCCGCGACCCTGGCAGGAATCGACCCTGGCGGACCCCGTCAGTTAGTGCTGACATCTCTTTGAGGCACGCGTGGAACACAACGCGCCGTCGACCCGGGCCTGGTCCTTATCGGACGGTGAGTCCCATTGCTCGCCGTTCGCAAGCCCACGCCTACTGCGGTCTCCTGCGGAGCCAAGATTGCCTCTCCCTCACGCGCTCGCGAGCATTACTGCTTCGCAGAAGGAGGCGACGGTTTCCCATGTACTCTCGCTCCGTACCATGGCCTGGACTAAGGCCGGACGCGAGAGATCGCCGCCGCCGATCGCCGCCGCCGATCGCCGCCGTGAGGACGCGGCGGTGCTCTGCCCAAGCTAGGCAGACCTCCACCGTATGCCCCACAGTGCCTTCCGGGCGATCCACACAATGGTGACACCCGGAGAATACGTCCTACCTTATTTGCCGATTCACGGTCTCCACTGAAGTACACGTCTACCCCAACGGTCATCGGTTCTGCGCTGATATGGCTGCCCCATTACCTTTTTATAATGCCTGATATTTTTATGCTACCTACTTAAAGAAGTTTTCTGTACTGTGCAAGTATTACGGTTACTATCTCATCATATTTTGAAACTAAAATTGTTTAGAACATTATATTTTATAGTCAAGTTTGCGACCTTTTCATGTTTCGCAACAAAATTGCTACATCTTCAGGTAACTAACGGAAACCTTATTTTTATCTGCACTTAACTATATACTGCATATTCCGTTAACTTCATTCAAAACTTCGACAAAGTAACACCTTTTCTCAGTAAACTGCACAGTGTGTCATCAAATTTAACTTGCCACTCTAGGGACACAAACTCGATTTTATCGCCCCTTACTTGTGTATAGTGCATCTAAAGCACACTGTGCGTCCTAAACTGTTAAGTTATTCTGACTTTTAAGTACGATATTTGTTTAAAGTTTTACTTTGAAGCAAGATAGTTACAGTACCCTAGTTGTCGAATTTTGTTTTGATTTTCAGTTTGGAAGTTGGCGGTGAGTTACCCCATGGGGGTCACCGCCAACTTCCAAAGTCGGGAAGCACATTAAGCCATTGGTCCTGCGCCTGATCTCTCTCTGGTCGTGGCTGATTGCTGTCCCATCGGACTATGAGAGTGAGGGAAGAGAGAGTGCACTTGTGTCTGCGCACATACTTGTGCTTTATAATATCTCCCGCACCGAAGGCTAGTCTCTGTTGAGATTGGCCGCCATAGCCGAAATACCGTCTAGAGGACTATTATTGTCAATTTGTTTTGCTAATCTTTTGCAATTTTTTGTGTTTGATAAAACGTTTGGCAGAATCACCTAATCGATTGGTTTCTTTGTAACTATTCTTATTTGGTTTATGACTTCAAATATAAGTAATAAAATTCAGCATGAGGATGTGTGCAAAGTAAACAAGCTCATCTGTCTATAAATCAACATGCAAGATCAAAGGGACAAACCCTCAGCTACCAGGCTACCATAAACTTCAAAAACAACATCAGGCCAAATCGAATCGCCATCAAACTTTATCTTGCTTTGATACCGAAAGATTTAGGGCCTGAACAAATATTTTGCAGATACCTACGTACAGATACCGGGATTTATCACATTGCCAACATGTGTTATACTCATAAGCCGTGGAAAGTAGCGTACTGCCGGTTCGGAGCCTATAAGTCCGGACGGTCAACGTCCGTACTATTTATTGTTGCTCTGTAATGGTTTATTGCAGATCGCCTTTTATCGTAACATATTGCTAACTTTGCTAGTTCCGAAACGAAAGTTTTAGTGTGCGGATGTATTGGAGTGACCTTTGTGTGCTACAAGCCTTATCGCTAAACTGTCAAACGTACAAAAGTAAGTGAAAGTACGTATTCTCGAATTGATATTTTAATTAATAGTTTTCCGTAGTGGTATTCATAGTGTCTAAAACAATGGAATACAAATCGCATAATCTAAGTAAAACTGTGAATAATACTGCATTTATTGCACAGGTTAAGTACTAACTTAGCTAAGTAAGTGAGCTTATTCGAGACAGTTAGAACGTCCCCAGGCTATTCCCAGCGTTTTAGAGTAATCCTTTTACTGGAAAGAACATTGTTATACCTGAGGCAGAGATCAGAGGTCCAATTGTAGTTAGAGGAAATCCCTAAATGCGTCTTGACGGTGCAATAAGCAACGAGAGTAAGATTGCTTTGCAGGAGACGAGTAACAAAGCTTCTACCTTGGCTATTGTCTTTTTTGCTCTAAGAAGAGATAATTTTGTTATATAGCGGAGGGTGATTTCAATATGCGAGGGTTATTTTTCTTCAATGTAGCATTCGGTTTTTCCAGTCTCCATATAAGATTTTTAGAATCTAATATATTATTAACAGTTCCATTTATACGAAGAGAATCGTTTTCCAACTTAGACTACAGACCGTATCCCTTTGTAGCCGCCTCAAAGATAGTCCAATTATGCATTTACACAAAAAAGGTCAGAAATTCACAAAAGGATCTTATCTAAGTAACGTTTTAGGAGTACAAAAGGAACGACGCATTTTAAATCTATTGCTAAAAATTATACATGGAATTATTCATTTAAAAAAGGCCGGACGGATGAAATGCTCAATTTTTTTCTGTCCCAAGGGGAGTCGCTTTTCATCTTTCCTTCTTATCTTTTAAATAATTAAAATTTGAGCGGCTGTGTCTGTGTATTGGTGTTATAGGATTCAGGGCGTACCTAATCACTTGCTTTTACGTGTATTTGAATGTGAATGGAAAATTATGTGTAGGAGGTATCTTGTGACCTTTTTTCTGAAAGGTCACTCGAATGTATGACGTCTCATATAGGCACGTGTGCTATTTAAATCTTTTTAGCGATTTTTCATGAAAAATAATGTCAAAGGCCTGTACCAAATCTAAAGCACACTATTCTTACAGAAAAAACAACGATTATCCAAAAAACTTCAAACAGCCCAATTACAACTCCACACAAAAAGCAGTTGACATAAGCGAAACTTATTCGAAAAACATCACACGGTTCAAACGAGCTGTGAAAAAACGGTTCGTGTTTGAAGCACCCGCGAAGTAGAGGAGGGGGGCGGCTCATCACATAACTTTGTAAGATTTCGCGAAAGCACTTCTTTGTAAGTAGCTGCTTTTGTCATCCGCCTTCGTAGTTCCGAACTATCGTTGAGCACGAATACACTTGTTTTTGTTTTATATATACGTTAAGAAATCTTTTGTTAGTGTCAGATGAGTCAGCCTTAGTTGGGATTTAGTTTGTAATTACGCTTCCGTCAGTGGCTTAAAACATTTTCGAATTTTTCGTCGCAAATTATTATTGTATCCTGTAGTCTGTATTATGGGCTTATGATCTGATGTTATTGTAGAAGGCAAGGCTAAGCTTAGATGAGGTTAAAATAGCCTTTTGAGGTAAACTAAACCGCTTAGTGTTCGGACCTGAATGGATCCCACACCTATTCCTCCCAGGCACTCTCAGGTTCTAACAGTTTGCGTGTAATTCCGTATTCATTCTATTCAGTATGAATACATTGGGATCAATATGGATTCACATTGTGTTTACGAAAATAAACTTGTTTGTCTACTACCAATGTCAAATGTCTTATAAGATCTTGCTCTTCTCTTTTTACTATCTTACTTTCTTAGCAGCTTATTTAACCTTTAAACCAATTCATAATTTAATCGTTCACTGCTTCTTCATCTTCTCTAATATCTTCACTTTCTTCAACAATAACTGTAATGGAAAGTACAGCATCAATTAGAATCACACTAACATTACTTTTCGTAGCTGTCACTTTACATGCAAAGTTATATCCTGGTTGTGCAGTGGACAATCTAGCTAATTTCATGTTGGCTACTAAAACACGTGTTAATATTTTATGCCACCGCATCATGTCAGCTTTTAAATGGCGGCGTGAGCTGATGGAAATGAGTGGATCCTAGCTTATAATGATTATCTTTAATAATATTTTGGAACAAAAATATTCAGATATAGGTAGTCGACAAATGGTTTCGTTGTTTTTTATTGTTATTTGTAAAACTATAAGTACTCAATACATATTAAATTAATGAACACTGAATTTCACAGAACGTTGATCAGAAATTAAAATTATTTATTTTGGTTATATCGCATTTACAATGGCTGAATAACAATGTTCTCCGAAACTTTGAACTGGCATTTGAAGTATGTTGGAACACAGTATTGTGTTATGAATTTATTTAATGCACGCGGTATTTCTAGTAAAACCACATGAGCTAAACCTATTCCAGTGTGTGTATCTGATTATGACACCCACTTACCCCTTGTGCCCAGCCCTTAATACAAGCTTTTAGCCTCAGTTCAAAGCAAAATATAATGTGTTACTTTATTTATAGGCTTCATTTTACAACACCAGCTAGCCTGCCTAGAAATATTCATATAACTATAAATAATAAAATGCAGTGATCTCGTCAATGGATTAGCTTTAAATAATATCTAATTTTGAAATGGAATACATTATTTGATATCAGTATCTAACAGATTTGTTAGTGTGAAAATTAATTACGAACCGTTGGCTTTTGGTGTCAAATCTGATGATACTGTTACGACTAGATAACAGTTCAGATATCAATTTTAATTAGAAACTATATAGCTATAGACCTTAGTGACATAAATTTTATTTAAATTAACTTTTATCTCTTATTTATGACAAGATTTGCTTATAACTATTAAAATTATTATGAGCAATAGAGTATGGGGTATGCAGTTGCGCCGAGTGTACAGACGCCAGCAGGTTAACCTACCCGAAACTGTCAGATTTTCCCAATCAACCTTGAACCTTATGCTTTAGCAATAAAGTCGAAAATCTATTAAAGAAATCTGACAGATTGTAGTAACTTGATGTGCTGGCGTCTGTACCTAGAATACATAAAACTAATATAACCAACTAACAAAAACGAACGCTCTAAAAACCAAAACTCTTGAATCTACACACACAGCAAAAGATTGGAACTCTCTAACTGCGTCTGTGCCATGTTTCCGAGCGCATACAACCCGAATCTCTTCAAAGTAAGAGTGAACAGACTTCTTCTGGATAAGCTTACTCCATCGTCGACTTTGTCTCTGTCACCTCTGACCTAGACTAGAGTCAAGAGCAAACTCATTTAAAAAAAAAAAACCTAGACGTCATATTCGAGTTTACTTAAAATTAGCTGATACAGTAACCGCTGATCACTAAGTTGTGCACAACATAAGGGATCAAGATCGTAAAAATAAATTCGTTCTTATCCATCCAGAAGTTTATTACTATCATCATCCCGTATTTTATGTGCTGCCATCTAGCCTCCGAATTCCCGAACCTCTCGTTACGTCATAGGGAATTTTGTGAAGTTTTCTTTGTACAAGGATTAAGGAAGGATACTAATCCTCCCAAGTTTGAAAGCGGATTGTGAGATGCAACGGGAGCTTTAACATTTTGCTTTTAAGATATTTATTTTCAGAATGTAGTTTGGTGGAGGAGCCGAAAATCAAAAGGGATTTAAGCATTAGATTATTTTATTTCTGTAGTCAATCATGGTTTTTATTGTGACGATTTATGACGACCGAATATCGAATAATCTACATTATACTCTTTATGCTAAACATACTAGTATATTTTGCTATCTAGTCATTTCTTTGTGCTTATAGATTATCCCCAAAAAAGCTACATCTGGAAAACCAAAATCCCGCTAATACGAGTATATTCGAGTAATCCATGTATTGACCTATCGTGATACGAAACCCAATACATCAAGATTGGTTGAATGAAACCCACCATAACTAGACCTCTTCAACCCCATTTCATTAGCAAGTACGTTCCACCAAATTCAGGGATCCCCATATTTAAGAGAGATCATGTTTCCTGGCCAATTTCAAAAAATAGCCAGATTAAATAGACCCCTTGGACCATGCATGATGTTGGTACTTACAGGTCCTACGGCTGGTCGTTTACAAAAACTGGGCAGTGTAATATATAGGTCAAATATATTTCCTGTTATAAGTCAGTAGAGCGTTTTGCTGAATCGCTTCACTAAGCTTGGGGCTGATTTATGTTGGCATTGGTAGACAATAGCTATATGGATTTTTATTTATCGTTACTTTGTAGATCTGTATCTAATTACATTTCGAGTTCGGCAGTAATTTTTCACAACTTAGTCTAATCTATTTTTATTCATTCGTAGTGAATGTTGTATAATTCTTCTTTCTTGTTAATGGTAATGTAGATTTCTAGATATTTTCCTAATTCACATGTTCTTCTTATTTCACCATGTTTCAAGCCTAAAATGTTTCGTAAAATCATGACCATTTAACTGCATTCGATCACAATGCAGGTGCTAATTTACATTTGTCCCCATGGCCTCTCTTATATCTGCATGGTCCCCAAGCGATAGTTGGCAGTCACATATCCTGCCATATATTAATGGTAATGATCCCTAATAATGTAATGAACGGTACATGTTAGCGCGGGATTGGCCCGATACACCCAATGCGGTGAATTATACTAACATTTGGCAATTTTGTACCGTTAATTATTTGGTATTAAATTTTCGAAATTCGCATGCAATTTCTGACTGTAATGCTCAAGTTATTAGGTTTGAAATTGAGTGTGGAATGCCGTAGGAGTTATATAACAATAACAGCTTGACTGCATTTTGTTGTAGAATAATTTGTAGAACAATGCTTTTATTGCGTTCTCTGTTAATGTATTAGGTGTATGTTTATTGTTTAGAAGTATTTGGGATTACGTATTAAAATCTAATAAAAGACGGTAATTGACTGTTTGTATCGATTAAACTTCACCATCGTTATTTGCTTTAGGCATTATAGCGTCATCTGCTATATCCCTATAATATTATAGTAACTGTAACGACTTCTCTAAAAGGCCCATTGCGAGGTCCTTAGTGGTAGGTAGATTAGTTATTGTTAATTTTATTAGTACGCAGGTGGAAGTTGTTGGTCGTCTTCCTAAGGTCTAAAATCCCTTAGTCGCTCCTAACGACACTCATGGGGAGTAATGGCATGGTCTTTGTAGCCCTGGGCTATTACCCTTTAATAGCCGTGTGCTCTTGCTCTAATTTAATGGATATAATTAACCATGGGACAAATAGGTTGAAAGCATTAGGAATGTGTTCGGTCAGTTAAATGATTGTATATGTAAAAGGACAAGAAAATACTATAGACAATTTTGTGTTTAGTTGTCCTTAAACCAGTGGCATTTTGATGGCACCTGTGACACCAGCTTACAAAATAATTATAAAAATACAGCTTATATACATTCGATAAATTGTAGTTCCAGTGGTAGTAGATATGTTATAATTGACGAACAATGTAGTATGGCATTTATGTCCCCACATTTAGTAGCGGAGATTTATAAAAACATGCAAACGTCAAAAGCCTTCATACAGTAATAGTTTTTTTTTTTTTTAAGATTCCGTACCTAAAGAGTGACAACGGGGCCCTATTACTAAGGCCCCGCTGTCCGTCCGTCTGTCACAGGGCTGTAACGTGTTTTTTAATATGTATTGTTAAATATTGCACGATGGTACCGGTACCTTCGTGTGCGAGTTCGACTCGCACTTGGCCGCTTTTTTTTTACTGCTTTGAAAAGCATTCTTCTTCTGTCGTATTGTCGCAAATAGCTCATAATATATAGGGTGTTTGGAAGCTGGATACAAAGCCTTAAGGGGGTGATAGTTGACACCAAGCATTTTGAGCCATGTGTCTCAGACGAAGTTTGTTTTTTTTAATTTGCGTATTTTGCGTTTATGTCCTATAAGCCCCTTTAACTAGTTTTGTTATCACTGACGTGCCTCCTACCCTACAAAACTCATTACCCTCGTGGAGTCTATTTTAGTTACTGAATAAAATTAACGAAAACAAAATCATAATCTATCATCCTAAAACAAAGTTTTTAGTAATTAACAACTTTAATTCGATTTTATACTACCCTATTATGGACGTGTAGCCCAAGGATATAGTTTATATGGGACAAAAATTGGACAATATATTAGTTTTATATGTGTTTCGTTCCCCGACTGGCCGTATTTACGCGATATCACAGGAAAATGGGCCTCAATGAGATTGTGTACACTGCTTTCAAACGATATAAGTTTATTTATTACTATTTTTATGTGTGCTTTCTATGATATTTTTATTTTTGTAGAGTGACGTTCCTCTTTTGTTTCAATTCCGATTATTGTTGTGAGGAGTGATTCCCGAATTTTTGAGAACGTTCGCAGTCTAATCTTAGACTCGATCTGTCAAAAATATGTCTAATTTACTTACAATATAAAGAGAAAAAAAAAAAAAGAAAGAGAAAGAAAAAAAAAGAAAGAGAAAAGAAAGAAAGAGTATTCTATTCTATTCTATTCTAATATTGACAAGTTTTTGACATGAATAAGTGAAAAGTTTTTTTTTTTAAATGTCGCAGCATCATGCTGAGATAGGAGCCTTTTGGCCTCGTATAGGACTTTGTTTCATTTTCCTTTTGTTACTTTTTTTTTATATAACTTGGATTTTTATTTTACTGTGTCTAGTTTAGTTTGTGATCTTCCTGTACGAGTCGCAATAAATACTTTTTCTTTCTTTCAAAAGAAAGTAAGTAAAAAAATAAACGATGAAAAGTGGTCTGAAAATTTGTGGGGAAATCGGTTGTCATGGTCCATACCATGAAAACCAACTATATATTATTATTTGCCCATGCATATGTTACGGAAAAATGAGGAAAATGTCGTGAGGAGAGTTTTGAGTATGGATGTCGATGGCTATAAGAGTAGGGGAAGACCAATGAAACGATGGATGGAATGTGTGAATGATGATATGGTTAGAAAGGGGGTGACTACCGAGATGACGAGTAATAGAGAAGTATGGAAGAAAATACATGTTGCGCTGACCCCAAATGAATTGGTATAAGGGCAGGAGAATTATTAAGTGGTTACGATGAGATTGCGACTAGATTTTGAACGTTTTTAAATACCTACGGGAATTGGCCTGCTGTGTTTTAATATCCGACGCTGTCTTTCTTGACTTTGGAGAGAGGGGCCTGTGGCTAAAGAGGGGCCCGTGGCTAAATAATAACAGCCGCACAGCTCGATCGATCAGGTTAGGCTACGCTTGCCGCGGTTAGTCTGTGGATGGGTGACCATCTTTAGGTACCGTGACCCGTCCGTGCCTCGGAAAGCACGTTAAGCCGTTGGTCCCGGCTGTCATTCATAGATCTTTGACAGTCGTTACGGGTAGTCAGAAGCCCGAAAATCTGACAACCAGTCTTACCAAGGGGTATCGTATTACCCAGTAACTGGGTTGTGGAGGTCAGATAGGCAGTCGCTCCATGTAAAATACTGGTATACAGCTGCATCCGGTTAGACTGGAAGCCGACCCCAACATAGTTGGGAAAAGGCTAGGCAAATGATGCTGTCTCAATTTCACAATTAAGTAAGTACAGACGCCAGCAAATCAAGCTACTACAATCTGTCAATTTTTTTTAATAGATTTTCAACTTTATCGCTAAAACATAAAGTTCAAAGTTGATTGAGAAAGACAGTTTCGGGTAGCTTGATATGCTGGTGTCTGTACATTTGTTTAGTGAGCTGTGTAATCAATAAAAATGTCGCTCTGAGTTTAGTCAAAAAAAAAAAGATTAAAGTTCAATGGAAGCAGCCAAAATATTTAAAAGCAAACCAGTTTTTAATTTACCGTGAAAATTACCTACCACCCAACGCCATCTAGCGGCATTAAGCGCAACATACACATATTCCTTACCTTTTAATTAATTTCAACGCGCCCGTTGTCATCGTCTAAGTAAAATAAAGCCTTCCAAAATGAAAAGACGTTTCACATAAACTGAGCGATATTTCCTTACAGTTATCTTAGTACTGTGAAAATTTTCAATTTCCTCAAACAATGTAACCGGGTTGAGTTCTGTGTTTACAATTTTGTGTGGTGACATGGCGACAACGCGACATGTTGCTGTTGTTGTGTCAAATAAATTCTTTTACGAATGAGTGTTCCGGAAGTGGTGTATTTTCTTTGTTAGTTTGTTGAAGTTATTTGACATGGGGAATTTATGTTTCGGTGTTAGTGCAGTTCGGTTGAAGCTTTGGAAATGGTGGAATTTGCAGTAATATGCATGCTAGCTTAATTGTGTAGTAGATTAGTACTTCATCCTCTGTCATTTCTATTTCCTGACTTGTTAGCGTTATCTGGATTCGCTTTCAGACTTGGCTTTGCATTTTTTCACAACTCCTGCAAAGCAATATAAATATGAATTCCTAAATTCTATTTACGAGTCCGTGGATGCTTTTATATTATTTTGTTGGTTATATTTAGCGGTTCCTAATAATTTTTCTTTAAAGTCTATCTTCAATTTTGTTCAGTATTTATTATCCACATAAAAGCCTTCTTATTCTTTAATTTCTCATCCATATGTTTAGGTACTACCTACTTTGTTGTCGTCTGATATAACACAAAATGTTACCGTCACTATCATGCACAGTCCTTTTTTTAAGACGCGGCATTAGGATAATCAAAAACTTGCCCTATTATCTGATTGGTTAAAGTTCATTTTACTGTACCTGACCACATGATGAATTTACTCCTGAATAGGATATATTATAAGTTGGAGAATTTTAACTACATCCAACACGTGCAAATGAGGAATTACAAACTTTATTTTAATATAACTTTTGTTGCAGCCACAAGCACTCAAAGTGCTTCGTCATTCATTTATAGTGCTTAGAGGACAATTTTCGTAATAGAAAAAGTTTAGGTGGAGCGGAATTAGTTTAAAAATTTATCTCATTTGTCTCTTGATGGTGAAGTAAAGAGTGAGTGAGTGGAAGGTTTGTAAATAACTAAACAGTTATGATCGTACAAGCCACAGTTTAGTTAAGCATCAGCTAAAAGTAGGAATCAAGAAAGTATTGTATTCTTTAAAGCATTAATTAATACTCATCGTAAACAAAATGTAACATGAAAAGAAAAATTATAAAACAACCTCCATATTACAATATCAAATGTTGACCAAAAATGAATAAGCAAGTGTCAAGGAAAATTTTAATAGAAAAGATGAGAGAAAATGTCCTGTAAATATCCTTAAGAATGTTTCGCTGGAGATAACCAACGAATATCTTTATTGCGACGCGGGAATACTTTCATTTGCACTTAAAAATAAAGACTAGAGACGTTTTTAATGGAATTTTAAGTTCGTTTATTATGAAAAATAGTGGTGTTTTTTTCTAACTGTTGTCTTTTTCTTCGAATTAATTTTGGTAACGAATTGATGTGCCTGTAGCGGTATCTACAACGCCACATGCGAACAACGCGTCATACTGGCGTCGCGCAAAATCCTGCATCTTGCAAGCAGAGTTTGCCGCGCAACTAGCATACATACAACATCCCGACATTAATCATTGGGCAGTTGCGCGCCAGACACAACAACCGTCTGGTCGGAGGATCCTCTCATTTCTATAGAGTATGTGTAAACTTTACACCCTGTTCCTCATACCTCTTTAAGCCTTTTAAATTAAATTAAATAAGATAATTATGATCATTCGCACTGTAGTAATAATTATATCTTTGTATACGCTGTTAAGTAATAGCTGAGAAGTTTCAAATAATGACAGCATAAGTAGTTCTAAAGACGTTACAACATCTAGAAGTTAAAAAACAGCAGAAGGCTATAATAAAACCATGTATCACTTAAACATCAAACACAATCCAAACGTTGAACAAATATTAAAAATTCTGAACAAAAATCTCAGAATAGACAATTCACGTAAACTAAATCCAGCGTTTCGTGGAATGAAGTAATAACGTGTCTACTAGTAAGTACAAGAACAGAAAAATTTCTCAGCGCAGTGTCGGGAAAATTCCCAGGGAATAGGCGAACGAGAAATTCCGGGGGAGGAATGTTCCCCATTAACGCTAACTGCACCAGAACTGCCCAGTTCGGGGAGTTACTTAATTTCGCGTAAGCTCTAAGGTGTTTCTGAAGTGCTGGTACTGCGGGTTTTAAGGGATTCGTAAAGTGTTTACGTATTACTTGTAGGGTTGGGATCGATGGAGGGTCTTATTAGCTTTTCGGAGATAGGTAAATGTTCCCTAAATAAATATAGGTAGTTATTTGTTTTTAAATGACCGACGAAATACCTTTGACTATTTTATTTTTGATGTAGTTGTTTTAAAATATACTGTATTATAAGGTTTTCTGTAAATATTACAATATATATTTTTTTTCCATTATTTATATTAAAAAATATTGTTTCGTTTTTTGATTGATCTGTTACTAACAACTAATAACTTATGGACTTTCAGGCCTGAAATAAAAATTTTTTTTTTTTGTTACAAAAAGTCTACAACATTTTTAGTAGGTATGGTAAAAAGTTTTGTTAATTACTTACCAATTCATCTTATTCGTATTTTTGCTTTAAATACTTACCTTACCAACAGTCCTCAAAATTCACCAACACAATTGCTTTTGCACAAACCCATTACAGCAGTATGATATAAGTATACATTTTAATTAATTATATTCTCAAGACGTAAAGCCCGCATTAAGCAAATCTTACACTTCTTCATGTATCCCTGGTACGCATTACCGCAAAAACTTACATAATTACGGAAACCTCAGACCATCTAATATGGTAGAACGAACGTGTTTTAAACCCTTTTGGATGGTACAGACGCCAAAATATCAAGCTACTACAATTTGTCAAATTTCTTTAATAGATTTTCAACTTTGTCGCTAAAGCATAGGGTACAAAGTTGATTGGGAATTTGACAGTTTCGGGTAGCATGATGTGCTGGCGTCGGTACGACGAAATAAGTCCTTATGTTTCTCAAACAGGATGTAAACTTTGATGATATTTGCAACTGTTTTGCATTATAGTTTTATGCTAAATTGTTTATCAATTAGGTACTGATGAAAAACCTAGTAACATTGATGAACTTTTTCTTTAGATTTTCGTATCTCTAAGCCTGTGTAGCGCCATTTTCTATGCTTAGCAATTCCCTCTAGGTTTTACTTAAGTTTTGATTTGCTGTCGTTGTCTATTTATCAAATACTGGTATTCAGCTACATCCGGTTAGACTTTCCAGTCTAACCGGATGTAGCTGAATACCACCGACCCCAACATAGTTGGGAAAATGCTAGGCAAATGATGATGATGTCTATTTATCAAATAGTTGGCACAAAATTGTGGTTTTACATAGTAGTGGCATAAGAAAAGTTACTCTTCTTCGTTAACTGTCAGATAAATTGTATCTTAGTCGCAAATTCTAAGTTAGCTTCACACTTCTGTGTCCAAATTTTATTAAATTCATTGAGCTGAAAACTGACAAAGGAAAAATGAAATGTTCCGTCTTCTGCAACGAGTAAAGCAAATTAAGTACATAAAAGCCAAAATGGGGTCGAGGACTCTGTCAATGGTCGCGGTCGCTTGGAAGTTGATAAAAATTTGATTGTGGGTAATTTTTTACCCGACTGCTAAAAGGTTGGTAATGTAACTTATGAAATAAATGGAGAGAGGAGAGTAATTTATTTGTCAACCAAAAAATGAATATTAATTTTGATTAAAGAGTTTTTGGTAAATTATACATATATTTATCGTTTAGTTCACCATCTGCCTAGCTTTTTCCCAACTATGTTGGGGCTGGCTTCCAGTCTAACCGGATGCAGCTTGGGGAAAACGCCGAAAAAAAACACGTTTGTTGTATGGGAAAAAAATCTTTTTATCTGTGAAAATTTCAACTGTCTAGCTACAACGGTTCATGAGATACAGCCTGATGACAGACAGACAGACAGTAGAGTCTTAGTAATAGGCTCCCGTTTTTACCCTTTGGGTACGGAACCCTAAAAAACATAAGTTCCACTAACAATATCACAAAATCAAACGGAAAATTTCAAACACTCACGGCAAAACAATTTATCCACTTTTCAAAATCCGTACTTTTTCAAGCTCGTTCGAAAGCTTGTGACAAGAACATACAAGCTGGGCTCTCGCTCTATTGGGACTCGAACTACCCGCGTGTAAGAACCAGAGGTATAAATCAAGAGGTTTGGCTGCACATTACCGATTGCTCGCTACGACTTGTATTGGTTCTAGAGTTTATTGTTTGAAATTGTATTTATTTGTAGTTTTGTGTAATTTATTTGTTTAGTAAGGAATTTGATGTGTTTCTTTTATGTAAAGGTAAAAATTATCACTGATCATTTATTTTTCTTTAGTTTCAATAATGATAATTAAGCTTAAGTTGGTACAGATGCCAGCACATCAAGCTACCCAAAACTGTCAAATTTTCCCAATCAACTTTGAATCTTATGTTTTAGCGATAAAGTTGAAAATCTATTAAAGAAATTTGACAGATTGTAGTAGCTTCATGTGGTAGCGTCTGTACATACGTTTTCTTTGCATGCAGACCTATATTAATTTTAAATTTTATCATTAACTAGCTTCTGACCGCGACTTCATACAACGAAATTTGTTTTAACATAAAATGTAAGTATCCTATGGTACTTGGCAATTGTGTAGCTTTCTATTAATTCTATTATTTCTTTTAACTTTTAGAACCTTACATCCAGATATAACGTTTCAGGAACATAACACAAACAATCAGTTTTACCTCTTTTTATTAATATGATATGAGATGAGACAGAATAGAAAGTACACCTCATATGAATTGCAAACTAATTATTCTACTTTGAACGCAAAACTATAACTGTTAAACTATTTACACTTACCGAACATGTTTCTGAACTAACCAGATTATAAAATAAACCTATGAATGCAGTAATGCATAAGTACAAGAGGGTCTCATCTGGTTACCATGGCAACCTATTTCGCTTCGTTGGGTCCTATAAGGGTGCACCTACATGGAGATATGAAGAAACAGACAGTTTAACTGTAGCTGTATCTTTAAACATATTTTTTTTTTATTGCTGAACGGGTCCACTTTTGACTTCCATCACGCCTGATGGAAAGCGATGGGTGAGGTCTATGATGGAACGAGCGTGCCCAAGAAGATGTACTGTACTGTAGAAGGCACTGAAGCTCCCACGCATCGACGAAACACAGCAGGCTGCTTGACGTCGGACTCCGGTGGGAGGGTGGTCACAAATCTGGCGTGCGTTAGCCATACCACCGCAAGGGAAGAATTGTCCAGGATGCCCCGAGCGCTTGGTTCAGTTGAGTAACTGGCGGAACAAACTGCGCTACACGAGGAGGCTTCTTCATGCATCCCAAAAAAATATTTATAGTAAGACATGTTTTTATTGGCATTAACAAGCTACCATACATGGTCAAATTACATGATGGCTAAATCGATATCACAAACTTGCCCTCACTTCGGCTAAATTCGAACTACACATACAAAATTACACCAAAAATTTTGCCAAAACATAGTCAGCATATTATACCCGTCCGTCTGACGTTCCCCCAAACTTCGGAGATAACAAACAGCGTTGACATTGTTACAAGACAGATTCCGCTGAAGAATTTTGTGCCAACTCAGTGGAACCGTAAACAGATATATTATTTTTAACCGACTTCTACAAAGGAGGAGGTTCTCAATTCGGATGTTTATATATTTTTTTTATCTTACGAAACTACACGCGCTTTACTTATGGTTACCATGTGTACAGACGCCAGCACATCAAGCTACTACAATCTGTCGTTTGTAATAGATTTTCAACTTTATCGCTAATGCATAAGGCTCAATGTTGATTGCGAAAATTTGACAGTTTCGGGTAGTTTTATGTTCTGGCGTCTGTACATACACGCTGTGTGAATATGTTTGTAAGCGCAGGAGTTTACGGTACCGTCCGAGACAATGGCGAAGTCGGAAATGCGTGTATGTGTGCGTGTTTGTTATGTGCGGACGCTATAGCGTCATCTTTACGCACCATTCAAAGCGTGTTTAAAAATACTCTAAGTACCTATATGAAAGTATACCTAGACATTAATATGGCACTTCAAGTTTTAGCAAGAAAAAAGGCGATGAAAGATTTTTACTAAAACTAGAGCGTCATCTCTGTCTGTCACTCATAAATAATTATGTGATAGTCTCTCTTTAATACTCGATGTGCTATATTAACCATCTCGGTTACTGGAATGACTGGTATGATGGCAGTACTGAGTGACGTCACAATGACTTGCTGTTTCTTTAAATGTTGTAGACATTGTTTTGTTTTTTGCTGTTTCTTTTGTTTATTTGAGAGTGGTGATGTGGCTTTTAATTCGTTGTTTTTGATGAGCAAAATTGAAGTTGATCTTGAAGTTTTTTCTTGGCAGTTGTATAATCTTTTTCAGTGTCTGACGTCAATTCGAACATATATAACAAATTTGTTTTTTGTTCAGACCCCGGCACATAAAGCTACTACAATCTGTCAAATTTCTTTAATAGATTTTCAACTATATCGCTAATGCATAAGCTTCAAAATTGATTGGGAAAATTTGACCGTTTCGGGTAGCTTGATGTGCTGGCTACCGTACTTGAAATGCTACTTGCAAGAAACTGTAGCAGCTTCTTATTTGTATGTATATAAGTTGTATGCTTCAAGTATTTTGTTTAAAAACGCCATAAAAATGTATATTTAGATATTTTATATCAGTCTGTGTCCAGAAGAATACCGACACTTTAATTATAATATTAAGACTTAATGTTAATTGGCAAAATATGGGTGTACAGGGTGTACTATTATAGGTGCACCTCCCTCTGCCTCACCCTTTGGGAAATACAGGCGTCGTGTTCTGTTGTTTATCAGATTTTAATTGGATTATACCAAATTGCATAGCAAGCAATTAACAACATTTATATTTATCTAACATTGTCCAAACACGAAACTTAATCCATTAAAATCAACAAAAACATTCTACCACGATTTTATACAAATATTTACTTGTAACAAAGCTCAAAATCAATGTTCACGGCACATATGGACAACTTGGTCCATTTGCTTCAATTCAGTACTTGTACTGTCCTCCGTACGAACAAATCATGGTCACTTTACAGAAATGAAATGTCCCACACAAAGCTTGGACAGTGCTCGGGACATTTTGTCTTAGTTTATGACACGACGTATTTTTCTCGCTTCAACTTTGTATTTACCGCGCTAAGTACGTCTTTTGTGTTCTGAAGTAACATAGGGGTCCGAAGTTTAGTTCTTCTTTCGTTTATTTATTGTAGGTAAGCAGTAGATACACTCGCTGCCCTATCTGTACTGCTTATTGAAAACGATCAAATTAAACTATTAAAAATGATTTTTTAATAGTTTTATTTGTCATTTTCTACAGTAAACCTGTAGCAATCACACTAATATTATAAAGGCGAAAGTTTGTAAGTGTGAGGGTGTGTGTGTGTGTGTTTATATGTTTGTTACTTCATCACGCTCAAACGGCTGGACCAATTTTTATAAAATTTTGTATGGAGGTAGCTGACACCCTGGATTAACATATAGGCTACTTTTTATCCCGATATTCCCACGGGATCGACATTTACGCGGGTGAAACCGCGGGGCGCAGCTAGTTATATTCATAAAAGTAGAGTTCTCAAGCCACCTCAATTCTAATACTTAATATCGACCAATTTTAGTTTTCAACTAAAATGACTTATGTACTTATTAACTTTTTTATAGCCGTACCCTATGTCCTATGGGATTTCCTATCGGTAAAAATAACAAACTTTTATGCTCTATTAAACCCTTTAGGGGATGGATTTTCATACTACAGTAGTCATTATTATGTTCATTGGGGATTTTATTAAATCAAAAATGGATTTGCCCCCATCATACTACTCTTATTTGCACAGAAAACATTGACTTAAATGTTCCTGAGTACGGATTATCGGTACCAGGGCAACATGAGTCCGTAATAACCAAACTGTAGGCTAACGTGCTAATCGACTATCAAAATGATGCAGCTCTCAATTCTTGTTGTGCGCCTAGTCCTCGGACTGTTAGTTAAATGGCTTAACAGGATAATTATATTGTAAGTGAAGCGAGGTTATCGATAGTATTGTTCGTAAGTAATTTAATATATAGGAGTTAAGCTCTAATTATGAGTTTGGCTGTGGGTTGATCTAAGGATATACAGTGAAAACTTTTCACAAAGTACCTTCAGTCCTTTCACAGTTATTTTATCTCTAATTTTGCATCGCTGACGACGCTGACCAAATCACAGTAATCTTTATTCTCAATCTAATAAGGTTGCTGTTTGGTTGCTGCCACTGACAAGTCTGTCTAAATCACTGTGGACTTTATTGTCGTTACAATAAGGTTGCTGTTAGGATGCTGCTGTCAGAGGTAAAATAACTGTGAACGAACTGTATGTAGGTGTATCGAAGTATAACAAAGCGACTGTTGTGATCACTTTTAATTTTTTCTTGCCTGCACTGTGCCACTTCTGGACAAAGGCCTCCCTCCACTCCTTCCATCTTACGTGAGCCCGCGCGTCCTCCTTCCAGTTTGGATGGAACCTATCCAGCTTGTCCCGCAATCTCCTACGTGGTCTGCCACGACCCCGCCTCACTGCCTCAGGGCACCAATTCTGCGCTATTTGGGCCCACAGTTTGTCCGGCATGCGGCATAAATGTCCTGTCCAGTCCCATTTAAGTTGAGCAGCCTTTTGAGCCACGTCAGCTATCTTTGTTTTGGAGCGTAGTATTGTGTTTCGAACACTATACATTAATTTTAACGTCTAATATACTGCGCTCCATTGCTCGTTGGCAGACCTTATCTCATTAAAACATAAGAAAATAAATTCACTCAAAGGAGATTCGTATGTCACTTATTCCCAAATTATACTCATAAAAAAAACAACGCACAATGCCAGACATCCTTCAACAAAATTCACACCGTGCATTTTCCGAACGGCCTGTATCCACCGCACCGGTTTCAGCTAACCGAAACTAAATTTAGCCCGGGGTTGCAGCTAGGAACTGTCCCGATATAATTAATGTAAGCCGACATCTCACGTCAGCGTCGTTGGCACCATCTGGACGGAGCTAAACTGATGTCAAAGCGAATACAGAGAAAGGACTATTTTGAGGCGTGCATGCGGGCACTACAACGAGGACTAAATTTGTACACGAGTGTTGAAATGGTTTAATTGGTAAAGGGACGATGTTAATGTTTAGTGTATCACTATAGGTAATTCTTTTCACCTTGAATTTGTTACGTAATGATTGCAGATGTCTTTTTACGACAAATATTAAACACTTGATTTAAATATTTACGATTTGATCAAGTTATCGTTTTATTCTAACTACATAATTATGTAGTTGAGAAATTTGTTAAAGGAAATAACGTAAAATAGTATCGAAATGTAACCAGTTAGCACGTAGAAAAATATCTTTAAAAATAAAATAAAGTCGGGTTAGTTACACCATTTATAACTCAAGAACGGCTGATCTTTGATTAACTATTTAATAAGAATTGAATATTTAACTATTAAAAAATTAGAAAAAAACACGAAAAAACAATGTAGATAATTTTCTCTCGAGAACGGATTTACTGATTTCGATATATATATTTTTTAATTCAGCTATTAGGTTAACACAACTGATTAGCTATTAGGTTAGAACAATTGATTCTGAGGCGGTACGACGTTCGCGGCGATCAGTTATGAAAAAGTTACAGTAAAAAAAAATATAAATGCAAATATACACGAGAAAATAAACCACACTACACAATATTCAATATATTATAGTGTCTAGAATACATATTTACAAGAATTCCGATGAAAATATGAAATTAATTAATTGTAACATTGTATTTCCTGACCTACTTGTTACTTCACCCCGGGGGAGCTCGAGATAGCTGACATGAAACCAAATAACGTGAAATACGAAACAGATGAGCTTTGTAGGTACTTTAAAATTAAACAACGACTCTACGGTTTGTTATATTAAGGTATTTTGCTCATTGAAGTTCTCTTTTGAAATGTAGAATATGATTTTCAGACAAAAGATGAAAATGGTGAAATTTTTCGTCTCCTGATTTTTTCGGATCAGTCGCTTTACAGCCGCTCTACCTAAAAGCACACTCAACGATATAATATTTTGTTATTAGAAAAATAACACACAGACCAAATTAACATTTTGTGAAGCATGGTACTAGGCGAGCAGACTTATCAGGAGATACTTTTTGTCATTTCTACACACGCACATTTTTATAGGTATGTAGCGGACGTAATGCGACTCCCTCGACTTTTGACCGCGCTGGCAGCCACTTTTTAATGAAACGGCTGTATTTTGTTTTTATAACTGATAAAAAAATTCTGCTCTAGGGGTATAGCAGCATGTATTGAATTCATGGTTTCAGTTTACGCGTCGATGTCCCCGCCACCCTCTATACTAGAATTAATGTTACTTACTATATCTTAGTCATCTCATTTATCTTAGTCATCTCATTTACGATGAAGGCAAAGATTACCTACAAGTAAACCTGGACTTGATATTGTGTTCTACGTCGTTTTATTTTTCTCAATCTTCCTACAATTGCATCGTTCGGATTTAGATAAATCAAAATGTAGATTTGAAACCAGACGCTTTGAGTACCATATTATTATGTTCCCGAGGTTTAGTGTGTGTGAGGGTGAGGGTAGCACTAATAAAGTTATCCTGAATACTGTAACGGTAGTCGTTGGTACTGAATCTGTTAAGTTTTGAGATGCAGATGTATGTAGAGTACCAATACAGACTGATACAAGCTTTCAAATACAAAGTTAGAATTCATCAAACACAAAGAAACACAATTCCACAGCAAACTCGTTTGATTCTGTAGATAAAAACGATGGTTCAGTTTTACTTACAGACACTAAAGCACTCGAAATTCCTTCCTTCTTTTCTGCAGTGTACATTTCGACAGAACCGAGATAGAGAAACAAAATTACGTTCAAAATCTTCGCAGTAGCAGACAAAAATAAAAGAGCATCTGCTGGTGCTGCAACTTCTAAATTTTGTACAGTCGATACAGTTGCGCCCTCACTAACGCCATGTGTCGCTATAAAGTACGTCGTGCCACCCGTTTGGCACTAAGCCGATAGTACATCGAGTATTCTGTGGTGTTTTTACTTAGGAACATGTCGATACCGCAAATATCGAGATTTCCTCCCCCTGATTTATATGTTTGCTTATTCTTATGATACGTTTTCGAGACTTGCATTTGGGTTTACTGCTTTCTTGAATGTAGAATTCTGAATTCCTGAATGTATTACTTGGAACGCTTTGTGAATATTATTTGAATAGTTCAAGCCCATGTGCGACTCTAAAGCAGTTTCTTTTACGCATTTCATACGGAAGAGGTACAAAATATAGAATTTTAAATTTCATCTTGGCATTCGCGTTGGCAAGGAATACTGCAGTGCTACATAATATCGACTACCATGTTTTTAGTTATTACATTTAAAGTTTCTACTCTGACTAAAATCACAATGTTAATCAAACGAATCGTCTTATTAGAAACTAATTTGATATGCACGAAGAAATTATAAAAGTTGTAATAAATGACAATGGAATATATCTTTATACAAGTCAAGAACATAAAATGAATACTAAACAAGCCACCCAATTAAGTTCCTTAATTGGTGATTTGTCCCAATTACAGGAGGAGGAAAATTGAGTTTATGACGGCGACCAAAGGACCACACTTTTAAGAGGCAAAAAGAATGGCTACCGTTATATGCTAATTACGCAATCATAAATTTGAAATCTCTCACTGATTCTCTTTTTTTCTCTCCCTTTGAATTTATATCATCCAATTGAATTTTAAATTCCACCGAGCATAAAAATGTCCACCATCCTGATTTTACATACAATTCATTGAGAATTGTATATGGATTGCAAAATATATTTCCATATTGGAAAGGGAATTGAATGAAAAGGGAATACGATTGATTAAGTTAACTGACTTTCACTCTATATAACGTGGTGATGACATTTTCAGAGATATGTTCAACCTCTGTGCAAATAAATGTGCTAGAATTTTATCAACCAAAAGGTTATTCTGATATTCATGTTTTTAATTTCATTTCAACATTGCGCTCAACACAGCTAATGGCCTGACGAAGCTTAAAACTTCGCGTGAATTTCAAACAGCAAGAGAATGAGGAAGACCATGAAAAACAGTATCTAACTCGAAATCGCGGAGGATTCAAAACTCTTGACAAAAACGGCTCTTATCTTTAACTTCTCAGTGTCAGAATACAGAATGATCGACCATCGTCACTCAGTTTTAACGGTCATGGAATTGATTAAACTTCGCAGCACCCAACCTCGTTAAGTCCAAACTAAGTTGAGTTTTTATTGTGAAATAAAATGGTGGAAAGTTTTACTTAGGGCGAACTTTCCGCTATTCTATAAAGTTAACGAAGAATCGTTAATTCCGTCCTTCGGTTATATTTATTGTTATTTTTTTCGTTTTTGTTGTTACCGTTTTTAATTTTTTTAGTTTTCCTTTTCTCTTCTACATGTATTTGTTTGATTTTGAATTGTTTTTCACCGTCATGTTCTGTAGCATTTACATAGGTCTTTAAAAGAAAGTAGAAAGAAAATACTTTTTTTTGCGGCAAACATCACCCATCAAAAAAAAAAAAAAATGAATAACAACATTCACACACTACATTACATTACATTCTTAAAGTTGAAACATTCTTAATACATGGTTTCTAGTACTCAGTATTTATATTTGCTTTCTGATTTCCAACGCATAAAACTAGAAGTATCACTTCACAACGCTGTATTCGGATTTACTGTCATCGCTGTTGACATCTCCTTAATATCGTAAATGTAGTTTTCGTCTTCTACAAAGTCACAATCTAATAATACAAATCTCGGCCATACCTGCCGATGGCGTTAAGTTTTATTCATAAGTCTTTACATTCTTAAAGTTGAAACATTTTTAATACTTAGTTTCTATTACTCGGTATTTATATCTGCTTTCTGATTTCCAACGCATAAAACTAGAAGTATCACTTCACAACACTGTATTCAGATTTACTGTCATCGCTGTTGACGTCTCCTTAATATCGTAAATGTAATTTTTGCCTTCTACAAAGTCACAATCTAATATTACAAGTCTCAGCCATACCTGCCGATGGCATTAAGTTTTATTATGGCCACATTATAGTGCCACGTTGCACAGACGTAGCCACATCATATGGCAACGTTGCACAAGCGTCAATGTTATTTTGTAAAGTGCAGTAGACCTGAGTTTATGTCGTCTGCTATCTGTGGATGATCGTAAATTTAACATTGTACAACTTAGAGGTTTTGGTTTCGATGTGAGGGACGATAAATAAAGCGAGTTTCGTGTGGAGAGTACGGATTTTGACGTTTTATTAAGTGAAACATACTCAGCTCAGCATTGACTTATTGCATAGTGTTCAATATTGAAGAAATGATGATCTTATCAGACGCTACAATAGAAATATGATTATTCAAGATTAGATTTCAGAAAAAATACAAGAACGTCCTTTAAAATAGTACAAACACATATATAAAGTAAGATACACTTTCCAACAGCATGAGCACTAAGCAACATGCACGTTGATACTTCAAAAGTCGCCTAACAGAGTAACAGCACAACAAAAACTGTTGGGAGTGCCTTTACAAAATATTCTAAAAATGAAACGTTAGCGAAGTACTAAAAGTTTTCGTCGGGACAGGCCTCTTTTTGACATGTCTGCCGCTGTCCCAGTGTTGCGAGTTCACGGGACATGTCCGATACCCATTGTGTCGGATGTTCCATAAATGTGTATTTCAGTCGCTGGCTGCTATTTTAGCGCGTTTCGTGAATTTCGAATGTGGTAAATATTTTTGTCTATGCAGTGGACGTCTTTCGGCTGAAATGATGATGATGATGAAATATTTTTGATATTATACAGGTAGAATGATAATAAACTGTACGAGTATAAATGTTACTGAATGTTCTGCCATCATAATTATATTACCAAGCAACAATACTTTAATCGTTCAAAATTCACATACAAACGAAATAAATAATAATAAAGGTACTTAACACTAAAAGCTTATTTAGAACGAAAATTTATAAAGCTGTCCTGTCCATGAAAACATACACGAGTGAAACAAATGACATTAATCCTCTTAGTTAACATCGATACACAATACAAATTGTACCTTACCATATAATATAATACTAAGGAAAGGAAAGGACTCAGTCGTTCAAATATTCTATTATTATGTAAAACCGAGTAGCCACCGTCCTTTGCAAATATAATAAAATCATTAAGTGATGTTAATTCGCTTAGTGACCACAGTAAATATGACGAAAATATGCAAATGTCCAAAGTTGCGGGGTTGCTTTAGTTAAAATAAATTGCGACTGGCCTGGCTGTTGGGGATTTGAAGACGACAAAACCTAAAATTTATGGCTGTACACTTGTTTTTGGGGTGTGGGCAGGAGGGTACCTCATGTATTTTAGCCACTTTGAAATCAAGATTTTTAATGATAATTGTTTTGTTATCTTTAACGATACAGACACTACTAATAATTATAATGTTTGCTTCAAAATAGTAAACACTAAATTATTTAACATCCTTCATCCTCCACTTCTTTAAAATCCCCATTAAAAGCCTCCACCCAAAATTTATTGTATTACAAGCGTATAAAAAGGCATATCAGTTTTTGTTTACTATAATGAATAAATTAGCCATGTTTGTGATTAATTGGTGCAGATGATAAACGGCATTTATTACTTAACGAGATACATTTACGACATTAAAGATTTTAATTTCAGTAACACGGTGAATGGCTACCTACTGCCAATTACGTCACTCCAAATTTGATGAGGCAATTCCGAAATTAATCTGTTTATCAGAACCAATCTGATTGTCTTTTGAGTTTACTTGTTTTGTGTTACGTTAGTTTTGTATTTAAAGTGGTATGATTTGAATTCTGTTTAATTCATGACTTTTTCTGCATATTTCCGTATTTTTTTTTATGCCACTCGTTATCTTTCTTCACATCTTCATTATCTTTCTCTTCGTATTACTTCTTAATTGTCGTTAGCTTTGGTATCTTTAGAATTTAATTTAGGCATCGCATAGGCTAGGGTTTATTCTTCTTTTCAAACTATATATATTATTATTCTCTGTCCTATTCGTCACATTATCGTAGAAAGACCTTAGAACGGCTGTTAGCAAACACATCACTCACAATATGAATTCAATATGTCCCAATGAATATCTTCTACCATATCTCGCAACCACGACTACATTAAAGAAGTTATTGCTGTTAAATTTTGCCTGTTCGACATAAAAGGAGACTTATTTCCCTAATACATCGCTCCAGCGGACGTAACACTTAAATATAATGTCATAAGACTCCATATTTATGTTATGCGAGATGTGACAATATTTAACGTTTAAGGCACAATAATGTTGATGCTCTTCGTCGAAATTGGTTTTTGAAAATGTTTCTAAGTCACCCAAGTGTCAATAAATGTTTAAAGACCAAAGTAGATAAGGAAGATCTTTTAATCTCTATATATATAAGAGTTTATGTAAGAGTAAAGTTATTCT
The DNA here is from genome assembly GCA_948474745.1 of Oligia latruncula. NCBI lineage: Eukaryota > Metazoa > Arthropoda > Insecta > Lepidoptera > Noctuidae > Oligia > Oligia latruncula. Next base: position 3,350,429 of record OX419699.1, read on the forward strand.
CGACGCAATTAAAAACAAAATCTTCTACGGTCATTATTGGCCGGGTCGGGAAAAAAGTGTCCAAAAAACTGACCCGTCCCTTTCAGCCGTTTTCGAATAAAAATGCAAATCTACCTTTGCGTCGTCCTACGGGGTTGTAATTGCAAAAAAAAAAACTTCACCAAAAGGTTAGGTACTATGTTGGACCATGGTAGAACAGGTGCTTATGTAGAACACAGTTTTGCATCACAAACGTGTTGACATCCAATTTATTTTAACTAAGGTCTGAACTAGCGCAACCAACTTTTTCGTTCACAGTTTTTGTTGATTTGCATATTTTCACTTTAATGAAAGTTGGGAGTTCTATAACGTATGTAAATACATTAATATTTATAGTTGATTACAATACAGAACCTCTGGGACAGTCCACATGGAGGGTTCCTTTGAAACGATTTGGGTTTGTAATTAACTTAGGATTTGATTATTTGCATACGAGTGGTCTACTTAATTTATACGGTGGTTCAAAGGAATACTTATTTTTAGTACTGTATAATATTATAAGCGTGGTGAACATCAATACTTACCACGAGTAAATTTAAAATTCACTGATAAGAATTCATATAATAAACGGGATCATGATAAAATATCGGAAGTTTTACATCGCACGAAAGTTGTAAAATATGATTCTGATCAAAGCTTTCGAAGAATAATATTCACCGTTTTGAAAATCCAGCGTAGGTAGGCTTAAGCGATAAAACGAAACAAACAAAACAAATTCATTTAATTCTAAATGTCCAAAAAGTTTGCTACATTTTCTGAAAACTCCTCTTCTACCCTTAACGTTTATTGAAATTTCCGGGGATTACGTCATTGCGTAGAGTTTTAAAGAAGTCAACCGAAATCTGGGACAACGCTGATAAAATGTTTAAAACGTTTTGTTACAAAGAATTAAAACTCCTCCTAAAATACTCCTATTGTAACCACGTCATAATACCTACTATTGTTCAACTGCAGGGGCAAAGCCTCTTCTTCTACGGAAAAGGCATGGACATTGATAATCACGCTTGTACAAAGTGGATTGGCATTTTTATATACGAGTATAAATGTATGTACAGCCGCCAGCACATTAAGCTACCCGAAGCTGTACAATTTTCCCAATCAACTTTGAACCTTATGCTTTAGCGATAAAGTTGAAAATCTATTAAAAAAAAATTACAGTTTGTAGCAGCTTGATGTGCTGGCGTCTGTACCACAGATGAGGGGTCCGTGACTAAATAATAACAGCCGCACAGGTCGATCGATCAGGTTAAGCTACGCTTGCCGGGGTTGGTCTGTGCCGTGCCTCGGGAAGCACGTTAAGCCGTTGGTCCCGGCTGTCATTCGTGGATCTTTGACAGTCGTTACGGGTAGTCAGAAGCCCGAAAGTCTGACAACCGGTTCTACCAAGGGGTCTCGTATTACCCAGTAACTGGGTTGAGAAGGACAGGATAGTTGCTCCATGTAAAATACTGGTATTCAGCTGCATCCGGTTAGACTGGAAGCCGACCCCAACTTAGTTGGGTAAATACTAGGCAGATGATGTATGTACCACACATAATTTAATGAAATTGAGTTAACTAGTATCTCATTAGCATTACGTTGTTTGAAGTTCAAAAAAATGTGATGGTAAAATAATTTTGGCATAATATTTGCATATGCAAGCTCTCCACCTGAAGTAGCTCTTAACATTTCCATCACGCTTCTCGTGGCAAATTTCGACTCTTAAAATATTCAAACTTACTTTGCTTGTGTAGTACGAGTAACATCATCAAAATTAGCAATAACTCAAAAGACCTCATCTTCAGAAAGTATCAGAAAAAAGTAGGCAAATTCAGTCCCTTTTTCTCGTCAAAATTTTCATTTAATTTAAAGCCGAGTGGATCCCGCAAATTACGGAGGATTTCTTATTTTTGGCTTTTTGTAAAATTGCCTACGTCCACTTAAAGATATTAAAGAAGGAGACAAGGAAGCAAATGTAAGTTCATCGTGAGAGGTACCAGTTTCTATTTATTTGTGTTGCGTAACTTTGCTAACGGTTCCGTGACCGACCCGTATTTTTTTTATGTCCCGTTTTATTTTCACCTCGTTAAGAATCTCTTGGTTATAATAGCTCGTTATTGCTACAAAGATATAAATCAATAACAATGACATGCCTTTTCAATTTGCAAAAACAATCATAACATTGGACATCAGCCAATGCAAATTTTGAATTAGTCCGAACAGCTTAAGGGTGGACAAAATAGAAAAACTTAATGACTTTTTCAGTGATATTGCAGTTTTCTGTTTGACTGCACCTGAATGGCAAGCTTTATTAGAAATGTCTGCTTGTACAAACAAATTGGAGCGTAATATTTTGCCTATCTGTACTAATATTATAATCTATACTTAATATTATAAAGCTGAAGAGTTTGTTTGTTTGAACGCGCTAATCTCAGGAACTGCTAGTTCGAATTGAAAAATTATTTTTGTGTTGGATAGGCCATTTATCGAGGAAGGCTATAGGCTATATAACATCACGCTACGACCCTTAGGAGCCGCGCAGCGTGTGACACCGCGGGGAACAGCTAGTTTTGTTATAAAAGTCTTCTTAATTTTTTTTGAAGAAGAAGACTTCCATTTTAAAATATGTAAATAACAGTATAAAGCATGTCATCAAGCCTGTATTCCCATGAAAGGGTAGGTAGGTGTATTAGTTCAAGCTACTACAATCTGTCAAATTTATTTAATAGATTTTCAACTTTATCGCTAAAATATAAGGTTCAAAGTTGATTGAGAAAATTTGACAGTTTCGAGTAGCTTGATATGCTGGCGTCTGTACAAACACTTTTACACGCCAATCATATTTTAAAAACTAGATAAGGTCGGCGTTTTCTATCTGTCTACTCTGAGAAGAAAGGCCGAAACAAACTCAGAGGTCACAGTCTCTTCTAAAGTCCAGACATAATCTTGGTCCGATTGTGTGAAGACCATGTAGATTTGATGGCTGAAATGGTATTTTGAGGAAAGTTCCGCACGCAGATTAAGGGGACCTGTCCAGTCAGTGCACGCATTTGTCAGTAATCGTGCAGAACAGATGGCCGATGGGTCCGAAAGGTTCTAGAGTGGCGACCGCGTACCGGAAGACATAGCGTTGGAAGGCCTCCCACAAGGTGGACCGACGACTTTGCGAAGGCCGCAGGAACTCGTTGGATGCGAGAAGCAAAGAACCGGTCGAAGTGGAGGTGCTTGGGGGAGGCCTATGAAATGATGATGATGATGATGTGCAGCTCAACTCAAGGTTAAGTCTTATGTAAGAGGGTGCGAGCCTGTCGTCGCTGACCGCTCATACTGCTGCAGAGGTTATAACGGAAAAACCTTTTAACACTTATTTTTACCCCGGGATCGAACCAAAGATTCTATGCGTAGTCTAGTAATCCCAAATGCCACCATAGACAAAAAAAAAGCCAGTGAAACACCGCTGACGTGACGGGAACGGTGACTGAACACAAAAAAAAAATATTTTCTCAACTAAACTTCATGTAACAATGCAATGAACAAAATTGACAACTTTTCAACTTTTTATATGCTTGAGTACCAGACTTTTGACTACTTTGTATGTGTATATTTTATGTCTTTTTTATGGTAATGTGCGTTTTGTTTGTGCAGAATAAACAACTTTTCTTTCTTTTATTCTTTCTAACAACTCTACCAGCGCTCATTGACCCCAAAATAAATCCTCATAAAATCATTTTTTTTCTTTTATCATGGATAGATATCGATTTTTTTTAGCTAATTTAATTGAACCCTGTAGACTATCGAAAAAAAACAAATTAAAAATTCGAATGAAAAGGTCAAATAAAACTGCAATACACCGACATCACACTGGATCAGATTTAATTTTCCGCCCCGTAGATTAACGGTAAACAATAATTTTGATGCTTCAACCAATTTCAGTATATGTGTCGTGGATACATTTTCAATTACAGCAGATATGGGTAATGAATGCCGTGTGACAAAATTGTGTCAATATTAAAATTAAATCAACAGTGGACACAAACTGGATTATATTGGATATCAGCTGCCGTTATTTATGTTTTTGGTGTATTTACTTTACGATGGTAAATAAATAACTTGGTTATGCAAGTTTTACTCTTATAAAAATTTAATATAATATAAAGAATCTAATGAAACTTAGAAAAAACAATTCCCATAACACCGAAGTGAAGAGAGCTAAGTTAAAAAAAAATATAGTGAATAGAACCCAATGCAGTCAATCTAAAAACACTAGATATAATAAAAATATAAATTTATTTCGAAAAAGTATGTAACTTTACCAGAAAACAAAAAAAAACAAAAACCAAGAAAGCAGTAGGAGTTATACCTTAATTTATAAGGTGCCATAACCACTGCTTTTAAAAACTTATCCACTTACTTTCAGATGCATTTAAGTCCAAAGTGAAAATTACTAAATACTTTGATTATTAGTCAGTACTTTCCGATAGTACCTACCTATCGTTTACTCATTATAATGTCTGTATAGTTACCCAACGCTTTGTCTTCTTCTTTCGAAAGTCAAATTACTGACGACTGAGAGAAATCGGTGTGTAACTATTCATCTGATATAATACGTTTATTAGTAAGGGGGTTAGTAGATTAAACATTTTAAAGAAGAGTTTTGCAAAACGCGACTTTTTTGTATATTAATATTTTGCTAGAACCGTGACCGGTGTTAATCAGTTTTACAAATTGGTGTAACTTTTAGCCCGTTCGTCCAGCATGCAACTCTAAAGTAACTTGTTCTCAAACTCAAATCACCAAAGAGTCGCCAGAATGTCACAGCCAGTATTATTCTGGCTAGGTACTCTTTGTCTTTTATTTAAATGGCGACTCGTACACGACCCAACCAATCACAAATTAGTTAATAAGTCGCGTCGTGGAAGATAAGCCTTAAGCTGCTCTATAATTTAGATTATTATGATTAATAAATTGCTTTTTAATATTCGAATCTTAATGTGCTATTTTCAATTCACAACTAGTAGTCTCATATTGTCCAATAGCAATTGTTATAGTAACTACACTTTACTATAATCCTATTCTCAACTAAACTTGAATAGGAACTCGATTTGAGGCTATTAATGGAGTTCAGCAGCTGACGAGAGGACCGGATGCGGGAGTGCAAACGTTCATTACACGTGATGTGACGTCATTGACACGATGCGATTGACAACCAACCGGAATTAGGTGCAGCGAGAATCCGATCCGATATTTGGGATCTAGCTCGTTTCATGTGTTGTTGAAAAATAGTGGGAAATATGATGCATTAGGTTAGATATTATACCAAATAGTAACATAAACAAAAAATAAAGACAAAAACTGACAAGTGAACACATTATTTCTCAAATCTCGTATGTTAACCAACCTAACACCCTTATTGTAATGAGAATAAAGATCACAATGATTTGGACAGAGTTATCAGTAGCAGCAACCCAACAGTAACCTTATTATAATGACAATAAAGACCACTGTGATTTGGACAGTGATGCAAAATCAGAGGTAAATAAGTGTTTAAGGACTGTCGGATACGAATGAACGCAGATCAATACAGAAAATCTAAATAAATGATAACAATACAAACGATATAAACAAAACTTCATCGTCATATATAACAGATTCAAATATCACAAATACATAAGTACACCCGTTTGAATTTGCAAACCGATACTGAATAACACTCCTTTTTTGGGCAGTCGTGTGAAAAGAGCTGAATTGACAAAGGTGTGAAATACAAATGGAATTTTAATACCGGCCGGATTTAGAGAATATCATCGGAGTATCATCGGAATTCGGAACGGTTCGGCAGGTGTCGAAACATATCCAAACTCAAACCGAATGTGGACGGTGTAAACGTTCATTATAGTGTGGGGCTGTCATTCGGTCCATGCATTCGACACCGATCGGATTTAGGAGAAAGGATCAATTTGATTAATTTAATGCCATTTACCACGAAAACGATTTAAAAACATGTTTTGTGTGAATATTATGTTGTGAAAATTGGTAATCAATGCTCCTTTTCTGAATGTGATATTCTCTTTTTATTACCACAAATTATAACAAAGTCGTTCTATTAATGTGTATTTTACTTCTTGCATTTTTTAAATGAATGTGGGCAGATGTGGGTGATGTGGTGGTGTGTGTGTGGGTGATGTGGGTGTGGGTGTGGATGTGGATTTCAGATTTAAGTGTGAAGGCAAAGATCTAGCTCAAAATCTTCTGTCAATCGTTTTGCTTGATAACTTTTTTTTTTTTAAACGTTGCCCACGCTATGAATTTCTCCTGTATTGTGGGTGCGTTTACAAACATTTAAACTCACATACACAAACAGCCAGATCCAGAACAACTACTTGTAGGTCATACAAATATTTGTTCCGTGCGGGAACCAAACCCGCGACACGCAGCGCAGCAGTCAATCGCTTAACCACTGCGCCAACCGTGCCGTCAAGAGCAATTATCAATTTTTAATTTTTTTTGCATTTTAATCTGTCTCAATCTGTCAAAATACTTCAAACTACAGTCCGGTCGTCGAGACTAACAATCATAACAATCAATGTCTAAAAATTTACAAAAATGTAGGTAACATTTTTGTAAATTTTTTGACACAGATTTTTACTGAGATGATAATAATGTTGCCAAGATTTTGAACGCTTTTAGATACAAGAATTGGCATCCAGGTATTAATGATCCACCACTTTTGAAATAACTGTCAAAATAATCTCAAGACAGGGCCCTTACCCCCAACCCCGGCTAACCAATTAAAACTGTGCACTGAAACGGTCATGACGACAGAGTACTGTCCAATCAAACAAGGGAGTTCATTTAGCATTGTTCGCCATATTTGCGTTTCATGTCACAGGATTTTGATTTATGCCATCTGTCTGTGATTCAGCGATTGTTGTGACTTGTATTTTAAATGGTACTTGATGGTTACATACATTTTCGGTGCGACCTGTTTGTAATAATTACCAGATCAGGCAATGTGTTATTGAGTTTTTCCACTAGGATTTCTTAGTTACAGCCCGGAGGTTTTAAGTCGATGGTTTGATACCTCCGTGCCTTAGAAAGCACGTTAAGCCGTTGGTCCTGCGCCTGACCCAGAGAAATCAGGCATAGGACCAACGGCTTAACGTAACCACGACAAGGTCGTGTCGGATTGCCGTCCCATCGAAATCCGGCTTAGAGGACTATCATGTAGGCGCGCCCACCAATGCGAGGCATGTGCTTAAAATGGAAGGCCACACCCGTGACGCATGCCTCGGGCTGAGGCATCTGATTTACAATAAGGCCAAACACGATGTAGCGGCTGTAAGCTGGCGAGGAGCTCCGTCGGCTGACTGTCGTCTCTATCACCATATCAACCTCAGGTCGGTTTTGTTGAAGCGTCATTAGAACATTATATTTGTGGCAAGTTTCTACAGAATCGGTTCACGAATGAAAATTCAGTTGGTGAAAAATCAATTATCACTTATTTTTCTAAACTTTTTAATTTTTTTGAGGATGGGAAGTCATCAAATGACCCCTCTCCTCCCGCTCCGGGAGCGGAAGGCACTGTCAGACTCTTACTGACTAAAACTCACCCGTGTTCCTTCCTTAGCCTTTCGGACAATCCCGCTGACCCGGCAGGCTTCGGCCCTAACGGGCCCCTTCACTGATGCTGACATCTCTTTGATATTTTTATACCTTTTTTTTTTTGCGGATGGGAAATCATCTTTGATATTTTTCTACCCTGAGGGGTGGATTTCGTATTTTATTATTTTTTTATTTTAACTTTGAGGAATAAAGAAAGAATCATCAAAATTACTACTACTCTGTGTCTCTGGACTACTCTGTGTTAAAAAACTGGACACATCTCTGCACGTAAAGTCTATTTTCTGAAGTTTTATTGTCGCAGTGAATTTGTTGAAAGAATTTAAATTAGGTATATTAAATGCTAAACTCGAAAAATTATTATGGATTATTTTCAAGCTTAATATTATTAACTTATTGGATTAGCCCAGTCAAACTCAAACTCAAAACATTTATTTCAATAATTAAGCCACTTTTAAATTGTCAAAATTAAATAGTCTGTCAGATAATCAGAAAGTTGAAGCTAGTTACTCATTCCAAAACGTAAATCTCTATGGAGAAGAACAGACAAGAAACTCCAAGGACACTCTTTTAAATCAAGATATTACAAAATCCTGGGTACTTATTCTTGTTGCTTCTATATGTGAGAACAATGTAAAAAAAAGACACAAATGAAGAAACAATTTAAAATATAAGATTAAAAATAAGCCTTGGCAGTTAGGAGATGACCAGTCTCAACCGACGGCGCCCGTTTACGAACATGACGCGTGGATCAGCACCAGTCATTTCGAAATCAAAAACATATTTGATAATTTGGTAGTTATCACTACAAAAGCCCATTCTTCTATCTTTCCTCGGCTTGATTTATCAAATATATGTTCCTCGCACACTGTCACAAGATTGCAGACATTTCTATCTCAGCTATCACTCACAACCAAACCCAGACGGGCTAAAGACCGCAATACCGTGTGCGCATACAAACGAGGATGTCACCCGACATCACAGGGCTTCCTAATCAAGTACCAGCATTGGTACCGTCGAGGTGTGTGTGTGTATCGTGGCTATTGATTGACTAGGCTACACGCTTTGGGCACCTTTGGGTATGTATCGTGGCTATTGATTGACTAGGCTGCACGCTTTGGGCACCTTTGGGTATGTATCGTGGCTATTGATTGACTAGGCTACACGCTTTGGGCACCTTTGGGTATGTATCGTGGCTATTGATTGACTAGGCTACACGGTTTGGGTATAGTTTTCAGAGTCCAGCAAAGGGTATCGTCATCGCACAGGACAACGGATGGTGAAGTATTTGTGGTATCTCACGACGCGATGCAAGCTGTATATAAAACTAGCTGCGCCCCGCGGTTTCACCCGAGTAAGTGTCCGTCCCTTGGGAATATCGGGATAAAAAGTAGCCTATATGTTAATCCAGGGTGTCAGCTACCTCCATACAAAATTTTATCAAAATTAGTCCTACCGTTTGAACGTGAAGAAGTAACAAACATATAAACACACCCCCACACACTTAGTTCAATGACCAACAAATATAATACCTCTGAAGACCTAATGAGGGAATATGTGTTGGCAATGAATGAGCTGGTAAACTCACAGAAAACCAACTGTGAGCATTGTCAAACACCAACCAATGTCACACCGGACCATTCATTGACAACTTGTAATACCACCTTAGTGCAGCCCTGTGTTGATTTGATAATTCCTTCTACTAATAGTTCGTATAAACAGTGTAAACAAACTTTAAATAATGATATTGTGTTATTTTGTGATGAGATCGGTAAGGACTTAGGACACTTGTTAACAGCTGAATATCCTGGACACTCAATAATAAATTACTGTATGCCTGGTTGTTCTTTGTTTCATATTATGAAAAAAAATATTAAATGTAACTTTACCCAGGATACAACTTTATTAATTTTTATGGGTAATAGGGGAAATGTAAACAAAGGAGAACTGCTCCAGTATCATAGAACATTATGCAATCTTAGTTTAAGAAAAGTTGTATTGTTTACATTCCCTTATAGTAACAGTTTGCCACAGGAAGAAAATAGCTTAAGATTTGAATTGAATATGACAATGCATAACTTGACATTTAATAATAACATGTTCCATTTAGTTGATATTAACAATTATGTTAGTAATAATTTCTATTTGACAAAAGATAGATATAACATTGTTATGTACTATCTTTCTGACTATTATAAAAGACAGATAGCTGTGTCGCTATCTTATTTTTTTTTCTATTACAGCCAAAAATTTGGCTAAACAACTTGCTTCTTTTGAGCAATGCAATGACATTATAAATAATTCTGCCAATAATTTGGTCTCTATTAATGACATTGCTAATAATTTAAATTAGAAATTAAGACAATAGAGGCAACCTCTAGCTATAATGTATGCAAAAAAAGCTTAAAATCAGTCAATAGTATCAACCTAGTGCATCAAAATATTCAAGGATTTATGAACAAAGAATTAGAAGTAGAATTATTTATGAATTTTAATAGTATTGACATACTTTGTATAACAGAACATTGGCTGAAAAGCCACCAGTTCTTGTTCAATTTTAATAATCATCAGGTTGGTAGTTCGTTTAGCAGAATAAATGCTATACATGGTGGCTCATTAATTTTAGTAAGTAACCAGCTCAAATTTAAAGATCGTATAGATATTGTGAGCCTATCAGTTGAGCGTACGGTTGAAATTGCCTGTGTAGAATTGGAGCACTCTATTGTATTAAGTGTGTATAGACCCCCTTCAGGATTGTATGACTGCTTTGAAAAGGTAATGGATGAAGTGTTACACAGGATTTGTAACTCAAACAAGTCCGTTATCATTTGCGGTGATTTTAATGTCAATTTATTAGAAAACTCAGGTTCTTGTAGTAAAATTTTAAGTCTGTTTCAGTCCTACAATCTTCTAAACCTATTTTTGGAGCCCACAAGAATAACCCCTACTAGTGCCACATGCCTAGATAATATATATACAGATATTATACCAAGCCACAAAGAAATTATAACTTTACTAGATTCTGATCATTGCGGGCAAAGGATTACTATTCAAAATCAAAACATAAAAGTGGCTAAAAAGGATATCACTGTTAACCCCAAAACTGCAAGTCGCTTGGAGGCTTTTAAAGTTAAACTCATTGATAAATTACCAGTTTTGTCTATTCAGGCTGATCCTAATCATCTTTATGATAATTTTTTCAATGTATACTGTAAACAATTTGATTCCACCTTTATTCCCAAGACTATTTCGGTTAATAGTAATGCATCATTCAGTGATTGGGCTACCATTGGTATTCATAAAAGTAGAACACGGCTTTATGAACTGTACAATGAAAGGACTTATATTAACACTGATGAATTTAATTTGTATGTTAAAAATTATTCAAAATTATTTAAAAAAGTTTGTTATATGGCCAAGTCACGTTATTTGGGTTCAAAGATTAAAAACAGCAGTAATGTAATTAAAACGACTTGGAATATTATTAATGGTGAAACGGGAAGATCTAGTAACCGAAATACTGACTACAGCCTGTCTATTAATGACAACATAATAAAATCAGACACACAAGTCGCCGAGGCATTTGAAAATTTCTTTTCGGATATTCCCGTTTCAACTACTAAATCACTAAACTCATCACCTTCTGTTGCTGAGTCTTTGCTTAAGGAAAATGTTAATGGTTGCGATTCGGAATTTCGTTTTGAATATATTACCTGTAGAGATATAATTAAAACCTTTCACACTTTAAATGTAAAAAAGACTGCAGATCTGTGGGGTAATTCTGTAGAAGTAGCCAAGTCTATTATTGACATTGTAGCGCCTACTCTAGCTGTTATCTTTAATAGTTGTATTGACAATGGGGAGTTTCCTGACCTTATGAAAAATAGTAAAATAATACCTTTGTTTAAATCAGGTAGTACATCAGACCCCACAAATTATAGACCTATTTCTGTACTACCTACCTTTAGTAAAATTTTTGAGAAATTAATTTTAGACCAAATGCAAAGATTTTTTAATAAACATAAATTATTACATAGCAAACAGTTTGGTTTTACAAGGGGTCGTTCAACTACTGATGCCGGCGTTGAACTATTAGGACATATTTATAATGCATGGGAAGATAAATGCGATGCCTTGGGCATCTTTTGTGATTTGTCCAAGGCATTCGATTGCGTTCTTCACGAAACGTTAATCAGGAAACTCCGCCACTACGGGATCCGAAACACTGCTCTGGATCTTCTTATTTCATACTTGAGTAAAAGGATTCAGAGCGTTGACGTTAATGGAAAAAGATCACCCGGATCTATAGTAACAATGGGAGTCCCACAGGGCTCAATTCTTGGTCCTTTCTTGTTTCTCATTTATATTAATGACTTGCCGTACCTCATAAAGGATCATCATGATATAGTGTTGTTTGCAGATGACACTTCTCTTTTGTTTAAACTTAAACGTCAGCAGTTGGTTACTGACGATGTAAATAGCGCGATCTCGAAAGTAGTCCACTGGTTCAATGTTAATAATTTGCTTCTAAACGAGAAGAAAACCAAATGCATTAAGTTTACGCTACCCCACGTAAGGCAGGTGAAAACTAATGTATTGATAAAGGGCGAGGAATTGAATCCTGAAGACAACACAGTATTCCTGGGCATAACTTTGGATGCTAAGCTTCAGTGGGGTCCACATATAGATAAATTGTCAAAAAAGCTAAGTTCTGCAGCATACGCTGTTAGAAAAATTCGTAATTTAACTGATATAGAGACTGCTCGTTTAGTGTACTTTAGCTATTTTCATAGTGTAATGTCGTACGGTATTCTATTGTGGGGAAATGCCGCCGATATTCAGACTATCTTTGTTTTGCAGAAGCGAGCTGTTCGATCAATTTATAAATTAAGTCCGAGACACTCTCTCAGAGACAAATTTAAAGAGATTAATGTAATGACTGTGCCTTCTCAGTACATTTATGAAAATCTTTTATATGCCCATAAAAATATAAAATTGTTTAAAAAATACAGTGATATCCATAATATAAATACTAGAAACAAACACAAATATGTTGTACCTACAACCAGGCTCAAGAAAATAGGTGGCTCGTTCAGATGCCAATGTATACGCTTTTACAATAAACTACCAAGCCACGTTCAAGATTTAAGCCTTAATAAATTCAAATCTTTCATTAAACGTAAGTTGTGCCAGAAAGCCTTTTATACCGTTAAAGATTATATTGAGGACAAAAAGGCTTGGGATTGAGCTGCTTCCAATTTCTGCATTTTGAATGATTTTTTTCTTTTTTATATACACATTGACATTGATGATTTTTTTTAAACAATGACATTTGCTTACTTTGTAAAGTATTATATTATTTTTTCATTGTGAATGTGAAGACGATGTGGGTCATTTTACATATATATATATATATATATATATATATATTTTTTTTTTTATTCTCTCTGTTCTGTTTTTTTTTCATGGTCTGGCAGTTTGAGTTATTTATGTGGCCTACCCAAATGTCCTTTCTTTGGTATTGTTCGTCGAATCGTTGAGCTCCTTAAGTCTTGAGTTGAGCTGCACGATTTTTGACAAATGCGTGCACTGACTGGACAGGTCCTCTCAATCTGTGTGGTTCTTTCCTCAAAAGACCACCTCAGACATCGATCTACATGGTCTTCATATAACCTGACCAAGATTATGTCTGGACTTTAAAAGAGACTGTGACCTCTGAGTTTGTTTCGGCCTTTCTTCTCAGAGTAGTCAGATAGGAAACGCCGACTTCATCTAGTTTTAAAAAAAAACATGATTGACGTGTAAAAGTGTTTGTACAAACCTACTTACAAAATAAAAATCATTTCATTTCATTTCATTTCATTTCATTTCACTCACAAACTTTCGCCTTTATAATATTAGTGTGTTAACGTTACACAACCTTATTACATAGCCCGCCATCTTTGAGTCCAAGCCTGTATTTACCGCCGCTAAACCCTAACCCTAAAGCAAATTGCCTGATAAATATTCATAATTTATAAAAGAGCGAGCATGACTATGAAATATTAAACTTACTAAGACGTTAACTAATTTAAATCGATTTGTATCGCTTGCGAAATTGAAATTTTGATTGCGCAGGTAATTAAATAAATATTTAATTTGGTGTGACTGTTTAAATTGTAAGGGTGGGGGACCCGACCGCTAGGCGCTAGGATTTTTATTGATTGAAACTGTGGGTAAACCTCCCAAGTGGAATTACTTATCGACCCACTCGTATATACTCAAACGATTTACAGGCACTTTTGAATTTTCTAGGAGTCGATCAGTCAGAAATATGAAGCTACATGCCCATTCTAAAGCGTAGTAATTAAAAGAATGTAGACTTGGAACTATATTGTATTTATAAAACGACTTTACAATTCAACGATATTTCTAGCATTCCTAGATATTGAGCCAAAAAAACCATGTTTAAATATTTGACATTCGCTTGAATGTTCGAATGGAACACCGACAAATATCACCAGCCAGCACTTATTGCTAAGGGACAGCCTCTACAGTACCTATGGAGAAGAATGGACAAGAAGAAAGTCCATGGAGACACTTTTAAATTATATTGTTACAAAATTATTAGTTACATCATTAATGTTGAATTTATAATTATGAGAACGATGTACCGCATAGAGTCTGACATCTATTTATATCTCCAATCATTTATTTATGCATTTCTTCATCATCTTATTGTTTATTGATATTGTTTATCTAATGTACCTACCGATTCTGCAAGTCAATAAAATAATGTTGTAACAGAAATACATTGTTTTCCATTAGGTTGACGTACATAATTTTATTAAGGATGATTTCCACCAAACATTTTACAATCTTTAAACGATATTAAATCGTGTACACAGTATTTAAAGTCTATATTACCAAGCCGCGCACAGCAGCTTGACCGCGGGCGTCTTCCGCGACAAGCGATCCGGCTCCGTTCGCCTGTAGTCGTATCGGATCGAATCCTTTCGGCTGTCGTCGCGTGCGCTCAAAGCCGTGACCGGCCGGCACCACTCATTCTCGAAAGTGCACCCACTGCAGATCTCGTTTTGTGGTTATTTTCATGTTCTTAACTGTGTCATATGGTTATTTTCTTATTCTTCTAATGCAATAGCCAACAATACTAAGTCAACTTCAACCATTTCCAAAAATTTGAACACGTCAACATGGTAGGAATCACGGATATCTATGGTAGGAACGAAACTATTTGATTAGGCCCAGAAACGAATATGTTCGGAAGCGACGGTACGGAGCCGATCGTATGCGTCGACATCCTGCCGGACGCGATCGGCTGTCGCCGCGTCCGTTCGTATTCTTTCCGATCCGATGCAATGCGAGCCGTTTGGTGGACAAATCATCCTTTAAAGTTTCTCTCCGTGTTAGAATCAACCAAAATCCGTAAATATTGCTACACATTCTAAGCGCAATTAATATTTAGGTACCAGGGCACCATATCTGCACACTGCATTGCCGTTCCACCCTCTGAGACTTACACTAAGCCATTTAATCGCTCTATGCACACACTAGGCCATTCCTGGATTGGATTTGCAAAACGTTGTCCAAAGTCGGTTACTGCATGTTATGTTATGATAGCATAAATCTACATCAGTGATGTATGTGTTTTATGGTCTCAGCTTCCTACCGTATGAGTTTTCTATGGCTGTGGTATATTGACCGTTCTGTCAGTTTATGGGTTTGCAGTCTATATCCATCCGTCGATATATCAATGTGCTAGAACGGTTTGCGTTTGATTTGAGAACGATAGTGATATTTAAAACAAAAGCAGGGATTGAATATTGTGGATAGGTAATAACATCAATTACTAGAGGCCCACCCCTGCTTCGCATGGGTGCAACTTTTTTTTTAAGTGGAAACTTTTTGAGATGGGAAAAAACCATTGAACTCGCGCCACTGTAAGCTGCAGATACACCTCTGCCTAACCCATAGGCGACTGCAGGCGTGATGTTACATTATATATTTTATTTTATTTAAATCTAAAAAAATCATCTTCATAGAAACGATGTCAAACAAATCAGTATCTAATAAGGTAAATTATCATCCAAAGCAACCATATAGCTAACTAGCAGCGCCCCGCAGTTTCACCCGCATAAGTGTCGATCCCGTGGAAATATCAGGATAAAAACTATCCTTTGTCCTTTTCCGGGACTCAAACCATCTCTATACCAAATTTCATCTAAATCGGTTCAGCGGTTTAAGCGTGAAGAAGTAGGTAACAGACAGACAGACACATGAAAGTCTTTTCTTCTTTTTGATATTTTACCTTTTTATATTTATTATTTATTTATTTATTTAATACTTCAGGCACATAAATGCACAGAGGCGGACTTAATGCCATAGGCATTTTCTACCAGTCAACCTTTGGGTGATGCAGAGACAAACAGTGGTAGGTGCAATCAAGAACATTGAGGAATAAATATGTTAAATATAAAGATACGCATAAACCTATTAACAACTAAAACTATGAATATAATATTACAGTTTATACCTTTTGTTTATGCTTTTCTACCTCTTGGTTTTACTTTTGATTGACATATATATACTTTGTTTTACTACCAGACTAGCGTATTTTAATTTCGGTAGTTAATAATAATAGCAGCGCCACGCGGTTTCACCTGCATAAGTTTCGATCCCGTGGGAATATCGGGATCAAAACTATCCTATGTCCTTTCCCGGGACTCAAACTATCTCTATACCAAATTTCATCTAAATCGGTTCAGCGGTTTAAGCCTGAAGAAGTAACAGACAGACAGCGGACACACTTTTGCATTTATAATATTAAAGGAGAAGAGGACTTCTGGGCCCAGCAGTTAACCAGTTGAAATGTGTATTAAAAAAACCGTTATACCTATTTTTCTAAAGGAAATCACAAAGTATGGTACCATGTTTCTACCTAGAAAGCGAGAAAACTTAAATTAAGTTAATGAAACTAAATAATCGATTAAATAATTCCTGAATTACTACTAATCGATTATGAATAAATCGGTAAAATATGAGAATATGTATGAAAATCGAGTGAAAAGTGCATATCAAGCTTTCGTGGAATCGATTGAATAGATTCATAGTGATTTTTTTTCTTCTGGCAACACTTGTGCCTGACATCCGTCAGTCACTGACTGACAGATGCAGATGCAGACTCGTTTGTTTTCTTTCGTTCCTTAGTGCGCACGTATTTTCCTTGTTTTATACGACCTCGGCTTTGCAGACTATTTGACGGATCTTGCTACTCTAAATTACCATTACACATTCAAAGTATTTCGTAAATAACATAAAAAACTACAATGTTATACTATAACCTCACTTTTACTATAATTCATATAACTTGGTTCCTGGATAGCCAAATTTCACCAAATTTTCAGTGAAGCCTTGTTATTGTATCCTCTTACAAATAAGGCTAGTTTGATTCAGTTAACACCTGGGCCCAGGAATCTATGGAGTCATTCCCTTCTCCTTTGTATGGATTAGTATGGATATCAAGAACGTTTCTCTTATATCTCAAAGAAAATGTTACAAACGGTTTTTCCCGTATTAGCGGTAGAAGCCGTGTTGAACAAAAATAAAGGCAACCCCTTAATGCGACATCCAAGTCTTAAGTTATTAAAAGGAGTTCCTTTCTCCGCTTTTACAAGCTTGTGTCGTGACAAATTCTTTCGCCGTGTTTCAAAGTTAATTCGTTTTTTCCAACAAGATTATTAGGTCATTACAATCTAATTTGTGAATCATGATTTAGCAAAAGTCGAAGCCATTTATGTCGATCTTACAATGAGATGATGGATTACGGGAACTCTTTCATTTAGCTGTTCGTGGACAAGCTAATTATTATAAAGACCTGTTTTTATTTTGGGTGTTAGGAGCGTTTACGCCGTACGGCATTTCATACAAACTTTCAAGCCCTTGTTTTTCGAAATTAATGAACCGATTTTAATGGAACTTCATACGCATGGCAGGATACAAAGGTCTAAAAAGTTAGTAAAGAACATTTTCGAAATGTCTTATTTAAACAAAGATAACTGGAAATCTCTGTTTCTTTGGAAAATTTAAAATCTGTCTAATTTGGCTGTAACACTATTTTTCTAAAATGTTCTTATCTAACTTTTTAGACCTTTGTATCCTGCTTATGCGTATGAAGTTTAATTAAACCAGGTTCATTCATTTTGAAAAACAAGCGCTTGAAAATTTGTATGAAATGCCGTATGTCGTAAACGTTCATAATGAGTTTTGTGTTGTAATTTTTGAGGCATTTAGAATATTGTAATATAATTTTATAAATAATATAATGTGTGTATTAGTATTTTTTTTTTCGCTTTATTTTACTGTCTTTTTTACCATTGTTACGATGGTAAAAAAAACGCATTTATTGATTTACTTGTATTTTGGTGTGCTATTTATGTAAACATATAAATATATTTTAATATACCTCTCTTTTCTTTCCAGGTAAGTATTTGAACACAAAACGCAAAAATACAAAAATGGTTGAAACAGTATAATAATTATGTAAGTAACTACAAAGATTTAAAAATTTTCTAAGCAACAAAAGTTGTTTTAAACGAAAAAGTATCATGTTAAAATGTGAGATAAAGAAAATGATGACATTCCTCTCATAAATCCTGCAATGAACTTTTATTAGATTCCGCTCAACCGTGAAAATAATACAATTTTCTTAACGACATTTTTACGTGCACACATTTTAAACTTTTGCAGTGCCTATTTTAAAGGCACCCTTTATGGCACTAACAATATTAAGATCTCTTCACAAAATTTGCAGTGTATTATGGTCAATGATATTATTTTATTTATAATATCATTGATTATGGTAACATTTAAGTAATCCATCCAAAGGTTGTCTCTAAAAGATCGATTTTAGCGATAAGACCGCCCATTGTGTCACCCTTTGTACAGTTTCTATTTTTATGTCTGTAATTTATATGGTGTACATAATAAAGAGTATTTCTATTCTATTCTATTTTTTTTTGTTGACTTTGGTAGTATTTTTAAACCTGTTACTTTTTTATGAAGGTTCACTGCTGAGTATAATATGAGTGATGTGCTTACCAACGAACAGCATTTCCTTTTTATTATAGACAGTTTACTGCTGTTCTGCGAGATATTGTCATCTTCGAGGATCTTTTCATCGTCGTTTCTATTAATCTTTACCAACTCCAATTTCAAAACAAAACGGGAACGTCATAAAGTTTTGCTGCGAACGTGAATGCCATCATTGATTTCAAAGAACAGGTGGCCTAAGAAGGCCACTGGCAGAATCATAAAAGGATAACATTATGAATTACAATATGGTGAAGACAGTCCGTGTTTTTCTTTTTTTCGCTGCACTACGTAGGTATAATCAAAGAGATTGGGATTGGATTGATTGGTATTTTAGCACAGACAAAAAAAAAAATAACTGAAAAATCCTTCACCAATGGGATTTGATACGATTAACTTAACAGTTAACTGTCCATTATGATTCACAATGTTATCCTTTTATGATTCTGCCAAAGTGGCCTTTTTAGGCCCCCTCATGTTTGAAGACAGTCTTTAGTCCGATTTCCCAGTTCATCCTTCTCAATTCTGTCATTTGTTTCATGCCTGTCTTCATAAATAAGAATCTTCTTTAGAGTTCCTATTTTAAACGGCTCTTAAATTGTATTTACAACACAACTTGCACCTTTTCTAGCTTCAACCTCCTTAATTTGTTCATTTGTTTCATGCCTATATTCGTCAGCACCCTCAACATTATTTTTATGTAAACTCTAATCTCTTTTATTTTCAAACTCTTTTCCTTCGTCGTTAATTGTTTACCCTTCAAAACATTGATCGTCAGTATCATAATACGTAAATATTTTACGATGTACAGTAACGTCGGCTAAACTTTATAGACGGGCCGTCGGTTCAAAATTTACTGTGTGGGCCCAAACCGCATCACTTATAAACTATACTTGATGCCGCTACTTGTTTTTGATGGCTGCTTCACAGGAATTTTAGTGCGGTAATGTTGATTAATTTTCTTGATAATAACTCGCTTATAATGTTATTTTAGTATCGTATACATTTTGAAGTATTGGATCGTTGTTTACTTTTAATATGTTGTGTTTTACTCTGTTTAGGGAGGTTGGGGTTTAATATGTTTCTAAATTAGTAAGATGAAAGTAATTTGTGTTTGTTAAGGAACCGTTTATGAACTACCGAGTACAGGTATTATAATCGTAAACACAAAATTTTAAAAAAATATTGGCTTTGTGTCATCTGCTATGTTAAAATATTACAAACATCATCATCACTAACCACAGCCCGACATCACCCACTGCTGGGCAAATGCCTCTCTTTTCTTCTGTCCCAAAAACATTACAAGCTTGGCCAAAATGCCAGACTATTATAACGAGTAATGCTTGCATATTCACAATAATGTTTTCTTTTTACTCTCGCTAACGGCATCAAGTCACGTTTGGTTTTTTGCTGAAACGTGTATTATTCTAAATAATGTTAGCTCTTCAGTCACCTACACTTCATCGTATTTTTTTGTAAAAATAAAATCGTCACCCAAACAGAATTTTCATACTTTTCACGCCTCATCTTTTATTCAGTCCTCGTTTAAAACTCCATAGAATGTTTAAGACAAGCCGCGTCATCTACAATTCTTTGGCTCGTACTTCTTAATATAATAATCGTTTGAATTTTCTGATACTGGGAGTCGTTGAGGAGCTGAGGTGCCTCGGTACACTCCATTATGGCACTTGTCACAACCCCGTTCCGTTATAATGGAATATTAGATTCTCCATAAACCCAGTCATAACGACGTGACCGATAAAAGTTGATCTTTAAAATTCATAGTCTCACTCCCGTCTACTTCTGTTCGCAAAAGATAAGAAGGAAACGAGGTAGGTCATCTCAAACTGGTGGTGTTAAGCAACGTGTTTACTAACGTAAACACCGTTGTTGAAGGAAAATTGCCGAAAGATGTTTGCTTCCACCAAAGTGTTGTTGAGACTCGAGGAGCGCAAATAATTGGAAAATTCAATCTAAATTCGTTCAGATTTTGTTACCAATCAAACATAGGAGGCAAGGAGTTTATTCGATAGGATCAGATGCTTCAGTAATAGGAATCAGGGAAAAGGAAAGTAGTGTCAATTAGATTACCGGTGCTGACTCCGTGGATCTATCCTCCATTCCAGCTCCGGCTAGAGGAAGCTATTTACGTTCGAGTTTATACCACGACGCGATTTCCTTTTTGATATTTAACTTTGACAATAATTCTTGCTAATGTAAACCGACGTGGAGGAAAGGGAAATAAATCTTTTGTCGTAAAAACAGGAACGGTCGTTGTTTTTTATATGCCACGTTTTTCGTGGTTCCTTTTGTGTTTGTATAGTTTTATGTTTGTTTTTTTATTAAGATGTAGTTTTAAGGGCACTAAAGAAACGATTATGACTATAACTTGCACTTCTTCTTTGTAGTTAACAGTTTTGTCTAGAACTTGTTATCATTTTTACGTCACGTTTTTGGAGCTTTTCAGCTTCATGTAGTTGTGTGTGTAATTTATAGGCAATAAAGAAAACATTATCACTATAATTTGCACAATTTGTTTGTACCTACACAGTTTTCTCGAGAAGTAAGTACCTAGTTGTTTTGACAAGTTTTTTTTTTCATTGTTAATATCAATATAGAGCTGACGAATGAATTTCGTCATGACTGTGATTTTATCATAAACTAGCTGACCCGGCAAACTTCGCACTGCCTCAAAATCAATAATCACGAAAGTATGAGAAAATGAACTAAATCCTTTTTTTTCGTGAAATTTTTCCATCTTTTGCTTTGTGCTTTCTGCTATTCACATTCTGCTATTCGGGGCGGAGAAAAATACAAAAAATCAAAGGTTCAGAAAAATCGGTTCAGCCATTCTTGAGTTACTAACCCGACTTTGCTTTATTTATATAGATGTTTAAAAAGCATAAAGCATGTCGTAAATGCTAAAGAAACGCTGAACAAAAAAACATAACAAAACAAATTGACTTCCCAAATCGTTTAAACGTCAGATTCATTTACCGCGTTTTTCTTTATTTCCGCGAAAGCAAAGAAAGCATTATTAAAGAAAATATGCTCATATGACGAAAGCAACCCTTATATACTTTCTCGTGTAAATCTCTTAAGCCGATGCCCATATGCGCATATTTTTTTCATAATTTATGACGGAATGTGTTCGCGTTGCTCTTGAGTAATCTTATACATTCTAGGACATGCCGTAACTTAGAACAGTGTTATTTATGTACTTGTCATAACGTATGTGTGTGTGAGTTATATATGGGTTTTTGTACTTTCAGCTTTTTCTTTCCTGTGTCGTTACTGGTTGTAAGTGTGTTTTGTTGAAGAGCTGTTGTAGGGTGCTTACTGATTTTCTTGTTACTGGGGTTTTGCTAAAGCCTTAACTTTATTACAAAGTCTCCTGTCTCTCTATTCATCGTTAAGTAGATTTGGGATTTAAAAGTATAATATGACTTTTTTATACAATTCATTTCCTGCAGATCCATTTCCATGTCAATGGATTTTATGAAACATTTTCTATAAAACATTTTACATTTTGTGTAGTCTTTTGGTTTTTTTTTTATCCTCGCTTGATTCTCTTATTCTAAAGGGAGGTTTTTCATTTGTTTTTTTTTTTTATTTTAATGTCAATACCATTCCATTCAGTATTCGACGTACAATTTCTATTTCCTTTCCTAAAAACAGTCCCAGCCGCGGACTTACAAAAAATATCCAAAAAAGCGCCCAATATTCACAACAACCAACAATGACCTACTTTCGACCCGCCGGGAAGTAGCAGCTGTGTCATTATTTTCCTTGAATTCCCATGTTACGGACAAAACCATGAGTAAATTACAAGTAGGTACAACAACCGTATACAATGTTGCCTAAGATAACATGGGAGGAGGTAGGTAGGTTCATTGTCAACCGCTCTCCTAGTCATGGAATATTATATGTCTGTTAACTAGCCTTCTTGGTTTAACCGATTCTGCCGTAGTACTTGATCTCATGAGTTAGTGCTAGACTATAACGTTGACACAGTCAGGGAAATTTATTGTTACGAGAATTTATATAATTTGCGTTTTATAAGCCATTTCATACAACTGCCAAGAATGACAGCTGCGATTTAAATGTGAGGTCAGTTTAAAATGTTATATCAGTGTTCATAATCTCAGATAAATTCACACTCCATCGTCACTTCATCAGTTACCTAGTTTATTTAAATGTATTCTAAGTTGATTTTTGATTGACCATTTGTAACAAAAAGGTTTTTTGTTGCGATGGAATTTGAACTTAGTTAAGTATGACATTTAGTTTGTTGTTCCGTAACTTGAAAATTTTCTCAAATTTTTAATTCAAATATAGTCAATTTGCTCTTTGCATTCTGGAATCATTTTTATTATGTGCATTTCTCCGAACATCTTTCTCTTCAAGTTTAGTCTCCCTTTGCCATATCTTTAATGTGTTCGAAAGATAAATTCTAGGTAGTGTCTGGATTTTGTGAAATAGGTACTGTGTTCCATAAACATGATGTTCTGTAATGCTGTATCCACATCTAGATGATGCTAACATAATTATACTAGCAGCGCCCCGCGGTTTCAGCCGCATAAGTATCGATCCCGTGGAAATATCGGGATAAAAACTATTCTATGTCCTTTCCCGGTCCCACGATCAAATTTCATCTAAATCGGTTCAGCGGGGTATTAGTATGGATAGTATGGATAAGACATTTTGTATACCTACATATGTTTAATGGATGCTCTGAAGCACACTGATTAAAGGAATCATGCAGATCTTTATAGTTTCAAATAACAACAAAGGAATCAAATTAATGGTCTGAAAATAGCCAATTATTGACGTGTAAAAGTATTTGTACAAACCTACTTACAGAAATAAAATCATTTATCATTCACCAATCTCCTTCAAAGTTTCTGCGGAAAACGCCCATTAAAATCAGAGTGTGACGTGTCGATCATGGGTAATATCGTAAGCCATAAAATCCATTAATAAACCTCTATAGATCCTAACCACATATACCGTCAATATCATTACCACAAAACACAAACAGAAAACGCAACTATAAAAACGTATTACGGCTCATAAAGTCATTTTATTCGATTCTTACTCATTTATGACATGTCTAAGATCCTACATACATAAATTAGTTTATCTACTTTTATTACATATACTTTATTTTACCACTCTAAGATATTATGGTGGGAATGACCGTTCGGCGGAGGGAGGGTCCACTTACATTGGCCTTTATGTTCATATTTTGTCCAACCATTATAAGTTGGACCCCCGGCAATTTGCGATTGTGTATTATTTTCTCCAGTTCGCGTTTTAGTTATTAATATTGTTTGTGATTCCGAAGTCAGAGTTTCGGTTGTCTTATATTTGAATATTGTTAAAGTTAGACAGTAAAATTATTTGAAGTGCAGCCATTACCGTTTGTGTTGCCATCTTAAAATGGCGGTACTAGCAGTTTGGAATGCTCACTTCCTTCCGAATGTTTTAATATACTTTGCAGAAGTAGTTTGGGTATTTTAAGTAAATTACATGGACCTTGAAATAGTCTATTGTTAAGCATTCTATTCATTGATTGCAGCATTTCGTAATCATTTAACAATCACGACTCCACAGATTATTTATTGTCGATTTCGCAATAGTTAAGCTTTACCACACACTTTCCATAGTTTCCTTTCAACTTGTTCCTTCAAAGAAAACCACAAAAAGTCCCGAAAACAAAGAATTCGAATTACTGCTGCCAGTACCAATTCCCACATCGCACAATAAAAAAAGAAAATCATAAATAGGAAAAAATCCCGCCCTTTTTTCCCGCGTTCCGTTTCACAGTTAGTTTTTCACAAAGATTAACGTCTCTGGCATCAGGAACGCTAATATGGCTATTTGTATGGCTGTTTGTCGTTCACCTTTGCCACTATTTACATGTCACCACCTTTTTGAGCTATTTCGTGAAGTAAGAACGTGTAAAATAAGAAAGCATTTGGAAGAGGCTGTTCGTTTCAGTGTATTTTTTTGTCTGGAAAAGATCTAAGTTATTTATTTTATAATGATTTGTACCCACCTATGCAAAATAAATAAGGTGTTGATACAAAATCTCGTGTTCTTAATTAGCGAATTTGGTAGTTTAAAAGTTAACTGGGCAAGGCCAAAAGCTGACTGAAAAAATCACGCTACAAAATGTACAGACGCCAACACATCACGTTACAACAATCTGTCAAATTTCTTTAATAGATTTTCAACTTTATCGCTACAGCTTAAGGTTCAAGGTTGATTAGGAAAATTTGACAGTTTCGGGTAGCTTGATGTGCTGGCGTCTGTACAAACATGACAAACCCAACAGCCACCTCAGTATTTGGCACTTGATTAAAATGGCACTAAATTAAGACTTCCATCTGACTGAACATAATCAAACGTCAAAATGCTTATTAACTTTGCCCCTATTAATTTTCCACACGAAGGGAGATTTTAACAAAATAACCACCAATTAGTTAGATATCTTCCTATCTGTACAGTATTTATTACCTACAAACATTACCATCGGAATTAGAATCTGCGAGACCAAGTCACATTGAAACCACGCGTAACATGACCCTTTCATACAAAAGTCAACCCTAATTCAATCACTCTTCAGTCCTATTCGCCATGTCACCTTTTCACAGGACTCTTCAGGCTAATGTGACACGTCAAATCTTGAGAATAAGGTAGGAAATTGTGTGTTTTTGATGGATACAGGAGTTTTGCTTCGCAGTGACATTCGTAATGAATTCGTCGCCGTTGATACTGGGCCGCAATCAGTTGTGGGAATGCTTAAATGTTAATAAGATATGGTAAGTTTAATTAGATTTGAATAGATCATGTCTGACTTTGATAGCAGTGCGGCAATAAATGGGGTTGTCTTGAATTATTGAGCAGCGAACGTCTGTATATAACCTTATGAAATATGAGAAATGTGATTTTAAAAAATATAAACAGCTTGAATTTTTCAAGTGGGCGTGAATGGCCAAATCCAAAACTATGAGGAATAGCGAAAATTACTCAATGGAGTCGCGGGCTCGATTTTGATGTAAACTAAAACTGCATTATTGGATTTTTGAAAAATCAATATTTTCTAGGCTGGAATCGAACCCGTTGATTTTGAAAAAAAAAACACACTGTATTAGTAGGTACACCATTCGATAATGTCGCTGATAAGGATCGAATTCTGGGAAGTAATGACATACTTACGCCCACTTGGAAAATTCACCCTGTATTGTATATAAAATATCTTGTAAGAAGTGATTGATTATAAGATAAACGATTTTTCAAGTAATTGCAAGCATGCTATGTAAACAATGAAATGAAACACCATGTTTCTGAAACACACTACCTACTTGATATTAATTGAATTTCAGGTCTAACTAAGAACAAATGCAAACCCAATTTCGATAAGCAAAAATAGGTACCAATCTGAATCTCAAAATCAATGACACGGGGATAAAACTCAAACAACTACAACCAATACTTCCACCCCTTCACTCTAAATGCCTCCCTGGTAGCTGCATGCGGCGTTCATTTAGAGACACCTCAGCATCAAGTACTTTGCGCGTTGAAGTAATAATTACTCCTGATTCCCTCGCTAAATTACACCGCGCAGTTTCTAAAGGCACTGCTGTATAGAGACGAGCGGGCAACGGTTTGTTACGTGGTTTCATAATTGTTCTAGTTTTGCTAGAAAAGGGATAGTTGGTGGTTAAGCGAATACGTGCTCTTGGTTACTTCTTTTTCTCTCATGTTAGCCTGGTATGTTGCCACTTCAATAGCGCTTTCGCTGGCGTTTGTACAGCAAACTTGTTGTAACGTGAAAAAATATCCCTGTGATTTTGACAGACTTGTGATTCAGGCAGCAACCCCATTAGCAACCTTATTGTTACGAAGATAAGGGTCACTATGATTTTGACAGTGATGAAAAGTCAGAGGACTATAAGCAACTTGTCATGAACTCAAAAGTGGTGGGGACTGTAAAAGCAACCATCTTGTCAAAGAGGTGCACATTAACTTGATACAAACGCAAAACAGAAACAACAACACAGTTTGTATCAGGTAATTTAACTTTTGGTTAATGGTTAAACTCAGCTGAGTTTAACCATTCTATTTTCATATCATCATCAGAAATCGCTCTTCCCATCTCATCAAATATTCCCTCGCGATAAACCACATAATTTACACCATTCACACAAGTACAGAACGTACCGAAGTTTCAAAATGGCGACTCTCAATCAAACAGCGCAAGTTTCATGATTATCGTCAACTTATCTGGAACTAAGTTTCTCTCGCCATTATACCCATTTCCTCGTCCGAGTTGGAGGCAAATAGGCTGATCAATATCATTATTTGAAGTTGACCCTTATATAGGTATTTATGATACATGGTTGTAGTTATGTTAGGGGCTTGTGGCTTTTTTTTTGGGTGTGAAATCATCGAATGAGTTCCGCTCTGGGCGGAGCGGAAGGGAGTGTCAGACTCTAAAGATTCTCTAAAGAGGGGGCTTATACTAAACTCTTGAGTTTAGTAGGTATCTGAAAATGTTACATCAGTGACTGCCTTGGAAAACTCACTGATTTATGTTGGAAACATTCTAGTTAGTTTTATAAAGACTTTCAAACCGACAAAATCCAAAAACCATCAAAAACACACCGATCCCCTGACGTACAAGTAGTCAAAAAAGTTGCAACACTGAAGTTGGTAGGAAACAATTTGGAAAGGCTTGCGGCGGCGTTAAGATTGTACCTACCGCGTCAGATGCAGCCGCGAATAAATAAGTTAGTACTCTCAGAACTAACTTTGTATTTTATTTACCATCCTTTGTTGAAAAAGACGCTCGTGATTCAGATACCTACTCGCGGAAAGCGAGGTTAAAACCTTAATTATCTGTGACAAAAGTTAGATAGATTTTAGTGACGACGTCGCCGATGCCTGACTTCTTTTTTAGTTTATCAAAAGAATACCTACATTCAACTCAAGTCATCGTCATTAAATCAAATAACGTTCAGTACGTTCGCCCGAGACCGTGTGGTAGAGGGGCTTGTGGCTAAGTAATAACAGCCGCTCGGGTCGATCGATCAGGTTAAGCTACGCTTGCCGCGGTTGGTCCGTGGATGGGTGACTGTCTTTACATACCAAGACCCAGCTACGCTTAACTCGGAAAGCACGTTAAGCCGCGTTGCGTTGTGGTACCTACATATTGTGTTAACGTTGTGTGTGCGCTGTGGCCGGCCGCTAATTCGCGGTGTCGCTGGGTGGTTGCGTTGTGGTTGCGACGTGGCTGAGATGTGGTCCGTGTCCGTGTGAATTTAACTATGTATTTTCATACAAATTAGCGCCCACCCACGTGTTGTGGTTGTGGTACGTGTGAAACAAACCTAGGACCCTAGGCTGGTGGTGTTTTTCAGACACCCAGAAAATAAGATGGAAATAGTAATAATGCTGTTTTTACCCCCAAAGAAAATAATTAACTTCATCGTTTTGCATAAAATTGATTATATAAAAGGTTGACCCAATAGCTTTGATTTGATGCTCCTCGCCTCTTGAATATTCTTTTGAGTAAGCTTTCTTTGATTAACTTTGCAGGAAAAACACACTGAAAAAGATATTTTATCAAATAAAACGAATTTTCGGAGACTCATGTCAAATAAACATTATTACGGCGTAATTTGTTTATTTAATCAAAAAGTACTCGGATTTTGTGAAGATAATTTTGTTATTACAGATTCCGGTGGTGTTATTGCTTGTTGAATGGAGAATTACTTTATACAAATGAAATGTAAGAATATACAGGAAAAAAACTGGTGTTAACCAGCACAAAATCGTTTTTCGGGGATTGTTTATCATCAAGGTTAGTTTAAGTTTTAATCAGAGTTTTATTGCTGGTCGTTTATATGTACCTTTTTAGATAAAAATTTCACTTATTTAAGCAAGCATAAATCATCCAAAAGTTCAACAATCTTAAAATCCAACACATATTGTTGTCATTTTTCAACCAGCTCTGTTACTTACAACCCGTGTTCATGAAAAAGCGACTCCCGACAAGAATAATAGGCGTGAAAATCACACCGACACGAAACATCCATCATAAAAACAAACAACATCAAATTACTTTGTTTCTTTCGAGAGCAAAAACTTTTCAATTCGCCCCATCCGCGACATTTCTAAAGACCTATGAAAAAATAGGGACGGTGAGAACATTTTTGCTCTCCCCGCCCCTACTTTAAACATCCCTGTTTGAAATACAAATAAGCGGAATTAACTACATGTCGGCATTCGACCGACAATTATTCTCTGACTGGCATTTACATGTCGTTATTTTTCCCTACTGTAATTTCGGCGTCTGCTGTTTGCATTCACCGTACGTATTGCGAAGTTCTGATAATTTATTGCACCGTATCCACATTTATTGATAAACGACAGCGTGAATCGTGACGCGTTCGTGCAATAACGATTTAAAGCCGTAGCCTTTTGTTCGTAGTGAATTTATTGTATTGTGAACTGTACGGATTTCGTTCGATGCTAAAAATTTTTGGTCCTGAAGCTGAAGTATGGTAGTTGAGTTCTATTGTTGTTTGGGTTTGAAGTTAACATGTGTTTTTGCTGAGAGTGGAGTTGCAAGAAGCTGTAAGTTTTTAGGTTGTTGAAGCATGAACATTGACTAGCAATTCAAATAGGGACGTTAAAGTGAAAAGCGTAAAACTGACACGCAATGCACCAAAATGTATTTTATATACTATAGATCTAAACCCACACTTAAGTCACGCTTTTCTGTGACTTAAGTAGGCCATTTTTACACAGAAACGCGTGACTTATGTTCGGGTTTAGGTCACACGAACTATAATAGTACACGATACGTGAGACTTAAGTAGTCCATAATTAGACATGTATCGTAATTGACTTTCTTTTTAGAATTGTCCATTTATCTCGTTACGTAGTTAAAATCATTAGGTAGGTATAATGACACACGTCTAGAACGAAACCATATCAAACTCAAAACCTGAAGTCCATTTAGATCTAGAAGATTACACGTCCAAAGCTGACACGGCAATCAAACGGTACCTTTTGAAATTCCACACAGCCGCTACCAAATTCGAAATATGAAATTGACAATCGCACACGCCGCATTGTGCCCAAGTCGGGGATAGGATCGATGGATTGTGGAACCGCAAATCTGGTCAGTGTGCTGTATGGAGTAGAGAGCTGTCTAATGCATACCCGGTTTCGGCCAAGAACATTGGCCTTATCCGTTCGCTCCATT
Organism: Oligia latruncula; assembly: GCA_948474745.1. Lineage (NCBI taxonomy): Eukaryota > Metazoa > Arthropoda > Insecta > Lepidoptera > Noctuidae > Oligia > Oligia latruncula. The sequence continues at coordinate 3,380,436 of OX419699.1, forward strand.
TAACGTTCCGGTATTCCACCACCAATGTCATCGGTCTTTGACGATCATTCACAGGTTTATTGGAGCTAAATCTGACACCAACGTTTATTACTATTGGTTCTTGTTACAAATGGTTGTAGTTTTAATTGAGTTTGTAATAGAAAGAGCGCGTGTGACTTGATTGTGAACAATTTGTGACGAACGAATGGTGGCTTGTGACGTAGTTTACGTTTATGAGGTCGGCTATTTGACTTTGATTGGAGTAGTTACTAGTTAAAATTGAGTTTCAATATTAATGTAGGTGTTTAATTGGCTAGTTATGTGATTTTCTCTTGGTAGGGCGTTTGTGACGGTCAAAGAGATAGTTTTACTTTTCTTAGAGATTTATAAATAGGTATACAGGATGGCAGGTACATCGACCCGCAAACTGAAACCATGAATACAGCACATGATTCTAGACCTCCTAGCGTAGAAATTTTTCGTCGATGCTAAAAAAATCTGCTTTTTTTAAGAAAAGCGCAATATCTACGCGGTCAAACTGTATGGAACTACTATTTTTTTTTTACCTACGAAAAATTTCAACACATGGATACGAACGTCGGTGTACCTGACACCTTGTATTATCGAAAGTTTTCCTGTTTATATAATTACTGCGTGCCAAATTTCATCCAAATCCGTTCAGCCGTTTGTGCGTAAAGAAGTAAGAAATATACAAACACAATCACAAACTTTCGCCTTTATAATATTAGTGTGCATCGTTTTTCAAACAGGATAGGCATAACAACAAAGATATTTACTATTCCACAAAAATCCGATTCCGATACACAAGGCAAAAAATATATAGGTAAATAGCACAAAGTATTTAACAGACAACTCACTCACTACCTTCACAAAAACTTCACATATTCAAAAGAAGATATTTTCTCTTTATTAACAGACACCAACAGGTGTTGCTACCCTAAATCCATCACGGCTTTGACAATGCCAAGTAAATATTGAGTTATCATTTTGATACGAAAAAATATCAAGGTACCTCTGTATTGAATATCTGTGATATTTTTTATTTATGACTTTCTTTATAGGAACTTTGCATATCAGAAGACACATGTCCCTGGAGTATGAGAATATGGAAAACTGGTTGCGATGAGATGATAGAGCATGCTGGTAATTTCTATGCAAAGTTTAGAGCCAAAACGACCCAAAGAGTGCCAGCAATACCCTATTATACTAAGGCTTCGCTGTTGCAGGGCTGTATCTTCTGAACCAAAATAGGTAGACCCTTGAATAATCACAGAGTGTGTACTACTAGGTATGGCTGCTATAATAACAAATAATAAAAATAAACTTAAAAATTAAACTCATACAAGAAACGTGTTTTTTCTGGCAATCTTGAGAGGAAACGCGGTCGGAGGGACTTTTGAAAAATCCTAAATAAAAAGTCGGAATTCGAAGTTTTTTTTTTTTAACTTGGAGAAATGCTCATGCATTCTGCACTAACACGGGGAGATAGTGCAGTTATGTGGGACTCTAACCCACTAAAACTCCACGGTGTCCTCCTCTGCCGCTTATGGCGGGAACACGGGCACGCGTTAGCACTCATCCGTGAAACCGCCGCGGCTGTCCGTCACCGGACCCTCCTCCGGGGAGTACTCCCCATCACCGGCGCACCAGAACACATAGCACGCCGTGACCATCCCAGGGACCAAACCAACACATGGGCGCCAGACGACCCCGTGTTTGCCACCCTTGGTCCCCCTGCGACGAGTCAGGTCATTGGCCCCGCCGCCTGCCAATTTTTGGCCGCAGAGGATAGGGAGAGTGGCCAACGTCATACCAACACTCCTCTTCCCCTGCGGCCCCACCGCGTCCGCCATCGGACGGTGGCGACCCCGTCAAGGCCGCGGAAGGTAGGGAGAGCGGCGCACCGCAATACCGGCACTCCTCTCCCGCCGCGGCCTCCAACCCTCAGCCGCGATGCCTCCGATACGACATATCTGACCTCCACAACCCAGTTACTAGGTAATACGATAGCCCTTAGTAAGACTGGTTCTCAAACTTTCGGGCTTCTGACAACCCGTAACGACTGTCAAAGATCCACGAATGACAGCCGGGACCAACGGCTTAACGTGTTTTCCGAGGCACGGAGGGGTCACGGTATATAAAGATGGTCACCCATCCACAGACCAACCGTGGTAAGTGTAGCTTAACCTGATCGATCGACCTGTGCGGCTGTTATTATGTAGCCACGGGCCCCTTGATTAAAAAAAATGTAGTATTAAAAATATTGTATCGGCGGCATCCCTCCTGTGCGAGTCCAACTCGCACTTGGCTGCTTTTTTATTACGTCATCCTCATCCCCGATAAAAAACATAATATAAAACACATTTTAAACCCAGTAACCGCAAACTTCCGCTAGTTACCAGTTATTTGATACTGATTTACGCTATTAGGTACTAACTTTAATTTTTGCTATTACTAACTTTAATTTCGGAAGTCGGTATCTTGGGATCGGTATTTTAGTTTGTGTTTTGCCACCGTATATTTATTGAATCGTCATGAGAACTACCTACATATGTGTGCAAAATGTCAACTGAATCGAATCGGGTAGGTAGCGGAAAGTGGTTGAAAAACCAATAATAATAATATTTTAATATTATTCGCTTGTACATAGACCTAACTTTGTGTGTGAAACTGGACAACATCGTTCAATAATACAGTGTTCAACTCATCAAACATAAGTTTGTATGTACGAAAGACTCAATCTATATGTACGTATAGTCAACAAAAGAGATAAGTATGCAGGATCGTCGGATAAAGTTGAATTCTAATAAGACCGATGGACGTTGTCGACTGAAATTTAATTTGGTAAATGAGCTTGTTGTTATCTATTAATATAATTAAATTTTATTCGAGATCATCCATCGGTTTCTTACTAAACTTCAACTATATCCGACGATCCTGCATACTTATATCTTTTGTTGACTGTACATGTACCTATAAGTACTAATAATTAATTTAAACTGTTTGTTTGTTTAAACAAGCTAATCTCTGGAACTACCAGTCGGATAAAAAAGAACTATTTGCGTTAGATAGCCCAATTCTTGAGAAAGGATATAGGCTATTTAACATCTCGTTATTATTCTTTAGAGCCAAACAAATATTAGAAAGAACGCAAAGCAAAAACGAAGTACCTAATACCGCGTTGCGCCGCCGGGAGTGTCGGGAAATTTCACTTGGACGAAGCCACGGGCAAAAGCTAGCTTCTGCCCATGGCTTGAAGTTTCTAACTTAAACATAGACCATATCTTGTGGCACTCGGAAATAGTGTCACTTCCTATGAGTGAATGAATGTCTGTCATCGGATCAGTACTTCCAGAGATTACCTCTTAAAAACCAGCAATTGAACATACCTACATACAAACATAGGTTCTGGAGTGGCGACCCCGTATCGGAAGACGTAGCGTTGGAAGGCCTCCCACTAGGTGGACCGACTTGTGAAGGCCGCAGGAACCCGTTGAATGCGAGAAGCACAAAACCGTTCGAAGAGAAGGTGCTTGGGGGAGGCCTATGTCCAGCAGTGGACGTCTTTCGGCTAAAATGATGATGATGATGATGATGACAAACATAAACTCACGCCATCTTCCCATATGGGGGTAGGTATAAACTACAAAACGGCTCCTGCTACGATCCTTACAATACTCTTTTTGCATATACAACCAATGACAAGTAAACCTCTTTAGAATATTTGTTTATATAAAAGGAACCTCTACAAATAAAATGTTTACTATTTACCTACATTCAAACGTCAAAATTCTCAAGAATCCAATACCTCAAACCCGCATTCCTCCACCGTCTACTTCTATTTCACTGCGAATATTGAACGAAAAACTATTTCCTTAGTAAAATTATCCTGCCGCGGTCCTAAAGCTCACGTAGTGTAGAGGGCTCTGTAAATAACGGTTTAATGGATATTCTGGCTCGGCGCGGATACAGGGCCGTATTCCGGCCGAAAGTGGTGCTAAATTCTCATAATAACCGGCTACTTGCGCGCGGTATGAAAGATGTGTTTCGGGATTAGATAGGTAGTTGTGTTTTGTTTCGTTTTTTTCTTATGTGTGCTATTTGTTTTGTTTATGTAATAGATAGGCGTTATTCTTCCGTATAACATATTTTACGAATAGGGAAGAGGCATCTCCTGGACTTGCTCGTTCCACCATAGATCTCATCCATAGCTTTCCACGAAGCGAGATCTAGGTGAAGAGCTAGCCCATTTTGCAATGAAATAAAGTAATAAAAAAAAACAATACTTACATTATTTTCACAAAAACGCAACATAATTGCGACCGAGAAAAAACTAGACAGACCGACCGACCTTTAAAATAGACGGAAATAGTCAGGGTACAGTATTGTAATAACGTAAAACTGAGAACAATGTTACGATACAGTAAAGAAAAGATTCTCATAAAAAGCCAGGTTTTATATTAAAGTGACAAACATAAAACATCGTGATTAATTAAAAACCAATACACCCACAAAAACGAAAGCTCATTTACAGAAGCACCCCGATGGGTGCATTTATATCCGTCCGTCCCTGTATCCGTATAAATATCCGTATCCGCGCCGACTGAGCTACGTGACACAACGCAACACGTCTCCAAATTCGTATTGGGAAAATACGTATTTCAATTGGTATTGCGTATTAACGTCACTTGTCTTCCCAACACTAGTAGGTAGGTACATATGTTTATTAAATTAAGTACAAAGGGTTCAGATTCGATCGATCTTGTATTATTCAGAGAGGGGACGAAGGGAGGGTATAATCTTTGCTTTGATGGTATTATGGTATAATCTATCGATATGATATATTATTTACGGTATGTATTAGGTACTAAGTACTGGGCGGATAATAGGCTAATATTATTATGGAATAATATATCACTACAGTGCGGCCGACGACGAGAGAATGCGCTCTTGACACCTGTCAGTTTCATACAAACTAATACGTGTTTTGCGAATTTGATCTTTACTAGCTAATAGAATTGTCCCACTGACAGGTGTCAGAGGCGCATACTCTCAACGGCCAGGCTGTAACTAAGTTAGAATTAGTTAGTTACTTGAGTAGAACAATTAATATGTAAAGCATCTTTGATGATGACGTTTATAATAATAATCATTTATTTATCCAGATTACAGAATCCAATTTGTTAGTAAATTACATACACATCATAAACACTAATGTTAGTACTTTCATTTGGAAAATTTTGGTAATAGTTACCTACTAATAATGTCAAAGCAATCAATAATAATGTCAAAATCACTAATAGTAATGCCAAAATCACCATTAATAATGTCAAAATCACCAATAGTAATGTCAAAATCACCATAAATAACGTCAAAATCACCATTATTGTAGTCGTGTCATGACTATTGTGGCCAATCTACATGGTCTTCACATGATCTGACCAAGATTATGTCTCTGAACGTCTGTGCCCTCTGAGTTTTATAAGGCCTTTCTTCTCAGAGTAGTCAGATAGGCAACGCCGACCTCATCTAGCTCATCTATTTATTTTTATAATATGAAGTGTAAAAGTGATTCCGATATCCAATGCATTTCATTTCAATCTCTGAATCTTCAACCTCACTGCAGTATTATACCAGACACATTGATTTTGTGCTGATCCATCATCATCATTTCAGCCGAAACACGTCCACTGCTGTATAATAGAGGCCTCCCCCAAGCATTGGGCACTTCGTGTTCTGATTAACAAACTCAGTTAGAGGTAGACAAACACATCAAATTCTGTTTTCAAAAGCAGACTGAAAAACCTTATTTCGAAAATAATGTGGCATCCATAAATAAGACGGAATGCAGAAAAGTTTTAATGCAAAAAATCTAACATAATGCAACTTTCACTCGGCGACAGTCGTTACGCTGTTGAATAAAACATACGAATGTATTTCATTTCACTATTTCATCAGCGCTCGCTATAGGTAAGGGGTGAAGGAACTGATTCACTTCGATTTAGAGCTGTTTTTCGCCGTTTTTAGAAAGGTTCTGATTAGAAAAGCTAAAAGATACAGCAGCAGTGACATTTGATGATATCCTCGACTCGAAATTGTTTTTTAAATTTTTAATGCGGAAAACTTGACTAACATTTACATTTTTTTTTTCAAATTACTTTTTAATAAATTTAGTACCGGAGTGTAATTTTAATTTCTTTCCGATATCATGTTTTAACAACGAAATCAGGTCTAGATGTAGGTACACCTACAATTCAGACTTCAAAAAAAAAAGAATTTGGTAGGTACGTTTAGTTCAAAATATTCATAATTTTGTATAGCCCCGGAGCGTCAAAAGAAACCTTCGCCGGGACTTACATTATCAGCGTACTTCGCGGGCCGCGAGCAAACTCCGGGAATTCAATTTGGCGCGCGAGGGTGACGCACGTTCTTTTACCAATTTAAATTTTTGAGACACCCCTCTCTGTGTCTCATCGTGGTCACCTCAGTGCATGACCTGGGTCCTAAATGTATGCTGCAAAATGTTTTCAGCTTTGAGGAAATGTCTGTGAATTTTATGTTGGATGAATGTTAGAACAGTTAATGTGAGCACTTTGAGGATATGGGACAGAATGTATCCTTATTTTAAAGTACCTTCACAAATTCAAATTCAAAAACACATAATATTATAAGATTTTTAATTTCACATACGAAGCCAAATAGAAGGAAATAGTCAGTTTCATAATATCCTTTATTGTATGTATAGATAACTAACTATTTACAGTAGGCACTATATTCAATGACTAAGTAACGAACTATACAAATAAAATATAAAAACAAAAGAACACTCAGGCGTTGAAATACTCGTCCACATTGCTGTCATTCGGCAACGTGCCCAGAAGACTGGCAGTATTGCCACGTTGAATGACAATGCTAATTCTTTGGCCAAAGAACGACCCAGCCCTATGGTTGATAATATTAGTTTCACAATCCAAAATTTCGCACTAACAAAAATATAGGGACCTAACACTAATCCCTACTAGAGCAACAAGTTTAAACCGATCCTTAATACCACAAACAGAAACCCTAAAGCGCGTAACGTTAATATATTACGACATAAGGTATAAAATACGCATATTAAGCTACAAAACAATTGGAAGAATTCGATAAAGATAAATGCGATAACCAACAAAAACAATTTTGTGATTCAACGAATATACTCTAAAGTTCTTTTTCAGTTTAAAGGCTGTGTAAAGTTTTTCAATTAAGAGAAAAACGATCGCATTAGACAGAATAAAGGAGATTTCAAAAGACATTAATTAGGTTTATGTGAAAGTCATGCGACAATTTTTAGTTATTCAATTAGGGCCCTTGGGATTTTATTACTTTACTTATTTACACACACATCACACACACACACATTACACATACATCACATCACATACACACAAACACATCACATTTACCTCTCATCATCATGTTCATCATGATGAGAGGTAAATGTGATGAAATAAATTAAGGGTTGCACCAACAGGATGGCTGCATCTTGTTATGTCAAATTATGTCATGTTTCTCCCTTAATGTATAAATAGCGTATACTTCACTAATTATATTATCTTCCTTCTTGTTTGACTTGTTGGCAAAGAAACTTTTATGTTTTTTTTATGTTTTCTCTTTTATTATTCAGTTGGGTTTTCTCATAAAAATATATTTTAACCCATAAAACAAGTTCCGAATATGATAGGCACCCTTCTAACACCATTAAAACTACTGAACCGTGTCTTAATTTCCTCACAAAAAAAAATCGTTACCTCGATGAATATTAAATTTCTAAAAGTAAAAGTTTACAAAATCCCCTACTGCTTGCCTACGACATGATTGGGTTCGGTGTTAAGATTAAATTTCCGGTGATTTAATTAAGTCCAAAAACTTGTCAGATTTTCCGCTCAAAGTTTTTTATGGTAATCTTTAAATCCTTGTTAGGCTGAGAAGAACGATTTTATTAATAAACATGATGATCTCAATTTGATTTATCAAGCTCATTCAGGCCCATTCGTTGACGTTCGTACACAAAGGTACTCAAAAATACCGTGTTAAAAACTCAAATCATGCATTCATTGGTGATTTGGTAAATAAAAGAGAAAAAATGTTATTCTGTACTAACAAAACGCACATTAAAAAAAAAAATACAAAGTATCAAAAAGCCACGTATTCGAGCACAGCATAAAGACTAATATTTGTATGAATATTTACTTTGTAAAGTATTTTTTTATTTATTTACACCTGTTTAGTTATTGTGAATGTGAGGACTATGTGGGTCATTTCTTTTTACCGACTTCAAAAAAAAGGAGGTTATCAATTCGATACGTATGTATGTAATATTATTGGAATTGCATTATATTCACATATGACAATCTATTAGGGCTTCCAAACAAATATACAAAATTTTATAGACGTATGTATGTATGTATGTTTGTCCACGCATATCTCCGTAACTATTTATCGGATCGTGACCATTCTTTTTTTATTGGCTTACATTTACTTCAACTTAGGGAACAGTGCAAGTTTCATTAAAATCGATTCAGTAATTTTCAAGATATGGACTAAGACGTGAAAGTGTGACGGCCTGGCTTATTGATACGAGCTACGGGTGTAGTGTCAAAGGGAAAACATCTCAAAACCTTGGTCAAATTCTAGTGCAACAACTAAAAATTACCAAATAAAAAGTAATTTAAAAAAATTAAACCGACTTCAAAAAGAAATTAACTCAAAATTATGAAATAACTTTAATTTCGGAAGTCGGTGGCAAAAAACTAAAATACAGATCCCAAGACACCGACTTTCGAAATTAAAGTTATTTCATAATTTTGAGTTAATTTCTTTTTGAAGTCGGTTTAATTTTTTTAAATTACTTTTTTTCTGTTTTCCTTCTTAGTTAGTTTTAATCATGATCTGGCAGTTTGAGTAATTTACGCGGCCTATCCAAATATAATATAATATAATAATATAATATTCCACAACTATCACACAACGCCGTCTAGTCTCAAGCTAAGCAGAGCTTGTGTTATGAGTACCTACTAGACAACTGATAAACATACTTATATATTTCTAAATACATACATATATAGATAAATTACACCCAGACACAGAAATGTCCTTTCTTTGGTATTGTTCGTCGAATAGTTGAGCTCCTCAAGTTCTGACTTGAGCTGCACGATTTTTGACAAATGCGTGCACTGATTGGACAGGTCCACTCAATCCTTTCCTCAAAAGACCATTACTGACCAAGATTTTGTCTGGACTTTGAGACTGTGACCTCTGAGTTTGTTTCGGCCTTTCTTCTCAGAATAGTCAGATAGGAAACGCCGACCTCATCTAGTTTAAAAAAATGTGATTGCCGTGTAAAAGTGTTTGTACAAACCTACTTACAGAAATTAAATCATTTATCATTTTAATGGCGTTTCGTCCCTAGACGCTGCGCTGCAACCAATCACAAACTAATGACTGCTATTAACGCCTTAATAAACATCTCTAGAATTTGACGGTCTAGAAGCATGCATGAACATTGGCTAAAAAAAAATATACACCTAGGTAATTACCTACTACAAAACCTTGACTTATCACGGGATCATAATATTGTCATTATCATGGTACTACATACCCTAATGGGTTAAAATAAAAAATGTTTAACACATTGGGGAATGTATCTAGGGACTTGCTCTAAAAAGTTAGGATAATCTAGTCACACTAAAATTATAAAGGCGAAAGTTTGTGAGTGTGTGTGTTTACTTGTTTGCTACTTCTTCACGCTCAAACGGCTGGAACAATTTTGATAAAATTTGATATGGAGGTAAGTAGCTGACACCCTGGATTAACTTATAGGCTACTTTTTCTCTCGATATTCCCAAGGGATCGAAACTTATGCGGGTGAAACCGCGGAGCGCAGCTAGTATGTATTAATGTATATAAAAAGGGAGAGGAAAAATCCATAGATACCCGATAGGGCATCAAAAATTCGTCAACAGGAAAAGTGTCCAAAAGGCTTTCAGCATTCAAAATCAAAATATCTTATTTCACATAAACCTACATGGGGCACTTATGAAACGCAGCATAGCCACGTTATAAGGCGGTGCAGATTTCATTCGTTAAATTTGGTAGGTATGTCTTCTAAATATTTTCGGTTTCCTCGTTGTTTTTAATAAATAAACATATTCAAACGTTCACTGTAGGTACTTTCAAAGAATATAAGCCGGATGCCCAATGGGAATTCCCATCGGCTAAAATGACAAAATTTTATATTTTATTTTCGTTATTTAAATAACTCTTGTGCAAAATATCGTGTTTCTAGACCCAGGTTTAAGACTGTGCATTGAGTGTCAGTGAATAAATAAACTCAAGAATTTTATTTAGTTATATATTCTTATTATTATATTTTTTTAAATAAAACCAGCTATCTACCTACTAATCAAGTCATAAAAAATGGAGCCTAAATTGATTATAATATAACTAACTTTAAATCCATCGAGCCGAGTGGACTTAACCAAATTGGAACATCTACCACTCGCGGCTATATAACATGCCGAAAATTAAGTTTTTCATAATAAAATTTGGGAACAATTTTGCACTCACGCCAGAAGCTTTTATTGGCATCATAGTTAATGATTCTGAACGAAATAATTAACAAACGGACATTAATTAAATTGAATTCGGCATCTATATTTGTGATGGTCGTAACGAGAATGTTAATTAGGTACAGCCAGCAACGAAAAGCGATGAAAACTATTTTTTTAAGTCAACAAAAAAATCAGGCCACCAAGAAATACTGAAAACCAAAATAATTCGTTGTTTGTGTCAATTTGCATACAAGTTTATGGCCTTTTGTATACGCACTATGTTCTTGCCTTTGTGAAAAACTACTGTATACGCGCCGCGTGGCCGCGCCGTTAGTGTTGTAAAGATCACTATGGAACCTTGTTGACGCATTTTTCTACGGTGCGGTTTATAGTACCGTAAAGAAAACGTGCCGTGTACTGGCCTTAGTATTAATATAACTATCGTTGCTGACCATGTAGGAACATAGTTATCAAACATCTTAATATTATATCCACCGATTGTTAAATCGTAAATCGGATACATTTATCGACACAATAATTATCTTTACCCGAATAAGGAAATAATGTAGTTCATCCAGTTGAGACAACAATGAAAGAAAGAAAAAAGAAAAATATTTTTTTTGCACAAACAAAACGCACATTACAAAAAAAATACATATAAAAAGTAGCCAAAAGCCTCGTATTCAAGCGATAAAAGTTTGTCAATTTTGTCTATTGCTTGATGTCAGATCCAGGGACCAAAGACAATACACATAGATCTGTGGTGGATCTGTGTTACTGGCAACAAACATAATCGCATAAGAACCACTTACAATAGCTGTAAAGACCTAGACATAAAAGCTCTAATAGGTCACAGACTAATCATGATTCTTCTTCTACCATAATAAAGTATTAGCAAACTGCAATTTTATTGTTACTCCGTTCTTACTCTGTGAAGTGCCAATCCTCTGTTACTTTTGCTACGGGGATATTGCCAGTTGAGTTTTATTGTTAGGTCTTTCTTATATCTCAGGAATCTTTCTTCCTTTCATCTTTATCATTTATTTTTACTTTGTGACCACTGACTAAGTGACGCGATCTAACTTTAGTACTGGGATTATCACTAGGTTTAAACCATGACTAAATAAAACGCTATTACAAAATGAAGTTTATCACTAGTTCATGAACTATCTATGGTACTAAAGTTAGTCCGCCGAGACCCCTAGTTTAACCGTGGTTTGACATCGGTACTAATTTATTTTTGAGGTTAGCGTTGATTATTAGTGTGTCTTTTTATTTGCAAATCGTAAAAAAATGGATATTAATATGATTGACTTGATGGATTTGGAAGATTTGGATATACTGGAAACGTCTCGGCGATCTTACAGACATCGTCATCGCGTAAATCCTTTTGATTTAAGTGACGAAGATTTTAAGTATAAATATAGGTTCACAAAACGTTTTGGGGAAAAAATAGTGGATGTTTTACGTCAGGATTTATCCCACGACCCTCGAGGATGCCCACTGAGTCCTGAATTGCAAGTGGTTTGCGCATTACGCAACTGGGCTCGCCATGAAGTAAGTACCCCACCCTTGGCCAATGCTAACATAACATTAGACAAAATCCAAATGATATACTAATATTATTGTTTTATTTGTAGATTCAAGACGATACAGCTGATTTACATGGTGTGTCTCAACCAGTTATCAGCAAAACTTGTAAAAAGGTAGCGGACATTTTGTCAAGGATGTCCCCAAGATTCATAAAAATGCCTACTACTTTAAGTGAACAGGAGAAAACCATAAGGAAATTCCGCAGTATTGCAAATTTTCCTACAGTTATTGGGGCAATAGACTGTACTCACATAAGAGTAAAGAAAGTAAATGCTGATGGAGGTCAGTTATATATTAATAGAAAAGGATTTTCTTCAATCAATGTACAGGTAATTTTTAAACAAATATTTTATGTTGTGATTGTCTTTATATGACCTTTTAGTTTGATCTAATAGTTGTTAACTTGATACAATAGTGAATAATTTATTTGATTATTTTAATTATTTCCAACGTCATATTAAAATAACAGAGAGGAGTGTAAAGTTCAAATATGCTGTCACTTTTCAGGTGGTTTGTGATGCTGACCTGAAAATCATGGACATTGTTACCAGATGGCGTGGAAGTGTACATGACTCCAGAATATTCCGAGAATGTCGATTAAAACAGAGGTTTGAGGCTGGCGCTTTCTCTGGAATATTATTGGGTGACAGTGGCTATCCTTGCACTCCATATTTATTTACACCATTGCGTAACCCCACCACACCACAAGAGGAGAGGTATAACAGCAGCCATATTCGTACCCGGAACACGGTGGAAAGGTGTTTTGGTTTAATGAAGCAACGGTTTCGTTGCCTATTACGAGGCATGTTTGGGGATATTGAAACAGCAAAAAAAACAATTGTTGCATGTGCTGTCCTCCACAACATTGCCATCGACATGAGGGAAGACCTGTTTCCTGGTGAGGAAGATAACATACGGCAATCTTCATCAAGGGAACCTGTAGTAGAAAGGTATATTCCACCTTCTGTAAGAGGAAATATTAGGAGAAGGCAGTTTATTGAAACACATTTTTTGTGATTTTTTTTTAACTAACTATTTAATAACTTTTATTTTAATTTAATTAATAATCTATTAGTAAGTACATATTTGCAGTAAATAAGTATCTGAAAATAATAATTTCACATAACAGGATATTTACAAATACGTTAATAATTATAATCTAAAGCTGAACACTGGTGAAGGGCGCCGTGCCAGGGAACTGTCTCATGTCTGTAACTGTTATGTGGGATAAATCCTCACGTAAAACGTCCACTAATTTTCTGCAAACGATTTGTGAACCTATTTAAAATCTTCCTCACTCAATTCTGTTTACAGGATGACAATGTCTGTTTTATTCTTCAGTGTTGGTGTATTTCTTACTTTCCAATACAGCTATTTCTAGTTCCAATTTTTTTATTTTTAAGTTAGCAATTTTAATGTTAAATTTGTGTTCCACTTCCATCATTTCTAACTGTTTTCTTTTAAAATCTGTATTGCTTTGTACAATTGACTGCCGCGTTTCTTCACTTCTGTAAAATCAAATAGAATAATTAGTAATTTTATTTTTAACATGTACCAGTAATATTAGAGTAATAAATATGTTGTATCCAGGGAAATGCTCTTCCAGTTGACCTATCAAGGCTTTAGGTTCTCTGCCTAATTTTGATAGTGATTGTAAATTATGTTATATCTAAGATTGTTTCATAAAATGTATATGGTATTGCAACACCAACATGTATATGGTATTGCAATACGGTCACCAAAGTAGATAAGTAACCATGGTCGTCGTATAAACCTAGTTGAAGTTTAGGAAGAAACCGAAAGAAACATCCATGGGTCTCTTTTAGTGACTACACTTGAAGCAAATATTTTTACAATTATATTTAGTCGTAATATATAAGTATATTTATGTGTGTGTAATATATAAGTATATATATACGACGCAGGGAAATTGTATTGTTTACTTGTCCCCCACGGAGAGTATTAATTATTGTAGTAGGTAATTATTTCTATATACATACCCAATTTGCAAACTCTTTTTTTTCCTTTTTTTTGTAGTGCTTCTTGAGTTAACAGTATCATTGTTCGTTATTATCAACATTCTGGTACTTTCTGTCTCTGTAGTTGGATCGTTGAGTATCGCTAAAACAAAATAAAATATATAACAATCCACAGGTTTTAGCAAATTAAATATGGAAGATATTAAAACGAACTTGTGTACCTACATATTGGATTGTAATTATATTATACTGGCTTTTGCCCGCGAAAAGAACGTTAAAATTATCCTACAGGTACATACTGCTGGGATAAAGTCCAATTTAAGTTCCATCCAAATTCGTGTAGCCGTTACGGCGTGACTAGCTGGACTTACAATAACTATTATTTACCTTGCACTTTCTCAAAAGAGTGTTCTGGATTTTCCTCGTGTATTGCATCATATTGTCCAGTTTCTTCAAAACTGGGAGCAGGGTTAGGGTCAGTGAACATTGTTTCTGCAGTTGTAGGCACGGGAACTGGATTCTAAAAGAAATAAATTTACATGTTTTCACACCGAATGCTGTATTTTGTCTACAATTGAATTAGGTATTTTGCACTTTGAAAATAGACAGATAGGTTTGTTATGAATCATGGAAAATTATAAAATGACTTTACAGAAGTAATGTCATGTACATTACTTCTATAAAGTCATTTTATAATTTTGTTATTCTATAGTAGTCCAGTGTTTTGTGTCCTATGTTATTATTAACGAAATTATTACCTATCATGTATAACCGTAGGACATCATGTTTGATTGTAAATTTCATGCTCTAAAAGCACTTATCAGAGCACATCCTACATAAATAATGTAAAATCAATAAATTTTAATTAAATGCTATGTGAAATGATTATGTTTATGAAGTTTTACTTACCAATGCATCACTATCGTAGTCATTAACTTCAATGACAAAGTCGTGAGGAGCAATCGCCATTATTTTTAAGTCCTCGGGAGAAGGTGATGGTGGTTTGTCGCCACCGCCTGTCTTTGATAGGTCCCTCCTATGGGTAGATAAGTTGGATTTAGCGGACAACTTCATTCTTTTCCAAGCCAACTTTAATTCTCCATCAGATCGACATTTACCCGATATCTCATTAAATCTAAAAATAATAAATACCGATTAATATCACGTAAATAACGAACTTGTACACATAATACAAGCAATAAGTAACTTACCTAATCCGTATATTCTTCCACTCTTTAGTTTTCTGCATGTTTACTGAGGTTTTCGTGGACTTATCTTCGATAATATGTGCTGATTCAGCAATAAGCTCACGTAATATTTCCTATAATAATAAGAACATCCGCATTAGGTAGTCGAAATAAGATGAAACAAGGCATTGTTTACGTAATAATAATTTAAAAATTATATTTTACTAACTTTTTCTTCAGTACTCCAGTTTTCACCCCTTTTTTTCTTTTGTTGTTCCATTTTTTAACTAGCCGACGATTTAATCACACACAACAATTCACGAACAAACCAACTAACATACTGTTAGTAACAGAAATACTTACTAAGAATAATATTAATAAATAAGAAGTGCATTTATATATTCAAAAGGACGCAAACATTTACTTTAAATGACGCGGGCTGTCGCCGAATGTAATTCACTTCATTTCACACTAGAGGTGTTTAAAAATATGGCAACTTGATTATAAAAAGCGCGTCAAAAGTACAAGTTGTGCTTGTTCATTATATTGTAACCTAAATAAAGAACAATTTATGACATATTTTTGTAATGATAAATAATTATTTAATCATTTCAAGTGATATTATAATATAAATATTTATAGAAACGGAACGTTGCTTCAAATAAAGCCTGTACGAACGAATGAAAGAATGCCATTTTTGTTTCTTATCTGTGGATATTATTTGAACCATGGATCTTCTTTGGTACTAAAAGATCCTCGGATAGTCTTCGTTTTGTAATCGGAACACACTTTGATACTGGTACTAACTTTAATACCGTCACAAACCTAGACCTTTTAGTCTTGGTTTAAACCAGTACTTAAGCATTTTTTTGTAATAAGACCGATTGAGTCTAATCAACCTGCCCACCCTCTTCCCAACTTTGTTGGGGTCAGCTTCCAGTCTAACCAGATGCTGCTGAAAACCGTATCTATCTATACTTATAATAATGCTGAAGAGTTTGTTTGTTTGCTACTTGAGGAAGGTTACAGGCTATTATATTAACATGCTACGACCATTAGGAGCCGAGCAATACCAAAAAAAGTCAAAAAGAACGCTAAGCGAAAACGAAGCAATAGCACGGGCGGGCGATACGATGCGACGCGTTGGGTCAGGGGAATAAAAAAATAAAAAATAAAAAAAAAATTGTAAAATTAGTTTTACTCAAAATGACTGCCTATATTTATTTATTTATATAACAATTGCATGCTGCTCTTACAGTAAACACCAAAGCGCGCAGCAAGCCAAAAACATACCATTTATCTAAAAAACTTCATACAAACATAATTGACCTCCACAGTTCAGTTACTGGGTACATGGATAATAAAAGTATATAAAGAAAGAAATATAAAATTTTGTGATTTCGTATTATATTAACCCAATTTCTTGTTTAAATCCAAGCGAAATATCGTACACTAAAATAACACTTTATAAAAATAAGCGCTTATAAAAATAAGCCTCCTCCAAAAACATTTATTACAATCTCTTTTTATTTTTCATCTAGCGAGCTACAACCGTTTTTTGTGGGTGTGAATATACAGATGGAGGTTTGACCCCTCCCTTCACCCCGTTTCAACCCCATCGATACAGATAAAGACCACTTTGACCCGTAAAGATTTGTGGGGGATTATCTCTTTTATCACATTCAGCTCGGAAAAAAACAATTTTCCTCAAAACAATCCTATTTGAACTCGATTGTTGAAACCTTCATGAACTGTGTTTATTGAATGTTTAGTGATTGTGAAGAGAATTTTTTGGGCAGATTATTTGGGGTTGCTGTATTAGAAAATAGAATAGAAAATATTTATTGTCCAACGGGGCAATTGCGTAACACATCATCAATCGGAATCGCTTTCATTTTGACAGTTCAACAACATTCATTGCGTTATTTACGTGTTGAGCAGACAAATTTTTCGAACTTATCAAGCAATGGATTAGCCATTTGTACTCGACAAGCTCGCACACGCCGATCGCATATTACCGCGAACGCGATTTTTACCGCGCGAGTCGCCGCCGCGAGGTCATCTTTACACATAATTACCTGTTTTTAATTTAAACAAAACCCGACTAATCACGTACCTGCGTCCTGTACGCAACACCCATGTTCAAGAAAATGCTGACAAGGTGGTTATTGGATAATTGTTTTTATGATGACATTGGTGATTTTAAGGAATATTGTAAAAATCCAAGATGACATATGTACTTAATTTTGACATTGATTTTAAAGTAACGACTACCTAATTATGATAATTCATATTGGACATATGTTTAATTATTAAATCTTATAATTAATAGTAGGTACAGTCACGAGCATAAGTATGTATACACTTGGCTTTATTCAAAGGCGATTTTCTCCTTTATTTTTGAATAAAATTTTATATTATTACGAACATAGTATTTTCGAACCCATAGGTTTATGTAAAGTGTCGTGTTTCAACGTTGCATTCGTTATTTCGTGAAAAAATCGCAATTGAAAATTGCCAAGTGTTGACATATTAGTGCTCGTGACTGTACAGACGGCAGCACATCAAGCTACCCGAAACTGTAAAATTTTGCCAATGAACTTTGAACCTTATACTTTAGCGATAAAGTTGATAATCAATTAAAGAAATTTGACAGATTGTAGCAGCTTGATGTGCTGGCGTCTGTACTTAGTTATATAAAATGACATTTGAATATACCATATGTTATGGTAGAGTGCACAGAACTTAAAAATTATTAATACCATAATAAGTAAAACTACATTCTTACAAATAAATAAATTCTATTCTATTCTAAGAGAAGGTATTGTTAAATTACCCTTTCGACTAAAATTCCTCTGACATACATCACCTTTGTAAGGGTTTTCACCGTGTGTAACCGCATATGTTTTGTTAAACGACTCTTTAGACTAAAACTCTTCTGACATACATCACACTTGTAAGGTTTTTCACCAGTGTGTATACGCATATGTAGTGTTAAACTACTCTTTAGACTAAAACTCTTCTGACATACATCGCACTTATAAGGTTTTTCACCAGTGTGTATACGCATATGTAGTGTTAAACTACTCTTTAGACTAAAACTCTTATGACATACATCACACTTGTAAGGTTTTTCACCAGTGTGTTTACGCATATGTTTGGTTAAACTTTCCTTTCTATTAAAACTATGCTGACATACATCACACTTGTAAGGTTTTTCACCAGTGTGTATACGCATATGAATTGGTAAATGTCCCTTTCGACTAAAACTCCTCTGACATACATCACACTTATAAGGTTTTTCACCAGTGTGTATACGCATATGTAGTGTTAAACTTCCCTTTTCACTAAAACTCCTTTGACATATATCACACTTGTAAGGTTTTTCACCAGTGTGTATACGCATATGTTTGGTTAAACTTCCCTTATCACTAAAACTCCTCTGACATACATCACACTTACGCTTGGACGTACGTTTTTGAGTTGTCCGGATAACTTTCAAGTCTGAGTTTTCTTTGTTCGTTTTCTGGGCTGTTATTGCATCTTCTAGTTTTGTTCTTTGTGTGTCTAGTGTTGGTTTCTTCGCAACGGTCGCCCCTGTGATAACAAAACTGGTAAGTACAATGTTGGAAGATTGACATGCACACAAATCAAAATAATAGCGCTTTGCATAATTCACACTAGGACCTAAAAAGAGGAATTTCTGGTGACAATGAATAAAACACTTGATCATCAGTGACATGAAGTACAAATTGTACTAACATCGACATATGGTCTGTGTGTAGTTTGGTACGAGTTGAACGTTAGAAATAGGATCTCTGTTGATAATTAACAACGTAGATAACAACTCACACTTAATAGGAAGTTATTCGTCCACTAGCGCCATCACTTAATTTTCATTAATTGTGGTGAATTTAGGACTTCTAGGCAAAAAATGTTTTGTAGAAAGGTAAAGGTTATCGGATAACCACATGTTATTTACAATTTTTAAAACAAATCTGTTTGCAGACACTTAACACGCTGTTTTATGCGCAATAGGTGCGCTGGCCAGCAAAATAAAGCTTTGACGCTAGTTTGCCGTTTTAATTAAAATAAAAACTGAAACCATGGCAATAGCTTCACAACAACGCGCACCTAAAATTAGGTTCATGCATAATTAAGTGATGGCGCTAGTGGACGAATAACTTCCTATTAAGTGTGAGTTGTTATCTACGTTGTTAATTATCAACAGAGATCCTACATATTTAGGGTTCCGTACCAAAACGGTAAAACGGAACTCTTATGGTGAGACTCAGTGTCTGTCTGTCTGTCACGGCTGGATATCTCAAGAACTAATAATGGTATCAACTTGGGAATAGTTTTACATGTGGTCCCCCCTTTATAGCAGAACTTTTTATGTCATAATATTATTTTGCATAACAGAGTATAGCATTAGCTTCATTTCGCAGAAAATCGTTTGGCATACCTACACTCATTTATCATACATTCAAAACTCATAATTTTGTAAGTCAGAATCATCTTTAGGCATAAATTTCATATCCATAATAAATGTAATAATACCCATACAAAAAAAAAATTGTTTTTACGGAGCATTATTTGAAGTACGACAATAATATTTTTTTGTCTTATTTGTTATCACTGCCACAGGATCAATGTCCATTTTTTATTAAATCGGGACCAGTGTGCGCGCCTTCACTTCCTCGCGCCACCGATACAATGACGGGAGTACTTTCGCCTAGTGGTCGCAAAGCGGGGATCCGGCCAGTACAGAAGCCGCCTCGAACTACGATGGTTCTAGTTTATCATCAGTGACTTCGAGTTACAGTCCTTTGGTTAGAATGCAACATGCGCATGTAAGCGGGTATACTCTTTAGGTAATGCGAGGCACTTCTTATCAGGAGAACCATTGGCCTGTTTGCTTACCTATAGAATACTATAGATTAACAAACTAATGCTTACTTTTCGTTTGCCTGGCTCCTCGTTCCTTCTTAGATACTTCTTGTTCTTCTATCACTTCAGTTTTAAACTCCATTAAAGGTACATCATCTTCTGAATCTGACTCAGAATGGTGTGGTGGTGCATCTGCTACATCTAGACAGCTATTCTCTAAATTTTCCGGTTCTAGCTCTGTAATTGAACAAAAACAGTCAAGAATATTACTTGTTTATTATTAACTACCTGCGCCTCGTGGTTTCATCCGCATATGCCTCGATCCCGTGGGAATATCGGGATAAATATTATCCTATGGCCTAATCCAGGTCAAGGTTTACATTTATGGTACATTTCATTCAATTCCATTCAGCCATTTTAGCGTGAAAGCGTAACCAACAAACATACAAAAAATCAATTCTCGTTATATTATAATACTAGCTTCTGCCCAAGACTTCGTCCGCGTGAAATTTTTTGCTCCCCCGACCCACCCCATCGCATCGCATCGCCTGCCCGCGCTATTAGCGAAAACTTCTGACATTTTTTTTTTTTTTGCTCAACTCCTAAGGGTCCTAGCGTGATGTTTAACAGCCTATAAGCCTTCCTCAAGAATTAGGCTATCAAATGCAAAAATCCTACTAATATTATAAATGTGAAAGTTTGTGAAGATGTTTGAATGTTTGTTACTCAATCACGCGTAAACCGTTTAACAGATTTGGATGAAAATTGGCACATAGATAGACCATTTCCTGAATTAACACGTAGTATAATATTTATCCCGATATTCCCACGGGATCGAAACTTACGCGGGTGAAACCGCGGGGAGCTGCTAGTATTTTTATAAATCCGACCGATACTTCCAGAGATTAAGGCTTTCAAACAAACAAACTTTCAGCTTTTTCATTAAAGATTTAAAACTATGATATCTCCTAAGATTTTCATTGAAATGAAATGATGTCAATGGAAATTTTCTTTAAAATTAAATACTTGTGATGAATAACGTATTTATTTGGATAAGGATTAATATCATGTTTATAAAAACACCTTCGCAAATAATGCATTATTTAAGAATAATATTTAAATTATAGATTTGATTTATTGATGATATTATTTTTGTTCTTAAAAACATACCTTCAGTTTGATGTTCCTCCTTTGCCTCAATAATATCATCTAGTATCTCTGAAACAGCTGGTAATTCTTCTTTTTTGATAGCAATGTCTTCTGTTTCACATTCATCAACTATACTTATGTGCTCTGTTGGAGATATAATAAAGCCACTGAAAAATCCTGAGTGGTCTTGGTTTTTCAAAGAATTAGGCTGTAAGAAAACAAATTTTTCATTATACTAAAGTCACTCAAACGAGCCCCCACAAGTGAGGATACTTAAAGTAGGTCCAATGTTTGTACACTGCTGCACTGGCGTCGGCCATGCTACCAACATCAGTGACCTCTGCACAAGCTATTGTTGCATGGCTCGTGCCAACACAAGAGAGGACCGTTATCAAACTGCCACATACAAGTTCATACAGAAGTTGTAGCAGTAATATAGGTAATTGTCAATGCCTACATTTGACTAAAGTGTACATCATTCAACACTTGATGGTATAGTGTGAAATCCAGACACAATAGATATGAGCTTGAGTGGATTCACTTCCACGTTATACAGAAACAAGAAATTATGAGAATAAATGGCTGTATAAGATATCTACCTCATAATCCTCATTCATCCTCTGAGCAAACAATTCTTCAGCTTCCAGACATTGTCTCAGTAATCGGTAGCAATGCTTTAGTTTAGTGCAGCAGAAGAAACAAGCAAGAATCGGTCTTCTGTCTTGAGTTACAAACTGGAACAAAATTTGTCTGACACTATTTTGCTACTTCTAATGTTACAAATAGTAATTCAGTCAGTGGGATTCTCATCATAACCTCGGAGTATCATCTCATCTACGGCTACATTATGTTGTCTGGCACTCGCTCGAGGTTCTTGATGATGTAGGTTTCCTGTCTCTCTCAAACATCGATAAGGTTTCGTGATTTGGTACGGTCAGCAACAAAACTCCATCAACACTGTAATTTTTACATGTTATAATTGGCTACAATGTTTATCAATAAACTGCTTTATAGCTTTTCACAAAGAGCAAAGAGCTAATATTCTAAAAATTGTACTTCTGCTGCAATTTTGAACAAATATTTTGCTCAATAACTATGATTAAAAATCAACTTTTGTTGCTTTTGTTGTTCACGTCGATCAGGATATCGCCCCTGATAAATTGTTAAACACTGAAACCGGAAAGCCCACATCTCAAAGACAACAGCATTAAAAACCGTATAATCTGCATACTATGGGTACGTTGATTGTGTTGAGATATGGTCCTATTACATGGGGTTACTCAACAGAAAGTCAAAGACTGTTAATTGTAGAGAAAAAATACATCCGCTCCATGGTGGGGATACGCCCATGGGAATCATGCAAACCCTTTTTCAAAATGTTCAAGATACTAACCCTTCCGTGTCTATATATCTTAGAATGTGCTAAAATGCACCCAGAGTTATTTAAATAAGCTCATGAAATGTATCCAAAAAGTAATAGGTAGAATAGTTTTGCCCATAATCGTGAGGACAGCATTAAACAGTAAAAATAGCTAAGCAATGTGTGGTTGCATGTTTAATGCTACTATACCAGACAGTATTAAAATCTTAGGAGCTAATCATTTTAAAAAGTGTGGTTAGGGGAAAAAAATCTATTCGGTAAACAACATATATAATAACAGGTTTTAATAATAATTATTATTTATTTTTGCTACTCTAAATAAAATTGTAATTTTAGTTGAACATTAATACAATAATCATTATGACTGTAATACGGTTTGCATGTCACATTATTATGGCTAAGTGTAATGGCCCTAAGACGACCCACTGACCTGGATCTATAAACCTCTACTAAGACTGAAATTGTACCAATACCTGCTTATGGCAAATAAATGGATTTGATTTGATACATATTTATTCTAAGTCAGGTTTCCTCACAGTTTTCCTTCATTGTGATTTCCGACGATCCTCTGACCGAAAGTTCATGTATTTGTGATTTTTAATAAATATAAAAACTTACTGGAATATCAGTCAGCTTCTCATACAGTTCATGTAAGTTCCTGTTGACTACTTTATACAAACTTACATCCTCCACCAAACATATCCGACATATTGGCAGCTTTTCCATCTTTTCACTCAATAACCAGTGTCACTTAAGTTTTAGTTAACTTTACGTTTGTATTATAGAAAAACAGTGATGCGTTGCCTACAGATAACGAGTAAGGCTTGTTTAATACGACTTCTTTTTGCTATTAAAAGTTATTTCGTGCACGCTTCCTTTGTGAACCACGGCAAGAAGACTTCCTCTTGGGCAAGACTGCTAGTTGCTACAGCCGGAAAGAGCTAAACTTGTTATATGTTCCGTAAGTAGTCCAGACAGTCCAGGTAATTTATAGGAACTTACACCGCAGGTTTATTATTGACAGAAGTTAGAAGAGCACAACACAAATACAACAAAATATTTTTACCCCTAAACTACTCTACTAGAGATGTGAAAAAATAATCAATTATAGAAAAAATCGATTAATAAAAAATCGATTTCATATTCACTGCCGATTTTTTTCACCTAGGTTAGAACGGCCGCAACACAGGTTAGCCCGCGAAATTCAAATTTTTTTACGTTTTTTGCAATTTGTAGGTCAGTGCCAGGTTGTATCTTGATCAAAATATGATTCGCGACATTATCAGTTACATATTTGGAGAATTATAATCTTTGACCTGCAAATTGCAAAAAACGTATGAAATAGTAATTAATCGATATTTCAGGCGTTTAATTTAATCTATCAAAAAAAAAATGGTTGCCTGTAAAGTCGGTTTTACGGGCGAAGATTTTACGTGACAACGTCTTTTTCTCGGTAATTAAATTAAAAGGTTCGGTGACTCATCGTAACGTTACCGAGCGTTACAGTTTTTCATAAGTGACTCCCAGCCGCAACCTAATTTAAGACGTTGTCACGTCAAAAAAGGAAAAAAATCGATTATTTTAATAAAATCAATTATTTTTATAAAAAAAAAAATGGTTGCCTGTAAAGTCGGTTTTACGGGCGAAGATTTTACGTGACAACGTCTTTTTCTCGGTAGAATAGTTGAGTGGGAGAGAGACGCAAGGCATTCGGCGGGCCTCTCTCTCGTTCGGTGACTCATCGTAACGTTACCGAGCGTTACACTTTTTCATAAGTGACTCCCAGCCGCAACCTAATTTAAGACGTTGTCACGTCAAAATTGATTCTTTTCTAATCGATTTTATTACTAGGCAAAACATTCGATTATTTAATAATCGATTTTTTATGTATACTGTCACATCCCTATAAACTACCACAGAGCATGTAACCTAAACTACAGAATAGAATAATTTAACCATAAATAAACGCTCCACAAAGTGCCACCACAGACTAACTACCACCGAACACTACTTATACAAAGAAAAGTATAGACTGCGCTTAGAGCATAGAGTAAAGTAATATACTAGGCTTAGAGTAAGAAAGCTATGGGGCTGCCTCCACGAGCGAGAGAATCGCGGCGATATTATCGTCGTGCAACGTATTTCTATACACTCTCTTAGAACGTGTCTCCACACGGCGATTTCATCGCCGCGGAAATTTGATGGCGCGGCGAGACTATCGCCGCGATTCTCTCGCTCGTGGAGGCAGCCCCTATAGAGCATCGGGTAGCGTGGCCACACATGAGACAAAAAACTAACTTAAATAACATTGGCTACTTATGTAGCTGCCTTGAAAAAACGGGCACGCACTGAGAGACGGAAATAGTATAAGCTTTATCCTTTTCTGTTACTTATAATAGCGCAATACTTTATCCCTTTCTTGTGGAAATGAAATGGCGATACCCGCCGTTTAAACTTTTCTTTGTCTAAAGTATTGAGTTCTTATAAGTAACTGAAAAGGATAAAGCTACACTATTTCCGTCTCTTAGTGCGTGCCCGTTTTTTCAAGGCAGTTAGATAAGTAGCCAATGGCGCCGATTCTGTTTTTCACAAACTAAACTAAATTTAAGTTCATGCATCTTTTTCTTTCTATTTCGTTAAGAAAAGGACAGAAGATAAATATTAGTTTAGTCCTGTCAAATTAAGATACTCCATAGACAACTTTAGACGAGATTAAAAAATTGGCTACTAAAAATACGTCAATTTACGTCAGGCGCAGACTAATTTGACAAGACTTAACTAAAATTTATCTTCTGTCCTTTTCATAATGATATAGAAAGAAAAAGATGCCTGAACTTAAATTTAGTATAGTTTGTGAACAACAGAATCGGCGCCATTGGCGCCGATTCTGTTGTTCATAATTTGACAGGACAGTTGTATCATAATTTGACAGGACTAAACTAATATTTAGGTATCTTCTGTCCTTTTCATAATGAAATAGACAGAAAAAGATGCATGAACTTAAATTTAGTTTACTTTGTGAACAACAGAATCGGCGCCAATGTTATTTAAGTTAGTTTTTTGTCTCATGTGTGACCACGCTACCCGCTGCTCTATAGTTTTCTTACTCGGAAGACCATCCCTGCGTTCCGTGTTGGGAAATAATCGATGTGAGCGTGCTTAAACCCGTACCGAATTAGCGTGAGCGCGATAACGATGTCCCGTGAATCGTCATAGATGACGTCGTCATGACATGCGCCATCTTGCGATAACACCGACCATGCCCTAGAATAATATCACCGTGAGCGCTGTCAAAAATGACAGTGTGTGTGTGAGGATGTGTCAATATGTGTTTTGTTTTGATTTGCATCTTAACTTAAAATTAAACTAAAGTGGCATTTTCGAAATTGTGCTTCTGGCTGACAGTCGCCACCTAACCAAAGAAGAAGAAATGTGGTGTTAATACAAAGAAATACTGTAATAATATCGCTTTGACGTTGAGTAAGCACTGTGAGCGCGTTCACGGGCGTTCCGAATTGTTGACAGCTCTCAGCTGTCATAATCGTAATATCTAAATCGGAACGCATGTGAGATGATATATGAGCGCTGTGAGCGATTATAGCTAATTCGGAAAGCGCCCTATTACTCCTAGACACAGAGTACACTTTAGTACCCGTCAGGGTATATATGTTCTGTGCTTTAGTATACTGAAACTCCTACCCGATATATTACTTTACTCTATGGGCTAGAGCTAACAACGCTCCATCAATGTAAAAAATTTAATTTAAAATTTAAAAAACCCCCGACACCAAATAATAATAAAAGTGAAAACAAAACACAAAAAGAATACTTTGCCATCACTCACTGACATATCGGATATACATTAAAACCGAGTACATCCCGAGGACAGCCGAACACATCCGAAGCGGGTATTTTTTTTAATCGTCTTATAAACAAAACACGCGTGGTGTCGCTTACGGTAACAGTGGCGCGAGTTAGGCAGGATACAAAAGTCTAAAAAGTTAGTATATTAGACCTTCGTATCCTGCTTATGCGTATGAAGTTTCATTAAAATCGGTTCATTCATTTCGAAAAATAAGGGCTTGAAAGTTTGTATAAAATGCCGTACGGCGTAAACGCTCTTAACTAAATATCTATTTAAAATAGTTTGAGTCTAAATATAGAATCTAAAAAAAGCTTCAAAATGTCAAACGAAATATTTTATTCAAAAAACAGCCATATTCGCTGGTATGCTGGTATGGTGAACTACGCCGTAGCATAGTGTGAGCTACGCCGTAGCACAGTTTGACCTACGCCGTAGCACTCTCCATCCGTCTTACGAATTTTCGATCAGGTCACGTGTCCTGACGCGAGTTTAACATTTTTTACCCATTACAAAAAAAGTGTACAACGCTGCTATAGAAGTTTTCACTTCAAAAATACCATTTGCGACGGCCATTATCCCAGGCCAGCATGCTGACGTAAGCTCGAATTAACTGCCTGCCCTAGTCAACAAGCGTATAGAAAACTGGGCGAATAAAATGGCGCTCGCTGTACTTTTTTACCCGGTTCACCCCTAATGGGGCAGATTGGATGTATTTTATTAATGACGCTTTTTAATTTGATTTTCGTGTTGGTAGTTGTTTTAACTTTATGTTTTTGGTGCTTAATATACTGCATGCGGTTGACACGCCATGTGTGTCGGAATCCGTTGGCTTTTTTTTGTAAAATTCCAGTCTGATATGAAGCCTATCCTGTCCAGACGCTGCTGGAATTTTTGTCTGTACCTATTTATAGTCTTGCCCTGTACATTCCAATTTGACTGTGTGTATAAATTTGCCATTAGCAATTTGTTCATTATGTATCAATTTTCCATTAGCTTAGAAACAAGACCAATAGAAACGGGAAAAAAACAGCCCTTTACTAAAATTAATACATTCGTAATAAAGATAAACATGAAATAATACAGCCTCAGAAATATTATTAACACAACTTATTTGTATAGTGTGAGCAGATTTATCATCACTGTAACTCCCTTTTGTGACCGTTATATAGCCTCGTACTATTTTATGGAGTTCCTGCAAACAGTTTTATGTATACTAATCCAGTTAAGTGACTGCTAGTTGCCGATTTATGCCTGTACACAAGAAGTATTTGAATGTAACGCTAGAAAAAGCAGCTGTTTTTTTTAAATATATGGCTTATCTAGCAAAGATATATTTTATTAGAAATGTTATAGATATTATTCAACGGTTCTTATCGATCTTATTAGAATTTCTACTGCATCAGAAAATAATGCATTGGAAAAGTATTTTATCTCTCAAAAAAATTCTTTGCGAGTACCTACAAGTTAATTAGATAGTACTTTCGGGTATCTACCAACTCTACTCACCTCATCAACATAATGAACGAACGTGAACTCATTATTCACTAGCTAGCTTAAAACCCTATTAAAATCTGGAGGAAAGAATACCCCTCCAATTTTTCTCCTAATTTAAACGAGTGGCCGTCTCCAACTAAAATAAATTGGCAACATTTTAACGGCCCTCGGGGTCCAAACACGATAAATTCTAAATGAACCCGTAAATTATCTTGTTTAAATTCAAAAAAGGTAAAAGTAAATTAATTTCCAAACCGACCACACATTGCGAAGGTATGTTAAGGGCAATTGAGCAATTCTTTACAATGCTCCTGTTTTTAGAGGTTACTGTAACAGATTTTATGTTGCCTACTGTAAAAAGAGGTAAAAAAAACAAACAGTTTTATTTCGTGATAGTCTATCATTCTAATTACATGACATACGAGTAAATACATAATCAGCCTATAATGTCCCCGCTAGGACACAGGCCTCTGCTCTTCGAGAGGGAGTGGGCTGCCATCACCACGCGGCGGGCCCATTGCGGGTTGGTAGGTGTCACATATCTACAAAGTTTTGGTTCTAGGACATGCCGGTTTCCTCGCGATGTTTTCCTTCATCATTTTAAGAGCAGTGTTGATGAAATAATTTACACAAAGTAAAGCGCATGTCTGGGTTCGAACCTACGACCTACAACTCGTTAGTCGCGGCTATTACCACTGGGCCACCACTATTCATTCTAATTACATTAAAACATTGCGATATCCTGAGATAAATCGCAAGAAAAATCAGTCCAATATATCTTACGGTTTCCAAATAGCCTTGATACAGCGTGTGGTTCGAAAGGTCTAGGGCGATGTTTCTTGGATGTTTTGTAATGGAACACGCATAAAAACATCTTATCCGATTGGTATAAATCTTTAACTACCGGATAGCCGGTACCCAGATTGTCCTAGGATATTTACGATGGTCATCCAATTAAATGGCTTTGTTCACGCTTCAACGAGGCGAAAACCTGAAATAGCCACTGTTCTCTCATGACGATTTATTATGTTAGATGATGAGCAATATTTCTTTGCCTTCTTATGGGACGGAATGACTGGTCTACATTAATCAAACACAATTACAGGGTCTGGCTGTCACGTCAGCGAAACTCATAACCGAAAAACCCACAATGCTTGAATTCTCTGGTATCTCACTTGTATTCAGTAGATAACCAAGCTTATCGTCTACATAATTCCAAGGGCCAAGGTTATTTGAAGTGTTGAATGTATATGTCTGTGAAATAGCGGTTTGACAGGACTTGTATAGAAAACAAGTCAAATCGCCAGATTAATTTTTCAGATAAAAGTTATCTGACGATTTAAACTTGACCCTAAGTGTAGGAAACCTCATTCTCTTTATACCTCATCCTAGAACGATGTTCCACGACGAGTCTAGATTTTAGTACAGAATTATAAGATATCACATTGACATTCAAAACCCCTGTTTTCCCTTCAGGAAAAGATTTCATTCAAAAGAAATTTCTGATAGATTCGTGCATTCAAACGATCCTCCTGCTCGGTCCAGCCAGTTCCAATTTGCACAGAGGTTTCAAATCGTAGCGACCTGCCTGCGGCACGTCCCCACATCGCTTGGACAGTTTTTGATTGATTTTTATTCCCATCTCAGTAACGATTCCCTTGTTTACTTTTAACTGGTGTTTGTCTTATAAAAGTACTGGGGAATTGATTTGAATGTTTTTGTGAACTTGTTTGTGTGTCTGCTAGAGTAGTTTTTGATGAAAGATTTTGGAATCGACTGTGGTCTATTCGGAAATTGTGGACTTTCAGAAGGGTGATTCTGAATAGTTTTGCCCGTCGTAAACTGCTTCTGAAAGCCAAAACTCGTACTTAAATTTTTTTCTTAAAATTTCAAATTCAAGTCGCAATCTTATCTGAGCGACAATCAATGTCAAAAACTTGTCAAAAATTGTATTTTCGACAGATTACGACTGAGGTTAAAATGCGAACGTTCTTAAAATTACGAGAATTGTGTCAAACAATTTTCTTGGTCAGGAAACATTTGGTATTTTGTCTTTAAAACAACTGCATGCTGGTTAATCTTCTTGCAGTTGCAGGCACTATGTATAAATCGAATTTTAAGATACCCATAGGAAAAAGATGGGGTTTGTTCTTTAAGTACTTTATTGTAACATTAGCCATTGACTATTCTAAGTTCATTTCACTATTATTTAATATTTTATTCGTATTGCCGTAAATAAGACTATTGTGTTAACTTGATAACGCAAAACGAAAGACGATTGATGTTTTACTATAACATTTTTCCTTGTCTTGCGTGCAACTGACCTCACAGCGAAAAAAAAACGATATATCATCAAGTTTTCTTTTCGTATAAGCTCCATAGATTAATTGAGGAAACCGACATAATATCGTGAAGAAAACAGTAACTATGTCTTCGTGAATGTATGATCTTTGGATCAATAAAGGAGTATATATAATAACACTCTATATCTCTCCATAAACGTCATGTTTATATGTTCTTTGCACTTGTTTTTACCGACTTCAAAAAAAAGGAGGTTATCAATTCGATACGTATGTATGTAATATTATTGGAATTGCATTATATTCACATATGATGATCTATTAGGGCTTCCAAACAAATATACAAAATTTCATAGACGTATGTATGTATGTATGTATGTATGTATGTATGTTTGTCCACGCATATCTCCGGAACTATTAATCGGATCGTGACCATTTTTTTTTTATTGGCTTACATTTTCTTCAACTTAGGGAACAGTGCAAGTTTCATCAAGATCGATTCAGTAATTTTCAAGATATGGACTAATACGTGTAAGTGTGACGGCCTGGCTTATTGATAAGAGCTACGGGTGTAGTGTCAAAGGGAAAACATCTCAAAACCTTGGTCAAATACTAATGCAAAAACTAAAAATTACGAAATAAAAAGTAATTTAAAAAAATTAAACCGACTTCAAAAAGAAATTAACTCAAAATTATGAAATAACTTTAATTTCGGAAGTCGGTGGATTAAACTAAAATACAGATCCCAAGACACCGACTTCCGAAATTAAAGTTATTTCATAATTTTGAGTTAATTTCTTTTTGAAGTCGGTTTAATTTTTTTAAATTACTTTTTATGATTATTATCCTTACTAATATTAGAATTAGAAAGTAACTCTTGTCTGTCTGTCTGCCCGTCTGTATGTTACCTTTTCAAGCCTAAGCCACTGAACGGATTTCGATAAAATTTGGCAGAGAGATAGATTGCATCCCGGGGAAGGACATAGGATAGTTTTTATACTGATATTCCCACGGGATCGACACTTATGCGGGTGAAACCGCGGGGCGCTGCTAGTTACATATATGTTTATTTATATTGATAAGTATATGTTTTGTATATGTATGTATTTACTGTTTATACATATGTAAATGGTACACCACAGTCTACCTGCAGTATTTTCTTTCCTTTCGCCCTTAATCCATTCAAATGTTTAAACATCGCTTTTAGCGATAAGTCCGTTCGTTGTGTCACCCCTTGTAAAAATTCTACATTTATATCTGTAATATTTATGGTGTACATAATAATGAGTCATCACCATCGTATTGCGTACATTTAACCCTATTGTTAAATGTACGCAATACGATGGATTATTTATAAATGTTGCTTAAAGTTAATATAGTTGAGTTTCTAATACGCGCTGTTAGATTTTCAATTTTCGGCGTTGATCTGAGAGTTGAAAATACAACAGCACGCTTTTAAGTGATTAAAAGTTAGTTAATGTGACCGTATGCTTTGTGTAATGATGAACGTTCGTAACTGAAGATTTTTCGACGTTTAAACGTCTCTTAAGTTAAAGCAATGTGTGTAAACAAAGGCGTATATATTGTTTTGCATGCAAATCTAGAGTTATCGTAAGGACTTACCCCTCAGACGGTATAAGGGGTCGTCTCCACGAGCGAGAGAATCGCGGCGATAGTCTCGCCATGCCATCAAACTTTCGCCGCGATGATATCGCCGTGTGGAGACACGTTCTAAGAGAGTGTATAGAAATACGTGACACGACGATAAAATCGTCGCGATTCTCTCGCTCGTGGAGACAGCCCCTTAGACAGAGGTATGTGGAAGGAGGGAAGGGAGGTCTTTGCCCTACCACTAAAATGATAATAATAATATACATACTCTTCCAATAAAGCCCTTTTATCAGTTTTCACAAAAAGAAATTAACAAAGTTGAACACTACTTCTATAAAACATGCTCAGACGATGCAACTTTTCAAAGGAGACTGCAACCCTTTCAACAAATTTATCTCATATTTTTAGAAGATACAGGACGACAAAGTAATAAAATATTCATTCTTTGCCACTACGTCGCTTGCTCATCGTAAAAACTTAGCGTCGGCATTTAATTTTCAACCAATTTAAATATAAAATATCTAACCTAACTTGCAAACTTGATATGTTTTTTATATACGTGAATAATTTATCTTTTTGATTAGCTAGAGGTTTTCTCAATGTTTTCGACCTGTTTGTGTATGCGTCTGTCGTATATTTTGATCTCAAAAAGTAATATTTTCACACGATGTCGGAATGTGAAAAGAATATTTTCATATGCTCAATGTCACACGTGGATAAAATTCAGGATTTTGTTTTTCTTTAAACACTTCAATTAAAAATCTACTGTTACTAAGAATCCGTGTTCAAAACATACTAATAATAAAAAACTACAAACTTCGCCACTCGCAAGGGGAAAAGAGGTCCCAACTCATAAATCCAACTTTTTGACAATGGTGAACTCTTTGGCGAAAAACATGGCTGTCTTTCACCCCAAAAGTCCTCAGATACAGAATGTTGACAATGATTTACAGTTCATGCTTACATATTTAGCAGTTTGTTTATTTATGATGAGCGACCCGGAGTAGCGGGTATTATTTTGTAATTACTTACTCCTGTAAATGGGCTTGTGTTGTTTTCATAGACTGCGTCGTGTTTGCAAAAAATGTTATTAAAAAAGGCTAACTAATTAATAAGGTTTTTTCGTTTATGATGTACACGAAATACTTGTTACTTGGCATCAGCCTTCCTAATCTCGCTATTCGACAAATTGGTTTACTGTCCTAGATTTAAACCACGAAACTGTACCATAACGCATATTCTAAAGGATAAGAAGAAGCTCTATACCCATACCTAATGGATATTCTTCTCTACCGGTGTTAAAGGATTATAAGCTACAGTGACAAATATTTTTCGTCCTGTTTATTTTATCTAGCTATAAACCCATCATAGTAACAAAGTTACAAGCAGTTTACTCGTGTGAAACCCGATAAACAAATTTTAAATCTAGTTCCACCAGCTTAGCGCGCCGTCAAAATGTAATGACATAAAACTTTATTGTTTAGTGGAATAAAAAGTGGCGAAGTACCACCCAAACGATTACATTGTATGGTAATCTCCAAGTACTAGGGGTAAATGAAACAGACTAGCAGATGGTTATGAAAATGACGCAAATAAGGGGACAAGAAAGATGGTAGAAGAAAGATTTTATGTTCTTGTAAACGATTTGTGTGAAAGTATTGGAAACGTGTGCTTTGAATAAATCTCTCCATCTTTATGCTTTTTGAAATTGAGTGAATAGTTCGATTCGAGATATACTTTTAACCGATACTTCAATAACAAAAGCAATAAGATATTGTTACGTTTTGATTTCATTTTGTTGGTTGTAGCTTAGCTAGCTAGCTTTTGTAATACAATTCATATTACGGAATTAATAAGAATGACTTTTCCCTGACAAATTTTAATTTTATTGATAGCTTCGGCGGTGGCCTACCAAATGTTGTATTCGATTTTCCAAAAATAAAAAAAAACTGGTACCTTTAATTGTTCATTCCGGAGCGACGTCCCCAACGTGGTACCTATGTGTTTTAATTAAATTTCGCGCCCAAAATCTTTTCCATTTCTTTTGTTACTGTGAAGTTACTAATTGCTTTTGCAATATGCGACAAACAAGTGGAATTATTGCGTGAAAATATTGGTTCCATTTGTGATTGGGACAAAATGGTATGTATGATAATTATGTCTGTATTTAGTCGCATGAACAGAAAAAAGTACTTTCAATATTTATGGTCAACTTTTGGCAATCGTGAAATGAATAGGCCTCTCGTTGCCAACAGAAGTATGAGTTGTCGGAAATAATTATGACATCCTCTTTAACTAATTTTGCTTGCTTTTCCGGCTTGAACTGCCAAGAACACTATTGCGGCCTTATTACAAAACAAGGTATATGTTGAGGCCCAGATTTAAACCATCGAGTCATTTTTTTTAATTTGGAACTTCATTCCGACAAAGCTAAAGTTCAAATTACAAAAAAAATCGTTGAAACTGAGTCTAAGTTGTCAGTTATGTATTAAGAACCTTGCCTTGCTCGGAACAAAGTTCAAAATATAATAACATGCTCTATGGTTTAAGGTTAGTTAAGTTTAAATCAGAACTTGTTTTGTAATAAGACACTGTCTTAGTGAGTATGTATCTTAGCAGAGTTTTGATTAAAAGTCCTCATTCAAACTGATACAACCGGAGAACTAGATCTGATAACCGTCTAATAACACTGGTAACGAAAAATCTAGTTTCACTTTTCCGCTTCTTCCGCTTCACCGCTTAGCAAGCCATGAAAGCGCTGTTTAGTAAAATAAAAAGTACCATGTTACCGTAACAGCGGCCAGCCCGGCAGATTACATTGTGCTATTACCAGAGATATATAGTAGATTGATGACAGAAATGGGATGTAAATTACATTACGGTTGCTCCTTTTTTCAGAAGATGGGAATTTAACGTTATTAGAACGCCGATTGAAGTTTATAGTGGATTGGGAGTGGACTGAAATTGTGCGGTGTTGCTAGATAAATGTTGTATTGTTATCCACCGTGTTTTAGTGAGAGGAAACTCCTACTGCACGTCGATATTTTTCTAGCACATATTATCTACTAAAGTATTACTTACCTTGGTTGGTAAAGAAGTAGATATATTCATAGGACAAACATTTAAAAAAAACCCCTCTATTCCGAATAAAAATCATGTTTCAGGGAATGGTTTCAGATTACACAGCTCATTAAAAATTCACACACTGCTGTAAATTGACATACATTGTGTTAAACGGTGCGTCAAGTTATTCATGTCCCTTGTTACAATTCCATTCCAGGTTACCACTGAAATACATAAAAATTGGATGGAAAGACGCCTATTTGTGGTTATGACATGCTAAATCTCGGTTGCTGATGTATTATCCAAATAAAGGACATTCATTATTAAATTTCTTTACAATGTTTGCATGCCTCATTTAGAGTAGATTGTATCGGTATTACAAAGTTTTGTAAACACCTTCATTTTATGTACCTACTTTGTAACTAAATAAACGATTATGATTATGACTGAGTTTCCGTAAAAAGATGACTTTTTATTAAAACAGGAAAAGAAACCTCAAACAGATGTTTAACCATGTAATAACAGCAAAATCAAGCTGTAACAATTTTACGTCCATACTTTAAACAACGTTTGACGCGCTCAAACGTTAACAAGTTTGAGGGATGTGCAGGCAACGTTGCATTGCACGTTTTATGAGGCGTAAACGCGCAACAAGCGGCCCTTGTCTGACAGACTGAAGTAAACGATATATTGTCATGTAGGTTTATAAAGTTTTCACGTCTCCATGTTATTTAATAAGCTCTCTTCTCCATGTAAAATACTGGTATTCAGCTGCATCCGGTTAGACTGGAAGCCGACCCCTACATAGTTGGGAAAAGGCTAGGCAGATGATGATGATGATGTTATTTAATAAGCTGGTCATCGACAAGGGTGCCATCAGTGACTATTTTCTTTACAATAGAACTTCAGTTCATAATTTTAACATCTTTAGAGGCCTTTTTTTAAATCGTTATCTTTTGCTACTAGGGTTAAAGCAGTGGCGAAGTGGTTCTGCGTTCTACTTTTCAAGGATACATAGTAATCTTAATATCGACCGATGTTCATAAATCCACAAATTGCCTATTAAAAATACCTGTCCCTAAAAAATCTTCCTACACCCAAAAAAGCATCCAGAAATTTTTCAATAAAGCCGATGAAAAATTCAGTCTCAATGATGAAAGTACCAGGCTCACATACAGGCGAAGCGGTTAAAACTCAAACACGACCGAGCTCAGTATGAAATAGTAGAAATGAACAGAATAATCTTATGATCCCTAGATTGAAATCGTCCGATGTTCGTGCCCTCACATGGTCCTCGAGGGAAATAAGTGAATAGTTTCCTGTTTAATTTACTACAGACGAGAGTTCACAGTATGCTGACTTTGCTATATTAGTGGACCGCATTAACCACGTATCTCTAAATGTGGTTCATGATAACGGCAGGGTCTTTTGTTGGGATGTAATAACATTGGTGGACTGGTGGTTATATACTTATTTGGTCGTTTTTGTTGACCGGGGTTAATATTAGATGCGTATAGATGAAGAAGATACAGAAAATATACGTCATATTGGAGTTATTTGCCATTTGAAAGCTTAGAAAGATCGGGATTTGTGTAATAATTAGATATTATACCAAGTGATTACAAAATATTATATGTCGTCATATTCTAATGTTTGGTAATTTTATTAGAATTAAAATAATAGGTATATTCCTCACTGCCTTATCATATCTAAGTCACCTTTTTTCGACTCCTACCAAATATAAAGTGGCCTATAATTTCACCACCGCTGTCGGAAACAACATGTCTGGAGATGTCTTTCAATATTTCTTTTATTTAATCAATATTCTTTTATGACATTTAAACATTTTCTCTATTAATTACCTAATGTCAGTCAATATTACGGATGAAGATGGAATTTATCTTGAATTTATCTAATAAGTGGGCATTCATGTACCTAACTTAAAATATTCCTTCTTCTGTAAAACATGTACCAGAAAGGTGTGTTCATATATAAGAGTGTGGTACAGACCCAAAAACTGAACAACTTTCTCGATGGGGCTAATCGCAAAAAATTATCAGCCGTCTCACGGGGACAGTTTGTAATTTATTCGCGACTAGCAGCGCACCGCGGTTTCACCCGCATAAGTATCGATCCCGTGGGAATATCTGGATAAAAACTATCCTATGTCCTTTCCCAGGACTCAAACTATCTCCATACCAAATTTCATCTAAATCGGTTCAGCGGTTTAAGCGTGGAGAGGTAACAGACAGACAGACACACTTTCGCATTTATAATATTAGTATGGATTAGTGTAGATTACGATGTTGGTCCCCACCCAGAAAGTGGTTCAGTTTGATGATGTATGCCACACTTAAATATAACCACGTAATTCTGTTAAACACTCTATATGCGTCTTGCTTTACAAGACACGTGGCATCCACCACATACATCCATATCCTCGGAAGTTTGTGGCACTAAACTAATCCTGTCTCTACTAGGTATCCAACAGGGGCTAGTAATATACTGACGATCTTGTAACAAAGTTCAAAGTCCTTTCAAGAGACAACTACCCACCCACCACAAAAGATCGACTGCCAGCTTCGAGGAAGTACCATGACATTTATTTACTTCAGTCACAATACTCGTAACGATGCGAGGTACGGATGCGACATACATTAGCGGTTATAAATGACGTAAGTTGAGAATTTATTTGGAAACCATGCAATGGAGAGCGCGGAGAACGGACTGCATTAAAGTGTCAAAGACAAAGTCGAGACAACCTCAGGGTATAAATTCATTTCCTTGTTGCGAAGGATATCATGAGCTGTGAGTGCTGTGACACTAACAATGTTATCTGCGATTATTGCCAGTTTCTAGTTTACGTCTTAGCTTTAAATAGGAAGTGAGGGGTGGCTTTTCATTGGCAAAAATAAAGGATGAGTTAAATATGCATAATCAACCTATAATTTTCCCAATGCTGGGACACAGGCGTATAGAGGTATGAGGAACAGGGTGTAAAGTTCACCCATACTCTATAGAAAAGGGAGGATCCTTCGACCAGACGGGTGTTGTGTCTGGCGAGCAACTGCCCGATGATTCATGACGGGCCGTTGTTGTATCTATGCTAGTTGCGCGGTAAACTCTGCTTGCGCGATGCAGAATTTTGCGTGACGTCAGTATGACGCGTTGTTCGCATGTGGCGTTGTAGATACATACCGCTACACGCTTCTCTCTGTGAGAAGGAATGGGCCTTAATTCCACCACGCTGGCCCAGTGCGAGTTGGTAAATGTCACATGCCTTCGAATTACTTTCCTTCACCGCTGTGAGAGCAGTGATGATGAAATTATTTACACAAAATAAAGCGACTGTCTGGGTTCGAACCTACGACCGAAAACTCGTAAGTCACAGGCCATTACCACTGGGCCACTACTGCCTGAGTTAAACATCATCATCATCATCATAATTTCAGCCGAAAAACGTCCACTGCTGGACATAGGCCTCCCCCAAGCACCTCCACTTAGACCGGTTCTGTGCTCATCCGAGAGTACAACATAATCCCCCTTATTTATAAACGTTGTTTAAATATAAGAACTGTTTATGGCGAAAGCGCCAGGGTAGCCCGCGAAATTCAATTTTTTTTAGGTCTCTCTAAGACCATGTAATCCCCAAGAATGACTATTTCATGAAATCTTGACATTTGGGGATTACATGGTCTTAGAGAGTTGTGTTGATGACTTTAATGATTATAATTCTGTAAATACGTATTTGTTACGACCGCGAATCATATTTTAATCAACGTACAACTTAATACTGACCAGTAAATTGCAAAAAACGTAAGAAAATTTGAATTTCGCGGGCCACCTTAGAGCTTCCCCCTTAAACAAACATTTTGACGTTTATAACGGCTCTTAACTTTATACAACGTTTATAAATAAACCACAATAACTGGACCCGCAGGAGATTGATATTACAATACCTAAATAAATATTTTACACCTATTAATTGCTGTGCACATTGGCATGTGATTAATTTGGAGCGATTATGAGTTTAAATCCATATGGTAATGAACGATAAAAGTCGCGTGGTGAATAATAATGTGGATGGGTGTTAAAATTGATTTTTTCTAGAGCCCCCAATGTTTTTTATTTACCATCTTTCGCGAATCTGAAACAGCTATTGCCATGATTATTTATTTATTATATTTAAACGTGTGATATTACATAGTCGTATTGCCCCCCTGAAAGTCTCAAATGCCCACGGGGGGGCGGTATCACTCACGTTGAAAATCTATGCATACAATGCACTATGTTTTTTATTCATTGAAATTCGTATTTATTACCTAAATATTATCTAAAATAAAATTGTAAATATTTATAATTAGTTATGTTATGTGTATCACTGTAATCTCTGGAATTACTGGGGGCCTAAAAAGGCCACTTTGGCAGCACAATAAAAGGATAATATTACGAAACATAATATGACGAAGACAGTCCGTGTTTTTCATTTTTTTGCTGCACTACGTAGGTATAATCAAAGAGATTGAGATTGGATTTGGATTGGATTGATTGTTACCCTTTTATGATTCTGCCAAAGTGGCCTTTTTAGGCCCCCTGATCCGATTACAAAAAACCTTTTAACGCGGACGAAGTCGCGGGCAGAAGCTAGTTTATAATATTACAAATGTCATCAATTGCGATAAATCTGTTGCTACCAATCTTCTTTTATTCCTTTTTAGGGTTCCATACCCAAAGGGTAAAAACGGAACCCTATTACTAAGACTTCGCTGTCCGTCCGTCCGTCCGTCCGTCTGTCTGTCACCAGGCTGTATCTCAATAACCGCGGTAGCTAGACAGTTGAAATTTTCACAGATGATGTATTTCTGTTGCCCCTATAACAACAAATACTAAAAACAAAATAAAATAAATATTTAAGGGGGGCTCCCATACAACAAACGTGTTTTTTTCGGCGTTTTTGCCGTCTGTCTGTCACCAGGCTGTATCTCAAGAACCGCGGTAGCTAGACAGTTGAAATTTTCACAGATGATGTATTTCTGTTGCCGCTATAACAACAAATACTAAAAACAAAATAAAATAAATATTTAAGGGGGCTCCCATACAACAAACGTGTTTTTTTCGGCGTTTTTGCCTTGTGGTACGGAACCCTTCGTGTGCGAGTCCGACTCGCACTTGGCCAGTTTTTTATATTGCAAAACAATAAAAGTTTTTAGAATTTTGACGGAGTGCAAACATTGGTGATAGGCCTGGATATGCTTGTCGGGTTTCACACGAATCGGAGTGGCATATCAATGGGATTTCGTGAAACATATCTCGTATAGATTGGGTTTTTTAGTCGCCTACACGAACTTTACACATTTTTTTTGTTGTGAGTGGGTGTCGAGCAAAGTACCGAGCTCTGCTATCATTTAAATGAAAATGAAAATTGGTTTATCATTTTCACCTTATCTACTAGTGATTGGAACCGTCTTTTGGCTCTTTAGCCAACTGAGGCCGCTTGAACTTATCCTGCGGGATGAGATGACCGAATGAATGTTTTGAATCGGGCAACTGATCCCATTGATACATTTTATGATTTGTACAGACACGAAAAAGGTGTTAGACATTAGATATTAATTTCTTAAGGGCTGATTTTTCAATCATCTGATAATTTTATTCGAGGAATAATTTTGAAATTTTGAGTTATTTCATAGAAAAACTGTCAATCGTCAATTTTATTCGTCGAATAAAAGTTATCTGGCCATGGAAAAATCAACCCTTAAGCAAATTTATAAGTAATACGAGATTTCGCTCTTCTTTTGTTTTTCTTTCCTTCTTTTTTAATCCCCTAGTGGGATTTTGTTGGTTATTCTGGTCTGATCCCCTGAACCTTCTCAATCCGCTGCTTGTTCTTCTTCTGTTTTAATTTCTGTCTTATCCACTATAAACTTTCTCATTCCGGTTTGATCCGCTTTTTCTTTTGTTTTTATTCCTGATATCCGTAGGTGTGTGTCCGTGGCATCACAGCCGCCGGAATACCAGCGCTGCGGTATTTATTTTTTAAATATCCGCAGTATCATGCTGAGATAAGTGTCTTTTCGGACTCACACAGCTCTTTTTTTCTTGTTTTTTTTTGTTTTTAATGTTAATTTTGTTAGTTTATACTTTTTGTACTGTATTTCCTGTGCGTGTCCTAAATAAAATATTTTTCTTCCTTTCTCTTCCAATATCCTAAATACTTATAATTTACTTGTTTTTTTTATTTTATGCAAATGGATGTAGATATTAAAGGTGAATATTATTGACGAAGATTGAAGGTGATTGTTATCTACACTTTAATATTATAAAGAGATTAAGTTTGTATGTAGGGGTTAATCTCTGGAACTACCAGTCGGATTTGAAAAATCTTTTTGTATTTGATAGCCCAATTCTTAAGGAAGGCTATAGGCTTAACATCACACTATGACCCTTAGGAGCCGAACAGGCGATGAGATGCGACGGGGTGGGTCGGGGGAACAAGAAATTTCACGCGGACGAAATCGCGGGCAGAAGCTAGTTGTGACATATTTTGCTCCCAGTTACACACATAAACTGTGTATATAGAAGTGGATTTAAAATAAGCTAAAACTTTCTGCTATTACGGCTATTACCTACTTCGTTCAAGTCATTAGTTCAACGGAGAAATTATAAACTCAGGGCCAATTTCACCAATGAAACTAAATACAATCAGCACATCTAAACCGAGTTCAAGAGCTGTCAGTGTCATCATTGTTGTAGAATTTTGACACTGACAGCTCTTGAACGGAGTTTAAATGTGCCGATCGCGTTCAGTTTTATTGGTGAAATTGAAAGAAAGAAAGAAAATACATTTATTTACACACAGACTAAAAGACACACAATACATCAGATAGTCAGATAATCGTACCTACATCAGATAAAAACAAAAAAAACAAACGGTGTTCTTCACAACCAATTGGTAGGTATGATTTAATCTATAGGTAGGTCTAAACCGATTGTTAATTGCCAACACGTAACCTAACATACAACTTCCAGCTACAACTTCTGTTATCTTAGCAAAACTAATTATTCGTCAATAATGCGCTCTACTCTCTACATAGAGCGTCTCTACGGAGGTAGAGCATTGTTGTGCGTTCATGTGCAACGTTGTAGAGTTCAATGCACACATTAACGTTGATTGTATGCGTTTGTGATGCTCTACATGACGATGAGGAGTTTAAAAAAAAAACGTAGAGCACCTATTTAGTTTCCAGTTCAAAAGAAAGAAAGAAAACTATTTTATTTGGGACACACACAAGAAGTAGAGAGAGAGGTCAGAGGTTATTCTTAGAATTTGTACTAGGAAGTCGACCTAAAAAAAAACCGGCCAAATGCGAGTCGGACTGGCACACGAGCAGCGTACAATTATATATTTAACACTACATAATATTCAAAAAGACACGGGGACCTCCTTTAATATTTAACTTGATTTAATTTTTATAATTTGTTGTCATAAAGGCAATAGAAGAAATATCACTCTGTAAAAATGTAAACTATTATGGTTCACGAGATACAGCCCGCTGACAGTCAGACGGACGGTCGGACAGAGGAGGCTTAGTAATAGGATTCAGTTAGCAATCTTTGGGTACGGAACCCTAAGAAGCAACACACTTATCTTTGAACTTTAATTGAAATAAGCTTCAATTCATCTAAATAACCAAATTAAAAGGGGGACAGACAAAACCAGCGGGACAATTCTCGTAATTTTAAGAACGTTCACAGTCTGATCTCAGTCTCAATCTGTCAAAAATATCTCTAATTTTCCTACATTTTTGACAAGTTTTTGACATTGATTGTCGCTGAGATGTAATTTCAACTAGATTTTGAACGTTTTTAGTAACGGGAATAGCCTTCAGGTTTCACGAGACCGTATGTAAAGTAAATTAAAATTACAACCACATTTCCCTAGAAACCTTTGGTCCTTTAAATCATGGGCCAAAGATAATGGTCTGTATTCTATCTCACGTCAGCTTAAAGGCTTGTACGGGCTGAAATCAGTTAGCATAAACCTGCGAATAAGCTTCAAAATCGCACCCATTAAAATTTTTTTTAAGACCTCTGTCAGAGTCCAGATTAAGTCACGGTTGAATTATTTGTCAGATAATGCTGCAAAACGGGTAACCTTTTTGGAAATATTTCATCTGCTTTCATAAAAGGCGGTAAAACGGTATGAAACAACTGAAATGTTTAACTCTCGGAGGATTTAACAGTTTTTGTTTTAAATTTTTATCTTGCGTAATTTTAATTTAATTGTTTTTAAAATATTGTGGTCGGAAATCTATTAAAAAAAATATCGGACACATCACCTTAGATTTTTGACAAGAAGAATGTCTTTTTTTTTAATATCTACGAATTCCTTTATGTTAATTAATTATATTACCTAAATTTTTTTATTGGGGAAAAACATTTAAGTATTATTTACTTATTCGATAGTAAAATGTTTTGATTATAATCAAAACATTTTACTTTATCTGAAGGCCAATTCTCGTAACTTTAATTAATTTTGAACGTTTTAAACGTTCAAAATCTAAACGCAGTCTCATCTCGGCGTCAAACAAATGTCAAAATCTTGTCATAAATGTAGGTATTTTTGACAGACTGAGACTGATATCAGACTGTGAACGTTCTTAAAATTACGAGATTTGCCCCTCTGACATCTGCGCTCCAATCTAACGTTCCATTTCTCTTGTTACAGGTAAGCATCACAAATCGACCTGTCACCTACAAAACACGATTCGGTATGGGTCGCAACATGTCAACCGTCACCGAGGGTCGAAAATCCATAAGCGAATTCTAGAACATTGACCAGAAACT
Organism: Oligia latruncula; assembly: GCA_948474745.1. Lineage (NCBI taxonomy): Eukaryota > Metazoa > Arthropoda > Insecta > Lepidoptera > Noctuidae > Oligia > Oligia latruncula. Next base: position 3,424,387 of record OX419699.1, read on the forward strand.
CATTTTCACATTTTGTTTGCAAATAGTTACACACATACCGCTACACGAATTACATTTGAAATTCGAACACAAGCTCTCGTTCGGCACGTTCGAGTAGAATTTCAATTCGGCATGTTTCGCCTTTACTCGGCTGTTGCCACGTACGGCCATGAGTTAAGGATGAATTTTAAATTAGAATTCCGAAATTTAAAAAGCGAGCGCTTAGTTTTAGAAGTGTATCAATTAGTTTTGCCTTTTTAAAAAAGGTTGTGGGCGTATTCCGAATTCGAAAGATTGATGCCACGAAATGTATGGAAGCTAGTACCCGCTCCAATAGGAATTTATGTATTTTAAAACACATACACTATCATCACAGGCTTACCTAATACAACAGTGTAGTAATACTAGCTTACAATAATTGGGCTTACAATTATATATTATTTTTAGGGCTTTACAGGATCTAAACGCAAAGTTTTAGTAACAATACAGGTATAAGATCGACTACAGTAAACAAAATCAGAAAAATACATGATATACAGAATAAATAATTTATCATTAGAAAGGTAATAAGATTTAATATAAGAATTCCAATGACCCTCGTCTTGATTCCTTGTACGATTTGAATAATACACGGTAGAAGTTGAGACGAGGCATGCAGTAAGCTACCTTAACCGTTTCCATTTCCACTACTCAAAAGAGTAGTGAATTATGAAATATCTAAAAAAAACGTATTTTTGTATTACTAAAACCGACATGTTTGTAAGAATAGCTCTGAAAGGACCTAGGACTTGGAGTTAGATGCCGCCAGTGCCACAGTAACTTCTATTCAGTTTAAAAGAGCTATCCAACGTTGTACACATGGCTAATAAAGGGGGTACCAAAATAGGCATCATTCTATTTGAAGAACAAATTCACAAATTCTGATTCAAAGTCAAAGCCAAATCATTTATTTCAAATAGGCACATTAAAGGCACTTTTGAACGTCAAAAAAAACTAAATAGAAATGATTCTAGTCGCCCATTCCAAAAGGAAGTTTTCGTATGGAGAAGAATGGGCAACAAACTCCACCGTTACTTGTATTTTTGCGTCTACTCGTATTATATGAAGGACTAGAGTTTTTAGTTTTAAATATATTGGCTGGCGTGCAATAGAGATTTTCAATTGAACCAGCAATTTGAATATTTCACCGCATTTCAGCGGCAGGGCAGCAGTATTTTACGACGACATTGGTAGCATGGAAAACGATTTTGGAACTAGATTTATTTTATTCAGTCAGACCGGCTGGTTTTTATATCTGACGGAAGATTCGATTTGGAAGTCTGTTTATATCTTGATTAGGTCTTTCGGAACGTCTGATCTTGTGAGTTTTATATCTATGACTCAATTTGATTGATCCGCATAAGAAATTGCGGAATTTCGGAATTTTCTTGTTATTTTTTCCTGTGGTTAATTATATGGGTCGGTAGTCAATCAAAGTTGATTGGGTTTTCCTGTTGGGATATAATCGATTGTTATTAGTCACAAGTTGATATTCCACGGATATCTATGTTATATATTACCTGAAATATTTTGATGGATTTGCTGTCATATGAGAATATGTATTTAGCAAAGTATGTTGTTATCCATACCACATACAGAAAAAAAAATGCAGATAAATGAGAAAGTGTGTCAGTCTGTCTGTTACCTCTTCACGCTTAAACCGCTGATACAATTTAGATGAAATTTGGTATAGATTTAGTTTGAGTCCCGGGAAAGGACATAGGATAGTTTTTATTCCGATATTCCCACGGGATCGACACTTATGCGGGTGAGACCGCGGGGAGCTGCTAGTATTATGATATTTTGGTCATGGCGGCCAATCTCAACGGAGGCTAGTCTTTGGCGCGAGAGATATTATAGTGCACAAGTGTGTGCGCAGACACAGGTGCACTAATAAATTAATGGTTTTGGCAATTTTGTACCATTGTACAGACGCCAGCACACCAAGCTACCCGAAACTGACAAATTTTCCCAATTAACTTTGAACCTTATGCTTTAGCGATAAAGTTAAAAATCTTTTGAAGAAATTTGATAGATTATAGTAGCTTGATGTGCTGGCGTCTGTACCAACTGTAAAAAAAACAGAGGCACTCCGGGAGCGCCGACAGAGGTGAAAACTTGAACAATTACGTGTGTATTTTTTTAATCGTCTTATAAACAAGATACGCGCGGTGTCGGTTACGGTAACAGTGGCGCGAGTTCAATGGATTTTTCCCCATCTCAAAAAATGCCCAACACGCCTAAATAAGTTTTCAATTAAAAAAAAAATAAGCGAGCCCAACTGACAAAAAAATCTATCATAATTTCACCAAACTTATTTTACACCGTTCACCTTACCGTCAGAAGAGCCGCAACTAAAAATCCAATTAAAACCAGGCTCAGAATTAAACTCACGTATAATAACATCGACGGGGCTCACCGGCAGAAAATTAAACCGAAGTAATCCTTCAATCCTTACCGTAATGGAACCACTACGCCGCGTTGTTGGAATGCTAGGAGTGTAACATAAGCTGGCTACAATACAATACCTACTCAACACTAACAACATTCAACAACAACACACACACACAGACACACCTTTTTTTTCCGGATGGGTGGAGCGGAAGGCAGTATGAGACTCTTACTGGCTAAAACCCACGCATGTTCCTTCCCTTTATGTTCCGGGCCAGCGGTAACCATTTCGGACAACCCTGCTGACCCGGCAGGCTTTGGCCTTATGGGGCCCCTTCCTCGATGCTGACATCTCTTTGAGGCGCGCGTGAAACACGTACGCGCCGTCCGGCACACAGACACACCTTCACACGCACTCATCATATTCAACAATTTCTGCATAAGTATTTATATCTGTAATTCGCATAGTGTACATGATAAAGAGTATTATTTCTACACTAGACATATGGGGCTTACAGGACCTAAACGCAAAAAACGCAAGTTTTAGGAACAATAAAAGTATGTGATCGACTACCGTAAACAAAGTCAGAAAAATGTATAATATTCTTCAGGATATATGATAGTGTGTTGAAAACATAATACAACTAATTTCCTAAGATAGAAAAAAATCATGAAGATACCTCTAAAAACTTTCTTTTTACATTAAAAACCATACTAATACACATACAATCATTCTGATTTTTTGTCAGATTATTCTACAAGCAATATACTAAAACACTACTGGTTTTAATCCAAACAATTGATTTTTTCTAATTAAATAATTGCTTCATATTTTGCAATAAATTACTAGCATTATCTCTTTCTTTTCTATGCAGTCCGACAGTGACCGCGCTTTAGGTCATGAAGGCCCCATAAGGCAATATCTATATAGTTCAAACAAATCACAGAAATGAATGCGACGAGAGTATGGTCTGTTCCAAAAGTATCTGACGAAAGTGTAAACAAACAAAATCATGAATTCAATGCAAATTGCCCCGTAACAACATTATTCATAAAGCCGTTTTTCCTATAAAAAACAAAACCAATTAACAATGTTTACATTGTGCCAGACAGCAGACACAGTATCATCGATCCAATTATTCAGAAAATATCACTATCTGAAATAAAAGGACATGAATACACTCGGCAACGAAAGTCGGTTAACACTTTTTTGAAATATTTTTGTGTTACAATAGTTTTGTTTATGAATATTTTGTTTATTTATTTTCTTATTTAATAAATAAATTTTTAAAAAACATTTAAAAATAGTAGTCCGCCGGTATCGGGACCAGGGTCCAAAATACCGGTGGTTAGGGCTCCAGAGACAGGAACCTCCTCACGATGCGAGCCGTATCGAGGAGTACTGCCTTCTGAATCAGGCCCTTCATCCAACCGCCTAACGAGAGCCTCGAGAGATGTTGATCGAGGCTTTTGGCCATTAGGCCATTAATAATATCATAATAAATTATTAAACACGACACTACAAAACAAAATCGGAAGGTAGCAGATGAAAACTTAAAATAATAATACCACTCCTTTCATGCGTAGTTGTGTAAAAATTCTTAATCATGACATATCTTTTGTGTCAATTTAGATAACAGTACATATATAAAATTAACAGTGCCAATCGGATTTAGCTGCTGACCGTACAACAGAGTTTTTATTGTGACATCACAACAAATCGTTACAATTCTAGAAATATTCCAACCAGTTCCTGGAATTTTACGTCGGAAATGCATAGTAATATTCTTTGCACGAATTCCGGGAAATTACGTATCTGGTCGGCGTAAACAAACTCAGGGTCATGGTCTATTTTACGGTTGTAGTACGGACGTAGTAATTATGAAATAGTCAATACTGCGGTCGAGCGTGCAATGTTTTGATACTGGAACGCACTTGGTCTTTCATTTATACTTTTTCCGCCTTACCGTAACTTTGAGACTTTTTAGGTTTCCGTACCTCAAAAGGAAAAACCGGAACTTTATAGGATCACTTTGTTGCCCGTCTGTCTGTCAAGACCGTTTATCTCAGGAACGCGTGGAAAACCATATTATTATACTCAGATCTACAGTCCCTTAAAGCTGTGAAAAATCAAACTTTAACGTAAAAAAAGGATGCGGCCGTTTATGCCGCAAAAAACCTATATTTCAACACTCAAGGAAATCAAAATTTATAGGGTACTTCCCGTTGACCTACAATCATGAAATTTGGCAAGAAGTAAGGTCATGTAGCAGAAGTAACGAAAAAATCAGAAAGCCGTAAATTTGTAGTTACGTAACAAAAAAAAAATGTTATTTCTTTCCCGTGATAAATTTATTTATTTCCATTCTGGTTATCTGTACTAATACGATGTATCAGAAATACCTCTTTGAAGTTATTCGTACTCCCTGATATTAATTCAAGCTATACCTAGAAATTCATCAAATAATATGTAAAATGTGACCTGAATCTTAATAACCAAAATCCGAGGTAAAATAACTTTGCTCAGCACATAGATTGGTAACTATTGGCCGAGAAAACCTAAAACTATTAAGTAACCCAACTTCACGAATCAATATAAGCTTGCACAAAGACTAAAATCCCGATTCTCTCTCACCCGACTCCAATTTACAAACTTCATTCCAAAAGATTAACATAACCAACATTCAAACGAAATTCGCGAGCGCCGAAGCGTTCTGAAATCTATTCTAAATTTCAAACCATTCTACAATTGGAATGCATTCTAGAACAAAGACTCATATTTGGGAATCCACTCCCTGACTCCACTATGTAGTGGTACAAATGCCGCCGATAGTACCGAGTCGTAACAGATATACAGGGCGGAAAATCGGCATTTCCCTATCTGGGATTGGAAGTGAGAAGCGGTGAGCGATGCTTCGGCGCGCTTGGGAACTTTAAGTGTCAAGGTATTTGATAATGTTTTGAATATGGCTATTTTGAATGTTGTTCCTGGTTTCAATCATGTCTCTTGATAGTTTAGTCACAAAGGCAATAGAATTAAAGGACAGTAAAAAAGCAATAGGTTCAATAAAACTAAAGGTAGCCTACATAATCTACATATGCACGCCAACCGACGTTTGTTTTGACATAAAAACAGAGCACTTGAAGTTGTTTTGAACAAAAATATACGGCGTTCAAAAAATACTTTTTGTTCATTGACAATTGGCTTTATTCCAATATAGTAAGTTGGCTTGTTGACATATCGCTTGTATCGTAAAACTTTTAGGACTTGTAGATGATAAGCAGCGACATTTATGCTCTATTTAACTTTTGGAACTTGCCAAATTTTTTTGACTCCTGGCTTGTCATATTTTAGTTTTGAATTAGTCGTCTTTGAGCTAAGTAATTAATTTAAATCAAAACCTCTCTTAACAATTATAATTATGAAATGCTGAAGTACAATGGCGCCGATTCTGTTGTTCACAAACTAAACTAAATTTAAGTTCATGCATCTTTTTCTTTCTATTTCATTAAGAAAAGGACAGAAGATAAATATTAGTTTAGTCCTGTCAAATTAAGATATTCCATAGACAATTTAGACGAGATTAAAAAGTTGGCTACTAAAAATACGTCAATTTACGTCAGGCGCTGACTAATTTGACAGGACTAAACTAATATTTATCTTCTGTCCTTTTCTTAATGAAATAGAAAGAAAAAGATGCCTGAACTTAAATTTAGTTTAGTTTGTGAACAACAGAATCGGCGCCAATGTATTGTATTTGTACCTACTTAAAAGTTTAAATGTTTAAATGATTTTGTTATATTGAATGTTCTTTTTTATTGTTTGTGCGTGTCCAAAATGTATTGTATATTTTTATTTTGTGTCAATTTAATTGATGGGTAAAAGTTTCGACTGTACAAACGCCAGCACATCAAGCTACCCGAAACAGTCAAATTTTCCCAATCAACTTTGAACCTAATGCTTTAGCGATAAAGTTGAAAATCTATTAAAGAAATTTGACAGATCGTAGTAGCTTGATGTGCTGGCGTCTGTACAATATCATTTATTTTCACCGGTGTCAAACTCAAACTCAAAGCATCTTTTTCAAATAAACCAATTATAGGCACTTTTAAATTGTCCAGGTGTCGGTCGGACAGAAAGATGAAGCTTGTTGTTTGTGTTTGTTATTTGTCAAATCAATTCATATGACAATATGGATCACTTTTTCAATAATAGTGGTTTCTGCTTGTTTTCTCGTTTCATTTACTTCTCTTCCTCAATTTCGACTTGTATGAATACCATCGTCTTCTTAATGAAACTCACCCTCTTTACACTTATGCCATACTCCAACAATGCTTAGGATTGTATGTAATTTGAAACTTGATCAATGTTCAGCCCGATAGTCGGAGATAACTCCCCTGCGTAAATCCCTTTTAGTTAACTATTAGTTACATACGTAGTATTGTCTCTATTGGCTGCTACTTTGTATACAGGGATATCTTTAATAAGAAATAAAATAATAATATAATAATAATAGTCAGTTAATACTTTAATTACTATAGGCCGACCGCTTAACTGAGACGTTGCCTGAGGTAGCAGTGCGGTGCGGGAGGGGTGTGGTGACTTGATGCAAGAGCTCAGTGATTCGTCAATTTTGTCAAAATTGGTCGAGCTTTTTGAGCGTGAAGAAGTAACAAACATATAAACACACACACACCCGTGTTCCTTCAGTTGCCCGTGTCAGGGGCCACGGTAACTCTATTGAACAACCCGCGACCCTGGCAGGCATCGGCCCTAGCGGGGATCCCATCAGTTAGTGCTGACATCTCTTTGAGGCTCGCGTGGAACACAACGCGCGGTCGACCCGGGCCTGGTCCTTATCGGACGGCGACCTACCCATTACTCGCCGTCAGCAAGCCCACGCCTACGGTGGCTGGGCATCGGCTCTCGTCTCTGGGCGTCTCCTGCGGCGACTAGGGGCGTAAGGGCGCAAAGATTGCCTCTCCCTCACGCGTTCCACCCTCCTTCGCAAGGATTACTGCTTCGCAGAAGGGGGTGCCTTCCCGTGCATTCTTGCTCCGTACCATATGACCTGGACCAGGGCCAGACGCGTGAGATCGCCGCCGTACCTACTCAACCTTGTGACCTATTGAAATGTGGGTGTGGTGTAAATACTATTTGCTAGTGTCTATGTTTACCATTTAATAAATTAAAGAAAGTAGGTAATTACTCTTTGTCACAGCAGCTGTCATACAGTCTGCAATATTTTTTTTTTACTTTGGCCTTAGAATAATTTTGATATTTTGACAGTTCTTTGTAAGATGGAAGAACTGTCAAAATATTCAAAATTATTCCTCCGATAAAATTATCTGGCGTTGGAAAAATCAGCCCTAATTCTTTTGTTTACATCAATATGGGTGGATGGTTTCAAATATCTGACGAAATGCGTATCTATCATGTTGGGTGTCTGACGAGTTCCGTTTTTGAAAAGTTGCGAGTCTATCCTGAGAGATGACGAACGTATTTGACCACTTGCGTTTCTGACGACATGCTAGTAATCCAAAATTACAGATTGTAGAAATATTTGTACGCATTCTACGTGTCTAAGACGCTAAGCATGGCAACGTGTCATTTTATCTATTCTCCCGTCCACAAAACGTCGTCATGCAGTGCGTGTCCCAAATAAAACTAAATTATTCTTTCTATTTAGATAATGAAGTAAAAAGCTTTAAAGCTCATTTTCTAGGAATTTTACTTTGATGTTGAACTTAAACATCAGACTCCTTGGTTCAGTGAATTTCGATTCAAGGACGTAAAACTTTATGCTAATTAATGCAATATTTTACTTCTTTACCTTATCGTGTTCTTTTGACAAACTCTCCTAATTCGATTAAACTGCAACACGAGAACCTAAAATTACTAATTAGGTAATAATCAATTTGCTCTCCTTCCTGTACAGTCACGAGCACTAATATGTCAACACTTGGCAACTTTCAATTGCGATGTTTTCGTGAAATAACGAATGCAACGTTGAAATACGACACTTTACACAAACCTGTGGGTTCGAAAATACTTTGTTCGTAATAACATAAAATTTCATTCAAAACTGAAGGAGAAAATCATCTTTGAATAAAGTGTATACATACTTATGCTCGTGACTGTACATACGTGTAAAAAGAACCCGGACTCTGGAACGTACAGCAAACTGTCGATCCTAGTTGGGAAAAGCATTAGACTAACAAACACTGTTTACTCGCCAATGTAACGAGAATCTAGTAGATGATTAATAGACCCGTATTTGCTGTATTTCATCAAGCCTAGAAGCTAGGCAACGTAATTATGTGTAACGGATCGACCAGTCAAAGACGAGCGTTTGAAGTGTGTGTTCGTACGTACTCAGTTGTACCTATGTGTGGGGTGTGTTTCTACACGCCACGAACAAGCGCGCTGCGTTCCGAAATTGAAATTTGAACAGCGATTGCAAGTTGTTTTTTTTTTAATCAGATATATTACTATGTGTTTTAAGTATTGATTTAAAAATGACCAAAAAGGATTTATATAAAAGACCGAATGATGTTAAAACATCATTCATCATCATTCATCTTCAAACGATTGCAAGAAACAGAACGATGCGATGTTTTGAATCATTCTGTCTCTGAAATTTTCAAATGATTGACAGAAATAAAGCGATGCGATGTTTTGAACACGTTTAGCGCTAAACGTATTTAAAACATCATTCTGTCTCTGACATCTTCAAACGTTTGACAGAAACAGAACGATGCGATGTTTTGAACACGTTTAGCGCTAAACGTATTTAGTTTTTTGTGGTGCAAGCGGGCCTTAGTTTTAATATTATGCATTTACCTAACTGACTTAAAAAAATTGGCATAAAGTTCGATTAATAAACTTATGCTACTAAAAATATGTGTAGTCTTCAGTCTTCAAGCAGTAATTGACACGTCACCACAGACATCACCTGCCTAGCTTCTTCCCAACTATGTTGGGGTCGGCTTCCAGTATAACCGGATGCAGCTAAGTATTTTAACATGGAGCAACTGCCTATTTGACCTCCACAACCCAGTTATTGGGTAATACGATTACCTTTGGTAATACTGGTTCTGAGACTTTTGGGCTTCTGACTACCCGTAACGACTGTCAAAGGTGTCGATATGTAATGAATGGTCACCCATCCACGAAACAACCTCAGAAAGTGTAGCTTAACCACGTGCGACTATTATATATTTACCCACAAGCGCACACAGACACTATCCAAAATATCATCAACTAAAATACTCATCGAGCTATCACATTACAGCATGCAATCATTCATACCACCGCTACAAATTGGATTCCAACACAAAATAGTAATTCGATTACTACCCTGCATTTCACGCTTTATGTAATTCCAAGTCAAGGAGAAACTTTTGCTACGATATGTGTTGTGTTAACGAATTCACGTTTATTTCTGTTTCTCTTGAAATTTTCACAATTTCTCTTAAGTTTAATTAAGGGTGCACAGTCATGGGATCGATCGGAAGGGTACTAAAGTTACTTCGGTAATACCTATTAGGCCATTTGGATTATCTATAGTTCTGTGTACCATTTTTGGTAACTGGAATAATATTATTAGTTTTATTTATTTAAACTTCTCGCACACAAAAAAGGTAAAAATGCGGACTTAATGCCTTAATACCTTCTCAAATGATTAACAAAAAATACTTTGTTTGAAAACACTGCAACCTGAATATGTAACCCAAGTGCGTCACTGCGTTTTGTTGTCACTATGGGTTATATGGAACTGTCAAAGTTAAAGCTATTGCAATCACGTAAGTGTTACGCAATTTTAATGTTGGTTAAGCTTAATTAATAAACCGTTTTAAAAGTTCCGTCGTCAATGGCATAGGAACTTTCTGTTTTAATCAAACTGCATACCTTTATAATTAGTTCTGTACATATAATTAACACGCTTTTCATCGACGGTTTCACATAACACGTAAGTTTAACTCGAAATTATGTTGGAATTTTAATGCTATCGACCCAAGAGTGTTAATTGAAAAAGTTTCGCTCCTCCACTGTAGAATGTGCTGGCGATGTGTTGAATTAATAAACAGCTCTGTCAAACATTCCGATTGAATAATTGACGCGTGACGTGAGTTCGGGGCGAGTTTTAAATGAGTTTTCTTAGTGCGGCCCTGTATTTCATGATTATTTAAGTAAGAAATGTCACCGTTCGTGTTGAGATGTCGTTAATCATAATTAAGTTTGATGGAGGACTAATATACTTCTAGAGAGCTGTTAGTATTTACATGAAGTACTTCATTACTGATGAAAATTGTGACGACAGATATTGAGTTGAATCGAGATAAGAGAAACTTAAGATAATTGGTATACCAAGAGCTAAGTATTTCCTATACGCGTTTTTTTTTTTTTTTCCTTTTATATTAAAACAGCCAATCCGTCAAAGTCCTGACTGACTGATATATCAACGCACAGCCTAAACCGCTGGTCCTAGAGACATGAAACTTGGAGGGTGTTCTTCGTGAAGAGTGGGTATCCACTAAGAAAGGGTTTTTCGAAATTCCACCCCTAAGAGGGTGAATGGGGGAGGGTGAAATTTTACGCGGAAGAAGTCATATTGGTATTGGTTTAGTTATTGTTGTTATTGTTTTTTTTTTAATATTTTTATATCTGTAATTTTCATGGCGAATATAATATAGAGTATCCTATAGATCTATCGAACTTTAACATATCGGCCTGGTTAAAATAAACCATTACTTGTTTATTTTTTTCGTGTTGCCATTTACACAATAACAAACGTAAACGCTGCAGTGCTAAAATGAAAAAATAAATAACACTTCGCGCACAGTGTTTCAAAAAACAAATTTCGTAGTCAAAATATTGTTGACGAGGAAACAATAAAAATTAACTTTTAACATCGAATTATCCCGGACATCCGTTTAAATGTAGCGGCTGCTGGAAATGTTAATAATTCCCGGGAATTTGACAAATCGCTCCTGTGATTAATTAAGTCCATTTGTTGAATAACACGACGTCCGTGCTTTTGCGATCTAAACATTTGTTTTTTGTTGCTAAGGAATAATTTAATATAATGGAACTGTCTTAGCTGTTACAATATTCACTGGCACGTTAATATAATAGCTACAACATTATAACAATAGAAATGAACCACAAAACTGCTCCAATAAAACTCAATCTGTACAATAGAGTTAGGTACATCATAATCTTCCAACACCGTACGCAAAATACGCGCTTTGACTTGGAGTGGCGGGAACCAAGCCCCTATTAGCTATTACCTAAATAACCTTCCTATAATTTATGATAGCCTAGTACTTTAATAACGTCTCACAACATATTCCTTAACTAAAATATCCTCTCAAGTATGTTATATCGCCAAAATAATATTGGAACTAATATTTCATAAACTGCCCGCTACAGACAGAATAAATCAAAATAGTTTTTAATAAAACTATACCATACTTCATGAGGCAGCGTACATAAAAGTTACTATGAAATGGTCTATCTGACGTTTATATAGGTAACTTTGCCATACTTCAACACTTTATATTTTCTGTATAAAAATTACATTTGATTTACTGTAGTTATGTTAACTGAGTTTGTTTTATGTGTTATACACCGTTATTTTTGTTTAAATTTTAACGTTAGCATTTATTTGAGTTAGATGTGTTGTTTATAAGTTTATTGTACAATGTGGTGTATGTTTTGTTCTGTAACTGGTGTTTGTACTTACTGGCAACTTTAACTGCATTAGTGGAATGGAATTAGGTACGTCTAGACTAGCATTTATTCGCTCAAAATAACTGAATTTAGCTTGTGTTACAAAATGAAATTGTAGTTGTTGTGATGATAAAATAATGTTGACTGCAGACATATTAACATTAATGAAGTTTATTACAGTGTAAACAATAAATATTAGCTTACTACATATTATTTGACATGGTGCTTGCAGCTGTGACGAAAACATTAATAAACAAATGCTACTATGTCATTGACGAATTTCTTGCTGACAAAATTGCATGTTGTTTAATTTATTAGAATTGTATAGTATGTCGGCAGACACATTGATTAGCAGCTGTGAGAGACGGCGACTAGATGGCGCTAGTGGAACGTGCACCAGACGCAAATCATTCACTCTATCGATCATTTGGCCTAAAGGACTTGGTATCCAATCCAGTAAAATATTGTAACGGTTTCCCCCCCACTAGCGATCGCCTTTATAAGGAGCTGCGCTGTTTGATCGGTACGCATTTCCAACGGTTGCGTCGTGGTGCACGGACCACTGTCTCTCGACAGTCAGTACTGCCCGATTATTGGATGTGGAACGCTGTCTCTGACAATTAGTACTATCCTTATTGCGGTGGGTGCATGGACCACTGTCCCTGACAGTCAGTACTGCCCTATGTGACCGCCTTTTGCCGTTATTAGTTTTAGTATTTCATTTCTGTATTTTCTAGATTTAAGATAACTGATTGTTCAATTGAATAAACTTGTGTTTTACTTCTGATGTCTGGGCCAATCCGACATCAGAAGTGGGATCGGATTGTCCGCCCACCTCTGGCACTTCATTATCACAAAAATGGCCAGAAAAATATTCCGCTACCCTCAAATAATTTAGAAGCATTTCTTTCATAATTAACTGATGCTCTACTACCCGGTCCAATGCGCCACCACAACCATTCACAGTGTTGGTACCATTTGATCCTGATTACCCCAATTCATACGTAGAGGGCTGTCAGACACCATAATTAAAAGCAAAAATTTGAAAGGTGTCAATTTAATCATGACGCTGACCTTGCCTTTGAGGCGGCGCAGCCACATTACTGATCAAGATGCCTCTCAGTCATTATCAATGGGAAGATATACGGGAGACTTTGAAAGCTCAGTTCTCTCGCCCTTTGGCTTACGCAATGCCTCTTCCATTTTTCTATTAATATTGCTTTAAAGCCGATGAATGATGAAAAGATTTTTAGTTTTCATGGATGTACTGTACATGTACTTTCAATTTCAAAAGATATTCATGAAGGGCTTAACCGTTTAGACAAATTACTTAAAACTCTGCCCAATGCAGGATTCTCGTTTAATTTAAATAAGTGTTCAGTTTCTGAATGTCCAAACCTAGTTCCAGCTGGGGAGATTAATGCAAATTAAAAAAAAAAAAATGTGATTGACCCTTCCTTGCCCATTGAACTCCATACCGATGCAAGTACTCGTAGTGAGGGATATAGTGCAATTCTTATCCAAAAAAACATAATGATACCCTTCATGTAGTAGCGTATTATAGTAGGAAGACCATAGATGCAGAGACACGATATCACTCTTAGGAACTGGAGATGGATGGCTCATGCAGATTTCTTGTCTCGCGATTTGTCAAACACAAATTATTCTGAACCCCGTAAAATAAATTATCTTGAATTAGATAAAGGTTGGTTAATTATAGAACAAGAACGCAATTCGTAACTTTCTGAAATAATATCAAAATTCCGTAATAATCATTTACCTGAAGACATATTGCGTACGTATGTAGATATGATTTAAGACAAGGAATATTTTAGAGGAAGATTAATTGTTGTGAGGTATGTAAAACTTTTAAAGGCCCTTCAGGTGCATAGCAAATGCAATGCATTCAATTCGTTTGGCACACAATTCATTTAGATCAAACTTTCGGGAAAAATGATAGAAAAGAATATTGCTTAGTTTTAATAGACGCCTTTACAAAGTTTGTACTGCTTGAAAATACTCCGGCCTTAAGTTCTTCACACGCTGTAAGAGCAATTAAAAATCCTGTAAACTTATTTGGTGCTCTGAAGCACATTTGATTATCGCAGGTAAAGGACGTTGTTATAACTGCGCATTATCGCAGGTAAAGGACGTGGTTAAGACTGCAGTGAGTTGAACAATTTTGTAATGATAATAGAATAGAGCTCCATTTAATAGCAACTGCTTCTAGTAGAGCTAACAGACAGGTTGAGAAAGTCATGTAAAGAATATTCTTCCAATATTGCCTGGAAGGATGAACTAGGGAGATTCAACTTGCTCTTAATAATACACGTTCCAGGACCACAGGTTTTACGCCTATGGAACTGATGTTTGGCATCAAAGGTTCCTCAGTTAATCTAGCTAAAATAACTCCTAGTTCTTTTGAACCAACTGTAATTAATGTTGAAACGGCTCGTTCATCTGCATAAAAAAAAAAATAAAAAAAAAAAAAATTCAAAGAGTGGCTAACGCTGACACTATCATCTGCCTGGCCTTTTCCCGACTGTGTTGGGGTTGGCTTCCGGTCTGGTCGGGTGCGGCTGGGTGCCGGTGTTTTGCGTGGGGCGGCGGCCTGTCTGTCCCCCGCGCCCCGGTTGCTGGGTGGTGCGGTGCCCCTTGGTGGGACTGGTTGTCGGATTTTCGGGCTTCGGGCGCCCCGTGGCGGCTGTCGGGGATCCGCGGGTGGCGGCTGGGGCCGGCCGCGGCGGGCGTGGCTTGGCCTGGTCGGTTGGCCGGTGCGGCTGTTGTTTCCTTGACCACGGGCCCCTCTAACGCTGACACTATGTTCTATGGGTTTGGCTTCCGCACTTAGTCCTTCAAATGGACCATTGTGCCTGGGCCGTGGTGGTCGTCGGTGGTTGTTCCAGCCAGCCCACCTCCCTCCGGAGGCTGATTGGCTCTCCTGGTCTGTTGAGAGCTTCTGTGTGCGGTCTGGGTGTCCCGAGGGTTTCTGACCTTGCCTGGGTGAGACCTCTGCTCTCAAGGAGCACATGTGCGGTGGTTTCATCGGCCTCCATGCGAGCCCTGCACAGGGGACTGTCCGTTGTGCCTGTTTTGTTAAAGTGTTTTATTGGCGAGCGGTGTCTCGTGGTGGTCCCCGTCGCCGGGCGCGGGCCTTTCCTGTCCAGTCGTGGTGAGCGCCTGGTTAGCCTGCCATCCAATGACGGCGTAGCTTCTTTGGACTGCCTGCAGCCTGGTGACGATATCTACGAGCTTTCTGCTTGTGTGTGGGTGTGCTCCTGTAGCCACCTGCGTAGTTGGTTGAAGGGGATGGGCACGATAGGTTCCGGACCACAAACTGATATACTGGATGCCCTTCTGGGCAGCTCGTCAGCTGTCACTGTATTGCGGTTTGATACAGTTACCCGTTCCAGCACATTGTGACATTCTAGTAAACGCTGACACTGTACGGTTTAATAAGGGAAAAGCCCGGATTAAACCTTTTGCAGTTGGTTAATTCGTTTTTGTAAAATGCGAGGAACGACACCAAAGAAAATTAGATGAAAAAAAATAATAAGGGACCTTTCAAAATGACTAGTTTTAGATAACGATCGTTATTAATGGCTCTATAGGTTTACAAGTACGCACATGTAAATTTGAGAGAAGTACCTAGAGGTCAACAAAGTTTTCTTGAAATTTCTGAAAAATTATGAGTCTGATGACAATGAACGGTGATAATGGATAATGTATCTAGTAATATAAATGATGATTTACATAATGCTGTTTCAGGCGAATTAGTGGAAAACTCTTTGCCATATTTAGGAGATCATAGTTCTCAAAACTTAAATGTCAGTCGAGTCTCAGAATCCGAAGAAACATTATCTATTGGTTCACAAACAGCAACTATTAATTCTGAAGATACTTTATCTATCGATTCTGAGGCGACTGTATCCTGTGATTCAGTTCTGTATAGCCCAGTACCGGAACAAGGTTCCTTGCTGGATGACTAAATTAGTTTACACTGTAGGGGTTGCAAGAATTGTAACCTAGCCCAGTTGTAGCTGAAGGGGTTTCACCTGCTTTTGTGGGTTGATAACCTAGTCCAGCGCTTTGTGAGCTGAAGGGATATCATCCATGGGATGATTATCTAGACCAGCAAATATGTACTGTAGGGGTTGCAAGAGTATTGTGACCTAGTCCAGTGAGCTGCAGGGATTTCATCCATGGGATGATTATCTAGACCAGCAAATATGTACTGTAGGGGTTACAAGAGTATTGTGACCTAGTCCAGTGAGCTGAAGGGATATCATCCATGGGATGATTATCTAGACCAGCAAATGTGTACTGTAGGGGTTACAAGAGTATTGTGACCTAGTCCAGTGAGCTGCAGGGATCTCATCCATGGGATGATTATCTAGACCAGCAAATATGCACTGTAGGGGTTACAAGAGTTGTGACCTAGTCCAGTTGTAGTTGCAGGAATCTCACCTGCTTTAGTGGGTGACGATTTAGACCAGCATGTTTGAACTGTAGGGGTTTTCTATTGTAAAGAAATACCTAGACCAGTGATATTTGCTAATTTGATATGTAACGATGATGACGATGTGAATTGATGACGAATGAATGCACTCGAGAACGAGTGATTTATCAGGATGGCCGTGTCGGCAGACACATTGATTAGCAGCTGTGAGAGACGGCGACTAGATGGCGCTAGTGGAACGTGCACCAGACGCAAATCATTCACTCTATCGATCATTTGGCCTAAAGGACTTGGTATCCAATCCAGTAAAATATTGTAACGGTTTCCCCCCCACTAGCGATCGCCTTTATAAGGAGCTGCGCTGTTTGATCGGTACGCATTTCCAACGGTTGCGTCGTGGTGCACGGACCACTGTCTCTCGACAGTCAGTACTGCCCGATTATTGGATGTGGAACGCTGTCTCTGACAATTAGTACTATCCTTATTGCGGTGGGTGCATGGACCACTGTCCCTGACAGTCAGTACTGCCCTATGTGACCGCCTTTTGCCGTTATTAGTTTTAGTATTTCATTTCTGTATTTTCTAGATTTAAGATAACTGATTGTTCAATTGAATAAACTTGTGTTTTACTTCTGATGTCTGGGCCAATCCGACAAGTACTTTAATAATGTTTTATTTAATTCCTAATATTGTTAAATTATTAGTGTATTTTTAAGTTTCTATAAAATATCTGTAAGACCTATTATATCACCAAAAATCGCACTAATAAATACTTTGACTTTAACTTTGAAACAGTCAAACTCCCTAACCACAAAATCCGTAGTATCGGCAAAAGTTAAAAGATTTTCCTACTACAGGCTATCTCCTACGGACATAAGATTAGTTCGGAGCCCGGACTAAGAATGAATGACAACAAGATTTGACAGTTGTGCCTAATCCCGATGTCTATTTGCCCGTCCGAATAATTGAATTTGTCACTTGTTTTGACCGATCAACTACATTAGAAAGGACCCGTATCTTCGATGATGGACATAGAGAGTATACTCCCTGAGCACAAAGGAAAATACAAGATAAATAACGTTTAATGTAGTAAGTAATAAATTATTTAGGTACCTACCCTCATTCAAATTAAAAACCAAAAATAACAAATTCTATTTTTTTTTCTAACTCGCAAAAAAGACCACTGGGGACAGAGGATTCATAGCGAATGTAAAACAAGAAATATTCGCGCCAACTTCCCTCGTCTGATTAATTAGGCAAACTTTAATTAGCGGGGACCCCATAACTCATGACGTCACGCGCTCAACGTGACGTACCATTGAGATATTATGTTTTAGATGTAATTAATTAAGAGTCGGTTTTTGCTTGGTCTCGCCAATTTTAAAGTACAATTTTTGGTTGATATAAAAATTAGGGATTGTTGGAGGTCGTTATATTAATTTGTAGTTAATACAAAGGAACTAGGTAATACAAAGAATTTTGATGCGTGCGACTAAAGAATTTTCGGTAGATAATTCGCTTTCCCAAAGACAGAGAAAATAAGCTAACATTTTCGTTCTAGTCTCCATAACACGGGAGAATAATTTTAATTAACTTTTTTGCTTACTATTTTACCAAAAGAACCTTTTTTAAACCTTACTTCTATTTTTAATATAGCTAACAGGTATGTTGAGATCAATATAGGTACATCTGATAGAAGAAAAAAAAAAGTAAACAAAAGTATAGTTTTATTTCTACACATTATCTAAAACTAAAACCTTACCCAATCAAATGAGGTCTGTACTCAAAGTAACTTAATTCATTCATCTTTCTTTAACAAAATTAAAGCCCGCTTGCACTATAAATCACTAAATACACTTAAAGCTAAACTAATTTAAAATATCGTGCTATTTCATTCATTTGTTTGAAGTTGACAGAAACAGAATGATGTTTTAAATACGTTTAGCGCTAAACGTATTTAGGGATTTGTGGTGCAAGCAGGCCTTAATCTTCCATAATAAGAAAATGGATCCATAACTCCGATTCAAAATTCGAACGTTTGCTTGCTATAAACTGCAGGTCTCAGTGGAGGGTATACCCAATTTACTATGGAATATTCAGCTAGTCCCCAGTGTGTAATCGCTTCAAAGATTCAAACCTGACCCGTTAAACTAGAACTTAGAATTTAACTGGAACGTTATCTGAACACGTTTTTGGAATAACTTTGCAGGATTTTAGGTATACTATTTTGAAATAAGTAGTATTTGTATAATTAGGTAGGTATAATTTAAAATCATTCATCGTTTTGCAAAAGGTCTTGCCAGCAGTGCCTAACCTAATAAAGTGTTTTTTTTTCAACACAAAATCAAAATGGCTGATTTTGTAAAAACAAAACCCTATAGCCATCGCGTGACCTAGGCGATTCGATTAACTGCTCATATTTTAAAATGAATTACCATTAGTATGATTCATGTCGGGCCGTTGTATCTATGCTAGTTGCGCGGTAAACTCTGCTTGCGCGATACAGGATTTGCGTGACGTCAGTATGACGCGTTGTTCGCATGTGGCGTTGTAGATACCACTACAACCCTGTCTTTGGGTGTCGCAGAGGTGGGTAATAAGTACCTAGTTAGACAATTGTGACGGAATCTTTTTTTGAGAAAGTATGTATTTTGTACATTCAATGAAAATGTAGAAATACTCGAAATCCAACTTGTTTAGAAGTCTGCCAAGGCATTTTTATAGTTGAAAATCCACACAGTTTTAACTTTACAACATATTCATAGATATGATTATGTTTCTAATCAATCTGCTTAGCGTTTTCCCATCTAATTTGGGGTCGGCGTCCAGTCTAACCGGATGCAGCTACCACCACCAGACCAGTATTTTACATGGGGCGACTGCCTATCTGACTTCCACAACCCAGTTATCTACTGGATAACACGATACGCCTTGGTAACACAGGCTGTCAGACTGTTGGGCTTCTGACTACCCGTAACGACTGTCAAAATCTACGAATGACAGCCGGGACGAACGGCGTAAAGTGCTTTCCGAGTCACGAAACGGTCTCGATATGGACGGTCACCTGTCCACGAACTAACCGCGGCCAAATTTAGGTGTACAGTTCTATAATATTCTAGAGATCGTCAACGAATGATAATATAATAATTTACGAAGATTATGAATCTAATATAGGTACTGTGAAACTCTAGATGAGAGCTTCACAATATATTTAATCAGCGGTAAACTTTGAATCTCAAATATACAGTAGTATGTGAGCAGGGGTGGCCCAGTCGTAACGGCCGCGACTTACGAGTTGTAGGTCGTAGGTTCGAACCCAGACAGGCGCTTTACTTTGTGTAAATTATTTCGTCACCACTGCTCTCAAAACGGTGAAGGAAAACATCATGAGGAAACCGGCATGTCCTAGAATCAAAAATTCGAAGACATGTGACATCTACCAACCCGCACTGGGCCCGCGTGGTGGATTACGGCCCACTCCCTCTCACCGAGAGGAGGCCTGTGTCCCAGCAGCGGGAACATGATGGATGATTATGTAAACTTTGTATTAAATTATATGATAGAAGACTTTACAACATCATGTTATATCTAGCAATATCTATAATATCACTGACTCACCAACAAAAATACCTTATGTGAACATTTGACACTTGCTTGAACGTTCGAATGGAACACGCCGCCAATTATATCAGCCTGCACTGCTAAAGGTAGGGCTACAGTGCCTATCTACATTGTAGTAACTTCACCTTTATCGATGTTACACATATTATACCGTTCAATGGAGCGGCGACTCGATGGTGTTACGATGTGCAGCGTGACTCGTCGTCGCGTAAATAGGCGGTTTATAAGTCTTTGCTAGGCAAGGTAGGACATTTTACTAGCACGTTAAATTATCTAAGGCTATAAGAGACGTCAATTTACTTATAGTCTGAAGTTTGCATAATAAATTGCAGTATTCTATTCAGTATTCCACCTATTACAAACAATAAATATGCAAGATCACAACACAATTTAACGGGGTATATATAGCTAGAGCTATTTTTGAAAAAAATAATGGAATCGATTCAGTTACTTATTCTGAACAAACTATATTCAGGTTTCGCATAATATACTAAAAATAACGTTGTATATATACCTATCGTATCACCAGTGTAAGATAAAATATATCATATTCATACTATGAATAAGAACTTCTTATATTTCCTTTTCGCAATTTCGCTGTTTCAAAGGACCCTTTTAATTTCGCCATGTCCGTTCCGTCCAGTCCGTCCGCTCGCGTTTCCGCCAGTCCGTTCAAATTTGTACGCCAGTCCTTAGTAGATTATCATGACGTCTCATCTTGTTAGGAAAAGCTTTCAGAATAGAAAACGTAATAAAGATAGGAAGGTTATGCCTAAGGGGAAAAACGCAAAAAAGTTTTATAACACCTAAAAGTATATGATCGACTGCAGTAAACAAAATCAGAAAAATATATGATATTCTTCAGGATATATGATAGTTAGATAGCGTGTTGAAAATATAATACAACTAATTCGATACGTTAGAAAAAAATCATCAAGATGCCTCTAAAAACTTTCTTTTCACAACTCTATACTAATATACTTACAATCATTCTGATTTTTTGTCAGATTATTCTACAAGCAACATACTAAAGTACTAGTGTTTTAATTTTTTAGTCCAAACAATAGATTTTTTGTAAGTAAATTTGTTTCATAATTTGCAATAAATTACCAGCGTTGTGACATCGCGCTTCTCTTTCTCTTCTATGCAGTCCAACAGTGACCGCGCTTTAGGTCACGTAGTCCCCATAACTCCACTGTCGTTTAGGCAAACGACAGTGGCCTACCCACTGTCGTTTATCTAAACGACAGTGGAGCCATAAGGGCATTAGTACCCATAAGGGCCATTAAGGTTCTAAAACCAGACCAGAGAACATCCTACTTTCTTCCTACTAATATTATAAAGGCGAAAGTTTGTGAGTGTGGGGGGTGTGTGTGTTTATATATTTGTTACTTCTTCACGCTCAAACGGCTGGACGAATTTTGATAAAATTTTGTATGGAGGTAGCTGACACCCTGGATTAACATATAGGCCACTTTTTATCCAGATATTCCCACGGGATCGACATTTACGCGAGTGAAACCGCGAGGCGCTGCTAGTATTCTATCTTTTGATTAAAAGTAAAATCACATTCATAGTGCATGGGTTAAAATATGTTTTTTATGCGCAATGAGGGATTTTCTTTTTATTTTTTTTTAAACTCTTCCCAAGTCGCTGGATAGATGCGCTGAACTTGGTAAGTTACTGCAAGGAACGGAACGTCACATCATGTTTTGATCATTTCACTTGGATGTAATTTTGAGATCGTAAAACGAAACGTACATAAAAAAGTAATAAATGTCATATCATTGTCAGATCACATCACAATGACTTTTTGAAAATAAAGAAATAATAACAACAAGGAAAAATATTTACCAGTCTCTGTATGGGTTTTCCACGCCAGAAAGAAAATGAATTGAGCTTAAGAAAACGAAAGTGTCAGTCAACGAGCGTATGTGACATGACGCAATGTTTTTTTTTCCAAGCGTTTCGACTTTGGCACCTAGTAACATAGTCGGTTCAACGCCATCTACAAAGTTCTTCGAAACTATGTTTTTTTTTAATACTCAAAAAAACCTCTCATTAATTATACAGATAGAGACAATACATAATCAGCCTATAATATTTCCACTGCTGGGACACAGGCCTCTTCTCTTCGAGTTTGCTGTAATCCATCACGCGGGCACAAATCTTCGAATCTTTGGTTCCAGGACATGCTGGATTCCGCACGATGTTTTCCTTCACTTCTTTTTTTTAAAGCAGACAGATACGATGTTTTTTGTAGTTTTTCAAAATCACTTTATTCTCACTCCAGCTTGCCAAGGCCCAAAATCTCTCAATAAATTTTCGAACACGTGACTGTTAAAAGTTCGAATCTTCTTCCAAATCAACCATAGACTAACGCCAAAAGAACAAAAGTATTTGCATGCAGTTCATTGGCCTATCAATCATCACTCACCCCGCGCTCGACAGTATACATCAGAGACGAAAGAGTTAGTCGAAAAGTATACCTATACAAAGATAGATCCAAATTGACTGCAGCGGATGGAAAAAGTAAATTGTGATAAAAGTTTCAACCAAATTTTGCCAACTATCAAAATGGTCGTACAATTTTACGTGTCTGTGATATTGTTGCAAAAATGTAATAATAGTACCATCAGAAATCTTAATTCGTTGTTAATGGATTTACTGAAAACTCCGTTTAAGATAGTGCGATTTTAATAATGATAATTAAACACGGATTCTCACGTACAAAAACCCAACTGACGTTTAAAATTCCATCCGATACATTTTTCATTTCATCGAAAAAACAAAATCGATTCAAATAGAGAACAAATGCGCATTTAACGGGAACGTTATGCAAATGAACGAACGCTCCCGCCGACGTATCGAACGATTTGAAATTTAAAAAACTATTCATTGAATTTTATACGTCGTAAAATCTAGCATCGTATTTCATAACTGAAATTCCATAGTTAGAAATGGAATTTTTGAATTTACGCATTCTGGTGGAGGCGCGCGTGTCGATTGGACGTATTTTGACATTGAATTAATTGGAAAACTTTACTGTCAGGACTTCAGGAGTTATCTTGTTGGGCGTGCCGTTCGTGAATTTTTAATTTGAATGCTTAAGTTTGGCTCCGTTTGATCTATGTAGTAGGTTTGCGGGTGTGTTCAGGACTTGTTCTGATTATGTTTTGCGGTGCCATGATATAGCGAGTTTGGAATTGATCAAATCGCTATGAAATATTGAGTTCGAAGTTGGACCTGCTACTGTTGTTGTTGATTTAGTAACTTTATAATGTTAACCATTCATATGTACAAAAATAATATACATATATGCTTTTGATTTGTTTTTCTCTTGTGATATTTTGGGAAATTGACATCTACACCAAGCCCAGATTTGTGCCAGGTTGATGGCAATAGACTCGCCCCTATAACATGGGACTTAAACATAACTGGCAAAATGTAGGTGTCCTATAGGTACACCTGTTGATGTTATGTAATGTGATATCTAGACCTACTAATAATTATATTCCAGCTACTAGAGCTTCAATCAACATAATTAAAATCACGAAAGATCAAACCCGAAAATTATTCAGCCAACATTATGGGAGTACTCCACCAAATATAGGCAAACATAGACGAGGGGTTAATTCGCGTTACGTGGACTAAAATGACATTTAATTAAAATCAGAAGTGGCCCAAGAGCTTGACAAATTGCCCTCGACGTCGCCAGCAGCTGAGTTTAAAACAGAACGCGTTTTAAGACTAACTAGCGTTGATTCGGTTTAGGATGTACTTAAATGAATTATTTTGTTGGTAATTCGTTTGCTTTTGTACAATTTGATTTTGGGTTTGAGTAAGAAACAGGAATGATGTAGTTTCGAGTTTTGGGAGAATTTGATTGCAGTGTTTTTTAATTCTTTCCTGCACCATAGACTAATATAGGCCTTTTCTTGTCGTGAAATTGGAGATATCTTTGAAGTATCTTATCGTAGACAACAAAAGAAAACATAAATAAAACATCTACGTTTTTCAACCCTTAATAAAGAGTGAAGATTTTTATAGCCTTCTTGTTTTTAGTATCACAGTAATAGCTTTTAACGAAATACTGTGTAGTTTTTTGACATTTGCAAATATTTTAATAAATTCCAAACCTAAACATTACCTCCACTAAAACCTTTACCTCCTACATTAAAACTTGTTCAAACAAAACAATTATTTCCATCGTTCTTTAAACTAAGCCCCAAGTTGAACTAAAAACTGTCAAGCGTTTGAGAATGTTCGCGAAATTCAAAGCCAAATTTTAATTATGCTTTCCAACCGTTTGCGGTATTTCTTTGACAACACGTCATGGCATGAAGAAAGTCATTATTTCGCACTGAGACATGTTCAAGGTAGAAACGTAGTATGAATGTAAGTATTAATTAAATTACTGCTGGAATATGTACGGAATGCGAGACTGATGGAAATGTGTTGATGATGATGTAACACGACATTCGGAAGCAATGTTATTAGTTTGTGAAGAAGGGGCTTTTGTGGTTTATGTCTTCGTGAATAGAATGCAAGTCACATATAGTTCTATAACGTTATGAGTACTGGTCTAAGACCCAAGTCTAATGATAAAATATGATGTGTTTAAAACAATTCCTCTTGTTGCAAACTACTTTATTGATAACGCAATAGAACAAGAAGAAGATACTGAAGATACCAATAGAAACAAACACACAGCCACAGCAATTGACACAAAATCTGTACCTACAGTTGACGCTATAAATCTTATCAATAATAAAATAAGACTACAAGAAACTCGTAACTTTAAAACAATCTCAACGATAGCTCTCTTGTCTGCAGAAAGTGAAACGTCAACTGAGTTAAATATTCAGAATGGTACATACCTCGTCCAGTCGTTGAGATCTCCTGAATGCGAGCATTCGGTAAATTTATAGCTTGAAGCAAAAAGAGGTGTCTGCCAGGAGCTGAAGTTGTTATATTTATGCTTGTGCTTGGTAGAGGAGTAAGGTTTTGCACATTCAGTGTTCCAGTATCTCTTAGAGTCTATATTTCTTTATCACGCTAAGCTGCTGTAACAATAGACAACAAAATAACAATTGAATAGTCTAATTTTTAGTCCATGGATACACAAATTAATACTTTATTAATCTCTTGGTGGATCAGTGTGGATTAATACAAATAATTGTTTTATGGTAGACTTAACTTTGGAATTTTATACATTTAGCCTATGTTTAGTAGTGAACGTTTTTCGGTTAAAATGATGATGACGATAATACATTTAATAACAAACACAAAATTGCAAAACTTTCAAGCTGGCATTATAATAAATACAATTTTAATATCAGTAATACCAAATGTTTCCATAAAAATAAATAAATATTAAACGAGCATTCCACTGATAGAAATAATTGAATTAAAAATTCAACATCGTCCAGTCTACATTCTCGAAGCGGCACGAACGAATCTCGTGAATGCTGCAGCATTTGCCAAATTTATGGCTCTTAGACCAGAAGACTTGGAGCTGGGTTAAAATTTAGTTGTTTTTGAGAATATAATACTTGAATATAACCTTTTAGAAGAGCTAGAAAAGAATATAAAGGCGCTTTTGCTCATACATATTAACACTGTGTCTGACAATGTTTATGAGGTGCACCAAAATTGAAAAAAATGTATTATATAAAAGTCCTGTGTCGTAGAATAGGGTAGAAATAACCAACATAAAAGTCACAACTTTAGTAATGAATTTGTAATAAATCTATACTTAATCAATAAACATGTAAAGATTAAAGTAGGTAATATAATAATCTATATGATTCACATCTATTGCGTAGGTCTGTTTATCCTAAAGAGGATGAGGGGAGATAGAAATCGGAACTGCGGAACTAATATCGGAATTACACCTTTCAATTTAATTCGGGTAAAGATGATTAGGAAATTAATGCAATTTCCAAATTGATGTTCAGATTTCGATGTATCAGTTTCCATTCAAATATATTCACTGCTTTATTTGTGTCGAATTTCTAACTGATATAGTACCATTCAGGTAGATTATTACGTATATTCCAAGTGACATTAATATGAAAAGAAAGAATGATGGTATGTTCATTAAAAACTACATATATTTACATCAAATGAAATTTTATATCATATCTAAGCATCAATTTTTATTATGAGCAGAAGACTGTGAAATACCGGGTTAAAGAGATATCAGACCTGCAAGTACGTACCATGTAAACGTATTAGTTTATGACGCTAATGTTCACTGCAGTTCTCAATAATATTAGTTATTGAATCATAACATTGAGGAGGCTTGTGGCTAAGTAATAACAGCGGCACGGGTCGACCGATCAGGTTAAGCTGCGCTTGTCGTGGTTGGTGCCTGGATGGGTGACCATTTTTACATACCAAGACCGCTCCGTGCCTCTGAAAGCACGTTAAGCCGTTGGTTTCGGCTGTCATTCGTGGATCTTTGACAGTGGTTACTCTCTAACTCTGTTGGTCGTCAGGCCAGGCTCCATACAAAAATGCCCATCATTCTTTGATAGTCATCAGCACTTTATCACACAACAGCTTTCAAATGAGAAAAATTTTCGCAAAATATAAAAACATTGCTGCTACTATCTTTACTTCGGAATTCAGGCCAGGATTATTCATTTATTCATCTTCAACCCTCCATTTACAAATTAAAAGTACAGATATTAGACAGATGTATAAATTAGTTTCTTTGTCTAGATGTTTTGAGACTGAAAAAATAACTGGCAGCTTATGAATTTCGTTTCATCTTATTTTAACGTTTGTAACTTTATTCATTATGCAAAGGTTCGTGTTCTCCATGTCTTCGTTTGTTACTCGAATTAAACTTGCATTAGTCTGGTCCACGAAAATCAAAAATATTTGATGTCGCAGTATTTCTACGTAAAGAAAAATTTTGATGCATTTTTGAAGCTGCCATACTGGGCATTATTTTGGCGCCATCATTGTTACGAATTTAAATTGAAATAGTCATAGAGCATTATTACAAAAAATACAGAATGACTTCATTTAAGAGCCCTTTCACTTTATTTGTTACAGGCGTTCTTTTAGTCAAAATCAAATTATAAAGAACGCATTCAGATAAATTTTAAAGTACCTAGTTTAAATTTATCTCTAAATTGAGTCACTTATCAAACCCATTTGATTCAACCTTAAGACCCATACCGCATTTTGTATGTTCGTTATTTCATTATTTTAAAGTGTGTCATAGCTAATAGCATCATCACAATATGTCTTGTTTTTGTCTTTTCTTCGATTTGTATATTGGCACCTTGTAGCTGTTTCCTAACATTCATGTAATTAGCTATGATCTAATCGTGCTTTTGTATGTTATGTCTCTTGTGCGCACCAAATAAACGATTTATCAATCTATCTATATATGAACCAATCAATGTCATTCCATCCCAACAACACACAAATTCACCACATGATAGCTCCATTTTCTACAATCGGGCTCTATTCTACCAAACAATTCGACCATAAAATCCTAAATCCCGTGTTTCCTTGATTGGTTCATACAGTGTAATTCCGCGCAGACTCGCTCGTTGCCCGCCCGTAAGATAACCGCCGGTTGCATAAACTTCGTCTGTGTTGGTTTTAACAAAGATTTATACTACGATGTCGTCCGCCGTAGATTTCTCTATGTATATTTTAAAGTTGAATGTGCTTTACGCTGTTCCTTTGTGGATTATTCCAGATATTCGTATTAACGTGCTGTTTTTGTGGAGTGAAGACATAATGGAAATGTCTTAAATTTAGTTTTTTGTGTTTTCTGTGACAATGTAATTGTTGTCAGCCGGTCTGTTCTATAAAAATCTTCTTCCGTGAAAACATAGGAAGTGAACTTGAAGTGAGCTATAATTTCACCTGAGGGGCAACTCCCGTATTTTTTAAATCGTTCGCATTCTAATCTCAGTCCCAATCAGTCAAAAAGTATCTCTAATTTATTTAAATTTTTGTCATGTTTTTGACAATGATCGTCGCTGAGATGAAATTGCGACTAGATTTTGAACGTTTTTAATAACGGTAATTAGCCTTCAGATGCTAGAGATTGACACTATTGACAGCTCACTTCAGGCTCATTTCTCCTAAGTTTTTACGGTGATATTTAGACAGAATAATCGGCATTTATTTATATACCTATATTATGGGAAGACCAAAGAAACGATGGATGGAATGTGTGAATTGATGATATGGTTAGAAAGGGGGTGACTACCGAGATGACGACTAATAGAGAAGTATGGAAGAAAAAGACATGTTGCGCCGATCCCAAATAAATTGGAATAAGGGCAGGAGAATGATGATGTACCTTAATGTACACTAGAAAATACATAACAAAAAAAATACGATTATCACTACAAAACATACAATGGCCTTATCGCTTTCTGCGATCTGTTCCAGGCAACCTTCAGGCATTTAGTCTTAACGATATTACAAAAGGACTGTTATTTCGTAATTATAGATTTTTATAAGACTCATTCTGAACCACTACTTTTAACGTCTTTCTTTACCTTACTTCGTTTGCGGCTGGCTCTCTTGATTTTTATGCAATTTCTAGCTGTTGCCCGCTACTCCGTCTGCAGTCCAAGATGAAAAGAAGCCTATGTCCTTCTCCAGGTCATGGTCTATCCATGCGCCAAGTTTCATGCAAATCCGTTCAGCCGTTTTAGCGTGAATGCGTAACAAACAAACTTAGTTTCGCATTTATAATATTACTAGCAGCGCCCCGCAGTTTCACACGCATAAGTGTCGATCCCGTTCGAAAGACACGTGGCGCCATCTATTGTCATAATAACGTTATTGTTGTTTTCCTCGGGAACAGCACTTTTTTTCGGGAAGAAAGGTACCCTATGTCCGTTTCTGTACACCTGACAACGTATATGCAAAATTTCAGGATGATCGATTCAGTAGTTTATGCGTAAAATGTAACAAACAAACTTACTTTCGCATTTATAATATAAGTTAGGTTTAGGATTAGGATTTAGGAAGTTAGGATTCTACAATATTATACCGAATATAAAACTGCTACATGGCAACCTAGAGAATAAACACCCTTAAAAGCGCAATGTTTTCAGTTATTTTAACTGTTAATATCATTTTAGTTTGCCCAGAACAGAATATACTTAAATTAATGGCTTAATATCGAATTCTGTTAGACACACTTACACCAATGTCCTTTAGAGTTCCAAAAAAATGTGGCATTTGGATCGCTCCGTCTCTGTACATCATATTCTCAAAATATCATAAATAACGTCTCAATATTTACAGGAATCGAAAATCTTGGAATTCTTCCTACACCCAATTTGGAAAATTCCCTTTTCCCTTAAATCAGTCTCCTCAATTCAGTTCACGTAATCAAATAACGTCTCATACAAATTCCTGTTGTGTTAATATCAGAAACAGGCTTACATTATATTATATGCCATCTGACTGGCCATATATTTCTGTTATCATACTTGGCATAGTGCCATTTTGGTGGAATTCTTTCAAATGTTAAGACAAGATAGGGAGATACGCTGGTTTCCCGGGTGGAGCGAAATTAAGAATTATTGGAGCTTAGTGAAAGCTGACAGTGGAAGTCATAGAAATGGCTTGAACTTTAGTCGAAGATATTCTTACTGTACTTACTAATATGAGATATAAAAGTTTTTCTTGACCAAGATTATCTTTTAGAGTATAACATTCTCATGCTTAGGTAGGTATCTTGGACATAGCACAAACGCGCGGAGGAGTAGCGGTAACGTAAAACCTTGTTAAATTAAAACAATACTCATTTTGCATCTTTTTAGCACATCATATTTTTTAGTTTTCTGACTTTATTCATATCTTTGGCTGATTTTTATTGTGCTAGCTGTATAAATTTAAACCAAAATGAGGTCAGTTGCATATAATATTCCAGACTACAATTGTTCGAATTTACGTAACGTTTACTTCGTGCATTGGTGCTAGGGCCTCCGTTAAACATATTTGATAACCATTTCCAGAAGATAACTGGCAATGCTAACTAACAATTTTTCTTCCAATAATGTAGTCAGATACACTTTATGTATAAGTGCTTGGCCAGACTGGCAGCGTGGTCGCGGAGCGGGCGCGGCGCGGCCTACTCAAACATAAGAACTTCATTTGAGTGTCCATAGTGGGCACGCGGGCAAGGTGAGTGGCGCGGGGAGCGCGCGGACAACTCACGCCATAGCTCGTTCATGGGTGGGTGCGCGGGGACCGGGGTTCTCAAACTAGTTCGAGCTTTTTCGTAGTAAAAATAAGTCTTCTTCATCCATATTATATTTTGACAAACACTGGACACGACAACATGCAGAACGCAGCCGCGCTCGACTGCGGACAGGCAGATCGCGCGAGTTCCTGCACCCGCACCGCTCCCCGCCCCAAGCTGCCAGCCTGGCCAAGCACTTAACATAAAAAGTCGTCCAGGCCGTATTTCGGCCACGGCGGCCAATCTCAACGGACACTTAGCCTTCGGCGCGGGAGATATTATAGTGCACAAATGTGCGCGCAGACACAGGTGCACTCCCTCTTCCCTCACTCTCATAGTCCGATGGGATGGCAATCCAACACGACCGGAGAGAGCACGGGGGTATCACACCACCAACTGTGCATTATTATGTATTAGCAAAGCACTGAATCTTCAAAAATATTTATTAATCCTAAACCGTCTGCAAAAACGCAAATAGGGCGAAATAGTTTTGACCTATATCCACATAGCCAGGTTTATTACCAAAAACACGTTGCAGCCGATAGGCCATAAAGCCTATATCAGAAAGGTAAGACAAATTCTTATAGGGTTAACCGGTTCTCTCGACCTGTGACATTCAACCTTCCCCCTTCGATTGGATTGCTATTGAACAAATATGGATATTTTTTCCTTCGCTTTTCAAATAAAGTATTGCTCTTTACGATCCCTTTGAATAAAAAGAGATCTTGAAATTATGAATATTTTTTCTCAAAGAATTTCGAAATGAGAGTCTTTGCTTTTTGTCTTTGATATGTTTTCATATAATTTTGGTTTACTTATTACCTTTTCTTTATGAGAATTCTGAGAATGACAAAATACCTGTATGGAAGCGGTATTAAAATAACATAGCTCAAGCTTTCTATTTCATAGTTCAATAATGTTATAGTTGAAATTCTAGGTAATCTTGTGAAATAAAAAGTTACTTCGCCAATATAGGTAAAACTTATTACTTATAACATTCACGTAAAACTTATTAACTTGGATTAAAAAAAATGTTTAAAAAACACTATCTTTATTCTATAGTATATTGTGTCCTTTAAAAACCTACGGTACATTACATTCGTAAACCTACAGCGACAAAAGAAGAAATATAATAACCCGTTTCAATTCGCTATCCCCAACGCCATCTAGTAACACCCGGCGCAAATGCCTATTTACAAAGTCCGCTGTTTACAAACTACACCCTCGCTCAACACAAATAAAGACGTGTATGTATGTGTGCGTTACATTATATTTCCCAACATCAGTGAGTCTCCAGGACCGATACCGGAAATCAAATGAACCGGTCCATGTCGTGCGGATCTCGCAGATGATGTCATTGACAGACTTCCTGAGGACTATGCGGCGACGACGTCTTGAATACGGATAGAAGGATAATGTTTTGTTATTCATACCCGTGTATGTATGTTTGAAGTGCAGTTTTGGTTGTTTTGTACCATTTCTGGTACAGTTGGGACAAATGCGGCACGAAACGATGAGGGAAGAATACAAATGAAGATATTTTGACGACTCTTTGAAAAATATATCTATTTTCGGTAGGAAAAGAATGAATGAATATAAAATTGAAGCTTCAATAGTACTGCGACAGCTGTTGTACAGGCTGAAGATATAAGAAAGTAGAAACAACTTAAGCTAAAAAAACCGTCCAAGTGCGTGTCGGACCACGAACAATGAAGGATTCCGTAGTCGGAATGAATTTATCCCAGGAACAAACTTTTTAACATTGTACTCGTAGTTAAAAATCATGTTCTCCGATACATTGCAACTGCAAATTTAAGTTGGTCGACTATTACTCGTAAACTTGTAAATCTCATATCTGTAATACTTTTCCTTTTAATTTCATTATATAATACTGCCGTGAATTTTTTTACATGTCCAAAACTAACCATTTAGAAGTCATCTAATGACCCCTCCCGCTCTGGGTGGAGCGGAAGGGAGTGTGAGACTCTTACTGACTAAAACCCACCCGTGTTCCTTCCTTAGCCCTTTATGTTCCGGGCCAGCGGTAACCTTTTCGGACAATCCCGCTGACCCGGCTGAGATAGTCCCACACTTGACCCTAACAAAAATTTGCACTTAAAGCTTAATATTTCCCAAACGGATACCTGAATCGAAAAATACTTTTCACAAACCCGCAATATTTTTGAAAGACCTATCCAACGATACCCCACATCCTGGGGTAGACAAGAAAAAAAAAACATCCCCAATTTATGTGTAAAGGTACCCTAAAAAATTTTTTTTTACAGATGTATATCCATGCCATGTAATTATAGCTTTCTAGTAGTAAGAGTCTCAGAGCTAAGCTGCGGACGGACAGACGGACAAATTTAATGGTGGATAAATTTTAGTTGTGTATCAATGTTTGTATATTTGATGATGGACTGTGTTAATGTTTGCATGCCAAAATAGTAGAATGTATGTACAAGGATTCTTTAACATTAATGTAAACAACTTATTGTAAACTGAGCAAATAAATTAATATTCTATTCTAGTCAAAATACATTATTTTAGAAATCAATCAATCTGCATAGCCTTTTCCCAACTATATTGGGGTCAGCTCCCAGTCTGACCGGAACAGCTGCATAAAAGTATTTTACATGGAGCGACTGCCTATCTGACCTCCAAAAACCAGTTACTGCTGGGTAATACGATACCCTTTTGTAAGACTGGTGGCCAGACTTTCGGGCTTCTGACTACCGCAACTACTGTCTAAAATGTTTTAGAAATATAATATTCAAAATGTACGCAACTTTTTTTTTTTTCCAATTATCAAATGACCCCTCCCGCTCTAGGTGGAGCGGAAGGGAGTGTCAGACCTCTTACTGACTAAAACCTACCCGTGTTCCTTCCTTAGCCCTTTATGTTCCGGGCCAGCGGTAACCCTTTCAGACAATCCCGCTGACCTCGGACAATCCCGCTGACCAAATGTACGCAACCTCACATCACCATTTTGCATCAATGAACAAACACTAACGGATTATCATAACTGAGTTATCTGTGATAGACAAACACAATTCCATTGCGGAATTCATTAGCAAATAACAGCGGCAAACAGCTTTAGCGATCAACGAAATTGATTGTGATTCAAAACTAACCAGAACAGCGATCAGATTATGAAACGTTGTACACCGGTGTTATGAAAGAAATTACACTATCACACTAATATTCTATAGGCGAAAGTTTGTGAGTGTGTGTGGGGGTGTGCTTTTATGTTTGTTACTTCTTCACGCTCAAACGGCTAAACCAATTTTGATAAAATTTTGTATGGAGGTAGCTGACACCCTGGATTAACATATAGGCTACTTTTTATCCCGATATTCCCACGGGACCGACACTTATGCGGGTGAAACCGCGGGGCGCAGCTAGTAAACTATAATTGTATTTAGTTTCAAACAATATTTTAATGATATTTTTCTGTTTTTTATTTAGACAAACTAAACAACACAGTTTGGATGTGTTCAATATAAGGCAGCAGAGAATAACTGTGTTAATAAACTTTTTCTGTTTCTTCTGGCTATTAGGTCAGGCTATTAACTGTGTTAGGAGTTAAGGAGGGCTCGTGGCTAAATAATAACAGCCCCATAGGTCGATCGATCAGGTTAAGCTACGCTTGTCGCGGTTGGTTTGTGGATGGGTGACCATCTTTACATACTGAGACTCCTCCCTGCCTCGGAAAGCACGTTAAGCCGTTGGACCCGGCTGTCATTTGTGGATCTTTGACAGTCGTTACGGGTCGTCAGTAGCCCGAAAGTCTGACAACCAGTCTTACCAACGCGTATCATATTACACAGTCAGTAGGCATAGGCAGTCACTCCATGTACAATACTGGTATTCATCTGCATCCGGTTAAACTGGAAGCCGACCCCAACATACTTGGGAAAAGGCTAGGCAGATAATGATAACTGTATTAGTAAGCATTTACAAAAATATCTATTAAAAAATATATTTTTTGAAAATGCTTCTAAATTCTAAGTATACTCGTCGAATTTAGATAGTTAAATTACTTATCTTTTGAAATTAAATGAAATGAAATTGTTTATTCTGCAAATACTATATAGGAAACACTTTTGCAAGTCATATTATGAAAAAAATATAAAATAATAATCGAGAGGGAGTCGACACTTCCCATCTGAGTTGAGTACCCCTGCGAAAAAATGCGACACAAACTCAATCTCCTAATACAGGCATTTTTTGCTTAAAAGGAGGCTCCAATCTTAAATTTTGTTGTACGTTTAAGATTATCAAATAAACTATTTATTATTATTATCAAGGGTCAAAGTCTCTTTTAAAGTCCAGATTTAATCTTGGTCAGATCATGTGAGGACCATAGATATACAATTACTTTTTTTTTTTTTAAAATAAGGCTATAAAAGGCTTTATTATAGATCATGTGAGGACAATGTAAATTAATGCCTGAATTGATCTTTTGAGTAAAGCCACACAGATTTTAGTGGACCAGTCCAGTCAGTGCAAGCATTTTTTTATTTATTTTTTTCTGAATGAGCCCACTCTTGACCTCGATCACGCCTGATGGAAAGCGATGGATGGATTACGATTTGTCAGTCATTTGCTGTTAATACGATGTACGGCTTTTCGAATATTTTAAGCTTTGGTATTATCATCTCTGTGTTGTTCTGAAGGCCAATTCCCGTACCTAATTAAAAACTTTCAAAATCTAGTAGCATTATCATCTCAGCGACAATCAATGTCAAAAATGTAGGGAAATTGGAGGTAGTTTTGACAGATTGAGACTGAGATCAGACTGTGAACGTTCTTAAAACTACGAGAATTATCCCTCCGGTTTTATCCGTATTCGGTTCGTATTTTGCATTCTGTCATAAAATAATACAACCGCAGCCTTTAAATTTTTCAATTTCTGTCGTGAAAAGCTTGTTGCCATTCGATAAAGGGTTCCCTAGAATGTGTACCAAATTCGTGATTCCTTTGTGCAGCATTTGAGGCGTAAGAATCCAATATAAATCGGTCGGCACTCCTCTCGCGCCGTACATACACATCAGTAACACAATTTTATATAAAAACTATTGGGAAGCAGATAAAATTGGATATTGGACAGCCACGAAAAGCGACTTTAATTTATAATATTTATAGATACTTCTATACGTATTACAACTCAAACTCAAAGTATTTATTTCAATTAAACCATTTACAGGCACTTTTGAATTGTCAAGAAGTCGGTCAGTCAGAAAATATGAAGCTAGTTGCCCATTCCAGTTGTAGAGGTTCATGTGTTTATTAGATTAATATTAAACTTCCATAAAAAAACTAGTTGTTTTTTGATGTTGTAGAAACCGTGGGTTGCTAGTTTTTTTTACATAAAATCCTCCTTTTTTTATTAGTCACATTATTTGTTTATTTAAAACTTCAAGCACATAAATGTACAGAAGCGTACTTAATGCCATAGGCATTACGCTTACATTCGGGTCCGCTCGTGTGTTTTCTGTGAAAAAGTTTACTGCCGAGTCCCCTGTAGATATAGAACAATGATAACATTTTATGTGATTAGGGATTACAGCTGAGTTTCCGGGATGTAAGGTAATAAAGTTTGATTAAGGGTTTTGAGGGCTGTTTGTAACATTTTCGCAGAATCGTAACAGTGTTTTTGAAAGATTTTTTTTAATACTAAGGGCAGATTTTTCCGTCGACAGGTAACTTTTATTCGAGGAATAAAATTGACGTTTGACAGTTTCTCTATGAAACAACTGTCAAAATTGATGTTTGACAGTTTCTCTATGAAACAACTGTCAAAATTTCAAAATTATTCCTCGAATAAAGTTATCAGGTGATTGAAAAATCAGCCCTAAGTAAAATACATATATTATAATGTTTTATTTCGTCTTCTAATATTAACGTGACTTTTTCTTGATCTTGTAGTCATAATTTCTTTTGTGAAAATATTAATTTCAGAATAAATAGCAATACAAACGACAGAATGATTCCAACCGTACCAATTTCAAGATGTCCCGTTATTTATACTAACCAATTAAATAAAAGGTCCATTCAAATTTGTCGGATAACTTGAAAATGTGCGTCAAAACAGGCCGCCTTAATTATACAAAGAGGGTGGAAATTCAAATGTTGCTTTATATAAATTATCTTGTTTAATATTTGGCCCCAACATGGCCAGAGATCGCACAAGACAGGGAGGTTTGGAAGAAAAAAGGCTTTTGCCCAGCAGTGGGACACAAAAAAGGCGAAAAAAAAAAATATTACCGGCATCGCTTACGATGCTAAAGTGCTGGTCAGCAAAATCAGTTCGAAATACTCTTCTTCTTCGCATATCGACGGCAAAAAGTTCGAACATCTTTGGCCCAAAATTCAGCTGCTGCGTGGCGGCATCTAGATTGCCACATGTAAACTAAGCATCACACTGACGTCACGCAACTAGCACGTATACAACGTTACGACATCAATCGTCAGGAAGTTGCCCACCAGACACAACACCCGTCTGATCGGAGAATCCTCCCTTTTCTATAGAGTATGAGTGAACTTTACACCCTGTTCCTCATAACTCTGTCATCTAACGAGATCATCATTTCAGCCAAAAGATTTCACATTGATGGACATAGGCCTCATCCAATTACCGCCTCTTCGACTACCGTAGATTCGTGATTTATTTGTCAAAAATATAAAAAAATATTAATTAATGGAAAAATAACTTTAATTCCTATACAATATGGTTCAGTTTACGCTACAACTTCAAACATTTTTATAACTTTGTAAATAGTGCTAGTCACTCTGAAATAAACTTAATTGTCATTGAAATAAAGTTGATATTTGTTTAACTTGATATAGGGTAGGTGTGTTCAGCACTAATCACTTGTACTTTAGTTCTGTGCTTCCCGCATCCAGCGGATTCCTGTGTCCACCCGACACCACAACGATGACGACGAAAACGACATCAATTAACATAAATTCTTTCCAAATCCCTCTAATTTTTCAGATACTCTTACTGAAAAAAGCAACATTGACTCCACACATCGTCTCTAACGACAAGATCAATTGATCAACTATGTAAATAAACAAATTACAATACTCGACTAAAGCACAAAGTTACAAGCACCATTGCACGATAGATTTTCAAACGATAGAGATTCAATTTACTGGCTATAAATTATTGTCATGTCCTTAGGAAAGCTATTACAATGAAATATAGGAACTCTTGGGAACTGTGAAGATTCTGACAGTGATAAGACGATACAGAGATAAGAAGTACTCGATTACATGTTGGTACCTTTGATGTTCTATCGCGATGTTAAGGAAAATCATGGATGAATGATGGTGATTACTCGTATCTGAGAGGTAAGTTATGTTCGATAGAAAATAGCCTTAAGATATGATTTTTTCTGTTCTTTTGTCGTGTGAAGAAATCAGAGATATAGATAGACCTAGATAACCTAAGTATCACGGTCTGTATGAAAACCAAACGTGCTATTTTTTGACTACCTACTATGACGTCACAAGCACTATTTAGTGATGGGCCTAGCGCCAGCGTCTCACGCTCACCCAGCCAGCAGTAAACAGGACTGAGCGCGAAACTGGTGGCTTACGATTTTTGTACGTAAGCTGGGCACGCAAAATAGTTGCTCTTGCGTTATCTAAGTGTATCTAAATCTGTGGAAGAAACATTTTCCTTCTACTGCTTTGTTTTTGTTTTTTGTTAGCTTCTAGTTTCCACTGCTGGACAAAGTCCCTCCTCCCCAAATCCTTCCAGGAACTCTTTTCCGGCACCACCTCGAACCAGCCTTCGTGGTACGCGTCCAGGTCATCTTGCCATCTCTATTTGGGCCCGCCGTCGACGCCGTCCATCTTCAGGCACCCATTGTGTGGAGATTTTGCCCAGCAGTCATCGTGCATGAGGCTGATGTTTTTGATTAATAATATTATATCTTAGTACCAGCCTGTTGTTCCACTGCCCGCGCCACTGACAAATCAAATACAAACGCGCGCGCGCGTAAAATATTTGTATGACCTACAAGTAGTTGTTCCGGGTCTGGCTGTTTGTGTCATCATAATCAGCCTATAATGTTCCCACTGCTGAGACACAGGCCTCCTCTCTATGAGAGGGAGTGGGCCGTAATCCACCACGCGGGCCCAGTGCGGGTTGGCAGATGTCACATGTCTTCGAATTTTTGGTTCTAGGACATGCCGGTTTCCTCACGATGTTTTCCTTCACCGTTTTGAGAGCAGTGGTGATGAAATAATTTACAAAAAGTAAAGCGCCTGTCTGGGTTCAAACCTACGACCTACAACTCGTAAGTCGCGGCCGATACCACTGGGCCACCACTGCTCCTGCTCGGTGTTTGTGTTTGTGAGTTTAAATGTTTGTAAACGCACCCACGATACAGGAGAAATTCCTAGTGTGGGGCAACGTTTTTTTTTTTTTAAAAGAAAAAGAAAGAAAGAAGCGCACTGTGCCACTGCGCAGCTTCTTCTTAGACAGAGAAGACACGAGTATTGATCACCACGTTTGCTCCCGGTGGGTTGGCGATTTCAGACTTATATTAACTAGGTTTAAAGTCCTGGTTTCCTCACAATATTTTCTTTTAGCGATGTCAGTAATGTCTTAGGTAAACTAATCATGATTTGCCTAGCCTTTTCCCAACTATGTGTTGGGGTCGGCTTCCAGTGTAACCAGATGCAGCCGAATACCAGTTTTTTATATGGAGCGACTGCCTATCTGACCTCCACACCCCAATTACTGGGTAATACGATAGCCTTGGTAAGACCGGTTGTCAGACTTTCGGGCTTCTGACGACCCGTAACGACTGTCAAAGATCCGACAGCCGGGACCAACGGTTTAACGTGCTTTCCGAGACACGAAAAGTTTTTGGTATGTGAAAATGGTCACCCATCCCCGTACCAACCGCGGCAAGCGTGGCTTAACCTGATCGATCGACCCGTGCGCCTGTTATTAATTAGCTACACACAAGCAACTGTCTTAGGTAAACTAATAATATTTTCTAATAAAAAAATCGGTATACTTCTCTATCATTTTACCATATCTACCTATTCAAAATAAGTAATGATAATCGTTGAATTACTGAACGAGTTTCTGAGTTACAGATATTTTTTACCTACTTTTAAAATAAAGTGATCCTTGAAACATGTCCAAAATAAAGAGGCACGAAATCACATTTGCTGAAATGAGATCAAACAAATAACTTCAAATAAAAATGATATCCATCTTTACATGACACCGTATTCACCGTATCGATATTCCAAAAATCAAAATCAAATAAAATACATTCACCGAAGATTTCCGAGCGACATCAAAAGGAATCCGAATCTTTCTACCACCATTTAAACTTCCATACAAAAAGTTCGTACCTATATAATTTTATTAAAACTCGTAATTATCACGTATTGTCGAGGTTCCCCCCTCCCCTCACCCCTCCCACAGAAAATTTAATTCTAAACGAGGGATTATATGGTCTCAAGTCGGTTCGGGTCCTGTTTCTGACGTATTCAGTACCCTGGCTTAAGTCAGGGGATTTCGCGGTCAATAATTATACTTTATGGTATTTTTGTCGGCAATTTTTGTTAATTGGGTGCTTTTGCTTGTATTAGCGGCTTAAGATTGTTGAGATGGTATTAGAAGATGGTATTTATGATGTCTTTTAATGCAGTGAAAAGCTTTGGGTGGAATTATCTTCAACTAGGATTCAATTTTGATGAAAAAACATTAGGTTCAACTCTCATTTGAAAGTGTCTAATAAGTTTCATCTACGTATCTATACTAATATTATAAATCAAATCATTTTATTTTAGGTATACACCCATAAAAAATTTGACTGGATTACAACTCACAATAAAAAAAAATCATATTAAAAAAAATCATATAACAAATTGAAATTAAAATTTAATATAGAGGGATGTTTTTATAAAGAGGTAAGTTTCTATCTCTGGAACTACCTGTCGGATTTGAAAAATTATTTTTGCAAAAATTACTTTCTTAAAGAATTGAGCTAATTAAAGCTCAATTCTTTAAGAAAGTTATACAAGTAGGCTATTATTTAACATAACGCTATGACTCTTAGGAGCTGAACAAAAAGAAAAAAAAGTCAGAAAGAACGCTAAGCGATGCGATGCGATGCGACGGGATGGGTCAGGGGAACAAGAAAGAAGAAATTTCACGCGGAAGAAGTGGCGGACAGAAGCTAGTATTTTATAACTTCTTTATCATTTTCTGCTACTGAAATATCCATTAGATCCAGCTCAAGTTCTTAAGTCTCTTTTGTACCTTCGCATAATCTATTCGTTACACTCGAGTGCAAATGTAACTGTATATTTTGTTTCTCACCCGAATAAAAGCTCCTACAAACAGGCGCGACAAGCGATAAAATCGCGCGCGACACAAAACCACCGCTTGTTGCGCGACTTGCGGTGCCTTTGTGTCGCGCGTGATTTTATCGCGTGTCGCGCCTGTTTGAAGGAGCCTTAAGGCTCATGTATCCTTACATTTGTACCACGCATCATTCAAGCAAAAGACAGTCATACGACCCTTAATCTTCAGATATCACATTGCTCTTATTCCACTAATCTTCCCGCCGTGTCTTCTCAACCAGGGCGACGCTCAAAGCCACCGAACGCCCATTCATATTTAATCTTTAGTAAGCCGATTTTCATTTTAGTAATCCCCAAATTCCAACGATTGTACTTGCTAACCTAACGAGAGCAGTAATTAACAATAATTTATAAGGGTAAGTGAACTTATTTTAAGGTCTGATCTTTGAACTTAACCGCTCGAACATGAGACCCTTGGAATTGAGCTCGGGGTTAGTAAATTATTCTGCACTGATTAATCGTAGTTTTGATGGGAGCTACCTGGATAGCAAAGGTTGGATTATCCATTTTGTGGTGTTTTTATTCGGGTACGTAAGTATTGGAGCGGTCATAACATGTCAAAACCTCCTCGCAGTCCATCAGTCCTGGTAGCTATACGGATAACTATTACCGTTGTAACGGTATCTACAACGCCACATGCGAACAACGCGTCATACTGACGTCACGCAAAATCCTGCATCGCGAAAGCAGTTTACCGCGCAACTAGCATAGATACAACGGCCCGACATGAATCATCGGGCAGTTGCCCGCCAGACACAACACCCGTCTGGTCGGAGGATCCTGCCTTTTTTGTGGAGGTTGAGTGAACTTTGCACGTTGTTCCTCATACCTCTAATACCGTCATGGTGGGTACCTATTTAGGAGCCCGAAAGTATGACGAAGCTGTTTGAGTATAATATTAATATCCCTCATTGTGTGTTTACGAAGGTCAAATGGCAATTAATTATGTGTAAAATACCAAATCCATATCTATAATTAATGCCAGCCTAGCATACCACTGTAAAAAACCTGCGTGTTGAATTTAACCTCAATGCTGCTACCCTGAAAAAGTCAGCATTTACAGAATCTTTTTCATAACCTATTTCGTTCGATTCATGTTACACTGAAAGAAATAATCAGTAAATAAAAATCAAACAACATTCATCTGAACTGGTTTAAACAGTTCCATATGAGCCTAACGTTCAAAACAGTATTTTTTACTGATCCGAAAACAGTTGAGCTTGAGGCAAAATGTTACCGTCATGACAGTAAACTTTAACGTTTTAAGTAGCTAAAAGGACACAAAATTAACTGTTTTATCCATTTGGTGATGTCGTTCAAACCATTGAAATTTACTTACATTACACTAATGGTGGTTTTCCTTTTTTCGTTGTTTTTTCAGTAAATAGTATGTTCAATCATTAAAAGTTACCGTTTTGTCTTTTACTGTTTTACAAACATTTCTTCTTACTGTATAAAGTCAGTAAGTCTTAATGAAATCGCTGTGCTGTAGTAAGAAATTATTTTTTTCAGTGTAAGGTTCTTTTTTTAAAATAAATAACTCTAAACATGTTCAAAGGGGATGCCAATATTGCAAGACTGCCTTTTTGTAACAGAAAATTGTGTTATTGGCGACGGCAAAGAAGATCGATGATAATGCACTTTCTTCTTTTGAAAGACTTTGATTGAAATATAGCTTCCGACTTCATGGATGGGGAAAATAAGGAAGTTTTGCAAGAGATAGGTGTAGTTTTTCTAGTGAAATAAATACTAAAACGTGAAAGTCAATAGCAATATTTTCCAGATATCAGAGTGAAACATATCTCAGGACCCTGGGGCCCCGGACCTTTGGAAGACGAACAAGAGGCCGAAGCGCAACTCATCCGTCCATGAACCCGTTAGACGCTTTCAATGAAATGAGGCATCAACCAACGATTATCTCTGTACGCACTATGTAAGTGCACATCCCAGGACCAGGGGGTCCTCCAGGTGATTTAGGACTAT
The DNA here is from genome assembly GCA_948474745.1 of Oligia latruncula. Lineage (NCBI taxonomy): Eukaryota > Metazoa > Arthropoda > Insecta > Lepidoptera > Noctuidae > Oligia > Oligia latruncula. The sequence goes on from OX419699.1 coordinate 3,467,239, forward strand.
TGCAGGATATGGAAACAATTTATTGAACTATGAATTTCGGTGGCTACAGTGATAGTGTTATATTATAATATAAAAGGAATACAAGATGCTAGTCAAAACACCTTTCTGTTATCAACGTATTTTGCTCATCAACTGTTCTGGAAAAACTTTGAACCATTATGCAGATATGCCATATCTTAAATCAACCAACTTCTATATAGGGTGACTGGTAATTAGTGACCGATACTTAAACAAGTGATTTTACTCATCATTATGAACAACTTTTACTATGGGACCAAACCTGAAATCGCGAAAAAAAATCAGCTGTTCCCTACATTTATGTTCGTCTAACTCGTCAAAATGTAGAGAACAGCTGTTTTTTTTTCACGATTTCAGGTTTGGTCCCATAGTAAAAGTTGTTCATAATGATGACTAAAATTACGTGTTTAAGTATCGGTCACTAATTACCAGTCACGCTATATATACATATCATAAATTAACGTCGCTTTTCATGTCTCGTGTCTGACTGTGTAACCGTGTTGTTCTTTTAAACTATGCAACGGATTTTGATGCCGTTTTCACCACAATTTAGAGTATTTGTTTATGAAGGTTTATGTTTATATTACATTAAATATGAATCCGCTCGCTGGATGCGTTAAGCACAGCAGAACCGATCGAAGTGGCGGTGCTTGGGAGGCCTTTCTTTCAGGCCTGTCTTTCGGCTGAAATGATCACACTAATATTATAAAGGCGAAAGTTTGTGAGTGTGTGTGTGAGGGGGTGTGGGGGGTGTGTTTATGTGTTTGTTACTTTTTCACGCTCAAACGGCTGGACCAATTTCGATAAAATTTAGTATGGATGTAGCTGACACCCTGGATTAACATATAAGCTACTTTTCATCCCAATATTCCCACGGGATCGACATTTACGCGGGTGAAACTGCGGGGCGCAGCTAGTAATAAATAAATCTCGATGTTTTGTCAAATCGTAAAAACCGTGCAAAGCAATGGCAGGTCGCTATTTAAAAATAATCCCTAAATGCTACAGAACCTACCTCTTGATTGAATAAAATTTTTTTTTCCGACCACTTTGGGAGTAAAAGCAAAAGGGAAGACAACGAAGACCGACTTCCAAATAGAATTTTGGTTTTAGTTCGCCTCGTAAAAATAAATCAAACGACTTTAAAATCAGGATTCCACGTAATCTCTCTTTCTATTACCCTGAAGAGTTCCCGGTCCATTCGAAAATAAACCTTGAATTTATGTCGCTAAGAATCAAAACGGCGCTACATGACACCAATTCAATTTAACTCGAAGAAAAATGCTTAATCGCAAACAAGACCCTACTTTATAGACGATAAAGTTTAACTTTGAATATTTTGCTTTAAAATGTATAATTTTATGAGTAAATATTTTTCTTGAATTACCTCATCTTTTATGCAGTCAATAAAAAATTTCTTGTGTATAATATATACGTATAAATAAACTTTATGTATATAATTTAGATTTAGGACAGGATAAGCTTAGAAGATGATATTTTTTACAGAATTCATCGCCGAAAAACATCGGAAAAATTAAAGAAAGTAGTACCTACTCTTTTTTAGACTCGGTATTTTATTTTTTTTAAATGACATTGTCTTATTATAATACTTAATTCTATTTCCACATATTCCTTTTTAAATTGCGATATCACCACACATTACTGTGACGCGGAACGAAGTAAATGCAAAATAAAAAATAAGCTCCTTACAAGAAAGACGTCCAGAAGATCCCTAAGTTATATATTATGGTGCTTAGTAATTTTTTGGCATAGGAAAACGTTAGGTGAAAAAAATAACGTATAAATAGAGTTTTTTTGTGAGAGATATAGGGTGTTACTCTGTTATAACGGCTTGGTGCGGTCGTTAGTGAGATCCCACCGCGTGATATGTTTAACGTAAAAAAAGTTATGCGTGGTCTTATACTTATAAAAAAAAATATATATAGACGCGTTGACATGAGAACCACCTCCGTTTTTTCGTCAGGTAATAAAATTACTTAATCATAGCAGAACTTGGTTTAGTACTGTTTTCATACAATATGTTGGTAGAGAACATGATTAAAACTGTGAGTGAAATATTACGTTGTATGTAGGTATAGTTCTTGTTTTTAGAATATTTACGAAGTGCTCAGAAACACCGCTCTTTTTTATGTCTGAAGAATGTTGGAATTCACAATTTTTTTTGTACTCAAATAAGTTTTAGTGTCAAAATCAAGTCTCAGAATCAGCACTTTTGAACGTCAAAATTGTATTAAGACAGTGCCCTAAAACCTCGCCCTTCAGGTGTATCTTATAAATCAATTAAGTCAAATAATCTTTAATCTTTTTTTTTTCTTTTTTTTTTATCGTTAATCTTTTGTACAATATTCTACTCAATTAGGAAATAAGTAAATAAACAAATTAAAATTAAATCTCGTTTAATTAAATTAAATTAAATTAATCGAAACTAATAATTATAGACAGCGCAGTAGATATGTCATCTTTTTTCAAATATCTCTTTTACCAGTATCGCTTTTGGCATTATAATAATTGTTTTAATTTTTTTTTTATAATTTTAAGATGTATTTATTTTGCTGTAATGCCAACTTTTCTTTCATTCTTTCTTTCTATTCACCACCTTTCTAACCATTATCATCTTTCACACAAGCCACCCTCCATTTTTTGGTATTCCTTTTCTGTTATTATTGTATAAGTCCTCTATAATCTTCCTCAAAGCACCTCAGGCCACAAAAAAACGGGCCTACCAAAATACAGCCCAATTTTCCTCATCCACACTAAAAACAAAACACTATCCGAGCTCTTTTATCTAAGTTCTACTTGATTGATTTATAGAGGTACGTTTTATTGTGGCTTATCCTTCTTTATCCCGTAATTAAGTCCGACTCTGACCGTAATCTGAGTACTACGGAATCAACCTGTCTCTTAATTACAATTCCAATGTCATTGAAAACGGGAAAACAAAGAATGACCCTCGAAATGGTAGAATTAGTTGGTATGTGACGCGTGAAAAATTCTAGAATTACAAAACAATATTCCTAGTATTTGTTTGTAATAATTTTTTTTATTTTTTGATTTTCGCTTCAACAAACCTATTTATTTCTAGAAGTAGAGGAGACGAAATGGTGTTTACGTAAACATTTTATGTAGGCAGGTACTATTTTTGAAGTGAATCTTCATAGGCGGTGATTTGATAAAATTGGACAAGAATTAAGAGTGAAACTTCGAGGATGCGTCACGTTTCGGCACATTTCGTTATTAAATGATTAAATGATTTTATTTCTGTAAGTAGGTTTGTACAAACACTTTTACACGTCAATAATATTTTTTTTTAAACTAGATGAGGTCGGCGTTTCCTAACTGACTATTCTGAGAAGAAAGGCCGAAACAAACTCAGAAGTCACAGTCTCTTTTAAAGTCCAGACAAGATCTTGGTCAGATCGTGTGAAGACCATGTAGATTGGTGTCTGAAATGGTCTTTTGAGGAAAGAACCACACAGATTGAGCGGACCTGTCCAATCAGTGCACGCATTTGTCAAAAATCGTGCAGCTCAACTCAGAACTTGAGGAGCTCAACGATTCGACGAACAATACCAAAGACAGGACATTTGGGTAGGCCGCATAAACTATTCAAACTGCCAGATCATGATTAAAACTAAGGAAAAAAGAACATGAGAGAGATGAAAGATTTAACTATCTCTGTCTGTCACACTAAATCTATCATATTCTTTTTTTTTTATTTCATTCTATCACGTATACAAGAAAAAAGTGATTTTTTTTTTCTTATGCCTATGTTCTTCAATAAATAAGATAAGCTTAAACGTTAATACGGATATACGGAGCAGAAATCGTGTCTCAATATTTTTTATGAGGCTGGCAACAACAATCCAAAAACAAAACAACAACAAACAACCTCACTTTTACATTAAAATCATAAACTGAACAAGTACAAATTATGAAGTACTCCCATTAACATTTCTTCAATACAACTTTTATTATATCTTAATTTGAACTTCGTTCGTTTTAATGATTTCCAAATCGGAAATACCTGTTAATTAAAGGGGGAAAACTCATTGGTTTCGTCTTGAAAATTAACAATTAAATAATAAGTTGAGAAGGATGGTAAAAGCTGCGTAATAAATTAGTTTATTTGAAATAAATTGGTCGATCTGAAGAAAATTTTTGTTGCCTGTGTTAAAGTATTGTATATTTTGATACTCTGTCGGAATCGGAATTAGATAGTTGAAAGCCAGTCTATGACGTAATTAAAAGATCTATTAGCTTGAGTACGAGGCTTTTGACTACGTTGTGTGTGTCTATTTTATGTCGTTTTTTTTATTTGCAATGTGCGTTTTGTTTGTGCAGAATAAACAATTTTTCTTCCTTTTTTTTCTATTATTTTAGCCCCGAACTTGCCTTCGTCCTTAGTGAATCCTATTGAAATCATTAGCATTCGTTGTCTGACATTTATGCTGAACTGGGCTTATTTGGCGCAGCCGTGAGCCACACAATACTATTTTAAGTTTTTCTTGTTTTTTTTTATTTTTTTTCTGTGAATATTGTGTGCCTTACTTAACTCGGGTCAAATAAACTTATTTTGTTTCTTTTCTTTCAAATCATTATAGACTGTTGTGATAGGATTCCCACGTCCGGGGCGGCGAAATTTCGGCAATTTGGTGACGATAGACCTCTACCGTCACCAAATTGCCGAAATTTCGCCGGTGTAATGTTGGGCGAGGTCGAAATTGGTAGAAAAACAAAAAGAGTGCAGCCAACGGTGGGTGTTTCGACCCCTGGGCCAAAACAAGTAAACGAAAGCCTAAATCACCATTTGAAAAATATTTTTTCGATAGGCAAGGTGGTATGTGCAACATTCCTCGTGTAAACAGTTCTAGATTGTAAGAATGTGTGAACTTAGGAGATGATTCTTTAAATTAGAGATTTAATAAAGTTGAAAACATGATTTGCGGTTGTGTTTTCAATAGAATAGAATAGGTATATTTAATGCAAAGAATAAACTGACAGCAGTTGTTACAGTTGTGAGGAAAACTTGTATATTCTACCTAATTTAGCATGAATGTATATTTTTAAACAAACCCCAAAAGAAGACTAACCAAACTACATTTTTGTTTAATATAGATAAACATGCAATATTAGTAACACACGCAAACAAGAACTTCCAACCAAACATTCAAAACGCAAACGTTCTAAAATCGCACTGCTTCTAGTCCCCAAAGACACATGCAAGCAAAACTACAATAACGATATTTCCTAGACACAGCACTACCTGTACCCCCCTGTACTTAAACTGTATGTGACTTCTCCATACGACTTCATTCAGTATTGAATCTGCTAAAAGCTCTGCTCATGAGGGAACTCAGGCGTGAAAGGCGAGTATATCCTACGCAACGATGTCAATGTGCTTACGTATACTTGATGGTGAACAAAAGGTGTTCTTGCTTAAGGTATGGGGGTTAAGTTGCATTAGTATTTTGAAGTATTTGTAATGATTGTAAAACATTTTGTACTCTAGAGTACGTCTATTGTTAAGACATTCTTTATTCCACTGTGAATTACTTAATTTTAAGTGACGCAGATTATTTTATTTTTAAGTTAGTATTTAACTAATACCTTTTTATAAACTAGATATATTACTTGGTTACTGCTTCGTGGTTTTGTTATTGGGTTTTTCCATTTAAATGAGAAATTCTTCGTAGGAGCCTAGAGCCGGAGAGGTCTAGATTCGTACTATCCGGTTTTAGCCAACAATGTTCCAACTGGATTCTACTGTATTGAAATGCATTCTAAACATGTCTCCCAAGTGCTCTTTTGAGGAATATAGGCGTGATTCTATGATAATTTTTAAATAGGCATCCAATAAGCTTCTGATCCCTCTAACATACACATATCTAAATGATATTGGAAACCTCTAAAATTGCTTTAAAGATGACACTATAATATAATAATGCTATGCTATTTCTGTAATTTATATGGTGTACATAATAAATAGTATTCTATTCTACTACTATAAATTTTTTTCCAGTCCTCATTTTTCTAAAGTGATCTCTCTCCTTGTTCCAGGGGTGGTGTTAGCCTAAGATGGTGTTGGCGCTGGTGGTCGGAGTGCTGTGCGTGTGGGGCCGCCTGAGCGACGCAAACCCTGAAGCGAAGCGGCTATATGACGATCTGCTTTCCAACTACAACCGTCTGATCCGGCCCGTCGGCAACAACTCTGATCGACTAACGGTCAAGATGGGGCTAAGGCTTAGTCAGCTTATCGACGTTGTAAGTACCTTTTTCTATGACTTACTATACTAACAGGAGAACCAAGGTAACCGACATAGCCCGAAGAATTGCCAAACTTAAGTGGTAGTGGGCAGGGCACATTGCTCACAGAACAGATGGCCGCGCGATGGGGCCGAAAGGTTCTGGAGTGGCGACCGCGTACCGGAAGACGTAGCGTTAGAAGGCCTCCCACAAGGTGGTTCGACGACCTTGTGAAGGCCGCAGGAACCCGTTAGATGCGAGAAGCACAGAACCGGTCGAAGTGGAGCTTGGGGAGGCCTATGTCCAGCAGCGGAAGTCTTTCGGCTGAAATGATGATGATGATGACTATACTGAAACCATTTATATCTGATACTCATCATCATCTGACTAGCCTTTTCCCAACTATGTTGGGGTCGGCTTCCAGTCTAACCGTTGGCAGCTGAATGAATACCAGTGTTTACATGAAGCGATTGCCTATCTGACCTCCACAACCCAGTTACTGGGTAATACGATACCCCTTGATAAGACTGGTTGCCAGACTTTCGGGCTTCTGACTACCCGTAAGCGTAACGACTGTCAAAGAGCCACAAATGACAGCCGGGACCAACGGCTTAAAGTGCTTTCCAAGGCACGTTTATATCTGATACTATACAATATATTCCTTAGCTTACATAACTTTACGTCCCGCTATAGTGGTGACATTTTTTTGGTGGGAGCATGGGAAATCCACGCGAGTGATCGGGACTGTAGGGACCACTCGGATGTGCTGCAATAGTCATTTCACAAAAACATGGGCGGTTGTTATGAGTACAAGTATACTGGAGGACACGACGAGGACTCAGGTAATGCTTGTAATCTGCAACTGCAATTAACCTTTTCGGAAAACGTCGAAAATACACATGGTTTAAACTGTCATAAAGATTACACTCAAAATAGAGCAAACTCTTCTATGGAAGTAACACAAATATCAAACAGTTGAACTAACTAGGTAGACAATCACTTGAATGTAAACATACTAAATTCCGTGTAACATCACATTTGATATAGGTACTAAAGTTAACTAAGTCCATCCCAATGAACCCTCAATCCTTTTATAATTTAATTTATAATTCGTTCACGTTTGAAGCTAAATTATTTCGGAATGAGATGGCAGGCTTATCCGAACATGTACGTCAAATCCTTTCATTTAAAACGGGCTTATCTACACTATCCTGTTTCGTTTCAATCCTATTGCGTTTTGTATGTTATCTGAAAGGAAATACTGGGTTACTGTTACTGTGTATCTAATACTGGGTTACTGTTTTTGTTGTAAGTATTTGTATTGATAAAGAGTATCCGTGAATTTTTCTCCATAGGAACCTACTACATTTTTGGGCAAGTAGCTTCATGTGTCAGACTGGCCGACTCCTTGATAATTCAAAAATGGTATAACTGAAATAAGTGATTTCAGTTTTTTTTTTTCTAAAAAAAAATAACTACTCCTGGTTATAATATTTAAGATATTTTTTGCAATATTGAGGTGATGTCCAAGGCTAGACTTGCGTTCTCTGTAAACCCAAACTATTTTCTTATAATAATTTAATAAGCACAAATATAGAATAAAAAATGTTAAGTCACCTATTTATCATTCCACGCAAATTTCTGGATAGACTGAATTCAATTTTTATAAGTGAAACAAGACTTCTTTCTTTTTAAACGCCTTACCTATTAACTTTCAAGAAGATCTTCCTACTCTTAAGCTAAGCAAAATATTTTTACTTCTAACAGAATTGAATATTGCATCCACACGATTTCATGATTCCAGTTCTTTCCACGTGTATCGGGAAAATGTTTGGCGACAAATTTTCATTTAGCTCCGTAACTTTTGTTCGCAGAAAGTTGTAACGTTTGAGGGAAACTAGTTCAACGAAATTCTGTTTATTTTTGATTTTTGAGTTTTCAGTTTAATAAACAAGTATTAACTTTTTGTGGTTAGGAAATTCCAACTTGACAGTTCTTCTTTTTCGTAAACCGACTCTCGTGGATACAGGATACGTGGATTTTGTTCGGGCAGGCGTTACTCACAGGCTAGATTTTTCAAATGTTTTTTGCTACTTTTACAATGCGAGAACTTGTATGTAAGGGTCATTGTTGAATATCAAGCTCCAGGTGTGCTGCCGGTGGTCTTGGTCATAAAAAAACTGGCCATGTGCGAGTCGGACTCGCACTTGAAGGGTTCTGTACCACAAGGCAAAAACACCGAAAAAAACACGTTTGTTGTATGGGAGCCCACCTTAAATATTTATTCTATTTTGTTTTAGTATTTGTTGTTATAGCTGCAACAGAAATACATAATTTGTGAAAATTTCAACTGTCTAGCTATCGCGGTTCTTGAGATACAGCCTGGTGACAGACAGACGGACGGACAGACAGCGAAGTCTTAGTAATAGGGTCCCGTTTTTACCCTTTGGGTACGGAACCCTAAAAACTACTGCGATATTACAAGTACTGTTTGCTGATTTACAAGGAGACGACCGATTGTGTGCGCACGCTCAAGGTGTCGATGGGTCAGCGGGATTGTCCGGTCAGCGGGATTGTCCGAAAGGGTTACCGCTGGCCCGGAACATAAAGGGCTAAGGAAGGAACACGGGTGGGTTTTAGTCAGTAAGAGTCTGACACTTCCTTCCGCTCCACCCAGAGCGGGAGGGGTCATTTGATGATTTCCAATCCGCAAAAAAAAAAAAAAAAAGGTGTCGGTGAACGAGTGAAAGGCCCCCGGAGACTGCGATCGCGGTGTGGTTTGTAACCTGATGTGACGTCAATCAGCGTATATAAATACCAATGCTTTATGTATTTCTTTGATTTTTCAGAAAACAGAATCAATCTGTCATAATTACAATGGATGTCAGGAAAATCTGTCACTTTCACAAGTCCTTGACATTGAGTTGTCGAAAAACGCTCTATTTTTGAACAGCCGTTATTATGTGACCGTTGTTCGTTTTCCGAAGAAAATAAGCTTTAGATAAAAATGAGAAACATTCAGAGCCACAGAAATCAAAATTTTATTAACACTAAACTAACGTTTCCAATCACAGAAAATCAACACACGATATAATCAATCTAAACTATTCTAATCCATAAAATCCATAACAACATAATTCCATTCCAACAATATTCGATTCTATCAGCCAGATTCTATTTAACTTGGCTGTTGACACATGGACAGAACTCATTTAACTAAGCCACAGCAATTTAAATTGAACGTGACTATCGTTGCATTTATTGATAAATAAATGGAGAACCCAGAACTAGTGCACGAACGTGTATTGTTTCAGTTTTGATAAGTTGACTTCGTAATTTTGAGAGGTAGTGTAGGTATGTTGTCTGTTTTGTTTGGCGCACGTGTTTTGTTAGTCCGCGCGGAACTATTTGGCCGCGCCAGGTATGTGAACGGTGGGATGGAGGGGCGGGGGCGCTTTGTCATTACTCAGTACGTGGGTTGCGAACAATAGGCAACCCCGCCGCCCTCACCCCCGTCCCCACCCAAGGCGCGGCCAACTAGTTCCGCGCGGACTCTAGTAGTGTGATGTGGTGGTTTTTGCAGTGGAATCACCCAATCAATGTCCTTAGCCTTTACCCAACTATAATGGGGTCGATTTCCAGTCTAACCGGTTGCAACTGAATACCAATATTTTACATGGAGCGACTGCCTATCTTACCCCACAACCCAGTTCCTGGGTAGCACGATATCCCTCAGTAAGACTGGTTAGGTTAGGTTATAGCCCATAACCTTCCTCAAGAATTATGCTATCAAAAGCAAAAAACATTTTTCATATCCCACTGGTAGTTACAGAGATTATCGCGTACAAAAAAAAACAAACACTTCAGCTTTATTATTAGAAATATATGACGGAGAATGTCTCATTATCATCAGCCATATTTTAAATGCTGTGGGCGCACTATGAGTAGTGTTGGTTATTGCGCAATAGAAAAACCGTTTGCAGTTCAAATCAAATTATAATTTACGAACAAATTAATCACACTAGAGAATCACACACTGTAGGTACACAGCTCAACTAGATACGGAACGCGAGACAGTTTCTGAGCACATGTTGTCCGTACGATGTCCAAGGGTCAAAGAGAGCTCCACACCGCTTTGTAACGCTGTCGTTGACTACCACGAACTCAGTCTACATTCTGTCAAGCGCCGCCGGACGGCGCTGGCGTCCCGAATAGTCAAACAAACTGACATATTTCCGACAAGTAGATATAGATAAGCAATTTTATTTCTGAAAAGTAACTGTAGTCCTTACAGGCGATTGCAAGATTAGGCGGATATTTAATGATACCAATCTGTATAAATATTATTCACATTACTATAGTCAATTTGGTATTTGCTTACTTCTCAAGCCTGCGGTCAGCAAAAATCTAAAAGGAACTTCTTCCAAACCATGAAAAACAAGAAAATGAAAGAGAATTTATATGATAAAAAAAAAAACTCCACAGCAAGTTACCTTTGCTCTTTGGGCAGATTGCATTCCCTTTTCGAACAAGCCTTTACACTGATTGGGCCTGTCTTTCAAAGGTATCGGTCTGATTGGTTGGTTATTTTTTATACATCTAACGTTCTTGAATCTAGTTTGAATGTTTGAACGTTTAACGGAATTTTATGATTACGTAAAGGAATTCGTTTGAGTTCCTTGTAAATAAAAATGCTCGCTATTCCGTCTGCTTCTAAGAAATTGTGTTTATAAATTATTAAATAAAAATGCCTTGGGCTGTTTCTGTGAAGTTTAAGCCTTGCAAGAAATATCGAAAACCATGTTACTTTTACTACAGTAACAGTGGAAGTTACAAATAATTCCGTAAAAGGACTTTTTACCTATTACTTACGTAGTAGGTAGACAAAAATAAACGATGAAAACGACTACGCCATTGATGGCAATAATCAGCCTATAATGTTCCAACTTCTGAAACACTATAGGACTGTAATCCACGAAGCGGGCCTAGTGCGAGTTGGTTTATATCACATGTCTTCGATTTTTTGGTTCTAGGATATGCCGGGGTCCCCACGATGTTTTCCTTCACCGTTTTGAGAGCAATGGTGATAAAATAATTTACACAAAATAAAGCGCCTGGCTTGGTTCAAACCTACGACTGAAGACTCTTAAGTCGCGGCCGTTACCACTTGGCCACCAATGCTCTCATTGATGGCAATGATGTTCATAAATTAAAGAATGATGAACGACTTTGCTCGCCTCATTAGCTGCAAAAAGAACTGTTCTTATAACTTCAAACATTTCTAGTCGAAATGAACTATTTCTGGCCACTATGAACAGATCGCCTCTGATTCGTCAATTTGAATATCAATAAAACGAAGCTGCGATATTCCAATTTTAAAATTCATCACGTTTCCCCCCTTTCTTGTCGTCCTCGGGGGCACAGTCTTTGTCTTTTTTTACTTTTTGATGTAAAGTGACGGTTATTTTATTATTGCCCTGCATAATTTATTTGAAAAAAGATATCTACAGCGTTAGCCTTTGATAGTTTCTTTTCAATTCTTTTTTGAGGCGATTGTTTTTTTGTAATAATTTTTTTGGTGTTAATGTTGATCTACTTAGCATTCTTTAACGAACATAGAACATATTCCATGACCGTAACAATGATTTCAAAAGTAAGGATACGCCCGTCTGAACATTTTTCATAGAAGTTCTTCGTTCGAATTTCGAAGTTCGCGCGCACCACTGTCAACTGAGTCGCGTTGGCCCTAAAACCTTCATTTTAGGGCCAGCGCGTTGGTGCCATTTAGTCGCGCCGTTAGCCTGGTCCTTACGCTAGTAATATAAATATGTCAATGGACCGTAACGTTTGCAACATTCATACCATAAAAACTTAGGTGAAGTGAACTGTCACTTCACCTGATGCAGTTGAAGATCCTTATATTATTACAGGACAATTATTAACTACTTTTTATTTATCTTATTTTAGTATTAACCCTTTTATTCATAAATCACACTAATATTATAAAGGCGAAAGTTTTGCGAATGTGTGTGTGTATTTATATCTTAGTTACTTCTTCACGCTCAAACGGCTGGACCAATGTTGATAAAATAGTGTATGGAGGTAGCTGACACCCTGGATTAACGTACAGGTTACTTTTTATTCCGATATTCCCACGGGGTCGACATTTACGCGAGTGAAACCGCGGGGCGCAGCTAGTATTTAAATAATATTAGAACTATTTTTTTTTTAATCAATGGAATTATCTAATCTTACTAGCCTGTACTGTCCCACTACAGGATAAAGGTCTCCCTCTCCCTTTTCCACACAATTCTGTCTTTCGCGAGTGCCGGCCAGTCCCTACGGTAGGGGTCAAGCTCGTCCCGCCATCTTCGTCTTGGCCTGCCGCGATGGCGTCGTGCGTTTAGTGGGACCCAATAGGTGGTTCTCTTAGCCCAATTTTCATCTGACATGCGGCAGACATGTCCGGCCCAGTCTCACGTAAGTTTAGCGGCTTTCTGTGTAACGTCTTAAATAATTATATTTTCTAGGGTTTGACAGCCCAATTCAAGCTGACTTCACCTAAGTTTTCACGGTGAGATTTTTACAGAATTGAGCTGGTATTGCTGTTCAAGTTTAAAAACACTTCCCTATTTCACATAGACATGGCGGAAAAAAAAACAAAAAACAAATTTAAATGTAAACTTACTTCCATTATCTCCACAATACACAGATACCATAAGCATAAATACACCATAAATACACCACAAATACACCATAAAATATGTAAATAAGTGGCGCTCGTTACAAAGCTAACTGAAATAAAAACAAAAGGCGTAACTTACGAGATTTTCTTAACAAAGGGGAGGACGATTTAGTTTTAAGCACTGCACCAATTATATTTTACTACAGCTAGCCAGACATGGGGCTACGAGATAAGCGTTTTAGATTTTTTTAAAGCGTAAAAACATTGTGAAAAATGCGAAAATTTTGAAAAAAAAACTGTCGTTTAATGTTGGTACTCTTATTACCCGACTGCCCCAGAAGGGGGGTAATGTTTGTCGAGAGTATGTATGTATGTCTATTTCTTTGGCACGCTCTTTAGCCTAAAGGGCTTGGTGGATTTATTAAAATTCTAATTAGATTTTTGTAAAAACTGATTTCCTAGAAATTAGATCAATGATAATTATGGTAACATACTGTAAGCGAGAGCTAGAATGACTACCTATTCAATTAGGTATGATATATATGAAATAATGGTTATATGTCAGTACTATAAAACTAAATTAGCTTAACTTAGCTAGCTACCAGTTTATTGTCAGATTTCGTAAATAGACCACTTTAAACACTATAATATGTATATCCGCGAATGCATTAACTCGTTCAGATATAAAAGTTTCTCTCTTCCCTACCTAATCGCTACCCGCTACATCCTCCGCTAACTTCGTGGCGCACAGTGGTCGTACACTAACCCCACATTTTCCCGTGGATGCTGAAAGCGGGACATTTGTGTAATTACACCCGAATGTGCTGAATTTACGCTGGCTGTAAAACTGACCGGACGCAGGTTACTGCACTTATTATATTCATGCTCAAATCGTTAAAAAATGGGTAATTTCGCATTTCATTAATCATTATGAAGTTTTTTTTTGTTGACTACATACGTAATCTGCATTCGCGACTTTTTTGCCAAAAATTTAAACAAATATGAGTTTATGGAAAAATAACTTTAAATCCTACCCCATAAAGTTCAGTTTACGCTACAACTTCAAATATTTTTATAACTTTTTCAATAGTGCTATGCACTCTGAAATCAACATAATTACCATTGAAGTAAAGTTAATATTGGTTCTTGAAATAACAACAATTTTAAACATTAGTTTTGATAACCTGGTCACTGTGGGCCCCTAGGACGTCTTCTCTCGGCCATCACATGGGCGTAAGGTGAAAAATGTATTCACTGTTCATTTACTTTTCTGTTATACAATAGTTTTTGTAGTAACGAAACGGCCAAGCCTCATATTTTGACTAAGGTGTAGAGTTTGTGAAGTTAGGGCGTGTAGAGTTAGAAGCTTGGCTCTACATGAGATCTGATAACTTTTTGGCAGTGCGAGCCATATGTGGTCTCGTCTTGGCAACATTTTACATGAAAATGTTTTTGGTGGGATGAGCATTTTCTAAACATCAGTCTGTATTAGCTCCCAAAAAGCAGCCCGATTATATAAGTGTGGAAAACCGCATTTTTCAAATCCTAGTTACTGTAAATAATAATTTCGTTTAATTTTTTTTTTTCATATTAGTTGTCAGATTTGTACACTAGGCCTCTGTTGACAGCGGCAATTTTGAGCATTTTTTGAGGGTCCTAGTGCTTATAAACATAATGTATCACCAAAAAAGAAAACATAGAGACACAGAACATATCCTTGTTATTCTGTTTATGAAATGTCTTTTAAATTGGTCCAATATTGGAGGAGAAAATAGGCGAGAGCCAAATCTCGAATTATGACTCTTTACTTAGGCTTTTTCAAAAAGTCTCTCTGACGCATTTAAAGTCAGATAACTTTTGTGTAAAGGATAATTTTGGCAGTTTAACATCATCATCATCATTTCAGCCAAAAGACGTCCACTGCTGGACATAGGCCTCCCCCAAGCACTTCCACTTCGACCGGTTCTGTGTTCTCGCATCCAACGGGTTCCTGCGGCCTTCACAAGGTCGTCGGTCCACCTTGTGGGAGGCCTTCCAAGTTTAACATAATATGTATCATACAAAAACTGTCAAACAAAAACGTACAGGGTGGCGGGACATCAAGGCACAACCCATTGATTTAGTACATAATTCTAAATCCCCTAAATTGAAATTAAAAAAAAAAATTGCTGTTCCATACATTATGACCGCGTAGGTATGTATTGCATTTCTATGAAACAGTTTTTTTTTTTTTGTAACGGACGATTTTTTAAAGTTTTTATTTTATTGGGGGGGGGGGGGTTTATTTCTAGGGGGTCTAGAATCATGATCATGATTCTACCAGCCTGCCACCTTGTATTTAATTCCTTAGATAAAAGTATTCGACTATTGAAAATTCAGCCCCGAGGTACTTAAACCCATTTAACCTTACAAAGAAAAGCCCATTCTTTCCTCTAACTTCTTCCATAAAATGTAGCACCTCAGTAGAAGGGGTGCATCGTAAACCAGCTTCGAGTAGCACCTGAATAAGAGATCTGCTATAAGCAAAGTGCATGCATTACTATTCAGGTAACTTACCGTGCAATGAGTGGAAAATACTGGCCGCGTCGATCGAATGGCGGATTTTATTTTTGAATCTTTGTATTTATCTCTAATATTAGTGACTTAAGATCTCAAATGGTTAAAGTGCATGCATTACTATTCAGGGAACTTACCGTGCAATGAGTGGAAAATATTATACTATATAGTCAATCGAACGGCGGATTTTATTTTTGAATCTTTGTGTTTATCTATAATGGCGTAAGATTTCAAAATAGAAAACGCGTACCTAAAATCTATTCAAAGTTATGTTTTAAATTAATATTATTTCAAGTTAATCAAATATCGACTTCATTTTAATGGTAATTAATTTGATTTCAGAGTGACTGGCACTATTGAAAAGGTTATAAAATTTTTTGAAGTTGTAGCGTAAACTGAACTTTTTTGTGTAGGATTTAAAGTTACTCACAAATGTATACATTTTTGGCAAATAAATCGCGAATACAGGTTACATACTTAAACTCAAGTCATTTTTCCACTGGGACAGGCAGAAACTACAGAATACCACGTCGTGCTACGATCCTTATGCCGCATTTACACAATCGCGCGAACCGCGAGGCGAATAGCGAGGCGAATAACGAACACGCATGTGTAAACAGTGCGCTCACTATTCGTCTCGTGTCTCGCCTCGCGATTCGAGTGCTCGCGTTGTGGCTCGCGTTGTCAAAATACTTCACCCCGTGAATGTGTGAACAGTATTTCGCGACGGCCCTCGTATACGAATGGTTCGTCGAGTCACGAGGCGAATAGCGAGCACGATTGTGTAAATGCGGTATTACATACCCCTTTTGGTTCATACATCTTGTCGTACGCGCACCGGTAAATAAAAAATCTGAGGTGGAAATTATGGAGTAACCGATACAGGAGCTTTAGACCATAGACTGTAGCAGATCTACTATAAGGAAAGTGCATTCAGGGAACGAACCCGTGTAATGAGTGGAAAATACTGGCCGCATCAATGGCGCGATGAATTTTTTAAAATGTTTTTATTGTCATATTCTTAGAGGGGCTTGTGGCTACGTTCAAATAGCCGCACGGGTCAATCGATCAGGTTAAGCTATGTTTGCTGCGGTTGGTCCGTGGATGGGTGACCTTCTTCACATACCAAGATCCTTCCGTGCCTCGGAAAACACGTTAGGCCGTTGGTTCTGATCGTCGTTCGTGGATCTTTGTCAGTCGTTACGGGTAGTCAGTAGCCCGAAAGTCTGACAACCAGTCTTACCAAGGGGTATCGTATTACCCAGTGACTGGGTTCTGAAGGTCAGATAGGTAGTCGCTCCATGTAAAATAATGGTATTCAGCTGCATCTGGTTAAACTGGAAGCCGTCCCTAACATAGTTGGGAAAAGGCTAAGCAGATGATATTGTAATGTTCTTCTGTTTAACAGATTATAACATGAGGACATTGCAATTTGCAAGGTTTTATTATGATAAAGAACTTGCAGGGAACCAGTTACGTCATCTTCTCCACAGCTGACCTAAGCTTAGGAAGCGATAAAAATATTTTCATAGAAAGTTAACAATATATTCTCTTAAATTAATTTTTATCGACAGCTCTTGCATTTTTGACAAAGAAAATCTATTTACCAAGAACTTACTTTGGAATTACCAAGTCTACCAATCTTGCTTCATATCCCACTTCCATAATAACCTTTTCATCTCACAAACAAAGAAAGAATCTGAAACAATTACTGATACTTTTACCAGCTACCCACAAGACAAGATATGATTACGTCACATAACATCGTCAGGAAGACTTGAAACCCATTACGAAGCCTCTACCACTCTCCCCCTCTCCCCCTCACACGAATAGAATAATCCAATAAGACGGAAGCTATAAGAAAGATTTTTTCTTTTCGAAAAGTTCCTCCATTAATTTGTTTGTGGTACACGGTAAAGTAAATAATAAAAATAAACTATTGTATTTTTCTTGACGGGTTTTGGTTTTCTGATAAAACAAAACCATAGTGACCTAGGCGGCTTTAACATTCTTAATCTTTGATGAATTAGCAGAGGTTTTCCACTCAGAGCACTGATTTCAACCGCACTTGGGCGAACCGCACCTCACACGCAATATTGTAATTTTTAGTTACCTACCTGTATTCATCATCACCTGCTTTTTATCAACCTTTTCCCAACTATGTTGGGGTCGGCTTCCAGTCTGACTGGATGCAGCTGAATACCATTTTACATGGAGCAACTGCCTATCTGACCTCCACAACCCAGTAAACGATACCCCTTGATAAAACTGGTTGTCAGACTTTTGGTCTTCTGACTACCCGTAAAGACAGTCAAGGATCTAGTTACCTACTCATATTAGGCCTAGATGTTAATTATAGTGTTATATAGCTTTTGGTCCTCTCACTGACTACAGTGAGAGTAAGAGTAGTATTCGTGTATGTATGTAAGTTGTCCGTTCAAAATTTGCAAACCATTTTTCGACCATTTGTTTTCAACCTTTACTGGGTGCGAGAAGCACAAGACCGATAGATGTGGCAGCGCTTGGAAAGGGCCTATGACCAGCAGTGGCCTTCTTTTTGCTGAAAGAACAGCTGAAAGATGATGACTAAAGGATGATTTCCATCAAACGGCTCGCATCACATCGGATCGGAAAGGATACGAACGGATGCGGCGTCAGCCGTACGCGTCCGGCAGGATGGTACACGCGACGACAGCCGAAAGGATTCGATCGAATACGACGACGGGCGAACGGAGCCGATCGCGTGTCGCGCAGCATACTTTCGGCTACGATCGCGTGTCGCGGAAGACGTCCGCGGTCAAGCTGCTGTGCGCGGCTTGGTAATATATACTTTAAATACTGTGTACACGATTTAATATCGTTTAAAGATTGTACTCATAAAATCCGTTAAAATCGTTGACTGTGCTTTTTTAGATATAGACACCTTCTTAAGCATGCTCTTCGATCTTCACTCCAGTTCTGTGCAAGTTACACTCAAGTGTTTTTTTTTTATTAAAACAACGTCTTAAAACAATTGATGCTACAATCTTCCACTACTTCTGGAAACTACTGAAAAATTTATGACCAAAACACAGTAAAAAGATCAGAAAAATACACAAACCTAAAATAAATAGGTTCCTACCTATCGTTCAATGGAACTCTGGTCTCCTTTGATCTTTACTAAAAGAATAATATTTATTTGGGAAGGACACTGTTCGTTTGGTATTGACGTATTATAATTATATTACTTGCCGTTTGGAGATTATTTTTGTGTCTTGTGTCTTTTAGAGGGGAATAATTAATTGGTAGCTTTACACATAATAATTGTTTTAGTAAATTAGTGCAGGTATTTAGTATAGTTATTTGTGAATTATATATATTTTTACCTCACAACCCAGTTATTGAGTAACACCCCCTTGGTAATACTGGCTGTCAGACTTAAAGTCAAAGCGTTTATTTCAAATAGGTAGGCACTTAAAAGGCACTTTTGAACGTCAAAAATTACAACAAAATAAAACTGATTCTAGTCGCCTATTCCAAAAGGTAGTTTTCGTATGGAGAAGAATGGGCAAGAAACTCCACCGTTACTCTTTTAAAATGTTATACATTATTTTGCACACATTAATTATAAGTGAAACGATGCACCTAAAATAAAATTACTATGACACGATAGGTAAAAAAAAACAACCGACTTCCAAAAAACACTAGAAAGTGAAATATAACTTTAATTTCGGAAGTCGGTGTCTTGGGATCTGTATTTTAGTTTTTTGCCACCGACTTCCGAAATGAAAGTTATTTTTCACTTTCTAGTGGTTTTTGGAAGTCGGTTGTTTTTTTTTTTGTATAAAAAGGTTTTTATTTTTCAGTTTTTAGTGGTTTAGTTTGTCATTTATCTAATTTACAATAGCTTTTACAAAATATTGCTTTTCCCGATGCAGGGACGTTAATTGTTGAGGAGTTCTAGTAAGAACCAGGAGAACTGGAGCTGAGAAGTCACCCTCAGCTCCACTTCACCATAAGCATTGTGACGAGTATAAATTGTTTAGCAACCACATTAAAGTACCTAATCGAATCGAAACCCGTGAAATGCTTATTATTAAGTAGTTCCGGTGGCCATCTGTGGTCTTCATCATCAGTTCCACTTCACCAAATGGTGCTTTCAGAAAGCAAATGCACGAGTTACTATAAAAAATACCCAAATCGCTATAGGTGTGCCTATAAAATTTGAGGGTTTCCCTCGATTTCCATGGGATTCCCTCATCAGATTCCGAGTTGGTGACAATGGGACCACCTCGAGGCCATACCCTTTCAAACAAAAAAAAGAATTTTGAAAATCGGTCTACAATTGGCGGAGTAATCGCGTAACAAACACACAAAAAAAACATACCGTCGAATTGAGAAACTCCTCCTTTTTTGAAGTCGGTTAATAATTAAAAAGGCTTCTTAGGGTTCTGACTACCCTTAACGACTGTCAAAGTTCTACGAATGAGCAACAGCTCAACATGCTTTCCGAGACACGGAGGTGTCTCCATAATTATGTAATGCATGGTCACCCATCCACAGACCCACCGCGGCAAGCGTAGCTTACCCTTTGATCGACCCGTGCGACTGATATTATTTAGTCGCGAGTCTTTAATTTATTGTTTAAAAAATCCTATTTCTTTGTTTGGTTCTAGGACGTGTCGGTTTCCTCACGATGTTTTCCTTCACCGTGTTGAGAGCAGTTGGTGATGAAATATGATATGGGAGCGCAGCCTTCTTCAACGTATTGACACAGATTGTTTATGGTAGAAGAAGAAGAAAAGTGTTCTTCCATTGTTGTCAACAGGAACCACGAATAAAAATTATTTCTACACAATCCTTCTGCTTCCAACAATTGGTGACCCCGACGTGTTTAAACAAGATAAAGCGCCTGCTTGAGTTCGAAGTCAGAGCCAGTACCACTAGGCTACCACTGCTATATAACAACGGAATAACTCCATAACACACTAACAATTCTTTTGTAAACCCACAACATTATCCTCAACGACAATTCAAAGCTAAAATACATAATATAATGGACCGATTCTATTCCGTCCACATTTCACCAGCTAACGAAAACCTTTCTTCGGCGCGCGTGACTGCGAATAGCAATGTATTTTCGCTGCTCCGTGGCTAGGAAACCCGCTAATTTGTGGCGTAGTTTCTAGTATACATATTTAAAGGAGCTATTTTAATTTGTTGTAGTATTACACAGTGGAGAATTAAAATGGTTTCTGAGGTGGTTGGTTGGTTGGTTGGGAAATTATTCGTTTTATTTTATAAACTGCCAGAACTAGAAAAATAGAGCATGAATATAATGATATGATTGTTATTATTTCGTTTATTTATTTAATTCCTTTTCATATACAGTTTTGAATATTTCTTAAAATATAGATACAAAATAAGTATAAAAACATTTCAAAAAATTAAAAATCTTGGTCCGCCGGTGTCGGGAGGAGGGTCCAAGCAACCGGTGGTTAAGACTCAGAGATCTCCTCACATTTCTCGTTTTTAATTAAATGAAGCACCAACCGACGATTATCCCTGTTCACACTATGCAATTGCACCAAAGGACACACGCGTATTTATTATTCTTATTGTTTCTAAATTGACTGAGAAATCAATTTATTATAACGGGCCTAGTGATGTTATTTAAATGACTGACTTATCATTCAAATGACATTCAATCTATTAATATTATAAAAAAAAAATAACCGACCCAACTCGACCCGTGCGGCTGTAATTACTTTAGCCACAAGCCCCTAAAATAACTGACTCAAAATTTCGACCCAGGGGGGTTTAGAAATATGTACTGAACCCCATGGTAACAGGTTGCGCGGCGCTGTCCCTGCACCTTGCCAACCTGTACCATAACCATAATCAGCCTATAATGTTCCCACTGCTGGGACACAGGCCTCCTCTCGGTGAGAGGGAGTGGGCCGTAATCCACCACGCCGGCCCAGTGCGGGTTGGTAGATGTCACATGTCTTCGAATTTTTTGGTTCTAGGACATGCCGGTTTCCTCACGATGTTTTCCTTCACCGTTTTGAGAGCAGTGGTGATGAAATAATTTACACAAAGTAAAGCGCCTGTCTGGGTTCGAACCTACGACCTACAACTCGTAAGTCGCGGCCGTTACCACTTGGCCACCATTGCTCTGCCAACCTGTATTAATATACAATCCATTAGAAAAACATTCTTGTTGCACAAAAATTCCAAGCACGTGCACAAAATATCACCAACATAAAACTAACAAACAAATCGCCCGTTTCCTAGCCACACAAATTCACATGCATTTCCTTATCGGAATTCGTGCGAGTTTCGCGTGAAAAACTACCGTCACTTAACTGAGTAATGGCACTGTACATAATGTGGCGTATGTTCTTGCTAGATAGATGAGCAGCTTTGAAAAGTGGAGAGAATTCGTCCAAGATAGACTGGTCATTTTATTTTGTTTGAGAAGCAGATGGTGCGTTCGTGAGGTTATTTAAGGGGCTAACAGGACCTAAACGCAAAAAAACGCAAGTTTTATAAACAATAAAAGTATTATGATCGACTACAGTAAACAAAATCAGAAAAATATATGATATTCTTCAGGATATGTGCTAGGTATATAGTGTGTTGAAAACATAATACAACTAATTTGATACTATAGAAAAAATCATGAAGATACCTCTAAAAACTCTCTTTTTACAATAAAAACCATACTAATATACATACAATCATTCTGATTTTTTTGTCAGATTATTCTACAAGAAACATACTAAAACACTACTGTTTTAATTTTTTTATCCAAACAATAGATTTTTGGAAATTAAATACTTGCTTCATATTTTGCAATAAATTACCAGCGTTGTGTCATCGTGCTTCTCTTTCTTCTCTATGCAGTCCGACATTGACCGCGCTTTAGGTCATATAAGCTCCTTAAACAATTGAGGTACGTACGTATGTACGTCGTAAAGTATCTTTGTAAGAAAAGAAGTAAAGTTATGATTCTACTTTAGAGGTAAACGAACATATCCGATATTATCATGAAAAGATTAGCAGCGCTTTACTTTGTGTAATTTATTCATCACCGATGCTTTCAAAACGGTGAAGGAAAACATCGTGAGAGAAACACATGGCCAAAAATTTTAAGACATGTGTTAACCCGCACTGGACGAGGTAGATTACGGCCCACACTCTCTCACCGAGGAGAGAGGAGACCCGTATCCCAGCAGTGGGAACATTATGATGTGGCTGATTATGCAACGAGGTAGGGGTTACAGTTTGCTGTGTGGTCGAAGTTCTAATAATGCTCCTCCAGCCCCCTAAGTTATGACTAATTGGCAAAAACTTAAAACAACCTTAATGTCATAAAAAATAGTGATTAAAAATGGAATATTTTAATCTAAGCAATCAGATCAAGAAATCCCATTCATTTTAAATCTATGTTATGAACAGTAGCAAACTTATTGTGCATCAATATTATACGAGTAATATTTTAACCGTACAAAAAACGATAACAAACGATAGCGTACTAAATATTACTGATTTTATTTTTCTGTTTAAAAAGATTTCAGGTTTAGGAATAAAGCTAACAAAATGATACAGCTGCCTTCGAAGCATCGTTGTAAAATTTAAAGGTTATGGCAACACTGAATTCGATGCATGTTATCAGTATTTATACCCCGATTTAGATATACCTACCTACCCAAGGCACTTTACTGCACTAGTATCTTTAAATTTTGACACGATACTATCCAAATTTAGTACCTTCAGATTTTACCTCCAGAAATCGTACTTCCTCACAACCCATTCTCGCCTTGTATGTTAACAAAAACAAAAATAACGTATTTATCCAAAATGATAAGATTATGTAAATCGGTTCCGTTTGCGATAATAACAACAGTAATATATAGAATTTAATACGAAACTGTATCGGATGCCAGATGGTACCACTTACAGATATATATATATCTAGATTTATATATGACTGTAGGAGAAATAGGGAAGTCTGTGCTAAAACACGCTGTAGTAAGGAAACTCTGGCATGTGTTGCGTACGTTTCCGCTGTAGATATTGATATATGAAAGGATATATATTGCGATATATTTATAGGTGCTGCTAAGTTAAGAAGTGCGTGCTTGCGAGTTTTGTTGCGTCATGTCCGTTTCTTTTTGTTTGTCTTCCGAAAGTACTTAATGATTATAGTAACTATTAATGATATAAAAAGTATGTATTAGGTATGTTGAAGCTGTGTGTACTCCCCGTCACTTTCCACAGGTTCATTAGAAAACCAGCGTCAGACATTAATGTCTGGCATTAATGCTGAAATGAACCTTTTTGGCGCAGCCGTGAGGCACACACTATCTATTGTTGTTGAAACATAATTTTTATTTTGTTAATTTTGTATTTTGTGTTTCACGAACTGTGTCCAAATAAACATTTTTTCTTTCTTTCTTTCTATATTTATTTCTGTAAATTGGTTCAAAAACACTTTTACACGTAAAAACAAGTAACTAAAGACCGAAACTAATTAAGAAACCACGATCTCTTTTAAAGTGTCAACGAGTTAGTACAAACAATGCAATAAAAAAATATTTTCCAAAAAATATTAGTCTTACATTTGCATTGTGTGTGCCCATTTAAATGGAATGGGCTTTTCCTATAATTATAGCATGTCAAATACCATTGGATGGAATACCATCACCGTCACTCAAAGAGGCTTATTAACTTAATACGAGTACAAAAAAATCTTTACATTTGCTTTATAGCGATTACTTCCAAGTACCTTTACACCGGAAGACCTCAGCTTTCCATCCATATTTTCTAAACTACTTTGCATCTTAAAGAACACATTCTAAAAAGTTCTAAAGGAAGTACATCTAATAGTATTAAACGACAACGGAGCATAAGCGAAGGCCTTGCTTCCAAATATCAGAGGCAAGGTTATGCAAAATGCAGGAACTCTGCACCTATTTCGGTAGCGACGTGAATAGCTATTGAATTTACCATTGAAAGCACTTAAGATACTACTTCTATTGAATCTGAAAAAGGAACTTTTATATTTAAATATTTTCGGAGTGAACCTTAAAATATCAGGTCTTCTCTATTTACTGGAAGCTTCCTTTAAAGTTCACTTTAATTTAATTATAGTTTCAGGTTCTGTTCGAAGAATCTTTGCTGTTGTCTCAAACAATTTGGTTCGTTTATTTTGTCCTTATTTGTTTTTGTAAATTTCAGATTGGAAATTATTTCCTTTTGTAGACCTTGTTTTTAACTGTAGTAGTGTTCTTGCTATTAAAACAGTTTATTCTTCAAACTAGGGCATTTAAAAGAATACTAGGCACTTTCGCGGATCGCCTCCGTCGAGGGACACTTACAAACTCGACATGGGACTTGAGACATTTTAGCATTTCGTAGTACAGCCCCAAGTGAGGGGAGTGGTGAATATGACATGACACAATTTCGCAAAAGAGCACCGAGTGAATGTGTGGCCAATGGTATCTCGTATGGTAATCTTTTGAGAACACTTTCCGGATGGGCTCGCAAAATTGAGCGGAGAAGATTCGTAAGGAAATTCGATTGCGAAATAAAAATGCAGTTTTATTTTTGAAATGGATCCAATACATGGAAAAGTAGATGAAGAGACTTAGAATAACAAAAGCGAATAAAATTAAACGACGACAAAGATTCTTTCCGAGTCTCTTAGCTCGAGTATATACCTACCGACTTCTATATCCAAGTCAAAAAATTTAGTGATCATTTGTCCGAGTCATCGCGAGTGAAAGAAATATTACCTGTCTTTAAAAGCAATTTCGAGTTACATGAAAAATACAGTGTGGTACTTTGCCGGTTGGTATCACCGGTGTCATGTACGAAGCCATTACTTAGTGAAATGCAGCTGTTACCCCACTTGCAATAGCAGAAGATACACGTTCTGAAGTTTCTGTACCTACTATACTACGTGTTAGAAGTTGCAAATATGTTAACAGGTACATCGATCTTCTAGTTGGCGGTCTAGGGAATTGCTCGGATGAAATTTATTAGGGGCTTGTTCTCCTATGGGGTGTTTGTGTCTCGTGTTTAATAAGTTGTTGGTAGATATTAAAGTTTTCGTTGTAATTAGTTCTGGTTTTTTGTGTTCGTGATAGGATAGTGTTGCATTTTTTTTAATTGAAAACTTCTTTAGGCGTGTTGGGCATTTTTTGAGATGGGGAAAAAACCATTGAACTCGCGACACTGTTACAGTAACCGACACCTCTGTTTTAAGTTTTGGCCATTTTAAAGACATCGACGCGCGGTACATTATCTTTGGGAAGAATGACCTTCAAATATATTTATAAAATTACTATGCTTTTTCATATTTTCACTTCTGTCGGCACTCCTGGAGTGCCACTGTTTTTTTTAGGCATTTGTTTCGTCAAATTGTGCTATTTAAAGGCGATTCACGTAACACTAATTTAATTATATAAATAATATTATTTATTTTTTAAGTAGGATTAACTAAAATCTCACAAATTCCACAATAATTTTGCACAATTTTAGAATCATTACGGATTTACACTAACAGAGTAAAGAAAAAAACTCGCAAACATTAATACTAAAACTGCAAACTCAACGTAAATGCAATGTAATGCATAAAAGCGAGCAAACAAGAATTCAGTTCAAAATTGCTTGCAAGGAGCAAGCAATTTTGAACTGAATTTTTGTTTGCTCGCTTGTATGCATTTTGTTTTTGTGTCTCCATTTCAAAATTAATCGTATGCATTTGTTGAATGATGTAAATTATTTATTTTCACTTCAAGACACAAACATCAGTGTAGCCCTGGCTCTTGTACTAGGAGTTCCTGTCTTCTAAGAGCCAAAATAAGCATGCGAAGATTGTCGATTGGCGTGAAATTTCCAACTCGAGATAAAATAGAAGACAGAGATAACTAACAATAAGAATTTTATCCCTGAAGACGGACGGGGCCTGATGTAAGAAAGTGAATTAAAGCGAAAGATGAATTACTGTCACATCATAAAGACAGAAGGTGATATTTTATATTAAAATTTTTAAGTAACTTGGGTATTTTGTTATCCTGAATATTTTTTTGAGCTCGTGATAAATTAGAACAGAATGGAATACTAAAGAGTATTCTATTCTGTTCTAATTTATCATATGAAAAATTAAATAGTAGAAGTAGTTCAGTAGACATTTTACATAGTGTGACACAATGGGCGGTCTTATCGCTAAAGTGATCTTTTAAACCTTTGGTTTTTAGATTTAAATAAGGAAGAGACAATACTACAGGTAGTGTGTGGTATACAATTTACATTATACAATAAATACGTAAAACCTATACCTACTAATAATATGTATATACAAAATAATGATGAAACAAGAGCAAATAACTATATAATAATGATGTTTAAAGAGAAAGGCATAGTTTTTAAATTAATTGTTGTTACTTAATTCATCGCTATTACTGATCATGCGAATTGATTTGATTGGTTAGCCTAAGTTCACCTTTTATCATTTAAAAGCGACATGATAAAAGACCAAACAATGGCTACTGCTAATAATGTTTAAAGTTCCTTTTAATACCACCGAACCCCTTTTATAAACCCCAATGAGCAACCAAACAGCAAATAAATCTGATTACACAAAATTGGATTACAATCAAAACAACATCAACAACAAAAAATCCGCACACAAAAGCCAAACAAATTGGGCATACATTCGAGACATCAGTGAGGTAATGGGGAACTCAACCGAAATTAACTTTAGTCATTAAACAGGACATCGGAGCATTTGTCACGCGCAATTTAACTACGAAAGGGAAAGCAGGAAATGGATTGTATCGATCGAGCCTGTACCTGTAGGGCTTAAGTTTAATCAAGATAAGTGTTTTGTACTTACTGATAATAGACGTTGGGACTGGGTTATCTATTGGCTGCAAATGTAGGTTATTTGTGAATTGGTTTTAGAATAGACGCTTTAAAAAAAACTACTTTCGCATCATCATCAGTTTCTTGCATTATTTTTAATTGGTTGCAAAAATAATAATTCGGCTCTGTCACAGTTATTATAATTATACAGCGTGTTACGGAAAGGGTATATCCATAAAAACGGGTTGAAGAGTGTATCTGGTCCAGAATCTCTGTACAAAGTTTCAGCTCAAAAGCAATAACTTTGAAAATGCTTAATATTTTTTTTATTTCGATAGTTTATTAAATTAAAATCATAACAAACGTGTCACAGCACTACGAGGGTCATTAACATTATCCATTACGTGTCTGTGCGCCTAGCACACACGCACATCACGGCGCTGCAACGGCGGCGGGAAACAAATCTTTTACCGAGTTGTTCTTTTGTGTGTAGTTTATTGACATCGATCAGCTGACTTGGTCTAGTGATGTGTAGAATTCAATTGGAAGCATAATTGATTTTTAGTCAAATGTTTCTTAACTTTATAATTATGTAGGTATAGGTATTAAAAAATGTTGCCATGTAGTTCATTATCACCAAAAGAATCAGTGTGTTTGATATGTCCATACCCTTTACGTAACACGCTGTATTTTGATGTGCAAACGTCTTTACGCTCAGTGCTTTAGACCTGGTACGGACGCAGGGAGTTAACGTTATGTAAATTCGAAAATTGAAAACTACTCGTTTCAGACATAAGCTGTCCCCGCGACTTCGTTGGGGTGGATGTCGGGTATCAATAATGTGTCGCTTAGTGAGGAACCAATCCGCCATTTAAAAGGGAAAATCTCTTTTCGGTTTATTTAAGTTTTATTTCGTTCGAACCCTAAGTCTTTTTGTAAAATAAAAGTACTGAGTTACTCCTTATAACATCAGCTATCAGCCTGTAAAACTCCCATCAAAATCGTTCCAGTCGTTTTATTTATTTGTATAGACGAGAAAAAATTTTAAACGAGCAACCATTTTTGTACTGATTTCCTGCCAAACAGATTGATGATTTCTGCTTGATCTAATTAAAATAAATGCTTTGACTTGACACTGAATTTATTATTTCAAGCCAATATTTTCAATCACAAAACAAAATATTCCCAACGAAATTCACGGGCCAATATCCAATGACCCGCTCAGAGTCATCTGCCTAGTCTTTTCCCAACTATGTTCCGGTCGACTTCCAGTCTAACCGGATACAGCTGAATACCAGTACTTAACATGGAGCGACTGCCTATCTGACCTCCACAACCCAGTTACTGGGTAATACGATACCCCTTGATAAGACTGGTTGTCAGACTTTCGGGCTTCTGACCACCCGTAACGACTGCCGAAGATCCACGAATGACAGCCGGGACCAACGGCTTAACGTGCTTTCCGAGGTACGGAGGGGTCTTGGTATGTGAAGTTGTTCACCCATCCACGGATCAACCCCTCTCGAGTGAGCCGCTCAGAGTAACGGTTTGGAATTAATTGAGAAATTAGTTCAGAGGTCATTAGGAGTACCTATATTATTATAAACTGTATATCACATCCGGATGTTAGAGACAAGATTAATGACGTGTCGCGCTCCTCAGATTTAGTTGACTAACAAACTGAGCTTTATTTACAGAGGCCAGCACATCAAGCTACCCCAATCTGTCAAATTTTCCCAATTGAATATGAACCTTATTCCTTTGTAGTAAAGTTAAAAATCTATCAAAGAAATTTGATAGGTTGCTGTAGCTTGTACAGTTTGACCTCTGTACCTACAGAATAACGGTGGATATGAGTAACTTGCTGGCTTAACAGGAATTAATATTGTCTGGTTTATGTAAAGGCAATATGATGCAGAATTGCAAGTCTTATTCCTACTTCTTACAGCTGAATTAGATATTTCTATGATATTTGTAAATCTTTGTCAGTCGATACGGGTGGCTACTCGTAACGACTGACAAAGATCTACGAATCGGTTTCTAACTACAAGTCGATGAAGTCTGAAAACCTGTATTAAGTTCAAAGTGGTATCGTCACTATCGTGTTACCCAGAAACTGGGTTGTTGAGTTCAGATAGTCAGTCGGTCCATGTAAAGTACCTACTTGTATTCAGCTTATTCCAGTTAGACTGGAAGCTGACTGGGTAAAGGCTAGGCAGATTGATATGAGGTTCTTGTATGCAGTTTCTGCCATTGGAAAGATTTCAGAATTAAACATTCTTAAATATATTGTTATGATAGATGAAGACAGTGGAGAATTTCAAGCATAAACTGACAAATGATTAATGTCTATAGTTCATGATGAAATGAAATGAAATGATGATGAAATGAAATGATGTTAAATTATCTGGCTATGTTAATATACCCCTGCACCACAAAATACAGATAGCAAGTATCTGTATTTTGTGCCTGCACTTACCAAACAATTTCAATTGCTTTATACCTAATTAACATTTAAACAACGTCTTCCATCTAAACTGTCATTAACTTCAAACGTTAAAGCATTGCTTCCGTGTTTAAGTTTGTGTAACTTCGGCAGATAATGCCATCCATTATAATGGGTATAAACTATTTCAAACACGAATACATTTGCAGCGTCAAATTATTGAAATAATCCTACTAATAAATCATATCACACTAATATTATAAAGGCGAAAGTTTGTGAGTGTGTGTGTTTATATGTTTGTTACTTCTTCACGCACAAACTACTGAACGGATTTGCATGAAATTTCACACACAGATACTTTATAACCAGGATTAACAGATAGGATACTTTTTATTCCGATATTCCCACGGGATCGACACTTATGCGGGTGATACCGCGGGGCACAGCTTGTAATATTATAAATGTGAAAGTTTGTGAAGATGTTTGGATGTTAGTTACTCAATCACGCGTAAACCGTTGAACAGATTTGGATGAAATTTGGCACATAGATAGACCATTTCCTGGATTACCACATAGAAACTTACGCGGGTGAAACCGCGGGGTGCTGTTAGTGTTGTTATAATAATTTGTTTGTTACATAATTTTTTATTTTCCAATTACAGATGTTTGTTCAATAAATATATTAGATACTGATTCCCTTGTTCACAAACTAAACTTAATTTATATTCAGTACATCTTTTTCTTTCTATTTCATTAAGAAAAGGACAGAAGATAAAAATGAGTTTAGTCCTGTCAAATTAAGATACTCCATAGCAAGTTTAGACGTGATTAAAAACATGGCTACTAAAAATACGTCAATTTACGTTAGGTGCTATCTAATTTGACAGGACTAAACTAATATTTATTTTCTGTCCTTTTCATAATGAAATAGAAAGAAAAAGAATGAACTTAAATTTAGTTTAGTTTGTGAACAAGGGAATCGGCGCCAATATCAGCCTATATCTACCCTACAATAGTGCAACAGCATCTTCTCATACGGAGAAGGCATTGATAACCACACTTGCTCAAGGCGGATTATCTATTTCAGCCATATATTAACTATAGCTGTAACCTGCGATCCAGGATGATAAGGAGGCCTTCTCCAGGTCATGTTCTACTCATGTGCAATATTTCATCCAAATCCGTTCAGCCGTTTTAGCGTGAAAGCGTAGCAATGAAATATACGAAATTAGTCTCTTTATAATATTAGTTTTGATAAGTTCAGGTTTCTTCTGGATGTTTTTCTTTACAGATGTCAGTGATTTGCAATACCTATAAACTTAGAAAGCACATATGATTTTTTTTAAAAACACTTGTCCGGAGTAGATCTCAAACGGCCTTAATACAAAACAAGGTTTATCTTTAAACCCATATTTAAACCATCAAGCCATTTTTAAATTTTGATCTATAAACCGACAAAGTTAAAGTTCTTAATAAAAGTTGTCAATTTTGCATTAAGAACTTTAAGGCGCGTACGCACGTACGAACAAAAATATGGTGAACACGAACATCGAACACTTTGTTCGCACGTGCGTACCACTAACGAACATAACCTGTGTTCGTCAAAAATGTTCGTGGCGATCCATTATGTTCGTGTTCACCATGTTTTGTTCGTACGTGCGTACGCGGCTTTACGTTTGTCGGGATATGTTTCAAAATACAGTAACTGACTCGAAGGTTTAGGCTGGGTCTAAAGTTAGAACTCGTTTTGTAATAAGACGGATAGCGTTTAATATGACCATCACGACATCTCATTTTATTTTGTTAAACATATTTTTGGTTACTCAGGTACCAAAGAGGTACGATAGACTCTGTCAAGTAATCTTCTAGAGATCGGTAACAATAGAAAAAGTAATTGTGTCTCATTAGTGACAGTTGAGCTAATAGAAAACTTTCGTTTTTTTTTTACCAAAAAACGACCGATGCTACAATAATTCGTAAAGGTGCTGCCACACTGCTGTTATAAAATGTTTACAAACATTTTCTAACATTGTGATCTAATACATTTAATCAAAAAGCTTTTCAGAAATCAGAAAGGTTTTCATGTAATGTTAGTAAACATTTTTAAACAGAAGCACCTTAACGATAATCTAAATAATGTGTCGACTTATCTCATCGAAAAATAACTACTAAATTATAAAATTAGTATCCTATTAATTTGTGTTGAATTCGTAAATCACAAAAGACATTACATTTATCAGTACGAGTTTGTTATCGACGGCTATTCCCATTTCGACAATACCGTTAATTTTAATCGCATTGTTAAAAGCTGTCAGTGACCATTAAAAATTTACGACAACAGCTAACGAAACCACGCAGCTATTTAGTCAAAACAACCGACGCGCGACGCGGAACACAACTAAATGCGGTTAGCACTTTAAATATTAAAACTAAATTTAGAAACTTTGCTTTTAGGTGTGTGTACAGTCACGAGCATAAGTATGTATACACTTGACTTTATTCAAAGACGATTTTCTCCTTCAGTTTTGAATGAAATTTTATGTTGTTACGAACAAAGTATTTTCAAACCCATAGGTTTGTGTAAAGTGTCGTATTTCAACGTTGCATTCGTTATTTCACGAAAAAAATCGCAATTGAAAGTCACCAAGTGTTGACATATTAGTGCTCGTGAATGTACATGTTTAATGGTACAGTCAACAAAGGAGTTAAGTATACAGGAGCGTCGGATATTGTTGAAGTTTACTAAGAAACCGATGGATATTCTCGTATCAAATTTTAGTTTATTAATAGTAAACAAACAGCTCATTTATTAAATTAAATTTCAGTCCAGAACATCCATCGGTTTCTTAGTAAACTTCAACTATATCCGACGCTCCTGTATACTTAACTCCTTTGTTGACTGTACATAATAAAATTTAGATTAATAATTTGCTTGACAGAGTGAAACGCAGCTGAATATCAATTACGCTTAAGAATAATAATCGACTAGTGGTCGTAAGCGGTACTGCCGAGCATGAGGCCCTGGGTTTGATTCCCAGGCTGGGCAAAGTGTTATTGGGTTCTGGATATGTGCCCAGTTAATGGCTTGGCCCCCTATTACATGGGACTTCAACATAACTGGTAAAACATGGGTGGACTATAGATATGTATACCTCTGCCTAACACGTGCTGTTATATGTATTATGTGCAATTAATTTATCTCAACAAGTTTATTTTGTACAGATCCGGGACAAATATTAGACGAGTAAATACATAAACAATCTTCTTCTACTATATAAAAATAAGTCGGGTTTTCCTTCCTGACGCTATAACTCCAGAACGCACGAACCGATTTCCACGGTTTTGCATTCGTTGGAAAGGTCTCGGGCTCCGTGAGGTTTATAGGTAGGAGTTGGGTAGGAGTAGTGTAGGAGTAGGGTAGGAGTAGGGTAGGAGTAGTGTAGGAGTAGGGTAGGAGTAGGTTAGGAGTAGGGTAAAAGTAGGGTAGAAGTAGGGTAGGAGTAGGGTAGGAGTAGGGTAGGAGTAGTGTAGGAGTAGGGTAGGAGTAGGGTAGGAGTAGTGTAGGAGTAGGGTAGGAGTAGGGTAGGGGTAGGGTAGGAAACCACGCGGACGATAGCGCCGGGCAGCTAGAAATAATTTATATGGCAAAACAACGTTTGCCGGATAGTGCTAGTTACCTATATAAATATTACAGGAGAAAGCAAAACGCAAGCTTGTAAGTATTCCACTACTTAATTAAATTTAATTATATCAATTAAGCATTATTTTCACTTTCCAACCCGGTCATTTATACTTGAGAGTTATGGAACAATATTTTCTTTCATGTAAAACGATTTTAAAAACCTTTTACCTAAATGTGGAGACAAAAGTTTCTGCCTTTGATTGTAGATAAACATTGTAAAACAAAATTAAAGTATCTGAAATATTCATTTTGCCGCATTATCCGCATTTGTTTCGGTGCCCAAAATATCTCTTTGATCTGTTACTTGACGCCGGGTAAAAACGAGAAAGCTTTAAACAAAGTTAAATAAGTATAGCCGAAATCTTCCTTTTTTCAGTACAAAATAAAAAAAAATGTTAACGATTTTAATAACTTTACTGCAAGATATATCCGTGTTTCTATCTGTGATTTACTAAGTAATTTCGGGTCAAATTAAAAAAGTAATTACTCACCTACTTTGAAAATGGAATATTAAAGTATTAAAGTTATCTCCACTATTTGACAATCACCAAGATATGTGCACAAAGCTATATAAAAATAAAAGTATTTGACATTTTACAACAAAGTCTGTAACAAGAAGTTCTTATGCGAGTTGCGTCGCTTACACTAACTGGTTTAATTTAATAACGGCGCCAAATGTTTGCATAAACATCTACCAGGGGACCAGAAAACTGACGGCGGTCGATCGATACCGCCAACACTTAAAGCCATCATAACGTACAAGCTCCAGTCAATTTCGATAGTTAACGTATTCCCAAGCAGGACATGTTCGTCGTCGTTAACAACGTCTGCGATGTCCCACGAGACATGTTTGGCAACAGCATGTTTGTCATACGCCATTCATAGACTGGCTTTAGTCTTGTGCAATACTAGGGCAACAGTAGTATAGAAGATGTTTACTTTTGTGAGGATCGATAGCTTCAAGGTTTCTGATTGCTGTAGTCGCTGTTGTTGCTTCTGCTGGAAATAATTACTATTAGGGACTTTTCTAGCGATTTACATTATAAATTGTAAGATGTCATTATTATCTTTCTTTGGTATCATTGAGCTCCTTCAGTTCTGACTTGAGCTGCATGATTTCTGACAAAACTCTAAAGACCTCTGAGTTTGTTTTGATCTCATCTAGTTTTAATAATATGATTGACATGTTAAGGTGTTTATACAAACCTACTCACAGAAATAAAACCATTTATCATTTACCTAGTTTACCATCGAGATCTTGCTAGAGTATCGCTAGAGAAATTACAACGCAAGTCTTTATCGCCAGAACCTTATAAAATCGATACCGTATCGTGTATGAGGTGCTGTAAGAGATAACTTTGAAAATCCACTCGATCTAAACACCATCATCAGGCAATGTTTAGAGCTACTGTCTCCGAATAGTTTACCGGCACCAATATCGGGCGACCGCGGCGCAATTTACTATGTATGAGCGCGCGTTCAAATGTGTACAGTCACTTGAAAGTAGAAACTTTTAAAATTCTCTGAGTGTTTCACGGATGGGATTTTTATTACCTTTTATATATCAGCATTGATATACCTCGGCAGAAGTTTGATACAGTTGTAACTGCCGTTGTATGTACAAGTTTTTCGAACAACGATATTGTTGTTTCTTCGTGTACGTGCTGCGTTTCTTCAATGATGTTATCTTTCCTCAAATAAGACATGTTAATGCAAAGGGATTGTAACTCTATTGTGTTTTGTTCCTAATTATCTTATTTGTTTTGTCTTGCTTTTGTTATTCGACTCACGAATAGGTGATATGTTTCCATTATGGGTACTTTTTCTCTTTTCTGCCTGATGCTAGTCGTTCTATAATAATACCTTCAATGTTTAAGGATTTGTCACGCTGGATGCGTTCTGCGGTCTGCGGTCAGTTCAAAGTGAACACAGCCCGCATCATGTATGAACAACACTACACTTTGACCTGACCGCAGACCGCAGAACGCATCCAGTGGGATAAACCCTTTAGTGTTGTTTTACTTTTATTGTCGAATGAATGTTATGGCTTCTGTTTTCCAATAAAATGGGAATTATTTCGGATTGAACTACCTATAACAAAATCATAAGGCTTTTAACCAGGATTGAGAGTCTGGTCTGCTATTCAAATGGCAACATTTTATAGCCAGCACATCAAGCTACTACAATCTGTCAAATTTCTTCAATAGATTTTCAACTTTATCGCTAAAGAATGAGGTTCAAAGTTGATTAGGAAAATTTGACAGTTTCGGGTAGCTTCATGTGCTTGCGTCTGTACCTTAATTTCACTGATAAAATTACTACCCAGATATGATAACTGACTCTTAGAGGAAAACCATAATAAATTAGATACACAAGTCAAATACCATTCCAAAGAGGATACAGTATAAATAAGATCCCAGTATTAAGCAGTCTACACACCAAACCCGCCGACCCGCACAGTGTTTCGAAACTGCTATATGAGGGACAAAGGGTTTTTTTTTAATTCCATTTTTTTTTAATACCTATAGAAAGATCTGATATTATGATGAATAATTGATATGAAACATTTTTCTTTAAAACTGATAGTTTGCCCGGAAAAAATATTTTCAGTTTTTGTTGTATGGAACGAAACAGAAACTGCTAAAATTTGACCAAATCTTCACAGATCCTGCTTTAAAACTACTTTTTTCTTATTCTTTGGCTTGTTGGCTATAATTCTACGCTATCAGCACGCGCCCATAGTTGCCCATTCAAGAGCTGTGAGGTTCAGTAAAAAAAAAAAAAAGTAATTAAAAGATACTTTTTTTAATAATATCATAGATAAAATTATTGTGTTGCATTAAAATACTTAGAAATATTAATCAGTTTAAAACATAAATATTTATCGAAAAAAGTACAAAAAAATGTATTTTCAAAATTAAGGCAAATCATAAATGCATAACATATAAAATTAAGGCATAAAATAAATAAATAATTTCTGTGTCGGCGGGTCGGCGGGTTTGGTGTGTAGACTGCTTAACACATACAAAGATCTTTGTCCTAACTAAATAAATCACATTTACCCACTTAATTAGGAACTTACGTGCGCTCTGAGACGTTTCTGTACAAGTAAAAACAAACATTTTCCTTATGCTTGTATTGTACAGTCGCCAGCACATCAAGCTACCCGAAACTGTCAAATTTTCCCAACCAACTTTGAACCTTATGCGTTAGCGATAAAGTTGAAAATCTATTAAAGAAATTTGACAGATAGTAGTATGCTGGCGTCTGTACAGTTTGTATGTTTGTATGTGCATTGTTGTCGTTAATGTTGTGCTACCTGTATTCGTTACTTATTTATAGTATTACTAGCAGCGCCCCGCGGTTTCACCCGCATATAGGTCGATCCCGTGGGAATATCGGAATAAAAACTATCTTATATCCTTCCCCGGGATGCAATCTATCTCTCTGCCAAATTCTATCGAAATCCGTTCAGTGGTTTAGGCGTGAAAGGGTAACATACAGACAGACAGACAGAGTTACTTCCGAATTTATAATATTAGTATGGATTTATAGGTATTTGTGTACCTAGTTTTATTAGTTTTTTTTTATCATTGTTCCTCTCAACCAAACCAATCACCATCTAATCTCTTCATCACCCTTGGTTGACTGGTAGATAATGCCCAAGGTAAGTATTAAGTCCGCCTTTGTAGGTACTTTTTTGTGCGAAAGGTTTAATTATATAAAAACTGGAACTGTGTGTCTAAACATCGATATTTCTGTTATATAGGTACCTAAGGGGCTTGTGGCTATGTAATAACAGCCGCGCGGGTCGATCGATCAGGTTAAGCTACGCTTGCCGCGGTTGTTCCGTGGATGGGTGACCATCCTTACATATCAAGGCCCCTCCGTGCCTCGGAAAGCACGTTAAGCCGTTGGTCCCAGCTGCCATTTGTGGATCTTTGACAGTCTTTACGGGTCGTCAGAAGCCCGAAAGTCTGACAACCAGTCTTTCCAAAGGGTATCGTACTACCCAGTAACTGGGTTGTGGAGGTCATATAGGCAATCGCTCCATGTAAAATACCGGTATTCAGCTGCATACGGTTAGACTGGAAGCCGACCCTAACATAGTTGGGAAAAGGCTAGGCAGATGATGATAGGTAACTACCTAAGGTAAAAGTTAATGTTCCGAAAAAATATCTAAATGATGGTGACATGCCCCTAACATACAAAACACAAACCGCATGAATATCTATTGAGTAGTTTAGAAGACCTAAGCGGTCACGCAGATTGACACAAAAAACGACTTTGTTTTATGCTATGTATTGATGATTTCCATGAAAAATATGTAAAGTATTGGATATTTGGAGGAACAGTAATAACAACATGATTATTCCTGATACCCTGTTTATATTTTCCCAGCATACATTCTTCTTAGAATACATTCTTGCGCATTCACATGCTACGTATTTCGTAGCAAATAGCTACGTGCTACGCAAAGTTTGTCCGTAGCCCGTAGCGGATTTGAAAATTCCCATAAAACTATCGAGTTTAGGAATTCTCTCAAACAAAATCTACATGTTCATAGTTTTTTATTGAAAATCAATAACGTTGAGGCTAGATCCAATAATATCGAGGTGAGCATTTGGCAATCTGATTCTGACATACTTAAACTACCAGAAAGTCAATTCCTGAAATTTAAAACGTTCAAAGTCTAGTTGCAATTTCATCTCGACGACAATCAATGTCAAAAATGTATGGAAATTAGAGGTATTTTTGACAGGCTGAAACGTGAACGTTCTTAAAATTACGAGTATTGCCCCTCTCTGATTGTAACTTCCACTATCACATAGTAATTTCCAAGATACGTGCCAACAAGCCACAATCTACACTAGATTCTCTTTTCATACTTTATAATAGTAGAGTATTACTTTTTATTATCTCCAGTTCACTTGTTGGAGGCAAACATTTTGCGGCGCGAGTGTCCTCACCTGACGCCTTAGTAATTAAGAATTGAAACTTTAAAACAACTACTAAGAATTGTTGTGTAGTCTTAGAATGATAGTCTTTTGTCTTTTTTGGGAAAGGCTTTCGTTTGTTTTGTTAATATTTTTTTTTATTTCGTTGATTATTTAATAATCTTGTTCTGTGTTATAGTGCATTTTGCTTTCTGATTTAATTTAAAGGTTATCTTTCTCTCAAAACATTTAAGTAAACTAGGAGCAGTTTGAAGCACTTCTCCAATTTATTATCTTTAGTATCTAAGATTAGCCAGTAATTCAATCTTCTCATTAATTTTAACGAGAATTTTATAACTTTTTTTGTATGTTTTATAATAAAGGCGCAATCGCGGCTTCATAATAGGTAGTAGGTACTTCTGTAATTAATCGGTGGTCAGAGAGACAGTCGCGCCAAATACTATTAATCAGTTTTATCTGGTAAGACTGGAAGCCGACCCTAACATAGTTAGGGAAAGGCCAGGCAGATAATGACTTCTGTAATCAATCAGACAAATTAAATCAAATCAATTTATTTGCGATAAGTGTTGCACACAATTTGATTTACGTATAATCTGTTTTTGTAAGTCGCACTCATACCAAAGGGGCAATATACTGACGTGGCGACATGACAAAGTATCTAGATTTTCGCGCTAAGTCCAAGTTATCAACGTATTATACACATTTATTTTCCAGAATAAATTCTCTATATGAAGCTAAATTTCGCATCGGAATCCATCGTCCAGTTTGGAAGAACTAAGCGGTCTCACAGACATACACGAAAAGTGACTTTATTTAATACTATTTATAGATACCCATGATCTTCTTCTTCAATCGGTCCCTCATTACTGAGGATCGTGGTCACTGAACCTTTTTAAGCGGACAATCTGCCTCCATCTACTCCGATCCAAAGTTACCATCATCGCCTGCTGAAAATTGCTTGAGGACGTAGCTTCCTTTACTTGGTCGGACCATCGTGTTGGCGACCTGCCTCGTGCTCTCTTTCCTTCGGTATTGCCAACAATAACCAGCTTTTCAAGGCTGCTATCTCCCCTTCGCATTATGTGGCTGAAATAGGTCAGAATACGCTGTAGGCATATTGTAGACAATCGGGTCTTGACATCGAGTTGGGAAAGGATAGGCATATTTGTGCGTTTGGCTGTGATAACCGTGATAGAACCAAGGAATTCTTCCACCATCTAGCCAGTATTCTAGTCACAATAACTCCTCGTGATAAAAAGCTACGCAACACTTACTTGCCTTAGTTTCTGAAGTTAATGAGAAAATGTACGTCGCGGAAACTTTACCATCCCACTGTTTTATAGTTTTAAACGACTTAGCCGACTCCGTAATTATGACTAAACAAGCATCCTTCGCTGCTTTGTCTACATTAGTGTTAGAATTTAAGTTTGCAACTTCGTGGAAACGTTTTTAAAAGGTTGATGTAGCTTTACGAGATTTTTGGTGTTGATATGTATGTGAAAGCCCGAAAGTCTGACAACCGGTCTTACCAGGGGTATCGTGTTACTCATTAACTGGGTTGTGGAGGTCAGATAGGCAGTCACTCCATGTAAAGTACTAGTACTCATCTGCATCTGGCTAGACTGGAAACCGGCCCCAACACAGTTAGGAAAAGACGGCAGATGATGATAATGTATTTGAAAAAGATGATGTAAATATTTAATGGGTTAATGTTTTGGAATTTGGAACAGATTAGCTGTACCGAGTATACTAAAGACTTTTTTCGTTATCTTTTAAATACCATTGTTAATCACACACTGATCGCGAATGAAGAATAAATGCTGGGATTTGCTTGTTATGTTTTTGTACTTAAGATACGGCCTTTCCATGTTTTTACATGTTCAAAATAAGTACCTATTATAAGCCTTATCAACACTACAAAATCAGAACGCCCAAAACTTAAGGAATTTATCCAGCCAACATTGCATAACCATAATATCATGGCCGAGAGAACTAGCCGTCTACTCGCTTAAGAGCATTCCACACCCAACCTCCAAGTTTGAATTATGTCTTAACATAAACTAAGACATAATTCACAAGTTAGAGGAAATATGTTACTTAGACAACGCTCAAGTTATTCGAAACGTCTCTTGTCTTGAAAATAATTTACAGCAGCCATCTTATTTGGAGTCTGTGGATATAATAACTTGGAGATGTCAGTGTTGGTTGACATTGTGTGCATTCTGAGTATTTGTTGAGGAGAAACATACGGGATTGTTAGGAGTACGATGCCTTTGAATTTGCATAGTGATTTTGAAGACGCTTTGATGTATGATTTTCGAGCTTAGGAATGCCATTGGTGTCTGTGTAGACAATACTGTGTGTAGTATTGTTATTATATAAGTCCGATTTTGATATTTTAATTTAGACATAATTTTCTCACTTGCTACTTTACGACTTTGCAGAATATTCTGAATGCTGAATTGTAGGTACATGGGTATTTCTCGTAAAGGTCTATTTGGAACCGAGCGGCCAACTGCAACTGCCGAGAGCACGTGCAGCGGCTGTCGATACTTGCGCGTCGACTATAGTCGTCGCAAGCCGATTGCATGCAGTCGTTGCACGGCAGTTGCAGTTGGCAGCTCGGTTTCAAATAGTACCTTTAGGCACATTATTCAACATTTTGCGTAAAAATTTTCAGAACCTAAATATGCGAACTAAACCCGCTACTCCTAAATCTGTACACCTAATTTTAATACACAACAGCAAATATTTGCCATCAACAAAATTGGTGCTCATATCACACACCGTGACGGTGCTGTACACAAATTAAAGCCGTATATTCCACACATTTGCACCCCTTGGGCCATATTCTATACAACAAACATTGTATATGAGATGCATTCCTCATTCTCTTGTTGATTCAATGGAAATTAGGATCTCTGCCGGTTTTAATAAAGACGCTCTCGCATTATGCAAGTGTTTATTAATAGTGACGACATTTGCATCCCTGAAATGAGGTTCTGGTGCTTGCCACCCTTTTTTATGGAAATCGGCTTCGAATAAATTTATTTTAGAGAGGTTTAATTAAGAAGGGATCTGGAGATTCTTTAGGAACTCTTCAGGCATTACGGTGTTGTCTCACTGCAAATTTCAATTAACACCTATCTGTAGAACGAAAATAGACGTGTTGTTAATTATTTTCATTATATAAATCATCATCATTTCAGCTGAAAGACGTCCACGGCTGGCAATATGCCTCCCCCAATCATCGCCACTTTGACAGGTTCTATGCTTCTCGCATCCAGTGCATTCCTGCGGCCAGGTCATCGGTCCACCTTGTTGGAGGCATTATATAAATGTTTATTATGCAGCAATTTCTTAACCCACAATCATCATCATCTGCCTAGCCTTTCCCCAACTATGTTGGGGTCGTCTTCCAGTCTAACCGGCTGCAGCTGAATACCAGTATTTACGTCACTCCATGTAAAATACTGGTATTCAGCTGCATCCGGTTGGACTGGAAGCCGACCCCAACATAGTTGGGAAAAGGCTAGGCAGATGATGACATGGAGCGACTGCCTATCTGACCTCCACAACCCAGTTACTGGGTAATATGATACCCCTTGGTAAGACTGGTTGTCAGACTTTCGGGCTTCTGACTACCTGTAACGACTGTCAAAGATCCACGAATGACAGCCGGGACCAACGGCTTAACGTGCTTTCCGAGGCACGGAGGGGTCTCGGTATGTAAAGATGGTCACCCATCCACAAACCAACCGCGGCAAGCGTGGCTTAACCTCATCGATCGACCTGTGCGGCTGTTATTATTTAGCTACGGGCCTCTCAATTTCTTAACCCGCAATGAAAACAATATTACCTACAAATGTTCATTTTCAAAACCACGTTTTTACCCAGCTTCTTCACAGAATATTCAGCATTTTTACAAAAAGATACGTCCACAAAGAGAAAAATCTTCCCGAGTCGTTATTTTTACTTAACACTGGATGCAAGCTGCTTATCTTATCTCGGAACAGCTTCTTCCTCTTACACTTAATTCGTACTTTCCACGAAGGGCTCAATTTTAATTTGGATTAATTCTACCACATAACTCCTTGCTAAGGTGGACGGGTGGGGGTTGAAGGAAAAGATATGGCAAACCACTTTACCTTGACCTGCCCCCGTTTGACCTGCTATGATTTGGGTTATGTGGACATTACACTTGTTTAATTAACTCGGCGATATTTGCTACTCTTGGTTGGTTTGATTTAACATTTAACAATAGCTACTTTTAATATTGAAGAAACGATTTATTCCGGTCTGATTCCCAGAACCCCCCCTCCACCCCCTCTCCTCGATCCCCTGCAAGTTCGTCTTCTGTCTCTGCCTTATCCACATTATGTAAGTTTACTCTTTTTGACAGGTAAGTACAGTCAAAAGAAAATAAAAGTTTCATAACAAAAAAAAAAAAAAAATAATGTCTCATGCGTGCTCGATAGGATTTGAGCCCACGGCAATTATTATTTACACCAAGTTTTAAATGAGAATACAATCGTGGTCATTTCACCATAGCCTTACTTTGTAGCGACTAGTACCTAATCTAATATGCAATATAATCTAATAAGCAAAATATGTCCTATGAGAAATGGAAAAGCGTGTTTTTTAGGGTTCCGTACCCAAAGGGTAAAAACGGGACCCTATT
Organism: Oligia latruncula; assembly: GCA_948474745.1. Taxonomy (NCBI): domain Eukaryota; kingdom Metazoa; phylum Arthropoda; class Insecta; order Lepidoptera; family Noctuidae; genus Oligia; species Oligia latruncula. The sequence goes on from OX419699.1 coordinate 3,510,385, forward strand.
ATTAAGACTTCGCTGTCCGTCCGTCCGTCTGTCCGTCCGTCTGTCTGCTGGTAACAGAGCCGGGTGACTGTATCTCAAGACCCGCGATAGCTACTAGACAGTTGAAATTTTCACAAATTATGTATTTCTGTTGCCGCTTTAACAACAAATACTAAAAATAAAATAAAATAAATATTTAAGGGGGGCTCCCATACAACAAACGTGTTTTTTCGGCGTTTTTGCCTTGTGGTACCTACGGAACCCTTCGTGTGCGAGTCCGACTCGCACTTACCCGTTTTTTTGTTATTATCAAATTTACATTCTTCTTCTACTTTCTGCCGCATCCAATTAATTTTGCGACCATCACCGTAATTATTTACCCTCAGTCATAAGAAACTAGGGTATAAAAAACCGCAATAAACCGCAGAAGTACGAGGATCCCTTGTGAAACACCCTTAACCACAATGGCTCGGAAATCAATGGGACGATATGCCTCGCTCCGCTGACGTCGATCCCGTGTCACCCTAATTAAGCCCGATGGCCTCGCTTTCTATTTCAACAATTGTAATTGTTTTTCTGAGTAATATTTCGTTTTAATGTACCTCTTGTGTTCTGACCCGAGGTAATTAGGTCTCTGATGGAGAAAAGGGCTGCGATAGTGGAAACTATTTGCTTAAAATGCTTAACCCACAATCATCATCATCTGCCTAACCTTTTCCCAACTATGTTGGGGTCGGCTTCCAGTCTAACTGGATGCAGCTGAATACCAGTATTTTACATGGAGCGACTGCCTATCTCACCTCTACTGCCCAGTTCCTGAGTAATACGATACCCCTTGGTAAGACTGGTTGTCAGACTTTCGGGCTACTGACTACTCGTAACGACTTACAAAGATCCACGAATGACAGCCGGGACCAACAGCTTAACGTGCTTTCCGAGACACGGAGGGGTCTTGGTATGTGAAGATGGTCACCCATCCACGGACCAACCGCGGCAAGCTGTTATTACTTAGCCACAAGCCCCTCCTCAACTGTCACTAATGAGATACAATTACTTGTTGACTTAATAAGCTTGCCTAACAGACAAGGGGATAACATAAGGCCCAGATTGATCGTCGCTATCATTTTCCTGAAATCACAAGAAACAATTACTATAAATAAGTTATTATTAGCCTGTGATGTCCCACTGCAGGGCAAAGGCCTCCCTACTGTCTTTCCACTTCTCTCTGTTCAAAGCTGTTAAGGACCAGTTCTTGTTGAAGGAGTCCAGCTCACCCCGCCATCTCCGTCTGGGCCTGCCACGATGTCGTTTGCCATTAAGAGGGACCCATTGGGTCGTTGGCCCATTGTTCGTCTGACATGCGGCAGACGTGTCCAGCCCAGTTCCATTTTAGCGTGGAAGCTTTCCAAATGACATCAGTTATCTTTGTGATGGAACGGATGCTCGTATTCCTAACTCGGTCTGTTAGTTTGATACCCAGAATACTCCGTTCCATAGCCCTCTGGCAAACCCTAATAAGTTACCTAACAAAATTATACAAAACCACGTTTTAAAGCAGTGTTAAAAGCAGAACACCTTAGAGCAGTTTATAACTAAACCGTGTTCAATATCAGTTACTTAACCAGCGCTCAAGATGCAAGCGTAGTTAATTCATAGCTTACAAACTAACTTAGTTCAGTTAACTACGAGCTGTAAAGGGGTTGCTTTAATGTTTAACTTTTAATACTAAACAAGTGGAGTTAAATCGTAATAATAATTCTTATTGTGTTAATGTTTATTGTTTTGTAAATGTTCTTTGTTGAAAATGTGATTTATTCTTCGTTTGGCACACTGGGTTTTGTCCTACATAAAAAAATTCTGGTTCGTCCCAAACAATATGCTTCCTTCGTCCCAAAATAAAATTTTAATTATTTTATTCCCGCTTCGTCCTACTTTATATTCCTTCTACGGCCCATATTTTTTTAAACCCAAAACATACTAATGTTTCTCAATTTTAATTTGTAACCTGACGATATTATTGTGAACTTCCACAGCATCACGATAACACAGTTATGTAAAATTCATGGAAATATATGAAGACGTTTTTAGATTTCCGTCCACGGTAACGTTATAACGTGCAAATATTTTCATAAATTTTATGGACGTGGGCGTGATGGACGTCCGCCCTAATTCCCAATGGAAAATCCACACATTCGCCCCACCTGGGAATCGACAACAACAAGGTACATCAGTGGTACCCCTAAAAATGATTATTTATCAACATAAAAAAAACTAGGTAGAGAAAATTCGTAGCCAAACTAAGGGAGGCAAATCAGCTTGTTCCCCGCAGGCGAACAATGGCTAAATTGTTATTTCTTTTTGGATATTTTAACCAATTCTATCCACAAGAAAATATAAGTAAAAAAATATATTTTAGAAATGGCTGATAAGCCAAATAATAATGTGTTTTTTTGATGAGAGGATGTTGTTCAATCTGCGTTTTGATCGATAGACTCAGGATAAGCTTTTTTACAGGCAAAATATTCATGAGCTTGGATAATTTTTTCCCTGTTTTCTTCCTGATATCAACCTTGATATTAGAAAATCTAACGTCTTTATGGCTGTCTCTGAGAGTACCATTTTCTGAAAAACTATTTTTTGTTAATTCTTATCGACATGTAGGTACTTAAGAGCGTTTACGCCGTACGGCATTTCATACAAACTTTCAAGCCCTTGTTTTTTGAAATGAATGAACCGTACTTATGTCCTACTTGTAATGTGTAAGCAAGTGGCGTTCTGTGGCTTCGGCCTTCTCCAATGGGAAAAACGTATGCGTGGAAACTTTGGATGGTTTTTTTTTATTCATCTAATATTAGGCAAAGTTTATTTAAACTTATGTTTGAAATTAATATTATTTCAAGTTAAACAACTATCAACTTTATATTTATAGCATTTAAGTGGACTTCAGAGTGACTAGCACTATAAAAACCGTCATAAAAATGTTTGAAGTTATAGCGTAAACTGAACTTTATTGCGTAGGATTTAAAGTTAATCTTCCATAAACTCATATTTGTTTACATTTTTGGCAAATAAATCGCGAATGCAGCTTAGGACCGTTTTCATTATTATTTTCGCCTACTTTTAAATTTCCTCTTTACGGTCAACTTCTAAATATCAGAATTCGGAAATCCTCCAAATGACCTCTACAACGGAAGGCCACCAACAACAGTAGACGAATTGGTGACCGCAGTTAGTTGTTATTAGCAGACCGGAGCTCCCACCCGCCTCTTTCTATAATCCCTTCGTCGCTTTTACGACACCCACGGGCGGCTGGAGGCCTATTCTACGCGGAACAATAAGAATCAATTTAAAACCTTCAAACTAGGTTAACACAAAATTACTACTACATAGCGAAAAGGCCTTATAAAATAAAGGTAGCATATTAAAGGTGTGGTTACACTGTACAGGCTATAAGAGACACATCGACGCACAAATTGTTACTACGTAATCATATCCAGAGTGTCCGGTAATTAAGAGCCTATACTACCTCAAATGGCTTAGCATGATCCTCCGTTACGTCGAAAATACCGCAGCATTAATTTTGAAATAAATATATGCTAAAGTTGAGGATTAACGTAAGGTACTGTTAGACGGAAACACGATTCCATAAAATTTTCTCCATAGAAAAAAAATCCAAAGTTACCTCCAAACCGAACAATAAACCGCTGGTATTAAAAAAATACTTCAAATTAGATCATGAAACTTTGCACACTAACTGAACTAACTATAAAGCAGGTCTTATGTTAGCTAGTTTTTTTTAATTACCTTTATTTTCACCGTAAAAAGCAAATACCTAAACTATTGGCGCTGTCTTCCGCCCAGCACCGCACTCTGTCTCGCTTTCACACAGTTCGCGAGCAGTATCGTGCGAGCGAGATAAAGAGTGAATTTTAGCTGAGGTAGTATAGGTAATTAATGGATAACCTCTTAGGGGATCATTGTACTTATTATTATGAACAACTTTTATTAAGGGACCAAACATGAAATCGCAAAAAAGAATCAGCTGATCCCAACATTTACGTTCGCATAACTCATCACATATACTGCTGATTCTTTTTTCACGATTTCAGGTTTGGTCCCATAATAATAGTTGTTTATAATGATAAGTACTTATCATTATACCCCTGAAGAGGTTATCCATTAATTACCGGACACTATGTACTGAATCACAGAGGTACTGGTCCTGCTCCATAGGACAACCTAGAGTCTAGACAAAATCAAACTGGTTGCTAATTTAATTTTTTTTTTTACATTGATTTACATTATGTAATTATTTTAACTCACACCCTAACTTTTTACTTGTTTTTTTTTTAATGAAAATCGTCTACTTTTACAATGTTTGTAATTATGTGAGCACCATGTATGTGTCACATAATTAATTTATATGTCATGGTTTCATTAATCCGTTTTAATTCTATTGTGGTATAGTAATTTTATTTTAGGTGCATCATGAAATCTTCACATATTATTATATAATTAATTTATGCAAAATATTGTTATGTAACTACAAATTTACGGTTTTCGGATTGTTTCCTTTACTTGCGCTACATGACATTGCTCCTTGCCAAATTTCATGATTCTAGGTCAACGGGAAGTAAGTACCCTATAGGTTTTGATTCCGGAACATAAACGCCCGTATCTTTTGATTGCGTCGACTTAGAAGTTTGATTTTTTCACTGCTTCAAAGGGTTGCAGTCCTGAGTAAATACTCAGGGCTGCAATCCCTCAATAATAGGTACGATTTTATTCCACTTAGTTCATATTGATGATGTTTTTGATACTATAATTAATTCAATGACGAATGATGGCTCGTAATTTATTTTTAAAAGCAAATGGGCGCTGCTTTTGAATGCCTACTTTCCACATCCGCTAACGAATGTTCGCGAAAAATGCTCGCGCATTGTAATCGCGGTGTGGTTGCACCTTAAAACAAGTTTCTATCTCATATTCCCTAGAGGGAAACATACAACCCTTTCATGTACGGCTAATAGGTGTAGGTAAGTAACTTTTACCCGACTTAACAGAAAATATCGACGTCTCTAGGCACTCGTAAATTCTTACAGGATTCTCAAATAAAATAAGTGGGATATATTCTGGACATTGGTAGGTATAATAATTTGTCCAGAATATATCCCACTTATTTTTATATGTTGGTCTGTGGATGGGACAACCAAGACTGGTTGTCAAACTTTGGGTATCGTATTACCCAGTACCTGGGTTGTGGAGGTCAGATAGGCTGTCGCTCCATGTAAAATACTGGTATTCAGCTGCATCCGGGTTAGACTAGAAGCTGAGCCCAACATAGTTGGGAAAAGGCTAGGCAGATGATGTTGAATTTGATTTTGTACGACGTTAACGATAAAACATAGTGATCTCTGTACCTATTCTATTTAAAACCTAAATGTAAAAAAAACACGATGGCACTCCGGGAGTGCTGACAGAAGTGAAAACAAAACACAAACAGAATATTTTGCCATCACTCACTGACATATTATCGTATATGTTATAAAACCGAGTACATCCCGAGGACAGCCGAACGCATCCAAAGTGGGTATTTTTGAATCGTCTTATAAACAAAACACGCGCGGTGTCGCTTACGGTAACAGTAACCTAAATAAAATACTTTTACTTTGTATCTAAAAAGATCGAATGCATGAAGAAGCCTCCTCGTGTAGCGCAGTTTGTTCCGCCAGTTACTAAATTGAACCGAGCGCTCGGCGCATCCTGGACAGTCACACTCAAAACCCTAATTGATTGGCCAATTCTTCCCTTGCGGTGGTAGAGCTATGGCCCGCCTGGTTTGCGACCACCCTCCCACCGGAGCAGCTTATTGTGTTTCGTCGATGCGTGGATGTTCCAGTGCCTTAGGCATCTTCTGGGCACGCTCGTTCCATCATAGACCTCATCCAGCGCTTTCCATCAGGCGTGATTGAGATCAAAAGCGGGCCCATTCAGCAATAAAAAAAATCTAAATAAGAATAGACAAGTATTTACTTAGAACACCATATTTGGTATTTTGCGTTCACTTTTCTTCAAAAAGTGAACGCAAAATACCAACACATTGAGAAAATTGTATTCGTCTAGCAGCAGTAGAAGATTCCTACATATATCACAGCGTTTATTTCTCAACATTGGCAACTAAAAGTCGCAACTGGTCGCAACAACGTAAAACAAAGAATTCTCTTTGAATCTCGTCCACCGTACCTACATTTTCTTCACGATCGAATCCTAAAAAGTAGGAGAAACATTCCTTTGCCATTCAAAGAATCGAAATCACAGTACCGCGGCATACCAGGAATTCTTGAGTCTGTATTCTGCATGCATATTCAATATTAGAGAACAAAATAGTAAAAAGGGGAAATAAAAATCTCCTTTCAAACAAATCGTTCTCGTTCAAGTCCGCATAATGGGAGGTCTTACAATGGTGCAATTCTGGCACGACACTGCCACTGGTGGCCTGTTTGACGTACTTATTCAAGAATCTGTTACGAAGTATTTTTCTGGTTGTCTCTTTTGTTTATTGTGTAGTTACTGTTATGATTCAATCTTGGTTTCTGTTTAGATCTTTGTGGGTAGGTAAGAAGGGTGTTTAATGCGTTTTAAAAGCTTAAATGCGTTTTTAAGCTGCTTACGTGTTTATGTGTGTCGTTTAGATAGTCAACTGAAGGAGTCAGTACTGCACAATTCACATAGTGTATCTTTAAAAAAATATTAATAAGAATTAATTAATCAATTATAACATATTTTTAATGAAACAAAAAGGAATAATAAAAATTAATATAATTAAAAATTTTGTCATTAAATTACAAATAATAATTATAATAGTTTTATTAAGTAAATTAAATAAACACCTGTTTGTCATTTTATGACCTAACAACAGCGAAATAGATACGACATTATCCAGGACTCTTTGAATATCGTTAACTAAATACTATCCAGCAGGCAGCAAGTGCACACTTAATGTTCTGCAGAGCTTTATTTTTTAAAGTATCAACTATGCTTTGTAATTGTAAAAATACCTACTATGATAAATGATCTATTTTCTATAAGTAGTTTTGTACAAACTCTTTTACACATTAGTATTTTTTTTTTTTAACTAGATGAGGTTGGCGTTTCCTATCTGACTGTTTTAAGAAAGGCCGAAACAAACTCAGAGGTCACAGTCTCTTTTAAAGTCCAGACAAAATCTTGGTCAGATCATGTGAAGACCATGTAGATTGGTGTCTGAAATGGTCTTAATTGGAAGTATTTTCTGTACGCATCAAATCCCGCAGGCTGTCGTGTCACTGTCAAACGATACGGATTATTATACGAAAGAATAAATTGGTAAAGCCGCAGAAAACACTACATATCTGTTGACAGCCAATTCTCCATCTTGTCACCTCTTCAAGTACATAGCTCTGAAAGCCAATATCGCCAATTCGCAACCCTAAGGTAAAACGACCTCACAAAGATACAAGTTTCAATTTCCCATCCCCTTCCAGTACAAGTCATAAATAATATTCAGAAAAAAAGTTATTTAACACATCCTCAATAACTCGGGGTCGGTGAGCAGTATACGTTGCCAATTCTCCGGCTTGCCTATGAGGAATGAAGCTGGAATAAAGCCAGCCTATTCTATGTACAATGAAAAATCTCTTTATAGCAAGCTTCGTGTACACTCGTATGGATTCAGTTATACGAAGCGTTATGTGGCACAGTTCTATATGAGCCCATCTTTCTGAGGTTAACTGACCTGGATATACAGGAAGTTTTTGGGTGGGTTTCAAAAATGTAGGCGGTTATTGCATGTCCATTAGCTTACTTTTTGTGTAGACCTGGAGCCAGCTGTTGACTAACATTTTGGATTGGAATAAATTGAGGTTAGAGGTAGGTTAGTAAAAGAACAGTCGTTGAACTTTGGCAACGAAACGCTGTAATTGTAAGTAGCAAAAAGTTAAACATTTATTTAATACCAAAGGATAACTCTCAAGCAGTTCCATGATTTCTACGGAAATTACGATTTTAGCGTCAAACGGTCTATTAAGTAATATTTTGTACGTTGACACTAAAATCATGATAAACAAAATAAATCGATACAACGACATAATTTTCTACATAAATAACGTGTTTTGAATGTCTCCAACGTATAATGAAAATATAACCAATTGAAAACGTAGTTCACATCGCATCTTTACGAACAATCATGACATGCGCTGACATCGCTCGAACACCTTTGTGATTCAAAACAATTGACAGCTTCGAAAATTCAAACGTTATACCGAGAACCAAACCAAATGATGAATGTGACATCACAAATGCCCTCTCCATTCTTCTCCAAAACAATACGAAAGTGGTTGTTTGACTGAGGCATTACACCTCGTTCATGCAATATAATAAAGTCAGTTAAACAAATGCCAGTAACCTTGAACAAATGTATGCAAGTAGCTTGCACGGCGGCGTTGTGACTACCAATCAATCATGATCATTTTCGGGTGACCACTGGAAATCAGAACTGTGCTGTCCCCAGCACAGTGCTGCAACAATTACGTGTGTATTTTGGAATCGTCGATGTTCTTTGCTACCTTATATTCTCTTAACTAATATTATAAATGCGGAAGTAAGTTTGTTTGTTTGTTACCTTTTCACGCCTAAACCACTGAACCGATCATCCTGAAATTTAGCATATACGTTGTCAGGTGTACAAAAAGGGACATAGGGTACCTTTGTGCTATTCCCGAGGTAAACAACAATAACGTTATTATGATAATAGATGGCGCCACATGTCTTTCGAATCAAAGACTACGTCTGTCGGGACGGCTAGTCACACTAATATTATAAAGGCGAACGTTTGTGAGTGTATGTTTATATGTTTGTTACTTCTTCATGCTCAAACAGATGGAACAATTTTGATAAAATTTTGTATGGAACTTAAACGCTACTTTTTATCCCGATATTCCCACGGGATCGAAACTTATGCGGGTGAAACCGCGGGGCGCAGCTAGTTTATTATAAACTGCAATCATAAGCGGCGTTTAGCCACACACAGTACGACAGTACCCGTTCGGTTCGGCTCGGCCTATGATCGGATTATGCTGCGGTGGCTTACATAATGTACTAGGGTTGTGGTAGGGGGCTAATTGATTCTATTGAGACACAATAGCCTCGCTTTCTATCACATTTAACCTAATATCGTCATTGATGAATTTTGGATGGCGTTATAAAGGCATAAGGAACAGGTTCACTCATACTCTATAGAAAAGGGAGGATCCTCCGACCAGACGGGTGTTGTGTCTGGTGGGCAACTGCCCGATGATTCATGTCGGGCCGTTGTATCTATGCTAGTTGCGCGGTAAACTCTGCTTGCGCGATGCAGGACGGACAAGTCAGCCCTTAGACAGGTTTAAACGAGTTTTTATGGTGTAATTGAAAACTTCTTAAGAGGTCACTGTACTCATCTGTATGAACAACTGTTACTATGGGACCAACCGTGGAAAAATTAAAATAAAATCAACCGACCAATTCTGTTAGAATGTCACCGTGAAAACTTAGGTGAAGTGAGCTATGCTGTGCTGGCAATCATAACACTTGGTTTTAATCCATACTAATATTATAAATTCGAAACTCTAAGTTACCTTTTCACGCTTAAACCACTGAACGGATTGCGATAAAATTTGGCAGAGAGATAGATTGAATCCCGGGGAAGGACATAAGATAGTTTTTATTGACATACCTCGCGGGCGAAGCCGCGGTTGGAAGCTAGTAGGTTTTATATTTTATTTATCGTTTTGATAGATTTTTTTATATTTTGTAAATGTGAGGACTTTTTAGGCCTTGTAGACTTTAGATCTGTAAAACATTTTTCATTTTATTAAGTACCTGCTACTTGTTGACAGGCCTACGCTGTCTTCCCATACCTACTGTAATTTAAACATATTGTAAAAGCCAATTATTTTTAAAAGAGTATCCGTGGAGTTTCTTGCCGGCTCTTCTCCATAGGAAACGACCAATTGGAACCGTGCACCTAGCTTCTGACGTTTCATAAGTGCCCATGTAGGTTTATGTGAAATGAAATATTTTGATTTGATTTGGTCTGTCATGCCACCTAGCTAGCTAGCTGCTATTCTGGAAAAGTCTCATCTGAAAACTTAGGCAAAGTGGGCTGTCATCAGTGGAATGACAGCTCACTTCAGTATTATATTATCTGTGTCCTAAGTTTTCATGGTGAAATTCAAACTCAAACTCAAACGTTCTACAAACAGAAAATAAATGGAGCAGCAAAAGTTGTGCACTATGATGAGTGAAATTACCTCCTAAGAAATTTTCAGTTATTTCAATTACACCTTGACCATCAATTTCTATTATGGGGAAAATTCTACTCTTAAAATGACCACCTTGTTGAAACCACACCCGAGTATTGTGTTTTGTCATTTAGACCCGAAATACTAAAAAAGGCCGAATCTTTTGTCGCAGCCCTTTTTACGTCCAACATGAGAAGACCCCTACTGTTAACCTATTAAAAGGGATTTGCGGGTCTTGTTAATCTGGCGGTTGTAAACTACCGTCGGTCACGTGTGCAACAAAGGAAACTATGATGGAGGTCTCGTTTTTATTAAAACGTCCAGTCCTCTTAAGCCGATTTTATTTATACCCACCCTTACAAAGTTACTTGGGAAAAGTTTGCGAAATATATGAAGGGATATATGTCCCTTCCCATTTTGGGGACAATTGAAAAGTATTCCTTTCTATATTTTTGTTCTGGGTAACAAGGAAAAGAAAGTAATGTCTCGTCCGCAAGATTTCTTAGCGAAAAACAACACGCAGGAGTCTCGGTTCGGAATAACAAGAGATGCAAAAATGATTAATGCTTTCTAAGCGTTTTTATATTTAGTTTTGGTATCACCTTTCCCTTTTGAAAGGGAAGTCTTTCTGTTCTTGTCATCATCATCTGTCTAGCCTTTCTCCCAACTATGTTGGGGTCGGCTTTCAGTCTAACCGGATGCAGTGAATACCAGTATTTTTATATGGAGCGACTGCCTATCTGACCTCCACAACCCAGTTACTGGGTAGTACAGACGCCAGCACCTTAAGCTACCCGAAACTGTAAACTTTTCCCTATCAACATTGAACTTAATGATTTAGGAATAAAATTGAAAATCTATTAAAGAAATTTGAGAGATTGTAGTAGCTTGATGTGCTGGCGTCTGTACAATACCCCTTGGTAAGTCTGGTGTTCAGACTTTCGGGCTCCTAACTACGCCGTAACGACTGTCAAAGATCCACTAATGACAGATCCACTAATGACAGATCCACTAATGACAGCCGGGACCAACAGACCAACATTAACCTGATCGATCGACCTGTGCGACTGTTATTATATAAACACGGGCCCCTTGTATGTATCTTTTTTCAAACGTGCCGATTTAATTCTAGGTTGTAAATTCGTTTACTGATAATAAATTGTACATTCATGGAAACAAAATATTATTTTATCTACTTTTCTGCAAAAAATATTGTCAACACCAACAACCATTTTAATTTTTTGAAATCCGATAAACAATTTGCTAAAGAACACCGTGATATGTATGTTCTCTTATCATTATCATGTGATCCAACGCTATACTCCTCTCTTTAGGGTAACCAATTTCAAGATGTTATTTGTTTGTCAAACAACATCTATGAAAATATTAATTCCTTACAAGCTTTGCCTTTTTAGCATTAATCCCAGCTCAACTATAACACGACAACGCCTACCAACGTTCAAGGTAGCACGCCAACATAAGACGCAGCGTGTACCAACATTAGACGTAGCGTACCAACATAATACGTGGCGCGTACCAACATAATCTCGAAATCCGGAATGCTAAACAGAGATTTGTTTGTTGTCCTCAATCTAGCGTTGTGTAACTAAATAATGTTATATAATATTATACAGTATTCTGCGTTATTCCATTAAGTCTGGCTGGTATTGTGAGTTATATTTCAAGATAAGAGGGAAGATAGTTCAAGACTTGGGATCAACGTCGAATTTTGTTTTGAAATTTTAGCTGCTGTTTAAGCTACCAAACGATGTTTTTCAATCTCTGTATTTAGTTTAGGAGCACGGCAGTAAATACAACGGTTACTACTAATTCAGTACATGATTCTAGACTCTCGAGCGTTACATTGCATCGTGTATAATTTGTGTCAAGAAAACATCTGTGACATTAATTGCAATCAGTGGTGCTATTCTGTAAAAATCTTAACTTAGGTGAAGTGAGCGTGGAGTGAGCTGTCAATAGTGTCAATTGCTAGCAAAAACCAACTCACTTCACCTATGTTTTCACGGTGTGATTTTTACAGAATCGACCGGCTGTGCCTACTTTTCTGAAAAGTCAGTAGGTATACGACGTAATTATGTAAACACAAGTGGAAAGATTGTGTTCTTGTGTTCTTTCACTCTTCTTCTTGTGTTCTTTCCTTCTTTCTTAACTTATGATAGACAATTATTCGACTTTACATCTACCTTGTTCAACTTCCATACGGTTCGTTAAAAGTCGAATAATGACGATGTAAGGTGTTTTTCTATGTACGTATTTTGAATACAGTATCCGCTCCGCAACAGGCGTATGTAAGCAGAAAACACGAGAATAGTTCATTCACAACAATACAGCAATCAAACGTTTCAAAAGCAAATAAAGCCATGTTGTAACTGAAAATGTATGAATCATAAAATGCAGCGAATTTATTGCCTTTATCGAATAACAATGACTTGTTAGTTCCTTTTAGGATTTCAAGTTTATTACTACTGAAATTACTAGCTATAGGCTTTTTTAATCCGTATTTGATGGATTATTGGTATTAAACCTGTTTATTAATGCTGTGTGGGTATTATGTAAAGGGGATTAAATGGTAAATGTTATCAGATTTTGTAAGGCGGATTAATTGCCATTTAAGATGTACTGACTTTTATTATTGCTCCATACAGATATTAAGCCTCACTTTGACAAGCTTTAAACAATTAAATATTCTGATTGAATAGTAGATATACTCAGTAATATATGCCATGTCACTTTGCAACGAGAAACGGTAATATAATCATTTTTGCATATGATCGGGTATACAAGCGCTTAACGGTATAATATGTCTGCCTTCAACTAAACTATACAATCAATTCAGCCACTTGATCAGGTATACCATCACTATACATCACTTGACTAAGTATCGCTTAACGATAAACTATCTATGTAGCAATTAACTCGATGCCTTTAAAACGGTGTTATCCACAACCTGTACCTCGTTGTTTCACTATGCCACGATAGCATGGGCTCGTCAGTATTTAGGCCACAATAATCTGGCTATTATGGTGAAAACAATGGGATTTAATACAACCTATTTGGCTATCTATGGGACGGGATCTTGGATTTGTAATATTATGTACCAGCTGCTGACTAACAATGTTCGTTGTTATGAATAACAAATTCAATTAATACAGTTTGAGTAGGACTTAGTTGTAAAGTTGGGTTAGAGAATTAATTAGTTATCTTTATACGCTCGGTAGGTGTGTTTAAAACTTGTATAACAATACGTGTGGCTTCGCCTTCGTAGAAGTCAGAAAGTATTCCACAGGAACGTACTATCGGGATAAAAATATCCTAACCCATAGCCATAGTCTCTCCGCGTGCTAAATATGTTTCAGCTAAATATGTTTAGCCGTTTAGGCATGAAAGGGACAGACAGACAGAGTTACTTTCGCATTTATAATATTAGTATGGTTTTCTTTATTTTTTCATTTATCACTGTAGAGTCGTCAAGTCTGAAGTAATCTACCGATGCAAAAAGTTGGCTCATATCTAACTATAGTATTATACGTAGCTAGCATTTCAACAAAACTGGCATTGAATGTACAATAGAAGATTTTCCGTATCTTAAAAATACCTTCATTCACAATTCAAAATTCTAATATCCTAATCACCTGCTCAAGCCTGGACGACAAAGACGCGAGGCGGCTCAAACCGGCGATAGAGATCCACCGCCTATTTGCGATAACAAACCCTACAAAAGATGACTTGGCCAAGCCATTGTTATTAAAAATGATGTCAACTTTACTGGCCCCGTTGATTTATGATATGCTTTTGTGGCACACAATAATGGGGTCGTGTTATGTAACGGCTAAGAGCTCATTATGGCCAAGTAATAATAAATAACGTTGGAAATTGGTCGAAACACAGAAGTTTCGGGACTAGCCGCCGGAGCCGACGGTTTTATGCTCGTTTTAAATGGCTAATTGCTGATTTTACCAAGGCTGTATGTGAATATTTCACGTTATTAACATCAGAGATATTTCTGCAGTCTATTTGGATAATTTCGTTGGATCTGTGCTGTTTCTGTTTGACAAATACGAGTCGGAAGCGCGGTCGCTACTAAGACTTAATTAGCATTTTTAATAGAACCTGCTAGAGCACACACCTATTGGAATATTGTACTGTTTCAATTTGCATGTGTTTCTTTTCGTTTTATTTTGGAGTAAGTTAAAAGGAATGAGTTTTACCATTAATTTGTATAACGTACGTACATCAGTGAATTTTACTGTTTTTTAATTGAGGTACTATAAATTCATCGCTAAATCTAGGAATTGAACAATTGCTCTGAGACTAGAATCCTGAGTGCAGTGTGGGATTCAAGCTCGCCCAAGACGAAGACACCTTTATCCCCGAGGAGAATAAGACTGTTTGCTTGTTCCAATTGGGGTTTTCGACTAATTATGAGCCTTTCCTGTATACAATACAATCCCATGACTTGCGTAAAAGAGTTTTACAAAGCATATGACCAAATACACCGGTAGCCTCATAAGCATAAAGTTCTACAGCAAATATCCAGCTTTTTAGCTCAAAAGCAAGAACTTTATCATTAGCTGAAGCACAACTTTTAAACCAATTCCAAAAGTTACCATTTTGTTCATTTGCAACTTTATTCTGAACCTTAAACGGCTCGGTAATCTAAAATATTTTTCACACCAATCTCTGTGTTGATTTTTCGCCAAAATAGCGAAATGACTTTAGTGGTAAGTCAGAGTTGGTCGGTGTCGTCCAAACCAATTATAAAGTTTAATTACTCATCGCTCTGCGGACTAGTTTACCTACTGCAAACAACAGATGTCGCTAGTCACGTTTATTACTTGTATACGTGGGTGAGGACGTAGTAACGTTGTCCATAGTTGATGTATATTATATTGAAAACTGGTGAGTTTGTTGATAATATTCATTATAATTGAATTTCGTCTTTCACTGACTGCATTGATAGATTTTACACTACGTTGAAGTCTTTTGACAAGTAACTTTTTTAACCAGTAAGAATTATTTTTAATATTCTCCTTTTTTTTCTTTTTCCAAAGTATTTGATATCTTCAGCGAGTTAGATTTTTTTTGTTGTAGTTAACCATAGTCAACATGCGGATTGCATGTTGACTATTTTGCGTTATCAATATAACTTTGTTACAATTTCCAATTCCAAATATATTATAAATTTTCATTTTTTTTTTTATTTAGTTGTAGAGGTCAGATAGGCAGTCGCTCTATGTAAAATACTGGTATTCAGCTGCATCCGGTTAGACTGGAAGCCGACCCCAACATAGTTGGGAAAAAGCTAGGCAGATGATGATTTTTCTACAATTTCCGTAACGCCAACGCCTCAGACCATTTCGATTTCAGTAACACTACCAATACTTACTCTCCCATCTTCAATATCACTTATTTCCATAATCCCACCTTTCAATTTACCGCCCACACAATTTTTATTTGGTCTCAAAACATCTAAAACTTCCTCTTATGACGCACCAAACTAAAACTCGCATCCAGTTATTCGCTGAAGGATTTTATGAGGTCATATATAACCACGACCTAAATCTCCTTGATCTCGATGGAAGAATTGAGTAGGGTGTGTGACAGTTCGGATTATGGGAAACCGTCAATGTATAGTATAGTTGACGGTGGGGTGGCGCGATTCAGAAATTCATTATGCAGGTCGCACTATGGTTGTTAGAAGATGATAAAATGATATATTTTGCCTTGCCCGGCAAAGAAGTATTAGGTATCTACATACCTAATGTAAAATGAATGTCAAAAAATCTTACTTATACATTTTCCTTTCATGCTTTTAATTAATACAGTAACGAAGGGTTATAAATTGTATGATTATAGTTTTATAACAGCTTTTATAATCCATATCTCCATAGTTGCAGAAATCCGCCGGTCCACACTAAAACTTGGCTTGTTGATAATCGTTTCACCGAATTAGACACAGTCATCTAAGACTATTTCAAAAAGATCAACCTTACTCGTTTTAAAATTTAATTAAGTGAATACTTCCGCTGTATCTGCGCCTTCTTTATCACATTGTCATTAGCAGTTCGCATTTCACCTGCGACCTTTCACCTTTTAAATATTAAACACACCTTCAGAAACGTCATCTTGAATACCTGCGATATATTTAATTACAAAACCTAATTTGCATCACACGGCACATCTGTACTACGAAATTGTGATAAGTCAGTAGCAGCGCGAAGTATTTTCTAGTTCGTCGCCTCTACTTCGCTTCGAAGCCAATTATAAAGTTTAATGAAGCGTCAGGTTGTCCCTTTTACACTTGCACAGTAACTTTACATTATACGAATAGTTAAGGTTACGAAATTAATGGAAACTGGCTTATGTAACAATGGAAATTAGTTAATGTTTACACGTTCGTGGCTTTAAAGGAGCTGCTGGTAGCTGTTTGCTTTTTGTGAAAAGAAAATGAACGAACTAGAAAGAGTTGATTGGAAAATGAAGTGTTGAATGCTCATTAGAATACTTGAATCTACTATAGGTAAACCTCTGCCTAACCCGTTGGACAAATACAAGGGTGACGTTAAAAAAAAACTCGTCTATGACAACAATTTAAAATAAATATGCAACACCTAGCGACATCTAGTGGCTCACCATCTTCCAAGCTATCAAGTTTGACTGTAGAGTTACGTTTCAGGCTTTGATTCGTCTCAATATCTGCCTTCAGCGACATCTAGTCGCTCTATACGGAAACCATGACATAGACACTTTCATTAACCTGTTGGACTGAATTCAGTTGAGCAACATTGATACTGCAACATGTTTTTCTTTTACTGTCAACATTAAAGAATGATATGTAATATTTCCATACCTACTAAACATTTAATTTTGACAGTTGCCAACTTACCTATAGAATGCACTCTCATAAGAGCCTTCTTACATTTTGGTACGTAACTTTTTTTTTTGTTATTAATGGCATCTCGCAGTCCAACCTATGAGGTTGTCGTCTTCTTAACCGGGATTGCCTGTGAATGCCTCAATAAATTAAGGCCTCCAGCCAGGGCAAATGCGTATTGCCAGCGGCAGTGCAGTGAAATTTAGAGTAGGTACTTTTATTTTATTGATTAAAAAATCAAAGTATCAATATTTGTTTATTTTAATTGATATTGTTTAAGCAATGATTAAAGACTATTTTGGTATAAATACTACGTGAAAATGATGTACAACTTCGGAGATATTCAGACTTGTTTCCAGTAGAAAATTGAATTAGGTCCAGTAATTTTTTCTTTTTTATAAGTATATAAAAAAATGTTTTGATAGATTATATTCAACAGAATCTGCAAATTAGAGCTCTCAAATGAGTTTTCCATGAGTTTTAGCCTTAACATGCATCAGGAGTAGTATAGATGGGCAATTCACCGGGTTTACACCCGGTGCTTTTGATAAACACCCAATAAACACCCGTAAACACCAATAAAAACCCAGAAAATTGGCTGTTTACGGGTGTTTATCCAAGCACCGGGTTTAAACCCGGATTGCCCATATATAATCAGGAGATCGATTATTGCTAAATAAATAGACAAATAATAAAAAAAAATCGCTGTATTATTATCGTAGAAGAGAAAACGAACTATCTTTACCAATTAATTACTATTTATATACGAATAGTAGATACTTATTCAATTTCAACGAGGAAATCATACATCTACGCGCATTGAGATGTGGCCTCTTGACAAACTGCCGATTCGGGGTAGACTCTGTGTACAGTAATGGTTTATGTAAACATTGTAATAATAGTGTAGTAATAACAGTGAACTATCCAAAAATATTAGGACTTGTTATTACAACCATTTTTGTTTCCGTTACATTCTCTGTTTTACCATCTTGTAAACAAAATAACCTGAGGACACTATACTGCATTTTAAATAAGACATTTAAATAAACCTTTTTTACAGCCCGTTCAACCGATTTTGAATTATATTGCGTTGCTTGCATGATTTGGCAGCTGCAGTAAACAGTTGGTTTTGGTACCAATTTTTTGCTTTTAATACCATCTTTATACCCTACGGTATAGAAGCCAAAGGTTGACCGGATTGTAAAAAAGGTTTATTGAAATGTCTAATCTTATTTCAAATGGAGTATAGTTAAGCATTCAAAATAATTCATTTCCAAACGCTTTTACGTCACCACAACAAGTCACAACAATTTTATGAATCGTTCACAGTTAACGACACTCTGACGAACACTGTAACGATCACTCCTATCAAACAGATAAGGGCTACCTATATCGGTAAATTGGCAATAAAAATTATATGGTAATTTAATTCGAGTACCTTATATTGTGTTTTGACGTAGTGGTAATTGGCTAAGTGTTGATGTCAATACCGAAGTACTGTGATGAAATAGATAGGAATTGAATTAATACGTGATGATACCTTCATTATTTGGGGAAATAACTTCTCATTGCAGTTTATTTGAAACTAAATGCGTATATATAGCAAAATGGTGACATTTATAAAGTGCATTAAAAAGAAGGGTCCTATGAATAGGGGCACATTTAAATGACAGTCATAAATATATTCGTGCATATTGTCCCAAAATAATTATGTTCTAAATGTTAATGCGGTATAACGTGATAACCCTTGGATGAGATGCATTTATTTTGCACCCTACTATAAATTGTTGAAATTACTACGTTTTATAGTTATTTTTTAATGTAAATGTTAATACATTACATTACTTTATATTTATCGTGAAATAACGGACATTATTATACGTTTAAATAACGAAAGGGTGACAATCGTTATTTGTATATATATAAAGTATAAGTCATGTTAAATGAAGCTGTCAGATGCCTCCTGAATATATGAATAATAATAATAATATGAATCTCGACTTTGTAGTCCTCAAAGCTGATTAGCGATGAAACTCAGATATAACCAATATAGAATACACCCGCATAAACTCAAACACTCCACAGACGTTAGAAGTACTGATATTTCTAGCTCTGCAGTCGTAACTCACGTCTGTTTGTACTTCCACATATGTGGGTGGAGTTATTAGAACACTGCTTGCACCAAGTACACCAATAGCAGAAATGATATTAGAATCTGTAATTGTAATAACGAATGGCTTCCCTTCGGTTACGTCGATCATGTGAACCTGTTGTTATTTTGGTCTGTTAAATCGGGAATATTACGTTAGATGATAAGCAATTGACGCCTTGCTTATAAGGCGTCAATTGCTTATCATAATTATTATTATTTATATTGTATTTGGCCTTTATAATTTCTTATTAGAATGAGAAAATATGTATTATATCCTACTAATAAACGCGAAAGTTTGTAAGGATGGATGTATATATTATGTTTGATACTCTTTCACGTAAAAACTACTCCAAGGATTTGGATGAAATTTGGCACACAGATAGTTTATAACCAGGATTAACACATAGCATACTTTTTATCGCGGGATCGAGACATATGCGGGTGAAACCGCGGGGCGCAACTATTGTTCCTGTAAATTAATGAAACTGATAAAGATAATTTTTATCCTCTTTATCAGTTTGATTAATTTCTTTGTTTATTGATTTTATTTTCTTCTGCAATTGACTGCAAAAAAATAATGAAAGCAAATTCAGAATAACAGTAGCGCTATTCAGCGATTTGTAGTGCAAACGGGCTAAGTGTAAAACTTTAATTAATCAAACAGTAAGCAGCTATAAATTCAAACAAAGTAGAGAAAACATGGATGGGAAACGTAAAATCATGTGCAATCCCAACAAGAAGTACGAACGAATGAGCAAACATAATTCGGATTCCTCAGCCCGCGTTGAACGTTCGACTTTAAAGGAATGCAATTTTATCTGATGCCGTCCGTGAACTAAGGGTAATTAAAGTTAAAAGGAATCCGAAAGTTTACGGAGTGCAGCGAACAATGAAACTTGTAGTTGAACTCGCGTTTCGCACCAACTCTGCATACTTTGAAAGGTAAGCACACCTTCCAATTTAAATAGGAATTTGCAGTCGAAATAAGATGATAATTTTTGAGATTTTGTGTGATGAAATTAATATTAAAATTGACTTTCAATATTGAACGGGAAGACACGTTGAAATATGGATTTTGGCTTTGGTCCAAACTATAGAAAAGAAAGAGTTACATTTTGAAATCGGTAGACTGTAAACTGCTGAAGGATTGTAAAAATGTTAGCTTTGAAAATTCTTTCATATGCTTTTGACATGTTTTTATTTATTTTGTGACCATTGTTTTGTTCACACAAGATTGATTAAATTTCATGCTTTATTTCTTTTTAGAAAATTACAGTATTCATTGCTCTTATTAAATTATTTAACTACATTCGATTGTAATCCATAATAATGCTAAACGTCACTACGGAATATCAAAAAAGGTTTTATGTCAAAACTGCAATCCCACAGAGCAAATACATGAAAACAATCCATTCGAAACTGCAAATAATGCTAAATCCAGGTGCAACGTCGAACTTTGTTTGGTTATTGTTAGAGCATAGTTAAGTGTACAACCTCACTCATTTGACGGCATTGTTGAGTTTTGGTGCTTTAATTTGGCGATCTGCGTCGAGTCATTGACCTCCTACAGTGTTGAGCTTTGCGATATTAGTATAGCTCAACACTGTATTAATATACAAACTGACATGATTACTTTGTAAAGTATTAAATTTCTTTAATTATTGTGTATGTGTGTTTCTTTCTCTGTTAGTTTTAACGATGGTCTGGCAGTTTTGAGTACTTTATGTGGCCTATCTAAATGTCCTTGCTTTGGTATTGTTCGTCGACTCGTTGAGCTCCTAAAGTTCTGAGTTGAGCTACACGATTACTGACAAATGCTTGCACTGGCTGGATAGTTCCGCTCAAATCTGCGTGGTTCTTTCCTCAAAAGACCATTTCAGGCACTAACCGAAATGGTCTTCACAAGATTATGTCTGGACTTTAAAATAAACTTTTATTACCCTGAGAAGTAATGGTGAAACAAATGATTCGCCATTTCTGCTCAGATAGTGACTACCCTAATAAATGAAGAAATATTGTGTGAGGTCGGAAATTATCCCACGGGATCGCAATACCGGGATAAAAAGTATCAAAATTATCGCCTAACCCAAGGCATGGTCTAACCGGGTACCGAATTTCATCCAAATCTATTCAGCCGTTAAGGCGTGAAAGGTAACAGACAGAAAGAGTTACTTTCACATTTAATATTTGTTTTTAAGTTATAGGTGGCATGGATTTTAGAACTTACTTACTATCAATGTGGTTCAGCACAATATTTTCGTTGTCGTTTTGCTCAGCTCGGATTTATGTGTCTCAAATTTTGGCTCGTACATGTTCAATTAATTCCCGTCTTGCATGCATATCTTCATGTTAAGTGGGATGGCTCAGTATGATGAATTTGCATTCATACATACGGGAAACATATCTCAGAACTTTGTTGATTTCGTACCAGGTTTACATAGTCGATTGGAGTGCTTTTGAAGGTTTTTACATAATTAATTATGATTTTAGAAATTAAAATACAAATATTTATACCTATTTTATTATCTTTATATTATATTTAAGTTAAGAAATAATTATTTTAATCACACTACTATTATAAAGGCGAAAGTTTGTGAGTGTGTGTGTGTTTATATATTTGTTACTTCTTCACGCTCAAACGGCTAGACCAATTTTGACAAAGTTTTGTATGGAGGTAGCTGACACCCTGGATGTTAATCCAGGGTGTCAGCTACCTCCATACAAAACTTTGTCGAAATTTACGCGGGTAAAACCGCGCATTATATATAATTACTTATTAATTAAATTAATGCACAAGTAAAAAAATACTGTACAAAGATGGACTTAATGCCTGAGGCCTTTCATATTATAAACCAACTATGTAGTACGAGTTTGTCTATTAATTATATTAACCATCTCACTTGATGCTACTTTCCAAAGTCTATCTTCGCAAGAAAATACATAATCAAAATAATTAGTCTTTTAATTAAAATTACTCTGTCTTAATATTGTTGTTTGAAAACAATTATGGTACACACAAATAGTTCGAAGTTTCCTAATAATAATACGTTATTAATATGTAAACTCTACTTAGGTTAAAAGTTTCAGCCTATTGAGAAGTTTGACGAACTTATACAGGCTTGAGTAGGTATGTGTAGCAACTTGTCTAAGTACCTACGTATTGTGTGTCAAATATTATGATATACACCGAACTTTGTTAATAGATGAATATCGGAAAACAGTTGAACAGCGATGTAATAATTCTAGAACAAACGCGTGAAGTAAAATACCGTTACAATATTAGTATTATTGCCTTTTATTTTACGTCATCTTCAAACCTTTCTTCTTTCTGATTTTACTTAACCTCCATAGTGAACTCTCGCACAAAATCTTCAACAGTTTCATCTAAACCAACCAGAATTTGAACAAAGTAACTCTAACTAATTCGAGATGTTACCCTTATCCACATCTTACGTAAGTACTTACGTACACTGTGAATCATGTCGACCTAGTTTAAATTCTACGTTTGCTTGATTCTTCAACAAAATTCACTGAGTAAATCTAGCACTGGTAGCTGAATCTATCGATAGGAATAATAATTATTGTGTCAACATCGTAAGGTAGGTATATTTTGTTTTTAATCTACGTTAAATTACAAATCTTCATGTGTCATCTGTAGGGTATGTTAATAAGTATATATGTGGGTATGTGTAAATAAATCAGTTGTCACTCGGAATCGCAGTTTCATTCATCGCTTCCCGCTATTATATTTCATAAATACAACTGGCGACGAGGAAAATTGTTTAATTCGTGTGGTTTACATCGTTTAAGTGTGGGACTTGAAGATGCCTATCGGGAAAATTGAAGAATTTGACCTATCAAGCAAAAAGTGGTCGGCGTATATTAGACGCGTGGAACAATTCATAACCTTAAATGAAATTAAACCAGAATTACAAGTTGCAACGTTGGTGACGTTGGTCGGAGCGGCCACTTATGACTTAATGTGTGATTTATGTGCACCTAATCATCCAGAAAATAAAACTTTACGTGAATTAGTACAAATAGTGAGTGATCATCTTGAACCAAAACGATCCGAAATTGCGGAACGCCATGTTTTCAGACAAAGACGTCAGAACACGGGTGAATCGCTCAGTGAATATCTACAAACACTCAAACACCTGGCCAGCACATGTAATTTCAATAATACACTCGAGGAAAATTTACGTGATCAATTTGTGTCGGGTTTGGCTAGTGATGATATGAGATCACGCATTTTCGCGGAACCATCGATTACATACAAAAAAGCCGTCGAATTGGCGTTAGCATTGGAAGCGGCCGAGCGACACTCACAGACCAGCGGTGCAAACGTCGCGGGCGCAGCAAACGCGTCGGCGGTTGGAACGCGAACATTTGAGGCGGTGCATCAAGTGGCGACGGCAAAGCGGGCAGGCCGGCCGCCCGAGCGCGGAACGGCGAGCAGCGGCAACTCGTCTACCGAGGGCGCGGCAACATCGCGCTCAACGCGTGATTGTTGGAGGTGTGGCAGAAACCATCGTCCAGAGATGTGTCGGTTTAAAAATTATTCGTGCGATACATGTGGCCAGAAAGGTCACATTAAAATAATGTGTAAATCGAACAAAAGGCGAGGTGTCGAGTCAAGTGACATTTCAACGCGACGTAACAATAATTATCTCGGAAGTAGTGATAACGAATCGGAATGTGATCTTTATAATCTAAGCGTGTGCGGTGTGAACGACAAACCGTACATGGTTATGGCGCAAGTGAACGGCAGAAAGATAAGTTTCGAACTGGACACTGGAAGTAAGTTATCAGTTATAAGTTTAGATTATTATAATAACAACTTTTGTGATTTACCAATAATTAGCAACGATATTTCTTTGTATTCCTATGTTGGGTCAGTTATAGAACCGGTCGGTTTTGTGTCTGTTCATGTTGTTATTGGTGATCATTCAGTCGGAAATCTCAAATTGTATATAATTAAAAATGGTGGACCACCACTTTTAGGTCGGTCGTGGCTCACTAAATTAAAAATAAATAAGATTAGTATTGATGAATTCCTATTAAAGTTAAATGAAAATAATTTAGTAGAACTATTACAACGTGAATTTCCGACTGTATTTGCTTCGGGGCTTGGAACATGTATAAAAAAAATTACTTTAAAATTGGTAGATAAAAATCCAGTATTTATCAAAGCTAGGCCGTTACCGTTGGCGTTACGTAAACCCGTCGAGCGGGAGTTAGAACGACTCGAGGCTGAGGGTACCATTCGAAAAGTTGAGTATTCAGATTATGGCACGCCTATCGTGCCAGTAATAAAAAAGAACGGCGAAATAAGAATCTGTGGTGACTACAAGGTCACGGTTAACCCGAAACTCATGCGCGAACCTTACCCACTACCACGAATAGAGGAGCTGTTCGCGGCGCTGAGTGGGGGTGAACAGTTTTCTAAAATTGACCTCACGCATGCTTATCAACAATTATTTTTAGAGGAGGAATCTCAGGCATGTACCGCTATAACGACACATATAGGAACATTTGTGTACAATCGCACACCATTTGGGCTTACGTGTATTCCAGAAAAGTTTCAGAAATTTATGGAACAAACGGTTAAAGGACTCAAAGGAGTCGCTGTTTTCATCGACGATATAGCATGTACTGGGACGTCCCGTGGTGAACATATTAATAATTTAAAAGCATTATTGAGTCGGTTGCGTGAGGTTGGCTTAAGGATCAAATTAGATAAGTGCGTATTTATGCAGGATAGTATTACTTACGTTGGGTTTGTTATAGACAAACATGGCTTGCATCCCGATGAGAACAAAATTAAAGCAATCGTGGACGCACCAAGGCCAAATGACGTGACGCAGCTTAAGTCTTTTTTGGGTATGGTAAACTACTATGCAAAGTTTATTTCTAACTTAAGTACAATATTGTATCCCTTACATAAACTTTTGCGGAAAAATACAGAGTGGATTTGGTCGTGTGATTGTGACGACAGTTTTAACAAGGTTAAAAAGGCAATTTCAGGTAGGAAAGTATTAGTACATTACAACCCGGAACTTCCACTAGTATTAGCAGTGGATAGTAGTTCTTACGGCATTGGTAGTGTGTTGTCGCATAGATACCCCAATGGCGAGGAACGCCCAATATGTTTTGCATCACGAACGTTAAATTCGGCAGAACGCGCTTATAGTCAATTAGATAAAGAGGCGCTGGCAATAATTAGTGGAGTCTTAAAGCACCATCAATATCTTTATGGTCGTGCTTTTATAATTAAAACCGACCATAAACCCTTGACATTTATTTTTGGTTCCAAGTTCGGCTTGCCGCAGACTGCAGCAAGCCGATTACAAAGATATGCAACAAAGTTAGCAGCCTATGACTTCACTATAGAATTTGTTAAATCCAAAGATAATTATAACGTGGACGCATTGTCACGCTTGCCACTGCCGTATGAACGTAAAATAGAAACGGGGCAGGATACGGTGTCATATATTAATTACGTAGAACAATCGATTCCTATTAGAGCAAAAGACGTTTCAAACAAAACGCAGGAAGATGAGATTCTTAAAAATATCTATAATTATATTATTAATGGTTGGCCAGCAGTAGTTACACGAAGCGAAGAAAAACCCTATTTCTATCGAAAGGACAGTCTGACTATCGACAGACAGTGTATATTATACAATCACAGAGTGGTCATTCCTAAGGTACTTAGGCAGCAAATACTACAGGAATTACATGAGGGACACCTAGGGGTAGTGAAAATGAAAAATCTATCTCGAAACTATGTTTATTGGCCACAATTGGACAATGAAATTGAAACATTGTGTCGAGAATGCAGTGCATGCCTACAACAGCGCGATGCGCCGGTGCGTGCACAGTTGCATCCGTGGGCTTTTCCCACACGACCTTGGCAACGTTTAAATATTGACTTTGCGATATTTCAAGGTAAATATTATTTAGTGACGGTAGATGCACACAGTAAATGGATTGAAGTTCAAAAAATGTTAGGAACTAACGCAAACTCCACTATAAATAAGTTAAGAGAACTTTTTGCACGTTTTGGATTGCCTTCACACATAATTAGTGACGGGGGACCCCCATTTAGCTCGTTAGAATTAACTAACTATTTAAAAAAAAATTTAATAAACCACACAATCACAAGTCCATATCGACCAGCCGGTAACGGGGCGGCTGAAAATGCAGTAAAATTGGTCAAAAGGGCAATGAAAAAGGCAATACATGAAGGCAAAGATGTAGATGCGGCCCTTTCGAAATTTCTTTTTCAATATCGCAATTGTGAGCACGCCACTACCGGAGTGGCACCAGCGGTAGCCATGTTTGGTAGGAGATTACGAGGTCGCTTGGACGTACTAAAACCGTCCACTGAGCGTGCCGTGGAGTTGTCAGCAGAGCGAGCGGGGCGCGCGCGGCCCGGCGCCGAGCGGCACGTGGAGCCCGGCGAGCAGGTGCTGGCGCGGGACTACCGTGCTCGCGCTGACAAATGGGCAGCAGCAACAGTGCTTGCACGGACTGATCCACTCACATACAAAGTACGCGTGTCTGATGGACACGAGTGGAAGCGTCATATCGATCAATTATTACCACTAAAAAAACGACATTCAAGACATTCCATAACGAGTAGCGCAGATAAGTCCGAAACTGAGATTGATGTTACTGAATCTAGTCAGGACAATCAAATAAAGAACACTACACCATCATGTGTAGAAGAAACTGATGAGGATCAACAACAACTAGACGTAAAAACGACTGTAAGCCCCAATAATTTGACAGCAGAACCAGTTCCGATTTCTGATGTAGAAAGTGTTAAACTTAGACGTAAATGCATATACCAAGGCAAATACGTAAAGTAATATAATACATAATAGGTTAAATAAAAAATGTAACATTAGATATATTAAATAGATACGATACAGTACTCTAGAGATAAGGTGACATAAAGTAAGGTAATTAAATACATGGCACAAAAATGGTGCACTTGGTGGTTATGTTGTATATTTAATTTAAAAACTACTTGTACTTGTCTCTCGCTTATCTTTAAATGTATCGTAAAATACCATCAATACTTTGTGTTTTTATTTTTATTTCAAACAGAATTATAAAATTTTTAGTTTTTAGTACAGTAATTTAGTTTCCAAAAATGTAAACAAATGTAGGAACGTATTTATAAAAAATAGGTATATTGATATTAGGAATATTTACTTTGTAAGTAATTTATTTTTTATTTAATTATTGTGAATGTGAGGACTATGTGGGTCATTTCCTTTTTTCCTTCTTAGTTTTAGTCATGATCTGGCAGTTTGAGTAGTTTATGCGGCCTACCCAAATGTCCTTTCTTTGGTATTGTTCGTCGAATCGTTGAGCTCCTTAAGTCTTGAGTTGAGCTGCACGATTTTTGACAAATGCGTGCACTGACTGGACAGGTCCTCTCAATCTGTGTGGTTCTTTCCTCAAAAGACTACCTCAGACAGCGATCTACATGGTCTTCATATAACCTGATCAAGATTATGTCTGGACTTTAAAAGAGACTGTGACCTCTGAGTTTGTTTCGGCCTTTCTTCTCAGAGTAGTCAGATAGGAAACGCCGACTTCATCTAGTTTTAAAAAAACATGATTGACGTGTAAAAGTGTTTGTACAAACCTACTTACAAAAAAAATAAAATCATTTCATTTCATTTATAGTTTGCACTGCAACTTAAACAAATGTTATGTTGTTTTTCAATAATAGTACAAACCATTCTAAAATTATTAATCATTTTTAAGCATAAAGTTGATATTTATTTGAGTGAAAATAATATCAACTGGAAACAAGAATTTGAATAGACTCCATCTTGCATGTGTCATTTTCTAATGCGACTTTTTATTGTTGTGTATTTGCACAAATTATAAAAAAATGTAATTAAATTAATTAATTAAATTATAATAAATAATAATATTATTTAAAATAATATAGGTAATTATATAAAAAAGAAATCACAGGGTATCAAAAAATTGGTCCGCATCGCTGTCAACAGGAAAAATGCCCAAATGGCTGGCAGCATTGCCATGTTTTTTATGTACCTATTCTCTAATTGTATCATTTAAATAAAATTCAAATACCTTCTGAATATGATAGCATTCAATTTTGTTTAGCTTGTCATCAAAATAATATCTAATACAATGTAATATGTAATAAAGCAACACAATTTATATTAACTTCAAACATTCTTCTATCATCCCAAACATGACATTAATATAACCTTACTTTAAAGTTTGTTTAGTTTAGTTAAGTACCTATATAAATTTCTAGAAAATTCTACCCCGTCACTTCCTATTGGCGTGCGGTGTCGTCAAAGGCAATTAGCGGAGTAAACAAATTTAGGTTAAAGTTCCCTGAAACTTGGGATCCTCTTAAACAAACTATTGAAGTGTTAAAATTTTAAAGAGGGTTTATGTTTGAAGACTATAAGTAGTTTGTGTCCACCTCAGTGATTTATGGAACCTTTTCATAAAACTATACACACGCCTAAGGGGCTGCCTCCACGAGCGAGAGAATCGCGGCGATAGTCTCGCCGCGCCAACAAATTTCCGCGGCGATGAAATCGCCGTGTGGAGACACGTTCTAAGAGAGTGTATAGAAATACGTGGCACGACGATAATATCGCCGCGATTCTCTCGCTCGTGGAGGCAGCCCCTGAGGGGCTCATGGCTAAATAATAACAGCCGCACGGGTCGATCTTCAACGTTAAGCAACGCTTGCTGAGGTCGGTCCGTGGATGGGTGACCATCCATTACGTACCGAGATCCCTCCGTGCCCCGGAAAGATGGGTCCCGGATGTCATTCGTTGATCTTTGACAGTCGTTACTGGTATCCTGAAGTCTGAAAGTCTGACAAGGAGTCTAACCAACGGGTATTGTGTTACCCGGTAACTGGATTGTGGAGTTCAAATAAAAGGCAGTGGCTTCAAGTAAAATCTGGTATTTAGCTGCATTCGGTTGGACTGGAAACTGATCTTAACATAGCTAGCTAGGCAGATTTTTTTTGGGCTTTTTATCGAGAACTATGCGGTTAGACTGGAAGCCGACCCCAACTACGTTAGTTGGGAAAACGCTAGGCAGATGATGATGATCGAGAACTATGCGGCCATTTTGCGTAATGTTTTTGACGCACGTAATATATCTAAAGTGTTACTTTCATATTTGATAACATATTCCCATAACTGTAATAACTGCTGTAGTATCTACGCGGCGGAAATGAATTACCTAATTCTACTTCAAAGATATTAAAGTATTTTAATAAGTCTGACGTGGAATTTATTAATATTGAAATCAATTTAATTTAATTTGTGGTGTATGAAAAGCACTTTACAACTAACTGAAATATAGCGATAATACAGTGTGAGTCTTCATAATGTGCTCTTATCGAAATGAGGGAAACTAAGCTTAATTTTATCGACGGAAAAAATATTTTAAAAAATCAAAAAAAAAAAAATTTGTAGCTTTTTTAAATTCTTGTGTTTGTGTAAATTAAATGCTGTGACCCCTGTGTAAAAAATCAATTGAGAATTACGGTTTTTTTTAACAAAAATCTGATATTTTTTCATCAATTTTTACAATAATTGTAAA
The DNA here is from genome assembly GCA_948474745.1 of Oligia latruncula. Taxonomy (NCBI): domain Eukaryota; kingdom Metazoa; phylum Arthropoda; class Insecta; order Lepidoptera; family Noctuidae; genus Oligia; species Oligia latruncula. The sequence continues at coordinate 3,540,359 of OX419699.1, forward strand.
ATTACTCAATAAAAGCCCCGATTACCTACCATTTTTTATTACTTTAAATTATTCTCCATCGTATCAGATTTCTAAACGTAAAAATACCATGTTTATAACTCAATCACAACATTTCCTATCAACTGTTAAAGAAAGGCCTTGCAATCACCATACTTTAGCAGGTAAAGATCCTTTTAAATATTTTTAAATTTTTGCAAATATTTTTTCCGTCGATAAAATTAAGCTATGTTTCCCTCATTTCGATATGTGCACATTATGAAGACTCACACTGTATAGTTCTGTGTTTCTGGACAGTTTTTTATGACACTATGTTTTGTGAAGTGGTGGCCAAGTGGTAACGGCCGCGACTTACGAGTTGTAGATCGTAGGTTCGAACCCAGACAGGCGCTTTACTTTGTGTAAATTGTATCATCACCACTGCTCTCAAAACGGTGAAGGAAAACATCGTGAGGAAACCGGCATGTCCTAGAACCAAAAATTCGAAGACATGTGACATCTACCAACCTGCACTGGGCCCGCATGGTGGATTACGGCCCTCTCCCTCTCACAGAGAGGAGGCCAGTGTCCCAGCAGTGGGAACATTATAGGCTGATTATGTATGTTTTGTGAGAACATTCTTTAATAGTATTCTTCTCTTTTGTTTCAGAATCTTAAGAATCAAATCATGACAACGAACGTGTGGGTAGAACAGGTGAGTTCTAAATATCACACCAATATTATAAGGGCGAAGGTTTGTGAGTGTGTGTGTGTGTTTATATGTTTGTTACTTCTTCACGCTCGAACGGCTTGATCAATTTTGATAGAATTTTGTATGAAGGTAGCTGACACCCTGGATTAACATAAAGGGTACTTTTTATCCCGATATTCCCACATTTACGCGAGTGAAACCGCGGGGTGCAGCTAGTTAATTTTATAATTTATACAGGTTGAGTAGGACATCGACGCACAAAATGTAATTAGGAAAACAGAACATGATTCTAGACGTAACGTAGAAATATTTCGTTTGTTATCAAAAAGAAAATTAGCTGTTTCATAGAAAAGTGCAATACCTACGCGGTCAAAATGTATGGAACAGCATTTTTTTTTTTTAATAACGAACGGAAATTTTCAACGTTTGAGGTTTGAAGCAACTGAACCATAGATATACACCTAGATAACGCAAGAGTAACTACTTCGCGTGCCAAAAATCGCACCAGCTTACGATAAAAAATCATAAGTCGTCACTTTCGCGCTCAGTCCTGTGTACTGCTGGCTGGGTAAGCGTGAGCGAGAGCGCGAGCTTTTGACGTCATAGTAGGTAGTCAAAAAATGCCACGCTTGGTTTTCATACAGTTGGTTATACTTGCGTTATCTAGGTCTATCTATATCAGTGAACTGAACCCATTGTAACAGGTTGCGCATCGCGGTTCCTGCCACCCTGTTTTAACTCAAAAAAACTAGGAAACGATGCAAATCATCATCATCTGCCTAGCCTTTTCCCAACTATGTTGGGGTCGGCTTCCAGTCTAACTGGATGCAGCTGAATTCCAGTATTTTACATGGAGCGACTGCCTATCTGACCTCCACAACGCAGTTACTGGATAATACGAAACTCTTTGGTAAGACTGGTTGTCAGACTTTCAGGCTTCTGACTACCCGTAACGAATGTCAAAGATCCACAAATGACAGCCGGGACCAACGGCTTATCGTGCTTTCCGAGCCACGGAGGGGTCTCGGTATTTAAAGATGGCGTAGCTTAACCTGATCGATCGACCTGTGCGACTGTTATTATTTAGCCACGGGCAAGATGCAAATGATTATTTATTTATTAAAATCTTCCTTACAACTATCATTACAGGTGTATGTACCCAATGCGATAGTGCGGTCATTTTAAAAATCGGTACTAACTTATTATTAACAATTTAAATATACCACATAAAGAACTAAAACTAATAATCTAAAAATTAATAGGAACTTTAACACAGTACCTAATATGCTACCTATACCTACTTTAAAGTATAACACAAAATAAATAACAGTGCCTTAGCGAATTATGCTAATGACGAGAAAAACTTTTTCATTTGACAAAGCCAGCAGAACTATGCAGTCAAACTTTTAACATACACTTTTTCAGTCACGATGAAACTTAGACCAATTGACTGCAATAATGCCTATAGCTATGGTATCCATGAAGACAGGTAGCTGCCACACAGCGTCTGCAATTTACTGGCGAATGACGTCACTGAAACGTTTTTTATGAAATTAGATGTTCGTAGAGAGCTTTTTGACACCGTAATGTCAAACCTTGCTATCACCATTATCATCTCAGCCTGCGGCCTTTATGTACGGTTTATGACATTTATTTCTCAAAAAGAATACAATTCACTTAGCATGAGAAATATAAGTTAATCATAATACTTGATACACGAACTTATGAAGAACGTTAGGTACCTACTTTTAGCCCCGTTACTTTTCCTTAAAGGTTCATTAGAAAACCAGCGTCATACAGCATCTGTCTGGCATTAATGCTGAAATGAACCTTTTTGGCGCAGCCGTGAGGCACACACTATTGTTGTTGAAACATAATTTTTATTTTGTTAATTTTTTATTTTGTGTTTCACGAACTGTGTCTAAATAAACTTTTTTCTTTCTTTCTTTCTTTAAATAAAATAGTAAGTAGTAGATGCGTAAGTATTTTTCTTACACTGTATGTGGATAACAAGAAAAAGTTAGCGAACCATTACATATCGTTTCTTGATAGCAAGTCAATAGCAATTACGCATTGTTAATAGTAGCAAGATGACCATATTTTTAAATTGTTAATGTTTCAAATACAGTTTAGTGCCTAAATGTTTTTAAGTATTTAAATAAGTAATATTTTCGCCATTTTATATTTACATGGGGGCCGTTGCTCTTCTAGAAAATTTTAGCTATAGCTAAAGAAATATTTAGCTACTTGAGCCGGTTTCCTGAGATTAACCAGTACTTGAAAATGAACAAAATAAACAAAAAAGTTCCTAACCTACGGAATATAAAACAAAATACCAAAACGACCATAAACAACCAACATAGATCACAATATAAGTCAAAACGTTACAAACAGGACATGTCTCATTTCCCCCACACTATACCATTGACAAATGGCTACCCGAAAGGGACATTGACGCGTCACCTCGAAGACAAGTAGGGATTGTCATTCTTTCAACGGACACGGACACCCGCCCGTCAATTCCAAAGTGATTAATGTAAAGAGATGTAAAGGCATTCAAAGTCTCCAGAATTGAAAGAAAAAGTTCTCTTTCAAAGAAATGAGAATTTGTTTTGTTTTTCGTTTAAATGATTGTGGATTTTGGAGGGATAATGTAAATTAAATGTTTTCGTTTGAGGAAAAGGATTTTGTGTTTATCCTTTGGTATGTAGAGTTTTATTGGCTGTAGGTATCATTACTTTGTATACAGCTTTATTAAATAAATCAGCCTTAGTGAGGTTGAAGTATTATTGAATCCTATTATTTTATTTTTACTTTGCCACACATTTAGAATCTTCTGTAACATTATTAACGCAAATTAATTAAACTTAGAAATAACTAGATCCAAGATATTGATTTTACTGAATTAGCAAGTTTTAAGTTAATAATACCAAGTAGTTAGTTAAGGTATTTTACTACCTTCTAGCTGACCCGACAGACGTTGCCCTGTCCAAATTTCAATAATTTATACAAAAACTCCGTAAAAAAGTACTTCAGTTTTTCCCGTATTTGACTTTTTTCCGGGAAACTTTTCCAATTTTTCTTTCTATCAAAACCTATTTCTGAGTCTTATAAACTTTTTAATGAAAAAATAGCCAAATCGGTCACGCCGTTCTCATGTGATGCGCTTACCAACGAGCAGCATTTCATTTTTATTTATACATATAATTACCGGCTGACTTTTAAAACAGGATTTAAAAGGTGAACGGAGTAGAAGCCTATGACACAGAAATGTCTTTTTTTTCACAAAAAAATAAATAAACATTAGGAATTTCACTTCGAATTCATTGATAATTTCCGTGCATAGCGAAGGGTGCTTGTAAGTTGAATTTTGATATTATTTATTGACTTATTCGTTTCTTTTTTGTGAAAAAAAAAAATTCTGTGCCATAGGCTTCTACTCCGTTCCCATTTTATAGCCTGTTTTTATCCAGACTGTAAAAAGTCAACCGGTATAGATATTGTTTCATTTCATTCAAATAATTATGCTTCTGGCTCTTTTGGAATAGTCTAGGTCACTTTTGTTATCAACAGCTAGTTACTATTAAACCGATTCCACCTTTATGGTCTAATGGAATAATTTCAAAATACGCCATTACCTTCCCTACTATTTCTATAACTACGCAATTATCCCGTAAAATGACCGTTTTGGAACTTGCATAATTTGGGATAGTATTGGGAACCGATTTAATTAACATTTTCATTTGATACCTAAAACTAAACCGATTACGATAACCGAAAGCTTCGGTAGATTTATAATATCCGCTTATTTATTTATTGAAAGAGTTGTAGCTTACATTATCATCATCTGCCTAGCCTTTTACCAACTATGTTGGGGTCACTTACACAACTCTTAAGTTTCGAGTTGAGCTGCATGATTACTGACAAATGCGTGCTCTGACTGAACAGGTCCACTAAATCTTTGTCGTTCTTTCCTCAAAAGACCATTTCAGACATCAATCTACATGGTCATCACATGATCTGACAAATATTATATACCTATGTATTTTAAAGTGAACTTTGAGTTTATTTCGACCTTTCTTCTCAGAGTAGTCAGATGGTAAACGCCGACCTCATCAGTTATTAAAATATGATTGACGTGTAAAAGTGTTTGGACAAACCTACAAACAGAAAACAATATATAATTATGAAGGAATGAATAATAAAGTAGCAAAACACAAGATATGAGGGATGTTAGAGGATGGGTATGACAACACTGTGCGAAAGGGATTGAAAGATTGACAAGATGGACGAAAGATATGAAAGACGTAACGTGCACAAGAAAATCATAAAACATAAAAGAAATTGAAGAATTAGTTTGCTTTTCATTTAACACAACGATCCCTATACTACCTTCTGCCCGCGACTTCGTCTGCGTGAAATTTCTTGTTCCCACGACCCACCCTGTCGCATCTCATCGCCTGCTCGCGCTATTACTTCGTTTATGCTTAGCGTTCTTTCTGACTAAGGGTCATAGCGTGATGTTTAATTGCCTATAAGCCTTCCTCAAGAATTGGGCTATCAAATACAAAAAGACTTTTTCAAATCCGACTGGCAATTCTAGAGATTACCCCCTACATACAAACTTACAAACTTATCTCTTTATAATATTAGTATAAGATGTGTTTGTATAAATACAAGTTACACTCAACATAAGCAACGAGGAAACACGCTTGTAAATATTATTTTCTACTTCAATGAGCAGAAGAAAAACAAGGCGGATTTACTTACTAGGCTCTGTGGAAACTTTTGGTTTATTATTCACATAATACTAGTAAAGATATCCTAAATACTGGTGTTTAGAATATCTTCTCTTTCTTCTTTTGTTTTTTTATTTCTTAATTTGATTGTTGCTTTTAGGGTTCCGTACCTCGAAAGGAAAAACGGAACCCTTAAATCACTTTGTTGTCCGTCCGTCCGTCAGTCTGTCTGTCAAGACCCGTTATCTCGGGAACGCATGGAGGTATCGAGTTGAAATTAAAACTATATACTCCTTGTCCTTGAAGCTGTGAAAAAATTCAACTTCGCACCGAGGGTTCCGTACTCCGTGTAGGTATGTAAATAGTTTATCATGGGTTTTTTTTAAATGTAACTACAAATTTACGCTATTCGGATTTTTTCCTTTACTTGTGCTACATGACATTGCTTCTTGCCAAATTTCATGATCCCAGGTCTACGGGAAGTATCCTACAAATTTTGATTCCCTTGAGAGTGTCGAAATATACATTTTTGCGGCATAAACGGCCGTATCTTTTTTTACGTTAACTTAGAAGTTTGATTTTTTCACAGCTTCAAGGGGCTGTAGACTTGAGTTAGTATATGGTTTTAATTTCAACACTATACCTTCACGCGTTCCCAGATAAAGGGACAGACAGACAGACGGACAACAAAGTGATCCTGTAAGGCGCGAAACACACGGCGGGGCGGGCCGGGCCGGTCAATTTGACCGCGAACGATAGTGCAAAAGGGAATCCTATACTCGTACATACCAACGCACATAGAGGGTAAAAAGACCGCGCCGCCGCCGATGTTTGTCGGATGATGTCTCTCGCGGTCATCCGCGGACAAAATGACCGCCGTCTGCGAAGCGCCGGGTTCCGTTTTTTCCTTTTGAGGTAAGGAACCCTAAAAACAACTTATTTTGTTTCAGGAACAAAAAGTTACACGATACTTGCACGCACACACACACTCGTATATAAATAGAAAGAGACAGGGAGAGAGTGATAAAGTCCCATGCAGGGTAAAGCTCTTCCCGTACATGACGTCTATCAATCAACTCCTAACACAAACAGTGAAAAAGGAACTTTGTTCAAAACAAAAAAAATAAGAACAATCCGAGACAGACCTTTTTTTAGAATTTTATTACTTTTCAGAAACACTAGGGTGGAACAATGGCCGTACGCTCACTATAAATAAAAATGTTTGGCAAATATATAGACCATTATTGTGTACTGCCCTATTTTTTCATAAAGCGATTGTCTGTAATATACATTTTTCAGGGTATGATGCTCACTTGCTCAGCCTGCGTACCTAATTCTAAAATGAACGAAGAGACAGCTGTCTCCTTTGACCTTGAAGTTCGAAACCCACTCACTCGAAAATGTTCACATAATTTACAACACAAATTACTCTAACCTCGTGTCGAAAACTAGGACAAATCCTTGAAAACTTGTAAAGGACAATGCTCATGAATGTATGGAATCCCTTACCATGCTGCATCAAAGTGAAACTTTGTTTTTTACACTTACACTTTATTACTGTCTATGATAGCAAGCAGGCTTGATTGTGCGTTTGTGAATCATTGCTGCAAGGTTTCGGCTGGGCCTGTCACCGTGCAGCAGTGATGTCACAATCGGTTTTCTGTGTTTGGTATTGTTTTTGTCCTTGTATGTGTATTACTAACATAGTTTGTAAGTATATTGTTACTAACACTTATGAGTCTTGTTGCTCGAAATAAAAATATTATTATTATTATTACACTTATCATATTAACTCCTACAAAAGTTCTTTTTGTAAACAAAACCCGGGTTTTGGAGATTTTCAAAGAATCGAAATAACCTAAAAACTAGGCACTTTATTTTGTGAGACACGAACGGTCATTATTACTCCAAAAAACAGCCTAATCTATTCTAGTTATTTTTAATTAATGTAGAATCGATAAATTATAATTTTTACATGTTTTTTTAAAGACATCATAGCACTTTCAAAACTCAAGGTCAAATGATATCAACACTTTTTTACTTTAAATTAAATTCCCTGTTCAAAAATTAAATCACATCGTCAAAATCAATCAATCAAAATCGTAAATTGTGTAAAAAAAATATGAAAATAATGACTACAATATTTTGATCTTGATGCATGAGACTTTGGTCATTCTCCTTTGTCATCCCTTAACAAAATATATACGGTTTCCCGAACTATCAGCATTACAACATATAAATCGTAAACTAACTTGTGCGATCATAACATTTTTATTATCGCGGGACCAACTTGTTTGGCAGGAAAAAACTTTGGATCGTTAGAAAGAGACGGCGGGTATTTTCTCCTATGAAAAATAGAGATGAAAGTTGTTGAAGGAACCAAATAGAGCAATCGATAGTATGTTACAGGGTAATAATACACAAATAATGATGTAATCTCGATCGATCGATTTATTTGCCAAAAATATAAACAAATGTGAGTTTATGGAAAAATTACTTTAAATCCTACACAATAAAGTTCAGTTTTCGCTACAACTTCAAACATTTTTATAACTTTTGTGCTAGTCACTCTGAAATCAACTTAATTACCATTAAAATAAAGTTGATATAAATTGTTTAACTTGAAATACTACGGCTTGGCCGTTTCGCTACCATCACATGGACGTAAGGTGAAAAATGTATTCACTGTTCATTACTTTTCTGTTATACAACGGTTCTTGTAGTAACGAAACGGCCAAGCCTCATATTTTGACTAAGGTGTAGAGTTTGTGAAGTTAGGGCGTGTAGAGTTAGAAGCTTGGCTCTACATGAGATCTGATAACTTTTTGGCAGTGCGAGCCATATGTGGTCTTGTCTTGGCAACATTTTACATGAAAATGTTTTTGGTGGGTTATATTGACCAGTAAGACGACGCACGTAGGGGTGCTCGTAAGCCTGCACTGACGTCGACGTCGACTAGAAGAGAAGATGATGATGATTTGATGGAGTGGATGGCTTATGTCTAACTATATTTCACCGGGACACCATGACGGCGCAACCAGTCGCCGCCACCAACAAAATGTATACAGCTCTATAGAGAGTTACTCACCTGGTGTCCGTTTGGTTGCGCAACCAATTTGGCGGCGCGACCAACTCGGACGCGTGCACAGAATGTTAATGGTTGCGCCGCCACGCTGGTCGCGCCACCACTAATTACTATAGCACTGTATGGTGTCTTACTCACTCGTCCGCCAGTCCGGCCGCCAGTGACCGTCTTCAAGGTCCATTTTGATACTGTCTCAGTGTGGTGTGGTGACTCTGGTGTCTGTATGGTGTCTAGTTTGGAAGCTTACGGACACCACGGTGGCGCGACTGGTTGCGCCGCCATGGTGTCCCAGTGAAATATAGCCCCAGTTGACTGCGAGCGACCAACATGATTGATTATGTAGGGTCAAATTAAATCGATTAGCGGAACTCCGCAGCCTGGATATAGATATCAGATTATTTAACAACGTAAATATCTACCTACGGTCGCAACCGCAATTTTTTTTATCATGATAAGATATCGATCAGGTTAAGCTACGCTTGCCGCGGTTGGTCCGTGGATGGGTGACCATCTTTACATATCAAGACCCCTACGAGGAGGGGCCCCATAGGGCCGAAGCCTGCCGGGTCAGCGGGATTGTCCGAAAGGGTTACCGCTGGCCCGGAACATAAAGGGCTAAGGAAGGAACATGGGTGGGTTTTAGTCAGTAAGAGTTTGACACTCCCTTCCGCTCCAACCAGAGCGGGAGGGGTCATTTGATGATTTCCCATCAGGAAAAAAAAAATAGACCCCTCCGTGCCTCGGAAAGCACGTTAAGCAGTTGGTCCCGGCTGTCATTCATGGATCTTTGACAGTCGTTACGGTTCATCAGAAGCCCGAATGTCTGACAACCAGTCTTACCAAGGAGTATCGTATTACCCAGTAACTGGGTTGTGGAGGTCAGATAGGCAGTCGCTCCATGTAAAATGCTGGCTTCTCCGCTACATCTGGTTAGACTGGAAGCCGACCTCAACATAATTGGGAAAAGTCTAGGCAGATGATGATGAGATATCGATATCTACGTTTACGGAGTTTCCCTAGCTACTTAATTTGTATCGGGATAAAAAGTAGCCTATATGTTAATCCAGGATGTCAGCTACCTATATACAAAATTTTATCAAAATTGGTCCAGCCGTTTGAGCGTGAAGAAGTAACAACATATAAACACATACAAACTTTCGCCTTTATAATATTAGTGTGAAAATAAAGACTATGTAAAAGTTTTCTTGAAAATCGCCTCTGGAGATTTGGTAAACTGCACGCCAGTATTTAAAACTTGAACTATAAAAGGCTTGCTACGAAAAGTAAACGGAGGCATTGTCAAAGTAATACTGTAAAGCTTTGGTTTCGTACGAAAGCATTGAACGATCACACAATAATACCACAATAATACTGAGCGTTTTTTTACACCTTAATGTCAATGACAGATTTGTGTACGGATGTTGTACGGAACCGTTGTCCTATGAAATCCAAGTTTTACATGGGCGTGCGGTTCTTTACACTAAGATGAAGAAAGAAAGAAAGAAAATACATACACATACTAAAAGACACACAATACATCAGATACATACATCAGAGAAAAGAGATCAAATACGTGATCGTAAACAAAACCTCTTTCAAGCCAATCACCCACACACTACCCGAACCGATTGAATCGTAATAGTAAAACTTCAAACCTTTTTCCACTTCCATTATATTTGAAACGTTACGACGAGCAACAAGAAATGCTTCCGATGAAATAATATCCATCCAGCCATCCATACTAATATTATATATGTATTCGAAAGTAACTCTTCTGTCTTTCTGTCTGTTACTTTTTCACGCTGAACGGATTTCAAATAAAGACACATTGGCACACAGGATGACTATGACCTGTATTAGGAATAGGATACTTTTTACAGGGTGCTGTGGCGCAGTCTGGGAGAGGCCTATGTCCAGCAGTGGACTGCGAAAGGCTGAGTTGATGATGTTGATGATACTTTTTATCCCGGTATAACATTCCCGTGGGATGATTTCCGACGACGCGGGCGAAGCCGCGGGAAAAGCCAGTTTTTTATATAAAAACAAGTTTTAGATTTGTATCAAAACAGACCGCTGTAACGAAGAGTTTTTCCGACCGTCCCTTGCAGGGTACTCGTATCATAAATCATTCCCGCTTGGCTCACATACCAGTTAACACGTTTTCGAACTACCCCCAGGATATACCCTTTTACGTATTATGTATTTTATATGTGGCTCATATTCGTTATTGTGCTCGTGATTATGGTGGGGTGGTTGCAAAGATTAGGTATACAACCCGCAAGAGTAACTTGAGACCCGAGTGGCCCCTCCTGACCCCCGCGCTGTTCCCGCGCTGTAGCCTATCGCCCTCAACGCCTCAGTTGCGTCACAGTATAAAGATATACAGTATTTCGACTTCATAGAAACGGACGAAACGCGAGCTATACCTACGCGCCTCGACCTCGGAACGCGCTCGGCATGCAGACAGTCGCGAAACACAAAGTAGGCAAATGTAATTAAAATGCTGGAGGCGGGCAGCCCTATCGCATGTTTACGTACCGCGCGGCTGTAGGCATTTATTTCAAGGTTACGGCCGAGATACAATACTGTATGATCTTTATACTGTGGTTGCGTTTACGTCATTCGAGCGAAGTCTCAAGTTCACTCTTGCGGACTGCAAGTAAGTCGTCTAAAAGTGACAGATATTTTTCTGCACATAAGTAGGTAGTTGGAAATACTAAAAAATGAGCGCGAAACTTAGGGCTCACATAGTTGTTATGATTGTTGTTGATGCAATTATTATAGTGAATTTTTGAATTGCTAGTTACCTAAGATTTACGAGTATTCAATAAACCTTAAGTATTAAGTTTTTTTTTATGAAGGGTCTGCCTATTGTGTGACAGAGAAGACCCTGAAGAAGAAGAAGAAGAAGAGCTGCCTGCCTGGCCTCAAAGACGATGAGGATATTGACAGGGAGCGGAGGGTGCTGTGTGTGAGAGCTAACATGATTGCCCGCAGATTCAGGCGTGCCTCTAAAGAGGTCAAGCGCACTATATTTAGTGCTTACTGTACGTCTTTCTACACTTGCAGTCTGTGGATTCATTATACTCAAAAATCATACGGCGCCCTTCGCGTCCAATACAATAATGCATTCAGGGTGTTGATGGGGTTGCCCCGGCACTGCAGCGCATCAGGGATGTTCGCTGAAGCTCACGTGGACTGTTTCTACACGGTCATGCGGAAGCGGTGTGCATCCTTGGTCCGTAGGGTACGGGGCAGCGCCAACAGCATCCTGTCTATGATAACAAGCAGGCTTGATTGTGCGTTTGTGAATCATTGCTGCAAGGTTTCGGCTGGGCCTGTCACCGTGCAGCAGTGATGTCACAATCTGTTTTCTGTGTTTGGTATTGTTTTTGTCCTTGTCAGTGTATTACTAACATAGTTTGTAAGTATATTGTTAGTAACACTATGAGTTTTGTTGCTCGAAATAAAAATTATTATTATTATTATACGTGTCAATATACCAATATAAACATCAAGTCCCAAAATATATTCGCATAATAAATCATTGTGGAATCACTTTGATGTTGGTATAAACTTTTAAATAGAATCCAACTGGCCAGTCAAAGTTTGCAGCCCACTTCTTGGTGAAATTGGCTTCAAGAGATTTTCTATAATTAAGAGTTCTTCAAAAATTTTCTCGCCATCTCGGGATATCGCATTGTGTTTGTCATCTTTGTTCTTTTGGGTTATTAGATGAATTTCCTCATAAAGAACTTCATAATTTTTATGTAGAAAATGTTTGAGCCGTCAATAATGTAAAAGACAATCGAAAATAAGTTACAATGCCGAAAATATGAAAAAAATAACAGCTCATTTTTATTGCAAAGTTCAGGAATATACGACTAAATGTAAATTAGGAAATTTTAAATTTCCGTAGGCACAGCGTTAGCCTCTGAAAACTTGCCAAAATCTCCCGAACGAAATTCCCGATTAAATCGGGTTCTCGTTAAAATTTATTAAATAAAATTTTAAAAACATCGCATATAAACGCATAGGTACTTGCGTCGAATTCTTGCTGAGTTGCCGGCGAGGGCTCTAACAACTTTCCGACATTTTTGTTAGCAACAATCTCTCGTATTATCGTTTGTTTTTTGCTTTGTTGATGATATTTTGGCTTATTCGTATTGGAAGTTATTTCATTACTTCGTTATTCATCGTCCGAATTGTTTGCGTAAACAGCAAAACAACACTTGGCGTGAACTTTTTCATTTATCCCATTCTGTTTCTGTTGTGTTAGTTTGAAATTTTTCGTCAATAAACACATTTCGATCCTCGCGTTATGTTCATTTTGCTTCAAACTATGCCCAACACCAGTCGAAATTATCTAAAATTCACCAGTTATCCTCTTTTATTTTTAATTGCTATTATCGTGTAATGTTATTGGAAACGTGTGTGTATCTTCCAATTCGTTCTAATCTTCCATATAATAAGCCTCTTCAGCAGCAATTCCGCCACCTCCTAAACATTAACAAAAAGATCACGCGCGACATTTACCAACAACATTGAGGCGAACCTCGAAAATAAACTGTGGGTTCCCACCTCCCATAACAAAAGTGGCCACAGCCCAAAAGATCCGATGAAAAAAACTCCGGCCACCAGGAAATGGCGGGCGCGGTCAATTGAAACTCGTGACAATTTGGTCACCCCGAGGGTGTGTTAAAACCTCCGAATTTTTAATATTGGACTTCATTTTTTCTGTCAGGAAAATACAAAGCTTTAAGTATTTGACTGGTTTTGATAATTTGGTGACGAAATGTGTATTCAGTGAACCGTCTCCGTTTTTATGAATTTCGTTTGCCGAGCAAAATCAAATAATAATATCACTCAAGATATTTTTACGCCGAAAATGAATAATGCCGTCAGTGTCCTTTGATTTCATAACTGAAATAACGACATTACCTCACACTCATAGCTTTCACAAAATCTTAACACCAGTACCTACCTATATCCGTAATATGCGTAAATTAAATTTTGTTTTAATGAATCATAAACCTAAGGTATTTTGGTTGAATCTCGTAAAGAAAACATAGACCTTTATATAAGCATTGAATAGGGCTGTTCAAAGTTAATAATATAGGCAGTCCTATAATAATATGATACAGAACAACGCAAGAATGTATACTGATTATTTGTACAGTGTTTTGTTTAATAATAATTTGAGCAAGGACGAATGAGATAACGATAAAGCAAATGCGAAAGATGATAAGAAAAGGGTTTGTATAATTTCTAGCAAGAATTTTCCTTATGATTATTCAATTGTTTTCTAATATTCATCAGACCGTGAAAAGCTCAAAACAGGATTAATCTACGCAAGGTGGATGAGACTTGTTAAAAGAAATATAAACGAAGAAGATTTTGCTAATCTAGATGCTAGTCTAATAACTACAGATATTGAACATACCCCAAATATCATAAGTATCGGATATCGGAAGTGGGTTACTCAATAATGGACCTGGTAATAAGCTAACAATCTGTTACTAATTGCATCCTGTTGCAATGCCGGAATCCGGTATATCTTGGTAGTAATTGGTTCATACGATACTAATCGTGCATTATAATATCAATTTGGATACATTCCATACCTATTCGATCAACAAAAAACCCTCTAATGATTAGATGATCAAAAGAAGAAATATTTATTTTCCTTGACGTCTTTTTCAGAGAATATATCGAAAGAAACACTTTAAAAGCAAAGACTTGAACGCAAATTGCTCAAACAGAACTTTTAAATAACTTTCGCAATATGAATAGAATTTAAACTAAAACAGACATTACACGGTGTAGAAAATGTGGAACACAGCTTCATATTAAAGATTATAGCCAAGGAAACGACGGAAAATCTCGCGTCACACGCATATCCCATTATGAGATTCAATTAAATATACAGCTTTGGATTGGGGCTGTGAAACTGGCGGAAGCTTGAACTCATTTTGAGTACATTGAGTATGTTCAATCTATTCTGTATTAGGAAAACAGCCGAATTCAGAATACTATCACATTTTATAAAAAACTGACAGTAACTAGATAAGCAGACAGAGCCGATAACGCAGAAGACGTTATAAAAAATCAATATAATTATGAACAAAAACCATCCCGAAAATCTCCAATAGCATACAACCATTAACTTAGACCTACTAAATCGATATCACACTTGCCAGGAAATACATTATATGCGCCATTGATTGTTCAAGAGATTTGCCGGTTACGACGCCATAGCAGTCTCGGGCGTCACACCGTGAGAGCCTGTATAATTTCCTTACGTATTATTACATGAGTACACATCTTCTTAGATCCTCTGAGTGACTGTAATTATAGCATTTGCATAAATTTTAGATTAATACGGAGCAGAATTGGATGCTAATCATGGATACACTCAGTTCACCTAAAATATTTTTTCTTGGCAGTGTTTTGTTGTGATATAAAACATAGGATCTATGCTGTACTTATAAGGTATTGATTGACAGGTATATTCCTTAAGCAGCACTGTTTAATTTTAATTATCAAATGAAATTGTCATTATTTTTTACATGGATGATGAAGTGATCTCTTGATTGCGTAACATTTTCCTTTGTATATTATTAAAAACGAATCATTTACCAGAAAAATTATGTCAGATATTCCAAGGCATTTTATTACACCATTCAAATTGACATAAAAAAGTGAAATAATAATCTTCAAACAATTTACATTTCGAATCTCTTCTTTAAAACGTCTTCGTCGCTTCAATTCCGCTCATCATATTGACGTTTTCGTCGCCGAAAACGGATATACATGCGCAAAGACGATTTCAAATTAAGTCTGTGTAGACAAATTTAAATTGAGTTTAACAGTAATTCGGCCTAACGGAGACTACATGGCCCGCCAAAATAATAATTGGGTTCCGTATAGTACTGAACGATTCGTTCCCTGTGCCAAACTTTTGAGGTTATAAGTTCTGTCGCCAAATATTTTGGGCACAATAAATTATATACGAGTACATCCTTGAATTTGTTTTGTTTTGTAAATGTTAGTTTGTCGTGTCGTGATGTTTTGTGTTGTCAAAAAGTTGCGAATTATGAGTATTGGTTTCACGTGTTTTCCTCTTGTATTTTGATAAGTTAGTACAAAAGGCACTCTTTTCTCATGAATTTGGATTCTTGATTTATTTCTTTTCTAAGAGAAGGATCAAAATTTGGTAACATTATTATTTTTTTAAAGAGGTTTCTTCAATAATACCTACGTTAATAGAGAATTTTACTGCTTTTACTTTTGTTTGTGTATTCAATAAATTAATCTTAGTAGGTTTCTATCTTTCACAACACGTGTTCAAAAGAACATTTATTTGCATGTTTAAATAAAGGAAATGGCACATTTTTGCTAAACAATCTTACATACAACGTAGCATCACGCCTTGTTATTCCGACGAACCCGTCGGAATAACAAGGCTATTTAGGTTCACCTCTACCTAACGTAGCATACGTTAGGTAGAGGTGAACCTAAATAAAACTCAAAACAAAAGAATCTTAACGTCTTGTTTATCTATTTTTATATACTTGTTATGTGATGCCCTCCTGATTCAATTTATTTATAGAAATATCATAGACAAGATTGTAGATAATACAAAGTCCCCAAAGAATAGAAAAGGTCCAGTCTATAGGTCCATCTGTCACTATGGGATAATAAAATGGCGACTAAAGTAACAACATATCGTTCGTTTTTTGTATTTGTTCTGCGCGAAAATGTTCCTACAGACTCGGAAACATTGCGTTATCTAATTTGTTTTCAAAGAAAGCAGAAATATAGGTAATGCAGTGAAACAGTAAAGTCCACCTATTTTATTACCACGTTTTCCTCGAGTCAGGAGTTAAAATTAAAGCTCTAACTCATATGGATACATATACCGCATTTGTTGCAGAAAAATCTAATATCGTTGTTATTGGCGCCCGACGTGGGACACAAAATACTTCAATGCTCACAAATGAAGCCCTCGCGAAGCCCTCGAACTCCAACGAAAGCACAAACAAACCTCCTTCGGGAAATCAGATCTATATTCACTCAGTTACTTTATAACATAACTTAAAATAATTATATGAACTTACATAGAAAATTTCATTAGGTACGCCCGCCGAGACAACTGAGATTATCATTTAGGCAATCTTTTAAGACGTCGTGTTATTGTACAGACGCCAGCACATCCAGCTACCCGGAACTGTCAAATTTTCCCAATCAACTTTGAACCTTATGATTTAGCGATAAAATTGAAATTCTATTAAATAAATTTGACAGATTGTAGTAGCTTGATGTGAGTCTGTACTTACTAAAAGGTAGGAATATGGGATAAACAAAATGAATGAGGACACAAACGATACACTAGTTTTTTCAAGAAGCTAATAAGAATTCTTCAGTTCATTACGCTTTTCGTTGTGTTTAAATTCTAGATTCTGCCAAATTATTAAAAAAAAAGGGTTTTAGCAAACTGTGGTTAAAGCAAGTATGTAATTCAAAGAGGAACCCGTATTTGCTCAACTGGACACTAAGTGAGAAGTGGCCAAGTCGATTTTCGCTCACAGCACCAGATTTTCAATAGACCCTCCCCGCGACCGGAACCTAATAAGCCACCGCAATTTCCGACTTCAGCCACCGGTCTCAGTAAACAACACTTTTTTATGCCGCCTCCAACGAAAGTACTTTCGGGAATGTCTTCGAGCGGACTTTAGTTTGAGAAAAAACTTCTTAAGAGGATAAAAAGGCTAATAGTCATTTTGGTCTGGTCAGTTTCGGTCCCAATTTATGTGGCAAGGAAGTTTAATAAAGTTAAGAAATACGAAAGTCGACTAAATTCTTTCAAAGCGACGTGACTTTTTCAGCTTAATCTTAAAACTAGTTACGTGATGCTAAGCCAAGACTTTGTTGAGTAGAATTTCGAAAATACAAGATCTGTTTTACACGTATAAATGACAATATCCATTGCCACTTCCTAATTTTAGAAAAAAATGTGCGTGTTAATCTTTATAACAGCTAGAAATTTGAGATAATTTTCAAGTTATGGAAGAACAAACTGAATGTCATTCTTTGATTCAAATTCCATTGCAACTAAAAACTTATTAGGACCTTTTTGTTAAAAATGGTCACTTAAAAATCAACTTAGAATACATTTCACTAAAGTAGATAACTGATTAAGTGGCGATGGAATGTAAATTATCTGAGATTATGAACACTGCTATTATACCTCTTATGTGGTATCCGTCTTTACATGATTAGCCTGTGCGTCGGCCATAAAAATTGCTTTATATATTGGCAAAGATAACACATAACATGAAGGAGAACTTGCATCACATCTCTCATAACAACACAAGCCTTAGAAAGAGTTTTGTATAGAATAGAATAAATTGGTTTATTTTGTTGCAGGAATGGAATGACTACAAATTGAAATGGAACCCCGATGACTACGGTGGTGTGGAGACTCTGCATGTACCTTCTGAACACATATGGCTGCCCGATATCGTATTGTACAATAAGTGAGTTCGATATCACATATTTTATTCTAATTCTATACCAGATTTTATGTGAAACATAGAATTTTATGAGCACTTCAACAGAGAATACTCCACAACCATAAATATCGCCATGTTTTGTGTTTTTATGTTTATTAGTATGGAAATCGTGATCCAAATTTTCAATTATCTTGACTTTATTAAATTTGAAATTCGGTATCAAAATTTTGGGAATAATTAAAACGGTATCAATCTTCAAGGATTATGAAAACGGCTTCCTCATAACAATTACATATTTCATTGTTACGCAAATAATTAGCTGAAAAACAATTCTCATTACAGTTTCCCAAGTATAATAATTTGCCAAATCACTCAAAGTCTTTGACAATATTCGTCAAAGTTCTTGGGATTAATAGAATGTTCAACAAAGTCTTTCATTGACTGTCTAAAGTGGCAAAGTAACAACATGAATCTTGAGAAATATTTTTTCTAACTTGAAATCCATTATTCTTCTTGCAACATGACAATAAAACGAATACACTTAAGTTCTTATAAATGCCAGCTATAAAACATTAATCTCACTCCGGAGCCATTTACTGGGGAATCAATTTAAGAAACTTGGAACGAACCTGTGTCCACAAGTTTGACACTATCTCCATTCCTTCCAATGAAAGTTAACTTTACTTTCTTTTCTTTTGTTATAAACTCTTCTTATAAGGGCCTTATCTCTTCATTTCCGGTTTGCGGACAAAAATCCCATTACTTTACATTATCAAGACATCTTGACGAGACTCCTCGGTGAAGTCAGATGTTGAGACAAAAGTATGTAACTAATCTTAACTTGTGCGTCACTGAAAGCGTATATTTTCCTGTTAATGATTTCTCTTTGTTTATTTATCCTTTATTTTTGTTCTCAAGCTGCACAACAGAAAAACTCCTCTACAAAAAGAGGAAATATTGAAAACTTACCTAAAAGCTTTTAAGCCGGATTATTTCCATCCCACACTTCTATGCAAATACTCAGAATAAATATAATATTTTATGTGTTGGAAAATGTGCCCCCATTTCCATATAGGAATAGTAATGCATTTCGGATCGCTCCCGATAGTGAGCGATGAAGTATTGGGATTCTTTTAGCATAATTGAAAACTGCAATCGTCGAAACTTACCAAACAAGCAATCAATAACCACACTTGGCAGACACTCAAGACACCAAATCGATCCTGGTGCCCTCCAATCGCAAAGCGGTACCGCCTTAAAAATCCTTATACTTGCAACGCTAACCATTATCAGTGGCAGTTCACCGCATTTATATGCATTAACGCCACGTAAGCTCTCCACTTCGCAGGATTCAAGAGCTTATCTTCTTTCAAATAAAGCTGAAATTTGAATGGATAGTTGGTATCTAGGTGAGGCAGAGAATGCGCCCGAAGTTGGCCAGGCGGAAGGCACGATAAGTGCGGGCTTTAATCTAAATAGCATCAAGGTAGCGTATCGAACTAAACACGCCACGGTAAGCATTCATTATTAACAAACGTTAGACATTGAAGTCTCTTTGATGCAGTTTAGTCTCAATTTATATCAAAGGAAACGGAATTCTAAATGAAATTGAATGAAAGCTTTAAAGCAAATAGACAGTTTAATTAATTGAAGTATATCTATCAATTTACGGTGTTTCTAGTTTACACAAACAGATTGGAAACACTTTTCGATAAATGTTTTCCGCTTTCCGTCGCTTTGTTTTTCATCTAAATTGGATTGTAAACGAAAGAATACATCAGCTGCGTAGCCTCCCACGCAAATCCACGAGCTACTTAGGGCAAATTGATTGTTCTTATTTGTGTAGAACAAATTAGCTCGCTTTTGATTTCAAACATTGAATACTACTTGCGACTCTTTTGTCGGTGGGATCGGAACAAAATAGTCCGTAATCATTGTTTTAATCCTTGCGATTTCATCATTATTTAACAAACGTTTTGATCGAATGTCTTTAAATTCCTCCACTCCTTCCGTACATTCTCCATTCTCTCTTAAAAATTTCGATACCTCTCGATTATTATTCGGCCCGATATTTTAATTCACATTTCATCAATCAACATTAATAAAGTGCTTTTACTTGACGCCTATAAAAATTATATCTACAACTTTTCTCATTCTCATTGTCGTTTAAATATTCTACTACAGAACGGTTGCCCTAATTTCTAAATTGACTGTAGTGGTGGATTGCTTAATTTTATCTATTTTATTCAGCATTTCGTTTTTGTCGCATCACAGCATCGGTTTTTAAGTAACAACTTCTCCCCTTGTCATTCTTATTAAATATAGTGTTATGCTATACTTCTGTATCGTACTAACGTTCACTCATAGTGTATTTGTGACCTAGTAAACATTTTTCTTTTTCCACAAATACCTACTTCGTTGCTTTAATTTCAGGCTTGCTTTTATCCATACTAATATTATAAATGCGAAAATGTGTCTGTTAGCCTGTCTGTCTGTTACCTCTTCACGCTTAAAACGCTGAACCGATTTAGATGAAATTTGGCATAGAGAAAAGATCAATCTGGACTCAAACTAGTCCAGATTGATCTTTTAATTTGTAATACCATCTATGTAATACATATGGAATGCAATAAAGAATTGAGGACAGAGGACAGTTTTATCCCGATATTCCCACGTGATCGACACTTATGCGGGTGAAACCGCGGGGCGCTGCTAGTAATGTAAAATCATTAATATTATTAAAATAATCCGTAATATTATTCAATATTTCACTAACTTTATCAAGTTGTCAATCGAATGATTTACTGGAATCTTGTCGTGTTTGACAAAGTTTTATAATAAGCATTCAAATTACGAAAATTGAGTTCAATTCCCGCTCGACACAAGTTTGCGATTGGATTAATTTTGGATTATCTAAGTTTGATACCAGGAACTGTTAAACTACGGTGCCAAGTTATTTTAACTTTGTTGTTTATTGCAAATGGTTTTGGTTTTGATTCCTCCTGTTGGATCCATAAATAAGCGTTAAGACTTGACTGTGGTTATCTGCGCCAGGTGCCAATAGGATTTGCTAATTAGATGCAACCAATATATTTTGACCACTTACAATAATTGTTATGTGGTTTAACGATAACTATGTTTCTTCCAAAACGAATGTCCTAACTTTCGTTTTGTTTGTCACAGATAAGTCTTCAGCAATGTTACCAATATCGAAAAAATCTAATCTAGGTAAAATCTATATAATTATATTAAATTCAAAGTACTGACTGACTGATATATCAACCCACAGCCTAAACCGCTGGTCCTAGAGACATGAAAATTGGAGGATGCGTTCTTTGTGAAGAGTAGGTATCCACTAAGAAAGGGTTTTTTGAAATTCCACCCCTAAGAGTGTGAATGAGGGGAGGGTAAAATTTCACGCGGATGAAGTCGCGGGCAGAAGCTACTCGAGTATAATTTACTAACTAATAAGTAGTTTTAGTACCCACATTTGTATTCCTCCAACACCTCTACTTACTTCAGTGCGGCAAACTTTATACCAAATAAAATATAACATTCTACTAGCTCCACTCATATATTAAGGTTGTTAGAAGCTCTCGGTTGACGTGACTGTAATATTTTTAAATTTAACCAAATAGAGGTAACACTTTAATGCACCTGTGACTTCCCCTAAAAGCCCACTCCACGAATATTCAGTGTTAACTTTATTTTTAATGGTACAGCGTTAGCTTAATGGAAGACAAGGCGACCTATTTTACGGGACAATTTTCATGAATGCGCAAAAGTTGGTTACGACAAAGCTTTTAGAGGTTTCAACGTCAATTTTGTACCGACAACGAATGGCGGGATCAAAAGGACGGGTGATGATTTTCATGTACAGATTTTGGTAGACCTTTTAGATTTTAATTAAGAAGTCGATTTGATTGAGTGGTTTTTTAAGTCAATCTATCACGTTATAATTCTTATTTTGTTACGGCATTACATTGTTTGTGATAAAATTTTAAGGGATTGATGCGGTTTTGGCCGAGAGCAGTGGTAGCCTAGTGGTCACAACTGTGACTTACGAGTTGTAGGTCGGGGGTTCGAACCCAAGCAGGCGCTTTACTTTGTGTAAATTATTTCATCACCACTGCTCTCGGTGAAGGAAAACATTGTGAGGAAACCGGCATGTCCTAGAACCACATATTCGAAGACATGTGACATCTACCAACCCGCACTGGCCCGCACTGGCCCGTGTGGTGGATTACGGCCCACTCCCTTTCACCGAGATGAGGCCTGTTTCCCAGCAGTGTGAACATTATAGGCTGATTATACTAATGCAGTTTTAGAAAAAAAGGGTAAAAAGGGACCAAACCTGAAATCGCAAAAAAAATCAGCTGCTTCCTAAATTTTGACGAATTATGCGAACATAAATGTAGGGAACAGCAAATTTTTTTTGCGATATCATGCTTGGTCCCGTAGTAAAAGTTGTTCATAATGATAAGTACAATGACCCTTTAAGAGGTTATCCATTAATTATGGGACACCCTGTATACTGAAGAACCCATATCACATTACGTACAGACCGTAACATCCCTAATGTAGTAAAGACAGACAATCAGATTACATTCGCTGTGTAATTAACTGTGAGGCTGTAAATCAGCCACTTTAGTTTGACACGTACAAGGATCAAGTTGATGTACTGACGCAGCAGACTGTACAAGCGATCACATAAACAAGTGACCTGACATATGGAGTAGATTTGTTAACTGTATTGGACCTTGATATTTTTCAGAACTCGCTACCTACAGATTTTTTTTAACTAGTGTGCAAACTGTAATCATTAATTCAGTAGATGATTCTGAAATGACAAAAAATTTGCTTTGCCATACATTTTTACCACGTAATTATTGCACTTTTCAATTAAACAGATGATTTTCTTTTTGGATAACTGACGAAAAATATATACAGTACTTATGGGGTGTAGAACCATGTGCTGCATTCATGGTTATAGTTTAAGCATCGGTTAGAAAAAATCCTGTATAAACTTTTCTTCACCCGCATCAACACATAGCAAAAGAATGATTGGGATTTAAGAACATAGTATTTTTCTTTTTTATTCTTCCCATCATGTAATTTAACTTTCTCAATTAGTTTTGCTGTTATTGTGACAGAGTCAAATAAACCAGCTACAATATTCAGAGTAAATTACGTTTCTTCAAATACTATTTTTCTCTCTACTTCTTAAAAAAAGTAATATAAACAAAAGCCTTAGAAATATGAACATGAATATGGATTTAAATTTCTATTAGGCGTCGTTACCTGCGCGAAGTGAAAAGCTTAAAATGATTTCATTTAAATCTTCAAAAGCGACGCAGTATATTTTCCTCTCGTATACTGTTAACCTAAATTTTTCTTCACAATTTAAAATTTAGACGGCATTGAAACAATATTATTTTGTACAAAATAAATGGTTGACACAGTTTAAATCCATGGAATATTTTAATTCTGTATGGTACTGACAGTGCAAGGAACATGATGGTAACATAACTACTTTAATTGTATTAACCGATTAATACAATATTTAGATAATATATAAGCCAACAGTCTTATATAATAATCTTTATAAAGAAAAGTCCTGACTGACTGATTGACTGACTCATCAACGCCCAGCCCAAACCCTTGGACCTAGAGAGCTGAAATTTTACACAGAGGTTCCCTTTATAATGTAGACAAGGAATAAGGAAGGATTTTTCGAAATTCAACCCCTAAGAGGGTGAATGCAGGGAGGATGAAATTTCACGCGGACGAAGTCGCGGGCAAAAGCTAGTATAGTATATAAAAAAGTAGGGGAAAGAATAATAGGGTATCAAAAAATTCGTCCGCATCGCTGTCAACAGGAAAAGTGCCCAAAAGCCTGAAAGCATTGCCGCGTTGTGTGGTAGTGCTGATGTTTTGGTCAAAAAATATTTCAGCCCTCTGGGTACGTGAAGAGTCAACCAATCGCTTGGAGATGTCTCGAAAAACCAAGTGGTTTGAGATTTGAAGCAACCAATTGAAGTTTATGAATCAGGCAGGAAACTATGATTTGGTTTACAATTAAAACTAAATAAAAAAGAAACACTTTTTCTCCGTTGGCTTGTATGACAATAATCAAACTTGCACCATTCCTACTAATGGCAGCCATTGCCCTTTATGTGGTAACATTACTCCCAAAATTAATCATCCTATCCTCATTTACATAAAAGACTCTAAATTCTAACCAGATCATATTGTTTCCAGCGCCGACGGCAACTACGAAGTGACAATCATGACGAAAGCGATCCTTCACCACGACGGCAAAGTGGTGTGGAAACCACCCGCCATCTACAAGTCCTTCTGTGAGATTGACGTGGAGTACTTCCCTTTTGACGAGCAGACCTGCTTCATGAAGTTCGGATCTTGGAGCTACGATGGCTACATGGTGAGTCAAAGAGTTTTATGTATAAAAATTTCGTTGTCTCATTTGTGTGTCTTGCATCATTGAGGCATGGAGGCTTACGAAGCCTCTTGATATAGGTTGCCAGTTCAAACTTTGGTATGCATCATTTTCATTTTATTATTAATTAATATTATAAGGAACTGGACATGACTGTCTGAAATCATCAACGCTTAGGACCGGTTGTTTCAAACGGTTGGTTAACGTGTCAAATAATAACATTACGTACTTGTTACTATTTGACGTACGGTTAGGCCATAATTATGTAATTGTAATTTTTGGAACAACGCTTTTTTTGGTTTGACGATATTTAGCGCCATTTTTGACGTATAGGCGTACGTCAAGTGGACGTGAAACAACCCGCCCTTAGTGAGTAAGCATAGTGGTCAATGGTTGTTTCTTCTATATGAAAGGAACATTGAATCGTAGCCTTTTCTTGCTGAATGACAAGTTGAGTTCCAGTAAAATTTCGTATATAGGGGCTTCTTTCTAACCTTCACAAATAGCTGTCTAATTTAAAAAGCAATCGTTAGCGGGACCGATGTGTTGTGTTGTGACTGATCTTCTCTCTTTCCATCAGCTCCAAAATCTTCAATAAACGATGTAATGGTTTCTGTTCCTAATAGCCTACGTTGGCACTTGCCTCTTGCTAAATTACTAACTGCACCGATAAATACCTCATACACGGATGCAGCGATGGATGTTGAAAATGTGCCAAAGTGAGCAATTCGGCTCAGGAGCCATAAGAGTTAACTGAGCGAAATAGTTTAGAGGCGAGTGGGTTTACAGTCTGTAGCGTAACGTGTGGTTGAGGTACAGGCCGTGATGTCTATGATTGGCTCTCTCTTTTTAAAATGCATTTCAATATTCCATATTATCAAATATCTACGAGGCTTACTAGTAAAAGCGATCAGTTTAAAACAAGCTCCAAATTCATCCTTCTCTGATTTGGTATTTATTTTTATTATCTATCCTAAATTATGTTCCAGTGCTGGGCTAAGGTCTACTATATCTGCTTCCAAACCTTTCTGTCATCTTGAGTGTAATTTGGAATTGTAATATTTAAATCAGTCAGTTGAATATGCACTCAAACTGTATAAAGTGGCTTCAGTAAAAAAATACAGTACGGTTAACAAAATAAATCGTGAAGCAATAACACTCCCATATAAAAACAACATATGATGTCACGTTATGCCCGTTTGTCCATTCAAATTGACGTTCATGGGAAACTGACGAGGGAATGATTGAATCAAAATGTAATTTTATGGATTTCCGACAATATCATATTTTTGTACCCATAATGTGTTCTTTTAATGGTTAAATGTTATGTTTTATGTTTTTTGGATGATTTTTTGGCTCTTTTAATATCGATAAATAGGTAAAAATATTTTTTCTGACTTTTTTATTTGGCTGTCATTCGTGGATCTTTGACAGTCGTTACGGGTCGTTAGAAGCCCGAAAGTCTGACAACCAGTCTTACCAAGGGGTTTCGTATTACACAGAAACTGGGTTGTGGAGGTCAGATAGGCAGTCGCTCCATGTAAAATACTGGTACTCAGCTGCATCCGGTTAGACTGGAAGCCGATCCCAACATAGTTGGGAAAAGGCTAGGCAGATGAGATGAGGTAAACATATTTTTTATGTTAGAATTAGAACAGAATGTCAGCAAGAAAAGTATTTCTACTTCATAATGTTCAACAACATAATTTACTGTTAAAATATTTTTCTGGAACGCTGAGGTCCATCAAGCACCTCATAAAAATAAAAATGGAAAACGAAAACCTCTTAAAACTTAGTACCTGAAAAATCTGTTACCGAAAATTTATTTTCGCTTAGAATCAAATTTTTTTCACGAAAGTCCTCGACCCCTAATAAAATTGTATGAAACAAAAAAATGGCGCCTTAAACGAATTTCGTAGCGAAACGCTTAGAGGGAATGTAATCGAATTCTTTGGAAAAAGCCTTTTCCAATACTTTGTGTCAAGTGAAATATTTATATCGCCCTCTACGATTATAACTCAAGTGTAATATTTACAATATGATACTAGACTTCTTTGAGAAGTATTTAGATGATCGAATACAATAGATACGGGGGAAAACAACACATTTATAACCTAGTTTATTAAAGAGTTCTCTTTTATTCTTTTAAGTAACTGTATTCAAAGGCAAATTTTTCATGCTAACGTTTATAGCTACCAGAAATATGACTAAATTCCAACGCCTGAATAGTATATATCATGGCATTATGAAAAATATTATTAGCTGCAATTGTAGTACTTATTACTTTGTTTCCAAGTATGATTTTCACTTTGTCAAAGTATAGATTATAATTTTTGCTATTTGCCTTCACTAATATAAATATTAAATCGGATTGTGATGATTTTACTATGAATGTATCTATCGCAGTAAGATGTTTGAAGCCGTACCTATGGTTAATACCGTAATATAGTTATAAGAAAGCGGTTCATATCTGTCATAGTAGGAATATAACAATGATACTAAACTAATCTAGTGCAATAATTTTATACATAGGTACTCGTATTTTCTTTGATTTTCACAACTGGTTACTCATTTGAAATAAAACGGTCCAATCATATTTTTTTTTAAAGAGCTGCTGAAAAAATTAAAAAAGAGTTTTCAAAGCTTATATCCCTAGGGATATAACTGTATCACGGCTTCAACCATCTTACTGCGACATATCCACAACAGAAAGAAGACAGAAAAACTTATAAACAAAATACATACATACAAAATACACTACAACTATAAACTTGAACTATCCCAGTATATCATAATATCCATAAGAACAGCCCTCTTTCCAAACAGGGTCACGTAGACAAGCAATTTATGGACCTCTGTTGCGAAAACTTTGGCCTTCTAATACCAGGAAAATACATACTCGAATGAAAAACGTGAAGCTATAAAGTGTTTCAAAGACTTTGTAACTGTAGGCTCAAAGCAGACGCATTCATCTATCGCACTAAGGAGTCTAATAAATCTGTGGTCACCTACTTTCACATAAATAAAGACTCGGCTTACGTCTGCGCCTTATATCGCCGTGTTAAGGTTCACGAGGGAATTCAGGTGTGCTCCATCCCTGTCTTCGTTTAGGTAGTTGTATGAGATAGCAAATCAGCTATTTGTAAAGCTTCGGGTGAATGGTTTGATTCCTTAATAAAGAATTGCCTTACTTCGGGTGTTTTGTTATGCTTCGTTTTCAAACTGTGACTCACTCCTTTAGGAGCTCTTGATGTCTTTATTTTGGTATTGAAAAGGATGATATTAATAACTCTTAGTTATTTGTTTACGTAATTCGAGTTCTGATTTTTCATTTGAGATATACTCATATACGTGTCCTATGGGTTAATTTATCTTTTTAATCTTTGTTTTTTTTTCTTTCACCTTTTTTGATGTTCTTTTTAATACCTATTTTGTTGCACTGAATAAACGTTTTATCTATATATATACGTACCTAAGTACTTCTTATGAAATATATACAGGATTTTGATAAAAAATACCTAAAATGTCGTAAATTGACAGTCGAGCTTTCTACCTCAAGAATATTTTCTGATTGTGCTTTCTTTTCCAGGTGGACTTGAGGCATTTGAAACAGACGCCAGACTCGGATCGTATTGGAATGGGCATCGACCTGTCAGAGTACTACATCTCAGTCGAGTGGGACATCATGCGGGTCCCCGCCACGAGGAACGAGAAATTCTACTCCTGCTGCGAAGAACCGTACCCTGACATCATCTTTAACATCACTCTCAGAAGAAAAACCCTCTTCTACACGGTCAATCTCATCATCCCTTGCGTTGGGATCTCATTTCTCTCAGTCCTAGTATTCTACCTACCCTCAGATTCCGGAGAGAAAATCTCGCTCTGTATTTCGATTCTCCTATCGTTGACCGTGTTCTTCTTGCTGTTAGCCGAAATTATTCCTCCGACATCGCTAACAGTCCCCTTGTTAGGCAAATATTTGTTATTCACTATGATGCTAGTTACATTATCAGTAGTTGTCACTATCGTGGTGCTAAACATAAATTTTAGGTCGCCAGTCACCCACCACATGGCCCCGTGGGTGCGGAAAGTCTTTATAGATTTTTTACCCAAGATATTGTGTATACAGAGGCCAGAGAAACCGCCCGATGACGACGACGATAACGATAAACCAAGCGAGGTAAGAAATATTGATTCTGCAATAAATCACCAACATCACGAAATAAGAACTGAGCCGGAACACATCCCTCGGTAAATCATTAATCATCCGCAAGGCATCGGTTTATCTTACACCAAGACAGGAATAAACCTCACAGCTTCGTAGCGTTTTAATTAAATTTGTAACATAGAAGCTTTCACAAATGAACTTCTTTAGACGGAATCTCTTTCAGCATGAAAAAACAACACGGCGCCTTTTCTCATTGAGTTTCCTCCATTCAAAACATTTTCCATCGGAACGGATTCAATACAAACAGAACGCGATTACAGCGGAGTCGAAGCCGCCCTCAACAATAACCATTTTAATTGTCCTCAGCCGCGGGACTCTTCTGGGAAAAGCTCCTTTCAACGATATTCTAAATCCATTGTGCTCTGTGTGTATCGCGAAAATATCGCTTCCAGCCCAATTTTATTCCATTTCGATTTTCCTTTATTACTCAACGCCGGGCGGGCTTAACGAGCGCGCGCGGCCTCCGTTATTTATGTTCCCCTGGTGGCTGCGGACGGATCGCGCGATATATACGACGCCAGCAGGCACGGCCCGAACCGAAACCTCCACTCCGGCCTAATTGTGTGCCGGCTTAAGCTGCGTCGATACACTGGCCCTCGCGGAACGCGCACCGACGTTTAAATCTCCTGGCATTTCATCCGACGCCCATTAAAATCGCACTGAAACGACGTTTAACTCTACTCTCAATTCCTTTGATTGACTTACATTCTTTCTTTTACTGTTCTCAAATTGAATGTTTTTTCAGATACTCACGGATGTCTTCGGCCCGGATGACATGGACGGAAAGTTCAAGGAGTGGGGTTGTGAGGAGTATGAACTGCCAGGCATGCCTCCCTCCCCGCCGCCTCCACCAGGAGGTGACGACGAACTGTTCTCTCCACCTCCTGGATCCCCGTGCCGATTAGACTTAGATGATGGTAGCCCATCTCTAGAAAAACCTTACGTGAGAGAGATGGAAAAGACAATAGAAGGTTCTAGGTTTATTGCGCAGCATGTCAAAAATAAGGATAAGTTTGAAAGTGTAAGTATACCATTACCACTTTTTTCTCGTGTTTGGATACGTACTCTCTTTAAGCATGATATTATTTCTAGGTGGAGGATGACTGGAAGTATGTAGCGATGGTGTTGGATAGAATCTTCCTGTTCCTGTTCACGATAGCCTGCGTGCTGGGGACGGCGCTCATCATCTTCAGGGCACCGACCTTCTACGACAACACGAAGCCGATCGACATTCTGTACTCGAAGATCGCCAAAAAGAAGCTGGAGCTACTAAAGATGGGCTCAGTAGGTGACCCGGGTCTCTGAAATTCGTCTTACGTCTTCGGCCACTCGCCGCCGAAGACGTTCTGGGAGTTGATCGTCATGTGGTGGCACGGATGATCTATTTAAAACTTCCAGTTGGGAACTGTGAGGCGAGAACTATGTGTTTTTGTGCTGTGTGTGGTGCCAAGCGCCCGGTGCGCCCATGGACGTATACACGCCATAAGCGTATCCTAAGCCGTCTTTTTGTATAGAATCATTAACTCGATGTCGAGACTGTCCGTCAATGTTCGATTGTCGCAGCGACCTCAAGCAACGGCCGTTTTGTGTTGACGCCGGATCTGCCATAACTATTTTTATATTAGAATCGCTGTATTGAACGTTTATACTTTAAGCGGAACGTATTAATTTACAATTATTCAACGGAACGATTCTTTTTCGAGTAATAATTTGATATGAGCGCACAAACATTGTACAGATTATCTTTAGGTGGTTGTATTAATTTCTTGCGATAGTCGTATTCATTTTTGGAGTGGTAACAGACATAATAATGTAATAGAATACTAACTATAGGATTTACTTCGAATAAATCGAGCTCAAATTCGTAATATGTAAGTATTGTAAAGTGGTAATATTCAATCAAACGTCGATTAGAATCAGACATTTATAATAATAGTTACGTGCAAACGTCCTCGATGAGAGCCGGACTATGTAGATTATGTACTAAATTATTATGAAATAAATTTGAATTATACATTATAATATTTGATAAACTGCGTACTCGCGTAAAAATCATAAGGACAATATCGATACTGACGAAATGTAATAATTCCCCTTTAGTAGTATGTCATAAGGGATTGTAGATACAGTTAGGTTAAAAGCCTAGTCATCAGTATAGTAAGAAAACTTAACATAATGCCACTTAGTTAGTCACATCGCGATCGTGATAATTCTATGATTAGATGTATTTGTGTAAAACAATTGACTGCCAATTGTAAAGTTATTGAAAACATTTTTATAAAGATCGGGTATTCATAGGTAGTTCGATAACTTGTTTTACTAGATTTTTTAAAATGGAGTGCCAAACCCATCTGCGAGACTTCATAGAACAGAATGTTTGCAAGTCGATGATGTTGTTTTTCTATGTGCGCTAACTTGATTGCCGTTAGAAGTATCTTTTTGGATTCGCTTAATATATTCTGATGTATTTATAAGTAAAACGAATGCTTGCCCAAAATGTAATGACTGATCAATTCTCATTCTTAATGCTTAAGTTTGGACGCGCCCGCTTGTCTGCGGTAGAGAGTGGGCGCGAGGACACACTTCTTCCGTAATGTTAATAATAACAGTATTTTCACTATAAAACCTAGAGTACAGGGTAAATTTAGTACACGGATGTCTCCTGATTTATATTTCTCACAAATTTTCACCGAATGTAAAGTCTTTACTCACTTATCGGCACTTTACCACTTACACTATTAGATTATAAATCATTGTTGAGGTTTGTGACTTTAGTATGTAACTTAGGTAACCTTATATTAATTTGTACCTAGACTAGACTCGTATTAGATGTTACCTTTCGTTCTTGAAGTCATGACTCACATTCCTTTGATAGTTAATTATTATTTCTGCCGGACGCATAGGCGTTCTTACCTCACTTCAACCCATTGTGTAGGATATTGGTAGCAGTCTAAAGTAATAAAAAAAAATATTTCGAGCCGCGTATTTGATATGTCAAAGTAAATCATGATAATGTTTATTAGGTAATTACTTAGATAAAATTCAGAGTTATTGATATTAATGATGAATAAAATCCACAGCGAGCAGTTAGGAAAACAGGGATGGATAATGTAAAATAAATAAAAAAAATCAAATTGTTTTGTGTGGTTCGTCTTCGTAATTATAAGTGTTATTGAATGTGTATAGCTGTTCGTGTCGAGGGTAACGCATAAAAATGGCTAGTCTAGACTTAGATGATACGTAAATAAAACTAGAAAACGGTCTAACGTACTAGACGTCGTGGAAAGCTCGCTAAAGGTTGAAAGATGTTAAATATTAGCAGAAGTTTACGATAAAGCGCTGTACCACATACGAACTGGCTCTAAAGGAATTATTGGAAGGAATTGCAACGCGTCCTCAGAACTATGATATTAATTTTTCTAATTGAAACATTCACGTGGGTTAATAAAAAGTAGGATCGTGCTATTGCACCACCGAAATACACCAATTTAGTGTTATAATAACTATTTATCAATAATGATTAGTTAAGTCCACAGGCTTGGCACACTGTTCCGTATGCATCAGAACTTTTATTGTAGATATTTGCTAGATAAAACGGTCTGTTGTTATTTTTATATGACTGCAAATTAATAATAGTTAGATTTTCTATATTACCATAGGGTATAATGTGTTTAGGATCGAGTGACGTTCAGTCTGGGATGTTAGAAGATAAGCTAAACATTGTACATACTTACTTCGAGCGTGAACCGTGGAGCTAAGTGTAGTTTGATTGGATCGGGTTTTATATTGCAACGACACAGGATAAAAGGATCATAGAAATTATCTTGGTGTACTGCATCATTTTCAGTCATGTACTGTTGAAATTAATGAGCTATGTCGATACAACGATTAATGGCCAAGTACGTATGCGGTGTTATTTTAATTTATCTGGTTTAGATATTCCTTACGGACTCTGATTTTTGTATCTTGGAGGATCATTAGAAAAAAAACACATGATTATAATAAAAAAATAATGCTCAAACCAAGACTTGTTAAACAACATTTTAGTAAAACTTATTAGAACAAGATTTTCTCAAATTGGCTAAGTCATTTTTAAGTAGATATCAGACGTTTCAGTTTTTGTTAATTTTTGTATTTCATTCGGCATCTTTCACTTGAAATGAAATGTCTGGCCACAAAATGAATCAAAGTGACAAATGAATTCACTAGTAAACCGACCGTACGATATTGGATTTCGTCACTCATCTTTCACTAGTCTGGAATGATTGAAAAATTAAATGAGATAAGCAAATGAACAATCATGAACGTGAAGTGAACATTCAATTGAGTGAAGCGTATGATATCAGCTTTAGATCCGATGAAAAGCCTCAGTCTTGTTCGTAATTTAACTACAAGAACTAATAAATATGGTAAAACAACCGAGATTCAAATCAGATTGTCAAATTAAATCAATTATGTTTCAATCCCAAAAAAGTCAGCCAAGTAGCTACGATTACTAAAATTGTTATTGGAAGCAGAATTTAAGCAATTGAATAACCCTTCTTTCCAGTCGGGTAAAAACGAGATTTCACTTCCCGAAAAAAGAAAATCCAAAACAATTTCTAAATTTTGCAAGATTCGCCATAGACATATGTGCATGTGAAGATGCAAAATCCCTAAAAAGTAACATAAAAAATAATATTACAAGAAAAAAAGTGAAAAACTTTCCATCCCCACCAGTATTTACCTTTCCTTGTTAATTATTTTGCTCTGGTATCATATAACAATGTCACAGTTCCAATTGGCTATCTTTGTGGTGGACTACTTTTCAACGTTATTACTAGTTGTTGCATTAAAATCGTGTTGCTACAAAATTCAGAGTCTGTCAACATTTTTGCTGCTCAATTAATTTCCAATTTAGATCTTCCAAAACGTTACCAAAACTGGAGCCTTGCTCAAAGTAAATGCATTTAGCTCAATATAACCTACCATCGTTATTAATGATCTCAGATCTCAGTTTGTTACTCCATGTCTATAAGACCTGTTTCGTTACCGTTCGTGTCATGTATTGTCTTTCGGAAACTTGTTAGTCACAGGCTACTCGTCTGTTTAATATTATAATATTTCGGGTGATAAACGGGTAACTGAACGTATAGGATTTTGTCATATAATTGACACTAGATAGGTAATAAAAACAATAAACACAATGCTAGATCACTCGTCAATAAGATTAAAGATAAATAAACTAACATTAATGTTAAGGTGGTATTTAACTAAAATAAATGATTAGCTTCTCAGTGTTTTTAGAGTTAGTCGACGAATGAGTCAACTTGGCGACGCGATGTCAGATAAATTTGTTATTTATTGTCAACATTGTGTTTCGTTACTTTAGAATTTTTAACGAAAAAGGTTGGGACTGTGCCAAATATTTGTTATTCTTAGGATCGTAGGAGATAAGAATAGACTTATTGTTATGTGTGTATATTGTGTTTGTCAGTTTAATGCTAAGCTATAATTTGTCAACAAGTTTGTCTACATCGGGTGACAGAGTTGTGAACTCATAGTCAGCTATCACATGGCTGTCAATAATTTTAAGAATCAACTTAACCGAAATGTTGACATGTAAATATAGCAGCTCAACATAGAAATTTAAATAATATTTATAATTGACAAGTTATTTTTCTACCTTCCTTTCACGTTACCCTTAGAGCTAACGTAGAGGTAGTGGACGAACGCCCTAGTGTTACGACTTTTGCTTTGTCAGTAAATGTTGATACAGCAATAAGGTCTTCAATACTTTAGTTAAATTTTATTATAAAGCATTTAATTTGACTTACAAATGTAAATTTAATATGTTTTGGAAGGAAGTCAGTAATAATCCGTAACGCTTTATAATTAGGTTCAACGAAATCTAGAATTTCGATAGTCATTTCTTCTACGACACTTTTTGGATATGCTTTATTGCACGTTACCTTTCGTTTGCTTTTGGGATTGTTTGTCTTAATCTTTACATTATAACGTACTCTTTATCTATAAATATTGGTAAGTTAGTCGTATTTGCGTGTTTAATCGAACGTCTTCCAAAGTGACGTAAGGTATTGTTGTGTTTCTCTTCTCTTTGTTGCTTTATATGTTTTTTTTATTAATAACTTCATAAATAATTCAGTTTTCTTCGTCTAAACTTGTAGTTTTATGTGTAACCTAATCGCTATTGTTACTTTTACTGAGTTTGCAGTGGTTCAATAGTTAACTAAATCACTTCAGATATATCAAATAACTTTTCTCATGGCATTAGGTCTATGACAAGTTCAATGGACAAAATATTGTAACAAAAATTAATAAAAAGGCTAATTAACACAATTTACTTGTCTCACTGGAGCTTAAAGTACAGTTTCAGCAAATAGTTACTTATTCTAGGACGTCATCCTATAACCTTTGCATTGAAAAGAACTCTTCTCTCAAATCTTCTTCTTCCTTTTGAGTCGATGGTTAATGTAAATCTGATAATATTGAAATAGTCCCTTAATTAAATAATTCCATTCAAGTAGAAAAGATTTTTATTTAGCAACATAATGTATTAAATTCACATAAAACTGGCTGCACATATTCCGAATCAACAATAACATTCGAAAAGCGTACAATTGGACCACTGCAAGCGAATATTTCAGGCTGTGGCTTCATAGGACTTCGATTAGTAAATTAATTTGCCTAATACCTGCCTAATAACATTCTTATTTAAGCGGATTTGGATGAAATTTGGCTCACAGATAGTTTTTAACTTGGATTAACAAAAAGGTACTTTTAATCCCAGTAGTACGATCCCGTGGGGTATTTTCCGACATTCGTAGCCGCGGGCGAAAGCTAGTTTAACATAAAATGCTCGCCAAAGAATATTTGATAAAATTCATACACTCATCTTACAGAACATACTGACATGATCGTCTTCCATTCGACCGCGACACGTCACAGTCAGGTTTAGTATCCAAGAGAGAATTGAGCACGGAGAGAGTGCGAAGGACACCACTAGGCTCGCGAGATGGTCAACCTAGAAGGTGTTCGTACTTAACCGGGCTTGCCTGTGGGTGCCTAATAAATTAAGGCCACCAGCCAGGGCTTAAAAAAGTTAAAAACTAAGCGACTATAAGGGCAGGTTACGGACCTCGGCTTAGGGCGTCGTCGCGTGACTTTGTGACTCGCATAGTGTGTTACAGCGGAGCATTTTATATTGACCAGAAATCCAAAAGACAACTTGGAACAATAATAATTATAATCGGAAGAAAAGTGTAGTGCTTGCATGCTCCATTCTTTGAATGGTGGCAGCCTCATTTGCTATTTGTAAGTCATATCCTGCCACAGCCTAATTCAATAGCTTACTTCAAGCTGTTATTTCCTTTCCGTCTTTCGTACTTTTTGTACTACCTTGATAGTTTACTG
The DNA here is from genome assembly GCA_948474745.1 of Oligia latruncula. Taxonomy (NCBI): domain Eukaryota; kingdom Metazoa; phylum Arthropoda; class Insecta; order Lepidoptera; family Noctuidae; genus Oligia; species Oligia latruncula. The sequence continues at coordinate 3,576,484 of OX419699.1, forward strand.
ATAAAATAAAAATAGATATTAAAAGTGTAATTAATAGGTAGATGAAACCACTCGAAATTTGCGTTGAGCTTCCAACACGATTAGATGTAAATACAGAAATAAATAAACCACTATTCACAGTTATAGACACTTCCTTCTTATGAAACAAATGAATGTATTATTAATATAGCCGTTTAGAGATGCTGATTATCAAGTACAATAAAATAAACCTATAACTTATTTTCTTAGAGAAAATAACCCTTGATTTCTGAAGAAGAAAACTGTCAGCGAAAAGTATCATCAAAATTTCTAACTGAGAGATTTAATTTTTGAAAAATAACGATAATATTAAGACAATCAATGAACAATAACTCAATGAAAATATTTTTTTTTAAAACGAGTATTTGCCAATTTTTAAGGTACGGACACACTACACCACGACGATACAACGCACGAATATCTATCTATATTAATATTAACGCACACTATAAATTGAATGCAGGCACTGCCATAAGTTAAAACACGAAGCTCACTTGAGTTGTGTCGTCGTGTTTTGGTGTCTGTCGTTTTTCAAGAACCTAACAATATTTTATTTTTTCTATAATCTTTGATGATAGTCAGCATCTATTCTCGGCTTCCTTTGCAATAATTAATACATTATATTTTAAGTTGTGTGTGTGCCTTATTTTATTAGTTCTTATTGGTATCATGCTTTTATCGTGGGAAAGATTAGAAAACAGATTCGAATTGAGCGTAAAAAACATACAGAATAAAAAAAATATAGCGAGCAGGAATGTATGAACTTTATACACGAAGTAAACAATTTTATTACCCCAAAGTAATAAAAAGTCAGTATCATTAAATATCCAATAAGGATTCCATCAAAATTGACGCCGATTTCCCTAGTCATCATTTTCCCTTTCTACTCAAGTGTCAAATAATAATATGAATAGATAGCTTGTAAAATTACACAAAAACAAGACAATATATGACTCTCTAGACAAAAATAAAGTTACCAAATTCAAATCTTACATCATAAACCCAGTAAAGGTACGTGCACATTATACCGGTCCACAATGTCGCAGTGCGGCGCGAAAATCCATGCGAATATTTCCCATACATTTATTACGGTCTCTGCGATGGCAGAGTGCAGCAGTTCTCAATATCACGCAGGGGATCGCCAAGCAGTGTATGCAGCACGTTGGCGCACGTTAAAACATGTCCAATGTTCATTTATACTGTAACAGACAATTTGTCGTTGCGCTGCGGCCCGGCACGCATTACTGTGCCAAGTTTAGGTTTCGACGCTGCAATGCGCTTTCCCGGAGTTGACATAATATGCACTTACCTTTATGCAGTGATGTGTGACCTAGTACTTGTTGACAGGCCTACACTGACCTCCCACCATTAACACTGTAATTTGAAAATCTTGTAAAATTAAAAAACATTTCTAAAAGAGTAACCATGTAGTTTCTTGCTTCACAAATTGGAACCGTGCATCTAGCTTCTGACGTTTTTTAAGTGCCCATGTACCATGAGAAAAAATAATTAGAATTTGATGTATAAAGAAAGCACAAAGAGTTGTTTAAAGTGACACAGCTACGTAGGTCAACTTATTAAAATAATGTTATAATCTTTACCACGGTAACACGCTACTAAAATGTTAGAAACTTTTGTATCATAATTAAACCTTTTGTGTGCTTCAAATAGAATTAGTTATCTTAGTTAACTAACCAAAGTTAGTTAAAATAATTTTATCGGTGTCTTGACGGACTTATATTTAAGGAATAATTGTGTATATCTTTAATTTAAACGAAAGCAATCGTACTCATATTAAATTTGTGTAAGTTAAAGATTTTATATTGTCGGATCATTGTAATAATTTGGTGTCGCAACGACGTGTAGATTAAGTGTATGTTCGGAGATTTTCGTCTTAATATTATTAAGTGTAATTAATGTCCTCGACTAGTTATTAATTATGATAATTTTTTGTTTGTTATTGAATTATTTTTCACCTTTCTCGTCACGAGTAACGGTGTTTGTTGTATGGGAATTGAAGATAAGTCAACTTTAAAAAAATATATATTTTCATACTAATATCAGTAGAGACTACTGTCGACTGTTGCTTAACCATTCTTGGTAAACATTCTTCTAAAAGTAGACGTTACACTCTAACATCAACAAAAATCTAATAGTGTACCGATGACTTCAACAATATGCTTTTTACTGTTATTCTTAGTTTAAGAAGAACTCCAGAAAAATATTGAACATGTTTGTCTCTACCTGGCATGCAAAGCTCTAAAATCTCAATCAATACTTTGAACGATCACGACTGAAGCATCCTGAAATATCATTATTTATTCGATAAAATTAATACAATTATTAAAACCTAATAACTAACCAAAGACTGCAAAGACTGAGGCCTTGCCTCTCATTAATGTTGAACATTGTTTACAGTTCCCACAAAACAAACTGACCAGTGAAAATGGCATTACGCAAACGAACACCACACTAATGATACAAATATAGATGATAGATAGTTACATGAGAGGAAATTCCTAAATTATTTTAATATGTAAGGTACTATAATATTATGTCATACAATAATAGACTTCTATGGGAATCTTGTCCTCAATAGTAATAGTGTTAGGAAAATAGTCGACTAGAGGCGCGGTTAAACTGACGTGGCGATCGCGCGAACGTGCGCCTCGATTTGTTAATTACTGTGACAGCTGACTGTAGCGCCCGAAATGGAACGATTAGAAAATTAATAAATAAATATAACACTTTTGATGAAGGAGAATTTTTAAATGTATTTGTAGGTTAAGTTCAGAATTTTCGCGGTTACAGTCAAGTTTGTTTGTACTTATAGTGTGTTTCGTGCCGCGTCATGTCGCGGGTCGCGAGCCGCGTTAGTGTGACCGCGCCTTAACTGTTCAGTCACTTGTATCACGAAATCATTGCCACTTACTACATTTAAGATTTATGCACTATGCTATAATATACATATATTATAATATATAAATATAATAATATTCGTATTGTACGTTGTAAGTCATAATAGCTCAATAATTTATGAAATCCGTAATTAAATAATTGTAATAAATAGTTATTAAGCAATTATTATAAAACTAGGTGGAATGCAAAGTTAGGGTAAGGCAAAATAATATACATAATAAAAAAATAAATAATTTAAGTGGTAAGGTTAATCGTCTAAGTCCCATTTTGTAATGTTAATTAAAAATCAAAAATCAAGCACTACCATTACCATTATGAATACACTCATGACTTCTTACTGCTAACATTGAAATGTATTATAAATATGAACTATAAATATTAAATGTTATGCGTTAATAATAAACTCAAGCGTTTTATTCATAACGATTTCTTCAACAAATTCCTTTACTACACCACATAAAGTAACACTCACACTACACTTTCAAATAAGCTCAGGTTCGCACGGGTGCGAAAAACCCGCGGCGATTTTTTTTCGCGCACTTGATTTTCGACGCATTGCTTAGCGCCGCGAGTTGAAAATACAACACTGTGTTTTTTTGACGCGCTGGGATCCGCTCTGTTGGTTTCTCAACACCGAGAGTTTAAAATCCAGTGCGCGATAAAATCCCGCTACGATATTTTTTTATCTGTGCGAACGTAGGCTTACACACGAAAAATTTATTTAGTTGACCCTTTCGAAGCTAGTAGATGAGAAATTACTGTAATGACTACAGCTCCTGATGACTTCATTATGTGTGACCTAGATTTTGTAATACTGAATTAGAGTTTGCCATAACACAAAACGACCTAGTTCAGTCATAACTAGTCAATTTTATAATGGCTGTAGGTGTGTATTAGTCATCCGAAAATATAACAATGCCAACGGAGTAATTGCGTAACACTTACAATGGCAATGCCTTTGACAGTTCAACATCATTCATTGCGTTACTTAACTTGTCCAGCAGACAAATTTTTCAAACTTATGAAGCAATGGATTAGCAATTTCTTTCAACATTGAAACTGTGTTACGCAATTAGGATGCTGCTTAACCACACATGAAATAAACGAAACAAAAACACATTTTTAGAATAATTTATTCCTACCCAAAGCTACTGCTAAACAAAGCCCAGGGGTTCAAACCAATATCCAGCTTAGGAGATGGCGCATTATAGTAGCCTTGAACCAAGTCAACAAGAGATACAGGGCATGTGAACTGGTCACAATTCGAGAGGATGTGGCCGAGGCGGTGAGCAGCGTCGTAAGTTGCATGCTCCACTGGTTCTGATGCAAGGATTTTCGTCATTGGTAACCTGGGAAGAAGAAGTGAAAAGAAGTAAAATAAGTATCAATAAAGCGAGAAATTATAGGGCCAAGTTCGTTAAGGGTATGCTGCAACAATGGACAGCAATAGCCTAAGTTAATTAATATGCCTAAAGACCCCTTGGACTGAATTGTCCGCACTTACGCTGCCTGTCCGCCGGAGCGGAGCGAGGTTGCGGAGCGGAGATACGGAAAATATTAACCAATAGGAAAATTGGACAGACGATGAGCGGAGATTTGTGCAATCCTATTGGTTAATATTTCTCCGTTTCTCCGCTCCGCTGCCTCGTTCCGTTCCGGTGGACAGGCAGCCTTAGTCTCACATGCGACAAGTTGTGCGTTGGAAACAGGAATCGTAAACAAGATAAATAGACCGTAAGAACCGCAAAGCAAATAGAATGATGATTTACAGTTTATTTATAACAAAAACTACTCCTTTTTTATAGTCTTAATTGTTTTAGCTAGACTATTCAACATGATCATAGAATTAAAATTTCTAACAATATAAGAACTATACTTACGTGAACAATGTCCTGAACATCTCTTCAATCATGTTCTCTCCATGAGGAACAAGCCTTTGCGTGGTCTCACACAACGTCTTGAGGATACACTGCCTTCCGTTGTAACCCATGCTGAAATAAAGAACAAGTAATTTAGCCTCACAGCAGATATATTTATGATAGAATAGTCTTTTGTTGAAACAAATAATTATTACCTATATATTATCAAAAAAGAAAAAAAAAAAGAAAAAAATCAAATATTTATTATTAATTTTTTTTTTAAAACGTTGCCCCACACTAGGAAATTCTCCTGTACTGTGGGTGCGTTTACAAACATTTAATCTCACAAACACAAACAGCCAGACCCGGAACAACTACTTATAGGTCATACAAATATTTGTTCCGTGCGGGAATCGAACCCGCGACGCAGCGCAGCAGTCAATCGTCAGTATTTGATTTCTTTCTTTTTTTTTTAATTTTCAAATATTTTTTTATGCCTCTATCATTAAGTCCGCCTCTGTACATTTATGTGCTTGAAGTATTAAATAAATAAATAATAATAAATATTTATAGAAGACAATTTTTGGGTGTTTGAACTCGCTCAATAATGCTGCAGCTGAACGGTGTTGATAGATTTTTACAAAAGTGAAACATGCCTTGGAATAATAAATAGGACACTCTATCATGCTCTAAAAGTCATAAGGAATCCTTAAGTCATGAGCAAGAGAATCTTCTACTTTAGCGATTTCGAGTTTAGCATCAGAACTCGACGATCTCGGCGATAGAGCGATAGGTCTCAACTGAAGTTGGGCCCGACACCTTGGCTAGAAGCGGAGATGGCTGCTGGAGTAAGGTGTTGACTGAATGATGGCCGATGGCCGATTGCGTCGTTGGGTCGACGACATTTTTGTGTTTATTTTTCTTTTTTTTTTGCTGTGCCCGACAGGGTCCATAATGAACATAATTTCTTTCTTTTTTGGAACTTACCACGTAAGTACACATTGTGGAATGCAAATAAAGTATTGAGTATATCACTAAAGTCGCGGGAATCGCCTGAATCAGGGATGCACTGAACCGGGAAGTATGACAGGAAAGAAAGAAGACCCATATCCAGCAGTTTGTGATTCTAGGCTGGTATTAAGATGATGATGGTTAAGAACTTACTTCTCGATAATTTTCTCCAACTTTCCATACAGTTCTCGTCTACTCCTTCTCTGCTCCATTGGCCTCGTCAGTCTGTTATATCTGCGGTAGAACCTGGCGGTCTCTGTAGCGTTGGGCAGCTCGTATGCAATGCCCCAGTTCATGCCCCACGTGAAGGTACCAGGGACTGTGGTCGGGGAAGGCTGGCCGATCAGACCGACGGTCATGCAGCCCGCACACTGGAGTATACAGATGATGACACTTGTTATTTGTTGGAATCTAAGGACCAGGTGGCCTACCACCATCTTTACATACTTATTGCTGCATTTAGAAAGAAAGAAAGAAACACGTTTTTTTTCCACTCTTAAGTACCTATACTATTAAAATAATACTGCTTTAAACGGGGTGGTAAGGGGCCCGTGGCTAGCTAACACCTGCACAGGTCGATCGATCAGGTTAAGCTACACCTGCCGCGGTTAATCTGTGGATGGGTGACCATCTTTACTTACCGAGACCCCTCCTTGGACCCGACTGTCATTGGTGGATCTTTGACAGTCGTTACGGATAGTCAGAAGCCCGAAAGTCTGACAAGGAGTCCTACCAAGGGGTATCGTATTAACCAGTAACTGGGTTGTGGAGGTCAGATAGGCAGTCACTCCATGTAAAATACTGGTATTCAGCTGCATCCGGTTAGACTGGGAGCCGACCTCAACATAGTTAGGAAAAGGCTAGGCAGATGATGATGATATAGGAGTAGGTGGTAGGATTGCTGGTTCTGGATAGGCATTATTTTTATCTTATTTCTAACAGATGATTAAAACAATGAAACAGAGGTTTTTCCTGTTGGTAAAATTAACCGGAACTTATCTGGTGATTGTGAAACAGAGGGCCTAAAAAGGCCACTTTGACAGAATAATAAAAATGGTTGCCTGTAAAGTCGGTTTTACGGGCGAAGATTTTACGTGACAACGTCTTTCTCTCTCTCGTTCGGTGACTCATCGTAACGTTACCGAGCGTTACACTTTTTCATAAGTGACTCCCAGCCGCAACCTAATTTAAGACGTTGTCACGTCAAAAGATAACATTATGAATCATAATGGACAGTTAACTGTTTAGTTAATCGTATCAAATCCCATTGGTGAAGGACTTTTCAGTTTTTTTTTATCTTATCCGCTTGTAATAACGTTACAGGAGAAACGTTACAGATTAATTTGTAACGTTATTCTTCATACTTTTTTCGTCATCTTGTATGTCATGAAGCTGGCAAAGTTGAGTATCGAATTGAATACCGTTATTATATCGTTATACTAATAACGATATATTGATAATAATGGTTAGTGAACAGTTTAAGATTTCGTTCCGTTTGTCAGTATCGTTATAGCCAAGGAATTCATTTTGTTACAATCCTGGCGGAACGGTACAAATTACCGTTACCGGAACTACGCGTAACGTTATTTTGAGTAACGTTTCAAGTCCTTACTTGGAATTTTTAAATTGAAAATGGAACAGAATTATCTACTTAAAGTGTTTTGATATTCCGTTAAGCTTTTAAGTAAGAAATAATCTCGTACTAAATACGTTCAGCTTGCGTCTTAAAATGGCGACATTCAGTCGTCTACATAGCAAATAATCTTACTAAGTTATAAAGCTCTCATACAGCCATCAAATAGACCTCCAGTGGAAATTATGTACAGTCAACAAAGGAGATAAGGAAGCAGGATCGTTGGATTTAGTTGAAGTTTAGTAAGAAACCGATGGATGTTGTCGACTGAAATTTAATTTGATAAATGAGCTGTTTGTTTTCTATTAATTAAATAAAATTTTATTCGAAAACGTCCATCAGTTTCTTACTAAACTTCAACTATATCCGACGATCCTGCATACTTATCTCTTTTGTTGGCTGTACATGTCTCATAAAAGTAAGCTAGCCACCTTAGTCATAACAGTCTTGCGTTGGTAAGCCATCTGCGAGCATCACGAGAATTTTAAATGACCTCCATATGGCAAAGAACATCAACTTGAAAATAATTTATTCCAGTATCACCATGGAAATATATGTGAAGGAAAAACGACGCCCATAAATCGTTGATAAGACATAAAAAAACTCTCTTAAAATTTTAGAGAGATAAAATTCCAAAAAGTACGTAATCAACCAAGTTTTATGTGTCTGGATGATACGTTTTAAGGCTCTGCATCTAATCTAAGAGCTACTCTAATACATACGAGTTTCTCCCCAATTTTGTCGGGTTCTGTTTCAAATTTAAACTTTTATCATTACATTTTATGCCCATCTGTTTATTGCTATTAAAAAAGCATAGATCACTTTGGTGCCCTACTTCATAATCAGCCTATAACGTTCCCACTGCTGGGACACAGGCCTCCTCTCTGTGAGAGGGAGTGGGCCGTAATCCACCACGCGGGCCCAGTGCGGGTTCGCAGATGTCACATGTCTTCGAATTTTTGGTTCTAGGACATGCCGGTTTCCTCACGATGTTTTTCTTCACCGTTTTGAGAGCAGTGGTGATGAGACAATTTACACAAAGTAAAGCGCCTGTCTGGGTTCGAACCACCCTACTTAACTTAGTTAAACAACTCTTGCTTCATAACTAGTCTTATTAAATAAAGAAAATGCAAACTTACCGAAAAACTTGAGCCTTCTGGAAAAGCAACATATCTTTTTCTTCTCGACAATATCTTGGAACCAGCTTTGGCAGCACACAATTCGCCATAACAACAGGCCATTATTAAAAGAACAATACATTTTGATTTTAGAACCATTTTCAGAGAATATCGTATTCAACCTTTCATAGATGAATATAGCAGTGGTATGAGCCGTTAAACCGTGTCAAAATAACGGTTCCAGTAATTTTCATGTTATCATTGCTAACTGTGGCCACACGAAGTGAATGACACACTGAACTAATTAGGAATGTCAATCATGCTTAGTTGTCGATGATTACATTTGAAATTCTATAATTACATTCGTGTGAATTAATTTAGGTGGAAGCTAAAATTGATTTGTACCTATTTGTGATGAATTGATGAGGATCAAAACTCTATTTATAATTAATGTTCTAGTAATGTACGGTCGGCTGCAAAAATGGATGGGCAGTTCAGATTCAAAATCCTATGAATTAAGAAATGACACCATCTAGCGTAAGTTATTTGTTTTAATATATTTAGGGGGTTTTAATTTAAGAATTATATTTTATTTAAAATTAATATTAATTTCTTTTTTATTTATTTGAGTTCGGGGGACTTTACCTCGTTATCGATATGATAAACTAATTTTTTTTCGAAAACTTGAAATTCAAACGTTCACAGGAAAATAGACATTAGGGTACCCATGGACTTTTGCAGGTGACTGTACATACATACATACGCCTTTTCATGGGGGTAGGCAGAAACTACAGAACGCCACCTGAGACGATCCTTAGAACTCGTTTTTAGGGTTCCGTACACGAAGGGTAAAAACGGGACCCTATTACTAAGACTTCGTTGTCTGTCCGTCCGTCTGTCTGTCACCAGGCTGTATCTCATGAACCGTGATAGCCAGACAGTTGAAATTTTCACAAATTATGTATTTCTTTTGTCGCTATAACAACAAATACTAAAAACAAAATAAAACAAATATTTAAGGGGGGCTCCCATACAACAACACGTGTTTTTTTTCGGTATTTTTGCCTTGTGGTACGGAACCCTTCGTGTGCGAGTCCGACTCGCACTTGGCCGGTTTTCGTTCATACATATGGTCATAAACGCTGCGATTACAACGCACCTGGCCATTCCAGTAATTTCTATGTTATTATTACGTAAAATCATGCTTAAACATTGAAAAAACAACAATCTCATTTAATTGCATTTTACATCAAATGTTATGGACGAAAAATACGTCAAAAAATATAAAAAATGCCAATACCTTTTTAACCTTATAAATTACATTGTAAAAATTAATTCTTATACTCACATACACCGAAAAAAATAACCTGCCGTGCTGCTGGGAAAAATGGATTCATCGATTCCGTCAAGACAGTTGATTAATTGACCCTGGAACACACTGGAAACCTTTCACAACGGTTTATTGAAGGTCGATTCATTTGCCTGTTAACGCGGGTTCCGTCAAAATTGGGAATCAATTATACCCAAAAGTTATCACAGAGTAAATGCTTTTAACCCTTCATATCTCTTTTGGTCCATTGTCCGATAATATTTTGAGATGGATCGTGAAAAAGATGTTTTAATTTGGATCAAAATCTAGATTTATAAAAGGTAAAATTGGTTGGAATGAAGTGGAAAATACCAAAGTCTAATATTTTTATTTTACAAAAAGACTATAAACTTAACATTCATATAATAATAGACAAATGGGTACCGATATACTTAATAATTTATTTTATACCTATAGTAGATATTGTTGGCACTTCTGTTCTTATAAGATTTAAGTCATAAGAAAAGAAACGCAGAATATTGTAAAACATTGTGTAAAATCTTATATTAATAACATAACATCAAGGTGGTATGACGATCTGATAAAGTTTGCAGGACTATAGAGGTATGAGGAACAGGGTGTAAAGTTCACACAACCTCCATAGAAAAGGAAGGATCCTCCGACTAGACGGGTGTCGTGTCTGGCGGGCAACTGCCCGATGATTCTTATTGGGCCGTTGTATCTATGCTAGTTGCGCGGTAAACTCTGCTTGCGAGATGCAGGATTTTGCATGACGTCAGTATGACGCGTCGTTCGCATGTGGCGTTGTTGATACCGCTACAGGGCCAACATTGCCAGAGATCACACAAGACAGGGAGGTTTGGAAAGAAAAGGCCCAGCAGTGGGACACAACATAGGCTAAAAAAAAAACCTTTCGCCCGTATTCCCAGAAGCGTAAGGCAGAGATATAGTACAGCCACAGTTCGTCATTTAAAATTACCTAATATAAAATTGTATTTGTGAACAAAATTTTAATTAACCAAAATTACTACTAAATAACGCCCAAGGGCTCCTCCCAACATCAACGTTCGGCGCTGGCGCGTTATAATACCCTTTGATTAAGTCCACCATTGAGATTGGACATCTATATCTGGCACAGGAGTCAACAAGGCGGCCGAGACGATGTGCTGCATCGTAGATGGCATGTTCCAGAGGTTCTGTCGGAAGTACTTTAGTTGGTGGCATTCTGTGAAAGAAATTCGGGTTTGGTTTTTATCATCACATCTGTATAATCAGCCCATAATAATAATAATAATAATATTTCTCTCCGCCGACGTCGCCAACACCTGTACGTCGGCAGGGGAGAGGCCGGCCACCGAGGAGCTTGGGACTTAGGGGCCATCCGGCCCCGAGTCGGGTCCCCGCTACCGGTGGTTGTGTGCAGCGCATGAGATGGACTCACTCTATGAACGAGAACGTCATGCGCGCATATTACGGGTCTACAGAGGGGGGAATTAACCTCACTGCGTACCGCGACAGGATGCTGTCTCTGTTTCAGGAACTGGAACCAACCGTCAACGTTTCGGCCCAACGACTGTCGGATCAGGTGCGGGTCATCCAACGCAATCACAGGTTGGACGATATCGCACTTGATAGGCTGCGCTCAGAGGTACTGAGCAGCCATATCGTCTCGACTTCGACACAAACTGCGGCACAGGCGTCAACTGTTGATGCCATCCCGCCGCGGTCCAATCATGTTGAAGAAGAGTATGATAGGGTTGACACAGTAAGTAGCCAGTGCAACGTCCGACTGAGGAGCGCACTGGAGGATGCATTACGCGAGTATAGGTCCACTCCAGCCGAACTTAGACCCCGATTACCACGGTTACCCATGCACAAAAAAAATAGGGCGCTGGTGTGTGCCTTGGACTCGCAGCTCAAGAGTTTCTTCGAGAGCAGCGAGGATCTCGTTGATACACATTCGATCCTGTACTGTGCGGCTGTGGCGGCATGTCGTTTAGCTAACGTCAAATTCCCAAGTTGTGACGGAGCTATTCGACCAAAACCAGCCGTACCAGCCTGGCAGCGCAGGATCGAACGTCGTATTGATGGGGCCAGGGTACTCATCGGCAAACTATACTGCTTCAGGGAGGGCAATACACGACCACGTGTGATGCGCTTTGTAAGGCGGGCATTCTCGGGGACTGAAATCAGCCCTCGAGAATACATGTCCCGTGTCACAGAGCGCATCGACTTCCTGAAGCAGAAAGTTTGTGCATGGGCGAGCCGAATTCGGCGGTATAAGCGGCGGGTTGATCGATACACGCAGAATCGCATGTTCCAGAGCGATGAAAGGTGGGTGTATAGAGCTTGGGAGCGACCTGAACAAAATGTGACAGATGTATGCCGCCCGGATGATGCCGCCACAAGTGCATTCTGGTGCAGCATCTGGTCGGTGCCCGTCTGTCATACTGAGGCTGACTGGATGCAGGATGTCGAGCGAGTGTGTGAGTCTGTACCAGAAATGGAAACAGTCCTAATTACGCCATCAGACGTTGCCAGAGCGGTCCGTCCGTTACCGAATTGGAAATCACCGGGACCGGACGGACTGCACAATTTTTGGCTGAAATGGCTAATTAGTTCACACACTTGCCTGGCATCTCAGTTCCAGTCATCCTTAGAGTCTGGGTCGCTACCGCAGTTTCTAACAACAGGCGTTACCCACCTGCTCCATAAATCAGGTAGTCCCGCGGAACCCAAGAATTATAGACCGATCACGTGTTTGTCGACGGTTTATAAACTTCTTACATCTATTTTGAGAGCGAAAATTAATACACACATTGAGAGTAACTCGGTTATGTCTGCCTCTCAAAATGGATGTAGGAATGGGTCCCGCGGTACTAAGGAGCTACTCCTCATAGACATGGCCATTAGCCAACAGGTTCGTCGATCCCGCAAGGATCTGTCGACATGTTGGATAGATTACAAGAAGGCCTACGACTCGGTGCCACATACATGGCTCATGAGGGTGCTGGAGTTGTACAAGATAGATGCAACTCTACGCACCTTCCTTGAGTCGTGTATGGGGCAATGGAAGACGGTCCTTCGTTATCCAGGATGTCGACAGATCCAGGGGAATGATGAGCCTGTATGGATTAAACGGGGAATATTTCAGGGCGACAGTTTGAGTCCACTTTGGTTTTGCTTAGCCCTGAATCCTCTAAGTACACTACTGGAGGATTCAGGTCTAGGCTATCGGTTAAAGAGAGGTGGTCAGGTCATATCTCACCTCCTTTACATGGATGATTTAAAACTCTTTGCCCCCAACAAATTGCGTCTGATGGAACTACTGAAGGTAACTGAAACTTTCAGTAGCGCCATCAGGATGGAATTTGGTGTGGATAAATGTGCAGTCATGCATGTAAAGCGAGGGGAGATTATGGAATCCGAGGGAATTCAACTCTCCGATTCCATAAGCCTCAGATCCCTCTCCTCATCCGAAAGCTATAAGTATTTGGGTATGTCGGAAGCGTTAGGCATCAACGACGCTGACATGAAGCAATCGTTGAAGGAGCGCTTCTTTTGTCGCCTGAAGAAGGTATTAAATAGTCTTCTTTCGGGCGGAAATAAGGTGCGCGCCTTCAATGGTTGGGTCATGCCGGTTTTGATGTACTCTTTCGGCATACTCAAATGGACTCAGACCGAACTCGACGCCCTGGATAGAAGAGTCCGTACACTACTGACGGCAAACCGGATGCATCACCCACGATCATCGGTGATGAGACTGTATATCCCGCGGAAGTGCGGGGGTCGAGGCTTTTTAAATGCGAAGACCCTCCACAACCGCGAGGTGTGCAGTCTCAGGGAATATTTTTTAAAAGCCGAAGTGGGTATGCACCGTGATGTTGTCGCAGTGGACAAGGGGCTCACCCCGCTCTCCATGGCTAAAGAGAACTGGCGCAAACCTGTAGTACTTTCTACTGATGACCGCAAGAAGGTATGGCAAAGCAAGGAGCTTCACGGGCGCTTCTATCGGGCTCTTCATGAGCCCGGTGTAGACTTCTTAGCGTCCGTATCCTGGCTACGTTTTGGTGACCTTTTCGGGGAAACTGAAGGTTTTGTCTGTGCAATTATGGACGAAGTTATCTTAACGAATAACTACCGGAGATATATTATGAAGGACGGGACGGTTGACGTGTGTCGGGCATGCCACCGTCCGGGTGAGTCTATCAGACATATTATCTCTGGTTGTTCTCGTCTGGCTAACGGCGAGTACTTGCACAGGCATAACCAAGTAGCTAGGATTATTCACCAGCAACTTGCTTTGAAATATAAACTTGTAGATTCTGAGGTACCGTACTACAAGTATGTGCCCGACCCAGTTCTTGAAAATGACCATGTCACATTGTACTGGGATCGGTCTATCATTACTGACAGGACTATTGTTGCCAATAAGCCTGATATAGTGGTGATAGACCGATTAGCGCGCCGCACAATGATTATCGATGTTACCATTCCACATGACGGGAACCTCGTGAAAGCTGAGAAAGAGAAACAAATTAAATATCTCGACTTAGCTCACGAGGTTGTTGACATGTGGAATGTGAGCTCGGCTATCATTGTGCCGATTGTCGTATCAGCCAATGGACTGATGGCCGAAAGCCTCGATCAACATCTATCGAGGCTCTCGTTAGGCGGTTGGATCAAGGGCCTGATTCAAAAGGCAGTACTCCTCGATACGGCTCGCATTGTGAGGAGGTTCCTGTCTCTGGAGCCCTAACCACCGGTAGCTTGGACCCTGCTCCCGACACCGGCGGATCGCTATTTTTTTATATTTTTAAATGTTTTTTATACTTACTTTTATTTATTAAGAAATATTTAAAAATGTAATTAGATAAGAAAAAAAAAAGACGAATAAACGAAATAATAATAATAATCATTTTATTATCAGGCTACTAAGGCCCATAGATAAAATACACAAAATAATCTTATACAATAAACTAATATATATATTAAAAACCTTAAAACTATGAATTAAACACGTAACATTGTCGGCGTCGTGTTTCGCTGCGTGGTGTCGCGTAACCGTCCACGGAAACGTCGATATACGACACCTTTCGGCCAAAAGTCCTCTTTCAGACAGGTCTGTAGATGTTGGGTTGGAACTCGTACCACGAATGACTTGAAGTTGATGTTGTGGCGCGATTCCAACCTTTCGACCCTCAGAGTCCACTGCTGGGACACAACCCTCCTCTCTTCGAAAGGGCCCAGTGAGGATTGGTAGATGTCACATATCTACGAGTTTTTTGTTCTAGGACAGGCCGGTTTCCTCCCGATGTTTTCCTTCACCGTTTTGTGAGTAGTGGTGATAAATTTATATAAACAAAATAAATGGGTTCCAACCCACGACCCGAAACGACTCGAAACGAACGTCAGAACGGACTCGTAAGTCCCGGGCCATTACCACTGTGCCACCACCGCTCCTCTCTAGTATCTTGTACCATCTATAGGCAGGCGAGATCGCTGATGAGGACGTTATAGATCCGTATCTACTAGCAAAAACTTATAATAGGCTATTTGACAATGTAAAAAATAAGGTCATAATTATTGACACTCGTATAAATTATCGCTTTTAAAATCGATTTGCATTAATTTTACTACAAAACAATGTATTATTTATTAAAAAAATCCCGAAAAAACTTCATCTTTTTAAATCTGGCGCCACGTAATCGAAAACGGTCTGGATTGGCTGAACTTATGATGACGTCATGATATAGTCAATTTCTGTCTATCGTTGACAGAACAGATGACTTTTGTCTAGTATCTCGACCGTTTCAACGTTTGTTTACGTGTATTGTGACGTCACGACGCCATATTGTTAAAGATAGCGTTTTGGCGGCTTATTTAAACAGTACATTTTTATTTACTATTTTCTAAAAGAAATAAATTATGCAATTTGAAGTAATAGGTTTTTGTGGGCTCGTTAGACACCATTAAATAATCTGAGATGTTTATCAGAAACCAGTCAAATAGCCTATTGTGTCCAACCAGCCATAAAATATTATCGTTCACTTGTTCAGCCATCAAACTAATTATCTTTCTTATGATCAGACAATTAGATCAATTTTTAAAGGTAGAAAAGGTAATAAAACAATAGAGAAGAAAATAATCGAGTTGTCAAAAAAGAAAAAGGTGGTAATTGCCTGTGTTATAACTAAAATGATACTCACGAGAACAAGGTTCTAAACATTTCTTCAACGATGTTCTCTCCGTGTGGTACAAGTCTTTGGGTAGTCTCGCATAAAGTCTTCAGGATGCATTCTCTGCCGCTGTAGCCCATACTGAAATGTATAAATGAGTCTATCTTACAAGAAAAACAAATAAACCTCTATGAAAACTTGAAGTTACAAAACGTTGGGAGCCTTCCAATGTACACAATGGCGCACGTTCGCATCGAAAAAGTTACTATAATTTTGTATCAAGTCAAAGGTGCTCTTAAAGGTGCTCTTGAGCAGGGACTCTTAAAGGTTGGTGTAGAATTTGCCTATTGGAATTTATATTCCATAGGCAAATTCTATTATTTATAGCCCGTTAAGGAAGTCATTGGTTCAGATACCTAAGCTTGGAATGATGATACGTAAAATCTTAGCTAACACTAAACCCTTTTTTCGAGAAATCGCCAAGCGGTTGGTCGACTCTTCACATGACCAGAAAGATGGCTGATTTTTTGGCTAAAGAAACAGCATCGCCATACAACTTGGCAATACTGCCAGTCTTTTGAGCCCTATTCCTTTTATAATCGATGCGGACGAATTTTTTGATGGCCTAAGATTCTTTTCCCTCTACTAATAATAAAGCTGAAGAGTTTGTTTGTTTATTTGAACACGCTAATCTCTGGAACTACCAGTCGGATTTGAAAAAATATTTTTCATTTGATAGCCCAAGTCTTGAGGAAGGCCCTTAGAAGCCGAGCAAAAACAAAAAAAGTCAGAAAGAAAGCTAAGGGAATAAGCAGTAATAGAGCGGGCAGGCAATGCGATGCGGGTCGGGGAACAAGAAAAATATATTGTTTTATGTCCTAACACACTTAGATAATACAATCAGCCTATAATATTACCACTGCTGAGACACCGGCCTCCTCTCAGTGAGAGGGAGTGGGCCGTAATCCACCACGCGGGCCCAGTGCGGGTTGGCAGATGTCACATGTCTTCGAATTTTTGGTTCTAGAACATGCCGGTTTCCTCACGATGTTTTCCTTCACCGTTTTGAAATAATTTACACAAAGTAAAGCGCCTGACTGGGTTCGCACCTACGACCTACAACTCGTAAGTCGCGGCCGTTACCACTGGGCCAGCACTGCTGACACACTTACTTATCCAAAATAGTCTCCAGCTGTCCATACAGCTCTCGCCTATTGATCCTCTTCTGTAGATGCTGTTTATATTTCTTCTGTCGGAAATAAATGGCTGTTTCTGTGGCGTTTGGCAACTCATAGGCTATAGCCCAATTAAGACTGAAGGAAAACGTGCCCGGATTTGAGGTCGGGGCAGGCTGCCCAATCACACCTACTGTCATGCAACCGGCACACTGGAATAATAAATATTATAAATAACTAGCTGCGCCCCGCGGTTTCACCAGCGTAGGTGTCGATCCCATGGGAATATCGGGATAAAATATCGGGTGTCAGCTACCTTCATACAAAATTTTATCAAAATTGGTCCAGCCGTTTGAGCGTGAAGAAGTAACAAACATATAAACACACATACACACTCACAAACTTTCGCCTTTATAATTTTAGTGTGATAATAATGGCATGCCAACATGTAGGAAGATAATTGTGTAGGTACCTAATAGTCCCACCTATAGGCGGATTAGGAGAGATCTCAAACAGATGAACCGAAACTGACTGATCGGGTAGATATTCGTCGTATCAGACCAGAGTTTTTTGTCCTTAACAGTATTATATGTTATCTCTGGTGGCACCAGAGATGAGCGAGGATGCGTTGCGAGGGATGTGTGTGAAACCAAGCAATAACATCGCTTCATTTTTATAACTTGAACTAAGTTAGCGTTGGTATTGACAAGTTTTACACACATCCCTCGCTACGCACCCTCGCTCATCTCTGGTGGAAAGGTAGCCTAGTCATTGGTGTTCAAGATAAACTCAGAATGCAAACAAATACTGGATAGCATTGACGCGCAAACTGAAACCATGAATCCAGCACATGATTCTAGACAGTGTGCAGTGTAGAAATTTTCGTCGGTTATATAAAAAAAATCTGCTGTTTCATATATAGAGAAGTGCAATAATATACCACCAAACTAGGTGAATAGAGATGCAGGGGTGAATCGGGAGAAAACTTTAAAATGGATTTTAGCGTTGAAATAATACAGTTTGTTGCCGAAAAGGACACTTAATCGTTAATTATAATACAATAAACACATTAGACACATTTTGGCAACAAACTATATTATTTCAACGTTAAAATCGCTTTTAAAGTTTCGTCCCGATTCACCCCTGCATCCCTATTCACCCCGTTTGACGGTAACTTAAAAATACTATAAATACATACAGCATTATTATACAAAAAAAAAACACCTGCGCGGTCGAAATGTATGGAACAGCTATTTGTTTTTATAACTGACGAAAATTTACAACGCAGGGGCTTCAGAATCGTTTACTGAATTCGTTGAACAGGTTGCGCATCATCATCACCACATGAGTGTCATTTTTTGTTTGACTATCCAAAAAACACAACATAACATAAAACTTACAGAAAAACTGGATCCTTCCGGGAATGCGACGTATCTTTTTCTTCTGGACAAAATCTTTGACTGGGAAACATCGCTTGTATTCGACAACGCACTTGACTGAATACCACTTAAAAATATTACTACAAAAATAAATATATTGAAATACATTGTATGAAAAGAAAACAAAAAAAGGCTATCTCAAAATCAAAAGGGAACTAGAGAGGACGAATCAAAAATAAAATACCACCATTTTTTAAAAAACTTATAAAAAATCGCGTAAAAAATATACCTATCAGTATGGATGTAAAACAGTGGAATGACGTTCAATTACGACTAACGGGAAACTCATTCACCTCTATTGTTCAAATTTTATAACTGTATTGTTGTTTAGTAGTGACGCTAAAAGACACCGATCGAAGTGTCAGATTCATAGGAAAGTGCCCCTATTTGACAAATTAGTATCAATATAGAATGTTTGCATTGTTTCTTGAATCTACGATGTACCTATGTCTGTCTCAAATGTCTTATTTATTTATTTAACTACTACCTGACCCGGCAAACGTTGTTTTTGCATATTAATTATTTCTAGCTGCTTCGTTCGTATGGTATCCAGTAGTCCAGCCAGTAGTAAACAACCATTATCAACACCCAGCAATAGGCTATTTGACAATGTAAAAAATAAGGTCTTATTTATTGACACTCGTGTAGATTATCGCTTTTAAAATCGATTTGCATTAATTTTACTACAAAACAATGTATTATTTATAAAAAAAATCCCGAAAAAACTTCATCTTTTTAAATCTGGCGCCACGTAATCGAAAACGGTCTGGATTGGCTGAACTAATGATGACGTCATGATATAGTCAATTTCTGTCTATCGTTGACAGAACAGATGACTTTTGTCTAGTATCTCTACCGTTTCAACGTTTGTTTACGTAAATCGTGTCGTCACGACGCCATATTGTTAAAGATAGCGTTTTGGCGGCTTATTTAAACAGTAAATTTTTATTTACTATTTTTTAAAAGAAATACATTATGCAATTTGAAGTAATAGGTTTTTGTGGGCTCGTTAGACACCATTAAATAATCTGAGATGTTTATCAGAAACCAGTCAAATAGCCTATTCTCACAACATTATCCAACTTAAACAACTTACACAACATCAAACATTACTTACTTCAAAAATAATCATGTACTTACATACTTTACCCTTCATAAAAGTAAGCTTAGGGTAAAAAGAGCCCCAGTTAGCATATTGTTGGGGTAAAAACCTGAACACGATGACGGATAGCAGACATTCCATTAGGCGTGTAACGCGACAGAGGAGAGGAGAGAGGCCGGAATATGGTAGTGCCATTACCCCAAATCCGTTAGTATACAAATCATGTCTCTATTGCGTTTGTGGACGAAATCGATGAGATCTTTATGGTTTTCGATGGGTTTAGCTATGGGGGGAAGGGATATTTGGGACATACAATTTTTCACCGACTTCTAAAAAGGACGAGGTTCTCAATTCGGATGTTTCTTTTTTTTTTTTTATAGAATAACATCAACACACATGCACAGTTTAGACTCGTTTTCAGTGCAGCTTATATGACGAACTTTCTTTTTGGGGTTCCGTACCCAAATGGTAAAAACGGGACCCTATTACTAAGACTTCGCTGTCTGTCCGTCCGTCTGTCTGTCACCAGGCTGTATCTCAAGAACCGCAATAGCTAGACAGTTCAAATTTTCACAAATTATGTATTTCTGTTGCCGCTATAACAACAAACAATAAAAACAAAATAAAATAAATATTTAAGGGGGGCTCCCATACAACAAACGTGTTTTTTTTCGGTGATTTTGCCTTGTGGTACGGAACCCTTCGTGTGCGAGTCCGACTCGAACTTGTCCAGTTTTTTAACACTCTTTTAATAAAGTTTTTTATCTCACGAAGCGACACGCGCTTTACATGTGATAAATAACCAAGTGTACAAACACGCTGTGAATGTGTGTAAGCGCAGGAGCTCTTGGTAGCGTTCGAGACTATGCTGGTAACGACAAATAGAGCGCGCGTCATTTGGTAAGATGAAAATACTGTAGCTACACTTGTAACTGACAATGTAATAAAATCTAAAGTATTTTTTTCTTTTCCAAATATAATATTTCTAAAGGGGCTTTTTTTTTTCGGATGGGAAATCATCAAATGACCCCCTCCCACTCTGGGTGGAGCGGAAGGGAGTGTCAGACTCTTACTGACTAAAACCCACCCGTGTTCCTTCCTTAGCCCTTTATGTTCCGGGCCAGCGGTAACCCTTTCGGACAATCCCGCTGACCCGGCAGGCTTCGGCCCTATGGGGCCCCTCCTCGATGCTGACATCTCTTTGAGGCGCGCGTGGAACACGTACGCGCCGTCCGGCACGGGCCTGGTCCTGATCGGACGGTGAGCTACCCATTACTCTCCGCCCGCAGGCCCGCGCCTACGGTGGCCGGGAGTCGTCACGCGGCTCCCGACGCCCGGAGCGTCTCCCGCGGCGGATCTAAAGGGGCTGATTTTTCCAACGCCAGATATCCGAGAAATAATTTAGAATTTTCGACAGTTGTCCCACACAAAATATGACAGACGTCAGTTTTATTCCACGGATAAAATTTATCTGACATATGTAGAAAAAATGAGCCCTAAAGTATGATAAGTATTGGATCATCTAGCTAGACGTTTATTTTTTTCAGTGTAAAAATAAATGTATCTAATGTAGCTTTCCAATATAGGATTCGGCAGGGCCAGTTAAAATTACAAACACTCACCATCGTGATTCTATCTACATAATAAAAATCTTAAATTCATACATTGACAGACAACGCACATCCTAAACCGCAGCTGCAATTTCTTTCATAACGAAAGTGAGCACTAACGAAGGCTGCAAATAGAAGATGAAAGATTATAAGGAAGTTAATCATTTGTACCAATCATAGATGTAAGAAAGAATTGTTTTTATATTTCTATGGTGCCAATGGAAGTTCCACAGCCCATGGATTGTCCCATTTAAAAAAGGAGTAGATATACCTTGTTCATCACACTAATATTATAAAGGCGAAAGTTTGTGAGTGTGTTTATATGTTTGTTACTTCTTCACGCTGAAACGGCTGGATCAATTTTGATGAAATTTTGTATGGAGGTAGCTGACACCCTGGATTAACATATAGGCTACTTTTTATCCCGATATTCCCACGGGATCGACATTTACGTGGGTGGAACCGCGAGGCGCAGCTAGTAATCAATAATTTAAGAGGGCAACACAAACCCAGACTTACATAATCGTCGCTGCAGATTTCAAAACCCTTCGACTAACAACTTATACGATTATCCCGATTTATATATATCACAAACTGTATGTGACATTACAACCTCTGTAGCAGCCCCTTTAATCCCTTTTCTCTCGCTCTTATGCCACTTGAAATTCAAGTCAAGATTGAAAGCAATAAAATTTAACGATTTTATTCCCCCGTGCAGCGAAGGTTGATAACTACTGTGCTCTGAATGTCAGCGGAATCTGTA
The DNA here is from genome assembly GCA_948474745.1 of Oligia latruncula. Lineage (NCBI taxonomy): Eukaryota > Metazoa > Arthropoda > Insecta > Lepidoptera > Noctuidae > Oligia > Oligia latruncula. The sequence goes on from OX419699.1 coordinate 3,598,640, forward strand.
AGACTGAGTAAAATTGTAATGGCACACAGTCAAGCTAAAGTATGGTAGGTCATACATAATCAGCCTTTAATGTAACTGCTGCACACAGGCTCTTCGAGAGGGCTGTAATCTTCCAAGCGGGCCCAGTGCGGGTTGGTAGATGTCTTAAGTCTTCGAATTTAGGTTTTAGTGGTAGGTCATACCATCACCATCATCATTTCAGCCGAAAGACGTCCACTGCTGGACATAGGCCTCCCTCAAGCACCTCCACTTCAACCGGTTCTGTGCTTCTCGCATCCAACGGGTTCCTGCGTCCTTCACAAGGTCGTCGGACCACCTTGTGGGAGGCCTTCCCACGCTATGTCTTCTATGCAGTCGCAGTCGGTAGCTCATACGGTTCACAATAATTGCTAGCTTTGTCAGAATTATTTGTGATATTAGCAGGATAGTAGATTAGGTAGGTATTAGGGCAATTTTCACTAATGACACTGAACGCGATTAGCACAGCTAAACAGCGTTACAGGTTCGCCATACCGCTGTTAAACCCGCGATGGTTTGTGCGGTATGTTCAATTGTTCAACAATGTTTTGTAACTTTTTTTTGATTAATAAACAATAAAAAAAAAAGGTAGCCATGCAGTTTGCACGCCAAAATGAAGAAATGACCTTGAATGAATGTTTATGTGATTGCAGCAAAAAATCCGGTCACTCTATTTATAACTCTAATAAAGTCATCCTGCGATCTCCAATCTGAGGACTGTGCGCTGAAACTAATTTCAAAATCAGCGCTGAAGTTTACAGTATCCTAATATCTACCTACGATCCAAAAACCAGTACTTAGCAGATCCCCGAAACTAAGGTATTTTCCCCCCTTATCCGTACGGTCTCAGCGTTCAAAAGATTTATGAAAACATACATCACCATGGCGACTTGACCTCCCCTACTAATGGCTGACGAACGATACTTATGGCCCTCGTTATTATTTGCGGACAAAGGCCCGATGGCTTCGACAAAAACTTGACAAATTCTATTTGTGTTGGGTGAATGAGGTCATCGGTTGTTTTTCTGAATTTCTACGAGTAGTTCAGTTACTTACTTGTTCGGGGTTTGCAGATGGATCGGGATGGTCTTTCATGTTCTTACCCGCGTGTTCCAAAAACAGGAGTTTTATTTCCGTTAGGCCTTTTAATTTCATACAGGGGCCTGACACTGATTAGGTACCAGAGGATAATGTAGGTATCAGAGGATAAATTAGATCAAATTGTTTTTAGAGCGTCTAAACCGCGTTCAGTTTCATTGGTGAACTTCGCCCTTAGTTAATCTCGTCTGTGAGTAAATTGAAGGTCGAAAAGCTGAGTATTTTAGCTAAAAAAAAATTGCAAGGTTCCACAAAATGAACCTTTAAATTAGACTTCACCTTCACCTAACCAACCTCTACAATGCCATTCTATCAGACAATGTTAACATAACACGATACCATGAAATAAAGTTTAAACACAAATGGTAGGGCACATAAAAGCCACCGGTGTGTAAGACGATAACCGTTTTCGGGATCCAGCACTAAAAAGCATTTGCCAATCGGTAAGAACGTGTTTTGAGCTGAACTTAAGCTCGGCTTGTGTTCTGCTGGCTTTGGTAACAGGTTTTCTGTATTGGATGGTGTCTTTGCATTTAGAACTAAATATTGGGTATTTTTAGGGTTCCGTACCCAAAGGGTAAAAACGGGACCCTATTACTAAGACTTCGCTGTCTGTCCGTCCGTCTGTCTGTCACCAGGCTGTATCTCAAGAACCGCGATAGCTAGACAGTTGAAATTTTCACAAATTATGTATTTCTGTGTTGTGGTACGGAACGCTTTGTGTGCGAGTACGACTCGCACTTGGCCAGTTTTTTGAATTTCTTATCTATATCATTGTAAGCTGCACCGATCGACGTCATCATGTCAACGCCCAGTGCTGGGGCCCTGTCTCGCCTAGGGTCGCAGCATTATGCTGAACGATGGCCGATTTGCGTGTATGTGAAGCATATTTTCCCCCAACTTGTTCTTTTTAGGGTTCCTTACCCAGATGGTAAACGCACAGACGGATAGTGAAGCCGTAGTAATAGGGTCCCGCCTATTACTAAGGCTCCACTGTCCGTCTGTCACCAGGCTGTATCTCATGAACCGTGATAGTTAGACAGTTGAAATTTTCACAAATTATGTATTTCTGTTGCCGCTATAACAAAAAATACTAAAAACAAAATAAAATAAATATTTAAGGGGGGCTCTTATACAACAAACGTGTTTTTTTCGGCGTATTTGCCTTGTGGTACCTACGGAACCCTTCGTGTGCGAATCCGACTCGCACTTGGCCAGTTTTTTGTATATTTTCTTAATTTCATCAGTCTCTTAACCAGAAGACAATATTACAAAGACCATGACACTTAAACGAAGAAGAACCGCCTATTCCAAAAGTTACATCATCGTTACAGTCTGTAGGTATGCTAAAGTACCAAAACGTATGCCCTCCATATAATCCAATAGCAATTTTCTAATATATACACTGAATAATAAAGAGCTAATTATAATATAGAACGAGCCAATGATCGATATCTGATGCAAATGCGTGTTGCTTGTTCTGGAATATGATCGATCCTAATGGATGCCCCGATCCGAAGGGCTGCAACCCTTTGCTGTGTGGTCCAAGTTCAAGTGGTTGATTTTAATAAGAGCTGATGTAAGAATGGTTTCTGACATGAGAATAACATAATCAGCCTATAACGTTCCCACTGCTGGGACACAGGCTTCCTCTCTGTGAGAGGGAGTGGGCCGTAATCAACTCAACTCAAAGCATTTATTTCAATTAAACCAATTACAGGCACTTTTGAATTGTCAAGGGATCGGTCAGTCGTTGCCCATTCCAAAGCGTAGGTACCTATGGAGAAGAACGGGCAAGAAACTCCATGGACACTCTTTTAAATAAAAATAATATGGTTACAAAGTCTTGTTTACATCATTCATGTTAAAAATTATGCATGTGAGAACGATGCAGAACGTTAAAAGCGTCCGTAATAAAAGGACGAAAGAAAAAAAAAACAATTCAAATATTAAATTTAATTAAAATAAGCCATGGCAGCAAAGAGATGACCAGTCCCTACTGACGGCGCCTGTTCACGAACATGATGCATGTATTAGCCCAGTGCGGGTTGGTGGATAAACATGAGAATGGGTTGGTTAAATCGATCTGCAAGGCTTTTTTTTTTGCCGATGGAAATCATCAAATGACCCCCTCCCGCTCTGGGTGGAGCGGAAGGGAGTGTCAGACTCTTACTGACCAAAACCCACCCGTGTTCCTTCCTTAGCCCTTTATGTTCCGGGCCAGCGGTAACCCTTTCGGACAATCCCGCTGACCCGGCAGGCTTCGGCCCTAACGGGCCCCTTCAATGCTAACGGGCCACTTCAATTCTAACGGGCCCCTTCAATCCTAACGGGCCCCTTCAATATCTGCAAGGCTAAGCTACGCTTCCCGCGGTAAGTTTGTGGATAGGGTGACCATCCATTACACATCGATTCCCACACATAGGTACCTACATCGAAAAACATATTAAGCCGTTGGTCCCGGCTGTCATTCGTAGATCTATGAAGTCGTTATGCAAGGTAGCCAGAGGTCTGTATCTCTGATCCACAAAAAAAAAACCCTTGGTGACACTGCTTACCAAGGGTTTTTTTTTGTGGATGGGAAATCATCAAATGACCCCTCCCGCTCTGGGTGGAGCGGAAGGGAGTATCAGACTCTTACCGACTAAAACCCACCCGTGTTCCTTCCTTAACCCTTTATGTTCCGGGCCAGCGGTAACCCTTTCGGACAATCCCGCTGATTACCAAGTGTTATCATGTTACCTAGTAACTGGATTTTGAAGTTCAGATAAGCGGGCGCTCCATGTAAAATATTGGTATTCAATTGCATCTGGTTAGACTGGAAGCCAACCCCAATATAGTTGGAAAAAAGGCTGGGCAGATTGATTTTTATTTTGTACTACATCTTAAATGAGACAGTTTGGAGTAGTTTCGTGTATTGCCGAAAATTATATAATTGTCGGTCATTATTTTGGTTACCACAATTTCCCTATGACAGTGGCTCATCAGTTTATAATTTAAACCAAACACGCTAACTGACTTTATATCCTATCTAATGGAATAACGACGTTATACTCGTATTAAGTTGATAATCGTTCAAATTCACATTGACTTACACCGAATTACATTTTTATGACATTACCCAATAGTTTTATTATAACTTTTGATAAAATTTGGCATGGAGGTAGCGGACATTCTGGATTAACATATAGGGTACTTTTATCCTGATATTCCCATGGGATCGAAACTTATGCGGGTGAAACCGCGGGGCGCAGGTAGTTTCCGAGATAAAGTCAAAATCAAAAGTAATTTTAATAAATTAGTTTTCATGATTCTCAGCCTTATATATAATAGGTTGAGAATCGGAACTTTTTAAAGTCAAAATTACTGACAGTCCCCAAATGCCACCCTTCACCACTTTTTTTTTTTTTTTCGTATTGTTTATCATCAAATGGCTCTGGGTGGAGCGGAAGGGAGTGTCAGACTCTTACTGACTAAAACCCACCCATGTTCCTTCCTTAGCCCTTTATGTTCCGGGCCAGCGGTAACCCTTTCGGACAATCCCGCTGACCCGGCAGGACCCTTCACCACTTCCAAGTGCTTTTAGCTGGGAAGAAGAGGATAATAAACACCACTGGAGTTTGTTGTTGAATTACCTTATGTGCCTGTAATAACAACAACATCCATATTCCAGGCTTCAGGCACAACACAGCTACGCTCCGTGGTAGCTGAAATGAGAAAAACAAAAACATAACAATAATTATAATTCCTCTCTCTGGAGCCCTGACCGTCGTCGCCGGTAGCTTGGACACTGTTCCCGATACCGGTGGGCTACTATTTTTTAATTTTTTTATGTTTTTATATCCTAATATTTAAAAATATAATTTATATGTGATATTTAATAAAATAAAGGAAATAATAATATAATAACATACAATTTATTAACACACCGCTAAGTATCTCATTTTATTTAAATCCAATAAAAAGCCTAGTATAGACAGTAGACAATCGTTCTTTCTCGCAAAAGTCTGGTTCCAATAAGTCACTGTACGTCAGGCCCATTTCTTCGACAAACTCCTGTTCGTGCAAAGGCGCGCCCTGATATAAAAATAATTTATGAAAGCTTAGTTTAGGGAATAGTCGAGATTCGTCTTAAAGCAGTTTCTGGGGTGAAATGGTGGCGGTTAGATGCACCTGTTAAAATTTCAGGGCACGTGGAGCTTTTGAAAGTGTTTAGATTAACGTTCATGAAATTTTGTTAACGGAAATTCGAACGATTTTAAAATTGAACATACTTGTTTCGCTCATAATAGTATGTTTTAATTAGTTTTATATTTCTGAGTGACATCAATTGAACTTATCGCAAAAAAAAATAATACGGATATTTGTATTTTCAGCGTATTCCTCGAAACGCTCTAATCTTGAAACGCACCAAAAGTATTCCTCTAAAAATAAAAATATTATAATTTTATTCCTCGAAATGAATCAACGATAAAACACAGAGAAGAGCATAAAGAAAATAATTAAAAATAATTTATTCGTAATAAATGATATCGATAGACGTTTCGAGGAATATCCGGTATTTTCGATTCAAAAATCGTTTGAACTTACGTTATATTTACTCCGTGCGTTCGTGATCGGCCCACAATTCTTATCATTTTTCTAGTTATATATTTCAGTTGCCCTTTGGCTAAAAGGCTTTTTCTTTTCTACGTGACAATGCAGTGACTTTATATTTTGCCAATCATTAATAGAACGTCCGCTATGGCTTGAAATTGGAAGCATTAGTTAGTTAGTTAGTTAGGGATTTGGTTTCCGCACTTAGTCCTTCAGTGGACCATTGTGCGTGGGCCATGGCGGCCGTCGGTGGTTATTCCAACCAGCCCACCTCCCTCCAGAAGCTGATCAAATCTCCTGGTCTGTTAAATTGGAAGCATTTGGACTTAAGGTGAGTGGATAGAGGTAGACCGCGAAATTCAAATTTTTTCTTACGTTTTTTTGCAATTTGCAGGTCAGTGTCAGGAAGTCGTAAGAAAATTTGAATTTCGCGATCTCAACTACCCATTCACCGTAATGCTTTAAGTTATCGTGACAAACAAGCAAACGGCCGACTGTAGACAAGAATCCATACAAGAAGCATTACAGTTGGGCTGCCATCCCGAAGACAAAGCAGTATATTAAAATACAACACGTGGAAGCTCCCCCAGGTTACATTTAGTAATTCAAACAATTTCTGTCCTCATAGCATCGGCTAGTATCACCAGCTGTTTCTACATACGAGCTATGAATAGTTTATAGCCGATTATTCTATCGTTACCAGCTGGAATGTGGAGAAACCCAGCTGCAAGCCATCCAGTACAGTCATATTTGAGTTTTATGCTTTTGACATTTTTAGAACTGGTTCTGCTAAATATTTATAGGATATTCGGTGGTAGTGCTGAGGGCTCCGTGGCTAAATAATAATGAGCGCCAGACTTTAAAATCTTCAGCGAAGAACCCGAGATCCGTAGTGAAGATTCGCAGAATGTAAAACTGCCTACCTGCATTGTCACTCATGGTTGGTCAGAGCATAGAATAGAATACTCTTCTTCACTTTCTCTTCTTCTTTTTCTTTTTTCTTTAGCAACTATACTCTTACATTAAACCAGAGGGGCCCGTGGCTAAATAACAACAGCCGCACAGGTCGATCGATCAGGTTAAGCTACGCTTGCCGCGGTTGGTCTGTAGATGGATGACCATCTTTACATACCGAGGCCCCTCCGTGCCCCGGAAAGCACTTTAAGCCGTTGGTCCCGGCTGTCATTCGTGAATCTTTGATAGTCGTTACGGGTAGTCAGAAGCCCGAAAGTCTGACAACCAGTCTTTACCAAGGGGTATCGTGTTGAACAGAAACTGGGTTGTGGAGGTCAGATATGCAGTAGCTCCATGTAAAATACTGGTATTCAGCTGCAGCCGGTTAGACTGGAAACCGACCCCAAACATAGTTGGGAAAAGGCTAGGCTGATGATGATTCGGTGGAAGTGCTGAAGTAATAAGACAGCTTGGGATCATGTTTATAGTATGGAGAACATTGTTCTTCTGTATATTAGTATCATATTAAACAACGATCATATCATTTATCTGCCGATAACCTCCACTAATATCCATTAGTGGAGGTTATAGGTATGATAAAGCTAAAGAAATATTTTTTTTCGTGTAGCGGGTTCGATTCCCGGTTCAACCATGTAATTATTTAAAAATCTATGAATGCAGTTTAAATTGTTTTTTAAATTAAAATAATGTCTTCTTTCAATGTTCCATCTACAATATTCAAGGTACTTTCCTTCCATGTGGCATAGCCTGAGAAAAAAAAAATGAAAAAAAAAATGAATGAATGAATGATGAATGAATGATATGAGAAATTGAATCACACGTAGGACAACAAGCCTAATGCCACTAAAGTTCGGAATCTAAAACCTAAAATAAGTCATCCAAAATACTGATCTACAATCCTACAAATACTCAAGTGTTATTACACGCATTACCGCACGCACATAATCCGATAAATTCCGTACGTAGCGGGAGTTAGCGCCTCCCAGTACAAGAAGGTGTTCTTATGATGTATTGCTAACTACTACAGCTTCAATGATACATCGTCTTATTAGTTTAGTGTTTTCTAGAAGTATTCATGTATTATAAAAATTGGTACAGAAGTTGTAACTTCTAGCGCAACTGGTTTTAACTGGGTTCAAATTGGTCGGTTGCAAAATCTATAAAAATGTTTTGTGTAATTGATTTAATTCAAATCTAAAAATCTTTCTCAAAAAAAAACAACTGACTTCCAAAAAAAACATTACAAATTGAAAAATAACTTTAATTTCGGAAGTCGGTGTCAATAATAAATAATACTAGCCTATTATCAGCATGAGCATCGATCACCACGTCACAAACCCATTAATCATGACGCAAAAATCCACTCTTCTAATTATGTTAATCACTTCTTAAGGGGCCGACGGAGCATGCGTATTTCGTACAAAGGTAATACCAAAATAATTTGTAAATCAAACATATTCTTAATGATATACAGACGAGATATGAGGAATTTCAAATTTCTATAGAAAATTTATTTTTCTCATAACTCGTCTTTAAATCAGTGTCCATTTAAAATATATAATTTGGGAACCTAGATATTCTGTAATCCATTTGAAATAAATACACCAAGAATACCGTATATGTTTGATTTACAAATTATTTTGGTATTACGTTTGTATGAACTACGCATGCTCCACCGGGGCCCTGAAGTTGACAAAACTCATTTCTTCCCTACCTCCTTACGACACCCAAGGCAATCTTTCAAACAAGGTCACACTTATAGTATTACTACCACATGACGTGAATTTAATTTCCCTTCACAATACCACTTATGAAAGTTTAAAGGGAATTTTAACAATGAGAACAGCCTACACGAGTTTTCGCAAACCCGAAATCTACACGACTATTTTTGGTACTACATCATCCATTGCGCGCTTTTAAAGACACCAAATACACTCCATTCAAACAAAAGCAGCGATGGAAATTAGGTTACAGTAAATTCGCGCTTATTGAGCGTTTGTAATTCTAGTCCCCTGCTCCATAGCACATAATATGATGACGTAATCCCACGACGTATAAACGTCACGTATTCGGATTATATGGCAATTAGCGGGATACGAACATTCAGCAATGAGCCAGTTATCTTACACCAGTTATTATCTACGGTTTGAATAATGTATACATATTTAAAGGTTTAGCTTTACATAATTTTGTTATGATAAAGCAGGGATTATGTATTGGAACTATCTACGTAATATGTAGGTTTCAAAACGCTTGAACGTCAATTACTTTGTATAATTAGAAGTTCGGTATTCTCCGCTTAAGACGAGGGTCTTAATTCGGTAATACGTCTAAGTTAGCTGGATAAACCGTCTTGGTCTATTTGGTGATTTAAAATTTATTAATTGTGTTCAGAGGTTCTTAATATACGAGTAATTACAGCTTATCTGGCCTATTCCCTCTCTCAGAGAGGAGGCTTGGTGTCCCAGTAGTGGGAACATTATAGGCTGATTAAATGCATGTCAGATGATGTTTTTTTGTGACTATGTTACACAAATGAATAAATTACTTAAAAATCGCAGGATGAAGCGCAGGAGTCAACAACAATTATTAAAAAAGTTAATTATTTGACAACTGGCCTTAGCCAGTGAATCTCACCTTTTCTTAAAACAGTGAGATTTGAGTCCAATAATTAGTAGACCAGTTAGATTTACAATGGAACTGCCATGTAGAAGATGGCTGATTTACATTGAGCCAGTGTTTAGAAAACTTTTGACATCTACCAACCCGGCCCGCGTGGTGTATTACGGCCCACTCCCTCTCACCGAGAGGAGGCCTGTGTCCCAGAAGTGGGAACATTATAGGCTGATTATTCTTATGCATAAGCAGTGTTTCGATCTAGCACTGAAATCCAATTCTGGGTGCTGTAGCCGAAACAGCGTCACTGAATTCCAGAATCCCTCTGGAATTCAGTGACGCTGGTTCGACTACGAAAGATTGATAAGTATATATTTTTTGCCTAGTTTGATCGAAACTGTGCAATTTACTAAATCAATCTAAATCAGCTATTACTAACATTTTGGCAGCATCTACTAAGACTGAAGGACGACGATAACGTATGTAGTTAAGAAAAGACGAGGTAGTTCTTCATATAAAAAACGCTGTTTCCTCTTACAATATAATGCATAGAAAAACAAGGTGAGTGTCAAGATGACAGATCAAGTCCCCAATTTAAAATGTATGACATTAAAGTGTTTGTTCTACATAATTATGTACTATTTGTACCCTAAACAAGAGATTTGTACCTCTAAAAGTTAAAGGAAGTATGTCAAGACATCCCTGGTCCCACTACTTTGAAGTAGCGGGACCTTTTGGAACCGTCATTCCGTCATCTTGACGCTCACAAAAACAAGCTAGACTTGTTATTACAGCAAATAAATTGGCAAATACCTTCCTACAAAGTCAACAAAATGATACGTACCTAAAGTTACGTACAAAGAAAGTAAGGATTGTTTAATTAAAACTCGAAGCGCCGCAGTTGTTTGAATGTTTTCCTAGCAAAATAAAAATGTGCATACACAAATACTCTCTTATAAAAACCAATACATTATTCACCCATATATCTAAAGAGAATGACAGTCTTGAATGAGTTTACCTGCTACGAGCAACTTGTCAAAACAACGTTACGGTTCCCAAAAGCTAAGTTTTGGCGCCGAAATGAACTTTGAACGTAAGTACATGATGCTTCGTTAGTCTTAAAGATTTGTTCAGACTGTGTTAGTTGGGGAGCAAGTTGTAGTCATTAAATCTTTTAGCTTGTGTATTTTAAAGGGCGAGCAGAGCTCTAGCCCTTTGTTAGACTGCATTATGCTGAGTTGAATACGTACGTTCATGAATGGTCATTATTTATTGGAAGGAGAGGGGGGATTTTAAAGTAGCTTTAATCCCCCCCCCCCCCTGATTTTAACGTAGCTCTTTACAGTATTTACCTACTGTTTCATTAAAATATGACACCTATGTACAACATTTTTGATTGACGACTGGTGCAAGTTTATACACCTAACTTAATACGTCATATGGCGTCTAGGTAGAGCATTGCTAATCAACACAGAATAAAGAGATAACCAAAGGATGATATAGCTCAAATTATTTTTTTCGACAAGGAAAAGTTGGTTTTTGACAGAATAAACTTTTGTTTGATTTTTGTCAAACCTTTTCTTAATTCTTCATTATCATTGCAGTCCGACTTCACTCACTTCTACCATAGGCCCCTTTTTTCTTGTGCCAATCTCCATGCTACTGTGCCAGCCTCATCGAGGTTCTACCCATGATGGCAACAATGTCGTCCACTCATCTCGTCGCCGGACAACCGACATCTCGTATTTTATGTAATAAGATACCTAGTATTTTTCCGGAAGAGCTTTGTAAGATTTCATCATCATCATCATCATTTCAGCCGAAAGACGTCCACTGCTGGACATAGGCCTCCCCCAAGCACTTCCACTTCGACCGGTTCTGTGCTTCTCGCATCCAACGGGTTCCTGCGGCCTTCACAAGATAAGTGATTTGTAAGATTTAGCTGATATTTATTAGCTGAATTCTTAACTGCACGTCTGCCAATTCCATCTCTACGTATCCAGATTCAAATTATTATAGTTATTCGTTCAAAATGGCCCCACAAGCACAGCCATACAAATCGCCTCCTGCATGCACCGTTGCAATCCCCCTACGTTATACCCACACGTGGCTTCATGCATAAACACATTTATGTATTGCTCCGAGTGCTCATACCATTTGTAAAATGGCTGAATGGTACATTACGCTTTGACTGATAAAGGAAAAGGTGAAACTGGGTTTGGTGGATAAAATCAATGGCTGGAAACGGGAATTGTTAACATACACGAATTATTTTTAGTCACATCTAACATAGTGGCATGTTATTTTTTATTACGAATAATTCAATCAAAATAACAATAACTTTTGACGCACTATATAAATAATAGGTACGCATAGTAATTGTTTTTGAAATACTGCATATTATTATTGACCTTAAAGAATAATAAGCCTGTTATTTATTATTATTGCCTTTTTAAACTACATACGTTAAGATTGTCTCCTATATATTATGTATCAAAGGAAGCAAAATAATATCAAAAATGTTGTTAATACTTATCGAAGCAGCAGATCCTGATGGAAAAGCAAGAGATGGCGCCTCTTCCTCACAGAAACTAACGAAGTTTTTACATTTGGACATTATTCCTTCATAGTATTCACATAAAACTTACTTGAAACGTTACATACTTACTAAAATTAATGCTATCAACAAATATGATTGTAAATCCATTAGCAAACGGAGAAAATAATATTAATTTCGTTTAAAAGAAAACTGTCTTAACTTTAAAATAAATATCAATATCTGCTCCTCAACTACATCACCTAATAAAGGAGACTCGCATCTCCCCACTATGGTCTTCAGGGTGGAGTTGGAACTCTCCCGCACTCTGCAGAGCAAATAGGCAGATTTCTGTCTGACGATGGCGTGGAAGCCATCAACGTGTGCTTGTGCAAACAAACCTGATGCACTGCAGAAACGGGGCAGTCCCATCAAAATTCTGAACGCGTTATTATATTGGACCCGTAGGGCGCTGATAGCCCGCTGAGTATAGTTGGTCCACAGACTGCACGTGTAAAACACTTGGCAATAAGCTGTAAAAAGCGTTATTTTGACCGTCCACAGCGTGCAGCGTAAGGTCGTCAGTTACAGTCACGAGCAAAAGTATGTATACACTTGGCTTTATACAAAGGCGATTTTCTCCTTTATTATTGAATGAAATTTTATATTAGTAGGAAAATAGTATTTTTCGAACCCATAGGTATATGTAAAATGTCGTATTTCAACGTTGCATTCGTTAATTCGTGAAAAAATCGCAATTTAAAGTTGCTAAGTGTTGACATATTGGTGCTCGTGACTGTACATAACGCCCCAAGTACTTGAACTGGTAGGTACACTCGCAATATGTCATTCCCATTTAGTTTAATCGGGGGCATATACTCAGGACATTTAGCACCGCCAGCCTTAAAGACCAAGAACTCGCATTTCTTAACATTATAAACTGTAACTGAAAAGCAGCCTTCAATTTACTCTAACCAATGTAAGAAAAAGAGAATCCCAAACATAAGAGCCATTTAAAAACCTACCCTAATCACTACGCCTTTTACCAAAAAGTAAAAGAACGGAATTGCATGCAAACCTTATCTACACAAAGATATCGTAAAATGTGATTCGTGCGCGTTTCCAGCGTGTTCACTGACCCGGGATGTTGGATCAAAGAATTAGAGTCTCGCCTACCCTCATTAGCTCAGTCACGAGTCACACCTCCTTGGAATCTGATTGCCTTGCTGCAGCAAATTGAACCCTAAACTTTCAAGGTTTTGGTGGATTTGGTACTAGCACATTTTTTTTGCTCCGTCATCGACCACGAAGTTACGCGTGAATGGGAATAGTATTAAAAGTTGGAGTAATGGATAACCTTTCATATCTTTCACATAATATTACTGAGAGGCAGGTTTAATGTTACACTGTACGACATTGATAACTTTATTCTGTGACAATTTCATTTTAATAATATTTTTAATTTATTTTTTTAATTTTTGATTTTTATTTTTAATAATCGTAATCTTTCATTTTTAATTTTTTTTTTTTTTGAGTGGGCTAGTTTGTGTCCCACTGCTGGGCAAAGGCCTCCCCTTTTTCCTTCCAAACCTCCCTGTCTTGTGCGATCTCTGGCCATGTTAAAATGCATAAATTTAATTTAATCTTATATTATTTATTTTTATTTTAAATCGGCCTGTATGGAATATGGACCAATCTGAAATAAATTCATTTTAATTTTTTTTCTAATATTGTTTGCGTCATCATTGATAAAACGTCCTTTACATGATTTGTAATAATTTATTAGTTCTTTATTTTCTTTAGTTTATAACTCTACATTAATTTATTCAGTAACTACCATAATATCCACATCTCACAACAGGTAGGTTTACAAGTACCTATACTATTCGGTATACTAACGAAAAATAAAACCAAAACCGTTTCGCTATATGTAGCTATTTTTATTCAGACCTAATATAACTTCCAGTATCGAAATGGGGCAATCGTGGATTCTTTCGCAGACGTTTGGTTCCAATAACTCGTAATAAGTTTCATTAACTTCCTCCTTAAATCCTTTCTCGTGAACTGGGGCGCTTGAACAAAACGAACAATTTCTATTACTGGCCAGGCTAACTTTAAATAAGGCTTTATGAAATTTTCATCGATATATCAGATAATATAAAGTTATGATTAATGGAGCGACGATCTTTGCAAGGTGGCTAGTAGCTGGATAAAAGTAACCAAGGATCGAGTTAAATGGGCTCAAATAGGATCAGTGGGTTTCTATAGACTAATGACGATGATAAAAGTTGTGGTATGGGTACTCGAAGAGCAACTCGTCACTGGAAAGGAGGAAATGCTTAAGCACCATTTGGGCCAAAATGAGTTATACAATATATCGTTGGATTCCATTTTTTTTCTGCGTCGATCTGTTTAGGTTTCAAGACAATCTGAGCCAATTAAAATTGGTTCAAATTGTTTGTTGTTTTTGTTGTGTGTTGTTTGTTTTGTTGTGGATCCAACGATATATTATATAACTCATTTTGGCTCAAATGGCGCTTTAGCATTTTCTCCTTTCCAGTGCTCATACAGTTCCTGATGCAGATAATAATTATCGTTCATGAAGAAATATATCGAGAGGAGAGAATATGCATACAAGTTATATTATTTATCTATTGAGAAACTCCTATTGGTTAATCTTTTAGAATTTAACCGACACGATTTAAAAGAGGAATAATGATCACAATGTTAAAGCTATTATATATAAAATCTACCAAAACGTTAAAATTAATCCTCTGAATAAGTTAACTAAGGACAGAAACATCAAAACTTAGATGAAAAAGAAACTTACGTAAATATTGTCCTCAAAATGTCATGCACCAAGGACTTCCCCGGTGGAGCCAAGTGTGTTCTCGCTTCACATATGCTTCGATAAATACACGAGCGACCGTTCAAGTTGTAACTGAAAACAAAATGATTTACTGAACACTTGTTACAGGAAACTTAGTCTTATGGAACGATTTTGTAACAAATATGTGTAATGGTTTAATGCTTACATAGTTTTATTAGAGAACAAATGGAAGCAAATAATGGGTTAAAAAAATGGAATTTTGGTGAAAAATTATTTGGACTGATCGTGAAAGAAATTATCATTTGATGAGTAGGTAGGTACAGTAGAAAGTCATAGAGGAATGGAGAGGAGCACGATGAATTTGAGACTGCTAGACAAATGGAAAGCCACGAAACTTCATCACCAACGTGGCAGACATAAGAGAAAAAACAAGAACACTTAAATAGAAATGGACAGGTCTTATGATGACCGCTAAAACGGAAAAATGGACCAAAAGATCACAAAATAATTCCCAAGGAATGGAAAAAGACGTAGAGGAAGTCAGATGAAAAGGTTCCCGAGGATGATCTCCCAAAATGTTGGTGTAGAACACCTCTGGGCAGTAATAAGTGAAAGAAAATAGAGGAAGCCTATGTCGCAAGACAGCCTGACCTGGTAGCTGATAATAACTAATTTGGTAATATAGGGTTAACAAGCAGAATTCATAATATGGTATGGTATGGTTGGTTTATAAGAACTTGTTATAAAAGGTCAGAGAAAATAAAGGCTATTTTTGTTTTATTTAGGTATAGTAGGAATACACGATAGTGGGTGCAATGTGAGCACATTACCCATGCTGAAAGCTGTCAACGTCGCAAATAGCTGTCAAATCATCATCTGCCTGCCTTTTCCCAACTATGTTGGGGTCGGCTTCCAGTCTAACCGGATGCAGCTGAATACCAGTATTTTACATGGAGCGACTGCCTATAGCTGTCAAATATTTCACTGTTTTGATTAAATTACAAATAACACTAATTCATCATCATCTTCCTGCCCTTATCCCATGTTACTTGGGGTCGGCGCAACACGTTTTCTTCTTCCATTCTCCCCTGTCAACCGTCACGCTATCATTAACTCCCTTCTCTTTCATATCATTCCCCACACAATCCATTCATCTTTTCTTCGGCCTTCCTCTCCCTCTCCATCCATCAACATGTATATTCATCACTCTTTTAGTCACATGCGTTTCATCCCTTCTCATCACATGCCCATACCAAGCCAAACGATTTCCTTTCAACTTTTCTGTCACTGGTGCCACTTTCAAACTTCCTCTTATATACTCATTTCTTACTTTATCCATTCTCGTCACTCCACACATCCATCTCAACATTCTCATCTCCGCTGCATGCAATCTTTTTTCATCCGTCTTCTTCACAGCCCAGCATTCAGACCCATAAAGTACGACAGGCCTTATCATGGACTTATAAATTTTCCCCTATAACTTGAGGGGCATCCGTGGGTCGCAAGTTGTTCCTGTGACCTGTCGCCATTTCATCCATCCTGAGTTGATCCGGTGCGTTACGTCTCGGTCTACTTCGCCATCTCCTTGGACAAGCGACCCGAGGTACCGAAAGTCGGAGCAGATCGACAAGGGCGTTCCAGCGAGAGATATGGGCACAGGACTGGCAAATAACACTAATTAAATTATGAAAATATTGCTCTGCAGTACATTAAAATACTGATTATGAATCGGAAAGCACGTTAAGCCGTCGTTGGTCCCCGCTGTCATTCGTGGATCTTTGACAGTCGTTACGGGTAGTCAGAAACCCGAAAGTCTGACAACCAGTCTTACCAAGGGTTATCGTATTACCCAGTTACTGGGTTGTAGAGGTCAGATAGGCAGTCGCTCCATGTAAAATACTGGTATTCAGCTGCAACCGGTTAGACTAGAAGCCGACCCCAACATAGTTGGGAAAAGGCTAGGCAGATGATGATGAATTGTAATAACTTAGGTCGTAACATTGAATATTTTGTTTTAGATGTTTGTGTTACACTTAAAACTATTACATACCAATAACATTGTAACAATTACATTTAGTGCCAATTTAGTAATATTGATATATTAATCAAAACAACGAAATATTTGACTGCTACTTGCGACGTTGCCAACTTTCAGAACACACCCTCTCGAACCATCTTTAACTTAGTCTTATTAAATATAGAACCAAATGGGTAGCTATTGCCTTCTGAATTACCTTTATCTTCTCTAAAAAAAGAAATCAATTTTATATATGGTAGGCAGCATACTTACTGCTCAAGAGCCTTTTCCATCCTCTCCCAAAACTCCCTCTTTTGTCGATGATGGAGCTTCCTCCTGTAAAAAGCAGTGGTCATCGCTGGGCTGAGTAGTGGATAGAACACGTCTATCTCAGCAGCTACATTCCAGCCTGATGGAGCGTGGACCATCACAGTTTTCAGCACCGACATTGTCAGCTGGAAACCAGAGAAATTAGCCATTAATGATGGGGCAACTCATCAACCGTTAACTCTTGTATGTATAATGTTGAGTAACATTCAGAATTATTTTTTACTAACTGTGCCCCTCGATTTCACCCACACAAGTTTCGATCCCGTGAGAATATTATTTTTTGTACAGTATTTCTTTTACTTGTGCATAAAGTTTTAATAAAATAAATAATAAATAAATAAATATTAGGAGAAAAAGTATTTTATGTTCTAATCCAAGTCATGGTCTACCCATGTGCTGAATTTCATCCAAATCCGTTCAGCCGTTTTATCGTGAAAGCGTAACAAACAAAGCTTTTTATTAAAAAAATAAAATCTTTTCTCTTTACAATATACTAGCTGACCCTACCTGATGTAGTCCTCGTGGCGCCATCTATTATCATCATAACGTAATTGTTGTTTTCCTCGGGAACAGCACTTTTTTTCGGGATGAAAGGTACCCTATGTCCGTTTGAAATTTTGCATATACGTTGTCAGGTGTACACACCTGACAACGTATATGCAAAATTTCAGGATAATCGGTTCTATGGTTTAGGCGTGAAAAGGTAGCAAACCAACTTACTTTCGCATTTATAATATTAGTTAGGAAGTAAGATTGTATTAGTTTAGTTAAGCATGGACAGGATTATTTCCAGGGAGGTGTACCTTCCGCTCCACGAAACGAGCTCGTTTTAGCACCCTGTCCTGAATAGGGTTGGTTTTCTTTCGTCCATTGAAACAAACATAAGACTATAGAGGTATAAGCAACAGGGTGTAAAGTTCACTCATACTCTATAGAAAAAGGAGGGTCCGCTGACCAGACGGGTGTTGTGTCTGGCGGGCAACTGCCCAATGATTCATGTCGGGCCGTTGTATTTATGCTAGTTGCGCGGTAAACTCTGCTTGCGAGATGCAGGATTTTGCGTGACGTCAGTATGACGCGTTGTTCTCATGTGGCGTTGTAAATACCGCTACAAGACTAACTGTGTCGATTTATGAAGGAAAATGTACCTGCTTGGCCCTGCTCCCGACGCCCATGATAATAAACCGTTACAGACGTTTACACACAATCGTTCATCTGCAGCTGCTCTTAAATGTTGTTAAAAGATTATGCACAAAAAGATGGCCACTAAATACTTGTACCATTCGAAATCATTGACTTAGGAAACTTATGCTACAATCAAGTGTAATTTGCGTCCAAACACAAGTAACTATATCTTTTATTCATACATTATAAAGACCAGAATGCAGGTAGCGTCTCCATCATAACATTAAAGTTTAAAATCGTAGTCATTATACATTATAACGAAGACTCAGGAAGCCGTTTTCCATAAAAACTTCGGAATCCGTGCTTTTATATGGGGAAGTTATTTAAAGTTAGTCTTTAAGTTAATTCCGCTTAAATGAAGTAAACTTTTAAAACCACAACGGTTTATGTTCTGCTTTAGTATTTATATAAAGGAAAAACTACAGACTGTGTAACTTATTTGATTGGGTTAAATATCTCTATCTCTTTCTATAATGGTAACATCGATCCAAGAAAACCTCACAATTAATGATTGAAATTAACGATTTTGAGATGTTTGTAAATTAAAAAGATAATTATTAATCAAACTATTTAATATTTCAATTAAAACTAGTTTACTGCAACTTAATCTTGTTTGAAAAACAGATAACCTAGATTTAATGGGGTTTAAAACGATGATTAAAGTTAAGTGACATTCAAACGTCAAAAATGTATGGTTAAACAGTTGCTATTCTCTACTTAACTATAAGCAAAGTTTATGAAAAAAGGGGAATGCATTTAGCTTTTAACAATCAATTTGATAGCACCTAATTAATATTGTTACAACTGCATATTTATCAATAGTGTACTTACAACCATAGACGTTCCTTCAGGAAACGTCAAATGCCTCCTCTTCCTCAGCACATTCAAAGAAGTCTTCACATTATCACACCGGTCCATCCCTTCAGCATTCGCAATAAAAACATTAACAATCACTACAAAAACTATTAATAGAAAATGTAACACATTCATATTCCTCCTTCAAACGAACTAAAAAGTTTAAACTATGACAAAAGTCGACATTGCCTCGACCATCCATGTGACTTGAGAATTCAAAGATGGCGTCGTATGGACTATAGGTACTATTTTATATTCATTTGTATTTCACACGTCTTTAGTCGTTTTCGTTTTTCTTCGTAAATTCTACTGTTGCTTCAGGTATGGTTGCAGACAAAATAAATATTGCTGTTGTTGACTAGACACATGACTATTTCAGTTCGATGACCGTTTATGGTTTTAACCGTTCCTGTTGTTGTATTTAGCACATTGTTCATGAGTGACGACTTTAAGTGACAAACAGACTGAGAATTTTAAATACCAACAAGTTTTAGCTAGAGTAAATTATGCGATATGGGGGTATGCGTAACCAGTGGCATAACCCTAGGCCCAAAAGGGCCATGGCCCGGGGCCGGAGCCTGCGAGGGGCGGTGCAAGCCGCTCCTCGTGCTCAGCTTTGTGCGCCTTTCTTATTGACTTACTATGCATGAAGAAATTTAAAAAATCCGTACTTAAAAGAATAAAAAAATATCTACGTTTCTGTTAAAGCGAAGAACGTTTAAACAGTTTAGCTATTCTAGAAGCTGAGTTGACAAACTTCGTTAATTATGACAGTGTCATTGATGGGTTTGCTAACCAATCTGTTCATCGGAAAAAAAATGCAAAAAATATTGAAATAAATGGTAGTTATTTCTTCGCATAGTCTGATGAGAC
Source organism: Oligia latruncula (assembly GCA_948474745.1). Taxonomy (NCBI): domain Eukaryota; kingdom Metazoa; phylum Arthropoda; class Insecta; order Lepidoptera; family Noctuidae; genus Oligia; species Oligia latruncula. The sequence goes on from OX419699.1 coordinate 3,618,569, forward strand.
GGCACGCGATCCAATACGTCCGGAGAGGGATCAAGCGCAGGACCAATGGCTTAACGTGCTTTCCAAGGCCAGGGTATCACACCGCCAACTTCCAAACTCCGGGCTGTTACTAAGAAATTTCTAATGGAATGGTAGCTGAAGTAACTATGATGGTATAGCGGTTAAAATGCCTATCTTCTGCTAAATAAGAATCTCTAAACCATTCACTGAAAGGCATCGCTCAGCCTAAACCGGTGGGTCCAAAAGTATTCCATATACAGGCTGTCAGGGTACTCGACGCGCAACCTTTTATCGGATTCAGTACATGATTCTGAACCCCCTGCGTTGAAATTATCCGTCGGTTATTTAAACAAAAATGGCCGCGTAGGTATTGCACTTTTCTAAGAAACAGCTGTTTTTTTTTTTTTAATTTACAAAATATTTCTACGCAAGGAGGTCTAAAATCATGTGCTGAATTTATGGTTACAGTTTGGGCGTCGACGTCCCTGCCACTTTGTATAACGAAGGTGAGTATTATGGAAGGACTTCCAAAAATTCATCCCCTAAATGGGTTAAATGGGCCATGAATGTTTGTGGGGAAGTTCCTCATTTTTGCCGATGGGATGGGAAATCCCGCGCCAAAAATGAGTAACACGGCGGCGACTCACGGCTGCTATATAATACTGGAAAACTTGTTCTAATACCTAAATGAAAAGGCGATGGATGAAGTTGGAAATGAAGGAGATAAAGATCCCTTAACCCTTCGTATGTCGGAAAGTGGATCCACGTGAAACAGAGTAGCTTTTTAATTGTTTCTGTAATTCAACCGGTGAAAACACCATGCAGAACAACAAAATCGTCAAACCGACAATAATAAAATTACTAAATTCAAAAAACTAAACCAATGTTCTAGTGCAATGCTCTGAACGTCGTAAATGTTTGATCAATTAATTAGAGTACTTCTGCCGTCTGCACTTTTCAACGTCACAGTCTACCCACCACACGTGCAGTAATGAAATTAGGAGTATTGCTGCTTCAACTGAATGTTGGAGTCCTGGGCCTCAAGTCTGCTATTACAATAGTGTCAGAATGGTCTATCATTGATTTGATAATTAGCAAATCAATGATTATAATTGTTTATTTTGACAAGTTTGGTATTCTACTAATATAATGGCGTCATTATGACTTTCCAATGGTCAACCACTGACACTCCATTGAAAGAAATGGCATAGAATGGTAATCTCGTACATGACATAATGACAAATGAGTTACTGACTTAGGCGGTAATCTGCTAAAATTTTGACAGTTCCTTTGATCAGTGACCTACCATTAGAACGTCATTGTGCAGTCATTGCTTTTAATTCGTAACGAGTATCGTATATGTTCTGTGCCATTGACCGACCAATAATCGACCATTATGAATTTAGCAGATTACGAACTTTTAGCAAAATGAGAATGGGATCGTGTTGGAATGACGAATTTATAAAAATAGCAGACTTGGGCCCCTGCTGGGCTGTATCTGAGTACTTAGACTGTTTAAGGAGCAGCAGAAGTCCTTGTTAGCGTTGGTTGTTTGATTTTAAAATGAATGTTTATTGGTTTACTATTTGCATGATTTGAGAAAAGTGAGTTGATAGTTTCGTTATGGAAATTGTTTAACGTATGTGATCATGGATAGTCTTACCATAAAGATATACGTTTTTTGCCTTTTGGTACGGAACCCTTCGTGTGCGAGTCCGACTTAGCCGCTTTTGTTTTTTCGAGGCACGGAACTCTAAAAATTAAGAAAAATTAACCAGCTTTAGAAACAACATTGGTGTAACAGACACTAATTTTCAAATACTATCATCTTTTTCAGGAGTTAGAACTGCAATACTTACGATTTAGCGTGAAAGACTGTACGTAGGTACTATTCTGGATTTATTACTGCAAACTATTAATTCGATAGTATAAGAAGCTTCAATTTTATTAAAAACAATAACCAATAAAACCATCCAAAAGAAAAATAAATTACATTTCCATTAATTTTATTGCCAATACAAAATAAGCAATAAAAAATACAATGACATGTTACAATACAGACAAGTCTCTACAATTCGGGTACAGTTCTGCACAGTCTCCATTGGCCCCACGGGCGTCGTCATACTGCTTATGAAGTTCGGACACCGAGTCTGGGACTGCTGGTAATCTGAAATTATGTTCCAAGTTTAGGTATGCAAGGAAACATCGCGTGTATTGTCTGGTAACCATTCGGACAATTCTATGACTTCAAAGTTAACAGCAGACTGTGTTGCATCTGGCTGTGTAGATGCGTTATTTCTTGAAATTAAGACGAAGATTGTGCAACAATATTCCTTCGTCTTAACCTTCATTGAGACGTTATGCGTCACTAAATTCGTTAGACAATTAATAGATGGTCCATGCGTCATGTTCGTGAACGGGCGCCGTCAGTAGGGACTGGTCATCTCTTTGCTGCCATGGCTTATTTTTATTTAATTTAATATTTGAATTGTTTTTTTTCATCTTTTTATTACGGATGCTTTTAACGTTCAGCATCGTTCTCACCTGCATAATTTTTAACATGTAACCAAGAGTTTTTAACCATATATTTTGATTTAAAAGAGTGTCCGTGGAGTTTCTTGCCCGTTCTTATCCATATATATATATACGCTTTTAAATGGGCAACTAGCTTCATCTTTCTGAATGACTGACCCCTTGACAATTCAAAAGTGCCTGTAATCGGTTTATCTATATATACATATAATAAAATTGTAGAAAAGTGGTGTCTGTACAATGGAAATATATAAAAATAAAGTAGCAGGGGTTGTTATTATATCGATGCCGAACCCGAAACTGTAATTAATTTTTTTTTTTGTCTGTTTGTCTGTTTGTCGGTTTGTCTGTTTGTCTGTTTGTCTGTTTGTCTGTTTGTCTGTTTGTTTGTGCACGCTAATATCAGAAACGGCCTATTAGATTTAGATGCGGTTTTCACTAATATATTGTAGTAAGCTTCACTTAACATTTAGTGTTTATTTCATGTCAATCGGTTCATAAATAAAAAAGTTATGTCAATTTAAAGAATCACGGCGGTATTATTCTATCAGAGTACGTACACGCCTCGCGCCTGCGCGTCCGATCTTCGGAACTACTGGACGGATTTGAATGATTTTTTTTTTGTTGTATAGGTATTATGTCTGGGCAACATATAGGCTATAATTTATCTTTGAAACTTGAACACCTGATGCAGAACCGAAACAGATCAGCTTAACTATAAGAGATACAAAAATGGTACCATAGCAAAAATTGTTCCACGTGATAAGCATTTTCTGCTGAGAGAATAAATTTGAAGATCTGGAACACCTGATGGGGAACTCCAAGAGCCCAGCTACACCATAACACATATAGGAATGATGTCTTAGTAAAAGTTATTCGGTCTGATTGGCATTTCCTGTTGACTTATATGAAAATCAGAAACATCTGATGTGGAAATCAAAGCTATCACTAATTTCACAATTTTCAGTTTAGGACTGATTTTCGATGACGATGGTATATCATTTAAAAATTTGACTCTACTGACCAAAACTCCCATTTATTTTTTTAATGCTCATGCATTCTGCACTACCATGGGGAGATAGTGCAGTTATGTGGGACTCTAACCCACTAAAACTCCACGGGGTCCTCCTCTGCCGCTTACGGCGGGAACATGGGCACGCGTTAGCACTCATCCGTGAACCCGCCGCGGCTGCCCGTCACTGGACCCTCCTCTGGGGAGTACTCCCCATCACCGGCGCACCAGAACACATAACACGCCGTGACCACCCCAGGGACCAAACCAGCACATGGGCGCCAGACGACCCCGTGTCTGGGCACCCTTGGTAGGGGAGCAGTCACTTAGATTTTAATTGATCAGGTATCTTCACAATAAAACTATAACCATGCCTAGAAAGAGGTCAAATCTTTCCCAATGTTCCAAAGGAGCTAAAAGATTGAGGATCATAAGATCCCAAGAATATACCGAAGAGCGTCAGGAGAGACTTGATGCTGTTCGAGAACATCAGGCTGCACCTCGCTCCGTGGAAACCTCTTCGGATCGCGAAGCACGCCTGCGTTCTCAGCGTATTTACGCATCTACATCCAGATCTCTAGAGACCACAGTGAAGAATATGATGCGCGACTGAGCGCTGATCGTGAACGTCATGCATTGTCTCACGAGTCGCAGACGTTCACGGATAGAGAATTGCGCTTGAGTTCCAAGCGTATCTACGCATCGACTTTTCGAGACAAGTGGGGAACGTGATGCGCGACTGACCGCTGATCGTGAACGTCACGCATTATCTCGCGAGTCGGAGACGTTCACGGATAGAGAATTGCGCTTGAGTTCTCAGCGTATCTACGCATCTGCTTCTAGGTCTCTAGAGACAAGTGCGGAACGTGATGCGCGACTGTCCGCTGATCGTGAGCGACATGCATTGTCTCGCGAATCGGAAACGTTTACCGATACAGAATCACGCTTGAGTTCTCAGCGTATTCGCACATCTACTAACAGGTCTTTTGAAATGAGTGATGAATGTGAGGTTATCATACATTGTCCCGAACACACACACAACAAAATATTCATAATCAGTTAGAAAGTGAGAAAGAAAGAATTGCTGGAGTACGGCATGAAGAGACAGATTAAGAAGGGCGCAACTAACGTTTGAATTCTGATCGACTTCGACATTCTCTGAACAGAATGTCGATATCATCTGAAGAATCGGATGTGTCTCAAGATATAGCCGTAGGGCATGGCGACCTTCCTTGGGTTGATAAGGAACGGAGTGCATTTACGTATACTCCTATGATTGACTACGCCACATATTCCGCCATCGGAGGTATGGTTAAAAATTTTACTTTTTGTGAAGCTGTTAAATGGCAAAAAGAAACAAACGGTATGTGTTGCTCAGGTGGGAAAGTACATATTGAAATATTACAAAATCCTCCAGAAATATTAAGATCACTGCTAATCGGTGACCATCACAGTCAAAACATTTCTTGGACAACATACGTTCGTACAATCATCATCATCATCATCATCATCAGCCTATAGCAGTCCACTGCTGGAAATAGGCCTCCCCTAATGAGCGCCATATAGCGCCCTGTCTTCAGCTTGACGCATCCAGCATCTGCCTGCAGTCTTTCGTTCGTACAATAATACCTTTAATGACATCTTTTGTTGCGAAACAGTTTTCAGAAGGCCCATTTATGCCAACATTCAAAGTGCAAGGCCAAGTTTACCACCTTATTGGTTCATTATTGCCTGAAAATGACGTCTCGAATCGTCTCGCGCATCCCGTTGTTTTCCAGTCCCCGGGCTCTTAGAATTCGACATCAGACGATTCAGATCTTCGATTTTGACGAGCCCGTTGTCGCTGGCATAAGCAACAGGATCCGCGTACGAAGTCGCGGGCAGAAGCTAGTTTGAAATAAATGCTTGGAGTTTGAGATCCCTTTAGAACATCTGTTATGAATCATCATCATCAGCGTCATCTTCCTCCCCTTATACCAAATTACTTGCAGTCGACGCAACACGTGAATGGATTAATAAATAGGTAAAAGTTTCTATAGATAAACATTAATAGTTTTGTACCCACCAAACATATGGGAAAACTTGGATATTTTATTCTGTAACATTTAATAATGGCTTTGTAAACAAACCATGAATTTTATTATAACTATGTTTTTAGATTGTTGTTCTTAAACCGATAAAGTCAGCCTATCATAGACCTCTTCTAGACAAAAACTTAAGTTGCCCTGCAACACTCGTTACACCATGTTTCCCGTCTAATCTACCCACCACCTCTTCTAGCCGTCATCCATTTACTAATTATTCCTTACGTAAACACAGCCCGTAGAATCTCTCCTACAAACGATTCTTGCTTGGTTTGTCCCTTGCCTGTCACACACAGCATTTTCAGGATGCACTCTTTACCGTTCCAACCTAGCCTGTTCAAACAAGGAAATATTTTGAGATTTAATTTGACAAAAATATAAAAATGTAAAGATTTTTTTTTTCCGGATGGCAAATCATCAAATGACCCCTCCCGCTCTGGGTGGAGCGGAAGGGAGTGTCAGACTCTTACTGACTAAAACCCACCCATGTTCCTTCCTTAGCCCTTTATGTTCCGGGCCAGCGGTAAGTAACCCTTTCGGACAATCCCGCTAAATAAAGATATACTTACCTAACATTTTTTTTTTCGAGGGCAAACCTAAAGGCTCCCGACCTCCGGAGAGGGAGGTCGGGGAGTGTGGGATTTTTACCTCCACCCTGGTGATCATCAGCACATAGGGGTCCCGGTTCCTCTTAAAATACCAATTCCGGAACCCTCCTGTGCAACGCCTGTAAGGCACATCCCTGGGGAGACTGTAAAGGGCCTTCACCTGAGCCTCGCTATGCACGACAGCACGTGACCACCTAACAATACTTCGATTCCCGAATCAGGCAGTGGTATTGAGTTTTTCCATTACGAATCTCTCAGTAGCAGCCGTAACCTGGATTGGTGCCCTGTTGATAGCAATAAACTCGCCCCCTATTACATGGGACTTACACATCTGGTGAATTGGGGACTGCCCAACCCCCTTTAGGGAAGACTGGCGTGATATTTATTTATTTATTTATTTATTTATTAACACTTTATGCACAAGTAAAAGAAATACTGTACAAAGGCGGACTTAATGCCTGAGGCATTTTCTACCAGTCAACCTTAGGGTGATGCAGAGACAAAACATGGCAGGTGCAACAAAAGGGATAAATAGCAAGAAATTACTATAAAATACAAGAATAAATACTAATACATAGATACATACATACATACATACATATAAACAAAATCTTTGAGGAGAAACAAATTATCGGTAGAGGAGAAAACGAATCCAGCAAATCAGCGCTGAGATGTAACGGCCAATTTTTGACGGATATGTTCACGTGCCTTCACTTTAAAAGATAACCGACTGGTTGCCATCCTGATGTTCAGAGGGAGCGCATTCCAAAGAAAGACCGCTTGGACAAAGAAAGAAGACCGAATGAAGCCAGAACGGTGAGAAGGACATCGTAGAAGACGATTGTTAGTGGATCGAAGATTCTTAGCATGGGCAGAGCATAAATATTGAATTTGGGAAGTCAAGTAAGAAGGAGCAGTGGGATTGTCAAGAATAGAGAACAACGTATTCAGAGCCCTTAACTCTCTGCGCTGGCGAATGGGTAACCATTTTAAAAGCAGCCGATGCTCGGATACATGGTCATATTTACGAAGATTGAAAACGAATCGAATGCAGTTATTCAGAAGACGGTCAAGTTTATTGAGGAGATCTGCATTCAGGTCATAGTAACACACATCACCATAGTCAATTATGGGAAATATTAGGGATTGTACAAGCATTGCCTTTATGTGTGAAGGAAGAAGGTTTTTCAACCGATAGAGCGACCGCAACGTTCCGGTGACTTTATTACATACAGTCGTGACCTGCTTTCGCCAGTCAAGACAAGTGTCGACATGCAAACCAAGATTCTTAACATCAGAGCTAAACGGGATGACTGACTTGTCGAAGATTACAGGTGGCACAGTCAATCCATTCAGCTTCCTCATGCTGTAGGGGCTGCCTACTACGATAGCCTGACACTTGGTGGGGTTAACGGCCACCCCAAATCGGTCAGACCAGTTTTTAACGACGTCTAAATCCCGGTTTAGCTCGTCAATCGCATCCGGTATGTTGTCGACACCTGCCCGGCAGTAAAGCTGCAAGTCGTCAGCATAAAGATGATACGCAGTTCGAAGCTGGGTAGTAATGAGATTAATAAAAATGGAGAATAAGAGAGGAGATAATATACCGCCTTGCGGGACGCCAGCTGCAAGATCACACCAATTTGACGAAGAGTCTCCAGCATAAACAGACTGCTGACGTCCCCGAAGATAGGAGGAAAACCATTCCAATACCCTCGGAGAGACCATAAGATAGGACAGGATGGATAAAAGGATTTCGTGACTGACGGTATTAAAAGCATTGGAAAAGTCAATTAACACTAAGACTGTGACTTTAGTGTCTTCCATTCCCCGCCTTATATCGTCGGTCACTTTAAGGAGAGCTGTAACGGTACTGTGCCCGGGCCTGAAACCGGATTGAAATGGACTGATGAGGGAGTTGTGGTGAATAAAGTGGGAGAATTGTTTGTGAACACTGGCCTCGAGCACCTTAGATAGAAAGGGAAGGATGGAAATTGGGCGAAAGTGACTAGGAAGAGAGGGATTGGGAATCTTAGGCAGGGGCCGAACAAGGGCTTTACGCCACAGGGAAGGGAAAACACCGGTGTAAAGGGAAAAGTTTATGATATGAGAGATTGCAGGGAGGAATTGGTCAAGAGCCGTCACGATCATATGGCGGCTGATATTATCGCAACCCACAGCTTTGGATTTAATGGATAGGATAATCTTTTTGATCTCTCCCGGGTCAATTGGGGTGAAGACAAAGGGGTTAATGTTGGGACGCGTCAGACCAGCAAGGTAGTCGAGAGTTTGACATTTGGTTAGACTATCTAATGCTGGAACAGTAGAGAAATGGCGATTTAGATCGTCCAAACCAATTGTGCTAGGAAGGTCTGAATTTCGCGATTTGCCGATTCCTAAAGTTCCAAGAAACTTCCAAATATCGGCAGGAGAAGAAGAAGTAATATTACTTAGAATGTGGCGGCGTTTAGCGTTGCGTATCATCTGGTTACACCGATTTCTAGCAGCCTTAAAGAAGGTCCAATTGTCCTCCGAACGATCCTTTTTAAATTTGCGAAACGCGCGGTCCCTCCGTCGCATTGCCATCCGTACTCCCCTGTTCATCCAAGGAGCAGGCGGACGCTTCATCTTTATTTTCTTGACAGGAGCATGGGCGTCATATAGCTTGACCACAACATCGTTGAAAATACTAACCTTTTCGTCAACCGAAGCAGCTGCTTCCAGAGGTGACCAGTCAATATTGGATGCATCATGTTGAAGCCTTTCGACATTCATTCGTGCAAAGGCACGCCTGTACTGGAACGTGGGTTTAGGTTTAGGGGGTTTAAGGACGTAGCATAGGAAAATAAGGTCGTGACGGGAAAAGCCAGGAGCATCATGTTGACCATGCGAGGAAACTAGGGAAGGATTAGAAGTAAGGATCAAGTCAAGCCATGAATCATCACCTGCAATATTATGATGAGTAGGTTGGAGAGGCAATACATGCAGACTGGCTGACTCGACGAGGTGCAGGAGTTTACGGGACCGAGGGGAGTTGTGGGCAAGGAGGTTGGTATTAAAATCCCCCATAACAATGTGATGTGCATACTCTGAACCCAAAGATTCCAGAACCGATTCGAATTCAGTGAAGTAGTCAATGGTAGGGGGGCAATAGACGACACCCAGGACGGTTTTAGCTCCTTTGACACAAACCTCGAGGAAGAGAAACTCTGCGGATTCATTAGGAGAAGAAGAAGCTAAAACTTTATAAGGGAATTCGCTACGAAGGTAGATGGCTACACCACCCCCCCTCTTACCGATCCGGTCATTCCGAAGAAGAACGAAACCGGGGAGAGGGTAAGTGGTTGATAGTAGGTTAGGTTTGAGCCAAGTCTCGGAAATCAGGATGGCGTGAACGTTATTGTCAGTAAAAGTGTCGTAAAGTTCGTTGAAGTGACTAGGAATGCTCTGAGCATTAATGTGGCATACGTTAAATAGCCGGCCAGAATTTTGGCTGAAATTTTGGCGTAAAAGGACACCTAAGGTGTCTGTAATAGAACAAAAACTTCCATCGCTGGAAGATGTACTAGAATCGTTGGCTGAATAAAAAGATTCGTTATCAGAAGTCATAAATATAAGTGAATAAAATAAATATCAGTAAATATATAATTAATATAACGATAAAAACAAAACACGAATGACTGGTTCGACGATTGCATCTCTGCACCACCCGCCAGCTCACAACATCACCTAATTATTAATCGAAACATAGGTAAAACTTTATGATAAAAAAAAAAACACATGACACTACTTAAAACAAAACGTAATAAAAGTCATGCGAAAAACTAAAAAAAGAAAAAAAATATTACGAGAAAAATACAAAGTTTACACACAAAAACATTACGGTATTAATTTTATAGGCTAGATAAAATTATGAACGTATCCGAACAAGAATACTTCAAACTTCGAGCCTGCCACCTTGTCGTACTTAATCTGTGGACTATACTTTGGCATAAATGAGAATGACAGATGACAGACAACATGATTGACGTTTGAGTTTACGTACAAAAAATAAAATTGAAAAGGTTGTGGGTATTATTACTCTCGAAATTAGCCAAATTTAATATCACAACAGATGGGGAAATAACAAAATTACTATTGGAAGGACTACTCAATACATAAATAAAGAACGGTAAGTAATTCCATTAACAATTGCATGCAAATCGTTGTTCGGTAAATAAAAAAAACAAAACATGATACCATTATTGACCCGTTCTGTTTTGCAGGCTATCTCCTGTGCCTTGGGCCTTTGGATCTTGAGCCTTCGGAAACTTCACAAGCAGAGGACTGAGCTCATCCATTGAAGAAACTTTATGTTTACTTCCGTCAAAGGCCTTCAGAACTATAACACCGTCTTGAGTCCAACACGACCGCATTCCAAAGTGTAGACGCGCTTTCCCGAAGATGGACTGCCGGACTTTTGTCAAGAACTCCTTGACCGAGATGGATGTGCCCTTCAATCGTGTCTTGGCTTTCCACACAACTGACTTATCATCGTAGCTGGAAAATCTTACCAGTATGGGCCTATGATGTTCTTTATTGGCGGCACCAAGTCTGTGACAGACCTTTATGGAGGATACAGAAAAGTCCCTGATGGCTAACTTATTGGAGATAACATCCAAGATGACTGCGGTGCTGTCTTCATGGTCAACTTCAGCAATACCTTGAAATATCAGTGCTTTCCTCCTATGTCTTGTCTCCAATCCATCAAGATGCTTAGCACACTCACCAATCTGAGTCCGGAGCAAGCCAAGCATACTGAAAACAAGCTCCCTGAAGGTCCGGAACTCCTCAGCCACCTTGGCCACAGTATCCTTGGTAGGTCCTGCACACTGAATTTGGGCTTCCAGTGCTTCCATCTTCCTTGTGAATTTGTCTTCCAGGGACTTTTGTGCTGACAACACCTCGGCAAATTGAGACGACATAGTGATCCAGTGAACTAAAGTGATTGTGAAGTGACTTTGCAGATGATGAGCTGGCAGGTGGTGTAACTTTTTTGCTTGGGTCACATAAATGTGCCACAAACGTGAGTACCCGTGTAATGGAGCTTACACAATTATAGTTAATAAAAATATAAGTCAAATTTTATGTATTTCTATTTTAAATAAAAAATCAAAAACAGAGATACGTCTATTGTATTTGTACACCTACCCGCGAAAAAAAGATATTATGCATGTAACTATACTTCCAACAAGTAGAATGAAGTAGATAGTTTCAAATATTTAAAAGTTCCTTGAAAATAAATCGGATTTTATATTTTATGAATGCCACTTACGTTTGCAAAAACTTTTCCAGTTTAACATAAAGTTTCTGTCTCTCTTTTCTATGGCGCTCAAGTCTGGTTGTATCTAAATCTTGGAAGGAGATTTTATTTTTGTGCGACATATGCATTTCCTCTTTATTGACTTTCGTCATGTTTCTTACATTGGCTTCAGCTGCATCGACACTTCTTTTGGCAAACGCTGGATTTATTAGGATTTTTCTGTAAAATGTTTCTAATTTAGTTTTTCTACCAAGAATTTCTTTAAAATACTAGCCAGTTTACTGTAATAGTTTAATAAGTTTACTCTTTAAAGAGGCATTTGACCTGCAGTGACGGATAATACAGAATAGATAGAAGTTTACAACATAAACATACTGAGAATGGTTTTAAGAAAATATTCTAGGTCCACCAATAAAACCGCTAGGATTTAAAAGGCACCACGATAAACGCTTAAGCGCCATCTCCACGGGCGAGAAAATCGCGGCGATAGTCATGCGGTGCCGTCAAATTATCGTCGCAATGATATCGCCGTTTGGAGATTCATTCATAGAGTTTCTATTGACTTTGATGGCACGACGATAATATCGCCGCGATTCTCTCAGTCGTGGAGATGGCTCTTTAGAATTCACTGCCAAGTCTTATTCTCCACATTACCTCTTATACTCAATTTTGTCAACAACTTTTCCATTTTCATCCACATAGTACAAGACATCACTTCTTCTCTTTCCGTCAAACACTTTGTATTGATCCCTGAACATGTCAAAGTCTCCAGGATCAGTAGGCAGTTCCCAGGCTAAAGCTGCAGTGGTGCCAAACCAAACGATGTTGCCGATTTGGAGGTACCCGTGGTTTTGGGTGCAAAAGACTAAAATAAACAAATGAGCACTGAAATCGTGATTTAAATATCCATAGCTGCATGTCAAAAACAAAAGAAAAAGCGGATCAAACCGGAATGAGAAAGTTTATAGTGGATAAGACAGACATTAAAACAGAAGACGAACAAGCGGGGGATCGAGGACGGGGGGGGGGTGGAGGGGGGTTCAGGGCATCAGAACGGAATAACTCATGGATTTTCTAAGTTTACGATTAGGGGAACAAGTCTACTAACTAACTAACTACAAACGTTACAATTATCTCTCTATTGGTATTGTTTGACACACTTTGAATGGCAAATCAGTAAAATTTTTTTTTGTAGATTTAACTGATTAGTAGATTTAGGCCCTCGAAATAATCATATAAAAGGTCCTTGCAAATTCCCAAATTTAATGGCAGGAGGGCCCACGGTCGGTTGGCTGACGACAATTTAAATATAATTATTATGTTTAAATGGAATGGGACGGAATAAGGTCATTAGGCCAGCCTAATGATGACCATCCAGATGCGAGAAACACAAAACTGGTCGAAGTGGCGATGTTTGGGGGAGGCCTATGTCCAGCAGTGTACGTATTTTGGCTGAAGTGATGATGATGAAGGTCATTAGGTGTTAATTATTTATTTGTTTAGGTACCTATTTGAAAAGAGCTGCCATCAGGAAATATCAGGAACCTCTTTCTTCTAGACAACACCCTGACCCCAGTTCCATCCGCCTTACTTTGATATTGTGTTGCTATTGTTGATACATTTACATCCGATGTGGTTTCATCAACAAATATTACTATTGATATTATGATGATGTAAATGGAAATGAACATTTTATGCTGAAAAGAAAAAATACACACACACAGACATTACACTGGTTTTGACAGACTTGTGGCAGCAACCTAACAGCACCCTTATTAGGATGAGAATAAAGATCACTGTGATTTGGACAACGATGCAAATTGTAGTGTATATTTTTTTTTAAAAACCTTACAGTTTTATCGTAGAAGTTATGGGATAGTCATAATAACAGATTCAGCCTTTAAAATACATATCGTATTCTACTAATTAATTTATACAAACTTATTAGCATTATATACTTACTTTTTGTATAGCTCTCCAAAGAATGTTACCCCTTTCGAATTCCAAGAAAGGACTGGCATGCAGTACAAAACAATAGTCTCACGCATTTAGCATATTTGCATAAAATTACAAGCCCTTTGCAAATAACGACAATTGTTTTTGAGAAACATGCTAATGAAAACACAACGGACTAATCCTTTTTTGAATATATCTTTGTTGGTTTGTTTGTATTTTCAGAATACTTAACAATAAAAATAGAGGGAGAGAGGAAATCAGGAAGAGCGAGGAGAAAGTACATAGGACTGACTGAAGACAAAAGGAAGTGAACGTATGTACTTTTAGAGCAGCCCATATTATTGAATAACATTGTAAAACATTTTAATAGAGTAAAGGTGGAATTTCTTGCCCATTCTTCTCCATACGAACACTACCTTTTGGAAGGGGCGACTAGAACCAATTCTATTTTATTGTAAATTTTGACGTTCTAAAAATGCTTTTTAGAATGGAGGTAGCCGACACTCTGGATTAACTTATAGGCTACTTTTTATACCGATATTCCCAAGGGATCAACACTTATGCGGGTGAAACCACGGGGCGCAGCTAGTTTGAAATAAATAATTTGACTTTGACTTTGAATAGAGTAGGATAAAAAAATCTACACTGATAGGTTCCCAGTATATCTTCGGAGTTTTCCTAGGGATAAAATCAGAAACAAAGACATCCGCAGGACCAAGGTAACCGAATATAGCAAAGAAGAATTGCCAAACTTAAGTGGCAGCGGGCAGAGCGCTCCACCCAGAGCGGGAGGGGTCATTTGATGATTTTCCATCCACAAAAAAAAAAAAAGTGGGCAGAGCACATTACTCGCAGAACAGATGGCCGGTGGGACCAAAAGGTTCTGGAGTGGCCCTCCAACATATATACCGAAAGACATGGCGTTAGAAGCCCTCTCACAAGGTGTACCGATGACCTTGTGAAGGCTGCAAAAATCCTCCGGATTCGAGAAGCACAGAACAGGTCGAAGTGGCGATATTTAGGGGCTGTGGGGCTTGGGGGCGGTAATGGACGTGTTTACTTGGACGCGTTGCACACTACCTAAATACAAAAAATAAAGCTCCTTATGAAAAAATCTAAACAGCCATTCTATCTCAAAGAAACGAGCTCAGATTTACAAGCGGAAAAAGATATTAAAAAATGTTCTAGTTACTACACAGAAAGGAATTTCAAGTAGAAAAAATAATTTCTAAGTTAGACGAGAACTCAAACAGCCTTTGCTTTTCTTAATAGGTTAAAAAATCGTTTATCTTTACTGTATACTAGTTTCTTAAGCCACGTTCGTGAGAACGTAGATAATAATTCAACAACCATACTGGAAAGTGCAATGAATTAAATATTTTTTATCACATCTATTCAAAAAGAGCTACTGTATTCTTCGTAAACAGAGATTAAAATAACTCTTTAATCCCTAGGGACTAAAAGTGATTTCCATTTGGAATGTGAATATTGTTAGTACAAGTTCCAATCACCAAAGAGATCAATCACGAACATTGTATGAGCAAGTAACAGGCTGTATGATAAAGAAAAAAGCGCGCAAGCCAAATTAAAAAAAAAAGTTTGTGAAAAAATTAAAAACGCGCGAAAAGCATTCTGCCTTCGTTCGTTATTGTTTACGTACTTAAAATTGTATGTAAACAAATAAACGTGCTATTCTTATTCATAAGTGGCACTTACTTATTTTTTCATAGAGGATGATAAAAAGTATAGTATCCATCTCGGGAGCAACACTATTTTAAGCTCGAGCGGCGTACTTTGAATTCCTCGCTGCGCTCGGGATTCTACTATAGAATCCTTCGCTCCGCTCTGGATTCAAAGAAACACTCTCGCCATCAAAGTAGTTGTTTGCTCCCTTGGCAAACAATCTACCTTTTAATGGCGTACTGAAGTATAGAATACACATTTATTTATTTTTCATATATGGGTAATACATAATAGATCATGTCATGTGATTCCCTTCTCTTAGGTCATGTCATTCTCCTGCCCTTATCCCAATTTATTTAGGCTCGGCGCAACATGTCTTTTTCTTCCATACTTCTCCATTAGTCGTCATATTCTCGGTAATCATCCCCCTTCTAACGATATTCCATCGTTTACATAATAGGTGATATGATACATTTAAGCTCAAACATATTTCACCATTCGGATGCAAACATTTATAACAACACACACACACATTTTTTAAACATTTTCAAACTGTCTTATTTAAAAAAGATAACTGGTAATCTCTGTTTCTATTGAAAATTTAAAATCGGTCTAATTTGGCTGTAACACTATTTTTCGAAAATGTTCTCTACTATGTTTTTAGACCTTTGTATCCTGCTTATGCGTATGAAGTTTTAGCTTAAAAGTTTGTATGAAATGCCGTACGGCGTAAACGCTCCTAAACATCACTGTTGTCAAGTCTTTCCAACCACAGATCCAAGAAGTAGAATCAATGTTTTCCTATTCGAAGATAGGAATTAGGCTGGCAGGCGCAACAAGAGTATCCCAAGGTGGACCGATGACCAGGAGAAGCTCACGGGATTCTTCTGAATGAGAGAAACACAGTTGCACCGGGTGGTCGTTGATGCATGTTTGGGAAAGGCCTATGTCCTGCAGTGGATGTCTGTTGGCTGAATGATGAAAATGAAGGGCTGAATGATGAAAATTTGATCATTGATGGACATGTTATAAAAACTCGATTTATGTAACTTGTAAAACATAACGATGACAGAACATGACGATTGTAAGGTAAGGTAAAGAGAACCTTTAGTAGACTCACATTTTGAAAGTTTTGTGGCAAGCCATTGCCATTGACCCGGCACAAGTCCAAACTCCGGGATTCTATTGAGAAATTCCTGGTAGAGAAATCCTATTATACTTTACCCTACCAAGGATACGAACTCAATACCACATGCTCAGCTGTAACGCTTGCGACCTCAACGAAGCAGTCAACTTGAACAATAATTATCATAATTATCCAAAATAATAACAGCCGCACAGGTCGATCGATCAGCTTAAGCTACGCGTGACCATCTTTACATACCGAGACCCCCTCCGTGCCTCGGAAAGCACGTTAAGCCGTTGGTCCCGGTTGTCATTCGTGGATCTTTGACAGTCATTACGGGTAGTCAGACGCCCGAAAGTCTGATAGTCAGTCTTACCAGGGGTATCGTACAATAACTGGGTTTTGGAGGTCAGATAGGCAGTCGCTCCATGTAAAATACTGGTATACAGCTGCATTCAGTTAGACTGGACGCCGACCCCAACATAATTGAGAAAAGGCTAGGCAGATCATGATCATCCAAAAATAACCAGCAATTTATAACGTTTTACATTACTCCACTTCATTATTAAATATTAGCAATTAACGGAACCGCAGCGCTAACTACATTTATTAATTAACCGTTAAAATATGGTTGCAATTATTTTGTCTCTGATTGCTTACATAAACGGGACTACGTAAAGAGATAGTTTGTTAAATAATGTTTATACTAATATTATAAAGGCGAAAGTTTGTGAGTGTGTGTGTGTTTATATGTTTGTTACTTCTTCACGCTCAAACAACTGGACCAATTTTGATAAAATTTTGTATGGAGGTAGCTGACACCCTGGATTAAAATATAGGTATAGATTATACGTTAATATTACGTATAATCTTAACGTAACGTATAGTCTTGCGGAGCACCACTTAACGTGCTTATTTTCTGCATTTTCATTCTAAAATAAAAGAAATAACCAAATAAACGATAAGGGGGCTTTTAAGTTTTGATCGATAAACTGTAGCCATTTCAAACCATTACGTGCCTTTTATATCCTACAAAAAACTGGTACATGTAACTGAAGTAAACATACGTCAAAATATAGTCGTATTAAATAAACCTCCATCTTTGAAGCCATCTGCTTCAAAGTAATAATTAAAATGAAATTAAAAGCAGATGAAACCACGGGAGAACGTAGCGTTTTGCAACTAGATCATTTAGCGGTAGCCACAGCGGTCGGTCTAAACTGTGCCCCAGCCTCAAACGGAATACATGAACAGTCCAATGTGGACAGATTCTATGACACAAAATAGTATTAGAAAATACAAAAGTTTTTACTTTTAAAAAGTTTATTAATATGCACAAAAATATAAAAAGAATAATAACATATTAGGTATTAAGAATATAATATTATAAATAATAAATAAAAATTATTTATTTATTTATTTGACAGACAACAAAAGGTCCACACTGACAAAAACAAAAAATACATAAAAGATATTAGTAACAATATATCCTATGTTACTAACAATGTGGCATATGATCTATGTTAATACTTATACACTACGACAGACTGCTGTTTTGATGAGATGTCCCATTATGGGGCTCTCATCAAGCCTGTCAGCTATCACCTTCAGGAGGCTGTTGCTACTGCCACGCAATCTGGCGAGCAGAGACGCACTTTTCTTCCGTACGATAGCTGAGAAGCTGTCGACTCGGACTTTTGCGAACATCTCTGACGCACTGCAGTAACGTGGCAGCCGCATCAGCGCCCTGAAGGCGTTATTGTATTGGACGCGCAGCGCATTGACGGCACGTTTGGTACAGCTGATCCATAGGGCGCTCGAGTACAGAGATGTGCAGTATGCTTTTTATAGCGTATGTTTGACCGCTTCTGTACATCGAGCGAACCTACGTGCCAACATGTTCGCCCGTACCGCCAATGCCCTGCGTTCCCGTTCAACATCAGCATCAGCTTTAGTCATAGTCCCAAGTATTTAAACATTTGTACCCGACGAATCGGGACATCGTTCAGCACAGTTCTCACACATTTTTACAAGTTTTCTGAGATATAATATGTTACTTATACCAATCTGAAAATCGACAAAAATACTGAAAATGCAAAGGTACTGTGGCTGCACCTACATCGCCACATGCAAACTACGCATCATACTGACGTCACGCAAGATCCTGCATTACAAGGTTTACCCCTATTTAACTAGTTTACTTCTTGAATTTGAATTGAAATTAAAAATAGACTTAGGGCTTACTGAGGCGCACTTTGGGCGCAAAGCCTTAAAAATACTTCATAACGCACCATCGATACTGCTGAATAGGTATGGTACTTGGTGCTAAATGTTTTGACACAATATTACAGGGCCCACTGCCAAAACTTAACTTTCGGATTACTGATTAGTTAGGTTACCTGTAGATCATTTTTATAACAGAAGTAAGTATATAATAAATTCATACTGAAGCTAGCCTCTTTAAAAACCTGCACAGGAATCATTAATTGTTTTATTTCGGAAACCATAATGGTTAGTACTGTTATACTTAATTTCAATGTTATTAAATTTGAAACAAATGGTGACCACAGCACCCGGTCATAAAATCGTGATAATTTGTTTTGTGTTTAAAATTATTATTTTAGTTAATCATATTATTCACTGAAAACATAATTTCAAAAGCAAATTAATCCAATACGGGACTAGTAACATTATAAATATTGCTGTATATTTTTTTGTTGTGTATTTTTGTGGTGTACAATAAAGTATATAAATAAATAAAAAATAGGTTATTTTAGATAATAACTAATGATTTGAGAAGAACCTATTTGGTTGCCTATAAGAAATCACTGAGCAAAAACAAAGCTAAGGGATAATAAGCTATCTTCAAGAAGGCGATTTGCTGATCTCTACTCCCTCTTCTTAAAGCATAAACTATGTGAAGTAATAAAAGTTATACTTACTCTCTGAAATTACTGATTATTCGATGTAAGTACGTCCTTATAGCAGCCATGCTTAACCAATTTTGAGCCTTTATTGTAAAATTACGGCAACGTGTTACTCGAACGAGGCGTGTCGTCAGCCAGTATTATAAAGCTGTTTCAATAAACGGTCATTTGGGAAAATTGCCAAAATATATACAAAGTCAAAGTCAAATCATTTATTTTCTTTTTCTCTTTTTTTAAAAAACGTTGCCCCACACTAGGAATTTCTCCTGTGCGTTTACAAACATTTAAATTCACGTACACAAACAGCCAGACCCGGAACAACTACTTGTAGGTCATACAAATATAAATATAAAAAAAATAATAATAAAATAAATTAAATTCTTATTAATATTTCAAATAGGCACATTAAAGGCACTTTTGAACGTCAAAAATTACAACTAAATAGAATTGATTCTAGTTACCCATTCCAAAAGGTAGTTTTCGTATGGAGAAGAATGGGCAAGAAACTCCACCGTTACTCTTTTAAAATGTTTTACAAGGTCTTGTATACATAATGTAATTATATTATGTGAACACGATGCACCCATAATAAAATTAGTCTACCACAAAAGGTAAAAATAATTAAAATTCTACTTATAATTAACAGAAAATCATTAAGTTATGATGTTGATCTTGCTCTTGATCTTCTTGCAATATATGTATACCTTCAAAGTCCTCAAAAATATACAAAAAATATTGGTACTATTTTTATTTTCTAATCCATACTGATATTATAAATTCGAAAGTAACTCTGTCAGTCTGTCTGTATGTTACGTTTTTACGCCTAAACCAGTGAACGGATTTCGATAAAATTTTGCAGAGAGATAGATTGCATCCCGGGAAAGGACACAGGATAGTTTTAACGACAAACCTCGCAGGCGAAGCCGCGGGCGGAAGCTAGTGCAACATATTAGATTAGTAATATCTTATGCAATGCAATAGTAAATTAAATTAAAGCTAAC
Organism: Oligia latruncula; assembly: GCA_948474745.1. NCBI lineage: Eukaryota > Metazoa > Arthropoda > Insecta > Lepidoptera > Noctuidae > Oligia > Oligia latruncula. Next base: position 3,638,800 of record OX419699.1, read on the forward strand.
GTATTGGTTGGTTTCGATCACACCTGAGGGAGAAAACGTTACCACCTATGCTAACGTCTTCCTAAATGTATGAACAATTTCATAAATATTACAGGTCATGGTTTAGGATCAGATCAGATCATTTATCCATTTATTTCAGGCATCAAGGCCCATATAAACACATTCAATACAATATTAATATTACTTAAATGTACTATAAATACATACAACATTATAATTATACTAAAAACTAACGCACACGAAGTGTCTGCGTCGTGTTTCGCTGACTGGTGTCATGTATCCGGCCACGAAACCGGCGGCGTTACACAACAGTCTTCGACCAGAACTCGTCCAAGAGGAACTTCTCGAGATGATGTGTCGGAACACGTACCACGAACGACTTGAAGTTCGTGTTGTGACGCGACTCCAACTTCTCGACCCTCAAAGTCCAGTTGGTCTTCACACGCATGTACTCCACGATCTCCTCAATCTTCGCGGAGTGGTGGTAGTTTAAGGGGTCATTGTTTTTTATTTATTTCATATTTGTGTCTATTTTGGATCACACGACATTTTGGTTGGCGACGAAAACAGCATCAGCTTATGCTGATGTTGTTTTCGGCGTTCAGCACTTTTACTGATAATTAAAATAATATTGATTCGTGTAATTCGTCACATCCGGGGTACCGTGCTGAACAATCGTCAGTTTTAACATGAGCATTGTCGTATTCCTTATGTTCATCTTGTTCGAACACTTCACCTTTCGGCAACCTGCATTGAAAATTAAAATAATATTAGAGTATTTAAGAAAAACGTTTCTCAGAATGAGATAGGTATAGACAGTTACCAATCATCAAAAACGGTCAAGTATAATATCTAAAATCAAGACACGTCCACACTGACTTGTATAATACAGGTCTTGGCACGGCCAGACGTTGACACGTTGTTGTAATTACAAAACAGCCTATTTATACACCATGATGTAAACAAAACTAAATCAAATATACAACGTGTTTTTTTATATCCCATAACTCTAGGGTTTTTTTACTTATAGAATCATACAAAAAGTCCAAGAATATGTGGTCCAAAACTGATAAAAGATAAAATTTATCTAAGTTTAATTGATAAATACGAGTAATTAATTTGCATCCAAACATTGCATTCATATTTAAAGCTAAGAAAATTGGACGTGGTCATATTTCACGTAAGGGTGTTTTACATTAATAATCGTGAATTTGTCGAATTATTTTGTATGGAAATTAAAACAAAAAAAAAATATTAATATTATAAGTATGCTAGAGTTATTATGGGATATCAAAAAAAGGACCTTTGTAAAGAAAAGACCAAATCCTAATCCTTTCCAAAAACTTTTCTTACTTAAATTCGCGTTAAAATAGATAACATTCTTCCGCCAGCATCAGGCTAACAAGAGAAGAATTCCCCGCAATACCACTCGCGAACACAACAATACAACACAAGTGCGAAAATCGATACTTACGTGAACATAGCTCTAAGGAATTCCTGCAGGAATGTCCCCTGCCTGTGAGCCCGCTGCGCCGCCTCACATAGTTTGTAAAGAACGCACTGACGCCCGTCTCTACCCGTCCTGCACAGATTACGTTAAGCTGTTTAGAAAATGCTTTATTGTGGCGTACATTACGCTCAGTATCTAACCTCCATGTTTTGTAAAACTTTTACCATGGTTAAGTATTAAGTGAATGGTAGAGTGATTTAGTTTTTGGTTGAGGGGGCTAAGCAGTCAGTATAGGTAGGTCTCATAACCCAATATAAACTTACTGAAGTCAAATTAAATAATCAAAACTCTAAAATTTAACAAGAATAAGCAAATGAGAAAGAGCAGACTCAACCTATAAAATGAAAACATTACATCTAAATCAAGAGAAAATGATATCACGTTACGAAATCGCATATTTCAATATGCGGCCTGTTCCGGCCGTATGTCGGTACATCAATCTAGATTAGTGCCCAATTGGATTGCTCTTCTGTAACATAAATGTTTTTTTCTTCTACGGTTATACTTACGCAGACAATAGCATCTCAATTTTCTGATATAGTTCCGCTCGTGTACTTCTATGAAACTCAACACTGTCCTTGTCTAAATGCTGGGTTTTAAAATAGTCTGTCTTTAAATGTTTATCATGCATTTTTCTCCGATCAATTTTCTCTTTGTTTGAATTCAAATTGTCTGTTATACTTCTTTTGCCAAAGGCTGGATTCACTATTAGTCTCCTGAAAGAAATTTGGGCATAAATATATCAAAATAAATTATGGTTTTCAAAATAGCTAAACGTTACGTCGTTTTTATTTCAGGAGTTGCTATAAATCTGAACTTCTCCTATGTTTTTTTTGTAGTAGAGGCGCGACAGCTTGTAGGTTATTTTATCTACTATTCCGAAACTAGAAGTCTAGAAACTATGTCCTAGAACCAAAAATTAGAAGACATGTGACATCAACCAACCCGCACTGGCATTATAACCCACTCCCTCTCGAAGGGAGGAGGCCTGTGTCCCAGCTGTGGGAACATTAGAGACTGATTATGCTTATGTAACTATTCCCTGAGAGATCCGTATTTCGCAATAAGATTTCCTACTCACGTTTGTTCCGGATGACAAAAAATTTAAAAACAGTCACAAAATTAGAATGTGTTTCAATTACAGACATACCTTTTATAAGGAACTTTAGCAATGAGCCTCCCATCTTCATCCAAGTAATTTATAGTCTTGACCACGTCACTTCTTTGCAGAGGTTTCTCGAACTCCTTCAACGCATAGAATATCTTCGGGTCCGCAGGCAATGACCAGGCTAGACCCGTGGTAGTAGCAAATAGGAAGATGTCACCAATAGGAATCAGTGCTGCGGTTTGTAAGACAAACACTGAAAATTAAAAAATATATATAATTTATAGTGATGATACAGATTTATATTTACTTGTATATAAGATACTAAAATTTCCTGGAGTTATTGGTCCTCTTTCACAGATTGCTTCAAAGATTTACGACCTAAAGAGAGCTGATAAGAAATCTGCACAATGCAAAATTAATTATGGTGATTAAACGACTTTTATCATATACCTACCAAGTTGAAAAGAGCTTCCATCTGGAAATATTACGAATCTTTTTCGTCTCGATAACACACTTGACCCTTCACTATCCACGTAGAATTCACTATCTATATTAGTTCTATTGTCTATTACATTTTCACAAATTACTATTTGTATTACTAAAAATGTTATGAATAATAAACTGTTCATATTTAAAACAATAACTAAAAGTATTTTCAAAAAAGCACGAGCAAGCTGTATCTTGCAGATTTTATTTTGGACTGGCTAGACAGAAATAAAACCCAAGATTATAGCTTCCTACTTCAAAAATAGATTTGGTTCTAGACTTTCGTAAAACAATGGAAATGATCAATTATCACTGTGTTAATTGAGATACTGTTAGCTTTGAGTGCAATTTAAGATGTTAAAAGCAAAAAAATGTTGGCTTATAAGAAACAAAAGAGGCAAATTAGATCTTATTAGAGTGTCCGTGTTTTACGGGTGTAATCTGCAATAGAATGTGAGGAGTCCTTCATCCTGTTAACAGAGCTGTAACATCTGTGTATCGTCCGCCTTAATGAGAACTCAGATTCGAGCAATCTTAGGTGGAGAACCTCAAGGCGGCATTCTTTGCCCCCTTAAGTGTATTTTATTTTGCGGAAAGTGTAATATTCATAATTAATTTTATTTTCAGTTATTTTTTTTGTATTTACATTATAATATTTATATTTCATATAAGGTTCTAACGGTAACTGTACTCACCACGCGCGGGGTATATGCGGTATATGATCTGCCTAGCTAGCTACTACTTAAAATTCAGGCGCCAAGCTGTCTACTACTTCGATCATGTGTATATTAGAGACAGGGTACAGAGGAGTCCCTAGGTATATAATAATAAAATACTTTTGTAAAAAAAAATCTTTCCCACATATGTGCCTTTGGCCCACTGGTAAAGGCCCCGACTTACGAGTTTGTAGGTAGCGAGTTCGAATTCAGGCAGGCGCTTTCCTTTGTGTAAATTACTTCATCACCACTGCTCTCAAAACGGTGAAGGAAAACATCGTGAAGAAACCGGCCTGTCCCCCAAACATTCGAAGACATGGGACATCTACCAACCCGTACTGGATCCGCATGGTGTTTACGGCTCACTCCCTACCACAGAAAGGAGGCCTGTATCCCAGCAGTAAGAATGTTATAGGCTGATTATTCTATGCTATAAGCCTTAAACATGAAGATTAAAACATGTGATAAATTCTTTGTGAGAGACTATATCTGCAATAGGAAAACCTCTTCCTGGGGAGGAGGGATAAGATATTATTTTAGATTCTGCCTACGCTTACCATCATTTGGTAGAGCTACAGTCAAATACGACCAAATTAAAGATAAAATCAAATCAATAACGTCTGAACTGGGAATCTAACCCAGAACCAGGACCTAATGCTCAGTATTGCTTGCAACCACTAGACCAACCAGGCTGTAGCTTACTTCAATTTGTCAAAAGTGCTGGTGGACTATGGATACTTGGCATGTGGAACATGATCTGGTCAGCAAATCAAATCAAACCATTTAGGGTATTAGTTTGCAAACATGGGTATTATCGCTTGTGCATTGGGTGCGCCAATAATCTGCCTTACAATAATCCCCTAATTAGCTAAATTGTGTTTGTAGCATGCCACTTCAATCGCTTTAGTAGGTACGTTCCAAACTCATTTTAGGCTACTACAGTTCTGTTATTGCTGGTTGATGGTGGGGACTAAGTCTTCCTACTATTATTTTAAAATTTAACACAATCAATAATATGTTTAGCAAGTGTTGTGCGAAGATTGAAATATTTTCTCAATATCGTTCAATGTAGGAGTCATCTGCCTAGCCTTTTCCCAACTATGTTGAGGTCGGCTTCCAATCTAACCGGATGCAGCTGAATACCAGTATTTTACATGGAGCGACTGCCTATCTGACCTCCACAACCCAGTTACTGGGTAATACGATACCCCTTGGTAAGACTGGTTGTCAGACTTTCGGGCTTCTGACTACCCGTAACGACTGTCAAAGATCCACGAACGACAGCCGAGACCAACGGCTTACTGTGCTTTCCGAGGCACGGAGGGGTCTCGGTATGTAAAGGTGGTCACCCATACTTAGACCAACCGCGGTAAGCATAGCTTAACCTCGGTCGACCTGTGCGGCTGTTGTTATTTAGCCACGGTCCCCTCCGGTTCAATGAAGGAGTATAGTTGCTAAATAAAAAAGAAAAAGAAGAAGAGAAAGTGAAGAAGAGTATTCTATTCTATGCTCTGACCAACCATGAGTGACAATGTTCATGTAGGTAGGCAGTTTTACATCCAGCGAATCTTCACTACGGATCTCGGGTTCTTCGCTGATGATTTCAAAGTACAGTGCGCTCATATTTCCTATGTTACAAACGGCAAGCTTAAAGGAAATGCGCTAAGGTAACCCGCGAAATTTAAATTTTCTTCGTGTTTTGCTTTTTGCAGGTCAATTTCAGGTTGCATGTTGATTAGAATATGATTCGCGACCGTAACAAATATCATCATCATCATTTCAGCAGAAAGACATGATTAAAGAGACATAACATGGGCTGTCCTGAGTTCCTGACGCTTTCGCTTTAAAGGGATTAAAGAGGCAATTATAATAAAATCATGTTCTTTTTTACGTATTTAATTTTAATTATATGACGATCGATTCGTCTATTGTGACACATCCGGGGAACCGCACCGAACAGTCATCATTTTCAACATGTGCCGAGTCGTATTCTTTATGTTCGTCGTATACAAACTCTTCGCCTTTCGGTAACCTGTAATTGAGATTAGGGTATTTAAATTACATCACCCACAAAAAATTATTAAATAGTAATCAACAATTGCATCACGCTAAGGTAGGACTGGCAAACATGCGGCATTATTCCACCTTTGTACATTTATTTTTATTTGTGAATAAAGTTTAAATAAATAAATATTTTATCATTATGTGTCCCGTCACTGATAGGAAAGGTTTTCAGTATTCATTTAGATGGCTTTAAGAGTAAGAGAAGACTAAAGAAAACATGGATGTGTTTTTTTGTGAAAAATAATGCGACTATGATGGGGATGAATTCTGAACGGCTAATCAAAATTCACGGTGGCAGGGGCGTTAACGAGCAACCAGTTAGTCGGTTTGGAGTCGTAAAAATGTTTAGTCGGTTATTAATAAAAAATCTGTTGTTTCATAGAAAAGAGCCTACGTGGTCAAAATGTACGGAACAGTTCTTTTTTGAAATAACCGACGAAAAATTTCAAAGCTGGGGCGTTCGGAATCATCATCTAAATCCATGGTAACAGGATGAGGAACAGGCCTCCGCCTATGTCCAGTACCGGACGTCATTTGCAGGAGGATGATGACGAAGCCTGAAAGTGACGCTGGTGATAGATAAGTTGTGTGGAAATCTTTTGGCACGGAATAGGCATGTGACGGGGAGAAACATGGAAAATGAGCTGAGAAAATTTTTGAGTATGATTAGTGCAAATATCGATACTTACGTGAACACAGCTCTTAGAAATTCCTGCAAGAATGTCCCCTGGTTAGGAGTCCGCTGCGCCGCCTCGCATAGTTTGTAAAGAACGCACTGCCGCCCGTCTCGACCCATCCTGCATAGATTACGTTACGCTTACTAGATTGAAAAATTTTTTTTTTGTTTCCGGGGTGGAAAATCCTCATGGATGTCCTCCGCCCTGGAGTGGACAGAGGGGTCTGTCAGACTCTTGCTGACTAAAAACCACCCCGGTGTTCCATCTCACACCTATGCCGGGGGTCGCGGGAACGTACGATCCTTCCGCAGCCCCCAACTGACGGCCCGCCACTGCGGGCCTCCTCGGGTCAGGGCGGGAGTGTGGAGTTTGACTCCCCCAGCGACGTCTAAGAGGGGCGTACGTGGAACACTACGCGCCGCCACCTCAGGTCCTGATATGTGGGGGGCGACGAACGTCCCCAAATCCGTCGCCTCTGGACCCATTTAGAGGGGCTGGAAGAGGGAGTTATCCGCCCTCCGTCAACGCCTGGTGCGCCTGCTGCGGGCCGGGTGAGTGGACGAGATCTCTCTCTCCCTTTCCGCAGCCTCCTTCTGCGAAACGACTGTTTTGCAGAAGGAAATCACCGCGTCCCAGGACTCTTCACTGCCGACCATCGACTCGACTACGGCCGGCAGCGACAGGTCACTGCCTACTTCTGAGATGAGGGCACGGCGCGGCTCCTCCCAAGCGGCACACTCTGCCAGCGTATGCCACGCCGTGTCCTTACTAGATTGAAACCTACCGCAAGGACTGGCTTGCATTAGCAAGAAACAGAAGTTTTTCAAGAAGAGCAAAAGGATATGATAAATGATTTTGATTTTATTCCTATCTGACAAACTACTGAAACAAACTCAGAGGTCTTTTTAAAAGTCTTTTTAAAAGTCCACACATAATCTTGGTCAGATCATGTAAAGACCATGTAAAATGGTGTTTATAAAGGTATTTTGAGGAAAGAACCAGATTGAGTGGACCTGTCCAGTCAGTGCACGCATTTGTCAGTAATCTTGCAGCTCAACTGACAACTTAAGGAGCTCGAAAAAAGCCCTTGGTTTTATCATCACGATTTTAAATTCCACACAATTGGTTGATACTATCCAGCCAACGAACATCAATCTGTCTCTGTTGCATTTAATTTTTTTTTAAATGGTGCAAGCAGGAATACAATTTTAAAATCTGATATATTGTTTCAGTAATTGTTCCAGCAAAATCTTTACCTTTAGTATATAATATTAACTTAATACTTACGCTGATAACAGTAGTTCAATCTTTCCATACAGATCCACTCTATTGCTTCTGTGGAACTCTATACTGTCCTTGTCCAAATGCTGCGCCTTCAGATAGTTGCTTTTCAAATGTTTCTCATGCATCTTTTTCCGATCTATCTTCAGTTTCAACTTCTCCTTGAACGAAAGGGTTTCTTCTTCTATACTTCTTTTAGCGAAGGCTGGATTCACTATTAGTCTCCTGTAAAATCAAATTGGTATGTTATGTAAATAAAATGTTAATTCATTTTACAATTTGTTCAAATTACCATTTAGCTATTTCATTATTTATCATTCTCCTGAACTTATCCTAATTTGTTTTGGGTCGGCGCAATATGTCTTTTTCTTCCATATTTCTCTATTAGTCGTCATCTCGGTAGTCACCGCCTTTCTAATCAAATCGTCAGTCATACAGTCCATCTATCGTTTCTTTGGTCTTCCCCTACTCTTATAGCCATTGACATTCATACTCAAAACATTCCGCACGACATTTAGCTTTTTCGTTAATATAAACAAGTTATATATCATGCATGAAGTCGTGATACAAATCCAGTGGTGTTGTTGATGAGTTTCAGATTTAGTCGCAAGTGCAACAGATACCAGCGCGTTCTCTGCTTGCAAATAATATCTAACATAAGACTGATTTTGCGGTATGTCCGTTGCGCCCAATCATCGGGATTCCCATGGGCAAAAGTGGATGTCCCTTTTTTGTTTAATATAGGTATGAGCTCGTCTATTTGATCGTCTTTGATTTCCTATTTGTAAAACAAGGATCTGAAGGGCATAATCAGACTATAATTTTCCCACTGCTGGGTAGACAGGCCTCCTCTTGGTGAGAGGAAATAAGCCGTAATCCACCACGTGGGCCCAGTGTGTGTTGGTAAATGTCACATGTTTATTCATTTTTGGTTCTAGGACATGCCGTTTTCCTCTTCTTTTACCGTTTTGAGAGTAGTGGTGATGAAATAATTTACACAAAGCAAAGCGCCTCTTGGGGTTTGAACCTACGATATACAACTCCAAGGTCGCGGCCGTTACCACTGGGCTACCATACAATTGCTCGCTGTGCCACCACTGCTTGCTAATCTGATGGGCAATTCCCATATTTTAAAGAACAGTCACTATGTATCTAAAATATCTCACCTACATTTTTGACAAGTTTTGACATTCCTTGTCGCTTAGTTGAGAATGAAACCAGATTTTTAACGTTTCTTTAACCAGGAATTGGCATCATAACATAACTGGAAATTATAACATTCAATATAAACATACCTTTTATAAGGAACTTTAGCAATAATTTGTCCCCTATCATCCAAGTAGTTGATAGTCCTGACATCATCGCTTCTCCGCAGGCCTGTTCCATGGTCCTTGAACATGTGAAATATCTTAGGGTCTGTTGGCAGAGTCCAAGCAAGAGCAGCAGTGTTGCCGAAGAGGAAGATGTCACCAATGGGGATCAACGCCGCCGTTTGACAACAGAAAACTGAAAATACAGAAATTAAGAACATTAGTGATGATTCAACCTTATAGTCTTCCAATTATCCTTCTCTATCCTACTATTTTGCTGTGACCGATAGGGTCCATAATGCTGTAATAAAATATAAATAAAAGAAGATTGTTTTCTTTTCTTAGCCTTTTGTATTTTAACCTCTAGCTAGACTAACCTTTAGTGACATAACTAAGATCAGGGGGCCGAAAAAGGCCACTTTTGCAGAATCATAAAAGGATAACATAATGGACAGTTAACTGTTAAGTTAATCGTATCAAATCCCATTGGTGAAGCATTTTTCAGTTATTTTTTTTTATCTGTGCCAAAATACCAATCAATCCAATCCCAATATCTTTGAGTGTAGGTACCTACGTAGTGCAGCGAAAAAAAGAAAAACACGGACTGTCTTTGCCATATTATAATTCATAATGTTATCCCTCTATGATTCTCCAAAGTGGCCTTTTAAGGCCCCCAGAAGGCTAATTCCCGTAGTTAAAAACGTTCAAAATCTAGTTGCAATCTCATCACAGTGACAATCAATGTCAAAAAGTTTTCAAAAATGTAGGAAAATTAGAGGTATTTTTGACAGATAGAGACTGAGATCACCCTGTGAACGTTCTTAAAATTACTAGAATTACCCTTTTCTTTTTTGTGGATGGGAAATCATCAAATGAGCCCTCCCGCTCTGGGTGGAGCGGAAGGGAGTGTCAGACTCTTACTGGCTAAAACCCACCCGTGTTCCTTCCTTATCCGCTTAGGTGAGAGCGTCCCCGATTCTGCCTCGTGTGCACATCCGCTTTTTGAACCCGTCCTGAACTAGACCCGGAAAAAATTGTGACAGCAAGCACGTTCCACGGCTCAGTATTTTATTTTTCGTAATTTTGTCTATGGGAGTATTGCTTGCATTCCATGTTCTTTAGTCGAGTTATTAAATAGAGTACATCTGTGCCAAAAACCGTCTGAGCGTAGCAGCATTACGAAATTAGTTATCTGTAGTTGATCAAACAAATGACAGCGATGACCGGTGCGTAATAGGAAGTCCCGCGTGATGTCAATGTTATTGTTTATAAAAACTTTGAAACTACAATGGTATGTATTATATGTCATTCGATTCGGTATGAATGGGGCTATTTTTTAGGTAAATAAAAAAATAGGGTCATCGCTTTCGATTTTGAATGAAAATTATTTTAATTTTTAAATAGAATTTTTTTCTGTACGAGTCGTGTATGAGTGGCGAGGGCGCCCCGCGGCGCGTCGAAAAAAATGTAGGCACACTTGTGATGACGTAACCTTGGGACGCGGGTCAACTAAGCGGTTAATAGAATTGCCCCTCTAGTAAACAATGACTTTGACAACTGACACATTGAATGCCTACGCAATTTGTATGAGAGACCGACCAAATTCAAAACTGAAAGAGTAAAACCCGAATCTGTTATTTCTAATTCCAATAATAAAAGTTTTGACACAGATAATAAAGTTTATAATTTACTACTGAAAATCTCGCCCCGAGTACCTATTACATGCAATAAGTGTCGAGATTTGCATGCTGATGTAAACAAGCTCTAACTAAGCGCTACTTCTCCGAACGGATTAGTTACGAATTAGCTGGTTTACCTAAAGTTTCAGACTAATTTCAATATGAGACTTTAACCTAATAAATCAAGATAAACTAATGAAATTCAAACTAGCAGGAATACATTAAAGTAAATAAAAAATCTGAAATAAATAACAATGTAAAGAATATCACTAACGGATACGTTTCAATTAAGGGTAATTAACAGTCTGCATATTATTTAGTTCACGGACAAGAATGTCAAATAATGTCCCAACATGTATTCATTGGCACTAACCTCAATGCACATTAAAATTCACCAAATAAAGAATTCCAACTGTTGAAATATAAAAAGGAACGCTGAAAAATATTATCTCATTACGGATCAAATGCTTAGCACACATAAGTATTCACCCACCAAGTTGCAGAGAGCTTCCATCTGGAAATATTACGAATCTCTTTCGCCTCGACAACGCTCTTGAACCTTCATTTTCCTCGTGAATTTCATTTACCGTATTATTTCCATTGTCCCTCACATTTTCACTAATTACTGTCTGTAAAACTAGGAACGTTACGAACTGTGAAAATATACTATTCATATTTGGAACAATACTGAACAGTTACTCAAAAACGTTTTTTTTTTTAAATAGCAATGCAACCTGTTCCTAACAGATTTTATTTAGAACTGGCCACACGGATGTGTTTTCAAACTCAAAGTTTCTAAATATGATTTTCAAAACGCGATTCAGAGTTGCCCGTTGTGAACTTGTGAATGATAAAATGGACTGTCCCGTTCTTGAACTATTGAAACCATAATGTTACAAATGAAACTGTCAATTAACACTGTGTAAATTGATTTACTGTTAACTTCGTGCGACAATTCAGAATGTTAAAAACTTAAATTGTTTGCTTAGAAACAAAGAAAGCAATGTAGGTAGGCCTTATTAGATCGGCAGTGTTTTACAGTATTAAATTCCATTCTAATGAGGGTATGTTATAATAATAATAAATAAAACAAAACACTGGTCAATAGTTTATTCATTAATATAATAAATATTAACATTTGAAGCATAATAAAATTAGCGTTACCATAGATTTTTAATGATCTTAATAACTATACACGGAACAAAACAATAATTTAATCTTACTGTAATGAGGTATGAGGTCGACAAGCAGACATAAAACCCCTCTTTATTAAATAACATTAAATTACCTAAAAAAATAAAATAATCTATATTTATACTAATAATAAAGCTAAAGAGTTAGATTGTTTTTTTGAACGCGCTACTAATCACTGGAACTACCAGTCGAATTTGAAAATTTCTTTTTTTTTAAATTTGATGGTTCAATTTTTGAGGAAGGCTATTTAACATCACGCTAGGAGACGAGCAAAAGGGAAAAAAGTCAGAAAGAACGCTTTTAGAAGTGAAAATTAAATAATAGCGCGCTGCGCGGGCAGGCGATGTGATCCAACGGGAGGGGAACAATAAATTTCACGCGAACAAAGTCGCGGGCAGAAGCTAGTCTAAAAATAAAAGGCAAGCCAATGGCCAATGATCTTTCGGCAAAAGGCTTGCCAGATAAATCATCTACATTCTAATACATTTAACGAGTTAAACCCTTTCCTTTAGTCCCTTCATACCACGTTGACAGTATGCATGAATCGTTTCAAGTGTGTATATAGGTATAGTCTCAAATCAAAAGGCTTCAAATACTAGCCTCCACGTTCAACTATTATTCATTTTATTGTTACCAAGTTTACTCTTAGATAATTCGACTACAAATGGGCAAAGTAAACCATTAGTCTATAAAAATGAAAACACAAGATTCCATTTTATATAGGAACTGCAAACAGTAATCGGCCAATGTTACTTGAGCTCACAAACGCAAGAGCTGGTTAAACTAGGTAGGTCACAGACTAGCGACAATTGTGGCCCATTTTTGTTAGCTTTAAGTTTACTTTGTTAGTTTTTGGTTTTACATGTGACATCTGCCAACCCGCACTGGGTCCGCGTGGTGGATTACGGCCCACTCCCTCTCACCGAGAGGAAGCCTGTGTCCCAGCAGTGGGAACATTATAGTCTGATTATGTATGTTAAGTTTACGTGTGTATATTGTGTGAGTGTAACGGTGTAATAAAGATGAAGCAAATGGTGAAATATAAGAAAGAACCACAAATCTATTATAAATAAATAAAATTGAAGTGTCTGTTTGTAATGTCAAAATACCAGCTTTTTACTAAATGGTAATAACAAATACTAATAACAAAAAACTTTTTTTTTGTCAGCCAGTCTCTTTTTTAGGCTGATTTGTAATTTATTTTTGTAGGGGATACTTCGAACTACTTTTACTACTTTTTATCGACATACGACGCGTGCGAAGCCGCCTGCGGAAGCTAGTCAACACTAAATAAATTGAGCGCTAAACGTATAAAACAATCATTCCGTCTTTGTCAACTTGAAACAATTGACGGAAATATAACGATGTTCTTTGTTTAACGCTAACTGTAGTTTTTTTTGGGATTTCTTTTGTTTTTTTTTCAAATGAGCCAAGGATTTTGTTAATTAGAGGAATTAATTTTTTGTCTGTGATCCTCTTGTCCTGTGTGACAAAGAATCACTGCGATTGTAAAGATGTTATTATTGGGTCAGTTCAATATCAGTTGTTCTTTTTTCGAAAAGGGAATTGAAGATTTTGATTAATGGACCCTGGCATACATACTGTCGCGCCATTTTGAAAAAAAAAACAAAATGGCGGACGAGTAGGTATGCTACAGACCTTCAAAGCCCTTTCAATAATATATTCCTAACAAGCAAAAATATTTTGTGACATTTCTTCGCCCAAAATATGTTGCCAGCAAAAGTCTCCCGTCTGCAACCCCTAGTAAGCAAATCTTGCCGCGTCTGGTTCGAGCAGGGGCTCCTCACATTCTGGATACAGTTCATCACAGGAGCCCGTGGCTGAGAGAGCTTCGTCGTATTCACCGTGTTTGTCTTCTACACCCACTGAGTTTTTTGGTAAACTGAAAATAGATATGAACTCGAATTAGGTTATTTTTTTTGTCTGAAACTAAAGCAATATAATAGGATTCTTGTATCCATGTGTTACGAGATAAGGCGCTACCTTGAAAATAAATCGTAGCGACTGATCTACTAAGGGAGCGGAAGTGATGCAATTACTTTTGAAATGTAAAAGAAGAGAGATGCGAAGTGATGAAGGCTATAATGTGCCAAAACTAATTTACTCCTTTTTTAACAAAATAAATGAATTAAAATTAAAACTACTTTGAGTAAACTTTCATATGACAATTCTCTATGTTTTAAAGTAAATTCCATTGAATAACTTTTAAGCGTTACGCCGTGATGTCGATAAAAGTAAAAAAATAGATAACTTTGCAATTTTTTTATATCAAGAAAAATTAATTGAATCTTGTATTCCTTTTACATGATACTAAACCAAAGAGTCAGAAAACATTATACCAAAATGCTAAATCCCTTTACTACATACTTAACAAGTAACACGAAATAGAAAGACTCCATTTTTTTTTCGATATAACTATTATATTGAAAAAAAATTAAGTGTTTCTGTCGATATTTAATTTAAAGTAAATTAAAATCAGCTAAGAAGTAATAAAGTCAGCCCATTTTCGTAGATTTTGTAATACTGCCTACTTAATCATTAGGAAAAATGGAGAAATTTTTGCTACTTATTTTTAGATCTGACCATAATCTTATATAATATATTATGTACAACATATTTTGTTTGATAATTCCAAGTTTTCAAATAATGGTGGCCTTTAACCAAGAGTATATCAAATATCTTCCTTTAAAATCCGGCCACTTGTGGCTTGTAACTAAATCTACGTAATTATATTCTTAATTATATTCTTAATTATTCAATTTCGAGACTCCTAATTAATTATTCGAATGTAATTATAATATTCGAGCTTAATCTTGTCGTCTTTAATCATGAATAATTTCAGTTTTGGTATTTTAGTGTCCGTAATGCCCTTCATTACTTTTTCAGTAACATTACCTACATTATTAGTAGATAAGAAAATTGTCCTATTTCTAGTTTGTGGCTAAGTAATATCAGCCGCACGGGTCGATCGATCAGGTTAAGTTATGCTTGCCACGGTTAGTCGGTGGATGGGTGACCATCCTTACATACCAAGACTTGCCTTGGAAAGCAAGTTAAGCTGTTGGTCCCGGCTGTCATTCGAGGATCTTTGACAGTCGTGACGGGTCGTCAGAAGCCCAAAAATCTGACAACCAGTCTTACCAAGGGGTATCGTATTACCCAGTTACCTACTGGGATGTGGAGGTCAGGTAGGCAGTCGCTCCATGTAAAATACTAGTATTCAGCTGCATCCGGTTAGACTGGAAGCCGACCCCAACATAGTTGGGAAAAGGCTTGGCAGTTGATGACTAGAGCATAAGTCAAGATTATACTAGGACACTATCCTGGATCTGTCTATGGGCTTTAAACGAAATAACCGGTCTCCAATACATACAGAGTGACAGGGACATGGACACACAATCTGTAACCATGAATTCAGCACATGACTAGCGTAAAAAAATTCATAATTTATCAAAAAAATAATCTGCTGTTTCATAGAAAAAAGCAATACCTACGCGCTCAAAATGTATGAAATAGCAATTTTTTTTTAATAACCGACAAAATATTTCAGGACACGTGGGTTCATAATTATGTACTGAATCCAGCGTAATAGCACAGTAATAGGTTGCACGTCGATGTGTCTACCACACTGTATGGAAAGTTTGTCTTTCTCAAATCTATCTATGATAGGGTCAATATTTTATTGAAATGTTAGGAGGTTCATGTTCTACCTTAACCATCTCTTATAAAACACAGAATGGTCCTACTTACGTGAAAACTGCCCTCATGAGTTCTTGGAAAAACTCGCCTTGAGGATGGTCCTGCGTTTGACCGACCAGGCATAATGTTTTTAGTACACAGTTCTTGCCGTTCACACCGAGCCTGAAAATAAAACTTAAACATGACATTCTTTAAACAAACTTTAGTAAGCATAGTGAGACTGAAACGATTGTGGAATTAAGCAAAGCCTTTAACACAGTCAAGGACACAATACGTTCTGTAAATGAACTCTGAATTTTTCCGAAATTTATGACTATAGCAAAAAAAGATGGCGCGAAAAACCAGAATATTCAAAAATCAAAACCATAAAAAACAATCAAAACCTCAAATCGTTTCACACGACGAATAACCACGCTACATAATACCGACCCGTGAAGCATCGTCTCTATTTTCTGGTACAGCGAGGCGCGGCTGCTCCTGTGATATTCGACGCTCCGCTGCGCCATGCGTCCGTTCAAATATTCCCGTTTGTTTTCCGAAGCATGCATCTGTTTCCTGTCTATTTTGAATTTCTCTAAAGTTCGTTTTTTGTCCGGCCAGTCCACACTGCGTTTCGCGAAAGCGGGATTTGCTATGGGTTTTCTGAAAGTTGTTCATGGATAGTTAATTCCGCATAGTTTGTAGTCTGTCTGCTATAGTTTGTAATTTAGCCAACAGTTTTTGAGTTTCTATTTGTATTTATATATTAGCGTTTTATTAAAATGGTGTGTTACAGGATATTGGCTCTTCTGTTATAAAACTAAAAGTTTAAAATGGTATAAATCGATCATTCTTGATCACATCTATAACTACTTAAAATTCAATTAGGTACTTTCTTCAAAGAACTTCATTTTCGTAGCTATTTTCTAAATATATTAGTCTAGTCACATAATTCTCAGACAGCAAGTTCCTACTCCTACAAGTTGGCAAACGCGACATTAATTATTTGCCTAAGTTAGGTGTTAGGGCTGGTTAGACTGAGATAAGTTAGCCCGTATGTTACAAATCTGTTCAGAATTCATTTCAAAGACTGTGTTCAGACCATTTACTAGATGATTTCTACCATTAATTCCGTGTATGTATGAGTGTATTTCTACGAATCTGGATTACTTGTAGAAGATTGATGAAGGGATCATTAAAAGCTTCATTCAAGGAATTTAGTCGAAAGTCTTAGTCTTAGTTAGTCTGGTTCTTGCGTCTATATAATAAATAACAATTATAATTGAAAGTATTATATACAACACTAGAATGAATAGTATGACATTGTACAAAAACAACAAAAATATTCTACTAATTATCCTTTATTACCTGTGAAACGGCTTCTTATCAATAACTCTTCCATATTCATCAGTATAGTATATCGTTTTGGTGTCTACCCTCCGATGGAGAGGGTCAGCATGGTGATTGAATGGCGAGTACGGGTCTTGAGGCAACTCCCATGCCAAAGCTGCAGTCGATCCGTATAAGAAGATATCTCCGATCTTGAAGATCATGGCATATGTGGTACAAAATACTGAGAAAGAAATGTTAAGGTATTTATGAACTGTTGAATTATAATACAACTCGCTAGCTGAGTGATATTTAAGCGTTATCCGCGCTGCAAACCCGCGATGCACTTGATAGACGAAAATAACCATGATTAACACACTTGATTGGTACACTTACAGTATACATGCTGCCATGTTAAAGCGTTCCCTATTAGTTAGTTTATTAGATGCAAAACCATTAGCATTAGCCCTACCATCCTATTTTTTATCCTACTTCCTACTATAATATTATAAACGCGAAAGTTTGTAAGGACAGATAAATGGATGGATGTTTGTTACTCTTTGACGCAAAAACTACTGAACGAATTTTATTTATTTATTTAACCATTTATGTACACACATATAAACAGACAAGTAAAACAGAACAGAAAAATAGGTACAAAGGTGATGCTTATTTCATAAGAAATCTCTTCCAGCATACCTAGCATTTTGATGAAACTTTACAATAATAAAAACCTTATACATCAGAATAACACATAGGAGACTTTTTATCCCAATATTCCCACGGGATCAATACTTATGTGGGTGAAACCGCGGGGCGCAGCTAGTGTATTATATTCTAAACACTATATCCTTTCAGAAAAAATAGTGAATAGATTCCCAGTCGTAGAAACATGAACGTTTCTAGTTCGAGATTCCACAGTACTCTAACATTTCCTAATTTAGACGAGGGTTTACTTTATAAATGATACGGCAGAAACTGGTATAACAACGTTCTCATGTTTTGAGGAGCACATTACGTTACAGGTCCATTTGTTAGGAGCTCAGTGCAATCGCCCGCTCATAATGTTGGACCGCACAGCATCCAATATGCCGTTTAGATGTTTGTGGCTCTTTAGACTTGAACGAACGAGTGGCGAATTAAAAATGGCTGAGCTGGTGGTAAGTGCTTCTGAATTTGGGGACATGATACTGGTAATACTTACTGATAATGTTTATTATGTTGTTTTAGTACGGTTTGATGATGTAACCATTGTGCAAAAAGTTGGTTTTAACTATTTATAGATTAAATGCGGCGATAGATTTTGTAAATTGACGTTACTTGTATAATTTATGTTGTGCAGCCATAGTGACATTGATGAGCTCACATTTATAGTTATTATAGAAACATAAATATACTCAAAACATTGTTTATTTTAATTTCAGACTTACCCAATTGAAGAGAGCTGCCTTCAGGAAATATGATGAATCGTTTCCTCCTTGATAAGATTTCACTTTTCTTGTGTACTTCAATTTCATCAGAAGTATCATTAACTTGTACTTGGGCTTGAACTCCTAACACTGCTAATAGCAACGCTGAATTTATTATTAAATTCATATTAATTATCATTTTCTTGAATTCTAATTAAATGATTTCAGTCGTCTTTACTTCTTTGTTTTCTTCTATGTTCACAATATTTAATCGATTTTCTACATTAACATTATTTTGTAAATCTTCTTTTTATTTTTCTATTTCTTCATGTGTAAAGCAAAGTATCGCATTCGGGTCTAACTTAACAGTGTCAAGATTATCCGCGGCTAACGTACCGTTGATCACGACTAACAAATAATGGCTAACCGTTAACTCTTCTTCTACAGAATGATTATTTTCTTGCATGACTAGTCAAACTGTTTCCAAAAAATACTCCGCCAGGCTACAAAATTCATAAAGAGTAAAATTATGTTAAATAGTTGACAAAGTGACAGAAAATTTTTGCCTAAACTTAATAATATAAAATAATTGTTGTTAGCATAAAATTATAAATTTAACCAGTTCCTGCACTTTTCTCGAAATGATTTCGATTTTAATTCCTTGGTCGTTTTAAATCCATGTTGCATTATTACCTATTTATGCTAAGAGGCTTTTAAATTTTATAACACCATGTATAAGTACCACGATGAATTACCAAATATTGTAGGTCAGGTTATGACCTGACATACAATTTTAGGATTTTAGAGTAGCCTTAAACAGGGTTAAATGAAATTAGACGTGATGGGTATCACATCTAAACATCATCATCTGCCTAGCCTTTTCCCAAATATGTTAGGGTCGGCTTCCAGTCTAACCGGATGCAGCAGAATCCCAGTATTTTACATGGAGCGACTGCCTATCTGACCTCCACAACCCAGGGTACTGGGTAATACGATACCCCTTGGTAAGACTGTATCGATATCTAAACATGATAAAACAAAAAAGAAATAAATTTGATACCTTTTTTTGGGGGACATCGACGGTAGTTCACTTGAGATAACTGTTTATAAAATGAGTTTTTTTTTGTGTAAACTTCACATACTTGACTAGTATTACTACGTGACTAGTATAGATATCGAAACGCGATAAAACATATTTTCTCAACTCATACTTCAAGCATCAACACTACCAGCGGTCACTGACCCCTAAAAAAGAAACATTTAATCTTTTTTATTTTAATTGTATCATGTTTCGATACAGATAGTCATCACGTCTACAGAGTTTAGCTAGCTAATTTAATTTAGCCCTTTAAGAATAAAAAAATTAAATAACTTTCTTGAAATAGTTTACTTACTTCGTTTTCTCTTACAGTCCCATCGTATGGCGGTTTTATACCTTTCACAACAATACAGCTAACTTTTGAACTATTTTTTATTATCATAGTCATTGGTACCTTAGTTCATGACAATTTTTTGTATTTTTGTTTCAAAAGTAAGATTTAGCATGATCTATAAGTTACTTTTAAAGTAAAGTTCTTAATACAAAGCTGACAAAATTAAATCAGACTCGGTTTTAACATAATTTTTTGTAATTCGAACATTAGCTTTGTCGGAATGAAGTTCCAAATTAAAATATGGCTCGATGGTTTAAACCTGGGTCTAAAAATAAACTATTCCACAGAATAACTTTTAGTCGCACTGAATATCCTTTTAAAAATTGTCCAAATCTGAGTTTTCAAAGTCAGATTTTAGGAAAGCCCACAATTTATTCATCAGGTTTGCTTATTTAAGTCGTTATGGGTTAGGCCGCACATTATCTTACGATAATCAACGACTCTGCAGATCACTTTAATTTGGCCCTTTTTTAAAATCAGAAAGTGAACTCTTGACCACGGGGCTCCCATCAGAAACTTTGTAAATCTGCTCGAAATTATAAAAAAGCCAACCAAAGAAAGTTTTAAATCGTATGTAACACAATAAGCCTAAAAATATAGTTATAAGCTAATTCAAAAGCTAGGCTAGCTAGGGGCAGATTTTAAAAAATATTCAGGTATTAACCTGAAAACTTAAAAAAACCATCCACAATCGTCAAGTTATTAATCGGCGGCACCGTGTCATACATAGTGCAAGTGCGTGCATGGGTCAAGATTACGAGAACATTAGGAAGTTTCAACCGCAGAAGACTTTGTAAGGAGACACCTCGAGGATTTTATTGGAACTGTACCAACCGCGCTCAATCTGAGTGAGTTACTGTTGGAAAACTAGCATCAATTATCGAGAGGTTAATTAAAACTTATTATTATATATACCTTTCTCATTATGGCAGTTTAGGTTAGACCTGAGAATACTTTTTACGGGCCGAGTGAGTAGAGCGTGCTTACGATAGGAACAGCGAGCGAAGCGAGCCCTTTCTAGACACGAATAAACAGAGCGCGCTTACTCAAGCAATGAGTGAGCGAAGCGAAAACAGTTTAAGAGAAACTCAGTTTTATTGTCAAAAGTAGCCCAAACCTAAATGTAACAACCCAATGCCCAGCCCAATGTGTAACACAATTAACGCAAGACCTCATACACCCCAATTAGAGTAGGTATTGAGTTAAAAGCATAATACAATAACCAAAACTTATTTTTTTTAAAGCTAACTATTATTATTAAGAAAATCGTGTTGACCCTAACATTATTTTATGCATTTAAAATTGAGTCCTATGGCTTTGAAATAAGATTTAATTTTCTTTGACTCAATCACCGGTCAGTATGGCAAAATACTTAATTTTTGAAAAAATACATTATTAAAAGTTACTGATATCGATTCAGTAGTCAATTATGAACAAACTACTTTCAGGACTTGCGTTTATTCTGTTACACCTTTTATATGTTTGTACAGACGCCAAGCACATCGAGCTATTACAATCTGTCCAGTTAATTTAATAGATTTTCAACTTTATCGCTAAAGCATAAGGTTCAAATGACGAGTTTAAAGACAACTAACTGAGCGGGTCCCAGTAATCGTCAAAATAGCACTTAAAATGACGAGTTCTGGGTCAAGTAGGAATTTTTAGGTACCAATAGATGTCACGTTCGAAAAAAAATACTTTTATGATAAAACTGTTCCAAACTTCAAGTTACATCATTAGCAAATTAACTTAACTAATTCATCAAACGATCAGACTTACCGTAGACCCCACTGAAGGTTCGTAAATCAAAAAACAAAACTGCGCGCTGAGTTTGACATTTAGCAGTTAAACTTGCGAAAAAATGAAAAAATTGTGGGAGTCACTTTTCAAGTAAGATATCTCAGCCACCATAACAGTTAAAACTCAGTGTTGTTATTTTAATTGTTCAATATGTTACCAAAAATAGGTTGCCATAAAAATTGGCCAATAAAATATTTAGTAGAAAAAGATATTGAAGTTTTTAGACAATTTGACGACTTCTGGGTCACTGTCGACTTCACCCGCGTTTACCTTAAACTATTCCTAAAAAAATGCATTCAAAATATTTTTTAGACATGGAATCCAACTTTCAAATTGAGAGCCTTTTAAACCAGCATAACCATTAGCGAAACAGAACTTGCCCAAACAAAATTTGAACAAATTCATTCCACTGGTGTTGATATGCTACATATGTGTAGTCGCATTCATTCTAATCGATGTAGGGGCTAATGATACAAAGGCAGTGCTGCACAGGAGCAGGCGGTTCCTATCCTTATTGAATATGACGCGGTTCTATGTGATAATGTGAGTATCAAGATTAAATTATCGGTAAATGCATGCATGAGGGGCTTGTGGCTAAGTAATAACAGCTGCACGGTTCGATCGATCAGGGTAAGCTACGCTTGCCGCGGTTGGTCCGTGGATGGGTGACCATCTTTACATACAAAGACCCCTCCGTGTCTCGGAAAGCACGTTAAGCCGTTGGTCCTGGTTGTCATTCGTGGATCTTTGACAGTCGTAGGACTGATTATTTATTAGAGTATCGTATTACTCAGTCACTGAGTTGTGGGGGTCAGAAACGCAGTCGCTCCATGTAAAATACTGGTATTCAGCTGCATCCAGTTAGACTGGAAGCCGATCCCAACATAGTTGGGAAAAGGTAAATGCTGCGGTAAATGCAAGCACATTTCTTAACAGTAAAAATGGTAAATACATGCTGGATAACCAATGTGAGAATATGGGGTGAAAAAAATATGAAAAGACATTTAAGATGAGAACATAATATAATTATGAGTACCATATGGACTTTTTTAAATATACTACTAATTACCCTTTAGAATCCTAGATAAATAAAATAATTTGCTTTAAGTACCTACTGCACTCCGAAAGAGATACAATATATCTTCACTTTATGGATCTTTGTTGCTGTTCTTCAAGCTTTATAGAACACCAAGAAAAGAATAAAGGAGGTAGAATAATTAAACAAATGAATAAATATTTCGTTAGTCATTGTCCTTTTACCCGACAGCCAAGAAGGTTTATATTTTTACACCTTCAATAGTCAAAGGCATTCGCCAATTAAAATTCAAATAATTGGCACATTCAAACCATTTCCAATAACATTCTTAAAATTTTCAGCTAAAATTTAACATCAAAGCGAACATAATTCCTTGGAACCAGCTGTTCGCCCAAGCTATAGGGTTCCACATGAATTGGGACGAACCTTCGCCTAATTTTCGTACCTTTTCGTACCTTCCACCGTATTCACCGTAGAGATATTTATGATTACGTGGAAACGATGCTGGATAAGTAAGGAGTTTTAAAATGTTTTGATGTAAAAATATCTATATAAAACTTAGAAGGATTAAAACTCCATTCAAATAGCATTATGTCCATCCATATAAGGCCTATTGGCCATCACTTATTTCCTCAACTTCAACTTATATCTAACAGTGGGTGAAATAAGCTGTTTCACACAATTTATAGAATACAATAAAGGAACGGTAACTACATACAACACGTACAATCACAATTGTACGTGTTGTTTAGATGGTGACAGTCAAATTGTTGCTTCGATTATATGCCACAGGCAATAAACTCGCACCGTGTAAATGGAGCTTTACTCTGAAAGAACAAGAAAATAATCATAATAGCATAATCAGCTCATAGTGTTCCCACTGTTGGGACACAGGCCTCCTCTCTGTGAGAGGAAATAACCGGACTGAGAAAAAATCAGTGACTTGCATTTTGTCCACGGTTAGGAAAACTAAACCGTTAATACCTTTTAAAATAACTCTCAAAAACCACATAAAAGTTTGAATTGAATCCTTCCTTTTACAGAAACGGACTAAACCACTTCTATTGCGTGAGACGTGCCATCTGCGAGATGCAAATGATCTCGGAACCCAACGTTATATACCACAGACTTTTAAAAATGGTTTTAGGTGATACACTTTTTTCATATGCACGTATGCTGATTCGTAATAGGATTTATTTATATGCTAATCGAGAAATAAAGATGTATGTAAATGCATATAGGACCGAGTGATCCCAGTTTAGAGTAATTTATTCTTTCTGCATGTAGTGGTAACTAGTTTTAAAGTCCAATAATTATGATGATATAATATGTGATACTGATGTGATGCCCAATTTGAGATACTGAAAATATTCCAAGATTCTTAAAGTATGACAAGACCCTAACCTTTTAACAATTGATGCTTTACGATATACTCTAAAACAGTGGCAGACTCAACCTACATCCAATAAACTAGTTTACGTTGTCCAAACACAATAATTTGTTGATAAATAATACATCAAATATGACCTTCTTTGACTATGAAGGCTGTTATTCGTTCGAGTATTGTCGCTTTTATTATTTCTATGTTACACCTCACCTTTACAGTGTGTTGTCAACAAAAAGATGTGTTTGTGAAGAAAAACTCAATTTAAAAAGAAAATATAACATGTTAAAACCAAGATTAATGTTAAAAATATTAGGAGAGACATTATGTGAATAAAGTTAATAAATTCTGTAGAGGATAGAATCAATGTGTATATTGATAAAAGTGAAATACATTTTAATAATTTGGATTGCATTGCTCATTGAATTCAATAAAGGCATAAGTGAGAAAGTGAACACAATCGTGTTCACTTGCACAAAATACCCAGACAGGTCAAAATTATTAGCAAACATGTTTTAAATTGTGGGTTTGTCAAATATTAGAGGTACATAAATGATAACGATGAAGTAAATTGTACTGTATCTGCCTGTTTAATTGAAGCGGGTTACAAACTATTACTTCTAAATAAAGAATCCAGTTTTTACTTAATAATTTTGTGTCCAGTTTAATTTTGGCAACAAAATGTACAAGTATATTCATGTGTGTGTGGTGTGCTACATTTGTTTTGTAGTGTTTATTCTTATAGACTTTGGTAAGGCAAATGAGTCTACAAATCACCGCCAAAGAAGATACCTTAGCTTCAAAAATATGACACGTTTCTTCGTAAGTATTTGAACTATATTTTTTTATATCATTATGTCTTGGTCGTATCATAAATGACTGCTTCTTCTTTTTTACTATCAGTGTTCATATATACCTACACTTAGAGCACTTTGCTTACGATGATAACTAATGTATGGAGTGATAACGATCAAACCAAACTTATCCGCATAGTATAGATCCAATCCAGTAATATAATCACCCTATAATTATCCCACTGCTGGGACACAGGCCTCCTCTCTTCGAGATCCCATTATGCTTTCATCTCCCACGCGGGCCCAGTGCGGGCTGGTAGATGTCACATGTCTTCGAATTTTTGGTTCAAGGACATGCCGCTTTCTTCACAATATTTTCCTTCACCATATTGGAAGCAGTCCAAACCAATGAGATACCGGAAAACCACAGCTTCTAGAACGCTGGATGTCCAATCAATAATCCTTAGTAAACCTATTATACTTTTGAGCATGATCAAGCCTTGCAGACTTGATCCTCTTGATAATACAACCATTACTACTTGATACCTTGGATTCATAATAAAGATATCTAACTTATATTGGCTTTAACTGATTTCAGCTCCGCTTCAACTTCAAAATCAACATAGTGCCATGGAACCAGATCTTCGCTCAAGCGCTCGGGTTCCGCATGAACTGGGATGCTCCACCGGACACTTTCCATCCTTATAGAAACCATTTTATTCATAGAAGAACAATTTATAGTCATACAGAGACTCTTTTAGACAAGTAAGTAAATCTATTTATGTTAATACTAGCTGCGCCCCGCGGTTTCACTTGCGTAAATGTCGATCCCATGGGAATATCGGGATAAACTTAGCCTATATGTTAATCCAGGGTGTCAGCTACCTCCATACAAAATGTTATCAAAATTGGTCCAACCGTTTGAGCGGGAAGAAGTAACAAACATATAAACACACACACACACTCACAAACTTTCGCCATTATAATATTAGTGTGATAGTGTGATTATATAGATATACTTCAACTGCATATTAATGTATCAATATTTCTGTGTAACTTTAAAAGTCGATCCAAGTTTTTTTTTTTTTATATACAGCCTAACAATAACCTTGTTCACAGCACTCCCACTTCATCCCCATTCACAAACACGTCAATATAAATACATAAATTCATAAAATACCATTAACATTCACCAAAAACAAATTGATTGCCCTAGGAACGGCCTCAATGGGTTCCAGTGCGTCCGACGAGCCATTTGCGAAATGGAAACGATCTCTGAACCACGAAAAATATACCACAAACTTTTAAAAATGATTTTCAGGTAATATAAAATGACATTTTTAATGAAATTATGGTCTTAAGTGACGCCCGTTGAAACGCTCAAATGAAATTACGAGCAAATTTTACGCCAAAATGGACATTCTCGTTCGGAAATTACAACGTGGGTCTGGTTGAAACAAAAGTTTAAGGTTCGGTTAAAACATTATTTCGGGGAATTAGATTTTAAATCAGAAGTTATTGTTAATGGAGAACTAAAGTACGAAATTTATCTCCTGAGAATCCATAACCGTTATACGTATTTTCTTCTACCTATGTTATCAAAAACATAAAACTGGAAAACACAGAACAAAAAAGATTTCTAATATTTAATAAAACCACGCAAAGGCGTTATTCAAATAAAGTATTATAATACTTAAAAATTTGTACGAGCATATATTTTTTAACAACATATTTTTTTGATTATTCTAAAAGCGATTTTATTCTGTTTTCAGGCAACAGTCATCGGCCACAGACAAATGGCACAACAAAACAGCTGAAGACTGTGCAGTCTCCGTGTCGTCATGCCCATTTTCATTCCTAGACGTATCTCTTTATACCGATGTTTAACTTTATGCCCAAAGTCAAAAAGTCAAAGTTTGTGGGTATACTTTATGTTGTAAAATATTTTTCTTGTGTAAATATCTTAAGTCTGAATAGAATATAAACTTAAGTTAGATCAACATAAAAGTCACGACAGTCTTGGATTTATTTGAATCAGAAATTGTAAAAAGTTCATTCATTCATCTTCATTGAGGAGGAAGACGTTTGAAACTGGACACAGGCCTCTCTTACGCATTGCCATCACCACCACATCCAGGGCTTCCCGCATCCAGCGGATTCGTCACGTTGTCGGTCCACCTTGTGACTCCAGCTTGGATAGGGCAAGCTACGCAAAACTATAAGTCGATCAAGAAACTGAAAGTCGACCCCTACATAGCCGGGAAAAATCTAGAATTAGTCAATCAATCCATCAACTCAGCCTATGGCAGTCGACTGCTGGACATAGGCCTCTCCCAGGTTATGATAAATGAATGATAAATAATTTATTTTATGTAAGTAGGTTTGTGTGTCCTGGGTGTATGGGTCCCAAACAGCAGTAAACGACAACGCGGCAGGCCCAGAATGAGGTGGTGGGACGAGCTCGACTCTTTCCAGAAGGATTGGCGTTTAACAGCACTGGATAGGGATAAGTGGAAGGAGGGAAGGGAGGCCTTTGCCCTGCAGTGGGAAGAAATGGCTAATAATAATAAAAAGTAGGTTTGTACAAACACTTTTACACGTCAATCTTTTTTTTTTTAACTAGATGGGGTCGGCATTTCCTATCTGACTATTCTGAGAAGAAAGGCCGAAACAAACTCAGAGGTCACAAACTCTTTTATAAAGTCCAGAAGTTGAGCCACATCACCCTGTCAACACCTTCCACATCCAGTCTCTCCCAGACACCTTCTTAAGGAGGATGGTCCATCTAGCTGGGGGCGCCCCACGCTACGCTTGCATACACGGCCTCCACTCCAGGACTTGTCTGCTCCACACGCCATCAGTCCTTCGACAAAAATGGACAGCACACTAACATTTGAGCTTGCCTTCTCTGCAAGCTATGTCGATAACTCCGGTAAAAAATGAACTAGCTGCGCCCCGCGGTTTCACCCGCGTAAATGTCGATCCCGTGGGAATATCGGGATAAAAAGTAGCCTATATTTTAATGCAGGGTGTCGGCTACCACCATACAAATTTTTATCAAAATTGGTCCAGCCGTTTGAGCGTGAAGAAGTAACAAACATATAAACACACACACACTCACAAACTTTCGCCTTTATAACATTAGTTTTGGAAGAAACAGCCGTTCTAATGCAAAAAAAGATATCTGAAAAAACTACCTTAATTCTCAAGAAATTTGCAGGTTCTCAGTTTCAGGAACTCATCAATAAAGGCGTAGATTTATTTAAAAAAATATTAATAGGTACCTATTTATCTACGAAATCTATGTCCCTTCAGAGTGTAATAGATAGATTTTGCGTCTTAAAAAGTAATTTCCTAATTTTATTTTTCCCTTGATGCTCGTAAATGATGGACCTGAACACATTAGTAGCAACCTGTTACTACTTACGTACCTACCTCGTATATTACTGTATGTATACTTATATACATCAAGAGGTATCTATACTAATACCCCCTTACTAATAAACGTTTGTATAGCGTCTGTATAGTTACACAACGCTTTGTCTTCTTCTTTCGAAAGCCAAATTACTGACGACTGAAAGAGAGACATCGGTGTGTAACTATTCATCTAATATATTACGTTTATTAGTAAGGGAGTTAATCTATAGCAATAATAACCTTAGAGTTTGTTTGAACACGCTAATATTTGAACTATTAGTCGGTTTCAATTTTTTTATTTGCATTTGATATCCCAATTCATGAGAAAGGCTATAGGTTATCTAACATCAGGCTAGGGCTCTTAAGGGCCAAGCAAAAAAAAAGAGTCGGAAAGAGCGCTAAGCGAAAACGAAGTAATACCGCAGCCAGACGATGCAATGCGACGGGGTAGATCGTTGGAACAAGAAATTTCACGTGGACGAAGTCGCGGACAGAAGCTAGTGACTTATATAAGTTAGTTGATTACAAAGGCAACAATAGTTTTCCTGTATTGTCTTTTTATACTCTGTATCTACGTTTCTCATCAAACTCTTCTGTCTTTCTTCTTCAGATCTGCTGATAGAATTATTTAATGAAATAAGCGGTACCTATTTGTTTTTTTATTTTTATTCAAGAGAAACAACAAACAGCTACAATATAAAACATAGAAACAAAAAATACACAAAACATAATAATAATATAGACAATATTGAAGCCCACAACGCTGTTCACAGATTAACGATAGGATGCAATATTTTCCATAGACTTATTCACCTGTACACTGGGTGAGTTCACAAGGGCCACGTAGGTACTGTGTAGCATGTAAGGTATAGTTAAGTATAATTCAAGTTACTTTGTCGCATTAGATTTATTATTATATATTTTCTTTCGCGAAGTGTGGGACACCCCCTAGCTAGATAGACCTAGATGCGACAGGGTACTCTGGCGCAGTCTGGGAGAGGCCTAGGTATGTCCAGAAGTGGACTGCCATAGCCTGAGATAATTTATTAATTTTTCTCTATTACGTGTTCTGTGTGTACATCATAATCAGCCTATAATGTTCCCACTGCTGGGACACAGGCCTCCTCTCAGTGAGAGGGAGTGGGCCGTAATCCACCACGCGGGCCCAGTGCGGGTTGGTGAATGTCACATGTCTTCGAATTTTTGGTTCTAGGACATGCCGGTTTCCTCACGATGTTTTCCTTCACCGTTTTGGGAGCAGTGGTGATTAAATAATTTACACAAAGTAAAGTGCCTGTCTGGGTTCGAACCTACTACCTACACTTGTAAGTCGTATCCGTTACCACTGGGCCACCACTGCTCCTACTGGACCACCCTGGTTCTTTAAATTGTTGGCACCTTCAAACCGATGCACAAAAAAACTCCTCAAAATATACAAGTCGGTGCAAAAAAAACTGACACCCGACCAAGAATGAGAGACCCGTCCTACCCACCTAATGACGTCATATAATAACGTGCCACTAACAAGCTGTTCCCGGATGCCCGCTCGACGAGTACAGCCATTTTTAATTAAATTATTTGCTACGGAATTCTAGTTTACTCTCACTAGCGGTTTTATGTAAAATATTATTATTGTAGTTACGTTGTTGGAATAAAATATTAAGTAAATGTATAGTATACAGCCCAGGTGAGTAGCAGCTCAGTAGCAGCGGTGCTATTCTGTAAAAATCTCACCGTGAAAACTTAGGTGATGTGGTGGCAAAAACAAACTCACTTCACCTAACACCTAATTATTTCCAAAAATGATTAGTTAAAATCGATGCCAATAGAAAATAGCCTTATGTGGAAACTTCCTTTTGAAAAAAAATACGGGACACCATGAATCATCATCCGCCTAGCCTTTTCCCAACTATGTTGGGGTCGGCTTCCAGTGTAACGGAGGCACCTGAATACCAGTATATTACATGAAGCGACTGCCTATCTGACCTACTTGGTAAGACTGGTTGTCAGACTTTCGGGCTTCTGACTAGTGTAACGACTGTCAAAGATCCACAAATGACAGCCGGGACCAACGGCTTAACATGCTTTCCGAGGCACGGAGGGGTCTCGGTATGATAAGATGATCACCCATCCGCAGACCAACCGCGGCAAGCGTAGCCTTAACCTGATCGATCGACATGTGCGGCTGTTATTACACCATGAATATCAACATATAAAAAAGACCAAAGTGGTTAACTAAACAAGCTGATTTTGGAGAACATACCAAAATTCCCAGCTAGAATTCTAACAACCCTGACTGTGCAAGTTACTTTAAGTACCGTGTCAAAATGAAATCAGTTTTATTTACTTTATAGCTTATCCTATAGAATTCATACTCTTCCATGGGTGTAAATAATGGTTAACGGTCAAACAGATTTGCAATAACACCCACCTAATAGCAGTGTACTGTGATCACAAATCCACCTACAAATCGTACAATTACGACAATACCCACGTTTGTGGCTGTCCATATTTAATATGCAATGCTATGCAACTGGTGCCGAGCATTATGGTAAGTATGTTATGAGATAATTATGGGAGCTATTTTCTCCAAAACACATAATAGGTCTGTCGAATTCTCGGTAGTAGATTAGCGAGCGATAAAACTACACAATCACAATTACTTAACAGGAAAAACAGGAAATATAGAAAGGTCAAATAAGTAATATAAGTCGTGGCGAAAATTATGATCATTGACATGAAGATAAATATTGGCCCTAAGAGTAGCAAAATAAGGAAGGAAGCGAGGGTACAATAAAATCATTACCACATGCAAATAAAACCATCCCCTTCCCTCTCACACCACAACAATCATCCTATTTCCGTCTCTATCTACGCCGTGGACTGGACTAATGAAAGCTCTGTGCGTGGTAAGCACAAAATAAATCCAGTTAGGTACCATTGGACCACTCAATAAATTCTCGAGGCGTCTAAATCGGCTACTATTTAACTGATTGCCCAATGGGGTCTGTGGGAGTCGGCTATTATTAGTCGAATAAAATACTGCTATTTTTCATTTCCTCGAGAAGGTACAATGCATGCAAGAGCTGAGATACAATGCGTGGTATTATTAGAAAATTATAGCACGGTAATCGTCCTTTAGCATTTTAAAGCTGATAAAAAAAAAACAGTCTGTTTTTCAGTCCGCTAAATCGGAGACTTTAGATTTTCGTTACGACTGCAAATTTTTGCTTTCTTGACACAAAAATTGGGTATTGCATGATGAATTCATTTTTTTTATTTGAAATAGTTAAGAAAAAATATTACCACGCTATGCTAAAAAACCTCATGAAATCTTATTATAATTATACAGGATTATTGGTAAAACATTAACAACCTCTTAAGAGGTCATTGTACTCATCATTATGAACAACTTTTACTATGGGACCAAACCTGAAATCGAAAAAAATTTTTGGTCCCATAGTAAAAAAAGGTTACCTGTAACTCATGAGTCGCGGCCGTTACTACTGGGCCAACATTGCTCATTATTCAGTGAGTTTTTCATTAAAACTTACAATTGACAGTGCGGATACAATAATTCCTTTCAGAATATAAAAGCACCCGCACAAGACCAGTTGAAGTATGCAGTCTGAATTCGACCTAGATCGATTTTGAGATCAGAAACTTTTACGACTAAACGTAGAAGTCAAATAAATGTCAAAAAACAAATCAAAGCTTGAAGAAACAGTGCCAACATCCTAACACAATCAATTTAAAACCAAATGCGATCGAGAACCGATAGTTGAGAAGGCACTAAGTCAATGTAAATATTGTAAGGAAAAGATCGCCTGTACGCGACCAGCTTCACATATGAGATTTACTTAATTTGTCGCAAGAAGCGGTTCGGGCAAACAGCCGGGCTTTGCTCTGGACACTTTATAACCGCCACCGCGCAGGATTACTGCTCTTCCGGACATTTCTTTTGAACCACATTTTTAGTAGTTTCATAGTTTCTTGGTCAGGATCTCGAAGATATATTGCTGGTTTAAACGTTGTTATTTGTTTTGGGTTTTTAAGATTTGAGGTTTTGATACGGGGGCTTGATGATTTGTCTTTTTCATTTCTACAAAACTTGTTCAGACAGTAGACATGTTACTGTGTATATTTCAGTAGGTTTCAAAATAATGACCACGATAGCTTGAGTAGTGGTGGCTTAGTGACAACGGCCGCAACTTTCAATTGTAGATCGTAGGTGCAAACCCAGACAGGCGCTTTACTTTGTTTAAATTATTTTATCATTACTGCTCTCACATTGGTGAAGGAAAATATCGTGAGGAAAACAGCATGTCCTAGACACAAAAAAAAATCGAAGACATGATTTACCAACTATACATCTACCAATTCGCACTGGGCCCGCGTGGTGGATTACGGCCCTATCCCTCTCACCGAAAGGAGGCTTGTGTCCCAGCAGTGGGAACATTATGGGCTGATTATGATGATAACTTGAATGTGAAACCATTTAAAGAAAAACAAAGATGTAAAAAAAAAATATTTACCTAAACATTTTTTTTATTGTACATTTTTTTCCAGATATATCTATAGACTGGAACAGAGTATTTACAAACCAAATATCTATTTCAAAGCCACCTTCACCCAGTAGATAGAAAGTAAATTAATCCAAGTTCTCTTCATTCATCTCTCAGTATACTGAACATTTCCATCAGCCCCTGACCCTCAGGGCATCCGGAATAAATAGACGCACAGTTGAACATCTGCCGTCCAGCTATGGCTGCATCATTGTATGCTCCCATCAAGTCTTCCCAATCTTCGTCTTTTTCGTCAAATGGCGTCCGCCCGTAGTCTGGCCTGAAATGTGCGAAATAGGTTCATAAAATGGGGTGACATTAGGAAGGGAGAAATGCTACAGCTAAACATGACATCTAGACTGATTTTGGGCTAAGGTGTAATCAAACGGGAATTGCGCGTGTCTGGACCGTTCCACACAAACATGTGCATACTAACGCTGGGGAACGCTCACCTCTTCGTCGCCTTATTTAGACATACAATTACACTCATTTTATGAAACTTGACATTTTCACTATGTCTAACCAACTTTGACCTCACTATCGGTTTCAGCACTCTTGAAAACCACGAAAACGACAACCAGGATGAAACATGCACGTTCTCACACAGCTCGGAGAAACAGAGAGTACTTGGCATTGGATAACATCCGGGTATTGCCGTGGCCTCAATCCCATCGAGCACGCATGTTACATTAAAAAAAAATCGTTTTTTAATTTTGTAAAACATGAAACGATTATTTTCTCTTGACTGTACTTACCTGTCAAAAAGAGTAACCGAGACAAAGTGGATAAGGCAGAGATTAAAACAGAAGAAGAACTAGCATAGGATCCAGGGGAGGGTGGAGGGGGGAGGTTCAGGGGATCAGACCGGAATAAATCCAAGAAAAAGGTTGAGTATAGATATATTGGCTAATACCCATAAAGTAAGATAGTTAAGTAAATATTAGCTATCGCAAAAAGTTTTCATTTGTTTACTCAAATCACAGTCATTTATTTTATTATACGTGGACAATGGTAGGGGTACCTGTTTGTTGCCTTAGAGTAAGAATTTTCTGTATTTTCAATAGCATGTAACTGAGTTCGACAATAATGAATAAAATAAAAGAAGCTAGGATAGGCTGAGTTGATGTGAACCTCCTTATATTTGATAACCCATCAATGAGTGGTTTTTTTTTAGTATTAAAAAAAAACAGTTTCCAAGAACTATGTAAACGGCGTGAACTGGCTACGTTACTAGGTGCCAAAGCCAAAACGCTTGGAAAAAAAACATTTCGTCATTAATAAATTACTTTTTTATGTACGTTTCGTTAACGATCTCAAAATTACATCCAAGTGAAATAATCAAAAAATGATGTGACGTTTCGTTCCATGCAGTAACTTACCAAGTTCAGCGCCATCTATCCTGGGACTAGGGAAGAGTTAAAAAAAAAAGAAAATCCCTCATTGAAAAACCTGAGAACATTCTGCCGATAAATAAATAAAGTCCTCCAGACCGAATTTCAACCAATCTCAGCAGAGACTCTTCGGCGCGGGAGATCTTATAGTGCAAAAGTATGTGCGCAGACACAGGTGCACTCACTTCCCTCTTTCTCATAGTCTGGAGTGAGATCAGGCGCAGGCCAACCCCTATCCTGTAGTAAATCCACTAGCTTTAGTCGAGTGTCCAACAGTTGACTGTTAAAACCACGAAGTTAAAACACGCTTAATAATGTCCTTCATTATTTTGTAACTGACACCATATTTTCACATTATATTATACTTAATTAAATGTAAAATATTCATAACGGAGAGAATGCGATAACTGACCCGAATGGAGACGGACAGTCAAATAATCAGATAATTTTAATTTCAGTCATTTATTTAAAGACCATCACTTAACTCGTTGAAGAATTTTATATTACATGAAGGGATCTTTTTTTTTTTGCGGGTCGGAAATCATCAAAAGACCCCTCCCGCTCTGGTTGGAGCGGAAGGGAGTATCAGACTTTTACTGACTAAAACCCACCCGTGTTCCTTCCTTAGCTCTTTATGTTCCGGGCCAGCGGTAACCCTTTCGGACAATCCCGCTGATGTGAAGGGATCTTGACATGATCTTGCAAACTTGGCGAATACATAACCTTCTCCTTGATTTAAGTTCTGAGTTGAGCTGCACGATTACTGACATATGCTTGCACTGACTGGACTGGTCCCCTCAAATCTATGCGGTTCTTTCCTCAAGAGGCCATTTCAGGTACTACATTGTCCTCACATGATCTGACAAAGATTATGAAAGATCTGGTCTTTCAATAAATAGTTTTGCAAAACTTCTTAGCTATCACGACATTACTTACGTCAGCAGTACGTGTAATATCTCTCCCACCAGCCCTTCTTCGTCGACCGGATACTGCGCAGATTCACAAATCGCTCGATAAACACACTCCTCGCCGTTTATGCCTTTTCTGGAAATTACAACGATTACACTATTTTTATGTACTGTAGCTATAAAGCTGACCATGAAAACTGGTCCTAATTTACACAATATATAATTAAGCCAATAAAAACAAAAGAAACAAAAACAAAACAAAAAAAAAATATTTAAGGGGTTAAATATTTTTTTATTTTGTTTTTAGTATTTGTTGTTATAGCGGCAACAGAAATGCATAATTTGTGAAAATTTCAACTGTCTAGCTATCGCGGTTCTTGAGATACAGCCTGGTGACAGACAGACGGACGGACAGACAGCGAAGTCTTAGTAATAGGGTCCCGTCTTTACCCTTAAAGCGCCGCTACAGGAAATAGCTAATGTACTCACGACTTCAACATATCAGCGACAGCATTATAAAACGTGAGCCTCTCATCCTTCCGAGCAGCCACTTCAGCATCCCTCTGTTCCCTGGACACTGTCTTGATAAAGTAGTACTGCGACACCTGGGTTATGTTGATGAACTGCACGTACTGGTACTGGAAGTTGGCTGCGAAGGCCAGGTTGACGTAGTCCTCGGCATGGATTGGTGCTGAGATGCCTACGATGAGCTGGAGATTGGAGAAGACGGAACGTCAGTATAAAAATAAAGGTATTTTGATAAGCAGGTTTGTTATTGTGATACGATTGTCAGTAACAACTTTTTCTTCTTCTTCCAAGACTCCTAACTACCCGTTACTGTATTAAAGATACTATATAGGGTTCTTGGTAAAACATTAACAACCTCTTAAGAGATCATTGTAGAGTCACGAGCACTAATATGTCAACACTTGGCAACTTTTAATTGCGATTTTTTCACGAAATAACGAATGCAAAGTTGAAATACGACACTTTACATAAACCTATGGGTTCGAAAATACTATGTTCGTAATAACCATTTCATAAAAAAATTAAGGAGAAAATTGCCTTTGAATAAAGCCAAGTGTATACATACTTATGCTCGTGACTGTACTCATCATTATGAACAACTTTTACTATGGGATCAAACCTGAAATCGCGAAAAAAACATAAGCTGTTTCCTACATTTATGTTCGTATAACTCGTCAAAATCAAGGAAACAGCTGTTTTTTTGTTGTTAAAGTTTTAGTTAAAGTTAAAGTTGTTCATAATGATGAGTACCTACAATGACCTCTTAAGAGGTTGTTAATGTTTTACCAATAACCCTGTGTACTGTAATTTCTACTTCCAGATACGACCGATCTGAGGAAATCTTTATCATAATTACGGCCTTCAGATCAGCAACGACTGGAAGCAAATCGTTGTAACCATTGACATATTATATATTACTTTTGAAATCATTGGTTGTAACTAAAAAAAGTCTAACCGATAAATATATCACCATATATATATGTAGCAATGGGTTTCATATTGACAGTTCAACAAAATTCATTGCGTTATTTACTTTGTTGAGCAGACACATTTTTCGAACATATGAAGCAATGGATTAGCAATATCGTTAAAAATGATTCAGATTGAGACTGATAGTGTAGGTGTAGTATTAGGGTGCAGCCGGTCGATTCTGTAAAAATCTCACCGTGAAAACTTAGGTGAAGTGAGTTTGACTCAACGCTCACTTCACCTAAGTTTTCACGGTGAGATGGTTACAGAATCGCTGCTGGTCAGGCTAATCGAATCAGATTTGTCTATTCTGATGATTGAACTCTACACGACACTAGTGATTCTTCTGCTCTTATACCAATTAATTAGTGGTCGCTGCAGCATGTCTTCTTCATACATGCATCTGTATACCAAGAGCTCTCCATGTATCGTAGCCATTGATCAGATCCACTTTTGGTCACTAGTTTAGAAAAGTTTGTAGCGGCGACAAGGCAGCCTACCGCGGAAGGTGGAACCGCCACTCCCCCGCGTGCGGGGTAAATAAGCCACGTCCCTCAAACTACTATTTATTTTCAAGGTAGGGTGAACAAACTACAAAGAGTATTATTCGTCATACCTTATAAGTTCCTCCTTGCGGATATACGAGTGGAATACTGTTGATCTGACGTTTCATCACCATTGCTTTGTGTTTTTCTTCATCGTTATCCGCTACACTTGCTGCGATTACAAGCAGAGCAGGAATAATCCAACTGAAACTGGTTTTTTTTTTCTGTTACTAAAATGACGTATAAAATGGTCAACAAAATTCGCATAATATTTATAATTTCAAGCATGATTGAGTTTAGAAAACAATGACGCTGCACTTTTAGAATAAAAACATAATGATCGATGACCAAATTGTTGCACACGTTATTATTTCTGTAACTAATCCAACTAATCTATAGCAAGTTTACGTTATCGGATTTAGACCATATTATAATGTACACATACTATTTCGTAGCTATTCGTAGATCTATGTATTTATGATTATTATTAGCAAGTACCTAATCTTTTAAAAACTCTTCTATGTGCTGATAGCATTAAAAATTTAAACACTCAATATATACATATGTAGATCTACGAAGATTTAAATTCATAATTCCAATAAAACTGTTCATAAAATGTAAAAAGAACTTTATGATTATACTTAGGTACCTTACCCCATTTTTCTAGAATAACTTTATAGTCATGAACAACCAATCTGGGAGCAGCTGGTAAGAAGTCACATTTTTGACGTGTGTCGGCGTCGCGTATCAGAATAGAGTTGTTGGAAAAGGTGTCAATGCACCCGGTTCGTCTGTAGCCGGCATTATAAGGCTGTGTTCATACTGTGAAGTAGATTTGACTATTTCCAGATTTTGGCGGTTGGAATTAGACTTTTTTTTTACGAAAATGAAAAAGGGAATAGAAAAAAAGAAAATACGTTTATTTGCGGTAATTGACACAAAAAAAACACACAAAAAATAACAAGTTGGGGAAAATATGCGTCGCATCCACGCAAAACGGCCTTCGCTCAGCATAATGCTACGAGCCTATGCGAGACAGCACCCCATGGCAGCGTTGGTTTTAATATACTTTTTCTTTTTGCCTACTCCGACAAAATAAGTTGAGTAAGAGTAAGAGTGTTTTATAAATAAGTATGCACCTTCCAAATCCAAAATTAAATTAGTTAATAATTTTAAAAAAAACAGAAGTATACTAAATAATTTTATTTATATTTTTAAGTGCCAGGGTCATTATGATTCATAATGTTATCCTTTTATGATTCTGCTAAAGTGGCCTTTTTAGGCCCCAAGTTCGTAACCACGATGGACACAGTCTAAAGTTGAAATCTCGAAGTCACATGACTCCGCCCACTGGCACACTAATATGTTTATCCAACAACAGACGGTCACGAGACAATCCTTACAATTGACGTATTACATGTGCTACTAGGAATCACTTGCTATCCGGATTCACCTAGGTTTCTATGAAAAATAAGTATAATGCGCACAAAATATCTTACAAGACAATTTTATTTTTGAGTTTGAGATTCATTGACCGGAATCACACTAATATTACAAAGGCAGAAAGTTTGTGAGTGTGTGTGGGGTGTGTTTATATGTTTGTTACTTCTTCACGCTCAAACGGCTGGACCAAAATTGATAAAATTTGGTATGGAGGTAACTGACACCCTGGATTAACATATAAGCTATCCCGATATTCCTACGAGATCGCAACTTATGCGGGTGAAACCGCGGGGCGCAGCTAGTAACTCATAAAAAAGACTTATGTAATATAATAATAATAATTACGTGTTTTGTATTCTGTCTGTCCCATCTTAAACTAGCAATCGATACTTGCATGAGTCGTGGTTTAACGTTTCTCATTAGATTATCTTTATAATTGCAAAAACTGGAGCAAAGTCCATCAAGAAGTTTAGAAATTCTGCGGATTCACGAATCAAAGAGACACTTTAATTTAAACTATACAGAGAAATAGATTCACTTAATAAAAGGCAGAGCAGTGGTGGCCAAGTGGTAACGGCCGCGACTTACGAGTTGTAGGTCGTAGGTTCGAACCCAGCCAGGCGCTTTACTTTGTGTAAATCATTTCATCACCACTGCTCTCAAAACGGCGAAGGAAAACATCGTGAGGAAACCGGCATGTCCTAGAACCAAAAATTCGAAGACATGTGACATCTGCCAATCCGCACTGCGCCCGCGTGGTGGATTACGGCCCACTCCCTCTCACCGAGAGGAGGCCTGTGTCCCAGCAGTGGGAACATTATAGGCTGATTATGGAATAAAAGGTACCTATAATCCTTGAACGTATTAAAAAAAGCTAAGTAATACTTATTTTTCAAAAATCTAATATCTTTCTCGTCTCGTAGTCTTATAACGGTCACCTTCGATTGCCTTTGCGCAACGTAATTTGAAACGTTTGAACTTCATCGTCTTTAGTGCCCCACTCCATGTAATACGTTGCAGACGCACCATGCTAACTTTAGCAAATATTTTGACATTTACAGTATTAAATTCACTATGTTTTGTTATAAATGCCGAAGAAATGGGACCTAGTGAGACGGTGCACAGAGAAAAGAGACAGCTACAATTGTTGTATCTTAATAGCTCGGTTTTACAGGTATTTATAACAATCTAATACTTGAATATCTTTATTTACAGTTTATTTTCCTAACCTGTCATAGGGAGGGTGACGATCAACTTTTTTCTCAGCAACTTTGTCTGTCACATCAAGTCTACGGGTTTGTAAGTATGCGCGCGCATATAGCGACGCGACAAAGACAGCATTTTAATACTTTTGATGTGAGAGACAAATTAGTTGCTGAGACAAAAGATAGACACACTAGCTTCTGCCCCAGACTTCGTCCGTGTGAAATTTCTTGTTCCCCCGACCCACCCCGTCGCATCGCATCGCCTGCCCACGCTATTAGGTACTTCGTTTTCGCTTATCGTTCTTTTAAGGGACCTAGGGATCACCCTAGGTCCCTTAAAAGAACGATAAATACCCTATACTATAGCCTTCCTCAAGAATTGGGCTATCAAATGCAAAAGACTGGTAGTTCCCGAGATTAGCGCGTTCAGACAAACAAACAAACTCTTCTTCTATTAAAAAAGAAGGGACATTCCTGCACCTGGTGATGGAAGAAAGCTTTTAGCCGCAGGATGTGGTATTCCGCCGCTTTCGCGGACAAGTGCCACCAGACCGCACAAAGACTTAGTGCAACTAAGTGATACTAACATAGTTATTAAGTTTTATTTACTAACAAAATTGTTACTATATTATTATGTATACTTAGGTTAAGGTATGTATCTATGGGTCTTTGTTACCTGAAAATAAATGGTTTATTATGTCCTTCCCCGGGATGCAATCTATTTCTCTGCCAAATTTTATCGAAATCTGTTCAGTGGTTTAGGCGTGAAAAGGTAACATACAGACAGACAGAGAGTTACTTTCAAATTTATAATATTAGTAGGTATGGATGGTTAAGGAAATTGAGACCGCGGTCCCAGTTTGACAGCGATCCCAGTCGCCTGAGTAGGTACTCTTAGGTACCGTGACATTCAGCAGGTGAAATAAAATTATTTCACTCAGTGTTACTTTCGTCATTGACTTTACAAAATAACTTTTGATAGATTGAAGCGCTTCAGTGAAATTTGAAGAGGTTGCTTTTCTGAATTTTTAATACAGGAGGCATTTAAAAAAAAATATTCAAACTTAATTTCTCCAATTCTTTTAATCTCTACTCTATGCTCATAATTATCGATTACTCTCAAGATTTCCTGCAACCACTCCTAGCTAAATTGCTTCAAGGGAAATTGAAGTTAAGTCAAAAACTACTCAAAAAAATGTAATTACATTTTTATGGGACCATTCCGCGAGCTGCCTCTGCCAAATAAAAAAAACCACTTAAATCGGCCCAGGAATCTTATAGACAATCCAAAAAAAAAAAAATGCAAAACCTCTTTTTTAAAGTTTGTTAAAATATCTCTATCAATTTCAATTGGATATCCAAAACGATTACAATCATTTAAAGTAGTGTGTCACTCGAAATTCGGCAACTCACGCGCACTCGAGGCGCATGCTACGCTATAACAACGTTCTCCAAACATATTCGTTTTCACTTACTATTGCATTCAACCTACTTTTTACAATAAGTGGGAAGGAGATAGAACCATCCGATGAGACACAGGAGTAAAAGGCAGCATAATGGCCAAACAGCACCCTTCTGCAGGTATGTTGTATTTCTATAAAAAAAGGTCTCCACAATAAAAAGTTTTTAAGCCGGATGTTCCGGGATTACCTTTACTTTGGGAAAAGCTGATGGGAAGACAGATTAGAAAAAAAACGAAACATTTAGAAGTTTCTTTATTGTTGTAATATGATTTAATTTTAATTAGTACTTGATATTACTCGTATCTATTAATAACTAGCTGCGCCCCGCGGTTTTACCCGCGTAAATATCGACCCCGTGGGAATATCGGGATAAAAAGTAGCCTACATGTTAATACAGGGTGTCAGCTACCTCCATACAAAATTTTATCAAAATTAGTCCAGCCGTTTAAGTGTGAAGAAGTAACAAACATATAAACACACCCCCACACCCCCACACACACTCACAAACTTTTGCCTTCATAATATATGTGTGATAATACTTACAAACATATGAAACATCCCACCCTTTAAATCAAACCAAAGAAAAATCGTTTATTTGCTCATAAACTGAGGTACAAAAGACGTTAGGTAAATAAAATTTCAGTGCAGACACATTTCGCCATTTAATGATGGCATGCAAATATTGAATAGGGTAGGTATGTTGTAACATACAGTAATAGATAAATTAAGAAAAATTTTCAGGTATAATTTAATCCTACAAATGAAAGAAAGAAAGAAAATAAGTTTATTTGCGGTAAACATGACGCAATAAAGAAAATAAACAAAAAAAACAAATAAGAAAGGGTTGGGGGAAACATGCGTCACATCCACGCAAAACGGCTATCGCTCAGCATTATGCTGCGACCCTATTCAAGACAGAGCCCCAGCGCTGAATGAATTAATAAATGAATTAACACTTAAATTTTTTTTTTTGTTTTTTTTTTTAACGCTAAGAGTTTTTACACCGTACGGCATTTCATATAAACTTTCAAGCCCATGTTTTTTTAAATTAATGAATCTCTTCCTCAATATTAATAGGAACTGCCCATCTATTTTCGTCCTTATCATAAACACGTGTAAAAATCTTCGGGAACCTTAAGGCCCTTTGTCCACGGAAGAGCTTATTTACGGTACGGCATATAAACCGCGCTGTAGAAAACATATGTCAGTCAACAAGCTTCCTTAGGCCCGGCGCCCACTGTCGGCATCGGCACGGCTCAGGATTTTTATGCGACGAATAAAAATGTAACCTAATTGTATGACAATAAAATTTGAATTTCAATGACACGGTATGTCGGATACCCTATCTATATTTTTGCACCTACGATGATTATTATCATTGAAATTTCAATTTTATCGTCATACAATTACGTTACATTTTTATTCGTCGCATAAAAATCCTGAGCCGTGCCGATGCCTTGCAACACTGACGACCGTGCCTTCACATCGGGAATAAACCGTAGTTTTTCACGGCAAGAAAAACGTGTGTGTGTATACAAAGGGCCTGTCGTATTTTCCTTTTAGCAAATATCCATACTAATATTATAAATTCGAAAGTAACTCTGTCTGTCTGTCTGTATGTTACCTTTTCACGCCTAAACCACTGAACGGATTTCGATAAAATTTGGCAGAGAGATAGATTGCATCCCGGGGAAGGACATAGGATAGTTTTTATCCCGATATTCCCACGGAATCAATACTTCTGCAGGTGAAACCGCGGGGCGCTTCTAGTTGTATAATAATATAATAATTTGGTATTCAATGCCGCGTGATTATTTATTGGAAAATTGCTCTGTGAATATTTCCGGTAGATAAGTCCGTTGCTTGCGGGTATTCGCATTAAATAATAAATATTTGAGTGTACAGTGTAATTGATTTTGTCACGGTTATAAATGCAAGATTACCACGATGGGTGTTACGTACGGGAAAATTGATTCTTGGGGCACGTGGTCCAGCAGGTGTAGCATGACCAGCAGTGGTATTCTGTAAATATCTCACCGTGCACCGTGAAAACTTGGGTGAAGTGAGTTGTCAATAGTGTCAATTCTCTAGAGATCAGGGGGCCTAAAAAGGCCATTTTGGCAGAATCATAAAAGGATGACATTATGAATCATAATATGGCGAAGATAGTCCGTCTTTTTTTCGCTGCACTGCGTAGGTATAATCAAAGAGATTGGGATTGGATTTGGATTGGATTGATTGATATTTTAGCACACACAAAAAAAATAACTGAAAAATCCTTCACCAATGTGATTTGATACGATTAACTTAACAGTTAACTGTCCATTATGATTCATAATGTTATCCTTTTATGATTCTGCCAAAGTGGCCTTTTTAGGCCCCCAGATGGAATGACAGCTCATTTAAAGCTCACTTCGCCTAAGTTTTCACGGTGAGATTTTTCAGAATAGACCGGCAGTTTATAAAAAGGGTTTTGTCGACGGAAGAATAGACAAAACGACACGCGCACACACTTATGCACTATAATATCTCCTGCGAACCTGGCTAATGAGATTGACCACCGTGACCGAAATCGGCCTAGGGAAAAATCATGCAAAAATCTAGAAAACAAAAATACCCTAAAATAAATAAATACATTGGCGTAGCTGTAATTAGGTATAGCTTTTCTGTATTGCCCAAGTGTAAGAGATTTACAGAATGAAATTATTGTTCTCATGTTCTGCATGTATACAAAGATGTCAGAGGCCATACATCATTCTTAAAAATGACACAGCCATACACCCAACATGTGTATGATAACTTAAATACGTTATGTTCAGGAAAATGCTGGCAGTTTTAGCTTTTAATATACTGAGGGAGGAAAGAGACCTTTTATCTCAAAAGGGGGTGACAAGGTAACTGAGTTAGGGGTTCCCTTTGCAACGAAATATAGCAGTATGATCCAATCATGTGGTTCCCGGCAAAAAATAAGCGACCCGTTCGCGTTGGTAGC
Organism: Oligia latruncula; assembly: GCA_948474745.1. Classification (NCBI taxonomy): domain Eukaryota; kingdom Metazoa; phylum Arthropoda; class Insecta; order Lepidoptera; family Noctuidae; genus Oligia; species Oligia latruncula. Next base: position 3,683,135 of record OX419699.1, read on the forward strand.
GAAGTGAGGAACTAATCGCATTTATCGAATGGATGATCGGCCGCATAAACTGTGAGCATAACAAGTGGAAAAATATGGTAAAGATTGAATTATAAAATGTTGAAAAACCATCTTTGGTCCGTTTGCTTTGCAAACTATTGTTATTTGAACGACCGCGCGGATCAATCCTTATGTGAAAATTATCACAAAAGATTTATTTATGAGGATAAAAATATATTGGTACACAGGATAAACTTCTCATACTAAAGTATTAAAAAATGAAAATTACCATAAAATTATTAAAGACCAGCAAGATCTATTCTATTCTTTTTTGAGATTATATTTATTTGTTGACATATTTTATATGAATTGACTCTTAAACTACTTATACACCTCACATCAATTTAGGCTTTTATATGTATTGTTTTCCGCATATGATAATGTTCAACACAATGTAAATTGTTTATGAATAAATAAATGAAATGAAATGAAATGATGAACTAAACACATGTAGAAGGTAGAAGTGATGTGTGAATGAGTTTACTTATTGAAAATATTATAAACATAGTGAGCTGCAATAAACTAGGTTGATATGATTTTTACAAACCAATCTGGGACTGCATGGAACGACAAACTTCCTTTAACAGAAAAGAGACTTGAGTCGCAACACTGAACACCTTTTCCTCATGATTTTTTGATTAAATATGAGTTCTTCTTTCCAGTTAAACGCTGGCTTTGGCTTCCCAAGCGCAGTCAAAATGATCAACGTGAACTACTTATTCCAAGCCAACTTCCAACTGCCGTGGAACAGAACCCAGATACCCATAGACATTTTAGGAGCCAACACCGGTTATATTGGCACTGCGAAAAAGAAGAGGGAAGCAGGAATTAAAGAAGACACGAATGGGGATTACCAGGATGATGCCAAGCTGTACCACTTTTATAAACATATTGAGGATGTTTTAGATGGGTGAGTAAATAAATATTTCTGTCATTAATCTATGTCAGTCTGTATACGACCAAGTAAAGAAGCTTATCAGGAATCAGTATTTTTTTATATCTTAAAGAAAAATTGGTTGAAGTTATTAACTTAGGTACCTCTACCTTTACATAGGTATTGAGCCATAGATCTTACAGATCATACTGCAATATACGATTAACATTGCACGATTCTCCTTACTATACAGGGTCAAATAAGATTAGCTAGCTACCTCCGCAGAAGTTATGGGTATCCACGAAATTAACTTTAAAAAAAAACGACTTCCAAAAAAGACTACAAAGTGAACAATAATAATTTCGGAAGTCGGTCGGAACAAGGAAAATAAGAACCCAACGACACCGACTTCCAAAATTAATGTTATTTTTCACTTTGTAGTGTCTTTTTTGGAAGTCGGTTGTATTATTTTTGTAAAATGTTTTTTTTTTTTGGATACTCATAACGTGTGCAGAGTTTTACTTTTTTTATTTTTCACTTTTAAGTTGTAGGTACTTACCCCACACAAACACTACTTGCTATGTAAATATCAGTGCCAGGAAGTTATTATTTAACATCATCAATATATAAATTAAATGGCAAAAATACGTATTATTGACGCTAACACAAAAACTACCAAAGGAAAGTTAATAAAATTTATATGATGGGACCACCCCTGATGGTCCCATATAAATTTTATTAACTTTTCCCTTATTTTATTACCCTATATGCATCAATGACATCATCCGTCGTGCTCTTGTCACCGCCGGGGTGCCAGCTGTTTTAGAACCCAATGGCTTGGCACGCGACGATGGAAAGAGACCAGACGGAATGACCATAATGCCTTGGAAGGTTGGTAGGCCTTTGGTGTGGGATGCAAAGTGTGTCGACACCCTTGCGCCATCCCATCTTCCAAGCACGGTGAGCTGTGCTGGGGCAGCTGCTGCAGGTGCGGAAAACCTCAAACGGCGCAAATACTCCAATCTCTTTGGAACGTATATGTTTGAGCCGTTTGGGGTTGAAACTCTAGGGCCATGGGGCCCGAGTGCCCACGTAGTATTTCGAGACATCGCCAAGCGGTTGGTCGATTCTTCACGTGACCAGAAGGCTGGGCTATTTTTTGGCCAAAGAATCAGCATTGCCATACAACGTGGCAATGCTGCCAGTCTTTTGGGCACGTTTCCTGTTGACAGCGATGCGGATGAATTTTTTGATGCCCTTTGATTATTTCCTTTCCTTTTCATATTCTTGTACATATTCTTATTATTATTTTAATACTGTACATAAAGTAATGATCTAATAAAATATTTAACTGTTACCTATCCATTACAAAAATATTTTTTGAAATTGATTTACAATTGCCGGAGATATCCCTCTAAATACATACAAAAAAATATAGTCGAATTGAGAAACTCCTCCTTTTTGAAGTCGGTTAACTATGCACTTACAGCCACAATGCATCCCATGATAATTCCACTAAGCCACCACTGAAAAGTCATAGGAAACAAACGACGCAATTTCGTTTACTTGAATTTTTACCAGCGTTGTCTCATTGCGCTTCTCTTTCTTTTCTATGCAGTCCGACAGTGACCGCGCTTTAGGTCATGTAAGCCCCACTCTCTGTACGTTCCATGCTATCCTAGTACACCTGAGTAAAATGTCTTCGTAGCTAACTACCGAGGTAATTGCTACTTAACATGTTCGTTAGTCAGCTGTGGTAGAGGGTAGTTATAAGTTTTGTGACAACATGAATACCGTGTGTCGTTTATTAGAGGATAATGATACCAGTTTATATTGTGGTATAGTTTCGTGGTTTGTCTTATCCATTACGGGAGAAGATATTGCTGGTTTGTAAAGTGATTCTAGTTAAAGTTTAGCTGGTTTTAGGGAGAAAAAATTATATTATTTAACAGTGACGACTGTTAAATAATATTAGTTTTTTCTACTTTACTGCATAATGTTCAAAATCTTCCAATTGCCTAATACATGACATATTTCTGGAGTTGTCGACTCTCCCAGAAATAAATTAACTTCGTGCGAGTCGCCTAAAGAAAAATAATATTATTTAAATGTGACGATTCGCACGTTTCGGACAAGCAAATTCGCACGAATTGGCTTGCTTGCCGAATCTTTTACGTCGTATTATAAACTATGAGCAAGAGCGTAGAGAACGCCTGTTAAAATTTACAGCAAACGGAAAACCTTCATAATCCCCACGTTTTTACCACCGGACTTATAGGCAATCACAACTTCCCTGTTGAAACTTAGGTGAAGTGAGTTTGTTTTTGCTAAGAATTGACACTACTGACAGCTCATTCCACGCTCACTTCACCTAAGTCTTTAGATAATAAAAAAGATATAGAGATTTTTACAGAACAGCACCGCTGTAGTGCTATTCTGTAAATGTGATAATTTGGGTGAAGTGAGCTTAAAGAGAGCTGTCATTAGTGTAGAGTACCTACTATACTCCTGACCTTTCTTAAGAACATCACCTATAAGATCATCACATAAATATCCTCTTAGGAGTCCTAGAGAAAGTCCTCCCGGCGTTTACATAATCTACATTTACATTACATCACATTACATTTATTTAATACTTTAAGCACAGACATGTACAGAGGCAGACTTAATGCCATACACACACACACCACGTCTGCCTTGTAAACCTTTGTTAGTCGCCCTTTATTCATTCAAAACCAAAAAAGGGGGACAAGTAAAATAAGAGTTCCGACTCTCAAACTATGTAACATTATTGTTCCAGAATTAAATAAAGGTAGACCTGTGCAGCAATGGAATACACATTGCCACAGACAATATGTTGCACATTACGAACACTCCCGCTAACCTCTGTCTGTGCTAAATTATGTTTGCACAAGGATCGGGCTAACCGCGGTAGTTCTATCTATTAAACCTACCTATTTGAACTCATTAGAGATCGTTAGTGTTGATTTTGATAACAATTTACATAACATAACAACATATCTAGCCTGTATTTCCCGAGTATTAAGCAGAAGTGTACATACAGGGCAATAATGCCCAATAATTAATGGGTGTAATGCCTTAGGCATTTTCTACCAGTCAAGTAAGAGTGGTGTAGAGATAAGAAGACAGGTTCTCTGTTTAACATCAGTTAATAATAATCAAAAAATATTTAAAAATATTGAACATATTTCATTATTTGATCTTTGAACCTTTCACGATGAATACACCCGTAATCTAACATTAAAAGATAACTTAGCGAGTTATGTTCTATCTTGATATTCATTCATATTCTAAATATTTGAACCCTTCAGAATGAATACATTTATAATCACATGTTTCAAGTTTCAAGTCCCAAACATAACTCAAACTCAAAGCATTTATTTCAATTAAACCATTAACAGGCACTTTTGAGTTGTCAAGAAGTCGGTCAGTCAGAAAATATGAAGCTAGATGCCCATTCCAAAGCGTATGTACCTTTGGAGAAGAACGGGCAAGAAACTCCATGGACACTCTTTTTAAATTACATTTTACAAAAATATTAGTTACATCATTACTTTTGAATTTATAATTATATAATGTGAGAACGATGTAAAAAATAAAAAAGACGTAGGTACGCGTTAAAAGCGTCCAGAGTACAACAAATAGTAACAATCCAAAAATAAACTTCCAGTCCAACCACGCTTTGCAAGAATGCAAAATGGCGGCCAAACCATAATCCAGATATCGCCCAATCACGGGTCTCGTAAGTGATTTCAATACTGAAGTGAGTGTGAATGTTAATTCGTTTGCCGCGTCGCTAATCATGCTAGTTAGTTAGGGAATTATCACGTCTGTGAGTTACTGTACCCTGATCTGTACCTACTGATGAGTTCTGACGTCATCAGGTCAGGAGCTGGGATTGGTATTTGGAACACCTTATGCTGGTAAATCCAGATGTAAGGGCTATATTTCACCGGGACACCATGGCGGCGCATCCACGGTCACGCTGCCAGCAAAATATACACAGCTTTATGGTAGGTATCTCACCAGGCGTCCAAGCGGTTGCGCAACCAACCATACATTTTGTTGGTAGCGGCGACTGGTTGCGCCGCCATGGTGTCCCGGTGAAATATAGCCCTAAGGGTTTTTTTCGAAACGCAACAATCTTCCCTGGTTAGAGGTTTGTGGAATCTTCTTACACTTATTTCTTGCGCCACTTCTTCCCAGCTAGGAAGTGTTGAAGGGCGGACGTCTTGGAGGACTATTAATTTATGTATTATGTAACTTGTACCTACTTTCTAACTATTCTATTCTGTCACTTCTTGGTAGTGTAGTGCGCTGTGTCTGTCGGAACTACCCACTTACAGTACTTACTAATCAATATTGACGTCAATCACGCCTTTGTTACTCTCCTTGAGTAAATAATAAATATACGAGGTGTACCGTTAAATGCGCAAAACATCATGGGGTCATTGTACCTACTCATCATTATGAACAACTTTTACTATGGGACCCAAGCTGAAATCGCGAAAAAAAAAATCAGTTGTTCCCTACGTTTATGCTCGCTTATCGCGTCAAAATGTACTAAACGGCAGATATTTTTTTTGCGATTTCAAGTTTGGTCCCATAGTAAAAGTTGTTCATAATGATGAGTACAAAGGTTTTGCGCATTTAACGTTACACTTTGTATTATAGTCTCTTCACCATATCCGGCGACAGCGACCCAGACTAATTATCATTCCTTTCGTGAGCCATCTGGTGACTAGCAAACCAAATTTTAACTCCACGGTTGCTCTTTTTAATAATACGAACAGTATTCAGTAAAGTGATAAAATTAAAAGTTTATAGATACTGTTCGTTTACCAAAAATGAGCATTTACACAATCTTATGCCCTATAAACTGTTGTCTGGGAGTGCACCTGTGTCTGCGCGCACACTTGTGCACTACAATATCTCCTGCCACGAAGGCTAGTCTCCGTTGAGATGGGCCGCCTTGGCGAAATACGGTCTGGAGGACTATATTATTTCGATTATGATAGCTCTACAGGGTTATTGGTAAAACATTAACAACCTCTTAAGAGGTCATTGTACTCATCATTATGAACAACTTTTACTATGGGACCAAACGTGATATCGCGAAAAATCAGCTGTTCCCTACATTTTGAAGAGTTATACGAACATAAATGTAGGGAACAGCTGTTTTTTTTTTCGCGATTTCAGGTTTGGTCCCATAGTAACTCTTAAGAGGTTGTTAATGTTTTACCAATAACCCTGTATATTAATTCATTATTTGAATTGTAACTTTATTCTGGAGTATCCTTAAATGTAAACTTTTATACACCTTTTCTATCTCACAATCGATAACAGTGGATACCTATTTAATTCTATGAAATGATTGTACAGGTGCCAACCCTAGGCGTTGCTCTGGATTACAACAAACATCAAATCAAACTAACTGTATTGTGGTTTACATCCAATTCACAAGGAAAATCTACAAGTAATTCGGTCTCGCAGATTCTGATGTACAATAGGACAACCTTCTTTGTCACAATGGGCCACCTCCTTTCTCCCCGTGAAAATAAAGTTATATTAACAACGGGTGTGATAATTGTAATCGTTCTCCTTTGATGGGAACAAGAACTTCATGAGAATAGGTCACAGACACCGTAGTTAAACTGTTGGCCACTCATAGCTCAAGATGCGTATAAATCATACGAAAATAGAACAAGAATAAGACCATTAATTTATAGAAGTATGAGGAACAGGGTGTAAAGTTCACTCAACCTCCACAAAAAAGGGAGGATCCTCCGACCAGACGGGTATTGTATCTGGCGAGCAACTGCCCGATGATTTTTTCTAACTAACAACGCCAAAGTGATGAAAGCCCAAACAATTCAAGTCAAAGTCAAATAATTTATTTCAAACAGGCACATGAAAGGCACTTTTGAACGTCAAAAATTACAACTAAATAGAATTGATTCTAGTCGCCCATTGCAAAAGGTAGGTTTCGTATGGAGAAGAATGGGCAAGAAACTCCACCGTTACTCTTTTAAAATGTTTTACAAGGTCTTGTATACATAATATAATTATATGTGAAGACGATGCACCTAGAATAAAATTAGTCTACCACAAAAGGTAAAAAGAATTAAAAATTAAGCAATGCAGGTAAATCAATTATGTGATAGATACATGGTGCTCACTTATTTACAAAATTATTTACAAGCACCAGGAGTATTCAAATGATTGCTTAGAAAAAGTAAAAACAAGATATTTTGAGGCGCTGGTCACGTCACAGTTTGCCTACGTATTTGTTTATCCACGGATAACCGATTGGTAGCGCAAGGTATCAAAATCATGATTTATTTCACTCCGACACTTTGGTTGCTTTCGGAAGCAATTTTCACATAAATTGCTATCGTCAATACCAATTTTGTGAATGTCAAAACTCGTTATTTATTACTGTTTACTGGTGCGGGGCAATTTTTATAAACATCAGGTATATTTTTAATGGTGGTGTGAATATTTTAGTACGTCACACCTCTTTTTTAGATCATATTGATAGGTATCATTAAATTATAGATACCCAAAGTCTGTGGAAATTGCAGAAACATGAGATTATTTTGAAATATATTAGAAGGGCTTGTGGCTAAGTAATAACAGCAGCACGGGTCGACTTGCCGCGGTTGGTCCGTGGTTGGGTGATCTTTATTAATCAAGAACCCTCCGTGACTCGGAAAGACGGAAAGTTACGGGTCATCAGAAGCCTGAAAGTCTTACTCAGTAACTGGGTTGTGGAGGTCAGATAGGCAGTCGTTCCATGTAAAATACTGATACTCAGCTGCACCCGGTTAGACTGGAAGCCGACCCCAACATAGTTGGGAAAAGGCTAGGCAGATGATGGTTGATATAATTAACATATACATACCCAACGTCTGGGGAATTTGCAGGAATATGAGAATAGACCCCTGCTGAAGACGGAGGCCACAAGTTTTAAGTGGTCTTTGGCTAGCAGTAGGATTATAAAGGACTTGTAACAGCAACATAATAATACAATTTCTATTCTTTCAGATACGGCCACAATGGCAAGACTTGCGTTCTGCAGACCCTGTGCCAGCTTGGAGCTGAGCCGTTACATTCTGATGATGAAGAAGATCTCTTGCACGAAATGGCAATGTTTGTATTGAAGTAAGTACACACATCAAAAGTGTCTAGGGATCAAGCATTTTTATGCGGATTTCTTGAGATTGAGATGTGGCTTTGTAATAAATTTATGATTTTATAAATTTATATGGATCCTTTTTGGTGCATTTCATAATTTGAATCAGGAACTGTGAATCAAATTCGAGTAAAAGATGAAAATCAGCTGTCAATATTTTCCCTATAAAAACATACAACGCATTGAAGACATTATTAGTGCTACTGTTTCCCTACTACTGATTAAAACCAACGTTATTATGGAGCGGCGACGTCATTTAAGCAGGGAAGAAATGCTCAGAGCCGTGGGAATGATAGAAGCTGGTTCCCGGCAACGTACTGTGGCTTTAGCTCTGAATACAAGTCAGAGTGTTATCAGTCGACTTTGGACACGTTACCGAAGCACTGGTACCGTGGCTGAGCGCCATGGAGGACGGTATCGCTGCACCACACGGAGACAAGACCGATACATTCAAATCTTAACTCGAAGAGCTCCAACAATAACCGCCATGATGTTAGCCGTGAGGCTTCATCACTCTTCAGGGAACTTAATTAGCGACCAAACAGTCAGAAACCGCTTGCATGAAGTGAACCTTCATTCCCGAAGACCGCTACGGGTACCACCTATAGCAATGCACAATCGTAGGATTCGATATCAATGGGCTCTTGAACACAGAAATTGGGCAGAAGAACAATGGCGTTTCGTGTGCTTTTCTGATGAGTCTCGTTTTGATATGAGACCGGATACAAGACGTATACGACACTGGAGAACCCCTGGACGCCAACAGCGATTAAAATCCTGCCAGGAAGTCCATCCTTATAGTGGTGGAACCATCATGGTATGGGCGGGTATTTGGATCGGCGGAAGAACTGAGTTGATTTAGATCAGAGGCAACCTCAACCCTCAAATTTATGCTGAGACGATTGTATCAGACGTCATCGTTCCTCTACAAGTGCAAATCGGTCCCTTATTTCAGTTAATGCATGATAATGCACGACCGCACACCGCAAGAGTTGTAAGACAGACTCTCGCCGCAGCTAACATCAATGTCCTGCCCTGGCCTGCTCAGTCGCCAGACTTGAACCCGATGGAGCATGCATGGGATATGCTACAGAGAAGAGCTCTGCCGAATATGGAGGGTATCCAGTCGCAAGAAGACCTTTTTTTGTTGTTGCAACGAACATGGGCGGCCATTCCACAGCGTGATTTGGATGAACTCATTTTGAGTATGCCAAACCGATGTTCTTGTGTTGTTAGTGTTCGCGGTAGAAACACGGATTATTAATTGTTTAAGTTACCCAATAAAATTTTAAAGAAAACTGTTATTTCAGTCTTTTTTTCGAACTTTTGTGTTAGTGGTTCAAATGTCAAAAATCCCTTTATTAGGAAAATGGCAAATTTCTTTATTAATGCAAAGGTGACTTGGTTTATCGTTACTGTGACAAACGAAAACACTTTATTTGATGAATCCTTAAAGAAAATTTTAATTAATATCAATCAGGAGAAAAGTTATTGCAAAAAAACACTACAAACTGAAAAATAACTTTAATTTCGGAAGTCGGTGTCTTAGGGATCAGTATTTTAGTTTTTGCCACCGACTTCCGAAATTAAAGTTATTTTTCAGTTTGTAGTGTTTTTTTTGGAAGTCGGTTTTTTTTTTTGTTAAAAAGTTTTTATTTCTCGCTTTTTAGTGGGTCTTTTTATAATTTATCTAAGTTACAATAGCCTAATGTCAACTTGCCCATCGCCTTTTTATAAAATATTCCTTTTCTCGATGCAGGGACGTTAATTGTTGAGGAGTTCTCCTTTTATTAGTTTTTAGATTAGATGCTGATAATCCTGGCTGCAGCATCAGGCCAGACTTATGTCAACATTGCATTGAACTTAAAATTAGTCCTGTTTAAAATGAGCCCAAACACGACTACGGTGCTGTAATTTCATGGTTTGTACTTATTCTGATGCTCCTGGCTTCAGCATCAGGTCTTCGGTGTTCCTCAGTAACAGTACGTTTATCCACACATCGAGCCCTTTTCAATGAGCCTAAACACGGTATATCTGCTGTTAGTTGTCGTGGAATTAGGTACTCTACAGACTATCCTGACTGCAGCATCAGGTCATGACTTGATGATCATGAGAGCAAATGTGGCAAATGCCCTATCAAACATCAAAACAATTTACTAAAACAGTCTTTGCCTGTTCGAGTAACTTCTTACTGTTAAGGAGTTGTACCTTCCATCATCAGCCCAGCTACCTGAGATGGTGACAACCATACACAAATACACAAGATACTTCATAAAATATGCGAAAAACAATTAGTGAGCCTATAAAATTTGAGGGTTGCCCTCGATTTCTCTAAGATCCCATCATCAGATCCTAACTTGGTGACAATGGGACCACCTCAGAACTATCTACTTTCGAACAAAAAAAGAATTTTGAAAATCCGTCGACAATTGGTGGCGTATTCGATGAACAAACATACAAAAAAAAAAAAAACATACAAACACCCGAACATAGTACCTCCTCCTTTTTGTAAAGTCGGTAAAAATATATGTTGATCCCTAGACACTTTTGATGTGTGTATAAACATATCATATCAGACAGTAATAAACAGCATAAATTTATCTACAGCTAAATATTAGACTTCTACGTTCAAAAGACGGCACGGTTGGCGCAGTGGTTAAGCGATTGACTGCTGCGCTGCGTGTCGCGGGTTCGATTCCTGCACGGAACAAATATTTGTGTGACCTACAAGTAGTTGTTCCGGGTCTGGCTGTTTGTGTATGTGAGTTTAAATGTTTGTAAACGCACCCACAATACAGGAGAAATTACTAGTGTGCGGCAACGTTTAAAAAAAAAAAACTTAACGTTCAGTTACAAGGATACTAGTCATTTTAAAAAGGGAAATATTTGCTCTATAATACCACGAACACAAAATCAATTAATCCCATGCAAAAGTTAAGGAAATTAATCAAAATCGAAATAAAAAAAATTAAAAAAAAGTCATTTATTCAAATTAGGCTGAGTATCAGCACTTTTCGAATGTCAAAATTACATAAGACAGTCCCCCCACCAATCACCACTTCCTAGTGCTTTCGCTGGGAAGAAGAAGTGGCGCAACAAACTCCTCAGCAGCACAGCTGTCTGTTCAGTTAGAAAAAACTTGCTTCTATACAACTGTAAAGCAAATTGACTAATATTCACAATTGTCATTTTTTGACAGTAGGCTTTACGTGTGGCAATTTCGACGTACCCCGACAGTCAGCTGCTACTACCAGCCGGTCGATTCTGTAAAAATCTCACCGTAAAAACTTAGGTGAAGTGAGTTTGTTTTTGCTAGGAATTGACACTATTGACAACTCACTCCACCCTCACTTCACCTAAGTTTTCACGGTGAGATTTTTACAGAATAGCACCGCAGGTCGACTTTTGTAAATCATGAAACGTTTATTTTCTCTTGACTGTGCTTACCTGTCAAAAAGTGTAAACCTAGATAAAGTAATGGGATAAGACAGAGATTAAAACAGAAAACGAACTAGCAGCGGATCGAGGAGGGGGGCGTGGAGGGGGGGTTCATGGAATCAGACTGGAATAAATCTGTATTTTTACCACAACAAAAGCGATTCCTGTATAGTTCGTACTATTTGAGTAAGTTCATAAGTTCAATGACCACTCCAGAGTACCACATACCCTACAGAGTTACATCACGCGGTTCAACTCAACTAGTTCCAACCATTAGCAGTTTGAACTTGACAATTTGATTGGTACATACTCGATGTAGCACGAAGGCTCTTTGCGCTTCAACTTAGTTGTAATGGTGGCTGAGTGACGGTCGTCATTTGTGTGTGTGGGTAGTAAAATCTGGATGAAACACAGGACGGATACATAAATTCTAGCTTTTTTCCCGTGAGAGTAGGTTAACTAAAGAACTGTCAGGGAAATTAATTGTTAAACAAATTGACACCTTTCGTCAATTGGCCGTGTTACAGCTACTTCATATAACGTTTTTTTTGCACTATGCAGGTCAGTGTCGGGTTGTATCTTGATCAAAATATGATTCGCGACTATAACTGGTACGTATTTACAGAATTATAATCATTAGAATCATTAATTCATCTTTCTAAGTTAGATTTGTTCCATAAAAACAAATCTCTTATGGAAAAGTGCTTATAGAACAAATATATCTTAAAGGGATATGTTAATGATTCTAATGGTTATAATTCTGTAAATATATAACTACTTACTTATTATATTTTTATTTATCCATTTATTTCAGGCATCAAGGCCCATATAAAACACACACAATACACTAAAAAGCTATCAAACTAACGCACACGAAGTGTCTGCGTCGTGTTTCGCTGATTGGTGTCACGTATCCGGCCACGAAACCGGCGGTACACAACGCCCTTCGGCCAGAACTCTTCCTTGCGGAACTTCTCGAGATGATGTGTCGGAACACGCACCACGAACGTTACGAATTATAGTCGCAAATCATATTTTGATCAAGATACAACCTGACACTGACCTGCAAATTGCAAAAAACCTAAGAAAATTTGAATTTCGCGGTCTACCACTCTTGATATTACATGAAATAGTAATTTTATATAGTCAATTTCGCAGGCTAAACTATCTATGGCTTTGCATAGACAGTTTGTTGAATATATGCCTCCAATTTCAGCAGTAGGTATTGGATGGCAATATATTTGCCTATTGATTAAAGGCATGCTATAGGTATTTAGATAGACTGCTGAATTTGGGACTCCTGGACACCACTACAATGTAGATACATAAATTCGACACTACGCAAGCGGGCTGACAATCGTATCTAAGGCTCCCTCAGGCAGGCACGACACGACGGTGCGACCCGATTTTGTTAGAGCAGTTTCCATAAAGTTTTCATATAATTTTTTCTAGTAGCGTCGCGTCGCGCCTTTCGCTCGTGTGTATGATCACTTACTGGATTCCTAATGTGAAGCGAAATTCCCCTATGAATTTTATTGAATAACCATAGCTTGAAATGTTTTGTTTCTTTTCATTCCAGTCCGAAGAACGACGGTACCAACAACCTAATAGAAAGCAACGACAACTACCCTTACATCAAAGCGTACACTGACGGTGAACACCATCAGGACTGCAGCCAGTTATACCAAGGATGCTCGCTATCCTTCATTGATGTGTTCACTAAGCTACATGAACTAGCGTGATTTGTAAATAACTGCTTGTATGGAAATGGTGTGTAAAAATTCGGCACAGTAGGCGGGCAATATTTTCGTACGATTCTGGGGGTATTTTCTCTAAGCACGATATCTGCACTACCCGTCCGACTTAAGTGTGCACTTCGCTGGAATATATTTATGCGCGAAATGTATATATTTATTATATTCATCATTACGATAAAAACTATACCTATGCATGTAGAAAAAAAGAATCTTAAAACATATTTTTACAAAGTCAACTTTTTTTTCAAACAGTACGATAGAGTAACGTCACAGCGCCAGGTGCACAGTTAAGTCGGACGGGTTGTAGTTTCCTACTCCGTATCACTTCATCATCATCATCATCATTTCAGCCGAAAGACGTCCACTGCTGGACATAGGCCCCCAAGCATCTCCACTTCGACCGGTTCTGTGCTTCTCGCATCCAACGGGTTCCTGCGGCCTTCACAAGGTCGTCGGTCCGTATCACTTACTGACATAATATTAGTTCGGGAACCGAACTAACAGTGAATGACAACACGATTTGTCAATTGCCCCATTCCCAAAGTGTGTTTGCCCGTCCGAAAAATTAAATTTGACACTTATTTTGCCGGACCAACTGCTTTCGGACGGGCTCGTATCTTCGTTGACGGACATAGAGAGTAGACCCCCTGTGCCGAATCATACCGACCCGAACATGTGTGTAGCCCGCCTCATGTTTGATAATAACTGAATGGGGAAGGTGGGGATTGTAAATAAAACTTTTTTACTTTTGAATTGTATTTTATTGTAAGAACAGCTAATATTATAAAGGCGAAAGTTTGTGAGTGTGGGGTGTGTATGTGTGTGTTTATATGTTTGTTACTTCTTCACGCTCAAACGGCTGAACCAATTTTGATAAAATTTTGTATGGAAGTAGCTGACACCCTGGATTAACATATAGGCTACTTTTTATCCCGATATTCCCACGGGATCGACATTTACGCGGGTGAAACCGCGGGGCGCACCTAGTGAGAAAATATGAAGTTAGTTGTCCATACCAAAGCGGTAGTAGGTACCTTTCTTAACTATTCATTCATTTTAACTTTCATAAACTATTCTTTAATTTTTATATCAATCAAGCGATACTGAAATAGGTAGAGTTACTGATCTTTCATATCAATTAAGATATTCTGAAATTGCCAAAGTAAACACTCAAATGCAAGTTTTTAATAACACGACCCTTAATCTGGATTCACAGGATAAAAATGATACTGCATTCATTTTCATAACAGAGTACCGCTATATACAGGGTGTAAGGTTTTCATTTTCAGGCTATTTTCGGAAACAGCACATGAATCAGCCGCAAAATAGAGTGCATTACCCGTTTTTCATCCCACGCTATTCAGAATGTCAACTTAGTGTGGGTTATTATAGGGTGCAAGTATCTTTTTATTACTATTTTTACTCTATTGTTATCTTATGTGGGAAAAATGAAAAGGGATTACGGGTTTTAGAGATGGAAACGATTTAGGTTTCACTTACAAAATAATCGGTTACGCTAAATGTAACTAGACTAAGCATCATCATCTGCCCAGCCTTTTCCCAGCTATGTTGGGGTCGGCTTCCAGTCTCAACAGATGCAGCTGAATACCAGTATTTTACACGGAGCGACTGCCTATCTGACCTCCACAACCCAGTTACTGGGTAATACGATATCCCTTGGTAAGACTGGTTGTCAGACTTTCGGGCTTCTGACTACCCGTAATGACTGTCAAAGATCCACGAATGACAGCCGGGACTAACGGCTTTACGTGCTTTCCGAGGCACGGAGGGGTCTCGGTATGTAAAGATGGTCACCCATCCACAGACCAACCGCGGCAAGCGTAGCTTAACCTGATCGATTGACCTGTGTGATCGATTGTCCTGTGCGGCTGTTATTATTTAGCCACGGGCCCCTCAGGGTAGAATTAAAAATAACCTAGTGAAACTTTGCAGGCGTCGATCAATACTCATCACATCTGTTGAGTTTCGCTACCCAATTTAATTTGACCCTGTAATCGAATCAATCGTTTGCCATTTGCAACGTATATTTTTGAATACACCTAATTTTACTCAATGAAGATTTAAATGCGTCGTGGTGAAAAATAGAGATCAAGATTATCTTCACAAGTATGGAACTTATACAGGGTTATTGGTAAAATATTAATAACCTTTAAAGAGGTCATTGTACTCATCATTAACTAAACCTGTAATCGCGAAAAAAAAATCAGCTGTTCCCTACATTTTGACGAGCTATACGAACATAAATGTAGGGAACAGCTGATTTTTTTTCGCTATTTCAGGTTCGGTTCCATAATAAAAGTTGTTCATAATGATGACTACAATGACCTCTTAAGAGGTTAATAATGTTTTACCAATAACCCTGTATAGCCATCTAGTAGATAAAGCGGAGAATAACCAATGAAACACATTCTTTTCAACATTTTATTTGGAAAATAAATGACTAATACATTAAATGATATTCCAACCGTCAAGCATCATTAGGTCGACATTTGGAAGTACCTTATCAATCATTGGATATTGATATTAACACATTACCTCCCTTATGAAACGCTATAATACCATATTGGCTTTAACATAGTATATAATATATACCTACTTGATATATTTGTAACAGAAACTTCGACTCAAGAAAAGCAATGTAAAAATGTAAACAAATATGAACTTTAATTCCTACCCAATAAAGTTCAGTTTACACTACAACTTCAAACATTTTTATAACTTTGTCAATAGAGCTAGTCACTTTGAAATCAACTTAATTTGTCATTGAAAAAAAGTTGATGTACAGCACTGCGCACTTTTACTTTACATAGGTAATTTACACACACAATTCAGATTAATCTTCTTATCTATACCTACAGAGCACTTATATATATAACAGAACATAATATCACGTATATTCCCAAAGGTAGATAATTATAAGCGGTGCTGTATTGACAGAGGTGTATATTATCTACACATATATTTCGCCAGTTATGTTATAAGTCATATTAATGATAATAATCAATCCAATGAGGCAACACACTGAGTCCCAAAAGTCGAGATCCACAGACGTAAGAAAGTTTGCGATATAGGAAAACGAGTTATGACACTCTAATGGAATTGAGCAGGACACCTGGCAAGGCCCAGTGATGACAGGTGGAGTAAGGCAGTGACTGAGTGGCGTCCAAGGGCTGGGAGACAAAGTGTCGGTCGTCCAATGGCGAGATGGGTGGACGACATTGTTATGCGGGTAGGAACCTGGATGAGGCTGGCACAGGTGTATGGAGATTGGTACATGAAAAGAGAGGTCTATGCTCAGCAGTGAGTGAAGTCAGGCACAGATCATCATCCACAGATGATGATGATGAGGCAGTTGTTTTTGGGTTTCTCAGTCAGTATAAAAGAACACATTATTAAGATACTTGGAAACTTTGCTTTTCATGAACGGAAATTACAGACCCAACTGTGTACCAAACAATGGCAATAACATTAAAAACTAAAATAAGTGCCTCTTTAACCCCTTTTGCTTTACAATATACATCATCTACAAGAACCCGAACTGATGCAGCGTCTCCTCCCCAATCTGAGTGAAGGTGCTGAGGACTGAGCCCTCACACTCCGGGAACAGGTTCTCACAGCTCATCCCTACCTCTCTGCCGAGCCTCTCCGCTGCGTGGTACTCGTTGTCCGTGTGGTGGGACAGCGAGTCTTTCGTTGTTGATGGCCTGAGGAGATTAAAGGAATATGTAGTTTTAAAATGTAAGGTACTGTAGTGGGTTTAACTTGGATGGTTTCTCATCCAACCTCCACGAATATTTTAGAAGTAAATGGCATAATTTGGAGATAAACATGATTAAATTTAGAATAGGAAAAAAGAGGAGACAGTCAGCTGAGAGGGGGCAATTCTTGTATATTTAGAACGTTCGCATTCCAATTCCAGTCTAAATCTGTAAAAAAAATCCTTACATTTTTGGTATAGTTATTGCTGTTATGAGATTGAAACTTGAATTTGAACAATTTTAGTTAAAAAGTCGTCTTGATCTAAATTATCCTATCATAGCTAATATGTGTTTCTTTTTAGTAGCTTCGAACAATACGACCCCAAAGAGACTCCGGTAGTCTCTTTCAGTACCTACCTAGAGAATCTACGGTAAGGACGTCCTAAAAAAATTGCGCGTAAGGAATAAAAACAGAATAAATAACAGTTAGGAGTCAACTCCCATTAGGATTTTGATGACTCCTAACAAATCTTTCAGGAGTAATTAACCCATTAGGTAGTGCAATTTAAAAAAATCACTCCTATTCTCATTCGGGAAAGCGAACTCACAAAGTTTTGTTTAGATCCTGCATTTGAATTGCACGTTTGCGTCGATAACAATAATCCGACATCGCTAATTTGTTTGCATCATTATAGATTTGTATTACATTCTACCAATTGTTTAAGCTATGTATGAGAATATCGATGATTTATTCGCTTAAATAAAATAAAAACCTCCACCACAAATTATCAGAGAAAGAAAAAATGGGAATGAAAATAAATGCGAAGCTAATCCGGTGAACATAGAAATCTCAATAAAGAGGCAGAAAATATATTAAGCATTAAAAATGAAAGCGACGAGTTCACACAGCGCTACCTCATTTGCACACCCTTCAAATAAAAATTCCCGAACACAACATATGTACAACGCCAGATTAAACGATTTTCCTTAACCAAAAAGCTCCAATCTTAGCCCGTCAACTCCACCAGAATGAATGATATATCATTCATAAATAAAGCAGTACCGAAATCCTTTCATAACGTTAGTGACTTACGTGA
The DNA here is from genome assembly GCA_948474745.1 of Oligia latruncula. NCBI lineage: Eukaryota > Metazoa > Arthropoda > Insecta > Lepidoptera > Noctuidae > Oligia > Oligia latruncula. The sequence continues at coordinate 3,701,275 of OX419699.1, forward strand.
ATAGTATATGTCCAATTTCGCCGAGCAAGCCGTTTTCATGGGTGAATGGTACCTCGGCAGCCTCGCAGATTGTTCGTAGCAGGCACGGCCGACCTGAATACCCGTACCTGAAGTTTCAATGGCCAACCTTAATAAAATATTATACCTTCATAGCGATTCTTGTTAACTCTTTATAAAAGACTTGGACTAAATGATGTTTTGATTTAAGTTTTATTTTTCGGATTATTTTATGCTTCTTTCCGTTTATTTGTGCGAGCTAAGCGGTGGTAGCTTTGGCGTTTTATTTTTGCTCGTTCTGTTTGAAACATAAACTTCAAGCTTTGATTCTTTGTTATTCTTTGAAGTTTTTATAGCTATGTATTTTAACCCAGCAAGAATGATTTTGCACTCGTATATTTCTGAAGTAAAGAATGGTTCAACATTAAAATGTTAATACATATTAAAACTTTAAGATTGATATAAAAAGTCTAGACGTTTTACGAGAATAAAGCAAAATAAACATACAATATTACCTTTCAACCATACGCTCAATAACTTTATAGAAGTCCCATCTGTTCATTCTTTGTGGCTCCTCCTCCTCTTCTAAAGCATTCTGGTCAATCTTTTCTTGTTCTTTAATTGCTTCATCCAAAGACAAATCATTCTTAACTGTAGTACTGTCCGTAATTAGAACACCGCCTTCAGAATAAACTAGAGATCTCTTCCGTCTGTCATCAAAAGTCAAATCAACTAATGTATCGTTGTCTCCCTCGGGTTCATCTGTTACTACATCTTCTGTCTCACTCACTTGTCTTGAATCATTTGAGTCTACTTCATTTGAAACGTCTTGTATTGGACTGTCTTCGTCCATGTCTCTGGAGATTGTGTTGGTGAATCCGTAGATCCTGCTAGTATACTCCGTACTGTTTGTAGGCAAATCATACTGGAATTTTATTACAGTACCAACGGTAACTGATTGCTCTTTCAGGTCAACTGGAACACCGAGACCGAGGATGAACTGAAAAGTTTGAGAAAGTTGGTCGTAGTTAGAATCAATTTAGATTAATGTAGGCCAGGTCAGTAAATCGGCTCAGTTCGATAACTCTATGTTTGTGAAAATTTATGAATTCAGAATGATATTTATATAAAACCACATCCAAACCAACTAATATAAAACCTATCAGTGCGCTATCATAAAAATCTTCAGTAAAAAATAACTCCCAAATAAGTAATATTGTATCTCTACACTAAGTAGAGAGAGTGCTTTTGAAAATAACGAAGTGAAATAAAATTATTGTAATGATTGAGATAAAAACACAAAATTATATTAAACGCTTACATTATCATTCTCATTCAAATAATACAAAATACATTTGGTAAGCTCATGACAATTTTCAGCACAAAATTTGGCAGGAGTAGGTAACAAAATACAGTGTTGAACCCATGCAAATGTACACAGAAGACTAGAGACAAAACATGTCCGTTTGAAACAGAAATAAATTAAAAACAAAAACTCTCATGACACGCTTCAAAAGGCAGACAGAAGCTTAATTGCATTTAAATTCACGAACAAAAAAGACACTGCTTCGTTAAGCCCCATCCGTTGTGTAAAGAAAACATCATTTGCTTAAGTTAAATCAGGTACGCTATGTAAATTTACATGGATTTGTTCTAATAAGACAGGGGGAACGTACCTGTGCTCTGGCTGGCCCACCGTCTGGGTACACGAGGTACCGCCTCTGTCTACCCGCGTCCGCTCCAAACAGGGAAAGCAAATTGAACAAAATTAAAGCAAGCAACATCGTACTATTTCGTTTTTACGTCGATTCTGAGCGTACCGGCACCGTCGGCGTGTAAATACTGTATAAGATAAAATGTTAGAATGTTTACACAGAGCCTACGGCGCTGTCTGACTAATGAACCGTTATGTTTTCCCAGTGATTTGGCTGTACCGAACGGCCCAGATGCTTGCTAACGTGGAGTCGAGGTAAAACTTACCTACATCTCCGCTTAACAAAACATTACACATAACGATCCTATTCTACGAGTGTAGGCTGTATTTTGATACCGAAATGAGGGTTTATATTTTTAAAGCATTAGTACATTTATCTAAAGAAAACACATCATGGCAATTAGACAGATATTGATTAAAACAAAGGCCTATCAGTCACTAGATTAACGCATTTATTTCCTATGATAATGTAGACACAACTAATTGATAAAAATAGAATTTAAATCAGATTAGAATCCAAATACAAATAAACACACATTATAAGGCAAAACTTTACAAATGCAAGTACGACCTCAAAAATAATGACAGAAACACATTATGATAATTAGGATTGAATTGAATTAATTAATTATGATTAATCCAGATTACATGAACATCAGGAATAATCTGAAATGAAAGGCAATACGTCATGAAGAAACCAAACTTCCGATAAATAGAAAGAAACTAGTTACAAAACTAATTTCTTCACCAACAAAAACTTCCAAGTGAACTTCTGCGTCCAACTCAAATTGACTAGACAAAAACGACTCAACACCACAACACAGTATAGTAACGAAATTTTCTACCCGACTTTCAACATTAGAATTTTCTCTTCATTTTTATAACTTGCCACTACCGCGTGCATTTCTCCGGCAAACATTTGCCCACACTATGTGCGGAGTTCTACAGGGTTCAGCCGTTCTCTACCGCATCAAAGTTAAGTCCCCTCTACACTACGCTGGCCAATTTATTGAAATGAAGGGTTAAAATGGGATTCTGCGGTTGTACACCACCGCTGCAATATGTTGAACAGATATTTTTCCTCCTTTGTACGTATCGTATTTTGTTATGAAAGAGGTTGCGTTAATGCGAAATCATGGTTTTCAATTTCTGCGTTCTGTTCCTGTTTAATTGGTTTTAAATGATTAATTGTATGGTAGTAATATTGGTTTCGGAATCGGAATCGAAAGTTTCATATTCATTTTTTTATTTATTACTTCTAATTATTTGCCTTCTAGTAGGTTGCCTAGTGATCGTTTGCATACGTTTACGAGTTTCATTGATGAAGCTACTATCATTCATACAACCGATTTCTGTACCCAATCAAATTCTTGTCTATTATACAACACTTTCTGTTTCTCTCTATTGTATACTACTACGAACACCAACAGTTAATCTAATAACTACCCTCAAATCTGTACATGTATATACCTACTTATCTACATTCGGTTCTGTCTATCTGATTTCCCTCCCAAATTATTATACACCTCAGTCCAATTTGACTTTCATGAGTTATGTTCGCAGTAATTAAATTACTCTTGATTTTTCTCGTCCTTCAAGTTAAACAAGCAGATTGTAAAACAATCTTTTTAATTAGGACATCTTTGGTAATCTAATTTGGGGTTTTAAGTGGCACTTTATTGTTTGATTCCTTTCATGTTTCTGTTGGATCTTTTTGAAGGTTTTTTTTTCAGGTGGGTAAAGGCCTCCCTACTCTTTTTCCACCTCTCTCTTTTTGAAACTTAGTTAAATTATTTTATTTCTGCAAGTAGCTTTGTACAAACATTTTTACACATCAATCGTATTTTAAAATTTAAATGAGGTCGGCATTTTCTATCTGACTACTCTGAGAAGAAAATCCGAAACAAACTCAGAGGTTAGTCTCATTTAAAGTCCAGACATAACCTTGGTCAGATCATGTGATGACAGATTTGAGTAATTAGTGGAATGATTTGTCTTATTTTTTTGGAATGGTAGACCATAGTAATTATGGATGGATTGTGTGTGGAATGATATGAAAGATAAGAGATTAAATGATAGCGTGACGGTTGATAGGGAAAAATGGAAGAAGAAAACGTTTTGCGCCGACCCCAAGTAACAATTATCATATTCTGTAAAACCTACCACCTAAGTTCACATGTGGAAGCAATAAATATATTGAGTACTAGCTTCTATATATACTTTGTCCGCGTGAAATTTCGCCCTCCCCCCATTCACCCTCTTAGGGGTGGAATTTCGAAAAACCCTTTCTTAGTGGATACCTAGTCTTCACAAAGAACACACCCTTTAAATTTCATGTCTCTAGGACCAGCGGTTTAGGCTGTGCGTTGATATATCAGTCAGTCAGGACTTTGAATTTTATATAGGTAATATTGATTGCAATATACTGCACTTAGACTGCACTTATACTGCAGGCAGATGTTGGATGCGTCAAGCTGAAGACAGGGCGCTATGGCGCTCATTAGGGGAGGCCTATGTCCAGCAGTGGACTGCTATAAGCTGATGATGATGATGAATATAGATTGAATAACATGGAACTAAGACAGGAAGATGATGGTGGTAGACGATGGCTCAATTGACACTACACATCTCGATAGAAGAAGTTTAAAGTAGCTCCTGAGGTAGAAAATCAGAAGCCTGAAATGTGATAAGGAAATATTAAGAAGATGGTCTTAAGAAAAGATATACGTAGAACAAGGAAATAAAAGAATTGTAAGAAATATTGATTAAAAGAAGTGAACGCTGAGGTGACGGCTGGTAGAGATGTTTGCAAGAAAAAGACTTGCTGTTCCAATCCCAAATAAATTGGGTTAAGCAGGTGAAATGTTAAATCTAAATAACATCAAACAAACCTACCTCCAATTACTGCTAACAAAACATTCCCTAAAAAACGATATTTATCAAAATAAACACCTAAAGTCGTATCCCTTTAAGAGTAACACGAAACATTTGAACAGTGGTTCCCAAACTTGCAGAAACTCTCCGATAACTATCACTCTAACTACTTATGTAACCGGTGAATTATTGAACAAGATCCGTTAGCGGCTTGTATCACAAGACTCTGCACTTAATTAATCCAAAGGATTACGTGTAATTCCAATTACAGGAAGAAACATCAAGTTTTATTTAAGAGAGAGGCATCCCTCAATTTCCATCTTTGGGATTTGGAATTTGAAACTCGATTTGCGAAATGTGGTTTAAAATATTTTACTACTAATTTGGTCGTTTTGTTAAACAAGACGTGTAATAACTGAGTTTAAGTAATAATATTTATTGTTGAAATCTTTTTTTGTTTTTGTTACCCTGTCCTGTCTCACAGCTGGGCAAAGGCCTTCCCCAAATACTTCCAGGAACTCTTTTCCCGCGCCACCTAAATCCAGCCCTCGCGGTACGCGTCCAGGTCATCACCTTTCTGGGTTTCTTTCTTATATTATTATGATTATAAAATGTTTCACTATTGATTTGATATTGGTCCTAGATTTTTTTTAACGACCTTTCCATATTTATGAAGAAGTCATGAAAGTAATAAGATTTCATAAAGATAAACATAGTCTTTTAATTACCTAAATTTACAATATAATTAATATGAATTCGGTGCCAAAGTGAAGGACCTATTATAGAATTAAAATCAAACGCTTTCGAAGAAACAGTTCTTTTTCATTCAGTTCTTATGTACCTATTGTTTTAAAAGGTGACGAACTCTACGTATTGTCAGGCTTTTACCGTATATGCACACAGATTGACGACATTTGACAAATTACTTCGGTCAATATCAAACATGAGGTAGTCAGGCGTTCGTTTAACCGGGACCATGCGACAGTGTTTGTGTTACTTTAAGACTTCAAAATATATAGTCTGTTTTGTTGAAAAATATATATATTTTATGGTACAATGTTGATCAGTGGTTATTTGATTGTGTAAGTATATATTTTCAAGTGATGTTTGTGGTGAATCTGTAAAATGTGTTGTGTTAGTCAAATAATTTATTTTTATTTTTGGTTGCGTATAATTGGTATTTTGGAGGTTAATTTTCGCCTTTATTTATAAATCATAAGGTAAGGTACCTTAAGTTGGTACAACGTTTATAATAGACGTATATAGACCGTTCATAGTTGTTTTACCACTGATTTTGTTTACAGTGATCTTTATGCGCGTGGCTATAAGGTTCATAATTGGTTGCTGACCTAGGTAAAATAACTGTGAATGGACTGTATAAGTGCTTGTAAGAGATAAAAGGGTTTGCTTCTTTCCTATAGATGACCTATGAATATGCTTATACTTCGATATTGACGAAGGTGATATAAACAAACATTAGTTTGAACCAAAGGGGATAGTAATTTATACAGGATATTTTTTATGCATTGCGCAAACTTTCACACGATGTTCTTTCTACTCGTGAATATGAACAACTTTCACCACGGGTTCAACTCTGAAATCACGAAAAAAAAATCTGCTGTTTCATACATTTTGGTTGAGTAGGTATTGAAATTTTGTATGAAACAGCTGATTTTTATTTTCGTGATTTCAGGGTTCGTCCCATAATGAAAGTTGTTCATATTCATGGGTTGAACACGATTTAAAAATGTGCGTACTGCTTAAAAAAATATCCTGTATAATAAGTCTTCCAGACCAAATTTCGGCCATAGCGGCTAATCGAAGACTAGCCATCGCCGCAGGAACCAAAATCCAAAGGGGATATATCGTAGACAGAGTAAACTATAGACTGCTGCATATCTTCTTTTTCATTTGCACAAGAAAAAGAGAAATATATTAACGTCACTAGCAAAGAAAAGATACAGAATATGAATATTTCTGTCCCTTACTGCGTATCGGCTAAGCACATCAATGTGCACAACAATTTTGACGTTTATGAATGAAATAATAAAAACTACACCGCGATTAAACGGAAAATAAGATCTTTTTCGTGCATAATTCAATAATAGTACATTTGCGCAACTGTGAAAATGGTAAGGTGCAGTGTAATAAGCTGTCAAAATGATAGTATGATGAAGATTGCCGGAATTTTTCGTCCCTTTCGGTGACACGGATACCATGAGTCTATAGATTACTCTGTCTACGGGATATATACTATATATCCCCTTCATTGAATCGAAAATAACTCAACCAGTATGACATTTTTACCCAATCATGGGAAGTAGATATTTATTCCCAGGAACAAAAACAAGCAAATAAATAATGTTTACACGTGTTTTTTCAGAGGCATTGTGTTATTATGTGTAATTTGTGATCCAACCGTCACAAAGAAGAGATCAAGACGATATTTATTGTTTACACCGGCCACACAGTGGGGCGTGAGTATTTATTATTAGATTTGATTCTTTTGACAAAAATAAGAAGAAATAGGTATTTGTATTTCATTACATAAAGATCTTCTAAGGGCTGATTTTTCCAACTCCAGATAATGTTATCGGAGAAATAATTTTGAATTTTTGACAGTTCTTCCATACAAAAACTGTCAGACGTCAATTTTATCTCAAAAGACCACCTCAGACATCGATCTACATGGTCTTCATATAACCTGACCAAGATTATGTCTGGACTTTAAAAGAGACTGTGACCTCTGAGTTTGTTTCGGCCTTTCTTCTCAGAGTGGTCAGATAGGAAACGCCGACTTCATCTAGTTTAAAAAAAAAAACATGATTGACGTGTAAAGTGTTTGTACAAACCTACTTACAAAAAATAAAATCATTTCATTTCATTTCATTATTCCACGAATAAAAATTATCTGTTGATTGAAAAATCAGCCCTAAAAGGAATATAATTAAGAGTAAATAATTTGATCTCTTTCTGCTTACTCTTTAAAAATAATTATTATCTTCGTTTTTTATTTACTGCCTTATTATGTATCATTACATTGCGGCTGTATACCCCGAAGGGTTAAGCAGATAAAGTTAAGATTAAGCATACCTACCCACATTTCACCACTGTTTAAGAGGAAATGCGGTCGGAGAGAATTTCTGAAAAAGCCTAAGTAAAAAGTTCGAGGTTTGGGTCTCGCCTATTTACTCCTCCAATATTGGACCAATTTAAAAGATATTTCATAAACTGAATAAAAAGGATATATACTGTGTCCCTATGTTTTTCTTTTTTCATTAATAGTTGTCAAATTTGTACACCAAGCCTCTGTTGACAGCGGTTCAAATAGGCATTTTTGAGGGTTCTAGTGCTTATAAAAATAATGTATCATCAAGAAGGAAAACATAGGGAATTAGTTAATATTTATTATTCTGCAAAAAATCATTGCTTTTTGGTCATTAACCAGAAAGAAAACAGGCGAGAGCGTTTCTATGGAGAAAAGACCCTCCGCATTTCCTCAAGGCTACTACTGAGAACTTTCAGTCCAAAATCCACATGCAATAATTGAGTACCAATGCGCTGGCACAATCTGTTATTATTATTTGGTTAGACACACTAGCAGCTAATTAGCTGATGCGTGTGTATCAAATAGCTTCGAGATATTTAATCTGTCCAGTCGAATGTACCCAGGATTTTGTAATATCTTGATTTAAAAGAGTAAGTTCCTTGGAGTTTCTTGCCCGTTCGTCTCCATAGAGATCTACGTTTTGGAATGAGCAACAATCTTCAACGTTTTGACTAACTGACTATTTAATTTTGACTATTCAAAAGTGCCTGTACATGGTTTAATTGAAATAAATGCTTTGAGTTTGATACTTGAAGCAGTTCTTTGTTGTAACAAAGATATAGAGAACTTATCTCAAACATCGATGGACGGACGACCTAAAGAAGGTGGCTGGGGTAGACTAGATGCGGAAGGCGGAGGACATGGTGTTGTGGCGCAGCCTGGGAGAGGTCTATGTCCAGCAGTGGACTGCGATCTACCTGGGGGCGTCTCACACTACGCAATTTTTTTTAACGTTACCTTGAAATGGTAAAAGATTCCAGCAAATTCAAATTACTTTATTAGTGACACATAGATAGACAGCTAGATTTTATGCAATTACAGCACCTGCTATAGATAGTCAGTAGCTACTTTTACTAATAACCTCTTAGGATACAACACATTTTCTTCTTCCACAGGTATTCGCAACAGTATCAATTCCTCTCCATCCAGAAACATACGTGAGTGTGGCGTGGTTCTTCGAAGCCAACTACTACAACGTAGACAATGCTACCTACTTCGAGCCTTTACTAGGAGATATTGGAACTGTTAGTACCCTTTTAGATTTTAAATTACACGTAGACTTTGCCGTTTTAAAACTGTTGTGGGAAGAAGTCTGCACTCGAAGTAAAATGCTTCATTCATAAACTTTACCAGTAGCGGCCCTAGGGCGGTGCGAGCGGTGCGACGGCACCGGGCGCCGTCATGGGAGAGGCTGAAATCAACCGAAATGATTTTAGCTCCTCGGCAGCCATGCACCAGTCAGTGATGATAGTAACTTACTATGAAGCTGATGCAAGCAAGCAAGCAACTGCATATGCATATATCATAGGAACATGGTACATAGAGGGGCTCCACGTTAAGATTTTGCACCACCTAAAAAAAATTCTAGGGCCGCCGCTGAACTTTACACTGACAGCACAACTTTGACAGGTCCTGTCAAAGTGAAGAGATTTATTTGAATTATCAATCCACATACAGCCGACAGCCAAACGACTCAACCACCGATCATAAACAATATTGTCATAATCAGGGCACTTGTGTAATAAATTCTATGACTGATCAGTTGATTTTGTTACAGCTATCAAGAGACAGGAAGGATCGTAGTATTCAAGTTCCAAAAGAAGTGATGACCCGAAGCAGTATCTACACTTTAATTGAATCTATGCTGGAAAAGTAAGTCATCTTCGTTTTCTTTATTATCAACTAAGTATTATTGCATTCCTTAAGTAATTAAATTCTCACTAAGCTACCTGGATTTTTTCTGAACTACATAATATATGGCAGCTTTTATCCCAAGTATGTTGGGTCGGTTTCGACTTCCTAACGGTGTGACCAAATGAGTATTTTATAGGAACAAATACTTTCTGACCGGGTCAGACAGCTTTTGTTCCTAAAAAATACTAGGAGTTGCTCAGTGCTCAGGTTGTCCAACCTAAGCAATACCAATATCCCGAAGTTATCAAACCTTGGAAAGTCTATATTATACGGTTAATGAACAACGTGCATCTCTCATCTACGAAAAGACCGCAGGGACGGCAATAAAACCTCTCATACAAGTGCAACTCAAAATAAATAACACTGCAAAACTGCACTGTACTGACGGAGTCTTTTCAAAATTCCATGTAAGCAACACCAAACAAATTCTGAAGTACCAGGAGCCCATAAAACACAAGAGAACTAAATGCGGCTGTAGCACGGACTTTGTTCGGTCGAACGGCCATAGTTACTAACCACTGAACAGCGGTACACCTACTAATTCTGTTGCCAACCTAGTCTCGGATACATTGTGCTTGCTTTTGAAGTATTAGTAGAGCTTACATTGTTTTGGAGTTCAAACTAAAAGTCATCCCTCATTGCTTTATAACAGGGGTGGCCAACTTGGTTAGACACAAGATCTACTGTTCACTAACGACACCCGGTTCACACACACACACACATCTACCAATGACATACTTCTTGAAATCTTATATGAAACAGCATAGTTCAGTACACAATTATGTTGTATTTTTTATTTTAAGAGGGAAAATATAAAACTGAAAATTATTCTTAGTAACTACTTATTTATATTAATGTGAGGATTGCGTTTGAGCATCGTTCGCTAGATTAGCAAAATCAGGTTTATAGTTGGAAATATTTTTTGCCTTGCCACGATCGACTGGACTAATAGTTGCGATTGACCAGTCGATCGCGGTCGACCAGTTGGCCACCCCTGCCTTATAAGCTTAAGGGTAGTTCTTCGAAATTTGATTCTTTGACTGATCCATATGGCCAAAATTTAATTTCACTTTCAGCTCTGTAACACATGTTCATATGAAAATAGGTATACCAAATAACATATATTTGAATGAGGGACTCGTTTTTATAAAGTAGTTTTCAAGATATTAATTTTGTGCCCAGATGAATCAGAATGTGTTACATATTAATCAGAAACAGAAATAAAAAGTAGTAAATACACCGTTAGTTATGAATGTAAATTCTAAACAATGATTATTAATTCTTAAATAGGACTAAGACATATCAAAAGTATCATATTTAGAACAAGATTATACTCCTGTCATTTTTTTATTATTCAAAAGGTTATAGCTAAGTAAATAATAATAAATAAGATTAAAACTACTGACTTGTACACGGTCAAAAATTGGAGAAGGAGAATTACGCAACAAAAGCGCTCCTATCGTGCTGGAGAGGGGAAAAACTAATTTATTTTATTTTTCATATGGGGTTTTGACCATACGAATCAGGCACAGATGAATCAGGATTTTGCCTACAATCATGCATAACTCATCGTACATACAGACTTCATTATTTTCATTTTTCTACACGAATCTATAACCCAAAAGCATCACACGAAACACAGATTGAAGTTTTAAAACAATAAAATAAATTTTATAAAGTAGGCATTGTAATCAGGATGCCACCTGAACCAAACACAGATGAATCAGGTATTTTCCTTCGTAACACCGGATCTAAGCCAACCAGCCGCACGTCCACCTTCTAGGTCGTCCGTTGCACGACTGGCTTCCCCCCGCGCTGGAAGCCAGACTCTCATTATTATTACCCGACCAAGTACGGTCAAGCGCAGCTTACGCCACATTAATCAGTATTATACGCCGGACACTTCTTTTTTACTTATTTATAAACAGACTAACGTAGTTATAACTAATACACATTTTTTTTGTAAGAGGACAATTCATTACCTTTCGATATAATTATAATTTATATTGATGTATCAAAGGGAAAATGCGACATCGACCATTTTGTTCCGGAAAATGGCAAACGGACGTGCTATATGAATCAGAAGAACGACCTTCAAAAATTTTTATTTTGTACCTAGACAGCAATTATTTAAAAAAAATCATTTGTCCCAGTAAGGGATAAAGCTAAACTGTACAAAAAAAAATATTACATGCCGTTTTTTTAGTTGGTTACAGAAATATACCCACAGACATCGAAAATTTTGTCCCTGAAGAATTACCCTTAACTTAAGCAATCTGGTGGTTTCAGCCAAATAGGTCAGCCCCTTTCCCCTTGCGGATATCATTATACTAACTTAACTAATCTATCTTCCAACATAGCAAAAATAAGGACTTGCTCCTTTCAATGCAATATGTTTTTAATACTTTGAGGGGGATTAAACGCCCCAGACGTAATAACAATAAAACTTCTAGGTATTGGTCAATGTCCGATTAAGGAATAAAAATACTAAGGAAAAGAACACTCTATTATGTACTCGTATTTTGACATTTGAATTGTGTTTTGACATTTTAATTGGATTTTGATCTTATTATGATTATTATGTACTCATCATCTGCCTAGCCTTTTTCCCAACTATGTTGGGGTCGGCTTCCAGTCTAACCGGATGCAGCTGAATACCAGTATTTTACATGGAGCGACTGCCTATCTGACCTCCACAACCCAGTTACTGGGCAATACGATACCCCTTTGTAAGACTGGTTGTCAGACTTTCGGGCTTCTGACTACCCGTAACGACTGTCAAAGATCCACGAAGGACAGCCGGGATTAACGGCTTAACGTTTGATTATTATGTACTATGTTGTTGTTATTCATCGCATTTTGACAGAATTGGCAAAACAACCAGTCTTACCAAGTGGTAAGACCCGCTGAAATAAAGCGTAGAAAATTTATGTCAGTTATCATAAAAAAATCAGCTGTTACGTTACATTAGTGCAATACCTACGTGGCTAAAATGTATGGAACATCTAATTTTGATCTTTAATAATTGACGAAACACATTAACTTATGGGTTTAAAATTCGTCAGCGCGTGGATGTCCCTAACACCCTGTATTTTTTTTCCATCCTCTAATTCCATCAATGAATTTCTTCAGCAATCATTGATTTCAAAATAATGTTTTCCGTTTCAGACACGGGTATCCAGGGAAGCCATGCTTGCTAAGAATCATCTGCGAGAATGCACACGCTCATTTCTTGCACAATGGACTGATGGGAGACCTGATATACCTAGTTCTTACGTAAGTAGCTGATTACTATTTAATGATTTTACGACTTTTTAAAGCCAGCAAATCTAAGTACAGCTTCAGTAAATCTGTATGAAAGCCATGTCAGTCGTGATTGGTTGGCCATAAAACACTACGATTATGTGTGATTCATTCATTAATTCATTCAATCATTCAGACAGACCTTGATAAGTCCATTAACAATAAAGGGACTACAGGACCTAAACGCAAGAAACGCAAGTTTTATCATAATAAAACTTGCGTTTTTTAAATATTTTTTTAAATATATGATATTCTTCAGGATATAATTATGTTAGATAGTGTGTTGAAAACATAATACAACTAATTTGATACGATAGAAAAAAAATCGTAAAGATACCTCTAAAAACTTCATTCACAATCATTTTAATTTTTTGTCAGGTTATCCTACAAGCAACATTTTAATTTTTTTAGTCCAGACAATAGATTTTTTGTAAATAGATAATTGCTTCATATTTTGCAATAAATTACCAGCGTTGTGTCATCGCGCTTTTCTTTCTTTTCTATGCAGTCCGACAGTGACCGCGCTTTAGGTCATGTATCTAGAAACTAAGGCCTTCGTAGGGAAATTATTTTTGAAAAGTTATTTTTGTTAGTAAACCTATAACAGACAAAATTACGAAAAATAAAATACTGAGCCGTGGAACGTGCTTGCTGTCACAATTTTTTCCGGGTCTAGTTCAGGACGGGTTCAAAAAGCGGATGTGCACACGAGGCAGAATCGTGGACGCTCTCATCTAAGCGGATAATAACCAATTAATTGTTTCTTTGCAGACCCTCAGCTTCGATGTCAGAAAATGACATAGCAGACAGTTTTTACGAAGCAGAGTACTATGGTTTGGATAAGAAGTGCAGAAGATACACTAAAGAATGTCCTTCGAATCTTTTGGAAACAATTTCTTTGTATGCTGACAATGTAGTTTAAATAAAAACAATCGACGAACGTATGTTTTTTTTCTTTTCAGAGATCTCGTTCTATGTTGTAGTGACCAGCACCCTAATTGCGTAACACACTATCAATCGGAATCTGAATCATTTTGAAGCCAATTGCTAATCCATTGCTTCATAAGTTCGAAAAATTTGTCTGCTCAACACGTAAATAACGCAATGAATGTTATTGAACTGTCAAAATGAAACCGATTCCGATTCGATAATGTGTTACGCAATTGCCCCGAGGATCTCACTATAGTCTTTTTCATAGTTTTTGTTACAAAAACATAGCTTGTAACAACTGAATAACTTTGACGACGGCACATCACTCAAATTCGTACCAATAAAAACATACGTTCCTGAGACAGAAGTAAAAAAAAATAACAAAACACTACACTGCGCTGCAATCTGTTTTCAATCAAAATATCGTTATTGGGCTCCACCGTGTCGTTGTCACTGACGTCACACATGCTAATATTTGCGCGCCACAAAATTGCCTACGCTGACTGGACAATATCATACCTGCCGTGCCGCTTTGTATGGCGTTTCCAATGACGATTTTTGATTCGCGATGTGTGAATTGAAAATTATTCAGATTTTTCTAAAAATGGGCATAACGTGGGGGGTGATCAAAGCAACCAGAGTAGGACTGAAATAGTTTAAAACGTTAGTCCTTTTTTAGGCCTTCAAATTTTTTTTGAACTGATCAAATAGTTGTCGTTAAATAAATCTTAAACTGCTAAGTAACTATACAATTCAGTAACCGTCGAATAACGTCATACTTGCTTACTTTATGTTAAGAGGAAGACACTTGATTCACATGTTCTTTATAATAGTCAGCACCTTGCTCTACAATAAACTAACTAAAAGAAGGTGATCAAGAATGCCAGATATAAGGGCTATTTCCATTTGTAATCTGACCACTTTGTAAGCTTCAATTTTAACATCATCCACTTTGAGGGCTGCAGTTGTTGCTAAATTGGCTCTCAAAGACAAACTTTACAAAATCCACTACAGTTTTACTGCCCACTCAGTTCCCTACCTATCTTCTATAGGCTATCTGATTTCAGCGAGGTATCGTATAAACAAGGAGTGCTGAGGCACGCGGCAACTCGTTTGTAGTTTCTGTTTGAACAGCTTCTACCGAGCATTGAGCTGCAATGCTGACTAGCATTGTTGGCGTTTTCATTTTCATATTTATCCTACTAATATTATAAATGCGAAATTTGCGAGGATGGATGGATGTTTGTTACTCTTTCACGCAAAAACTACTGAACGGATTTTGATGAAACTTTACAGTAACAGGTATAATACGGGCTGGTGCAACTCCACGTCAATGCGCGTATTTTGCGTACGGGAAAAAAATGAAAGAACTTAAACTTTACAGTATTATAGCTTATACGTCACATAGGATACTCTTTATCCCGACATTCCCACGAGATCGACACTTAGGGCCTGTGCTCACCACGTATTTTAAACTCGCCGTTGACGCGCGTTTTATGAACGTGCGTCGACGGCGCGCTTTTATCTTACAGAAGGTCTACAGGCTGCGTCTGACTTGCGTGCGTATCGCGTCTGTATCGCTACAAACTTGCGTCAACGGCGCGTTTAAAAAACGTGGTGTACACAGCTCCTTATGCGGGTGAAACCACGGGGCGCTGCTAGTCGTTATATATAATTCTTTTGTAGCTTGGCATAAGGCTAAGGCCCGGACTCCACTGAAGCGGAGCTAGGTGGAGCAGAGCGGAGACATGCAGGAATTGTCCAATCACAGAAGAGACGAGTGACGCGATGAGGATTTCAACTATTGTGATTGGTCGATTCCTGTACGTCTCTGCTCCGCTCCGCCCAGCTCCGCTTTAGTGGAGTCTGGGCCTTGTAGACCGAGTCCCAAACGTCGAGATCCGCAGTCGTACGAAGGTTAAGATATTGGAGAGCGACTTATGGAACTGAAAAGGAGTTGGGTAGGACACCTGGCAAGGCGTAGTGATAACAGGTGGAGTAAGTCAGTGACCGGGTGGCGTCTAAGGACTGGAAGACGAAATGTCGGCTGTCCGGCGAGATTGGCGGATGACTGCATTCTTACCATCGCGGGTAGAACCTGGACGAGGGTGGCACTGGGGCGGAGGGATTGGCACATGAAAAGAGAGGCCTGTGTTCAGCAGTCAGTGAAGTCAGCCTGTGGATGATGACGATGACGTCTGTATATCACTGAACTCCTCCTAAACGGCTGGACCGAATTTGATAGATTTTTGTTTGTATTTGAGTGGGTCCCTAGATGGTTTAGATTCACAATTGGACCCGGTAGGTGGCGCTGTTCGGGCGGGACAACGTCTGTCAGGTCTGCTATTTTCTTTCTTTTTTTTTATTTGCTAGTAGTTTTTCATTTTCTCAAGGCAAATAGTATTTAAGATGTAGAGAAGTGGCATAACAAACTTACCATCAACACGATTCTGGTTGTAATGACAATAAAGGCTACTTCTAATACCGAGAATAGGGATATAGGTGTTCCTATATCCCTATTCTCGGTATTAGAAGTAGCCCTTTTTGGTGTTCCAAGAAAGACTGATATGACATTAAAAGTATGCTATCCATATGCTAGGTTTCCAACCTGCAAGCTCATAAGACTCACAAAGTGAGTCCAAAAATCATAAGACCATCAAGTTAATTTAGTTGCACTACGTCAAGTAAAAAAAAACAGTGGCACTCCGGGAGTGACGACAGAAGTGAAAACAAAACACAAACAGAATACTTTGCCATCACTCACTGACGTACCAAATATACATTAAAACCGAGTACATCCCGAGGACAGCCGAACACATCCGAAGCAGGTAATTTTTAATCGTCTTATAAACAAAACACGCGGTGTCGCTTACGGTAACAGTGGCGCGAGTTCAATAGTTTTTTTTTCTATCTCAAAAAATGCCCAACGCACCTAATTCTGCTGTTAATTGTTGTTGCATTTCACCGTCCTTTAGTGCACAAGAGAAACCAATACGAAAACCCATTAAACCACTCGTGTTATTGTAACCGTTCAACGAATCGCTCGATTAATTAATGAAACATTTCGGGTTGAGCCTGTTTTATCAGCCAGTGTCGGCTCATACGGCTCCCATCGTAATTATCAGGCAGTAATTGAACATGATCGGCCATACATAGCCTGCTGCGATCGCTATGGATATAGCTATGCATAAACACACGCTTATACTTACACCATAGGGGGATTACAGGACCTAAACGCTAAAAACGCAAGTTTTAAAAGCAAAAAAAAGATCGACTACAGTAAACAAAATCAGAAAAATATACGATATTCTTCAGGATATATGCTAGGTAGATAGTGTGTTGAAAACATAATATAACTAATTTGATACGATAAAAAAAAATCATGAAGATACCTCTAAAAACTATCTTTTTACAATAAAAACCATACTAATATACATAGAATCATTCTGATTTTTAGTCAGATTATTCTACAAGCAACATACTAAACCACTAGTGTTTTAATTTTTTAGTCCAAACAATACATTTTTTGTAAAAAGACAATTCATTCATATTTTGCAATAAATGTGGTCATTTATTGCAAAATATGAATGAATTGTCTTTTTACAAAAAATGTATTGTTTGGACTAAAAAATTCAAATAAATGCTGGTGCATTATAATAATAATAATAATCTTTATTGATGAACTCGATTGTGTCATCGCGCTTATCTTTATTTTCTATGCAGTCCGACAGTGACCGCGCTTTAGGTCATGTAGTCCCCTTAATTGCGTAACACACTTTCAATGACAATCCGAAACATTTTGAAGGAAAATGCTAATACATATGAAGCATTGTATTAGCATTTTCCAAGTATGTTCAAAAAAATCGTCTGCTCTACATCGTAAATAACGCAATGAATGTTGTTGAGCTGTCAAAATGAAAGCCTTTGATACTGTTAGTCTGTTACGCAATTACCCCGCTGAACTTGTATTCATGTTTTAACGATTTTTCGACACCCATCTTACCATTTTTTCGACACCCATCTTACCATTTTTTCGACACCCATCTTACCAAATTTTTCGACACCCATCTTACCTTTTTTTCTCCACACATCTTACCATTTTTTCGACACCCATCTTACCAAATTTTTCGACACCCATCTTACCTTTTTTTCGCCACCCATCTTACCATTTTTTTGACACCCATCTTACCATTTTGTCGACAACCATCTTACCATTTTTTCGACACCCATCTTACCATTTTTTCGACACCCATCTTACCATTTTTTTGACACCCATCTTATCATTTTTTCGACACCCATCTTACCAAATTTTTCGACACCCATCTTACCAATTTGTCGACACCCATTTTAATCCGCGCATCTGCTTGTTGAACTTTTCGCCAACTTTCTGTAGCCTCTGTAGCTAGTCCTATGGAGCAAAAATTTTCCAAACTCTATAGTCTTGGCAATACCATACAATGAAGTCATTAAGCTGATCTGGGGGCCTAAAAAGGTCACTTTGACAGAATCAAATCATATTATGGCGAAAGTCCGTGTTTTTCTTTTTTTCGCTGCACTACGTAGGTATAATCAAAGAGATTGGGATTGTATTTGGATTGAATTGATTGGTATTTTAGCACAGACAAAAAAAAATAACTTAAAAATCCTTCACCAATGGGATTGGATACGATTAACTTAACAGTTAACTGTCCATTATCATATCCTTTTATGATTCTGCCAAAGTGGCCGTTTTAGGCCCCCTGGTGATATTAAAAACGATAGTCAAAACGATTGAATTAAAAATAAAAACTACTGAAAAAGTATTAAAGTATGTCGCAAGAACTTCAAAACGAGGCTTGTTTTTTTTATTCCTTCTTTTCTTTATTCTACGCCGAGAACCCAAAAACCCCACCTTTACCAAACCTCTGTCAAAACATGAAAGAAAATCAATATTAAAACCTCAGCACTACTAACCTTGAAATAAAAAAAAAGCCAAAATAATGAGCAATTATTCGTCGGAACCGAATCTCAAATTGTCGATGTTCTGCATAAAAATATATAGAAAAAGGAAATAAAGGAAAATCTTATAAAAGTATTGACGTCACGAGTGGTTTTGACATTTGAAGGAAACGCCACTTTATTATGTAGATTCTATTGAGGAGCTTTCATATTGGGACCGGGGAAGATATAGTTGTGAAGACTTGTGTGCACAAAGAACTTCAAAATTTTCATCTCCTGCGAATATGGAAGTAGTTCGCTTTGCTGTAAGTACCATGCAGATCATACATTATAAAGTATGTCTGCAACGAATTTTCTCGGTTATTGAATTATGCTTAAAGTAAAATAAACTTCCCTTTTAATCATAGAAAGCCAATGTCTACCTATGTATGAAATATAACATACATACATCCTCCACCTCAAGTCGTGCTCCTGTTTAAAATTTGTGATAGTCTATGGTAAACTTCGCGCCTTGTTTTGTTTTCTGTCTTTGATCTCCCTCTCTGTGAACGTCACTGAATAATTTTGTTACATACTTTAATATACTATTTTAATAGAAGCAATCTCAGTTTCATTGCATTAGTCTAATACATTACTGAGGGTCGTGATCCTCCCTTGAAAACATCTTTTCCCTGACGATGTTTCGCCATCTCTGTCTATCCTTGGCCAGGAGAAGAGCATCATGAAATTTCGTGTCAAGAGAAGAGC
Organism: Oligia latruncula; assembly: GCA_948474745.1. NCBI lineage: Eukaryota > Metazoa > Arthropoda > Insecta > Lepidoptera > Noctuidae > Oligia > Oligia latruncula. The sequence continues at coordinate 3,720,801 of OX419699.1, forward strand.
TTGTGTGGTCGGACCATCGCAAAGGGTGCGACCACTTGATCGTTTACCATCCACCTTGCCGGTAACCATTAGTTGTTCAAGGTTATTGCCATCTTTTCTCGCTAAATGGCCGAAAACTCCTTGAATATTGAGGATTGAGTAATTTATAAATATCTATATTATATATACAATATCAATATCTGTTTATTTATACTAGCGGCCCGCCCCAGCTACGCAAGGGTGCAATTTTTTATTTTCGAATTTCCGTAATTTATTTCATACAAACCTTGTCCTGGCAATACCGAACACAATAAAAAAATAGTTATCCAATTTATAGAAGATCGTATAGAAGGCAGAGCAGCGGCGGGCCGTCGACTTTGCACTTTGTAGTAGGTCTACAGGTTCTGTTAGTCGCTTACACAAAGAACACAAACACAAGGAATAGTCTCGAATTCGTAATAGAGTTCGTAATACTGACAAAAGCACGTGTTTAGCCTTCACCACTACCAACGAAAGTCGAAAAAAAAAACACTATTCATTTCGATGTTAGAATTTATTTGATAGTTTCAAAATATTCCTATACATTAGTATTGCCAGTGGTTAAATTTATTGTCGTATTGCGTCCCCACATTGTATAAACTTTATTATACGCAAAGATAAACCATCGTTCGCATACCGCACCCCATTTGCGTAAAACACTTTCTATCAGAATCCGAAGGATTTCGTAGGTAATTCGTAATTCATTGCTTCTTAAGTTTCTAAAAATCGTCTTCTTCACGATGTAAATAGCGCAATGAATATTGTTGAATGACATTGGGACTGTGAGTGTGTTACGCAATTACCGCTCCGGTCTCTCTCACCACAAAAATACACCCAATTCTTATCCAACTCATGACGTAATTTAAAATCCAGAATCCTTTAAGAGACGTCACCTTCATGACTAATGCCTCTATTACAGCAAAACGCGTGTAAACAGCCCTCAATAATGCCTGCTGAGGGGCTTTTGTCACGTAAACTCCGCGATTACATCTGTCAAGACGACGTGAAGCTAATTTGTGACTCACAGTTGAGATAAATTTTACTCTCCGTTTGAATATTTAGACCAACGTTGGCATGTTGGAAATATGAATGAAATTGATGTACAGCTGTTCACCTTTTTACAAGTTTTTCGGTAACAACTTTGCTTCGAAGACAGGTTATTTTCTTAATGTGTGTCGTTTAACGGTCATACAGGTTGTTAGGATAAACGAGGGACACAAATAATTTAAGGTGCACCTACTATGCAATAGGTACACACGACGACATAATCAAGCTATACATTTCCAGTTTTAGCTGACCTCGCATTGGCTTTTCGTACATTAAGTAACACAGCGAAACACGACCCCGACAATGTTACATGTATAGTTCATAGTTTTAAGGTTTTTAATTATGTATTAGTATATTATTTTATAAGATTATTTTGTGTATTTTATCTATGGGCCTTAGTTGCCTGACAATAAAATGATTATTATTTATTATTAAGTAGTCAGCTCATATTGGAAATGTATAGCTTGATATGTCATTGTGCGTAATCATAAAAATAAACGACTTTTACCATGGGACCAAATCTAAAATATGCAACAAATAAATGAGTTGATCCCTACATTTTGGTCGCGTATTACATTTTGTAGGTGTGTCGTTCATTTAATATACAGCTAAAGTTTCCTATAAGGATGTTTCCGTCATATTTATAACGGAGTTCATGAAAATCTGTCATTTTCAACAGTATATGACATTCAGGTGTCAAAAACTGCACGACTCATAATGCGAAGCATTAGAGAGTGCTTTACGATCAAAAAATTTTGCCTCCTTTCTGCAACAATTTCTATTGTTATGTAACTCCTGCTAGTACATTACATTACAACCTACTTAATTTATATAATGTACCACTAATGTATGTACTTTTCAAAAATTGATTTAATGCATTAGAAACCAAAAAAACATCAATATATTTCTTAAAAAAATTCCGTCAATTAGGTGTGAAACCTAAAAACGTTGTAGCTTGCAAAAAAATCAATTAACCGAGTATTTTTTTTTAAAGATTCGTTTCATCCTTAAGAGAAACCCCAATGAAAATGGCTCTTTTATTTAAAGTAGTTTAATTATACATACATACATAATCAGCCTATAATGTTCCCACTGCTGTTTAATTATAATTAATAGAAAACTAACTAATATAATATCTATATTTATGGTTTTTTATACGATCAAATGTGCATTATGAGTCGTGCACTTTTAAATTTTCCAAATTTTTGGACATTACGGCCGCATGTGGCGGTTAACATTCTCTAGGAAACCATAGCTTTTGAAATTATATACTGGTTACGTCAAGGTGACAATAAGTATGGTTGCTACAGAAAAGTTAACTAAAATAAACTGCATTTAGCCGTTTTTTCATAACTTACTATGCCTTCTTTATTAACTGTAGCGTTGGTATAAGTAGGTATATGATCCTATAACCCGAACTCATTCGAAAGTTTTTGAAGTAAAAGAGATGTCTAAAAGTCAGTTTGATAAAAAAAAATTGTCGAAATCCACCAATTGATCCATTCGTGATTTCCTTGTCACTGAAAGTCAAAGAAAGCGCGCGAGTTTCGTCAAGGTCTTGTTACTTGTTGTATCTTGACAACTCATTATGAGCTACACATTCTGGGTCACTTTCCTTATGTTCTAGGTCAATTAGGACCTTTGCATGGTCACCTTCCTTCTGACTAAACTATCTTCACATAACGGGAATGAGGCTACAGTAGATTCAACTGTTTATATTGCACTGTTGTTATAGAATACACTACGAATAGCTTGATACCAAATCTTTTTCTTCTTCTTGAAATGACGTGTTTATTTTAAACACAAGGGCGATAATCACTGAATACTGAATTTAAAATAGGTGGCAAGACACTGAAGACCACAATTTATTGAGTGATTTCATATTATAATATTCATCTTATTTCGATTTCAGAGTTTAAGTACACAGGTTAAGTTTATTATAAGAACTACCGATATAATGAAACTTGAGTAAACAATTCAGGGAAAGTATCGCACTCTAATTTAGCGAGCACCCGATAATGAAGTAAAATGTGGAACGGTTAGAGTCGCCTGCGCATCTAAAAAATATTAGTTCCAGTGTATACGTAGCCGTGTTTGTGTGTACATACTACATATATTTTGTGTTATATGATAATAATATGGTATTGGTCAAAATGAAGTACTTCAAGATTTTGTTTACATTGTAAGTACATGGTTTTTTTTAATTGACATGTTATTTAAACTTTTTTCTTGTATACTTTTTTAACGAGCAGTGAAAACATATCAATTGTTTTCTCTTATTCTATTTCTGAAATTAATAAGTTATCAAAAGTTACTGATGGTTATAAAAAAGAACTGCCCCTAGCAATTAAACAACGTTCTCGTCTGCTTTAAAAACATTCGACTTAATCTTTCAGGTACCTTATAGTTACCACCACTTTAGCAAAGTCGGAGCACAAAAGAGCGCTCATATTCCCTCCAACCAGTCTTTACGGGGTAAGATATCTTCTCAATTATTTTTCTTTGGTTCATTTCCATATCATTCAACTTGAACGCCGTTTCCCGTAATTAAAAACGTTCAAAATCTAGTCGCAGTCTCAACTCAGCGACAAACAAATGTCAAAAACTTGTCAAAATGTAGGGAAATTAGAGGTATTTTTGACAGATTGAGATTGTGATCAGACTGTGAATGTTCTTAAAATCACGAGGATTAACCCCTCAGACTGTAAAGGTTATTAAATTGGCTGCAAGCCTCGCTGGTGCGTTGCCGTCCCATGGACAAAGCTGACCGTAATCACACCAGGTCTTATACCCTTCAAACCAGAACACAGCGACGCAGAAATCAGTACGACTTACCCATACGAGCTCCTTTACAAAGTACCTACTGGGGTACTTACTACTAATTAAGAAAATATTGATCACTAGCTTCCGCCCGCGGCTTCGCCCGCGAGGTATGTCGATAAAAACTATCCTATGTCCTACCCCGGGATTCAATCTATCTCTCTGCCAAATTTTATCAAAATCCGTTCAGTGGTTTAGGCATGAAAAGGTAAGATACATACAGACAGACAGACAGACAGAGTTACTTTCGAATTTATAATATTATAGTATGGATAAAAGGTTAGACCGATATTTAATGACCACTTTCTCGATTTACAGACTTTCCTGGCCATAGCTGTGCCGATAGACATACCGAACAAGAACGTCTTCGTGTCCTACAACTTCGAATCCAACTACAGCACCCTGAACAATATTACGGAGATCGATGAAGCGATATTCCCTAATCTTCCTGTAAGTAGAATAATGGCGCCGATTCTGTTGTTCACAAACTAAACTAAATTTAAGTTCATGCATCTTTTTCTTTCTATTTCATTATGAAAAGGACAGAAGATAAATATTAGTTTAGTCCTGTCAAATTAAGATACTCCATAGACAATTTAGACGAGATTAAAAAGTTGGCTACTAAAAATACGTCAATTTACGTCAGGCGCTGACTAATTTGACAGGACTAAACTAATATTTATCTTCTGTCCTTTTCTTAATGAAATAGAAAGAAAAAGATGCCTGAACTTAAATTTAGCTTAGTTTATGAACAACAGAATCGGCGCCATTAATAAGCCTGATTATTGAATAGAACCAAACTGGCTGTGTGAGTAGTTGGGCCCAGTGGGCCGTGACTTACGAGTTTGGAGGTCGTAGGTTTGAACCCAGACAGGCGCTTTAATTAGTGTAAGTTATTTAATCACCGCTGCACAGCTTTCTCACGATCTGTTTTCTTCATCGTTTTTAAAACAGTCAAAACATACACACACAACATCGGAACAGTCTGAGGAAACCGGCTCTGGGCCCGCGTGGTGGACTACGGCCAACTTCCTCTCACCGAGACCTGTGTCCCAGCAGTGGGAACGTCATAGGCTGATGCTTAACTCTTTGATTGTCGTAATTAGAGACACAATAGAAAGACAATTGCTTATGTCGGACTGTGTAACATAAGACATTCGAGAGGTTAAACTGGCTGACTAGCATAAGTTATTCTGGTAATTAAGTTATTCTAGACACAGTCACGCTAATGCGAAAGGCGGAGAACCTGGTGTTGGGATGCCACTTGGGAGAGGCCTATATTCGGCAGAGGACTGCGATAGACTGAACTGTCACGAGTGGAGAGAAATCCCAGACAGTCAGCAAACGTCACTCTATCTGTATATTTTGTAAACAGGCATACATAAAGTTGATCCTGTGCACTAACTATTGTTTTATCAATTCCAGATTGTAACCTCAAGACAAAGTCGTAGTATATCAAGGGAATTGACTTACACAGTTTTGGAGAATCGATTTCAAGAGTGAGTATTTTATTCCATAAGATACATACTTTCCAGTATTCTCACAAAGTTTAGCAGGTGCACAACACTGCGCAATCTATCATCCATTGACCTCTGTAAAGTATCAGCAGCCTTACTGATAAAAATGGTTACCATTACCGATGCTTGGAACAAAAAGGGGTTTGCCAATGCGTTAAATGTCTTGTTGCTAAAACCAGCTGGAGGGCTACACCAGTCAACAGCCCCGTTGGTCCCGTTGGCCTCGTTGGTCCACTTGCCCCGTTGGTCCCGTTGGCCCCATTGGCCCCGTTGGTCCCGTAGTGGCAAGCGTGTCTGCTAAGCGTGGGGTCTTGGGTTTGTTTCCCAGGTCGAGCAAAGTGTTGTTGGGTTTTTCCATCAGGAATTTCTCAGTAGCAGCACGGAGTTTGGAAGTTAGCGGTGTGATACCCCTATGCCTCAGAAAGCACGTTAAGCAGTTGATCCTGCACCTGATCTCTCTCCGGTCGTGACGGATTGCGTGCCCTCCCATCGTACTATGACAGTGAAGGAAGAGAAAGTGCACCTGTGTTTGCGCAATTTTGGTCAGGACGACTATTATTGTAATTCGCTACATAACTTTGCACTTCAACTTCTAGATACGGCATGAAGGGCAGAGAATGCATGCTGCGTAACATTTGTGAGGCAGCTGAGACTCCGCTACACCACAACGGCATTCTTGGACACATCATGCACATCATATTCACGTAAGTTCAGCACTTGCTTTTATGTCAAGTCAATATGGTATTGAAACAGTTCCCGTATACTTACCGATCGGCACTTGTTTTTTGTCAATCTAAGCATACAGAGTCATATCCACGGATATGTGTGGTCTTATCATTGTTTAGAAGCCTGCACAGATAAAATTACTGACAAAAGACCGTTAAAAAACACTATATTTTGATGTTGACAAAGAAGTAAACTAATGTTTTAAAGAGAAACATTTTTGATTTTTTGGATGCTTGTTAGTTACGCTTTCACGCTAAAACGGTCTAACGGATTTAGATGATATTTGACACATGGGTAGACCATGATCTAGAGAAGGATAAAGGCTACTTTTCATCCTGGATCGCAGACGAAGTCGCGGGCAATAGCTAGTTAAGAGTAAAGCATCAGTGAACACAAACACGTACCTAATTCTGAACTAAAGGTTCTGTTTACTTGAAATAAATAAGTGCAGTTCTAAGTGCACACACGAGCAAGTAATGCAGCGGCACGTTGTCGACGCGTCGACAGCAGCCGTCGACAGTTGTTGACGGCTGCAGTCGCCTCTGCCGTTGACGGTTGTCGCTCGTGTGTAGGTATGCACACTAATTCAAGAAACTACATTAAAGTTCCTGAAAAAATAATATTTTGCCTCTTTCCAGGCCCTCATCGTCCAAGGAAGAAGGTTTAGAAGACGAGTACTACGAGGCGGAGGCGGACGGGCATCGCGGCGACTGTGACAAGTACATCGACCTCTGTCCCACCAGCCTGTTTGATTACATCACCAGGCTTGTACAACTACCGCACTCTCAATAAAGGAAATTAGCAAAACAAGTAGTTTTTCTTTATTATTATTATTAGCCATTAATTTGACAAATGCGTGCACTGACTAGACAGGTCTGCTCAATCTGTGTGGTTCTTTCCTCAAAAGACCTTTTCAGATACCAATCTACAAGGTCTTCACATGATCTGACCAATATTTTCTCTGGACTTTAAAAGAGACTGTGACCTCTAAGTTGGTTTCGGCCTCTCGTCTCAGAATAGTCAGATACGAAACGCCAATCGCATCTAGTTTAAAAAAATATGATTGACGTGTAAAAAAAAAAGAAAAAAAATGTGTAAAAGTATTTGTACAAACCTACTTACAGAAAATAAATCATTTATCATTTAATGTCCCACTGCTGGGCAAAAGTCTCCCTACTCTCTTTCCATCTCTCTCTATCCAGGGCTACCAAGGACCAATCATTATTAAAGGAGTCCAACTCATCCCGCCATCTCCGAATGGACCTTTTCTTTAGCTTCTGGATAAAAGAGAGAAGCCAGAAGGTAAAACGTCAAAGAACTCATCCATCGCTTTCCATCAGGCGTGATCGAGGACAAGAGCTATATTTTTTTTTTTTTATAAATACTACTATTTCTCGTAAGTACTACTACTTCGGAGCTATCATCTCGTTTTTGGTGACGTCCCGGTGACGGTGGCAGTGGGCAAACGCCCTAAGTTCTTAAAGCACAAGAAATCAATCCTAATTTGTTTCAGGTAATTGTCGCGAAAATAAAGGTGATTAGTAAAACTACTGAATATTATCATAATAAGTATTTATTAGGCTCTAAACTTTATGTATGTCAATAACAATGCAGATTACAGTACACATTATTTACATTAATTTGTTAAACTTGTCAGTTTATAAAATTTAAATCTTATCATTCACAGCCGTTACATTAAAATATATTTTATTTTATTAATACTTAGGTAGTATTATTAGTCACTTATTTTTAAAATTCCTTATGGTTTACTCAGGAAGATATTTTTTTTTAAATAATCATTTCCATTCTTATTTAAACATGCGACACTGGCCGCTTGTTGTAATAACAGACTTTAAATAATAGGTTTTCAATATTTTTTATTTAAATTAAACTATAATTATTACAAAAAATCATTTTCTATAAAAACATCAGCATACCTGCCGGGTCTATTCTGTGCAAACTAAACTTGGGTGAAGCGAGCTTCAAGTGAGCTTCAAGTGAGCTCTCATTCCATCTGATGCTACATATTGACACTATTGTCAGATCACTTCACCTAAGTTTTCATGGTTAGATTTTACAAAAAATGTCTGCTGTTAACAATCTGCCACACGTAACCATTAATTTAATAAAAACTTTGTTTAATATTCCTTTCTCGACCATTATTTATCTTATCATTGATTATTATATATGTTACTATATTTTCTTATTAAGTAAGTATATTGCGAGATCTTACAGTCAGCATTTCAATAATAATATACATGTTTTTCTCTTTTTACCTACATAATATTATCTAATGTAGGTATGATCTATTTATTTTTGTCTATACCTAACTTTACATGCACATCAAAGTAAAGGTAAAAGTATTAAATTCAGATGATATTTTTTGCGAAAATTTTTGACACTGAAGTTATTAAATGTGTGTCAAAACATTTTTTTTTTCTAATTAATTACGTGTTACCCAAAATAGTAGTATAAAGGTCATAGCACACGTATTAAACCGGAAAGGGATCGGCACCGTATCAACTCGACTTATCTCGAGCCGTTCAGTATTGTCTTTGTATGAAACTCCCTACTGCAACGCACACTAATCGGAATCGTAACGTAATAGCCTCGCCTCGGGTTCGTCGTCCCCCGCGCTTACGGCTCGTCGTCTCCGCGCTTACGTCTTCGTCCACCCTTGCCCCTCTCACCCCTCCGGCCTGCCTGCTGCACCATCAACCAACGGTCGGCGATCCGTAAGCAGTGCTTACGAATCGCCGACCTAAGCACGGCGTCGCCTAGCCGAAGCCGAGTCGACGTATCGGAGCTTCTGATCCGCTTTAGTTACGTGCTTATGTTAGATTGACGCCTGTTTGACGGCGAGGCGAAAGGCGATACAGTGCTGATCCCTTTCCGATTAAATTTTTTTAATACCTATTCTCATTTTTTCGCATAACTTACGGTGAGTTACTATAACAAAAATGAATGTCAGTAACGTAGTCATTAAAAAGGATTGCATTATTTTTTAAGTGGAAGTCAATAATTGTGCTACTTATGTTACAGAAACATAACATTTATATATTTTTCTATAAATTGTGCTACTAAAAATTCTATTTTGAATAAAACATTATTAGATTTTAGCAGATATGTGAAATGAGCAAGATAATTAAATTATTGGACATTGTAGATGTCTCAGCAAATATAGGCAGTGAATTTTGCTTACAAGTCCTATTAAATGATATCTCATTTAATAGGACTTGTAAGGAAAAATGCGTTCCCAAAATTGAAATCCAACGGACTTGAGACGGATACGTCTCAAGTCCAGCCCCCCAGCAGTCGCCCAGCATCCGGGCATAAACAAATAATGTAGGCATAAACAAGTCATGAAAAATACCTTTACTTATTACTTCATTATTGTACTGCAAAGAATATACCTGTAACCCTGGGAAGTGAGCGATAACTTGCTTGTGTAATCTTATTTTTAACTTTTTTTTAAAACGCTTTAGCATTAACTATAACAAATTGATAAAATATATAATTTTCAATCTAAACTTTCACTTAATAAAATTGCCCTTTCACCTCAAAAAAAGTTAACGTAACATGAGTATAACCAAACACGTATCATGTTCCGATGTAATTTTCTCATTCTGAGCAAATTTCCGTTTAGAAATAATCCTAGAATAGGTAATATAAATGGGAGCTAAACCGGAATTATTCCTAGAAATATGAATACCTAACATCTACAAGCTTTTTAATTTATGCTACAGGAAATCTGGAATATCGCAACAAATGTCAATTCATCAAACTTACCTCAATAAAAAATACCCAGTTTATGGTGTATTTCGTCACATCCAAATGGAAAAAATGGAACAGAATTTATACAAAAATATCTGCTAAATAATTCATCTGGTGATGATGACTTACCCGTTCATAAAATTACAGAAACTATTAAAACTAAAACCAATACAATCTCAAAAATCAATAATCTAGCTTATAATACCAATAGTATCAATATCCTTAGGATAGAAGAAGTTATTCTTCTTCATAGGAATGGAAGAGATCTGCTGGTCCACTGGTACCCTGGTATCGTAGAGCGAAGGCGACTGGAAGATGATGCCGAACGTACCTACGAAGCAGGCGATGGTGAACAGCCAGAGGAAGAAGCGATCCAAGACCATAGACATGAACTTCCAGTCTTCCACGACCTGTGAACAATGGTAAAGAACATAAGTATAGTCCTAGGAGGGCACTTCGTCCATTCCGGTACAAGAGTCATGTTTCACGACCAGGAGAGCAATAATTCAGGATCCCACCAGCTCAATTGTAGTGCATATAATTATGATTATCACAAAATATCTTAAACAAATCGACATTTGCGATAAGGTTAAAGGTGGCAATGATAATGTCTCTACTACGTAATCTGCATACCTACATACTCAGTACCATAACTTTTAATTCACCTCATTCTTTGCGAACGTAATTTCTTTAAAGCACGTTGTATGCAAAAATAAAGCAAATCATTATAATAATAATAAATAAATTCTTTATTGGCATAATAAATGTGTACAAACAAAGTGACGCCCTGACTTCAGCGCTAGGCATCAACACCTGTGTTACTCGCCAGTGTCGTCTCTCAATCAGTAGTTTCTGAATATTATGCATTTTTAAAGGCATTGATACACTCACGTGTTTATTTTACCCGCGAAAGCTACTACCGTACATGATGACTACTACTACATAAAATTAACAATACTTGAACAGTAACTTTCAGACTTTTAGTAATCCGACTGAAAGATGGACATCAGTTATTCAAATTAAAACCAAAAATCTTATCGTATTATGAGTTAAATAAACTCAAATCCAAAAGTTATTCCAATTAATTTCGACCCTATTAATCAAAATCATGAATGTCAACTAAAACGGCACTCAATTTAAATTCTTCAAGTTTTGAATTAATATTTGATTCCCTATTCCTCTATAATTTAAAAGTTTCCCTAAAGAGAGCGACCAATTATTCTTTAGAGGCAGTTTGATGTGGACAATCGTTGTTTACTTGTTCTCAAAAGAGCGCATTTAATTGAACCCCTTTGTAGAACGCGCTCAAACGAGGTCCGAGGAGGAGGAGGACTGATCAGCAACTATGCATTTACAATGGCTGATTTTTCAATCAACAGATAATTTTTATTCGTGGAATAAAATTGACGTCTGACAGTTTTGGTATGGAAGTACTGTCAAAAATTCAAAATGATTCCTCCGATAAAATTATCTGGCGTTGGAAAAATCAGCTCATATTGCAATAAAAACTTCATACTAGAATTATAAAAACCGACTTCCAAAAAAAACACTACAAACTGAAAAATAACTTTAATTTCGGAAGTCGGTGTCTTAGGGATCAGTATTTTAGTTTTTGCCACCGACTTCCGAAATTAAAGTTATTTTTCAGTTTGTACTGTTTGTAGTGTTTTTTTTGGAAGTCGGTTTTTTTTTTGTTAAAAAGTTTTTATTTCTCGCTTTTTAGTGGGTCTATTTATAATTTATCTAAGTTACAATAGCCTAATGTCAACTTGCCCATCGCCTTTTTATAAAATATTCCTTTTCTCGATGCAGGGACGTTAATTGTTGAGGAGTTCTCCTTTTATTAGTTTTTAGATTAGATGCTGATAATCCTGGCTGCAGCATCAGGCCAGACTAATGTCAACATTGCATTGAACTTAAAATTAGTCCTGTTTAAAATGAGCCCAAACACGACTACGGTGCTGTAATTTCAAGGTTTGTACTTTTTCTGATGCTCCTGGCTTCAGCATCAGGTCTTCGGTGTTCCTCAGTAACAGTACGTTTATCCACACATCGAGCCCTTTTCAATGAGCCTAAACACGATATATCTGCTGTTAGTTGTCGAGGAGTTAGGTAGCATCAGGTCATGACTTGATGATCATGAGACCAAATGTGGCAAATGCCCTATCAAACATCAAAACAATTTACTAAAACAGTCCTTGCCTGTTCGAGTAACTTCTTACTGTTAAGGAGTTGTACCTTCCATCATCAGCCCAGCTACCTGAGATGGTGACAACCATACACAAATACACAAGATACTTCATAAAATATGCGAAAAACAATAAGTAAGCCTATAAAATTTGAGGGTTGCCCTCGATTTCTCTAAGATTCCATCATCAGATCCTAACTTGGTGACAATAGGACCACCTCAGAACTATCTACTTTCGAACAAAAAAAGAATTTTGAAAATCCGTCGACAATTGGCGGAGTATTCGATGAACAAACATACAAAAAAAAAAAAAAACATACAAACACCCGAACATAGTATCTCCTCCTTTTTGTGAAGTCGGTAAGAAAATATCTTTGATGTATTTATATTTTGAAAGACAAAATAAGAAAGAAAGAAATACGTTTATAGAAACGTATTTCTTTCTTTCTTATTTTATAGACATAAACAGACAGACAACATGACAGACAGTAAACATGACGCAAAGGAAGAACACAAACAAAATATAACAAGTTGGGGGAAATACGTCAATAAAAAACAAACAAATGCAAACAAACAAAAAATATTAACAGCCTGTTTCTTTGTCAACATAATCAACCCATAACGTTCCCACAGCTGGGACACAGGCCTCCTTTCTGTTAGAGCGAATGGGCCGTAACTCACTACGACACACACACACACAACACACACAAACATGTCTTCGTATTTTTGATTCTATGACATGCCAGTTACCTTACGATGTTTTTCTTCACCGTTTCTTTGTCATCGCGCCATATTAAGAAAAACTGGCCAAGTGCGAGTCGGACTCGCACACGAAGGGTTCCGTACCACAAGGCAAAAACGCCGCAACAAACACGTTTGTTGTATGGGAGCCCCCTTAAATATTTATTTTATTCTGTTTTTAGTATATTTGTTGTTATAGCGGCAATAGAAATACATCATCTGTGAAAATTTCAACTGTCTATCTATCACAGTTCATGAGATACAGCCTGGTGACAGACGGACAGACGGACAGTGGAGTCTTAGTAATAAAGTCCCGTTTTTATCCTTGGGTACGGAACCCTAAAAAACAAAGCTGCTGTAATATTCTATATCTGAAAAACCGACAGAGCTGCTATCTGAAATGTTATTAATCTTTATAAAAATAAGTATTTTTTCCGACCAGACCGTAACTGAAGCCCACTCCACTCACAGGGCTCTAAAAGAAACTTTCCACCATTTAACTACTAAAAAACCGAACCAGGTTTGACACAACGTTAGGTTCTTAACAAAGGAGTCCCTATCTAACAAACTCTCCGCATATTAATCATTGCAACTAGAACAATTCATCCTTTTCCATTTATCTCACGAATTCATAACGTCACTCGCGGTTGTTTGCAACAAAAAGTGGCTATCAGCCGCCATTATTAGGAAAGTCGCCACGTCTGAGCACACCTTATCATCTAAATGGAGTTTCCTTGCCTTTTTCATTATTTCCTCTAGTAACAGGCCTCTTGAGTCTTGAATAAGGGGAAGCGTATCAAGGGACAATTTCCCCTTTGGGATTAACCGTGCCTAAGCGATTATGTATACAATACGACACGTTTGTACTTTTGTAGATAAACACTTTGTACTCAAAGAACTCAGGTAAGTTGATTAGGAAGATAATATCTCAATTTGTGTCGCTGTCCGCTGGCCTTTATTGTGGTCTAGGAAATTTGTTGTGACATTTTACGTAACTATTTGCCTTTGTAGCGTGCAATTTTATTACAAACATTTTTTACGAGTTTTATCTTTTTTATAGCGTGTCAGGTTATTTATTAAAACTGACAGCTGAATAAAACTGTTTATGAATTGACAAATTCATATAACAGTGTCATAAAAAACCGTGATGATGGGGCGGTACCTAAATATCCCGGTTCCCAAAGACCACTAAAATGGGCTAAAAAGGGAAAACCGCTATGATTGTGATCGGTAGACGGATTGGTGACCATAGACAGTCGCCAAGGAGTTGCCTACCCTGATAATCGCTTTTTACGACAGCCAAAAACTCAAACTCAAAGCATTTGTTTCTATTAAATCATTTACAGGCACTTTTTAATTATCAAGGAGTAGGTCAGTCATAAAGATGAAGCTAGTCGCCCATTCCAAAGCGTTCTTATGCAGAAGAACGCGCAAGACCACAAGAAGCTCCTTGATGCATAATCAGTCTATAATTACTCCACTGCTGGGACACAGGCCTCCTCTTTCATTGAGAAGAAGTAGGCCATAATCCACCACGCGGGCCTAGTGCGGGTTGATACTATATCACATGTCTTCAAATTTTTGGTTCTAGGACATGCCGGTTTCCTCACGATGTTTTCATTTACCGTCCTTGGTGAGCAGTCATATTATTACCTGTATAATTTTCCCAGAAAATACACGAAACGTAGCACTTATTAAAAATTAATTCACCTTTAGAGCGTGACGTTGCCTTTAACAGCAAATAAATATTAATATTTCTGACTTAATTAAAGACCAAGGAAATATAACTGGTATGCATTTAATTAAGCACTTTGGAGAAGATCGCTTAACAATTCTTAGACATTTATTACTATTTATTATACTGGAATCGTATAATTGTCAGATAAAACGTAAAACACACTTTGTTAAATATTATTTACTCAGATAATTCCATTTTATTGTAAAGTTATTAAAATCTTTTTTTTTTTCATGATATATGTACAGTCAACAAAAGAGATAGGTATGCAGGATCGTCGCATATAGCTGAAGTTTAGTAAGAAACCGATGGTTGTTGTCGTCTGAAATTTAATTTGATAAATGAGCTGTTGTTTTCTATTATTAAAATAAAATTTTATTCTAGAACATCCATCAGTTTCTTTCTAAACTTCAACTATATCCGAAGTTCCTGCATCTTTATCTCTTTTGTTGACTATACATAGTCTAGGTACCAGATAGATATTTGTACGCCAGATCTAATTTCCTTTATTTTATTATTGATTGTGATAATTATGAATAATTAGTTCCTACATTTTGATTCAATCTCGACATTTCTTGAGAATTAAAAATGAACTTTCGTTAACTCACAACCAAAAGATACCCAGAAAAAACTACATTTTATGGGTTTAGGCTAGTAGTTATGTGCATCCTAAAACAGAACACCAGTGCCAAAACAAGTGCAATAAGCCCAGCCCATAAGTAGTAAAAAACGCCATTCCACCACTGAAAATGTATTTTAAAATACCTAGTACATCGTACATCCCCGACCATTAAAGTACATAGTCTACTTGATACAAGTACATAGAACCGACCCACAGCGGCTGTCCGGGAACCTATTTATTTTAACCAGACTTTTTCACTGAAAATTTTTCATACATTCCCTCGTAGATAGCGCGGTTAGATAGTGCAAGTAGTGGGAGGTGTACAGTGTAGCGCAATGGATTATGCAATGGTATTAAAGCGTTAAAACTGAGATGGGAAGATAGGTTTTCTTGTGTATAAATTATATAATAATATCCAATTAGCGGTATGCCTTTTTTGCAACAGCGATTTGCCGCTGCGATGATACAGCCTCAATTCAACGCCCTTTATATTTTCAACAATCCATATCTAAACACAGTGCACTACACAGTAAAATTAAAATCTGCCTATACTTTACCCAGCTATGTTGGGGTCAGCTTCCAGTCTAACCGGATACAGCTGAATACCAGTATGTTATATGGAGCAACTGCCTACAAAACCTCCATAACCCAATTACTAGGTAATACGATACCTCTTGGTAAAACTGGTTGTCAAATTTTTGAGCTTCTGACTACCCGTAACGATTGTCAAAGATCTACGAATGACAGCCGCGGCCAGCGGTTTAAAGCTTATCGTGCTTTCCGAGGCACGGAGGGGTTTCGACTTGTAAAGGATGGTCACCCATCCACGAACCGACCGCGGCGAGCATAGCATAAACTTCGACCCGTGCGGCTGTTATTATTTAGACATGAGCCCCTCCCGTGTCCCGTGTCGTGTCGTCCCGTGTCCGTCCCGTGTGTATTTAACCACGAGCACCAACACAGTAAAATCTAGAACAAAAAATCCACACACTCAAACACAGTGATCTAGCAGGAAACCCTGCAGATATGACCCCGCCGTGTCCCCAAAGAACCGTGCACTCTCAGCAATTTGGTATACGGTTGTTGGTTCATTTGACGTACTTTGACCTCTAATACGGAATTTCGTATCAAAATGGATGTTCAGTAAGTTTTTGATGGCAAACGTGAAAGCTTTTATACAGCTCCGAGAGTTACTTTATGTATCAAACCACAATGCGACTTTATAGTGTAGTAATTATAATTTTCGTGGATAATTTCGTTTTGTATTG
The DNA here is from genome assembly GCA_948474745.1 of Oligia latruncula. Taxonomy (NCBI): domain Eukaryota; kingdom Metazoa; phylum Arthropoda; class Insecta; order Lepidoptera; family Noctuidae; genus Oligia; species Oligia latruncula. Next base: position 3,737,257 of record OX419699.1, read on the forward strand.
TTTTCCATGAATTTAAATGAAATATATCTATAAATGAAATATACAGGGTTATTGGTAAAACATTAACAACCTCTTAAGAGGTCATTGTACTCATCATTATGAACAACTTTTACTATGGGACCGAACCTGAAATCGCGAAAAAAAAAATCTGCCGTTCCCTACATTTCGACGAGTTATACGAACATAAATGTAGGGAACAGCTGATTTTTTTTTCGCGATTTCTAGTAATAATAACAGCCGAAATAGTAACAGCCGCACAGATCGTTCGATGCTTGCCGCGGTTGGTCTGTGGATGGGTGCCCATCTTTACATACCGAGGCCCCTCCGTGCCTCGGAAAGCACGTTAAGCCGTTGGTCCCGGCTGTCATTTGTGGATCTTTGACAGTCGTTACGGGTCGTCAGAAGCCCGAAAGTCTGACAACCAGTCTTACCAAGGGGTATCGTATTACGCAGTAACTGGGTTGTGGCGGTCAGATAGGCAGTCGCTCCATGTAAAATACTGGTATTCAGCTGCATCTGTTTAGACTGCAAGCCGACCCCAACATAGTTGGGAAACGGCCAGGCAGATGATGAATTGCCACACGTGTCCCAAAAGGAAACTTAGCCATTATATGAAAAACTCACAAGCTAAATACGTACCTAACCTAGATAAGAAATTCCAGAAATCAAGCAATTTCTCAAAGAACGCTTATTATCCTTCGTTCCAATAGAAAATGAATGAATCTGGAGTAAATTGCGTTTTTGCTTCAATCAGACAGCATTCAACGTTGGTGGCTAGACCAGAAATATAAGACCATTTAATGGATTCAGAAGAAAGTCAATTTGTTTACATTAGGTAATTTATTAAATTTCTTGAAACTTGATTTGATGTTTTATTATTCCATAGAATTTACTATAAAAGCAGACTTTAATGTGTTAAATTGAAAACTGAAGTCAATAAAGTATCTAGTTATGAATTCAATGGAATTCGAAATTATACGAATGGAAAGCAAACAGTATTCCGCACAAATAAAACGCACATTACAAAAATTTAACATGGTAATTCTAAAGTGAAACGTATTCGAAATAAAACGATTTAGAAAAGTAACAATAAAGGTAACAGTAATGGTTTTTGTGTTTCTTTGCCACGAGAAAGTATAATTCAGTCATCCAACACTCCTATTTTCACTACCTCTGCTGATAGTACAGTCAACAGCAAAAGTAGATGAACAAAGTCAGAAATTCAATAGGATTCAAAACTGATCACGAATATATGGCAGCTGTACTAGTAGTAAATGTTTGGTATAATTTACAATCACATACTTTTGAATCACTTCGACGCCACACAGTTCTGACGCGAACTCCGTTCATTAGTATTGAATTTCTGATTTTGATCATCTACTTTTGCTGTTGACTGTACCTAACACGTATAACATAACCAGCCTATAATGTTCCCACTGCTGGGACACAGGCCTCCTGTCTTCGAAAGGGAATGGGCTATAATCTACCAAGCGGGCCCAGTGCGGGTTGGTAGATGTCAGATGTCTTCGAATTTTTTGTTCTAGGTCATGCCGGTTTCCTCACGATAGTTTCCGACACAGTTTTGAGAGCAGTGGTGATGAAATTATTTACACAAAGTAAAGCGCCTGGCTGGGTTCGAACTCACGATTTACGAGTGCAAAAGCAGTGGTGCTCTCACTAAACCTACCGAATACGCATTACTTTAAGAGCGTTTACGCCGTACGGCATTTCATACAAATTTTCAAGCCCTTATTTTTCGAAATGAATGAACCGATTTTAATGAAACTTCATACGCTTAATCAGGATACGAAGGTCTAAAAAGTTAGTAGAGAACATTTTCGAAATGTCTTATTTTAAAAAAGATAACTGGAAATCTCTGTTTCTATGGAAAATTCAAAATCGGTCTAATTTGGCTGTAACACAATTTTTCGAAAATGTTCTCTACTAACTTTTTATTTTTAGGCCTCTATATCCTGCTTATGCCTATGAAGTTTAATTAAAATTGGTTCATTCATTTCGAAAAATAAGGGCTTGAAAGTTTGTATGAAATGCCGTACGGCGTAATCTCTCTTAAAGGTGTGCAGATACCTATTCTACTGTGTGTACCTAAAGAAGTAAATAAAAATCCAATATTCACTGGCATAGCTTCCACAAATCACATGCAAACCGCATTGTTCGCGGCGACACACAATTTTTGCATACGAGTGACCTGTATGTATGGAACGATAATTGATATGGTTCACAATGCAATTTGAAAGTTAGATTGATAGTTGATTGATTAGTTAACAGTTGGTAGGTAAATATATACCTACCACACACGTACCCACACGTTTTGGAGTGGTTATGAATTCAAATCATTCGGTCGACCGACCGTTACACTGCATCATTCCATTTCAATTAAGCTCTCTAGCCCTTTCTCAAATATTTTAGGGTCGGTCTTCCAGTCTAACCGGATTCAGCTGAATACCGGTATTTTTGCATGGAGCGACTGCCCATCTGACTTTCACAACCCAGTTACTGGGATACCCCTTGGTAAGACTGATTGTCAGATTTTCATGTCGACCCGTGCGGTTGTTATTATTTAGCCACGAGCATTATTCCGATTATGGGGTTATTCCTCGAAACGCACCAACTTTGAAACGCACCAAAAGTATTCCTTGCCAAAAAAAAAACATTATATTATAATTGTATTCCTCGAAATGCATCAACGATGAAACATAGAGAAGAGCATGAAGGATTCGTAATAAATGATATCGATAGACGTTTCGTTTGGTGCGTTTCAAAGTTGGTGCGTTTCAAAGTTGGTGCGTTTAGAGGAACACCCCCGATTATGAATCCTAATCTAACATCACACTTACAAACCCATAACGATTGTTTATTAGTAACTTCAGAAAGTAACATGTAAAGATGACGTAGACTTGTAATTGTGCCAGATTTAAGCACCGCTTAAAGCGTTAGGAACCAGCTCATTCTTATTTCAAAGCAAACGACATGGAGAGAAAAGTTTACCCGACATCAATCTACGTAACGAAAAGGTCAATGGTTAAAAAAATCTAGGTACGTCCCCGTAAAAGGTAGCCTTTAATAGCAATAGTGGATTTACTACTGCTACTCACCGGCTGGCAGGTCCCAGGTCCCAGGACGGGCAAAGTGTTTTTGGGTTTCTTACATATGAAATTTCGGAGCAGCCCGCAGGCTTTATGCCCGGTTGATGGCAATAGGCGAGTCCCCAGTTACATGGGACTTAAAAATAACTGCCGAAATGTGGGTGTACCATAGGTTCATATCTGCCTAATCATTCGTGGACACAAGGCGTGATGTTTTGTTCATGTCAAATAAACTTATTTTCTTTCTTTTTCTTTCTTTCTTTCTTTTTTTTTTCTTTTTTTATGTTGCTACAGGCTTTTCAAGCAGAACATTATTTACTATTAAGAATATTATTTAGTTGCAAACTTCATGTAAATTGATGTAACTCATCAGTATTTTAACAGCATCAAACGCAAATGTACGAGTAATTCAAATCCAAGATTGAAGAGACCGAGATCTTTAAAGAGTACCTCAGCTCACTCAAACCTCTCCCATATCTCATCAAAAAAACAAACTTTGCCCCAAAATTTAAAATTCAGCACACAAGCTGACATTTTTGTCTGTATTACATAGCTTGCTTACTTATCTCCGTTGGTCGGAGCTCACGTAACAACATAAACTGCAGTGTGTATGTTACAGAGCGAAATCCCGCGAAGAGGATCGGAGGATTTCAGGATACGATCCGTGTTTACATTGGTATACAGCCTCTTGGGATGGGTAAGCTTTTAAAGCAAATATGCAACCGCACTTGCAACTGCTTGCAGTTTTTCCCGGAAATATAAACATATTGGAAATATTTATTTTAGACGTAGATTTGTGTTAAACTATGTGGCTAGGATTCTTGTAGGAACTGTAACGTTTTTCTTAGACTATTACATCTTGTTTTGCCTTCTTATATTTTATAACTAGCAGCGCCCCGCGGTTTCAGCCGCGTAAGTTTCGATCCCGTGGGAATATCGGGATAAAAAGTATTCTATGTGTTAATCCAGGAAATGGTCTATCAAAGTCTCAATTTTCATCCAAATCTGTTCAACGGTTTACGCGTGATTGAGTAACAAACATCCAAACATCTTCATAAACTTTCACATTTTTCATATTAGTAGGATTATTAAGTTAAAACATATGCTGGGAAAAGACCTAACGGCCGGGCATCTAACCGCTGCTGGTCAGATCAAGTAACCGCCCTCACTGGACTTCCCTATTACGACCGCCCTCGGACAAGGGGGTTGCAGCTGAAAATCAGCGTCAGGTGGTACACCTTGTGTTGTCATCTGACTTATGCTGAGCTTAGGCCCTTTTGGCATTATAATCTTTGTTTTCTGTTTTTATAGTTTTAAGATGTATTTATTTTGCTGAAATGCCAATAAACGCATTTTTCTTTCTTTCTTAGAAGCCGAGAATCAAACGGAGTGGAAGAAAATCGTACATACCTATATAAAGCCACGAAGGCCTTTTAGGAACACGGCGTTCTGTAATGCAGTAGGTACTCGACCAAAAAGAAGGAGAAATGAAAACAATATTTTTATCATTATCATGAAAAAGTGCTAAGGGAAATTGTAAATGTACCTTGGTACATACAAAATGATGTCCTCCACCGGGACCTAAAAGTTGAGTTCATCGAAAAAGTGATCCAGAAACTTGCAGAAGCTCACGAAAAGAGACTTCATCAGCATGTTAACGTCGAGGCAATCCAGCTTCTGGACCATACAAACATAGTTAGAAGACTAAAAAGAACAAAACCGTTCGAGCTAGTGTTTAGTGTTAGTGAATAGTGTAAAGTACAAAAGTGCCGAACAAACACAAGAACGAAGTGTATTCGCCTTAATAGAGACAATAAGGAAAGTGCTATTGGACACATTCGTACTAAAGACAATTTTTAATAGTTTAGGTTATAATTAAATTATTTAAAAGGCTAGATTGTAATAAGATTAGGGTCCATCCTATTGTTGAACCACAGGACAAGGAAAAAAAATTATCATGAATACTTTGGATTTCCCGTATTTTGCAGATTATGTGTCTTCTTTAAAAGGATAAGTAGGTACGGTCAGCATAATCTCCTTTTTAGCATTTCTTATAACATAGAGTTAACACTGTTTAAACTTTACTTTGGTTCCGATTTTAATTAAATATCTTGCGCAATAATTAAGATTTAGAAAACTGAAGTGTTAATCGAACTTTGTTGCTGACTGTACCTAATAACTTTATTAAATGCAGACTACATCATCCGACTGCCAAAATACATACAATTGCTAAAGCGTCATTGAAAACACACATTTAAACGCGATACACCACCCCGTAAGCCTCAAAGTAACGCTGGAAAGCTTTTTTAAAATATCCATTTCACAACATTTTTACACTCAAAAAACACGAAACGAACAAACCGAACAACAAATAAACAAGCAGCATCCCAAACATTCGGCATTTCAACGCTCAGGCCGAAAAAACACCGCAGAAACACTTCAATATTACATATTTCATCCTATTTACAATTCAGGCCCTGTCGGTGTCGTAGAGATAAGAGCAACTACCATTAATATAGGGTACAGATGGCAAACAAAGTGAATAGACGAATAGACTATTTTTCGGCGTTCGCCTCATCGAGATCGCCGAATAATGACGAGACGCTGACAGACGCTGAAAGCCGAAAAAAGGAGAGTTATTAGGTCAATACTCAATAGGGAAGCGTTAAAATGATTGTTGAGTTGTCAAAAGTGAAATGTGAGGGTGCATCAGATACGGAACCTTTCGGATTATAAGGAATGGGTGCGGGTTATCTGTTTGGTGCTTAAGGGTCTAACAATAGAAGGATCTATTCTGAGTGAAAAGCATTTCTTTACTCAGTTTATCTAAAGAATACGAGAATTTTTTCTTTTCTAATAGGTAACCACCTTTTTTTTCAATATTTTACAAATATTATTGTGGTTTTAATTGCCTGCTATGTACATTCCTACCCTATTAAATGCATCAGTTTGAACAAAAGTAAGTTCATAAGTGTACTCGGTTGTATAGCAAGCTGAAGTGGCAATCGGCCGGCCATATTATCCGTAGAACCATTGACCGTTGGGGTAGACGTATTCTTGAGTGGAGACCGCGAATCGGCGAAACAAACGTAAGGTAGGACTCCCTCAGGCTAGTCACGATCTTCGCAGGGTGGCTGGTAGCAGCTGGATGAGAGTAGCCGAGAATCGTCTTTCGGCCTATGTCCAACAGTGGACTACTGTAGGCTGATGACGAACAGAATCATTAATACATAACATAAACATAAATACTTATTGCTTCTAAAACCGTAAAAGATATTATGCACCGCGAATAAAGATAATCATATTCAGCTCCGACGACTTATATCTACAGCAGCTATAACTTTTATAATAGGTCATAAAGTTATCATAAATCAGTCGGAGTTACAATTTTTTTTAAATCTCGATAGGGTTTTTCAGTAACTAGATTAGGAAATAGACTTTTCTAATGAACTCATAACTGCCAAGGCAAAATAGACAGAATGAATTCCTACTTTTCCTGATACACTGAATAAAATGGGTCACCAAAAATTACAATACCAGTCCAATGAACCACAAACCTCGAAACGAAACCGCAACAAAATATCAATAGCTACACGAATATCTATTTTCAGAAAAAAAAACCCGTTATTAATTCGCGAACAAAAATGGATCGCTCGGGTAATCCGGCGAGATGCTTTTTAAAATTTATTCGGCCTCCGGGTGCTATTTATATCGCCGTTTCAAAAATGAAGTGCGGTTATCTCAGAGACGTAAAAACGTGTTCGGAATAACAATTCGGTTTTCGGCAATAGCGGTGTTGGCACTCGGCCTAGCCGGGGAGCTTGCGTCTCACTAATTTACTTATATGCTACGTGACGTAAGTACTGTTGCTAATTTTATTGTTTTACATTCAAGTGTTTATGGTTATTTATGTCGACGTAGATAACATTTTTTACGTTGTACGTTTGGGAACGCAAATAAGACAAGATCTTGGTATTTTGTGGAGGGCAAATACCACGAACTTAAACAAATCCTACATCCAACGTAGGATTTGTTTAAGTTAATTCGCGATGAATAAGTTACAATAGATTTTTGTTAGTCGTCAAGAATACTGTGAAATACTATAGAAACGTTTTATTAGTATTCGTCACGCAGTCGATATAAAAAAATTAATATCTTTAGGGGGTTTATTCATAAACGTCAAAAATGTACCTATGGTCAAACAATCGCTACTCATTACTTAACTTTAAGTAACGTTTAGAAATAAATGGGTTTATGGTTAACCACTGCGTAACATCTTTAAAACATTTCTTGAAATCCTAAATACGACAGGCACAAAATTATGATTATGGTCGCCGTGGACGCGTCTAGCGTCCACGGCGACCTCTATTAGATTCAGATATTGATATCACCAAAATACAACTTCCCAGTCCAAAAAGAACACCCTCCCAAGTGACTACTAAGTTTCTGTTGCCGACGAACTGGGTCAAATTAACTTCTAACTAAATATGGGCAATCAACGTTGATCAACACCTTAGTAACGTAATCCATTGCTTCACATGTTCGAAAAAAATCTCCGCTCAACAATGTAAATAACGCAATGAATGTTGTTGAACTGACAAAGTGAAACCCATTCCTACTGTTAGCGTGTTACGCAATTACCCCGCGGGTTATGTAACCTCATTACACACTTATAGTCCCTACAAAGCTACTTAACCAACAATCTAAACACAAACAAACGCCTTTATAACGAAAATAACCTCAAATCGCAATCTAGAAAACACTTGCGAGCAAAAAAAACGGCCGCCACTTCTTCCACTAAATCGTTTGAAATTCATCTCGGCACATTCGTAGTATCTACTCCTCCGAGGAGACGAAGCCAGTATAGCTCCCTAGGGAGGAAAGGATCGATAGCAATTTAAATGTGCTGATTTCTTCCATCGTAACCAGTAATGAGAGATCGTAATTAGATTTAGTCCCTATTCGATGCTCGTCTCGATGATAATACGGCGGCATTACTAAAACGCTGCGTTTTGAATTCGCTAATTGTGTTTTTCTTTGGGTCTGTGATAAGTGGGGAGAATAATTTATTGTTCCTGACATTGGTGCTTTCTCCAAACACGCATTTGTTGAAAAAATAACTTTTTTTCCTGTATAGCATCTCGTAGTTGACCTTGAGAGGTCGTGACTACTTAACCAGACTATCCTGTGGTTGCTTTAAGAGCGTTTACGCCGTACGGCATTTCATACAAACTTTCAAGCCCTTATTTTTCGAAATGAATGAACCGATTTTAATGAAACTTTGGCTGTAACACTATTTTTCGAAAATGTTCTCTACTCTAATTTTTTTGACTTTTGTATCCTGCATAAGCGTATGAAGTTTGTTAAATACTGGTAAGTATTCAGCTGCGTCCGGTTAGACTGGAAGCCGACCCCAACATAGTTGGAAAAGGCCTGGCTTGATTGAGCTTCTCTTTTTATAAGATGGCAGTAATTTATTTATCCTACTTGACTTGAAACTTTAGTTCGAGAGATGAGAGAATGACTAATCATAATAATCATAATCATAATCATTTTTTATTTGTGTAACATAGGTAGTGAATACGGGTCTCCCTTGTTTTGCCGAAAAGATTTTGCCAAATTATCACTTCCCAAAGAATTTTCCGCATAATTTCATTTGCCAAATTATTACTTAGCAAAAAATCTTTTCACAAATAATTGTAACCCAAACCTAATGTTTGGCAAGTGAACGTTTAAACAATAACTTGTTTACCAACTAGTACTTTTACCAATTTTTATTTAGTCAAATATTTCAGTTGGAATAACTCATTTTACGCAAAATTACATTTGCCAAATATTTAGTATCGTCAGTTTTCGCAGTTTTAAGGCAGCCATTTCAAGCATAAGATCTAACTTTGAAGACGTTTTATTATAAGGGTGTTTTTTCCACTTGGGACAAATTCTAAACAGGTAATAATAATATTAAGTATTCTGGTAGTATTTTTTGAAATAATTAATCTCGTCTAACTAGTTCAGTTTCGGGTAAACTTTTTTTCCATTTTTTTTTTTCTATATAATCTAGTCGTTTCTGGCACTCGCCGGCCGCTGCCGCGGCAGCGCTCGCTTCGCTCGCTCGGCTCGTGCGTAGGAGGTCACAGTTTTAACCTAACCTAACCTAAGCATTTTTTTTTAATAATTAACCTCGTCTAACTTATTCGGTTCTCGATAGCCTGCTAAAAATAATCTCTTTTTTCCATATTTTTTTTTCTATATAATCTAGTCGTTTCTGGCACTCGCCGGCCGCTGCCGCGGCACCGCTCGCTTCGCTCGCTCGGCTCGTGCGTAGGTGGTCACAGTTTTAACCTAACCTAACCTAAGCATTTTTTTTTTTATAATTAACCTCGTAACTAATTCGGTTCTCGATAATGTCCATTGCAAAAAATTAAAATAGTAAGTTACAAATAATTTGTATTAAATAAATGATTATTTTAAAATAAAATTGCATTTTTTAATTAATAAACTGTGACAGTTTTAACCTAACCTAACCTAAGCATTTTTTAAAAATAATTAACCTCGTCTAACTAATTGGGTTCTCGATAGCCTGTTAAAAATAATCTCTTTTTTCCATATTTTTTTCTATATAATTTAGTCGTTTCTGGCACTCGCCGGCCGCTGCCGCGGCACCGCTCGCTTCGCTCGCTCGGCTCGTGCGTAGGAGGTCACAGTTTTAACCTAACCTAACCTAAGCATTTTTTTTTTTATAATTAACCTCGTAACTAATTCGGTTCTCGATAATGTCCATTGCAAAAAATTTAAATAGTAAGTTACAAATATTTTGTATTAAATAAATGATTATTTTAAAATAAAATTGCATTTTTTAATTATTTAATTAACAAAAAAAAAATTCTCAAAAAATCTTATTTATGCCTTTATATTTTTTGTTATAACAAATCGTTTGACCAAACGTTTATTGTCTAAAGATTGTTTGCCGTAATAAATCATTTGATTAAAGACCAAATGCCTAAATGACATTATCCTTAATAATATTCTGCCAAGTAAAAATTCGACCAAATGAAAATGTGCATACTAAAATTATTCTAAACATTGCATTGGTATAATAAAAGGTTGCGAAAATTTGTTTGGGTAGTGAAATTTTGGCAAAATCTTTTCGGCAAAACGGCAGGCTCCCAGTGAATACAGTTCTTAAATTAAAGTTCATAGTTCGCTATGTTATGCCAAGAGGCGTACAAATATGGTTGCATGCTAAATAAAAACAATATGGAATAATTTCTACAGTCAATGCATAAATAAATAATCATAAATTACAATTAGTCACAATATTCAATTAAAATTTGTTTCTCCAGTCAAATAAATAAATAAGTCTACATTAATACATCATTCAGAAATTCATCAGTCGTATAATAGCATTTTTCAATTAATAACATTTACTAGAAATACGTCTGTAAAACATTCAAAGTCAAAGCATTTATTCCATAAAGGCACTTGTCTTTTGAACGTTAAAAATATTTAGAATAAAACAGAATTGACTCTAATCGCCCCTTCCTAAAAGTGGTTTTCGTATGGAGACGAGTCTCCGTCAGGATGAACGGTCAAATGGGCGAGAAACTCCATCAGATACCTATTTGTAAGAAAACACGTAAATGCTGTTATTGAAACAACAGTAATTGGTAATAACACCTACTTATACAAGGTCGTCCATTAATCGATCCTTTCAGTATTTTTTAAGTACAAAAAGCTACAATTTCAAAATTTTTTCCTCGAAGCCTTATTATCGCCACTTTAAAATGAGCACTCAAAGATCTCCTCAGACATCCCGACGGACCATTCTTTCGACAAGTACCTCAAGCACAGAAACTTGATATTTTTACACAAAATTATAATTTTATTTCTTAATGTACACTTTTAGTAAGAATTTTTATTTGTTTATATTGCTTTACAGGACCTAAACACAAAAAGCGCAAGTTTTAGATACAATATAAGTATATGATCGATTACAGTAAACAAAATCAGAAAAATATATGATACTGATATGAGTTGGGGTCGGCTTCCAGTCTAACCGGATTCAGCTGAATACCAGTATTTTACATGGAGCGACTGCCTATCTGACCTCCACAACCCAGTTACTGGGTAATACGATACCCCTTGGTAAGACTGGTTGTCAGACTTTCGCCCGTTTTTAGTATAATAATATTATACTAAAAACATAACATTATAACAACAAAACAAAAGCTAGTCTTCAACTAACTTTTGTCGACTGGGATTGACATATTTGATAACGAATAGACGGTTATAAAATTAAAAAAAAATAATATCGGGTAATCCCGTAGTTGAATAAGGGCTGATTTTTCAATCATCTGATAACTTTATTACCTACAGAAATCATTTTGAAATTTTGACATTTATTTTATACAAAAAGGTTCAAAGTTGATTGGGAAAATTTGACAGTTTCGGGTAGCTTGAGGTACTGGCGTCTGTACCTACCTATCCCATTTGTATTATCCATGATATGGTCGATCTGTGTGTCAAATGCGTGATTGATAATCTTCACATCTTTTAAAAGTAGGAATTATGTTTACATCGCACAGACCAGGGGAGCATGACACAAAAGGGGAGGCCTATAATCAACAATGGGTCAAGGCTGTCAATGATGACGATGATGATGAGGGATCAAATCAAAATGGAATAATATCAGGCGTTTGACATAAACAGGCCTGCCTATAGATGAATGGAGTAGGTATATTAAAGGGATATTAGAATATTTTCCTTGTACGAGTCATTACGGCCACGACGGCAATAAGACCACTCGCAATGGTCCCGGAGGAGCCATTCGGGATACAAGACCAAACGCCATTAACTTTATTAATCTGGTTGGTTTATCAAGCGATGGAAGTGTTTTTGTGGTATTTTTAAAGGGCTATAAAAATACCACAAAAAGTACTCAAAAATACATAAAAACGTATTATTGAGAAGTTAGTTCATTTTAGAGTTTAGAGGTCCTCATCTCCTAGCGCGCAAAACGGGGAGTAGAAGGTCGTGGTCGAACTAAATCGCGGGCTACAGCCTACGGCTAATATAAACAATTTTTACGGTATTTTTGATGCTACCAAAACAAAGAACCAAGTCAACACCGGTAGTTTGCAAGAGCCACCATATATAAAGAGTATTTGGCAAAGCATCATCTTGCCCCTTCATAGGTATCTATAAAATATTTTTTTCTTCAAGAAACTCTTCTTCCCTGCTGTAATAAATCCTCATAAATACAGGTAGAAGTAATGACGTCACATATGCTCCAACTTCATCGTCTTCGGATAAGAAACTGAACATTATCTTATACTTTTTGTCCGCATTAGAGGAAATTAACGCCACAAGCCGGAACGGCAGAAAAAGTTCACACGGTAAGATGTTGAGTGTGGTCGTTGCTTGATAAAAGATAAATAGATTAATACGGGATTATATCTGTTTGGCAGGAATTAGGCTCCGATATTGAATTTTGTTACAGAATCGAAAACGAGTTTATCTGGATTATCTTAGGGCACCTGTCTCACCGACCTCGGCGTATACGAGAAGCTAGTAGAGCTAGGAACTAAAAACGAGTTGAGGAGTAGCGAGTGCGCGATGGCAACAAGCAATTACTCGCTGGTATACGTTGCAACGCGACGAAGAACAAAATACAAACGAGCCAACGAGCAATGGAAAGGAGCATCCTTATCATCCGATTAAAAGACAAACAAAGAAATGAAAACGTACGTAAGAGAACAAATGCTCTAGACGCCCTCGAACACACCCAACGTCTGAAGTGGAATGGGCAGGCCATGTAGCACACCTACCTGACACAAAATGGACCCATAGAACTGCGACATGGTCGGGACCAACAAGGGGAAGACCCAGAGGACGACCACCGGAACGCTGCACAGTATGATAAATGGCTCGAAAAACGGACATCGTTCGTCTACCCAGCGCGCTGGGTAGATGAACTTAATAAAAACATAGGCAAAGACTGGACTAACACCCGCTGTGACGGGTGTCATGAAAATGATGGCACCGGGGTCTCACTTTACGGTGTCAAAAAACACCCTCTAGGGAAACATACCAACTTACTTTCATAAATGAAGATTCAGTGACGTCATGCGACGGTAAATTGCGGATGCCATATTGCGGCCACCGCAGTCTTAGGAAACACTAGCTTAAAAGGCATATGAAACATTTCCAGTTTGACTCCAGCAAATGTCAAATGTTTTGTTTCAGGCTCCCTATAAGGCGACAGTGACCACTTTGCATCATCCCATTTGCAGATCATCATAAAATAGCAACTGTGAAAGAACCGAAACATATAGGTATATGCAAGATAATATATGATTGACTACCTTCCGCCCGCGGCTTCGCCCGCGAGGTATGTCGATAAAACCTATCCTATGTCCCTCCCCTGGATGCAATCTATCTCTCTGCCAAATTTTATCGAAATCCGTTCAGTGGTTTAGGCGTGAAAAGGTAACATACAGACAGACAGACGAGAGTTACTTTCGAATTTATAATATTATTATAGTATGGATTATGTAGTAAGTTCCACTAATGAACATAGTGAACAAAAAGCTAGTGTCGCTAGTTTTTATTTAATAAAAATTTGTAAATAACGTGTTTTAGTCCGACCATAATGTAATTACCTACCGGTTTTTGTCTCCCTGTAGTTATCTACTTTTTCGCTTTAAGCTTTAGTATTTTAGGTGCAGCAAAGGAAGGAACATACAAACATGCTTATTATATCGAATCATTCATTATAGTTCATTTTAGGCACTAATAAAATCCATTGTATGGGAAATATTCTACTCTGGCCAAATGGGTACCTTATGTGAAAAAGTACGTTCAGTCATATACGATTATTTCATTACCCCAGCCTACCTTTAGTTAAACTCCAATCAGTAGGTCAACGTTAGCGTTTCCACAAAGCCATCACGCGGGTTACAGGGGAAATGAGCGGGACTTATGTCACATGACACTTGACGTGACATTCAAGCGGGCGACGCATTCCGAATTTAAATGCAGTCGACTGTTTAACGTTTAATATCGTTTTAATTTATTATTTCTGTCAGGCACTCGCAGGGTGAAATATAAAAGTTACCATGACTGGCGTATTTCTTAACGTTGTGAGTACAACACATGTATGTAGGTATCAATAAATGAAAAACTAACGTCAAAGACTCAAATCTATCAGCCCAGCCTTTTCCCAACTATGTTAGCTAACTATTTTACCCAACAACAATTAGAATGTATCTCCTAAATAATATTTTACATTGTTCCATCACTAACCAAAACAAGTTTCCGTAATTCGTTTATTCCCCTATTTCCTTATTTCGTCACCGCTACCTCCAGGACGCAGGTAATAAAACATTCATTCGTTCATCACTCCCGGTCCCTCGAAACCATTCGTTCACATTCACTCGAAGGGATCCACAAAGCTCAGTAAATGTGTTATAGTGGCAGGCAATTAATTGCTATTATTAAGTGATCTATTTGTTTGTTTTTGGAGCAATTTGGCAAATTGTGGAGCTTTCGAGATTATATTAACGGTATTGTAAAGGTTTTGAGCTGTCATAACTTTGAAATGATTGTTTACGTGGATTGTTGTTTGTTTTAAATGGATTATTCGATCATACCTATTACATCATAATATCAAAATCAGATTATATTATACTGAATATTTACCTAACATTCTATTGCGGAAACAAAATTAAATTTCGCTTGGCAAGAAGGGTGACATAATTAAAAAAACAATTTTGAGTGAACGCGGTAATGGATGATGCTTATTTAGGTACCCCCTAACAATAGCCATGTGTAATACACCGTTGGACAGCTCTTTTCAAACAACGGTTAAGGTAGCTTCCCTTACTGTCTCGTCTCAACTTCCACCCCGTATTACTCAGATCTGACAAGGGTCATTGGAATTCTGCTATAAATCTTAATACCTCTCTAATGATATATCATATCCATACATTTCGTGGCATCATGCTTTTATTATTATTGCTACAAAAACGACATTACGCTACGCCTAAAACAAGGGAGCTAGAGGTTGTGACTTTATGCTTCGCACTCTTACCGCTGCTTTTAAACTTTTAAATCATCATAACAAACAGTTGCAATTTTTGGAACGATTTTTCGTCAATTATTGTTGGTATACTGTCATTATTGAGACTGTGGCGCTACGTTAATTGTAGCGCTGACAATTAACGTGACTTTTGAGGAAACTAGATGTAGACACCTCCTTTTATAAATAAAGCAAACAAATCGACCGATCGCCTATCCCAAAATAAGATTGAACAAGTCCACAACATCTTAACCAGGCATACATAACTACCCGACATCGATTTAAGGGGGTTCAACAAACGAACGACGAAATTTTGATGCTTCATCCAATACCTATTGAATATTTAAATTGGAATTAACGATCAGAGACGTTTTGTCAATTGAGCTTTAATACGTTCACGAAACCAGCAAAGCGAGGCAAGAAACCAATGAATTCGATCAGCTGGAAGGAGGTATGAAAATTGGACGATTTTTTGACTGATTGTCGCTTTATTGTGCGTGGCTGCGACCCGTTTACTTTTATGTCCTCCTGGTATTTGGATTAGACATATTCAGATATGGAAAGTAGAAGAATACATAAAGCGCTACAAGGTTATTGCGGCGAATGACAGAAAATCGGTACTAACGCCACCAAGTAGTATTTTCAATACAATTTTGAACGAACGCCCCCTGTAAATTTCGTTAAAGCACCTACAAATCCTTGTGGCAGTATACTTATTTATGGTAGAATTATACTGGAGTAGTACATAAATAGAATTATAGGCTGAATCTCGCTTAAAAATGAAGCTCAAGAGAACGTAATGTCATCTAAAACTTTAATCAAAGCGCAAATGTATCGAGAGCAAACCAATATCGCCAGTATACCTAGAGACACAAAAAAATCCAGCACTAAATGAGAATCTATTGCAAGCTGCACGCTACCTAATAACTAGCCAACACGTACGATTTATCCGCCATTTGCGAAGACTACAACTCAGTGCAAACACACGGCTACCATTTCTCAATTCTTTTATTACACCCCAGTATTTTTGTTGCAGGTCTACGATTTTTGGTGCACGATAGTGTACAGTGCACGCGAGCTTGCAATGAACCACGAACTTATGAGTAATTCGGTTTTATAACACCACCGATGCACGGATGTGTACCTATACGAATGGGCGAGTTTAATGTAAACTGTGTGGTAATAGTTATTTTCTTTGAGAATTCGTGATGTTGAAATCGTGAAAATTCGAATTTTCGTGCACGACACTGCCACAAAATACAGAGAGTACAGAAGGAAATCAAAAGTGAAGTACGTAAACAACCGCAACCGCAAGAAACCGCAGCGATACTTTTCACACGTAACCAAAGCTTGACCACATTTTGTCGTTGCGACGTGGTGTGGTTGTGGTACATGTGATGGACCCTAACCCAGGGCCTCACACTCAGCAGTAACTGTAGCGCTTGCAACAACTAGACCAACGAGACTACTTCAAAATCAAACTCACAAAACACCTCAGAACATTGATGAATGCCGTGACGTAATTATAACAAAAGAAACACCGGTAGCTGTCAGTACTGCGACCTCGACACAACCGCCATTACTCTTCCTGTTCCCGAACCATTACGACTCCGACAGTACATGAATATTTAAATGTCCTCCTGAATATACAAGCAAAATGTATTTTTTGTCCCTCCTTTATTACTATCCGATGATAATTAAGACTGCCCTGTATTTTTATTATAAATTCATGTCGTAAACTGTTTTTGTTTAGCTGCGGATTTTTTGCGTCGTCGGAAAATAAGTTTGTGGTTTTAATAAGATCTTTGAGTGAGACGGAAGTTTTTCAAAGTTTTCTTTTCATGGCTGTCCAACGAGAATCCTTTGAGTGAAGCCTTTTAGTACAGTCAGTGGTTTTTTAATGAAACGCTGAAAAATATCGAATACTCATTTTGCAAATTGTAGGTCTGGATGTAATATTTGTACGGCGAAAATGACAAATGACATAACATCGTGCATACCTAGGTAGGTACTTACCTAAATTGTTGTATTGTTGTTGTTGTTTTGTTTGTTGTTGTTGTATTCTATTCTATTCTATTGTTCTGCTCACTCTTATTTTCCAAATAAAAATAAAAAAAAGCAGGTTGTTTCTCAAACGGTTAAGAGCGTTTACGCCGTACGGCATTTCATACAAACTTTCAAGCCCTTGTTTTTCGAAATAAATGAACCGATTTTAATGAAACTTCATACGCATAAGCAGAATACAAAGATCTAACATTTTCGAAATGTCTTATTTAAAAAAAGATAACTGGAAATCTCTGTTTCTATGGAAAATTTAAAATCGGTCTAATTTGACTGTAACACTATTTTTCGAAAATGTTCTTAAGTAACTTTTTAGACCTTTGTACCCTGCTTATGCGTATGAAGTTTCATTGAAATCGGTTCATTCATTTCGAAAAACAAGGGCTAGAAATTTTGTATGAAAAGGGTCAGTACACACCGAGACGCGACGCGACGCGCAGTTTTCAAGATAGAAATATCGCGTCGCGTCTCGGTGTGTATTGACCCTAAGAGCGTTCATCCCGCGCGGGCTGACAACGCGAACGTCGCATTTCTAGTGGTTTTTCGTGATTCATCATCAGCTGCCTAGTCATTTCCCAACTACGTTGGGGTCGACTTCCAGTCACACCGGATGCAACTAAATACCAATATTTTACATGAAACGACTGCCTAGCTGACCTCCACAGCCCAGTTACTGGGTAATAATAATAAGTACTATTTTTTACAGACAAGCAACAGATCGTTGGTTTTTTTTTAACATTTACACTTAAATAAACATATTCAATGGACGTAAATAACATATTATATGTACTGCAAATAGAAAATAATTGACAAAAGGAAATTTTTTATGAGTAAATATCAAAATAAATACAAAGCATACAAACTTATAAATACCAACGATCTTCGATGACGTACTTGGCTGTAAAAAAATAGTAGTTTGGTTTAAATTTAATAAAAATAATCACGAATAACCACTAGAAATGCGACGTTGCCAGCCCGCGCGGGATGAACGTTCTATAGATTCAGATTACACTTAATACATAATTATGGTAATATTCTTCATCCAAAATATAAAGAAACTAATTTCACGCTGGCGGAGCGAGAAGCACGGCTGACAAAAACGAAGTTATCACAGAGGTCACTAACCTCATTATCCTTATCAGCGTCCTTGATATGCTGGGCTATGAACCTGACACTCTTCAACGCAGCAGCCACTTCAGGAGATAGATGGCGCGGCAGCATGTTCTCTGATTCAGTCACTATGGAAAGGAATGAGAAATAATGTAGCTGATTTAAAGTCAAGCTTATGGTGAAAGGGAATTGAAGATTTTTAAAACGAGTCTGGCATACCTGCCTGACCGCCATTTTGTTTTTGATTTTTTCAAAATGGTGGCTACGATTTTTTTTGTTAAGTATTTGAAACATTCAGAGTAATTATTTCAAACAGATCATATATTATATATTATCATAAGACACAAAATCACAGTGCTTAGCTGACAGGTTGGTGCCCAAACCATTTCATCAAAGGAGAGCGTCTTACCTGAAGGCCTCTGGTGAGCTCCACCAGCAGACAGCATGTCATCTTCAGGAGCTGGTGATTTACGATAATCACCGTTGTCTTTATCACCAAACGCGTCCGTTAAGCTGTCCCTGCTAAAAAAAATGCCATAAGTTAAAATCTAAATTCATCAAAAAAACTATCTTGTTCTTCGGAACCTAGATTTTTCACCAAAACTTTTCGAATTAGACAACTTGAAAAGTCGGGAAATCTTTCCAAAGAGCTTCGTCATACAATTCCATGGAAGATACAATTAACGAGGAAAACGGAAAGCGTTTTTTGGAAGGAAACATCGAAAAATGAGTTTCGGACGCCATCACCAAAGGAAAGGCAAAGTGCAATGCAAAAAAAAACATTGCGGAGCAACACGAAACGGTAAATAAATAAACGCCACGTTGTTAGTATTTTTCTAACGGCTAATTATTTTGCACCCTCATTTCTTTACTGGCTATGTGGTTAAGTATTTCGTTTCCCCTCGAGGGGTAGTCGGGGTCCAACTCATGAACTGTCGCTTGCATGCATTAATGTTGCAACGTCGCTAATTGAATATTTAGCGACGCATCGCAAAAGAGAAAGCTTTTGGTTCGAGTTTCACAAAATCTTTGTAAGTTTTGCTCAACTGTTTTGCTAATTGTACATATTTTCTAAATTTCATTTTCAAACACCTTACTTTAATTTTAACTTTACACCGAATTTGTAAATTTATGAATTCAGTATAGTCTACGTGATTATACATGCATTATCAGCCTATAATGTTCCCACTGCTGGGAAACAGGCCTCCTCTTATAAAGGGAGTGGGATATAATATACCACACGGGCCCAGTGTGGGTTGGTGGATGTCACATGTCATCGATATTTTGCTTTTATGACTTCCTCTTAAATTCTTTTACCATGGGATTTCAAAACCCCAAATCATATGTAACCATATGTATATGCGTAGTAATAAATAACTACCCTACAATATTGGTTCCGGAAACGGAAAACAAACGTGTCAGGTATTCAAATGACAGAATGTGAACCTAACTTACCTAAATATGTTATAATCATTCTCATCTAAGCGAGAGAATCGTGGTACCATTAACATAGTGAAGTGACACTTCATCTCAGATTCATCGACAAAATGCGAAAAACTTAACAATTTTAAATAAAACCGAACAATTCCATCGAACGAGCGATTTCAACGCACTGGAATGTGTGATGATGCATCGACTAATTAATAGGCCATCGACATTTATATTGGGCTCAATCGGTCCGTGTACAATAAGTACTTGCTTTTGTTCGGGGTCTGAATACTGTATGTTAGTGATAATTAGTCGTGGGGATACCAGTATAAAGTCCTCATTCCTCCACTGCTATGCAGGATGTTCGAAGAGGTTTGCAACGTAAGGGGCGCGGTTCATTTGTTTGCCAGGCACGCGTTCGTGCGTAGCGTGACCGTGAGTCGCTGTGGACATTCCTACATTTTGATACATGTAAAGCGAAGCTAAGTACACGTGCGTAGCTTAGCCGTGTGCTGCTGTGGATCGGCACCTTAATATTGGTGGTTAGAATTTTAGTTTTGTATTAGAAAAAGTACAGTACACAGGGAAGTTCCGTAGTCATATGAGTGACTATACGGAGAGGTAAGGAAAATTCATGAAAATTATCTTTAGAATTGGAAGCAAGCTGGCAGTTTTTCACGTTTACATGCATGCATGGATGCACAAACACTGTTTCAGGTAGTTTTTACCTTGAAGTACATGTACTACTTAGTAGTCTTTGCAGCCGTTCGTCGGAAGGGCTTGAAATTATAAAAATATTAGTTGAGAATAGTTTTATTTTACCAATTGATAAAACTGAAGAAGTCCACATAGACAGGGTCAATTTAAATTCGCTGGCGAAGCTTCACAGAAATTATGGGAATTGATATCTAATCATGATAAAACAAACAAAAGGATGTGAGTGAAATTGAGCTCCAATGAGGTGAGCAGGACCAACGACTTCGTGTAGTGTATTACCCATCATCATAATAATCTTTTTGTTTTGTTTCGTCAAGATATTTCCATTGTACAGACACCACTTTTCTACAAATTTATTATAATTTATTATTATTATTATTATTATTTAATATTTACATAATTTATGCTAATACCTATTTAAAATAATAATAATATGTACATTTATATGAAAAAAAAAATTCGTCAAGATTAGATGTAGATATCGATCAGTGTCCTAATTATTATTACTGACAATGCGACATTTTGTCAAAAAATAACATAAGTATCCGTGGGGTCCGAGTGCTCATGGTCTTTTTAAAGAAATTTCGAAACGGCTGGTTGACACTTCCCGTGACCCAAGGGCTGGCTTTTATCTTGGCCAGAGGCTAAGCATCGCCATACAACGTGGTAATGCCGCCAGTCTCTTGGGTACATTACCAGTCGACAGCGATGCGGATGAATTTTTCGACGCTATTTTTTAGTTTCTGTATAGTTTTAGTTAAGTTAGAATTTTATTTTGTTATTTTTAGTCAATTAATAAAATTTTCTTAGATGCGTCCTAATTGTCACGTTTTTAAGACAAGTGCTGTTTAATAAAGCAAAAAAACTATGAAAACAAACTTACAAAATTGTCACCGGTGATGGTTTTATTAAATAGGTATCTGTGAAGCTTAACCAGTTAATTTATTTTGACCCAGAATCATTAAAAATAATCTCGTTATTTCGCTAAGAATCTTACCTCATCTCCAGTTCATTGGTGTATCCATTAGACACGAAGGTATCGTCGTAGTCTGGCAGAGAATACTTGGTCCTCCTCATCATGAGGAGCTTGGGCATCAGCTGGAGGAACAGCTTCTTCATCCAGGGTGACATTGTATGGGTCGATGGTGACCTATTGTGGAATTTGAGGATATGAAGTTGGGATAGCAATAATGTGGTAAGATCTAAACTATTTTTTTTTTGTTTTCTTTCTATCTAAGTCTTGTACCTCTTTATCAATCACTTTTAATTGCAATAGGTTATTTTAATTAAATGGCTCTGAAAGCGAGATTTCGTGTTTTTTATTGTTGGCATTAGGTATTACGTGACACTAAAAAGCTAAGAATGTATTATAGGTAACTATGTATTTGTACCTTGATTTTATTTTATGCATTAGTTAAACATCTTAGTTGGATCCATTAAATTTTAGAGTTAACTAAGTAGGCAGGTACTAAAAGTCATCATCTTGCAGATGACAAAAGGGATTTTGCCTAAAGGGACGCTATTGAGTTAATTAAAACTTTAAAAATCGTAGAAGATTACCTGAATCGTACTCTCAACACGTATTAAAACAAGATAACAAACGCTATTACCACGTCATTAAGTAGCGATCACTTCACAATCCATCGCTTTAAGCGCTGAAAGATCCAACTCAAATTGCCTCGTTAATTACCGTATGAAATACCGCTTTATTTTATACAGCGGCACAAATTATTCAAAGCTCTAATAGCTTATCGTGCTATCTTGCACGCCATATATCACACACACACAATGTTCTATTACAATTATGACAAAATAACAATGAAAACGGAAGATTTATTCGAAGCACTGGAATAGGGATGTACCGTTCGAATAATTCCAATAACTATTGAAATGTAGAAAGTTGGTTATTCGGAAATTGTTTGCAATGTTATTAAACTTTTTTAAATGCTTTAAGTATATAAATAATATCTATTGAGTCCCAAAGGACGTCATGGCGGCACTTTCCATTTTCCGGCTTACAGCGTCTTAATAAAGTGGATTGCTCCGTCCTAAAAATGATTTTAATTATTTAACTACATTATCCCTGATGAACATAGGCGATAAAATATTTTCAAAAAAGTTAAGGATCCGTATGAAAACTTCGATAATGTAATACAAGGTGTAAAAAAAATACCAAAAAAAATCCTTATATCGCGTACCTACGCTGCGGAAAATTTTGACAATAGAGCAAAAAAGTGATGTACCTACTACAGTTTTATATATGTCACAATAACTACTTTTCCATGTTAAAATATGCAATATTAACGCCGAAAAATCCTTATAACTTATTTTTTTTAAATACCAATATCTACTCGTGCAAATCTACACTAATATTATAAAGAGGTAAGATTTGTATTTTTGTGTGTATGTTTGTAATGAATAAACTCAAAAACTACTATGCCGTTTCAAAAAATTCTTTCACCATTAGAAAGCTACATTCACCCTGAGTAACATAGGCTATATATTTATTGCTAGAAAAGATTAGGGATCCTTACTAAAACTTTAGTAACGTAACCCAAGGTGTAAAAAAAATGCCATAAAACATCTTTCGTCGCATGCGCTGCGGAAACTATTGATGATAGAACTAAAGTATGTTTTACAATATTAAAGAACATATCAATAACTACAAAAAACTGCGCGATACTATATGTCCAACTATTATCGTTATGTCACAATAACCACTTTTTACATTTTGAAAGTTTATAGAAATACCGACCAAAATTAGACTATGTTAGTTGTTTTCAAGACTGTCTCAAATATTACGAATTTAATAAGTCATAGAAATAGAAAAAATAAACACATCTATGAAATAGGTTCCTACGCAGCGGACGTAACCGACATTGAACGTTTTTTTGACTATTTTATTTCCAAGTTAAAAAGTTCTTCTCAGAACTAATTAAAAATTGTTTATTCACGCTTTACTGTTTATTTTTTATAGTATTCTCTCACTTTTTCAATAGTACCTAAGTATTTATCAAAAGTTCTAAGTATTCTTATTTTATCTGATTTAAAAAAAGTCAACAATATGTAATCCGGTTAAATTTTATATGGGTATACCTGAAATAAAATGATTTGATTTGATATGCCTAGGGAAAAAGGTCTCAACTATCTAAAAGTTGCTCCCAAGCGAGATTAGCAAAAATACGACGTATTGGAGAATCATCTTATGAAAATTCAGATCGTCTCGCAAATCAGAGTGCGTATGCGTCGTAATCGCGGGCCACAGAATCTAGCACCGAACGTTCACAACGCCTTGCTGAAAATAGTGAACGAATCTCACGAACACACGTACAAGGGAATCTAGCGCCGAGCGTTCGCAAGGATTGTTCAAAATAGTGACAGAATGTCACGAGCACGTACAAGGGAATCTAGCGCCGAACGTTCGCAACGCCTTGCTCAAAATAGTGACAGAATGTCACAAGCACGCGCGAGGGAATCTAGCACCGAACGTTCGCTCCGTCTTTCAGCACAAAATGCCCGATCATCACAACTACACGAACGACAATCGAGTGCTGAACGTTCGCAGCGACTTGCAGAAAATAGAGCTAGAAACTCGCAAGCACGGGCAAACGAATCTAGCGCAGAATGTTCGCTTTGCCTTGCAGAACAAAATGCCAGATAATTCCAACTATACGAACGACAATCGAGTGCCGAACGCTCGTAGCGCCTCGCTGATAATAGAGTTAGGAACTCGCGAACGCGTGCCCGGGAAACCTAGAGCCGAACGCTCGCAGCGACTTATTGCACAGAAAGACAACAGTCGTTAACAACAAGGACGCATAATAGAATTTTAGCTCATAGTAAATAGATCGGCATTCAGTTACGATCCACATATTGATTATGCTCATCAGAACAGCATCAAAAAATATAAATAAAAGGTAAAAATATAAAAAAAATCATGTCCACCCGTGCGAAGCCGGGACGGGCCGCTAGTTCCTTATAAAGTAAATAAGGCAGAGTTCTATGAAATCCTGCAAATGTTTTGACCATATTAGCACCCTAATTGCTGAACACACTATCAATCTGCTTTTCTTTCGTTTCTATCTTAGGTGCCACACCGCATTTTGCTTTGGTTTGAACACGATGAAATTTGATGCTCAATCATTTTCACCAGAGCAGCTAAGAAGTACATTCCAGAGGGGCAAGTAATTTTAAGAACGCTCACAGTCTGATCTCAGTCTCAATCTGTCAAAAATACCTCTAATCCCTACATTTTTTACCAGTTTTTGGTATTGATTGTCACTGAAATGAGATTGCGACTAGATTTTGAGCATTTTAAATTACGGGAATTGGAATTCTGATCCATGAGTTTCACAATTGTACACAACCCGTACAGTTAACAAAACGTTCGGTTCCAAGTACTCCAAACAGTTGACTTCGAATCCCATTCCATTCGAATAGCCGGCAATAGTTGGCACGTCACTACGCACAACGGTTGAAACCATTTGTAGGAGTGCGATTACAGTAGCGCAGTCGGTTAATTTTTATTGTAACGAGTATGAGAGGGTAGTTTCACTTGCATTCGATGTTCGTATAGCTTCGGTATACACCTTTGTTCGGAAGTTAAATTGTGATAGGTTGAAATTTTGGTGTTGCTGGCCCAGTTTGATGCGTAAAGGCGAAATGTGATACACTGTATACCAGAGGGGTAACGCTCGTAATTTTAAGAACGTTCACAGTCTGATCTCAGTCTCAATCTGTCAAAAATTGCTCTAATTTCCCTAAATTTTTGACAAGTTTTTGTCGCCGAGATGAGACTGCGATTAGGTTTTGAAGGTTTACTCGTAAATTACGAGAATTGTCCCTTTGTTAGGATGCCTATTGCGTAGTCATACCAATCTAGTTGATTTTCGTTTCAGAAAGAATTAGGTGCGTAGGTAGAAAGATGCCTTGCTTTGTGGATGTAAAAGACAAGTGTCATCTTAAGCTTTGGTTTCCTAAGAAAGCGGTGAAAGGTCACACAACAACGGCTGTACAAATATAGAGCGTTTATTGACACCTTAATGTGAAATTCTGGTGAAAATGACTCTTACATCTACTTAGCTCAGTATCTGTTTACTGTGAAATGAAAAACTCCCTAAAAATATAAGTACATACGTGTGGAAAGTTACCTACTAAACAGTTTGTGTTGTGATCATAGATATCCGACTTGTGATAAAACTAATTGTGTAAACAGGAACATTATTCGTAACTAGCTGGCCTAGCGAACTTCGTACCGCCTCAGAATCATTATCGAAATCAGCCAATTCGTTCTCGGGATATCATCAAAAAAGCCGTTGAAGAGAAAATGAATCATGTTTTTTTTTTTCGTGTATTTTCCCCATGTTTTAATAGTTATTCTGCTATTCGGGGCGAAGACAAATCCAACGAATCAAAGGTCATAAAAATCGGTAACTAACCCGACTTTGTTTTATTTATATAGATAGATAAATATGCCTGAAATGCACCTTCCAAATATATCCAGTCTTTATTAAACTTTTAGAAACTCCACCGTTACAAAACCACATAAACACATCTCATATCTCGACACCTAAATTCTCATTACGTCTTTCATATGCATTCAATGAAGAGCATTCTCTAAACTAGAGTGTAACCATACCATATTTCACGCCATTGTCCCGCTATCGAACTGACGTTATTACAATGAACCTTTAGATTTATGCGTCCTCCTTTATTTAGCGGACACCGTTTACCGGAATATTTTTATCACATTTTTGAGTGGTTTTTTGTTAGTTTATAGACTATTTAGTTAAGCTATCGATAGTTGAATAGAAAATTGTGTATATATACGAAAAATCTAGGGAAAACTGCGCTTTTGTAATATTAAACAATTGACGGTTTTTTGTGGTAAGAATATTTAACTTATAATGGAGGCACTGTACTTGAACCTTTCATATTTTTGCTATCTTTTACAGCGAAAATATGAAGGGTTTTAGGGGATGGCTCTTTGTTTTTTATTCATAAAGTATGCTCTCTTTTCAGGCAAGTTATTCGCGAATTACAAACCACTTCGCCGAATAACAGTTCGATATTAGTGATATTGGGTACTATTGAAATGGTAGGAAGTCTGCCTGCCTATTCTTTTCCCAACTGTGTTGTGAATAACAGTATTTTACTTGGAGCGACTGCTTAACTGACGTCCACAACCGAATTACTAGGTGGGTAACACCCCGTGGTAAGACTGATGTCAAACTTTCGGACTTCGACTAACCGCAAGAGCGGTCCTGCACTACATCCAATACGAATCCGAGAAATGCCGGCCCGAAGTGACCGTAGTCCTATTTGTATGAGGGGTTGCGCATTAGATCCGAACTATTCGTCCGAATTTAGAACATTCCCAATTCGGATTGAAGACGGATTTTTATTCGGATTCGGATCGGATGTAGTGCAGAATCGCTCTAACGACTGTCAAAGATCAGTGACCAATGGCCTAAAGTACATCTTGCAATCTTCAGTCATTATTAGCAAATTTCTCTCTTACCGTAAACCTAGAAGCACCTACTAAAGATAGCTAATGATGATAGTGTTTAGTAGTTGTTGAAACAAACATAAATAGCCACGTCGTTCATACTATGATAGGCACCATTCTCAACCTCGGGCGATGCGATTTGCGACGCGACTGCGACGCGACTTGTGACGAGATTGGTGATGCGACTTGCGACATGACTTGGGACGCGTCTTGCGTCAAGCAACTCGCGCGCGTGTCTCCTTTTCCATCCATCGTCGCTCTGTAAGTCACGCGACTTGCGGTGACTAGTGACATGCTCTAGAAGTCTAGACAACTTGCTTCATTTGTTTTCTCCGCAGTCGCAGGCTATCGCAAGACGTGTTTCGCTGTAGCGTAAAGCTCGTAGCCACGGGGATATGCTTCTATGGATGGGTTGAATAGGTAAGAATTATATGTATAATTACAAATAAATATGGCGGCATCTACATTGCCACATGCGAAATACGCATCACACACGCATGACGTCACGCAAAAATCCTGCATCGCGCAAGCGGTTTACCGAGCCACAGGCATATACAACATTAGAAAAAATATCAGCTGTTCCATACATTGTGTTCACTTAAATCGGCAAAATGTATGGAACAGCTGATATTTTTTTCGCGATTTCAAGGTTGGTCCCATAGAAAAAGTTGTTCAAAATGATGAGTACAATGGCCCCTTTTCGGGTTCAGTATAAACAAAAACTAATGTTGTATACAACGACCCGATATCAATCGTCGGTTAATCCGATCCAGCCTGTCCTTTGCTGCCCTCCCCCAGCGACGCCCTAACCTGAGGTCCGTACCCCACAGGAGGTGCCCTTGCCCGTGTAGTCGCTTAGTTTTTAAGTTTTTCAGGACATGCTGGAGGCCTTATTTATTGCGACACCCACCCACAGGCAAGCCCAGTTAAACATCCGACAATCTCCTAGGTCGACCTGCGAGATGCCATATTGGGCGTATATGGCACAACTCGGAGGATCCTCCATTTTCTATGGTGGATGAACTTTACACCCTGTTCTTCATACCTCTATACTATATATTTTCTTGAAACTATTTTTTTTTTTTGAATAAAGACTGTTCCGTATGTGTAAGGGGGGGGGGTTATTCTAGGCTGTTTCAAAATCTTATGACCTAGTAGTTATTTCAAATGTGCATATAAAAATACACGCAACTGTGGGGTGTACCGTGTATGCTTGTTCTAAACCATGGGTCGTGACGATCTTGTGTATTGTTTTACCATTAGCGTTTACTCTCAATTTAACAACATCTTATAGGTATTCTAAGGGTAGGGATACTTTAGGGTCTACCCTTAATTATAGATACTTTATTTATTATACAACTAGCATTATGTGCGTATCTGTGTCTACTATTACAAGCATTATACTTTGTGAGACCATAAGCTAAGGTAAGGTTGGGTGAACAATTCATGTAGAGCTTGCAGATTGTATTTAGGTACTAGTCGGGACCGGTTTTCCACCAATCAGGCATAAACTAAGGCACATAATACTTAAATTAGTTGTAAAAGCTTCACAATTATTTTGCAACTATCAAAGCTGAGTTAGGGCTTAAGATATTTTACCATCATCTTCATTTATTAGGTTTTATGCACTGCCACTAGATTTTTATGATATTATTTAAATCTTGATATTAATAATAAGATTTATATAATAAAAAACAACTAATAAGCGACAGTATAGCCAGAGATATAATCGAGGAAGTGGAAACAGTGAGAAAGGAAGCTAACTAACTTTCTTTACTCACCTAAAATGAACGTTGAGAACGCAAACGGTCATCCAAACACTCAGAGACACCAGAACCATGGTGAACAGCAAATACTTCCCTAATAAAGGTATAGCGAGCGACGTGGGCGGGATTATTTCAGCCAGCAACAGGAAGAATACAGTCAGCGACACCAAAATCGAGATGCTTAACGATATCTACGAGAAAAGAAAAAAATAATATTTACCTGAAATGCACGTTAAGTATGCAAACAGTCACCCAAACGCTGAGCGAGACGAGTATCATCGTGAATAGTAGATATTTCCCAAGCAAGGGGATTGCCAGGGATGTTGGCGGAATTATCTCAGCCAGACCAAGGAAGAACACAGTGAGGGACACCAGGATGGAGATGCAGAGCGATATCTAAGGAAGAGAAGTCTCTTTTGAGTTATTTTATTAAATTCTTTGGTTTTTTGCACACTAAATGTGGAATTAGCTTGTGATCTTAAGGTTCCTTGACACCCCACTGTGGTTGGTGATGATGTTGGTTCAGACGATCATTCTTCTCAATGAGCATATACAGCCGATTAACTTGATTTAATTTTACTGTTAACGATACAATTTTCACTGGAGGCAATATGACTACAAAGTCAAAAGCCTTTGTTAAAACTGTTACCAGTACTGAAGTCAAACATCTGTATACGCCCAAAATGTCCAAAATTGCAGTCCAATTCTCTGTCGGCAAATTAATTGGTATAGTTCACTCACATTGTTATGCTTACCATTTCACTTTTCTCCTGGTGGGGTTTTCAACGAACCTTATTCAGAAGTTAATTCCAGCTGTATATAAATCAGTGCACGAAAATCCATACTATAACTATCACATTACATTTGAGTAATTATAAATTGTCTTTCCACTAACATTTACTTAAAAAAGAGTAAGGTACAAATCATGGAATGTGTTGTACGACCAATGGGTGATATATTTCGGATCATGCAATGATAATGATTATTTTGGAAATAATTGAAAAGTATCGTTAGAATCGTGGAGTAATTTAGAAAGATTTAACTGTTTCGGGAAGGTTAAATTTTTGGAATATGGGAATTAAACTCCTACTTTGGTTTCCAATGGGAAATAAGTTATTAACAAAGACTATAATCACTCTTACTCACTACTCCTACATTATCAAAAAAGTAAAATAGTAGTTGCTTTATAAGTTATTAATTTTAAGACTAATGTTTATGAAAATGGGCAGAGTATTGGAAACTTTAAGATAGATCCAAGATAGATAGGGACGAATTTATAATCAAGAGGAGAAAAGACTAACGAGGAGCCTTGATCTTAGCACACGGTAGTACGAATCAATTAATTATAATTACTTACTTTTACTATAACTTAAGGTTCTTGGCAAAAGCTTTAGACTTAATCAACCAAGGTAAGAGGAGAACATTCATATAAAAGAAAAAGGACAACATATCCAATATAATCAAAAGCACACAGAAGAGATATATTTTTAGGGACCAGCAAACGAGGTTCACTTAAATTCACAAAAATGTTGGGGTGTGGAAAGACAATAGCAAACATAAACAATATCCAGATGACACTAACACACGCACACGACTAGCTAATGATTCAAAAAAGACCATTACCAATGGATGAGGGGCATGAAGGATGGTATTGCGGACTGAAGGCTAGTATGAACATGCCCTGAAACATCCCATTCACATTTACATTGAAAGCTATTTTGTACCGACATTCTATTGCAATTCTGTAATAAACTTGACTTAGGTGTAAATGCAGATTGAAAATCTATAACATTATATTGATCCTCCCACTTATATCGATTAGGGTACTATTGCACAAGTGTTGGCCGTACTAAATATAAGAAAGGACTCTCTCTTAAATTTTGTAATACGTATGCATGTATGCATATCATAATTACATATTATGTTATTATAGTTTCGAAAAACCAGAGCGCCAGCATCACACAATAGCTGCAATGTGCAACGCAAATGTAGAGGCCATTTTATTCCTTGCATACTTTTGACTAATGCACGAAAAAAAACTTGTGTAATAGCCCTTTCAATATCGTTAACAGTAACACCTCTTAAGAAGATGAATTAAAAATAGAAAGCGCAGAAAAAAACTAGTATGAACTACACAAATAAACAAATGTTAGTTTACGAAATAGAAGAAAATCTTGAATTTAAATACTAAACAATGACACTCTATTAACGACAGGTCAAATTAAACTAGGTAAGTAGTAAGTAGATTATGTTAAGTATCGAAAACATTTCTCAAAAGAGTAAGTAAAAAAATAATTTCGATTTATTACACAAACAATTAGAACTAACAAAATAAAATAAAGGAAATTTGAAGTAGCATCCCCAGTTTCAAATAGAATGTCGTTACGTCTACCACACAGAATACAAAGAATATCAAACTATAATAATTACCTTTTCTCCGGAATCCGACGGTAGATAGAAGACCAGTACAGTTAGGAAGGTCAGTCCAACGCAAGGTATGATCAGGTTCACCGTGTAAAACAATGTCTTTCGCCGCATCGTCAGCTTGAACGTTATATCTGAAAATGAAATAAAGATTATCAAATGTTAAAACATCGATATCATGACTGTCTGATATCTAAATTTGTTTTGATTTTAGTACAACATCATTTCCAGCCACATTGAGATCGTATACTACGTCTCGGAAAATTTGATTCCGCAATGTAATTTCATTAACGTCCTCTCTAAGATATATGTACAGTCAACAAAGGAGTTAAGTATACAGGAGCGTCGGATATTGTTGAAGTTTACTAAGAAACCGATGGATAGTCTCGAATAAAATTTAGTTTATTAATAGAAAACAAACAGCTCATTTATTAAATTAAATTTCAGTCCAGAACATCCATCGGTTTCTTAGTAAACTTCAACTATATCCGACGCTCCTGTATACTTAACTGCTTTGTTGACTGTACGTCGAGTCGTTGCAATGCAATGAATATTGTTGAACTACCAAAATGAAAGTCATTGCTACTGTTAGTGTGTTACGCAATTACCCCACAGGTTCTATTCTAATTAAATTACGTTTTGTATGTTGCTCTGTGTAGTTTCGCCACAAATTAATTAAAACCGTTTACTGCACTGCAGGGTAAAGGCCACGATTTTGTAAAAAATCAACCCTTCAAAGGGGACTTTTAATCACAAGAGATATTTTAGATTATTACTTTACCTGAAAACGGTTCTGGACAGCAAGGATAGTACTCCTCATTCCTCGTAGCTGGTACTTCCAGTATGTCCCATTCCACTGACAGGTAGAATTCACTCAAATCTATGCCAACGGGGACTAAACTGCTGCCTGATGCCTGTTCCATGTGCTTTAGGTCTACCTGGAATATCATAGATACGAATCAGTCGATCTTATGTAAAACGACTCTACAATGTGATGGGAAAGTACAATAAAACCGCTACACGAACCAATAGCATCGACATCTACTCTAACCCTTTGCGAGAATTCCGATCGAGACTTCTAACCAGCCGGTCGATTCTGTTAAAATCTCACCGTGAAAACATAGGTGAAGTGAGTTTGTTTTTGCTAGGAATTGACACTATTGACAGCTCACTCCACGCTCATTTCGTCTAAGTGAAGATGAAGTTTAATTATAATCGGTTCATTCATTTCGAAAAATACGGGCTTGAAAGTTTATATGAAATGCCGTACGGCGTAAACGCTCTTAACTTGGAGCTAATATATTTAGGTCACTGCACTGGCTCATCTCACCACTTTACGTTGATTGTACTTTGTTTTCATGCTCAAAATACTTCACTTACCAAATCCTAACTAATGTTATAAAGGTGAAAGTAAGTGTGTTTGTGTGTTTGTTACCTTTTCACGCCTAAACCACTAAACCGATCATCCTGAAATTTTGCATATACGTTGTCAGGTGTGCAGAAACGGACATTGGGTACCTTTCATCCCGAAAAAAAGTGCTGCGGTGCTATTCTGTAAAAATCTCACCGTGAAAACTTCGGTGAAGTGAGCGTGGAGTGAGCTGTCAATAGTGTCAATTCCTATCAAAAACAAACTCACTTCACCTATGTTTTCACGGTGAGATTTTTACAGAATCGACCGGCTGTTCCCGAGTAAAACAACAATGACGTTATTATGATAATAGATGGCGCCACGTGTTTTTCGAATCAAAAACAGGACTACCTACGTCTGTCGGTTCAGCTAGTTACTTATAATTGAGTAAAAAGTCAGGTAAATAAATTGGGTTTTTTACCTGAGCACCATTGTAAGTCCAGGATCCGAATTTCATGAAGCAGGTTTGTTCGTCGAAGGGGAAGTATTCTACGTTGATCTCGCATGAGGACTTGTAGATTGCGGGCGGCTTCCAGTTCACCTCGCCGGTGTACTTCAGGGTGGCTTTTGTCATTAAGGTCACCTAGAATTCAAAGGATTGGTCGTGTTGATCTTTGGCGTTTTTAAAGCAATAGGTATTTAATAATGTGGGTGTAACTACCAACGAAACGACTAAAAAGTAGGCACAGTTTCTTAAATTCGACAGCATCTCTACCAGGCAACCCGGTCGACACCCGTTGTAAACTATGGCAGGATGTCTTTCCCCCAACAACTCACTATCTACTACCTAATGAGCATCTTCCTGCAGGGTGTAACCTTCCGTGGCCCTCTTGGGAGTCCTTGAATCGTCTCTGAACTAAGTGGGAATCTCGCAAAGTGGGGAAGCAGGGCGTGGATGTGGAGCGGTGTCACAAACTATGCTCCACTTCCTAGCCTGCCCTCTGTGCCTCAAAACATGAAACCAAAGTATGAATGAAACCAAAGTATCTGGAAACAGTGGTTTCTATGAACAAAGTTTTTGGCAAGAAGTACTATCTATGAACAGAGATCTCTGTCAACAGTGCTTCCTATGAACCAAGATATCTACGAACAATGTTTTCTATCAACAAAGTTTTCGGCGAAACGTACTATGAATAGAGATTTCTATTAGCCATGCTTTCTGTATGTAGTGGTATCGTACAAGCGTGTTTTTATCTTAAGTTCCACACTCGAAGAAGAGCACCCCCTAATAAACGTTGTATAACGTCTGTATAGTTACACAACGCTTTGTCTTCTTCTTTCGAAAGTCAAATTACTGACGACTGAAAGAGAGAAATTGGTGCGTAACTATTCATCTGATATAATACGTTTATTAGTACGGGGGTTAGTGTGGGGCCTATATTGTTTTTAAATCTCCAAGCTATTGCATTTTGAAAATCTCATGTTGATGCTCACCCTATAGATAAGTCTTTTGTTTGTAAGAATCCGACTATGGGTGTAGTGTTGTGTTGTTGTGGGATTCATGGCGATTTCTGTTATCAGTTAAGGGGCTTACATGACCTAAAGCGCGGTCACTGTCGGGTTGGCAGAATATGTCACATGCCTTCGAATTTTTAGTTCTAGGACATGCCGGTTTCCACACGATGTTTTTCTTCACCACGATGCTTCACCAGAGCGAGTGTATCAGACACTGACATGAGACACATTTTGAAGATAGTTGTGAGTAACAACTATCTTCAAAATGCTATTGCTGCTGCCGCGTACTCTGCCCAACAGCGACGACACACGCTTGCGTTTTATTGCGTAAAAGTCATCAGTCAATTGTATTGTACCCGCAGAGCGCATTATACCTTTTGAGTGTAATTAACCCACAGGCTGCTCGTGTATTATGATGACTTGAAACCATAGGTACTCACTTCATAATTTCCATCCCAGTTGTTATAAAGAACGATGTCAGGCAACCAGATGTGTTCAGATGGCACGTACAGCATCTCAACGCCACCGTACTCTTCCGGGTTCCACACCAGCTTGTAGTCGGACCATTTCTGGAACACATCATGATATCTTCAAAACCGTGCCACTTCTACACTCCAACAGTTTTATTATTTATTTAGTTATGCGCAATAACACTAACAGTACGTCGAGTCTTCTCCCTTGGTTGCCTAAGACTACGAGTTATTTGATGTGGACCTCAGTTCCACCTCAAGAAATTGCATTTAATCTATAGTGATCTGCGTAACACACGTTCAATCACAATCTGAATGATTTTCAAGGGTCTTGCTAATCCATTGCTTCATGTGTTCGAAAAAATTGTCTACTCAACAACGTAAATAACGCAATGAATGTTGTTGTACTGTCAAAATGAAAGCCATTGCTGCTGATAGTGTGTTACGCAATTACCCCGCTGGATTCCGTGGTGTACAGTCACGAGCAAAAGTATGTATACACTTGGCTTTATTCAAAAATGATTTTCTCCTTTAGTTTTGAATGAAAGTTGATGTTATTACGAACAAAGTGTTTTCAAGCCCATAGGTATGCATATTATAGGTATACATAGGTGACATATTAGTGCTCGTGACTGTACCACCTAATCTTAAGTTAAACAGCTATCTTTTACTCGCAACTAAGTCAAGAAAGAGACGCAAGATATTAAGACTTCATTAAGTTTAACCAAAGACACTTTACGGCTAAAATAACTCTGCAGTATAAACTCATTTAACACTAGTTCGCTCCGCTCGAAACCTTCGCAGTCTCTTTCTCGCTCTGCATGTTTAGTAGAGATAGCAATAGTTTTACCAAGAGAATCAGCGCCGAGTATCTTCCTAAGTCATCATCATCATCATCTGCCTAGCCTTTTCCCAACTATGTTGGGGTCGGTTTCCAGTCTAACCGGCTGCAGCTGAATACCATAATTTTACATGGAGCGACTGCCTATCTGACCTGGAGGGAATCGTATTACCCAGTAACTGGGTTGTGGACAACCCAGTTACTGGGTAATACGATTCCCCTTGGTGAGACTGGTTGTCAGATTACGGGCTTCTGACTACCCCAAGTATCTACCTAAGTATCCACATTAAAATTCAAACAGTGTGCAAATAATAAAACTCACCTGTTCCACCCAAAGATTGGTGGTCATGACCTGGTTTTTAAGGTTGACTTCCATAAGCTGTGACAACTTCAGTCCCAGTCTGACTGTCAGTATGTCACTGACATTCGTCACCGGTCGTATAAGACGGTTGTAGTTACTAAGTAAATCATCATACAATCGTTTTACATCTGGATTTGCTTCGAGCAGCTTCACACCTGGAAATAGAACATAGAACAATTTACCTCAGGCTTCTGTTTGGCTAATTCAAATCTGTCAGATCTTAAAAGCGGTTGTAATTGTTTGACCTAAATATCAACGAACAATCATGAATATTGAAATTCACCTAACATGTAAATTGTAATTGGGCACTCGTCTATCTGTCTAGCATAAATGAATAAGCTGCTTTCAAGAAATAATACTCTCTTGAACTATTGAAAAGATAATCTCATTTATCTAAATGAACTGTTCTTCTCCTACAAGGATGAGTCTTATGCCTGCCGAATATGGAATGAGTCTTATAAAACCGACAACAAACGGATTGGTGGCAGGTGCATTGCACATTTAGTATTTTTATCTATGCAGATGCATCTGCCGATGTCAAATACCTACCACAGACTAGCAAATTACACAGCATTATATTGTAGTCTTTGCTAGCAAATTACCCCGTTTACACGTCGGCGGACGCATTCGCAGATGACCATCTGCTGATGAATCTGTCGACGTGTAGAGGAGGCTTTATACATAGGTAGGTACCTACGTTAAGGCGCTACCTCGAAAATAAATCGTAGCGACTGATCTACTATGCGAGCGAAAGTGATGCAATTGCTTTTGAAACGCCATAGAAGCGAGATGGGTTATAATGTGCGTGCGCTCGGAATAAAACGACGTATGTGCCAAAACGAATATACTCCTTTTTTAACAAAATAAATTAATTAAATTTAAAACTACTCTGTTATGATAATTCTCTATGTTTTAAAGTAAATGCTATTGAATAACTCTTAAACGTTACGCTGTGATGTCGAAAAAAGTAAAAAAATAGATATAACTTTGCAATTTTTTGTATCGAGAAAAATTTATTGAATCGTGTATTGTTTTCACATGATACTAGACCAAAGAGTCAAAAGACATATAGGTACCAAAATATTAAATCCCTATTCCACATACTTAATAAGTTACACGAAATAGAAAAAACTTTTTTTTTTTCAACATATCACCTTAACATTCTCATAATAAAACAACTTGCTTAACACTGGAAATCCAATATTAATATAAAGTGGCCTGCAAAAGTTAGTTGACATTTTTCCACTTCAGCTAAGACACACCACAGTACCTATGATTTAAATTTCTAGTGAATCCAAATGTTTGAACTGCTATAACGTTTTAATTCACTAATTCAACTTTCTTTGACTTATCATAAAAAATAATCAAGTAATCCCTTAGTAACTGTTTTATTTTATTTTATGTAGATAATAGAAGTAAGATTTTCGACAAGACAGAGCCAAAATACTTACCACCCATAATTCAGTTTTACAACAAAATAACTAGAAAAATCAACACTTTACTTACCAAAACAGCTTCTGGCATAACTTAACAACATAAACACGAATCCCAGCTTCATTTTGATAAATATTTGTGATGTTTTTCGTATATTTTTAAAGGAACATGTTTACAATTCGCGAGATGCTGCTCGATAGCCGAGATGAAGGTAGTAGCGCGCATGCGTAATCAATAGTAGACTTATGCCTTTATTGTTTTGAGAGCTGCGAATTTGCAACGTTGTGTTTTGTTTACGAGGACCTAGATGGCGCTACTGTTATGCTGATGTTGCGAATTTTTGAAAAAGTTTGGCTTTAAATTTTTCTAGTTGCCTAAAGAATTTATTAATGCATTCAATTACTTTTTTCCAGGTATGTTCAGTACCGCTTAAAATTCTTTATCTTCCTTGTGTGATACATTGTTCTAGCATAGACAGGTACACACGACGACACATCTATCTCTCATTTCCAGTTTTAGCTGGGCTTGCATTGTATGGGTTTTTCGTACAATTAGAAGGCAGCTTATACTGGAAATATATAGCTTGATTTGTCGTCGTGCGAATCTGAGCTCGTACTGAAAAAAATATAGCTATGCCAAACAAAAAACAGAAAATTAATTAATTGATTATTACTTTACAGCAATAATGATAATTTAATAATCACTTGCGAAACACCAAGGGGACTTGGAGTATAAAACAAACAAAACAATATTTAAAAATAATTTATTAAATTAAAAAAGATAATCGCAATTATAATACATATTCTAATGAATAAAATAATCTATCGTAAATAACCTATCCTATTTATTTACATGAATACGTATTACCGGCTTAGGTATCTTTCCGTCTATTATTCGTAATTATAAACAAATAGTGTAGCACTGCGTATCGAACAATTATTTATAGTAGCCTTTCTCCGTAGCGTACTCGTAGCATTTCTTCGTAGCACGACGTAGCAGGCGTAGTCCCGTGCCTAACATTCGCAGTTAAATTGGCTTCGCATCGGAATAATTTGGCAGTAAAGTACAGACGCCAGCACATCAAGCTACTACAATCAGTCAAATTTCTTTAATAGATTTTCAACTTTATCGCTAAAGCATAAGGTTCAAAGTTGATTGGTAAAATTTGACAGTTTCGGGTAGCTTGATCTGCTGGCGTCTGTACAATCAATACAATTGGTAACTAAAACAACTCGTTACATAAATATAGGAACTATGCATCGTTCAACTATCTTTCGTTTTGCCTCTTAATACTATAACTTCTTCTGTAAGGAAACGACTCGTGGGAATCTTCATTATCTGCGAAAGTTAAAATAAAACGTACGTTACACAAATACACAATCATCATCATACCTAGCCTTTTCCCAACTATGTTGGGGTCGGCTTCCAGTCTAACCGGATGCAGCTGAATACCAGTATTTTACAAATACAAAATGTTCTTAAGAATCTTATTTGCCACCTGAGTGGCAGTTCATGTATGTCGCATGCTAATCTCTGTCTCAATCTGTCTCAACTCAAATACCTACCTCTAATTTACATATACATTTTTGACATAGATTATCGCTAAGATGAGATTGCGACTAGATTTCAAACGTTTTTAATTACGAGAATTGGCATTCAGATACCAACTACATGAAACCGGATTCAGAAAAGGAAGCAAATCGGATTGACAAAAAAACACTCACCTCTAACTTGATATTTCGGTAAGGGCCATAAACTGAACGGATAGAAGTAAGCGTTCGGCAACCTTCGCACCACTATCGTTTCTTCTTGCACCATTTTCGATCCTGAAACAAGTTCTTGTAAATAAGTTAAAATTACTTAGTACGTGCTACTTTCAATGCGTTGAGAATTTGCCAACCAGCCGGCAAAGTTGCTGGAGACAGAACAGCCGGTCGATTCTGTAAAAATCTCACCGTGAAAACTTAGGTGATGTGAGTTTGTTTTGGCTAGGAATTGACACCATTGACAGCTCACTCCACGCTCACTTCACCTAAGGTTTCACGGTGAGATAGTTACAGAATCGCACTGCAGCGCTCTAATTGCGCAACACAATAAATGCCAAAAAAAAAAAAAATCTGAATCATTTTGAAGGATATTGCTAATCCATTGCTTAATATGTGCGAATGTGTCTGCTCAACAACGTAAATAACGCAATGAATGTTGTTGAATTGTCAAAATGAAAGCCATTGTTACTATAGACCCCGTTCCGTTTTTTGAGTCTCCGAGACCCTTTGTAACGATGTGGTATACGTTAAAAACCCGATCATAGATGAACTCAGTATCTCTGCCCACTGCTGGACAGCAAAGACGCCACCGCCACACCAGGTTCTCCGAATTCCTTATTTCAATTCATTCACAACACCTACGATTGCCGATACATTGTCCAACGTAGTTAGTAAAATGAATGATAACCGTCTTTTCCTATATGCCCCGACGAGATAATCCCTACCGGGTATTAAATCCATGCTGCTCGAACGCGGAAGCGGTAGGGCAGCAATAATAATCCGCGGTGAGAAACTAGGAAGACAGCGCATTCAATGTCACAGGCATTACGATATTATTCAAATATGGTGTAGGAATCTTCCTGCATATTATGAAGCTGGTCACCTGTTTCCATCCTTCCTGAATATAATAATCTGGCCGATATTTCCAACTGAACTGTGTTTTAGCGAGGTGACGCAAGGGAATCGGATAAGCAATCCAGATTTTGTACGAAGATATACAAAGTAGGACAGTGTTTTGCGATAATATCTTGTTTTTACAAATTTTGTGTGGCATTAGCTCAGATTTTGGCATAAAGACTTTTTCTGTATTGTCCATAGTTCATCAGGTTCAGGTGGGCCCTCAATCCTCTATGTGAGAACTGAGGGCCCAACTTTACAGTCCATAACTCGGTTATTTGACTTTGGGAATGTTCACTAAATCCTAAGCACATTTTCAAAGAGTTTTACCAAAGTAGCCCTCACACCACACGCACATGATCAAAAGAATAGGCTGCCAGTTTATTGAAGACTTATCTAGGCCAAATGAGCCGTGATCCTTTGTTGAAGTTTACCTACCTTATTGCACGGCTCATAATGCGAAGCATCAGAGTGCTTTACGATCGAAAAAATGTTTTGCCTCCTTTCTGCAACTGTTTTTATTGTTATACTTCTGCTAATACACAGAACCTACTTAATTTATATACCATTGTAAATATAATTTAATGGAGATTATTTCTGTACTTTTCAAAAATTGATTTACCATAACCATACCATAATCAGCCTATAATGTTCCCACTGCTGGGACACTGGCCTCCTCTCAGTGAGAGGGAGTGGGCCGTAATCCACCACGCGGGCCCAGTGCGGGTTGGCAGATGTCACATGTCTTCGAATTTTTGGTTTTTGGTTCGAATTTTTGATTTAGTGCAACAGAAATGAAAAAAAAACATCAAAATATTTCAAAAAAAATTCCCGTCAATCAAGTGTGAAACCTAAAAACATGGTAGCTTGCGAAAAAATGAATTAATTGAGTAATAATTTTTTTAAATCCTTTCACCCATTGGAGGAACCCTATTGAAAATGGTTCTTTCATTCAAAGTAGTTTAATTATAATTAAAAAAAAACTAACTAATATAATATCTTTATCGATGGTTTTTTATACGATCAAATGAGCGTTATGAGTCGTGCACATTTGGATTTTCTAAATTTGTGTACATATTTAAATGTACAAATAACTGTTTCTACTAAATCAGTAATTAAGTCCACTACTTCAGTCTTAATATAATTCCTAACTCAGTAGAGAATGCTCCTATCCATATTTCTGACAACCTTTTTCCGAGTAAATAAACTTAATTAATTTTTTTTTTTTTGCAGGGTGTCGACTACCCAAAAAGCTTTTGCATCTTTTAGCAGTCTTCCATTCGCTTCAAAGCTACAAATTCCATAAAGAGAACATTCATAATACAATGTTGACAATTGACCTACATGTACCAGCTACTTCCCGGTTGTGTGTGTTAGGAACCACCATTTATCACTTAAGGCGATGTGCATAAAAATGAACGCCACAGATTTATGGATATTGGACATAATTGATGTTGCATAGCTTCTAACAATGTTTGCGTCAGAGAAAAACATAAGATAGACTTGCCTCCTTTTCATTCCTTAGTTGGATAGTTCTCGAAAGCACACAAAATTCCGTACGCAAGGAGCTACAGATCCTTGACCCGTGTGTCCTTGGGTGAGGAACAGAAGATAAAAGTCCTTTAGAGTAAAAGCACGATCTCTGACACAACCTTAAGAGAAAATGTTTGGCCCACACATTCTCACTAAATTGTCAATCAAAAGTACATAATATGATGTCGCGAGTTCAAGCAGGAGCTTGCAACCTTTAGGTTAATTTAATTCGACATATATATTGTAGAATTGCAAATATAAAACATTCAGGAATCATTCATCAAAATTCATTTTTCCGTACCAGTTTCTCGTACCAGCTAGCGATCCATATTTATACAATCCTAATAGGCGCGTTAGGACTCGGATGAAAAGCAGTTTTCAAAGAACAATCAGCTCGGCTCGGCTTGTGTTAACTTTTGGGAGAATGCATCAGGATCTGTTTCTGATTTTCTTATCCAAAGGCACAAAATTAAATGTCTCAACTCAACTGGAAAGAAGGTGTGACCTCATCATCATCATCATTTCAGTCGAAATACGTCCACTGCTGGACATAGGCCTCCCCCAAGCACCTCCACTTCGACCGGTTCTGCGCTTCTCTCATCCAACGGGTGGTAGGTGTGTCCTAGGTGCTTATAAATAAAATGCTCCGTAAACATAACCGTGATGACGTGTGACGTGTTTGAGAAGCAGATGGATGCAAACGTGACTAACACGTGAATCTTGGTGAGACATTATGCGATAAAGTGGTTGAACAGCTAACAGGAACAAAGACCTTGTTTGTGAACACCTCGACACAAAAAAAATCTTCTCATTTCTTTCATTTGAAATCTGCGAGGATGGTTGACTTGACATCCCAAAGTCGGTACACGCCACTATCTCCGATTTTCTAGTTCTGGTTCCTTAGATTCATAAGCAGGGTTCAAAAAGTAACTACAGCTATCTATATCTTGATGGCTATCAAGATACAGATAGCTGTAGTTACTTTTTACAGCATTCCATTCATGTCAACAAAGATCTAGACTAGAGCGGAATAGGAAGATACGTAGACAACGTAGAGTGTAGACAACAAACGTCATAGAGAATCTGAACAGATGGCTTGAAACGTGACTCCTCACGAGACGTAGTAGAAACCTTTATGACTGTGGGTGTGAAGTACTTTAGTTATTAACGGACTATAAAATCTTTCCTTAGCCGACTGCAGAATTGTAAACAGCTGGGACAATTTGTATTCTTTTATATGACATGGGAACGTCCTGCATGCATCGTATCAATTTTGCAGAGATTCATGTTTTCCTGAAGGGAATGACTTGTCTATCTAAGCCTTCATAGCAGTGATTTTGTCAATCTATGATTCTGTGACCTAATGCAATTACTACCTACCCTTTTTGGTAATTATTCCCAAATACGCCTGTAAATTATATTTGTGTAAGAAAAGTAAGGACTGATGATGAGGATATTTTAATAACACCGTTTGAAATTACTTTTTCAGACGTTTTGTCTGCCACACGACACAGACGACAGTCGACAGAATCTGACTCCGACAAATCCTAAAAATTCAAAATTAAGGCCATACAGTGACATCAGTTAGAATATGATCCTGATGTAATCTCATGTTTTTAGACAAAAACAACGAATTTAGTGTCCAAATAGTTCGCGAAATATGACCAAGTGTTGGTAACCTACGCACAATTTGCGATGGACATTAAGGAAATGGAACATCATAAGTGGACCTCGGGAGAACGAAATTCGCGCAGTGTGTCATGACAGTGACCTGTATACAAATACGATTTGTAATGGTATAAAGTGGTATCATTTTCATAACTGTTATAGCTTCTGGAGAGTTTATGATCATGGTTGGATTTCAAGACAAGAACATAACTAGACCACTATGGCTAAAAGCACTATGGCCCTTAGTGTCATAGTGACCCGACAACAGCCCAATGTTCTTGATACAAGCAAAACTTATATTCTAGCCTGCCGCACCATTACTTTAGTATCTTTAGGAATGGACAAAAAAAAAGTAACCTGTCTGGGATTGATGGGGTGCTAAAATTTTCTTTTCGAGCTTGCTTCGCTCGCACTTGCATATTATTGGTTCTTTTTGTAAAATTACCCTTATTGGCCGGGGCACCAAATCTTAAAATACACCACTGTCCACGAGACTTAGGTACATAATTGAAGGTTTAGGTTAAGATCTAGATCTACACTCTAGTTTCGGTTTAGATGGCACAAGCTACACACACTCTTGGGAGACCAAATTTAGCTCATTCATAAATTTCTAGCAAATGTATTACGATTCGAGGAGGATCAGATTTAATAGGTTACGAGGTATAAAGCCTTAAGTACAGTTGTCTTATCAGGAAGCTTTCAGTGGCTCTAATTCTGTCCGAATTTAAACCAAATTCTTAAGACGAAGCTATACAGTATTTTTATTCAAACAATGGCACGAGAAACAATCGTAAATAGGTCAAAATCACATCACACTTGTAACGATTTACAAACGTTTACCGACGTCCGGTGTGTCGGCAAGTGCACTGCTAATATGGGTCAAGCCATCAAAGACGCCGCAAGGATCGTTGACACGCTCCTGAGTTCACTTAGATA
Organism: Oligia latruncula; assembly: GCA_948474745.1. Classification (NCBI taxonomy): domain Eukaryota; kingdom Metazoa; phylum Arthropoda; class Insecta; order Lepidoptera; family Noctuidae; genus Oligia; species Oligia latruncula. The sequence continues at coordinate 3,781,229 of OX419699.1, forward strand.
CAGTTTTGGTTTCAATGATCTAAATGGAGCTACGATCACAGGTCTTAAAATACTCGGAGTGCGTTTTGTGATTTATAAGACGTTTGATTGATCGTTTTATGCGTGTGGGCACGCGGATTGCGTGCTTAGAGTCATAAAGATTGATGTGTTATGCTGGCTGCAAAAATTTGTAAAAGACTATTAGGGCGAACTCTGTCTTTATCCTGGTGAAGAATCGTGCCGTCATCACTGAATGAAACTTTGAAATGAGGTGTATTAGGTTCTCACAAAATAATATGTGTTTGCAAAGTAGATAGGTGTATTCAAACCTCCATGAAACCCGGAGATTTCTTCAGACTCAAGTTTCTCTATCCCATAGGACCGATTGTTAACATTGTAGGATTTAGGAAGCATAATTAGCCTATAATGTTTCCACTGCTGGGACACAGGCCTCCTCTCTGCGGGAGGGAGTGGGCCATAGGCCATCACGCAGGCCGATTTCGGGTTAGCAGATGTCACATGTTGGGATTTTTGGTTCTAGGACATGCCGGTTTCAACACGATGTTTTCCTTCACCGTTTTGAGTGCAGTGACAAAAAAAATTACACAAAGTCAATTGCCTGCTTGGATTCGAACCCACGACCTACAACTCGTAAGTCGCGACCACTGGGCCACCACTGCTCATTCACTGCTCACTATTCATTTGAGAAGCGTTCAATAATCCATACCAATATTATAAATGCGAAAGTGTGTCTGTCTGTTTTCTCTTCACGCTTAAACCGCTGAACCGATTTAGATGAAATTTGGTATACAGATAGTTTGAATCCCGGGAAAGGACATAGGATAGGACATTTTTATCCCGATATTCCCACGGGATCGACACTTATGCGGGTGAAACCGCAGGGCGCTGCTAGTACTTTATTATTCTTAAGTTATGCAACCATTTTTGTTTGCATCTTGAACCGTGATCTATAAGTAACCTTACGTATTTGGTAACGACTGACTGGCTGCGGCTGCTTCGTTGGTCCAGTGGTCGCAAGCGCTACTGCAGCAGTAGCGACAGCTGAGCATGAGGTTCGATGCCCAGGTCAGTCGGGTAAAGTGTTGTTTGGTTTTTCTATCAGGAATTTCTCAGTAGCAGTCCAGTCTGGAATGGTGCCCGGTTGATAGCCCCTATTTAAATGTGGCTCGCCTCTATTTAAATGTAATTTCTGAAGCAATGTCAAGTAAAAAACAAGAGGCGATTGATCTGAGAAACAACAGGCTCCTTGGATGACCTCATTCGATGCCCTCATTATTTTGATGAGCTGGACAATGCAAATGATGCGGGAAAACACGTTAAGCCATTGGTCCCGGCTGTCGTTCGTGGATCTTTGACAGTCGTTACGGGTAGTCAGAAGCCCGGAAGTCTGACAACCAGTCTTACCAAGGGGTATCGTATTACCCAGTAACTGGGTTGTGGAAGTCACTCCATGTAAAATACTGGTATTCAGCTGCACCTGGTTACACTGGAAGCCGACCCCAACATAGTTGGCAAAAGGCTAGGCAGATGATGAAGGTGGTGTGACGATCTAATAACATTTGCAGGGCCAAAATGGCCAGAGATAGCACAAGACAGGGAGGTTTGGAAAGAAAAAGGGGAGGGCTTTGCCCAACAGTGGGTCACAATAAAATATAGGTTAACAAAAAAAAACTTGAATAAGTACCTAGATCTACAAATTCTACACTATTAGCAATATTGTATACCTAAACATAACATCACGCCTGTTTTTCTGGGACGGGTTAAGTAGAAGTGTTCCTATAGTACATCGACTTTTCGCCAATTATGTTTAAGTTAGTAATAATGTTAATATCCAATATTTTATATTAACAAATAATAATAAAACATTTACCTTTATTATCGGACCTGACAGGCAGCGCAGGCGCAGCGTTGACCGCGTTCACGGCAAGCGCGCATGCGTAGAAAAAAGCAGTGCGCGCGTACGACATGCGTGCAGCGGTAGTCACGACTGAAGGACTGATGGCAACTCAGTGGCAATTCTCAACGTTCATGTTTAATTGTGCACACAATTGGAGCTACGGTGTAGGGCTGCGAGTAACAATCAATTCAAGGTTGGGACTATACGAAGTCCTATGTAATTTTAAACCGGAGGCATCGAATTTAATTTTTTTTTTTCCTGGATTTCTGCCCACCCCAAGCCACTGTGCACTGTAACTAAGTGGGTAATGTTTGGACTTTGTGACTAAAATGTCCTTTTATTGAAATGTCAGGCTTTTTGTCAGGACTTTTCAAATTTCTAAATGGTAACCCTACTCCCGATGCTATTTTATTTATTTTGTAAAACAAATAATACCCTCCTTTCCAAGTTAGGTTCACTCCAGTCGGGTAAAAAAGGCCCTTAACATATTTTGATATAGGGTCCCTTTTCCAGCTAAGTAATAATAATAATAACCCCACCGCCGTATCTCTACGTTGACGTCGTGGTGGGGCTCGCGCCCGAACTCCGGCCACTCGGCTCCTCCAGGCCTGTGCCGGAAGAGTTTACTTTGCCGGAACAGGTCTAGCTAGGGTGAGGAGCCAAACCAAGAGAGATACAGAAACCCGCAGGGCAGCTTGTGGCGAGCTGTTGGGCAGTTGCGACCACGGACCCTATCTCCCGGGAGAAGTCTTGTTCCTCACCTCTGGCTTGCCTTTATTGGCCGGCTAGAGTGAACAATGACGAGGAACACAGCTCCCACCTCATTCTTGTCTTTATTGGCCGGCTTGAGTGGAGATTCACAAGAGCAAACGTGCTCGGAGGAAGGAATTATTATAATAATAAGTTTATTGATCCAAAGATATACATAGACACAGGTTGTATAGGAGTTACATGCTAAGACTTAAAAATGGACAGAAGGGGAGAAAAACAGTTGTCTATATTAACATAAAAAATTAAATTCTGTCTCCTAAACTAGGGATGGCCTGTATCTTAGAAGACAGAAGTACGCCTGGGATAGTGTTGCAAAACAGTCGCCATATGCTGATAACTAAATGGCGACTGAGGCTAATCTAGAATTTTCGAATTTACTATTAATGTGAATTCTTAGAACAATTTTTGGACTTGGTTTCTGGCCCCTAAACAGATTTCTCAAACACTTCCTTATAATCTCATTTCTTGTTCTATTAAGGCCTGCAAAAAGTATAATAATAATAATAATATTCCACAACTATCACACAACGCCGTCTAGTCTCAAGCTAAGTATATATTTTAAAAAGTATTTATTCAGATTATGGTTGCGTATAGCAAAATTTATAGTCTGTACTGGATAAAAAAAAGAAAAAGAAATCCAAACCAAATCATTATAAATCAAACTCCAAATTTCCAAGTGTAATGTGTTTTTAGATTATGAAACTGCAAAAACCACTTCATTCAGTAAGAAGGAAAACTAATGATCCACATGGCACAATAAAAAAGGTCGCAGAAGAAAACCAAAGTCTTCGAGAACAGCTACTCGAAGCCACTGATAAGCAGCATCAGGAGATGTCTAGAGCTATAGACCTCAAGGAAAAAAATGCGTATCTAAAGGCCAGGATACATGAAGTGAAACAAGAGGCCTGTAAACTTCTGGATAACTATAGTAGGTAAGTTGCAACAATGCGTGCAATCGTTGACTTGAGACTGATTTCTCTTCAAGCCGAGAATGAAGCATTGAAAAAGCTCATCGTTCAAGCAAAAAAGTTGAGAATGGAAGCGTCCAAACACGCTGAGAAGTTAGCCGAAGCTAACTATTGTTTAGAAAACTGTCTTGCCGAAGCGTATGTTGAATTATGTCATTTGAGACATGGAAACTAAGCGTGCGTACAATACAAGAATTTTGCCATAAAAAAGAATGAAAATATAATTGATCCACATGTGTAGTCACCATGATCCGTCGTTACAACAATAGTATTATCGTGTACCTTTTCGTTACTGAAAGTTTAGTATTAAATAAAAAATTAAAATTGCGTTACTTTTTTGAAAAAATGTAAAGGCCATGGACCCAGATAATATATATACCAGTAGAAGTATGGAAGTGTTTAAAAGAAGATGGATTTATGTGGCTAATTATATTCTTCAATAAGTTATTGTACGGAGGAACAATCCCACAAGAATGGTGTAATAGGTAGATCGCTAGTGCCATCTTCGAGAATAAAGGTGATGTACAGAACTGCAACAACTATCTAGGGATAAAGCTCATGTCACATAGTATGAAGGGAAGTAATAGAGAAAACATTGCCAGAGAAAAGTTAAATTATTCCAAACTAGTTTCGGTTTATGCCAGCTCGAGAAACAATGGACGCCACTTTTGCACTCCGCCAATTGTGCGAGAAGTACAGACGTGCAAACAAGAACTTCCATAAATGGTGTTCATTGATGTGGAGAAAGCATACGATACCCCGGGATGTGTTGTGGTGGTCCTTGAAAGAGAAAGGTTTGCCCGGGAAGTATGTAGAGTTAATAGAGTTAATTCGTGGTATGCATTCAATTTCGTACCTACGTCAGGTCGGCTGCTGGCAACACCGGAGTTCAGTGTCGCTGTAGGCTGGCACCAAGGGTCGGCTTTAAGTCCTTATCTCTTCCTGTTGATTATGGACGCTCTTACGTCGGACAGGGACACCTTGGTGCACGCTGATTGCCGACGACGTAATTCTTGTCGGTGATGATAGACCTGAGATCAGGAACAGTAGCTATTCACAACTCGCGCTCAGGTGGTCCTGTTGAAGGAAGCGTGACAACCGCAGGACCACCTTCAAAGTCAATTTTCTCGAAAACTACTAAGGTACCAATTTTGTTGTTCGAGTACTAATTATTTACCAAATATGGAAGCGATTGGCGTTGGTGGTCCGGCGGTAGTCACGGACATAATTAAAATCCCTGATGGTGGCCCTGCCAGAGTCAGTGACACTGAATGTGGATGGGTAAGGAAGACCAAAGAAACGATAGATGGACTGTGTGAAAGATTTTTTTTTTTTTGACTGTGTAAAAGATGATATAACAACAAGGAGTGACTATAGAGACTACTAATCGAAAAGTATAGAAGAAAAAGAGACACGTTGAGCCGACACCAAATAACAGGAGAATGATGACTTTTCAAATACCTCTGGCAGTAAACCCTACAGTAAATTATTGCGGTATGATTTGCGATTTACACCCACATCAACCAAGATCTTAGTTGACCAAAAATACTATAAGAACGCTGAAGTTAGCAGGTGTATAGGTGCCTAGGTGTATGTTGTAGAGCAACATTTTGCAACATAACATTATGAAACTTTCTGACATTTAGTAAGTTTACTAGAAACCTTATATTATCCATTGTGACACGCGTCGACGAGAGGCAACTGCCGCCGTCAACAACATGCCGCTCATGCATTTGCACACCGCACTCAAACGCGCAACTGCAGCCATCGACACGCGTCGACGGGTGCCGACGGCTAGTTGCCCCTGTCGTCGACGCGTGTCGCTCGTGTATATGCACACTTGCAAACGTTAGTTGACAATAAGTAAATTCGGTGTGGATGCACCTTTAAGTTACAGCTAAACCTATTCAAATTAAACAAGAACATTGACTTTAAAATCATTTATTAACCCTTAAACATCTATTCCCTCATCATCTTTTCCTTCTGGCGAGCCAACTTCTTCTTTGACAGCTTCTTCTTCGCGGGTGCGTCATCAGCTGGCGCGGCGCGTGCTACGGCGTCCTCTCGCTCGCTCAGACAGACCTCGATGTGGCAGGGCGACGACATGTAAGGGTTGATACGACCGTGCGCACGGTATGTGCGTCTGCGCAGGCAGGGAGCGCGGTTAACCTGCAGATAAAAAAAGTTGGGTTAAAAATTGGTACATCCAATCATCGTCATGGTTGTTTTTGGCTGGAAGAGTGTCAGTAATTGAGAAAAGAAACTTCCATAGGAAAAACTTTCTTTATGTTAACCACTTCTTGATGTATGCCTTCTGAAAACAGCGATTACAAGAAACTAGTAACACTGACAAGCAAGAAGGCAATATTTATCAACTACTAAACAATCATCATCTCCTGCCCTATGTCTTTTTCTTCCATTCTTCTCTATTAGTCGTAAAAGTCTTCACTTGTAATAACTATTAGAAGTGAATTTCAAGTTCATCCACCATTCACAAAAAGTATCAAAATATTTAAAATGGTGAACCACAAAAGACGGGATAATGAAATAATTCTTGCATGGTACTGCAAAATTATAAATAATTCTAATTGAATTAGGCAAAACATTCATGAAACACTATTTACATTTGAATCAACAAAAGTTTTGATTTGCACCTGAAAGCCATTAAAATAAGCAAATTGTAAGGGAGCTGTTGTTAATGTTGTTGCAAGTGACTGATAAAGAACACACTGAAGGACACTGAATGAGGCACAATAGAAGTTTTATTGTTATTATGTTGAGGGGCGTTAATGTGTCCCGCAAAGTGTTGTAATAATTTTTAACGATCGACGACGATTTACGTAAAAATATCGCAGCGGGATTTTACGCGCACTGGATGAAAATCCAGTACGCAGTCTCTGTGTTGAGCCGAATGTTGAGAATCCAACAGAGCGCATCCCAGCGGGTCAAAAAAACTGTTGAATTTTCAACTCGGCGCTAAGCAGTGCGTTAAAAATACAGTACTCGAAAAAAAAATAATTCTAAAATTCAGGCCTTATTGATGTTGCAAAGAAACTTTCTCAAAATTCAATACCATAAAATTAAGTAAACTAATTCCAGAATAGAATATTCACCTGAATGTGATCAATGACAAGCCTGTCAACGTCCAAGCCTTTGTAGTCAGCATTGGATTCAGCATTTCTCAGCAGCTGGAGTAGGAACTCAGCTGACTTCTTGGGCCAACGACCCTGTGTGGTGCCAAACTGCTTGGCTTGTGCACAACGACCAACACCACCGTTGAAACGGCGGAACGGAATGCATTCCTTCTTCTCTGTAACATTCTTCAGGTAACGTACAGCGCGGCGCAGGGGCAGTTTCCTGATTGCCATGGCTGTCTCATATGTGTTCTGCAAGATGGATAAAGGAAGACATTAGTTTTGTGATACTAAACAAACTTTGATTTGCCCATTTCCAGCAGTAGATTGACTGAAGCTAAATTAATTGTAGTTATTCACGGATTACTTGTTTGTTAACGGCAATATCAGGCAGATTTCAGAAATAGATTTCGATATTTGACAGTTTGACACAGGGGAATGCAATTTCATCTTTCCCACAGTATTCCTCAGACATAGGTATCTGTTTTTGAGGTTATCACCCTCAACATTGAAGGGAAACTGTAAATATCCAAGAGAACAACTAACATTTCATCAGATCCAAAGACGGTAACAGTAAATAAAACACTGCTTGATAGTGCTTGTTTCTTGATGACAAACTAACCTAAGATATCATTATCGCGTAAGTTTGTTTTTCTACCCCAAACAATCATGTTAAATCAGTGATTTCGTGAGTTTTAAAGTTTCTAAACTACATACATGTAAGAAACATTATAGTGTAGGAGTGTCAGTCCATGTGGAATCGATAACTTGTATACAAATAACAGTTTTGACTTTTACCTTGAAGTGAACACGGAGGTTGGAGCCACGCGCTTTGCATGACTTCGCTGGGTTATCAGGCTCCTTCGAATAACGCCCCATGTTTAGTTTCTGAAACACAGAGCGGCTTATGTCTCAAACGCTTTCGAACATAGGTTATCATTTTATAACATTCCGGCTTTTCACATATTTAATAAAATAAACACATGAGCAACAAGAATACACTGTCCTTAAATACACCATAACTGGATTTAATTCAAAACTAAGTAGTTTTCACGATTAAATTAGATTTTAACAAACACGAAACCAACCTCTCAGGAGAAAATTTAACAGGAAAAGGAATAGACAAGACGTTTTGACAACTAGAGTTTTGACATTGACTTGACAACTATTACAAAATGCTGCCAGCCCAAATAAATATTTCTCGGTTAAAAATTGTCTATGCTAATGTAGTGTGCCCAAGATGGCTTGTGGCTTAATTTTATTATAACAGCCGCACGGGTACACATTAAGATCCCTCTGCTTCGGAATTGTGATACGGCAATGAGAGGACTGCCGTGTGCCGTATTACTGGAACTAAATGTCATATTTATTGTAAGCCTTCTGGACTTACGGGAGCGAGCCGTAGCTATATTATGGTCACGCCATCTACACTTAGCCAGAGCCTTGACCGACCGACAAGGTCGGTCAAAGCTAATATTGTAGATGGCGTAAGTAAGTAATTAAGTTAATATTTACTGGAGTAAAAAGTTAAGGCGAAAGCGCCAGGGTAGCCCGCGAAATTCAATTTTTTTTAGGTTTTTTGCAATTTGCTGGTCAGTATTAAGTTGTACGTTGATTAAAATATGATTCGCGGCCGTAACAAATATGTATTTACAGAATTATATTCATTAAAGTCATCAACACAACTCTATAAGACCATGTAATCCCCAAGAATGACTATTTCACGAAATCTTGACATTTGGGGATTACATGGTCTTAGAGAGTTGTGTTGATGACTTTAATGATTATAATTCTGTAAATACGTATTTGATACGACCGCGAATCATATTTTAATCAACATACAACTTAATACTGACCAGCAAATTGCAAAAAACGTAAGAAAATTTGAATTTCGCGGGCCACCTTAGAGCTTCCCCCTTAATTAATAAAATAGTATTCATTTATTAAAGCATGGCTCTAATCAATATCATTGACTTACTATGACCATAACTATAATGACGCAAAGAAATGCCTCTTAGACAAAATAGATGGCGCTACAAGTCTCGCTCTCAGTAATCTTTGTTATTATTCCTTGGGAAGTTTTGTTTTCATCCAATCGACCGTAAAACAAGAATTAAAATGGGGAAGGAAAATACTAAAAACTTTTTTTTGCATAGGTACTTTATTATTTGTGCTGCTAATATTACCACTACATTTTGATACTGTAATTACACTAAATATTAGTAAATTGTGATATGCAATCAAAAGTAATTTATTACAAAATGTATTTTTAATAACCCTGATTTCGAGCTAAATTACTGTTGTTTAGCATTTCATGTAAATAATGTATACAGATTTTTTTATTTAATAGAGTTTAGCTAAACATTTTTATTACTACTACAAATCGTTATCATAATTAATTTTGTATTAGCTATTTACAATAAAATCGTTTAGCTTAAAAGTGTGCGATCTAATTTTTTTTACATTATTATATTTAATAATATAACCACGTAGAGTCGTTGACAAGGTTACATTCTTAAAACTAGGGTATATTAATCAATGAATTAAATTCATTACAATTGCTTTTTTATGTTAAACTACGAAGTATTTTTCTAATTAACTAAACTACTTATACAAGACTAGATTATGTTTATTACTCGTGCTTGTGTGACTCGATCTTAAAGTAATACATCGGACTCGATCCAACGCTTTTTATCATCGTGCAGCGCACCAGGGAAACCTTTTTGCAGTTGTGGACTTGTGGTTCTTCGACTAATTTTACAATATAGCAACACTAGGCTTAACTGTCCAATAGTAAAAATATGAATCAGCGCCCTCTAGCGGTTGATGTTTTACTTTGTCACAAAATATTACAATAAAAAATTCATTGTCGACGGCCATTGTTTACTATAATTTAAACTTAAATTATTGCATAGAAATAAATTTATTTCTAAAATTTATTGAAGGTGAGACTATAATAATATTAAACCATTAGTTATTTTGGCAAATTGGGACAGCTCAGGGACCAAACTCACGGTGCATCTGTTTTTCGTGCCCGCTTGCGGGTAGATTGCGGAAATGTAGGAAAAGCGGCTCCCAACAGAGAGGGTTGGTTGAAGTCCAACTGAATGCGGGCACGGCTACCAGCCAGTTTCTCAAACGAAAATTACCGCAAAATTAATGTGACAAATTGTCAAGCGCGCGTAAACTGCTGCGTTTGGTTGAATGATTTATCAATAGCCAATCACATCGCTTGATTGTATTTAATTTTGACGAGTCGGTAATTTTTGTTCCAGAAACTGGGCGAATGAATCACAACGCGAAAACTTGGTCTTAGTGTATTCATTTACAATTATAATTTAGACTAGAGATATGTATTTCTTGTAGGAAGTATTGGCTAATGTGGCGCCGGTGCAGGCGGAGGCAGCAGGGGTAAAGGCGCGACGCAGGCAACGCAGTCTCTATCTGAAAAAGAAGAAAATAAAGACAGGTAAGTAATTGGAACTGTTTTTGCTACGGCTACATTGTCGCGATAACGCGAACTAGACTTCGCGCGCTCTCTGTTGTACAGCGAGATGATTGATTCGCGGAATGGCGAGCAAAAGTTAGTAAGTAACTATATGTAAGTATTTTTATTACAGAAGCCTATTTTGAGTAGTTTGAGGGGATATCTACTAGAGTTCGATATCCAGAGATGATGCTGAGTTCATAATCTATTAAAGCAGCAACTGGACCGCACCTTCGTCTATTTTTTTCAACTAAAAACTTTTTAACAAAAAAAAACGACTTCCAAAAAAAACACTACAAACTGAAAAATAACTTTAATTTCGGAAGTCGGTGTCTTAGGGATCAGTATTTTAGTTTTTGCCACCGACTTCCGAAATTAAAGTTATTTTTCAGTTTGTAGTGTTTTTTTTGGAAGTCGGTTTTTTTTTGTTAAAAAGTTTTTATTTCTCGCTTTTTAGTGGGTCTATTTATAATTTATCTAAGTTACAAGCCTAATGTCAACTTGCCCATCGCCTTTTTATAAAATATTCCTTTTCTCGATGCAGGGACGTTAATAGTTGAGGAGTTCTCCTTTTATTAGTTTTTAGATTAGATGCTGATAATCCTGGCTGCAGCATCAGGCCAGACTTATGTCATCATTGCATTGAACTTAAAATTAGTCCTGTTTAAAAATGAGCCCAAACACGACTACGGTGCTGTAATTTTGTACTTTTACTTTTTCTGATGCTCCTGGCATCAGCATCAGGTCTTCGGTGTTCCTCAGTAACAGTACGTTTATCCACACATCAAGCCCTTTTCAATGAGCCTAAACACGATATATCTGCTGTTAGTTGTCGAGGAGTTAGGTACTCTGCAGACTATCCTGACTGCAGCATCAGGTCATGACTTGATGATCATGAGACCAAATGTGGCAAATGCCCTATCAAACATCAAAACAATTTACTAAAACAGTCCTTGCCTGTTCGAGTAACTTCTAACTGTTAAGGAGTTGTACCTTCCATCATCAGCCCAGCTATCTGAGATGGTGACAACCATACACAAATACACAAGATACTTCATAAAATATGCGAAAAACAATAAGTAATAAGCCTATAAAATTTGAGGGTTGCCCTCGATTTCTCTAAGATCCCATCATCAGATCCTAACTTGGTGACAATGGGACCACCTCAGAACTATCTTCTTTCGAACAAAAAAATAATTTTGAAAATCCGTCGACAATTAATTGGCGGAGTATTCGATGAACAAACATACAAAAAAAAAAAAACATACAAACACCCGAACATAGTACCTCCTCCTTTTTGTGAACTCGGTAAAAACTAAGATGGTTGAAGCCGTGTTATACAACCTACTTAAACTGCAATGATGACCGTAATATGGTTTTATGAAAGCGGTTCATAATTACTGTAGGAATCCCTATACTATAACTCGAGCATGTTCTAGTAATACCTATAATCTTACTAGTCTAATCTTAACCATCTTAAATGCGACATAATTATACAATGATGCTTGTACCTACCAATTAACTTCTATTACATTACATAGATAATATTAATGATCAAAATAATACCCAGCCTATTACAACAAAAATCAATTCAAACACAATAGAATAACACACTAAAAAAACGAAAATAAAACATAAGGAAGCAAGTAGGTAATGTAGGTGGGGATAGTCCTGCACCGCGAGTTGCAAATGAACCGTTCCGTTCCGCGAATTCACAAATAAGTGAAATGGACGAGAATATCGATCCTTGTCTCGCGGTACCGGTAACATAATCCGAATATAATTGCGGCTCCTGGTACTGCCAATTAGAGCTTCTACACCAGTAAATATGGACGTTTGATATGAATAACTTCATTGAATGGAATGGAAATGTTGGGAATTTGGGAACGCTGTTTAATTTGGCGGAAAGGTCATTTGGTATTTATTGATTGAATGTAGTAATATTGATCGAAGTTCGGCTGGCTTTAATGACATCATAGGTACCTACTGATTCGTAGTGGTAGGACTAGAAAAAAGTTCGATAACTTACACTTACCACGATCATGCATATAATGCAGCGAGGGTCGCAGGTCGGGCAGCCTCCACGGCTCGACTCTGGACTCCTCATCCCTCTCCACCTTGGGCACCAGGCCGCTCCAGCAGTTCTCATCAGGTCGAGGAGTCGGCACACTGCTGATTGGCCAGGTGCATGCCTGAGGGGGGAAAATCGCTGTAGACCGAGAAAGCCCTGCTAGATAGATCCGTAGAGGTTTAGTTGTTGGCATGGCTTTGCCGACAAACCTCCACGAAGGTTTTAAGTTCGAGGCATGTTGGAAATACAGTTAGGTAGCAATAATGCTAAATGCAATGTTCCGCGCATACAGCGTAGCCGCGGCAGTCGTCTTTCCAGCGCTGTAGCAACAAACAGCAGTGTGTTCTGAATAGATTATGTAAGAAACGTCACTGTGCAACTGTGCTAATGAATTTTTGGGATGCATGAAGAAGCCTCCTTGTATAGCTCAGTTTGTTCCGCCAGTTACTCAACAGAACCGAGCGCTTGGCGCATCCTGGACAGACACACACAACCCCTTATTTGACTGGCCAATTCTTCCCTTGCGGTGGTAGGACTAACGCCCGCCTGGTTTGCGACCACCCTCCCACTGGAGTCCGGCGTCAAACAGCCTGCTGTGTTTCGTCGATGCGTGGGAGTTCCAGTGCCTTAGGCATCTTCTGGGCACGCCCGTTCCATCATAGACCTCATCCATCGCTTTCCATCAGGCGTGATCGAGGTCAAGAGCGGGCGCAACCAGCAATAAAATAATAGTCAATAGACTTTATACCAGACATGTGCATTCTATTTACAACCTTCTCTGGGTCACCACTGCTTCATAAAGTACATACCTACATTCATTTTTTCATAGACATCGGTGTTGTAGTAGTAGATATATTTAGGAAATTTTAGGAAATTGACTGAGGTAAACACTTTTCATCGAAAGTGGTCACTTTCTGCTATTTATACCGTCCATAATGTTAGCAGCAAACCAATGGGTTTGCCACTAGTTTAACATCTGGCAAAAATATGTATGTATGGAAACCAAATTCATTCATCAATTCATTTGATACTAAATACTCGCTCTAGTATAACACTAGCTTCTGCCCGCGACTTCGTCGGCGTGAAATTTCTTGTTCCTCCGACCCACCCCGTCGCATCGCATCGTGTGCCCGTGCTATTAGGTACCTACCTCGTTTTCACTTAGCGTTCTTTTTGACTTTTTTCTTCTTGCTCGTCTACTTAGGACCCTAGCGGTGCCTAGCGTGAGGTTAGCCTAACTAAAGCCTTCCTCAAGACTAGGGCTATTAAAATGCAAAAAAAATAATCCGGTTCCAGAGATTAGCGCTTTTAAACAAACAAATTCTTTAGCTTTATTATTAGTATAGATTTAAAAGAGCCGATAACTTATTGGCGTTGGTATTTCACAACGTTTATAAGGATAACATGGAAAATTCTTATCTAAAATCACGCATGCAGTGCATTCATAAAAGTCAGTATACAATAATCGGCATACTCCACACGATTCGTGACGAAAATGCGCGTTTTCGATTACAGTCACGAGAGCCTATCTATCTGATGTGGCACGGCACTTGGAGCTACCCCTTCGTTACTATCACTTAACTAATAACTACCGTTATGCTTTTACAGCGATTTTTTATTGTTTGTCAAAGTTTATTGTGACATTTCTAGCGTATGGCACTCGTTGCAGCTGAAAATCAGTGTCAGGTGATACACCTTAGGGGCAATTCCCGTATTCTTAAGATCGCATTCTAATTTCAGTCGTAATCTGTCAAAAGTACAACCAGCTTACATAAATTTTTGACAAGTTTGAGATTTTGTTAGTGCAGAATTATAATTAGAACATTCGTAACTTAAGTAACAACCACAAGTCACAAGATAGGTATAAATAATAAAATCACACACTCTTAAAAGTTCTAGACGAGAAAAACTACGGTACCGTGAATTTCGAGGACGCAATTTAAAATACAATTTAATTATCCCCAAAAAAAACACATAAATTAAGATTTGTGTATCGGACTTTTTGTTATAATAAGTACAAAAAGAACGCCACATCGATTTTCGAGAAAGCAATTTCAAATGCAATTTAATTATCAACATAAACACTTAAATCTTTCATAACCATTTAAACAGTTGCGGTAGTGTCAGCGTTGTATTGACACCTGTCAAACTGAAAAGGTTGCGCACCGCTGTCCAGTTTGCGAGCGAACAGATAGTGTCATTACGAACAAAGCTCACAGTAATAATTATTGTTGTTTGATTTAAAAGCCAATGCACTGGCGACAAAATGTTGAACATGGAAGGTTTTAGAACTGACTTGTATGAAAATGATTCTTCGTACATTAGCATAAAGGAGACTCCATTCAGAGTGGCAATTCTCGTATTTTTAAGAACGTTCACAGTCTGATCTCAGTCTCAATCTGTCACAAATACCTCTAATTTCCCTACATTTTGATCAGCTTTTGACATTGATTGTCGCTAAGATGAGATTGAGACTAGATTTTCAACGTTTTAAATTACGATAATTGGCCTTCAAGTGTCGAACCTATTAAATCCAAAAATATACTGTTTTCTTACGGGAAATAACATCCTAAGCATTTTATACTATTACAAAGAAATTCTACAATTATCCCTGGCTGCTATTTGAGTTTCATCATATAGAATAATAATGGCTAATAATATAGCCTATAATGTTCCCACTGCTGGGACACAGGCCTTCTCTCTGTGTGAGGGAGTGGGCTACAATCCACCACGCATGCCCAGTGCGGGTTGGTAGATGTCACATGTCTTCGAACTTTTGGTTCTTGGACGTGCCGGTTTCCTCACGATGTTTTCGTTCACCGTTTTAAGAGCAGTGGTGTGATGTAACAATTTACACAAAGTAAAGAGCCTGTCAGGGTTCGAACCTACGACCCACAACACGTAAGTCGCGGTCGTTACCACTGGACTACCACTGCAAACATATAAACACACACACCCCCACACACTCACAAACTTTCGCCTTTATAATATTAGTGTGATTTTTTAACCCGTCAAGCTCCGCGCGTACCCTATGTAATAAGATACAATACAAAATCAATTGTCTTCGCGGAGCTTGAGAGGTCACGCATAGATAATATTTTTAAAATACCGACTTTTCATTGAATAAAACATCCTGAACATGTTTTAACTGTTATAACATATAGGTCTAAAACTAACTCGCTGGCTGCTATTTGAGTTTAAATGTACAAAAACCATATTTTTGCCAACAATAGTATGGACATTCGTTTAATGCCGCAAATGCTAAAAATAGTAAAAAAATGCTCGAGAAAAGCTTTTTTTTGGTCGGCCCTTTACGTCATTTTTGTAAGGAACCTAGTTTCCTTACATAAATATTGAAAATGATTAAATGTATGAAAATGCTTTCTGTAGCATCGGATTCTGCCACGAGCACAAGAATTTACACTTTCCAACGGATGCCGACAGGCTTTTGATAATTCCGAAGGATTACACTGGCGAAGCTTCGCGACCTTTGTATTCATCAACATGTATAAATGTATTTCTGTTATTTAATATGTCTTTAAAATTGCCATGTACATACCACTATTCTACTTATAATATCCTGGTGTATAAATACCTAGCGTAGCGAATCAAGGCAAGATTAATTCTCCTCGGTATAGAGCTGAAATAGCCTTCCTTGCGAAACACTTGCTACGCCGTAGCACCTTGCTACGAGGGCCTACGAACATCTTCAAAATCACACACAACTTTCTCCTGAACTTCTCTATACACTGACAACTCTACGTTTGTGCTACTTAACTATTCATCGCCGGTTCCATATAATTATTACCGTTACGTGGCGTCGAGTCACGTAATACGTTAAATAATATATCGTAGTTCGATTAACATACTTCCATGTGTCGCGTGCCAATGAGTACTTCAAATTAAACCTGCTATTTGTTAGTTACGATTTCAAAAGGTATTCGTTCTAGATATGGGTAATTATTGACTTAGATTTGTTGAATGTTTAGATTATTATTGGTAAATTAGGTTTTATTGCCTTAGTGTCGGTAGTACATGTAATCGTTTTAGCTGTATTTTTTGTTATTGTTTATTTCGATGCAAATGCTATTGTTGTCATTATAAACCAGTAAATCATCGTTTAATGTTAGCAAACTCTGAAGTCTGTAAATGATGATTTTTCAACTGAAAATTACACAAGTAGAAAGGGCAAAAATGCTTGTTGTTAAAACATAAAATAAAGTTTATTTGTTTTAAAAGCATTTTCTAAGTTAAAATGTTTTCTCCGAACAATAAAAGTTTCGTGCATTTGCTCGGCCATAGAGCAAACTAACAAAATCAACAACAAATCAAATTCACAACAAGAAAAAAAAACGATTTACGCAAAAGTAATGACGTCACGACTAACAAAAGACTAGGGGCATACATTTTCGCGGCCCACAAGCGAACAACAAAATTAATGTTCCGCACACGGCGCTACCAATAAAAACGGGCGGGCCAAAATGCCAAATGCCAAATGAGGTAAATAAAAAAAAATATCGAAATGTCACAACGACATTTAAATAACGGCACAGACCGAATCTAGTGGGTTTTTGTTGTATTTTTAGGGAATAGAAACGAGTAACTGAAATAACGTAGTATGTTTTTTTTTAGATTAAATACCGCGGATCATTATGATTTCGTATTCATTTTTATTGCATTTTCTTCTGTCGGCTTCAGATGTTTCCATTTTACAGTCTAATATCGCCTATTAAACCGAAATCTAACTATTTAGTTCTAGCCTAAACCTTTGAGCCAGTAGGTATTTGTATTTCGAACTTTATTTTGATTTAGGCAAAGTTCCTAATACTAAAATGGCAATTTAGCACCAAACTAAGCCTTTTTGTATACCACTGCACTTCTATAACAGTCAGATTCTTATTCATTCAATAACTGCCTCAGTGGTTTAAACATATCTTAAGAAAAACCTAGTTTTGTAATATGGCGGTATGAATTCTAGCCTACCTACTGTAAAATATAAAGTCATTATGTCAATCAATCAGAACAGCTAACATCAGCCTTGACGACATGTTGAACTAAGGTTTTAAAGCCGCTTTTGTTCCAGGAAACGATTTTCGATGCCCATGAAAATAAAACACTAACAAAATGACTGCCCAACTTTTAATATTATTCCGATAACGATCTCTTTCTCACTAATGTATGGACACAAATAATTTGATTGTAACTGCCATGCGTTGGAATATCATTGAATTATTGATGTCCTGGAACTATTGTTTAATAAAAGAAATGTAATGATGATAAAACAGAGTAATTTGTTCTAAGTGTTACTTGTTTACCGAAAAGAAATGTCAAATTAGATCGTGTAATGAGACACGTATTTGTAGGTAGTTTTGAAAAGGATGTTTATCAAGTCTACTTCCTAGTCGATTTTATTCCTCTAATATTAGAAACTGTATTATTTGAAATTTTATTCATGGTTCTCGAGATGCAGAACTTTATAATACTTTACGGGGAATCGCCCACTTGTAGCAAGAGAACTTATACTTATGTATTTTACTTAGAAAGAAAGCTTCTTTCAAAGAAGATCGATAAGCATTTCCAACGTCGATGCAGAAACCTTGTAGTTTTCGTATTGAAGGGTCTTACAGGACCTAAACGCAAAAACCGCAAGTTTTAGAAACAATAAAAGTATATGATCGACTCCAATAAACAAAATCAGAAAAATATGTGATATTCTTCAGAATATATGGCTAGGTAGATAGTGTGTTGAAAACGTAATGCAACTTTGGTTGGATACGAAAGAAAAAAAAAATAAAGATACCTCTAAAAACTTTATTTTTACAATAAAAACCATACTAATATACATACAATCATTATGATTTTTTGTCAGATTATTCTACAAGCAACATACTAAAGCACTAATGTTAATTTTTATTTCATCATCATCAAAAAAATAAAGAACTTTAAATAGTGTTATAATTTTTTAGTCCAAACAATAGATTTTTCGCAAATAGCTAATTGCTTCATATTTTCTAATAAATGACCAGTGTTGTGTTATCACGCTTCTCTTTATTTTCTATGTAGTCCGAGAAAGACCGCGCTTTAGGTCATGTAGTCGCCTGAAAGGCTATCTATAAATATTACACAATACTCGGATCCGAATAGCAGTCGAATCTAGCATGCAGAGCTTAAGCTGTTGTAATATTTAAACAGTCATTAAAAAATTAAAAAGTTGAGCCATCTGGCATTCGCTGGCAAAACTAGCACAGCCAAGCTGTATCCCCTTGTATAGGCAGAAAGGCCATTAAGGTCACAACTCACAACCTAGTTTTTAGACCAGCAGCTAAAATAAACATCTCTTTCTATTTCAATGGAGATGTCTGTACACACGACAGACAAAGTAAATTTTTGATTAGGTTACAACCAACATCGAATCGAAGTTCAAACACAATTAATACAAAACGACGTCATTGTCGTGACGTCAGCGTGTGAAGCGTGTAATTAACTGGGATACGTCAGTCTCCCCCGGGACCCGGGACCCGGGACGCGGGACGTAGGCCATCCCGGGGGGCGACACTGTTGCATTGCGTACAATCAATTGTTTAATCTAATTCAATTACGAGGTACGGTATTGCCTTGGGCTATAATAACGCATACAATGCATCGAAATATGAATAAATTAAAGATGGGCGATCATACTTCTTCCAGTTTGTTATGATTCCAATCTAACAATGCAAATGGTTTCGTCCTTCGAAACGGAACAAGACCAATACAAATTGAAGATGAAATACGTTATGAAAAGTTAATAAAGGGAAGAATGCACATTTAATTCTGATATAAAAAGCTTTTAAATTAAAACAGACAACTTTAAAAATCGACTAACTGAACCTCTGCTAGCTACCAGCTGATATTCTGCTAAAGTATCCCGAAATCTCAATCCGCCTTAATTTTCAACAAAAACCTAAAAGAAGGACAGGCAACAACAGAAAACTCACACAACAAATCCCACGTATACTTGTAACGCATCACGAAATCCAAACATAATCTCTACGTGCCTAAAACAAAGTGGCACGGTACAACGAGTGATTTATACCAACATCAAGTACTACAATTGAATCGTTTGGTACAATCCGCCTGAAGTATCTATTAGAGACGTGAGCCGGTTACCGAACTCGCGCTAACGGTACAAAAGTATTTATGTGCTCGTACGAAACAGGGATTTTTTTTCTTGTTCTTTAATGTTCGCCCCGAGGATTACGTCCATTCGTCTTTTTGAAGAGAGACGTTTTGGGGTTGGTTACTTTGTGTTTTGGTGGTTACCAGTACCTACCTGTGTCGTGGTGTTAGAATAGTGGTTCTTTCTTCGTCGGAATCGTATTTCTTTACTCTATTTCTAAGTATTTAATATTAACTTTAGCTTGGGTTTCCTTTAGGTACTTCTTGGCCGACTCCGCATCATAATTGCGACAAACAAATACGCAACAAATGTTAGGGCGACAGTACGATATGTCAACCATCAGAGGAGCGACAGCACATCACCTCGATGTGCGTTAGTGCGTCTGACTGACCGACTTCTTGACAATTCAAAATTGTCTGTTAATGGTTTAGTTGAAATAAATGCTTTGAGTTTGAGTTTGATTGTTTTCTCGACAAACAACAGGATGACAGAACTTTTGATTGACGAACGTTAACGCTACACAACTATCGCTCGACAAAACTTAAGCGCGACAAACGTTTCTGCACTATATATATTTTGTTGCATGTCGTACTCATTATTTGGATTCGTATATTTTGTTTGTCGCAATTATGATGCGTTGTTGCAAATGCCATTGTTAATCGTAATACACCTATTTAACATGAAGATAAACTTAGTATGAACTATAGACATACTTTAACGTGTAAAACAATTCGTTTTCAAACAAACGCTTTCAAATAAGTCGATTCTAAATAAATACAAAACAAGACCATCTCTCAAATGTCCACTAATAATTAATTAAACAGAGGGAGCTACTGCTTACATTCAATAACTTGTCGACGAGGCCTTAAAGTATTGAAGCTTATGATAGAGTGTCGAGTGCCTGTTTCTGAACGCGCCCTAATTTGAACAGCGCGCGTGCTAGGGCTGCCTCTAACGATTTTAATCACATTTATTTCGAGATTTTTTAATAGTAGGTAAACGCTTAAAGTGTAGTAGTTAATTTCATCGCTGAATAAAATGTGAAGATAAAAAATGTAAATAAGCTCAAACGTTATGTGAAAAAAATATGCTTGCTGAATTATTGCATAATGATTAAGTTCCTTAAAACAGCGTGTACGCGTAATAATAATTTCTTTGGTTTAAATCGTTGAACAACAACATAATATTCTTTGGTAATTTGAGTCCTTTTATAACACATTTTCATTATCAGAAGTCGAAGTCGCGGGCAGAAGCTAAAAAAATGCTTGTCCTCCGCGTAATTTTTTTTTGGCTCCTCCGACCGTCCCCGTCGTCTTCCTCAAGAATTAGTCTATCAAATGCACAAAGAATTTCTCAATCAGACTGGTAGTTCCTAAGATTAGAGCGTTCAAACAAACAAACAAACTCTTCAGCTTTATTATAAGTATCGATATGGATAGATATAAATAAGTGCACCTCTACACGATCAATCATTTTAAATTCAATCCACAATACCGTTACACCTGCCAGTACAATACTTAAGCCAACATCCATCCAATATGGACAAAGACCCCATAAGTCCGGACAATGGATCGATCCAATAAGCGGAGAGCCCCGGGCGTGAACACTAAGCCGATTCTATCTAGACTAGTCTGCCGGTTCTGGATCCGATTTGGCGATTACATTTTAATCCCAGTTCTGATTTGGCAATCTATATTAATTGTTTTGTTATAACTATGACGTCATAGGTATGTAGCGTCGATGATGACGAATTTGGCTTGAGGCTCCTTCGGCTGTTAGACTGATGAGGTCGACGGATTTGTGATGCGTTTCGTTTTAAGCTTTGTAATGTATTATGAAGTTTGTTGTCTGGGTCGTCATGTTAACGATTATTATTTCTACATCGCTCGATTGATTTAACAGCTGACCGAGGATGTTTAAAATGAGATGGCAAATGTTTGCGTTGGTGAGAGTATTAAATTAATTTAAAAAAAAAGATATGCTCTTGTGGCTATTACCTAACATACAAAGTCTATCGTAAAACAAATACCCTGTAATAGATGATTCGTTAAAAAAAAATTAATATGTAGCTTATTTTCAGTTATCTGAGTACTTCAATCTACAAAGAAGCAAAACTATTTCTTCTGTCTCTTTGACAATGACAACAGCAAACACAAAATGTTTACTTATCAAAAAGCGGTTTAGTAAAGATCAAATAACATTTTCTTCTATAACAACAACTACAGTGGTGGCCTAGTAAACGGCCTCGAATCGAATCCAGACTGATGATTCACTTTGTATAAATTATTTCATCACTACTGCTCTCAAAACGGTGAACCAAAATATAGTGAGGAAACCGGCATGTCCTAGAACTAAAAATTCGAAGCCATGTGACATCTACCAACCCGAACAGGGCCTGCGTGCTGGATTACGGCCCACTCCCTCTCACAGAGAGGAGGCCTGTGTCCCAGCAGTAGCTAGGAACATTATAATGTGATCCTATTTACGCTATAAAAACAAAAAAAAGTTGTCTGTACGTTACAGGATCTGATAAAGGCTACTGAAGATGCCAATTAAATTGTGGGCTGACTCTATTTAGATAGCCATCGCACACGCTAAGAAGAAGATCAAAATTGAACATTATTTCCGACCAAATCTTCAACTCATAAACAAATTTTCTCTGTGGCAACCCTAACATGTCCTTTGAAGGGATTAACCGTAGGGTTCTCGAGGCGCGTTAATTACTAACGTTTACGTCAATCATTAGAGGCAACAGCCTTTTATTTACAAGCTAATACCCATTCAACACTGGTAAATAACTTATTTACGATCAGAGCCTACAGAATTTACTTAGAACTGTGTTTTGGGTGTTTAATCAATATTGTGACGTGATTCAAGGTTGGGTTACGTAGGACCTAATCGTATCTGACGAAATGTGGATGTACTATCCACTTCTGCTTCCCTTTCGGGACTACATGCGTGATGTTATGCTATATTCACTATTTGGTTACGTTTTTCGGTTACTCGTTGGGTACACGTGATAATAAGTCATATTGGATTAAGAAAATCCCGAAGGAGAAAAATAAATTGAAAAGTTTGAGAACAGTTTTCTTGCGGGTTGTTAAAAGCCTCAATTAATTAATAAGTATGTAAAGTAGATGTTTCCAAAGATATCGAATAATATAATGGCCGTTCTGGAAAGACGAAGAAATGCAAGCACAGTCACTGGTTACAGTCCGTAAAAGCCAAAGCGCCAAAGCTTACTCAATGCTAAATATAAAAAAGAAAACTCCGAACTCGTACCGTGCGGACACTAAAACGTAAATCCGCAATTAATTGGGTCCACGAAGCCGATCGCTACTAAATTAAACATTTTCTCTTATTTAAAACCGAAATGAAGTTCATTTGAATTCGTCCCGCCAGTAATTACAGAGTTTACGACGTGCAAAAGCCTCGAATGGCTGCCATTTTGTAAAATGGCGGCCAGTGTACTCCTCTGGGAGGATGACGGACACCGCTTGAAATTAAATGGCTAATCTTTAGGCGAATAAAATTAATCAATGCATTAATTACACAACTTTTCTATTGTTTTAGAGTTTATTTATTTGTAGACTGGGTGGTTAATTACTGAAAAAAAATAGAATCGAATTTCAAGAATTTGACTAGTGAAGATGATTCAAAGACCATCTCTTTTATTTGATGAGACCATTGTTTTAGGTTCATTTTTCAAACAGGGCTTTGCCGTAGCGTCGCCTTTGAATCTATCTGATTTATAAATAAAACTGGCCAAGTGCAAGTCTGACTCGCACATGAAGGGTTCCGTACCACAAGGCAAAAACACCGAAAAAAAACACGTTTGTTGTAAGGGGGGGGCCCCCTTACAACAAACGTGTTTTTTTTCGGTTCCCTTAAATATTTATTTTATTTTGTTTTTAGTATTTTTTGTTATAGCGGCAACAAAAATACATAATTTATGAAAATTTCAACTGTCTAGCTATCGCGGTTCTTGAGATACAGCCTGGTGACAGATAGTCGGACGGACAGACAGCGAAGTCTTAGTTCCCGTTTGTAACCTTTGGGTACGGAACCCTTAAAATGAAATGCTGTTCGTTTATAAGCGCATCACTTGAGAATAGTCTAAATTATGTTTTTAGAGAGCAGTGGTGGCCAAGTGGTGACGGCCGCGACTTACGAGTTGTAGGTCGTAGGTTCGAACCCAGACAGGCGATTTACTTTGTGTAAATTATACCGGTCGGTTTTGAAAAAATCATTTTGCATTTGATAGCCCAATTCTTGAGGAAGGCCATTTAACATCACGTTATGACACTTAGGAGCCGCCAAAAAAAATGTCAGAAAGAACGTCAAGCGAAAACAAAGTTATAGCGCGGGCAGTCGATGCGATGCATTGCGATGGGGTCGGGAGAACAAGAAATTTCACGCGAAAAAAGTCGCGGGAAGAACCTAGTACTTTATATACTCAAATTGCCGTTTTCATTCAATCACCTGTAAAAGCAAAAAATGTTTTAAGGTATATTTTCGACGAATATTAAAAGTTTCCCAAATCTAAAAGCTGTTTTAGCGACCGGCTTTTTTCGCTGTTGTGGTTTTCAACTTTGGTTAAATACTTGAAGGAAACACACTAGAATAGAAACGATTTATTCCGGTCTGATCCCCTGAAGTACCCTAATTGCGTAACACACTATCAATCAAAATCTGAATCATTTTGAAGGATAGGTATTTGCTAATCCATTGCGTGATATGTTCGAAAAATTTGTCTATTCAACAACGTGAATAACGCAACGAATGTTGTTGAACTGTCAAAATGAAAGCCAGTGCTACTGTTAGTGTGTTACGCAACTACTCCGCAAAAAAATGTTGTACGGTAACTCTTTTCAATTCTATTCTAAACGTTATTATTATCCATTTTTATCCCATTTTTCATTACATCACAAATCCGTCCTCTACAAAATCCAGCAGAGCACCTTGAAGTCTAAATAGGTGAACAAAAAAACTAATCGCAACGATTACCGAGTTACAGACAAGGTGATTGGAAAAATTTTCCTCTTCCAACTTTTTAAATTGGATCTAACTCTCCGTTCGCTCGAGCTCAGAAAAATCCAACTCGAGTGGATAATACGATTCACTCAATACTATTAAATTGCATCTTTGAGAAACGTTTACGTAAGTTATAAAAGGATTGGACTTATTTTTACTGACTTATTCGAGAGTATTTAGTAGTCTTTCCGTAGTAGGTACTTAGTTGTTTTTGTGTATTATCGGATAAAGAATAAAGGATTTATAGCAAAATTTAAATGGTTTTTAAAGTAACTCACCACGTCTCTCGGCTGGTCTTCCTCAGTCGTTTCTATGTCGACACTCTCATCACTGTCTCGGTCACTCTTGGGTGACCTCGCCGGTGATGACGGTGGTGGTGACCGCAGCGGTGATCTAGTGTGTGATGATCGACGCGGCGATGACGACATCGGTGACCTAGATGATATGCTACGTTAAAAAATAAAACCCATTTGTTTTAATCGAGGTAGGAAACGGCACATTTTGTTCGCAAAAAACACGAAATTTAATTGATATCTCACAGTTGATAAATGTTCTTATTCATTGCTGTATTAGAGTGGTTTGGCCAAAGAGCAAACGGTTTGAACCTTTTTTCCAGTTTTGTCCAAAACTTTAACAAAATTTAAATATTTTTTTTTTTACTCTACGCAAAATACTAGCTAACTCAAGTTGAGTTATTATCAATTAGAGCCAAAGCTTACTCTGTAAGTTTCATGGCAAGGATTCTCAACTCACCTGGTTGGCGACCGCGGTGGAGACATGACAGGTGACAGCTGCGGGGACTCCAGTCTGTGTCCCCTCACCGGACGGAAGGCGCGCGGCTCCTCTATTGAATTCACGCTGCTCAATGCTGTTAATGCACCTGTATAGAAGAAGGTTCTGGTAAAAGACGCTATTTCCATCTTTTAAAGGCCTAATAATATTTTAGCGTCGCCGTCGGTCGCTGACATTTGCGTTCTATAGGTACAACTTAACCAATAACCTATAACTTCACCAATGAATACTGAATAAAGGTTTAAATTTTAGTAAAACGTTAGTAACAACCGTATTAAGTATCACGTACGTTTATAAACTAAGGGTCGGTTGTTTCAAACGTTAACGTCATCATTTCAGCCGAAAGACGTCCACTGCTGGACATAGGCCTCCCACAAGCATTTCCACTACGACCGTTTCTGTGCTTCTCGCATCCAACGGGTTCCTGCGGCCTTCACAAGGTCGTCGGTCCACCTTGTGGGAGGCCTTCCAACGCTACGTCTTCCGGTACGCGGTCGCCACTCCAGAACCTTTCGGCCCCATCGGCCATCTGTTCTGCGAGCAATGTGCCCTGCCCACTGCCACTTAAGTTTGGCAATTCTTCGGGCTATGTCGGTTACCTTGGTTCTCCTGCGGATCTCCTCATTCCTTATTCGATCACGCAGGGAAACTCCAAGCATAGCCCTCTCCATTGCCCTTTGGGTGACTTTTAGCCTTCTTATAAGGCCCATTGTGAGCGACCACGTTTCAGTGCCATAAGTCATCACTGGCAACACGCACTGGTCAACGTTAACGTAACATACGTCAAATAATAACGATTACGTACTCGTTGTTTACGTATTTGACGTACGGCAAGGCCATTATTTTGTAATAGTAATTTGAAATAACGCTTTTTTTTTGTTTGACGGTAGCTAGCGCCATTTTTGACATATACGCGTGCGTCAAGTGGACGTTAAACACACAATAGTTGTAACTTAAGGGCGGATGCCCTTAGGCTACAACTATTGTTTCGTAGGTTTCCGTTAAAAGATATTGTGAAGTGTATACTCATAAACCTACAGCACCGTGTGTCCACAGTTATTTGTAAGGACGTCTTCTTACGGTATCACAGCGTAACATTACTTCTTTTCTTACCAGGTGTCCACAAAGTAGGCTTCAACCAAGGTATAGCATACGGCAGAGGCAGCCTGGCCCCCCACACATAGTCAGCCAGGCGAGGCACGGGAGCATGGGCGCTGGGAGGACTGGCCGCTGGTCTCTTGGCCTCTGTACTGCCTTCCGGCTCTGGCCTGCGAAGAGGCACTCTTCTGAAGCACAATTTAAGGCTGAACTATTGCAATAGATTTTTGTGAAAAGTTCCAGAAGCAATATGGCTAGAGAGAGTCAAAAAGTAAGTGTAAGATAAAGCATCAGAATTATGTTTCACTGATAACAATAAAATATCAAATTAATATCCGGCCTTCAGCAAATTTACAATTTAAAATAAAACCCTTACACCCACCCCACATTCAAAACTGAACAACCAAAAACGTATCTTTCTCGCTCTCACCTAGCAGCCGACAGCATCCTCTTTCTCGTTCCGCCATTGAACATAGCCTTCACATCTTCCCAAGCATGCACCACTTCCTCGGGAGGGGTCCCACTGAGCTTCATGTGCCGTCTCCAAGAGTTGAAGTTGGCTGCATCAGGCTGTATGTACTTGTCCCCAGGACCCACTCGGTGGGAGTGGAATATGAACTTGTTTGGGGAAAAGAATAGTCCGCAGTAGGCACACTTGATGCATTTCGCTCGTGAAGAGTTGTACCTAGGAAAAGTATTTCTGTTACTAGGTCAAGAAAAACGATGATACTTACTTTGAAACGCATAGAATTGTTCAAAAGATTTGTAAAATTTGAACTAGAACGATCTACAAAGACTGCGACTCTTGTAAAATTCTTAACGAATCGGTTTATAATTTACCTATGTCACGTAGTATTACAACGATTGTTTATGCCTATTACTGGTTATAGAACTCCCTCCCCAGTGCCGTATTAAGACTACTTGATGCCCTAAGCAATCCACGCCTGTAGGCCTGCCCTCCTATCCACGAGTCGCCTCGTATTTTCCAAAACATCGACGAGCGATTTGTAAAGATTGGCGCACATCTCGAGAGTGACTTTTGGGTCTTGTAATATCTTGCTGTTAAACAGCCTTGCCATTCATGTGCTAGCAAATACTGGTTCAGTGTTGTTTCTGCCTCATGGTGCCCCCCGAGACGTGATGCCCTAAGCAATTGCTTAATTTGCTTGTTATGGGCTAATACGGCACTGGCCCTCCCTCCCCCTTCTTTCTACTCATCACAGCAGTTTTCTATGTGGTTCATCCTCTCATAAACTAGTCTTGCTTCCACTATCATCGCCAGAGCCTATCTCAATAACACATGGGACCTACATTTATTATACGATTTCTGTTTATACCTGGCCGGTAAGAACGCTCCACGACATCCCCAAGCGCACTCATGATGGACAGCAAAGGCGAAGTCGTCTGGTAATCTCGGAGGAGCATTGTCTCCTAGAAACGACTTGCAGAGACGCTCTGCTTCTCGCCTTGTTATCATACCTGGGTGATAACGATGTTTTAGAAAAAAAGTGATTTGTTATTTGAAGTTTTTTTATTCAGACATGAAATTGAGGCGATAAAACAGTAGGCAGGTACATTTCGTACGATTATAAAAAAAGTAAATTTTAATTATTTAAACTCTTACTAAAGTTTAAATAACTCAATTATGCTGAAAATACTCGTAAGAGCTAGATTCGGTTTTTCTGCTTGATGTTCAAGTAAATAAAAATATACAAAAAGTAGGTTCAATGAGTAAAGAATTTTCATTTATTTATCACAAGTGTTACTGAAGCCATAGCGTGAGCTGAGTTTCGTCTATAACGGTTGCCATTAGTCCTTATTTACGGAAAAGGTTCACTTACAAGTACCACAAAAAACTATCGTATACTACATGGTAGAGTAAATAAATAATGTATTGATTTCTTTTGTAAAAATACAAGATACAAGGATGTTTGTCACTTAAACAATCTTTTTTGTGGTCTCGTAGACGATACCTATGGTATTATTATTCCCCATAGTTTTAAGTCAAAAAGCATGAAGGAGCAACCACCGAGGTTCGAAGTGAATTTTACAACAAGTAAACAGTAAGTATACCTATTTAACTGTACTTCATCACCCTAGCCTTTTTCCAACTATGTTGGGGTCGACTTCAAGTCTAACCAAATGCAGCTGAATACTAGTATTTTACATGAAGCGCCTGCTTATTAGACCTCCACAACTAAGTTACTAGGAAACACGATACCGCTTGGTAACACCGGAACTAGTCTACTACAAGCCTTCCGATAAGAGAATGCGTTCCTGGTACCTGTCAGTTTCGTAGTAATGCGGGCTACCTTAGATCAACAATAATAAAGATCACTGTGATGTAAAATCGACGGTAAAATAACTATGAAAGGACTGCAAACGCTAAGTACAAAATAATACGTGTTTTACGAATTTGAACTTTATTAGTTCCTTATCGTGCCCAACTGACAGGTGTCAGGAGCTCATTCTCTCAGTGCTCTGAATATAGATGCCATATTGAGTGTTATTACCACATCGTCGTGACGACACAGGCATGGCACCAGCTCTCCTCAGTATCTCCAGCTGTACCGGAGTGCATTGCACGCACGTGATACCCAGGGCCACCCGGCGGTTGTGTATCTCGTTGTACGAGAACTGTTTCAGCAGGGTATTGGAGATCTGGGCGAGGCAGAGGCGCTCGTTACCTTCGATGACCAGGGAGACTATTGGTACGCCGTATAGAAGGACGGTGCCGACCTGTGGGGGAAAATAATTTTAGAATCACGTTAAGAAAGCTGCAATAGGCTAATAAGTGGTTGGACTTCCTCCTCACTCAAGTTTTAATTAATTAAGCCTAGTTAGAAGATATATACAATTTCCTTGCTCAAAAATGAAATAATTTTTACACATTACTATTCATACTTGCAAGCAGCCCTACATTTTTAATACTAACATAAATTAATAGTTTAAAAAACATTAGAAAAACACGCTTTTATAAATGCACGTAAAAACGAAAATTTCATCATTAAGTTCCAGTTCATATCTTCCGGCTCCATCATCAGATCAGTTCGACAGTACCATATTATTGTATTGTCATCCGAACTACATACAGCTGCTAATTTTCATTACGCTACGACCGTTGGAAGATGGTTAAATTAGTTACCTTAGATTCCATTACATAGTTAGTTACATACAGGTCGACCTAATAAAAGCGTGTTAATAACGTATCCTTAGAATAGATATTACAACTATTATTACCTGTTGACTGTTTTACCGTCTGGACAAAAACAGAGTATAAAAGGTGAACGGAGAAGGTAAGCCATGGCACAGTTTTTTTTTTTTTTTTACAAAAATCTCTTTGTTTTGTTTAGGTACTTTCAAACCTTTGATTGTAGCCGTCGCCGATGTAATGTCACTACGAATGCATTGATAGGGGGGTGCCTATAAGTTTAATGTTTTATAATATTTGTCGATTTATTTGGTTTTTTTTTGTTTTATTATAAAAAGTTTACTTCAAATAAGTAATATAGTCATGTATTTATTGATAGGATCTTTTTTTCTTAAATCCAAAACGTTTATACTAACGTTTTGGATTTAAGAAAAAAAAAGAGATTTCTGTAATATAGGCTTCTGCTCCGTTTACCTTATACAGGGTTATTGGTAAAACATTAACAACCTCTTAAGAGGTCATTGTACTCATCACTTTTACTATGGGACTAAACCAGACATCGCGAAAAAAAAATCAGCTGTTCCCTACATTTATGTTCGTATGACTCGTCAAAATGTAGGGAACAGCTGTTTTTTTTTTTTTTCGCGAATTCTGGTTTGCCGCCATAGTAAAAGTTGTTCATAGTGATGAGTACCATGACTTCTTAGAAGGTTGTTAATGTTTCACCAATAACCCTGTATACCTACCCTGTTTTTTTGTCCATACGGTAAAAAAAGTCAACCGGTATAATAAAAAACACTATTCAGTAGTTTATTTAATAAGTAGGTTTCTCTTTCTATAAGTTTCCTTCAGTGATAAAACTATCTACTTCAAAATCTGTCTAATTTCGACTTAGTTGATGGATTTTTAGAACAAATTAAAAGTAATTAACTCTTACTTGATTGGGTTTGCCACTTAATTGCAAAGCCTTGTGTTCTGCTCTAGGTTTTAGAGTCTCTCGCGGCGACAGTGCCAAGTTAGTAGCTTCCATACTATAACAAAAAAAGGATTAATGTGGACATATGGAACCATTATTATAGGATCAAATAAAAAATGGCATAAAAAAACGATGAAATTAACTAGGTACTAGTGGAACTGTTCATCTAAAGCTCTTTTTCAAAGAAGTCATTTTAATAATAATAAATCGCTTATAACTCAAATAGTGTTTTTACGTTTCCTTCCTCTAAACTGTGGGAAAATCAAAATTTTATTTATTTTAAAAATGTAGAAAAAGTACCCAAAATAAACATTTTGAAAAAGTACCTAATTGTAACATTTTCGAAAAATAGTGTTACAGCCAAATTAGACCGATTTTAAATTTTCCATAGAAACAGATTTCCAGTTATCTTTTCTTTTCTTTTTTTAATAAAATCGTTGCTCCACACTAGGAATTACTCCTGTATTGTGGGTGCGTTTACAAACATTTAAACTCACATACACAAACACCTAGACCCGGAACAACTACTTGTAGGTCATACAAATATTTGTTCCGTGCGGGAATCGAACCCGCGACACGCAGCGCAGCAGCCAATCGCTTAACCACTGCGCCAACCGTGCCGTCAAAGTAAGTAAGTAAGACATTTCGAAAATGTTCTTAAGTAACTTTTAGTAACTTTTTAGACCTTTGTATCCTGCTTATGCTTATGAAGTTTTATTAAAATCCGTTAATTCATTTCGAAAAACAAGGGCTTGAAAGTTTGTATGAAATGCCGTACGGCGTAAAGGCTCTTTATAAAACTATCGATTATTACCATGTCTTACACTTTTTTGGGTAATTAAACGCCCTAATAAACCAAAAATCAAATGCCATTCTGTCCCATTAATGTAACAAATAACCAATAAAATGACTTCATTTACTTTTGCCGCACAATAAAACTGCACAGTGTGATATATTCGAATAAATTTGGGACAAAAGTGATCGTTTTGTATACAAATAGGCAGTTTGCGTGTGAATTTAGTGTATCGAATATCAATTGGGCATATTGAGGGGAGCGATAATATATGGAGTACCGCCCCTTTGAGGGACCCTCATTTTACAACTTTTTTTGTAGATCAAGTTCGTGTTTAGCTTTTATAAGTTGTGATACGAATTACTTAGAAATTTACTGCAGCAAAAGCTTTATACATGTAATAGCAATTTTTGTTCAGACAAATTTTAAAACATCTTTAATGTTGTAAACGTTATCCCTTATTAATTTAGAATAAATAAATTCAAACGCCGTCGTTTCGTTATAAAGAAAGAAAAATTGAATGAAAATGTTATTATTGGGACTCGCATAGGAAGAAAATAACACAAACTTATTATTATGACACAGAGAAAAATAAACAAAACAACAGTATGAAAACCAACCATTTCGTTTTACCAATACAGATCTAAAAAAAGGAGGGTTGAGAAGATTTCCAAACAAAACTGACCTATATTCACCCTTGAAAACATTATAAAACACTGTAACGAAACATGTCACCACTTTAAAATGATATATCACCACTTAAAACTGGCCTAAAATCAGGAATCAAAGTAGGGTTGGTGAGGACGGTACGCGGTGACATACCGGCAGGATCATTATACGGTGTGATTAGTCAATTTGTGTCACCCCTGCACAGTGGGCTGAAAAGTAGGCCCGCCAAAATAATTGATTAAGTTAAACGACGTTACGTTAATGTAATGATCACATATGTTCGTTTTGTAGGGGACATTCAATTGTTTCTGTGGTGTTTTTGTGAATAGAATAGTTGTTATTAGTTTTGGCTGTGACGAAATGGATATTGGAACACTATGCTGTTATTAATGATCGCTTTTAGTCACATACGGTTTTCCTGTTTTAATCATCGTCTTAAAAATGTACATGTTTTTCTTTATATTAAAAAATATTTGACCAATTTTTTTTTTTTCTATATTTTCTAAATACAGCGTTACGCCCGCCATCGCTACGTTATTTTTTAATAAATAGTGAAGTAAATAAAGAACAAATGAAAAATAAATACCCTTAGACGCACATCTTTCCATCACTGTATGCAGATTATGTACACCATATTAATCATTTTTTACATTTCACGGTTCAGCTGACAACAATTCCTGTTGATTCGCGGACAATACATTTAATAAAATACACTTGTAATTATAAATCCCTTATGGGGGCCATATGGTGTTGATATCGGTGATACATGGGGTCATCCCCCATGGGATGGCATGGGGATGAGCACATGTGTACACTTGTAACGGAACTAATCGTTTTTGGAAGAAATCTGTTCTTTTAGTATGGTTGTCGGCATTAGTTTAATACCTTCACGGTTTTTATTTTCTCTGAAATCATTATTTGGTTGTGTATAACAGGTGCCAATTAATGTTTCCGAGAATATTTTGTTTGTGATACTTGCCTTTTCTTTCTTTTGTTTTTTTTTTTTAGAAATCATTATACCTACTTACTGGAAGATTTTTTTATCACCATCCAAATTTTTACAGGACGTTCTACCCATGAATATGAACAACTTTCACTATGAGAACTCTGAAATCACGAAAAAACAATCAGCTGTTTCATACAAAAGTTCAATACCTACTTGCCCAAAATATATGAAACATATAATATAATAGGTACCTAATATTAAAAGCTATATTTGTGTTACAAGATGCTATGACATTATTACAAATAAGCTTTTCAAAACAGCCACGAAACAAAGTAGGTACCTAACTAGTAATTTTTGACTAATGTAAAGTAAGTAAGTACCTAGTAATGTTTATGATAAGCAAAAATTGCCAAAAACCCCATTCCTGTTACAGATTTTTTTTTATATCAGAACGAGATGCCCCTACAATTTACTTACAAATCCTCAAAAATATTAAACCTAGTTCTCTGTATAAACGTGTAGGTATTTTCTACGACAAATAGTGGCTCTAAAACAGCTATCATCGGATGTCCAAATAAACGTGTGACGCACAAATCGCACAATACCGGCGTGTGCCCACAACACCGCATTGACAACATGTTGTGCACTTTCCCGGATAATCCGTAACTAAAGGGGACACTCGAATCTGTGTGTCAAGTGCAGGGGACTGTAGGGTGACCGTGAAATTATATTTTTGATAGAAGTATGAGAAGGTCAATAAATTCTTTATCTTATTCATCATCATCTTTTTCCAACTACGTTGGGGTCGGCTTCCAGTCTAACCGGATGCAGCTGAATACTAGTATTTTACATGGAGCGACTGCTTATCTGACCTCCACAACCCAATTACTGGGTAATACGATACCCCTTGATAACACTGGTTGTCAGACTTTCGGGCTTCTGACTACCCGTAACGACTGTGAAAGATCCTTGAATGATAGCCGGGACCAACGGCTTAACGTGCTTTCCGAGGCACGGAAAGGTTTTGTTATCCCTTTTTTACCCATCCACGGACCAACCGCGGCAAGCGTAGCTTAACCTAACCAATCGGCCCGTGCGGCTATTATTACTTAGCCACAAGCCTCTCAAATTCTTTATCTAAAATTTATTTTAGCAGAAATCACCTTGTAGACTAAACTTCGCGAGGTTGAAATAAATATCAGCCAGAAGCTGATCGATTCATTAATAATAAAAAAATATTGTCAAGTGAAAAGATTAACTACTTTCAACATTAGGAAATTATTACTTAACACAAATATTTAGGTTTTATTAGATTGATTTAAATAAAAAAATATTATATTTTCGTCTTAAAGCATCAACCTTTCCCCTAACTTGTTTGTTTTTTTTGCTTTCCGTCATGTTTTGCGCAAATAAATGTATTTCCTTTCTTTCTCACCTAATTGTTAAATGATTTTATACCTACAAAAAAAGACGACATACATAAAAAATATGTGGCTTTATCAAAGGTTAGGATTAATTTTGAACAGACACAGTTTTCTTGTTATTCACATATCTAAAACCCCAAATCCTATCTTCAAAACGCAACAACCTAGTCACCCTACCAAAATCCGAACAACGAATGGTTCGAACTTGTTCCTTTGAGATCCCGTTTTGTATAGCGCAATACTATTTAATCTTTATAAAGACAGCCGTCGGCGTCGCCCGTCGGTCCCGTCCGCGTCCGCCATTGTTACGGTCCGATGTTCGTTACGTAGTCAGTTGTCGAGGGGTCCATTCGCTATTTTTATGATACGTGACGAAACGGACCGTTTTATAAAAGTCAAAATAATACGACATGGTAGATACAGTGATGTTTTGTGATTATTTTTGGTGTTTTTTATGATCTTGATTTTTTAGGTTTTTTAATTTTTGGAACAAAGTTCTTTCACATATTGCTAATGAGAGCGAGACTGAAAAAAGTATAACATTTTGACCGTCAGGACACTATTGCTAATACCTAGTTTAAACATATGTTTCTTTTTTTTATTTAGTTAGGTACTCTTAAACATTGTTAATTTATTTAATTGTGCCTGTTATGTTTGTTTGAACGCGCTTAGCTCTGGAACTACCAGTCGGATTTGAACAATCCTTTTTGCATTTGATAGCGTAATTCTTAAGTAACATCTGTACAGGCTATATAACAACACTACCACTCTTACGAGGCGACCAAAAGAAAAAAAAGTCAGAAGGACGCTAAGAGGAAACGAAGTAACGGAGTATAGCATATAGGATATTACATATATTTCATGTTAAAACAAGAATTTTCACGCGGATGAAGACGAGAATAGAAGCTATTTTATATATAATATACAGCTAAAGGCATAATTTTTACTTGTCAACGTCAATCGTTACTTGTAGTAGAAGTGTTAGCAGACAGCCGATGAGGTGGACCCATGAACTGGTCAAGATTGCTGGTCGATTTTAGCTTAGGAAGGCTGACAAAGAAGAGCTTGCTGCGCCCAGCTGTTTCACCCGCATTTTCCGTCCCGTAGGAATATCGGGATAAAAAGTACCCTATGTGTTAAACCTGGTTATATCCTATCTGTGTGCCAAATTTTACCAAAATTGGTCTAGCCGTTTGTGCGTGAAGAGGTAACAAACATACAAACAAACTTTCGCCTGTAAAATATTAGTGTGATTAGTATTAGTATGGATAATCTAGCAATAAAATCACGAGAGATAACTAAACTCCATTGACATAATCTTAATCCGTAACTCCGCACATCCTTCGCACAATAGACACATAGTTTAAACAAGCCGCTTCAAATTCAAAAGGTTACGTACAAAATTAATTCGCCGACGTTATTTACTTTGCTACTTTGTTCGCTTAATTGAGTCGACGGCCAAAGACATGGAGTTAATTCGTCGATTCATATTTAATCAGCGCTTTGGGTTTATAGTCTCGGAGCCTGGGAGCTTTTGTCAGCGTTAACTGGTGGGTAAATGTTTTAATGTTTGCTTGGATTTTAGATGGCTTTGGTTTATTGGTGAGGTTTAAAACTCTTGATCTGTTTGTGTTGCTAATTAATAAACGCTAAAGAAAGAAATTTGGGTTGATTTTTTATTTTATTTGAAAAAAATGCTTTTAGCATTTTTCCGCCATACCTACGCTTTCCGCACTTACTGTGCTCAAAATCTGCTCGTTTTACAAATTAATAAGCGCTTATTAGAAAGGAATTAGGGTAGGTTTTATAATTTTATTACACTGTTCAAAAATGCTTTTATCATTTTTCAGCCATACCTACGCTTTCCGCTCTTTCTGTGCTCAAAATCTGCTTGTGTTACTAATTACTAAACGCTTATTTGAAAGGTATTTAAGTCGAATGTTGAATTTATAAACTGTAAAAAAATGCTTTTAGCATTTTTCAGCCATACCTACGCTTTCCGCTCTTTCTGTGCTCAAAATCTGCTTGTGTTACTAATTACTAAACGCTTATTTGAAAGGTATTTAAGTCGAATGTTGAATTTATAAACTGTAAAAAAATGCTTTTAGCATTTTTTCGCTATATGCTTTCCTCAACTTACTTCTGTTCGTAAATCAGGGCGTGTTAATTCCATAAGTTCCACTGATTTGTTTCTAACGTTACAAAACATTATTGATGATACTAATCCTTAATTTAATAAACATTACCACCAAAAACTAAATTAAAAATAAAACATAAGTACTTTTTTTTCAGTGGTGCTCTCTCCTGGCACACCATAAAGTTCTAAACTGCCGCGTTCGTTTCATCGCCCGAACGCTCAGAGCACAATGAGGTCTGTTGACACACGGGCCGCACAGCCGCGCTTCTCTGCGCAGATTTTTCGCACAATTGAATTCGTAACTAATCCGATCCATTGTTAATTTGATAAATTAATTTGTTGAAAATTAAACAGTTGTTGGATTTAAATTTTTGATTTCGTTTCGGTCTTTCTTAATGTTAAGTTTAAAAAGGTTGATGATTTACTTTGCAGCTTGTTAAGAATGAGATACTTAGGTATTTCTCGAATGTATTATTAATAAAAATTAAGGTAAATTGATTAAACATTTATTGAGCAAGCGAATTAAAAAACTACCTACATTATATTATTAACTATGAAGGCGATGTGGTCGCTAAGCGACAAAGTCCTTTAAATAAACAAAAATAAAAAATTAAGGCATTCAGATATTAATATTTCGAAGAAATGCTGGCAAATCCGAAATACTCAGAACTTTACGAGGAATTTTTTCTAGCATAGTTATTAGCTGATCCTACCTACATCATTGGTTTCATTTCAATTTTACAACGAAATTATTATCTTCCGAATATTAAAAAAACATATTCCGTTTAATAAGACTGGCCACTAACTAAATGACCCTCTACAGAGCTAAGAGCACTTATTACACAGAACAGGAATAAGAATTAATGCTTAGGCAACTTCAGTGCGCTTTAAACCAAGAAAAATACAGGCATCTTTTGCTTAAGGAGGCTTCAATCTCAAACATGTTGTACAAATACCTATGGTTATCAAATAAACTATTTTTTTTTCTTAAATCTTATTTTATTATAATACTTACATCACAGACAGCAGTGGTGACCCAGTGGTAACGGCCCTGACTTACGACCCAGCTAGGGTGCGCACAAGCGCTTTAGTTTGTGTGAATAATTTCATCACAGCTGCTCTCGAAAACGGTAAAGGAAAACATCTTTAGGAAACCCTAGAACGAAAAATTCGAAGACATCTGACATCTACCAACCCGCACTGGGCCCGCGTGGTAAATAACTGCCCTCTCCCTCTCAAAGAGAAGAAGCCTGTGTCCCAGCAGTGGGAATATTATAGGCTGAATATCCTACTTGCAACAAGGTAGGTACAGTAAATCCTACTCGAAGATGTTCTATAAAACATGACACAAAAATAAAATCTGAATAATTTGTCATTCTAAAATCAAGTTATCGTAAGGTAACGAGAAAGTTTAAACAAACATCCCTTCTTGTTCGTGAACGAGAGACATCAACATGTAAATTGTCTCCGAATTTATTTATACAAGTAATTGAATCGCCCGCGCCGGCGAAATGACATCTGTAGACTTGATTTGATGAAAATTACCTACTTGGTAGAAGATGCCCACTTTTTATTAACTTTTCCCCCTCCATTAAGTTTATTATGCAGATATGCGGAGACTTATGCATAAATAATACGGTTTGTTTTTGCTTTTTTTTCTTTAATGATGTCTTGTGTTTAGTTACTTTGTTTAATATGTTATGTTCCGAAACGGAGAAAATCGATGGCTATTTCGTTGCAACTGCCTAAATAATCAGTCTAAAATTTTCCCAATGCTAGGACACAGGCCGCCTCTCTGTGTGAGGGAGTGGGCCATATTCCACCACGCGGGCCCAGTGCGGGTTGGTGAACGTCACATGTCTTCGAACTTTTGGTTCTAGAATATGACAGTTTTCTCACGATGTTTTCTTTCACCGTTTTGAAAGCAGTGATGATGAAATAATTTACACAAAGTAAAGTGCCTGCTCGGGTTTCGAACCCACGACCTACAATTCGTAAGTAGCAGCCGTTACTATTGTGCCATCACTGCTCAACTAATATTTTATAAAAACCGACTGCGACAAGTACCTTTTTAGGGGTAGGCAAGGAGGCGTGGGTGAAACTTGATTTTTTTCTAACTTAATGCGCCCCCTTAAGCAATACGTCCTTTTGCTTTTGCTTAATTCTTCAGATACTTACCCACATTAATATGAAAAAAAAGCTCTAAACACTACATTTAAGTAGCTGCACAGATGTTTGCTCCAATCGCTTTTACTTGGATATGTAAATATCTTTGCTTCGCACAAACAAATCTATTGTATTGACAAACCAATAATCTAGTTCACAATAACAGCTAAACAAACGAATTGACAATGAAACAGCATTATAAACACAATTTACGAAACACTCCTCAAAGAAACTCGTAAAAGAAAGTTAGATGAAGACGGCGCCATTTTAAAAGTTAAATGTCAAAATGGCAGCTGATTTGTACTTGGTGCCTGGGAAATTGGAATTAGCGAAATGATGAGAAGAAGTGTTTGTATTTTAAACTTGTACTGTATTCTCATCCTTACCCAAATATTACAAAGGTGGGTAGTCAGAGAAGAAACCAGACAGACAGTCGAGCTCGCCCACAAAACAAAAGTAGGTGTTTCTTTCTGTGTTTTTTTTTTAAATAACGTATTTATTAAAAATATTTAGTATTCAATATTATACGGTGGTTCGGAACCCTTCATGTATGAGTCCGACTCGCACTTGGCCGTTTTTTTATCGCTATTTACAAGCCAGAATAAACGGTTTTCTTTATAACATTATGTATGGAAAACGGCACGGCGTTATAATAAAAAATAAAAGAGTGTGTACTGACAACATTCATACATTAGATCAACAGAAATAACGGAAACAAACTAATCCCTCCTAAACTCCTAACCATTACAACCTCGGAACAAATTCCTCCAATGATTATCTTAGAAACATAATCCGTATGACGTCAACCCGAAGCGGTATCAACTTAATGTAGAAATAATGAATTCGTCGCGAATCGTCCGTCCCCTGTTTGTCTTTCAATTATAGGCTCCCAGGGGCCCTTCGCCTCCCCTGTTTAAACAATGTAACACTCCCATGTATATTTAAGGAGGGACAAAAATTAAATCTTCCGCTTATCTGTCTCGTTCAAAATGTAATCTACGGAAGCAATGACTTTTTACGGAGATGTAGCATTTTATTTCTATGATTTGTTTTGATTTTTGGGTCAGAGGGACTGAAAAGGAAATGCAATCTTCATCGGTACTATAAATCGTCTTTTTATACAATACGACCGACGAAACTTGGCGGGCCTGAACTTCGCGCAGAAGGCTGCGCACGAGCGTTTTTTATTTAGCAACCAAATGGTGGCATGACATGCGCGAAAGTTCGCAAAGGCTATACAAGTTACGTCGGTCGTATTGTACCTACAATAATTCTATTAAGTACTAGCTTCCGCCCGCGACTTTGTCCGCGTGAAATTTCACCCTCTTAGGGGTGGAATTTCGAAAAATCCTTTCTTAGCGGATGCCTACGTCATAACATCTACCTGCATGCCAAATTTCAGCCCGGTCCCTCTAGTGGTTTGGGCTGTGCGTTGATAGCACGGAATAGAAAAAACAAGGTTGATAGATCACTATGTCAGTCAGTCACCTTTGAGTTTTTTAGATTTAGATAGTTAGATTACTTTTCCGACAGGCAACAAAATCACCTCTGTCTTTGTTAAGACAAACACATGATTAGCCAGGTTAAACTGAAACGGCCGTCTAAAAGCAGACAGACACACTATCAATCTCAATCTGAATAATTTTGAAGGATATTGCTAATCCATTGCTTCATGCGTTCGAAAAATGTGTCTGCTCAACAACGTAAATAACGTAATGAATATTGTTGAACTGTCAAAATGAAACCCATTGCTACTGATAGTGTGTTACGCAATTACCCCGCTGATTGGCTGATCTTGGGTTTTTTTTTGGCTTGTTGATTGCTTCAAGGACAAAACTATCGGGAGTTTTAAGGGACTTACAGGACCTAAACACAAAAAACGCAAGTTTTAGAAACAATAAAAGTATATGATCGACTACAGTAAACAAAATCAGGAAAATATATGATATTCTTCAGGATATATGCTAGGCAGGTAGTGTGTTGAAAACATAATACAACTAATATGATACGATAGAAAAAAATCATGAAGATACCTCTAAAAACTTTCTTTTTACAATAAAAACCATACTAATATTCAAAAATTTTGTCAGATTATTCTACAAGCAACATACTAAAATACTAGTGTTTTAATTTTTTCGTACAAACAATAGATTTTTCTTCATATTTTGCAATAAATTACCAGCGTTGTGTCACCGCGCTTCTCTTTCTTTTCTATGCAGTCCGACAGAGACCGCGCTTTAGGTCATGTAAGCCCTAGCGTTATCTCTCATTAGGCTGAGTGAGTAAATACAGAATTCTCAATAATAGGACCTAAAAGAATTTATTTACTGGAAAAATTACTCAACGCGTTGTAAAGAGGTGTTATAAGCTATTCTGGATGATGGCCGACGGACTTTTAAAACTCTTTATTTAAACAACGTTCTGTCTTTATTTATAACTTGAAATGATAGACAGAATAGGGAATTATATTCAACAGTATATAATTGCATTTACTCTTAATTTTAAAGATAACAAACGTTGTTACAGTGAATAGAATAAATTCAGGATAGAGAACTTTTATGATAAATGCATTATCAATGCTAGAGATGGATAAAGCGCATCCTGACACCTTGCATCTCAAGCAAGAGAAAGCATAGCATTTGGACATGGAGCCCGTAGGGAGTACCTAGATAAAGAAAAACATGACTTTCCACGCCCTTCAAAACATGTAATGACAATGAGTAATGTTTCCAAATTCCATTTTGGTTTTAAAGAAAGCTGGATTAGTTTTTTTTCGTTATGTTTTGGACAAGTGACTTTAGAAGTTTGTTTTTCGTTATATTCCAGTCATTACATAAAATCGGCCATTTTGGACCTTAAGCAACGGTCATAACTACTCTAACTACCAAACTAGCGACGCAACACACAAACACAAAAATATATACCAATAGCGGACATATTTAAAACACAGTAAGGCACATATTATATTTATACAGACACAATTAAACTACAATTATTTTTTTATTCTAATTACTATAAAAACAGCTGATTGGCCTACACTGCAATGCCGTATATGTATTTATTTATTTAATACTTCAAGCACACAAATGTACAGAAGCGGACTTATTGCCATTGGCATTTTCTACCAGTCAACCATGGTGATGCAGAAAAAAACAGTGGTAGGTGCAATCATGAAAATTGAGGAATAAATATTTTAAATATAATCTGTTATTTTCTTTTAAAAATGTCCGGTTTAACATTTCCAGGTTTTTGGGCCAGTCCGATATAAACAAGAACGCGTTCCCTCATAATTTACATAGGAGCTGTAAATAGTGTCAAAAGAACTAAAAATATGTACATAAATAAATCAAAAGAAAAACAAAGCAATATTTATTTGACAATTTGCTACGACTGACTGTGAAAGTTAAAATTAAAAAAAATAAAAAG
This sequence comes from Oligia latruncula, assembly GCA_948474745.1. NCBI lineage: Eukaryota > Metazoa > Arthropoda > Insecta > Lepidoptera > Noctuidae > Oligia > Oligia latruncula. Next base: position 3,823,325 of record OX419699.1, read on the forward strand.
ATTGTAGAAGTTGTAGCGTATAAGTTCCGTAGCCGTCGTGCTACGGTGCTACGCGCGCTACGAAAGATCGTAGCTTGTTACAAAAGTTTTGTTCGTTTATTATCGTAAAAACTCTCACATAGTTACGTGTGGGGGGGGGGTTATTATTTCAGAAATATTTTTTAAAAAAGTTACGTTTTATTTTCGTTGTAAAAAAATACTGGCTGCTTTTTTATGTCAAATTGAAAGCATTTTTTTTTTAAAGAAATCCTGATACAAAAAATTATCATACCTGAATTCGGCAGTTGTCACAAATCACAACATTACTCGAGCGCGAAGCACACCGCGCACCGCTGCGCTAGTCACGAGACTGTCCTCTCTCAGCCCCGACCAATCGCACCACGCCCCGGCCAGCCCCCGCCCACCGGCGCTCCAACCAATCAGTCCCCGCCCAAAACGTTATTTACCTCAAACGCCCGCCCGCCCAGCCTGCCTCAACTTATCGATTGGACGGCCCCAGCACTTATTTAAGGCGGGCGACGACAGAATTAATTTTGTGATTGAAATTACAAGTATAAACGTATAATTCGTTCGCGCCCCGCTCGTTCGATTAAAATAGAGATTATTACGATTGCTGGTTTCTGATGTGTCCGATTCGTTGCGTCGGGATTTTTGTTTCAGTTTTTGATTTATTATCTAGTTTTTTTTTATGATATAGAACAATTATTTCCTGTTTTAAAATTCAGTTACGATTATGGTTCATGTAACTTAAACATTTTATAGTTCCATTTTTTTTTCGTAATTTCATACTTAGTGACATATATAAAGATTTTACTTTATTTAAAAAAAATTGTTTTTTTTGTCAGAACTTAATCACAGTTACAATACCTTTGAAATTCAAGTTTCCAAAACATAACAAAAGTAAGTTAAGTAGATATAAACACTTATATACTATGTCGAAGAGTCAGGTAAGTATCTACCCTCTCATTCTACAAGCAAAGCCGTTGGAGTATAAGCTTCCACCTTACTTATACTTACCTCTATACCGTTCACTATAATATACCTGAATACCTGTAAGTAGTACAACTGGAGTCTGTAGTACTATGAGTGGAATAATAGAGGTGTTTAATACCGGTATTGTAGTTTGTGGGGATTAGAGGTATACTTGTAAGGATAAATACTGGTATTAATGAATTGAGCTTTGAGAGGATAAATTGTAAATCTTAACATTTATAAAAAATGAGGAAACAGTTACGTAAAACTTTTCCATAAACGAGAAAAAAGCTTAAGCGAATTGTTTTCTCATAACTCTCTGCTATCTGATGCTATTATAGCTAGGAACCATTAAATATTGAGATAGTCAACCACCCATGAATGACGCATACCTATCCCCATTAATGTAGCAATTTACTCAAAAAAATGTCTTAAGTAAATCCAGGGAAATTGATTGTTTATCAAATTGACTACCAACTTAAATTGTCCGTGAATTCAAATCACAACTATCATTATTTTGACAGTTATATGAAATGGCTTTAGTAATACGTCAAATTGATGTAGTGTGTCAATCTGATGAACAATCAATTTCCCAGACCGTACATTTCCTGGAATAAGATTTTTTCGTACCTAGGTACTGATATTACAGAGAGTCATAGAGCGTTCCATTGCGTGGCATCAAGCTAATAGACAGAGTTCCAAACTTTGAGATACGAAGACCTACGAAGGTCTTCGATATCAGAAAGCGTATTATGGAACTCAAATGGTGTCGGACAGAACACCTGGCAAGGTGCAGTGATGACAGGTGGAGTAAGGCTGCGACAGAGGGGCGTCCGAGGACTGGAAGACGAGATGTTGTTCGTCCGGCGGCGGTGAGATGGGTGGACGACATTGTTGCCATTGCATCGCGGCAAGACCTGGATGAGGCTGGCACAGGAGCATGGGGATTGGCACAAGAAATGGGAGGCCTATGCCCAGCAGTGGGTGAGTCGGCCTTTGGATGATGATTTATTTATTTTAAACTAGCTGCGCCCCGCGGTTTCACCCGCGTAAATGTCGATCCCGTGGGAATATGGGGATAAAAAGTAGCTTATATGTATATCCAGGGTGTGAGCTACCTCCATACACAATTTTATCAAAATTGGTCCAGCCGTTTGGGCTAAGAAGTAACAAACATATAAACACACACACTCACAAACTTTCGCCTTTATAATATTAGTGTGAAGTGTGATAGAACGGCTGAAGCCAATTACACTATTTAAACATATAATTTATTTAACACAGTGATAATGAGGTACTGTTACGTACGTCCGACTGTTGGGTATTAGGATGAGTCCTTCGGCAACTCGGCGACTCTTCTTGACGGCACGGTTGGCGCAGTAGTTAAGCGATTGACTGCTGCGCTGCGTGTCGCGGGTTCGATTCCCGCACGGAACAAATATTTGTATAACCTAAAGGTAGTTGTTCCAGGTCTGGCTGTTTGTGTACGTGAATTTAAATGTTTGTAAACGCACCCACAATACAGGAGAAATTCCTAGAGTGGGGCAACGTTTTAAAAAAAAAAAAAAACTCATTGACTATTTCTTTGATGGCGCCAATCCATAGAAGCCAACGCGTCCGTCGGGATGGCTAGTTGACAAAATTTCATTAATGAGCCCGTAAAACAAAAATACAATTTGTTAATTTTTCTATACTGAATTCGAATAATAATTTATTTATTGACACCATAAACATTAACATGACAACAACCATATTGCATTTTACGGCTTAGTTTTGAAGTCAGCATCTGCCTAGCCTGGGATGGCTTTCAGTTTAACCGGATGCAGCTAAATACTAGTACTACTTAATTTCGGAGTAAAGTAATAAAAACTGAAAAAAGAACGATGAAGTCACTGAAACTGCATAGACTCTTACTCCATAGTAATAAGGCGTATCTATTTATGTAATCAGATTGACTAACGGTAATTTATTGTTTCATAAAATTTGGCGTTTACGTATGTTTAGAATAGAACGAAAATCAAAGATCATTTCTTTGAAGAATTTGTAACAAACAATACGTAACTTTTAAGATGTATTTTCATTTAATATGAAGATATTATTTTATGAATCTTGAAAATAGGAAATGTTTACGTACGTAGGTACGTACTTATATGCAGATGTAATTTCATTTAATATGAAGATTATTTTATGAATCTTGAAAATAAGGAATGTTGTCAATTCTACTAACATACAAAAACTATATTGTAGACCATTTACTTGATAAAATTCAAAGTGTACGAAGGGGTTACATACGAGAAGAAAGTTTGTATGGAGGTTCGTCATATTTCATCATCTGTCTAGCTTTTTCCCAACTATAATGGGTTAGGCTTCCAGTCTAATCGAATGCAGATGAATACCAGTATTTTACATGAAGCGACTGCCTATCTGAACCCCACAACCCAGTTACTGGTTAATACGATACCCCTTGGAAGTTCATCAAATTTGCCGATGTGAAATCCCATCGGACGCCCGGCTTGTCAAAGCCAATCTTTCCTCTTAAAAAATATCACATATTTTTATGACACAATTCTCATAATGCCATCAAGATAGGGTTCCCTGCCGGCTGTACCGTGAACGATTAAGTACTAAGATATAAACATGGTGTGATAATGAGGAAGCCCGGCTGCCAGAGATTTAACCCTCAATTATAGAATTAAGCCGCGATGAAGGGTTGTGCACCCCTGTTGCGACGGCAATTGATGGAATAGTGATGGGAAAATTTTCTATCGATGGTTACTCAATCATTATTTTAGGTTGTCGATTCGATATTGCAGTTTTCTAACGCTTCTAAAGATGTTACAATATCAAAATCCCACGGCAGCGGATCAGGCAAAACTAAAAAAGCCCGAATAAATAAAATTGTAGGTATTTACTATTCCTAACATAGTTAACAACGACACTGATCCTGACATATCTTCCGCTTTAATATTTTTTTATCGTATCATTCCTTATTTTTTATTTGATTTTAATTAAATAACAAGTTCTGTTATTCCATGCAATTCAAATGTCAACTCAATTATTTTTCTAAATCAAATCAAATTCTTTCCTTAACGAATAAAATATAAGTTTCTAAATTGTATGTAAGTAAATCTACTTCCCACTTTACAAGTATTTTTTAACAATTTCAGACAATAACTAAATTTCCCATAAGTTCAATGAAGTTCATCGATAGTAATGTCTCGACTTTTAATCCCCTCACTACCAGCGATGTTCAATACCGATATAATGAAGTGCCGTCACGCCGCGAATGTTTGCCATTGTCGAGTGTGTACCAGCCCTTACGTTGTTATCATTGTACACTTTATTGTCTGATGTTTTCATTGATAAACGATAAAATGTACAGCAATTAATGAACGCTACTTATACTGTATTAATTTTTAACGCGCTTTTTAACTTATGGTTACCTAATGGTTACCTAAATTGTACGTTATTTTATTATTTGTGTTTCTTTGGGTTTTCTGCCAACTGGACTTTTGCCTTTTAAACTTAGTATTAAATTACATAGGACCAAAATTTCAAAGTTAATTCAGGTTTGTTCAAAACATATAATAAGTTCCATTACACCATTTACACCAGTCGCTCTCTTGTTTATGGTCAACTCTTACTAATATAGAGATACTTCGCAGATTATTGAAATGGTTTTTATTAAGGTTCCTACAAACAAGCGCGACACGCGATAAAATCGCGCGCGACTTGTAGTGCCTTTGGGTCGCGCGCGATTTTATCGCGTGTCGCGCCTGTTTGAAGGAGCCTTTACCCGGCCGTGCTGCGGTTTCAAATTGTGTCGGGGTTGGTGAGGATTATAATTAGTTCTGCTTTAAATCTCAGGTAAAACATCACATTGAATCATAAACCACATTTTTATTTTGATAAATATTTACAATGAAAGGATTATCAGCACGCGACCACAACAGTAACCGCCAAAACTTTTGACACATTGACATTCACAAATTCACGCTAAAGTACACTTTACTGAACGCTGATAAGGTTGGAATTGTAACACCTATTTATAAAGTTACTCCATTTTGAATTCGCCTTGATAATTGGAATTCTTTTTTCAAATCGTCAACAATGAGCTCGCCTTGTCCGTGGACGTACAAAACGCCCCAACCTTGTAGCGTCGGCACCAATTAATAGCGGATTTTGTCCGTGTGTTTAGATTTCAAAGATTGCTATTGATATTTTGAATACACGTGCGAGATTCCTCTAATTGGGTGCTTATCGACTTACTGGCAATTCATGTTTGCGGTAAATAAATGACGATGGAAGTACTTGAAGATTCGTGTTGTCTGTGAGCTCTATTCAAATAACCTACAATGCGACATATTTGTAAAAAAAAATACAAAATTGCCACATTTTCACGGCAGGTGCTGCAAAAAAAGCAGAAATATATATGAAAGAAACTTCTTACCATGTCTTTTTATTATTAGTCAGTACAGTACGTACAGATTCTAGTACATCAAGCTACCCGAAACTGTAAAAAATTCCCAATGAACTTTGAACCTTATGCTTTAGCGATAAAGTTGAAAATCTATTAAATAAATTTGACAGAATGTAGTAGCTTGATGTGCTGACTACTGGCATCTGTACTATGTGCATACAGGAAAAACATTTAAATAATTACAAACCTTCTTGTAGCATTAAACTGAACTAATTGGGTTATTACAGTACCCGTAGCAGCGGCGTAGGCGAAGCGTAGGTTTTGAAGTGCTACGGTTTTCACCGCGTAGCTGTCGTAGCTACCTGTCTAATCCATCTATTTTTTTTGTTCACTGAATGCTAACTGTAGTCTTCCACTATAATTTATAATCAGAGGGCCAATTCCCGTAATTTTAAGAACGTTTATAGTCTGAGGGGCAATTCTCGTAATTTTAAGAATATTCACAACTGTCTGGAGTCTCAATCTGTCAAAAAATGGTCGCTATTCTCACTTAGTTGAGATTGCGACTTGAATTTAAACGTGTTAATTACAAGAATTGGCCTTCTGTTATCATTGGTGTTAAGCTAGCCTTAGCCTGTGCTTCAATATAATTATAAATAACTATCAAGAAATAATAAGTTTCGTGTATTTTTTTCACTTTATTTACTCTCTATCGCCATCATAGAAAAAACTATTTGCTTCATTTCTTTAGATCATTCATAATCTGTAAGTAGATCCATTATGAATGATCCAAAATCATCCAGCAGAGATCCATTTTGAATTCCAGAGATGAATAAGCTCAAAACAAATTGCAGATACAAGTTAACCATTCCTAACTTATATGTCCATCACCATTTTGCAAGTATACTTGTTGTCTGTTACGTATCAATTCCAATATTACTTAACAATAACTTAAAAGGTAAACGGCACTAACATCAATTAAAACAAAATACGCGGTGACATGGGTAAACTGCGGCTGCTAGGTAATGCCAATAGATTAACTAATGAAGGGCCTAACCCACAACGGACGGTTGGTTCGGGTTACGGTCAAACAAAGGACACAAAGTGATTAAGCTCTTTTTATATTAAATAACTTGATAAATATTACTTAGAATTATTGTTATGGGATAATGCGATAATAGTTTATTAAGCAAACATTGCAGTAACATCTTTTTGCAAATTGTGGAATGAAAATATGTGATTGATCGCAAGAGTGATTTTGCGACGATAGTCGTCAGAAGCCCAAAAGTCTTACAACCAGTCTTACCTCTTAGGGGTTTCCTATTACCCAGTAACTGGGTTGTGAATGTCAGATTGGCATAGGCAGTCGCTCCATGTAAAATACTGGTACTCAGCTGCATCCGGTTAGACTGGAAGCCGACCCCAACATAGTTGGGAAAAGGCTAGGCAGATGATGAGTCGTCTGTGAGCTTCCTATAAGCACATTATTTTCTTCTCTTCTCGATTGATTGGAGTATCACATCCTGTTGATATTACTGACATATTAGAAGAAGTATCATTTACTTGCCCGAACCCTGTAGATAGGATCATGACGGTAACGAGAGAAACGGTGTTTTTTTTTATGCATTTCGGAGAGTTTTGCAATTGAATTCCTCCGAGTCCTTTCCATCATGGGACAACCAGATTTCCGGCGATGCGCCACATAGGTATGGTGCACATCTAACTACTGACTGACCGTTATTCCGGTCTTACGCACCAAACAATTTGGAAATACAAAAAAAATATGCATATATCCTTGCCAGAATCTGTGTTTACCACGGATATCTATGGTGTTTACCGATAACAACAACATGGGATTGTTCAAATCTTGAGTAAGAAAGGAAAGAAAGACTGAAAAATTGGTTTATTAATTACAGAAACACGAGCATACAAAAAGTTAATTAAATCAAATAATAAAAACAAGATACATTATATTTATTATGGTCAAATAGTGGTCAAACCCGAGCCTAACTCAAAATTAATCAGAAATTAATTGGTTTTCACAAACTAAAACGAAGCACTTGTACCTAAATTAAAAGATTACACGTTTCCTCATTGGAAACGTGTAATCTTTATTGTAACAGACATATTTAAAAACGATAACAACTCTGCTTTTAATTGAATTGTGTAAAATTTTCGCGTTGGAGAGAAGCAGGGGGTGAGTAAGAGGAGCGGGGGAGGCGGGGCTCGTTTTAACTTTCCGGACTGCTGCTCTCAGGATGCTACTACTGGTCCACGATAACTCCAGAAGTATTTTTTTATATGGTAATACGTATTTTCATAATCGAGGGGCCCGTGGCTAAATAATAACAGCCGCACAGGTCGATCGATCAGGTTAAGCTACGGTTTCCGCGGTTGATCTGTGGATGGGTCACCATCTTTACCGGAACTCCGTGACTCGGAAAGCACGTTAAACCGTGGTTCCCGGCTGTCATTTGTGGATCTTTGACAGTCGTTACGGGTAGTCAGAAGCCCGAAAGTCTGACAGCCAGGCTTACCAAGGGGTATCGTATTACCCAGTAACTGGGTTGTAGAGGTCAGATAGGCAGCATGATGCTGCGACATTTAAAAAATAAATGTCGCAGCATCATGCTGAGATAGGTGCCTTTTGGCCTCTTATCTTCTTTCTGTTTAATTTTTCTTTTTGTTTATACTTTTTTATATAATTTGGTTTTTTATTTTTAACTGTGTTTAGTTTAGTTTGTGATCTTCCAGTACGAGTCGCAATAAATACTTTTTCTTTCTTTCTTTCTAAGTTGTATATTCTTCTTCTTAGAGTGTCGATGGCAATCTAAATGGACTCGGCGCAGAATTCGGCTACGTGTTTGGCGAAATCACAGCGTCTATCAGTTCCTGTAACGTGCAGCTGACAGGACACTAGGACTGGTAATAACTGTCCCATCGTTTGTGGAACAGCACCACATTTGTCTATTGATAAAGCGATAAAGTGTGTCTTCAATATTCCAGTTCCAGTAGTAGTGGCTAGTATTCAATTAACTGGAGCCTCGTCGTGGAGCGCCTTCACACTTTTAGTTATGTCTGCCAGAGTTAGCGGGAACGGGACTGACTTATTTCTTATTTAAACAAAGTAATTATGTAAGCACATTTATAATATCAAATGAATTTCTGTCGCATTTATAATGGCGAGTTACGCAAGTTGGGATAATTAATTAATATTATTAAATTAAATTCTTTATTTAGAGTAACTATGAGACTCATACCGTCTTAGTAACAATAAAATAAACTTACAACTATGTTAGTAATACAATTACAACAACGACTTATTATAACACAGCAGTCCAGCCTATCAGCAATTCAAATTCAAATTCAAATTATTTATTAGTCACAATTTTTACAAGAATAGGAAAGACAGTGACCCCCAAACTAGGCATTTGCCGGGAGTCAGAGTCAGAATAACTCCCAGGATGCTGTTAGAACTGTTATAACTACATAGCAAAACTACCAACTATATTCTAATGACAACTGTCATTCTTTAAACAACTATGAAATAGCTATATCATGGCAAATTGACGTTGGATGGTGTTTATCAATTAATTTCTCTGACGCACCTATAGCTTTAAACAAAGAAGAGAAAATTGTGTAAGATAAGTAACACCAATCACCTTGCTTAACATTCTCCTCTTTGCCCAAAATTAATAAACATTTTCTTGTCTTAACCTCTCGAATGTCTTATGTTACACAGTCCGACATAAGCAATTGTCTTTCTATTGTGTCTCTAATTACGACAATCAAAGAGTTAAACAATATCTTTTTACATTATATGTGTAGTAGGTACGTTAATATAAAGCCGCCATAACAATCACTGCAGCACTTACTTCTGCACGACGTAAGGGCGCGTCCACTGTACCGACAAATAGCATTGGTTATACTAAACCGATTACGTTAAATGAGAGAACCGATACCCGCCGCCTGCCATCCGTGAACACTTGTAAATATATCAGATTGTTTACTTCAGGGACGGAAATATGATACAAATACATAATTTCTTATTCTTCTTGTCATTTTTGTCTAAAAAAAGCCTTTTTCTGCAAAAAAACGATACAACTTAAAAAAATCTCCAATTTTCACAGATTATAATTAAATTAACCCTTACTAATAAACGCTGTGTAACGTCTGTATTGTTACGCAACGCTTTGTCTTCTTCTTTCGAAAGTCAGATTACTGACAACTGAAGAAGAGAAATCGGTGTGTAACTATTCATCCGATATAATACGTTTATTAGTAAGGGGGTTATATAGGTCTGATAACCTAATCATATATGTACCTAGCCTACCAATGTTAATTAAAGATAACTGATACAATATACGTATTCTCATAATTCGTGACATCATTAACCCTCCAAAACTCGTGTAAAAATTTAACATCAGCACATGGACCACGTTAATATGCGTGTAACAGCTGACAATGCTATTAGACGTCGATTTAATAGCATTTGCCAGAGATTTAGCAAAATTTTCATGTTGGCTTTTAATATAATTGTGTTCAGTTTATCTGTTGGCAGATTATACGCAAGGATTACGGACCGGAGCCAGCGGCGCGGGCGCGGGCGGAGAGCTCAAATTGAATTGTAATATGCTGCCGTTATTAATAACAGAGAATGGAGACACATTAGGGTTGTCTGATGGGAGATTCAGACGTTTTGTTTCTGTTATTGTGTAGCAGCTAGTCATAAGTTTATGGGTTCTGATCAGATCCATAAACCTTAAGATACAAAAAGTAGTTTTCAAATAACGGTTTACTTGCGAAAATGGCTCAAAACATCCAGACTGACTATGACTGTGATATTGGGAACTAGGAATTCAATTGGGTAATCGTTTTGGATCATACAACAAAAGACTTTATCAACAAACTTTACATCAATAACGGCCTACCTTAATTTATCAGATACGTTTACAAAAAATGTATAAACAGTATCATCCATAACGAACTATTGTTAGAGCTCCTCAAACATTTAACCCCAAAATACAAACAGCCCTGAGTATCAACCCTATCAGGCACAATCGGCCGTATCTACCCGAGCGCGCCTTTTTTTCCCGCAAATTTTAAGCGTCTCCCTGCGAATTCCGCGAATCAGCCGTATTTGTACAATAACTGCCCACCCGGGATCGTTTCGGGCACAATAGCCTCTTTGTTTAACGACGTCTTTCTATTGCGACATGGCGCGTGCCTAGTTTTGTCAATGGGTCCGTTTGTCCCACGTGCCTGAATGTTACGTATGTTGTATACGATCGCAATTTAGGGTTGAGCTGTCATGTATTGTATTATAAATTGGTTGTAATGGTTTTGGATCGTAAATATTTGTGTAATCTGGTTGCTTTAATTCTGTTTTAAGTTACAACTGTTTATGGAGCCTTATACCTGCTTCACAGTACCTACTAGGCTTTCTTCTAAATGAATCAATCGTTTCTCTGCTTTCGGTTATCCATCAATCCAGTTTGCATGGCCAAGGCACTGATGTTTACCTTTGTTGAAAGACACAGATGTTGAGGACTTTTCTTCAGCATTCATATGTTACAAACCCTTAACAAACTGTTCAGAATAGATCGTAATGTGGGTAGATTTTGATATGGAATTATTTGATAATGATTTGGACAGCCGAGCTATGTACATCGTCTCGTTGACCGCTGATTTTAGCGACATAGGTAAAGGATTTTCCGGCTATCTAATTGGTTATTACCATAGCTTAGATAACCGAGTTATTACGCCCACTGTCACTATGTGACATCTAAATAAATGCCTAAATAAAAGCGCGCTGTTGAATTTTCAACTTTCGGCGCTGAGCCGAGTGTTGAAAATCCAACAGCGTGCTTTTTTGTCAGCCTGAGCGACGATTATCTGATGAGAATCAGAGATCAGTAGCCTAGTGGAGTGTACAGTTACACGTGGTCTATGCTGGGTCCGGTGCTCGATAATATAACTTCGAACCTGTCTCATGTCCGTAGTTTAGTGAAAGAATTGGGGTAGGTAGCCCCTTATCCCATACTTATCTAGACAGACTGTATGTAGGTACTTGTAACTCCTCTCATAAAAATTCAACTTTCCCACCTATAAGCTCTATACTGTCTCCACAAACACGAAAAACACCACTCTAAACATCTGCCAATCCATTTCCCGTTTCTCCAGCAAATATAAGATAATATTTGCAACAAACCCCCCGGTTCCTCGCTCGCCTATAACTATTTTGTAAGTATAACGAAACACGTTCATTTGTCACAATTACCGGTGACGCGGAATAACTAGCGATGTGGCGAGAGGCGAGTTGCGGGGGCGAGGGGCGAGTGGCGTGGCTAGTGGCGATAAACCTTCTCTTGTTAGCTGCGCATCTTGTGCCGCTCATACATTTTTATGAGCTTTTTATTTTTATCCACCCATGTTTTGAAGGTTCTCTGTCTATGCTAAGTTAAGGGTGGAAACGGTGTGTCGTTGTTATATTGTTCAATTAATCATGGTTAGTTTGGGTTTGATACTCGTTCATATGTATTTGCTGTTTGGTCTATGTACCTACAGGTATACCTAAATATAGTGATGTGAAAGAAATGGAATGTGAAGATTTTCTTCTGGGCTTGCTCGTTCCTTCGACCTCATCCATCGCTTTCCACGAGGCGAGATCGAGGTCAAGAGCTGGCCCATTTTGCAATAAAATAAAATGAAAAACCTATCAAGTGCAGGTCGGACCACGCACAGTGAAGGGTTCTGCAGTTGAGATGAATATTTTACATTTTACACATGCACTTATTGTATTGGCGATAGCAAAAATAAGTTTATAGTATTTTTCGGAAAGTCTATGAAGTGTCTCTGTCTATTTATTTATATAATAAGTATATTTTATTGTACACCAGAAAATACATAACAAAAACACGATTATTACCTACTACAAAACATACAATGGGTGTCCTTATCGCTCTCTACGATCTCTTCCAGGCAATCTTGGAATGGACAGTGATTGCGAAGGAAAACATCGTGAGGAAACCGGCATGTCCTAGAACCAAAAATTCGAAGACATGTCACATTTGCCAATCCGCACTGGGCCCGCGTGGTGGGTTACGGCCCACTCCCTCTCACCGAGAGGAGGCCAGTGTCCCAACAGTGGGAACATTATAGGCTGATTATGGCTAAGGTATGCACCGTGATGTGGCCGCGGTGGACAAGGGGCTCACCCCGCCTTTCATGGCTAAAGAGAACTGGCGCAAACCAGCAATCTAATTAAATAAATAAATAAACACACTATCAATCGGAATCTGAATCATTTTGAAGCAAATTGCTAATCCATTGCTTCATAGGTAAGTTCGAAAATTTCTGCTCAACACGTAAATAACGCAATGAATGTTGTTGAACTGTCAAAATGAAACCGATCCCGATTGATAATGTGTTACGCAATTGCCCTGCTGTAGTAGGTACTTATTATACTGATGATGACTGCAAGGAGGTAAGTAAGGAGCATCACGGGCGCTTCTATTTCTATATCGGGTTCTTCATTAACTCGGTGTAGACTTCTTAGCGTCCGTATCCCGACTACGTTTTGGGCACATTTGGGAGAAACTGAAGGTTTTATCTGTGCAATTAAAGGAAAACGTTCTTATTGTCTGTGATTGCTAACTACATTCACAGATTTTGGAAAAATGGTACAATCAGCTAGTAGGTACCTAAAACGTTAATTCTCGCATTTTGTTTTTATGATGCCAATCGATGCAGTTTTACGAGGGTAAGATGAAATGTTCTCGGCCTGACAATGAAAACAACCGACAACGCCGTGGAAGTGGCTAAATTTTGGGAAAACAAGGTTTAAAATATAGTCGTGCCAGCGACACGAAGAAGAAGAATGAAAGACTGCAATTTTCATGTCAAATATGATTTTATTTTTTTACGTAATCTCCCTCGACCTCAACGCACTTGGTCCTTCGCTTCTACAACATCAGTACTTATTCCTTCCCTGAAAAGAGAGTCTGGAAGGCTGTAAAAATATCTACGTCCATCTCAATCTTCATTGGATGCAAAGCGCTTCCCAGAAACAAATTTCTTCAAGTTTGGGAACAGATAGAAGTCTGAGGGTGCCAAATCAGGAAAATACGGATAGCCGAGCAAATCGTACCCCAAATCCTGCAGTTTTCCCATCGCCAACGCACAAAGGGTGCGTTGTCCTGGTGAAAGACACTCAGCAAATGCAGTACCCATCTTGAGCATAGCTTTCGCATCCCTAATTCTGTGTGCAAGATGTTTCGCACCCTTTCTTCTGATATCCCCACAGCCTCACAGCTATCTCACTCACCTTCACTCGCATAGCGTCCAACACGATATCATGCACTTTTTCGATGGTTTTCGGTGTGGTTGCAGTTATTGGCCGTCCCTAACGTGGGTCACTCATATTTTGTCTTGTTTGAAAAAACTACCGACATATTTTGTCCTTTTCGGGGTACCTAAATAAAGTAAGTAGTACTTCATTATTTTAAAGACAGTGTAGGCACCTTTCCGCGGATCTTTGCCAAGGACCTCCCGTATTCCGTAGGACCATCCAAAGTAAGTTAGAATTAGGACACAATGGACACCTAATGGATAAGGGGCTCTTGGCTAAATAACAACAGCCGCACGGTTCAATCTTCAAGGTTAAGCAATGCTTGTCGAGGTCGGTCCGTGGATGGGTGACCATTAATAACACAACGAGAGTTCGAGACCCCTCCATGCCTCGGAAAATTCGTTAAGCCGTTGGTCTCGGCTGTCATTTACGTCTTTGACAGTCGACACGGGTAGTCAGAAGACCAAAAGTCTAACAAACTTGTCTTACCAAGCGTCAAGCACCAAGTAAAACAAAATAAGGCCCCACCCGATCTTCTCAGTTTATGGTGGGTGCCTACTTGTAATTCTAGTAACATTTTGCAAAAAATAAATAATGTTTTAAAAAAGAAAGTATAACGTGCGTAATAATTACACTACCTATACCTATGTCATGGGCCTCACAAGCAGCAGGATATTTTTTTTCAGTGCATATTCATCTCCTCATTATGTTAGGTATTCAAGAAAAACTAGCAAGGATGCGAGAGCGAGCGACAAGAGCTCGAAAATGTAAATATTTTACACCTTACTCGGTAAGATTTCTTTTGAACATTCGTATTCGTACGGAAATTGGAGTTGTTTTCTTTGTAGGTATGTATTTATGCAAAAAGTCTTCTATGAAAACGGCCGAAGCGAGTTCGAAAATTTTTAGGATCCGACATTTATGTTTTGCATAGTTACGTTCGGGGCCTCCAACTCGAACTAGGTAGGTACTGTTTACTGAATATATTTACATTGTTTGGGATTGATTAGAAAAGTACTTCTTAAGATTTGGGGCCCCCACTGGACCAGGGGCCCAAGGCGGGCCGCCCCTTCCGCCCCCTTAGACCGCCAGTGGGTATAGATAGGCAGTCGCTCCATATATAAAATACTGGTATTCAGCTGCATCCGATTGAGACACCTAGTGGGTATTTTCGGAACATTGCTTCACTCACAAACATGAAAAAAGGGTCACACGGGCAATACTGCAATCCAAAGACACAATCGAGTTTGTTAGATTGATAAGAGATGGCGCTGTTTCAAGTACCTACACCATAAACCTAATAATAATAATAATATCCTTTCTAATAACAGAGGGTTATTATAATGATGACTACATACTAATTAGTCTTTATTTTTACAAAATAAGTAATGATGAAATTTTCTTCATTACTTTATTTAAAGATTAAGTAATGCGATTAAAGCTTAAATTGTTTGTTTACATGAAGATACCAAATTAGGTACAATATTATTCCACATATTCTAGCAGTCAACTATTAGGATAAGCAGAAAATAATTATGTAGGCTAATAATTAATAGTAGGTATAAGTAATGGAATAAGACAATGGGTCGTACCTAAATAAAAATGTATAGGTACAGCGGTGCTATTCTGTAAAAACCTCACAGTGAAAACTCAGGTGAAGTGAGCGTGGAGTGAGCTGTCAATAGTGTCAATTCCTAGCAAAAACAAAATCACTTCACCTAAGTCTTCACGGTGAGATTTTTACAGAATCGACCGGCTGTACAGGGTTATTGGTGAAACATTAACAGGTTGTTAATGTTTTACCAATAACACTGTATATTACCTATTTGAAAGATAAATAAATACGATTTATTGCCTGTGCCAGTTTTCTATGTATGCGGCTGTTATTACTTAGCCACAAGCCCCCACAAGCCAACACCGACCATGCTATAAAATAATATTACCATGAGCGCTGTCTAAAATGACAGCTGTTGTGCTGTTTTGTTTTGAGTTACCTACATGATATTACCTAAAAAATAAAGTGGAATATTCGAAATTGTGCTTCTGGCTACAGTTGCCACCTAACCAAAGAACAAGAAGAAATACACAGAAATACCGAAACAGAAAACACAGAAACACTGACAACAGAAATACTGTAATCCAACCATGAGCGCGATAATTAGCGTTCCGAATTTTTGACAGCTCTAAGCTGTCATAAACATAATCGTGATAATAATAATCTAAATCGGAAAGCAAATTATTAATGTGAGCGCTGTGAGCGATTATGGCATAATTCGGAATGCAGGCTTAGTCTCGGTTCTTCTGCCCAACAGGGAAAGAACAACCATAGACAATATAGCGAACCATAATGCGGTCTTATTTAGTCGATTTATCATACCATACTTACTACGCGAGAAACAAACTAATTTTAAATTTCATTAAGAACCAAATAGATACTTTTCTAAAAATATACCCAACCTGAAATTCATGATTAATAAATTATAATCAAAATAATGACTTGTTTGGATAAATAAAACGATATGTTTGTATGTACAACATACATACATTTGTCATATTAATTGGCGAAGACAATAGGAACATATAACTTTAAGGGACGTTTAACATTGCATTAGTCAGAAAACTGGCCTAAAACTAATAAATGAAGCGAACATTTTTTAAACATTTTACATTACTTTATGCATTTTACTGTATTTATCGATACTAAAGTATATTCGATCATAAGTCGATTCATGGCGTACACTTTCGACTCGATTGTCATCCATTATTCGTTCCCTTTATTTATAAACATTAAACAAACAGCTACATTCTAGTTTAGTATACGACGAAGTGACGAACGTTGTTCTAGTAGTGCCCTTTTTCTGTCTCCTGAACAAAAGTAAGTTTATTATTGCGCTAACATTAGTCTATTGCTTACAAAGGATAAATTCAAAAGTCTATCTTAGAATGTATCCTTTGTAAACTTTGAGTTTTTAATTGGTTTATTTATAGAATTTGGGTATCAGCTGTTAAGTACCTACCCACTTAGGTAGTGTTGGTACATGATATCATTATCATTTCGGTAGGTACCTATTGTGCTTTGTTTTGTAGTTGTACTCAGTAACTTTACAAATCTTTGTTCTGTTTATTTATTTTTTTGCTTTTATTTTATTGTAAGGTAGGTACCTAATCAATGTGTTATCATCATCAAGCCATAGGATGTCGAGTACAAAATGTTTTTTTTTTACAACTTTCATATTTTTATCTTATTTATTGTAGGTTTATTTAATATTGATTTAACTATTAATTTATAGGCTCTATTATTTAGCGTAGGTATGTATTATACAAACGAAAATAATATATTGTAGAAAATACAACGGGTTTTGAATGAGTTTATTAGGATATTCATGTCATTCATGGAGAAAAGTGGTCAAATCCTCAAATCAGTATTTTTTCTATTGAGATTGAGACACTACATAGGTTCACTCATACCTACTAGTAGGTACCTACCTACGTTGTAGAGTAGGTATATATAAATCAGGCAAATGCATTTGTTCGATGTTTTCGCCGAACAATTGCATTGATAAGTACTAAAATTAAAATTATGATGACTTAGTGCTGATTTTGCCATCGCCAGATAACTTTATATTCAAGGCAAAGAGATTTAAGATTAGTAAATAATTTAATGTCTTTGATTCAAGGAATAAAATTGACGTTTGACAGTTTTGTATGAAATAACTGTCAAAATTTCAAAATTATTTCTGGAAATAAAGTTGATTGAAAAATCAGCCCTAAGACAACAAGCTGATTAGATTTTGTTATTATCAGATTGATAAATAAGGAATCGACTTGCGACGGGAGGACATAATAGATAGAATACCAAAACATAGGTAGGTACAGACGCCAGCACATAAAGCTACTACAATCTGTTAAAGTGCTTTAGTAGATTTTCAAATTTATTGCTAAAGCATTAGGTTCAAAGTTGATTGGGAAAATTTGATAGTTTCGGGTAGCTTGATGTGCTGGCATCTGTACCTACGTAATACAATGGAGAAGTTTCATGATGTTGTTAATAGCCAATGACGTAATATAAAATCTAGCTACTATTAACGTAATGGTATTAAAATATAGATCAAAAATAATAAATCGCTGAATAATTTTTTGAAATAGGTAGGTACACCAAAAAATGATTTAGAAATAGATTATTGAAGTTTACGTATTTTAGCAACGTTCCGTCAGAGACCACAGGGTCTCTGATTCGCCTGTGACGTCATTTGACCTATGCGAGATCATCGCACAGTGTGGTGCGTTCAAGTATTAGTTTTGTAGTTTCGCGCCAGTGCTCTCGCGCTGTTTGTAGTTATTTACGTACAGTTGTTTGTTTATTTATGAGTGTGTAGTTTTTATTTCACTACCTATATTCTAAGAAAGAGAAATGGAAGAAAAAAAATTGGGTTTTTAACTATCTTGCTTTGACACAGGAACAATACAATATTTGTAGGCGTATTTTTAACCTCGGAGCCATCGTTTAATAAATAAAAAAATACGACTCGAACGTCGCAAGTGACTAGGTAGGTACGCATGCACACCAATGAATTTGTACGTACTTAGCGAATACGAGCGTTGTCTAGGTCAAATGACGTCACATGCTGGAGCGCCGCATGTAACGAAATTATTCTTGCAAGGGAAAAAAAAAATATAGGTACGGTCGAATTGAGAAACCTCCTCCTTTTTTGAAGTCGGTTAAAAACTTTTCTTTAAAAACTTTTTCATTTCTAGAGATATTTTAATGATTCTTCGACAGTTTTGTTTCATTTTATTTAAACTTTGTTTGATAATAAATCTATAAAAAAAAGGAGAGTTCTTCATTGAGCAGCTTTGCAAGTGCTATCCTACTTATGACGTCATAATACAAGCAAGCAAACTAAACACAAGCAAGCTAGCAAAGCACTGCTCGTTGTCGCCCTTCAGAGCGGCCATCGTGCATCGGCCAGACTTGTACCAAGGTAACCCTTTATCTGACTTTTTCTGTTCAGCAACCGTCATGGAAAACTTCGAATTTTCGTCTCAATCCAAGCCCGCCGCCACAACCACCTTCAATGGTCCGCATTTCTACAACGTGTACAAGGATGCGGAATTCCTGAGAATTGATGCCAACGTTGAGAGACTCCTGGCGCAGGGGTACGAGCTGAGAAAGAAGCTCAGCACTGTGGAACCTGGCAAGACCATCGTCATTGAAGGAATGAATCTTGAACGCAAGTAAGTTTCTAAATTACCAGTCTGCAAATTCGGCTGCAGCAACAGTAGTCGGAATGGTGTGTTGCCATAGGTACTCCGTGAAATACATGATATTTATTTTCTATTTACCTATACAAATTGTAGCTTTGTATTACGTTGTATGTTGATCGTTTTGGTACTAGAGGTGAATTTAGAGCACGTAAATTGGTGCTGGGTACTTACAATTTTATTTCGCTAAGACACTTATCATCTAAAAACAAAAATAACTCTAAATATCATTAGGTAGTAATTAAAAAAAGTTTTATTTGTTGACTAGACTACAAAAAAAAAACGAAGACAATCATAATGATCCTTAAGTTTCCTAGGTACTTAACTTTGTTTTATATTTATTTTTCCAGTACTCCACTGCTGATAAAGAAGACGGCAAAGAACATAAAAGTGGAAGATTACGAGTTCACTTACAACCGTCTGGTTGGTCTCGCCGCCGGATTTGCTTACGAGAATCGCAACAGATTCCCGAACATACAATCCAGTGAGGCGAAGGCCCTGGGCCTAGAGTGGGATCACAACAACAATGATAAATGCAAGCTGTACCTATCAGCCGTAAGTGGCACTGAGCATTTGATCGACCAGTTCTCATTCTGGCCTCTATTGTGTGGACTGCGCAAGTACCAACTGAAGAAGCTTCCCGTCGAACTAGTAGTGAAGATGGGCAACATAAAGAATGCTGATGGAGAGACTATGGCGAAGGTTCTGAAGAGCAACCTGGTGACAGCTAAACGTATCTGGTTGATGTTCGCGGGCACTTCATTGAGGGAAATGCAGACCCTCATCGAGGACTCACCAGAACTTAAAAAGCTGTTCCAGGGTTGATGTTTCTTATGTTGCTTTTTTGGGACCAACCTGACCGGCAGATTCAACAATATTTAATAATAATCTGCCACCATTTTATATTTTATCAATGTTTTACATTATTTTGTATTATGCATGATTGTTCAAATATTATAATCTTTTCTTGTTTAATAATAAACGGAACTACCACTTGACTAAGCTGTTGTTTTTGTTATCTTAGAGGTATAACATAACTGACCTTTGTAACAAGCCCTGTCGTTCATGTCTAGGAGCTACCATAGTTGAAAGTTACATACATACGGTACATAATCAACACAACAATGTTGTCGAGTGTTTAAGTTGTGTCCCCGATTTAGAACCTTACGGTAACTCGTATGTTGTTCGATTATTATGCATGTATTTTGTATTTTATAAAAAAAAATACGTACAGTCACGAACATAAGTATGTATACACTTGGCTTTATTGAAAGACGATTTTCTCCTTTAGTTTGTGTCATTTTTTTTGTTCTGTACATAAATGGTAAATAAATAAGTGTTTATTTATATATTAAATTAACCTTCCCTCTACGGGAACCAACCCAAAGAGAAGAAGGCGTGAGTATAAGAATGTATTTTTCTACCATGACAATGGGTTGAAATAAAAAAAAAGTATTTTAAAGCATTTTATTAATTTCAAAAATAACTAGCATATAATCACGCAATATTACTAAATTTATAATATACTATGAGGAAATACACACAAAGTAGCGAAGGATGCCGTTGTTACAAACATAATCAACATCTTCATTATAATTCAGTACTAATAGTTTACTTTGTCGTTACCCATTCTGCTAATATACAATACCAATTTATACGTATCTCCATTAATTTCTAATATGCCTACTTATGTCTAATTTGTTTTTACATTGATATATGCGTCAAGCGATGATCACTGACATATGGAGTAAGATTGTATGTGTTTATAAAGTAATCCAGGATGTACTAAAGTAATACAGGACTAGAGAGGTGTAAGTGGAAACACTCGAACTATTAACTCTAGTCCAGGCCGCGTCTACGCGGGCGTCTAGCGTTACGATAATAGTCAAATATTAAAAGCGAATATCACTTGGTGGCGATGCCAACGATTATACACAGATGAAGACATATTATAGTTTAACCTCCAGAAACACATATTAAAATTAACTATGGCTGTGTAGTGTTAAGAACAAGTCTAATAAATCAGTACAAAGAAAACAGTAAGTACACGAAGTGCCAGTACACTATCTTTGAATGCACTTCATCTATCTATAATCATTGTCTAGTGTAACATAATCTACATTTTCGATGACAAAGTATATTATGATTTAACAATATGCATGCAGGTATCACGCAAACAGTAGGTAAGTATTCAAAATAACAATGATTTTTATTTTGAGCTCTAAAACAATTCAAAAGGTTAAATTATAATATTTGTGACATTAAAATGATCTATTGTATAACAGTGGCCACATTAAATAGCATTAAAACTCCCATGTACCCAGACGTATCGCCAAACAGTAATTTACATATTACATAAATATTATATATTAAAACATCAATTTTACTTAATCCAATGTACATAATTACATCTATTTCAAATCACGTACGGCACAGCACTGAAATTTAATTTCTATATACCTTTTACTGCCAATTATAAGGACGTAACTTGTTTTACTTTTGACACACAAAAATAATACGTTACTTCTATTGTACGATCATCGGACCAAACAATTATGAAATAATAATAAATCAATATGATACATTATAGATTTGAAATAATTATAAACTATGAGAAGAAATTAGAAAGAAAAACTAAGTATAAAACATAAATTCACAGAATTATTAAGTTTATACTGCTAAATATAATGATACAATACATAATAATATATTATATAAATTCTGCTTTGAGCTGAGCTACCGATTTTAAAATACTGTGATAATATAGACATCAGAATAACACCAAGTTTATGCTAAAACTGATATTTCAATGATTCTACTACAGTTTACACTACACAGCACACTGGTGTTCTTCGCTTGTTTGACTACCTACATCAACCTAACATTCTCAATTTTAGTATAAACCCGAAATCCATACCTTTGCCTCATTAGTCTATCGTATGGCAGTTAAGTAAAGGTATTAAATCCGGTGGTATTACAACAAATTAAAAGAATAATAATGTAGCCTCAAAAGATCCTAAAATATACACTGATCATTCCAATCTAAAATGCTATAATAACGTTTCAAACAAAACTACAAGTCTCAAAATCTATAGTGCCAGCATGACACGTGTCACTGACGTATCGAACGTCATCAATACAACATCAATGGAAACATACGCACGGGAAATGGTTTTGAACCAATCAGAGTTATAGTTTAAACGGTAAGCGTGTACGCTGTCTGGTTTAGGTGTCGAGGTCGATACTGCTTAGCGTTATGTTGATCACAGCGCGGTGTCGCACGCGGCACGTTTATGTCTCGCTCAATGAGTGATTACGGTGGAATACAGGCACAGCGGTAGCACGTGTCTGTATGGGAGTCGGTAGTTCTTAACTGTGCGTGCGGCGAGGCATTTGAGTGACGTGTACCGCAGAGGGTTGACGATGGCACTGAGGCTCTGTTGCGTCGACTTGAGGATCTCTTCGGGCGTCTCGCCCTCGTAGTTGACTGTGTCGATATGAGCTCCGTGTGAGAGTAACTCGCGGACCACTTCAGCGGGACATGGGTTCAGCTGGAAATGTTAAAGATATTTATTGTAATTTTAAAAACAAGAGCGGAGCGAATTTTTGACGGCGCGGTTGGCGTAGTGGTTAAGCGATTGACTGCTGCGCTGCGTGTCGCGGGTTCGATTCCCGCACGGTACAAATCGTCGGCGGGGCAGGCGAGAGCGAGCTGGTAGCGTACCTTGCAGACTAGATGCAGCGGCGTGTTCCCGTCGGCGTCCCTGGCGTCGGGCGGCGCGCCCAGGCGCAGCATGAGCTGCACCAGCGCGGCGGCGCAGGGCGCGGCCTCGCCCGGCGCCGGCAGCCAGGCGGGGCAGGCGAGAGCGAGCTGGTAGCGTACCTTGCAGACTAGATGCAGCGGCGTGTTCCCGTCGGCGTCCCTGGCGTCGGGCGGCGCGCCCAGGCGCAGCATGAGCTGCACCAGCGCGGCGGCGCAGGGCGCGGCCTCGCCCGGCGCCGGCAGCCAGGCGGGGCAGGCGAGAGCGAGCTGGTAGCGTACCTTGCAGACTAGATGCAGCGGCGTGTTCCCGTCGGCGTCCCTGGCGTCGGGCGGCGCGCCCAGGCGCAGCATGAGCTGCACCAGCGCGGCGGCGCAGGGCGCGGCCTCGCCCGGCGCCGGCAGCCAGGCGCGCGCCCCCCGGCCGCGCGCCCCCTCGGCCGAGCACGCCACGTGCAGCGCCGAGCGCCCCTGCCGCACCTGCGCAGGGAGGATGTTACAGCACGGGGACGGTCCTTCCCCACACGACCCAACTAAATAATCCCCACAGTATCACGCCGTAACTGAGCCACGCTTTAAGAGCGTTTACGCCGTACGGCATTTGATACAAACTTTCAAGCACTTGTTTTTCGAAATGATTTAACCGATTTTAATTAGACTTCATACGCATAAGTAAGATACAAAGGTCTAAAAAGTTACTTAAGAACATTTTCGAAAAATAATGTTGCAGCCAAATTAGACCGATTTTAAATTCTCCATAGAAACAAAAATAATTTCCAGTTATCTTTTTTTACATAAAACATTTCAAAAATTAGCAATAAACAGCACAAGGTACTGCTCATTTCTAATTAAATAACCAGTACCATGGTGCTCTTCCCTCATTATGTATTTTTTTCTCTGTTCAGTGTTTTGTGTGTACAGATACCAGCACACCAAGCTACCCGAAACTGTCAAACTTTCCCAATCAACTTTGAACCTAATACTTTAGAGATAAAGTTGAAAATCTATTAAACAAATTTGACAGATAGTAGTAACTTGATGTGCTGGCGTCTTATGATAATGTTTACTAAACATTCTCCCACTCACCGTAATATCTAACTTAACGAGCGAGTAAACAGCTTTGTGTATCTTCCTGGAGACCTCCTCAGTACACTCTGGTTCCTCAAGTAGCCGCGCCATTAACGCCGCCAGGTGTAAAGAGATGACCAGCACCCTTTGCAAGGTGCTCAGGGTCTGTTCTCGGTCAATGCTGAGTTTTGAGTCCAGGAGCTCCATACCCCGGTGTATCTCAGATAATGCCTTCCTGAATACGGGTTCAATGTCTTCGAAGGTCACGGGGGGGACTATGCGACCTGCGGGATAGGAATTGGTGGTTATAATAATGTTTCTATGAAAATAGCTGTGTTAAGAGTCAGCGCAGACCGAACATTTTTATTGATATATTGAAAATGAACTTGAATCTCAACTCTCTCTCTCAAAGTCGCTGTCACAGTGTGTGCAACACTGTGACACTCACGCTTGGTACAAATGGATACCGGCGAGTACTTCTACTCACTTGTCGTCAACCGCGGCGGTGAGACAGGTGTCTCGACAGTCCGACATACCTCTGAGCGGCGGGCGCGCGCGCTCGGCCAGCATGTAGGAGAAGAGCTCGGCGAAGCTGTAGAGCGAGGACTGCGTGAGCGGCGACAGCGGCGGCAGCACGGCGCGCTGCATGTCGAGCGCGTGGTGCCACAGCTGGCGGCAGCGCGCGAAGCGGCCCGCGTCCGCGTACACCGCGCCGCGGTAGCGCACGTAGTACGACGTGTCGGGGTGCGCCGGGCCTGGGGGGGGGGGCATTCAGATTGAGATAGGAGTCTTTCTAACCTCCATAATAAATTATTGTTTATATTTTCTGTACGTGTCCCAAATAAAATATGTTTATTTCTTCCTCATTTATCGCCATGGGCCCCTTTTTGTGGGTTCTGATGGCTCAAATTAAGAATTGAATGAAAATTCAAGATGGTGGTCACATTTTCTTGGATTCTGACACTTTTTAGGGCTTCTAATTAAAAAACAATGTCATCGAATCTGAATTTCAAGATGTAAAACCGCGATAGAATTTCATAGCTATCATTTGAATACTGAAACACTTTCTACTCTACAGTTTTGCTAAACTCACCGAGAATCCTCTCTCTGATGACCAAGGCCTGCATGCGCATGCCGTCGGGGTCGGCGAGGATCTCCTCCAGCTGCTGCGAGTTGCTCGGCTCCACCGCGTAGTCGTAGGCTTCTATGCGCGGGATGTCTTTAGGCTTGGGAATGGGCTCACTGCCATCCGCAGGGAATCTGGAAAATGAAAGTGATAATGTAAGGCGTTTTGTGGCAAGTAGCCGATGTTTTTCAATTGTTAAGGCATTTCGTCTTTTCTGGTATCAGCACAAACGAAATAAAAATAGCTCAGGCTACGTTAAAAATATAACCCAATAAGCAAGGTGATAGTTAAACTGACTCTAGAGGTATGAGGAACAGGGTGTAAAGTTCACTCATTTTCTATAGAAAAGGGAGGATCCGCGACCAGACGGATGTCGTGTCTGGAGGGCAACTGCCCGATGATCCATGTCAGGCCGTTGTATATTGCTAGTTGCGCGGTACACTCTGCTTGCGAGATGCAGGATTTTGCGTGACGTCAGTATGACGCGTTGTTCGCATGTGGCGTTGTTGTAGATACCGCTATATGAATTTACGTATTCCTTTTTTGAAGTCGGTTATATTGTTTACGTTAAGTAGCAGCTGGTGTGTTGATAAATGGTTAATATCTTACCTATCATCCATAGCTCGTTTCCAGAGCGCGAGTGCGCCGACCATGTCGCGTCTCTTGTCCACGTAGGTCGCACCGAGTAGTTCCAATGCGTCGATGCGTTGCTGTCTCGTCACTAGGCCGTATTCCGCGTTTATTAGGTGCTCGACTATGTGCGTGTGGCCCGTCACTGAGGCTGCTAGGAGTGGCGTCATACCTGCAATATAATATGTACTATGAAGGTTATTATAGGGCTTGTGGCTAAGTAATAACAGCCGCACGGGTCGATCGATCAGGTTAAGCTACGCTTGCCACGGTTGGTCTGTGGATGGGTGACCATCTTTACATACCAAGAGGTCTCCGTGCCTTGGAAAGCACGTTAAGCCGTTGGTCCCGGCTGTCATTCGTGGATTGATTTGACAGTCGTTACGGGTCGTCAGAAGTCCGAAAGCCTAACAACCAGTCTTACCAAGGGGTTTCGTATTACCCAGTAACTGGGTTGTGGAAGTCAGATAGGCAGTCGCTCCATGTAAAATACTGGTGTATTTAGCTGCATCCGGTTAGACTGGAAGCCGACCCCAACGTAGTTGGGAAAAGGCTAGGCAGATGATGATGATGATGATTATGTAGGGTAGAAGTTAGTGATGCAAAGAGGTCTAATGAAGTCAAAGACCAAAAATAGGCATGCCATGAAAACAGCCGGAATATTCTTAGTTAATGAACGACCAAAATGAGAGAACCTATGCTACAGTCAGCTCTTATATTTTAGTGAAGGCGATGTAACATTCATCGCCTTAACTAAATTTGTATGGCTACCGTCATCTACTAAGTGTCCGTTATATTAGAACAACACTAGTATTGTCCCACCATGAATGGTGTTTTCACTGGCAACAGGACCATTCAATGTAAATTAAAAGGACCAACTTCAGCGGTGCGGGCGGAGCTCTGTAAAAATGTCACCATGAAAACGTAGGTGAAGTGAGCGCGAAGTGAGTTGTCAATAGTGTCATTTCCTAGCAAAAACCAACTCGATATCACCTCAGTTTTCACGGTGAGATTCTTACAGAATCGACCGGCTGTTGTGTCTCCAGCAAGTTTTAAACAGTTCCTTACCGTACGAATCAACGTCCATAGTAGCTCCATGTCCCAACAGCATCTTGAGTATGTTCAGAGACCCGCTCTCAGCACAATCGTGTAGCGCCGTGTTACCTTTGACGCTCTTTCTGTTCACGTCCGCGTTTAGTGACAGTAGGTACTTGGCGATTCTAATGTGGCCCTTGTAGCAAGCGATCATTAAACACGTGTGGCCGTGACGGTTTGCTATTTCTATGTCTGGAAATGAAAAGATGGGTTTTTGGAATTAAAACAATCAAGGAATTATTTCTACAGCCAAGTCAATGAAAGTGGAAAGCTGTGTACCAAATAAACTCAAAGCGGACTCAGATATTCCAAGGGCTGCAGAAGTGCGAAGCTATGCTTGTGATAACCAAAACAATAGATCCCTTCGTCAGTTTATTTGTACAGACGCCAGCACATCAAGTTACTACAATCTGTCAGATTTCTTTAATAGATTTTCGACTTTATTGCTAAAGCATAAGGTTCAAGATTGATTGGGAAAATCTGACAGTTTCGGGTAGGTTGACCTGCTGGCGTCTGTACAATCAGCACCCTAATTGCGTAACACACTATAAATCACAATCTGAATCATTTTGAAGGATATTGCTAATACATTGCTTCATATGTTCGAAAAGGTTGTCTGCACAACAGAGTAAATAACGCAATGACTGTTGTTGAACTGTCATAATAATGAATGTTAGTGTGTTTCGCAATTACCCCGCCGTACCTTTTTTCGAGTTTATTATAAAGTAGTGTTATCAGATTTGAAATGCACTCTTCTATCAGTTTTAAAACACCTTTAGCTTAGTTGTAGATTTAACAAGAAGAATATCTCTAATGCGAGAAACCTCATTTGTAATCAGTTCATGTAACTTACCGGCGCCATTTTCGACTAGGAACTTAACGATATCAGAGTGGCCGTCAAAGCAGGCGGCCCTGAGGGGGGTGCTGTGCGTCCGTGTGGTGGAGTTGACATTGGCTCCGGCGCGGACCAGCAGCTTCACCAGTGGCAAGTGACCCGCGGCCGCGGCGCACCATAGCGGGGGCGCGCCCTCTATCGTCTCACCGTCGAATGTCACTGGAAATAACGAAATAGATCGGTCATACTACTGTTTTACATGCCTCGTTGGTCTAATGGTCTCAAGCGATACTGCTGAACAGAAGGTCCTGGATACCCAAATCAGACAAAGTGTTATAGGGATTTTCCAGGACTTTCTCAATAGCAACCCGGAGTCTGGGAGTTGTGCCCGGTTGATGGCAACAGACTTGCCCATGCACATGGGACTTAAGGGGCTTACAGGACCTAAACACAAAAACCGCAAGTTTTAGAAACAATAAAAGTATATGATCGACTACAGTAAACAAAATCAGAAAAATATATGATATTCTTCAAGATAAATATGCTAGTTAGATAGTGTGTTCAAAACATAATACAGCAAATTTGATACGATAGAAAAAAAATCATGAAGATACCACTAAAAACTTTCTTTTTACAGTAAAAACCATACTAATATACATACAATCATTCAGATTTTTTGTCAGATTATTCTACAAGCAACATACTAAAGCACTAATGTAATTTTTTTTTGTCTAAACAATAGATTTATTATAAATAGATAATTGCATCATACTTTGCAATATATTACCAGCGTTGTGTCATCGCGATGCAGTCCGACAGTGACCGCGCTTTAGGTCACGTAGTCCCCTTAAAAATAACTAGCAAAGTGTTGGTGTACTATGAGTACATCTCCGCCTAACCCTTCGGGGTTTACAGGCGTGATATTATGTTATACTACTGTATTGTTCCTGGATAATTGCTAATTGAATGCCAGTTTCTGAAGCGCTCAGGTTGATTCAACTAAGTTTATCGCTAAGGGAAATCGGCTGTATTGCAGAGCCTAGCTATAAGCCAGTCACTCTGTAAAGGGCGAATAAGAGATCATGTTAAGACAATGGGCAGTAGCGTCTTCCTGTTAGCTTTCGACAACAGAATGTGTAAGTACTAAATATGTCTGACTGCCCATCGTGTTGATAGACAAAATGTATCGCTAAGTCACAAAACCAGAGGAGTTCATGATATACTTAAGTAAGTGTACAAAAACTGGACCATACATTATTTATGTACTAGCAGCGCCCCGCGGTTTCACTCGCATAAGTGTCAATCTCATGGGAATATCGGGATAAAAATCTATCCTATGTCCTTTTCCGGGACTCAAACTAACTCTATACCAAATTTCATCTAAATCGGCTCAGCGGTTTAAGCGTAAAGCGGTAACAGACCGACAGACACACTTTCGCATTTATAATAAGTATTAGTATGGATTAAAAAATTGGTTAGTTAGTTATTAGATTAAGGCCAAGGTCATGTAAACAATGGGACTATTAGTAATCGATTTATACGTATTTGTACCACTTTTAAAGGTTAAGTTAACAAAAGGCACATGGTGTTACGTAGTTTACAAAAAGGGCATTATGTTATAGTAAACAAAATTTATAATTAGGTATGCTTTTTATCCCCTACAAACCTTCCAAAAAAATCTTCTCTTTTAATTTAACCAACTTCAAAAAAGGAGCAGGTTATGCATTCGATGTTTTTTTTTTTTTTTTTTTGAGTTTAACGTTCACATAACAAATAAATTATTCAAAATCAATTCTGATACCAATGATTTATTAAAAGAAAGTAAAATACTTTTGGCGAAAACTTGTAGCTGAGATTAATCAAAGTTCTGAACATTTTCTCCAATCCTGAAAGAATCTGAAGGTCACATGAAAGCCTAAAGGAATACGTTGTTTGTACATACTTATTTGAAAAGTTTCGTGACTCGACTCCTACGCTTATACGATACGCCCCTCGGGAATATTGTGCAAAGTTCTTGAAGTAAATATGACTATGATTTTTGGATAATATCGAGATCTTCTTAATTGGATGTAGGTACTGAATTAGATTCTAGAAAGTTTCGGCAATCTGTATAACATCAATGTAACTAAGTATTTCTGAAAGATACTCAATAGGCTAATTTCTTCTGAAAGTTATAAGTACCATTTCCTACTGTTACTGTAACAGTAGGAAATGGTACTTATAACTTTCAGAAGAAATAAAAAAAAAGTCGTGTGCCTGTGTAACAGTGTTACACAGGCACACGACTTTTTGTGATTGCGTTAACTTTATATGGCATAAAATTATTTATCAAATGTAAATTACTGGTTTTTCACGTTTCTCTAAGCCCACAAAGGTCAGCTACAGAAGGAATCTTTAGAAAGTTGGTAGGCTCGGTAGCAGATTAAAAATATTCAATTTTTTAAAGAAAAACTTTTTTTTTTTTTATTTTGCCTAATAAATTCCATCTCCAAGCAGAAGTAGTGCAAGAAAGTTGAGTCCTTTAAATAAACAGGTACCTACTTCTATTTTAATGAAGTTCACGGAACAAAATAAACCCATACAGGCATTCAAGACAAGTTTATTGCCCATGTTGCTATTCAAATTATACACAAAAGATATTATTTAAGCCACTACAGTTTCAGCTGAACAATTTATAGTAAAATGGCTTCTGGCCAAAGTATTGACGCAATTGGAAATCCGTTCCGACGACGCGTGACAATTCCGCCATAAAGCAGATGAACAATTGTATTTACACGACAAACGAGTGATTAATTAAGGTCCTGATTGACCGACACGTTTTGCCGACTGGGAATGCCGGCGAAACACTCCGCCGCCGGTATTGACCACCTGACCTGATGCCAACACCGACACAATGGAATAGTGTTATTGAGAAACAATGTACGCACTTAGTTTCAAGTTTTTAACGTCAAAAATTCCAGAGTGACCCCTCTCCTACTGAGCTGTCGTATTTTTTTTACTTTTCAAAATAAAACTGCAACTTTGATCCTTTTTAACGTACTGTACTAATAGTAGATAGTTTGCCAAGGGAGCAAACAACTATTTTGAAGGCGAGAGTGTTTCTTTGAATCCAGAGCGGAGCGAGGGGCTCTAAAGTAGAATCCTGAGTGCAGCGAGGGATTCTGGGGGCGGGACACTCGAGCTTAAAATAGTGTTGCTCCCGAGGTGGCACTCTACTTTTTATCACCCTCTACGACAAAAAAAAACACAAAATACTAACGAAGGCAGAATGCTTTTCGCGCGTTTGTTATTTCTAAACTAACTCTTTTTTTGTTGTCTCTCGCGCGTTTTACTTTATCAATTATCATACAGCTGTTACTTGTTCATACAATGTTAGTGTTAGAGCTCTTTGGTGATTGGAACTTTTAATAACAATATCCACATTCGAAATTCAAATCACTTTTAGTCCCTAGGGATTAAAGAGCTACTTTAGTCCCTGTTTACGAAGAATACACTAGCTCTTTTTGAATAGATGTGATAAAAAATATTATTTATTTAAGTACATACCTAGTCATGCATAGTCAATATCATCATGCGAACATTCTGTCTTAACACTGCATGTTAAAAATTATGTAAAACATGAAAGAACGAGTTATTTTGTTGCATAATTAAAACACGGTGACCTCAATTTTTATACTTCATGATTTTAAAGGCGCAATGACCGTGCATATTAATGAGAAGAAAATTTAATTTTAATATCGCTAATTATCAATATAATTCACTTAATGTAGGTACACAAAAGAACAAACACACAACTCCATTGTTCTTATATTATTCTTTTTTTCACCTGGCTGACGTTTGTACGGATAGTTGACCTCGTAATTCTTTAACAACTTTTTACTCAATGGCTATAACGTGAATTTGAAAACTCAACTCACCAGGGGGCCTAACATTACTTTTATAGCATTATTATTTTAATCTTACTTTAGTTTGGAAAAGATATGGAGGTATACAGGACATATACCTCTTTCCCAAAGATTCTTGAATATACAGGAGGTAAAGAAATGACTTTAAAATAAGTAAGAGACCTTACCTGAACCAGGTTGTTCGATGTCCGCTTTGCACCTCTCGATGAGGTATTCGGCAACGTCGTAATGTCCATTTCTGCAAGCGATGACCAGTGGAGTCGCGCCGCCGACCTTTGCACCCACTAACATGTTCAGCTCGTCCGCAGAGCGCCAACTGTGTAGGTACGCCTGGAAGTAAAGAAAAAAAATAACGTTAGAATAGAGCATAATAATTATTTTGAATGTGTTCCCAGACGTCTAAAGGGGCGTTGGGCTTGCGGCTGCGAGATCGTCTGTCCTGGACGAGGGACTCAGGAAACCGTGAAGTAAGGTAGAAAGAAAGAGCCGATTGGGGGCTGAAATGAATTAATATTTGAAATAGGCGAACGAAATTGTTGCCATTGACCGTGGAGATATTGGCACAACCAGTGCCATCTCCAGATACGTAGGCACGTAGGTGAAGTCGGAAATAAATAGAAGCTGAAGAGTGAAATCTTTTGCATAATGGGTAAAATACTTGGTATTTCCATTATTTGAAATTGTACGCGGCTGATAAATGATTTGTAACAACCGCCAAACTGCTAAGTCATACTATTTTCTTGGAAATTATAATATTTTGACGTGTTCATATCAGTCTGAACATCGGACACTCATAACTTCGTTAACAATGGATAATTAAGTGAAGCGCTTATTAGAAACATATTTACCGATAATAGGTTCTGTTTCTTTGAACCACAATGTTGTAATGGTCTTTTTAGACCGTTAAACACAAGACAAACAGTCAAAGCTAATACAAATGGTAACGAAGATAATGTGTATGCATTTAAATCACATCAAATATTTGTCTAAATGATTATGAGGGAACCGAAATTATCTTTAATGATATACTAATAAAAACTAGCTAAATCTGCAAGCACGAAGGCTGTTTTTATTTTATTTACTTTGATGAATATTAACGAACGCGTATCCACTATGTAGAAATCTAAATCGACATTGATAAAAAACCCTGAAACTAACTAAATTAATAACGCTGTATAATGGCATTAGTTTAATTTTGTAGCCATATTTACGAGTCATAAAAGCCTAAAAGTTATTCTTATGCTTTCCAAGCATGTCTTCGAAGTAAACACTCATACTGAATCTATTTTCCTGTACAACGTTGCGCATCTCAATTTCAAAAGCCACTAAGATATAGTAAAAACGAATCTTAAAAAGCAATTGACAATCGTGTCATCTGCTGGTAGTTGGTATCAAGATTCGCAAAAGTGAAATCCCCAGATATATGTATAACTAGCTTCTGCCCGCGACTTCGTACGCGGATCCTGTTGGTTATGCCAGCGACAACGGGGTAGTCAAAATCGAAGATCTGAAACGTCTGATGTCGAATTCTAAGAACCCGGGGACTGGATAACAACGGGATGCGCGAGACGATTCGAGACGTCATTTTCAGGCAATAATGAACCAATAGGGTGGTAAACTTGGCCTTGCACTTTGAATGTTGGCATAAATGGGCCTTCTGAAATCTATTTCGTAACAAAAGATGTCATTTGAAAGGCATTATTGTACGAACGTATGTTGTCCAAGAAATGTTTTGACTGTGATGGTCACCGATTAGCAGTGATCTTAATATTTCTGGAGGATTTTGTAATATTTCAATATGTACTTTCCCACCTGAGCAACACATACCGTTTGTTTCTTTTTGCTATTTAACAGCTTCACAAAAAGTAAAATTTTTAACCATACCTCCGATGGCGGAATATGTGGCGTAGTCAATCATAGGAGTATACGTAAATGCACTCCGTTCCTTATCAACTCAAGGAAGGTCGCCATGCCCTACGGCTATATCTTGAGACACATCCGATTCTTCAGATGATATCGACATTCTGTTCAGAGAATGTCGAAGTCGATCAGAATTCAAACGTTCGTTGCGCTCTTCTTAATCTGTCTCTTCATGCCGTACTCCAGCAATTCTTGCTTTCTCACTTTCTGATTATGAATATGTTGTTGTGTGCGTGTTCGGAACAATCTATACTAATATTATAAAGCTGCAGAGTTTGTTTGTTTGTTTGAACGCGCTAATCTCTGGAACTACTGGTCCGATTTGAATGATTCTTTTAGTGTTGGGTAGTCCATTTATCAAGGAAGGCTATAGGCTATATAACATCACGCTACGACCCTAAGGAGCCGCGCAGCGTGTGACACCGCGGGGAACAGCTAGTGTATGATAATCTCACCGTATCAGCGGTCAGTCGCGCATCATATTCTTCACTGGTCTCTAGAGATCTGGATGTAGATGCGTAAATACGCTGAGAACGCAGGCGTGCTTCGCGATCCGAAGAGGTTGTTCTCAAACAGCATCAAGTCTCTCCTGACGCTCTTCGGTAGATTCTTGGCATCTTATGATCCTCAATCTTTTAGCTCCTTTGGAACATTGGGAAAGATTTGACCTCTTTCTAGGCATGGTTATAGTTTTATTATGAAGAAGATACCTGATCAATTAAAATCTAAGTGACTGCTCCCCTACCAAGGGTGCCCAGACACGGGATCGTCTGGCCCATGTGCTGGTTTGGTCCCTAGGGTGGTCACGGCGTGCTATGTGTTCTGGTGCGCCGGTGATGGGGAGTACTCCCCAGCGGAGGGTCCGGTGACGGACAGCCGCGGCGGGTTCACGGATGAGTGCTAACGCGTGCCCATGTTCCCGCCGTAAGCGGCAGAGGAGGACACAGTGGAGTTTTAGTGGGTTAGAGTCCCACATAACTGCACTATCTCCCCGTGGTAGTGCAGAATGCATGAGCATTTCTTCACGTTAAAAAAAAATGAATGGGAGTTTTGGCCAGTAAAGTCAAATTTTCAATGATATACCATCGTCATCGAAAATCAGTCCTAAACTGTTACCGCCTTCACCGCGTGGAGGTGAAATTAGTGATAGCTTAGATTTCCACATCAGATGTTTCTGATCTTCGATTTTTATAAGTCAACAGGAAATGCCCATCAGACCGAATAACTTTTACTAAGACGTCATTCCTATATGTGTTATGGTGTAGCTGGGCTCTTGGAGTTCCCCATCAGGTGTTCCAGATCTTCAAATTTATTCTCTCAGCAGAAAATCCTCATCACGTGGAACAATTTTTGTTATGGTACCATTTTTGTATCTCTTATAGTTAAGCTGGTCTGTTTCGGTTCTGCATCAGGTGTTCAAGTTTCCAAGAAACATTATAGCCTGAATGTTGTCCAGCCATAATAACTATACAACAAAAAAAAAATCATTCAAATCCGTCCAGTAGTTCCGAAGGTCGGACGCGCAGGCCCGAGGCGTGTACGTACTCTGATAGAAATTAGAATACCTTAACAAATGTTCGCCGTGATTCTTTAAATTGACATAACTTTTTTATTTATGAACCGATTGACATGAAATAAACACTAAATGTTAAGTGAAACCTACTACAATATATTAGTGAAAACCGCATCTAAATCGAATAAGCCGTTTCTGATATTAGCGTGCACAAACAAACAGACAAACAGACAAACCGACAAACAGACAAACCGACAAACAGACAAACCGACAAACAGACAAACAGACAAAAAAAAAATTAATTACAATTTCGGGTTCGGCATCGATATAATAACAACCCCTGCTACTTTTTTTTTATATATTTCCATTGTACAGACACCACTTTTCTACAAATTTATTATATGTATAGATAACAACGAAATTTGGCAAGCGCCCGCGCCGATGCGTGGCGCAACGCTGCCCGGCGCTTGCAAAACATGCACCGGTAAATACACCTGTAGAACGATATATTTTTAGAACTGTTGAGGATTATATTTAGCATTTAAAACTATCCCTACAGTTTTATATTTAGTAAGCGGATTCATTTTAAATGGTAATGAGACGAATTACTTGTGAAAAATTACAAACACGTCGTCGTCAGTATAAATTACAAAGTTTACCAATGTATTTTTTGGCGTTTTGTTACCTATTCACAAAACAACACGGAAAAAAGGAATAAAAAACAAAATCAATAAAAACTAATATTTAAAATAATAATATGTGAATATGAAAAAAATAATAAGCAAAAGAATCATAGAGCATCAAAAAATTCGAATTTACATATATTTTTTTAAATATAATAATTAAGTACTTATGTCCTTTTTTCCACATTTCATTATTCATCTAAGGGCTGATTTTTCCAACGCCAGATAATTTTATACGAGGAATAATTTTGCTTCCATACCAAAACTGTCAGTCGTCAATTTTATTCGACGAACAAAAATTATCTGTTAATTGAAAAATCAGCCCAAAATGAATTACTGAGGCACGAGTTACATTTTCGTAAATCTGACTTTCATCCCTAGATCTCATTGCACGGATACCCAAGAATCCCTGAAGGATTTAGAGCTCCGGGTGAAATTTATTGCTAACCTCACCTTGGGCGGGACGACCTCTGTGAAGGAAGAAGCCAAGTAAATGAAGGTTTTCGCTTAATACAGGAGACGCAAGTCAATGCTTCAACCAATATTGCAATATCCTCTAGGCCGCTCCAGATAAATTCACCACTGGCAATAAGCGAAGGGTAAAAAAGATAAGCCTCAATGACGCAAGTAGAATTAATAAAACCTTTACGATTTCTTTTTTTTTATGGTTTTCGTAAACACAACATTCTTTGAGGTCTGCACATTGGAATGATAACATCATCATCATCATCAACATTGTATTTAACATCAAAACTTCGGGTGAGATGGTGAGAACAAACATGTCTGTTTGTTTGAATGTCCTGCGATCCTTCTAACAATCTTTATTTTTGATGACTCACTTTCTAGATTCCTAGCAAACAATGTCAAGTGTCTACTTACATTTTAGTCGTATAAATCGCATATTGCGACGAGACGTTGAGGTTGGCCACGTATAGATACGGTACGATACACAAACATACTCTATTGGAACAGTTTAAGAGTATCATCAACACAGATGTTCACCTTGTGGCACAAGTAGAGTGCAGACTAAATCGAAATAGGTCAACGATGCTCTTAGTGGTAAACTAGCGGTGTTTTATGCGCTTGCAGCTGTTATTGTGCCAATATATCTAAGCAAGCAGTGAATTGTAGAACTTAATTCGAAAGTAAGTACTGCACTACTATAGTATCTGTATATTACTGATACTGTACTTACGCTTCATTTTCATTCATTCTCATCATATTTATGATTTTGTATCCTTTTATGATTTTCTTACTAAATATTATATTTCGCACTTTGGCTGTTACACAAAATATAGAACTCGAGTAGTTTCTGTGTTAGCACTCTGCGAATCACTCTTAAACGAATCTTCTCTAAAGAATTAGGTACCTGATTATAAATTATAATTTTCCATCATTTTATACAATAATATTCTTGTTATGACATTTAAGTCAAACGCGTCAATCTGATGTCTACTTATTCTTCTAATTTCCTATGCAGTCTATTCAAAGAAGGTTGCAGTAGGATTGTATTTTCTAAAAATCATTTTATATCGTTTTGGATAATCTAAATTTGGTTTTTATACTTAATTGCTCTGTCTACTAAATAACGAAATTCTAAATTATAATTATAATATTCTTAAACGCACTCTCGGCATTCACAAGGAGGTTATATACGTCTTGGCTGACAAAACTGGCAGGTGAGACGGAGATGGCTAGGAAAAAGAAAAGGCAGAGGGAGAACGAAGGAATTCGTGGAAGGACGATTTTGAAATTACGAGAGCGAGGAAGCTAAAAAACTCGGTAAAAAGAAAACTAAGAAAATAAGAGGAGAGACTGAGAAGAATAAACGGAGAGCCGTGGAGTTTTGTGCGGACGGACTGCGCCGCCAATACAATACGACCCGACCGACGCCTGTTCTGCTGAGACACTGCCAATTCGACGGTAACTGAGCCGCCGACTGGACCCGACGGCCGTTCCCTGGAGCCGTCCCGTAAGCCTCATACACTGTGCGTCGGAGTGCGTAGTGCGTGGAGTGCGTATTGAAGAGGTTTATCTTTTTTTATTAAAATTTATTGAACTGTCTACTCCTTAATTATTTGTTAGGGATAAGTAGACACGACACTACGGAGTGTGGATGATATGCATAAGAACATTCAATGATCAATCTGATAAACCGCGGATTACGTTTGTTTTTGCTATTTCATGAGTAGATTTATGTTTCAATAACGATGTATACATATCTTATCTGAATTCGTGACAAGTGTTTGTAAACACGATAATAAAAATTAAGATGTTTAGCCACTCCACGAAGATATTTTATCAATCTATGAACAACATGAAAACTACGTAGCAAATATCTCAATATTTATCGAAAATGTAGTACATCAGTTCTGAGATAATTAAAGAAGTATAAAAACAAACAAACTTATCAATATCAATGACAAATATTTAGGAAGTGAAGACACTCTTTCTAATCTAACGTGTCCAAAGGATGAAGATAAGATATCTTTCCTTACAAAACAAGGTGAAAAACTTGCAAATGAATTCTTAGAAGTAAATTAGACATGAGATAATTAAAACATATGACTTACAAGATGTGTCTACAATGGTTCACAACCGCGATTAGTAAAACAATGGACTATTTAAAGCACCATAACAAATTTTGAAGATGTTAATCTGAGCACTGATCAGGCACGACACTGGCTCATCAATAAGACATCGGAGCTAATTAAATAGTGCAAAGACAATGAACAAATGAAAATAAAGTAGCAAGATATTTCACAATTTGGTATTGTACTGGCGGCCGTGACTGTTGCGCGAACAGATCAACAATGACTAACACTGAAGATGGACACTTCATTTTTAATGTTGCAATTTCACCTTTATTACCATTGTAATTTTATATTTTTTTTTAAATATGTAAATGCTACAAGTTATTATCTATACATATAATAAATCTGTAGACGAGGCGTTTCTGTACATTGAAAATAAAAAAATAAAAAATAGTTGGGCTGTTATAGGATAACCAACAGATGCCATTTCTTCAATTTTTGGAATTTTTGTCTGTTTGTCTGTTTGTCTGTTTGTCTGTTTGGATGTGACAGATTTTGAACAAGCTCAACGTAAAAAGTACCAAACCAATATGGTTCATATTTATACTCAAATATAGTGTAGAACTCGGAGCAGTGATTAGTCTTTGTTTCATCGCAATCGCTTCAGTCTATCAAAAGATAAAAAAAAAATTTATTGCAATAAGTGGAAACATGTAACGACATCTATTGGCGCGATATAGTACTAACGAAATCATATTGTTATCTTTAAAACATTATTATGTGTTTAATCACGTCGTAAAGGCTTGCCTTTATGACGAAATAATTCTGATCATTATGTCTGTGTTATTTAAAAAAAAAAAAATGATAATGTTTAAATAAATAATATAAACATATAAGTATAATAAAATCGTAGGAAAGGCAAAACTGTACATAGAATATATAAAAAAAAATACTTGGGGCGTGATCTACAATCGATATCGAAGCCAAAAATATAGTTTTTAGAATTTTTGTCTGTTTGTCTGTATATATGTCCGGGCTAAACTCAAAAAGTACTGCATGGATTTACTTCAAATTTTGCATGAATATTATTAAGAGGTCGGGTCAACATATAGGCTACATATTATCACGCTATCACCTACGAGGAGGAGCTGTGAATCTTTATTTTTCTTACGCATTCTGTGACAGCGTGTAATCTAACGACGCATATTTAAATGTTGTTTTTGAGTAAGTCATGCTATTATCTAGCTTTACACTATAAAAACTTTTACGCCATTTAAGTAACTTGGGCAGAGAAACATAGTTTAATTAATGTTAGTAGTATAAGACAATTTTGAAGCAGCGCCATCTATGAGATTTCATAAAAATCAAATCAAGTTACATGTCAACACTTTTTGGAAATTAATAATTTAAATTTGATCATGTTGGTGAGGTTAGTAGTTAGTTATTCTTAAAATTCATAGATGGTAATGTGCATTTTCTTCATAAAAGTTGTATCGTATAGTTCGTTTTGACAAATTCAAGTTCCAACAAAACCCTCAAAATCTTGAGCCGAGTTGAGGAAGACAATTTAAAAAAAATGCGGTGTTAAGTATTACAAAAAACTTATGTTCATTGATGATGATCATTTCTTCATCAATTTCATGTTGTTAGTACAAAATAAACATTGACTGTTAATACTTTTGTTCGGTATTTATCTGTGTGATTATTGCTTGGTAATTAATATATTTTCATGTCGTATACCTAATTATAAACTTAAATTATACCGTGCATCCGAATAATGGCGAATGCGATTTTCTGCGGTTGTTACTTCACACTGTCCGAGGCAAAGTCTTTCGCCTTTCTGAGGACATTTGATGGCGTGGAGTTTCCCACTTACCGCGCAGCCTGCGTAGCACGTCACCTTCTCGACGGTGACCAAAATTGGGCTGACACCCTCGCGGAGGCGAGCGTCAGTGACAGTCCCAGCCGCATGCATCATCTGTTTGCCGTCATCTTGGTGTTTTGTGGAGTCGCGAACCCGGTAGCTTTGTGGGAGAAGTATCGCCATCATCTGTCTGAAGATTTTCTACGAGCTTTGAGGCGTGCTACTGGAGACGAAGTCGGAGACGGCGAAATGACCACCATACGAAATGACCATGTCGCTTTGTTCTCTTCAGAGCAAAAACAAATTTATGACACCGTCCTTGAAAGCGTTTGGCAAAACCAGGGTAAAATGTTTTTCTTGGATGCTCCTGGTGGTACAGGAAAAACATTTGTTACCACTGGCATACTTGCAGAGGTCAGGAGGCAAGGCAAAATTGCTATTGCTGTAGCGTCGTCGGGAATCGCTGCCACACTGCTTCCGGGACTGCAAGACAGCACATGCCATGTTTAAAATTCCCATCGATTTAGAGAGCGCCGAAACGCCTGTTTGTGGTGTGTCACGTAACAGCGATAAGGGACACGTGCTCAAGGATTGCTCTCTGATCGTATGGGATGAGTGTACGATGGCCGAGGATCGAGGGCTGACGAGGTGAATGCTTCGTTGAAACGATCTTCGTTGTGGTCACGAGTTCGTACGCTGCGCTTGAC
This sequence comes from Oligia latruncula, assembly GCA_948474745.1. Lineage (NCBI taxonomy): Eukaryota > Metazoa > Arthropoda > Insecta > Lepidoptera > Noctuidae > Oligia > Oligia latruncula. Next base: position 3,863,969 of record OX419699.1, read on the forward strand.
CATTAATATGAGAGCTCGGCTTGGCGGCAATGCACGCGCTCAAGAATTCTCCGATGTCCTTCTAAGTCTTGGCGAAGGCACTCTACCAGAAGAGAGAGGTAGACAGGTGGTGCTTCCAGAGTCTCTCGGTAGAGTGGTTTCCAGCTTAGAAGAACTCATTCGCTGTGTGTACGGGGACATTCAGTCGTATACCGCACCAGCAGAATTCTTGGGTGTGTGAGCGGGCCATTTTGACGCCCAAAAATGATCAGGCTGCAGCAATTAACGAATGCATTCTCTCGGAAATTGAAGGGAATGAAGTGGTCTACACCTCGATAAACACTGTTGTCAAGCAAGATGACGCCACACATTATCCCGTGGAATTTCTGAACTCCCTGTCAGCAAGTGGACTTCCAGCGCATTCAAGCTGAAGCGGTGTCCCGGTTATGCTTCTTCGGAACCTATCTCCTCCGAAGTTGTGTAACGGGACCCGCCTTAAAGTCATCTCGCTCCACAGACACACCATTGAGGCGGAAATTCTTACGGGTTGTGACGTCGGCGAGGCAGTATTTATACCACGCATTCCCCTCATACCTCATAACTTCCCGTTCCAGTTCAAGCGCGTACAGCTCCCCGTGAGTGTTTGCTTCGCGATGACCATCAATAAGTCGCAGGGGCAGACACTGAGGGCAGTGGGTGTCGACGTCAGGACGAGTTGCTTCTCACACGGGCAACTGTACGTCGTCGCTTGCTCCCGCGTCATCACACATTTTGGCTCCTGGCAGCATAACTACCAACGTAGTTTATAGGGAAGTGTTGTAAGGTATATATGATACCTTTGAACGTATTTTTACTCTTTTGTGTCCTAGAATGTATTCCTGCATTATTTTCTCTATTTCCTTCAGTCACCTCTTATGACTGAACTCAGCAGGATTCCCATATAACTCTTTTCACTTGCTTCGCTTGCAAAAAAAAACTTATATTTTAATTCTATTTTAAAAGTTGTTTACTTTATAATTCTATAGCGACACTGGCATCTTAGGTGTTTTTGGTGCTGTAGAGCCTTCACGCAGACGACGTCGCGGGCAGCAGCTAGTAATTAAATAAATATTCAGTTTTCATAACGTGAAATTAAAAAGACAATAAAAAGTCAATGTCTTTAAGCATGTTAAAAGATTCTTAAGAAACTATAATTGAAATCACTTCATGCATAATCAGTCTATAATGTTCCCACTGCTGGGACGCAGATCACACAGGCCTCTTAGTGAGAGGGAGCGGGCCTTGATCCACCAAGCGGACCGGGCGGTACGGGTGGGTGGACAAATCACTTCATTTGCCATAAAATAATAATTTAATTAAAACATATTTTTTTAATTCTTATAATTAATGAATTTCACAACACACCATAGAGAAAACAATTATTTTATAGCTGCAAGCGTAATGAAAACTGTAACAATACCTTTTAATTTACGTACAATAAAAGGAATACAGGGTAAAATCCATGTAGCATTTTTAATCAGAGCATAAATCATGAATATTAATCTCGAACCCAACTTATTGGTAATCATGATAACCCAATAGGTTACTACAGATCAAAGTTTAACTCGTTTATTCATCGAACCTTACCAAAAAGCGATTTATTGCATTGCAGGTTATTTAAAAAGTCGACCATATCGGAAACCACTCATTTACAGCCTGACGGTAAGCCAACTATTACTTTAACCTTAATATAGTCAATAATAAAGTGATCAGATACAAGCGCGGGATTACTGAAAAGGTTGAAGAAATTGCTCCGGTCTTGCTTTCACAAATAGAGGACCAGTTACGTGTAGACTGGCTTATATTAAAAATTCGATACACTGTTGAACGTGACTCGACAGTTGTAGTAGTTCTATTTACCCCATTAAATATGAAAGTTAAACGTGAACGACGCTTTGTACTTACTGCATCGTTTACTAATGTCCATGGTAAATGTGTTCTGAATTTCTGATCAGGTTTTCTCAGGATGTCTAGGCAAAGTTTGCTTTTATAGGTCTATGAGACACCATTGCTGATATTAGATCTATTATATTAAGGAAAACAGTGCGAGTGCTTGCATCGATCAAAATCGACAGCAATGCTACCTAGACTGTTTCGTTCTTTGAGTACATCATGCAAATCCAGTTGATCCATTAACTGAAGCATACCTTCTTCAATCTCCTGAGCAGTCGCCTCTGCCTCCGCAACAGCGTTTTGCCGCAGTGCCGCAGCGTCTCGATCCACCGACACCTCGACGGCATCAGATCCCACACTCCAGCAGACATTGTATCAACACATCACAATAGTCTCTTAAATGTTTTATATCACGACACACTTCGTCCACATCATCCACATTCTAGTATTCTTTGAAATATTTGAAGACTAAGCACTGTAAATATTTATAAGATGTTAATAGTTAAATATTGATTAATTAATATTTTTTTTAGATTTTACTTAATGGTCACACTTTGTTAAGAGTTTTCAAAATGTCATTTTTTAATATAAGAACACGTTTGTATTCGAGTTAGTATTTGATCTTGAGACCTAATTAACAATATCGTGCCAACGTCTCGACAACTTGTCTGTAAATGACACCGTCCACTGCCTACAAATTAATATATAATGGTAAGTAAACCGCAGAAAGACGTGGGTTTTCTGAGTAAACTGTGCATTTTCTGGTAAATCTGTATAAACAGATTATGCGGGGTTTCTCCATGAAAAGATACTTGACAGTACCGACCCTGAAGGGATTCTGGTGTGATTATTACTGTAATGTATGTAGATGCTGTAAATGGAAGAGTTTTAAAACTAACATTAACTATGTTATGTATAGTCTATAAAGACTATCCAAGGAAAGATTACAGGAAACTGGAATACTTATGTGGATTCTCAGGACTAAAAGAAGCTTCGTTCTGCCGAACAAAGAAATTGCGATGAACAGCTATACTATACAGCAGTTAATTCGAGATAAGAAAAAATACTAGTAGTCATAAAATATGAATTAATATCATATGACTGCGTCGTCAGTGAGTGGAGTTCGCGATACGCTAAGACGAAAAATATTAGCTTCACGTGTTGATGTACATACTATTTGTGGCGAATTCCCAACGAGCAATTAAAGTTTATGATACAGACGTCAAACATCGCTATAAAACCTCTCGCTTCCGGAAAAGCAGGAATATGAAATAAGTTAAGTAAATTGACACCAATGCCGTTCCATAATGACATTTTTTATGGATAATATTTTTGTGTTCACCAATAATCTAAAGGTACATCTATGTATGCATTTCTAAAATATTGATCTTAAACCCGTTTAATTGTTTTACTATAATTAAACTACTCGGCCAACAAAATATGTTACATCAAACAAATTCCAAATTAACACCAAGATATAACACTTTTTTATTGTAGTGCGCTGCAAATATTCTATTGTAACAATAACTATTTAATTCTTCCCCGAAAAATACTGATCGTGCACCAAATATTACAAAATATTTGTAACTTACTATTTAATTTTTTTTGAAATGGACATTATCGAGAACCGAATTAGTTACGAGGTTAATTATTTAAAAAAAAATGCTTAGGTTAGGTTAGGTTAAAACTGTGACCTCCTACGCACGAGCCGAGCGAGCGAAGCGAGCGGTGCCGCGGCAGCGGCCGGCGAGTGCCAGAAACGACTAAATTTTAAAGAAAAAAAAATATGGAAAAAGAGATTATTTTTAACAGGCTATCGAGAACCGAATTAGTTAGACGAGGTTAATTATTTAAAAAAAATGCTTAGGTTAGGTTAGGTTAAAACTGTGACCTCCTACGCACGAGCCGAGCGAGCGAAGCGAGCGGTGCCGCGGCAGCGGCCGGCGAGTGACAGAAACGACTAGATTATATAGAAAAAAAATATGGAAAAAAGAGATTATTTCTAGCAGGCTATCGAGAACCGAATTTGGACATTAATTGGTGTTTGATTCAAATACATTTTGCAGTGCATTATCTGAAGTAAAACTAAAAAAATAAATGCTTGTTTTTAAAATTAGGTGTATTACTATTTTTACAAATTTGCAACAGTTGTTAAATAGATGCTCGTTATGACATATTTTAATGAACATATTTTGGTGCACATTCAGTATATTTGGTGGAACACAGGCAAAATTAGGTAAATGAAATGGGAATAAATTGAAGTACTTTTAAATACCATCCATTTTTTATTAGTATTACAACGACAAGTTTCTAGTATTTACACTGTTTCTAAGTCACGTTCACGTATCACACTCCAAGATTTAATAGCAAACTGACGTAAAACAAATATTTTGAGATGCGGATTGCGCGTGCGGTGTCATATCTACTCGTGCAGGTATAATATTACGCTCTTGAATAAATAACGGGATGACATTCAAGACTGTTCTACAGAACAGGCAAGGTGACACGATAATCACAAATAAGGTGCAGGTATCAAGGAAAAACAATAAGAGACAAATTACTTATTTTGGGGTTTTTTTGCCACTGGGTGAGTAATCTTCTCTTTCTCCCCATATGCATTTATTTTTGTTACCATTCTTATATTCCTTGACATTTATTTTGCAACCTCAAGGAATCCTAAAAAGTATTTTATAACCAATCAGAGAATGGACTAGGAATGTTTTGTTATTTTTATCAATCAATATAGCTGCTGCTGATCATCAAAACAAAATAAGAGGAGACATTAAATATAGTTACAATGACAATAAAACGCGTTCGATTGTTCAATTGAATGAGAACGGTAGAATATAACTCACGTTTTAACAATAACATTCACACGTGCCTGTTACATACATTTTTGTTGCGTAATTTCTATAGAAATCAAAGGAGGCTGGTAGTGTGACGCATCAGGTTTGCACGTACGATTGCAGACAGAAGAGAGATTCAAAATGTGTAAACAGAATGATCTTTTATTGGTTACCTCATCAATTGATGCTTGAAGCGTTGAACATTGATTACTGTCATCAGGTCTCAGGTCATTTACACCTGCCTTCAAGGGAAGGATGAATTTTAAACATAATTGAGCATCTGATCTTTCTCATAATTACGCATTTTTAAAAGCCTCTGTACATTTATGAGGAAATGCGTCTTCCACATCCTTGTATGGCGTCTGGTTACCAGTTTAATTTTTACTTCCGTATGAACGTCTTGATTCTTTTAAAGTTTTGTCCGCATACTGGTTTGGTGTTTGTCGAATGTTGCATCTTGAATCCTTTAGTTTTTATCTGTTAACAGATAAAAACTAAAGGATTCATTAAATTAATAAATTATTGCTTCTTTTTAATTTCATTTATTCTGGCAACAACTTCCGGGGATTGTAGAATGGAGCACAAATATAATTCTACAATCACTTATTGTACAGGATATCCCTTCACTTCTTCTAACTTATTCACCCCTTTGTATGTGATACAGAAAATGTATAGATTCCTTCTAGATTTCTCAATGAAATTATAATACTTATGCGATATTTTTTACTTGATACTAGAAGAGATTTGACTAATAACATTAATCCATACTAATTAGTTGACACACTTGCCTGGCATCTCAGTTCCAGTCATCCTTAGTCTGCGTCACTACACTACAGTTTCTAACAAAAGGCGTTACCCACCTGCTCCATAAGTCAGGTAGTCCCGCGGAACCCAAGAATTATAGACCGATCACGTGTTTGTCGACGGTTTCTTACATCCATTTTGAGAGCGGAAATTATTATAAGTACATTGACAGTAACTCTATTATGTCTGCCTCTCACCCCACACCACCACCTGTCTCACATTGCCTGTGTAGATAAACAACTGAATTAAATAGGTACTTGATCTGATTGATTTTAATTTTTTAAATTTTCAAACTAAGTAAATACGAGTAGGTAATTATTTATTACTTTCAGATAATAAATAATTGATTTACAATTCAGATATTGAAACCAAATCCAAGCATAATGCCTATAAATTCGTATTTAAACCATATCGTAGGAGTTTCTGACTTAAAACAGATGATTCTGGTTGACAAAAACTTCCATTACTTTAGACAAAATACTAGAATAGTTTGTGTTCCAATTAGTTACATAAACAATGCATTAATTCGAATATTAATTCACTATTAAACATGATTGTTACGTGGCTAATGAGAAACTAAAGGATTACGCAGTTCTAATTACTTATGCCATCGAACATTTCTCAAGCTAATCGATTAACAAAATATGCGTCTTATTCCTAATGTGATAAGGATATTATTCGATTGATTGTGTTGGTGTTTAGAAAATGTGTCAGTCGCAAAAATGTGCAACTATGTGGCCATGACTGCCATGAGTATGAATGAATCACGCGTCCGGGTCAATAGACCACAACCTACTTTTTCTCTAGACAATAAGTACTCGACAATAAATTGAACAAAAAGTATGAAGTAAGTACTTAAGCGGGAAGCTCTAAGGTGGCCCGCGAAATTCAAATTATCTTACGTTTTTTGCAATTTCCTGGTCAGTATTAAGTTGTACATTGATTAAAATATGATTCGCGGTCGTAACAAATATGTATTTACAGAATTATAATCATTAAAGTCATCAATACAACTCTCTAAGACCATGTAATCCCCAAATGTCAAGATTTCATGAAATAGTCATTCTTGGGGATTACATGGTCTTAGAGAGTTGTGTTGATGACTTCAATGATTATAATTCTGTAAATACATATTTGTTACGGCCGCGAATCATATTTTAATCATCGTACAACTTAATACTGACCAGCAAATTGCAAAAAACCTAAAAAACATTGAATTTCGCGGGCTACCCTGGCGCTTTCACCTTAATAACGATTGATTTTTATTGAATAGCACCTAGGTAACAGCACTTTTGCTGCCTATTTTTGTAGTGCTTAGGTGCAAACCTGGTAAAAAAGGTCTGTTTTATTACACCCTGTACAGTCACGAGCATAAGTATGTATACACTTGGCTTTATTCAAAGACGATTTTCTTCTTCAGTTTTTAATGAAATTTTATGTTATTATGAACACAGTATTTTCGAGCCCATAGAATAGAATACTCTTTATTATGTACACCATATAAATAAGGCATAGGTTCCCATAGGTTTGTGTAGTGTCGTATTTCAACGTTGCATTCGTTATTTCACAAAAAAATCGCAATTAAAAGTTGGCAAGTGTTGACATAGGTATTAGTGCTCGTGACTGTACAGCTAATGTAATAGTCATTTATTAATTTATCTATTTTTCGTAAAGAGTTCATTTGAATTTTCATAAATAATCCATTAGATTGTTAAGAAATAATAATCTACTGGCTAAGTCTTTATTAATTCGCAGAGGCCATTGGCAGCTGTAATTGCTTCGTATTACAGTTTAAGTTCTAAACCACACGAACGGCTTCACCTTCAGGCAATACTTAGGAAACAGTTCAAGACAAACTCGACCTTATTGTACTTAAAACAGAGGCCACGTTAATACAAACATTATGCATATGACGGCCGGGTTGGTAAACATTTTGCACCAAACAAAAATAGCCCATAATGATCGTTACACAAGGGATTGTTTACGCCGAATCTTGTTATTTCTAATCTACATAGTAGTGTAAAGCCGCGTGTGTTTTGTTTATTATGTAAACATAGTAAGTTAACAGCGGATGTTTGTAGGGATCGCAGACGATGATGGCGGCCCCGGCTAACAAGAAATACGTCGTTATCAATGAGGATGTCAGCATTGTTCATATGTAGTCATTTTTATAATGTTTGACTCCAGTCATTCAAGGGTAGCTATAACTTATAATATGCAGTGTATAGTAGTACTTAGTATACCTACAAGAGTGCTTAATCTTTTGTAGTGTGCTATGCGAAATCAATTGCATCACGAATGTCACTCACATACATGTGGCGCAATTCGTGTCATAGTTTCAACTAGCCGAGATAAGTGACTAGAAAAAATGTTTACCGAAGACTTGACTTGAGAATAAGGCTGATTTTTAGCAACTCTGAGAGCATTGCAAAGACATCTCAATTAGGTATTATTTACACTGTTAGAAATAGGTCTGTTTCCACAGATATGCAAAATGTTTAATATCTCTGGCTCTATAACATTCATTTATTTACATTTTCCGGTCTTTATTTCAGCAAAACAGACAAAAAGAGCATACTTTTAATTAGTTGAAACCAAAGTAGCATGAACTAAGTAAACATACTCATGTACCTACCCCGTAGGTATTATGGTGAGAAAGTGAGCATAGAAAGGAAACAAGTAAAGTAAGGTGCAGACTGCACCATGTACAAATAAAATAGTACGATAACTACAGTCAAAGTCCCGTTAGTTAGTTACTCACTGCCTCGGCCTTAGCCGCTTCATGCTTTCTAATTTACTTCACCGTTACAGCAAGCTTACTTAGCTAACTATAGCGATACAACGTTGTTTATTACGAAACTGCAAAATCATAATCATGAAGGATGTTCGTAAGATCTTGTTATTTAGATGTCTTGCCTAATACCTAGACAAATATTAGATCGTCTGATGTTCTCTTTGCGATTATATTTTTTAGCTGATGTGTACCTAAAATTTTGCAGACATGTTTTCATGCAATCGTTTGCTACATTGAATATATCGCAACACGAGATCGGGTTGCAAATATTAACTCTGCAAAATTGACCGATTTCAGTAACAATAACAAAAACTGTGATAATAATCACAATACCATTTAAATACTCCGCCTTATATAAATTACTATTATAGAAAACTCTGACACTTGAAAACTGTAAACTATTTATATGTACAGTGTGTAACAACAAACAATCAAACGTCATGCATAAAATCATTCGCACACACAAACAACACATCCAAATAGACGGGTTGCACAACCGTATTAACTTTAGTTTGATCAGCGATAACTCGTTTACACTCGGGACGAAGTTCGCGGTGCGAATGGACGCAGAGTCGACCGCCCGTTGTCATGCCGTATGCACTACTGCAGCAGTTAGTGGAGGGACAACTTCTTTCACCGAACGCTTACACAATAAAAGGTTGCGTAACAAACTTTTGCCTTTCCAATGCTGCAACGGCGCGTGTAGCAATTGCTTTTTCGGATGATCGGAGCCTTAAATCAATATGCAAATCAGACGCGTAGCTCATTGTTAGAATATATAACCGGTTTAGCAGAAGGCGGTAATCAGTTCAAGTTTGGAAATATTAAGGCGTCAGAGTATTGTTGCCTAATGATTATTATTTATTTATTTATTTAAACTTTTCGCACAAAAAAGGTACAAAGGCGGACTTAATGCCTTAGGCATTCTCTACCAGTCAACCAAGGGTGGTGAAGAGATTGGATTATGTCTGTATTTTTTTTATAGTAGAGGATATTGATCACTATAATATTCTATGAACCATAATTATACCTGCAATGGTGCATGTTATCAGAAACAATAAGTAAAACTAAATTAAATTGACTCTGCGAATCCAGTTTATTTATTTTGTTTCTGATGTCAGAAGGTTTTTCCATAACCTTAACTGTATCAGGTAATAATCGGATACTATGCAAATGCAAAACATGAAGACCCCGGGGTGGGCTATAAACTGAGCTATATGACGCAGGAAGCTACAATAATAAACCATGAATTGGTCAACCGGTCACCGACAACTCGGGCAGAGTTGATACACGGTCACTGACACACTTAAACGCAGTTTTCCGTTCATTGCTTTTATTTTGTCGAGCACTGCCAATTAAAGAACCAGCTGCACTGCGTCCATTTCTAATAAGAAAGGAACTTGAACCCAACCCGTGTAGTGAACGAGTGATACTTCCGGATTCCCCCATCTATTCACGTCCAAGTTTCTGGGCCAGAGGTAGTTTCTACCGAAAACACGATTTTGTTTTGGTTTCAAATGAAAAATGTAGTTTCGCTTGAGTAGATTTATGTGTGTGACGTTGCATCTACGAGTATGTGACTGCCAAAGTATCTCAGCGATCCCTAGTTCCGATAATCCAGATTGCGCACTTCTAAGGTTTCTTGCTGTCGTCACGAATGTAAATGCGATGTTTATTTGCCAAGTTCTGCAAGCTCCGCCATCTTGTACGCTTAGGACGGTTACGGATATTCTGTAGTCCATCATTTAAAGTTTTCCGCTGATTTACTTAGGTACAACTTCTATGAAGTTTCTTTAATTGTTAGCTAAGGATTTTAGCTCATTACAGTTTAAAGTAGGAAAACATCGTATCAGATCGAAGTCGCCTGTCTGATAATTACATATTGTAAGGTCTTGTAACAGTCTAGATATCTGTTGTGTCGGATCGTGTTGTGTCTTCGAGGTCTTGTCTCCTTTTCCTTCCCACTACCTACACTCATTGTAAACTATTATACTGCTAGAGCTAGATGCTTCATGTAACACACTGAATAATTATGATTATGGGGCCAATATCCATAATTCGCCCATATTATGGGCAACACTACGAGCGATTTCTAGTCCTTTGTCAACAATTGTAAAAACGCAACTGAAATCTGAAAAATGTCTGATGTATGATTTACCGTAAAATGCTGAATAAAACTGATGATCTATGTTAACACAAACATTAATTATTGTATATTTACTGCTTACTTACATGGTAAAATTGTTTTTTTTTTTATGATCTTCAAAAGCCAGTCTGATATAGCATTTAACTGTGTCCGCCTTTCACTTTCAGGACAAAAACGTGAAGATAATGAACGCTGACGAAATTTTGCACTCGACCTAAATTATTATCGAAATGGCAAACAAGAAAATTTTACTGTCTATTGCAAAGAAACTGCTAGTTATGTGTTTAAAGATGCTCTCGACTCTCAACCCGATGCTCTCTCGATGCTCTGCTCTTTTGTGATTTATATGGTGTACAATAATAAAGAGTATTCTATTCTATTCTCTCGATAAGATATCCGCTGCGATGACGCGAAATCTCCTAAAGATTGGTAACAATAGAAAAAGTAATTGCGTCTCATTAGTGACAGTTGAGTTCCTACACGAAAGAATGTTTAATATTTTAATAGCCAGAAAAGAAAGGAGTATAAATATGATGAAAACTTAGCAGAATGCCAAATTTTACAATGTAACGTATTCAGAGAAACAATGCTCTTGCATTTATTAAATATAAAATAATTAGGTTTAGCTCAGATTTCTTTTTGTAAGATAAATGTAGACAATGAACGAGCTGAGCACCATTTCGGTTAGTTCAATCTGTTAAGTCGTTACTGACTTGTTTAAGTCTTTAACAAGTTTCAATTGAGTTTTATTTTCAGCAAGGGTTACTGGGCGTTACATTATCTTACTGGTTTTTAGGAGCGTTCTACAAATTTCCACACCAGCAACAAATGTAAACACCTTATTACCGAACAGCCCAATAAAATGGATATACCGAACAACCTGACTGGATTATATCGGCAGTCGGCACTAACTAACATATCCAATATGTTATTTAACACATTCGACATTAACACGTAATGGTGTGTCAACATTTCATTCTGCCTTATGTAATGCACCGAGATGTTTATGTACCATGTGACCTCTTATAAGAAAGACGGGAACCTTGACAGCAGAGAGAGAGAGACCTCTAATGAAAGACGGGAACCTTGACAGCTGATGCGGTTGTTAGCATCAGTTTCTAAATGAGAAGCATCGAAGAGGGTCAAAGTAACTGGACTGCTTTAGATGATTATAAGGCAATGCAAGACATGACTCAGAAGATATGTAAGATACATTTTCCATTATAGAATAGGATAGAATTTTTCTTTATTAAAGTGACCAAGACTCAAACATGATTGTTAGTATGCACAGACACTAAAAAAAAACAAGAAATAACGGTTGGTCACCGTTGCGACATCCCATGAGAGACGGCACAACAGTGACCCACGTAGACACAGTCAAGGCGACTCGCCACCATGTTTAAGACAATTTTTTAAAAGCAATCTACATGCGCATCTGCGAACATCCCTGACGCACTACAGAAACGGGGCAGCCCCCACCAATATCCTAAACGCATTGTTATATTGAACGCGAAAAGCGCTGTACGATCTTCGCGTATATCTAGCCCACAGGCTGCACGTGTAAAAAGCAGTACACTAGGCTCGAAAGAGCGTGATTTTCACGGGAAGTGAGCATCGGCAAACCGGCGTGCTAGCATGTTCGCTCTAACCGACAACGCTCTCCGCTCCCGTTCAATGTCATCATCGTCTTTGAGGATTATTAGTCACGTCCCTTTGATATAATTATTTAAGAGTCTAGTTTTATCCTTGTAATGGATTAATTAACCTTGTAATGGATTCGTATAATTCTAAAAACGTCGTCATAAAGTTCTGCGGCTTCGAAGGCAATCTTATTAGTTTGAATAATTGGCCGTGGATTCCTAAGTCAGGGCCAAGGCTATATATATTCACTAGTTAGTGAGGAAGTTTAGAAATGATTTCAGGGTCAGAGAAACCAAATTAGAGTTCAAGGAAATACGAAACTCAGTTCTATTCATGAGCAGAATAATACTGATGGCATTTACTAGGTGATCAAAGAAAATCGATGTATGTTTTTGACAGGCGAAACATTCAAAGGAAGATTAATTTAACTTAAACCTAGTTCAATATACAACTATCAAATACAGAAGTAGTAGTGAAGTAATTGACGACAAGCTATTTACAAGCCTCTACAGTTAGCAATATCAGTTATTGTGTTAGTGATATCTTATTAGTTATTAGTAAATCTATTGTTTAACAAACAATGTAATAAATTTAAACGAAAACAAACTTACAAAACAATTCAAGTAATTACTCAACAATTTTCTTAATTTGTTTGGAATTTATCATTGTTATCATAAAACATGTGATGTTATCTTTACTGAATTAATTGTCTAAAACCATGGTTATATGTAATAATAAGTACTGTACCGAAAGATCAGAAATGTTCCTATAAGGACCCATCAATTACTTTTAAATGATACTAATGAAAATGGATGTCAGTGTTTGTCTTGTCATAATAAGACGCAGTGCATCAGCGCATAAAACAAATGAATAACTAGTTGAACTACGGGTTAACTCACACTGTGACGTCAATGCTGAGGTCTGCTTTCAATCTGTCTCACTTGTACAGTTGGGTTTTTCCACAGCGGCTACTGCATCGCAATTATCAGAATAAATAATGTCAACTTGCCCAACGCCTTTTACAAAATATTGCTTTTCCCGATGCAGGGACGTTAATTGTTGAGGACTTCTCCTAGTATTCCACCATCAGCTCCATTTCACCATTCGCATTGTGACGAGCATAAATTGCTTAGCAACCATATTGAAGTAGTCGAATCGCAACCCGTGAAATACTTATTATTAAGTAGTTACGTTGGCCATCTGTGGGCTTCTTCATCAGTTCCACTTCACCAAATGGTGGTTTCCGAGAGCAAATGAATGAGTTACTGTAAAAAATACCCAAATCGCTATAGGTGTCCCTATAATATTTGAGGAGTTCCCTCAATTCCTCGTGGATCCCATCATCAGAACTGGATTTTGATAAAAATGGGACCAATCTGGAAGTATATCCTTTTAAATAAAAAAAGAATTTTCCAAATCGGTTTATAAATGACGGCGTACTGAGGTAAAAAACATAAAAAAAAATAAAAAAAATACAACCGAATTGAGAACCTCCTCCTTTTTTTGAAGTCGGTTAATAAAAGTATCATATTCTTTAACTCCTTGTCATCCCATGTAAATATTATGCAGTCACCGGTAAGTACCTGTCACCGGTGCGGTAGTTTTTAGGGTTCCGTACCCAAAGGGTAAAAACGGGACCCTATTACTAAGACTTCGCTGTCTGTCCGTCCGTCTGTCTGTCACCAGGCTGTATCTCAAGAACCGCGACAGCTAGACAGTTGGAAATTTTCACAAATTATGTTTTTCTGTTGCCTCTATAACAACAAATACTATAAACAAAATAAAATAAATATTTAAGGGGGGCTCCCATACAACAAACGTGTTTTTGCCTTGTGGTACGGAACCCTTCGTGTGCGAGTCCGACTCGCACTTAGCCAATTTATAGTATCATGTGGACACAGGACTCCTCTCCGTGAGAGGGATTGGGCCATAATTTGCCACCCAGGACCTGTGCTGGTTGGTGGATGACACTTCATGTCTTCGAATGTTTCGGGCCTAGGACATGCCGGTTCTCTAAGACCATGTAATCCCCAAATGTCAAGATTTCATGAAATAGTCATTCTTGGGGATTACATGGTCTTAGAGAGTTGTGTTGATGACTTCAATGATTATAATTCTGTAAATACATATTTGTTACGGCCGCGAATCATATTTTAATCATCGTACAACTTAATACTGACCAGCAAATTGCAAAAAACCTAAAAAACATTGAATTTCGCGGGCTACCCTGGCGCTTTCACCTTAATAACGATTGATTTTTATTGAATAGCACCTAGGTAACAGCACTTTTGCTGCCTATTTTTGTAGTGCTTAGGTGCAAACCTGGTAAAAAAGGTCTGTTTTATTACACCCTGTACAGTCACGAGCATAAGTATGTATACACTTGGCTTTATTCAAAGACGATTTTCTTCTTCAGTTTTTAATGAAATTTTATGTTATTATGAACACAGTATTTTCGAGCCCATAGAATAGAATACTCTTTATTATGTACACCATATAAATAAGGCATAGGTTCCCATAGGTTTGTGTAGTGTCGTATTTCAACGTTGCATTCGTTATTTCACAAAAAAATCGCAATTAAAAGTTGGCAAGTGTTGACATAGGTATTAGTGCTCGTGACTGTACAGCTAATGTAATAGTCATTTATTAATTTATCTATTTTTCGTAAAGAGTTCATTTGAATTTTCATAAATAATCCATTAGATTGTTAAGAAATAATAATCTACTGGCTAAGTCTTTATTAATTCGCAGAGGCCATTGGCAGCTGTAATTGCTTCGTATTACAGTTTAAGTTCTAAACCACACGAACGGCTTCACCTTCAGGCAATACTTAGGAAACAGTTCAAGACAAACTCGACCTTATTGTACTTAAAACAGAGGCCACGTTAATACAAACATTATGCATATGACGGCCGGGTTGGTAAACATTTTGCACCAAACAAAAATAGCCCATAATGATCGTTACACAAGGGATTGTTTACGCCGAATCTTGTTATTTCTAATCTACATAGTAGTGTAAAGCCGCGTGTGTTTTGTTTATTATGTAAACATAGTAAGTTAACAGCGGATGTTTGTAGGGATCGCAGACGATGATGGCGGCCCCGGCTAACAAGAAATACGTCGTTATCAATGAGGATGTCAGCATTGTTCATATGTAGTCATTTTTATAATGTTTGACTCCAGTCATTCAAGGGTAGCTATAACTTATAATATGCAGTGTATAGTAGTACTTAGTATACCTACAAGAGTGCTTAATCTTTTGTAGTGTGCTATGCGAAATCAATTGCATCACGAATGTCACTCACATACATGTGGCGCAATTCGTGTCATAGTTTCAACTAGCCGAGATAAGTGACTAGAAAAAATGTTTACCGAAGACTTGACTTGAGAATAAGGCTGATTTTTAGCAACTCTGAGAGCATTGCAAAGACATCTCAATTAGGTATTATTTACACTGTTAGAAATAGGTCTGTTTCCACAGATATGCAAAATGTTTAATATCTCTGGCTCTATAACATTCATTTATTTACATTTTCCGGTCTTTATTTCAGCAAAACAGACAAAAAGAGCATACTTTTAATTAGTTGAAACCAAAGTAGCATGAACTAAGTAAACATACTCATGTACCTACCCCGTAGGTATTATGGTGAGAAAGTGAGCATAGAAAGGAAACAAGTAAAGTAAGGTGCAGACTGCACCATGTACAAATAAAATAGTACGATAACTACAGTCAAAGTCCCGTTAGTTAGTTACTCACTGCCTCGGCCTTAGCCGCTTCATGCTTTCTAATTTACTTCACCGTTACAGCAAGCTTACTTAGCTAACTATAGCGATACAACGTTGTTTATTACGAAACTGCAAAATCATAATCATGAAGGATGTTCGTAAGATCTTGTTATTTAGATGTCTTGCCTAATACCTAGACAAATATTAGATCGTCTGATGTTCTCTTTGCGATTATATTTTTTAGCTGATGTGTACCTAAAATTTTGCAGACATGTTTTCATGCAATCGTTTGCTACATTGAATATATCGCAACACGAGATCGGGTTGCAAATATTAACTCTGCAAAATTGACCGATTTCAGTAACAATAACAAAAACTGTGATAATAATCACAATACCATTTAAATACTCCGCCTTATATAAATTACTATTATAGAAAACTCTGACACTTGAAAACTGTAAACTATTTATATGTACAGTGTGTAACAACAAACAATCAAACGTCATGCATAAAATCATTCGCACACACAAACAACACATCCAAATAGACGGGTTGCACAACCGTATTAACTTTAGTTTGATCAGCGATAACTCGTTTACACTCGGGACGAAGTTCGCGGTGCGAATGGACGCAGAGTCGACCGCCCGTTGTCATGCCGTATGCACTACTGCAGCAGTTAGTGGAGGGACAACTTCTTTCACCGAACGCTTACACAATAAAAGGTTGCGTAACAAACTTTTGCCTTTCCAATGCTGCAACGGCGCGTGTAGCAATTGCTTTTTCGGATGATCGGAGCCTTAAATCAATATGCAAATCAGACGCGTAGCTCATTGTTAGAATATATAACCGGTTTAGCAGAAGGCGGTAATCAGTTCAAGTTTGGAAATATTAAGGCGTCAGAGTATTGTTGCCTAATGATTATTATTTATTTATTTATTTAAACTTTTCGCACAAAAAAGGTACAAAGGCGGACTTAATGCCTTAGGCATTCTCTACCAGTCAACCAAGGGTGGTGAAGAGATTGGATTATGTCTGTATTTTTTTTATAGTAGAGGATATTGATCACTATAATATTCTATGAACCATAATTATACCTGCAATGGTGCATGTTATCAGAAACAATAAGTAAAACTAAATTAAATTGACTCTGCGAATCCAGTTTATTTATTTTGTTTCTGATGTCAGAAGGTTTTTCCATAACCTTAACTGTATCAGGTAATAATCGGATACTATGCAAATGCAAAACATGAAGACCCCGGGGTGGGCTATAAACTGAGCTATATGACGCAGGAAGCTACAATAATAAACCATGAATTGGTCAACCGGTCACCGACAACTCGGGCAGAGTTGATACACGGTCACTGACACACTTAAACGCAGTTTTCCGTTCATTGCTTTTATTTTGTCGAGCACTGCCAATTAAAGAACCAGCTGCACTGCGTCCATTTCTAATAAGAAAGGAACTTGAACCCAACCCGTGTAGTGAACGAGTGATACTTCCGGATTCCCCCATCTATTCACGTCCAAGTTTCTGGGCCAGAGGTAGTTTCTACCGAAAACACGATTTTGTTTTGGTTTCAAATGAAAAATGTAGTTTCGCTTGAGTAGATTTATGTGTGTGACGTTGCATCTACGAGTATGTGACTGCCAAAGTATCTCAGCGATCCCTAGTTCCGATAATCCAGATTGCGCACTTCTAAGGTTTCTTGCTGTCGTCACGAATGTAAATGCGATGTTTATTTGCCAAGTTCTGCAAGCTCCGCCATCTTGTACGCTTAGGACGGTTACGGATATTCTGTAGTCCATCATTTAAAGTTTTCCGCTGATTTACTTAGGTACAACTTCTATGAAGTTTCTTTAATTGTTAGCTAAGGATTTTAGCTCATTACAGTTTAAAGTAGGAAAACATCGTATCAGATCGAAGTCGCCTGTCTGATAATTACATATTGTAAGGTCTTGTAACAGTCTAGATATCTGTTGTGTCGGATCGTGTTGTGTCTTCGAGGTCTTGTCTCCTTTTCCTTCCCACTACCTACACTCATTGTAAACTATTATACTGCTAGAGCTAGATGCTTCATGTAACACACTGAATAATTATGATTATGGGGCCAATATCCATAATTCGCCCATATTATGGGCAACACTACGAGCGATTTCTAGTCCTTTGTCAACAATTGTAAAAACGCAACTGAAATCTGAAAAATGTCTGATGTATGATTTACCGTAAAATGCTGAATAAAACTGATGATCTATGTTAACACAAACATTAATTATTGTATATTTACTGCTTACTTACATGGTAAAATTGTTTTTTTTTTTATGATCTTCAAAAGCCAGTCTGATATAGCATTTAACTGTGTCCGCCTTTCACTTTCAGGACAAAAACGTGAAGATAATGAACGCTGACGAAATTTTGCACTCGACCTAAATTATTATCGAAATGGCAAACAAGAAAATTTTACTGTCTATTGCAAAGAAACTGCTAGTTATGTGTTTAAAGATGCTCTCGACTCTCAACCCGATGCTCTCTCGATGCTCTGCTCTTTTGTGATTTATATGGTGTACAATAATAAAGAGTATTCTATTCTATTCTCTCGATAAGATATCCGCTGCGATGACGCGAAATCTCCTAAAGATTGGTAACAATAGAAAAAGTAATTGCGTCTCATTAGTGACAGTTGAGTTCCTACACGAAAGAATGTTTAATATTTTAATAGCCAGAAAAGAAAGGAGTATAAATATGATGAAAACTTAGCAGAATGCCAAATTTTACAATGTAACGTATTCAGAGAAACAATGCTCTTGCATTTATTAAATATAAAATAATTAGGTTTAGCTCAGATTTCTTTTTGTAAGATAAATGTAGACAATGAACGAGCTGAGCACCATTTCGGTTAGTTCAATCTGTTAAGTCGTTACTGACTTGTTTAAGTCTTTAACAAGTTTCAATTGAGTTTTATTTTCAGCAAGGGTTACTGGGCGTTACATTATCTTACTGGTTTTTAGGAGCGTTCTACAAATTTCCACACCAGCAACAAATGTAAACACCTTATTACCGAACAGCCCAATAAAATGGATATACCGAACAACCTGACTGGATTATATCGGCAGTCGGCACTAACTAACATATCCAATATGTTATTTAACACATTCGACATTAACACGTAATGGTGTGTCAACATTTCATTCTGCCTTATGTAATGCACCGAGATGTTTATGTACCATGTGACCTCTTATAAGAAAGACGGGAACCTTGACAGCAGAGAGAGAGAGACCTCTAATGAAAGACGGGAACCTTGACAGCTGATGCGGTTGTTAGCATCAGTTTCTAAATGAGAAGCATCGAAGAGGGTCAAAGTAACTGGACTGCTTTAGATGATTATAAGGCAATGCAAGACATGACTCAGAAGATATGTAAGATACATTTTCCATTATAGAATAGGATAGAATTTTTCTTTATTAAAGTGACCAAGACTCAAACATGATTGTTAGTATGCACAGACACTAAAAAAAAACAAGAAATAACGGTTGGTCACCGTTGCGACATCCCATGAGAGACGGCACAACAGTGACCCACGTAGACACAGTCAAGGCGACTCGCCACCATGTTTAAGACAATTTTTTAAAAGCAATCTACATGCGCATCTGCGAACATCCCTGACGCACTACAGAAACGGGGCAGCCCCCACCAATATCCTAAACGCATTGTTATATTGAACGCGAAAAGCGCTGTACGATCTTCGCGTATATCTAGCCCACAGGCTGCACGTGTAAAAAGCAGTACACTAGGCTCGAAAGAGCGTGATTTTCACGGGAAGTGAGCATCGGCAAACCGGCGTGCTAGCATGTTCGCTCTAACCGACAACGCTCTCCGCTCCCGTTCAATGTCATCATCGTCTTTGAGGATTATTAGTCACGTCCCTTTGATATAATTATTTAAGAGTCTAGTTTTATCCTTGTAATGGATTAATTAACCTTGTAATGGATTCGTATAATTCTAAAAACGTCGTCATAAAGTTCTGCGGCTTCGAAGGCAATCTTATTAGTTTGAATAATTGGCCGTGGATTCCTAAGTCAGGGCCAAGGCTATATATATTCACTAGTTAGTGAGGAAGTTTAGAAATGATTTCAGGGTCAGAGAAACCAAATTAGAGTTCAAGGAAATACGAAACTCAGTTCTATTCATGAGCAGAATAATACTGATGGCATTTACTAGGTGATCAAAGAAAATCGATGTATGTTTTTGACAGGCGAAACATTCAAAGGAAGATTAATTTAACTTAAACCTAGTTCAATATACAACTATCAAATACAGAAGTAGTAGTGAAGTAATTGACGACAAGCTATTTACAAGCCTCTACAGTTAGCAATATCAGTTATTGTGTTAGTGATATCTTATTAGTTATTAGTAAATCTATTGTTTAACAAACAATGTAATAAATTTAAACGAAAACAAACTTACAAAACAATTCAAGTAATTACTCAACAATTTTCTTAATTTGTTTGGAATTTATCATTGTTATCATAAAACATGTGATGTTATCTTTACTGAATTAATTGTCTAAAACCATGGTTATATGTAATAATAAGTACTGTACCGAAAGATCAGAAATGTTCCTATAAGGACCCATCAATTACTTTTAAATGATACTAATGAAAATGGATGTCAGTGTTTGTCTTGTCATAATAAGACGCAGTGCATCAGCGCATAAAACAAATGAATAACTAGTTGAACTACGGGTTAACTCACACTGTGACGTCAATGCTGAGGTCTGCTTTCAATCTGTCTCACTTGTACAGTTGGGTTTTTCCACAGCGGCTACTGCATCGCAATTATCAGAATAAATAATGTCAACTTGCCCAACGCCTTTTACAAAATATTGCTTTTCCCGATGCAGGGACGTTAATTGTTGAGGACTTCTCCTAGTATTCCACCATCAGCTCCATTTCACCATTCGCATTGTGACGAGCATAAATTGCTTAGCAACCATATTGAAGTAGTCGAATCGCAACCCGTGAAATACTTATTATTAAGTAGTTACGTTGGCCATCTGTGGGCTTCTTCATCAGTTCCACTTCACCAAATGGTGGTTTCCGAGAGCAAATGAATGAGTTACTGTAAAAAATACCCAAATCGCTATAGGTGTCCCTATAATATTTGAGGAGTTCCCTCAATTCCTCGTGGATCCCATCATCAGAACTGGATTTTGATAAAAATGGGACCAATCTGGAAGTATATCCTTTTAAATAAAAAAAGAATTTTCCAAATCGGTTTATAAATGACGGCGTACTGAGGTAAAAAACATAAAAAAAAATAAAAAAAATACAACCGAATTGAGAACCTCCTCCTTTTTTTGAAGTCGGTTAATAAAAGTATCATATTCTTTAACTCCTTGTCATCCCATGTAAATATTATGCAGTCACCGGTAAGTACCTGTCACCGGTGCGGTAGTTTTTAGGGTTCCGTACCCAAAGGGTAAAAACGGGACCCTATTACTAAGACTTCGCTGTCTGTCCGTCCGTCTGTCTGTCACCAGGCTGTATCTCAAGAACCGCGACAGCTAGACAGTTGGAAATTTTCACAAATTATGTTTTTCTGTTGCCTCTATAACAACAAATACTATAAACAAAATAAAATAAATATTTAAGGGGGGCTCCCATACAACAAACGTGTTTTTGCCTTGTGGTACGGAACCCTTCGTGTGCGAGTCCGACTCGCACTTAGCCAATTTATAGTATCATGTGGACACAGGACTCCTCTCCGTGAGAGGGATTGGGCCATAATTTGCCACCCAGGACCTGTGCTGGTTGGTGGATGACACTTCATGTCTTCGAATGTTTCGGGCCTAGGACATGCCGGTTATCTACCAAGTAGTACGATATAATTATGTTACTGTTCTCTAAATGCCTTTCATGTTACTTTTTTCAGGGTTTGCTCTTAGTGCATTCGCCTTTAAAGACGATAAGTTGCTGGAAAATCGAGCCAATTTAGTTTTTTTTTTTTTTACAATGACTTGGTGAAACAAAGTGTTAGCTTGCCTCTTTGTCTTTCGAAATGGGGGGAAGTCTGTTTCTTACAGAGGCCCCATAAACAAAGGTGATCAATATGTCATGCGTGTGCCGGTCCTCCATTCAAAGGATACATAAAGCAAGATTAAAAGGCGTTGAAAGTCATTTCTCATTCACCAATGTCCTTAAAAAAACAATGTAGGGTCAGTGGGTCGTCTTTTTTTAGCACATATTGTCGTTTTTACCAATTATGTAGGTTAAAGCTAAAGGCTCTACCTACACAAAGAGTTGTGTAAATACTTACGAAATGAGCCACAGATTCAAAAGATCTCGCGCTCGCTCTTATGTCATCCTCTTTAGATGTCAGCCTTTAAATGTTACTGTTGAAGTTGATGACATTCTCGTGAAGCAGGTTCATTATCATTAAGTATTCGTAAAATGTTGTGGCAACTTCAAAGGGCAGTAATGAAAATGAGCCGCCGTGTTTTTACTTCGCAGGGGAAAATTATTCAAAAGATTTCGTGTTTCATCTTTCTACATGTATTGTAAGAATAATAATATAATTATATCTAAATAATTGTTGATTCTAAGAATCCTCAATGGTTTTGAGGGCAACCTTTCCAAAATCAAGAGTCCTCCTGAAATTACTTAGTAATGATTTAAGTTTCCAAAACTAAACAAAAACAACTCCCAAATTGCAAAAACTTCGCAGAAACAATATCAGCCTAATTTTGGCGTTACGTACAGACAATTAAGACAATTCAGAAACGTGCTAATGATTCCTATAGTGCCATTTATAGTGGTCATTAGATCAATTTGCAGTCCTACTTTCACATGCGAATTGGGCCCACGCCTCGCAACGTGGGTAGACTTACAAAAAACTAGACTAGCATTGGTCATACTTAAAACTTTGGCACTAAGTTCGTAAAAAAATTCTCTGTGCTTTCTGCACCGGTGCTTTCACATTGTTACATTGGAAAAAAGTCAGAAAATGTGTTTGAACAGATCATACATTTTTCATTAACCGTGAGAGCGAATCTTTGCTCGCTCAGAATATCAAGTGAAGACGAGGCTTTTAAAACAAACATTTCATTGGGCTCTAGGCAAGAGTGATAGACTGTAGGATGCCACACCTTTTTCAAGTTATTTATAAATTTTAACGCTTTTATAAAAGACCGCATAACTTTAACAAAACAATCGAATTCATGAATATTATTGTCGCTTTATGTCAACATAAACGCCTGAACCTTTAGTTACTTGCGTCAAGAAACGTCTTCACGTTAATAACTATGTTAAATCGACCAGGCGCTCGGAACTTAATAACTTAGCATAGCAACCTTATCGTACTCTGATAGCTGAGAAAATGTGTTTTTTTTGTAAACAAAACTCTTGGCTTTAATAACAACACTATTTACAAAAACCCTTTTTCTCGTAAAATGGGGCAGCCAGGCAGTAAAGTCAATATGGAAATTATATTATTCAGAAGGAAGGAAATTGATTGAATAATAAATTCAATGCAAATTACAATAGAGTATATTTTTACGAATTTATTCACAGGAATTCATGCCTATTACCTTAACAGGCATGAAGTTCCTGCCATAAAAGCCTGGCCTATAAAAAGAACATAAAGTTCCATAAAACAAGTCGGTAACACAGATGTGTAATTACTAGGTTGTGTTAATGCACTCTACGGCAGCAAATAGGTAAGTAAATTAATGTTGGTTGGAAAAGCTTGTTCCACTAACAAGGTTCAGACGATGTGGGAATGTATGTAATTGGGTAAAGTGTATGAAATTGCGTATCGGCGTCGGCGAAAATAGGGTGTAGAGATAAAACTGGGTTGTGTTGTGGAAAGCTTTGAGTGTTTATTAAAGGTCGGTGCAGAATAATCTTGGTCCTTATAGACCCTTATTCTAACACCTACGGTGCATCAATGTCAAGCATTAGTCAGACTCGCTCAGACAGGGAAACATGGCACAAAAGAGAGGGTCTGTACTCAACAATGGGTGGGACAAGGCTGCCAATGAAGACGATGGTGGACTCGAGATTGGAGCGCAAACGAGAAACCCTATAAGTACCTATATAACTCTCTCAAACTTCAGAAATATTTTGTGCCCTACACTATACTATTTTTAACCGAATTCAAAAAAGGAGGAGGTTCTCAATTCGGTTTAATATGTATATTTTTAATGTATGTTCGGGCATAACTCCATCATATATACTTATACGGATTTGTAAAATTCTTTATTTGTTCGTAAGAAGTTTATTCGGAAATCCATTTAAATTTCGTAAAGATCTGATGATGAGTTTCGGAGACAGACAACGGAACTCTTCCAGCAAATCAACCGCGATTGCTTCTATCGCATTTATGTATGTGTTACTGTAAAAGCCCGAACATTGGTAAATCTTAGGTTTTACCAGTAATTCTTTGCATTGTTTACGCAATCACACAACATAACGTCACGCCTTACTGAACACATCTGCGTATCTCTTTAGAGGGTTCTAAAGAGGTACGCAGATGTGTTCAGTATACCACGGTACACCCTCATTTCTGTCAAAGTTGTTTTTGGGGTACCTCTAATCTAAAAATTCTCTGATTTGCTGATTTTATGAACTTTGCTTGGGTAGTTTTTGAATTAGCTTCAATAATACGATTTTATCCACTTAGGTCATATTGATGATGTTTTAATATCTTCCTGACACTGATATTCACATAGCAAATAGTGTTATATGAATTTGTGTGGGGTAGGTACAACTAAAAAGTGAAAAAATAAAAACTTTTGTTACAAAAAAAAAACAACCGACTTCCAAAAAAAACGCTACAAAGTGAAAAATTACTTTAATTTCAGAAGTCGGTTTCAAAAAACGAAAATGCGGAACGAATGACACCACACTGATTTCCGAAATTAAAGTTATTTTTCACTTTGTAGTGTTTTTTTTTTTGGAAGTCGGTTGTTTTTTAACAAATGAGGGATTTTCTTTTTTTTTTTTAACTCTTCCCTAGTCGCTGGATAGATGGCGCTGACCTTGGTAAGTTACTGCAAGGAACGGAACTTCATATCATTTTTTGATTATTTTACTTGGATGTAATTTTGAGATCGTAAAACGAAAGCAAACGAAAATGTCAGTCAACCACCGTATGTGACGTGACGCAATGTTTTTTTTCCAAGCGTTTTGGCAACGCCATCTACAGAGTTCTTGGAAACTATTTTTTTTTTAATAGGTACTCAAAAAGAAAACCTCTCATTGCTATATTCACAACGCCATTCTCCAAATGAACTTTAATCTTCCTTTTATCGGCTTTAGTAAACGATTAGAATCAGATTGAAATATTAGAACTGAACGGAGATAACATTGGTAAAGATGGAAGATAAATTTTAGGTTAGTCCTGTCAAATTAACCAGCGCCTGACGTAAATTGACGTAATTTTAGTAGGCAAATTTTAAATGACGTCTAAACTTGTATGGAGTAGTGTCAGGCGCTGACTAATTTGACAGGATTAAACTTAAATTTGACGATGCTAGAACCAGAGTGATCTAAGTGACATTTTTGGCAAAAATGGTTTTTTTTACACAATTGCATGGAAAAATCATAATTCTTTCATGCCATACTGATCTAAGTGCTTCCCAGTATTATTTAATAATAATAATACTGGGAAGCACTTAGATCAGAGATTTTTCCATGCAATTGTGTAAAAAAAACCATTTTTGCCAAAAATGTCACTTAGATCACTCTGGTTCTAGCATCGTCATTTATCGTCTGTTCTTTTCATAATGAAATAGAAAGAAAAAAGATGCACTGAACTTAAATTTAGTTTAGTTTGTGAACAGGGGAATCGGCACCAATATCTACCTAGCATATATCCAGAAGAATATCATATATTTTTCTGATTTTGTTTACTGTAGTCGATCATAATATACTTTTATTGTTTCTAAAACTTGCGTTTTTTGCGTTTAGGTCCTGTAAGCCCCTTAATTATCGAACATCTTTTTATCTATTCTGCCAACGCAAGTAAGCTGGAAGAAATTTTTTCTTTATACGTATTTTTTTGTTCCTTTCTTTTTGTCTGTCTATTGTGTATACATAACCGGTAAAAAAAAAATCTTACTACATTATATGTCTAAAAGCGTTGTAAAATCTTAATAAAATAAAAGATGAGCGATGATAAAATAACAATAAAGTGATAATTTATTAAGATTTGCTAATATCAAAGGCACGAATCTGAAGGAAACCTTTTAATGGGAGCTGACAATAAACTGTGTGTGGGCGTTGCCAGCCTGATATCTCATACATTATGTATTTATTATATCGTCATATTTGACGAAATGGAATAGAGTTAATAATATTTATAACGGAAGAAAACAAATATTGTCATACGAATAAGATTGTAGAATAGGTACGCTTCTGATATCATTAGTAAATAATGTAACAAGTAATGTATTGATTCGAGGGGTCCCTGGTTAAATAATAACAGCCGTACAGGTCGATCGATCAGGTTAAGCTACGCTTGCCGCGGTTGGTCTGTGGATGGGTGACCATCTTTACATACCGAGACCCCTCCGTGCCTCGGAAAGCACGTTAAGCCGTTGGTCCCGGCTGTCATTCGTGGATCTTTGACAGTCGTTACGGGTAGTCAGAAGCCCGAAAATCTGACAACCAGTCTTACCAAGGGGTATCGTATTACCCAGTAACTGGATTGTGGAGTTCAGATAGGCAGTCGCTCCATGTAAAATACTGGTATTCAGCTGCATCCGGTTAGACTGGAAGCCGACCCCAACGTAGTTGGGAAAAGGCTTGGCAGATGATGAAGTTACGTCTGTTTAGACAATTTATCAAAACAAGGACTCTATTTTCAGAAAGGATAGTACAGACGCACTAGTGGGGTAATTGCGTAACACACTAACAGTAGTAATCGCTTTCATTTTGACAGTTCAGCAACATTCATTGCGTTATTTACGTTTTTGAGCAGACAAATTTTTCGAACATAATATGAAGCAATGGATTAGCAATATCGTTCAAAATGTTTCAGATTGTGCTTGAAAGTGTGTTACGCAATTAAGGTGCTGATAACATCATCCGTAAAAGATGTGTACAAAACATTGGCCCAAATAGGCATAACAGAAATAATTCTGAGATGATTGCGAAGGTCCGTTGCGATTATATCATTAAATATCGATTACATCTAGTTCGTGACCATGTCGTGGCTTGCAAAACGAATATAGAGTACCCACACTGCAGTACGTAACACTTGATTAATATGCCACAAAAAGAATGCCTTATTAAAAATAGTTGGCGATATCACAATGTGCTTACAACGAGTGGAGTACAGTAGTACCAGTCACGTGGCGGTGCAAGACACAAGCTGTAGCGTTTTTATTACAATTTTGAACGATCATCATTAATAGCAAAATATTATACTATCGTCAGAGTAAATTTTTCTCCGCCATGCTTATATCCAGACGTGTCTCTAGAAGGCACTAATTTTAGAAAGATGTCAATGATAAATGTTAAATAAAAGTGCCTGCTAATGAATAATTTCATCATCATTATACTTAACCAATACCACCACCAGTTATTATTTTCTTCTGAAAAACTAAATCCTTATTAACTATGAACAAGAGAAGACACGTGGAAAAAGGAAAATACAATTAAAAAAAAACAGGATGCTTAAATCAACTGTAATACAGTCAATTATTAGTAAACGGTCTTCCGGCAGCATTAATCGCTTAAGTGGGTTCTAACAACTTAAATGAATAGTTAAGTAGACGATTATCTTCCAGTCTTAGAATGAGGAAATTACTCGTCGTAATACATGCATACGCTTCATCATCTAACATTATAAAACCACAAATACCGTAACTTTATAACAGAACTTTCCAGAGTCGCTTGCCAAACATTATTATATCCGTGTTATTAGCTGTCTACCGCAGGACATAGGCCTCCATAACTCGATTCTCGGCAAATCTCATCCAGCTGCTACCAACCACCCTGCGACGATCGTCGCTCCACCTAGCCTGAGGACATCCTACCTTTTTTTTTGGGTGGGAAATTATCAAATAACGTTCATCATGTCAGACTTTTACTGACTAAAACCCACCCGTGTTCCTTCAGTTGCCTGTGCCAGGGGCCACGGTAACTTTTGAACAACCCGTGACCCTGGCAGAGGACCTTACGTTTGCCGATTCACGATCTCCACTCAAGAACACGTCTATTTCAACGCTCATCGGTTCTACGGCTAATATGGCCGGCCCATTGCCACTTCAGCTTGCTTATCCGCTTGCCGCTTCTTCCTTAAATATGGTACAAATTCGGATGGCACAAATAATCGTAATTCGTTTAGGCAACCGAAATTGCGGCAATATACCGATCGAGCGACGAAATAATCGTGTCGTGGTTTCGAATCGCATCAATCAGGCCACGATGCAAATGCAATTAAGCTAATTATAAGGACGTCTTTAGGAAACGAATTATAATTTTGCTTAATTGTCGTAATTTGATGTGGAGTGTTATATTAAGTTAGAGTAATCGTCAGTAGTTGTTAATTTTTCAGAGTTTTTAAATGAGTTCATTTATTTGTTGGAAGCCCGAATTAGATGCATGCAATCGGGAATTTTAAATCGTGTTTATCATTCCCAACTCCTAAACAATTAGTGCCAAAGCGTACTACGATTGGCACGGTTTAGATGCTTTGGCTGTATAATATGTGTAATAAATTATGTATATTTTTCAGGCCAATCATACAATAGTTATCTCCTCGTGAGACAATACTACAAGTCATTTATTATTTTTTCTTCGAGTCAAGTTTTACTGAATTATTAAATTAACGTTTTGCAGTAATTTAATTAATGTTAAGTGTCACTAGCATATAATGCAGTAATGCCGTGCCAAACACGAGCCCGTTTAGAACAGTTTCGTTATTAATTAAACGACTATTGGAGCGGATGTAGCGCAAGCGCAACGAAACCGACAAGTGCTGCGGAACATTATTCGTTTGATAAGAAATTACGCTCGAGTTCATTTGTAGAACCACTAGAGAAATCAACATTAACAATTTCTCTAAAAGTTTTCTTACATCATTCATTTAGTTTCAACCCCAGCTACATGTACTTGTTCCTAAAGGTGAGTATACACTAGAGCATTTTCTCGAGCATTTCCATGTAATGTAACGTTCTTACGAATGGTACAATACAGGCAAAAGCTCAGTTTCCAAAAGCATTTCCATGTAATGTAACGTTTCTGCGAATTCTCGACGCTGCGCTCGACGTAATAATGCTCACGGGCGGCGATTGAGCATTTTCCTGTAACATTTCTTTCTACGTTGCGTTCATTGCTGAAATGTCAGACCTACAGGTGCCCCTCGTGTCTTTGCTCGATAAAATGTTACACCAATACACTCGTTGGTTTTTAAAATCAGGATGTAACAAAACATCAAGCGTCGTGCTCTAAAGTGGTTTGATAAAATTTTAAAACGGCGAATGCTCGATGTTCTGTTACAAGTAAATGCTCTAGCCTACCTACTAGTCCATGTAGCTAAAGATCGATGTTGTTCATGAACAGACAGCTGCTATCGATTGGTAGAATGAGACAATTAAAAGAATACTAGGAAAAGATATCGCTAGATATGTCTAACCAAATTATGTATGTTCACACCACCACCTAGTATGAAACAAAGTGCACTTTTGCGAAGAATTTGTTTTACATACATGGAATATTATAGTACTTACTTAGAATATTATAGACAGTGTGTTGTCTTTGGTCCCTGGCTCTGACATCAAGCAATGAACAAAATTGTCAACATTTTTTTAAGCTTGAGTACGAGACTTTTGGCTACGTTGTGTGTGTGTGTATATTTTACGTTGTTTTTTTATTTTATTTTTATCTGCAACGTGCGTTTTGTTTGTGCAGAATAAACAATTTTTCTTTCTTTCTTTACTTAATTAATCGCTTTTCAAACGATTGTTTAAGATTTACAAATCCGTTTTGCTTCAAGTGTTAATCCGCAATAAAAATGCAAATCACTCGACATACGTCAGCAGCCGAGAGTAAATCAATAATACTGCGAGGAAGACGTAATCTCTGGTATTTTACATAACCCGACACGTTTTCCTTTTAACAAAGAGTCTAAATATAAACACGCTATACATTAAGAGGGGACGGGGCCTGCGAGGAATTTGAAAAATAGGTATTTGAAGAAACTGTTGCCGTCGCCTTCCCTCAAGTCTGCCCCCGTAGTGTGTGATAGAGACAGCTGTAGCTCAGACAGAAATTATCACAAAAATTTAGACGAGATCGACGTTTCGCATTCTCCTTTTTTCTCCTCACTGAGCCGATTCAATTATTTTTTACATTAACATTTTAAGAAAGAGTACGTTTAGGTTCCTTTCATTATGTTAAAAACTTTTCTAATTTGTCTGGTAGTCCTCTGATCACGGCGCGGCGGTAAAAATAGGGAAATTTTTGTAATTTTTAGGTCATATTTTCTTTACTAATTAATTGCTGAAAAAAGAAAATGACAGGGACGTGTTTACAGCAGACTTTGATTTTATGAAAAAAAAAAAAATTGCTCTAGAGGCATTATTCAGGAAGAAAAAAGGGGAATATCTACATTTGTATGGAGAATCGCATGCCCTATTCCATCTTAAGCATGCATTACGGTTTCATGATGTACCGCTACCTGTCCTATATAGAGCAAGAGACGTCAATCTATCTTCTCAAAATAACCTACTCACTATTTTCATAACATGAGCAATATGGGTGCGGAGTAAATATTTCTCTGAGCTTTTAGATAAGTGCTATTTAAAGTAGGACAAACATTTGAGTGATTCAGAGAAACTAATAATATAAAAAAGAAATTGGGCAAGTGCGAGTCGGACACAAAGGTTTTCATAGCACAAGGCAAAAAATGTCTGTGAAAATTTTAACTGTCTACCTAATACGTTCATGAGATACAGCCCGCTGACAGACAGACGGACGGACGAACAGCGGAGGCATAGTAGTAGGGTCGCGTTGGCACCCTTTGGGTACAGAACCTTAAAATGGTAAGTACTTCTATTTATGTTAGTTTTTAAAGGACTAAACTGTATCGCAAAGCTTTTCACATTTCTATGACCAAACGTTTACAGCGAAATGTGTAACTAACTAGGGAATGCAATCCGGATTATCCGTAATCCGAAAAATCCGGATATCCGCACATTTTTACTAGACTTCCAAATCCGGATTTGAAAATCGAATCCGGATTTTTTGAATAATTAAATTTTTAAGAAATTGTAACAAAAAAATCGTTTCGGCTCTGGGGGAAGCGAGCAGGGCGCGGGACGCGGGTCGAGAAAGTATGTGAGGCGTCCTTGATCATTCCGTTCATTCCGCTTACAAGTGTCTTCAGAGTGCATTCCGCCTACAAGCGTCGTATCAGAGCGTGCTTTTTCCGCAGCATGAATTATGTGAATTCGCAGCAGGTTAAACGACAGCACTTTAGATGCCTTATTATTTTTGAGGTCATCGAGCATTGTACCGAGGTCCTCCATGGTCTCAGTCACGACTACGATATCGGTGGCAAACCGAAGGTGGGTTATGTACTCGCCATTGATGTTAATGCCAGCCCCTTTTCAGTACAGAACCTTGAAGATATCCTCCAGTGCACTGGTGAACAATTTCGGAGAGATAACGTCTCCCTGTCTCACACCTCGCTGCAGAAGGATAGGTTTCGAGGTCTGATCCTGGAGTCGGACTGACATAGTAGCGTTTTCGTACAGACACTTCAGCACCTCGATGTACCGATAGTCGATCTGGCACCGTTGAAGAAATTGCAGTACAGCCCATGTCTCGATCGAATCAAAGGCTTTCTCGTAGTCCACAAACGCTAAGCAGAGAGGTAGGTTATATTCTTCGGTCTACTGTATAACCAGTCGCAGCGTATATATGTGGTGTAAACCTGCGCGCGAGACGGTTCGTGATGACTCTCAAAAACACCTTGTACAGTCACGAGCAAAAATATGTATACACTTGGCTTTATTCAAAGCTAATTTTCTCCTTTATTTTTTAATGAAATTTAATGTTATTACGAACATAGTATTTTCGAACCCATAGGTTTATGTAAAGTGTCGTATTTCAACGTTGCATTTGTTATTTTACGAAAAAATCGCAGTTGAAAGTGGCCAAGTGTTGACATATTATTACTTGTGACTGTACACATGGCTCAGAAGTGAGATGGGCCTATAATTATTAAAAAGGGCATTGTCGCCCTTCTTAAAGAAAAGTATCACCACACCTCTGTTTCATGCCTGTAGTGATTTACCCTCGAGTATGACGGAACCAAACAGCTTCTGAAAGGCCTTAGAAACGGGTTTTCCGCTGGCCTTCACGAACTCGGCCGTAATTCCGTCATCACTTCGCGCCTTGTTGTTTTTGAGCTGCTTCAGAGCCATCCTCATCTCGTACAGGCTGACGTCCGGGATGTCTTCGGTGTAGTGTTGGGTAAATCTAGTTCTTGGGTAGTTTGCCAGATTTGTAACAGGGTTACTTGTTGATTTGTATAACTGACCATAGAACCTCTCGATCTCTCTTAACAGCACAGGTTTGACGGACACGATCCTGTCATAATCGGTCGTTAGTTTCTTATGCTGGCTCTGGCCATTAATCTCTAGCAGAGACCTTGGAGCCTTTAATTTTGTATGTGAAAAGCACAGAACCGGTTGAAGTGGAGGTGCTTGGGGGAGGCCTATGTCCAGCAGTGGACGTCTTTCGGCTGAAATGATGATGATGAATTATTTTATCATCGTTACTTAGCACGCGAGACACAGACTAATT
Organism: Oligia latruncula; assembly: GCA_948474745.1. Classification (NCBI taxonomy): domain Eukaryota; kingdom Metazoa; phylum Arthropoda; class Insecta; order Lepidoptera; family Noctuidae; genus Oligia; species Oligia latruncula. The sequence continues at coordinate 3,896,652 of OX419699.1, forward strand.
ATTTTAATAAGAATAAGTACATATTATAGCAATACCATCATAATTATGGTATTTAATGATGATAGTTTGAATAATTCCAAATCAAGAAATTTAAAAAATCGTTTGATGTGATTTTCGTGTGCTTTTATTTTAATCCATTTACACAAATATAAGAAATATCATATTAACCAACTAATATGGGTAGATTTGTTTATTTTCATGAAAAATCCGTAATATCCGGATAATCCGGATTGGACCAAGAATCCGTTCTTAAAAATCCGGATTTTGAAACAGAACGGATTTGCATTCCCTATAACTAACTGCGTAAGTGAAATATCAATATCTGCCGAGGACTAAAATAAGCAAATCGACATCCTCTCACATTATGAATCGATTCTAAAAAACGATGACTCATTCACCACCGAGCGCCGCGCCGCCGCCGTGTAAACGAGTAATTTAAGGGGCTTACAAGACTTAAACGCAAAAAAACGCAAGTTTTAAAAACCATAAAAGTATATGATCGACTACAGTAAACAAGATCAGAAAAATATATGATATTCTTCAGGATATTTATGCTAGGTAGATAGTGTGTTGAAAACATAATACAACTAATTTGATACGATAGAAAAAAATCATGAAGATACCTCTAAAACTTTCTTTTTACAATAAAAATCATACTAATATACATACAATCATTCTGATTTTTTCACAGATTATTCTACAAGCAACATACTAAAACACGAGTGTTTTAATTTTTTTGTCCAAACAATAGATTTTTTGGAATTAAATAATTGCTTCATATTTTGCAATAAATTACCAGCGTTGTGTCATTGCGCTTCTCTTTCTTTTCTATGCAGTCAGACAGTGACCGCGCTTTAGGTCATGTAAGCCCCTTAAATAAATAATTTTATAATAACCTGTATGGGTTCGGTATTAATAGGTATACGGCCGTTTAATTGGGTAATCGGTCCATGCACACGTTTACCCAGATGGACAGTCCCTTTACCCAGTGGCCCGGTTATCAACTTCCGCGCGCTACTTTCCATCTGTGTTGCTAAACCTACCGTTTTTTTTTTGGTACCTAGGTAATTCTACCAAAATGGAACACGATCTGACAACATATTTGTCGATAGGTCAAAATCTCGACTATGAAGTTTTTATATACAAAATGGACTCTTTTTCGAGTCCTTTTTATTTCGAAAGTATGTATATATCTTGTGTAATAATTACCCAATAATCATAAATGTGTTGTGTCTGTTGTTTTTTTGTCTTCTGTTAGGCTAATTAATGTTTTTTTTTATTTTATTTATTAAACACAATAGCCTGTTTGATTACATAAATATCAAATTATTAAGTACATGATCAGAATGTTTACCCAGAAGCAACAGTTTTATTTACGTTTCTATGTATTTTGGTAAATTACCAAACACACAATTCAACAGATTTTGCAGATTTGAGGTTCGACAATACCTCTTCCACTAAATCTCTCACAATCCCGATGGCATTAGGTAAAAACGAAAATCACACTAATATTATAAAGACGACAGTTTGTGGGGGTGTGTGTGTGGGGGTGTGTTTGTATGTTTGTTACTTCTTCACGCTCAAACGGCTAGACCAATTTTGATAAAATTTAGCATGGAGGTAGCTGACACCCTGGATTAACATATAGGCCACTTTTTATCCCGATATTCCCACGGGATCGATACTTACGCGGGTGAAACCGCGGGGCGCAGCTAGTGTCGAAATAAAATTAACTACCAAAACAACGTTATACAATTATCGAACTGTACCGTCACATTTATGTGTTTTGTATTGACATCACAGTGTCGTCAATGGAAAGTGGCACTTAATACACCCAATATGTATGCGGGCTGTCTGCTTTGGTAGACAAACACAGATACACAAATACAATCTTTTGTGATAATTTGCAGACTGCTTTTGTAGTTTATGAAAAGTATAGCAAGGAGTATTATTTAGAATTCCGTACCCAAAGGGTAAAAACAGGACCCTATTACTAAGACTTTGCTGTCTGTCCGTCCGTCAGTCCGTCCGTCCGTCTGTCTGTCACCAGGCTGTATCTCAAGAACCGCGATAGCTAGACAGTTGAAATTTTCACAAATTATGTATTTGTGGTACGGAACCCTTCGTGTCAGTTTTATAAAAATCCTGCTATGCTCGGACATCTTATTTCACATATGTATCGCTGAACCATCGTTGGAAAACATAGATACAATGTATCACAGATCTGTCAAAATGATCTTTTCGACCGCACAACGTCACATAAAAGAACAGAAAGTATTGTAGTAGATACTTGCATCTTACTGCAGTAGAAATATTTAGGTTTCCAAATATCTCCGTTTAAATATCCTATTTCAGCTTGCGTTTACGTAAAAACATACAAGTCAAACGTATCAAATTAAATAACAGCACAGCAATTTAACGACATTACAATGGACCAACCAAATCGTTACAAATTTTGCAATTAATCGATGTTACGATTCAGATGAACAAAAAATCGAGCGCTATAAGGCCTATGTATGACACAAGAATGAAGGCTCCTACAAACAGGCGCGACACGCGACGCGAATCGCGCGTTTGTAGGAGCCTTATACTAACACCTATGATCAGTAATTTATTGCTGAACGTCAATTAGTCAATCAATCAGAAAATTAATCTCTACTAACAATTTTTTTTTTCTTGTATAATATAATATAATAGTATTCTTGCTAGGTACCTATATTCTTTATTGAAAACGCGTCTTGGAAATTGACGTGAAAACAAGGACCAAATAAAAGTTAGCTGTAGAAAGTTTTAGAATCATTAACAAGATCTTAATAATCGATGAACAAACATGGGCAAGAGAGAAGAAGGCTCTAATAAACCAGACGTTAGAGGTATCTAAAGTTAATAAAATAAATTGAGATCACCTCAATGCGACTAAAAATAAGGAAAATAATGAAGAACAACAACTCTTATGAAACTGCTTTTTACGTTTCATCATCTTTCCTAAGAGGCAGACATAGCCATTTTCTTAATTGCTTTCTAGTTGTTAACCTTATCTAAATTACAGGAGGTTAGTACTAACCCAGAAATGTTGCTGGCGCATGTTGTGACGGGGTGAGATATTAGATCTAGCCAGTCGTAGTTCCTGCTTAGGAACAGTGCCGGTTGCGTAAACGCTTTCGCCGTGATTTCACCTCGGCTGCAGTTTGTCACAGCGCAGCGGCAAGGGCTGTGTTACGTGACGTAACTGTGATTTGTAGCAGTTATATTATTGGAATAGTAATTCTGGTAAGTATATACTATGTTTGGTGTGTTATCTCATCGTTAAAGGAAGCTATGTTATACAATGGACGAACATTGTAAACTCGCCATATTCTATTGCTGGATTTTGCCACTAGACCACAGAAGAAAATCGACGTCCGAAATCTACGACATCGGTAGTGTCGTGTATCTTAAATTATTTTTTATTTATTTATTTATTTATTCAAAATTTCGTTAATAACATCATAACAGCTAAAAACGCCAAAGCAATGTTACTACCACAAAGATACACATACACCTAACTTACATTGAGTAGGTAGTAGGTACCCCAAAAATACAATTAAAAATACAAACATAAATCTAATTTAAAATACAATAAAAAAAATATAAATAAAAAATTCAAATAGAATACAATTAAAATACTAATCCAAATACCATTAAAATACAATTAAAAATACAAATACCATTAAAAAATAATTAAAAATACAAAAACCATAAAAATACAATTAAAATCACATCCCAACATTTTCAATGCACTTCGATGCTACTTCTGTGAACTTCATCAGGCTGCAGTGAAATATATCTACCTCAATGGAAATAATATTCAACAATCTTATGGCGCGTGATAAGGGGGCAAACTTGTTCAGGTTAGTCCTAGAGGAAGGCTCCAGTAGCGTCGGCGTGGGGCGACGCGCGCCCCCGCAACCGGGCGGCGCGCGCAGCCCCAGCCCCGCTAACAGCTCGGGGTGGTGAAGCCAGCCGCGCAGCACCCGAAACACTAAGCTACACAGAGCGATGTCCCTCCGTACCGCCAGCCTGCTGTACCCTACCATCCCTATTACAAAAAGACTCGGGTACATGAGCGGGAAGAAGGGATAGACACCGTACAGCTTAAAAAACAAAAAACGAGTGAATTTGTTCTGGATTCTTTCAACCATAATACTGTATTTAGCCTCATGGGGGTTCCAAACGATAGCACTCGTTTCAAGACGGCTCCGTACCAGCGCATTGTACATAATTCTAACCACTGCTGTATTCTGAAAGTCTTTGCACTGTCTGAGTATAAATCCAAGATTTCGGAACGACTTGCCGCATATGTCTAAGATGTGGTCACGAAATGTTAATTCCGGAACCATCTCCACCCCGAGGTCCCGCACATGCGTGAGTCGTGACATGACCGCGGCTTCCATCCCATACTGATGTACCAGAGGTTTTCGCGCGCGAGTGTAGCTCATTATACCGCATTTGGAAACGTTAAAACCTAACTTATTATCTATACTCCACTGCACCACCCTATCAATATCCTGTTGAAGACGTTGACAGTCCGAAGTATTTGCTACCGACAGGAACAACTTGAGGTCGTCCGCGAATAGCAAACACTTCGCCTCCCTTACGACTTCCGGAAGATCATTGACCACGAGAATGAAGCCTAATGGACCGATATTGCTACCCTGACTCACGCCTGAAAACGTGAAATAAGGCTTGGAGACGTGTCCGCCATATTCGACGTACTGCCGGCGATCGCCAAGGTAGTTCGCGAAGAATTTCAAAAGGTGCGGTGTGAAACCAAATGCCGCAAACTTAGCCAACAGCACATCGTTGTCGACGGTGTCGAACGCCTTCCGAAAGTCGAAGTACGCAGTGTCCACCTGCCCCCCAGCGTCAACAACAGGCGCCAGGTATGTCATGAAAGACAACAAGTTGCTCCCCACACTTCGACCAGTCCGAAAACCGTGTTGAGCGTCAGTCAGACGAGAACTTACTTGATCTGAAATACACTTGTGTAATACCGACTCAAACACCTTAGCAAACGCCGACAACACCGCCACCGGTCGGTAGCCACTAACGTCAGTTCCCGAACCTCCCTTAGGGACTGGGATCACTCTAGTGATTTTCCATTGGTTGGGATATTGACCTAACTTTAAAAACAAATTTAAAATGTACAGTAATGGCTTTTCAAATACCGCGCTACAGTCTTTTACTATATAAGGAGGTATCCCGTCTGGTCCCGCTGAATACTTGGGCTTGAGGCGGCGGAACGCGGCACGCAGCTCACGCAGGTCGAGCTGGCCAACATGCACGCGCGCCGCACCCGCGCTCGCGCCTGCCGCACGCTCCGCCTCCGCGGGGTTCAGCGCCGGGCGCACTTCGTTATACACGGAATGAAAGAAGGAAGCAAAACACTCCGAACATTCTTCGTCACTCAACTCCTTTCCATCTTTTGTGACTCGAGTTTTGTTGCGTCTAGCACGCTTGCTTCTAACAAAATTCCAAAAAGATTTAGGATCGTTTTTAATATTTATCTGTAGCGACTGTAGCCTACGCTGGTAATTTTCATACGTTGACGCTAATTTATATTTAACTTGGGTTCGATAATAGGAAAACCGTTCATAGTCACTATTGGAACCATTAATTTTAAATAATTTATGATACCTCCACTTTGTTTTGATGTCGCGTATTAAATCAGATGTGTACCAGGTTGGATACATGTATTTGCTTTTATTCCCCCTTTTTTTTTTCGTCGGTGTGCATTCAGTAATGGCTTCCTTAACTACGCTATAAAAAAACGTTAATGCCTTATCCGGATCCAAAATCTCATACAACGCCTCCCAATCTACTGATTGTAAAATACGATATAGTCTGGAAAAGTCACATTTGGTAAATATCCATTTCGGTTCACTATTTAATATGGATTTCTCTTCGCAATCAGAACTCGGTTGGTGTACCGTCAACGGCTCATTAAAACGACCTCCAAACTTCACTGTAGCTATCAGTGGAGGATGCTGAACGTCAACATCCACCAACGGTTCACCCGACAGTTCGACCTTCATCTCACTCGCCAAAAAGGTAGTCAGCACTAAGTCTAAAGTACGATTATTTATATTACAAACATTATTTACCTGCTGAAATCCACAGAAAGCGTTTACATACTCCAAGTAACTTTGCACTTCCACTGATGTAGATGGCATATTAAAATCACCCATCAATAATACATTCTCATAATTTACACAAACAGTTTCTAAAATATTAAACAATCGCATATATTCATTACTATCACATTTCGGAGGAATATAAACCACACAACATAAAAACAAACAATTATTTCCCAGGTGTACGGTAGCACAAACAATTTCAAATAAGGCTGAGTTCACATCGGCGATTGGAATGCACCTTAAATGAAAACGCGGCGATGTTGCTAAAAACACTCCTCCTTGTTTGCGCCCATCTGCTCGATCACACCGTAGTATTTTATAATCCGGTGGAATAAGTTCGCCATCATGAATTGAATCATTAAGGCCCGTTTCTGTGATGGCAAAAAGGTCATACGAGGATGCCAAAATATTTGTGAAGAAAGTATTTGTTTTTGTTCGCAAACCTCGAACGTTCTGGTAATACACTCGAATGCATTTATTGCTGACTTTGGCTGCCTTGTTGTTGTTGTTTACGGGAGTTCCGAAACCACACCCATTGGTTGAATTGAGCATTAAGTGGCCAGCAATCTACATTGTTCACCTTATCAAAAATTGATTCTGGGACTCCAATCATAAATGACGCGTAGTCTCTTTTGCTTTTAGGGATTATCTTCTCGACTTTAATATCGTCGGTACCACAAATTTCCGCCACGTGCTCACTTATTGCTTTTTCAGATGTGTCCGGATGTAGTGACCATACATGTAAAAACTTTTTTCTCTGGATAGCTTGAATTGTAGCAATTTGTGCATTTCCGCCTTTTTTTATGGCATTAGCAACAACTTTCTTTGCATGCTTTTTGTTAGTGACTACATTCCATTCTTCAGATGAAAAATCTTCCTCCAAAGCAATCTCCGGAGTTTTCAATAAACGCTCGCTGGTTTTCTGTGGTATGGACACAGCCTTATTCTTAGCTCGCTCCATCGCACGGCGTGCACGTTCCGTCTCCTTTTTTTGCGGTTCTTTGGCATCCCTCGCAACACTTGCCTCGCTCACCCGCTGGGCAATTGGTATTCCGTCGAGTTTATCCATCTCGCTCTTCGATGTATTTTGAACTTCGAGCATCTCAATTTTGGTGGACAAAACTGCGAGTACCCTCGTCTGTTCTGTAATGGTGACGAAATAACTTTCGATCTTTTGCTGTTGATCGTCTAATTTCTTGTTTTGAGACTCAATCACAGCTGTTTGAGTCGTGATTTTTGCCGTCAACGCTGCCACTTTCTTCAATAAATCGTTGAAAGCCGTTTCAACGTTAAACTTGGACATTTTTACCGGTAAACGGAATAAAAAACACGGACTTAAATCTTAAGTATGGTAGGTCTACCTACGTATTGGTCGTCATTATTTCATCACATATTGTAATATGCAAATGTAGGACAAGCCGTATTGCAAATCTTACATAATAATTTAAGCAATCATTTTCAAGAACATAAAACTTAATGAAGTTCCACTGACATCACTAAATATAATTTGCAGAAAGATTACAGCTATGAGCTAGTGAGAATGTAACTACCCAGACACGAGCAATCAACTGAAGAAGAAAGTAAACAACATATTTCCGGAATCGTTACATGGCAATATAACAACGCGTAACATGGTGTAAGCCCTTTAAATAACAATAACGTATTATCAGTTCCCCTGTTATAAAGAACCGTAAAACGATATAATATCACCGTACGTGACACCTAAAGGCATTATCGGTTCAAGTGTTGAACAAAGTCCAGTTTTTTTGTCAAACAGTCGTGCCTAGAGTTCATAACTGCAAAAAAACTGTATCTAATCGTGATTCAGCAGTATTAGAAAACGATGGGCCACGTGTCACCGGCCGGTAATGTAGTTCTTTGTCAGATCGTTGAAAGTCAAGTTAAAGACTTGAAAATCTTCCATTTGGGGCAAGAAAAACTAGTTAGCCAACTAAAAGTTCGACAACTGAATTTGGAGAAAAGCAATCATAAAGACGACATCAGATATTCAAGATCTAGAGGACTAACTTTAAATTAAAATGAAGTTAATATAAAAAGAGTACACCCACCTCAAGTTATTTACTTATTAATAATATTATATTTTTGATCGAATGTGTTATAGATGTGAATAAAGGTGTTCAAAGTTAATTTCTAAGTGTCGCCTACAACAGGGGAAGAGCGCTGATGTCTGAAATACAGATATTTTATATCTAGTTCAGTTCAGACACTAATGTTCAATATCTGATCATAGAATAAAGTGTATTATATAGTGTATCACCATATTATTTAAATATCTGTATATTTTTGAACAAATAAATTATTCTTATTTTTTCTAGTAATAATAATGTTAATATGCTTTTTCCGGGCCCTACATGGACCCGATGTTGATCTACTAGCGTCCGTAGCCTGGCTGCGTTTCGGTGACCTCTTTGGGGAAACCGAAGGTTTTGTCTGTGCAATTATGGACGAAGTTATGATGACGAACAATTACCGGAGATTTATTGTGAAAGACGGCACGGTTGACATCTGTCGGGCATGCCACCGGCCGGGAGAATCAATCAGGCATATTATCTCCGGGTGTTCTCGTCTAGCTAACGAAGAGTACTTGCATAGACACAACCTTGTAGCCAGGATAATCCATCAGCAACTTGCTCTGAAATACAACCTTGTGGAATCGGAGGTGCCGTACTACAGGTATGTGCCCGACCCAGTTCTCGAAAATGGTGATATCACATTATATTGGGATCGATCCATCATCACTGACAGGACTATTGTTGCCAATAAGCCTGATATAGTGGTGGTGGATGGCAATGATTGTTGACATAACCGTCCCGCATGATGGGAACCTCGTGAAAGCCGAGAAAGATAAACAAATCAAGTATCTTGACTTGGCTCACGAGGTTGTCGACATGTGGGATGTGGACTCAGCGATCATTGTGCCGATAGTCGTGACAGCCAATGGTCTAATAGCCAAGAGCCTCGACCAACACCTGAGGAGGCTCTCGTTGGGCAGCTGGATCAAGGGCTTGATTCAGAAAGCGGTACTTCTGGACACGGCCCGAATAGTTAGGAGGTTCCTCTCTCTGGAGCCCTGACCGCCGGTAGCTTGGACCCTGTTCCCGATACCGGTGGGCTACTATTTTTTATATTTTTAAATGTTTTTATATTTCTTTATACTAATATTTAAAAATATAATTTATAAGATTTTAATTGAATAAAGGAGATAATAATGTTAATATTGCAGTCAGTCCAGTTGATTGGATTTTATTTGGTGCTTAGTCATTGCGATAGAAAGTGTTGACACGATAAAAGCTTGTAATTTATCCGGTTAAATGTATGCAAAATTGCTAACAATTTTTTTTTAAATATATTTAGGTTCGAACGAGCTATCATTTATGGTTAAGTTTTATTGATTGCTTATTCTCTGAAATGTGACTGTTCATTCTTGACAATATGAATAAGTATGACTTTAAACTTAATAAAATCACAAAGTTTAGAAATTGCTTTAGTATTATTTATTTTTATAGTAATATTTTTAGGACAGCTCACTTTCTATGCATGAGTGGAGTCATGACCGAAACCAATAACCCCGTTACAAATTAGACAGACAACCGACTGAATTGATGATAGGTACCTCCAATGATGATTCATGTACTCTCATCGTCTGGCTAGACGGTTCATGTAAGGTAGTATATAGCTAACGACCAAACTGCTGCAGTTGCTCATCAATTTAACATGTGTTGTGTGTAATCTTAAACGCGTTTCTAATTATTTTGGCTTACCTAATGTGTATTTACGTACCAACCAAAAATAATTAAGTAAAAATCATAATATAATAATAATCAATTTATAGACACACACAAGTTAGGAAACATACAAACAGTAACAATGATAGTTAAAAGAGTGCAAAGTAGAAGTAGCCGTGGGCCCCAAACTAGGCACAGCCTGTATCTTGGTAGCCCAAATAATTAAATTGAATGCAACACGATGCATTTTCGCACTGTTCTATACGCGACTTAGAAGGTATAGAGGTCATGTTAGACTGGCACACGGCACAGCCCACTCGGAAGAACTTAGCCTATTGTAATACGATTTCACTCTGAGTTATTCATAGTGAAAGTGCTAAATGTTTTCCGAACAATACCGGTGTAATTAACCGTCTACCTTGAATAGCTTAAGTTTATTAGAGAATAAATATAGTTAGATGAAAGTTAAACCCTGCGAGCGATATGAACACATTCTTTAAGACACGATACTGTTGTACAAAGATACGTCTGGAAAGATCCAGTTGTTATAAAACTTTAAACAAGAGTTTTTTACCGTTTTCTTCCAAACTTCTAACTAAACAAAGGTATTCTATGTTTAACAAGTTTTGGTATCATATTTAACGATAGAATATTTTTCTGTTTTTTATTGTAATATCAAACAAGAACAACGCAAAAAGGAAAATGAAGGCTTTGCGACTAAACTAGGTTAATTTTATCAGGATTCTAGAGAACGTAATTAAACTGTCAAATTATATCAGAGACGACATTTTCTTCTCTTGTCTCATTAAGCAAGTAGAACTTACTACCTTCATCTACCTTCCGACTACTCTAGGATTGTCGATTATCCGTCATTGACCACGGCAAAGATGGCGGGAAGCTCGTCCCGCCATCACCTACACAAAACTAATAAACTTGGTGCACATTAGCCCTGGACCAAAATAACTGGACAGAATATGGGGGGCCTTTGCCCTGCAGTGGGATGATGCAGGCTGACAGTAACCAAACCAGTAACTTTCATTACTCCTGTTTGTGCAAGTACTAACTGTGTAGTTGAAATAGACAATGGCCCTTAATGAATGATTTGCTATTCAAATGTGGAGTGAACCTCGTCTAGAATTTTCTCTGTATATTTTAAGAGTCTTCGTGCAAGTTATATACGGCAATATCTTACAATGGCTTCTTTTATAGGTAAAGAGCTAAAGCTGCACATGGTGCACGTTTTCATATTCTGTATTGAATAGGTATTATTGGAAGACATTTTATTGATGCTTGGATCTGGCGTCTGGCGTCGTAGCTGCAGCTTATTGTACGTGTTTATTTATCACCAATGTCTTAAAATTGTAGAAGTACTGTAGGCACGGTGTCTTATTATCCTCAGGTTCACCCCCGTTTTAGTATAGCTTCAGTTTGAACTGAGTCACTATCTGTGACGAATAGGCACGCTACAGTTTGAAGGGCAGATTAACATTATCAGTATCGATAGCAATTTTACGTAGATTTCGGGTGATATGTAGGTATGAGTGTGACTCAAAATTGAAATCGAAATCATTAACTACTAGATACAATGAGTCAAAGGTATTTCCTACATACCTACTCACAAATAACAATACATGCTATCAACAAAGATATAGAAGAGAGAATCTGGACTCGGGCGACTCCGACGGTTGTGGATATGGACTTTATGTACCAATACGATGCAACAAACTGGCCCAATTATTCCACGTAAGAGAATTCGCAGACGCTGTATATTTTTATCTGCCACTTAACCTAATTTTCAAGTCCAAAGCATTGGACTGCCATATTCGCGTACCGTTTGTCGTGAATTGGGCCGTTTCCGTCCACACACGTGGGAGCCGACATTGACCTCTATTTAATTATCTTTTGTTGAGCTAACCGTGTGCTACAGTGCACACGGCATTGTTTTGATACATTTTGTAATGGGTTCGAATTCACACATTAATGTGAGACCGGTGACCAAGAAAAATACATTAAAAGAGGTACGTCCCATTAACTGGAACATCTTGTGAACTGAAAAAACCTTGGCACTTGAAAATATCTACCAGAGACCAGACACACTTGGTACTTAAGCGAAATAAAGTTAAAATCGTGCTTAAACAATACAATGATACGAACTTATATTGGCTTGGCCGATAGGTGCAAGTAAACACAATTTAAATTTCATTTCCGTCAATTCATACAAGTTACTGAACTTGCATAGAATTTTAAACAGTTGCTACGCTACGTCTACATTTAGAAAGACTAGATAACTAAAGCCTTACGAATAATACAAAGACTGCTTGTCTACATCAGCTCAGTGATAAAACGGACTTGGCACAGCGTTTAAAGGTCGCTATATGTATACACTACATAAGACGCTACAGGTAATGGTATAGTAAGTAGATTGTATGTTACTGGTTCAATATTTGCACAGTCATTTAACACTACTGCGCGACACTTGATAATGTGCTACCGTGCACCGTAAGAGAACGGTAAATACATAAGTATTTATGTACATAATATAAACAGATCAACAAATCTGAATAGCACATACGACTGTGACAATAATAGCAAGGTTTACATTGCTCTTACTGAAAGCAGATTTACGAGGGGCGTTCAATGTATTCTCGTTATCAGGGTGATTTACTAATAATGTGAGTAATTTGACAAATTAATTAATTAATGACATTATCTAAGGGTATAAAGGTAAAATTTCATATAGGTGTGATCATTAGTTTGCTAGTTATCCTTAGTCAACGACAACTGGAATGGCTAACGTGACAATGTTGAAGAAAATCGAGCACCGCGCTGTTATTAAATTCCTTACCAAACAACGAAAAAGTCAAAAAACTATTCACGAAGAGATGGTGACTGTTAACCAAGATTCTGCACCTTCGTTATCTCCGGTTCAAAAGCGGTCAAGTGAATTTAAAACTGGCAGAGAGAGTATTGAAGACGACACTCGCTCGGGCGACCCGGTTACTGCCTCTACGGAAGAAAACGTGGAAAAAATTGAGAAGCTTATACTGGAGGATGTCCGAATGAAGATCAAAATTATAGCAGAGGTAACCCACCTCTCTGTTGGTTCCGTGCACACTATTCTTCATGAGCTTCTTTACCTTTCAAAAGTCAGTGCAACATGGGTGCCGCGAATGCTCATGGTGCGGCGACTCGACTGCGCCTCAAAAGCAAGTGCGAATCGAGAGTTTTTAGAGTTCTGTGGTGAAGTTCCATCAAGTATTTTCGATCGAATTGTTACTGTAGATGAAACGTGGGTTCATCATTATGACCCTGAAAGTAAGCAAGAGTCCATGTAGTGGCACAAGAAGGGTACTGCGCCCCCTAAGAAATTCAAAGTCGTTCCGTCTGCCGGAAAAATCATGGCCACAGTGTTTTGGCACTCAAAGGGAATTTTGCTGATTGAGTACCTACAGAAAAAAGGTGAAACCATAAACGCAGCATCTTATGCATTCACTTTACGCAATTAAAGCAAAAAGACGGGGTAAACTGATCACCCCAATGTGTTACTTCTTCACGACAACGCCGGGGTCCACACGGCGAACGCTGCTGTGCGACATTGTGGTTTCCAAGAAATGAACCACCACCACCACCCTATAGCCAGGACCTAGCCCCGAGTGTTATTATTTGTTCCTTAATTTGATAAAAGACCTTCGTGGGAAACGATTTTCCAACGATGAAGAGCTCATGGCGGCAATAAATGCGCATTTAAGTTTTTAATTTTTTACAGGGTATTGAAAAGTTTATTTCGAGATGTAATAAATGCATTGGGGTAATGGGGGATTACATTGAAAAATAAAAATAATTTTAATTAAATTTACGTCTTTTTTCATGTCGATACCGAGAATACATTGTACGCTCCTTCCTCGTATGTCAAGTATTGTATCACAGGATAAATTTTTCACCAGTGCGCACACTGTAACCATGAATTTAGCATATCAGCTATATGTACAAAAAAAAACAAAAAATTCCGTTTCGTCAGATATAAAAAGAAATCGGGGCCATTTAAGTATTATGTAAGCACCACAGGGGGGCGGGGCGGTCTTTGCTTACATGGGGGATGGGGGGTCTGGATGGTGATTACGTCAGCAGTATTAATTTTTTTACTTTTTCAGATTTTTTTTTAAATTTTTGTCGATTTTGGCAAGCAGGGTTGCCATTACGTGTTCAAACACGTAATGGCAACCCTGCTTGTCAATGCTTGAAAACGAAACGCATTTTCAAGGATTCTACTGGGACTTATTAACTGCTGCTCATGAATCAATAAAGAAACCAGAACACATTGAAAAATGCATGTACCACGTAATCACTGGTAAGAGCTTTGCTTACTTTTGCTGACGAGGGGGAGGGGGAATAAATCTGCTTACGTAATACTTGCGTACCTACTGACTACTGATTAAAAATTTATGATGTACTAGCTTCTGCCCGCGACTTCGTCCGCGTGAAATTTGACCCTCTTAGGGGTGGAATTTCGAAAAACCCTTTCTTAGTGGATACCTACTCTTCACAAAGAACACACCCTCCAAATTTCATGTCTCTAGGAGCAGCGGTTTAGACTGTGCGTTGATATATCAACAATCAGTCAGTTTACCATTTTATAAATATATATAGAAGAAGAAGATAGAAGATAGATTAAAAACCTGGAAAAATGCGAAAACCTCGCAGATTTCTCTCGCAGACACAACTACCTAGCACGATAAGTTAAAATGGTTTGAAAACAGTTTTTTTTTTGTTTATCCTGTACTGTCCCACTGCTGGGCAAAGGCCTCCCCCAAGTCCTTCCGGGAACTCTTTTCCCGCGCCACCTCAAACCAGCCCTCGCGGTACGCGTCCAGGTCATCTCGCCACCGCTTTCTGGGTCGACCTCGGCGGCGCCGTCCATCTTCAGGCACCCATTGTGTGGAAACTTTCCATCTTCAGGCACAATGGGTGCCTGTGTGGATGATGTGAAAACAGTATTTATCAAAAATTTCAAAATACCCTAAAGGGTTTCGAACTACGTTGAAACCAGAAAAGTTCAGTCATAAATTGCAATTCCTAACTGCAATTTAAACTCACACCCTAATAAACTCTTAGATTATATTATTTTCAAAATATAGGTGGAGTGACGATTGTTTCAACAATCTAATGGAACAAGATGTAAAATAATAAATATTATTAACTATTTTTACACCTGTTATAAATCAGCAACTTTAGAACGGATATTAGATAATACAAAATGGATTTATACGAAGGAAATGGTTGTGACAATCGCATGATCGTAACGACTTCCAACTGCCTCGTGCAAATGTCATCAAAGTCCTTTGACTCATGCTCACGAACATATGAATTATGAATTGCATGTTTCCGAGGACCACAATCGATTCCTTTGAAGTTTCACACAACCACTACTTACTTACTATACAAAATCGGAGAATTTAAAACAAGAATCTAATATCAAACGCCATCATAGTTCACTTGACATGATACTTATTACGATAAAACGGGTACTATACCTCAGATCAAGATTATTCATTCACTTACCTGTTTCTCATTACCTAGGTACCAATTATGAATATGATGTAATTCAAAACAAACATTGCCAATACTCTTTTTCTTAAGCCAATGAAAAAATCGATTAGTCGTTCAGTGCATGGAATATTCAAAACGATTAATCGATTCACAATGGAATGCCTTGAAGATATCGAATAGTTCTATGAACGAGGACAATGGTAGTGCTAATAGACTATTTTAAAGCATTGCTTGGTGGACAAAGGTAGGAAGCCTAATACGATCAAGATATTAAATTTGCAAACAGTGGTTGAGTATAAAGAACAAATGGATTTATAGAGGCATGAGGAACAGGGTGTAAAGTTCACTCATACTCTATAGAAAAGGGAGGATCCTCCGACCAGAGGGATGTTGTGTCTGGCGGGCAACTGCACGACGATTCATGTCGGGCCGTTGTATCTATGCTAGTTGCGCGGTAAACTCTGCTTGCGCGATGCAGGATTTACGTGACGTCAGTATGACGCGTTGTTCGCATGTTGCGTTGTAGATACCGCTACAGATTGAAAACGTGACTCAGTCACAATTAAACAACATTCCAGAAAATTACTCTGAAGGATAAAGTTCACTCATACTCTATAGAAAAGGGAGGATCCTCCGACCAGAGGGATGTTGTGTCTGGCGGGCAACTGCACGACGATTCATGTCGGGCCGTTGTATCTATGCTAGTTGCGCGGTAAACTCTGCTTGCGCGATGCAGGATTTACGTGACGTCAGTATGACGCGTTGTTCGCATGTTGCGTTGTAGATACCGCTACAGATTGAAAACGTGACTCAGTCGCAATTAAACAACATTCCAGAAAATTACTCTGAAGGATGTTGGTTACATGATCCATAAACCATTTGAATTTGACAACTGATTATTACAGAAGTGAGCTGATTTATTTTTATCACTTTTAACAGGCACAAATCAAGTTTTTACAGAGCAGGTTGTAATTTTCATAGTTCCACGTATCCATACAAGTCAATCAATCAAATGTTTTTTTTACAGGTAGGTTGTAAAACTGAAAAACGAAGGTATGCAGGTACCTATGTTACACGCCCATAGTAACCAAAAGTGTAATTATTGTTCAAATGTAACACTTCTGGTTTAGAACTCATAAATATTTATATTACGATACTCCGAACTCCAAAGATTTTATCTAGCATAGCAGGCAAAGCAACAAATGAGCCGGGTGGCAAAAAATAGACTTTGCCGCGGAACTCATGAGCAAAATATTTCGTG
The DNA here is from genome assembly GCA_948474745.1 of Oligia latruncula. Taxonomy (NCBI): domain Eukaryota; kingdom Metazoa; phylum Arthropoda; class Insecta; order Lepidoptera; family Noctuidae; genus Oligia; species Oligia latruncula. Next base: position 3,913,382 of record OX419699.1, read on the forward strand.
ACTAACATAATCGAAAATATTATGATAATTGATGACATTTGCGACTTAAAAAACATTCAGCACGAATACGCTAATACTATTAGTATTTGACGCATCTACGAGTATCTCATAAGAAACAAGACCTATCGCAAAAAAATGTTCAATAATTAAGCCTCGAGATCGCAATCATTTGTAACAGCGTGTACAGTCTCAAAAACACCCCAAAAATACTAATTCCATGAGAATCCTAACTACTAATTATTTATTGATAACCAACACCATTCGCCATGTTTTAGATTTTATTTCTTGTTGTTGATTTCAGGTAAAAATATCGTCTTGACAATGCACAAAAATGCACTCTACATTATTGATTTATCCTCAAGCTTTCAGTTTAAATGATTGTTAAATATTTGCGGGAAGCTATGTACATACGGAATACATTATTCAGTAAGTTATGTGTTTTCAACGAACGTAAAAAGTTATTTGTTTAACAAATCATTTCTTGTCCTTTTTCAAATGCCAGCAATTGCTTTTTCACCTTCTAAGGGCTGAGTTTTCCAAAGCTACATAGTTTTATCCGAGGAATAATTTTTAATTTTTGACGGTTCTTCCATACAAAATTTGTCAGACGTCAATTTTATTCCACGAGTAAAAATTATCTGTCGATTGAAAAATCAGCCCTTAGTTTTCAAAGCAAAACAACATTCATCGTAAAATTAAGGATAATGGTTATTGCGTGGTGTGTAATTTGTAGACAGTGATTGGCAACAGTAAAGTAAATGTCGAGTCAAATGTAGGCACAATGTAGGTTTTTGTGGTTTGAGAGAAATTAGGTCAATTTATTCCAGAAGCCAGTCGGCAAGGAGGAAATTTATTAATAGGTATTATATTCCATTCATTATAATACAGTTTAAAAATAATTGAAATAAAATCTGCCATGTTTTATCAAGTTTTCCTTCCTTGTTTGAAACTGAAAAATTAAACAAGAAGTCAACAATTATTAAGGTTTTGGGAATTTTCAGTAACTCGGGTTGTGTGGCTGTTGTAGTGTTGTGTAAACAGTAAACTTCGAACTAAAACCATGACGAATGATCGCATTGAGTTATCTAAGTTATTACACAGATCTAGTGGAATGCAGGCGCCACTTGAAGCCTAGTCCACAGTAGATGATTAGTCACGCTTTTGTTTTAATTGCACTGGACATACACTAGTTATTACGAACAAAGCCATTATTTATGTCATTGTGGAAAACAAGAACGAGGAAAACTTCACAAGATGCATACGAAGATGCATTACGTTCATCATTGTTTTGTGTGCTAAGTAGGTAATTTATTTTTCAAACATTTTGCCACATCAATGACGTTGTTGTTGCATAGAATAGGAGCAGATGCACCAATATTGCACCTTAAAATGAATGTGATACGGTTGACTTTTAACTACACGTTTCAATTTACGTGAGTGCACTCATCCTCGCAAAAACGGCACCGGTAGAATTTTTATTTGCGGTTCCCACGACGCGTACTTCTGTACTTGTGGTATGCGCTCTCAATAACAATAAGTATCAACTTCAATCTATATGTATTAAGAACAACTTGATACATATAATTATGTAGATCGAAGCTTGCCATACTTTGAAAGGCTGTTAACAGTTACACCAGAAGGGGAATTCCCGTTTTGTTTTTAAGAACTAATCTCAGTCAGCAGTCTACATTTGAAAAAATCCTCTAATTGACCGACATGTTTGGCACTAGAAGGTCGCTGAGGTGAGATTGCGGCTAGATTTTGAACGATTTTAATTATGGGAATTAGAGATGGCTAATTTCCGTGATTAAAAACGTTCAAAATGCTGGCTAAAGAGGACATTCTTGACCAAACACTCTTTTCAGCGAAAGAGCGACATAACTTAGATGAACCCATATCCATATTACCAGGTGTTCTAAGTGTGAGTTGTTCACGCTATATCATGTACTGCATAATGTGTTCGTCTCGTACTTATCGTTATGTTAATTGGTGCCTGTTTGGCTCTCCTATATAAAAGTAGGGTTACTTTACTGCCTACTGGCTCTACCTGTTTCTTAATTGCAGCACGCTTGAGGCAAGTCGCAAAGGAAATGTAGGCAAACTGCTTACGTCCTTTTCCGCCGTAAGTGAAGAGCAGGTTTTAACGTGCAAGTTTTAGTTTTTTAACTCCTATATCCCGAGCCTCTTCAAAGTATATTATGTATTAGAAGGTGGTGATCTCTGTTTGATTGGCAATTATCTAAAATGTATTAACACATCTTGAATCTAGGTACAAATTTGTTTTGGTACGAACGAGTACTTGTTGACCGTGAAAATAACCCAATATACTAGTTCCCAGTTCAGTAGCTCATACAAGGCGCGGAACTGTGTCGTTTGGCCTTCAAAAATAGGTCATCATGCACCCTGCACCCTACTCCCCGCGGCGCCCAGAACTTGGTGCATCGGGTTTAGGTCAAAGTCAAAGTGAATACTGATTGCAGTAAATTAATATTATAGTATGTTAAAAGTGAAATAACCATGTACGTACAGGTATCACTATCAAGTCACTTCCAAATCTTACCTTATTTCAACTTACTGAAAGATGGTTCTTTATTATTCTTAGTGTTAGTATTAGTGTTAATCAGTCTATCTTACGGTTACATCAACAGTTTTTGTGTCCAGTCTAGTTTAACGACAGTTAAGTAATGTCTTTCCATAGATTACTCAATCAATATGCTTGTTGATATTTAGAAGAGTTTTTAAAATGAAAAGAGATATTTCCACAGAGCTCGTACAATACTGATCATTAATTTCGATTACGACAAAGCTAAGGTTCCAGTCTAGAATCTGCTTGTACACATTTTAAGCAAAATCAAAATCAAAAATCAAAAACTATTGCTTAAATCTATTACAGGACAATACCTGATTATTGTAAAAAACTTACTTTTCTGAAAAAGCTGAAACTCAGTCAATTGCATCATAACGTAATCGCCATTGTCAGTAATGACTAATGACACGTCCGGTCAAAGACATTAATATTTTAACTGACGTTGCGGATTTAGGGGTTTCGAATAGGTATTCAGTCACAATGATTTGCATATTTCATCATGAACACAAGGTGTAGATAATTTGCAGGTGTATATTCAGCTGTATGGAAACCGTAAACTGTGGTCGTAATTAAATAGGTATTTGCCACGTTTAGTGACATTTGACAAAAACACACAAGACCTCTCGTTACACGTGCCTTTTAAAACAATGTTCCCATCGTTTTGTTTGAGAAACTTGCAAAACATCACTACTCAATATGAAACACAACAGTAAGAATATTATTCTCATGGAAATATTAAAATAACACTGTCATCATTGGCATTAATTAATTGCAAACAAGATTTTAATTGAAGTGTGTATTTATCATGAGCTTTACATAATAATAAGTAAACGATTTCGTTTATTATTTTCCACGGCAATGAGAACACTTATTCAACAGCTTACTAATCAAATGAAATAAAGCAATTTAATTCTATAATTGCTTCTGCTGAATCAACATACATAATTAATAGCACCCAGGAATTTAAATTAAATGAACTAGTTTTTTCACGTGACTTCGCCCATGCAAACGTATTGCTTCAGTGCAGCAGTGCACCCTTCATCTTCTACGGAACGAAACCTCCACAGGTTACAAAAAAGGTGCAACAAAAAAGGCCCTAAATATCTTCAGGAAAGTCGTCTGTTACAAAGTGTGTCCAATTTACTTTAATTACCGTTTCGCGTGGTCAAGTGTTCTCTGCGGCCATTAACCAATGTTACACGTGCAACACCGGCGGCATCATTCACGTGCTTCGCTATATAATTAGTAGTAAGTGTCTAAACACACTATGCCGAAGATACGCGACCGAAGCTCGGAATGATTACGACTGCAGTGCTATTTGAATTTCTGCCTTATGGTGTGTCATATCAGCCGAATACGTCGGAACGTAAAATCAGTCGCAGAACTTCAGTCGCGTACCTTCGGCATAGTGTGTTTGGACACTAAGGGGCGATGATTTCAGCCAATTACTATAAGTTTCTATCGTATGAGTGAGTGTCTATAATGTCGGAACTCTTATTACTATCAATGTTTTGGTGTCAACTCCTCGACGAAATAAGGATCTTTTTATTATAAGTTAGAATAAGTTCAGGCGGTCATCATCATCAGTAAAACGCGTTTTCAGCGGTTGCACGTGATACATAGAGAGCTTGAGGTGCATGTCCGTTGCGCTATCTATGGTGTACAAATAATGAGCCGTCAAAGTAATAATGAAACCAAGTCGAGTGATCGTCTGAACCGGCTCAAAGTTACCCAGGCGAAGATACAGCTGGCGGGCGATGAGGCGTGTAATAGATACCTTTTTGTATAAGGTCAGTGACCGAGGCGAACGGAATGACACAACGAAAAGCTATTTAAAATTGGGTTCGTTTAATGAAGCCAATCGACGGGTATATTTTGATTCTTTTCGTAAATAAGTTCCGTTCGGTGTCAATAGACTTTTGGAAGTGACAACAATCTTATAAAGAAGGATGTTCAAAGTCACTCGTAAAATATTGACTAGCAGCGCCCCGCGGTTTCACCCGCGTAAGTTCCGATCCCGTGGGAATATCGGGATAAAAACTATCCTATGTCCTTTCCCGGGACTCAAACTATGTGTCGACAGTGAACAATAGGATCTTGGGTTTAACCAAGTTGGCCACCCCTGGTATACATTAAACAAAGTTACCATAATACACGCAGTAATAGGAAACAGTTTTTATCCAAACAATGTTACGTACTTGCGTAGTTTGTTATTGTAACAACAAAATAAACTAGGTACCTACCTACTGTATTTTTATTGGCAAGAATACATTATTAATGAATCTCTTGTCTAGATCAATACCGATATGTTAGCACCAAAGCCTCGCCTATAATCGCGCCACACCTTGAGTCAAAACCTTGCGAATAATAAGAAATTTTATTTTTTACTAGCAGCTACACCCGCATAATTGCCTATCCCGTGGGATTACCGGGATAAAAACTACCCTATGTCCTTTCCCGGGACTCAAACTATCTCTATATCAAATTTCACCTAAATCGGTTCAGCGGCCGTGGAGAGGTAACAGACAGACACACTTTCGCATTTATAATATTAGTATGGATTCTATACCTAAATAAATAGAGATAATCTGAATAAACTCGCGAATAGTAGGTTAAACATTGTCCACTTTCACGTGGGCAAAAATATCGTAGTTTCTTATCTTACCTACCCACGACATAAACCGCTTTCTAGGCGCCACAAGCATACTGCGCGTGCGCTTAGGAGATACTCGTGAGCTTTCATCAGCGGCCTAGCGTCAAGAGATAGGCTAATTTGTATATTCATGGAAATCACAGCAAGTGGTATTTATCCAGTAAAAGTTCAAGGTTCTAAGAGAAATTACCGGGTTAACGTTGACGTTAAACGTTATATCTTTGAGTAATTACTATCCACTCAGTCATCTGACTTTTCAACACGCTATATTTACTGTGGATGCGATGCTGTAGAGAAGTGCCTGGGCGTTAACCGAGGAAAAGCCAAACTTCATATTCAGCCGGGCTTTTAAAAATATGCATTTTTAAGTAGTATTTTATCAGGTAACCGTCCGAACTCCGAAAGCACCTACTAATTAGCAACTACTTATATGAAAGCATTAAATGAACAAAGCTACCAATTAAGAAACTCACGTGGAACCCGGATAATGCCGGCTGATGCTGATGGCCACTTCGACCCCCGGAGTTCACAAAACGTGTTTTCACCATACCTGGTTTGCGGAAGATCGTTAGCGGCGACCTTTAGCATTGTGATTCATAATGAACATTAATCCACACGGCTTTTGTTGAGGAGCCATTCATTATTGAACAGAACTTTCGCTTTTGCAGGGAATTAGAAGCTGATTGCTAGAATAAGGAGTAAGTTTTATTTTACTCTCGTTAGTGAATAGATGGCCCCTTTTTACATCCAGTCAAGATCTAAAAGCGTTTCAGAAACAGTCAAAAACCTGATATGAAACTAACTAAAAGAAACTTAAAAAAAAAACTTTCGTAGGTCTGCTTGTTGAAATTTGTTAAATAAGCAGTACCTTTGTACTCAATACTAATATGTCGTATCTGTATCCATTTTACTGTGTGTACATAAATAATAAAATAACCTTTTTTTATGAAAATCAACTAAACACAAAAGTTAGTGCACATGGCTTTCTGAGTGACTCATGTATCTGTTGATTTAATTCAAGGATGTGTCCGAAGGATTAATGTGTGAACTTTGAGATTATATCATCAACATAAATAAATATGTACCTATGTTAAATTTTATAATAGGTCAAATTAATATTAAATAGTTGTGACATACTAAAATCATAGATAAATATTTCGCAGAGGATCTATCGGTGGAGAAATTCATCTTCACCTAAAAGAAAATAGACACTAAAATTTATAACTTCCTTTAAATAAATTACTTCTTAAATTTTTTGCGTTATCAATCCAGTGTTTTTTTAAAACTTGTCGAATTATTGTAAGAACTCGTAAGATGAGAGAAAAAAAAACACAGTAGGAAGTATTTAGGACTTACATGTAAATTACTTATCGGTCAAATATTTTTTTATCTTGTCCCAACCGGTATTTAGTGACGTCCAAAAATAACCAATTATTATTAGAACTAGAAAAACAAAACTTAATCAAGAATATTCCGTGACGCATAGATCAACGATATTATCTGCGTGTGATTATTAACACGATAATCTGATTTATAGCACGGGTATACATTTATAATGCCAATGTCAATTACTTGAAAAGGCTTCAAGAATTCAATACGGCTACTGTGTAATTACAATACTATTTTTATAGTTGCTAATAGGCGCCGTTTGTTGACTAGGTAACTGCAAGAACTGCTGTAAAAACTTAAAATTAGACTAGAATAAATAGATCTGAAAGTAAATTGAACGCATTTTATCTTGATTAAGTACTTCTTGCAATATCCATTTCCAGTGCATGTTGACTGAAAAACTTGCAACGTCAGCAACTCAGTAGCCGGCAAAGTTTCGAGTCACAGCTCTTTTAATTAAGTTCCATAAAATTCAAGAAACATCGCTAGCTCTTGTCACAGACTCACAGCTCAAGTGGTGAAGCCAAAAAAATACAGCTTGTATATCAGCTACTGATGTATACCAGTTAGTAGTTAGTCTGAAATCTGTTAGGAACACAAATCCGACGATATCCGGTGCATTTATATCGGTTCGTTTCCATTACGTTCCTATCTCTTCGATGTGCAGAAGCAACTTAGCTATTCAGATTGATATTTATCTTATCATATTTTCCTTAAGGTGAATGCGCCAGGGTAGCCCGCGAAATTCATTTTTTTTTAGGTTTTTTGCAATTTGCTGGTCAGTATTAAGTTGTACGATGATTAAAATATGATTCGCGGCCGTAACAAACATGTATTTACAGAATTATAATCATTAAAGTCATCAACACAACTCTCTGAGACCATGTAATCCCCAAGAATGACTATTTCATGAAATCTTGACATTTGGGGATTACATGGTCTCAGAGAGTTGTATTGATGACTTTAATGATTATAATTCTGTAAATACATATTTGTTACGACCGCGAATCATATTTTAATCAACGTACAACTTAATACTGACCAGCAAATTGCAAAAAACGTAAGAAAATTTGAATTTCGCGGGCCACCTTAGAGCTTCCCCCTTAATTAACTCCTGTAGATTCTTGATCTTAGCTTCTTAGATTTCCGTAATTACATACTGTTTATCAGTTAAGTTGATCGTTACATCTTCCTCGGTTCAATTTGCGACTGCACTATTATAAGCTTTAAGACAGTTTGAATAGAACCAGCCCAATGACGATTCCTGATGAATTGAACCCATCGATTGAAAGGTTAATCGTTCAGGAGATTAAAGCTCTATTGATTTCAATTTTGCTGTTTAATAGACCAAGGCCGATGGAGCAGGCTCAAACATAACACTTGACATCAAACTAAATGAACTTCACGTGAAGATTCGTGTGAAGAAGGTCGAGATATTCTGAATATGTTCGAGAAGCCGTTCAACGAACGGATGTTTTAGTCATTATATTTTTTTTAGAATTATACAATATAATTGCTTAATATGTATATCTTTTCATGTAAATGCTTGTTCACCTTTGTACATATATGGACGATTTCGTTGCATTATGTTACCAACTTTGAAAAATTCAACTGTGTTCAAGACCTTCGTTATGGTCGTTGTGTCCAAAATGTACAAATAAAAAAGAAGTTAAAGGGCAATAGAATTACATTTTATTTGAATTCATCAATTCGTCCTACATGCCTACGGCCCATTTAGGACGACTTGCAGATAATCAAAATAAATTAAAGGATTGTATATTTTTAATGGCTTTATTTGAAGTTTGGACTAGGTGTTCTTACATGCGTCATTAATTTTCAGGATCAGAACCAATTACAAAGTTTTAAATTATATTTATGAGTGTCAAAGACTACATTATCTTCATCTACCCTGTCACCGACCTTACTGATTTCTCTATAATCCAATTAAACTTTCATTCCAATGCAACAAAGACGATTAGTAACACTATATTAGAAACTCTGACCATTTTCTTATTTTCACAGATATTACGAGCCGTGCTATTTCTGTACTATTGGAAGCAGAGTTGCAGGCTCGCAGCTCACCTAATCATATCGTTCTAGACCACTTTCACCTATCGAGAACTACGGAAGCGTTGGAGCCGCGTCAAATCGATTCACTCAGTATTCGTTCAAGTTTCATTTCACGTCTCGATGATTCTATGTAAACCTTAGTCAATTTACCGATAAACTTTTAAATAAAACCGTTAGTTCGGTACTAAATGTTGGATCAAAGAAGCTAGAGACGACCTTTTTGTGCGAGGTTTATGAAAAGAATCAGTCGGAAGTGTAACGATGCATGGAAGGTGGACTAGAACTCCATACAATAAAATTATCTATAGAATGGAAGTGATAAAAACGGGACAACAGTTTCAGCAGCAAAAGTAGGAAAGGTTTACAAAAAATAACTAGATGCTTTTTGGTGACACCGTTTTGTAACCTTTATCTTGAATTCTTGATCTGGCACAACGCAAAGCGCCCTACTTGCAGCTCTGCTCTCCTGGTATCGGCAGACAATCGTGACGGTACCTCCATACTTATCATAAAGTAAACGACCAACCATTCTCGAGCACTGTGTCGGATCAAAGCAATTTATCTCATACAGCAGAACAAATCGGACTGAATGAAGTTTCTCAATAATAAGTACCAGAGTACGCTTTTAATACGAAAGCCAATAATAATCTTCATTTAGGCCAAATGGACTGCGAGAAATAATGTAGTTAAAGTAATTAATACACTTAAAAGATATATAACGACCGGACTATATTACATTAATAAAGGTGTTAAAAAAAAAGTGAATTGCCAATTGACTTCAAAACATAATACGATAATTACTGACATGAATGAATGTAAATACCTAAATTAGCGACATGCTTGATACAGTTGGCTGTCAAAGCAAAGTAGTGACAGGCAGTAATTAGTTAATGAAAGAAACGATGGATGGTTTGTGTGAAAGATGATGATTTTGCTAGAAAGTGGGTGAATACTACTGAAACGACGACGGCAAATAGAAATGTTTGGAAGAACAAGACATACTGCGCCGACTCCAAATACATTGTTAATAAAGAGCAGAAGAGTGATCAATTGATCAAAATAAGCGAAAGAATCATCATGCTTAAAAGGAGGCTCCAATCATAAACTAATGTAAACTAGTTGCTACAGAAATAAACATTTTGTATTTGTATAAGTAATTCGTTGATGTAAAACTTTAAATTTACCTACTAGAACTATAACATCAATGAATATGCTATTAGCTTAATACATAGAATATGTCATTCGTTTATGCTAATTTCAATTGTAACATTCGCAAAGAAATAATTTTGGTGTCAAAAATAAATAAACATAAAATTAATGATGCATTTGGAACCAATTAATGATTGTGAAAAAACAAACACTAGTGCGCCCACTCATGAACACATCACAATGCGTAAATAAAAGGAAAACAAAGAGTCGTATCAGCTGCTTATCATCGTGACCAAATTGTAAAAGCTAACGTAGGGAAACGTGGTTTCCTTTGCTATTGAAACTAAATCACAGAACGATTTTGGAATCAGGGCCCTGCTGCATTGGGTAATAAATAATAATGATAAACTCGATGAAATGAAAGAAAGCAAATCAACAACAAAGACTTAGTCTTCTACTTCTTAGCGTGTCGATAACAATCTAAATGGACTCGGCCCAGAATTCGGCTACTTGTTTGGCGCCTTCACCAGCGTCCATCAGTTCCTGTAACGTGCAGCTGACAGGACACGCAGGACACGATATTAAGTGTCCCATCGTTTGTGGAACAGCACCACATTTACACTCCAAGGCGGAGTCGTCTATGAATCTCCACCTGAACAGGTTTCCCTTGCATCGGCCAACCTGGGTCCGGAGTCTGTTTAAAGACTTCCAGGTTACCCAACTCATGTCCAGGTGGGAGGGCTGGGAGGTCTTCAGCGGGTGGGACGAACGGTTTGGGTAAGGAAGCACTGTGACGCCACAGCTTCAGTCTCTCTTGTGATGGTTCGCCAATGAGTGGAACGACATACTTTAAAAAACTGTTTCGGCTTTTCAGCCTTTGAGGCACAAGGATGTTGAAACAATTATGTTATAAGTGAACATAATTTATAATCAAGCAACCTAATCCGTACCAAAGGCACACGCAGTAACTATTAGGACATATGAGCATTAATCAAGGTTGTCAAGGTCCAATCGATAAATAAACTCTTCCGCGATGATGTTCTCGGTCTCCCTTACGCTTCATACATTATTACACGTGCGAGTGAAAGGACAATAGTGTGTGAGAACTTTAGAAAACTAGATGTGTTATTAGTACTCCTTTATAGGAAAATGTAATTACGTGTCCTACCATATATGGCAGTGAGTTATTGTGTTTGTAACGCGAGGCATTCGACTAGGAAACGAGTTTGTACATTAAACGGTTTGTTGTGACTGGTGAGGCAACAGTTTCACTTGTACTATGCCGACTTCTTTCACAGAGACGTGTTTTAAAATTGGTTACTGCCTTACCACTTTGGTTCATTAAAAATTCTTGAGGTTGTGGGAGGAGAATTTTTAAATTTGTATTCGGGTTTTTTCCTGTACGAGATACAACTGATCCAACAATAAAATAAAAACTACTAGATCTAAGCCTGCGTCACGCGCGCTTGTTATGTTATATGTAACTCAATCTCCAAGCTCTGCTGGTTATTGATTTTATTTATCTGATTCCAAGAAGGTTACCGAACGATATCGTTCGGTATACATCGAGTTCGTGTCCATGTCAAGAGTCCCATTTCGGTCATGGCACGCGCTCGCAGGTGCTTCCGCAGCCCACACATAGCTCGGTGACCTCCGTGACCGAGCAGGTTTATTTCCCACTGTGCATTGCACTCATATTTTAATGGCTGACTCTACTTTTTTGTTTGACTTGATACAAGAATAGAACAAAAACATCTCAGTAGTTGGTGATGACTCAGATTGTTCTATTGACTTTAGTAGATAATATTTAGTTAGATGATAATAATATTGTAAAGGATAAAATATTTTACTATAAACTTATTTTAATAAGTGTAAAGTTACGTAATCCATTAATAAATAATAATTAAGATTGTTCAAAATTAGAAACTCAAACCCAATTCTATTTTTTATCGTTATACAAAACTGGTGTCATTACCTAAGCTTGCATGTACTAGTTCGTGTAGGTATAACGTAATTTAGGATCATTGACTCTCTGTGGTTGCATATTATGTACTTACCAACTATTATGTACAAATCCGCTCGAAATTTCATTATAATTACAGTAAACAACGTGCATTTTAACTGTCCTATACTTAATTACCACAGGAATCCGTCGCGTGCTGTTTTGGTTAAAATTATCAAACAAGCTAGTCACCACATATCATAATTATTGAGATTATAATCAATGTTGAAAACAAAATATTCAGTTTTGATAAATAACCAGATTTTTGTATTCAATACATAAATTATACAGTGTTATTTCAATATATTTTCCGAAGAAAGTAATTGAATAGGTACTATACCTGAAGAAATGTAAACGGACAGGGCCGGTCTCAACTTACCTGCAACAAGAGGAATGCACAAATTAAACTTCAACGTAAAAAATATGTAAGCAAAAATTACAGTTTTATTGAAAATAACATCATGATCTGAACATCAAAGTCAGGTTTCTTTTTGCGAAAAGATGGCACGGAGATACAGAATCCTAGAATACAGATTTCGACAATGAAGAGAGCTTGTTTCAACCTTTTTGCAATCTAGATAAAAAATTTATTTTTATTGCATCTTAATCAACAGCTAAATGTTGCTTAATTAAATCAAATTGGCCCAGTAAGTCATCATACGAGAATGCGAGATCGATCGAAGCAGTGTGGCGCCACGTATTCGCATTTTTTGTTACCAACCAATATTTTCAAGGTCACCAGCGAAATTCTATTAACCAGATCACTCTAAATATCTAGCAGATACTTTGATTGGTTTATAAAATATTATTATTAGCACAGAAAAAATCTCTTCTCTATAAAGGAACCGGTCTTGGACTCTTGGCATCCTGTTGTTTCATCGCTAAACGTTTAGAAAGAAGGTCTCTCTCTCTGTAGTCGGTCCTTCATGTCTGAGGATCGTGGTCAGCTTCGGAGTTGCATCTGGAGCGGATGATCCGTCTCCAACGGTTTCTGTCCAGCGCATCCCTTATCACCGTGTAGAATTTAGAGGACGATGATTCTTTCACCTGATCGGCCCATCGTGTTGGTGAACGACCGCGCGATCAATAGGGAGAGAATGCGTTGTTGGCATATGGTCGACAAGCGGGTTTTTAATCGAAGCTGAGTTAAGATAGATGCATTGGTGCGTTTCACAGTCCACGGTAGGTATTCTCAACATTCGTCTCCAGCACCACATCTCAAATGCATCAATCCTTTGTCTTTCTCGGGCCAAAATCGTTAACGTTTCTACTACATACAGGAATATAGGGAAACAAGGTAATTAACAAATATTATGAATCATTTCTATATACTGTAGTCACGTATAGTTAATCTTGTTCAGGGAAGGTAATCCAATTCGGTAAATTTTGCTCAATCTTCAACGAAGGTCGACCTTTCTTCCCACCTTATTCATGAAATTCGCGGTAAATGTATATTTGAGTTGGAGTTAGAGGTCGCTAGAGACGGGATCGATGTACAGTTTTAGACGAAAATTCTGAACATATTGGATGATGATATCAAAGGTTCTCAGAATGCCAATATTTATAATATGGGTAGTACACGTAGAAGGTAAAGCACATGAAATGTTCGATTTCCTTTAGCGGAAATCCATACTAATATTATAAATTCGAAAGAGTGTTTGTCTGTCTGTTACCTCTTTACGCTTAAACCGCTGAACCGATTTAGATAAAATTTGGTATAAGATAGTTTGAGTCCTTGGAAAGGACATAGGATAATTTTTATCCCGATATTCCCACGCGATCGACACTTGTGTGGGTGAAACCGCGGGCGCTGCTAGTTATAATATATATTTACATTTTTAGTTATCTAGTGTGGAAATCAGGTCAAAAGGTGCCAGTTTGGTTGTAGCCTCCGACTACATCGTCATGCGGCGCCTCTTGGAGTCTTGGCCCATTTTCAGCGATGCACATACGGTCTAGTGGTGATGAATAGTGCCTCATTGTTAGCACAAAGCACTCATCACCCAGTCTTACTTCCCTGATACGGAAACTATACTGAACATTACTCTCAACATATTTTTTTTGCTCGCTCTTCCTACTTTGTATTTCTTAGTGATTAATTTCATAAACACTATGGTTTCTCTGTAACAAGGTCAAGTAGTGTTGTAACATAACATGTGTTACGTTTCTTTTAGCGAATCGTCAGAAAAAAAAAACTGAAGGAATCTTCGCCTGAAATTTCTGAAAAAATGTTTGCGTCGTCGCGTCGGCACGTCACGCGATGTCTCATGAGGTAGTAGGTACATAGGCGCTTATGTACATTTTATGTCGATCGATACGAGTCCTTGGCATTGAAAACGCGTTTGACCTTTTCCATTGTCTCGAAGACTCAAGTTTATTCTTGCAAGAAAGATACTGAGAGATATATTTTTATAGATTTAGCGCCAGTGTGTCATTTTGGAGTGGAAACCGTGCTTTTCACCTGTAACTGGCGAAATTGTCTTTACATGAATTGAATGATATCGTACTAGCCTCATTAGATAGGGTAGGTGTTTACATCCTATCTTTGATAAACGTATTGATGTAAACAACCTAGCATGTTAACTCAATACACTGTTATAATATCAAGAACCGCAAGTATTACATTGGTAATCAAAATCCAACCAAAGCGCCGAAAAAAATATTTAATTTTAAAACACAATCTTCTTCTTAGCGTGTCGATAGCCATCTAAATGTACTCGGCCCAGAATTCGGCTACTTGTTTGGCGCCTTCACCAGCGTCCATCAAACAAAAAACACAATTATCGGCATTATTAATTTTCTAATAAACACTTTTTATGTGCCCTTAACAAAGTCAAGCAAAGGGCAATGCATCCAATCGAGCAAGTAGCATTTAAAGGTCGGAACTGTAATTATATTACCATACAATACTCCATCAAGCCATAACACGCTCTTCGTGCTTTACCATAAGGGCTACATTCGTGCCAAGTTAATTTTAAAGATGGCATTTATGTCCTAAATTATGGTCTATCAGGATCCTGTATCTTCAAGTAATGTTCACGTCTGCCGTCTCTTTCGCTCCCCATTACAAGAAGCAAGACATGAGCATTACAAGAAGCAAGACATGAGCATAATATTGACACCACGGGTGTTATCTGTGCAATTATATTTATATGGATACCTATCTCGACACTTTAATGTAATCTTTTTCAGTATTCATATATTCGCAAAACAACATTAAAAACTATTCAAAAACTAAAATATAGCGTCGAAAAATTCCTCCGCATCGCTGTCGACTGGTTACCCACGAGAGTAGCAGCATTACTTCGTTGTATGGCAATGCTTAGCCTCTGGCCAAGGTAAAATCCGCCCTTGGATCACGGTAAATGTCCATTAAAACTAAAAATAAAGTCTGTAAAGTTATTTTAAAAAAGAAAGTTCAAATTAAAAAAAAAATACAAAAAAAAACCACCGACTTCCAAAGAAAACACTACAAAGTGAATAAAAAGTAATTTAAAAAAATTAAACCGACTTCAAAAAGAAATGAACTATGAAATAACTTTAATTTCGGAAGTCGGTGTCTTGGGATCTGTATTTTAGTTTTAGTTTTTTGCCACCGACTTCCGAAATTAAAGTTATTTCATAATTTTGAGTTCATTTCTTTTTGAAGTCGGTTTAATTTTTTTAAATTACTTTTTATTTGGTAATTTTTAGTTGTTGCACTAGAATTTGACCAAGGTTTTGAGATGTTTTCGCTTTGACACTACACCCGTAGCTCGTATCAATAAGCCAGGCCGTCACACTTTCACGTCTTAGTCCATATCTTGAAAATTACTGAATCGATTTTGATGAAACTTGCACTGTTCCCTAAGTTGAAGTAAATGTAAGCCAATAAAAAAAGAATAGTCACGATCCGATTAATAGTTACGGAGATATGCGTGGACAAACATACATACATACATACGTCTGTAAAATTTTGTATATTTGTTTGGAAGCCCTAATAGATTGTCATATGTGAATATAATGCAATTCCAATAATATTACATACATACGTATCGAATTGATAACCTCCTTTTTTTTGAAGTCGGTAAAAATAACTTTAATTTCGGAAGTCGGTGGCAATGTGGCAGGCAACGAAAATGCGAACCCAACGACACCGACTTCCGAAACTAAAGTAAATTTTTCGAAGCTGGTGGTGGTGGGTCTAGAATCATGAACTGAATTCATGGTCACAGTTGTCGCGATAGATACACTTAATTTTTTTTTAAAGTAGGTTGTTTTTTTTTTTGTAAAAATGTTTTTATTTTCAACTTTTAAGTTATACTTACTCCACACAAATTCGTATAACACTATTTGCTATGTAAATATCAGTGACAGGAAGTTATTATAACATCATCAATATAAACTAAGTGACAAAGATACGTATTATTGAAACTAACTCAAAAACTACCCAAGCAAAGTTTATAAAATTTATATGGGAATACCCTATACCCTGTGGCATACCCTATCTATTAAAAAAATAATTTTTGAAATCGATTTATAATTGCCGGAGATATCGCGTATCAAAATGAGAACCTCCTCCTTTTTGAAGTCGGTTAAAAAGTAGTATATCCTACATGCTAGTCCTACAGCTATCACATGCTAAAAAAATATATTATAATATTATATCGATGGTGCTTATAAAAAGAATATAAAGATAACATAACAAATAATCAAGATTTTGCGTCTGAAGATATTTTGTTTGTCATTCAGTTCTTCGGGCTTCATACATTGTTATATTGAAATATAAATTCTTAAGGCGTAGAGTAAAATTTTATCTCAAATTATCGATTTGCCCGCGATAGCTGGTCCCTTTCGGCTCGTCTAATTTCAGGAGCCAATCTGTCCTTGTCCCGACTTTGCGCAAATGTTTCGAACAAATAACATCTGGCCGCGAAACTGGCAATTTTTTGTGAATTGCCATTATCCCTTAACGTAATGACTGGACCGAAAATGAATAACGGAGACAGCTTATTTGGTATAATATGATGGTATAGAATTATAGAGATAATTTATAGACTCTCTTAGAAATGTAATACTGACGTGGTCGTATCGCGAAAGCTGTTATTGGCCAGTCAGAGGGTTATCAGTGTTTTCCATTTTATCAATGTATGCATTGACGCGATAAAGCGAATGGAAAGTTTTATAAATCGTTGATCACAAAATATTAATTAACTTCTAATTCTAATATGCCATTTTTAATAAAACCTGCATAAATAGGAAACTAAACTTTCTGCGTTGTAGGGTTTCTTTTTTTATTTGTACCAAAAACATGTTTGAGAACAGGCCTTGAATATTCAGTCCAGCGTATACGATGAGATTCATGTCAACATCCCAGATTCGCAGAATTCGACGTAAACAAAGCTTCGCAATGTAATTATGAGTCACGAATATAATGTAAGGAAAAAAGGAAGTAGGTACGGAAGAAAATAATTGGCGGAGTCTGTAAGATAAAGTCGTCATAAGAATTATATAAATACTCTTACAAAATATAACATTGCTTTACATTTTCGACACGGTTAGCGCAATAAGCAAGACGCAATCGATCAAGTTTTACTACAGCAAAAATATGAGCACACTTCGAACTTTTTTTGTTTTATCTTCTCCTTATATTGAATAACATAGCAGCATAATTGCGTAATCTGTTGTAGTGTAGGTATTTCCCAATATTTTTGAGAACTTATCAAGTTTGTTTTCGTTTTACAGTGGCAAGATTTAAGTTCTCGAATTCGCCAAGATTTGTCTAAACTTTTCTGTCCTTGAACCTTCTGCAGCTCTACGCTCAATCGATATTCGATAGTCCTGCGGAATACTATGTAGCTCTAGAGCTACACTCGCTACGAGACAATTTATCGCACGATCGTCCAAAATAACCACGCGACGCTGTTTTTAAACTTCACTGAAACTGCATAAAAAAAATCAATATCTTATCAAATTACTATCATATCTACTGATAAACATTATCAATTTACAAACGACCTTCTGAAATAATATTCCTATATTTTTTTTGTTAAAAGCACTAGCTCTTCATTATTGAGATCCTGTTAAAGGCAACAGAAAGTATAATCATCCTACATTAAAACAGGCAACAGGCTATTATTAAGTCAACGAACTCAATATTTACGCAGTAAGTACGTAAACAGGAAAACACCAACTTCACCGCTTCGTTTGATTCACATTACAATAGTATAATTTCAAATAGTGATTATGGCAATACGCCCGATCGTTTAACTGTCTGTGAAAGAAACCCAACAACACCTCATAAACGTCCACAATTGAACAATAGAGGGAGTTGACAGCCTGACTGGAGCAACAAGTCGAAAGGTAAATGTAAAATGTTGGATCTGATTTCGTCAAGTTAAAAGTACTTCGGCATACATAGCTTAATAAATAAATAAATAAATACCCTTAGCGAACAGACCCACCCACAAACTTTTTATCATTACCCTGAACTGTCCCCTTGGGCAAAGGCCCCCATTCGTTTAACTTTTCTCGATGCTGAATAAGAATATTATTATTAAAAGCCAGTGATGTCTCACTGCAGAGCAAAGGCCTCCCTACTCTCTTTCCACTTCTCTCTGTATAAAGCTTCTGAGGACCACTTCTTGTTGAAGGAGTCCAGCTTATCCCGCCATCTCCGCCTGGGCCTGCCGCGATGTCGCTTGCCATTAAGAGGGAGTCATTGGGTCGTAAGTTTGGCCCATTCGTCGTCTGACATGCGGCAGATGTGTCCAGACCAATTCCATTTTAACGTGGCAGCTTTCCAAGTGACATCAGTTATCTTTGTGATGGAACGGATCGTCGTATTCCTAACCCGGTCTGCTAGTTTGATAATTTATGACGGTTTCCATCATTGGTCATAATGCGTATTAGTCAATATGCGTCGTAACGAGAACAACAACCGTAAATATCATTATAAAAAAAAAAACTTGGACGAAATAGGATTACACAATAATTTTGGCAGCATTTGTTTAGCTGTAAACTATTCAATAATATGTAGTGTAATTTTTTTTTCAGGCTTATTATGACTGAGTGTAAACTAATTCGTAAGCAACTCCTCAGTGAGTTCATTCCATAAAAGGTGCAACTGCAGTGCGTGACTCATGTTCTTTATCTTGTCACATTATGATGTATCTACTCGTAGGCGAGCACTTGAAGCCACGTGTCGTAGTTACTACGTACACTGGCTATAAATCCTTCTTAAGTGGTATGCACAAGCATCGACCCATTTTCCTCACTACACCGTCACCACAAAGCGCTTCGGTTTAATTCTATCAACTCTATTTTCAAAAATAAATTCTTTAGGTAGAGCATTCTGTGTAAATGGAATTTTCCACCTTCTTTAACAACGACGGTCAGATTTACATAAATTATCGGCATTTACATCCCTATATGTGTCAATAGTTGAATTGTTTTGTTTTTGTTACACAACATTAAGCCAATTCATTAACGTTAAAACATTGAATAATGCGTAAACAGTTTTATTTATAGCCGCAAAGGGCTCTTTAAATATTCTGTTCAACGGTACGTATGTTTCAATTCAATAGATGCTATAATAGCGCATATTTGGTAACTTTATCGACTAATCAATTAATCAACCAACATTTCAATTTCCTGAACTTTCGGTCCACAATCAGCCATATCAGTTGAATTCAAAAGTCCTATGACATTAATGACATAGTCATTACAATAAACAAGATAACTTTAAACAATTTCTTTAATGAGCTTATCCAATCAGTTAACACGAGAGAGCCAATAGTTCACCATCAAATCGTAATCTCCTACGACGATTTAGATTTCCAAACTAAACGAATGTTACCTAACCCTAATTGCAGTGAAATATACAAATGGCATCAGCGACGCGAAGATTACTAATTGTGTTGTGTTGCCATTTCAGTCGGCTGAGATTTATGCAAACAAGAATACAAATGGATTTGTTTTCTCCACCCATTTAAATTTTTGCATCAGGAGGATTGTACAAGGCGTTGGTTGGAAAATGGGTCTGAAAGAAAATCATGGGTATGGACAAATAAATGTGAATTTTCATCATACTTGGCAACAATTAAACAAATTACAGGCGCTATGGATACATACTGTGCCAAACTATTAAGATAAACAACATACAAATCATTATACAAATTTACAACGAAATTGTACTCGTGATTTATATAATACAAATGTAAGTAAGAACATCATTATTAACGGAATTCAGCCCAGAGCTAAATTGCAACACGAAGCTGCAATACCGCTCAACATAGAATAAAACTAACGGTATGGTTTTGTAACGGAATTTTAATAGAGCCACATACAAAATGATCTCGCTATTCGTGATTCTTTGTTACTTTAACAATTGAATGTACATATTGCGTTAGATCATTCAGATTAGACAACTGACCTAAAATTAGCCACTCCTATCCTAAGCGCATCAAAACATCATTTGAAATTCTAAGCATGAAGTTAATTTAAAATTCCAATTGCCCAAACACTAAATATATAAAGAGGAAAGCTGTAAACAATACGATACAAAGAAACAAATTGCGACGTTCTTAAAACTTGAGGAAGAGGATGAGGATTTCTTGAAGGTGGTACAGCTACAGACAGTTTCTTTAGAACATTTGTGAGTCACTTTCTCGGTCCTTGTTGGCCAAGAAAGCTTTCTGACAATGGTTTCGAGTTAAAGTATACGTGTTCAATACAATGCTAGTGTAGAAGCTTCCTAGTAACCAGATTTACTAACGGAAAGTCGTACTTTTTTAGTCAAAGTTGGCTGCAGACCTGCGAAACCGCAGCGTTTCCGTCATTCGACTTTTACCGAACGAAGCATGCTTTTCTAAGCAGTACTGATAAAGCATACGGGTTAATTATACGAGAAAATACCCGTTACATGCTAAAGAAAGTGATGAATGAATACAATGCAGCGAACACCAATGATAATGAAGCGAGCGTTTCCGTCGTATTTTCTCGAAGAGGAGGTACGTTAATGTCGCGCAAAGAACAACGTCAACACATATACATAGAAAACGTTTGCAGAACGAATTTTATTATCATAAATAAATGCCCTGTACAGTGTTTAACCTAATAAACTGATTTGAGACGGAATTATTTGGAACTGTCCATGTCATTATGCACTGTTTTGGCAGTGGGCCAAATAAAGTGCACACAAAAAAACATTCTAATGTTTGAGATCAACAAAGGCCTATTAGGAAACATTGAGGGACTACAAAAACTTTGTCCTTCCTCATTCCATCTTCCGTGGTAAAGAGGAGGTTGAGTGCGAGTGACCGAGTGAGTCACATCGGCACAAAGAACCGGCAATGACCGACGACAAAACGAAATAGAGGAAAAGCTGTGAATACGCGTGTGGTCTAATTTTAAACCTAAAACATTTATATTTTACATGAATAAAATAACATGATCATAATAACATTTTTTAAAACGTCGTATATCCCGGACAATGATGAAATTTCCAACAATGATTCAGACTACTCGGGTCTGAATCATTGTTGGAAATTTTATCATTGTCTCCATTTCCCGAAATAAGCATAATGTATTGGGTGGCACACAAGTAATGAATGACCTAGTCAGAAGATGCTCTCATTTTAGCAAAATATGATGTTTAATATTTGACATGTAAACAGATGTTTTACATCCGGCAAACCGTGTTCCCAGATGATGTAGCGCGATACTGAAGTATTGCCCTCCATCATCTGAGAACACGTTGTGTAATCTCAGACAGTGCCCGTTCTTTTTTATACAGAATTTTTTCTACAGTATTGGAAGCGTCTATCTCGACTCAAACATGCTAAAGATCTTAGCAGGGCTAAAAGAGACCAAAAAAAAGTGGCGAATCATCACCTGGTGACCATCCATATGGACGTAGAAGAAGCCAAAAGGATTATGTTAGGATCATAGTAGGTGGCATTCTGTATTATCTGCCTATCCCCATGGGTAGGCGTGAGTTTAAGTATGTATGTACCGATTGAGAAAAGTGCTTTGTTCCTCTACGTCTTAGTTCGGAGAATACTTAAGAAGGCTCGAAAAGCTTTTCAGCCAGAATAGTCTAAACTTTTAAAATTACCTTAATTTAATTTTCATAACTCGCCTTTTAACCTCAATTTAGAATTTGAAGAAAGAAATGAAACTTTTGCATTGTTGCGAACTTTAGCCAAACTCATCAACATTAATTGGTCTCCATATCTTGGGCCATTAATCGCTTGGCCGTTTCAATTGGACCATTATCCGAACTGTTGTTTAATTTTAACGCGTCGCTTTGTGAGTAAACCAAGACGTTTGCAAGTTGCATTCGCGCATGCGGGATGAGTAAGCAACGCTTTAAATCCGTTCGCGATACTTATTTTAAATCTCGTATAGGGAACACGTGGTGGGATGAGTATCGGGCCGCCAGATGCGGTGGAGAAATGTTTTATTCTGCAAGAGTATATGGACGAATCTTATAACGAAAATCGTCCATGAATATCATACAATCCGAAAGTAAATATTGACAAACAATCAGCTCCCACTCAGGTCGATGCTCCTTCAGAATACTTTTGTATAAATATTAAGCACAAGGATGTCAAACAAAATTAACCATCAAATTGCTTCTTTGATGAAACTTTTGCCAGAAAATTGTGTTAAGTAGATGATTTCTAAACGAGACGAGATTAACTTTTATGCCTCCATTACAGAAATTGCTTTCCGTTAAAAAAGGTCGTCTGAGTGACTTATTCAAAGCAGTGCGGTATTACTTCTTTCGATATTGGAGTCGATTCTTTTCTCGGCATTTGAACTATACAATTTTTAGGTGTTAAATATATCAACACAATTGCAATATTTACATCCGTAGCGGGGTAAGAACTGTTATTAATAGAGCGTCAGTCATCGTCGAGTTCTACCATGCTGATTGAGATTTGGCAGTCGATGAATCCAAAATCCGCGAGTAGTTCACGTCCAACACGACAGCTGATACTATTCTATAACCGTGCCACGTTTTGTTGATATAAATCAGATCCCAATAACACACGAGCAACGAAAGTTTACATACACGTTTTATAGAGCTCTGAGTGAGCTCCTTCGTGCAATCCGCTAAAAAAAGTAACGTCGCTTCAAGCTACTCAATCATCCGAAAATAGAAACTTGGGAGCAAACAAATCTGTGATTTCTCTTGCGCCATTCACTTTTAGAATATTCTAACACTGAATTTTCTTGGTTCGATCATGAATTCTGAGTACGTACGCCCACAGTGGTGCCTGTGTGTAAACACAACTCGAATGGGGTCAACGCTTTGCCTACCTACTTTCCCTACAGAGAATTATTATTGTCCATCAGACAGTGGAATAATCAGCGCACATAGTTATGTAGATAAGCATATCGCGCGGCTGGTTCAAGGCAATTACGAAGTCGCAGTGCAGACGACGACGCTGTGCTCATGTTTTCTAATAAAACGAAGCATTGATATTTCACAATGGTTCTAGTCATAGCGAACAAAGTCAGACGCAATATTTTTTGAAGAACATGCGCATAAATCTCCTTAGGAGCATTGTTGCGACAGTAAAATATTCCGAATGACTTACATGTCCCAATTTTGATTGTGTCCACCTTGACAATATTTATGCCAAACAAGTTTTTAAACTAACTATTTATACCAACAGCAAGGATGTTCCGTAAAACGTCCTATATCCTACAGACGCCAGCACATCAAGCTACTACAAATTTCTTTGATAGATTTTCAACTTTATCGCTAAAGCATAAGGTTCAAAGTTGATTGGAAAAAAATTACAGTTTCGGGTAGCTTGTTGTGCGCCCGTCTGTACATGGACTAAAGTAACTAGTCCTTCTTCCTAGCCTTGTCCCAACTTAGTTGGCGTCTGCTTCCAGTCTGACCAGATGCAGTTGAATACCAATATTTAACATGGAGAGACTGCCTATATGACCTCCATAACACAGTCACTGGGTAACACGATTCCCCTTGGTAAGACCCCTTTGTAATGTAACTACATAGTAATTACATGTAAAAAATAATTATAGCACAAAATTATTGCAAGCTATATTAATATTTACAGGCGAAATGATGCAATGTGCACTGTGCAGAGTGGAAATTCTCCTTTACTTTCGTTGCACAAAGGAAGTGGTTTCACTTCCTCGTCGTTTAGATAATATAGGAAGTTGTGAGTGACACCGACTCATTGCGGGTAGCAAATGATTTCACGACTGAAATAAGAATACATTGATTGCCAGCATTCCCTCTGAAAGATCATTTTTAAGTTTTAAGTTGTTATTTGAATTTCTTAACAGTTTTTCGGGGTAACGTGCCATGGTAGACAAGACTGAAGCCGCGTAGAAGATGATTGAAAACCCTTGGCAATAAAATCATATCGCACTTACAAAATATGCCAAAATTAAAAAGTTTAGTTGTATTACCTCTTATATTGTTAATTGGTCAGTTGCACCGTGTACGGTTAATTGAAGACTCGAGAATATTCGAACTTTCAACTAGCTAGAAAGTAAGTAAGTACCTAAGTACTAAGTTCAGAATTGAGACTTGGGAAGTCTGTAAAGTTAGGGTCAGTTAACACCGAGACGCGAAGCGAATTGACCCTAACGAACAAATAATTAGTGTAATATTCTAGAGAACACTTGTCTTGTACATCTTCATTGTCATCATCATCATCAGCCTTTAATGTTCCCACTACTGGGACACTGGCCTCCTCTCAATGAGAGGGAGTGGGCCGTAATCCACCACGCGGGCCCAGTGCGGGTTGGTGGATGTCACAGGTCTTCGAATTTTTGGTTCTAGGACATGCCGGTTTCCTCACGATGTTTTCCTTCACCGTTTTGAGAGCAGTGGTTATGAAATAACTTGCACAAAGTAAAGCGCCTGTCTGGGTTCGAACCTACAACCTACAACTCGTAAGTCGTGTCCGTGACCACTGGGCCACCACTGCACATCTCATTGTACATTATTTTAATTCAATGTTACGACATTTATGAAGTGGTACAGGCAGAGGGAGATCAGGAAAAAAAATGTTTTTACAATATTTTGTGTTTTATTCATCATTCATTTTGTATCACAGCATTGGAAAAACTAAATAGCAACAAAAAAACGAGTTAAGTACTTAAGTGATATCATCTGCCTAGCCTTTTCCCAACTATGTTGGGGTCGGCTTCCAGTCTAACCGTAGGTATGCAGCTGAATACAAGTATTTTACATGGAGCGACTGCCTATCTGACCTCCACAACCCAATTACTGGGTAATACGATACCCCTTGATAAGACTGGTTGTCAGACTTTCGGGCTTCTGACTACCCGAAACGACTGTCAAAGATCCACGAATGACAGCCGGGACCAACGGCTTAACGTGCTTTCCGAGGCACGGTTAGTTAGTTAAGTACCTAAGTGATATCTGCTTACGGAATCATTGGGTCAATGAATCTGCGTAGCCTTTTCCCAACAATGTTGGGGTTGGGTTCTAGTCTAAGCTGATGCAGGTGAATACCAGCATTTTACATGGAGAGCAAGAGCTACTGTTTGCTTAGACAGCTTCTCCGTAAGTCATAGGGATTTGGACTTCCCCTACTGTCACAGCAAAAAAAAACACTGTAGAATGAACCATCAATCATCATTGATGCTGAAATGACAACATAAAAAGTATTTTAATGTATCTAGGTTGAATGACTGAATGATATCTTATTTTATTGCATGTTGTTTTCTATCCTTGTTATTAAATATGCCACTTGGTAGCAGATACGTTGACCCATGCTTATCTTTTCCTATGTGAACTTTACTCTAAAATAAAAAGTAATTTAAAAAAATTAAACCGACTTCAAAAAGAAATTAACTCAAAATTATGAAATAACTTTAATTTCGGAAGTCGGTGTCTTGCGATCTGTATTTTAGTTTTATGCCACCGACTTCCGAAATTAAAGTTATTTCATAATTTTGAATTAATTTCTTTTTGAAGTCGGTTTATTTTTTTTAAATTACTTTTTATTTCGTAATTTTTAGTTTTTGCACTAGTATTTGACCAAGGTTTTGAGATGTTTTCCGTTTGACACTACACCCGTAGCTCTTATCAATAAGCCAGGCCGTCACACTTACACATATTAGTCCATATCTTGAAAATTACTGAATCGATCTTGATGAAACTTGCACTGTTCCCTAAGTTGAAGAAAATGTAAGCCAATAAAAAAAATTTGTCATGATCCGATTAATAGTTCCGGAGATATGCGTGGACAAACATACATACATACATATGTCTATGAAATTTTGTATATTTGTTTGGAAGCCCTAATAGATCATCATATGTGAATATAATGCAATTCCAATAATATTACATACATACGTATCGAATTGATAACCTCCTTTTTTTTGAAGTCGGTAAAAATAACTTTAATTTCTGAAGTGGTGTACTTGGATTTGCATTTCCCACTTTGTAGTGTCTTTTTTAGAAGTTGGTTTGTTTTTTGGAAACAGTTTTTATTTTTGACTTTTTATTTGTACTTACCCCACACAAATTCGTATAACACTACTTGCTGTGTGATATCAGTGACGGAAAGTTATTATAACATCATCAATATAAACTAAGTGGCAAAAAATACGTAATATTGAAACTAACTCAAAAACTACCCAAGAAAAGCTAATACAATTTATATGGGATTACCCATTAAAAAAGATTGTTTTGAAATCAATTTACAATTTCTGAAGATATTGCATAACAAACATACAAATAAAAAACGTACAGTCGAATTGAGAACCTCTTCCTTTTTTGAAGTTGGTTAAAATGGCATGTTGTGCATGTTATGATTATTCTATTTTATGCAAACAATATTAAATTAATTTTATTGACAATAATATGATATGAAGTCATCTAACAGAGTTCTGACATTTGATAATGATGTCAATGACATTAAACAAACACATTTTTCTATGTACTTACGTAAATAATTTTAATATTAGTAATATTTATAAGTTATGTTATGAACTTATGAATTATTTTCTATGCATGTACAAACCAGTATATGTTGAAAAAGGACATAGTGATTAAAAGTAGTCAGCTTATTTATGTTATTTGACATAGAACTAAACATAAAACAGAGGATTGAGGTGGCGCATTTTCAATATTTTTTTCCTTCATTGATGAGAGGAATTAAAAGGCAGTGGGGAATATCATAAAATCACCAGTTAGTAACAAAACCAACTATCCAGTAATTTTCTGGTAACTACAGAAATTAACTTGCTTTCACACAGAAAACAAGACTGGAGAAAGCATGTTTGTAAATTAACTTAATTTTCTCTACTGACTCAGTAAGGTGGCAATTAAGTCAATTGATGCATATTATTGAAGGGATAATGGGTGAAAGTATTAAGTGGTCCTAAAGAGTGTAACATCAGAAAGGTGAAATTTGGTCAGAAAAACATCCATTTGTTACACACAATATTGCAATTATACACATTATCATAAATAAAATAAATAATAAATTCTTTATTTCACCAAAAGCCATTTCATTAATAATAATACAGACTTTAACATTAATTCATTAAAAGTATGGCATTCTCCAAAATATTGAAAGTTCTTATGCTGAAGAGAAATATGGATTTTAATATGGATAATGAGTTGAGTTTGTTTCACTATTTCTTCTCAGTAGTAGTCGTAAAAGAAAATGTCAACTACATCAATTTTTTTTGTTTTTGTTTTGTAAAGTGATTCTGATATCCCCCATTTATAGAATAAACAATTTCATTTCATTAATAAACATAGCAACATATGCATAGCACGGGTACTTTCTATTATTGCAAGTAGGGAAACAAGTACGGAAAAATATCTGTGAAATGGCAACCTGCCAGATTTTAAGAACAACACATTTCAGGAAAGTAGGTATCAGTGAATTGGTATAATACTGTTTATTTTTTTTTATATTCTATAATTCAGTTGTATGGTCTCTAGACTGGGCTTTGTTTGTATGCTCCATTAAATAAAAAAAATAAAGAATTAAAATTTGTTTTATTCAGGAAATGCTTCCCTGCCTGTGACTGTATTACAAATGCCTGAAGGACGAATAATCTTTAGAATACTATGCTTCAGTTTCAAATTGTTAGCTTAAGTTAACAAAACAGAGAACATGGAAAACATTATTGATGGTGTCTGAACAAAATAGGAGTAAAATTATTTAAAAGAGCCAAATGCCTTAGTGCACAACTTGGTTTGATGTAATCACTTGTACTAAGTACATGGTAGCCAGTGTAACAGTACATTTGAATGTAGTTGTCAGAGGACAATAGTTTCAGCACATAGCAGTCTATAATACTTTTTTTTTTTATATATACCTAAATGGGCCTTGCTCTTATTACTTCCAAGTGGTCTTGCAAGTATTATAGACCGCTAGACTTGGTAGTCTGAGAATAAATACTTTTGCTAGCAGCTTACAAATTTTTAACAGCACTTCACTTATTGTATGTTTAAAAAATTACACATACAATACAGGCAACTATAACATATTGCTTACGTATAGGTATATATGGTAAACATTAAAAAACCCCTTTAAGTACATAGGTTTACTGATTAATTTATTGCTAAATGGGGATTTCCAGATAATATTTTCATATCAATGTCATTTTAGGGGGTTCAGCCGTTTGTCGTACAAATTGAGCATTCCTAAAATAGTGACTCGAAAACTTCGCTACCTACATCCTACATTACGACAGCACCTATTACGTAGATATTTTTTATCCTAATGCGTAACGGCGATAGGATATAATTAGGAATATCACGTAAATAGCGAATGTCACGATTGTCCTGATATTCCATCTGTAACCACGCTGCAACGAATTGGCAATTAGAAACGTGGAACGAACTGAGTAGGTAACTGTTATTTCTACAGTTATAAGCAGAAAAAACTGTTCGTCCACCAATTAGAATACACCAGTTAAGAATCTAATATTCCATAATGTCTTTTGAGTAGATAGATACCCGGAAAATATAATTATAAAATACTTACTTTCAGTCGCGTAAGATTTCCATCTCGTGCAGCGTTGAAAACGACTGTTTTGAAATCCATGATGGTTCTCTTTGCTTCGTAAAAAAACTCACAAAAACAGAATATCACTTCAGGAACAGCACTTTCTTCTGAATATAATCATTGAAAATACACTGTATCACGATAAAACAAAGCAACCAGTCAGATTATTTCAAAACACTTCGACACTGCAAACTCAGTCGCCAACAAACAGCTGCAGCGCGACGACGATCTGCCAATTCTGCCACAATCACAAATTAGTGTCAAAATGTCTACATTATTTAAAAAATAACCAAAGACAAAAAAAATTCACACTTTGCTTTTTAAATGGATGACCGAGATCGGAACACGAGTCTTTTTAACAGACTTCTTCGAAAAGGAAGTTCTCAATAATTCGTCTGTTTATTTGGTGACAGGTTTATAGTGGTCCAAAACATTCTATAAGCTTCTCTCCAAGAGCTTTCTGAAATACCTCGGGGTATTGTAAGCGTTGTACGGTTAGCGATTACTCATAGATTAACGGGTAAAGCTCCGCGCGTGACCGATGGGTCACGAAACAATAGGAAATCAATTATTGTTTTTGGCTGAATGGGGATGTTTGCTGGAAGCTTCGCTTCGAGAGAGCGCAATCTGTGTAACCAGTGGACGCAATATACATCATCTGCCTAGTCTTTTCCTAACTATGTTGGGGTCGGGTTCCAGTCTAACCGGATGCAACGAGTACCAGTATTTTACTGACGTCCACAACCCAGTTATTGGGTAATACGTATCTCTAAGTAGTCTATGGGTAATACGAAACCCCTTGGTAAGACTGGTTGTCAGACTTTCGGGCTTCTGACAACCCGTAACGACTGTCAAAGATTCAGGAATGACAGCCGGGACCAACGGCATGGAGGGATCTTGGTATGTAAAGATGGTCACCCATCCACGGACCAACCTCGGCAAGCGTAGCTTAACCTGATCGATTGAGCCGTTCGGCTGTTATTACTTAGCCACAAGCCCCTAGTGGACTCTATACTGTACAGACGCCAGCACATCAAGCTACTACAATCTCTCAAATTTCTCTCTTTTTTCTTTTTTTCTGTTAGATTTTCAAATTTATCGCCAAAACATATGGTTCAAAGTCGATTTGGAAAGTTTGACAGTTTCAGGTAGCTTGATGTGCTAGCGTCAGTAAATTTTAATGAGCAAGAATATTTCTTAGATAACTCTGTTATATTTCGTATTCTGATTAAAGATTTCTGTATTAAATCAAACTTTATGGTTTACAAAAAGGCGAAAGCACCAGGGTAGCCGCGAAGTTCAACTTTTTTTACGTTTTTTGCAATTTGCTGGTCAGTATTAAGTTGTATGTTGATTAAAATATGATTCGCGACCGTAACAAATATGTATTCACAGAATTATATACATTAAAGTCATCAACACAACTCTCTAGGATCATGTAATCCCCAAGAATGACTATTTCATGAAATCTTGACATTTGGGGATTATACTAACTTAACAAGTTGTATTACTGATTGTAATAATTATAATTCAGTAAAGACATATTTGTTACGACCGCAAATCATATTTTAATCAACGTACAACTTATTACTGACCAGCAAATTGCAAAAAACGTAAGAAAATTTGAATTTCGCGGGCCACCTTAGGGCTTCCCCCTTAAAGGAAAGGTAAATATGTAATTTAATTTAAAACGTAAAATAACAATCACGATTTCTAAGCAGACTTTGATTCTGTAATTTTGGTCGCTACTTAGTATTGGCAGTAACATTTCTTGCCTCCTGCTCATTAAAATAAGTACACTACTACTTTTTTCATTATTTCAATTTAAATTGGAGAATTTAAATTGAAATATGTTAATGTTCCGATAATATTTAGAATATTTCAGAATATTCTCGACCCATCACTAGTTGCGTAGTTTAGAAGAGCAACGCGGTCACACAGACAAACACGAAATTTGACTTTCATTTTGAAGTAATGTCTGACTTTACTTTACTTTGCCTCAGGCGCTACTCGACCTTTATATTGAGTAATGTTTATGTATAAAAAACTGGCCAAGTGCGAGTCGGACTCGCACATGAAGGGTTCCGTACCACAAGGCAAAAACGCCGAAAAAAATCGCGTTTGTTGTATGGGAGCCCCCCTTAAATATTTATTTTATTTTGTTTTTAGTATTTGTTATTATAGCGGCAACAGAAATACATAATTTATGAAAATTTCAACTGTCTAGCTATCGCGGTTCTTGAGATACAGCCTGGTGACAGACAGACGGATGGACGGACGGACGGACGGATGGACGGACAGCGAAGTCTTAGTAATAGGGTTCCGTTTTTACCCTTTGGGTACGGAACCCTAAAAACGTTCTGTAATAGGTCGATACATTCAATATTCAATTCTTTAATACATTCCATATTGCACTCAAGCAAAGCCACACGTTATCGTTATGGTGGTTTTTAGAAGGCGTGTGCCGCTAGGAGTATATGTGTTCTGTGAGCGTGTGGTTCTGGCATAAACTGCTCTACGGAGTACGGATGTCGAATCCAACTACCAACCTAAAGAATGTTAAAACATCAACTGATATTCTCGATTTACTGAAAGGGGCCAAAAAGCCTATGACTTAGAAACCAGCAATGTACAGCGTACAAATATGACGATGTATAACAATTTCGAGAATGCCATTCTTGTGATGAATGATGATGGATGACATGACAGCCGAACAAAAATTACGGCGTGGATTTATGGTTAAAAAATTTGCGGAAGTCTGTTGACTGTTTCTCGAAATACATGATATATTACAATTAACCGCGTTATTTGCATGGTGATTGATAATTGTACATAAAAGTTGTAAATGTCAATATAATGACCGATAATTCAAAAGTTACGAGGCAAAGTTTGTGCATATCATTGTCGTTAGCGCGTAAGTCGGGCTCTCCGGTGTTTGGTGTGTTATAGCAGTGGTGGACGGTGTTATAGGAGATGGTGCCGATGGTGTTAGCAAACGGATCAAAAGAGAACTATATTTGATTGTGTATACTGGAGATATTGCAGTAGATTTTTGTTAAGATGTATCCAACAGCTACGCGGCACCCGGCGGCCGCGGTAAGGGTTTGTGTTGTTTTTCTATCTTTCACTGGCTTTCAACTTCATGTACTTAACTCTTCAAAGTTGCTTGTTGAAGTAGATTCTGCTTAGACCCTATTATTGTTTGTCACTGTTTGTGCAGGGACCTCAGCCGCCAGCAGGACCTATCAAATTTACAATAGCTGACACACTAGAGCGTATAAAAGAGGAATTCAACTTTCTACAAGCACAATACCATACGTAAGTACATGTTGAGTTCTTATTTACATGCTAACCTATTCCAATTTTGATCTGTTTTATCCATAATCATTAGCTCATCTTGAGATTAAGCTACAATTCATTGTTTACAGTTTGAAATTGGAATGTGAGAAACTGGCCAGTGAGAAGACGGAAATGCAGAGGCATTATGTTATGGTAATTAAACTTTTATGTAGCCGAAGATAAAGTAAGTTTATTTGTGAACAAATATCACTGTTAAGTCACAAATAAATAACGATAGGCGAGAAACTAAGATAAACATTGTTCAAATATTGAATGTGTGGGCTAGATAACAATGTAGGCTAAGCTTAGTTATTCTCAAACAGTTATTTATTGAACATGCTGTGAAATTAAGTCAATATAGAAACTTTGTCACTGATAAGCAGTATTAATTTATTGTTCTAGCCTATGTTATTAATGATATATTGATTATTTTTAGATATTTGAACTTATGGTGACTGAGTAACCTTATTTTAACTGCAATACATGACAAACAAACTTTCCAATATGTTAAATAGTTGCTATATTATTTAGCACTTAGGTGTAAAGATTTTAGTCACACAGTCTTAAAAAATTACAATTCTTTTATTGCTTATTACTTAGTGTGGTGTGTGATTCTTAACCATAAACAATAACTATTTAAAATAATGAAATGTAGGTCATTTTTATAAGGAAAATTAAGATTATAATAGTAACTAATAATGCTGATAATAATTATTTGTCCATTTTTGTGCAATAATGAAGCCAATTAGTCTATACTTATATCAGTTTGATGAAATTATAGGGACATTGGTCTTGAATGTTATCAGACCCTTTAGATGTGACCCCTGAGGTACACAACTAGGTAGAGTTTAACAATAGACTCATGAGCAATCTACCAGTTCTCTAACTCATGTAAAACATAATGTAAATAATTATTTATATTTCTCTTACAGTATTATGAAATGTCTTATGGTCTCAATGTGGAGATGCATAAACAGGTAAATAACAATCTCAAACCCAACAACATAAACAAAAGGACATTTACATGTCTAAGTACTCGTCCACATTGCTGTCATCTGGAAACGTGCCCAGGAGACTGGCAGCATTGCCACGTTAAATGGCAATGCTAATTCTTTGGCCAAAGAACGACCCAGGCCTCTGGTAACTTCAACACCTAAGTGTCCTTTTGTTTTTATTTTTATAGTTAGTCATTTATTAGTTTTATAGTACCGCCGAGTGTAAATAGTTAGTTATCTATACATACAATAACAAACTTAAACTGTATTCTATCATCATCTGCCTAGCCTTTTCTCAACTATGTTGGGGTTGGCTTCCAGTCTAACCGGATGCAGCTGAATACCAGTATTTTACATGGAGTGACTACCTATCTGACCACCACAACCCAGTTATTGGATAATACGATACCCCTTGGTAAGACCGGTGGTCAGACTTTCGGGCTTCTGACTCCCGTAACGACTGTCAAAGATCCACGAATGACAGCCGGGACCAATGGCTTAACGTGGTTTCCGAGGCACGACGAGGGGTCACGGTATGTAAAGACGGTCACCCATCCACACACCAACCGCGGCAAGCGTAGCTTAAACTAATCGATCGACCTGTGTGGCTATAATTATTTAGCCACGGGCCCTTAAAAAACTAGACTGAACTACTAAATGTATTCTATATAAAACATTATTCTAATACACATTCTTTTTTGCATTTACAGACGGAAATAGCAAAGAGACTAAGCGCTATTATAGGGCAGGTGCTCCCGTTCCTAGCACAGGAGCATCAGCAACAGGTGGCATCTGCAGTGGAAAGAGCAAAACAAGTCACCATGTCTGAACTTAATGCCATCATTGGGGTAAGCTACCATACATGCCACAGTAGATAACTTACCTAAACTATAAAAAACTGCAACTAATTATAAAAATATTTATTCATCCTAAAGGCTTGTATAGTGTTATGAATAATATCATTAATTTAGCCCATTAATTATTTTGCTTATTTATTTTATTTAGTTTTTATAAACCTAGGATAATTTGTTATCCACACATAAAAATGTATGTATCAATCTAAATAAATGCTATGGATTAGTTTCTAAATTAAATTTTTATATTCTATGCGAATTATTTCAACAATGTTATTTCTTTATAGACAAATTGCCAAAATTTTGGTTTACTTGTGAATTTTAATGATATTTTGATGCAATTCCTTAGAAGAGACCATACCACTGCATCTGCTGCTGGTAAAAATTACTTTACCAAAATTTTCCCTCCTACCTGGGGCAATCAAGTTGTACTATTCAACTTAACAACATTTGTGACTCTAGGAATGAGAAGCCCCAAACTAAATCCCCTATTGTCTAATTCAGCTAAAGCAATGACCTGCAATGAGCTGCCAGCAAACTGAAAAGTGCAATTAGCATTTAGTGAAGTTACCTGCGTTTTTACTACAAAATAATTGCTCTGCTCAGTAGAAGTTGTCATGCAGATTGTAATACCCAGTTACTGTTTTACTGAATTAACATGAAAGGTGATGCATCAACATTCTACTTATTAAAAAACACATTATTGCTGTACAAAGTTAGGAGCAGTTGTACTATCCATTAATGAGTGAGACAGCGTAGA
The DNA here is from genome assembly GCA_948474745.1 of Oligia latruncula. Taxonomy (NCBI): domain Eukaryota; kingdom Metazoa; phylum Arthropoda; class Insecta; order Lepidoptera; family Noctuidae; genus Oligia; species Oligia latruncula. The sequence continues at coordinate 3,948,210 of OX419699.1, forward strand.
AAATAATATTATACTAAGTGTACTGTACCATTTCGATAGCCTAGCCCGTACATTTAATGAACATTCTACGTAGTAACGAAGAAGCATAGTGATACATCCACAAGGCAGTTACGTTAGTGAGAGTAGGTTATTAACAACAGCATATATATTGTTAACGTTGTCCGCAGCAACAACAACAGCAGGGGCTGCAGCAACTGCTTGTAAGTCAAGATATACAGTGCTTGGTACATTGATATATGTTGTGATTAACATTTTGCATTATTTTATGTTGCCACTTTGATTTCTTTTCAAATTACATCACAAAATTTCTCATGTTAGCTTCTGCATTCTCATCTCATTATGAATTTTTACTTTAGTATTCATTATACTATGAGCCTTTATATAAACATCCAGTATTTTTATAAGGAATTTTGAGGAATGGAGTGGATATTAATATTTTTCATTATTTAATCATTTTCACTGCGTCTGAAATGCTTAGTGGTCAAGTGAAAGCATATTCTAAAAGGGCCTTAAGATATCTCTTCAAGTATTTCAATGAAACAATTTAGCTTTATTTTACATCAGTTATACCTATACTTTCATTAAAGGCTCCTACAAACAGGCGCGACACGCGAAATAATCGCGCGCGACACAAAGGCACCGCTCCTTGCGTGACTTGCGGTGCATTTGTGTTGCGCGCGATTTTATCGCGTGTCGCGCCTGTTTGAAGGAGCCTTTATCACTAATATGGTACACAGGCATGGTTGATTAACGTGGTCTTCGAAATTGGGGATATCATCTATCTCATATTTTCAAAAATGGGACTGGCTCTTCATAATTCTTCATAGGTACAAAATGTTATTAATAGTTAAGAATACTACAATCATGGCTTCCAACAGCTCAACATACAACTATAATCATAATCATTTTAGTCGTCATACACCTTGATTGCTTAATGCCATCAAATGCAAAAATTGATCGCAATAAAGCGGTACCAATCAAGAGAATGCACAAGCTAACATAATCACAAGCGGACGTTTAACATAAGTTATGTCACAGTAATTGGAAAAACTAATTGGACTTCAATGTTTTATAATCACACCTAACTTCACGTTTTCATTGTATGCAAGCACACAAGTCGCGCGTAGATGTTGCATCCAACATGCAATAATTAGTGCTTTATGATGTATACGCCATATATATATTATACATTTGTTTTTTAATTTCTCATTATTATGACGAATGAGATTTACGCATCGTTGCTAGTAAATCAGTTTGTTTAGTTCTTTTGCTATCAACATGATCGAATCAATATGTGTTCAACATGCTGGTAACAAAGCATGTATATGAAAATTATAACATCGTGTTTTAATGCTATGTTAATGTATCTAATTTATAATTCTCATACCTAAACTTAGAATATAAAATTATACCCCTGAAAGAGTTTGTAAATGAAAATTAGCATATTTAAGTGTAATTACTTTGTAATAAATTAATCAATTAGCTAGCATTAATTATTTTATTAGTAGTTTCTGCTGAGATTTTAATTAATTTCATGCGCACGCTTGTAATATTAATTGGAAATATACTTCCTGTGTCTGAAACAATAGTATAAATAGTGTATTCTAATAGATTCTTGCTTCATCTTTGTGTTAACACATCTATTATATTACTCTTATATTTATATGGTTATTATTTCACAGCCATTTGTGTTCATAGATAATTAATAGTCGTAGATGCAAATAAGAAAATGTATGTGTACAGATCGTACAAAGTAGGGAATTCTAACTCACTTTAGCTAAGGTATGGTAAGGTAAGGAATGATGAATGAATGACTTTAATAAACCATACATATTAAGCTGGACTCTTGAGTCCAATTCATATAAAATATAGTTTTCACCATCTTGGACTTGGACCGATCTTGGAGATAGTGAATGGGAGAAGCGTCATGTCTGTCCATTAATCGCATAGTTTCGTACTGTATGGACCTGCATGATATATCTTGGGGACTATTTTTATAACAGTCTGGGATAAACGTAAACGTAAATTTGAATCATACCACTGATACTCACCATAAATCAATCAAATTATCAGCAACCACGACATGCGGGGACTTATCATAAATCCCCACTGATTTCTGAAACCTTCATTGGTCCCTATTGTAATCCTTATCAGCAAATCTATTGTGAAATCTCAAGTTAATTGTTATGATTGGTTGATTTAACAGCCAATAAAATCACTCCATGAGATTTGACAACCAAATCAATTAATTAGACACTGGTCCACATGATTTTAATTCATCCCTAATCGGTATTAAAGTCACGAGCATAAAACACCTTAGAGTTACGCTACATTCAAAATCGATTTTCTTGTGGAATAACGTTTGCAACTTTTAGAAAACGCCTATTTCATAATAGAATGTTTCGAAAATGCTATATATGTAACAACATACAATTTCTATCAATACTTTAGGAGAATATAGCTTTTGAATCTTGCGTAAATGTCGGGTATTTGCGCTGATGACTGTACAGTCAACAAAAGAGATAAAAAATTTTATTCGAGAACATCCATCGGTTTTTTACTAAACTTCAACTATATCCGACGATCCTGCATATTTATCTCTTTTGTTGACTGTACATACATACATAAAAATAATTTTGAACATCAACCCACCTTACTAATACTCCGCAGAATACCCTTACTTCTTACAATATAAATGTTTTTTGTAGCAGCAAATCCATGCGAGTGCAGGCCTCTCGCACGGCGTGGGGGGCGGGGGCCTGCTGGGCGCGGGCGGGCTGCTGTTCGCGCCCGGCGCCGGGCCCCCGCCCCCGCCGCATCTGCCGCCGCCCGCGCATAAGGTGAGCCCTGTTTTAATATTTCAACTTTTACAATTTCATCTGATCTAGATCTACAGCTAGATCGGCAAAAGATATGCTGCAATGATGTTGATTTCTCATTCTCGTATGATAGAAATCTCGAGAAAACTGATAAAGTTAAATAAATCAGATAATTTGGCACATGCTTTACTTGTGGCACGTTGACTCCGCGATGATCGTTATTCTGGCGCCAAACATGCGCGGTGTGTGGCAAGAACACAATTTGCAGCTCGCCATCACGTCTTGTTCGTTTTCAAACAAGGTGTTCAACTGTTGAAGCTATGTCTGGTGCCAGTTACAAGGCCATTGATTTTACACTTACTACTTCTAACTATATTTTTATCCATCAGGTGGAGCTCCCTCCGCCCGCAGACATAAAGCCGCCCGTCCTGCCGGGCGGGCCAGCGCCTCCCCCACTGCTACCCGGCCAGCCTCCGCCGAGAGACGATGACCGACTTGGCTCTAGGGGACTACAACAGGTAGCTCATATTCACTTATTTCTTGATTTATCATTTTATGTTGGTGTGCTTAAGGGCCTTTTTCCTGTCACGTGGGTTTGCACCCGCGTGCGAGCCTCACCCGCATGCGTGAGCTAAGCGCGTCTGATGCAACTCCCCGCGTCCCGCGTGCCTAAGCCATGCATGACAGGAAAAGTATACAATGTACGAAGCGAAAGGTTGCGCGCGGTGCGTGATCGGGCCAGACACGCACACGGACACAAATCAGCATAATAAGAAAAAGGCCCTAAGTGCCGCCGTACATAATAGTCTAGCTTAGTTTGCATAGCTGATGTACTTTTTCATACTTGAGTACAGACCGCAAACTATGAACAGAAGTATGAAAAATTACCTCAGCTGTGCGAGCTAAGTTAGACTAACTTAGCTTAGCTCTTGGTCTGCAATCCGCTTAAGAGTGAAGTTATGCTGCGCTGTGCTGTGCTTAGCGAAGCTAACTTTCTCTTGCTGTTTTTCCTAAAATCAACTTGGCCAACTTGGTGTGCTGTCCAAGTCAGCCCGATGCGACATGCATGTGTGCAAGTGTTCGAGCGAGGTCTTGAAGGCACATGGTGAGGTCCGAGTAATCCCTGGTGTGTTTCAATCAAAGCGTAGCCACACAAAGCGTAGAGCATCATGTTTTGTTTCCTCATTTTAGTCTATGAGGAACTAGGTAAATAGAACACACCACAGCGCAGCGTAGCTTAATGTTGAGTAGTCACCTAAAAGCACATAAAAAAAAAATAGTTTTTCTATTATAATATGTCTGTTGGAGACATCTTTAGTACGGGAGCTGACTTGAGAACGAGGCGGAAGCGCTGTGACGACAAAGCTTCGACGGAGTCATTCAGTTACAATCCGAACAAGTCACAGAGCGCTACCACCTCGTTGTCAAGTCAGCTCCCGTACTAATGATGTCTCCGACATGTCTTTGTATTATATTGTGTTTACGTCGATACTAAAATAAATAAACAAATTAATGATTTCTGCCCGTAATAAAGCAAAGGCGCTCAGTATCCCCTCACGAGCGTGAACAGAAGTACCGGCCGCGTTCGCCAGTGGAACCTGAAGCTCTCGACGTGAAGCGACGGAAGGAGGAGAAGGTACTCGGCCATGTGAGTCTATGTAGTGTATGTGTCGGCTTCCAAAACATTCATGTTGCTTTTTGTGTTCTTTTTTTCACTTCTTGTGTTTGATTTAGGCGGTTGTTGCTCAGTTTAGTTGATACTAGCTTTAGCCCGCGGCTTCGCCCGCATGGAGGACGAAAATTATCCAGGACGATAAAAAGTATCTATTTCTTAACCCAGATCACAGTCTAGCCGTGTGCCAACTTTCATCCAAATTCGTCCAGCCGACTGACCGCGGTCCAGGCAGAGAAGCTTTAAAAAAACAGTGCTTGTACAAATGCACCTTATATTTCGGAGCTAATACTCCGCCAAATTTTTTAAAAGATCTCAACAAAAATCCCACTCTTGCCTTACGTCATCTCTAAAACGTGATTTTCATTGTTTTGCTAAATTAATAATCCGAAGGTTTTTTTATGAGGGAGGACTAATACAAGTTTATTCATAATCGTAACGTTTAATGTTAAAACAAATACAAATTATCCCAACTCGGCAAAAACCGTCTGTTCTGACTGCTTGTTTAGACAGATGCTTTATAAATATGTTGCTGATAACGATGGCTGTAACAATACTTGTCAATTAATATTATTGCTGGTTTTTTAAAGAAATACTGTTATCAATGCCTTTATTAATGGTATAATTACATTTCTAGGACAGCGACGCTGAAAAAAGTGACCAAGATCTTGTTGTTGATGTGGCTAACGAGGTAAGATGGTAACGATTGTGTATTCTGTAGTGTGCAAAAGATTTCAAGGCTGTGAATTGTATGACTTTGAGATGTTTTTCCTGTTTTCGTTTGCAGTGCATTGTGTCTAATTGGTCGTTATTTTAATAAAGTTCACTTTTGTAAAGGTGAGTATAGACTAGAGCATTTACTTGCGTTTGATTTGAGCATTTACTTCTTAACAGAACATCGAGCATTCGCCGTTTTTAAACTTTATTGAACCGCACTTCGAACACGTCGCGCGGTGTTTTGTTACAACCTGATTTTAAAAACCAACGAGCGTATTGGTGTAACATTTTATCGAGCAAAGGCACGAGCGGTACCTGTATGTCCGAAATTTCAACAATGAACGCAACGTAGACAGTAATGTTACAAGTATGTCAAACGCAGCGTCGAGCATTAGCAGAAACGTTACATGGAAATGCTTTTGGAAATTGACCTTTTGCCTGTACTGTATTGTATCATTCGTAAGAATATTACGTTACATGGAAATGCTCGAGAAAATGCTGTAGTGTATACTCATCTTTAGATTATGGCTTGCATTCTATGCAGAGTATGTCTATAGAAATGATAATAAAATTAGTTTCATCAGGACTGCCCCTAAAGACAAATCAACTATTAAAAAAGTTTTTGTTTCATAAAAGCGACGATCTTCAGGCATTTAAAGCAAATAATGTTGCATGTTTGTTTAGATGCATTTGCAGTGCTTGCTTATGAAATAAGACTTAACAGGGATCACCAAGTTTTTATATAATTTGTTCCAACAACTTATTTATTACATGTAAAGGTAAACATAACTTTGCCAAAAACTTACCTAGTGTATGAAACAAAAATAGTGATCAAAATAAAAATGAATTAAAATACAACATTATTTTTAGTATATGCGAAACCCGAAACACGTGTCTAGTATTTTTATGTAAAGAATTTATGTACAAAATTTCAAAACTATCATGAAAAATCACAAAGTTATAGGCTTGTTAAGTTACCTGTTTGTCCGTAAAAAACATGCACACCCGCGTCGCGCCGTCTTGCGCTCATTGATATAGACCTAGGTACCTAACCGTTCGGCGCGGAGATGGGATAACCTACTTAGTGTCGCTCGGTGTTTACTTTTTAACCTTTTTTAAATATTTTTGGGACAAAATATAACATGGGGTAAAAATTATTGTAATCGATTCAGTTACTTATTCTGAACAAACTATATTCAGGTTTCGCATATACTAAAAATAAAGTTGTATAGCACACGAAGGTTATTTTGGTAGGTGGCCAAAATCGGAACTAATGCCGCCAAATTGTTTTTTTTTTATACATTTCAAGAGACATTTAAAAATCAATTGCACAAATGATTACCACCAGCGCTCCCTTGTCAACGTCATTCGAGAGCCAAAAGAGTCTTGTAGCAGTGTATTCAATATTACATGCTACAATTCCATCATTGCAGGAGGAGCGAGGGTCACCCAGCGTGCGCACGGACGGCGGCGAGCGAACAGAGAACGGTCCGCGACCTCCTTCCAGATCTGGCTCCTCCTCCAGTCGCTCCACGCCCAAGAGTTCCAAAGACGTGAGTTGGTTACTTTCGGATCTTTTTCACTATTTATTAGAGCTAGTTCTTTCAGGAACATATTTATGTCAAGTTGGGTGTATCATGCACTAGCAGCGCCCCGCGGTTTCACCCGCATAAGTATCCTGCGGGAATATCGGGATAAATAGTAGCCTATATGTTAATCCAGGGTGTCAGCTACCTCTATACAAAATTTTATAAAAATTGGTTCAGCCGTTTGAGCGTGAAGAAGTAACAAACATATAAACACACACACACACACTCACAAACTTTCGCCTTTATAATGTTAGTGTGATTAATCTTCCAAGTTGAAAGTTTGACAAGATTAGTGTGTATTATTCATTGTCTATCATATAATATAACCCATTTCAGAACTCAAATGCTGAATTAGTTTGTCTCACAGTAACAGTCATCAAATTAACCGTGTCGTTGCCTAGCAAGAAGTTATTGCGTCAGTTGACTTCCAAATGTTGATTTTTGTTAGTAAAACAACCATAACAAAAAAAAAAGCAATGCGTGTTGCTTTTGGGCGTAAACACCTAGGATGCTGTGCTAAATCGACATAATTTTGACTTCATTTGTTGCAAGAATATTTGCTTCTAATTGAACGTCCTTCTTTCTCCATTTAATCGGACTGCCCAAACTCTCTATACTCCAATACTTAACGTGTTATTCCGTCAGGAGAAGCCGGGCACCCCGGGCGGCAAGCTGCCCCGCGCGCCCACGCCCACGGGCGGCGGGGGCGCGGGGGGCGCGCGCGGCGCCTACTTCCCCGCCTACGCCGCCTACCGCGCCGCCGCGCCTGCGCCGCACCCCATGCACTACGACCAGCATCACAGGACCAACGGCATCGCGCCCGCTAAGCCGTCAGTATATTTTGAATCAAGTATTTTTGAATTAAAAAGAAGGAGAAGTGACAAAAATTTACAAGAGTATGCTTAGATATTCTGATCATATTCAGAGGAGGAATGAAAGGCGAGTAATAATATTTGTGTGTGAAATGGTGATTGTGAATGGTATATATTTTGTCTGCCGAACAGACATTGGCCTCGATAATAAAATTTTACTTTTTTTCATCAGTCAACTACAACATGTTCCAACCGACAGGGCCTACTCGTACCACTCGTGCGGTGGGCCCCTTCAACCCGTTGGCTTTCCGGCGGACGCACTGGGCGGGGCCGGGGTCCCGCGCGGGGCCCGGGCTGTGGCCGCGCTACCTCACGGCGAAGTAGTCTGTGCTGTGGCGTTGTCACTGTCTGGGAGCTCGAGACATGCGTATACCGGGGGGAAAGGGTGTGTTAAGTTATGGGATATTAGCAACCCGGGGTCGCCGGCTGCGTTGGAGCCGTTGTCGCAGCTTGATTGTTTGGTGAGTTTATACTTACGATTTTATTGTTTCCAAAAGTTTTAGGTGTGATATTGTTCACCCAGATTTTATTAAATGGCGAAACACAAAAGGTGAATCTTTTCAAAATCCCAGATAATTGAAAAGTAGTACTGATACTGACAGAACATTCAAAAAGCACCATGCACAACCTGTGCATCGAAAAACGCAAGACGAATTAATAAAAAGCACCGTTTTATACCTCGAAATCGTTAGCGTGCCTTACACCCGGTTTCTGAAAGACTAATCAACAGAAAGTTAGCTGACAGATGGTCAAACTCAAGTCTGTGATAGACTGACTGAAATAACAACAGCAAATAATTTCGTTTGACATGAGTCTAGAGTAAGATCCTTCAGCTAATTTTTGCAAGCCTTTCAGATACAAGGATACATATGAATAATGTATAGAACCTTACAAGCATAACAAAACCAGATGATTCTTAATTCCAGCAAAGAGATAACTACATTCGGTCAGTGAAGCTACTGCCGGACGGGCGCACGCTGATCGTGGGCGGCGAGGCCTCCAACCTGTCCATCTGGGACCTCGCGTCGCCCACGCCGCGCATGCGCGCCGAGCTCACGTCCTCCGCGCCGGCGTGCTACGCGCTCGCTATCAGTCCTGACTCCAAGGTAACTAAAACTATGGTAACTACAAAGTAAGGTATGGTTAAGGTTGGTTTAATCTATAGAGGTATGAGGAACAGGGTGTAACGTTCACTCATACTCTATAGAAAAGGGAGGATCCTCCGACCAGACGGGTGTTGTGTCTGACGGGCAACTGCCCGGTGATTCATGTCGGGCCGTTGTATCTATGCTAGATGCGCGGTAAACTCTGCTTACGCGATGCAGGATTTTGCGTGACGTCAGTAGGACGCGATGTTCGCATGTGGCTTTGTAGATACTGCTACGAATCAGGTTTCATTTGACTTACATAAAGATTATTTTTTATTTTGTAAACATGAGAATGTTGTAAGCCTTAGAGACTTATAGATGTTCGATATGTTGATTTTTTTTTTTAGTAACTGTACTGGTCAGGCCCACTGTCCTTCCATATTAACACTGTAATTTGAAATCACTGTAACAACCAAATATTTTTCAAATAATAACCATGGAGTTTCTTGCCGCCGGCTCTTCTCCATAGGTAACAACCAATTGGAACCATGCACCTAGCTTCTGACGTTTCATAGTGTAGGTTTAAGTGAAATAAAATATTTTGATTTGAATGTGACTGAATAATGAATAATCTAGAAATAGTCAAACATGCTTATTAAAATGTTGTTTTGTTTAAAAATATATATTATTCAACAGGTGTGCTTCAGCTGTTGTTCAGACGGCAACATAGCGGTATGGGATCTCCAGAACCAAACATTAGTTAGACAATTCCAAGGTATGTGTAAAGCATTTAAATTCAATTTTGTTGGTAAAATATTAGAAGGAAAATATGAAGGGTTAACATTTTTGAAAAGTAAGACAGGCACCTCTAAAAATTATGAAAATCCGTCATCTTCGATTTTGATTTTTTTTTTCTCATTTTTGGTATCACCACTCCCAAAAACCTTAAAATGATGTGTACGTCCAGGTCACACGGACGGCGCGTCGTGCATAGACATCAGCGGCGACGGCACGCGGCTGTGGACGGGCGGGCTCGACAACACGGTGCGCTCGTGGGACTTGCGCGAGGGCAGGCAACTGCACCAGCACGACTTCTCCAGCCAGATTTTCTCGCTCGGATACTGTCCTACTGGTCAGTTACATTATACTATTTCCTAAAGAGCAAACCTGCAAGTCGAAAAGACGATAGCATTAGGACAGGGAACGGGATTGGGTAGACCACTGCTTAAGCTGTAGGAGCTTAAGCAGTGGTCTACCAAACAGCGTGATCACTGTGGTGACCCTAGTAATAATGCCAACCACGAGAGAATATCACCTTTCCGACAACCCTGGAGCCAGAAAATGTTCTATTTCCCCCTATTTAAATATGTAATCATCTTTACTCTTTTTTTAAACATTTTAAACTCATTATCATTCTCTTGCCGTTATCCCAATTTATTCCGGGTCGTGCAACATGTATTAAACCTCTATTATTTGTCGTTACGGGTTGTCAGAAGCCCGAAAGTCTGACAACCAGTCTTATCAAGGGGTATCGTATTACCTAGTAACGGGGTTTGTGGAGTTCAGATAGGCAGTCGCTCCATGCAAAATACTGGTATTCAGCTGCATCCGGTTAGACTGGAAGCCGACTCCAACATAGTTGGGAAAAGGCTAGGCAGATGATGATATCTCTATTATTCGTCACCTCGGTAGTCACCCCCCTTTCTAGTCATATCATCTTTCACACATTGCATCCATTGTTTCTTTGGTCGTCCCCTACTCTTATAGCCATCCACATTCTTACTCAAAACTTTTCCCCCGTCACCACTCAACTTTTTAGTGTTATATTATAATATATCAGACAAACTATTACTAATATTTCAACTTTGTTATCTTAGTTGTTAACTATATTGAGAAATGATATTATTAATTTTTGTATAGCGTTAAATAAAACACTATCAAAAATAAATTATGTTTTACAACTAGATGAGGTTGGTGTTTCCCATCTGACTATTCTAGACTGAAACAAACTCCGAAGTCAAGAGTTTTTTAAAGTGCATGCTGTGGTCTCCTATAAGCGCAAGAGTACACCTACTTAAAACCTGATGTAGCCTGATGCGTCATGTATTGTGCATGTCCTTTAATGGGAGTTCGTAAATAAAAACAAATAAAACCCTGGCAAATCTTTTATATAAGCAACACACCGAAATCGCTTTTTTTCTTCAAATCTCATTTGGCGTTCCTGATGACCGAACCGCTAAAGTAAATTCCATTAACGATTTTTTTTATATATTTCTTCTCCTATAGGATCGTGGCTAGCGGTAGGCATGGAGAACTCCCATGTAGAAGTTCTCCACGCGGGCAAGCCGGACCGCTATCAGCTACTATTGCACGAGTCGTGTGTACTGTCCCTTAAGTTCGCGGCTGCCGGCAAGTGGTTCGTGTCTACGGGGAAGGATAACCTACTTAATGCGTGGCGCACGCCTTATGGAGCTAGTATATTCCAGGTACGTAATAATTTTTTTAATACAGTTGCTCAAAAAGTGGTGTATTGCAGGGACGTATAGCGTTCGGGAAGTGGGCTATTACATACTAGTGCTTTTTTTTTACCTTCCCCGAACTCGTGCGTGTCTCTTTCCCAACTGTCAAAATAATGTCTATTAAAAAGAAAAACCAACCATGAAGTTTTTACTAAAGAGTTTTTGTGATTCATACAAATACGTATATTTCTAAAAAGAAGCTACTAATTTATTTCAATATCAGATTTAATGATTTAATTGAATGAGTTAGGTTAGGTTTCATTTCATTTCATCTCATTAAATTTCATTTTCATTTCATATCAATAAAAAAAATATACTGAAGACTAAGCTGTATGGATAGTTCCTTTTGCCTACCAAAATGGGTGAAGAAAAAAAAATTCTGCTTATATTCTACGGTTGGCGCTATTTTCCAGAAATTTTCTTTGCGAGTTTAGTTGTTTGTTGCACAAAATGAGTAATTTCGACCCTATTTTTTTTAACTAACACCACCGGAACTCAGTATAATTGCACAAAATGCTTCGGAGAACATTTTACCGGAAAAGTCAAAAAGTCGTTAGACGGAGGTTACACGTTCATTCTGATGTCAGTTCAGTCTATGATTTATGTCAAATTACGGGAAACTGATTGTATAACACGTAGACTGATGGAATGATGGTCCAGAATGATGATTATTTAAATATTTTAATAATTTTTGTCAGTCTGGTCAGACTGATGCCAGACTGAACGTGTGTTTATTAGCTATCAGTCTGATGTCAGTCACTGCTTAGACAGCGATGGAGTCGCACGACATGTCGCCGCCTGCGGCGACTCCCTCGCCGCTCCCGACGTCCCCATCTCTACCATTAGCCCCGGAGAAAGAATTTATTCTTACATTAGAAATGTTACCTATTCTTTGGAATAAAAAAAAATTAAATTAGATTCTTTAATTCGATAATAATCAGCATAGTCATCTTCTTCTCCTGTGTCTAAATATTCGGAAACAATATAAATATGACATTAATTTACCAGTTATTAACAATATGATGTAATATAAAAGTCCCTATGTTACTGCTATTCGGGTGTATGTACAATCAGTTACCGCCAGCAATTAAAGAATTAAATGGAAATATGTTTAAAAATAAATTGAAGAAAATGTTAATTGATAAGGTATTTTATAATCTGCATTAGGGATGTGACAGTATACATAAAAAATCGATTATTAATTAATCGATTATTTTGCCTAGTAATAAAATCGATTAAAAAATAATCGATTTTTTCCTTTTTTTTTTGATAGATTAAATTAAACGCCTGAAATAACGATAATCACTATCACATCACTCAGTTTTATTAACCCGTCGCATGAAATTCTATTGTTATCTGTACATACCCTGTACACGCGACATGCGAAGGGTTAATAATAATAATATCAACAAGCGAAACATTCATTTTACACAAAAAAGGTTTTTTTTTAATTTCTCCTTTCGCAGGAAGAAATTTCTTAGGGTGAATGGATAGTAGTAGACCGCGAAATTCAAATTTTCTTAAGTTTTTTGCAATTTGCAGGTCAGTGTCAGGTTGTATCTTGATCAAAATATTATTCGCGACAATAACAGGTACATATTTAGAGAATTTTAATCCTAAGAATCATTAATACATCTTTCTAAGTTAAAGTTTTGCGCGCCCGTAACAAATATGTATTTACAGAATAAAATTATTATAATCATTAAAGTCATCAACACAACTCTCTAAGACCATGTAATCCCCAAGAATGACTATTTCATGAAATCTTGACATTTGGGGATTATACTAACTTAACAAGTTGTATTACTGATTGTAATGATTATAATTCTGTAAATACATATTTGTTACGACCGCGAATCATATTTTAATCAACGTACAACTTAATACCGACCAGCAAATTGTAAAAAACGTAAGAAAATTTGAATTTCGCAGGCCACCTTAGCGCTTCCCCCTTAAGATACAATATCGCTCGCCATACAATTCAATGGACCATTACACACGACGAAGATAATATTATTTATTTCATATTTATGGGGATTACAAAAGGATTACAAAGATAAAATATTATAGTATCTTAGCCGTGTGGAGCGCCCTTTAGCGTCATTCATTTATTAGTTAGTGGTACACTTCGCGGTACTTTGCGGCTTCGCGCTCCTGACTAAAAAGCTGTGTTGCGCGGCCGTTCTAAATTCTAGGTGAAAAAAAAAATCGGCAGTGAATAAGAAATCGATTTTTTATTAATCGATTTTTTATAATATGTAAATCGATTATAAAAATCGATTTTTATAGAAAAAAAATTAATTATTAATCGATTTGTTCTATAATCGATTATTTTTTCACATCCCTAATCTGCATGAGTTTTTTTTGATAAAAAATAGAATTTGGAAGTAGGTACCCAATTTCTTATTACTATTGCATATCCGACTCGGGTAGACTGTTGAAACAAACAAAAAAATATGTATAAGAACTTTATGTACACAGTTATGCAATAAATATATCTTTATCTTTATCCGTCTCATATCTCATTCAGTAAATTTAAGTGAATTTATGGTCTTTTCATTAGCCACTTTTTATACCACCGCTTTCTTTTTCTACTAATATATATATAATAATATTATAATATTAGCCCTGTCTACGAAGGCAACGGGAGCATATTATTTTTCTTGTTAAAATCCATACCAAATGCATAAGCGTGTTATCGCGTAGAAGTTTTCGGTTAGACTGATCGTCAGTCTGACTTACCGTGTAATACCGCGCGTCATTCCATCATTCTGCCATCATTCTAGACGTGATCAAGGTCACAGACTGAACTGACATCAGAATGAACGTGTAACCTCCGTCTTACATATCCACATACGACTAATTTTTTGCGTGGAGAAAAGAGAAAAAAGCTATATTGTGTTTTTATTATTTTATTAAATTGCTTAATTTTTTCGCAACTGTATTAAAAATAGTCGTTCAGTACACCTGCGGAACCGTCATTGCAACTTGTTCCGACTGCCAACCCTCGCTTTCGGCTGCGCCTCGGCTCGGGTAGACATTTGTCGGAACTCTTTGCAATGACAGCCTTTCCGCACTTGTAATGAAATATACTATTTTAGAGGTTGGTTGATTATTTTGTACAACAAATAAACTCTGAATCCTATTGATAAAACAACAACACGGCAGACAAAGCGTAACCGTGGAGTTTCTTGCCAGCTCTTCTCCATGGAAAACAATCAATTGCAACCGTGCACCCAGTTTTTGACGTTTCATAAATGCCCAAGTGAAATAATATATTTTAAATTGGATTTTGACAACAAGAGCTGCTGTATTTGTTTGAGGTAAATCACCTAAACATTGCCGAATGTTAAGACATTTACCTAAGATTGTATACAGGATATCAAGTATACAGACCGTCAAACTAAAGAAAAATTTCATGATTACGGTGTTGGTCCCACAGGGAAAGTGGTACAGTTTGATGGTCTGTGATGTTTGATGGACTCTTAATTTTGACTACACCTTTCTGGTACATTCGGTATATTAATGAGTGCATATCAGAATAGCTCTATTGACAGAGAATTTAAACCCAAAAAGTCATTTATGTTGCGATATTCTCCAATATGTATAAAGACTCCATTTTCTACACCCACACCACGTGGCGTTCAACTTCATCATATAAAACTTCTCACAATTTCCACAGTTTATGCTTAAACTGCAAATTGATAAAAATGTATTTTTATTTGCAGTCCAAGGAGTCGTCATCGGTGCTCAGTTGTGATATATCAGCAGACGATAAGTTCATAGTGACGGGTTCTGGTGACAAGAAGGCGACTGTCTACGAAGTGATGTACTGAAGTGTCAGTGTCAGTAATCTCATAAGTCATAGGCAATAAATGAACGTTGATCGAGGTCCAGTGCGAAGAGAGTGGTTTTATATTGAGGTTTAGTTGGCTGTATACATTGATACTGTTTTTATTAAGGAGAAATTAAAATTATTGTCTGACTTATGTCGGCAGAAGAAGTGGCTAATATGGGGAAAGATAGCCATTATCAAGAGGTTTATAGACCAAGTAGGCCTGTTGTCGCAGGATACAATCCTCAGCAATAAACAGAACAGTATGTACTAAAATGAAAGTCAAAGAAGGTTCTCTCAATCTCTTGTGAACAAGTTTCTTAGAGCTTAATTTAGAAGGAGAAATATTGACAGCAGTGTGAGAGGACTTATGTCTAAGACATTTTTTTTTTCTTTAGTAAGATATTGTATGACTTCTTTGGCTGTAAGCTTCTTGGTCAAAATATTAAAACAAACTCACAGTCTCTCTTTATTATAATGTTAGGTTAGAGTAGTGACCTTTGGGCAGGGTGCCCAGGTGTTGTGTCTGTGACGATCTGGACAATATAACCGGTCCAGTAGTGACGGTTTCATATCAATCAGACTGTTGTCGTGAGTTCCTTGCTAAATAAATGTTCCTCTATAGAACACATGGCTATATAATTAGATGCCCCGCAATAAATTATCTATAGTTTCCCTAAGAATTTGGATTTTTTAAGAAAATGTACTAAGTATTCTGAATTCTAAATGTACAATAAGTCGATCTTTTTAACCAACTTCAAAAAAGGAGGTTCTTTAAACAGCTATCTTTTATTTCGATAATGTTTTCGAACCTTCGAGGTAACACAAAATAATCTAGGTTATCAAAATATTCAGGCATTTATAAAGACTTATTTTTCGATTATTACAAATCTAATTTGGCCCAGGACAGCCATGACGATCTCAAAATTTTCTTGTATTATAATTTAGTGTTGCAAAGTTATTAATTAGTATTAAATTCAGCAATAACAAGACTTCCAAGCATTTTATTGTGTTATAGTAATTAACAATGTGTGCAGCCAACTAAAGGTGGTTGAATTAAGTGTAATTTTAATGTAACAAATAGATCAATGTTGCACCGTTAAACATGGATATTTTTAGTGTTATTATATATTTTTATAATGAAATAAGAAAATCATTTTTATTAATTTTCCAAGTTGGATCTTGTTTCGTGAATGGTCCATTTATTACGAGTATTTATTATATTATTCTGATTTTTAAGTTCTTTCAGACTGATAATCTGAGTAGTATGACGATTTGATCATTATGCGTATCGTATTGTCAATTTTCGTCCTTATTATTAATTTGATAACGAAGCGTCAAAATACGCACACTTTGGCTTTGCATTTTGTCTCTATGCGGGGGCCAATGTCAGCCCCACTCATGTTCCTAATGTATCATAGTTAAGGGCGCCAACTCGTTTTGAGTAACGAGCAATGTACAAATACTGAAGGCCCTACATTGGCTCCAAAATGGAGTGTTTGTGTATAAATAAAAAAGATAGTGCCTGTTCAAACATTTCATATTGAGTGGAAAATCGTGCTTTACAATTTTAGGTGAACAAGTTTTTAATTATCAAAACAAATGAAGTTTCTTTAATAAATTGTTGACAATTTTAAGAAATGGTGGGATATATGAGCGGTATTCGGAAGTATTTTTTTAATGTGTCTCTGGTAATATTTCCTTATTTAAATGTAGTTTCTCTTTGAACACAGACTGGGAAATTGGGGAATATTTTTGTTAAAAATTCAGAGTTCAGACTGTTAAAAAAGAAAATATAACGACAATTTATTTCCACTTAAATTCTTGCAATAATGTATGAAGAAATTTGTTTTCTATCTGACTGAAATTTTATATCAAAGTATATTTTTATTGTACTTATAGTATAGACAAATCGAATCTTTATTATGAATTTCATTATGGTAATGATCTGCAAATTGTGATATTATTTCTTCAATGACATCTAAGTATACCGGATTGACTACAAACATCTATTGTTATTTTACTGCAAAATTGAATTGTATTAGGTACTTTGATTATATTTATTATTTCGATAAAACTTTCTAGTTTTATTTCTTATCTCTCTTGTCTAATTATTTATCTATCCCAGAACTATTTTAACAAACTACACAAGTCAATGAGCAGTGGGCCAAAATAATTACCATGTGGAGTCCTTTTTTTTACGTGGAGAAATGCTTATGCTTTCTGCTGCACTACTACGTCTACCACGGGGAGATAGTGCAGTTATGTGGGATTCTAACCCACTAAAACTGCACGTTGTCCTCTGCCACTCACGGCAGGAACACGGGCACGCGTTAGCACTCATCCGTGAACCCGCCGCGATTGTCCGTAACCAGACCCTCCTTTGGGGAGTACTCCCCATCACCGGTGCACCAGAACACATAGGCAACCTACTTGTTGGTGTCACTGACCCTGGCAGGGCCACCATCACGGATTTTAATTTTGATAGCACAAAAAATTTGTCGCTAATTAGTCGAAATTTGTCGCCAAATATCAGAATTTGTCGGTCACTGGTTCAAAAGTTATAAGGGTTTATAGGTGGCCGATCTGGAGAGAGTTTCCCCAGCAGGGCCACATTTATATCTCGAAAACTAGGGCACCTAGCGAAGATCTGTTTTCTCCCATATTTAGTCGCCAATTAGTCGGAATCAGTCGCCAAATATCAGAATTTGTCGGTCACTGGTTCAAAAGATATAAACGTTTATAGGTGGCCGATCTGGAGAGAGTTTCCCCAGCAGGGCCACATTTATATCTCAAAAACTAGGGCACCTAGCGAAGACCTGTTTTCTCCCATATTTTGTCGTCAATTAGTCGGAATCAGTCGCCAAGTCACAGATTTAATCGGGTTTTCGTTTAAGAGATATAATGAGTTCAATTATTAAGGTATAGTCCAAGAGCTAGATCGAAGAGTTTACGAAAAGTTGCCAAGAAAAAATATTTCTATTAATATGTGTAATATACTTCTAGTTTTATCGGTCTAAAGTCCTTAGCAATGTCCGAGAGAGATAAATTCTCAATTAAATACATGTTTTTATGTTTTAAATTACTAGGTTAGAGTGGCTTAAACTTCTTTGAAAACATTAAACCTTGCTCTTGGTCTATTTGGTGTCAAGATGTACAGTCGCATGCAACTGTTTTACCAGTTTACAATGATAACCTCTAATTAACGTTAGAATAATAAAAAAAAATATCGTACATTTAGTAATATAAAAAATCCTTTAGAGCAAGTTTGTTTATTTACCTATTTTTTTTAAGTACTTTGTGCGGCGCGAACGCCGACGTTCTATCTTTCTCCCCGTTTTTGTATTTGCGGAATCTAGAGATAACAACACTAGAGTTCGTAAATATTCATAATAAGTTGCATTTTAATTAAACTGGCTGACTTTAACTTACGTGACGGGCAACTTGTTCTAAGTAGCTCGTCTGTACACGCGCATCTATCTCTTTTTTACTTACCGTAAATGAAACGGAGCGCAGCGATCTATCTGCCAGCGACTAAATTGGTAGGTAAGTGCACATTGTGTTAGATAAATAATTACATATATTTATTGTAGATTTGTATAAAGGTAGTGAATAAAGCTTTCCTTTTGTGCGTTGAAATGATAGAATAAGTTTATTTTTATTTAATTTTAAACAAACATTCCTCCTTATGACGTCATAGATATTGTCTAGAAACTACACAAAGTATTTTGTACGTGCTTGTACCAATGTATGGGGAAATTTAATATCTTTTTAATTACACACCGACTAAATCTGTAACTTGGCAACAAATTGCGACTAATTAGCGACAAAATATGGGAGAAAACAGATCTTCGCTAGGTGCCCTAGTTTTTGAGATATAAATGTGGCCCTGCTGGGGAAACTCTCTCCAGATCGGCCACCTATAAACGTTTATATCTTTTGAACCAGTGACCGACAAATTCTGATATTTGGCGACTGATTCCGACTAATTGGCGACTAAATATCGGAGAAAACAGATCTTCGCTAGGTGCCCTAGTTTTCGAGATATAAATGTGGCCCTGCTGGGGAAACTCTCTCCAGATCGGCCACCTATAAACCCTTATAACTTTTGAACCAGTGACCGACAAATTCTGATATTTGGCGACAAATTTCGACTAATTAACGACAAATTTTTTGTGCTATCAAAATTAAACTCCGTGATGGTGGCCCTGCCAGGGTCAGTGACACTACTTGTTGGCTGCTACGTCGTCGGCAAAAGCCCTGACGAGCGGCCCCTCCTCGGGTTCCTCTTCGCTTCATCGTGGGTGAACAAGCCACGGCTACTGTAACTGAGCCCCCCGCCTCGATAATGCGGGAACCCACCGGGGGGGCCATGTCATGGAGCCCTGACACAACCAAGAGTCGCGGCAGGCCACATAGAAGCTGGTAGTACGAAATGGCTGCACAAAACCAACAAGCAATGTTTGTTTACCTACAAAATAACCACTGGTGTTGCAACTAGTAATATGACTGGACTGGACTCATAATGTAATGGTTGAGTGATTGGGTCAAAGGCTAGGTTATTTAGTTAAGCTAGCTAAACAAAGACATTTTAAACCGCATAATCTGCATCATCTACATGGGTACCAAATAGGTAAGACCACCAGGTAAAACCACGTAGTACTTGGTAAGATTTTTTATCGACGTTTACAAATTTCAGAACGACTCTTTTCATGTCAAATAAATATCATTCATTTGACAAGCAAGTGATGATGTGACAGAAGAAATACCTTAGTTTGACAGCTTAGGTGTTGGCAATCATCAAAATAATCCTTGATTTGTTTACATTTTACAAAAATATTACTAAATACTTCTGATTTTGCAGGAACGGCCTTAATACTGTCGCTATGCATGCATAAGTGCATTAATTTCTAAGTTAGTGAAATAAAGAGTGAATCAAACAAAAATGTCTCAACCTAATCTATTGGACATAGTTCCTGATCAATTGTTTCAAGCCCATTACATTAGTGATATAGACCAAGTACAAAAGAAATTGCAATATGAAATTGAAAGGAAAAGGGAGGAATTGCGGGCTATGGTCGGGTAAGTCTGTCTAAAAATCTCTATAAAAAATTAAAAACATCCAACAAATGTAAAGCAAGATTAACATCACATAGTTTTGTTACCAATAATTATTTTGCTTCTATTTCATCAAAAGTAGCTTGTTAGCGTCTGCTACATTAAACAGGCTATGCAATTGGTTATGTACAGACACCAGCACATCAAGCTACTACAATCTGTCAAATTTCTTTAATAGATTTTCAACTTTATCGCTAAAATATAAGGTTCAAAGTTGAATGGGAAAATTTGACAGTTTCGGATAGCTTGATGGGTTGGCGTCTGTACTTACTTTTATTTAAATCATGCATTTCCTGCGTATCTAAATATATTTATCATTTAAAAGGAACATTAACACCTAGTAGGTGCAAACTATGTTTGCATTAACACAAAACTAATCAAACAATTTCAGTGAGAGATATAGAGACCTGATCCATGCTGCAGACACCATTGAAGAGATGAAAGAGACCACTAGCAGTACTCTGAATCACATTGGTGATATGATGGCTGCTTGCAAAAACTTACACAACACTCATTTGGTGGGTTTCAAGATTGATGACAAACCTTCTAAAGCTCAGAGGTACTTACTTGTTAATCTTAACTTATTAATTACACACCAACATAAGAGTGAGCTTGAGTTTAAGACCAAACTCAAACTAGGAGCAAAATTCTCTATTTGGTATGAACGAAAAGAAAAAGGTTTGGATCAACGCTGTCGTGTCAAACTCAATATCAGACTTAAGCTTGTGCAGACTAACTCACAATCAAGAGAAGACAGAAATAAAGAAAGGCCATTAGAAGCCAGAAATATTTTTACGTTTCGTTTTACTTTTACTGCAAACATTCTTAACATTTGTTGTTTTAGTTTTCAGTTCAACTCAAACCCGGTACACAGTTTGTCAGTCCAAGTAAAGCTGTTGATGGAAATACCTGAAAAAATATGGACCAGCATCGAGACAGAGGACTATGTGAAAGCCACTCAGTTGTTCATTATGGCCAGGCATGTTAATACTGGTAAGTTTAACATAAAAATACCATTTTAGTAATTTCGAAAAACATACAAACTTTTGGTTTGGTTGGTCTTTCAAAGTGGAAATTGTTTTACAACTGTGTCCAAAGGCTCATTTGACCTACAGCACATTATATTTTGAGCAAAGGCCTCCCCCAAATCCTTTTCTAGAGCCACCTCGATCCAAACCTTGTGGTACAAGCCGGAATCATACAGCTTAATGAACCTAAATTAGTAATGCATTGCTTGTGCTGTAGATTTGCTGCCAGTATGAACTATAGTTACTCTGCAGAGTAGTTTTCACAAAAAACTATTTATTTTATTTCTTTATTTTAAATTAAGCTCTTCAACAATGAGTACACTATTACTTAACAATTTGAACATTGCAAACTTAAGTCTAAATGCCCCATAACTTAAAGAAAAGCATGGCATACACTATTTTAAGTGCAGATAATAACACAATTAATTAAAACAGTTTGAGTGCAACTATAAACTAAATTGATCGCAATAAAATAAATAGTTATTTAATTATTTTACAGGTTTGCAACTCCAAATAGGAGGCAAGAATGTGAAGCCAGGTATGCAGTCCCTGCAGAGACTGGTGCAACAGCAGTGGAACTCTGTAGCTAATTTCAACCAGACCATCATTGATGTGTGCCGACAGAAGCTGCAGGATGTCGAGATTAGTGTTGAGGTATGAAATACTTACCATAACATCACGCCTGTGATCCCCAAAGGGTTAGACGGATTTGTACCATTTAGCATTTACCTTGTAGTTTCATTTTCAACCCAACCTTTTTCCAAATCAATTTGAGCTAATGTCATGTTTTTCATAAAGCCATTCTTGGAAAAATTCTAAGTTTGACTGCTTGTCAGACTTTGGGGTTTCTAACTACAATTAAATAACAGCCATCAAAATTATTTTTGCTATAAATTGGAATCTTCATAGCAACTAGATTGTAGAACACACCTTGACCTTTCTAAGAAAAAGCTCCAATCTTTAGTAAAACTATTCATGCCTATTTCAGGTGGCCTGTTCCTGTCTCGTCAGCTTATACCTCCTGGACTCCCAGTCTATGGTGGAACTACTCAACACATTGATAGGTCTGCACAGCAACAGTAGTCTCAAGTCCACGCTACAGTTTGACTTGGCACAGATCTTGGAAGGAGATATCAAAGCACAGATTAAAGATAAAATCGTAAATGGAGTTAAAATTGTTTTGAAAACTGTTGTGTTGGTGTATTCTTGTTTTGTTGGTAAGTTAAATGCAACATATCACACCAATATTATAAAGGCGAAAGTTTGTGAGTAAGTGTGTATGTTTAAATGTTTGTTACTTCTTCACGCTCAAACGGCTGAACCAATTTTGATACAATTGTGTATGGAGGTAGCTGCCACCCTGGATTAACCCTTAGTATGCCGGAACGTAGATCCACGCGAGACACAATGGCTTTTTAATTGTTTCTGTAATTCCGGCATTCAACCGGTTAACATATAGGCTACTTTTTATCCCGATATTCACTCGGGATCGACATTTACGCGGGTGGAACCGCGGGGCGCAGCTAGTCAATAAAGTCAGCTCCTTGGCATTCAGTGTTGCCTATTCCTTTGTTTAATATGTGGCATGTTAATTATGTCCCTGTATCAATATACAGGGCAATTTAATCATTAATATCAATATATAATGATTAAATTACCATGAAAGATGCGCTCATGAAATGCAACAACTGTTAACTCGGGCAACCTGAAATAGGTAATAATAGTTTTACTGTAGAGTGAGATTTAGTTGTTGCATTTTATGAGCATTTTACGAGCTTTTGTTCTTCTTAGCATCTAGAGTCCTATATTTTAAAACAACAGTCTACAAACTTTTTTTCTTCTACAGATAATGATGGTGGCGCTGTTTTAGCGAAGTTACAAGACTTATTCAAAAGAGATTCGCAGCCTTTAATTGAACTAGTAAAGTTCAGTGACCCTTCGTCTCTGAAACTACTGCCTCCTGCCATCTGTAACTACCGGTATGATTGCACTGACTATTTTATTTCCATGTTTTTCTTTATATGGTTATGGGTATTTTCTATGATCGCCTTCTTGTATTAAGAACGAAAACCTTTGTTGTAACTCTCCTGTATACTTTACTTTTCATTATACCCAGGCAAACTTCAATGTTTAACAAAAAATCTTAACCATTTCTTTTTCAAACTACCTGCAGGCTGTCATCAAATAAAGAAGTGCAGCCACTAGCCAAGACGGAGATAACCAAAGGAGTTCAGGACTGGAACGTGTGGGTGAAGTCCTTTATAGACACCAATGTGCAGATATTGTTACAGAACATTACCAGGGTCAAAGTGCTGCACGAGATTCGGGAAGAGGCTTTTAAGATTGGTATGTATGGTTATTTTAAGAGCGTTTACGCCGTATGGCATTTACGAAAAATAGTGTTACAGCCAAATTAGATCGATTTTTTAATTTTCCATAGAAACAGATTTCCAGATATCTTTTTTAAATAAGACATTTCTAAAATGTTCTTATGTAGCTTTTTAGACCTTTGCGTATGAAGTTTCATTAAAATCGGTTCATTCATTTCAAAAAACAAGGGCTTGAATGTTTGTATGAAATACCGTACGGCGTAAACGCTCTTAAACAGTTTTTGTGGCTATACTGGACTGTATAACCAAAATAAAACTGTGCTGGGGAACGATTTCCCCATAGCCATTCATTACTTTCTCTGTGTTGCCTGTTCATACTCTGTAGATACAAACACAAACACTATTATTAAGATTTATGGATCTGTATTCTGCATATTCAGAAAAAATAACCTAGAAGTGGCGCGATCCAGTGCACGTTAAACAATGCGTGAGGCGTCGCAGCCATCATTGCTTCGTTGTAAAAAAAAAGGGATGGTGCTTTCTGTATAGCTCCATCTCTTTCTCGCATTAGAATAAAGTTGCCTTTCACTTGACGATACGGCGGATAAATGCAACTAAATTCACTATTCATCAACAATACAAATCTTCCTATATTCTCCACGATTTTATCCATGACATCTTATTACAGAAACACCCGAAAACTGGTCAACAATATGCACCTCTTTAGACATACCGGAAGTCCATGTATGGTGCCACTACTACCAACCTTTACTAACCTCTCGCGTCCGAGCGATCATAGACGGACGATGGGTCAAAGTCTACGACGCGTTCAAGACGCAACTTCTCATAGACCTGACCAAGGTATCCTCAGACAGCGAGGTGGAAAAGGAGGCGGATATCAACTGGTTTGTGTGGAAAGACCTTATTGGTGAGACGGTGATTGAGTCCAGGGGTGATGTTATTAAAGTCATGAATTCTTTGATGAAGGGTAAGTTATTGCACCTTCTTTAGATTATAAGTGCTTTTAATTTGAGCGATATATTTTTATTACATACCGATGATGAAAATGATAACGTTGTTTTTCTCCGCATTGGGAATAGTTTACTTACAAAAAAAAAATTTAGACTAAAAGAAAAATAAATAAGAATAGGATAGAAAATTATTTATTCAATAAAGACAGCAACACTGGCGGAATCACTTCATTCGTTCTAAAGTCAAAATCCACTAACATACACCATACACACAACCACTACACAGACATATTTTGATACTCGGGCGGGGAGCGGCGCGGGTGGGGAACGCGCGCGATCTGTTTGTCCGCAGGCGGTCGAGCGCGGCTCTCGATCTGAGTGTTGTCGTGTCCAGTGTTTGTCAAAATATAATATGGATGAAGAAGACTTATTTTTACTAGAAAAAAGCTCGAACTAATTTGAAAACTCCGGTCCCCGCGCGGGTCGCTCGCGCGCTCTTTGCGGCCACTTGTATGAACGAGCTATGGCGTGAGTAGCGCGCGCGCTCCTCGCACCGAGCAGCCCGCGCCGCTCACCGTGCCCGCGTGCCCACTACGGACGCTCAAATGAAGTTCTTATTTTTGAGTACACTGCGCCGCGCCCGACCCGCACTTGCGTTTGCAGTCTGGCCAAGCACTTAGGGCGATGCCACAGCGGCGTAGCCAATGCGTTGCATCGGCGCTGAAATGCCTGAATACCGCTCAGGCGTTTCAGCGCCATCACAGCGCTCGTGTAGCACTCACTGCGTCGAAATCACTGCGCTGCGACGACGCTTCCCGACTTATCGTTGACCTATAATAATGAACTTAGGCAGGAAAAGGAAAAGACACAAGTAAAGGAAAAATACCGAAATCGTTAATTTGTAGTTTTATAACAGTTTTTTGTTGCGATTTCGAACTTACATTTACAGTTGGAGAATGGACCGTGACGTAATATCGATATAAGCAAGAACATGTTTACAAAGTTAATTTTGTTCTTGGGATAAATTCATCCCAACTACGGAACCCTTTATTGTGCGTGGTCCGACACGCGCTTGGCCAGTTTTTTATTTATACATAATATAGGTCTGTATGTCATAGAGAGTAGTGGTAACGGCCGCGATTTACGAGTTGTAGGTCGTAGGTTTGAACCCAAATAGGCACTTTGTGTAAATAATTTCAGCACCACTGCTTTCAAAACGGTGAAGGATAACATCATGTGGAAACCGGCATGTCCTAGAATAGAATCAAAATTGGTAGATGTCACATACCATATGGTATGGTATGTGACATCTACCAACCCTTACTGGGCGCTTGTGGTGGATTACGGCCCACTCCCTCTCAGAGAGAGGAGGCCTGTGTCCCAGCAGTAGGAACATTCTTTTTGTCATATGTCAATATTAGTAAGTAATGCAATTAACGAATAATCTTGTATCTGAATAGGCTATTTATAATTAAGATATGATGTTTGTTGTTGTTATTTCGATAGAGATTGTGGCGATAGAATGCAATTCGTTTCAATTACGCATCAATACATGTTTTTCATAATTGATCATTGATCATACTTATCAAAGTCAAATCATTTGTTTCAATTAGAAGGCACTTTTGAGTGTCAACATTATTAAGTTATAGATTTTTGGTAATGACAGATTAATTAGACTTTTTAGTTCGTCATTTTCATAAATTGGGAACCTCGAGGCGAAAAAAAAATAGATTTAAATGCCCGAAGTTATATCATATCAAAAACTATAGATACAGTACTCTGTAAACGCTATCAATTAATTTTATTTACCTACATGCAGTTAAAGAATGTCCGCTGAACAAATATGCGATAACCCACAGTCATTTCTCAGTATTGATAAGTTCAGTGCCGCAGGTAAGCTGTGCATGCGACACTGATCGATTATGACATTATAACTTAATCTTGTCTATGATACGGGTAACACAGTAGTGTAGTAATTGTTTGTCAAAATTTATCGAATATTGTTCTACATATTTAAAGGACTTACATTTTGATTATGGGCATGATTTCTTTGAAATGGAAATTATCGATAGTTTTGTTTGTTGTTTGAATGATTTATATAGTTTTGTTTATCACGTCCGGTGTCCGGCAATCGAGGTCGAGAAGTTTCAGTGGATGGTCTCGTACTTACAAGGTGGGAGCGCTTAAAAGATCGCTGACTGATGATTCGAAAAATCATTTGATTTGATGTGCATTGGTACAATTTTTGGGGCATACCTATAAGACTAGGTTCTGCGCCTAGAATCTTAGAAACGCGCGTTTCTGTAATATGTGCGCGCGTATCAATACGCTGGCCCTTCCTGGGCAAGATCTGAAGTGTGGTGATAGACACATTAGTGAATACGCTAACTCATGACTCGTCGATGTTTTTAGCCCATGTGTCACCCAGTGTCATGAGAACGTCTCCCCCAAAATCATGACTGCTAAAAGTGACGGTATTTCCACTAATCCTTAAAAAAACCCTTACACCAGGCTATGGAACAGCGATCATAATCAGTGATTATGATAATCAATTACAGTGACTATCAGTGATTACGATAGCTGTGTTACCGATTCCGATGTAAACCTGATGATATTATAATAAAGATCGTATCTCTCACGTATCTTTGTTGTCTAATCGTCATCAATGAATACGCTGAGCGCCATTGATCATGACAAAGATCTCTGATCGGCGCCATCTGTATAGCTTATGTGCTATCTTTCATCTTTGAAGATATACTTGATTATGCAAGAATGTTTTCAATGAATGATTAGCCCATTGCTACTACACTGAGTTGATATGCAATTATTGATTGCTCTTTAACACCGCAAGGCCAGTAGCCATAATAAGTTCCCGGTTTTTGGAATATGGTGTTAGCAAGGATGTATACTATGTATACAGGGTTAGTCTTCTAAGACCAGCAAAATTTAAGGGTGTGGTACAGACCATCAAACTGAACAACTTTCTCCATGGGATCAATATCGTAATCGCGAATAAAAATTCAGCCGTCCCATACGTTTAGGTCGAGTAGGTATTGAAGTTTTCTATGGGACAGTTGATAAATTTTTGGCGATTATGATATTGGTCCCATGGAGAAAGTTCTTCAGTTTGATGGTGTATCACATCCTTAAATTTTGCTGGTCTTAAAAATAAACCCTATAAATATTAAGGGGGCTAGCTAGTTAGAAATATAAAGCGACATACACCCCGTAGTTTGGCAGAGCCGTTAGCTAAAGCAGTCTCTAAAGTAGGTTGATACGACGCCCAAGTAACTACTAACAGTCAACCAGCTCGTTTATTTAACCAGTATCTGTACTATCCATAAATCCCTTCCTCTTTCTTGTAGGCATGGCCCGTCAAGACCGCGGCTACACACCGACTTTAGAAAAACTTTGCCAAAGCTTAGATGACGAACTACAGAAACTTCTGGAAGACTTGAGGGTATACCTGTACAAAGATAAGAAGAGTTTGGCTGGCAAAGATAAGCTTCTGTTTGCGTACGAAGACGAAGATGATATCGATCAGATTTACAGCGATAAGCATCTGATCGAGATGTATTTGAGAGATGTCTCTGATAGCTATATACAGAGGTATGTTGTTTTTTTTGCATGTGTAATTAATAATTATTAGGTGTGATTAGGTGACGTAAATCTTAAGGTAGAGTTGTTTGGTTTAGGTTGTGTTAGTATTTAGATTATGTAATGGAATGTTTTAAGCCAGAAATGTAACTGATGTGTCGTATAAGTTCATCCAAGCCACGATAAAGAAATTTTTTGTTGTTGGCAAAGTCAGCCACGCTCATTTCTTTAAGTCATTTAATGTCATCTGGTCTAGAAAGCCTTTTTACAATATTTTTCTTCACAGCATGCTACAATACATCAAGGCATGCTTCGAAGAACCCACCTTACAATCCACGGAACTACAAAAGAAAACAACTGCCATTTACACCGCGCGTTTCACGCAAGCAATATCCACCCTTATGCCACATTTACGCAAGTGTTATATTCCTGAAGAGCGCGACAGTTTAGGAGTCATCAATATAGACGATAATGCCTTGAAGAGGTGGAATGATTTGTGTGTGGTGTTGAAGGTAAACTGTCAGTTCTGTTGGGGCAAGTGGGTGGATATTGTGGTAGCCAAGGTTGAAGATTTGACCAAAGGTTTGCCGCAAGCGTTTACTTTGGAAGCGAATATTGATTATTTGATGATGGTAAGTTCTCTACAACCTTCAGGCTTAAGGTTTATAAACGTAACCTCTAACACTTGTTTTTTTCTGTAGCAATGGGACGTCATCAAAATCACAGAAAAAGACGAAGAAGGGAATCCAGTAGAGTCTACAATAAAGGTGCCAGCAGGACCTTCTCTCAAACTGCAAGAGTACCTATACGCCACAAGCCGAATCCTGGATGAAGTGGCCCCACACACCTTACCAATAGACACACACATGCTATTCATCGAAAGAGTTACAGCGATCACATTCGCACACTATGAAAAAGTCATAACAGAGAACGAGACACATATAAATCAGAGGTGTGCGCTTCAACTACTGATGGATGTTCGGCATTTGACGTTATTGTTAGTTCCTAGAGAAAACAAGATATTTACGGAACAGTCAATAAAGATTTGTGAGTTTTTGAGACAGAAGATCGATCCGTTTGATTATGATGTGTTCTATAAATATATACAGACCAGTTTGAAGAGATCTGTGCAAAGAGTTCAGGTAAGAAACTATTTATAAAAAAGTTCAGACAGTAATATTTTTTCCTCTTAAGTGTTTAAGTGTTTTAACTTTTATTTAGTATTTTTAGTGTAAATGCGTTAATTTACACCAATTTCATTAAATTTGTGTAGGTACGTTGTAAATTATTTAAATACTCAATTTACTTCAATCGATCATGGATCCGTGCATTAATTATTGTACCTCATCAAGTAACGAGATGGCGCTAGTAGTATGACATTATTATCAGTCCGTTCACTATTCATTCGGTAAAACAACATCAACTCACCATTTAAAAAAAAATCGAATACATTTTTTTGCAAAACTGAATATGATGACTTTAAAAGTCAGTTCAGGTTTTTAAGAGATACTACTACCATTCCTGTTAGCGTGATTAGTGCTTCATGAGTCACAAGAAAGAAGACCAGACTCCCACATCTCCCAGCACCCTACTTGTGTAACACATTAATTATCAATCACAATCTGAATTATTTTGAAGGATATTGCTAATCCATCGCTTCATAATATTATATAATGTTCGAATTTGTCTGGTCAACAATGTAAATAACGCAATGAATGTTGTTGAACTGTCAAAATGAAAGTCATTGCTACTGATAGTATGTTAGGCAGTTATCCTGCAGGTCGTATATTCAATATTTCCCCACAGACTCTCCTAGGCAGTTTGGTCCTCCACCACGGCCAACTGACTGCCTTAATCGGTACCAAACCGGTGCTATCAGGAGGTACAGGAGACAAGGCATCTGCACTCCTGGCTTCTGGAGACTCTCACTGGTTCTCTTTACTGCCAGTTGCAGCTCCACCCAGTCATCTTAAGAAGCAAGATAAGCCTGTAAGTACTGTTGATAAGAAATGTGTGAATGTTTATTTTGGTACTTATATGAGTGGATAGTTTTGTTGAAGAAATACTGGGGTGCATTGTAACAGCCTCTGGCAGTGGGGCGATACTTAGATATATGTACGTTAGGCGCATATAAGGCAATCGCTACGTTACGTTCCCATCATATTGATAAGATGTGGTGACATTTTGGAACAAAAGTTTGCAACAATAATAACCTTAAAATTTACTGCAATTAATTAAGAATCACATTTAAATAATACTTGTACACCATATGTAAAAGCAAAATCATTGAACACTGCAGTAATCCTATACCTACTTGGAAGTCACCCTTGACAGGGCGCTGACATTTAAGTAAAATTGCCATTCGCAAACCATGCTCCACCTCCTATCCTGCCGTCTGTGTCCCAAAATATGCAGTCAAAGTGACCTCTGCGCTGCCACCGACAACGCCGTGGAAGTGGCAAAGTTTTGGGCCAAACAGAGGGGCAATTCTCGTAATTTTAAGACCGTTCACAGTCTGATCTCAGTCTCAATCTGTACAAATCGTTTATTAATCGACATTCAAATTACAATATGGAGGTAGCGTTGGAGGCACCATCACTATCTAAGGCACCATAAACATGCTATAAGTTGTGATGAAATGAACAGAACTTATAAAACTGATAGCATCATACTATGTAAAACTAGATTCTTACAAATAATTACATTCTGATTCTGATTAGTAGATTACGAACATGAAAAAATATGGGAATGAGTTTTATTGTACTGAACTAAGTACCTACTATAGGTTGGGAGCTAGGATGGGGTTTTGAAGTGAAAACTTCTGTAGGCGCGTTGAGCATTTTTGAGATGGGAAAAACCATTGAACTCGCGACACTGTTACCGTAACCGACACCTCTGTTTTAAGTTTTGGCCATTATAAAGACTTCAACGCGCAGTACATTTTCTTTGGAAAGAATACCCTTCAAACATATTTATAAAAATACTATGCTTTTTCAAGTTTTCACTTCTGTGGGCACTCCTGGAGTGCCACTGTTTTTTTTAAAGAACGCGCATTTTTGCATTGTTTTTAATTTACTTTAAAAATTTAACTTGCATAATTTATTGTTCAGAATGAAGATTTCTTCATAATGTGAGCTGGTATGAGTGATTTAAGTTTATTTACACGTATTATTCTAATTTTAGTTACTAGTCCGTTAACCATTGTTCTTAGTTTCCTAGTTTTTTTCACTTGTGAATTGCGTACTAACAGCATTCAATCAGTTTTTGTTTATACTAATAGTCAGAATGTTATTGCATACCGGTTTTCTTTGTTAATGTGTTAATATCTAATGAATGTGTTACATACACGGTGGTATGCAAACATTGAAAACATAACAATTTCTCATATAATGTCATCAAGAGTAATTGAGTGTTTGTTTGTTTGTTATAAAACTGATTCTTGAAAACTTTTTTTATAAATAGTCCCGACTTTTGTTGTATTTTATCATTTAACAAATAAGTAACTGTGTCAAACATACCTTTTGTGATTATTATTATTATTATTTTATTTTTGAATATAATAATATTTCCTGTATGTTTTAAAATCCCGCACTAGAAGTAAAATTCAGATTGCGGGCTTCAAAAAAAAATGCTGTTTCAGATATTTAAGACAACACCGAACGCGCAGTGGCGCCCTCATCGTTTGTTTGGTTATTTATTTTATTTTATTTTAGAATGAAAATGCAAAAAATAAGCTTGTTACGTTGTGTAGCAGCGGCGGCGCTAGAATTTTTTTTAGGTGGTGCAAAATCTTAACGTGAAGCCCCTCTATGTACCATGTTCCTATGATATATGCATAATGCAGTTGCTTGCTTCCTTTTGCTTGCTTGTGGAGGATCGGCTTTATAGTAAGTTACTATCATCAATGACTGGTGCCTGGTGGACTGTTCACCATCGTTCGATCGATCGTCGATTTTAGCGCCTCTTCCATGACAGCTCCCCTAGGGCCGCTACTAAGTACAAGTAACAGTAGTTTTACAAACGTTGAGGGCGCCACTGCGCTCGGTGCGTCGGTGTCGTCTTAAGATATCTACCTACGAGATTTATAATGGCCCACAAATTTACCTAACCGTTTGGCGGTTTATTTATAAACGATGATTAAAGTTAAGTGACGTTTAAACGTCAAAATGTACGGATAGACAGTCGCTAATCACTACTTAGCTTTAAGCAACGTTTATGAATAAAGGGGTCAGAGTAATTTTGAACTGTGTTCAAATAAAAAAAAAGTTCTTTTTTCCTAACAAAATTGTCCTTTCCCAGGTAAAAAAGAAGCCTGTATCATCGAGCCCCAACAAGTCGAGGTCTGACATATCAGATTTGATGACGAGCTCCTTGCCTATCAACTTCGCTAACGCACGCTCCGGCGCAGCTTCGTTCTTCAACTCTATCTCCTCTGATTGGTTCAGCGGATCCTAATGTAGTTATTATTGTTATTTATGAATATTATTATAATGGTGGTCAAATGGCTTGGAGTAGTGCCTAGGTGAGAAATAGGCATTTAGTTTAAGAGTTGATAAAGAGGCATCGCCAGTTCGTCTAGCTAGGAAATGAATTTAAACAAATATTCGAAGATTGAAATGAAGTTTTCTAATGATTACTAACGAAGAGGTACTACTTACAAGAAGAAGTATAGATAATACAATTCACGAGCGCGCATGTGTATCTTATTTCATTCTAATAAGGTGTAAATTACAATGGTTGACGCGCGTTCCTGAAATGCAGCATCTGTGCCCAGGTTATTCTCAGGTAGACTGGTAGCTCAACTATTAATGGTTAGATTCCGTAAGTCATTGACACAGCTTTTTTCATAAGTGGCGGAAGAGTACCTACCATTATAGTCAATCAATGCGGGAACCGAATAATAAGCATTATTTAATCATTTAATAAGTACCTAGTTAGTATAGCCGTTTGCTGCTACCCAAGTCATATTTGACCAATACGTTATTAAAATATTAAATGTATTTAAATGATTACTTCAATGTAATATAATCAAATAAGTTATTCATGCCGTCGTTTTATTTCGTACCAGAATGAACCATTGTGATTCAAAGCCATTGAAGGAGGCTCAACGATGCGAATCGCCGAACTGGTTTATAATGCAATAATGCAACGAGTAATGTATATCCGATTGATATCGGGTAAAAAGGTGGTGTGGAATTTTAAACAGGCGTCTGGGAACGAATATCCACCTCCCTTTGTTTAGAAAAAGACGATTTTATGATCCACAGGCCTATTTACGAATCACTTGAAACTGGTGGGTAGGTATAGTTTGTTGCGCCACTTCTTCTTCTTAAGCACTAGGAAGTGGTGAGGGGCGGCCTTTTTGAGGGACTGTGTCATTTAATTTTGACGTTCAAAAAGTGCTGATTCTCAGCCTAGTTTGACTTTTGATTTTGAAGGTATGTAAACTACTCAAAACAAAAAAACCGACTTCCAAAAAAAACACTACAAACTGAAAAATAACTTTGATTTCGGAAGTCGGTGGCAAAAACTAAAATACTGATCCCTAAGACACCGACTTCCGAAATTAAAGTTATTTTTCAGTTTGTAGTGTTTTTTTTGGAAGTCGGTTTTTTTTTGTTAAAAAGTTTTTATTTCTCGCTTTTTAGTGGGTCTATTTATAATTTATCTAAGTTACAATAGCCTAATGTCAACTTGCCCATCGCCTTTTTATAAAATATTCCTTTTCTCGATGCAGGGACGTTAATTATTGAGGAGTTCTCCTTTTATTAGTTTTTAGATTAGATGCTGATAATCCTGGCTGCAGCATCAGGCCAGACTTATGTCAACATTGCATTGAACTTAAAATTAG
Organism: Oligia latruncula; assembly: GCA_948474745.1. Classification (NCBI taxonomy): domain Eukaryota; kingdom Metazoa; phylum Arthropoda; class Insecta; order Lepidoptera; family Noctuidae; genus Oligia; species Oligia latruncula. Next base: position 3,982,216 of record OX419699.1, read on the forward strand.
TCCTGTTTAAAATGAGCCCAAACACGACTACGGTGCTGTAATTTCAAGGTTTGTACTTTTTCTGATGCTCCTGGCTTCAGCATCAGGTCTTCAGTGTTCTTTAGTAACAGTACGTTTATCTACATATCGAGCCCTTTTCAATGAGCCTAAACACGATATATCTGCTGTTAGTTGTCGAGGAGTTAGGTACTCTGCAGACTATCCTGACTGCAGCATCAGGTCATGACTTGATGATCATGAGACCAAATGTGGCAAATGCCCTATCAAACATCAAAACAATTTACTAAAACAGTCCTTGCCTGTTCGAGTAACTTCTAACTGTTAAGGAGTTGTACCTTCCATCATCAGCCCAGCTACCTGAGATGGTGACAACCATACACAAATACACAAGATACTTCATAAAATATGCGAAAAACAATAAGTAAGCCTTTAAAATTTGAGGGTTGCCCTCGATTTCTCTAAGATCCCATCATCAGATCCTAACTTGGTGACAATGGGACCACCTCAGAACTATCTACTTTCGAACAAAAAAATAATTTTGAAAATCCGTCGACAATTGGCGAAGTATTCGATGAACAAACATACAACAAAAAAAAAAACATACAAACACCCGAACATAGTACCTCCTCCTTTTTGTGAAGTCGGTAAAAATAGGGCCCACCCTAAGTTTATTTAAAATATTGTCTAAGAAAAAATAATTAGGTAAGCATTTGTGAAGTCCTGTTTATGGGTCCTTACCAATGTTTCGAGCGTCAATTTTAGAGTCGAATTCAAGTGGGTAGACAGAAAAGGTCGAATTTTTTCACTTGTGTTCTCTCTCAGTCCGATTCAAAGCGTTGACGTTACCCGTCGCGTTCTGTCAGAGCTTTTTTTTATTTCGGTGTTAATCGTGATTACTACTATGCCTGGTTTTTGTCGTCATATGGACATTGAAACCGCAGCAAGAGCTGTTGATATGTTTCAAGAGGGCTCTCAGGGATCTGTAGTAGTACGTCTCGGTCTGCGCGATGAGCTATCCGAAACGAGTGCGAATGCTTTCAGAAGACCAAGAGTGTAGCTAGGTGGGCTGGATCAGAAAGAATTAGAGCCACAACTTCCCAGGAAGACCGGTACATCAGGTTAACTGCACGGAGCGAGCATACCGTAACCGCCCGGGCCGTACGAAACCTGCTGCGGGAATCTACATAACTGGTACGAGTCCGTGATCAACACCATTTGTAATACCTATTCGTCTCCACAAATATGGTCAACGTTCCCGAGTGCTTGTTGTTCGACTTTAAACTGCCACCGGCCCACCGAGCAGCGCGCTAGTATTTGAACTAGGCTATGGATAACTGGAGGGTTGTACTCATTACAGACGACTGTAGGGTCAAGTTTTACAGTGATGATAAACGAGTCCGCGTGTGGAGAAAACAAGATGAACGTTTAACAGAACCAAGCATTCATGGAACAGACCGTTAACAGGGAGCGGGAGGCTATGAAAAGTACTAATAATGCTTCAGGCGTTTTATTTTACTCTTGAAATGGGTATTCTTACTAGAGGTACAGCTGTTTATAACGGGTAGGTTTTCGTAAGTAAAGATCAAAGTCAACTATAAATAATTTTATTAATAAAGAATCAGTGCAACAATTAAATCAGATCTTAATTTAAATTAGTTCTATTATACCTAAATAACTACGACTTTTGTTCACTCTCCTTGATTTCGCCGGCTTTTCTGCCTAGGTACCTGCTGACATTGTCACTGTACCTATAACCATCCTCCAAAGCTACGGGGTAGGTGCCAGTATGGTAGTTATAAGCTGTTGAAGCACTCCGGTCCGCAAAAGGCTTGTATTGGTTCCGGCCTGGGAAGGCGAGTTCCGGGAAACCAGGACGGTCGTAGTAAAATCCGGGCTTGTAGGGGTTGGGGCGGTAACCTGGTAGACAGAAAGGTGATGAAAATTTGTTTCGTTCTTAGTAAGTTTATGAGAGTTGTGGATTAACATGAACCGTTTATTTTGCACCACCTAATAACAACTATCCTAGACATCGTTTTCTTTTGTCCCAAATTAGTATTCAATCGATGTAGCACGTCAAAGGTATCCGCTATCAAAAGCCACTGTAAGTAATTGGTACTACAGTAAATTTGAAAAGTGGCTGGTCTTTAATGAGCGGTGCAATATAAGCTGGTCATCAAATTCATGGAATCATTCGCATTTCGCAAGCAAATTTATGGAATCCATTGTCTGTACCTACCATTTTGTTGAAGTAGATATAGGATTATTTAAGAATAATAATATCTGTATAATCGAAACTAGATGATAGGATAGTTGGTTGGTTATAATTGCCTAACATTTAATAATGACAATGGTGTATTTATCCTCACGAATTATAAAACATTCAATTTATATAAAACTTTTAAGTTATTTGAACTAACAGAACTTAACTACTAGGTACAATCAAAGTAGGTACAGCTATTTATGTTCCTATTATCTATTGAACTCGACAAAAGAAAATTATTCTGATTCTCACAATCTCTATAAAAATCTGAACCACTTCTAACGTAAAACCGCTATGATTTAGCGTGCAAATAATTTACTTTTTACAAAATTATAGGTACAGACTCAGCACATCAAGCTACTACAATCTGTCAAATTTCTTTAATAGATTTTCAACTCTATCGCTAAAGTATAAGGTTCAAAGTTGATTGGGAAAATTTGACAGTTTCGGATAGCTTGGTGTGCTGGCGTCTGTACTTACATCGCGTAGGTAACTTATAAAGAGCGATGGCCGTAGTGGCCATTGACTCCATAAGTACGTGATCGTTTTCCACGAATACACCTCATCTTTTGTGAATCTATAGATACCTATAAAACTTAAAAATGTGGTCGTTCGATACTGAATGAAAACGAGCCTCTAGGTTCGATAAATCATCATCATCTGCTTAGCCTTTTCCCAACTAATAATATAATAATAATAAAGTTTAATTGACATAAGACAAGGTTTTACATTTTAATTTGAAGCCCTGAGCTAGGTGGTATCTATGTTGGGTCGGCTTCCAGTCTAACCGGATGCATCTGAATACCAGTAGACATTTTACATGGAGCGATTGCCTATCTGACCTCCACAACCCAGTTACTTGTTGGTTCGATAAATATTTTTCAAAAAAAGTTGCTGTAGGTAGTACCTACCTAACAGTAGATTTTTATGACACTTTCGCAACTAAATTTTTCGGTCAATATTTTAGAACTAGGTACTTAGATGGCGCCAGCATTTGCTAGCTGTCCGAACCCTGAGATTACATGCCAAAACATACTTTGTAATAACTTCATAAGGTAGGTCTGTACGCCAGTGGCGAAGGTTCCATACAACTCGATTCCTACCGGCTTCCCTTTGAAAAATGGCACAGTTGTATTCTATAGACAAATAATACAATCATATTAAAGATATCTACTCCGGCTTGCCTCTTACAAAAATTGACCCTTCGCTACTGCTGTACGCCTTTCTATAAAATAATCTACTGCGTAAACTAGCTAGGTATTATATCCAGTAAACCGTGCTTACCGCTACTGCTGCCGCCATATCCCGGATATCCTTGTCCGAATCCGCTTGGGTAGCCACCGGCACCGCTGCCATAGCCTCCTGTGCCTATACAGATTATATTCGTGATTAATTGGTTTAGGACTCATTCATTAGGATTATTGGCGTTGTTCTGATTCGATAAGAGATTGCTAATGATGATTTTCAGTAGACAGCAAAGAAATATAAATATATATATATGTATATGGTGGGTGGCATATATGGGCAGATTTTTACAGTCGATTCTTTATTACTCTAATGAAGTGCCTAATGACTTAAAGGTTAAGTTTATCAGGTTAGGTAAGGTTTTTTTTAGTTATGTTTTTTTTTTTTTTTAAGTAAAGGAATTTATTCACTAATGTTATTGTAGAAACGATGGATGGATTTTGTGAAAGATAATATAGCTGGCTTAGATTTCGGTTAATAGAGATGTAGGTAAGGAAGAAAAACACGCTGCGCCGATCCCAAATAAATTGGGATAGATGCAAGAGGATGATGATGAGGTATTGTAGGTTGGCCTGTAATGGCTGTCAATATGCTAACCTCCGAATCCACTCTGGTAACCACCGTATCCTGCTCCCGGATACCCCCCATATCCGGGTATACCACCGCCGTATCCTTGATTACCACCGTAGCCTTGATTACCACCGTATCCTTGATTACCACCGTAGCCTTGATAACCTTGCCCAAAGCCTCCTGGTGCACCTCCGTAGCCACCATTATAGCCGTTGTATCCCTGGTTATAGCCGCCCTGGTTATAGCCGCCCTGGTTATAACCCCCCTGGTTATAACCGCCCTGGTTATAGCCGGCCTGGTTGTAACCACCCTGCAAACCGGGTCTTAGCAGCCCATAGCCTCCTGTACTCCGCCTCTGTCCGTCTATGATGTCATTGCTTGTGTCCCCCACTTTTAGAGCGACCGTCACGGCCACAGCACATGACAGGAAAATTATGTTCTAAAAAAGAGAGGAAAAATAAATCATAATTAATTCTCGCTGCGTTAAATAACCTTGATTTTGTCAGTTTTGTTTATAAGTAAAACGATGGAGATGATTATTATTCATTGGGATTATTGATGCGTGAGCATTTATTTTTAAGAAGTCAAGAAATCATCATAATGGACTGCGTAAAATCAGTCAGAATATAATCACGCATATCTCTACTAGGTATACCTACAATAATCACTCAGGTATGTAGGTACCTATGTTTCAGTTTATACCTGCCTTTAAGTAAATGAAGCCCTTAGTCTGCTTTTATAGGGGAAGGTATCTCATCTAGCATGCTCCTATTTTAATACTGCATACTTACATTAATTACCTATTTCACGGCGTTCTTAGATTAGGTTAGTCAAAAATAACTAAACCGGGTCAGCGGGATTGTCCGAAAGGATTACCGCTGGCCCGGAACATAAAGGGCTAGAGGAAGGAACACGGGTGGGTTTTAGTCAGTAAGAGTCTGACACTCCCTTCCGCTCCACCCAGAGCGGGAGGGGTCATTTGATGATTTCCCATCCAAAAAAAAAAATAACTGCTGGATTAATTAGCCTGTTGATATAATAAGATTTTTATTTTGATTCCCTCCATATTTCATCTGCAATATCGTTACCCAAAACACATTGCTCCAACAGTTAATTCATTTGTAACTGAGAACAAAGGCACATTGCTCAATGTACCGAGCAATTTAAACTAAACATAACAATGCATGTCTCTCACTCCTCTTCCTTGAGTTTTCGTGTACCTAACCGAGGCTAACTTCGGTTCTTTGTTTCCTGTCTTACATAATTTTCTGTCTTCCTATGGTTCCAGATTTAAAAAAAAACAGTGGCATTCCCGGACTGCTGACAGAAGTGAAAACAAAACACAAACAGAATACTTTGTCATCCATCACTCACTGACATACCGGCTAAACATTAAAACCAACCACAGCCGAAGACATCCGAAGCGGGTATTTTTTTAATCGTCTTAAAAACAAAACTCGCGCGGTGTCGTTTACGGTAACAGTGGCGCGAGTTCAATGGTTTTTTTCCATCTCAAAAAATGCCCAACGCGCCTAAAGAAGTTATGTTATTAAAAACAGTAGTTAGTTATGTTTTCGTTATGTTATTGTTTTCACTTCAATAACATAACGTATCATCACGTCTGTATGCCCCGAAAGGTTAGTCAGAGATATATACCTATAGTACCTACACTCATATTTCGCCAATTAAGTTTAAGTCCCTTAGATATAATAGAGGGCCTATTGCCATCAACAGGGCACAAATACAGACTCCGGGCTGCTACTGAGAAATTGCTGAAAGAATGACCTAATACCTAACACTTTGCCCGCCCTGGAAATCGAACCCTAGACTTTATGCTCAGCAGTAGCGCTAGCGCCCACTAGACCAACGAGCCAGGACGCAAGATAAAAAAAAACCCTTGGCAATCTGCGGAGTAGTGTCGCGTGTTGGAACACACAAGGTGTAAAGCTAATAAACTTTATCGGCGATCGCCGCTTTCAAGAATACGTAGTTTTATGAACACAATTCAAGAGATCAGAACACCTACCTAGATAAACCAGATAGATACCTAACCTACCTAAAAGTATATTACTTACCACTACTTAGGTACTTACTTACACTACTACTTACCAAAAATAAGTTATAAGTCTACCTACCTAGGTATAGTGTGTCACCTTCATTCCTTATGAAACTCGAGGAATAAAAGACGATTATGCAAATCTTATTTTTGTACCTTAACTTACTAACTAAGTAACCTAAACTTATAGGTATCCTATCTCTTCGGGTGATTACTACCTTTAGGCTGCCTTTCCACCAGGGATGAGCGAGGATGCGTAGCGAGGGATGTGTGTAAAACTAACCAATCCCAAAGCTAACTTAGTTCAAGCTATAAAAATGAAGAAGAATTAACGATGTTATTGGTTGGTTTCATACGCATCCTCGCTCGATCATCTCTGGTGGAAAGGCAGCCTTAGGGCCCCCCAGACAGGCGCGACGCGACTCTAGTAGAACGCTTTCCAGGAAATTTTCATAGAAATAATTCTACTAGAGTCGCGTCGTGCCTGTCTGTTGCTGTGAATTGTTTAATATGTAAAGGGTCCCATTTATACAAATGTACAAATTCATTTAATTTCTGTACCTCCTCACCACCTCCACCTGCAGGTAGCTACTTAGGAAGGTGATTATTAAGTACATTTGTAAATACGTATCACTCCTATATACAAGTGTTGTTTTTCTCAGTGGGTACTTAATAGTTTCTGCATGCATTGGCGACACAACTTATTAACATGTTAGTAACAGGTGGTTTGTTTATAAATAATAGATATGACCAATAAGAGAAAACGTGAGTGAGATGAAATACTTTGGACGTGATAATATTGCAATAGTTATGTCTATTTAAGAGACTATAATTAATCTGATGATGGGTAGTCTTTAGTCCTACCTGTGTTAATTTTTTAATGCCATACGTAAAAGGAACCGGGACCACCCCTAAGTGCTGATGGTGATCACCGGGGTGGTTTTAGTGAGGTAAAAATCCCACACTCCCCGACCTCCCCTCCCCGGAGATCGGGTGCCTTTTGAAGGTTTCCCAACGAAAACAAAAAAAAAAATACCAAAGCAATTGGGTATACGGGTGCTGGGTACGTAGTCATGCACCTTGGGGTAGGTACCTTTATTTGTTTTTTAAATTCGAAGTAGGTACTTAGGTACAATATAATTTGAGCCTACCATTCTTTATTTCATGCCTACCACGTAGGTACTTTCTTTTTGCTCTCGCTCTCACTTGCTTTTGTTGCGAGATTAGCAGTTGGTGAAATGCTAATCTAGCAGGTACCGCCTATGATGAATGTCAATAATTTAAACTAAGTGCCTTTCCTACTTAATATAATTTAATCTAACTAGCCTGTATTGTCCCACTGCGGGACAAAGGCCTCCCTTTCCCTTTTCCACACAATTCTGTCTTTTACAGTCATTTCGGTAGGAGTCACCCTCGTCCAGCCATCTTCGTCTTAACCAATCGGTATTTTTTTAGGGCTCCGTACGCAAAGGGTAAAAACGGGACCCTATTACTAAGATTCCACTGTCTGTCTGTCTGTCACCAGGCTGTATCTCATGAACCGTGATAGCTAGACAGTTGAAATTTTCACAGATAATGTAGGTATTTCTGTTGCCGTTATAACAACAAATAATAAAAATAAAATAAAGTTAAAATTTAAAGGGGTATAAAAGAAACGTTTTTTTCGGCGTTGTATGCCTTGTGGTATGGAGCCCTTCGTGTTCGCGTGCGAGTCCGACTCGCACTTGGCGGGTTTTTTAGCCCAATTCTCATCTTCAAGCTACCCGTGTATTATATTTTTTTTTTGTATCGTAACATCACTGATCGTTTGAAGATAACTTATCTATTTAGTCACTTTGGTATAACATTGAAACTAATAGTAATAGAAAGATACAGTCAAACATAGCTTTTCTATTAAAATTTGGATAATGGCCACTTATCATAGAATCTGTAAGAATAGGTAAGCCTTGCGTCTTATGAGATAACGAGGCGCCATACATAAGTAATGATAAGTTTACATGGGTTCAGAAATATCTAGTTATCAGGACAACATAAAATAGATACCTTTACTATTTCGAAGAATAGAATGCCTACCACAGTGACGTTTGTCATACATTAGGTAGGACTTAATGACTACGTGTTGTTTGTTACGTAAAAAAAACAACTGCCGGCGGAATGATCACAGTTTATGCCAGTCCCGAACTATAATGTATTACAATCTAATTACTAGATATTCAAAAAAGATAACCATATATCAAGATTGAATACCCAATTCGAAAACGGATAGCATCTTAACAATCCATAAGATGGAAGAGATAGGTTAATCTAAAATCTAATCTGTATGATAGGTATAATCAATTAATAAACTAAAATAGAAACCGCTCTAATTATCTTAGGTTTTAGATAGTACGTTTTTTATTAAAAAATTGATTGTTTTAGGTAATATACTTACAGTTTTAAAAATAAAACAACATAGCACTTATTATTTTGTTGAAATGAAAATCCTAAGGGCTAACGTGGAAACCTGATTACGAGTTTTTTAAATAATATCTATATTTACCCATAGAAATATTATATCTCTGAATATAGGTACCCTAATTATTTAGTGTATTTTTAATTTGTAATTTAGTTTTCATTGTTTTTCTATTTTACAATGTGCCAGGTGGTTTTGCTTCTATAGGCCCCTCAGACTGCCAGCGGAGATACCTTTGCCGATAACTGACATGCAGTAGAGCTAACTAGTTTTTTTTTTTTAATTTGCTTATGTTATAAATACCTAGTAGACACTGGCCGAAAATATAAAAAAAAGTTAAAATGCTACATAAAGAAACTCTTTTCACTTGTTACACGAAATTATAAACTACGTATTATATGCTTTGTATTTTCTGAAGGACTCAATTCATAAAAAAAATGAAAACTATATTCACTGCACTATTTTAAATAAAAAAAAACGCTCACCAATGTATTCATGATCACTGCGATCCGCACTACACTGTGATCTGTTTAACAATGATCATGATCTGTTGATCTCTGTATTTATATTCTCACTTCTCTGTGGTTTTTTGTCTTTTACGAAGACGGATAGTCAGTTTTAATTAATGCGGTTGTAATAATGTTTGTATACATTGTTTGGGTTTGATCTAACGGATGTTACGTGCAAAATTGACGGATTAGTGGCGCGTCTACATAGAATACGATGTCTTTCATCTGAATAAGGATTAAAAATGATTTCTATAGGAACCTCCTTGAAAAGCAAATGATTGGAATTAATATTACCATCATTCTCCTGGCGTTATCCCAATTTATTTGGGGCCGGCGCAACATATCTTTTTCTTTCACAGACGCCAGCACATCAAGCTACTACAATCTTTATCTTTCGCTAAAGCATATAAGGTTCAAAGTTGTTTGGAAACATTTGACAGTTTCGGGTAGCTTGATGTGCTGGTCTGTACCTACTTCTCTATTAGTCGTCATCTCGGTAGTCACCCCCCTTTCTTCTAGCCATTATGGCTAGAATTTCACACAGTCAATCCATTTTTTTTTGGTCTTCTGAATTTTAAATTCATAAATAATTTATAGCCTTTTAAGACGACCGTTAAAATGATCTTTTAACATTTAGTAGATATCTAAGTAATAATAAAAGGTATTTCTCAATTTAATCGCATTAGCGATAAGAGCAAATAACAGTATAATAACTATATCAAGACTTATTCGACTAAATTATATCATTTTTCACTGGAATCAGAATTCCTTGACCCACACAAATTCTGTGAAAGAGACTGTAATAAACAATCACCTTATTTAATTTATAGGAATTTTAGAATTATTTGCTGATAAAAATAACTACGGTTTAAAAGTATTTACCTACTTACTTATATAATGATTTTGTTATAAATAGATAATTATTTGGTATGGCGATGATTTGTATCTGGAATGATAATAAACCAAGATAATAAATACCTACGGTTCATATTTGAACGGGATCTTTGTCACTTTCGTTTTTCCTGCGTGTTTGTTGACGATGCCTTACACTTGAAATCATTAGCGAAGAACGAATGCAGGAAATAAATAGAAAAGTTAGGAAGTGATTTGTTAATTATCTTAGGAAGTTATTTTCTTGTTTCGTTACTGGTATTAGAACGTAGTTGTGAGCGAGTTGGTTTGTATCCAGTTTATTATTTTCAAGAACAGATAAGATTTTGATTATGATTGCCATATAATTTGATAGTTAGTTAAATAAGAGATAAAATAGTAAGGTAGGTATCGTCATGTGATTCAACAGTGATTTCCTTGTGTGAAAACATATATCATGTATTATTATTTACTCATTAGATAATTATTTTATTGAAACAAATGCGTTCTTTAAAAAAAAACTGCAATGGCAACTCATAAAACTTGTCATAAAAAACTTAAAAAAATATACAAAATGGAACGTGATTCAAATTTTTGACAAGCAAAAATTGGCGGTGCGCTATTCTGAACCTAATTCATTTGTTTTTTTTCTAAATAGTTGTTCACGTTGATAGTTGTGTGAATTAAATAAAGTTGCTTCGTAAGTGTATTTTTGATGTTGTGTGGTTCGTACTTCTTTTCACGTTGACTTTTTTGTTGACTTTGTGATTAAAATCTCCGAAGACACTCGGCAATCGCCAGTCCATGCACCAAATTTTTGATGATATTTACGGCAATGGATCTCGTCATAAAGTCCATTTTCATAGTAAGTAGAAGGTTTGCAGACATTACTGCAATTTATACCTAGATATAAGTACCAAACAGGTAGGTATATATTGATATCATCGAGCATAATATCTTAATCACATAGATTCCCATCATAGGCATATCGTAGATAATCAAATGACTGCTCAATTAGCCATCATGGGCCATTGTGTACACGGCACTTAATAACCTTAGCTAACAAATTATTCGTAGGTATTGGAATTGCGACTTACATGGAGAAGAGAAAGTTCTGAGTCATGAGCCTCAAGGAATACAAACGATGTACTAGTTATTAAGTATCATCACGACCAAATTCCTTCGGGGATAGCAGAATTATTAGGTAAGTAACTTTATTATTGTGGTGGATTCCCAGATTGTTTTCATACTAACCGTGAGTTTTAGCAATGCCTTATTTTATTTGCTTGCCTTGCCTTGCATGACTTTTAAGACAATTTCGTCAGATTAAAGTACGGCCGACGTCGTGTTTCTAAAAATTTAAAGAAACTCTAAATTAAGAACGATACGAGATTGAATAGCATAATTATAATCACGCACAACGATCATCGTTATAAGCAGTAATTAGTTCCGTATTTAAGATAACAGATGTCGCTACGCACCACGAATGGACTATCAGATAATATGAGCATCTACATTAGCCCGAAGAGATAACCTATGTAGGGTTGTTGTAGAGGTATAATACTAAAATTGCCGGACACTTCATGGTGAATATTGCGATGGACATAATGTCACGTTTATTTTTTTGGCGTGTTATATAATATACTGATTAGTGATATGATATAATTATTATTAATAATCACCATCTTTCTTGTTTGACACGCCGCGCCGTCGGGTAATAGGAACCTCATCACCTGCCAGCCTTTTCCCAACTATGTTGGGGTCGGCTTCCTGTCTAAGCGGATGCAGCTATCTATAGACACCTACCAGTATTTTACATGGAGCGATTGCCTATCTGACCTCCACAACCCAGTTACTGGATACCTAATAGGTAGGTACGATACGCATTGGTAAGACTGGTTCAACTGGTTGTCAGACTTTCGGGCTACTGACGACTCGTCACGACTGTCAAAAATCCACGAATGACAGCCAGGACGTGCTTTCCGAACCTCGGAGGGGTCTTGGTATGTGAATATGGTATACCCATCCACGGACCAACCGCGGCAAGTGATCGATCTACCCGTGCGGCTGTTATTACTTAGCCACAATCGGGTAATAGGAACCTATCCTTTTAAAATCCAGTCTCCTTCCACGACGACCATGGAGGCAGTAATGCCAGATAACTTTTGTACTTTTCACTATAATTTTGGCACATTAGGCCACAAATCAGTGGTAAAAAAACCAAGCACAAGCTGGCCTCGTATTCTATTGAAACTCCGAGGCCAGCCCAATTTCAAAGTGTTACCAGGGACGCCGACATGCGTTAGGATGTAGGTACCTACTTAACACGAGTCCGCGTTCAGACTATACACATTAGCCCAGTTGAGATTCCCTACAAGTCAACTATACCCCACAAACGTGCGCAATGTTATTAATCCATTATGTTATTGCATCAACAACAATGACAATAATAAAATGTGAATATCTTATTCGATCCTTGCGCCACCAATTATCCTTGGATGTTATGGTCACAATACTCTAGGCAGCTATTTATTCTGCCTTAAACGTTATAGTATTGTTGTGTCATATTTATTATGTCCTAACGTTAGCTTCCGGATTATTCATTTGTATACGTAGTAATTAAAAGTGACTAGGTACAAGAGGCAAGGAACTACCTATGTAATTTGGTTAGAATAGACACTCGGTCCGCCCCGACCCTTGCTCGAGCCAGCCCGCGCCGCTGAGCGCTGAGCCTGTAATTTTAAATTCGTCCCCAAAATATAATAACTCCGATCCAGCTTGTCCCTTGCTGCCCACTCCCAGCGACGCCCTAAGCCGAGGTCCGAACCCCACAGGGGGTGCGTGTAGACGCTTAGTTTTAAAGTTTATTTATGCCCTGGCTGGAGGCCTTAATTTATTGAGGCATCCACAGGAAAAGCCCGGTTAAGCAGTCGACAACCCCTCAGGTTGAACTGCGAGAGGCTATACAAAGAAAAAAAAAATAGACACTCGGTAGAATGCAGATATCTAAGGATTATAGTTAAGTACATAATGGAGGGGCCCGTGGCTAAATAATAACAGCCGCACAGGTCGATCGATCAGGTTAAGCTACGCTTGCCGCGGTTGGGCTATGGATGGGTGACCATCTTTACATACCGTGACCCCTACGTGCCTCGGAAAGCACGTTAAGCCGTTGGTCCCGGCTATCATTCGTGGTTCTTTGACAGTCGTTACGGGTAGTCAGAAGCCCGAAAGTCTGACAACCAGTCTTGCCAAGGGGTATCGTACTACCCAGTAACTGGGTTGTGGAGGTCAGATAGGCAGTCGCTCCATGTAAATAAAATACTGGTATTCAGCTGCATCCGTTTAGACTGGAAGCCGACCCCAACATAGTTGGGAAAAGGCTAGGCAGATGATGATGATGAGTTAACAATTTATAATGTTACAACATAGGAATTATTTATGGTAAGTGACAGTTATACCTACAGATTCCCTTGCTATGGCTAAAGATTGTGGGAAGCCTTGTAGAGAATCAAGGTTTTCCTTTTAGTTAGTGTATAATTTTATTTCGTGCGGCCCCAAAACTATGGACATAATGATATCTAAACATTTTCAAAGGAGACGCTTCACCCTACCATTATAAAAACAATAACAAAACATAAACGTTTGTATTGTGTTGTTGTACCTATGCATGTGTGTGCACGCAATGAAATATTAATGCTACCTAATTACTAAACTGTGGTAGACATATTTTTTTTTTAAAGTTGAGCTTCCATGCCCTCGTTTGTTCGTTTGCAATTTAAAAGAATTATAGTATAATTATACACTTGTTCATTGAGCAAATAGATTATATTTTATTATTGTTTTATTTATTTACATACCTACTTTATTTGGTACGCAAACAAAGCAATGGTATAACAAAGGGTGATTTATTAATACGTATGACATAACAAGCGTTGACACCAAAATGTGCCTGTACAGAATGATATTCAATTAATAAGCAATATGATATACAAGATAATTCATGAAAATAAGCGAAAAAATACATATATAATATTGTTTTAAAAACCCATAACCTCCACCATGCTGGATAAAAACAATGATTTGTGATCGTATATTATAGATAATTTGTATTAAACTCGATTAAAAACTTGTTATTAAGTATATCAGATTTTACGTAGCGGAAAAATGTACAAAACTACATAGCACAGCCTTTATTCGTTCGGTTATTCTTGAAACCCTAAATATAAAAAAAGTATACCTTCTTAAGGCTGCACCGAGCGCACAGTGGCGCCTTCAGTTTTATTATAATCACTAAAACGGAAAATAGTGGCCACTATTATCCGTTTTGGTGATTATAATAATATTAAACAATATAAAACTACCGTTTATACTAATATTAACGTATAATCTTGTGGAGCACAATTTATAGTGCTTATTTTCTGCATTTTCATTCTAAAATAAAAGAAATAACCAAACAAACGATGAGGGCGCCCCTGTGCGCTCGGTGCAGTCTTAAGGCTGCACCGAGCGCACAGTGGCGCCCTCATCTTCCGTTTTAGTGATTATAATAAAACTAAACAATTTAAAACTACCGTTTATACTAATATTAACGTATAATCTTGTGGAGCACAATTTATAGTGCTTATTTTCTGCATTTTCATTCTAAAATAAAAGAAATAACCAAACAAACGATGAGGGCGCCACTGTGCGCTCGGTGCAGCCTTAAGTGAAACCACTCTTTGGTAGTATTTAGGTACGTATGTAAGCAAAAATGTCTTCATAGATATTATGTTTCTAATCCTAAAGTAGATATTCGACATCATTATAAAGTTGGACTTTACCTACACGTGATCAGATTTATTATGATCGTACAGGTTGTTTTTCTTTACTATTTGCAGATATCGATAAGCTTGTGATTCATATCTAGGTACCTCATTATGAATAAAGAGATTGGAATTCGACTAACAATTGAATAAATAACTGTAAACAGTTTGGAAGACTAATAAACTAATTTCACCTTGCTGGCAATTTGAAGATAGGTTAAAAACACGGCCAATTCATACATTAATAAAATTAGGTAATGCTAACTTATGCTTGCTTGTTTTTTTTGAATTGAACCCTTAATCTGAACAGCTGCTAATCGCTCCATTCGTTTATTTATCATCATAATAATTCATGACAGTTACAGGTGACCTCGAGGGTAAACCCTTTAGCAAGAAAAACGATAACACACTATCTAACACAAATCTGGTCAATACCAATTTTTAATTTTAGACGTGGATTCTAGTTAATTCTTTTCTTTTATTAATATCGTAGCAGGTGGCGTTATATAGTTTCTGCCTATCACCATGGGAAGAAGGTATGTGGTTATGTATTATGTAATATGTATGTTTTATTCCTTGTTTCGTTAATAATTTGTAAATTTCTTCAAAATATAACTTACTTACGTTTTGTTTTACTACAAAGTATGTTTTGTCCTACAGCTGCCGAAAAGGCCGTGATTTCCTCTGAATTTCTACGTTATTGTGAAGCAATCTTTCATAAAGGATTTTTCCTGGCGATACCATCTCCGCGAAGGCTTTTCACGACGTAATTTTCTATTTTATGGCATCCATTCCAATGCTATTTTGGCGTAACGATCGTCTGACATGCTCTTATTGACTTGAGTAGTACTTTTAATCTCTATTTCCGCTTTCGGATCAATAGCAGATGCTTTTTTAATGTTTTTTCGTGAAGGTGTAATTCAATTTCCTTACCATTGCTCCATGATCATAATTACGGTGTCTAAAATATGTGTGTTGGTCAAACATTAAAATTGATTATAGACTTTATTATCAGTTTACGCCTAATTCAGAACTTACCTACAAATAAGATCTTTCTAAAATACATAAAACATCCGGGCATATCACAGAAAACAAAAGAGGTGATTAACTAAAAGCAGATAATGGACCGGACAGCCAATCCGACAAATCGTGACGTACTGTAGTCGCGTGTGATTGGCTGATGCAGCAGGGCTCCGGCCACCGGATTAGTTAGCGCAATTAGCAGCTTAGTTCTTATCTGGTAAAGAGTACCTATTCAATATTCATAGTCATTACAAACACCATGTTTATTTAATTAGCTAAATGTTGCGTGACAAGTTACTAAAGATGATAGAAGGTATATTTCCTTTTTACTACTACATTTTTAAGTCTTATTATGGATATCTGACTATGGATCTCTGTTGAAAATAAAGAAAATTCTTAATATCCATTGCAGTTTAGGGACCTACGCTATAGTTTTTGATTTAGCAATTTTACCAGATGAATGAAATATAAGGCTTTAGCTATGGCAGTCAGTAGTGTAGTTTTTAGTTTCACCAGAAAGTAACCGGTATTTAAGCTATGAGGTTTCCAAAGGCAAAATCAAGTAGATATTCGTGTTTATGACATGCCATGTAAAGATATACTTTGTAATAGCTTTTCCAGCATGTGGGAGAGCCCATTTTATTGTTAGTGCAACCTGCCCCCATTGTGCTTGTAAATCACTCCTTTCCTGTTGCTACTCTAAAATAACATATTTTATTGCTTTTACCTTTACCCTTTACATTTGCTCAGGGAATTTTCTTTCTTCTTTAGAAGCGGAAAAATGTTTCCTATGTTTCATAATACCTAATATTCAACATGAAACTATTCAAAAAAAGTTTTATAACTATTCTTTGGCGCATACACAGTTTGTATATTGTAGGTATATTTATTATCAACAGAAAATCCATTTCATTTGCATTATTATTTTTCAGTAAGAATAGACTTCTAAATTATAAAGTCATTTTACGTTATGTTAATAATATGCGTGTGAAACATAAACTGGAACTGCAAATTTTTTGAGATGTACGAAACTCAATTCATGACGCTCGATATCTGCCGAAATCGACTTTTTTGGGGAAATAAAGAATTTTACGGTTTGTTCATTGTTACGGATCTCTAATACGCTGGGCCATAATTAAATAACAATAATATAAAAAAACACGTTCGTATTTACAACGTTAAGTTGGATTATTCGCATTAACTCTCTGTTTCTAGGAATCATCAATAAGCTGTAACGTATATCGCGATTACAATTACCTATCAATGATAACATTGGGCACAGGACCGTAAAATTTAGTCGTGTACACTCCAAAATACAAATTTTACAAGCATATTATAAAATAAAGATATTAAAAATACTTGTTGCCGATACCGGTCTCATTTGAAAAATTTACGCTTTGCTTCCTATAAATTACTTAGATTTAGATGTCATTACCCGAATTACCTATATCCTTTAAGGTTAAGGTCTAATATGAGATAAGTAATGTTTGTAATGTTATGATTTCTTAGAATGTTGATATTTTTTTTATAAGTAATATGTTATACATATTATAATTTGGTCCCGGCTGTCATTCGTGGATCTTTGACAGTCGTTACGGGTAGTCACAAGCCTGAAAGTCTGACAACCAGTCTTACCTAGGGGTATCGTATTACCCAGTAACTGGGTTGTGGAGGTCAGATAGGCAGTCGCTCCATGTAAAATACTGGTATTCAGCTGCATCCGGTTAGATTGGAAGCCGACCCTAACATAGTTGGGAAAAGGCTAGGCAGATGACGATGATATTATAATTTGCAAAGTCGTGTGATAGACAAGTTAATTAACTTGTCCAACACACGACCTGTGTGTGTTGTCTGTTGCGTATGTTGATACTTATGATAAATAAACTAATTCTAACACATACCGATTCGCGGTCTCCACTCAAGAACACGTTACGTCTACCCCAACGGTCATCAGTTCTATGGCTATTATGACCGCCGCATTGCCACTTCAGCTTGCTTATTCTGTGAGCTATGTCGACAACTGTGGTTCTCTGCCGGATCACCTCGTTGCGGATTCGATCCCTCAGTGAGACTCCAAGCATAGCCTGTTCCAAAGCTCGTTGAGCGACCTTGAATTTATGGACCAGCCGTACCGTGAGTGTCCACGTTTCGGCTCCGTATGTCATAACTAGCAGGACGCACTGATTGAAGACCTTAGCCTTTAGGCTCTTTGGAATACGCGACGAGAAGACTCGACGTAGTTTCCCAAACGCTGTCCAGCCCAGCTGAATTCTTCTGTTAGCCTCCTTCTCAAAGTTGTTCTTACCAAACTACAGAGTTTGCCTGAGGTAAACGTATTCTTGAACAGCCTTGAGAGCACCGCCATTGGCAGCAATCGGTCCCGGGGTAACGTGTCCGTTGAACATAACCTGGGTTTTGTCCAAGTTCATCCGGAGACCAATGCTTACAGAAGAATCAACTAGGCCGTCCAGCATTTGCTGCAGGTCCTGCACAGATTCAGTATAACGATGTCATCTGCATATCTCAAGTGTGAGATGTACTCGCCGTTGATATTAATGCCGCGTCCTCCCCAGTTCAGCGTCTTAAACATATCCTCCAATACGTTAGAGAACAATTTCGGGGAAATTGCGTCCCCTTGTCTCACCCCTCGACGCAGGGGTATATTTCGCTGGTTCAGTTCGCTGGTCCTGAGTTTGGACAGTCATTGTCGCGTTTTCATAAAGACATCTCAGCACTTGGATGTATCGCCAGTCGACTTGGCATCGCCGCAGAGACTCCAAAACAGACCAGGTCTCGATAGAGTCGAAAGCTTTGTCATATTCCACATAAGGGCCGACTCGGACTTCGGACTTCTGTATAATTTGTCGCACAGTGTGAATGTGGTCTATGGCGCTAAATCCTCCTCAAAACCCGGCCTGCTCCAGTGGCTGAAACTCGTCGAGTCTTCGCACTAGACGATTTGTGACGTTGAAAAAAACTTATATACGAAATTTCGTCCTCAACAGAGTCTTTTCCATTTTTAAGCTCTTTAATAGCCGTCTCGATTTCGTCCCGGCTGACTTCTGGCAGGTCTTCAGTGAAGTGGCGGGTTAGAGTGGCTCTGGAATCCTCATTTTCGGGATCAGGCCGAGATGCATGCGATGCGTACACTTGGCCTTATAAGCTTTCGACTTCCGAAAGGATCTCCGGCTTCGAAACAACGATATCCCCACTAGATTTGGTCAACTTCGTTAGGTGGCTCCTCCCAAGTGATTGCACGAACACTTTCGACCCCCTTTGTTCCTCAATCACTTTCTTTAGAGAGCGTGTATTGAAGCGTCGGAGGTCGCGTCGTACCAATGCTCTAATCCTTTTGTTGAGTGCTCGTTGTTCTGACGAAGTGACACATGGGTTTTCACGTCGTTCAGTCTTAAGCTTTTTATCAGTTATGATGAAGTCTATCTCATTTTTCGTTATAGTGTCGGGACTTCACCACGTCCACTTCCTTTGGGACTGTTTCTTAAAAAAGGAATTCATCAAAAAAAGCCCCTTCTTCTCAAGGAAGTTGACAAGCATTTGCCCCTATGATTTCTATAGCCAAACCAGTAGGATCCTAGTACCGATTCGCTGCAATTCTGTACTCCCACTTTAGCGTTAAAATATCCCATGAGAACGTTGTAGTGGGCCTGAGTAGTGGAATTCAGGAGTAGTTTCATTTATTTGCCAAATAATCTATAATCGATAGGTACATATGAATAATTAACGTCATTCCGTTTTATCATTAGGTATTGCGGTATTGCTTACAAATCTAGTAATCGCGCAATCATGATTCGTACAGGTGACTCAAGATATATAGGTAGGTACTTTTCTGGTTCATATTAACCTATTTGATACTACCAAATCGGTCTAAAGGCCAATCACTACGTGTAGTTACAAACATGGCAGATTATATTTGCAACCCAATTTACTAAAAAGTTAAATAATCAGTTTGCCTTGTAAAAGGTTGTAAAGTACTACTTATGTTTCTTGAAGGTTATTAGGTACTTAATCAATTATTTATTTATCTAATTCCGCAACTTATTCAGTATGGTGTTTGTTTCGAACGTGGTCGGCGGAAAAATAATCCGTAAAATATTTAATATAAATTAATGCAAAGAAGTAATATAATAACGACAGGATAAGTTCACATTATTGAAATTATGAAAGAAAGGACCCGATAAAATTCAAATGGTTATCATGGCCCTGTAACTAATGAAGGCTGGTTGCGCGTGCGCCACCTACCGCAGACTGCTTGTATTGAAAAGTACATGACATTAGCTATTATTACCTATGAATGGTTAAAACGTGTCATAGTGGACATTATTATTGAGTATAACCGGTAGCAAGGTCTTAAAAAATGTGCTAGAAAATAACCTTTCCAAGATCCCTTACGAACGATTATGACTACGAAAAGAGATGACATCTCAGCAACCTCTCTTATGTGTAAAATATCTTCACATGATGGATTTTATACCAAATACTGAGTATCTTGCCTGGTAACGATCTTTAAAATAATATGTATGTAGCCACATCACTACTTAAATGACAACAATATCGTAATTACAAGTAGATACGCTTAGATACTGACGTACAAACATAACGAAAATTCCTGGAAAATTGGATTAGGTAGATTTTGTAGGAGGAAATGTTTTTTGTTTGGGCCAGCCAATTCCCCATGTTATCAATGAATTAAAACCTCATTATAAATAGTTTTGCTATCGTACATTCCAAATAAAATAATTATGTTAATGTTAAATTATCTATCATCATCTGCCTAGCCTTTTTTCATCTACGTTGGGGTGGGCTTCCAGTCTAACCGGATGCAGCTGAACACCAGTATTTTACATGAAGCGACTGCCTATCTGACCTCCACAACCCAGTTACTGGGTTATAATGATACCCTTTGATAAGACTGGTTGTCAGACTTTCGGGCTTCTGACGACCCGTAACGACTGTCAAAGATCCATGAATGACAGCCGGAACCAACGGCTTAACGTGCTTTCCGAGGCACTGAGGTTCTGGTATGTAAATATGGTCACCCATCCACGTACCAACCGCGGCAAGCGTAGCTTAACCTCTCGAATGTCTTATGTTACACAGTCCGACATAAGCAATTGTCTTTCTATTGTGTCTCTAATTACGACAATCAAAGAGTTAACCTGATCGATCGACCCGTGTGGCTGTTATTACATAGCCACAAGCACCACAATCACCACAAGCAGAATTAAAAAGTTGAAATAGTATCTTTTATAATAATAAATAATCTTTATTTCAAACAACTTCGAGTACAGGTGTATCATGCATGAGCGACGGATACTAATATTATAGTGGATAGTGGAGCAAACCCAGTTGTGTTACGGACACTAGGGCCGCTCCATCATCTCACTAGAAACATTACTTCAAACGTCCGTAGTAAAAAAATATTGAGTTACTGGATTGCCAATTTAGGCATGCCTGTAATGTAATAGGGGAATCCATATAAAATTAGGTACTGTTAGACAAAAAGAATGAACGTGCCACATTCACGACGTGCAGGGTGTGTCGGTGTATTATGTGTGAGAGAGTAAGTGCAGGTGAGGGTGTGCTGTTATGAGTGTGTTTGTGTTAAGTTGTGACAGATGACGATTTATTCAATTCGGCTATTATTTAAGGTAGAGGGCGCGTTTTTATTTTATTTTAATCAATTCATAAATGTAGGGAACAGCTGATTTTTTTTTCGCGATTTCATGTTTGGTCCCATAGTAAAAGTTGTTCATAATGATGAGTACAATGACCTCTTATTAATATTTTATTAGGGTTGAATTAGCGATTGATTCCATAAAACTGTATTAGTGCTGGTTAAGGAGGTCCTCAGTAGCTGTGTAATTTAGCTTTAGTAGCCATGATTTTAATTTTCTTTTTGACTCCATTAGCCATTGTCGTTCTGTGTGGCTATATCCTACCGACGTTTGCATTTATAAATTAAAGGGTCATAAGTTAGTGTTGTGTGTTTCCTAATTATTGTTTGCTGTGTAAAGAGCTGCCTCACGGTTAGAGTAGCTGCGTGTCACTATAGAGTTTGGCGGTAGGGTATCGAAACATCTTTTTAGTCATAACCTCGAAAACAGCTCTTTGTGCCCTTTCCAAAGGAAGAGTATAGTCTTTGCTGCCCCACCCCAAGTCGTGATGCAGTAAGATAGTATTGATTGGCATAGCGCAAGGTAGGTCAACATAAGGGTTTCCGAATCAGCGGCATTTGAAAACATAGATAGCTTTCTAACACGTGAGGTCAGGGCATCAATATAACATTGTCATTTTAAAAACTGGTCAATATTAATTCCAAGGTATTTAATAGTGGTGGCTCGGGATATTGCTACACAATCACACTTAGAAGTCGGTTCACGACAAAATAAAGAAAGCATTCATAGGTGGAAGTTAGAGGTTTTTAATGCGAAAGTTTTGTAGTTGGTTATATTGATGTTGAGCGCTAGTAGGTTATGTGATAACCACCACATGGCATTTCTCAAATCAGTTTCTGCATCAGCTTTCACATCAATCCATGTGGGACCGTGAATAAAAAGTGCAGTGACATCTGCATAAGTAAATACTTGGCAATTGGGAGATTTTAGCTCACAGAGGTCGTATATGATTGTAAACAACGGAGGCCCCAAAATGCTCCCCTGAGGTACACCAAACTCCAACCCTTCGTCCCCACTGATGCAATCTCCAATCTTCACCGCTTGTGTCCTGTTAGTCAGTGAGTCCTTTAATAATTTGAGAGCCATTCCTCTTACGCCAATTCTCTCCAACTTAGTGATAAGAATTGGACTGAATTTATGGTTCCTAAATCATTATCTTTTCATTAGATCATTATCTTTTCGTTATGAATTTGTTTCATCAGATCCGGGAAAATAAAGACGATTTACCTATCTAATTTTATATCACTTTATTGTTGTTGTTGAGATAGAGAGATTAGGAAAAAGAGAGTCTTATTTTTGTCACGATGATTCATGAGTATATACCTAATAAGTACGTTCATCAACAATCAAGATTTATTTGTTTGTGGCTATTAATTTCTTACATGGTGCACGAGTATGGCCTATGTAAGCTATAGCTACTTAAATACTCACATAATATTTGATATATTCTACACGTAGGTATTGCTCAATTTCAAGTCATTTTTGGAGCTTTTAAACGCCTTAATAAAGTGGTTTAACAGCATTGAGGTAATAAAATGCCGTAATCGGTTCTACGAGACCATAATGCAGAATGGTAAAGTGTAGGTGGCGCTGCGGTCCGTCGGGTATCCGGACCATAGCAGATATCTTTATTGGTGTTCAAATTTGATAATGTACTGTAAAGGTTGTCCACTAAAGTCAACCTTATGTAGTGCAGGCTGCCTATAATTTAGCGCGGGTTCCATCCGAACATTCAAGCAAGTTTAGAACGGGGTGTCAAATATTTTATTAGGTTTTTTTGTTTAGGAAAAGACTGCTAGTTTAGTCGCACAGAGTACATTTTGATAGTGTTTAGTCGGCAATATGTCGGTCAATATAAACGTAAAGAAATTGTATCGTTGTTTGATTCCTTTGAAGGGCTCATCCGCCCTACTATATACGTTTATGTAAATTACGAACAATAAAAATGCTTGTAATATTGTCTGAGGTGAAGATGTACGAAACGTGCTGTCAATTTCTCTCTTTGATTGGATTGTCTGAATCTAAAACACCTTAAATTGTTCAGTTAATATCGTTCATTATTATTTTATGCTTCCAACTAAGTTCCGCAAAATTACGCATCATTGTACGAAACTAATTTAAAATTGAACGATGGTGAAACGGGCGGTGAAATAAATGAAAATGTCGTTGTAATAAATATCTAAGCATATTAAAGACCCTTGTTCAAAATACGTTTGTATCGCGCGAATAAAAATAAGAATTATATAAAATAATCTACACATGACAGAGTCCACATACTTTGCTATGACGTTGACTTGCGCAATATGCATGTAGGTAAAACAACAGTTATGATAGTAGATCGTTATCATCTAAGATAATCTGGATTAAATCGATTTTTGATCGATGATATTGATAACAAATTTATTGATTTAATATGTAGATAGTAGATACTAACACTATTGCCTCAATAAACTACTTCTAACACGCCGTTTACCGAACAATAAAATAATTGGTATTATGAGTAAAGAAAATCCCCTATTCAAAGGCCATTTCTGTAGGAAGTTTTAGATAGATTTAAAGTTGTTGGATGGTTGTTCAAACTGAGCATTAATCATGGGAGTAACTCAATTTATCAATTTCTACCGACTAGACCTTCAGTTAGCAACCAGCTAACAAAATAGTGAAATACACAATCATGCTATTAAAACGCAGACTTTTTCGCTACTAAGGTGGAATGTTCACAAACAATATGCTCTCCGAGTATATAAATACAGTACACTGATTTTCAACTTTCAATAGCATGTGTACTCCAGGCTTTACGCTAAATACGCCTGAGAAGTTCTTCACAGTACCTAATTGTTTTGGCTTCAAACTTACCTACTAGGTCAGGGATGGCGAACCTCTATATCTCTACGTGCCATTTTTTTCCAAATAAATATTTAATGTGGCCATGACGTGCCAACAAACAATCACGACTTCTTGAATACTGGAAAAATAACGCAAACTTTTCAGAATAATACTCCTTAAGAAATAATTCAGTCATCTTACCATTTTATATTTATTTTAATGAAAGAACAAATTAGTTCAACTTCTGCTGATACAAACTAGATGCCAAACAATTTATATCGGGTTCACAATATCTCTTGCATTTACGCGGCAACGATATCCGATATCGAAAAATTGATTTAATGCCTAAATTATCTTGTCGCGTGCCACCAGCGGCACGTGTGCCATTGGTTCGCCATCCCTGTACTAGGTGAAGCATGCACGCACGGTAACCTACGGCAATCAGAACAATACATTCGCCCAACAATTACATTTACTAGGTGAAGCATGCACGCACGGTAACCTACGGCAATCGCAACAATACATTCACCCAACAATTACATTTACTACTGATTTGCCTTAGGAACAGGTTACAAAGTTGAACGAATCGGTGAATACGTAGGTAGATACTATAGAAACGGAACTATTACCTGAATAGAATCCACTTAATTAGTTCCCGCGGAGGAAATGCGCCATCTACGAGCCCATTGTTCGTTTGCTCCCGTGATTTTTGCCCGGGACACTCCATGGTAGGGTTAACAAAAACCTTGTTGATATTTTAAGGGACAGATAACGTTTTTTATTTTGTATTAGCTGACCCGACAGGAGTCGTCCTGTCCAAATTTCAATAATTCATACAAAAATCCCACAGCAAACAAAATTTTTCGTTTTTCCGAATTTTCCGGGCAACCTTTCAAAATTGTCTTTCCCTAAAAACCTTATTCGGAATAAATAACGAACATTTAAAAGAGAAACAACAGTTCTCAAATGATGCGCTTACCAACGAACATCATTTAATTTTTATTTGTATAATAGATGTTACTCTTTATGATAAAAAAATAAAAGTGCTGTTTCATGTCGCAGGACATAATGCAGTGCATCACTGTTTGCACCAATAGCTGTTTTTTTAACGATCCTGTTATGATTTAAATGGAATATTCGAAGCAGTACTTTAAATTTGTTACCTACTCATAAGAAATATAGGAACCACACCTGATATCCAAATAGCGATAATTATGATCGATTAAATTATCATTATTCAAATCATGAAATTGTACCTACATAATTTTCCGGGACTTTTCCTAAACCACATTTTACATGGTTACTCGCTTGCCAGTCTAGGTCCGGGTAGACAAAAGACACATTTAGGTTCATCCGGGCGCTCCCGGATAAGTAAAGCAAAAAACCCGGTAATTCTGTACGTTATGACGTATTGTTCTGTTTTATGATCTAATAGTTCTTTGAAGCAAGCTTTGAAACTCGTGTTGGTTGATGTTGTTCTGTTTTGTACAAAACTAGTAAAAATAAGTTAACAAAATGAAAAGTTACGTATAGAAAAACGACGTAACAGGTGATTTCTTCGATATTATTTTGACTAGATCTAGAACCGTTCGCGTTTGCAACAGTATGTAATAATCCCACAAACAATGAGAATACAGAATCGTAGTCATTCTAACAATAGGATTGTTCAACCTATCAACATAGATCCCGTTTTACGGTGTTACTCATGTATTAGGTTTTTGCTAACCAAAACATACTGAGCATAGGTACTACCCTAGAGCCCACTTATCAATATTATCTTACTGTGAAATTTCTGAATAAATACTAACTGGTAATCGCGAAAACTCTCCATGTAGAGTATTTGCGATATATTTTACGGATAAAAAAAAAAACTAGTTTTGCAGCTTTCGGTTAGATATAGGAAATATAGCTCAATACGAGAAATGATCAAACCTAGAGCATAGAAATACAAAAGCAACTATAAAATCATATTGAACATAGACACAGACAGTTTTATAAGATACTCCTTTAATGAGGTCGCTCCCGATACGGCAATAAACTACATAAATATTGCGAACATCTATGTCAATAAATGTTAGTAGGTAAGCTAGAAACTGATTAACAAGGTAAACTCTTCATTTTTTTAAACTCTTCATTCGTTATAGTTTTTACCTTTCTTCTTATTTTAGTGGAGGTGTTTTGGAACGAAGCATTTTACACACGTTATACTCTGCACACACGAATGAGAGCTAGACCGAAAAATTTTGAGCGTTGATTTTGAACACTTTTGTTTTTTCATTTACTTGCTTTCAAATGTTGTTAATTTATTTCATTGTGCCTGTTATTTAATAAATAATATACATCGAAAGGAACTTCGTTCCAACCGAGTGTCCCAGGCACGAAACATCTCGTCTTTTTTTACCTATTTTCAAGTTAAATAAAGCAACATAATATAATTTCAGCGAGCTTATTATTATTATCAATCGGGATTAGTTGTCATGATGTATTAAAGATTTATCGTTTTCTTATTAAAAAGTTGCAATAATCGTCATATCCTCAGATTTGCAAACAGGTGCATATTTGAATATTTGGATTATCCGGATATAAACTTATCACATTAACAGAAAATAAAAGCCATGAAACCCATAATGCACTCATTTTAGTGCTAGAATGATACTAACTGTAATTTGTCTCAATATCCTAATATTGTTCTATCGTGTCGAAATCGGTCTATTACTGCTCTGTATAGGTATTTTCTTCGTGATTTTTACCAAGTAAATTACAAATCAGCAAGATTGGTGTTCGAACCAGTCAGGCACTTTACTTTGTGTATTTAATTTCATCACCTTTCTTCAAACTTGTAAGTCAAGAACTAAATAGCTAAGTAATAAGTCTTTGATCGTAGACAGTATCTACACAGAAAATTGCAACAGCATATTGTTAGGTGCAGATGGTAACTAGCACTGAATAACTATAAAAATGAATAAAAACCAAATGCCTATACATTATAACTAAGTATATAGAATTTCTTACACCCAAGAGCACAGGACTTTATAAGCCCGTAAGGGCCCGTCTCCACTAGCGAGAGAATCGCGGCGATATTATCGTCGTGCCACGTATTTCTGTATACTCTCTTAGAAAATTTGATGGCACGGCGAGACTATCGCTGTGATTATTTCGCTCGTGGAGGCGGCCCCTAAGAGCCTGTTTAATAAAAATCCGCGTTTAATGGCGGCCACTGTCAAAAGTTTTAAGTAGCGTTAATTCTTTTGAGACGTTAGATTAATGCGTCGCCTAATTAAATATTTAAAAGAAAGATATTAGGCACTCAAACTCAAAGCATTTATTTCAATTAAACCATTTACAGGCACTTTTGAATTGTCAAATAGTCGGTCAGTTAGTCAGAAAGTTGAAGCTAGTTGCCCATTCCAAAACGTAGATCTGCCGGTCGATTCTGTAAAAATCTCACCGTGAAAACATAGGCGAAGTGAGTTTGTTTTTGCTAGGAATTGACACTATTGACAGCTCCATGCTCACTTCACCTAAGTTTTCACGGTGAGATTTTTCCAGAATAGCACCGCTCTATGGAGTAGAAACTCGACGGGCAAGAAACTCCATGGACAAATTCCTGGGTACACTATTCTTGCTGCTTCTATACCAGGCCACTCGGAAAGTATTGCGAAAAAGTTTTTATGAATGAGAGACTGGCCAGATAATCTATTTTGAAAATATGATTATTTGTAAGTAAAAATAGGTACCTACGTTCCAATTTAAAAATTTCCCTCCACACTGTTTGCGAGCTAATATTAGTAGATAAATTATCGTGTCTCATTAAAAAAAAAATGGGTCTGCGCCGGGAACATTTTCGCGCTATGATTTTATACGATTTCAAGTGTCGCCTGGAACCGGATGAATCGTACGATAGACTTCAAATGGCATTCATGGATGAAGGTCCTTCTAAGGCAACCGTGCATCGTTGATATAACGAATTCAAACGCGTTCGACTAACTTTGGGGGATGAAGAAAGAAGTGGTCGCCCTTTGACGGCTGTTACGGAAGAAAACGCTAACAGTGAAAAATTTAATCCAAGACAATAGGCGAGTTACG
Organism: Oligia latruncula; assembly: GCA_948474745.1. Taxonomy (NCBI): domain Eukaryota; kingdom Metazoa; phylum Arthropoda; class Insecta; order Lepidoptera; family Noctuidae; genus Oligia; species Oligia latruncula. The sequence continues at coordinate 4,010,614 of OX419699.1, forward strand.
TATCAAGAGATTCAGCCTATCTAAGCCTTCACGAAATTCTACACGTGCATCTTCGCGTGAGGAGGATAGTTTCACGCTGGGTGCCGCACAACCTCACCGATGCACAGAAGCAGACCCGGGTGGAATGGTGCCGTGATATGATAAACAAATTTGAAGCAGGCTCGTGTTTACGACCTCATCACAGGTGATGAGTCTTTTATTTATTAATACGATCCAGAAACGAAGCGCCAGTCGATGGTTTGGGTGTTTCAAAACGAATCAACGCCTACCAACGTGAAGCGATCTAGAAGCGGGGGAAAGATGTTGATCGCGAGCTTTTTCAATTTGACTGGCTACTTGGTATCAATTCCTTTAAGAAGCATCAACGCTGAATGGTATACTACCAAATGCTTGGCAGAAGTTTTCTCTGTTGTAAGCAACAAGCGACCAAACACAGGGCTCCGCGGGCTACTGCTCCACCACGACAACGCGCCTTCGTACACCGCGCTCAAAACGAGGGACTTCCTGGACAGCACGCCGGTGAAACTCCTGGGTCACCCTCCTTACAGCCCTGACCGAGCACCGTGTGACTTCTTTTTATTCCCGAAAATAAAAAATCAGCTCAAAGGGATACAATTTTCGTCGCCGGAAGATGCGATGTCAGCGTTCGAGCAGGCTGTAAACGAGATGTCTGCAGCGGACTAGAAAAAGTGTTTCGGAAACTGGTTCAGACGCCTGGAACTTTGTATAGAGGCTAGTGGAGAGTACTTTGAAAATATTTAATAAAAAAAATATTTACTTAAAGAACATTTATTTTATTTTCGCAAAACTTTCTGAGTGTCCCACATATGTGAGAACAATGTAAAAAAATCAAATTAGGAAACAATTTAAAATATAAGATTAAAAATAAGCCTTGACAATTAAGAGATGACCAGTCTCAACCGACGGCACCCGTTCACGAACATGACCCGTGGATCAGCACCATCCAGCTCAACCATTTTGTAGAGATCCGAATGATCCAACACACGCGCCACCATCAGTGAGACATTTAAGTGAGTATGACACATTCTCAACTGCCATGCTCTTTCAAGTCATAATAAACGAATCCATGGTTCTTACATTTACAACATTGAAAAAAATGCTTCTAAATATAAAAGTACTAGCTGCGCCCCGCGGTTTCACCCGCGTAAATGTCGATCCCGTGGGAATATCGGGATAAAAAGCCTATATATTATCCAGAGTGTCAGCTAACAAAATTTTATCAAAATTGGTCCAGCCGTTTGAGCGTGAAGAAATAACAAACATATAAATAAGATTGAAGTATTCAACAATTAAAACTTGATATAATTTTTTAGATTGAATAAAATAAAAATAAAAAAGGGAAGTACGTCTCAGAAACAAAAAAAGGGAAACATCTCTTCCAAATATTAAAATTTTAACAAAAAACTGCCTTTGGGAGACAGTTTTTTCTGAATAGAAATGTCCTAATTTATTTTAGAGTAACCTAGTCATGCAGCCCCACTGTTACAGAAAAAAACACTTTTGATGTCTGAGCCTGGATTCCTTTTGTTTGGTATAAATGGGTGTTGTAATAAAGCAGTAGTCATTTGTGTAGTGTTTGCAGGTCCAAATTCTTCTATTTCGATCAATCATATACCGCACATCAATCATAGTCCTGCACTTTTTTCGTAGAGACCTAAATTACCGTTTCTTTACTGGGAATAAATAACTTCCCTCAAAAGAGTGATCTACTTGAACCATGTTCCTATATTGATTGAGTTATATCATTAAGGGCTGATTTTTCAATCATTTGATAACTTTATTCGAGGAATAAATTTAAAATTTTGACAGTTATTTCATACAAAAACTGTCAGAGGTTAATTTTATTCCTCGAATAAAAGTTATATGGCGATGGAAAATCGTCTAATTAAATATGGTTTTAATCAGTGTCTATCTAACGCATTTTTATGACTTAATACTAGCTTTGAGGATTATTTTATTAACAGTCGGTAAACAAACATTTCGGAGTATTGACTTTTCCAGAGACTGACTTTACTGTTTATATGTAGGACTAGCTGCGCCCCGCGGTTTTACCCGTGTAAATGTCGATCCCGTGGGAATATCGGTATAAAAAGTAGCCTATATGTTAATCCAGGGTGTCAGCTACCTCCATACAAAATTTCATCAAAATTGGTCCAGCCGTTTGAGCGTGAAGAAGTAATAAACATATAAACACACCCCCACACACACACACTCACAAACTTTCGCCTTTATAATATTAGTGTGATATGACTGTCAATGTATTTATCTACTCTCGAGAGAAAACTTAACGAGGATACCATTTCATTTCATTGTATATAGAAACAAAACCTTTGTCACTCACCACCCTCAAAATATATTAAACTGAAACGCATCCCCAATTCTGTATAACAAACAAAGCGTCCTAAGTGGGTGCTTAATTAAGAAATGCTGAAGTGTTTTGATGGTGGCACATTAATTTTATCTTGTTTTTCTGCTTTCGCGACCAATTATCTTGGCGAGTTCGTGGGGAGTCTTCGTTGGGAGTTTTAATTTTATTCGCTTGCCTCAATTATATTTCGCTCTGCGATCAACATTCATAACTACTATGTATTCAAGAACTCGATCTGATGTTACGTATTGTTTCTGTGAAATTCTCAATGTCGTGTTTCTCAACTGTTTTGTTTGTGATTTTATTTCTTGCTTCATTATCAAATGAATCTTTCGTGTATTGGTTGGAGTCGAGACCCTGAAGTGGTTTCGTTAAACATAAACAGTGTTAATATATTGGATAACACGACTTATCGCTTCGCCTCCGGCGTCCTCTGCTCAACATGGGGTTTTCACATAAAGTATATTACAAAGAAAATGAGTTTAGAGGAATAGTGCTAAGTATAAGCATTACATATAGCAATCGGATTTAAAATTGTTTTGGTCGGACGGATTCAGATTTCCGTTAAGACCGGACGGAACAATTAACTTTTTTTAAATATAATTTAACTTAAGGGGCTATCAAGGTATTCTAGTTCCTTTTAAGTTGTTAAACTTAAATTCGAGCAGGTCTGTATGAGTCGCTTCAAATGAACGGATATTTCGCTTTAGTCAGATTTTTGACCGTGAACCTGGGCGATACCCAAAAAAGTAAGTATACGCAGATTTTACGAAGAACCTCGTATGCTCATAAATGACTTTTAGAAGGTTCTTTTCGCGTCAAGTTGATATGACAGCTTATTTAGGTATTTATAAGACCAAAAAACTTATCAAGGCCTAACCTTCAAGTCCATACCACTGTTATTGTATATTCACTATAATACTGTTCCACTAGACAGCCCATGACAGCCGTATTGTTGTATTTATTTATTTTCGCCGAAGGGTCGGCGCGTGCGACCCTTTGTTTGTCACACTAATGCCACAGAGTGCCTCTGACACTTATGGCATAGAAAAGTAATGAGGTTACGTTTGGCGCTGAAGCGCGGATTGAATGGATATTTTGTTTCATTTGCTAATATTTTACATAAATCTATTTTATTATTTATTTATTTCTGTAACAGCCCGCAACATCTCGGCGGGCCCTATCAGAATACCAGCGCTGCGACATTTATATTTGAAATGTCGCATCATCATGCTGAGATAGGAGCCTTTTGGCCTCGTATAGGACTTTCTGTTATTTTTTTTACATTATTTTTAAATAATTTGGTTTTTTATTTTGTGATCTTCCTGTACACAATAAATAATATTTCTTTCTTTTTTAAGTAATATTTTTCTATAATAAATAACTCACTATAACCGAGTCCAATGGTAGAATCTCTTCGCTTATTTTGTGGTCGGCCTCTTCGCTTTGTTCCCAAATGCTCCTAATTTCCCTTTGTCCCAAGTTACGTTTACCGTAAAAAAAAACCTTTGCGGAAGAAATTTTCTTAATACTTGACGTTCTAAGCGTTAATTAAGTGACGAAGGAATATGAAAAAAGCCTGTGATACTTTTTAATATTTTTGCGTCAATGGCAATTTACTTTGTCAAAATTTAATTTCGTTTTGGACCGTTTTACCATAAAAAAACAGAGTTATTTGCATTGATAAATATCCGCAAATTAAATTAGTGAAAGTCTTCACTGGTTTAAAAGGGTTGTCCATAAATCGTAAATGATGCATATAACATAATTATGTAGGTATGGAACTTCATATTTTGTTAACCCTAAATATTTTTTTTATAAGGACGAGGAGTAGTATTATACCATATGGAGTCGTACTTTTTCGGGTTGTTGGGACATCCCTATAAGTGGCCGAGGATCGGGTTACATGATATGCGATTGAGGAAAAATTATGTCCAGTAGTGTAAGTACATAAGGTCCGGGAAGAAAAGCACCCAGCGCTTTATTGAGCGCTACAAATTCTTTGTTCACTTTACAGACATACCTAATATGTATGTCGTTACATAGGTTTGACAATTTCAGTAACCTTTACTGAGTTGGGTTTAGATGTATATACTTACTTGGTTATTGACAACTTTGCGTAGGTTGATTCCAAAAATTATAAAAATTAAACTTACCTTTCATGATAAACATTTCCGTCACCATTCCAAGGTTTTTTTTTGGTTCATTTTCATAATAGCTCCCTACTACCACATAGGTTTGTTTATAAATATAATTGCTTTACCTACTAACATCGTCTACAAAGGCTACCTACCCCTGGCAATTCTTTTCATCTGTCGGACCCAGCGACGTCATGGCCCATTGTAAATTCATACGAGAGCCTTGTCTTGTCAGCTATTACGTCTTATTGTGCCTTACGAATATTTGTGTCAAGAACACAGGGCATTGGGTTTTTCTGTCTCCGCTGTAATGGCCATCAAATCGTCATAAACTTGGTCATCTAGACTGCTGGCATATGGTTATCATGACGCATTGGGTTCATGGTTCTTGCATGATCTGCGATTGCTTATTGGATTTTACGTTAAATTATAACCTGTGTGTGTTATTAATAGCATGGTTTGTTGTTACGTTTGTAATAGAAGGCGTGGTGATACGAAATGTAGTGACCGTTTTATGTTAAAATCAGCATCAATCGACTTATTAGGTAAGACAACAGATAGATGTTTACAATATGTAGGTCCTACATATTGTGAACATTTTATTTGTGATTGCTAAATTACAAGATTTACAAGCAGAGCGTGGAGTTTCTATTAAATTTCTTCTTTTTTGGAGTTTTCTTGGGGATCGAATGTGCAGTCGCTTGTTTGCAGGGCAGATGGTGTTCAAATCAGGTTAAGATTATAGTAAACCGTTAGTGCGCCAATGAAAACTTATGACACTTCACTTTTCGTCTCTGACCTGCTGCATAATAGAATGTGATATCTAATGGTTGTTTACAGTATAGCGTAGCATGTTCCTCATAATGTGAACTTAGAACTCGTTAGGTATCTATGTTTCTCTTCCTGCTCCAAGCTCCTTATACACTGTATATTATGTAAGGAAACATAATATACGCCCGAGGGAAAGCAGCATTAAAATATCGCGTTACCTTCTAACTACTATGATCGTCAAGGTCTACGTCGATGACCCTGTTATGGTTGCTAATATAATACACAGCCAATGTTATGTATAAGCATGAACACGTATTTTTTACTAGTTTTGGAATAAATGTGTGGGTGGGAACCACGACCTTACCTTGCGAATTTCCCCATAATGCTATCCTCATAATTTTACTAGTTTGCCTATTTAAGGCTACTTCAAGTTTGTTATCCAATAAATATCTTTTTGCAAGGCTACTTAGGGATGGACGCGAACGAGGGAAATGCCAAAAGTATAATTGAATCAAGGTCTGACTCTTCACTCACGCTTTTTTTTTGCACACCACAAATATTATAAATAGTAAGAAAACTTGGATTCCTAATCAAAATAAAACCCTGTGGATTATTTTTATGCGAGTGCAGACATTATTACTATTTGCGAAGAAAGTATGTAAGTTAGATTATGGGGAATATTTATTTAATCTTCTAATAAAATTTTGATCTTCTAATGATGATCGCCTTTATCCTTAAAAGACTGCAATGATTCATAATCAGCCTATAATGTTCCCACTGCTGGGACACAGGCCTCCTCTCTGTGAGAGGGAGTGGGCCGTAATCCACCACGCGGGCCCAGTGCGGGTTGGTAGATGTCACATGTCTTCGAAATTTTGGTTCTAGGACATGCCGGTTTCCTCACGATGTTTTCCTTCACCGTTTTGAGAGTAGTGGTGATGATATAATTTACACAAAGTAAAGTGCCTGTCTGGGTTCGAACCTACGACCTACAACTCGTAAGTCGCGGCCGATACCACTGGGCCACCACTGCTCTCAATCTCTGCAATGATTAGTAATATTATTATTATGAGGCAGTGATCGGTAATAGTTTAGTTTCAAAATACCGAAGAAGTCGTGGACATTCCACCGTGTCTACAGGAAAAATAAAAATTACCAGTGCGCAAACTGTAACCATGGATTCAGCATATATCATTCTAGACCCCGTAGCGTAGAAATTTTTCGTTGGACCCCAGACTAGAATCATATGCTGAATTCATGGTTACAGTTTATGCACTGGTTAAATTTTTTTCTTGTATGTAGTGACTATTCTAATATAATAGTGCTAGGAAAAAGATGTACTGGTATATTTTTTGTAGGTAAGTACGTAACAAAAAGTTCCTCTCCGAGGTCAATAACTGAGTCAAAGCAGAGGCCATTGTAGTTTTGGTCTAGTTAATTAAAGGCCATGATTGTCGCACTATGAGTGTATTGCTTTTTAGTCCAAAACTCATGTCATCATCTGCCTAGCCTTCTTCCAACTAACGTTTTCGGCTTCTGTATTCCCTAATATTTTTTACTGCATTAATATCTAATTGATATTTATATCAATTGTCGACTGCATATCTCGTTAGAATATACCGATATCTTTGTACCTTTTTGTGCGAAAAGTTTAAATAAATAAATAAATATCTGACATTTAAAGAAGTAGAAACCAATTCGCGAGTAGGTACACTTTTATTTGATCGTCCTCATGATTGTACGTGCTTGTGCTTCATATTTTTTGTGTATATGTCAAAAAAATATACGAAACGAGTAGGTATTTCGAGTCACGTAACAAATTAGATTGTGTATAATGACAAGGATATGTGATACTGAGGCTACGAGTATATAAAAAAATGTGTCGGAAGTTTGTAATTTCGTCTCGTTTTTTTATTGGTTGTTCATTGTGTAGGCATACCTACCGACGACATATCCATTTGTGATTCAAAATCTCATTTGAATGTGTTATGAATAAAGTTATTATTTTTGAGTAAAGTAGGTACACAGGATTAGTTTGATACTGTGGTGGGATAGGCAGGACCGGAATCAAGAGGTTTTATAAATGATAGGTACCTAGGTACCGAAGGTCATTGTTTTCAATACTCTCTGGACTGATACTGACGTCGAAAAATAGTGTCCATATTGTGTGCTTAAAGACATATAGTTATCTATTGGTTCTTATATTGTCATCTCAATCTCTGTGATATTATTGGAAGTTAAGTTTTTGTTATATTATCCAATAGGGTTTAAATATTGCTGCAGAGAAAAGATACTTCAAGTTGTACAGACGCCAGCACATCAACCTACCCGCAACTGTCAAATTTAACCAATCGACTTTGAACCTTATGTTGTAGCGATAAAGTTGAAAATCCATTAAATCAATTTGACAGATTGTAGTAGCTTGATGTGCTGGCGTCTGTACTTGAAGTATCTTTTCTCTGTATCAATATTTCATAACATTAGTTTTATTTAAAATTATGCTTCTGTACTTTATGGGTTATTGGGAATGTTCATAAACCTACTACTTACTTAATCTGATATTTCGATGACGCTCAAACATGGCTAACCTACTACTGAGCATGAAGACCTGCGTGGTCGCACGCACTACTGCTGAGCATGAAGACCTGCGGTGTTATTCCGTAAAATTCTAACCGTGAAAACTTACGTGAAGTGAGGCTGTCATTAGTGTCAATCCCTCGCATCGGGTAGAATGACAGCTCACTTCACCTAAGCTTTCACGGTGACATTTTATCAGAACAGGCCGGCTGTTTTGGGTTTGATTTTCAGCTCGGGCCGCTCGGGCTTGGTTTATGTATGAAACACCGTGCCCAGTTTATGGCAATAGACTCGCTGCCCCTGCCAAATTTTGAGTGTGTTTTAGGTTGGTACCGACATCTCTGCCTAATCCTTCGGGAAAGCAGGCGTGAGGTTATGTATAAAAAAAAAGATGCTACCATATGTTCACAGCATTCTCACTAGATGACGCTTAGTTCAACTCTTGAGAAAAAATTAAAAGTCCTAAATATAAAATTAATTTGCTTATATTTACAAATAAGTATTTAGTAATATTTACAAAAAGATAGTATTCGAGTACATGATGGTTTAATATAATTCAGTAATAATTTATAACATGAGTGACATAGTATCTACTCATATCTACAATAATGGTTACTTACATTGTGTTTTACATAGCGACAATTCCTCTCGCAATTTTAGGGCAGTTACTTTGAGTATAATATAATTATATTAAGACTTAATTAAAACACTACTGACCTCTTACAATATTTTGGGAGTTTACTGCCCCTGTAAAAACATTAACTTATTGTTACGCTGTAGCGTCACATTGCTTTGTTTTCTATTGTATAATTTCGATCTCTATTGTGATCTCTTTACACCTTGGTTTAGCACACACAACATACTTTAGTGTAGCCTCCGCTTAGCTATTTAAGATTCCTAGTGGGTAGGTACCTAGGTACAGTAGCGGCCATAAGTGCACTCCTACTCCTTCTTGGGTTAATACTATAAACGCGACTGCACATACCAGTACGATAATTGCATACCACACTTTCAATTAAGCTCCATCAGGCTTTGAAGGAAATAGCTAATCGATTGCATCATATGATTGAAAAATTCGTCTGCTTGACAACGTTAATAACGCAATGAATGCTGTTGAACTGTCAAAATAAAAGGCATTGGCATTCTGTGTTATGCAATTACCCTGCAGGCAACTTGAAATCATTATTATACCTTATTCGCAAGCTTACACAATATTGCTCCCTTAAGATTAACAACGGACGACAATGATTTTTAGAATTACTTATTCAATGGTACTTATTATTGTCCGTCAATCAATCAATCATGTTTATGGTGCATCATAAGTACAGAAATAGATACCGGTGTTAAGAATTAGAGTGATGTTGATCAGCTATGTCCCGCCATTTGGGCAAACAATACAAATTATTCAAATTATTAACATTGTGTCATATTATTATGAAATTAACATTACTATTTTAATAAATTAACAATGAAAAAAATAACATAACTATTGCAATTTAAGGAAAAATTAAATTAACTAGTTAGGTGAGTAGTTATAATCTAATATTACAACAAAAAAATAAACACAAAATATAGGTCAGTTAAAGATCTTAAAATTAATAGTAAGCAGCATTGACTGCACCATGGTCTTGGTCAAAGTATAATTTAAAGTATATATAATTTTACTAAAAAATAAATAAATAGGCATACAGGGTGAATTTTTTCAGTGGGCGTGGATGGCCAAATCCGAAACTATGAGGAATAGCGAAAAGTACTCAAAGGAGTCTCGGGCTCGATTTTGATAAAAACTAAAACAGCATCATTAGATTTTTGAAAAATCTATATTTCTAGCCAGGAATAGAACCCGTTGTTATTGAAAATAAACACAACACTGTATTATTACACCATTCGATAGTGTCGCTAATAAGGATTGAATTCTGGGAAGTATAAAAAAATACTGTATCTATCAATTTTATAAAGTAAGGCTTGTTGTAAAGTAGATTCTTTGTGCCTAATTAAATAAATGGTGTTTAAATTTTATCCGAAACAATTGATTGCGCAGGCTTCGGTTACCAACTATTTCTTCTTGCGTATGGATTAGTTTTGGCATCAGGGTATACAGTTTTTATTCTCGGTACTTTAAAAGTGCTTGGAAGGCTTTCAAAATCGAAATTATCGTCATCTGCCGCAATTTTAGCCCTTCTGCGTCCAATCTCATAAAATAGTAGACATACTAGAGCTAAAACTATGAGGTATAGAAGAACCAACATTGTGATAGTAAGAGGAGTCCAAAAACCTTTGGTATTTTTATTATCCATTGGCGGTGTTGGACATGGATACGGTGTCGACGCACCTGTGGTATCTAAATCAGAGTCAGTTGGTGTAGGGGTAGTGATTGGTTCAGGTTCAGGGGTAGTAGTGATTGGTTCTGGGTCAGTGGTAGTAGTGATTGGTTCTGGTTCAGTGGTAGTAGTGATTGGTTCTGGTTCAGGGGTAGTAGTGATTGGTTCTGGTTCAGGGGTAGTAGTGATTGGTTCTGGTTCAGGGGTAGTAGTGATTGGTTCTGGTTCAGGGGTAGTAGTGATTGGTTCTGGTTCAGGGGTAGTAGTGATTGGTTCAGGTTCAGGGGTAGTAGTGATTGGTTCTGGTTCAGGGGTAGTAGTGATTGGCTCTGGTTCAGGGGTAGTAGTGATTGGTTCTGGTTCAGGGGTAGTAGTGATTGGTTCTGGTTCAGGGGTGGTAGTGATTGGTTCTGGTTCAGGGGTGGTAGTGATTGGTTCTGGTTCAGGGGTGGTAATGATTGGCTCTGGTTCAGGGGTAGTAGTGATTGGTTCTGGTTCAGGGGTAGTAGTGATTGGTTCTGGTTCAGGGGTAGTAGTGATTGGTTCTGGTTCAGGGGTAGTAGTGATTGGTTCTGGTTCAGGGGTAGTAGTGATTGGTTCTGGTTCAGGGGTAGTAGTGATTGGTTCTGGTTCAGGGGTAGTAGTGATTGGTTCTGGTTCAGGGGTAGTAGTGATTGGTTCTGGTTCAGGGGTAGTAGTGATTGGTTCTGGTTCAGGGGTAGTAGTGATTGGTTCTGGTTCAGGGGTAGTAGTGATTGGTTCTGGTTCAGGGGTAGTAGTGATTGGTTCTGGTTCAGGGGTAGTAGTGATTGGTTCCGGTTCAGGGGTAGTAGTGATTGGTTCCGGTTCAGGGGTAGTAGTGATTGGTTCCGGTTCAGGGGTAGTAGTGATTGGTTCCGGTTCAGGGGTAGTAGTGATTGGTTCCGGTTCAGGGGTAGTAGTGATTGGTTCCGGTTCAGGGGTAGTAGTGATTGGTTCCGGTTCAGGGGTAGTAGTGATTGGTTCCGGTTCAGGGGTAGTAGTGATTGGTTCCGGTTCAGGGGTAGTAGTGATTGGTTCCGGTTCAGGGGTAGTAGTGATTGGTTCCGGTTCAGGGGTAGTAGTGATTGGTTCCGGTTCAGGGGTAGTAGTGATTGGTTCCGGTTCAGGGGTAGTAGTGATTGGTTCTGGTTCAGGGGTAGTAGTGATTGGTTCTGGTTCAGGGGTTGTAGTGATTGGTTCTGGTTCAGGGGTAGTAGTGATTGGTTCTGGGGTAGTAATTTCTTCGTATAGTTCACATTCACCTTCATCTGTATCAGGCGGTATGTAACGGAATGAATCGACCAATACAATAGATTCTGGAGCCGCCATCCCCATGATGGATATCTGAAACAAAGAAAGTGAGGTATGAAACGCACAGTTGAACAGACAGGTTTATACACATACAGGGTGGAAAGCTCGGAAGGAAGGAAGTTGATGCCAAGTTTTTTATAATTTAATTGGCTTTTGCTGGCGACTTCGTCCGCAAGTTTTTTTTTGTTATAACATAAAAAATATCATAATTATGTTAATCGGCGATACTGTACCTTCTCATTAGCGAATTTTGGGAATCGGATCAGGAGTTCCGTAGATTACCTCCTCCTCCTCCTATTCATACAAACTTACACTTTTTGCCTCTTTATAATTTTGGTATGCATAAATTATAGTATCTATTTATGTTACATTTAAGTTTTAATTTTGGCGCGTATATAATTATATTTTCTTTATCGTCCAAAGACTTTTAATCAGGTTTGCATCAGGCGACCATGAGGGCAGTCTAAGAACCTCGATGAATTCCCGGCCATGATTTTTTTGTGGTTTTTAATGTGTCTCGGTAAGAAACGTATTCTTGATGATACTTCCATATTTGAGGTCAGCTTCCACTAACCGTTTCCTGATAGTATCTTCAAAACATATGAACCCATTTGCATCAATAGTTCCTGGACACAACGATAACAGTGGTTTCTGTTTTAAAGTTGTAGGTTGCTTTTTCTTCGGCGCCGGCGACGGGACACCTACTCAATTTACCGCGGTCTGAAGACCAATTTCCGTAATTAAAAACGTTAACAATGTAGTCGCAGTCTCATCTCAGCGACAATCAAAGACAAAAACTTGACTTATCAAAAATTTAGGGATTTTAGAGGTGTTTTTGTCACGATTTTGTCGTAGGTATGTAAATGTATACACTTTACATGTTGCCAAGTTCTTTTAAAACTTTGAATTGTAATACCAAGTGGGTCGATTTTAATTAAATAAACCGGCCAAGTGCGTGTCGGGCCACGCACAGTGTAGGGTTCCGTAGTAGCCCGTTATCACAATATAGTACAATTCTGCTGTTCTTTATTCTGAATATAATGAATATATGTACTTAATGGTAAAGATATTAGGAGTAAATGTTTTATAATAACAATAAAAGACAAGGGTGTCCAGAGTAAAACAAAACTTTAACACATGTCGTAACCACGGAGGTCATACCTTGCAAGAAAATCTTAACACCGCGATCTACAAAATTCTGTTATCGAATAGCGATACTAAACACAACAAAATATTGATTTTCGAAGATAATTATTTAAACAGATTAGCGATTAACTAATAAGAACCACTTTCTTCCTTGTAGAGCTAAAAAATAAGAGTACGATTGCTGCCACGTTATTATTTCAATTCGCGTAATTCGAAAATTAAACAAAGTTTGTTTGTGACTTCTATAGGTACTCGAATGAAAGCGTAATCCGTTGGTATAGCGCCATCTAGCGGCAGTATTGTTAAACTTCTGATAATTTATTATGGTTTTTTTATTTCATATTTTGTTTTTTAATGCAAGTCTTTACCCGTCATAAACAAGCAACTAGTTCATCTTAGTCACAATATAGGATTAATGCTAAGGATTTTGTATTCGGTACAAAATTATCAAACACCCCAGTTTAACGAGTATATAATTTTCTCAGCTCTCTAGTACTAAAACGGTATCTTACCAAAACCTCGGACAGACAGACAGACAGACATGACGAAACTATAAGGGTTCCTTGTACCTGTTCCTTTTTTAGGGTTCCGTAGTAGGAACTACGGAACCCTAAAAAAGGGACATCAAATAAATTCCACGAATAAAAATTATCTTTCGATTGAAAAATCAGCAAATAGGTACATGAATAAACAATGAATTAATGTATTAAATGAATGATCAGTAAAATGTTGGAATGGGCAGTTAGATAAATAGTTCAGCAGTGCGATTCTGTAACCATCTCACCGTGAAAACTTAGGTGAAGTGAGCGTGGAGTGACCTGTCAATAGTGTCAATTCCTAGGAAAAACAAACTCACATCACTTAAGGCGGAGATTCCTTGAAAACGGTAAAAAAGTTGGTTTTTTAAAGCAGTGTATCTCTTAAACAGTAACTAATTTTAACCAAAAAAAAAAACATGATATTTTCAAGACTTATTTTAATACAGTGATGTAACTCAAATCATAATTAAACATACATTAATGCATGAAAAAAATCTTCAAACACACCTCTAAATTCTCTTTAAAAGCAGTTTATCTCTTCATTCTCAATTATAATTACAATTAAAAATATACCATAAAATTTCTAACGCCAAACTGCATCCAGTGATGTATTGTTTATTTTGAAATAGTTATTATCTAATTTTATACGATTTTATTTACATTTTTACGATATACGCTTGCTCATTTCCTTGCCGCCCGCACCGCGCCAGTGTTCTTCGGAACGTTGTTGAGAACAGACCTGTGTCGCTTTGCTCCGCCGTGAAATTTTTACTTTTTGTACCGTGAAAATAAAAATGGGAAATAAAGATAATACATAGTTGAAAGAGATGGAAAGCTGCTCGCCGAAAGCATTTACTCCATAATGTGCAGAATATAGCACGAAGACGGTAAGAAACTTTATTATAAGTACCTAAATAAAGAATGATAATAATAAATATATTTCTCGTGAATTTAATATTTATAACTTAGTAACAATGGTACACCCTAGTATAGGCATTGTTACTAAGTTGAAATTGATTTACCGAATCATATCATCACCTGAGGCTCACCGAAGGCCACAGAGTAATTAAAGTACCTACAGTAGGATCAGCTGTGCTGCCAATTGTATTTCAATGATTTTATTATTTTAGATTGGCGAACAAGCAAATTACTACTCAAGAACTGGATGATACTGCTTCTCGATTGGATGTCGAGTAAGTACCTACCTACTTATCAAAATCGACTGCCTCCATGGTCTAGTGGTGAGAGCGCTATATTCTCGATCTGGAGGTCGTGGGTTCGATTCCCTTGGGAAACAGCAGCTTTAGTTGTTGTGGGCTAGGACATTGCAGGCTGATCACCTGATTGTCTGACAAGACAGATGATGAGATGATCCGTACTGTCGGAGGATCACGTAAAATAGTCGGCCCTGCGCCTGATCTCCCGTCGCGCCGGTCGTGTCCGTACCGTCTCATCGGGATACGAAAGTGATGGAATAGTGAGTGCACTTTTGTATTGCGTTTGCGTGCATAGGTACTTGGGCGCTATACAGGGTCAAATTAAATTAGCTAGCGAAACTCCGCAGACGTGATGGGTTTCTAAACATGATAAAACAAACGAGAAATTAAGATGATAATGATTTTTTTGGGGTCATCCACTGTCGGTAGTTTCACTCACTTAAAATATCAGTCTAAAAATATTTTTTTTTGTAAATTTCACAGACGTGATGGTATCGATATCTGAACACGATAAAACAGATTTTATCAACTCACACTTCAAGTAACAACAATGCCAGCGGTCATTGACCCCAAAAAATCATTTTTTATTATTATTTTATAGTGTTTAGTAGCTATCGATACCCATCACGTCTGCGGAGTTTCGCTAGCTAATTTAATTTCATCCTGTATTATTATTTATTACTCATCTCAACCAGACTGCTAAATACAGGGTAATAATATTAGGCCGGCCACATACAGTCGGAATTCCGTTACGGAAATCCGTTGCGAAATATCGGTTCGGAATTGAATTTTTTTTTTTTACCGACTTGTTCCTTTACGATTACGTTCACGTGGATGGATTCGCGGGCATAAGCTAGTGTTTATTTAATAAATATTGTATTTTTCCAGTTCTACTATTGAAAAGCGATCATCATCCATTGTTCACAAAATTCTACAAGCAAATCAAAAGGCATTTCAAAAAGAAGACAGGTAATTTTGCGAATTTCGTATATTCTTCTAGTCCTGTGGGATTTAGTGATCTATCACAACATCTTGATTTAGACATCTAAAGTATTTAATTAAATATTTAGTGATCTGAACTTAGTATCCAACAACAAATGAGGGCGATATTATGTCAATGTTTTCTGAAATAATGAATGATAAAATAATAGTTAAAAACATAAGTATCACAGAATACATTGTATTATTTTCAAAAATTATTGTTGTTTTTTTGCAGTCCTACTACTGAAACGCTGAAATGGCTCAATTTATTATTTTGAAATCAAACTAATATTTATTATATCAATGATTGAGGTAATTGCATTAGAAAACTAAAACCGTAATATAGGTTTCGTATATTGGAAGCTACAATATTAAACTTTTTGTTTTTGTTTATAGGACCATCTACCGGCATGGAGTCAACGATTATTGTCGAGGGTTTTAAGAAAAGCATAGAAATGCATAATTTGTTATGTGGCAGAATTATATCAGATGATGACGTCAACACATATTCAGAGCTTTTGCAAGAAAGGCCGTATGAATTTTTGCAATAGAAAAATTTTAATGCCGAAACCACTTGCTGAGGAATTTGTGCAACAAGCTGCAAAGTCTTATAACAGACACGAAATTTCTTATACGGTTCAGAAAACTCCTAACAAAGAAAATAATATTAACCTTTCGAAAAGTAGTAGTAACTGCAATTGCAAAATACAAGCATACTGATAATGCAATGCAACTCCATGCTGATATAATGCTTGCTGCAGAACATGCTTTTGGACAACATACTACGTGCAAAGGATACTTTTGTAGCAAACAAGGCGAAGTAGAAGATATTGATAAAGACTTTTACACAAACACTCTTTGCCAAAAAATAAAATTAACATTAGCACAGCTAGCCGCGCACTCGCGCAGCTTGTTGCACGATGTCGATAACAACTCTGTAAAAAGATATCATAGCATTATTGTTAAATTCGTAGGTGGCAAAAGAATAAACTTTCTCAAAAATATCTATATCAAATGAGATGTAATACTGCGGCTCTATCTTTCTACACAAGAAAACCTTTGAGTATCTTGCATAAATCAAAACGCCCATAATTGATGGAAGAGGCGTTTTGATTTTCCAATGTTCTTTTTTTCTTCTTTGCATATTTCTTAGATATTTTTAGTCGCTTTATTTTGTTCATTACAAATTTATGTATTTGTCCTCTTGGACTTCAACCTACAATAGATAGCAAGATACTCACTCATTTGATATTGATATTTTTGAGAAAAGTTTATTCTTTTGCCACCTACGAATTTAGCAACAATGCTATGATATCCCTCTACAGAGTTGCTATCGACATCGTGCAACAAGCTGCGCGAGTGTGCGGCTAGCTGTGCTAATAATATTTTTTTTTTGCCAAAGTGTGTTTGTGTAAAAGTCTTTATCAATATCTTCTACTTCGCCTAGTTTGTCACAAAAGTATCGTTTGCGGGTGGTATGTTGTCCAAAAGCATGTTCTGCAGCAAGCATTATCAGTATGCTTGTATTTTGCAATTGCAGTTACTACTACTTTTCGCAGGGTTGGTGGTTTCTTTTATTTGTTAGGAGTTTTCTGAACCGTATAAGAAATTTTGTGTCTGTTGTAAGACTTTGCAGCTTGTTGCAAAAATTCCTCAGCAAGTGGTTTTGGAATTAAATTTTTCTATTGTAAAATTTTCATGTGTGTTTTCAATTTATAATGTGTTTTTATTTTGCTTTTGTCAATGTTCAAAATAAATCTGACATTCAATACACTTTCTCTCTCACTCTCACACTCTATATTTCCCTTTTTCTTTTTTTACACAAAAAAAATTGGACCCTATAAATGGGTCCATTTATAGGGTCCAATTTTTTTTACATACTATAAAGGTTAGTCAACCTTTATAGTATGTCTTGATTAGGCCGGCAAAATCGGAATTCCGTTTCGAAATATCGATTCGGAATTTCGAAGACAGCAAATCCATACGAAATAAATTCGAAGGCAGAAAATTTCGAACGGAAAACTACTGTAGGTACGTGTGCGATAGATCCTTGATTTTGTATGGATTTGTTGCCTTCGAAAATGCCAAATCAATATTTTGAAACGGAATTCCGCAACGGAATTCCGTCCGTATGTGGCCGGCCTTATTGAACCAAAAAGTTCCGAGCCCACGACCGCTTGTGGCTTCTAGATAAACTTCTGGATAATAAATTGAACTGGGGGTCACGGGTCATACGGGGCCCACAAACCATCATTCGATACCTTGGGGCTCAAAGGGTGTATAGCATTTTGGCCAATTAGAGTTATTTACACCATCTTGAAACACACACCCCACCCACACCTTTAAACTCGAATCTATCGAGTTTTTGGATTTCCTGAAAAGTCGTGTTCATCTTTTGAACCCCGAGGTATCGATATGGGGCGCATTGGGGTTAGGGCTCCATGAACCCCATTTTGAGCTTCGCGCAAACGGTACAGATATGGCCGGTAGATTTGATATTGGTCAGATTTTCCACTCGATTTATTCTGCGTTAAAAAAAAAGTAGGTAAGTACCTACTAACTCATTCACTTTTATTTGTGAGCGAAATCGCGGGGAAAAGCTAATAATAACTGTCTACATTCCGCCGCCCGGTTACATTGATAATACATAATTATATTCTATTTTATTAATATTACAACGAGTTCTTATTTGTAAAAAAAATAATTATACACCACTGCTCTGAAATATGCTACTGGCTACCTATATGCGAGCATCGCGCGTCATGACACTGGCAGCCAGCCCTACAAAATATAAACTTCGTGAGCGCTTCGCGCGTAAGTATGATGAGGGGGTGCGCGGGGCATTCTCAGCGGTAACGCCCATTTGAGCAAGGTCAACGGCATAATACTGGGCCTTAAGTTTTCACGGTGAGATTTTTACAGAATCGACCGGCAGTAGTTCATAGGTAAGATTGGAACTGTGATCACAACCATGCGCGAGCCGAATTGGTCGCAGTAAGTAACAACCTGGCCTGGCTTGGACCAGGCCACCCTGACTAAATGGGTTAGGTTAGGTGAGAACTGTGACAAAACGCGCGCGAGTTGAGCGAGCGCTACTTCTTACCGACTAATTCCGATTTGTTAACTGCCCACACGTAACTCCCGTAAGTCATTTTACTGCTAAATATACTTACGCATTATGACTCATTTTTATTTAGTTTACAGCTCAGTTTTTACTGCTGAACTTGTTAATAAACATACAATAAACAACCTGCCGCTTTACGCTTTTGTTATTATTACGTCTAGTATGTCAAAACGTAAAATCAATAGCTTTGTGACAGCTGCGCACGCGCACAGATTATTATTAAAGGTCTCTGCACACAGCGGGCGCGGCGCGGCGGGGCGGGACGGCGACGCGACGCTGAACAGTTGTAATGTACTAGATATTACGGACGACTTCACACAGAGCCGTCGCGCCGGGCGCGACTGCTCTGTGTAAAAAAAAACATGATTGACGTGTAAAAGTGTTTGTACAAACTACTACTTACAAAAAATAAAATGTAAGTAGTAGTTTGTACAAACAATTGTGAATGATGAAATGGAATCATTTCATCATTTCATTTCATCATTTATTTCTTATTTTGGTTGTTGTTTTTTATTTATATCTAATCGCGTGCTGCACTGGTTGACGTCATCACGTCAACGCCGGCTGTCGCTGAAAACCGGCGCTGGGAACAGAGCTCTCGTATAGGGTCTTTAGAATTTTGCTGAGCGATGGCCGTTTTGCGTGGATGTGTCGCATGTTTTCCTCCAACTTGTTATTTTTTTTATTTGTGCTTTTTTATGCGTCATAAAAAACGTATTTTCTTTCTTTAAGTCAATCACCAATCAATCAATCGCCAATTTAAATATCTGGGCTAGGCAAGTAGTTAAACATTAGCGATCCAAGTCATTTGCCTAGCTGTTTGATTGAATGGCTGAATATGATTAAGGCCGCTAGTTAAACGGCGGCGTTTAGTATAAAGGCTAGGCGGTTAACTAAAGGGCTGATTAAGCTACTTTGCTGCGATATAATTTTACATTATACAGAATGTACGACAGGATCTTGACTGGCATAATTTAAAATAATCGAAACTGCTTTTAAAATAATCGAAATTTAATACATATTGTAGCAAGTAGAGGAAGTCATTGCCTAACATGCATCGTGTCAACAGAGATCGTTCTGACGCTATATTTTTTTTAAAAGGCACTTTTAAAAAAAATATAGCGTATAATTGTCGCGCCCCCGCCATAATGGTCGCGTACGCCGCGCGCTACGAGCAAATGTCCCTGTAATCGCACCCAAAAGGCTCGCGTGATTTAGTTGCAAAGTATTTGAAGAAGTCTATGGAAAAGTAGATAAAACGATAATATAACTAAAAACAACGCTATATAACAGACCAGACCGCGGTGTCCCACCGAAGATCAACACACAACTATAAAACAGAAATCACGGTTATCTGAGACACATAAAAAGCATAAAAATAACAGGGCCGTGAAATCATCGAGGGTCCTTGACTTGCCTTCAAAGTCACTCGATGCTAACCTGATTTAAAGTTTTTGGGTCTTAACGAAGCTTAAAATGTGTGTAAAAAATACACATACCTGCCGAAAAAGTAGTGAAAAAATGCCGCAAAGTTGGCAGACAATGGAGGAGTCTGGACGAGTCTGGACACCGTGCACGGTGCACGGTGTCCAGACTCGTCCAGACATTGATAATAAAGCATGCAAATGTGAATTCTAAACCACTATTATATTAATTGTTTTATACACAATAATATAATAAAAAAAGTAGGTAATATGTGTTTTAGGGTTTTTAGAAAATCTTTTTTTTTAGGATTTTACTGCTTACTTCTGGGTATGGGTCTTTGAGTCAAGTTATGAACACAATCCAAACGATTTTTCGAAATTCCACCCCTGTGGGGGTGAAAAGCGGGGATACAGTTTATTTGAAAAATCTGATCCATTTGACCAGATAAACTTAAAAATTGGCCCGAATGATAAAGATCATAAACATACATTTTCGAAATTTTTAGAGGAAAGTACGAAATACACGCGGACGAAGTTGCGGGCAAAGTGCTAGTATAATATTTATAACACTTACTATTTTCACTAGGTACCAAATTTTTTAATTAGTTGTGATGGACACGCCCTTGTCGTAAATAGTGTTTATTAATATTTCTGTATATCTATGCTAATACTAATAATAAAGCTGAAGAGTTTTTTTTTTAGTTTGTTTGAACGCGCGAATCTCTAGAACTTCCAGTCGGATTTGAAAATTTGTTTTTGCATTTGATAGCCTAATTCTTAAGGAAGGCTATTTAACGTCTTTCATAATCGTTAGCACCCTTAGGAGCCGAGCAAAAAGAAAAAAAAGGTGGATTAGGAACAAGAAATTTCAAGCAGCCGTAGTCGCGGGCCGAAGCTACATATTGGGTGTTCGGAATAAGTAAATTTGATAGTAGGTAATTGATTCTGATCATAATACTTTCAGGGCCTTCTTTTTATTTTGTTACACTTTGTTTAATGTTGGGTCGGGATTTAATTTAAAATGTGTGGTTGCATGTGATACAGACTTACAGAAAGGCGCGACTTTCGTTTTTATGAACACCTACTAAAACATATACATTTAACATCACAAAAAATACTTACGTAGCCATCGTAAGTATCTGAGCCGGTTAAAGTCATCGTCAGAGTGTGCCATCCTCTCACAAAGCTTGGATCCGAGGCCAAATGCGTTTCGATCCCTGTTACCCCGTCACCAGTAACGTCTAACAGGTTGGCTATTACAATGACTTGGTCGAAAGGATCCGTTGCTTCCATATAAATGTTCACTTCTATCGTACCACCGATGTTCATAGAAAAAATGAATGATGACACACAACTCAATTCTGGTAGAGGTGTAATAAATGAAGTACTGCGTTCATTTTGACCAGTCAAGTCCAAATCGCTGTACTTGCCAACAACCCAAAATGGCATAAAGACACAAGCCCCCCCCCACTCATTTGTCAACCATTCATCGAAATTTTGCTCAAACGTGTACTTCTCACAATAATCACTGACAGCGTGGGTCACCAAAATCAAAAATATAAGCACTCTGCGAATCATTTTTTTCTAGACATCAGTTACAACTAATAGACACAAAGTATCTACTTATAACATTTATTTTGTTCTAACAAATATCTTAATTATTCATAATTATTGATAAGAACGATAATGAACGATAATTTTTCTAGGTAGCCATACCGTGTATATCTATCAAATTCTTGTTTTATTGACCTTGATTATGGCTCCGGTTTTGTTTGTATGTAAAATCAGGAAGTCAAGAGAAAACACCTTATGTTAGATTTAATTATGCTACTTATAAATCTTGATTTGCTTTTTAATAGTTAACACCTCTTTTCAAATCTTGTAATTTCTAGGCATATGAGATCAGCGACGGTTATAATCCTAAAAGTTCTAGACTCGTCTGGTGTGCACTTTCACAAATTCATATACAGAATTATGTCGCTCTCTTATTATTAACAATGATGGTGATTATAATTTCTAGGATGACTTATTCATAAGCCAAGGCGAAACGCTCCGTCTTGCCTGCATTCTTGCCTGTAGGAGTACCCAAAAGCCATACTGCGAAGGTAAGATGGAGTGTGTAGCCGGAACATTACATATATTATGTCCGTTAATATTTATACAATCTTTATAATAAATATGCTGATTAAAAACAACATAAACATCTAATGCAAATAAGTACACTGATAAAAAAAATGGTTTTGATAGATTTTTGGATGTAGAGAAAAACCTTAAATTATGTTATATTTTTCAGGTTCCGACATAAAATGAAAAAAAAAAACGGAACCTTTATAAGATTTTTTTTTCAGTCTTACAAGGGGTATCGTATTACCCATTAACTTGGTTATGGAGGTCAGATAGGCAGTCGCTCCATGTAAAATACTGGTATTCAGCTGCATCCGGTTCGACTGGAAGCCGACCCCAACATAGTTAGGAAAAGGCTAGGCAGATTTATTTATTTAATACTTCAAGCACATAAATGTACAGAGGCGGACTTAATGCCATAGGAATTTTCTACCAGTCAACCTGGCAGATGATGATGATAGGTATCGTTTGAAGATTCTATTTTTTTAACGGCCTTCAAAATCGTTATCATTTGCTTAGCCTTTTCTCTTTGGGTCGGCTTGCAGTCTAACCGGCACCCTAATTGCGTAACACACTTATTACTCTCAATTTGAATCATTTTGAAGCATATTGCTAATCCATTGCTCAATATGTTCGAAAAATGTGTCTGCTCAACAACGTAAATAATGCAACGAATGTTGTTGAACTGTCAAAATGAAACCCATTGCTACTGATAGTGTGTTATGCAATTACCCTGCTGGTGTAGCTAAAGATTAGAAGATATAGACTATACGGGGTCAAAAATTAGCTAGCAAAACCCTGCAGATGTGTTGAGTATCGATATGTAAAAACAATAAAATGCAATTAAAATAGATTTGATGTTTTTTTTGGTACTTACCCTTGGTCCCCCAGTCTAGTCCCCCTTGGGGTACCACGAACAAATATTTTTGCTTGCTTGACTAATAAAGAAATAAGTACCTACAAATAAGTTGTTTTCCCATTTTATATGAGATTTTTCAATAAAAACAATGTTGACGCTGTTGTTGGGGCGGGGTCTGAGTTCACTCGCTAAGCTTGCTCACTAGACCCCACCCCGTGGGAAAGATCACGTGGCGGGTCTAAGTTGGTTTACAAGCAATAATAATAAGACGTAGTCGACGGACTATTTCTGTCTACAGGGTTTAAAGGAACCTAACCTAAACTAAGTCGGGGTGCCCCAAGTCCTCGGGACTTGGGGCACCCCGACTGATCGCTTATAGAAACCTTATTTTTATAGTTTATGCAATTAATTTCAAAGCTAAGCATATAATTATATAGTGTGAAACATTATTTTTAAAGTGCGTTTACACAAACAGTGTCCATTGGAAATATATGCTGAATATACCTACTAGAGAATGATTTGCAGTGTATATTCCCCTAAAATTATATAAATTATAATCATGATTTTTTTTCAGATCCACAATTTGATAAACGTTTGCTTAATTAAGCAAATAAATTGTATTTGCATTATTAATTTGCCCATGGTACCACTTTGTCCCCCTTGGGGGTTCCACGGGTAAAAATATTTGCTCGTGGTACCTACCCCAAGGGGAGTAGACTGGTGGACCACGGGCAAGTACTCTTTTAAGGGATCAACGACCGCTGGTATTGCTGTTACTAAAGTAACAGTTGAGAAAATATGTTTTATCGTGTTTAGATATTGATACTAACCACGTCTGTGATATTTACACAAAAAAAAAACTGATTTTTTAAAATGATATTTCAAGTGAATACACTAAATGCGGTCGATGAATCTACCTAGACAATCAACAAATTATATTTTATTTTTTTCGTGTTTACATTTACTTAGCGATCACGTATGCGGAGTTTCGATAGCTGATTAAATTTGACCCTGTATACTCAAAAATGTATATCGACTCAAAAGAAGTCAGCCGAATTTGAACTAACGTTTTTGTTCCTTGACACTAAGCCACTTGCGCAGGTTCATTAATTACGCGCAATACAGTGATTACAGTACGGGTCAGCAAACGTTCCACAGACTGCTCAGTTTGCTGGGAACCTTAATTGGAACCGAC
Organism: Oligia latruncula; assembly: GCA_948474745.1. Lineage (NCBI taxonomy): Eukaryota > Metazoa > Arthropoda > Insecta > Lepidoptera > Noctuidae > Oligia > Oligia latruncula. The sequence goes on from OX419699.1 coordinate 4,034,751, forward strand.
TCGTTCATGGCCGGTTTTTTATTTTATTTTTAGTTATTTAAGAAGCAACAACCTTCAAAATAGGTGCACACCTTTTTTGCTCAGTGTGGTTACAGTATCTGCAGATGTACGCACGTTTACTTATGTATGTACTACATATATGGATAGGCAAGAAAATGCTAACAATGCTTTTATGTTTTATAGACGTGATGATTAAAATGAATAGAAATATGGATACTAAATTAAATGAGAGACTAAATATTTCAGAAACGGTTGATCTCGCAGGGTTCAGTTACAAGAAAACTTTGTAATATCTTTGTTAGTACATTGTTTGTTATTAAGGTATAGCAATAATTCTTGACAGTGGGTTTTTATTGACGTCAGAGTATACATTTCTTACTCTTGGCACTTTGAAAGCACTTGGAAGTTCTTCGAAATCATCAATATCCACAGTCGTTGCAGCTGCTTTAGCTTTTCTCCGCCCAAGCTCGTAAAATAGCAAACAAATTAAAGCTAATACTATAAGTGATAGAAGAACCACCATTGTGATGGTAAGTGGGGTCCAAAAATCATTTAAGGTAGTTGGCTCTGGCATTGTTGGGTCAGGCGTTGTTACTTCTGGCGGAGTTGGGTCAAGCGTTGTATCCTCCGGCGTGGTTGGGTCAGGCGTTGTATCCCCAGGCGTGGGGTCAAGCGTTGTATCCCCCGGAGTAGTGATTGGTTCTGGTTCAGTGGTAGTAGTGATTGGTTCTGGTTCAGAGGTAGTAGTGATTGGTTCTGGTTCAGGGGTAGTAGTGATTGGTTCTGGTTCAGGGGTAGTAGTGATTGGTTCTGGTTCAGTGGTAGTAGTGATTGGTTCTGATTCAGTGGTAGTAGTGATTGGTTCTGGTTCAGTGGTAGTAGTGATTGGTTCTGGTTCAGTGGTAGTAGTGATTGGTTCTGGTTCAGGGGTAGTAGTGATTGGTGATGGTTCAGTGGTAGTAGTGATTGGTTCTGGTTCAGGGGTAGTAGTGATTGGTTCTGGTTCAGTGGTAGTAGTGATTGGTTCTGATTCAGTGGTAGTAGTGATTGGTTCTGGTTCAGGGGTAGTAGTGATTGGTGATGGTTCAGTGGTAGTAGTGATTGGTTCTGGTTCAGTGGTAGTAGTGATTGGTTCTGGTTCAGGGGTAGTAGTGATTGATTCTGGTTCAGGTGTAGTAGTGATTGGTTCTGGTTCAGGGGTAGTAGTGATTGGTTCTGGTTCAGGGGTAGTAGTGATTGGTTCTGGTTCAGGGGTAGTAGTGATTGGTTCTGGTTCAGGGGTAGTAGTGATTGGTTCTGGTTCAGGGGTAGTAGTGATTGGTTCTGGTTCAGGGGTAGTAGTGATTGGTTCTGGTTCAGGGGTAGTAGTGATTGGTTCTGGTTCTGGGGTAGTAGTGATTGGTTCTGGTTCTGGGGTAGTAGTGATTGGTTCTGGTTCAGTGGTAGTAGTGATTGGTTCTGGTTCAGGGGTAGTAGTGATTGGTGATGGTTCAGTGGTAGTAGTGATTGGTTCTGGTTCAGGGGTAGTAGTGATTGGTTCTGGTTCAGGGGTAGTAGTGATTGGTTCTGGTTCAGGGGTAGTAGTGATTGGTTCTGGTTCAGGGGTAGTAGTGATTGGTTCTGGTTCAGGGGTAGTAGTGATTGGTTCTGGTTCAGTGGTAGTAGTGATTGGTTCTGGTTCAGTGGTAGTAGTGATTGGTTCTGGTTCAGGGGTAGTAGTGATTGGTTCTGGTTCAGGGGTAGTAGTGATTGGTTCTGGTTCAGGAGTAGTAGTGATTGGTTCTGGTTCAGGGGTAGTAGTGATTGGTTCTGGTTCAGGGGTAGTAGTGATTGGTTCTGGTTCAGGGGTAGTAGTGATTGGTTCTGGTTCAGGGGTAGTAGTGATTGGTTCTGGTTCAGGGGTAGTAGTGATTGGTTCTGGTTCAGGGGTAGTAGTGATTGGTTCTGGTTCAGGGGTAGTAGTGATTGGTTCTGGTTCAGGGGTAGTAGTGATTGGTTCCGGTTCAGGGGTAGTAGTGATTGGTTCCGGTTCAGGGGTAGTAGTGATTGGTTCCGGTTCAGGGGTAGTAGTGATTGGTTCTGTTTCAGTGGTAGTAGTGATTGGTTCTGGTTCAGGGGTAGTAGTGATTGGTTCTGGTTCAGGGGTAGTAGTGATTGGTTCTGGTTCAGGGGTAGTAGTGATTGGTTCTGGTTCAGGGGTAGTAGTGATTGGTTCTGGTTCAGGGGTAGTAGTGATTGGTTCTGGTTCAGGGGTAGTAGTGATTGGTTCTGGTTCAGGGGTAGTAGTGATTGGTTCTGGTTCAGGGGTAGTAGTGATTGGTGATGGTTCAGTGGTAGTAGTGATTGGTTCTGGTTCAGGGGTAGTAGTGATTGGTTCTGGTTCAGGGGTAGTAGTGATTGGTTCTGGTTCAGGGGTAGTAGTGATTGGTTCTGGTTCAGGGGTAGTAGTGATTGGTTCTGGTTCAGGGGTAGTAGTGATTGGTTCTGGTTCAGGGGTAGTAGTGATTGGTTCTGGTTCAGGGGTAGTAGTGATTGGTTCTGGTTCAGGGGTAGTAGTGATTGGTTCTGGTTCAGGGGTAGTAGTGATTGGTTCCGGTTCAGGGGTAGTAGTGATTGGTTCTGGTTCAGGGGTAGTAGTGATTGGTTCTGGTTCAGGGGTAGTAGTGATTGGTTCTGGTTCAGGGGTAGTAGTGATTGGTTCTGGTTCAGGGGTAGTAGTGATTGGTTCTGGTTCAGGGGTAGTAGTGATTGGTTCTGGGGGAATTGTGACTGGTGCTGGGGTAGTAATTTCTTCGTATAGTTGACATTCACTTTCATCCATACCAGGCGGTATGTAACGGAATGAGTCGACTAAAACAATAGAGTTTGGAGACGCCATGCCCATGATGGATATCTGAAACAAAGAAAGTGAGGTTTTTGGTAGCTGTGTGACCTAAACCGAGGTTCAAGGAGGTATGGGTGCAAAGGAGACGACCGATAGGCAGAGAACGACAAGACCTTTAAAATCCACGTTAGACGCACGATGTACATACAGCATTCGATATCCTGCCGCTGCGGCTAGCATTTAGTAACGCCGTTCTACAATGCAAAATGCATGCCTGCTTTAAGCACACTGCATTTACAATACAGACAACTATGTATAGGCAAACCGCTTAATTGACACCTTGCCTGCGGGATATAGGGGCGGGGATAGGATGAGAATGGGGTCCAGGAGAGGTGCGGGAAGTGCATTCTTGTCAAAAACTCACTTCGCTTGCGGTACATTTAGTATTTTTATCTATGCGACGCGGTTAGCGATCGCGCGTGTTGACAGTTGCGGACGCTTTGTGAGAGTTATACATGAGATTACATTATCAAGATGAGTCGAAATATCTTCGGACATAACATTAATAGTCAGTGCAAGCAAATGGCTTTTAACGTAACTACTAATATTTTAGAAAAAAAACTGGTTCCAATTTCTGCTGAATATCAACAAGATATACCTTTAAACAAAACCGTCGCAAAAGTTACTGGACTATCGGAAAACTTTGTATCTAGAATTAATTGTACAAGAAAAATGAATAAAAGACAACCAAAGATTTAAATCATCGAGAAAACCAAAACAGATTCGCAGATAAAGAGTGGAAGTAGACGATTTCACAAAGGGTATGAAGAAAAGTCACTCAGTTTTACCCAATTTTTCAAAAAATACCATCTCTGATAACTTTGAATGCTGCACTTACTTAGAGAAGAGAATGTATTACACTGCGGCAGGGAATATTTATGACTATTATTACATGATCTAGGTTTTAAATTTAAGAAATGCGTATCTAAAAGGAAACTCCTTATCGAACAGTCAAATACAACATCACATGGTGGAGGTGGAAGTACCTAAATACTATTAAAACATATCGTAGAGAATATATCACTGGAACTTGATTCCTCACTTTCGAAGAATCAAGTTCCAGTGATATTGATATGGAAATAGGTGGTTGATTAATAATTTTGATAAATCTTGCTATAAATAAATAGTACATAAGTTTATTACCTAATATTTTATTTTGTTACCTACACATAGTTGTTTCACATAATTTTGTAAAGTCATCAATTAATTTTCTAATAAAAAATCACCACCTGTTTACCGTTAACCGCTGTGACGTAATATATCTTAAGAACAGTCGGTCGATTCTGTAAAAATCTCACCGTGAAAACTTAGGTGAAGTGAGTTTGTTTTTGCTAGGAATTGACACTATTGACAGCTCACTCCACGCTAACTTCACTTAAGCTGCGCTGTTCAGTGCACATTTCGCCTCTTGTGTATCACGCTACGAGCATCCGCTGCCCGCACCTCTCCCGTTCCCCGTTCTCGTCCTACCCCCGAACCCCTATACCCTGCAGGCGAGGACTCAATTAAGCGGTTTGCCTATAGTTGTATCAAATCACCTAGGTAGGTATGTATGTCGCAGATGGATTGTGGAATCCGCTGTTTTACTTAACCGCTAGCCGTTTTACAAAACAGCTTCGTTATGAAAAACAGCTGAATGACGTTTAGCGATTTTCTATAATTACTGAACCTGCACCTGCAGAATTTCATTAACGTTTTGTATTTATTAAGAGCGGAAGTAACCAAAATAGCCTAACTTCAATATGATTTTTCATAAAATTGATAAAACTTAGGTATAAAATAAAAATATTATGAGTAACTACATCATAATATATTATTTCCACACTTAGAGTGAGTTGCATCAGCTAACTATAACCATAACCAATCTCATGACAGCCGTCAAATCTCCGGTTAAGCAAAATTCGGGTTGCATCGTATTGAGAATTGTTAAAATGACGTCATAAATAACTATAACAAGCCATTTTTAACTATAATCAAAGCTTTGACAGACGTCAAATCTCCGGTTAAGCGAAATTCGGGTTGCATCGTTTTAAGTTTTGTCATAATTGTTAAAATGACGTCACACATAACTATAACATTAATCGACCAAATTCGGCCGGTTAAGGGCTATAGTTACGGTTAGTGTCATTGTAATGTCATCTGCTTTGCAGTTGTAACCTATAAAAATATTGTGTTGTTGAATAAAGTACCTATTAAAACAAATTAGGTATGTCTTTACTCCGCGAAATATTGTGGGAATAAAGCTCTTCTAGCGATGATAGTGACAGTGAATCCGATTTGCCAGTTAGGAAGAGAAAAAAAATCACCATCGCATTGATCGATTTCATAAGTGTGATGAGAATAAATTTTTGGACAGATTCCGGGTTTTTAGTTCCCAAAGGTTCTTGTTTTCAGCAAGGGTCCTCCCTTGCTGAAAACAAGAAACCCCTGAGCATATTTTACTTAAGAATATCGATTTCTAATTTCAGTTTTTTTATTTTTAGTTCTAACTTCACTGTTGCTCTTCAGTGTGTTGCTTTAATTGCCAAAGAAACTTAAGCTCTAGCGTATGCTTCTGCGTATTCTTCTGAATTTTTGGTTCTAGGACATGCCGGTTTCCTCACGATGTTTTCCTTCACCGTTTTGAGAGCAGTGGTGATGAAATAATTTACACAAAGTAAAGTGCCTGTCTGGGTTCAAACCTACGACCTACAAGCTGTAAGTCGCATCTGTTACGACGGACACACCACTGCTCAGCGAGTAGGGGTGTTTTCAAACGTTAAAAAAAAAAACACATAAATTGTACATAACAAAGCATTTTTATTTCTGTAAGTAGGTACCTACTTATATTAATTTCAACGTCACACGACTTAGAAGTAGGTAATATTTCATCTAAAAAATATGCAGGTCGCTCCACCGATGAAAATACATAAATACCGCATGCTCAACATTACATGTGCACAACAGCCAACTATACCAACGTCTGCCCACCAAACAGTTGCAACCTTGCAATAGCATCCAGCAAGAGCAGCTCGGTGTTATAAGCGTATTCTAACTAATATTATTATTGTTCTTTTTGGTGTGCTGGAATCCACTGCAAAATAATGTTCTTTCCCGCATTCATCAGGCACAGTATGCGTTTGCTGTGAAAATCGCCATATGATGTAAATATTCCTGTATCCAAATCTCCATAATGTATAACAGTTTCAATACTTTCTTGCATTGTCTATACGCACTTTCGCTAAACTGCACAGATGATTTGATTTGCGTTCGTGAATCCATGCGTTCTCAAGTTACCGCACATCTGCAGCAGTCTCGGGCAATGTTTTCGCACATTGCGTTGCAATCTTACTGAACAATTAACTCAACATCCTTCTAGAGTAAATGCTGTAATGCATCTTCCAATAATACAATCCTTCAATTACATACAGGAAAACAGAAATATCAATTTCATGCAATTCGAAAGAAACGGAAAAATAAAATGAATGTTATTATCACTTGACGTCTTGTCTTTCTGACAGTGTCAGATAGTGATGCGGCTCGATTTTATTTAACTCGTTACTCAAATAAAAAAAAAATAAAGAATCGAGTCCATTTTCTCTCGATGTGCCACTCGGTTTAGTGGCGGTTAGATAAATATCATCAACACTGCCACACTAGTTAACTATCATTCTTGGATAATAAACCAGGTAATAAATATATTTCGTGTAATAAACCGTCATAATACTGTAATGTACAGAGTCACAGAGTTTTAATAAGAGAAAATACATGTTCTGTGGGTTAGTGCTGTCAGATAATAAAATGTAATTTTTCATTAAATCTTCACTGATTTTATCAGATCAATCTGATAATCAGTGGAATGTAAGACAAAAAGCTCTTTACAAAGTCGAACAAAGCCAATCTTAGCCGAATTATTATTATTATCAGCCATTTCTGTCCCACTGCAGGGCAAAGGCCTCCCTTCCTTCAGTCACTGACTTAAACACCTTGGTACATTACCAATATAGAACGGTTACTGTATTTTTGATCTTGCTATGATTCTGTTCTTGAGTTTTTAATTTACATAATCGAGTCAATCGAGTGCCTGACCGTTAATGACTGAGTAACATCACTAGTGTCAAACAAAGAAAGCGTGATGACAACAAGCTTGAAGTGTTGCCCTTGTCAAAAAATTACCCACGTACATTTTGGGGAAATATGACGTCTTATCACTTGTCACCCTTTTAACTTTAACTGTAAAACATGTAAAATATATGACGGTGCAACAGCGGATAGTAGATTCTATGGTCATGGTTATGGTTACGATTAAATTTAACTTTGACGCAAACTATAACGGAGCTTTTGATACAACCCACCCTTAATGTGCAACAGCAACACAAAATATTAAAATTTTCTCGAAAAATTAACATCACGTTTGTACTTAATATGCTCATGACTAATAGGATAAAAATTTAATAAAGCGGGTCAACGATGAATTTTGATACGGCATTAGAAGCCAAACGCTTATTGTGACTGCAGATAAGCCATTCTGCATTACGTCGAAACATGGGTAGCACTTTTGTTAAATGTAACGCAATGACAACCCAGCTGAACGTTGTTTAGCGGTTTTACCTAACGGAGCTGTTTTGTATAACGGGCTAACCGTTATAAAAAACAACAGATTTGACAATATATCTACGACAATATGTATACGGGGCGATCAAATCATCAATTGAGTTTCAATGGTTATGGCCTTATGCACAGTATGCAAACGGACGGCGCATACAGGACACATACAACGGATTCGACATATACAGGATTTATGTTAATTAATGTAATTGGTGTTACCGTTTTAATTAACAATAAACAATAAACAGGATGTAGACCCATCACAAAGCTATGATCTAGGCATTCTATACATCAAACCAAGTGTCATTGTACAAAAATAATTTTTGGCAAACTAAAATTTTTGGTGTGAAAAGTCGCTGTTTACCGTGCTGTGTAGCGCGCAATATGTAACCCAAGCAAAATTTTGTTCTTGATACATTTAACGTACAGTGGTCGTTTGGGGTATTAAAAGTTAACTTTAAAATTTAAAACTTGTTTTCGTCAAAAGTACACACACCTTTGATATTACCGTAACTAGAACGTTCCCAGGTACAACAAAAATATCACAACGATGGGAAGAGCAAGTTACTCTCGGTTATACGCCGGTCATGTTGAAAAGGCTAGAGATCTGGAAAATTCTCTGATGTGAGGATCTGTGTGAGATTTAGGTGCGACCGAATAAAGCCTAACAATGTACCGAGGTAACCAAAATAAAATGATATCAAAAAGTTAAATCATAAAGATCGAACTATTTTGGTTTCTGGTAGATAGAATCCAAAATGTGGTACACTATACACCAATTTTGTGCGGACTTTTTAACAACGTAGAATTTAGGGCGTCTATGCAGGATGTACAGTCAACAGCAAAAGTAGGTGATCAAAATCAGAAATTCAATACTAATGAACGGAGTTCGCGTCAGAACTGTGTGGCGTCGAAGTGATTCAAAAGTATGTGATTGTAAATTATACCAAACATTTCCTACTAGTACAGCTGCCATATATTCGTGATCAGTTTTGACTCCTATTGAATTTCTGATTTTGATCATCTACTTTTGCTGTTGACTGTACCTATTATACAATCCCTTGTAACAATGTACTGTCCCGGAACTTGATTGTTGAGCAGATTGAAGCATAATGTCAATTTGCCGCGTTACAGCCAATTCAAACGAGTGACTAAGTATGAGAGTTATTACTTGAATTCACGGTCGATTTAAGTAGATAGATAGATAATTTGCTGGTAGATAGTTAATTTGCTTATCTGATATCATGATATACATCGGTATATTAAACAAAATGCTGCACTGATATCCAAATTCTCAAGTAGATTATTTGCCTAAATAATTATAGCTGATTATGTACCATCAAAATATGGGTGTACTATACCTACCTACACCACTGCCTAACCCTTCAGGGGATACAAGCGTGATATTATGTTATGTATGATGAGTGTGCTCCTGCACCCGAATTGCGTAACACACTATCAATCTCAATCTGAATCATTTTGAAGCATATTGTTAATCCATTGCTTTATATGTTCGAAAAAAAATTCTGCTCAACAACGTGAATAACGCAATGAATGTTGTTGAACTGTCAAAATGAAATCCTTTGCTACTGGTAGTGTGTTACGCAATTACCCCGCGGATCCCAAAGCTATAATGTTACTTGTCTTTGTCTTACATTACACTGGTTGAGTGGAATTTGAAAAGTATATAGGTATGTCCAAACTGCAATGTTTAGAAGGTATTGCTTTTAATTTCACGTTATTGCTATTATATGTATCTATACATTAAGTAAATGGTGTTAAAGATACTGTAATTTTATAGCCGTAGTTAACAAATCGTTTAACATGCATAACACACTCCTACTAAAACATTGTGTGAATTTATACTCACAAATCCGTCATCAATGTTTGCTTGGTTTAAGGGTATGGTTATCTTCAGAGTGTGCCATCCAGCCACGAAGTTTGGTTCTGAAGCCCTATTCCAAACTTGTTCTAAGAATCCGTCAATTCCAAATCTGGCCACAATCCCGATCTGTTCTTCCAAATTAAACGTTTCTATATAAGTGTTCACTTCAATCGTACCGCCGGCCCTCATAGAAAATTTGAATGACGAAACACAGCTAAGGACAGGTCCCTGGGGCCTGGGCGTAATAAAAGTAGTACTCCGATCATTTTCATTAATCAAGTCAATGTCACTGTACTTGCCAAGAACCCAAATTTGTTCGGCGGCGTCACAAGACCCCCACTCATGTGTCAACCATTCATTAAAATTTTGCTCAAACGTGTACCTCGTACAAATATCACTGACAACGTAAGGCACCAATATTATTAATAGTAATACTTTGCGACTCATTTCGTTTCGCCACATACCACAATTACTGCGAATAGACACAAAATCTCTTACACAATAATTTGAGTTTGGTTTTTTTTTGAATATGTAGCTTCTTATTTTAATGTTCAGAATGGATACGGATAAGATAGCATGCTTTATAAATGATTATTCAGTACGTAGCATTGAATGTTTATCTTTGCATTCCTGTATTTATTGACACCGAATATTCATACAGCGGTTTTGTTTGTACCTATATAACAATTTTGATGTCGGGAGAAAATATTGTATTAGTCAACCATAAAATTGCTTTACCACCCTAAGGCTGAGTGTTACTGGCACGCCATACAACGACAAGGTCTATTTTTTGCTTACAAGATGCATGTGACATTTTGATACTTTTGTCATAACTGTATGACTGTAGTGACGTAATTTCGTTTTTACAGATTTAACCTAAGAATACGATTAAGTGTTTCAACCTAAGTCAAAATTTACTATACTGTGGCAGTAGGTTAGCAATTTCATGGTCGAATATATATACATATAAATGAGACAAAAATTTAATTTTCATGGGAATTGTACAGTAAAAAGTTACTGGTATACGTAAATACGTACCTAATTCGGTAGCCAACGAAAAGTTGCCATTAATTTAAATATTTAAAGGGTCACAAACAAACTACAATACTAATTTCTTTATTATTTTATTTATTTAATCCTTAACAAAAGATAATGCCTAGGTACCTAATTATTTGATTACACATAATCTAAACTAATATTATGAAGAGACATGATTTGATTTCTTGTATGTTTGTTTGTAATGGATAAACTAAAAAAAATACTTAACCGATATTTTAATTTCTTTCACCTATTGAAAGCTTTCGCATTTATAATATTAATATTAGCTGACCCGACAGATGTTGTCCTGTTATTGATTCTAAAGACACGTGGCGCCATCTGTTATCATAATAACGTTATTGTTGTTTTCCTCGGGAACAGCACTTTTTTTGGGGATGAAAGGTACCCTATGTCCATTTCTGTACACCTGGAAACGAATATGCAATATTTCAGGATGATCGGTTCAGTGGTTTAGGCGTGAAAATGTAGCAAACAAACAAACTTACTTTCGCATATATAATATTAGTTAGGATATATAATATACATCGATCACTAATAGAACTAGATACACAGTCAGCGGCAAAAAATGTCCTCACCGAATGTGCACCCAATTCAACATTTGGGTGCACATTTAATCTAGTAGCATTCGAACGCTCCGACGACGGTAAACACGCATCAAAACTGTAAAAATCACACATCCAGGACGCTAACAAAGGGTGGAGTTTCATATTTTCGGTAAGTAATAATATTATCATTATATAATTGTTATCACTGTATTGTAAATACTGATATTTTGTCAAGAAATCATCGTAAAAACATTTTTTAAATTAAGTCGTAATAAACAGCAGGAGTTATTAAGCATCGCAATTGTAAAGATTATTTCTAAACGTATTAATTATATTATCGCATGCCCACATAAATTGTTCGGGTTATGTGCGTTGATTTTGTTCCATTTGTGGAGACGCTATTGTTTCTTATTTGTTTTTTATTATTAAAGTATGATTGTTCTTTTTGGTTTAATGAGACTTTTTTACTGTTTCTATAAGTAAAAATATTATAGTTAAATTAAATAGGTTTAATTTTGACTAAGTGCATGTAATAAAATTAAAGATGTGAGATTTTATTGCAGTTTACTCCTTATGAATCGATTTTAATATAAGGCCCCAGGTATGGAAAATTTATGAGGAGGGAAATACAAGCGATATGGTTGATCCGCTGTCGTAGCCCGCGAAATTAAAATTTTCTTGCGTTTTCACGTTAAGGGCATTTAGTCATGTCATGTCATGTCATGACTTGAAAGCTTAACAAAAAAAATACCATTCCAAAAAATTACACACCAATATTACAATAAAAAAATAAAATTGAACAATTCGACTCCACTCATTCCTTGTCCTAGCGGCGAGTCTCGGTCATAAAATTCATTGTTCTTTTTTAGCACATTGTAATTCTGACTTTAAAACGTTTGACGTAAAGTTGAATTTGTTTTGATGTATGTCGACCAGCGAGCACCGGTCGTACCTAATAGCTTTACATTTAAGGTTGAATTTACATTAACGTAATTTATTTCAACTAGAATTAGGTAAATACAATTGGGGACCGTTTTATGAGAACTTTTGCATGGCATTGGTTATCTATAATAGTTATATTAGTGATTGATGATAATATATAAATATATAGGATAGACGACGAGGACGTTAAATACCGGGCACAGTTTCGAGAAACATAACATGAAACGTAACACACGTTGAAACAAATTCACCTAGTTGCTAATTTGTGGTAACTGTCACTAATGTTTATCTAACACGACAACTAGGAGAACTAGGAGAATTTGTTTCAACGTATGATACATTAATTCATGTTACGTTTTACATACCAGCTAGGTGCCAGAGTTTCTCTAAGAGATTTTTTTAAAGACATTGTTATTCTCACGGTTGCATCACAATTCATCTTTGCCCACATCAAAAATTCACCCTGTATATTTTGCCTAATATACATTTAATTAGGCAAAATCGGGGGCAAAATATACAGGGTGAATTTTGTAAGTGGGCGTGGATGGCCAAATCCAAAACTAAGTATGAGCAATAGCGAAAAGTACTCAGAAGAGTCTCGGGCTCGACATTTATGAAAACTAAAACTACATCATTGGATTTTTGAAAACTCAATATTTCTGGCCAGGAATCGAACCCGTTGATTTTGAAAAAAAAAAACACTGTATTATTACACCTTTAGTTTGCCGTATGTACTTCCCAGAATTTGATCCTTATTAGTAGGGACACTACCAAATGGTGTAATAATACAGTGTGTTTTTTAAAATAAAAATCAACGGGTTCGATTCCTGGCTAGAAATATTGATTTTTAATTATTGATTTGCCTGAGCAACCGGCAGCAAGTTCGTCATGCTCCCTTAGATGTCACTGCTTGCGGTAGCGTCGGGGGTCTGATTGCCTCCTTCCTTCAATATGGCGAGGGGGTAGTGGCTGATCTTTGCGTGTTACACGCTCTGTGATCTTTGCGTTATGCTCGTGAACGGATGCTCCTTGTGGTGACTGGTCGTCTTGTTGACGATGGTTTTATTGTTGTTATTAGTAATAACTTGTTTATTTATTTTACTTCGATGGTCCTAGTTTATCATTTGTGACTACAAATGACAGCTATGTGAACAGATCCCAGCATTGCATAGATACGTAAGCTGTCACGCCCTTTATATCTGGAGGCTTTAATTTAGATAGGTAGTAAGTTTATGTTTACATTCTAAATTTTGATTTAATTTTTTTTTTGCTTGAGTTCCAACAAATACAATAAAAACTATACGTAGGCCGTATAGTTTTTATTGTATTTGTTGGAATATTGGCGTGGCTAACTGACATGGCAAATAATTTAATTTAATGTTCTGTGTCTTTTAATGTTAATTACTTTGCATACCTAATATACAATCAAGTATTTTCTAACTGAACAGACAGCTGTGCTGCTAGAAGTTTGTTGTGCTACTTCTTCTCCTCAGCGAAAGCATTAGGAAGTCGTCAAGGGCGGGCGTTTTGGGGGACTGTCGTTTGTAATTTTGACATACGAAAAGTGCTGCTTCTCAGCCTAGTTTGATTAAATGACTTTTGATTTTGATACGTGTACCCACCATAAAAATTCGGCTTTCTTATTAATCTATGCATTGCAATCTTTATTCAAATTCCACAACAGTACAAAATTGCTTCCTTGCATATTATTCCAATTTAGTACATTTTTAATCTCGTAATAATTTTTTTTATTGTATTTTCTATGGGAACACCCAAATATTCCGAAATATTTTATTCCGAATTTCCAAGTTCCGATTTTCAAAAGTCCGAATTTCATAATACCTAAGAATTATAATGTTGTAATTATAAAAATCACGAAATTTATTTTACCGAAAGTCATAAATGCGATTTGTTTGTTTTCCGATTTTAATATGTTCGAAAAATCAAATGCTCGATGGGTTCTCGGTCCAAAAAACGATACTCCGATTTTCAATTTTCCGAATAACCTGCTAAAATTAGGATTCTGATTCAATTAGTATAATATTCAGTTACGTGTATAAATTCAAAATCTTTATGTAACGTTTATTGTAATTTAAAAACGTCTTCTTTATTATTAATATTTGTCTATTAGTATTATTTTTTTGTGTTTTCTTCTCCTTAAATACGTTACCGGCCAAACCAGTTCTAACTACACACGATAGGACAAACCCTTTGGGTGACATCGGTTGCATGGTTGCGGTCGGTCGATAGGCAACGTAGGATGCAAGAGCGAGCGAAGGGCACCCCGAGGTTAGGTTAGGTTACTTTAAGCCCTTTACACAGGAGCGAGAGAATGACAATACAAATACCTTTACCGTGCATCGAAGTCAAGTAGTGTCGCATTGAAAATCTTTCGCGGTAACGTGCATCGAAGTCAACTAGTATCGCAGTGAAGATCTATCCCGTAACGTGCATCGAAGTGTAGTGACGTCGCAGAGACGGTCTTTCGCAGTAACGTGCATCGCAATTTTGTAGCATCGTATTAGCATTTATCGATATTTTGTGTGTCGAAATTTCGTATTCTACTCGAATATTTGTCTTGCTATTCAGTTTTACAAGGCGTTTTTATTTCGGAATTCTAATTAATCGGAATTCGTATTTTTGATGTTTCGAATTATAACCATTCGGAATTATGAAAATCGGTATTTTGAAATTCGTATTTGTGACTGTCGGAATAAAGTTTTTCGTATTAATGTAGTGTACCCATTTTCTATGTCAAGTTGCATCATTCGTTTGATACGAATCCGGTCCAAAAAGAAGTTGCCCATTCAAACTTTGGCGTTTTCAAAATTGGTGATTGTGCAAGGAATGCATCTCTAGATAATTTACCTGTCATGCTCAACTTCAGTGGTCTATCCTGCACCCTAATTGCGTAACACACGATCATAATCCGAATGGTTTTGAAGGATATTGCTAATCCATTGCTTCATATTATGTTCATAAAATTGTCTATTAACAATGTAAACAACGCAATGAATGTTGTTGAACTGTCAAAATGGCAGCCAATGCTACTGTTAGTAAACCCTACTGTTCTAAATGTGCTTAAAAAAATCTTCGTTCCCATTTCTTTACGGAACTAGGCCTTTATCTAAAAAACTGTTACCAGCTATCATCGCCTGCAGCATGCTTATTTTTTATTTTACAATTTTTATTTTTAGATATGACACAATAAAAATATGTTTTAGTATTTATTCTTGTATTTTATAGTCATTTCCTAGCCATTTATCCCTTTTGTTGCACCTGCCATGTTTTGTCTCTGCATCACCCTAACGTTGACTGGTAGTAAATGCCTTAGGCATTAAGTCCGCCTTTGTGCAGTACTTCTTTTACTTGTGCATAAAGTTTGAATAAATAAATAAATAAAAAACCATAATTATCGCTTCGGGCGCGTCAGTCTAAATTATGAGTGGAGACCAAAACCTACGTAGTATGTAACATTGTATAAGTCAGGTATGTTGTGTTGTGAAATTATCGAATAATATCGACGATCGATCGATCGAAAGGGTGACCTACCGGTCACCCTTTCGATAATTTTAAGGTCAGCAACGTAAGTCGAATTTTTTACATATAGAATCTCGTAGGTCACCCTATGAGAGCCTAGCTGGACTTTCCTACGGTGCCTTCAGCCAGATCATAAAACTTATAAACTACGCGACTACTCGCTAAGGACCCTTATGATTATTTGGGTCAGTGACAACTCGGCCCGTGACAGCTCAACCCGAATAATAATGCCAAAAACTACGTCGTCAAAACCCTTGTACCGTCCGCGTCGTCGGGATGAAAAGTATCGACCACTTAAAATATTGATGATTTTTTTTATTTATTGATAGAATTTATTTATTTATATTCATGAATGAATATTGAATCCCGGCGCGGGCCGCTAGCGGCCCATTTATAAAAAATCAATTGCGTCTCATTAGCGATAAGCGATTAAAAAAAACTATTGTTATCACTATCAGTAAACCGACTCTGTGAGCGAAGGGCATTGTCAATTTTTCCTGAAATCGCCCTTATCTTTTACTAGCTGTTCCCCGCGGTGTCACATGCTGCGCGGCTCCTAAGGGTCGTAGCGTGATGTTATATAGCCTTCCTCGATAAATGGACTACCCAACACTAAAAGAATCATTCAAATCGGACCCGTAGTTCCAGAGATTAGCGCGTTCAAACAAACAAACAAACAAACTCTGCAGCTTTATAATATTAATATTAGTATAGATGTTCTAGGCTTTGTAAATTTGATGTGCAAGAGTGAGATAGAAAACTTTTCTATTGTCATCAGATCCGATGCGTGTTCTAAGCAAAGGAACGCTTGTCATTGTCTTATTTAGTCCAGACAATTTAAAAGACTAATGAACTTGGGCTTCTTATATAGGTATCATAATAGGCTATTTGACAATGTAAAAAATAAGGTCATAATTATTGACACTCGTATAGATTATCGCTTTTAAAATCGATTTGCATTAATTTTACTACAAAACAATGTATTATTTATTAAAAAAATCCCGAAAAAACTTCATCTTTTTAAATCTGGCGTCACGTAATCGAAAACGGTCTGGATTGGCTGAACTTATGATGACGTCATGATATAGTCAATTTCTGTCTATCGTTGACACAACAGATGACTTTTGTCTAGTATCTCGACCGTTTCAACGTTTGTTTACGTGTATTGTGACGTCACGACGCCATATTGTTAAAGATAGCGTTTTGGCGGCTTATTTAAACAGTACATTTTTATTTACTATTTTCTAAAAGAAATACATTATGCAATTTGAAGTAATAGGTTTTTGTGGGCTCGTTAGACACCATTAAATAATCTGAGATGTTTATCAGAAACCAGTCAAATAGCCTATTGAAATAGGCGTTGTAGATAACTGTGTTTTTTGGTTTGTATGTAAATAGAAAAAAAACGTTGGCGTTGGCGTTGTCGTAAACGTCGTCGTTAAAACGTTGGTCCCGGCTGTCATTCGTGGATCTGTGACAGTCGTTACAAGTCAGAAGCCCGAAAGTCTGACAACCAGTCTTACCAAGGGGTATCGTATTACCTAGTAACTGGGTTGTGGAGGTCAGATAGGCAGTCGCTCCATGTAAAATACTGGTATTCAGCTGCATCCGGTTAGACTGGAAGCCGACCCCAACATAGTTGGGAAAAGGCTAGGCAGATGATGATGATGATGATGTAAATAGAAAACCAAAATCTTCGAAAAAAATGAATAAATTCGAAATTATTTATTTTAAAATATCGATTTTCTGCCTGACCGTACAAATCACCGTAATCGGGAGTGAAATATCTGGTATTATTATTCGGTTTGAGTTGACACGGGCCGAGTTGTCACTGACCCGATTATTTTGGGACGATACTACAGATTGCGTTGATTGGATTGGGGGGGGTTTGATTCTGAGATAAAGATGCATCTTTCGCAAGAATCTGTTGTGTAAATTGGCTAAATTGAAATAGTTTTGTTTGCAAAAAAGGATTAATTAGTACCTAACTAAATTAAATTACAGCAGGCTGATGGTATATTATTCTTTTAAAGTACCTACTCAATATTCTATTGGGGTGACTGGTCATGCGCTTGGTAAATTAAAAACATTGTTTCTTAGGGAGAGTTGTTTAATATGATGTTGATGAGTACAATCTTGTATTTAAGTATCGGTAAGTACCGACTATTATAATCTGTGGTATCAGTCACTAATTATCAGTCACCTGCAACTGCAAGGAAAAACATCGTAGGTAGGTACTCACTTTTTGGCAGTTTTGAGTTACAATCATATTCTTGCTGTACAAAAAATACAGATTTTTTTGCACTCACCCCTGTATCCAAATTTCTTTGCGTAGGTACAGATTTTAATATGTAAAGAAGAAAAGATAGAAAGAAAAACTGTTTATTCTGCACAAACAAAACGCACATTGCATATAAAAAAAATAAAATAAAAAAACAGTGGCACTCCGGGAGTGCCGACAGAAGTGAAAATAAAATTCATTTCGAAAAATAAGGGCTTGAAAGTTTGTATAAAATGCCGCACGGCGTAAACGCTCTTAACTAAGTATCTATTTAAAATAGTTTGAGTCTAATTATACAATCTAAAAAAAGCTTCAAAATGTCAAACGAAATATTTTATTCAAAAAACAGCCATATTCGCTGGTATGCTGGTATGGTGAACTACGCCGTAGCATAGTGTGAGCTACGCCGTAGCACAGTTTGACATGCGCCGTAGCACTCTCCATCCGTCTTACGAATTTTCGATCAGGTCACGTGTCCTGACGCGAGTTTAACATTTTTTACCCATTACAAAAAAAGTGTACAACGCCGCTAAAGAAGTTTTCACTTCAAAAAGACAAATATACACACACAACATAGTCAAAAGCCTCGTACTCAAGCTTAAAAAAATGTTGACAACAACAACAACATTATGTATGTGTATGTGTAACAACATTGTAAGTCACGCGCCATTATAAATACTTAACATTGTAATTCAAAATACAATTTCGTTTTGGGGAATAATTAAATAATTTTTATTAAATACGCTTTCATTGTAACTTTATGTACAGACGCCAGCACATCAAGCTACTACAATCTGTCAAATTTCTTTAATAGATTTTCAAATTTATCGCTAAAGTATAAGGTTCAAAGTTCATTGGGAAAATTTGACAGTTTCGGGTAGCTTGATGTGCTGGCGTCTGTACAATTATTTTATTTTTGCATACGATTAAAAGTTCAGGCCAAAGATTATAACATAAGTTTAATAAAATTAACAAAACTTTTTTTTTTGCTAATAATAACAAAGTCTTCTAACAAATCGGATAAAACTCCATTTCAGTTTTCTTGAGTAAATATAAAACTAAATGATTGATGACCAAAGCATTGTTATTTTTTAGTTATTATACAACATTATTTTTAGTAAGTAAGTATTATATGGGTCATATTCAAAATAATTGTAAGTTACGGATAGGAAACAGATATGAATATTATTTGATTGTAACAGAAAAATAACAGAAAGGAATTATTAGGGCAAGTTTAAATAGCACACGTTTATAACAGGCTACGAGTGCGAAGTCGGTGTGGGTCGCTAGGTGGGTACATAATGAAATAACATTTTGGTGATCGTATTTTAGTTGGTATAATTGCCATAAATTCATCATCATCATTGCCATAATGCCTTATCTCCGAAACTACCGAGCCTAAAATTTTGATATTAATATTAAGGCAAAAGGATTCTAATGATTAGAATTATGTATAGCCATATTTGTTACGGTCGTGAATCATATTTTAATCAACATACAACTTTACACTGACCTGTAAATTGCAAAAAACCTGAGTCAATTTGAATTTTGCGGGCTACCTTGGCGCATCCCCCTTAACTGATACTGAGACGGCCGACGAGAGGCTGGGTACGCCTCGGCGAGGCTGCGCGGTTAGTATAAAAGGCTCAAGCAGTGAGGACTGAGGATACGCAGTAAAACATGCACACACAGACAATACATGGCACAGCAATGCAATACATGGCACAATATACGCAAACTTTACATACTTCAAATAAATTTAAGTAAGTAAAAAAAAATGTTTTGGCTAACCTGCGGTGCACTAAGTACCTATTAATATTTTATTTTCATTAATTCATACATGAGACAATGTGAATAACGCCTAATCATTCATATCTGTTACGTAACGGAAAAAAGTGACAGATAAAATAACGTATATGAATTAATTGCACGTGTCTATCCTACAAATCTATTTATTTCCACACCAATTCACATGATTATACGAATATTTTATAGTTATAACAAATATCACAATACAGCCCTTTCCTAGTATGAGTAATAAAACAGTAAGTACTTACCGCTACTGTAAACGACTCACATTGAATATTTACTTTTAAATCTAATTTTCTTCGACCACGAAACGAGCTGAAAAACTATATTGAACAAAATGGCAAAGCGTTTATTCTTACGCGTCGTGTAGTAACAGCTAGTGAACTAATTTTGCCAGTATTTCAAATTTCTTTATTGCCATGGAAATAATGTTAAAATAGCATAACAGAGAAGAATAACAGATATGTGCAAAAACAGGACACTCATTAATAAATTAAATTTGGAGTACACTAAATAGTATTTTATATTTTGTTTAGTAAAGTGTTGAAAGTTTAAACAATATTCTCTGTATATTTTTTTTTTTTTAACTTTTGTTGAATGGTTAATAATTAAATTATTTTTTTTAGTTTACCGTTAAAGACGTGGACATAGAATACTTGTATGAAACGGATCCTACGCAATGTCTGGTTTAATTTTTTTAAATGAATTGTTTAGGTTTACCAAATGTTTCGTTGTTTTTTATTAAGCTCAAATAAATATTTTATCTGTTTGTTTATGAAATTCTAGTCAGTTGCATCTCGTTATGAAAATAATTGGGTTGGACATTAAGACAGTAGTAAATATACAATTATTTTGAATATGACCCATATGCGAAACCCGAAACACATGATTGGAATCGATTCAGTTACTTATTCTGAACAAACTATATTCAGGTTTCGCATATACTAAAAATAACGTTGTATAAAAAATGCTATATAAGTTTTGTTTGAGTGAGTTTAACTAATTTGTTTGTGTAGAAAATGCTATAATAATAAATATTAAACACTGATTAAATTTATTTAACTACTTTTTTATACGTATGTTAACTCCAAAATGCATAAAATTCATTTTATCTGGCATAATTTTTTTTTTTCATTTTATGAAATACCTACTACCACACTTTTTGTGATTGTAAGTCTGTGTTACAATGTAATTTTATACAGTGTATGTTGTGGTATGTCATTGTAACTCACAAAAAGTCCATTAAGGTGAATGGGTAGTTGAGACCGCGAAATTCAAATTTTCTTACGTTTTTTGCAATTTGCAGGTCAGTGTCAGGTTGTATCTTGATCAAAATATGATTCGCGACAATAACAGGTACATATTTAGAGAATTATAATCATTAGAATCATTAATACATCTTTCTAAGTTAGATTTCTACCCTTAACACTTTTCCATAAGAGATTGGTGGTTGGTGGTAGAAATCTTACTTTTTCATTAATCGACGATGTTTTTTTGCTACTTAACATTTTATATTACTACTAGCTGCGCCCCGCGGTTTCACCCGCTTAAATGTGTATCCCGTGGTAATATCGGGATAAAAAGTAGCCCATATTTTAATCCAGGGTGTCAAGTACGTCATACAAAATTTTATCAAAATTGGTCCAGCCGTTTGAGCGTGAAGAAGTAACAAACATATAAACACACCCCCACACACACACACACACACCCCCCCACAAACTTTCGCTTGGTTTAGGCGCATTAGGGCTAATTCTCATTTTGGCAACCGACTCGCTAATGGACTACTTCTCATAATAGCCACTTCTCATTTTGGCTACTTCTGATTAGGGGTACTTCTCACTTGGGCTACTTCTTACTTGGGCTACTTCTCACTTGGGCTACTTCTCACTTGGGCTACTTCTCACTTGGGCTACTTCTCATTAGGGCTATTACTCATTAGGGCTACTTCTCAATATTTGGGAATGTTTATTTAAATAAGTACTGTCTTTATGTATATAAACATGTTTATTCATTCATTAGAGATCAATTACATAATTTTAAGAATAAATCAACATTAATTGAACCAATGTAATAGGTAAGTATACAATATTATAAGTATTACTTCATGTAATTACTTTAGGTCTGGTTTGAAATTAAATTTATTTATTTACTAGCTGACCAATTAATATTGTTTGTTGATTATTGTGTGGATTTATGTTGATTTTATTGAAATAAAAGTAATTAAAAGAAGTGACACCTAGTAATGTTTACCTATCCTTTAACTATTGATTTGTGTATGTTATCTATACATATAATAAATCTGTAGACGAGGCGTTTCTGTACATTGAAAATATAAAAAAAAAAAGGTTTTTTGAATTTTTGTCTGTTTGTCGGTTTGTCTGTTAGGATGTGAGAGATTTATTTGAACACGTTCAACGTAAAAAGTACCAAACCCAAAAAGTTCATTTTTATACTCAAATATAATGTAGAACTCGGAGTAGTGATTAGTCTTTGTTTCATCGCAATCGCTTCAGTCTATCAAAAGATATAATCAATTTGAAGCATTCTATAACAACTTTTGATTGCAATAAGTGGAAACACGTAACGACATCTATTGGCGCGATATAGTACTAACAAAAACATATTGTGATCTTTAAAATATTAATCAGTGTATAATTAACTCTGATACCTAAGTCTGTGTTATTTATTTTTTAATAACACACAGTAATTAATGATAATGATTATAATCTATAAATATAAAAGAAAGAACTCAAGAACGGCTAAACCGATTTGGTTGAAAATTAGTGGGGAGGTAGCTTAGAACCAGGAGACGGACATAGGATACTTTAGGACATCGTATTTAATACTTTTATTATTTACTTATGGGAGTAGGGTAGGAGTAGTGTGGGAGTAGGTTATAGAAGTAGGGTAGGAGTTGGGTAGGAGTAGTGTAGGAGTAGAGTAGGAGTAGGGTAGGGTAAGGGGTAGGACACCACGCGAACGAAGTAGCGCCGGGCAGTTAGAAATAATTTATATGAAAACAACGTTTGCCGACTCAGCTAGTAAATAAATAAATGTTAATTTCAAACCAGACCTAAAGTAATTACAAGAAGTAATAATTTTAATATTTTATACTTACCTATTACATTGGTTCAATTAATGTTGATTTATTCTTAAAATTATGTAATTGATCTCTTGTGAATGAATAAACATGTTTATATACATAAAGACAGTACTTATTTCAATAAACATCCCCAAATTTTGAGAAGTAGCCCTAATGAGTAATAGCCCTAATGAGAAGTAGCCCAAGTGAGAAGTAGCCCAAGTGAGAAGTAGCCCTAATCAGAAGTAGCCAAAATGAGAAGTGGCCATAATGAGAAGTAGTCCATTAGCGAGTCGGTTGCCAAAATGAGAATTAGCCCTAATGCGCCTAAACCTTTCGCTTTATTATAGAGTGATGAAAAAATTAAAAATTGTAACTAACTATTAGATACTAAATTAAATGACTAACTAACTTACTAAACAAATAAATAGGTACCAAAACAAAGGACACTTTCCTTAAAAAGGAGATGTGCACTCAGGCCCCATGGCCCGAACGTTTCGACCACAAACGGCTCAAAGCTGTAGTTACCCTTATCGGTAGATTACGAACAGTTCATTTATTAAATTAAGTCATTTAGGCATTAAGTCCGCCTTTGTACAGTTTTTTTTACTTGTGCAAAAAGTTTGAATAAATAAATAAATAGATTTTTATTCGAAAACCTCCTTCCGTTTCTTAATAAACTTCAACAATATCATAGTAAAAACATATTTATATCCGACAACCCTGGTTACTTATCTCTTTTGGTGACTGTACCACTTATAGTATAGCCAACACTGACCCACTGCTGAGCAAAGGCCTCCTGAAATTATGATAATTATATAAGATAAAAAGAATTGCACATAGGTAAAGATTTGTGTTGTTAAACACATTAATATACTATTTTGGGTTCCGTAGTCATCAAGGAACCCCTATAGTTCACCATGTCCGTCCGTCTGTCTGTCTATCTGTCCGTGGCTTAGCTCAGAGACTCTTTGTACTACAAAGTTGTAATTGTTTAAATAAAATTACAACTTTATAGTACAAAGAGAGTATTTAAGCAATTGGCATGGTTTACACATAACATTACACATATTACATAGGTATTTTATTACGCCAATAAAGTGGCAAAATAAATGATGAAAAAAAATATTAAGTACCTACTTCTCATGAACGTAAAGTATGTTTTTATTTTTCTCGGTAGGCCATTCAAAAATATCGCGGGCGTGCTAACCATTTTTTTTAAAGGGCACGCCACGATAGTGGCGATAAGACGAGGGGTCTTTGAGGAGTGGCTAGAGAGGCGTCACGGCGTCTTCACCTACCGCAGGTCCTCACCGGACACGGATGTTTCGGGAAGTTCCTGCACGTCATCAGGCGGGAGGAAACGCCCGGGTGTCACCATTGCGAGAATCGCCCAGAGGACACGGTGGAGCATTCGGCCCCGCTTGGGCGGAGCACCGCCGTGTCCTCGTAGAGGCGATCGGCAGCGGCGGCGACCTCTCGCGGCTCTGGTTCACGCCATGGTCCAGAGCGAGAGGGAGTGGGAGGCAGTCACCTCCTTCTGCGAAGCAGTCATGCTAGCGAAGGAGGTGGCGGGATGGTTGAGTGACAGACCCTCACGTCCCAGCCACCACGGGAAACGCTTCGGGCGTTGGGAGCCGCGTTACGACTCCCGGCCACCGCAGGCGAGGGCCTGCGGACGGAGAGTAATGGCTAGCTCACAGTCCGATCAGGACCAGGCCCGTGCCGGACGGCGCATACGTGTTCCACGCGCGCCTCAAAGAGATGTCAGCAATAGTGAAGGGGCCCGTTAAGGCTTGCGCAGACGACGGACTTTTGTCCGCGGACTTAAAATAAATCGCTTACATTGTACGCGGTACTTTTAATCCCTCGTTTGTGTTATTCGATACAGTTGTAAGCGATCTATTTTAGCGGACAAAAAAGTCCGCGGACTAAAGTCCGTCGTCTGCGCAGGCCTTTAGGGCCGAAGCCTGCCGGATCGGCGGGATCGTCCGAAAGCGTTACCGCTACCCCGGAAGCCCGGAACATAAAGGGCTAAGGAACACACGTGGGTTTTAGTCAGTAAGAGTCTGACACCCAGAGCGGGAGACCCCTCCCGCTCTGGGTGGAGCAGAAGGGAGTTTTGATGACTTTTGATGACTTCCCAACCTCAAAAAAAAAAAATGTATGTTTTTTGTTCTCGGTCATGGGTAGGCCGTACAAAAATATCGCGCGAAATATTAAGCTTTATTGTGCTAATTTTCGTTCCAGTCAAGTGTTCTGCCAGCTAAATGGTTGTTTTTGGATATGTGAAAAAAATCACGGCATTGGTATGTACCTATAGGTATAAATATGTCGTGGCCAGATCTTAGAATTGATCATTTCATGAAATGGTTGTGTTTCGTGAAATGGCCAGCTAAAATTGACCCTATCGTTTAAACGTCAACGTTTAATGATATGCCAGACGAAGTTTGGCCATATCATTAATGTAGGGTACCTATAGATAGTTAAAGTCTGATTGAGGGGTCCTGACTGGTTGGTCTCGGCTGTCATTCGTGGATCTTTGACAGTCGTTACGGGTGGTCACAAGCCCGAAAGTCTGACTACCAGTCTTACCAAGGGATATCGTATTACCCAGTAATTGGGTTGTGGAGTTCAGATAGGCAGTCGCTCCATGTAAAATACTGGTATTCAGCTGCATCCGGTTAGACTGGAAGCCGACCCCAACACAGTTAGGAAAAGGCTAGGCAGATGAGTGTCTACAACCGTTAGGAGTTATTTATTAGGGTTTTTATTATGTTTAACCCAAAGACATTACTTATGTGTAAATATCATTATGCGTTTATAATAATATGCTTTATAAAATTATGCTTCATTATTATTATGCCAACAGTATTTATGGCACTAAACATTATGGCAAATCATTTATGCCTAATAATATTATGCATAGTGATCATTAGGCTGAATTTCGTTATGCCGATGTTAATTATAAACCATACATATAAAGGTAGGTTCACGCACGTCAGTGACGTACAAATTAAATGATTATATTTTATAAGATTGTGAATGCAAGCTTAATTCGTCATAATCACGGATATCGGATATCTATGGTCATAATACATGAAGCCACGTTGGTCTAGCGGTCGCAAGCGATACTGCTGAGCAGGAGATCCTGGGTTCTATTCTCAGGTCGGACAAAGTGTTATTGGGTTTTTCCATCATCAATTTCTGAGTAGCAGCCCGGATTCGGGATTCGTGTCCGGTTGAGGGCAGTAGGCTCGCCTCGTCATACCCATGTAATATGGGTGTAATAGGGGGTGGTTAATTTTTATTTTCCTGATTTTTTGGCTGAAGAAAAGACTGTCAAGAAAATTCTTGATAATATATTTTATAATTTTTACATTTAACATTCAGCATTTCAATCCCGACCTATCTACGTGGGACTAACGCAGAACTGGCGAAATGTGGGTATAATTTATGTACATCTCTGCCTAACCCTTCGAGAAAATACAGGTGTGATGTTATGTAGTTCAACGGCAGTCGAATTAGGAAAAAACATATTATGAAGGAATGGATTTGTGAATTTCCTTCGAAATTCTTCGTGTTGTGTTTGTATGTTACGCATTTAGAGTGCAGTTCGACTCTTCCCTTTAGAAGAACTAGTCGTCTTAGGCTCAACTCACACCAAAAGAGCGTCGAAGCGCAGCGAAGCGGAGCGCAGTTTCAGTGTCATATGAATTTTAACTTTATTTTCATTACTTTAATACTTATTATCGCATGAGAAACTCGAAGGAGTCGCGCGGATGCCCGCGGCGCCGCGGGAATTCCGGCGAATAGCCTTCTCTACCGAGCGGTTGCGATAATAAGTATTATAGTAATGAAAATAAAGTTAAAATTCATATGACACTGAAACTGCGCTCCGCTTCGCTGCGCTTCGCTGCGCTTCGACGCTCTTTTGGTGTGAGTTTAGCCTTAGCCAAATTATTTTGTCCTAGAATAAGGTTTGGAAGGTAAAATAGTTATGTATAAAATAATGTTAGTTGGTTTGCCACGCTGCAGACTGGTACACCAATCGATCAAATGCGGAAATAGGTAATATTTCAAAATTTAATTAATACGCAGAAAGCTGAAATACAACTGCGTGAATGCGGGATGTAGTGTGGGAATTATCTAAAAACCTTACTTCGGAATATCAATTACTGGATTTTTCCCGCGGTTTCGCCCGCGTGGAGGTCGGAAATTACTCCACGGGAACGGGCTACCGGGATAAAAACCCAAATGCCAAATGTCATCTAAATCCGTTCGGCCGTTTTTTCGTGATTGAGTAACATACATTCAAACGTACCTACTTGAACTTTTGTAAAATCGGAAAATTGGAAAATCCAAAAGTGCACAACTCAAACTCATAATGAGTTGTGCACTTTTGGATTTTCCAATTTTAAACTGACCATACGTCCCGTTTTGAACGGGGCTGTCCCTTTTCTCAGTCTACTGTCTCTTTGTCCCCAAACAAAGCTTCGGGATGCAAAATAGATTTTCCGAAACCGCGCGAAAATTTAAAATTACGTGGCTCGTCCGCACGGAAATTTATCGATCTATTCCGTGCTCGTCCGACATAAGCGGCCGGTCGACGATCCTCTCCCGCGCGCGCTATCGGTTACCTAGTAACACGGGGGGCATTTGTTTCGTACATTAGGCACGCGCATGCATATTGAATTCTTTTTTTAGGGTTCCGTACCCAAAGGGTAAAACCGGGACCCTATTACTAAGACTTCGTTGTCTGTCCGTCCGTCTGTCTGTCACCAGGCTGTATCTAAAGAACCGCGATACAACAAACGTGTTTTTTTCGGCGTTTTTGCCTTGTGGTACGGAACCCTGTCGTTTATAAACCCATGTCCCGTTTTGAGTTAAAAAATAAATGGTCATAATGCTCATTTGATCGTATAAAAACCATAGAGACATTATATTTTATTTATTTATTTATTAACACTTTATGCACAAGTAAAAGAAATACTGTACAAAGGCGGACTTAATGCCTAAGGCATTTACTACCAGTCAACATTAGGGTGATGCAGAGACAAAACATGGCAGGTGCAACAAAAGGGATAAAAATCTAGGAAATAACTATAAAATACAAGAATAAATACTAATACATAGATAGATACATACATACATACATATAAGCAAAATCTTTGAGGAGAAACAAATTATCGGTAGAGGAGAAAACGAATCCAGCAAATCAGCGCTGAGATGTTACGGCCAACTTTTAATAAAATATTAGTTTTTTATTAATTATAATTAACCTACTTTGAATAAAAGAGCCATTTTCAATAGGGTTCCTTCTATGGGTGAAAAGAATCTATAAAAAAAAATGACTCAATTAATTGTTTTTTTTTGTAAGCTACAATGTTTTCAGGTTTCACACTTGATTGACGGGATTTTTTTTAGAAATATTATGATGTTTTTTTTGTTTCTAAAAAGTTTTAGATCGTAAAGCACTCTCTAATGCAGTGTTGCCAACTCCAAAAATTAAAATTATCGAGTTCCCATATCAAAATTATCGTTTTGTGGGCAAAATTATCGTATAAAAGACAAAATCCCAAAAAAAAAAAACCTAAAACATCCATTCAAATTGATAAACAACGACAATGAATGTTTAAAAAGTAAAAGAAGTGGAAGTATGTGCCAAATTTCACAGCTAGTGTCCATCTATTGTATGTACAGACGCCAGCAGGTCAACCTACCCGAAACTGTCAGATTTTCCCAATCAACCTTGAACCTTATGCTTTAGCAATAAAGTCGAAAATCTATTAAAGAAATCTGACAGATTGTAGTAACTTGATGTGCTGGCGTCTGTACCTATAGTTCATAAACAAATCGCCGCCACCCACAACCACAGACGGAATGTATCACGAATCACAGGAGTGTTTATTACTTCCTGTGCACACACGTGCCACATTAGAATACAACATAAAGATAGCTAGATAGAAGCAAATAGAGAGGTATCTGATATAAGCACAGGAATACAGAATAAAACGCGGAGTTTCGGACGAATGGTAACGCAAGTGAAAGAAATGTGAGGGAAAGAGAGAGAAACACTTACATAATACACTGTGATATTAACTTACTTGTTGACATTGAAATTTTGTTGATTTTCTATTAGCGTTTTTATTTTGTCTGACAAATGAACTTTGGCATTTTTTTTTTTTCAATACTCAAAATTATCGTACGTTAGACATTCACTATCGTACATCGTACCATTGCCAAAATTATAGTACGCCCCCATAATCATCGTACGGGTTGGCAACACTGCTCTAATGCTTCGCATTATGAGTCGTGCAATTATGTAGGTAACGATTGAAACTTACTATTTGCATTATTCATACATAAATTGATAGTTAAAAAATTAGTAGATACTTTCGCCTTCACGCTACGTTTATATTATAAACAAATAAAAACTTACATAGCCTTCATACGTTTCTGAGCCGGTTAAGGTAATCGTCAGAGTGTACCATCCTGGCACAAAGTTTTGATCCGAGGCCGAATGCGTTTCCAGTCCTGTTACCCTGTCACCACCAGTGATATCTAACAGGTTGGCTAGTACAATGACTTGGTCGGAAAGATCCGTTGCTTCCATATAAATGTTCACTTCTATCTTTCCACCGATGTTCATAGAAAAAATGAATGATGACACACAACTTAATTCTTGTACAGGTGTAATAAATGAAGTACTGCGTTCATTTTGACCAGTCAAGTCCAAATCGCTGTACTTGCCAACAACCCAAAATGGCATGAAGACACAAGCCCCCCCCCACTCATTTGTCAACCATTCATCGAAATTTTGCTCAAACGTGTATCTCACACAAGAATCACTGACTACGTAAGACACTAACGTAAATAATATTAACACTTTGCGAATCATTTCGTTTCGCCACATCCAGCAGTTACTGCTTTAGATATAAAATCTTTTTAATTTATATTCCGAATAATATGTTAATCGTACACGTATCTTAATTATTCATAATGGATTTTGATAAGATTAAATCTTTAGGATTGTATAAAATGAAGTCACCCGAATGCGTTTGTCTTTCTGTGCAGTATTTGTTAAACTACTTGATAGTTTTTAATGCGGGTTCCATTATAAAATTATAAATCAATTCATTTTTATTTGTGTACAAAAGTAGTAAAAAAAAAGGTCTCAAAATATTAATTTTATCTGGTCTATGAAACTATAGTCGGACTTTTAATTAGCTGCAGTAAAATTACAGCTTATGTATTACCACTTCTTAACGTTTAAATAGTGATGATACAAAAGAATCGATTCATTCAATTAATATTCAGTTCAAAATCGCTTATAAATTGATTTTCTAAAAAGAGTTGTATATTTAATAAAGTCCTTACATAGGAAATTGACTTTTTATATGGAAAAAGCAGAACGATTTTTTAAATGAAATTATATATTTTATCAATCAAAGTATCTGTGTATCATTGTTATTTATGTACTAAAAATTGTAGGATGGTGAATCAATGAAACATTTGGCCGGTTTTGTCTGCTTCATTGGAATTGTTTTTTTTCCTTGCATGAAACTGTCCAAATTCCGGAAAAAGTGGTAATCTGTTGGAGCAAGGACCTTGCTCCAACAGAATGTCTCCAACACCCACCCCATGGTGGGTGTCGGCGACATCCCAATCGCAGGAATTTTAGAGAAAAAACTGAAACAAAAATATATTTTCTTGTTTCAATCTTTCTAGAGTGGTAAGGCACTCCTTATCTACTTACTGCGTTCGGCTTAAGTTTAGGTAGAATTCCAGTAAACCATTCCTCAAAACTCTTCTGCTTTTATTTCGACATGATTTTTGGAAGTAAAAGTATGATAAGTTACGACTAGATAAACGATCAAAATCGGCTTGTCTTCGTAATTTTTATGATCGGGTAAAGTTTTAAATACCACGTTTTGAACTATTAATAATCAAGACTGTGAATGAAACTTCAAAATATGTTTTTAGCTGATCAATACAAAGAATATTTTCATTGTTTACAGTTAAATCAAAAAGGGTGAATTTCGAATATCCTGGCCTTAAAGGATGTTTCATAGCGTTTTAATCACATCACTAGTAGAGATAATGTGGTATAATTTTTTTTACGAAATGACAGTATGAAATGTTATTTTACTGCAGCTAATTACAAGTCCCGCCATATGTATGAAAGATGCATTAGAACAAATAAAAATATTCATGCAAATATTGCAACACTGCAAGCAAAGTTTTGCTACAAAAAGCAGTTAGTAGTACGTTCTCAAAACGGTGAAGGAAAACATCGAGAGGAAACCGGAACGTACTAGCCAAAAAAAAACCGAAGACACGTGACATCTATCAAACCGCACTGGGCCACTGGCCCACTGCCTCTCACCTGTGTCCAAGCAGTGGTAACATTAAAGGCTGATTATAAAGGTAAAAAAAAAGGTAAAGCCGGCGATTGATATCGAATCCTTCTTTTTAATTATTATGTGAAATG
Organism: Oligia latruncula; assembly: GCA_948474745.1. Classification (NCBI taxonomy): domain Eukaryota; kingdom Metazoa; phylum Arthropoda; class Insecta; order Lepidoptera; family Noctuidae; genus Oligia; species Oligia latruncula. The sequence continues at coordinate 4,065,859 of OX419699.1, forward strand.
TCGTAATGCAGTCTGTATATTAGATAATTTAGCAATGAGTCCTGTAGGTACCTAACGGGAAGTTCAATCTACAATTTTAAGTTATCAATAAAGAAAAAACAATATTAGCTTATTATTGTGACAAACAAACAATACAGCAATAGTTCAATTATTATGTTTTATCGTTTAATTCTGAAAAAAAGATATGAATCATTAATCGATTCCACTAATTGAATACGCTACTTATAGAAAAAAGTAGGTAGATATACGTTAAATGGTGGGGTTTAATAGGTAGGTATAGTCATTTATAATTCGAATTTTTTAAGAACCATTTTCACTTTGGCAATTTTTTACAAAATATATTTTGGTGATGTTTTTAGAAGCAGTGTCATGTTATGATAACATGTTTACATATTAAAAAAAAATAAAAACTTTTTTATTTTATGTTTTTATGACTTACTAGGTAGATATTATCAATTGCCATAAATTATTTTACAAGTTTATAGCACATTAGATCATTCTTTTCATTGGAACTGCATATAAAGTAGATAGGTACTGCGTGTTATCGATTAGCATCAAAGAATAGTTTCATTGTGCCGTAAGTAACCAGAAGGTGGTAGCCATAAGGCTTATCCGGGGCTATCGCACGTTCTCGGGCGAGGCGGCAAGCCTACTTGCCGGACTGCCGCCATGGGATTTGGAGGCGATAGTCCTCGCGCGCCTGCATGAGTGGAGCGCGGAGGCACTACGCTGGGGGGAAACCGCTTCCGCGTCAAATCGCGGCGGAGCGGATGGACCTCCGGCGCGATCTCATGGCGGCATGGAAAAAGCGAATGTCGCAACCCAGCGCAGGGCACGCCACGATAGTGGCGATATCTTTGAGGACTGGCTAGAGTGGCGCCACGGCGCCCTCACCTACCGCCTGAAGCAGGTCCTCACCGGACACGGATGTTTCGGGAGGTTCCTGCACATCATCAGGCGGGAGGAAACGCCCGGGTGTCACCATTGCCAGGATCGCCCAGAGGACACGGTGGAGCACACGGTGGAGGTCTGCCCCGCTTGGGCGGAGCACCACCGTGCCCTCGCAGAGGCGATCGGCAGCGGCGGCGACCTCTTGCGTCCGGCCCTGGTGCAAGCCATGGTCCGGAGCGAGAGGGAGTGGGAGGCAGTCACCTCCTTCTGTGAAGTAGTCATGCTAGCGAAGGAGGTGGTGGGAAAGATGTGGGAGAGAGCCTCCCGTCCCAGCCGTCGCGGGAGTCGCTCCGGGCGTCGGGAGCCACGGGACGACTCCCGGCCACCGTAGGCGCGGGCCTGCGGACGGAGAGTAATGGGTAGCTCACCGTCCGATCAGGACCAGGCCCGTGCCGGACGGCGCGTACGTGTTCCACGCGCGCTCCAAAGAGATGTCAGCATCTAGGAAGGGGCCCCTTCGGGCCGAAGCCTGCCGGGTCAGCGGGATTGTCCGAAAGGGTTACCGCTGGCCCGGAACATAAAGGGCTAAGGAAGGAACACGGGTGGGTTTTAGTCAGTAAGAGTCTGACACTCCCGCTCCGCCCAGAGCGGGAGGAGTCATTTGATGATTTCCCACCCAAAAAAAAAATAAAAAAAAAGAATACCTATTTTACAATTATAGTTATAAGTAGGTACTCGTGGTATGGGTTCGAAAAAATACAATACATTTATTCAATCAATCGTTTAGGAATTTATCGCTTTTGAGTTTCGCCAAGTACCTATAGGTAACTATTTTTGCTCGTGCCTGGTACCTACATTCTAGATTATTCGCAAAGCAATCATTTGTCATGAAGAGACTGCGCGATCTAGTTTTTTGTAGGACTGGGCTTTTACTAAAAAAATTGTTTACTTTCATCACCTGCAACAACTTTGTTTCTTTCTTACTTATGCGACCACTACAAGAAATTCTTTTACTTCACGTATGTGAATTTTAACCTAGTAAATAAACATTAATTAACATTGCTTATTATGTTTATTATTAGTACACTGCTTAAGTTTTTTAGTTATTTTATTTACACTTGTGAAATTCCGTGATGGGTTGTACAATTGCTGAAACTGTTGGCAAGTAGCTGTACTTACCAACAACCTAAAAAGGCATGAAGACACAAGCTCCCGCCCCCTCACTCATTTATCAACCATTCATTGAAATTTTCCTCAAACGAGTACCTCACACAATTTATCACTGACTACGTAAGACAATAATATAAATTATATTACTATATTGCTAATTATTTCGTTTCGCATGAGGCAACAAATCACTGCTTACTAAACCGTTATCTCCTAACTGTTAGTTTTATAATTTAATCGAACACGTATCTTTTTTATTCATAATGTTATGAATACGGAAAAGATGGTATCTCCAACTGGATTAAAATAAAACGAAGTGCACTTGATGTTATAGTCGACCTCGTAATTGCTTTACCACCCAGAGGTTGAATGTCATTTATACTATACAAGGTTTTTTTTACAAGATCTTGACTATTTTATTTATAGCATTTACCAACACATGTTGGTAAAAGCTATGAACATACTAAAAACTGAAACAAGGAAATTTTACCAAGAGACAACAGCTACTACAGGAAAGAAACACAAAGACAACCGCTTTAGAATATTAGAAATAAGTAAAAAGATAAACCAAAGAAAAAATAAATAAAGGAAAAATACATTGAAAAAATCGGTGGAATAAATAAAGCTTTAAAAGAACTAAACTTTACACTAAAAAGACTGGTCACCAAATGTGAAAACTAAAGATGGGAACCACACCAGCAAAAGACCTGAAATACTTACAAGACAACTATCGAAACCTATAAGTATATACCAAAGAACCCAAAAGTAGTTACAAACGAATGTAACATTAAAGATTCGGAATAAATACCGAGAATATTGAAGGAAGAAACATTATGGGAAATTAACACAAAAAGATCGGACAAAACGACTGGATCTGATCAAATAAAAAAATAATAACTAAAATCGACTAGGTATACCAATGATCGCTCCTATATTGACAGACAATCATGTTTAACTAAATTATAGAGATCGAAATTATTCCTACTGACTAGACTACATTAACAATAATAGTCTGGAACTATCGACCCATTATTTAAATGTCTAATGTATAAGTTAGTTACGTTGTCTAATGTGTCAAATCAAAAGAACAATCTGGTTTCCGTAGTAAAGTTGCAACCATAGATCACATACATTTTCTAACACAAATTCTACAAAAATATTAAGAATGCACTGACCTCAGCAACCAAGTTACTGGGTAATTATATACAACTTGGTAAGACTGGTAGTCAGAGTTTTGGGGATTCTGACTACCCGTAACGACTGTCAAAGATTTACGAATGAGGGCCGGGAACATGATGTGATTTCCACGGGGGGTCTCGATATGTAATGGATGGTCAGCCTTCCACGAAGCGACCGCGGCAAGCGACCCGTGCAAGATGACAAAAAAGTTTTTTCATGCTTTACAAAGCTGTACTCTGTGGTTATAATAGGTATGTATTAGGCAATATGTCATTGTCTACACAAAACTAGGTATACTACCCACTTTTTTACAGATTAAGCATAAACACTACTTACTAACTCGAAATTACTAAGGGAACAAATTTTTTGAGCTGTTATTTAAATATTCGAGATGTTATTATGATCAGTTGAAAAACATTACAATGTCAATTCTAAAAACAATTGAGCAGTCCAATAACTGAATGAGCTGTAAGCGGGGCTCCGTCGACATAGAATGCAAGAGCGAGCGAAGGGCACCCCGAGGTTCGGTTTGATTAGGTTACTTTACACACGTAACCGCTCGTTCAATAATTTTTACCGCCCATTTAATTATTTTCCTGCTCAATTATATATTCACTGATCCATTTCATTATTTTTTATTACTAATTTTTGTTTACTTTACTGTTTAGTTTTAACTGCTGCGGTGCTATTCTGTAAAAATCTCACCGTGAAAACTTCGGTGAAGTGAGCGTGGAGTGAGCTGTCAGTAGTGTCAATTCCTATCAAAAACAAACTCACTTCACCTATGTTTTCACGGTGAGATTTTTACAGAATCGACCGGCTGAACTAGTTATTAAACGTGCCATTTATAATTTTTAACTTACCGTAACCGCTATTTACAACTGCCTCTTTAAATCAGTGCCAATTACTAATACCAAATTTCAAAAATAATCGTCTAGTAAAGTCAAACATCACACGGTGCCGTCATTTTCACGACGATAGGCATTCTGTCGTTTATATAACTTCCACCGCTGTCTTAGAAAATCCAAGGATTTGAGGTATATAACCTGTTTTTTATGTTATTGATAAAAATAATTAGTATGTCATTTCCTGAAGTGGACGTCACTCGTCTTTTAAATACCGACAGTGTTCATTTTATTAAACCTTTATCTGCGTATCGTTTAAAACTTATGTTAAAATTAATTAATAGATAAATATCGCCTGATTAGTTTACCTTATCTCGATCAATGCATTAAGCTTGTATCATGTTCATCTTATATGAATCTAATAAAATTATAATTAGGACATCAACATGGTATCGACTATCGTAGTTTCAGGAGATAACTATAAACGTAGTCCTACTAATAACGTGCATTAATTTTATAGCTGTGCTTATATCATAAGGAAAGGTAGTGTAATTAAATTAATTATTAAGCGGTAAACTGGCTTGACGGGCAATTATGTGTGGGCAGTTTAACAAATTGGAATTAGTAGCTAAGAAATCTAACTTGGAAGTAGCTCTCGCCGCAGGCGCACCGCTTGCGTCGCTCGCTCGGCAAAATGGGTTAAGGTTAGGTTAGAACTGTGGGCGGGAATGCCCTGGCTTAGTTACTGCGACCAATTCTGGTCGCCCGTGGTCACAGTACTCACAGTTCCAACCGAACCTGTGAACTGCCGAAGTGTTTGCTTAACTGTCCATTCCAACATTTTATTGGCCATTCATTTATTAGGCTACTTGAGTATTTTTTGGTTCTGACATTGTAGGAGGAAATTACCGATAATTTTTTAAAATTTTATTACTGTTACACTAAATTAAGAACTGTCGAAAAATAAAATCGGGAATCGATAGCCGATTCCCGGCGACCGTAGGCGCGGGCTTGCGGACGGCGAGCAATGGGCAGCTCGCCGTCCGGTAAGGACCAGGCCCGGGTCGACGGCGCGTTGTGTTCCACGCGCGCCTCAAAGAGATGTCAGCACTATCTGACGGGGTCCGCTAGGGCCGATGCCTGCCAGTGTTGCGGGTTGCTCGAAAGAGATACCGTGGCCCTTGGCACAGGCAACTGAAGGAACATGGGTGGGTTTTAGTTAGTAAAAGTCTGACACGCCCTCCCGCTCTGCCCAGAGCGGAAGAAGTTATTTGACTAGTTCCCATCCAAAAAAAAAAAGGGTGAAAAGCAAAAATCTATTTGAAGGTCAACGCTGAAAATATGTCTAAAACCAGATCTTGTGTTTATTTTGCTAAAGTATAGTTCATCAAGGTTGGATGCAGTATGCAGATGCTGCCCTCCCGCCCATAAATCTATAGGTTCACGTTTTTTGTACTTATCAATTTCCGCAAACAAACGCTTGATACCGGTAGGCGCTAAGCAGACGATGGTCAATTTGTCCGTGACGATATGAAAATCTATGCAATAAGGCACACGAAGGACAAATAGACTGCTGGGATTTCTAAACGTTCCATCGTCGCGGATAAATTGACCATCGTCTGCTTAGTGCCAAATTTAACATAAGTAAGATTTGCAAAAACGTGTAATAGCAGCTTAAATTTCTTTTTAACTAATCGAACCATCTCTTGATTCACACCTGGTAATACGAACGCTGTTCTATGACATCTGAAGAAATGGCCACACAAAAATCGAATCACTCAGCAAATATTTATATTATAAATTAATTGTAGTTTATCTGTGTTAAAGATTCAACTACTACTCAACTTCCTCCTGATTGCCAATGATGAAATAATGAAACATGGAGTAAAATTAAAATGATGTGTGTTTGTCTGGGTGTTCTGTGAGAGAAAGTAGGTATGCGAGGGTGAGCAGGTACTGTCATGTTAGTTTTGATTGAATAATACGAAATCAGCCGTGTGCCCGATGAGATTTTCCATGAGCAACGTATCAAGATTCAACAATTTTTTCTATTTTTATTGCTGAACGGGCTCTTGACCTCGATCGTATTTAAAGTTTCTAACGTCTCCATACGAAGTTTTAACCCTCAAGGGATGAATTTTCCAAATCCTTTGGTAATGCTACGTTTTTTAAGGAACTCCTCTACATAATTTCATGCTTCTAAATAGTTATGGTCCTTACTATAATGAAAATGAGAATCGCATGAAAATCCGTTTCGTAGTAGAAGAACAATGTAGTCACACGATTTTGTCTTATAGTACCTATTTAAACTTTCTATTTATTATTTGTTTTAAATGTAGGTAGTACGCACATATTTATGGGTTATTTATTTCAGTTTTTCATTAATCACAATACACCACACACACAACAATGTCGCAACATTTTATTTGATTTTGTTAATTTATTTTAACGGACACCCATATCTCTATGTGTTTGTTATTCCAGCGTATGGAACTCGTGGGTTGCAGCTAAAAATCAGCGTCAGGTGGTGGTACACCTTGTGTTGTCATCTGTCATTATGCTGAGCTGAGGCCCTTTTGGCATTATAATCTTTGTTTTCTGTTTTTATAGTTTTAAGGTGTACTTATTTTGATGTAATGCCAATAAACGCAGTTTTTCTTTCTTTCTTTTTTTAATTAATTTACAAATAAATAATATAAATTATTTTTCTAGTTTTACTTATTGTAGGTACACACGCACATTGCGTGTGTACAGTTCGTTTTCTGAGTAGCAGGAAAACATATCTAATAATTGTCTAAAATTGTTATGGAATTCTAAGTCTTCTACTTTTCTCGTATCGACATAAACTGCATACTGCTACTATGGTGGTAAAATTATAGCCATTCAGTAAGTCGGTAGAGAGTCGGCGCAAAACGGTATGCTAATGTCATTTAAGTGTCCCTATTCTTTATTATTTATTACTATTTTTATGAGACAACGGATTAAGCTTAAATTGTTTAAAAATTACCGATTGTATTGAACTTCTAGGTATACCTTTTTATACAGCTTTAATCTGACGAAGGTGTTTAAAGATGATGTTGACTTAAGTTTATGTTTTTTTTAAATATTTCTTATGCTAAAAGTGGTGATAATTATTATAGTAAATTATAATACAAGAAAAAAAAACTTACATAGCACAAAGACGTTCCCTGGCTGTTCAAGTTCACTACTAATGTATGCCATCCGTCTGCGTAATTTGGGGCAAGTGGTGAGATACCAGCGGTTCCAAGAGTGGTGTCAGGACCATTTGCCACATACTCGTTCGCCAATACGGTTACTTGGTCATTTCCGTAGGTGTCCTCCATATAAACAAGCACTTCAAGTTTGCCTCCAGTAGTCATCGGAAACAAGAACGATGACACACAACTTAAAGTTTCTAAAGGCCTAATAAATGTACTACTGCGTTCATTATGACCGGTCACATCAATGCTATCGTAAGTCCCGACTTCCCAGAAGCCGTGGCTGGTACAGACCCCCAGATTAGTAAACTGGTCATAGAAGTCATCTTCAAATGTATAGGTTACACAAGATTCACTAAACGCATGCGACACTAAAAGTGTTAATAAAAAAAGGTCTCGTGACATATCGTTTGTCAACACCAGTTTCAAACATGGATGTTTGCCAATAGGTACAAAATTTACTATGATTATTAAGCTTGCGTTCAACTATCATAATTATTCACATATTAATCGAGGATAAGATAACGTTCTATGTAAACGAGATAAATCAATTGATAATGTTTTCGTAGGTGATATTAAAAACTTAGACTCACTCTTGTCTTTCTTAGTGAAACATGTGTTATGCGGCGGATTTGGCTGCCATTAAACTAAATATTAATATTATTTGTAATATTAATTGTATGCTATAATTTTAAAACGTAGCTTTACTTTCACATACAAAATAATTCCTGGGTAATGATGAAAAATTTTTCCACGCTGAAATACTATTACTCTAGATACAAACACCCCTGAATCATCAAACGTCACTGAACATGAAACACTTGAAGTAAAGTGACAAAGATATAAAAAATACGTTTTTTTTTCCAGTCATAAGCGAGACCAGGGGTCCTAAAAAGGCCACTTTGACAAAATCATAAAAGGATAACATTATGTATCGTAATGGACAGTTAACTGTTAATCGTATCAAATCCCATTGGTAAAGGATTTTTCAGTTATTTTTTTTTGGTCTGTGTTAAAATACCAATCAATCCTATCCAAAACCAATCCCAATCTTTTTGATTATAACTACGTAGTGCAGCGAAAAAAAGAAAAACACGGACTGTCTTCGCCATATTATGATTCATAATGTTATCCTTTTATGATTTTGCAAAAGTGGCCTTTTTAGGCCCCTAGGTTTCGGCACCACTTTTATTTCCTGTGGTTTTTCATGTGGTATAAGATAATATAACCACTTCTTAGAAATTAAATTAATCATTGAAAAACCAAGGCAAGATATATTAATAGGCAGTCCGAAAGTAGTAGGTACGAATAATGTCAACAATTGTTAAGAGCTATTAAAAATATCGACTTTCTTCTCTCCCTGGGGCCAATGCTCGGGTTACAAAAGGAACTATTGGGGCTATAGTTAGCGCACCACTTCTCTAAACTGCACTTGAGATCTGAGCCGTCCATGAACTTGTAGCGGCATGTACTCGTACAACGCCACATGCGAACTACACAACACACGGACGTCAGTTACGCAATAATTCTGCATCGCGCATGCATAGTTTACAGCGCAACTAGCATATACCTATAGAACGCCTCAAAATCAATGGTCGGCCAGTAGCCCACCAGACACAACATCCGTCTAGTCTGGTTGTAGGTATGTAGTAAACGCTGCTCCTGCTCCATAAGGACGCACAAATAAATTGATTAGCATTGGAAAATACTGTTGAAGCTGCTGAAGATTTTAAAATACACTTTTTGCATTATATAAATTCAATCTCCTAGTATTGTATAATTGCATAGCACATATGTGAGTACTATGTACATACTATAAAGCTTCCATTAACTGGGTACGCCTTTCATTGACTTGAATGTGCCCTGGCGACTGAGAGTATGTCATGCTCACTCAAATGTCTCGCTGATGGTGGCGCGTGTGTTGGATCATTTAGCTCCCTATAAAATGGTTGAGCTGAATGGTGCTAATACATGCGTCATGTTCGTGAACGGGCGCCGTCAGTAGGGACTGGTCATCTCTTTGCTGCCATGGCTTATTTTAATTTAATTTAATATTTGAATTGTTTTTTTCATTACGGACGCTTTTAACGTTCTGCATCGTTCTCACATGCATAATTTTTAACATGAATGATGTAAACAAGACTTTGTAACCATATTATTTTGATTTAAAAGAGTGTCCATGGAGTTTCTTGTCCGTTCTTCTCCATAGGTACCTACGCTTTGGAATGGGCAACTAGCTTCACCTTTCTGACTGACCGACCCCTTGACAATTCAAAAGTGCCTGTAATTGGTTTAATTGAAATATATGCTTTGAGTTTGAGTTTGAGTAGGATGAGTGAAGTTTCCACGACGTTCTATGAACCCTCTGTGGAGATTGCCCTTGCTCCTGCTGATTTGGGTTCGAAGTTTGTTTAGAGATTTCCAAGTCGGTTTTAAAGTGGTATCGCGTGCCCAGGTGTAAGGCTCTCAGATGGTTTGATAATATTGTCAGGTCGTTTAATGTTATTGGCTAGACTAGCAGGAACAACGCACTCAAGAAAGCTTCCACGGCTTTTTAATCTCTGGGGCACCGTGACGAAGTTGTGCATTGATCACCTAATGGGCGCCTGCTTAAAATAAACCTATTCTTCATTCGAGACTTGAAGACTTATAGCTATCTGGAAACAGACTTCGGCAAAGAGTTTTATTTCTTAGCGGTAATGAATATATCTAGTGATGGTTCAAGATACCTTCGGCTTACGTTTTTTTTAGTTAGTTGAGACTGTCCTATTGCTAGACAGGCATTTTATTTACTTACTGTTTTCTTAAACAATGCTTTATTTTTTACATAATGGGTATTATGGTTAGAATCGATTGGATATGCTTTTGCCAAAAGCTGTGCTTTCATGCCATCTTTATCATCCAGGTGATCTAGGCAATGTTTTTATTTATAGCAGTTTATTTCCACAAATCGTCACGGCCGCACGGGAGTGCATACTTCGAAGATACAAACATCGGACGCTTCGTCACGAGACACCATGGCTTGTCGAATTTGCGAATGAATCATACCATTACTTAAAGTAAGACAGAATACAATGAACATGTAACATGACCGAGATTTAGAAGCACATCAAGAAGCGTAGGTATATAGAGAAAATATTACAATAAGTAGGAATGTCAAGGAGTACAGAACTATTTGTACTTCTGCTAACTAAGTGACTCACACTAGGCAATATAAAATAAAGTGTAAGTTACGAGACGCATGTTATTCCATTGCAGTGAAAAGTAACAGTAACGTTAGTTCAAAGGGGTCGCCGACATAACCTCTGACTATTATCAAGAAGCAAAGTATGAAGGCCGAACCGAACGTTGCAATCCAAAATGAATTCAAATGGCAAAAAGCGGAAATCGGCTATATAAGGCTTCATTTATCATTCCTTTATTATATATTGTAGACTAGACACTCGCCCCTGTTGCGCACAGGAGGCACCAGCGACATGTCTAAGCATCGAGATTTCTGTGCTAAATATAAGTGAAATATTCAGCCATACTAATATTATAAATGCGAAAGTGTGTCTGTCTGTTACCTCTGCATGCTTAAACAGCTGAACCGATTTAGATGAAATTCGGTGTAGAGATAGTTTGAGTCCCGGGAACTTATGCAGGTGAAGCCGTGGGGCGCTGCTAGTTGTTTATAATGGAAGACATTCTGAAGGTAATGGTAGTAAAAACCGCATCAAAATTCATTGAGTACTTTGTAAAAGCACGAAGGAAACATACGACGACACAATCACGAAGAGCGATTCCGTATACTGTTTATAGATTAGACAATAATAAAAACTGCCTTAGTGTGTAGCAAACAAACAATATATTTTTTTAAGCTGTAATTTTTTGATTGTGTTATTGTATGCACAATGCACATGACTAGAAAACCAATCAGAAGTGAGAAATCACAAAGACATCTTTGTGATTTCTCACTTCTCATCATCCTCATTCTGAATACTTATACTTGAACTGAATGACCCGTACAAGGAAAGAGGCCAATTTAAAGTTGTAGGGATAGTGCTTAGATTTAATGTTGACGCGGGCAGACCAACAGTCTTGCCTACCAGTTTTCTCAGACCCTAATAAAACTTTACCACATTGACAATTGGTAGGGTACTTCTTTAAGAGCGTTTACGCCGTCTGGCATTTCATACAAACTTTCAAGCCCTTATTTTACGAAATGAATGAACCGATTTCAATGAAACTTCATACACATAGGCAGGATACAAAGGTCTAAAAAGTTAGTAGAGAACATTTTCGAAAAATAGTCTAACAGCCAAATTAGACCGATTTTAAATTTTCCATAGAAACAGAGATTGCCAAATATCTTTTTTTAAATAAGACATTTCGAAAATGTTCTCGACTAACTTTTTAGACCTTTGTATCCTGCTTATGCGTATGAAGTTTCATTAAAATCGGTTCATTCATTTCGAAAACTAACGGCTTGAAAGTTTGTATGAAATGCCGTACGGCGTAAACGCTCTTAAACTTATCTTTTAAACTAGGATCCGGTGACTTTTTATTAATGAAAGTAGTTTTATGGTCATCCTAAGATTGTGAAAATGCTAATGAGAAGCTCCCTAATTGAGTAACACACAATCAATTACAATCTGAATCATTTAGAAGGATATTGCTAATCCATTGCTTCATAAGTTCGAAACATGTGTCTGCTCAACAATTTAAATAACGCAGTGAATGTTGTTGAACTGTCCAAATGAAACCCATTGCTACAGATAGTGTATAATAGCACGCGCTGCACTAGCTATCGCTTTAAATAAGTTTTATTTGTATCCATTTAATTTTTTCAAATAAATGAATAATTAACGTGTGAATTAGCGTGTAATCAGACAGTATTTGAGATGAAGAACAATGAATATATCAGAACTTCAGAAAGCACTTGGTTTATTTGTACAAGTAAGTATGGTCTTCTTTTAACCATGTAGAGACATTAAGGTTTTCCTAATTTATTTCCTGTATATAAATAGTTCTAAGATGGGACCTTCGGACAGTCAATTTAGTCCTTACTGGGAAGTAATCCAAGGTTTCACTTTTTCAGGGCTAAAGCTTTTCTATGTAGATACAAACATAATAAAGTTTTATATCTAATATAGATTTCAAAGCATCGAAATAATTACAGTTATCTTGGCTCTAGATTGTATTCAAACTTCGTAATTATCTACATCGCGACAAAGTCTAAAAAACTGGCCAAGTGCGAGTCGGACTCGCACACGAAGGGTTCCGTACCACAAGGCAAAAACGCCGAAAAAAACACGTTTGTTGTATGGTAGCCTCCTTAAATATTTATTTTATTTTAATTTTATTATTAAAGTAAAAATACAACTGAGTGTTTTGTGAATATTTCAAGTGCCTAACTGTTGCCATTATTGATATCGAGCAAAAAAGGGCAAAAAAATCGCGCTTGTTGTATGGGAGCCCCCCTTAAATATTTATTTTATTTTGTTTTGTTGTTATAGCGGCAAGAGAAATACATAATTTGTGAAAATTTCAACTGTCTAGCTATCGCGGTTCTTGAGATACAGCCTGGTGACAGAAGGACGGACGGACGATCAGACACTGAAGTCTTAGTAATAGGGTCCCGTTTTTACTCTTTGGGTACGGAACCCTAAAAATTATTTATATTCCTTGTAACCATATACCTAACATTCTTTGTTCAATATAAAAATTGTGTTTATTAGACAATCAATGCCGAAAATAGTGGCCACTTTTATCCGTTTTAGTGATTATAATAAAACTTAACAATCTAAAACTACCGTTTATAATAATATTAACGCATAATCTTATGGAGCACAACTTAACGTGCTTATTTTCTGCATTTTCATTGTAAAATAAAAGAAATAACCAAACAAACGATAAGGGCGCCACTTGGCGGTCGGTGCAGCCTTAAGAAACCGATAGATGTTCTCGAATAAAATTTAATTTTATTAATAGAAAACAAACAGTTCTTTTATCAAATTAAATTTCAGTTGACAACATCCATCGGTTTCTTTCAAAATTTCAACAGCTGTATCCGACGATCCTGCATGCCTTTTGTTGACTGTACAGTCAAATTATTGCCCAAAAGGTATACCTATTATCTGAACTACAAACTAAACTTTAGGCAAAACGGTGAATTATTGAAATAAATAATACAAGCGAAATCACTTTTTAAAGTTGGTGTGGTTTTTTTAATCTAAAATAAAAAAAAACATTATCAATATATTTCATTGCATTAATATTGCTGTTCTAAAATACTTAGGCGCGAATATTTTCGGGGCATTATTCAATTATTTTATTTTAGAGTAGATAGGATTTTTTTAACCGACTTTAAAAAAGGAGGAGGTTATATGTTCGACTTTATAATGTATGTTTTTTTTTTATGTAGGTATGTTCACCGATTAATCTAAGACGGCTGGACCGATTCCAAAAATTCGTTTTTTTGTTTGAAAGGGTAGGGATACTTTCGAGGTGGTCCCATTATCATCAAGTTGGAATCTGATGAGAGGATCCTATGGAAATCGAGGGAAACCCTCAAATTTTGTAGGCAAACCTATAGCGATTTGGGTATTTATTAAAGTAACTTGAGCATTTGCTCTCGGAAATCATCATTTGGTAAAGTGGAGCTGATGATGAAGACCACAGATGGCCATCGGAACTACTCAATGACTAATATTTCATGGGTTGCGATTCGATTACTTTAATATGGTTGCTAAGCAATTTATGCTCGTCACAATGCATGTGGTGAGTGGTTGTAGAGGAGTTCTCCTGGTTACTACCAGGAGAATTCCTCAACAATTAACGTCCCCGCATCGGGAATAGTAATATTTTGTAACATGTGGTGAGCAGTTGACATTAGGGTTTGAAAGGGTATGCTCTCGAGGTGGTCCCATTGTCACCAAGTCAAAATGTGATGAAGGGATCCCATGAAAATCGAGGAAAATCCTCAAATTTTGTAGGCATGTACAATTGTAGTACAGTGTATTTTTTTTTTTTCGGATTGGAAATCGTCGAATGAGCGGAAGGGAGTGTCAGACTCTTGGATGTACAGTGTATTAATTGAACTCTCTCAAATCAAATGAAACCTATTGATGACTCAGGTGTTTGAGTCTGAGAGTCATCACTTAATGCTACCGAGCTGACGATGGTAGCCACAGCAATCCATAGGTGTTAGAAGTTAGGAGATACGGCAATATGTCGACAGAAACTACTTAGCAGTTCTTGGATAGACGTGGACTTGTAAAACAATGATGTAACAGTACGAGCAGGTCCCGCATCTGATGATGTGTGTATTGTCTCTGCATCACCCTAAGGTAGACTGGTAGAAAATGCCCAAGGCATTTTAACGTCAAGTCCGCCTTTGTACAGTTTTTACTTGTGCATAAAGATTATTAAATAAAATAAATAAATGATGGTAAGGGCTTGTAATTGTCGACTTATATGAATTTGTGTGGGGTAGGTACAACTAAAAAGTGAAAAATAAAAACTTTTTTTACAAAAAAAAAAAAAAAAACAACCGTCTTCCAAAAAAAAACACTACAAATTGAAAAATAACTTTAAATTCGGAAGCCGGTGACTTTGGTTGCGAATTTTGGTTTATTGACACCGACTTTTTATGTTATGTGTATAAACAAAACAGCATGAGGAGATTACGAAAGTTACTGCTGTACAGTAACAATAAAGTATATTTGTAATCTCCAAAATGTACCTACCTGGATCGGAATTATGATTTAAACCAAAAATTCGAAGATATGCATCTACCAACCCGCACTGGGCCCGCGTTGTGGATAACGGCCCACTCCTTCTCATTGAGAAGAGGTCTGTGTCCCAGTAGTGGGAAAGTTATAGGCTGATTATGCTTACGCCTATGCTAGTAAGACTCGACGGCACGGTTGGCGCAGCGGTTAAGCGATTGACTGCTGCGCTGCGTGTCGCAGGTTCGATTCCCGCACGGAACAAATATTTGTATGACCTACAAGTAGTTGTTCCGGGTCTGGCTGTTTGTGTATGTGAATTTAAATGTTTGTAAACGCACCCACAATACAGGAGAAATTCCTAGTGTGGGGCAATGTTTTAAAAACAAAAACAAAAACAAAACTCTGCAGACTTTTATAATCACGCACAAATAATAGCACTAGCACTAGTGACGGTTAGTGTTATTTTTCAATTTTATTTGCTTGTCGTATACAGGACTGCATAATACAGGTTTTTCAATGATGCATATGTTAATAGTATAGCTACAATCACCTTAAGCCAATACGTAGATATCTTTCCAAAATTATCAATAGGCGCCATGTAAATACAGAGCTTAAAATATCTAAGCTTGCCTGATAAGCTATTTGAGTGGTAATAAAATACTACTACGTCTACGAGCCATGGACGTTGCACTAATATTTATGCTGGTATCTGTATTGTCATCGGGAACCAAATATAATAATAATTAATAAGCCAAGAGTAGCCAATTTCCCATACAAAAATTTGCTACTCTTGGCTAAATGTACACACCTTTTGTAATTGTTTTCATTAAATAAGTTATAGATCATTACAATTCTTGAGCAGCTGCTGTTGATTGATTGTTCAAAACAGCAACAGGCACGAAATAACGCACGAAATGAATAAAGACTCCGTAGTCCGTAGAATTTTTTTTTAACTAATCGAACCATCTGTTGATTCACGCCTGGTGATACGAACAGCGTTCTATGACATCTGACGAAATGACCACACAAAAATCGAATCACTCAGCAAATCTTTATAATATTTTAAATTAATTGTAGGTAGTTTATCTGTGTTATAGATACTACTACTCAACTTCCTCCTGATTGCCAATGATGAATTAATGAAACATGGAGTAAAATTAAAATTATGTGTGTTTGTCTGGGTGTTCTGTGAGAGAAGATACCTACTGGTATGCGAGGGTGAGCAGGTACTGACATGTTAGTTTTTATTGAATAATACGAAATTAGCCGTGTGCCCGATGAGATTTTCCATCAGCAATGTATCAAGAATCAACTTTTTTTTCTATTTTTATTGCTGAACGGGCTCTTGACTTCGATCGTATTTAAAGTTTCTAACATCCATACAAAGTTTTAAGCCTCATAGGGGATGAATTTTCCAAATCCTTTGTTAATGCTACGTTTTTTAAGGAACTCTTCAACATCATTTCATGCTTCTAAATAATTAATTTACAAATAAATAATATAAACTATTTAATTTAGAAGGTAGACACGCAATGTGCGTGTGTAAGTTAGTTTTCTGAGTAGCAGGAAAACATATCTAATACCTAATTGTCTAAAATTGTTATGGAATTCTAAGTCTTCTACTTTTCTCGTATCGACATAAACTGCATACTGATACTATGTTGGTAAAATTATAGCCATTCAGTAAGTCGTTAGAGGGTCTGGCTGCACCAGAGTGCGCAAATAGGTACGCTAATGTCATTTAAGTGTCCCTATTCTTTATTATTTATTACTATTTTTATGAGACAACGTATTAAGCTTAAATTGTTTAAAAATTACCGATTGTTTTGAAGTTCTAGGTATACCTTTTTATACAGCTTTAATCTGACTAGATGTTTAAAAATGATTTTGACTTAGGTTTATGCTTTTTGAAAATATTTTATATATTAATGCTTACGCTAAAAATGGTGATAATTGTTATACCTAGTAAATTATAATACAAGAAAAAAAGACTTACATAGCACAAAGACGTTCCCTGGCTGCGCAAGTTCACTGACAATGTATGCCATCCGTCTGCGTAATTTGGGGCAAGTGGTGAGATACCAGCGGTTCCAAGAGTGGTGTCAGGACCATTTGCCACATACTCGTTCGCCAATACGGTTACTTGGTCATTTCCGTAGGCGTCCTCCATATAAACAAGCACTTCAAGTTTGCCTCCAGTAGTCATCGGAAACAAGAACGATGACACACAACTTAAAGTTTCTAAAGGCCTAATAAATGTACTACTGCGTTCATTATGACCGGTCACATCAATGCTATCGTAAGTCCCGACTTCCCAGAAGCCGTGGCTGGTACAGACCCCCAGATTAGTAAACTGGTCATAGAAGTCATCTTCAAATGTATAGGTTACACAAGATTCACTAAACGCATGCGACACTAAAAGTGTTAATAAAAAAAGTTCTAGTAACATATCGTTTGTCAACACCAGTTTCAAACATGTATCTTTGCCAATAGGTACAAAATTTACTATGATTATTAAGCTTGCCTTATAATCAACTATCATAATTATTCACATATTAATCGAGGATAAGATAACGTTCTATGTAAACGAGATAAATCAATTGATAATGTTTTTCGTAGGTGATATTAAAAACTTAGACAATCTTGTCTTTTTTAGTGAAACATGTGTTATGCGGCGGATTTAGCTGCCATTAAACTAAATACCTATTAATATTATTTGTAATATTAATTGTATGCCATAATTTTCAAACGTAGCTTTAGTTTCACATACAAAATAATTGCTGGGCGATGATGAACATTTTAACACGCTGAAATACTATTAATCTAGATACAAACACCCTTCAACCTTCAAACGTCACTGAACATGAAACACTTGAAGGAAAGTGACAAAGACATAAAAAGTGCGTTTTTTTTTCAGTCATAAGCGAGACTAGGTTTCGGCACCACTTTCTTTGTGATATGTAAGTCGACAAGGTACCTACTTATTTCGGATGTTCTTACTCAGTTTAGTCCGTGGTTTAGTTATTTCCTGTGGTAGTTTTCATGTGGTATAAGATAATATAACCACTTCTTAGAAATTAAATTAATCATTGTGCGTTTGTCACCACTAAAAAACCAAGGCATATTAATAGGCAGTCAGAAAGTAGTAGGTACGAATAATGTCAATAATTGTTAAGGGCTATTAAAAATATCGACTTTCTTCTCTCCCTGGGGCCAATGCTCGGGTTTCCACAAAAGGAACTATTAGGGCAATCGTTAGCGCACCACTTCTCAAAACTGCACTTGAGATCTGAGCCGTCCATGAACTTGTAGCGGCATGTACTCGTACAACGCCACATGCGAACTACATAACACACGGACGTCAGTCACGCAATAATTCTGCATCGCGCATGCATAGTTTACAGCGCAACTAGCATATACCTATAGAACGCCCCAACATCAATCGTCGGCCAGTAGCCCACCAGACACAACACCCATCTAGTCTGGTTGTATGTAGGATCAGTGAAGTATCCACGACGTTCTATGAACCCTCTGTGGAGATTGCCTTTGCTCCTGCTGATTTGGGTTCGAAGTTTGTTTAGAGATTTCCAAGTCGGTTTTAAAGTGGTATCGCGTGCCCAGGTGTAAGGCTCTCAGATGGTTTCATAATATTGTCAGGTCGTTTAATGTTATTGGCTAGACTAGCAGGAACAACGCACTCAAGAAAGCTTCCACGGCTTTTTAATCTCTGGGGCACCGTGAAGTAGTTGTGCATTGATCACCTAATGGGCGCCTGCTTAAAATAAACCTATTCTTCACTCGAGACTTGAAGACTTATAGCTATCTGGAAACAGACTCCGGCAAAGAGTTTTATTTCTTAGCTGTAATGAATATATCTAGTGATGATTCAAGATACTAGACAGGACCTATTGCTAGACAGGCATTTTATTTACTTCCTGTTTTCTTAAACAATATATATTCCATTTAACTTACTTACATAATTTTTTATTTTTTTATAATGCGATTAGATTAGAACCGATTGGATATGCTTTTGCCAAAAGCTGTGCTTTCATGCCATCTTTATCATCCAGGTGATCTAGGCAATGTTTTTATTTATAGGTAGTTTATTTCCACAAAACGTCACGGCCGCACGGGAGTGCATACTTCGAAGATACAAACATCGGAGGCTTCGACGCGAGACACCATGGCTTGTCGAATTTGCGAATGAATCATACCATTACTTAAAGTAATACAGAATACAATGAAAATGAACATGTAACATAACCGAAATTCAGAAGCACATCAAGAAGCGTAGGTATATAGAGAGAATATTACAATAAGTAGGAATGTCAAGGAGTACAGAACTATTTGTGCTTCTGCAAAGTGACACACTAGGCAATATAAAATAAAGTGTAGGTTACAAGACGCATGTTATTCCATTGCAGTAAAAAGTAACAGTAAACTTAGTTCAAAGGGGTCGCCGATTTCACCTCTGACTATTATCAAGAAGCAAAGTATGAAGGTCGAACCGAACGTTGCAATGCAAAATTAATTCAAATGGCAAAAAGCGGAAATCGGCTCTAAAAGGCTTCATTTATCATTCCTTTTTTTTACATTTGTACTAGACACTCGCCCCTGTTGCGCACAGGAGAAACCAGTGACATGTCTAAGCATCGAGGTTTCTGTGCTAAATCTAAGTTAAATATTAATCCATACTAATATTATAAATGCGAAAGTGTGTCTGTCTGTTACCTCTTCACGCTTAAACCGCTGAACCGATTTAGATGAAATTTGGTATAGAGATAGTTTGAGTCCCGGGAAAGGACATAGGATAGTTTTTATCCCGATATTCTCACGGGATTGACACTTATGCGGGTGAAACCGCGGGGCGCTGCTAGTTGTTTATAATGGAAGACATTCCGAAGGCAATGGGTGGTGAAAACCGCATCAAGATTCATTGAGTACTGTGCAAAAGCACGAAGGAAACATACGACGACACACAATCACGAAGAGCGATTCCGTATACTGTTTATAGATTAGGTACAATTTAAAAAACTGCCTTAGTGTGTAACAAACAAACAATATATTTTTTTAAGCTGTAATTTTTTGATTGGATGACTAGATTAACCAATATTTTATCTGCATTCGAGGCGAGTGAGTCAGCTAGGACATCTTTGTGGTTTCTCAATTTTCATCATCCTCTTAATCTCACAAATGCGATATGTTCGCATTCAAAGTCAAAGTCAAAGTCAAATCATTTATTTCAAATAGGCACATTAAAGGCACTTTTGAACGTCAAACAAAAACTAAATAGAAATGATTCTAGTCGTTCTAAATACTTGTACTTGATCTGAATGACCCGTACAAGGAAAGAGGCTAATTTAGAGTTGGAAGGATAGTGCTTAGATTTAATCACTGACCTCTATAATACAACTTGTATCATAGAGGTCAGTGAATTTAATGTTGTCGCGGGCAGACCAACAGTCTTGCCTAGGTGTAGGCAACTTTTCTACTTTGACAATTGGTAGATAACTACTTCTTTGAACTTGTCTTTTATACTAGGATCCGGTGACTTTTTATTAATGAAAGTCGTTTCATAGTTATTAGATTGTGAAAATGCTAATGACCTGATAACAGCACGCGCTGCACTAGCTATCGCTATAAGTAAGTTTTATTTGTATCAATTTAATCGCATTGATATTTACGGATTTTGTTACACAACTAACCCTATATTTCAAATAAATGTATAATTAACGTGTGAATTAGCGTGTAATCAGACAGTATTTGGGATGAAGAACAATATCAGAAGGCACTTGGTTTATTTGTACAAGTAATTATAATCTTCTTTTAACCATATGAAGACATTAAGGTTTTCATAACTTATTTCCTGTATAAAAATAATTCGAAGATGGGACCTGGGAAGTAATCCAAGGTTCCACTTTTTCAGGGCTAAAGCTTTTCTATGTAGGTACAAACATAATAAAGTTTTATATCTGATATAGATTTCAAAGCATCGAAACAATGTCAGTTATCTTGGCTCTAGATTGTATTCAAACTTCGTAATTATTTACATCGCGACAAAGTCTAAAACTGATTGGTATTCCTTGTAATATATACCTAACATTCTGTGTTCAATATAAAAATTGTGTTTATTAGGCAATCAATGCCGAATCTATATTATCTTCTATGAAATAAACGTGTTAATTCGTTACTTTATATAAGCTATAGCGCATCATCAGTCCTCGAAACTGGGTTAATAAAAAATGTATTTGGCCTATGTCTGTAATTTCGCTGAAATGTTATAAATTAGTATTACCTATTTTATGGCTGTATAAAAAAACCGCCTTTCAATACTGGTATTGAAAAGGCTGCATAATAATGATGAACTAGGCCAATGCACGCGTAGTCTTATTGCTGAGCATATTATTATGCAGGTCTCCATAGGTGGCCATGTTACCTTTCACAGCACAGTCTAAAGAATGTGTTTCTATCCAGCGGGGCCCCGCGAGCTGGGCTCATAAAACAAGCGAATATCTACTACTATTTACTATTATCATAATTTTGTATCAAAACTTGGTAAACCGTGAAGAACTTTGAGGTACATTGGTAATACATAAAAATGATACGCTTTTACTGTTTATATTTATTCTAATTACAAAGGGCCCTGCTGGAAAGACAAAACTTTCTTGCTGAATTCCTCCTGTTCTACCAAAAAATCTTTGAATTTAATACATGAATCGAGAGGTACTTAGGAGTAGATGCGACCATTATTTTTTAATATATTACGAGCGCAATACAGCCGAGGACCCCGCTGGATAGATGTAGCAATTTATCGTGATTTCTATCAAAACGATCGAGGTACATTGGACCTTGTTGATAAATTCATGAGGTACATTAAACAAACAAAGCATAGTTTTATGAGCCTAGCTCACGGGGCCCCGCTGGATAGCAACACATGTCTAAAGATGCGACCCTGTTTGTTCTATGGGCCCCCATACCCATAGCTCGATTTTCAAGAAGCAGACATGTTCAGCCCTACCTAAACCATTTAAGCAGGGCAGCCTTTTTAGCCACATCTATATTTTTATTTATACAATAAAATTCAAACTGACTGATATATCAACGTACAGCCTAAACCGCTGGTCCTAGAGACATGAAATTTGGAGGGTGTGTTCTTTATGAAGAGTAGGTATCTACTAAGAAAGGGTTTTTTGAAATTCCACCTCTAGGAGGGTGATATTTCACGCCGACGAAGTCGCGGGCAGAAGCTAGTCGGTACATATTTAGTAATAAATAAATTATCATGTTTTCTGTAGATTATGTACAGTCAAATTATTGCCCAAAAGGTATACCTATCTGAATTACAAACCAAACTTCTAATAGGTAAAACGGTGAATTATTGAAACAAATAATACAAACGAAATCACTTTAAAGTTGGTGTGGTTTTTTTAATCTTAAATAAAAAAACGTTATCAATGTGTTTCATTGCATTAATATTGCTGTTATAAAATACTAAGGCGCGAATATTTTCGGGGCATTATTCAATTATTTTATTTTACAGAAGATAGGAGTTTTTATTGTGTGGAAACACAACAGGATGAGGAAATTACAGAAGTTACTGCTGTACAGTAACAATAAAGTATATTTGTAATCTCCAAAATGTACCTACCTACCTGGATTGGAATTATGATTTAAAAGTGATTTTGTAATATTATAATAGCAACAGTAAATGTGCGCCTTTTCTAACGACATTTAACACATATGGCTAGTCAGCTTTGTCTACTTAATCCAGACCATGTAATTTTTTGGCCCAATTTGTTCTTTATGTAAATTATTTAATCACTACTGTTGTCAAAATGCTCCAATCACCTTACGCCAATACGTAAGTAGATATCTTTCCAAAATTATCAATAGGCGCCATACGTAAATACAGAGCTTAAAATATGTACACTTGCCTGATAAGCTAAGGAGGGTCCTTCAGTGGTAATAAAAGACTAAGCCATGGACGTTGCACTAATATTTTATGTATTCTATGCTGGTATCAATATTGTCATCGGGAATCAAATATAATAATAATTAATAATTGTATGGGAAATTTGCTACTCATGGCTAAATGATACACCTTTTGTAAACGTTTTTTAACCGACTTCAAAAAGGAGGAGGTTCTCAATTCGTCGGAACCTTTTTTTTTTTTTTTTTTTTTTTTTTTTATTTTTTTTTTTTATGTATGTTCCCCGATTACTCGGAGACGGCTCGACCGATTTCAAAAATTATTGTTTTGTTTGAAAGGGTATACTTTCCAGGTGGTCCCATTGTCATCAGGTCAGGATCTGATGATGGGATCCTGGAGGAATCGAAGGAACTCTTCAAGTATTATAGGCACACCTATAGCGATTTGGGTATTTTTTGTAGTAACTCGTGCATTTGCTCTCGGAAAGCATCATTTGGTGAAGTGGAACTGATGATGAAGACCACAGATGGCCACCGGAACTATTTAATAATAAGTATTTCCCGGTTTGCGATTCGATTACTTACTTTAATATGGTTGCTAAGCAAGTTATGTTCGTCACAATGCGAATGGTGGAATGGA
This sequence comes from Oligia latruncula, assembly GCA_948474745.1. Classification (NCBI taxonomy): domain Eukaryota; kingdom Metazoa; phylum Arthropoda; class Insecta; order Lepidoptera; family Noctuidae; genus Oligia; species Oligia latruncula. Next base: position 4,089,443 of record OX419699.1, read on the forward strand.
GCTGATGGTGGAATACCAGGAGAACTCTTCAACAATTAACGTCCCTGCATCGGGAAAAGCAATATTTTGTAAAAGGCGATGAGCAAGTTGGCATTAGGCTATTGTAACTTAGATACATTATAAACAGACACTAAAAAGCGAGAAATAAAAACTTTTTAACAAAAAAAAAACCGACTTCCAAAAAAAACACTACAAAGTGAAAAATAACTTTTATTTCGGAAGTCGGTGGCAAAAAACTAAAATACAGATCCAAAGACACCGACTTCCGAAATAAAAGTTATTTTTCACTTTGTAGTGTTTTTTTTGGAAGTCGGTTTTTATTAAATAAATTACAAATAATTAGAATCCTTGAGCAGCCTGTTGTGATTGATTGTTCAAAACAGCAACAGGTACGAAATAACTTTGAGAAGTTGTCTTAAACAATAATAGCCGCACTGGTCGATCGATCAGATTAGCTTGTCGCGGTGGTATGTAAAGATGGTCACCCAACGGACCGAATGGGTGACCATCTTTACATACCAAGACCCTTTCTTGGCCCGGAAAGGAGGGGATCATGTGACCTAAAGCGCGGTCACTGTCAGACTGCATAGAAAAGAAAGAGAAGCGCGATGAGACAACGCTGGTAATTTATTGCAAAATATAAAGCAATTATCTATTTAGATGCAAAAATCTATTGTTTGGACTCAAAAGAATAATCTGACAAAAAATCAGAATGATTGTATGTATATTTGTATAGTTTTTATTGTGAAAATAGGCATAAAAAAAAGCATGAGGTAACTTCATGCATTTTTTCTGTCGTATCAAATTAGTTATATTATGTTTTCAACACACTATCTAACTAGCATATATCCTGAAGAATATCATATATTTTTCTGATTTTGTTTACTGCATATACTTTTAGGCATTATAAAACTTGCGTTTTTTGCGTTTATAGTCCTGTAGTCAATTGTTGATCTTTTGCAGTCGTTACTGGTCGTCAGAAGCCTAAAAGTCTTACAAAGGGTTATCGTATTATAGATAGTGCCATCCACGAAGACGCGCCCCACTCTTCTTACTAATCGCTAGTGGTTGTCGCTAGTTAATTCCGCTACTGTATTAGTTTTTTGATACACACTAATTACTAATAAGTAATTATACTGTGTATCGACAAAACTAAAACACTACCGGAATGTTGCACACTTGTACTGTAAGCGATTAGGAACAAGAGTGGGGCGCGTCTTCGTGGATGGTGCTATCTGTACCTAGTAACTGGTTTATGAAGTCACTTCATCTAAAATACTGGTATTCAGCTGAATTCGGGTTAGACTGAAAGCCGACCTTAGGATCGTAGTTGGGAAAAGGCTAAGCAGATGATGAGAAGTTGGATTTCCTAAATCTGGTTAATTATGTTGCAACGATTTGCTGCAATTCTCGTGGTGTCTTGTAGCCTGTAGGTGATATCAGTTCTCTCCTCAACGTTTTCATCTACTAACACCTAACTAAATCTACCTATCTGGGGAAAATAATCGTTCAACATGAGTTTATAAATACAAACAACAATATTATATACGCATACGCATACTCATGGCTGCGATATGGCGTCATGTTATGGGGAAATAGTGTTACGTAGATGAACATTATTCATATATTTCGTATTCATAATGCGAAAGAAGTGTATAAGAATTCTAGCCCAAATAGATAATACGAAGAGCAGCAAACCATACTTTATAAAATACCAGGGGACAAAGACCACTTTGGCAGAATCATAAAAGGATAACATTATGCATCATAATATGGCGAAGACAGTCCGTGTTTTTCTTTTTTTCGCTGCACTACGTAGGTATAATCAAAGAGATTGCGATTGGATTTGTATTGGATTGATTGGTATTTTAGCACAGACAAAAAAAATACTGAAAAATCCTTCACCAATGGGATTTGATACGATTAACTTAACAGTTACCTGACCATTATGTTTCATAATGTTATCCTTTTATGATTCTGCCGAAGTGGCCTTTTTAGGCTCCCTGATTGTAACTCTGCCATCAATATACATACTTGACATTAGCGTATTTGTTTTTAAAAATTTCGACAAGTTTACTAAAGTAGAAGATACGCAGAACTTGCCATAAAAAAGAGGTTATGCGCTCCATCCTCAATAATTAATGATAAGTGATAGCCCATATTATTATATAGCAATAAAATATATAATAAGTTGCCCAACATGTTTAAAACTGAAAAAACTTAACACCAACATTGTACACTTAGTTCGCAATAAACGTTTTGACTTTGACTTTAATTATTTATTCAAACGCAAGCTGGTATAGGGGAAAACAAAAAAAAACTCGTCTCAAGTGGCTAATGTCTATGTGAATCTCGAAAAGTAAAATCAGTGCAAAACCAATGTGTAATGTCCAAACTCTTCAAGTTATCTAAACTAATATATTTATTAAAGAGAAAATATTAGATTTTTTGTACATTCGTATGTTACGCTTTCACGCTAAAAAAACGGGATATTTTTATCCCCATAATCCCACGGGATCGACACTAATGCAGGTGAAACCGCAGGGCGCAGCTAGTTTGTTAAAAGTTAAACTGTTTTAATCAAAGCAATTGTTAAGTTAAAAAAGTTAAGACTAAAACAAACCAATTATTATATTTTACACAGACATATTTTTAGGAACATTTTCGTGCAATCTGCCTAAGTAGCGGAAAACCGGGTAAACAGTTTACAATCTAATATATTAAATTAAAATAACAATATTTACAGTAAATAAATTACTTAACTACCTTACAAACACAAGTATTCGTCGTTTTTCAACTTATACCTATGTATATTAAATAAATATACAGTATTCTAGTAATTATTAACAAACTTTACTTAAAAAATAATGTACAGATTGTATTTATAGAGGTGTGAGGAACAGGGTGTAAAGCTCACTCATATCTTTAGAAAAGGGAGGATCCTCCGACCAGAAAAGTATTGTGTCTGGCGGGCAACTGCCCGATGATTCATGTCGGGCCGTTGTATCTATGCTAGTTGCGCGGTAAACTCTGCTTACGCGATGCAGGATTTTGCGTGACGTCAGTATGATGCGATGTTCGCATGTGGCGTTGTAGATACTGCTACATATTATAATAAATTATTAAAAAGCATAAATAACAACTAAACATTATCTACTAAAGCAGGTTAAAATCCTCAATCAATAATTCATGATCACAGGATAAAATGATCCTACATTGAGTTTAAAATATTCGTTTTAAAATAATTAATGATCTGTGACCTATATGACCTTCATAACAGAAATTATAAAAATTCTTCATAGAATAACAAAAACAATGTCATGTTATACACCAAGTACACGGTACACCACTTCAATATAGAAAATACAAATAGGCAAACTTTTTCACCTTAGCTGGTGTACGCTGGTGTTCACATAACGTGATCATTATAATTATAACCATATTTCAACACTTAACTGCTGTGTTGAAATATGGTTATAATTGAATGAATGAAATTAATTGAATGAGCAGTTAAGGTATCTCACTAGTACCACCTAAATTATATGAATAGGTGCTACACAGTAGACCTGTTTTAAAGCAAGCGAAGAACCAGATAGTAAATCCAATCCCAGATACTACAGCAACAGAACTCAAACTTATGACTGAAATAACAAAAGCGCTTAATCCTGCGATGTCTTCATTGTCAGGGCTTTCAGATGAGTCAGCCGTGGTTGATTCTGTCGTTGTGGGATCAGTCAACGTGGTTGATTCTATTGTAGTAGGATCTGTCACCGTGGTTGGTTCTATTGTAGTAGGATCTGTAACCGTGGTCGATTCAATCGTAGTGGGGTCAGTCACTGTGGTTGATTCTATTGTAGAGGGGTCAGTCACTGTGGTTGATTCTATTGTAGTGGGATCAGTCAACGTGGTTGATTCTATTGTAGTAGGATCAGTCACCGTGGTTGGTTCTGTTGTAGTAGGATCTGTAACTGTGGTCGATTCAATCGTAGTGGGGTCAGTCACTGTGGTTGATTCTATTGTAGTGGGATCAGTCAACGAGGTTGATTCTATTGTAGTAGGATCAGTCACCGTGGTTGGTTCTATCGTAGTAAGATCTGTCACCGTGGTTGATTCTATCGTAGTGGGGTCAGGCACCGTGGTTGATTCTATCGTTGTGGGGTCAGTCACCGTGGTTGATTCTATTGTAGTAGGATCAGTCACCGTGGTTGGTTCTATGGTAGTAGGATCTGTCACCGTGGTTGATTCTATCGTAGTGGGGTCAGTCAAAGTGGTTGATTCTATTGTAGTGGGATCAGTCACTGTAGTTGATTCTACCGTAGTGGGGTCAGTCACAGTGGTTGATTCAATCGTAGTAAGATCTGTCACCGTAGTTGGTTCTATCGTAGTAGGATCTGTCACTGTGGTTGATTCTATCGTAGTGGGGTCAGGCACAGTGGTTGATTCTATCGTTGTGGGGTCAGTCACCGTGGTTGGTTCTATCGTTGTGGGATCAGTCAACGTGGTTGATTCTATTGTAGTAGGATCAGTTACCGTGGTTGGTTCTATCGTAGTAGGATCTGTCACCGTGGTTGATTCTATCGTAGTGGGGTCAGTCACAGTGGTTGATTCTATTGTAGTGGGATCAGTTAACGAGGTTGATTCTATTGTAGTAGGATCAGTCACCGTGGTTGGTTCTATCGTAGTAGGATCTGTCACCGTGGTTGATTCTATCGTAGTGGGGTCAGTCAAAGTGGTTGATTCTATTGTAGTGGGATCAGTCACTGTAGTTGATTCTACCGTAGTGGGGTCAGTCACAGTGGTTGATTCTATCGTTGTGGGGTCAGTCACCGTGGTTGGTTCTATCGTTGTGGGATCAGTCAACGTGGTTGATTCTATTGTAGTAGGATCAGTCACCGTGGTTGGTTCTATCGTAGTGGGGTCAGTCACAGTGGTTGATTCTATTGTAGTGGGATCAGTTAACGAGGTTGATTCTATTGTAGTAGGATCAGTCACCGTGGTTGGTTCTATCGTAGTAGGATCTGTCACCGTGGTTGATTCTATCGTAGTGGGGTCAGTCACTGTGGTTGATTCTATTGTAGTGGGATCAGTCAACGAGGTTGATTCAATTGTTGTAGGATCAGTCAACGTGGTTGATTCTATCGTTGTGGGGTCAGTCACCGTGGTCGGTTCTATCGTTGTGGGATCAGTCAGCGTGGTTGATTCTATTGTAGTAGGATCAGTCACCGTGGTTGGTTCTATTGTAGTGGGATCAGTCACTGTAGTTGATTCTACCGTAGTGGGGTCAGTCACTGTGGTTGATTCTATTGTAGTGGGATCAGTCAACGAGGTTGATTCAATTGTTGTAGGATCAGTCAACGTGGTTGATTCTATCGTTGTGGGGTCAGTCACCGTGGTCGGTTCTATCGTTGTGGGATCAGTCAACGTGGTTGATTCTATTGTAGTAGGATCAGTCACCGTGGTTGGTTCTATTGTAGTGGGATCAGTCACTGTAGTTGATTCTACCGTAGTGGGGTCAGTCACTGTGGTTGATTCTATTGTAGTGGGATCAGTCAACGAGGTTGATTCAATTGTTGTAGGATCAGTCAACGTGGTTGATTCTATCGTTGTGGGGTCAGTCACCGTGGTTGGTTCTATCGTTGTGGGATCAGTCAACGTGGTTGATTCTATTGTAGTAGGATCAGTCACCGTGGTTGGTTCTATTGTAGTGGGATCAGTCACTGTAGTTGATTCTACCGTAGTGGGGTCAGTCACAGTGGTTGATTCAATCGTAGTAAGATCTGTCACCGTAGTTGGTTCTATCGTAGTAGGATCAGTCACCGTGGTTGATTCTATCGTTGTGGGGTCAGTCACCGTGGTTGGTTCTATCGTTGTGGGATCAGTCAACGTGGTTGATTCTATTGTAGTAGGATCAGTCACCGTGGTTGGTTCTATCGTAGTGGGGTCAGTCACAGTGGTTGATTCTATTGTAGTGGGATCAGTTGACGAGGTTGATTCTATTGTAGTAGGATCAGTCACCGTGGTTGGTTCTATCGTAGTGGGGTCAGTCACAGTGGTTGATTCTATTGTAGTGGGATCAGTTGACGAGGTTGGTTCTATCGTAGTGGGGTCAGTCACTGTGGTTGATTCTATTGTAGTAGGATCAGTCACCGTGGTTGGTTCTATCGTAGTAGGATCTGTCACCGTGGTTGGTTCTATCGTAGTAGGATCAATCACCGTGGTTGATTCTATCGTAGTGGGGTCGGACACAGTGGTTGATTCTATTGTACTGGGATCAGTCACTGTGGTTGATTCTATCGTAGTGGGGTCAGTCACAGTGGTTATTTCTATTGTAATGGGGTCAGTCACCGTGGTTGATTCTATCGTTGTGGGATCAGTCAACGTGGTTGATTCTATTGTACTAGGCTCAGTCACCGTGGTTGGATCTATCGTAGTAGGATCTGTCACCGTGGTTGGTTCTATCGTAGTAGGATCAATCACCGTGGTTGATTCTATCGTAGTGGGGTCGGACACAGTGGTTGATTCTATTGTACTGGGATCAGTCACTGTGGTTGATTCTATCGTAGTGGGGTCAGTCACAGTGGTTATTTCTATTGTAATGGGGTCAGTCACCGTGGTTGATTCTATCGTTGTGGGATCAGTCAACGTGGTTGATTCTATTGTACTAGGCTCAGTCACCGTGGTTGATTCTATCGTACTGGGATCAGTTACTGTGGTTGATTCTATCGTAGTGGGCTCAGTCAAAGTGGTTGATTCTATAGTAGTAGGATCTGTCACTGTGGTTGATTCTATCGTAGTGGGGTCAGTCACAGTGGTTGATTCTATCGTAGTGGGGTCAGTCACAGTGGTTATTTCTATTGTAATGGGGTCAGTCACAGTAGTTGATTCTGTTGTTGTCGGAACAGTCACTGTGGTTGAATCTAGCGTTGTGGGATCAGTCAACGTGGTTGGTTCTATCGTAGTAGGATCTGTCACAGTGGTTGATTCTATTGTAATGGAGTCAGTCACAGTAGTTGATTCTATTGTTGAAGAGTCAGTCACCGTGGTTGATTCTATCGTTGTGGGATCGGTCATTGTAGTTGATTCTATCGTAGTGGGATCAGTCACAGTGGTTGATTCTATTGTAGTGGGATCAGTCACTGTGGTTGATTCTATCGTAGTGGGGTCAGTCAAAGTGTTTGATTCTATAGTAGTGGGATCAGTCACTGTGGTTGATTCTATTGTAGTGGGGTCAGGCACAGCAGTTGATTCTATAGTAGCGGGGTCAGTCATAGCGGTTGATTCTATTGTAATGGGTTCAGTCCCCGTGGTTGATTCTATTGTAATGGAGTCAGTCACAGTAGTTGATTCTATTGTTGAAGAGTCAGTCACCGTGGTTGATTCTATCGTTGTGGGATCGGTCATTGTAGTTGATTCTATCGTAGTGGGATCAGTCACAGTGGTTGATTCTATTGTAGTGGGATCAGTCACTGTGGTTGATTCTATCGTAGTGGGGTCAGTCAAAGTGTTTGATTCTATAGTAGTGGGATCAGTCACTGTGGTTGATTCTATTGTAGTGGGGTCAGGCACAGCAGTTGATTCTATAGTAGCGGGGTCAGTCATAGCGGTTGATTCTATTGTAATGGGTTCAGTCCCCGTGGTTGATTCTATTGTAGAAGGGTCAGTTACCGTGGTTGATTCCATCGTAGTGGGGTCAGTCACCGTGGTTGATTCTATCGTTGTGGGATCGGTCATTGTGGTTGATTCTATCGTAGTGGGATCAGTCACAGTGGTTGATTCTATAGTAGTGGGATCAGTCACTGTGGTTGATTCTATCGTAGTGGGGTCAGGCACAGCAGTTGATTCTATAGTAGTGGGGTCAATCACAGTGGTTGACTCTATTGTAATGGGGTCAGTCCCAGTGGTTGATTCTATTGTAGAAGGGTCATTTACCGTGGTTGATTCCATCGTAGTGGGGTCAGGCACAGCAGTTGATTCTATTGTAGTGGGATCAGTCACCGTGGTTAATTCTGTGTCGACATTATTTAGAACTGCTGCGGTTGGAAATAATATCGTTGGTAAAGTAATTCCAGGCAAGGATACAAAAGGCTGCATTGAGGAATATAAACTATTAATTCTATTATACATTAAATCTTTTAATAAAAGATCTGGTCTATAATAAACGGATCGGACGATGATGCTAGACGCTTTAGAAGCACGCCCCAGCAGGACAACCTGAAATTGATAAAATTATAATTGTTAAAGCCCGACGAGTTTCAGTTTGTTCGTTTCTATTTTCACTATTTATTTAGGGGAAGCATTAGGAGCCTAATAATTTGATTGCAGTTTTTCAACTTGTGGTTGCACACAATATGTCATCACCCTTGTATATGTATACCCCAAAGGAGTAGGATATGATTAGTACGTAGAAATATTTGACGCCCATAGCAATCTCATTGGTAGAACAAAACAAGAAATAAAAGCGTAAGAAGGAATCGTCTTTTTAGGGGTACAATGAGCAAGGCTGTAAATGACGTATGAATGCCTAAACGGAAGATTTCGCTCTATGTTATGTGATCAACATAATTTATAACGACCTTTAATAACGAATAAGTAGGTACTTGAAATATTTTTGAGTGAAATTATTTTATATGATACCAAACGATAATACTTACAAATCCATTACTCTTCTTGACAGGAACTTTAAGTGTATGAGATCCATTGTAAACATTTCTTTCAGTTGCAATTAAGTCGTCTCTTCCTACCAGTTTGTCATTTCCGTCCAAAGCTTCATACACCAATATAGACACAATATCATTCTTAGAAGCTAATTGAACAAAAATGTTGGCTTCTAACACTCCCGCAGGTATTTGACTGACTTCAGATGCCATACAACTTAAGTTTTCATTTGGAGTCAAAATACTTGCATTAACTTTGTTATGAGCAAAATACTCGGATCCTTGTTTCCAAGCAGAAGTATTAACACAACCGCCAACTTTTTTATTTGAATTGAAGATCAAATATTGTTTAATTTGGTGCCCAACACAGCAATGATATGCACATAAAAATATAAACAGAGGTCGCGTAAGCATTTTGCTCGTTCACGTTAAATAAAATAATGCCATCATATTTTTTCTATCTTAAAATCACTGATATTATTTTCAGTATCTTAATTGAAGTTTGATAAGCAATAAAATTGATAATGCTTTTTAACACTATAAGCGGCGGAACTCTGTGTCAAAAGAATAATTATCAATATCCGAATCGAAAGTAAAGCGGTATTGACAAGTGCGAAGAATTTTTATTGAGATAATTTCATTGTAAAACCTTGTAAGACATTATATTTTTTTATTTAAACGTATTTCAACATTTCCCAAGGGTCAGAGCCGATTTTGCCACAAATTCGACAATAATTACCAAAAACTAATGTTTCAATATATTATCGACGACATGTGAATCCACAGGACTTCACATTATACTTATATAGTCTGCAAAGCATTAAACATCATATTGACATAATATATAGGTTATTTTTATAAGGCAGCTGAGAAATATTTTAAACCTGTGTGTCCACTACACGGGTTTAAAATGTTTCTCATCAAATAAACTGCTAGGTGGGGTGGAGTTTATGACTGACCACAGAGTACCTACGGTACGTACCGTCATTGTATATATATTATGTAGTACGTACAAATGAACACACCCTAGTAGAATACGTGACGCGCATCGAGGTAAAAAATTGTCAGCTACTGCTGAAACATTGAAGATATCTTTGATAATAACCATCCTGATGTTATCGTTATAAAAATAATATTTCGAGAATTAATCATGTAGTTAATTAGGATATTTTTTGGAATTTTCTTACTAATGTATTAGGGTTGTATCTTGTTAGAAATTATCTCCATGAAATGCACAACGTGTTTAATGTACTTAATTGGATAATAATTATTATTGTATTGTTTAAAATAGCTTATTTATCGCCTTTTAAGCAACTTTAAAGTGTTTTGAGGTTAGGTTACAATAATTTGTTTTTCTCATGAACGGTGCGTTACCTTTTCATGGAAGTAGTGCCAGGGTAAAGGCCGCACCCCTCCCCACTCGCCCCTTCTCCTGCCAAACAATACTAAATTTTTACCATCACCCATCCCACACCGCGCAGCTACCTCAGGCAACGTCTCAGTTAGGCGCCTATAGTAAAGAGACTGTTAACAATTATACCTATAGTCCACCTGTTACCCGTTTACCTGTTTTGGGGCGAGGTTTAAGTTTTGACTTGTCGTTTATTTGTAAATCAAAATTCATTCATTCAAGAAGTCATTTTGGAAAGTAATTTGTTTGTAAAATGCGATAGCCCTAGTGTATTGCGTGTTTTTCTTTAAAAAAAAATGTATGTATGTAGGTAGGTACTCAATTAAAATATTCAATTTTATCAGTTTTGCTTGCTTTGCACGATAGCGTAAAAGATATCATAGCGTAATTCTGCATGATGCACACTGTCGTAAGTTTTGGATTTTCATGTCCCAAATAACTCGTTCTAAAGTGACTCCATTATGTTTTGATTTTTATCCTCAGGGGCCGTCACCACGAGCGAGAGACTCGTCGTGCCATCAAATTTTCGCCGCGATGATATCACCGTGTGGAGACACGTTCTAAGAGAGTGTATAGAAATACGTGGCACGACGATAATATCGTTGCGATTCTCACGTATATTTTTTTCTAACGTAAGCAGGCACCTCCCTACTCGGTAAATCTGAGGATCTATTGATCTGGTTCTTTCTGACTCTCTAGTCTCTACATCACATCACACTAATATTATAAAGGCGAAAGTTTGTGAGTGTGTGGGGGGGTGTGTGTGTGTTTATATGTTTGTTATTTCTTCACGCTCAAACGGCAACACCAATTTAGATCAAATTTGGTATGGAGGTAGCTGACACCCTGGATTAACATATAGGCTACTTTTTATCCCGATATTCCCGCGGGATCGAAACTTATGCGGGTGAAACCGCGGGGCGCAGCTAGTATAAAATAAAAGTTTTCAAGTATAAAATAAAAGGAAATGGCAATATATTCAAATACCATCGAATGCTTTCACAGCAAAACGGTGAATACGACACTCCGGGGACGCGTCACAACTTTTTAAATAAATATAGGCGAATAAATAATACCGGTGTGGGCGATGCTTGGGGAGTTGAAGGGAATATTTCATACCTGTTTCATTTAAATAATACCGCAAAATGTCCACCACAGAAATAAGAAGAAATAGTGATATCTATACAATAAAAAAATACGATGTTGATATAAAAAGTTTTGGTTAGACTGAGGACAAAATTATAGTAATAGTACCTACACTAGGTATTAATATAGGTTACAGTAAGAGCTGTCTCAGAAAATTCACACAAATAGCTCACTGAGGATGGGATCCTAGATTAGAACAATATGAGGGATCTAAAGAGAATAAGAAGTTAAAAGGCATCTAGAAAGAAGACAGGCACTCCAAGAGGGACCAGAAACTATTTGATTGTATTACGACTAAAATTGTTCTAAGAGTACCTATCACGTTCCGCTGTGCTGTAACCGTTTATAAGTGGACAATTAATTCCCTTTATCAAATCAAATCAAATTTATTACTGCGGTGCTATTCTGTAAAAATCTCACCGTGAAAACTTAGGTGGAGTGAGCTGTCAATAGTGTCAATTCCTAGCAAAAACAAACTCACTTCACCTAACTTTTCACGGTGAGATTTTTACAGAATCGACCGCCTGAACCAAAAACTTTTACATTAGTTGGTGATTGTAACTTAACTTATTTATTTATGTTATCTACCGTCATAGAATTAGGTAACAGTAGTATTATTACAGTCAAGGTTTATGGATGGACTGTTTGATGATTACGATCAGCGGTAGATAGATCATAGATCTAACATCGATAACGCTATATCAAGTCAATATAAATAATAGTATCAATTGCCACAAATTCCATAAGAATGATATCATCAGTATGGAAAATATTGTAATGTTTTACAATAGTTTTATGTGTTATGATTAACTTCGATGTAAGCACCGATTCACTATGTCCGGTTATGCACCCCGTAACGCCACACAATTGTCGGAACAGTAATTTATTGTAATAATGATTATACCAGTTTAAACTTCTAAGACAGTCCACTATATTTATTCCGCAAGGATAAGACCTAACACTATTGAAATCTTTCTAAAAAATAAAAGGCTTTTTTATTATTTATTTATTGAAATCTTGACATGTCTAAATGACGTTTTTTTTTGGCATAGCTTAGTGAATACATTACATCTACCTACAGTTTATCATGTTATAAAGTCATGGGTTCCACTGTACTTAAACACCAGCACGTGCGAAGCTTCATAATGTTATATCGTATATACTTTTGCAAAATTTCAAACTGTGCAAACGCCTAGATTTTGAGAAAAAAATCCCAGTTTCAGAAAATTCAACACATAAAAAAATTACATTTTACCACAGATAAAGTACGAATTTCACTCTTAACTTTTTCCGTTTTACGTACAGAAAAATACCGCAATGAACTCAATTATTAGGCAAGTAATATAACTAATAAAATTTTATTTGTATTCTTAAAATATCGTTGGTAACGAAACGTAATCAAATGTAAGGGGCCGTCTCCACGAGCGAGAGAATCGCAGCGATATTATCGTCGTGCCACGTATTTCTATACATTCTCTTAGAACGTGTCTCCACAAGACGATATAATCGCGGCGGAAATTTGATGGCAAGGCGAGACTATCGCCGCGATTCTCTCGCTCGTGGAGACGGCCCCTTAGTGACGCTAAAGTTTGACTGACAGGACAGTTGTCATTGTTATTAGAGCTACTCATCGTACTTAATTCATGGTATGTACTCACTGTCGAGTGTCTATCGTGCACCTGTTTGCAATGATCAATTGACACTATGGCGTCCCCAAAGTCCCCGAACCTATTGCACTACGCACCAAGCCAACATACTCGTATTATATATACAAAAATAACACATCTCGTCTTAGTAAAACGGCAATGTTACTAGGGAACTTAGGATGCAAGAGCGAGCGACGCGAGCTCAGGACTTGCTGCACCCCGACTCGGGCAGGTTAGGTTCGAAGGGGATGGCGGGCGATCGAGCGAACAAAGATTGCCATTCACTTGGTGGTTATTTTTTATAACCACCAAGTGAATGGCAATCTTTGCCTTGCATTTGCATTTTTGCATTGCCATTCACTTGGTGGTTATTTTGCATTGCATTGCCATTCACTTGGTGCTTATTTTTTATAACCACCAAGTGAATGGCAATCTTTGCCATTCAGGATCAACCAATCAGGATTAGGAGCTCCGCTCCGTCGACTACGCCTTATTATTGTTGCTTGGTAGCAAATTTAGATCCCCGCGTGATCTCCCTCCCCCCCTTAATAGTCCCAATAAAAAAAATCGCCAGTTTCTCAAAGTTTCTTTGGCGATTTTTTTCTCGGCACCTATGGTTTTGCGCACTTAAGGATTCTATTCTACCCAAAAAAATAGCTAGTATGAAAAAGCGGCGGGAGTTACAGTACAGTGGTTCCGTAGTTTACCTCGGCTACAATAACGATACCTTTAACTCGCATCTCGGGCAACTCTGATTTTGCCTGGTTTGCAACGGAGATCCAACCTTCTATAAACTGGGGCTATGGGAATGAATCATTTATGATAAAGTCGTTAGATTTGAGTGAAATGCAATCTGTTGGAAGACAGTGGATTACTCCGTGCCCGATAGGTTTGAAATATTTTTTTTGACAGGTTTGAAGTCATCAGATTTGGGACAGGTCTTATGGCCAAGTTTTACGACGAACAAAAATATACAGGGTTTTGAAACACTATTATTGCTTCATAATACATTTTGTTTTTTTTATGTCCTTTTCTGGGCCAAGCTTGTACGGGGCAAAAATCCATCTCCTTTATCTGTGGTGACCACATGACACACCACACCAAATTAGTTAACAATTATCACAAATTTTCTGTTTGTGAGTATGATTGTTAACTCGGCTCGGCCTCTCTAAATATTGTTTTACTTTTGTACCTCGTTAGATAGCTGATTAAATGAAGATGTCTTCCCCGTTTGTACGCTTAATGCCATAGTAAAATGAGATAACTGGTGTCAAAGTTCATGTAACTTATTATATACTCGTAAGATCTGAATGTTTGATACGATTTATCATTTTAGTTTTATTAATTGTTTTTTTAATATTATTACGTACGCAGATGATTTTTGAAAATGGTTAGAAAACTTCTTCTATTATTTAACTTTTAACTGTGGATTTAATAGAACATTTGTTTACATCGAAAGATTTGATAAAGTATTAGGTGCCGAATGCAATATCAATGAAAGCTATTCAATATGAAAGTTTAGAGAAAAGTGATATTTAGTAACGAATTATGGGAAATAAAAAAAAAAAAACAAAAATTAGGTTTTCTCGATTCTCATGAATTTTCGCTTAGGCTTTTTGGGTGCTTAATTGTTGCAATTGGGTCACACTGTCACGTTCAGGGGGCCTAAAAAGGCCACTTTGGCAGAATCACAAAAATATAACATAATGGACAGTTAACTGTTAAGTTAATCGTATCAAATCCCATTGGTGAAGCATTTATCAGTTATTTTTTTTTGTCTGTGCTAAAATACCAATCAATCCAATCCAATCCCAATCTCTTTGACTATACCTACGTAGTGCAACGAAAAAAAGAAAAACACGGACTGTCTTCGCCATATTATGATTCATAATGTTATCCTTTTATGATTCTCCAAAGTGGCCTTTTTAGGCCCCCTGGAAGGAATATGTCAAATTACAAGTCACCCTTTAAAAAAATCAATTCTTTTTTTTTGTAATTTTTAACGTTTAAAAAGCCCTTTGAAATAAATTAAGTATTTGACTTTGTTTTGAAGATGACTTAGCTCTATCCGGGGACCACTTGTCACCACTAGACCAAAGAGGCCGTAGATAAGCGCTTATCATTAAAAAAAAATTGCCATTGACGAATATGTACAACTCAACAATTGAAATATTTTATCAGGCGTCTTTATACGGTTAATGGTTAAGTAAATTTTTCGATTGCTGTAATGAAATTGGCAGGCGTAAACTATTTATATTGTATTACTAGCTTCCGCCCCCGGCTTCGCCCGTGAGTATGTCGATAAAACTATCCTATGTGAGGACATAGGATAGTTTTTGATACTAAATAAATGTAATAATAAATATAAATATAATAATAGTCCTACACCAACCGGGGGTTATCCTTGGGTGCACTTGCATAGTGCATACAGGGATAATCGTCGGTTGGTGCCGCATTTCATTAAAAAGAAAGGAAGGTAAGGCCCCGGGATGCAATCTATCTCTCTGCCAAATTTTATCGAAATTCGTTCAGTGGTTTAGGCGTGAAAAAGTAACATACAGACAGACAGACAGAATTACTTTCGAATCTATACTAATATACTAATATACTAATATACTAATAATATTATAAAGCTGCAGAGTTTGTTTGTTTGTTTGTTTGTTTGAACGCGCTAATCTCTGGAACTACTGGTCCGATTTGAATGATTCTTTTAGTGTTGGGTAGTCCATTTATCGAGGAAGGCTATAGGATATATAACATCACGCTACGACCCTTAGGAGCCGCGCAGCGTGTGACACCGCGGGGAACAGCTAGTTTATAATATAAGTATGGATTAACTGGCCTGTATTGTCCCACTGCAGGACAAAGGCCTCCCTCTCCCTTTTCCCACACAATTCGGTCTTTTGCGAGTGCTGGCCAGTCCTTTTGGTGAAGTCAAGCTCGCCTTTATCGTCGTTTATAATAGTTCTATTTAAATTGTGTAAAACCATAAAAGTACGTAGATATTTTAATTCAACACTGTACCGTAGTTTAAGTTTATTATAGTAGATAGTTGTTTTATGCATGTTGAAAAAACCAACGTAGGTAGTTCCGGGACAGTCTAGCGCATAAACAACTTTAGTGAGTGCCTCGCCAAAACTTCGTTGCAAACCAATGTCTCTATATTGCCGTGGCCTTCGATTTTTTGATCAGGATACCCTTATAGCAGATCTGGTTTCGAAATTACTACGTTCTGACAGCCGGTACCGTCAGTTTTATAATCAAACACTCAGTTTTCAGATCGTTCTGCGATTTCCTTTTTTCCGTCGCGAGACGTTTTCAATTAGTGTAGGTATTAATACTTATTTTTTTTTTTTTTTTTTTTTTTTTTTTTGTAAGTAGGTTTGTACAAACACTTTTACACGTCAATCATGTTTTTTTTTTAAAACTAGATGAAGTCGGCGTTTCCTATCTGACTACTCTGAGAAGAAAGGCCGAAACAAACTCAGAGGTCACAGTCTCTTTTAAAGTCCAGACATAATCTTGGTCAGGTTATATGAAGACCATGTAGATCGATGTCTGAGGTGGTCTTTTGAGGAAAGAACCACACAGATTGAGAGGACCTGTCCAGTCAGTGCACGCATTTGTCAAAAATCGTGCAGCTCAACTCAAGACTTAAGGAGCTCAACGATTCGACGAACAATACCAAAGAAAGGACATTTGGGTAGGCCACATAAATTACTCAAACTGCCAGACCATGAGAAAAAAAAACAGAACAGAGAGAATAATAAAAAAATATATATAAGTATGTAAAATGACCCACATCGTCTTCACATTCACAATGAAAAAAAAAGTAACTTAGTTAACTGTCTTCAGAGATCCATAGGCATTCTGGTGCTAAG
Source organism: Oligia latruncula (assembly GCA_948474745.1). Classification (NCBI taxonomy): domain Eukaryota; kingdom Metazoa; phylum Arthropoda; class Insecta; order Lepidoptera; family Noctuidae; genus Oligia; species Oligia latruncula. Next base: position 4,106,181 of record OX419699.1, read on the forward strand.
TACCTCGTAAGCACTGTAGTACCCCGTGTCCTAATGTGAGCGATCATCAAACAAAATGAACACGACAATCACGTAAGTATTTGAGCGACGAACGGCTTTAATAGGACACAGGACACAGTCGTAGATCTTTTGCAGCGTAAACGGTCAGAAGCCCGAAAGTCTGATAACCAGTCTTACAAAGGGGTATCATATTACCCAGTTGTTGTGGAGGTCAGATAGGTGATCGCTTCATGTATATATATACTATTGGCAGCTGCATCCGGTTAGACTGGAAGGCGACCGTGAAATATTTGGGCAAAGGCTTGGCAGAAGTACTTTGAGAGAGAGTAGAGTCACTCGTGGGTATGTCCGTGAAACCATTCCCCAAAAAGAATGTCTGTGTCATTTTGAATGAAAAGTAGGAATGGGTGTAAGTAAAATAACATGCACATGAGGTGTCCATATACGGCGGTAACCACTTTCCATCTGGTGGATCGACCCCGTCGCGCGTCGGCTTTTTGCTACCCCAGCTTAATAAAATATTTTGGAATATGGACTAACATTCTAAAAAAAACGAAAAATATCTCAAATTAAACATGATATTGAAATTATTCGAGCAGGCGGATTTGCGATGTAAGACACCACAAGTTCGTTTAATTTCATGTCATGGGAGCCATCAACGAATAGGTACTTTTGGGCTATCGCAAGCTGGTAAGCTTGTTTTAGCTTGGTTTAGTTAGTATCGAACACTTTCTTCGAATACTTGGGTGTGTCTAATCGTGTGTTATCTATCGGCTTGCTTCTAATGAGCTTACGTGTGGAAGCCTGCATGATGACACGTTCTGAAGTTCATGACTATCGGTCGTATCATAAATTATTGATAAGCATTTTCTGTACTTAAACCTGTAAGACAATATTTTATATTATCTCAGAATAATTTATATTATGTGGGGAATAAACCTATTCATGTTTTTGTCGCTGAAAAAAAGACAGGCTTAGGCAATGACACTCTTGAATCATTAATATCATAGGTTAATTTAGTCCGGTCTTCTAGCATTAGCTAACAAATGTATCTGTCTGCACAACCAACGTACGGGGTTAAACAAATGTTATCTGCGCAGTTTAACGATGTAGACGAGAAAGTATCGTTATCGTTGATCGTAAATCGCACGGAACGATCGTCCGATACGTAACGATTGCGTTCGAAATGGATTCCGTTTTGCATTGATCGCGCCAGTACACTGCATATTGTTACGCCTTTTTATATACGAACTGTGTGGGCGTAAACTACGCAATATGCGATACTTTTCTTATAAAGGTTTTTTTTTGCGTGCGTTAGAAGTTTTTGTAGAGAAATCAATGATCGCGATTATCAATCACGGATCGCGATCGAGACGAAACAAAAATTCAAATGACGTTTACCCTAAAATGCAACATCACAGTAGAAGAAGCTTTTTTTTTTTTTTTTTTTTTTTTTTTTTTGCGGATGGGAAATCATCAAATGACCCCTCCCGCTCTGGGTGGAGCGGAAGGGAGTGTCAGACTCTTACTGACTAAAACCCACCCGTGTTCCTTCCTTAGCCCTTTATGTTCCGGGCCAGCGGTAACCCTTTCGGACAATCCCGCTGACCCGGCAGGCTTCGGCCCTATGGGGCCCCTCCTCGATGCTGACATCTCTTTGAGGCGCGCGTGGAACACGTACGCGCCGTCCGGCACGGGCCTGGTCCTGATCGGACGGTGAGCTACCCATTACTCTCCGCCCGCAGGCCCGCGCCTACGGTGGCCGGGAGTCGTCGCGCGGCTCCCAACGCCCGGAGCGTCTCCCGCGGCGGCTGGGACGGGAGGCTCTCTCCCTGAGCCGTCCCGCCACCTCCTTCGCTAGCATGACTGCTTCGCAGAAGGAGGTGACTGCCTCCCACTCCCTCTCGCCCCGGACCATGGCTTGCACCAGGGCCGGGCGCGAGAGGTCGCCGCCGCTGCCGATCGCCTCTACGAGGACACGGCGGTGCTCCGCCCAAGCGGGGCAGACCTCCACCGTGTGCTCCACCGTGTCCTCTGGGCGATCCTGGCAATGGTGACACCCGGGCGTTTCCTCCCGCCTGATGATGTGCAGGAACCTCCCGAAACTTCCGTGTCCGGTGAGGACCTGCGTCAGGCGGTAGGTGAGGGCGCCGTGGCGCCTCCCTAGCCACTCCTCAAAGAGGGGTCTTATCGCCGCTATCGCGGCGTGCCCTGCGCTGGGTTGCGACAGTCGTTCCTTCCATGTCGCCATGAGATCGCGCCGGAGCTCAGTCCGCTCCGCAGCGATTTGCCGCGGAAGCGGAACTTCCCCCCGGCTTAGTGCCTCCGCGCGCCACTCATAGACGCGCGCGAGGACTATCGCCTCCAGATCCCATGGCGGCAGTCCGGCAATGAGGCTTGCCGCCTCGCCAGAGATCGTGCGGTAGCCCCGGATAAGCCTTATGGCTACCACCTTCTGGGGCGCGTTCAGGTAGTGGGCGGCTCGCCGCCGCAGTGAACGCGCCCACACCGGGGCCCCGTATAGGGCCATGGACCGCACGACCCCCGCGTAAAGCCTCCGGCAGGAGGCGTTTGGCCCCCTCAGGTTGGGCAAGAGCCGCTTGAAGGCGGCCCCGGCCCGTTCCAGTTTGGGGGCCAAACGTCGGAAATGCTCGACGAAGTTCCACCGGCTGTCGAGGACGAGACCCAGGTACCTCATCGTTGTCTCGACGCCGATGTGAACCCCTCCTACCGTTAGTTGGGATCCCGATGGTGGCGCGTTCCGGGGCCCATGAAACGACATGGCCTCGGACTTGTGCAATGCCACCTCGAGACCCAACTGCCGGATCCTCTCCACGACTATCGCAACCCCGCGTGTCATCGCGTCGGCCGCCGCCTGATGCGACCTCCCCTGCGCCAGGACCAGCGTGTCGTCAGCGTAGCAAACCACGCTGACGCCCTCAGGGAGGTCGGCCCGCAGCACCCAGTCGTAGCCGATGTCCCACAGGAACGGCCCCACGACCGATCCCTGCGGGACACTGCACGACATCTCTCGCCGGTTCCACTCCCCATCGCGACCGGGGTAGCTGACGGCTCTGTCCGTCAGATACGCCCCGACTATTCGACGGAGGTAGGGCGGCACCCGGTGATACCGGAGTGCCTCCACAATGCAGCTCCAGGGCAGGGTGTTGAACGCGTTGGCGATGTCGAGTGACACCGCCACGACGACCCCACCCTGGGACACCGCGTCCCCCGTCGTGAGGGCTCTCACGCGCATGATGGCGTCCACCGTCGAGCGCCCCTTGCGGAAACCAAACTGGCTGTCCGCAAGATCCGGCCCCGTCCTCACCAGGTGCCCGACGAGGCGGCCCACAATCACTCTCTCAAAGAGCTTGCCGACCTCGTCGAGCAGCACGATGGGCCGGTATGCGGACGGAGAGTCCGCAGGGCGCCCTGGCTTCCGAATGAGGACCAGCTTCCCCGTCTTCCAACGGAGTGGAAACTGGCCTCTCTCCAAACATGCGCTTAAGAGCGCCTCCAGTCGAGGCCCGAGAGCCCTCGAGGCCAGGACCCAGGCTTTACCCGGCAAGCCGTCGAGTCCTGGGGCGGTATTTTTGGCCTTCAGCCTTCCTACCGCCGCTCTCAGTTCTACCCCGGTCACTTCAGGGATGTCGTCGTCGTCGTCCGCGTGGTCCGCTTCGGGCACCGCAATTGGCGGAGCCATGGGCGGGGGGGTGTGCACCCCCCGTGAAGGGAACAGAGCGCTCACCACCTCCTCCACCAGCTGGGGGCGGAGACTCTGCGTCAGCGGGGGGGCCCAGGTGCGGAGTTTATTCCGCACCATTTTATAAGGGCGCCCCCACGGATCTCTGTTCAGAGTCTCCAGCATCTCCTCGCGGGCCATATCCTTGGCCCGCTGGACAGCCTCTTAGAGGGCGGTCTTCGCTGCTCTGTACCCCTCGTACAGCTCCGCCTCCGTGGCTTCCGCATCCGGAGGACGAATGCGGAGCCTGCGGTGCCTGGTGTACCGGTGTCGCGCATCGACGCACGCCTTGCGTAGCGCATCCAGCTCCTGCGACCACCAGTACACCTGACGTCGGGCGCGTCCTGGCCGGACTCGGGGCATTGCCACGTCGCAAATCTCGGACATGGCCTCCCGGAACCACTCCGCCTCCTCGTCGATATCGGCAGGCCTGTCCGGTGATGACACCCAGGCCTGCACGATCGAGGCTTCCAGGAGGAGCTCCCGGTCCAGCTGCTTCAGCGCCCACCGCGGACCACTCGGGGCCTGTTGGACCAGCGCGCTAGAGGTCTGGGCGGAGACGTCGAACCGGATATACCGGTGATCGGAGTAGGTCTCCACCTCCTCCATGACGCGCCAGTCAATGACACGCTGTGACAGAGCGGGGCTGGCGAACGAGATGTCCACCACTGACTCACCCCGCATCCGCACACACGTGGGAACAGAACCCCGATTTAGGACGACCAGGCCTGTTTCCAGAGCCCAGTCCTCCACCATCCTGCCCCGCACATCCGTGCAACGGGAACCCCAGGCCAAATTCTTGGCATTGAAGTCCCCGAGCACTAGCACGGGGAAGGGATGGCTTCCGGCGACGACGACACTCAACTCTGTTAAAGAGTTGTGGAACTCGGCGAGAGTTCGGCTCGGAGAGAAGTACACTCCCACGACTACAACCTCTCCGAACCGTGCTGCTACACACCCCTGTCCCTTCGTGACGCATTCCAGGGACGGGGTGCCGGCGGCGACCGACGAAACTATGGCCACTGAGCCGCTCAGGTCCTCCACCCAGTCATCCCTGGGCGGGACAAAGTACGGCTCAGCGACCACGGCGATGTTGATCGACCACTGCGCCACGCTCTGGAGCAACAGGTCCTGAGCGCAGGCGCAGTGGTTGATGTTCGCCTGGAGGAGGCGCAATGGAGCCATTAGTCCTCCATTTCAGCCCCCTCCCGGGCCCCCTGCGAGGGCTCCACTACGGCAGCGGCGGCGGTGGCGGCGGTAGTGGCGGCGGCAACGGCGACTGCGGTGGCGGCGGTTGTGGCGGCGGCAGCGGCGGCGGCGGTGGCGGCGGCGGCGGCGGCGGCGACGGTGGGAGTGGCAACGGCGGCGGAGGGCCTGCCTTTCCTCCTGGTTCCGGCGGGTGGAGCGCAGGACTTGCTCCCCGCCCGGTGATCGGCCGGCTTGCCAGCAGCCGCACATGTGATGCAGTGCGGCGCGGCGTTGCACGAGCCGGCCTTGTGTCCGGGCTGACCGCAGCGGAAGCACAGTGTGCTGCGGTCCACCTCGGAGGTGCACTGGATGCCAACGTGGTGCCCCACATGGCATCGGTAGCACCTCAGAGGCTTGGGGTCCAGGAGTTTGACCTGCGCTGAGACCCAGCCCACCAGGAGCCTTCGGCCCTCCGTGATGGTTCTGGCCGCCGTCACGGGGCAGCTTACCGTTATGGTTCGCATGCCCGTGTAGTCAGGACGTAAGGTGCCCGCCTTCACCTGGTCGGCCAGACACCCGCCCGTCCTGACAACGGCGGCCACCACATCTCCCTCCGTCACGGAGTCATCCAGGCCCAGTATGCGCATGTCTGCGCACTTGACGGGCCTGGTGATCCGAGCTTCGTCCGCGAGGGACGCCCTTAGCTTCTCAGCTAGGGCGTCAGCGGTGGGGCCACTTGTAGCACCGGGGATCTCCAGCATGCGGGCGCCAGTGGCGGTCACCCTGTGCCGGAGGCCCCCGGTGATCCCCAGCTCCCGGAGGTCCACCTTCTCTCTCGCCTTTGAGAGCACGTCGCAGTACGTCACGCCCCTCTTGACCGCGTCCGGCTGTAGCGTTATCACTACAGCCGCGGTCTTCGGGGCGCGAAGCCTAGCCGCGACGGCTCTCTCCTTGCGACGCCGCCTCTGCTCCTTTTTTCTGGCCGCCTTGGCCGCCTTCTTCTTCTCCCCGACCACCTGCCATTGGGCGTCGGTCGTGGGAGAAGTGGGGGAGTTTTGGGGGCGCGGCGTAGGCTCTGGGGCCTTCGCCTCCCGTGCCGCTCTGCCCTTCTTCTTTCGGCCCTGCGCCGGGGGATTGCCCGTAGGCGCCGGGGCCCCGCCAGCTGGCGCCGGCGCCGCGGCTCCTCCTGCCGATGCCGGTTTGGCCGACGCCGGTTTGGCCGGCGCCGGTTTAGCCGACGCCGGGTTGGCCGACGCCGGCTTGGCCTGGGCCCGGCCCGACGGCCCGGGTTTGGGGGCGGCAGCTGCCGCAGCGGCGGCGTACGAGGCCGCCCTTGGCCCCGGGGTCGTTCCGCCCGCCAGGGGGGGGCGCAGGACTATGCCCTCCAGGACGGAAAACCGCGCCTGGAAGGCCGCCAGCTCCTGCCGAACCAGGCTGAGGACCTGGTTCTCCACCGGGACGGGCTGGCTCGGTGGTTGCGCTCCCCCGGTGGCCCGCAGGCCGGCCAGGTCTGCCCGGAGCCTCCCGTTCTCCTTTTGGAGAAGCTCCGTGGCTGCCGTCAGGCGGGCGACCTCCGCCCGCAATTCGGCCACTTCGCCGGCCGAAGGGCCGGTGTAGTTGGCCGCCTTCGCTGCCGCCATGATGGAGGCCGTCGCCGAGACTATGGCCCTGTTCTTGGAAGTCTGTAACTTCTTCAAGGACACGTCCCGGACGGCGGCCTCCACTACCGCCGCAAACCTGCTCTTGCAGTCCGCCTCGGGGTCAGGGGCGTCAGCCGCACCCGCCTCGTCGCTCGAGGGTCCCGAAGCGACCGCGCGACCGGTCCCCCCCTCCTTTGCGGGCTCCTCCGCTCTCTCCGCCGCCTCACGGGCAGTGAGCCCCCTGCCCTTGCCTCGCTTTGCGACCCCACCCCGCCTACTTGTGGGGATTTTTCGGGCCGAGGCCTGCTCTCCGTCTGAGGACAGTCCCTGGCTGTCCCCAGACCTTGGCCGCTTGCCCGTCTTCGCGGCCTCCTCCCCGGCACGGCAGGGGCTCTCTGAGCCTCCCATGCTCGTGCCTCCAGATGCGGCGTCGGACTCCGACCCCGCATCACTCCTCACCTCTACTTGGTCCCCTGAGGGACAGGAGCCTCCTCGGCTCTTGTTGCCAATGGCAAGTGGTAGACATTCGTTGCCCCCCCCAGAATACGAGTGGGGGCTTGACGTTCCCGAAGGGAACGTGGCGGATTCTCCGACTGCTGAGCAGCCGGTACCGCCCTGGGGTAGTTTTTTGCCGTCTGTCTGTTCCATTTTTGTGTTCCTTTTAAGGGTGAGGTCCCTTTTCGCGCTAACGGCCGGATCCCCTCCGGCCATTCATCCCCTCGGCACGCTAGACCTTGGGATTGGGGTAATTTTTTATAGAGGTTGTCTACCTCGCGGCCCGGGCCTCAGTGGCCCGGACCCCCGGTCCTGTCAGTTCAGGGTTACGGGGTGGCCGACGGCTGGACAGACCCAACCGCCGCCCCGGCGTCCCCACGCTGCCGCCGGATGCCGGACAGACGCAGCGCGGGCATGGGACACCCTCCACCACCCACACTCTCGTGGGTACCGCGGTGATAACCGCCCCGCAACGGTCCGCGCCAACTCACCTTCCTCTGTAAGCAGAGGGGGAGTAGACGCGTGACCGTCTATAGCCCGGTTCCCTTCACCGACCATCCAAGATGATCGGTGACTGGAACCATGACCTTCTCCTCCTGTCGAAGATTTGCCGCCCGCCCCAATTGTCCACCCAAACCTGGTGGGCAATTGGAGCCGACGTTGCCCAGGGTGCGCCACGTGGAGGCTCTTCAACGTGCACCCCGTAGAAGAAGCTTGTCCAGTGTTTTTATATTTTTATCGTATTAATTAATTTTCTATGAAATAGCATAGTGGAATGATTGCGCAACATTGGTTGCCCCATGCACTCGCCACTCTTAGTTGTAAATAGGAATTGGTCTGGCTGATTGGTATGGGAAAAATGGGAGTTGCATTTAAATGAGAGAACTTTACAGTTCATTGGCAAAATAATTTGCATTCGTATTTTTTTTTAGATTTGTAACGAATTCAAATGAATTAATAATTAAAGAAGAAATATGCAATCAACATATTTTTAAATTTAAAAAGGAAGAAATAAAGAAAAATTGTTTATTCTGCACAAACAAAACGCCCAAATATAAATGATTAAATTGAGAATCCGCGTACCAGAAGACGTAGTGTTGGTAGGCCTCCCACAAGGTAGATTGATGACTCAATTCGACCGGTAAAAAATAAAAATAACCGGGCAAAATTTCGACAGTACCAAGTTGGGTTTTTTGTAGGTAATTGTATCCATACCGAGATCATAATTTTCATAGAATCTGGGGGCACGGTAGTGCCCCCGCCAAGACGAGCCAAGCGAAGCGCAAGGGCACTACCTACCTTTTCTCGAAGCACTTCGTCGTATTTTTGAACCTTCTTAACTTGGGTTTGGATTATACCAGATAAACAAAATTTTCGGGATATGATGTCAGTGGTTGACTTATTGAACTTATAAAGTTTCAATTGCATAGCTCTTATACTTTAGATTTTATTGATATCTAAAATACCCCGATTTCGTCACTGACTCACGGATGATCATCAATATTCTAAGGTTCTTCCTGTAGTCCTAGAAAGCTGAAATTTGGTATGTAAGCTAGTAATAGTACACAAACAACAAAAAAACTCTAAAACTTGGAACTTTTACCCTCCAACCCCTTAAACTAGGGGATGGAAGTTTGTACGAGACTTCCGCAAATTTTGATGCTAGAGTTCTGAAAAATGATATTCATAAGCAACTTTCAAAAAGATGTGAAATCCCCCCAAAAACATTTTTATGTAAAATGTTGTCAAGACGAGACCACATATGGCTCGCACTGCCAAAAAGTTATCAGATCTCAGGGGCGTAAGGTGAACAATTTATTCACTGTTCATTACTTTTCTGTTATACAATAGTTTTTGTAGTAACGAAACGGCCAAGCGTCATATTTTGACTAAGGTGTAGAGTTTATGAAGTTAGGGCGTGTAGAGTTAGAAGCTTGGCTCTACATGAGATCTGATAACTTTTTGGCAGTGCGAGCCATATGTGGTCTCGTCTTGGCAACATTTTACATGAAAATGTTTTTGGTGGGATTCATATTTCAGGAGATGAATAAATGCAATTTAAAACTTTTTGATTCGTCGTGGATAAAATTAAAACTTTATTCACGAATCAATATACTCATATTGGAAATGTGTGAGAAGATCATTGTTTTTTATTTTTCGTGAAATTTCTATTATTCTTTCGGTGGTTGCCATAATATTTTTCGAGTGATCGATTGCAATAAAAATTTCGTCGTCTGCAAATGACAGCAGATCCTAACCAAACAGTTTGATCGATCGGCGGCTTAGGCCCTTAGACGAATCGATAGATATCTTATTTGTCAAATCAATCTATTATAAAGGACTTCATAGTAGGTACTACTTATGTCCAACCTGGTTTTAATGCGTTTGCTTGTTACTTACTAAATAATCGTATTGTATAAAGTAGGTACACCTACACCTATACCTACTAAAGACCAGCGCACATCGGCGGAAGGCCGGGGCAGGATATTTTAAATTTACCAACATAAATTCGTACGTAGCTAATGGTAACAAGATATAGATTCCAAAGCTCAGGGACCGACCACGAAGCATCAAAGGTGATTTGTCTCTGCGGTATTGAAGAATACGCTGGCGGATACCGCGTCGGGATGCGACGACATGTGACGCTGACGGGACACGACAGCATGCAGCGTGAGGTAACTGCAGGTTGCGAGGGTATGCGCCGCTGTCCACCAGCGTACGATCTCTCTCTGCATTTCCCCGTGGCATACTACGGGATGCCGCGGGGTGCTGCCGGCATGTCGCAGCATACAGTTGTGCGCCGGCGGCGGCTGCTGGTAGTATCGCAAATCATCAGTGTGGCAAATCCTCTTCGATTAAATTTTACTATCGTTTTTTTAAATAATGAAATTGTTGAAGAAGATTGTGTATCTTTTTAGGAGCTGGTTAAAATGAACCAGAAAAGTGAACTAAACAAAGAACAAGACTAAGGGCTGATTTTTCCAACGCCAGTCAATTTTATCCGAGGAATAATTTTGAATTTTTGTCAGTTCTTCCATACAAAAACTGTCAGACGTCAATTTTATTTCACGAATAAAAAATAAGGCCAAGGTCAAGGTTTATAAACAAACAAGTGAAGCTGATCAACAAACGACTGTCCCTTAGAACAAACTACATTTCAACCGGCTAGTATTTGTGGTAACACAAAACCAATATAAACTGTAACAGTTAGGTGCAAACTAAAGTGTAACACCTGACGTGGAAGTTCAGCCGACGTTGACGCCCAACCCTCGTCGAATTAGAATTAGAATAGAGCTTGATTGGCGGTGCTGAGCTCCAGACAAACTTCCCTGCGTTTAGAAGTTCATGGATTGATTATATAGACGGGTAAAGATTACATAGATATATAGATAGCTTTCGTGGTGTTTGTCTTGCAAGTGCCTTGTCGTTACGACAACGTCTCATTGGTAAAACATGAACGAGATATTCTGATGTAAGTTACTAAACTACATTTGTGTATGTGTGGATGACGGAAAGTTGGGGAAAATTCTATTGAACGCATCTTAATGCCTTTGCATAATTGTCATTTCAGCCGAAAGACGTCCACTGCTGGACATAGGCCTCCCCCAAGCACCTCCACTTCGACCGGTTTTTGCTTCCCGAATCCAGCGGGTTCCTGCAGCCTTCACAAAGTTGTCGGTCCACCTTGTGGGAGGCCTTCCAACGCTACGTCATCCGGTACGCGGTCGCCACTCCAGAAACTTTCGGCCCCGTCGGCCATCTGTTCTGCGAGAAATGTGCCCTGCCCACTGCCATTTAAGTGCAACTTAAGTGCCTTGTGTAGTATCTAATGATAAATCGATTTTAATCATACAACTGTGTCGTGTTGTCAGTTATTCTACACCGCAGCTTAGTCCTTGTGGGAAAAGGTTCAATACTTAATGCAGCCTCAGTAGGTAACTCTGAGATAACTTAAAAAAACCAGGCTGCGTCCTTTAAATAATTTTAATCATAATAAATTGTGATTTCAGCTCGCCTATACGAATAATTTAATATAAATACTTAATACTAATACACGGTGTTACGGTTTCAGGTCAAGTCAAAGACGTTGGGAATTGTATTAAATTTTATTGTATTTCCGCATTGCGGTGTACTATGTCCCCTAAACAGTAACACAAAGGCTGTCACACTGTGCTCTTTGTGTCTAAACGAAAGAATTGGACTTTCCGCCTGAAAGCAGCTGAAAGCCATCCAATATTAAAGTGTCGTTTAACATCACAGATTTATTAGTTACTGTTTTCTTTTCTCTTAAGTCTTTTTGCTGAACAAATTACAACAAGATTTGATTTCATTTAGTTATATATACCACCATTTATTTAAATCCACGTTTATTTCTACTACGAAGTACACATAAAAAAAAAATCTAGGCCCTGTTGTTAGGCCTTGTGTTAGCTGTTTTAATTCTTTAGCTTTAGCACAGGCTTTAGAAACAAACAAAGAAACTCTTTACACATTAAAGTAATCGTAACTAAATCTATGGGTGAAAATTGATGTCCCAACTTGATTTCAATACTAATAAAATAATATTTTGGCTAATATCACACGATTTTGCCATGACATCAGCGAACATTATTGACTACTTATCTGATAAGAACCTATCAAAGTTATGCCTGAATTGTATTATCTACAGGGATTAACTATTTCTTAGATTTTCATTATCGAATCGCAATTTAGACCTAATAGGTAGGTATGGTTTAATAGTAGATTAGGAATAGGCATTGGGTATAGTTTAATTAGGTGTGTTTTAATTATAAAAATAACAATATCTAAGTGTGTGTAGCCACAGTCCATTTTTAATAAATGTTTGCTTGTTCAACAATATTGTAGGTACTGAATTGCATTAAAACCCGCTGGTGAATAATGCGATTTGCAATAATTTATTTGATAATCGAATTGCATTTCATTATATTAACAGTAGGTGTAACTTTTTTTTTTGTTCTCGGGGGGAAACCTTCGAAAGGCGCCTGGTCTTTGGGGATAAAACCAGGGAGTGTGGGATTTTCACCTCACCAAAACCACCCCGGTAGTCACCATCTGCACTATGGAAGGGGGCACCGTTACCTCTCAAAAGATCAATCCGGAGCTCCCTCTGTGCAAAGCCTGTTAGGGCACATCTCGTAGAGTATTGTCCTCGGGGATAAAGGTGTTTTGTCTTGGGCGAGCTTGAATCCCTAGCTGCACTCAGGATTCTAGTGATAACTCTCTCGCTTGGCTCAAGAGTTAACTTTGATCTCCCTCGCTGCGCTCGGGAGCACTAGAATCCCATATCCGCTTAGAATTCAATTAGTTCAATATAGCGCCCATGATATAAGACACTGCTTTATCCCCTTAGTGAATAATCTACTATTATTTTGATGTACCCTACCTACCTAAGTCATTTAATCGACCGACGCGCGACATGTGACGCAAAACGTGAAATTTAGAAAACAAGGGGATGGGACTATTACTCTAATCTAATCGTGATAGATTACGACAACCAATCAGAAGAGTGTAGGTAGTAGCAGTAGCGACTTAGTAGTTATATCTTTTTCATTGTTTCTATCTTTGTCGACTCAATCAGGAATGTACCTAAGCACTAAGCACATACATACATTTGTAGCTTTTGAAGATTGTAATGTTTGGTTTGCTGTTGATTTAGGTAAAATTAGGATTTTATTTATAAGATAATTGTAATACGAAAATAACTGGTGACAATACTTGTCCGGGCGAATACGCGTGTGTCTACGGAGAACGTAATATCGTTTTTTTGTTAAATATCCAAAATTAAACCCTTATTTATTCTTCATTTTATTATCAAACTAAAACCTCCTAAAGTGTCCTACCTAATCCGAATGGTAGACAAAGGACGTCTTCTTCTTTCCGATTCCGGTCCCATCTAAGGCGTCTAGTCATTTCCATCGAGGGCTGCAAACACGTCCTGTCTAGTCATTTCAGCTGTGTGCCTTTTGGGACGTCTGCTAAAGGTTAAAAAATGATCCGTTAATTTAACAACTGTGCTTATATGGTCTTCATAAAATTTCGTTTACCAAGCATAAGTCTGGATTAAACCTGTGCTGATAATCATCAAAGTAACGCACGTGTTAAATCAATCGATCAAAAAATTGCAAAATACGTTACCTTATCCGTTTCAAAGAAAACCTCTCACGTGACGTCACTATTGCGTAAATCAAGCTAAGGTGACAGGTTATTGCCTGCGCGCAGTTAACGCTTGCGTCCCCCAAATCCGTATGAATTTATAGCTCCCTCCAGTGCAAAAGTTGGCAGGTCTAACTTGTTTGTACGGACATCATTGCCTTGCTGTTTTCGTGACAAGAAACAAATATGATGATGTCATATGAATCGGGTGTAATGATGTAAGAGCACCATAAAGTACTGCACCCTATGATGCAGTAAATTATGGTGCTCTTACTTTATGTAGATTAAAAATTAGGGTCAGTTTTAACAGATAGTTACGATGTTTATTAACATTTATGGTTTTACGCACATGTCTGTTCCGGGCTTGCCGAAGTACTTTTCAGTACTTAGGTTAATTCATGTAAGGATGGCCTTTAATTTCGCACTGCAGGGCTGGGCTATTGCTTCTTTCGTTCCTCTTCTCTTTGTAAGGACTCTTTTTAACCGACTTCAAAAAGGAGGAGGTTCTCAATTCGTCGGAACCTTTTTTTTTTTTATTTTTTTTTTTTATTTTTTTTTTTTATGTATGTTCCCCGATTACTCGGAGACGGCTAGACCGATTTCAAAAATTATTTTTTTGTTTGAAAGAGTATACTTTCCAGGTGGTCCCATTGTCATCAGGTCAGGATCTGATGATGGGATCTTGGAGAAATCGAAGGAACTCTTCAAGTATTATAGGCACACCTATAGCGATTTGGGTATTTTTTATAGTAACTCGTGCATTTGCTCTCTGAAAGCATCATTTGGTGAAGTGGAACCGATGATGAAGACCACAGATGGCCACCGGAACTACTCAATAATAAGTATTTCCCGGTTTGCGATTCGATTACTTACTTTAATATGGTTGCTAAGCAAGTTATGCTCGTCACAATGCGAATGGTGAAATGGAGCTGATGGTGGAATACCAGGAGAACTCTTCAACAATTAACGTCGCTGCATCGGGAAAAGCAATATTTTGTAAAAGGCGATGAGCAAGTTGGCATTAGGCTATTGTAACTTAGATACATTATAAACAGACACACTAAAAAGCGAGAAATAAAAATTTTTAACAAAAAAAAAACCGACTTCCAAAAAAACACTACAAAGTGAAAAATAACTTTTATTTCGGAAGTCGGTGGCAAAAAACTAAAATACAGATCCAAAGACACCAACTTCCGAAATAAAAGTTATTTTTCACTTTGTAGTGTTTTTTTGGAAGTCGGTTTTTTTTTAATGTTTTAATTATTTACATATGTACGGGACTTCAATTATGAATGAACAAACGACATTACTTCCATTCCCCATATTTCGGTGAAAAAGCGCAACCAACAAGAATTATTGTCTAGACAGAGATATAAATAACTCAAGTCTCAAGCATTACTTATAACTATTTAGTTTCAACCAATGAAATTGCTTGAAATTCGCTTTACGTAATGCTTGAGTCTTGAGTGAAGTTTTACGGGTCTAAGAGTCAGTCATATTAAGGTGAAAACCCACAACAATAAATTATCATCAACACACTAATAATGTGCCACAGTAGAAAGAAAGTCCCTAAACTAACGTAATATGTATAACATAATCGACCTAAATTCAGCACTTTCAATGAATCCTATTGTAATACAACTGATATATCATTGCACGAAAATAAATGCCAAAGTTTAACCCCCAGAACGCATCTTTTATCTTTTCACGCTTCATATGAGTCGTTCAATAAGAGCCACTTTCATGATTTTGCAGCATGTCCCCCTATGTTAGTAGGCAGAGGGAAATTAAACTTTATCTGTGAGAGTATTAAGGTTATTCTTAAAAAGATATTTAAATTAATAGATTCATAGCACTCCCTTTAAAATTATTGACTACATTTTCCACGTTAATGTTAAGTTTGGATAAAGTAAGTATTATTGTTTTTATGTGTAACCATAAAATGATGCTATGAAGATTATTTTTGTTAGGGACCTATTATACTAACTGACCTATGTGTATCACATGATACTGTTTCAATAAAATCAATAGAACATTTCTATTTATGTATTTTTATTAAAAACAATAATTTAGATCTTGGTCACTCCACTCTGTGTTACAGATTTCGATTTTTCAAACAAGTTATTACGACAAAATAGTTCTGAGAATAGAATTAACGTAAGTAGAGATATTGAAGTGACTTTTGTGAATATTATTACTTATGCAAATAATAGGTATAGAAAACATTGCAAATTACTATCGCTGTATCGTTAAATCATGTTTCACAAAATGCTTGAGAAATTAATATCGATTGAACTAATAAGATTGATGTGTAGTTGGATCAGGTTCGTGAAATCTTACGTCCTATTGTTGAAAGTAAAGTCTAGTTTATTAAAAAAATCTTTTTATTATATTGAGTTTGTACAAAAATTAAGTATATATTAATAAATAGTTTCTTTTTCCTCTTTATAAATAGTTATCCCCGTCGATTGTTGTTTATCGTGGTGGGAGTCAAGCTTCTTCCACCACATTCGTTTGGGCTTACCGCTATAACGTTTTTTGTTTTCCCTGAGTGGGTCTTATTTTTGTTAACAATATTATTTTAATTAATTAGCGAAGAAGCTTATGGCCCTCTCATCTTAAAAAATAATTTTAGAAGTAATCCCGTTACAAATTAAATCCAAAGTCGATGAAATACATGCTTCTAACTTAAGCTTATATACATAATTGTAATCTACAGTGGAGACAGCCTTACTTTCAACAATATGACGGCAGATAATACTTTAGCCGAAACTTCGTCTTCAATAGATTTCACAGGTGTCTGCGGAGTTAGGTGGAGTGTAGCTGAACGAGTCAATCAGAACTATAGAATCTTCTGCAGTCGAACCGATTAGGGTAATCTGAAAATAAAAGAAAACAAGATTTTAGTAATAATTATGCCTTTTTTACGATAGAAGAAATGCAGTATTACTTAATTAATGAAAACAGAGTTCATTATGAAAATGTGCATTGAAATTTTGACGATGTCTGTAGATCTATGGGATTTTTACAAAACATCAAACTATTTAGAAATTATAAATGAAAGTCATCGTGTAAAATGGTTGTTAAATTGTAATACAAATTGATGCCTTAACAATATAAAAATTATAAGATTATGTATCATTATTATTTTACTGAAAAAACTGTCTTTAATCTGATTAAAAATCGTAACATTCGTGATAGGAAGCAAGAAGTAGTCGATACGTGATCGTCTTCGCAAAAATTCAGAAACACATGTTTCAGAATTTCAACTTAATTTTTATTTAGACTACTTCTATTTTTCTCTACTCAACCTAGCCCGGTGAATATTACGAATATAACATCTTTACGAAGTGGATAGTAAGGTAGTGACAAGACTTTAACGATATAAAAGGTTACATTAAAAAGTCATACTTACATAGCCTTCGAAAATTGAAAAGTCTGTTACAGTCACTCTTAACACGTTCCATCCTTCAACGAA
The DNA here is from genome assembly GCA_948474745.1 of Oligia latruncula. Taxonomy (NCBI): domain Eukaryota; kingdom Metazoa; phylum Arthropoda; class Insecta; order Lepidoptera; family Noctuidae; genus Oligia; species Oligia latruncula. The sequence continues at coordinate 4,122,898 of OX419699.1, forward strand.
ATTAGTGTTAGAGGCGTAATATAACTGGAATCCAGCAACGGTGTCGTCTCTAGAAGGTACGCGCTTCTTAGCCAAAACTATTATGTAATCCAGAGCTGAAGCTGATTTCATAAAAACGTTCACTTCTATAACACCTCCTGGCATCATCCGGAAGACGAACGAAGATATGCAGCTCGATGTTTCGTTAGGGGAAATGAAAGTCCTGCTGTCAGGATCAATTGTGTCAATAGCCAGAGAATGGTAATCTCCCAGATGCCAGGAAGAATATCCATTGCATAGTACATTATCAGTATCAAATGAATTGTCGTAGTTGGTTTCGAAATTATAAGTGACGCAGTCTTGGCCCGTGCCTATTGGAGCAACAGTTGTGACCGGAACTGGTGTTGTAGTTTCTTCATCTTCATAAATTTTGCACACCTCGTTTGCAAGTGCTGGTGGAATATATCTGAAGGAATCAATAAGGACAATAGATTCTGCCGATGCTGAACCCAGGAAAGATATCTGAAAAAACGTAAAAAAAAAACATGTTTCATTTGTGTTTTAGAAAAAGTGACATTTACATATTAAAGACTTTCTAGCTGATAAAATTTATATTACTTAATATTGGAATAAATGTAGAAGATTAATAATAGAACTTACGTATCCATCAAATGTGCCGCTTGCTGATAGAACAACTTTTAAGACATGCCATCCGTCAGCATAGTTTGGAACCAAAGGTGAAAGTCCTGCGCTTCCAATCACCACATCACTGGCTTCATCAGCAATTTTATTTACAAGCACAGTAATTTGATCAGTGATATCTGCTGATTCCATATATACGTTAACTTCCAGTACACCGCCATTACTAGCTTCAAATGGAAATGAGGAAACGCAACTGATGAAATCTTGTGGAGAAATGAATTGAAGGCTCTCTGAGCTTGGGTGATCAACTGCCAAAGAAGTGTATTGGTCTAATTTCCAGCGTGTGAATCCGGTGCACAACCCCCTGTCGCTGTCAAATAGGGCACCGAAGTCTGTTTCGAAATTGTAAGCGACGCAATCCTCAGATACTGTAGCTTCTGATTCCACTGGGATTGAGGTCACAAATTCTCCATCGTAGACGTGACAATCATCGTCGTATAATGGCGGAATGTATCGGAAGGAATCGATTATTACTTTAGAACCCGGTGATGCTACTCCGAGGAATGACACCTGAAAATAGGAAAAAAATATTATATTTCGCGAAGTGCTTCTGAAATAATTATTGTAGAAATTATTGTTCTGGGACTCAACTCTGGTTATAATCTGACTTTAATAGGAATGAATGAATTTAGAAAATTAAGCAAAACAATAGTGGTTTTGGTAGGACTAGGCTTTGTTTATTTTTCTATTTTTATGACGTCGATAGTATTATCACTGTTGGTAATCTATTCACAGGTATAAAAATATTTATTATTTTAATGCTTGATAAGTGTGGCGTGTCATAGCCATCTGAGATAGGTGGCAATTCTACTGTGCCTAAAATTTTTATGAATAACAGAAAATTTTGCAGACCTTTCACATAGGTACCTATATCTTGTGATGCAATATGAACCCATAATGATCCTTTTTATGAATTTAGCTGGTTCAAGAATTGCTTGTCATTGCTATGTTGCTAATCATCATCATCATCAGCCTATAGCAGTCCACTGCTGGACATAGGCCTCCCCTAATGAGCGCCATAGCGCCCTGTCTTCAGCTTGACGCATCCAGCATCTGCCTGCAGTCTTTCGCAGATCGTCATCCCACCTGGCCGGAGGGCGTCCCACACTACGTTTGCCGAGTTGCGGTCTCCACTCAAGAACTCGTTTACCCCAGCGGTTGTCGGTTCTTCGCGAGATATGGCCGGCCCACTGCCACTTCAGCTTGCTAATTCTTTGAGCTATGTCGATACCTTTCGTTCTCTGTCGGATGCATTCGTTACGGATCCTATCTTTCAGAGAGACTCCGAGCATAGCTCTTTCCATAGCTCGCTGAGCGACTTTGAACTGGTGGACCAGCCGTATCGTGAGTGTCCACGTTTCAGCCCCGTAGGTCATGACGGGTAGGACGCACTGATTGAAAACTTTCGTTTTCAAGCATTGCGGTATAGATGACGAGAAGACTCGACGTAGTTTCCCAAACGCTGCCCAGCCTAGCTGGATCCTTCTCTTGGCCTCCCTCTCAAAATTGTTTTTACCTAACTGCAGAATTTGCCCGAGGTAAGTGTATTCGGAAACAATTTCGAGAGGGTGGCCGTGCACGACGACCGGTCCCGGATCAATGAGGCCATTCATCATGACTTTGGTTTTATCCAGATTCATGCCGAGACCGATGTGTCGCGAGGCTGAAGCTAGGCCGTCCAGCATCTGGGTTAGTTCCTCCAGCGACTCCGCCATCAAGACTATGTCATCAGCGAATCGCAGGTGTGAGATGTAATCGCCGTTTATGTTAATGCCCTTACCTTTCCAGTCCAGCGTCTTAAACATATCTTCCAACGCGCTCGTGAACAGTTTCGGGGATATGACAGTCCCCCTGTCTCACTCCTCTGCGCAGTTGGATGGGTTTGGACTGCTGGTCCTGTACTTGGACACACATGGTGGCGGCGTCGTAGAGACATCTCAGCACCTCGATATAACGACAGTCTACTTGGCATTGCTGTAAGGATTCCAGAACAGCCCAGGTTTCGACAGAGTAAAAGGCCTTCTCATAGTCCACAAAGGCCAGACACAGGGGCTGATTATACTCTTCGGACTTCTGTATAATCTGCCGCACTGTGTGTATGTGATCTATGGTGCCGTATCCTCCGCGAAACCCGGCCTGTTCCGGTGGCTGGAACTCATCGAGTCTCCTGGCGAGACGGTTTGTGACCACCCGTGAGAACAGCTTATAGACGTGGCTCAGAAGCGAGATGGGTCTGTAATTTTTAAGGAGGGTTTTATCTCCCTTCTTAAAAAAGTGCACCACCAAACTCCCGCTCCACGCCTTTGGAGTTCTCCCACTGTGAAGGGCAGTGTTGAAGAGTAGTATGTTGCTAATACGTAGGTATAATGCAATTAGAATAGTGTTGTTTAGGTACATGTTTACACGCTTTGGTCTATATTTACCAATGTTTTACAGGTGATTCTCAGCCTCTATTGAAGGCGCACACTATATATTTCTTACAAATTAATAGTGATAAGCACCATATTGTTTATTCATACTCAAACGTATGTACAATGATAGTACACAAGACACGGTTATGTGGCATTTTCTACTAGTTCATTACCTATTTATTGTCAAAAGAGGTCATCTTTGTCGATTTAAAAAGTTTATGATACTTCTTTGACATTTGTTGTTCCACTGTTAAAATAATACCAGTACCTACATATGCTTAAAAGATTATTTCTAAAGATAACATTTCAATTAAACTACTAATTATAGGTAAGATAAAATAATTAAGGGATTATTACGTTTTAAAGATTTGGCAAAAGTTTGTAAAACACATTTTAAATCTTTTAATCTATATAAAAACCTACGCTATCATTGTGACATTGCGATGCGCAGAGAATAGTGTAACAATAAAATTAGCACACATTCAATTCAGACTGCTGTTTAATATGAGGCTTTCTTTCAGTTTTCATTCACTGTACTTACCGCGTTACTGTGCAACAACACTTATGGTATCATCTGTAATCTTTTAATCCACGAGAGATTAAAATATCAAATTTATAAAAGGGCTTAAATTTAATTTCCTTTTGTCTAATGTAAATATAAAAAACAATTAAAACAAAAATAAAACTTACGTATCCACTAAAAATCCCAGTGCCGAACAAATTTATTCTCAGAACGTGCCATCCATTAAAGTAATTGGTGCTGAGGGGCGTCAGCATAGCCGTGCCTGTGACGACATTGTTCCCACTGCGCGAGACCTCGTTAGCAAGCACGACGATCTGATCCCGCTGCGATGTTGACTCCATGTAAACGTAAACCTCCACAATTCCGCTCGACCTCATCTCGAAGCCGTACGACGACACGCAACTCAGGGTCTCATCAGGAGTTATAAACAAATCCGTTTCTTCATTAGGACTGAGTACGTCAAGAGTACTGTAGTTCCCCAATTTCCAGGTTGCCATACCAGTGCACAAAGAGTTGCCATTATTGAAGTTATCATTAAAATTTAATCCAAAATCGTATGTAACGCAATTTTCACATTTTATTGCCGAAATCGCTAGCAGCAAAGTCAATAAACATTTTGTATATCCCACCATATTCAGACATTTACACACAACTGATACTTCCAACTGTCGAGTAAGTGTAGTAATTATAGGAATATTAAAATTATCGTGGATAAGATTATATTATTTTATACGTATCCGGCATATTGATAAAGTGCAATTGTTTTCTTTTTATCTTCGAGTAGCTGTTTGCTTGGCGGCTTCGTTTGTATTTTATGTTCATTTATACAAGTTTTATATTATTTTTATAGTTTATTGACAAAAAGAAACTTACTATTAGCAAATACATATCATGGTATTTTCTGTGGGTAATGTTTATTTTTATTAGGATTCTTAAAATCTAGGCTGGAAGAACTTTTATAGATCTTATCTATCCATCATGACAAAAAAAATTGGAAAAGTTGCATGTGCCTATTTTTCCAAGCTTTTTTATAGATTTACCGAGAAAATACCTAGTAAGGTACTTTACACTTTATCAAACTCTTCACAAGAAATTATAGATACGTACTTACTTACCTTTTACTTTTAACATCCAAACTGACAGACGCCGTGATATTATTTTAGTTCGTTTTAGCACAAATAATATGCAAATAAATATTTATTGTTATTTGTTTTGGAACAGCATACATAGATAACATAAAATGTGGCAGAAAGCGACCACCTGATTTTAATCTACAAATTCTAGGTAAGTGGAGGAAGTCAACAATGATTTTATTACGATAGTCGGTGATTGATTTCTAGAAAGAGGTTTTTAGGTTTACCTATTGCAAAGTTAGTTTAGTTTAAGGAAATCTAGACGGGAAATCTTAAGGAAATTTTGGAAGGAATTGTAGTAGTTATAATTACGTTATGATGGGTAGATAATATGCTTAAGTGCTTCTAGCAAGTATTCAAAAACTTATTTCTATTTCTGATCTATTTATTAACTGGAGTGTTTGGTTATTATTTAATAACATAACTCTCCCTCAACCTTTCTTCTTAGTTGCCAAACTTGGTGTAGACGATTTTCTAATTATTCCAGGAGTGTACAAAAAGTCTGAAAGTGGCAGAATAATACGTGTTTTACGAAATTTAAACTTTACCAGTTCCTACTCGTGTCCAACTGACAGGTGTCAGGAACGTATTCTCTCGGTGGCCGAAATATCTAAACATGTTGTTTTGTTTAATTCAATTCTCTAAAAATAATAAGCTGGATTTTTGTATCCTGCTTCTGAGGTTTTCTGATTTCAATATTTGATAAATAATTCTGATTAGATCGTTGATTTAGATCATTGATTTTAATCTTAATTATTATAATCTAGCAACCCTGCTATAAACATTCCAATTAATTGTGTTATTTCTATAAATAAATAGGTTATCACAAAAGGAAGGTCTGTATACTATTGTATGCACTACATTTAATGACAATCTTTCTAACAATCCCGTCGGGCGGCGGCGATACATCAGAAAACCAATTTCTGAAGGTTATGTTAATTAGGTTAGTTATTTAATTTTATGTGCAATATACTAAAATATGTTGAATGCATAATATTAATCTTAAATTAACGTATTAATTTAATTTATTTATTTATTAAGTACTGCCACATCCAATATTTACAAACATAATTATATCAAAACAAAGGTATGCGATTTGGGAATTATCTATCTTCGGAAATACGAACGCGCGATGAGGTCTAATATAGAGCTGTTACCATGGCTATTTTTCATTCTCTTGAGAAATATACGTTTTTTGCGGCATAAACGGTCGTTTCTTTTTGTTACGTTAACTTAGAACTTTGATTTTTTCACAGCTTCAAGGGACTGTAGACCTGAGTATATGGTTTTAATTTCAACTCAATACCTCCACGCGCGTTCCCAAGATAAAGGTTCTTGACAGACAGACAGACAGACGGACAACAAAGCGATCCTATAAGGGTTCCGTTTTTTATCCGTTTTACCTTTTGAAATACAAAACCCTAAAAATAAAAGAAAATAACAAAATTAACAAACAAAACAACAACACAACAACAACATTGCTAAGTTTATTATTTATTAGCGTTTTGTGAAACGTCAAGTCGATTTTCTATTGACTGACTAAGATCGATAACACCTACATAGTAGTAAAATTTTACACAGTAAAACATAAGTGTTATTATTTTATTGTTATTCTACATTTCGGAGAATTTTATGCCATATTATTTATTTACAGTCTCATTGATATTTTATTTGGTGTTAATAGTCGTAGTAAACTTATTTTCTTTATGCAAATAGTTAATGATAATAAGGTTACAATATCTAGAACCCATCATTTCAGCCAAAAGACGTCCACTGCTGGACATAGGCCTCCCCCAAGCACTTCCACTTTGACCGGTTCTGTGCTTCTCGCATCCAACGGGTTCCTGCGGCCTTCACAAGGTCGTCGGGGGAGGCCTATGTCCAGCAGTGGACGTCTTTTGGCTGAAATGATGATGATGATGATGATGATCTAGAACCCATTGCTTCAATGTGGTTCTACTATTGCTAGTGAACGGCGCGGTGGAGAAGTGGGTACCACATAACCAGAATGGTTCCTTTGCTGGATTATAGAAAAATTATAATAACACGACCTCCATTTATTGATATGTACATATTATATTATGTAATGTGTTCAACGTGTATCAGTTGACGATATCTATGGTTGACGCATTTAGCTTATGTTGTCCCAATGCAAGACAAAGGCTTTCTAATCCCTTTTCCTTACACTTATGTTCTTTGTTAATACGGGTCAGCCTTTTCGGTAGGAGTCAAGCTCTTCTCGTCTTCAGTCAGATTATTACAAGTAAAAAAAATGTAATATCAACTCCGGATAAACCTAACTATACCGACCAAACCTTCATAATAATAGGACATGACCGCGTCTGTAATTTTGTACGAAAATCCATAAATCACCGAGGGGTTTGTTTGAGAGGTAATCCGATGAATTCGGAGCGTGTCAGGCGGCCGGATGTAGGTGGCGCCCGCGTGTGACGTCACCAACACTTCCGGTGGCGTGCTGAAGCCTTCGGTATATTTTGTTAGCCTATTTTCAAATAGTTTATCTAGAGAGGATACAGGTAATTTTTAAAGAAACTTTTAATAAGAAGAAAGTAAACTTACGCAAGTGCTGTGCTTTGTTAGATTCCGCCAGTTAGTAAACTCAATTTGCGTTATGAGTTTATGACTTTGTCATACAACATTTATGAGTTTATCATAGGAAGTCATCTGCCCAGCCCAACTAAGTTGGGGTCGGCTTCCAGTCTTACCTGATGCTGCTGAAGCGACTGTCTATTTGACCTCCACAACCTAGTTAATGGATAATACGATACCCCTTGGTAAGACTAGTTGTCAGACTTTTGGGCTTTTGACTACCCGTAACGACTGTCAAAGTTCTACGAATGATAGCCGGGACCAGCGACTTAACGTGCTTTCCGAGACACGGAGCGGTCTTAATATGTAAAGATGGTCACCAATCCACGAAACAACCGCGGCAAGCGTAGCTTAACCTAATCGATCGACCCGTGCGGCTGTTATTACTTAGCCACAAGCCGTAATCATAGGCAGTAATATCAATAAAAAGTTGTCCGGCTGTTGCTACTCTTACTAATACCCATAAATTAATTAATTTGTGATAGTTTTAATCACTGATTATATGAAAATTCCAGACTTATATCATACGTATTTTATTATAGCAGTAGGTACCTACCTGCGTTCTATTTAGAGATTACAGCAGTAATATGAATCAACTTTCGATACAATATAATATTATTCAAATACGGCATGCGGTAATTACCTAGATCTTATCAGTAATTAGGAATATTTTGTATATAAATAGCTTTTAGCCTTTGGGTAACACAACCCAAAAAAAATTAAAAGCGTACATTGCTATGTATGGTTTGGTCTAGGTAATCTAAAACATATCGGTTCCAGTGCAATTACACCCACATGAAACATTTCACTGACTTTGACTGGCCTGTTGGTCTAGTGGTCAGTGACTATGACTGCTATGCCGGAGGTCGTGGGTTCGATTCCCACCCAGGACAAATGTTTGTGTGATGAGCATGATCATTTGTTCTGTGTCTGGGTGTAATTTATCTATATATGTATGTATTTAGAAATATGTAAGTATGTTTATCAGTTGTCTAGTACTCATAACACAAGCTCTGCTTAGCTTGAGACTAGACGGCGTTGTGTGATAGTTGTGGAATATTATTATTATTATTATTATTTCAACTTTGTCTCTAAGGTTGGCAAATAGTCGACGAACACCGTGATGCAGGAACATACTTATAGGCAGATATAGCCTCTTTCTTTTAAGGGACCCATAAGCTTGTTTGTCCATCTATTACACAAAACAACTCTTCAATCGAACTATGCAAACAACGTCCAGAAAAAATGTATTTTTCCATTATTTTTAGGAAAATTATGATCGACAAGTTTTCCTTATTACGGACCACGAAGGCGTTAACTAAGTACTTCCTATGTAAAACCTTCAAGTTTCATGATAATCGTTTATAAACTTCAGATGTATGAATCAAGTCGCTAGTTTTAACTACTTCTACATTTATGTACTCTTGGAAGGAAGGTCATTTGCAGATTGCTGTAGTTATTAGTAGACAGAACTCATAAAAATAATCTATTGACGTATTCATAATCAATAAAACTCTGCCTAATTATCATAAAATATTGTTATATCTTGATAATTTTTAAAGATTATTCATAGAGCGAATGTTTAAAGTAGCGCAAACAGTAGCAGTCATTGTAACAATCTGGAAGATAACGCTAACGTATTTGATGTAAACTATGATTTGATTCAATAGACATTGAGTACCTAGGTACTCAGGTATTTAACTTCCAAATTTTATTTAACTTGTTTTGTATTGTGTTGTGATGTTTTAGCTTGTGATTTTGTTTATTAGGGGCTCCGGTACTTGTATGTTCCTATGTACAGACGCCAGCAGGTCAACCTATCCGAAACTGTCAGATTTTCCCAATCAACCTTGAACCTTATGCTTAAGCAATAAAGTCGAAAATCTATTAAAGAAATCTGACAGATTGTAGTAACTTGATGTGCTGGCGTCTGTACCTAGTAATTTTTAGGGTTCCGTACCTCAAAAGGAAAAAACGGAACCCTTATAGGATCACTTTGTTTTCCGTCCGCCCGTCCGTCTGTCTGTCAAGATCCTTTATCTCGGGAACGCGTGGAGGTATCGAGTTGAAATTAAAACCATATACTCAGGTCTACAGTCACTTGAAGCTGTGAAAAAATCAAATACCTTAGTTCACGTAAAAAATGATACGGCCGTTTATGCCACAAAAAACGTATATTTTGACACTCTCAAGGGAATCAAAATTTATAGGGTACTTCCCGTTGACCTAGAATCATAAAATTAGGTAAGAAGCAAGATCATGTAGCACAAGTAAAGGAAAAATTCGAAAACCGTAAATTTCAAGGTACATTTAAAAAAATCGCGTGATAAACTATTTACATACCTACAAAGTACAGAACCCTCGGTGCGCGAGTCCGACTCGCACTTGACCGGTTTTTTCATATTTTCTTTCACTTCTCATTTATTTTATTTTCTGTCTAAGAGCAGGCTTTACGACAACTCCCAAACTATTGTAAAAGCTAAATAAATATATAGGGTGACTGGTAATCAGTGACCGATACTTAACACGTGATTTTACTCATCATTATGAACAACTTTTACTATTGGACCAAACCTGAAATCGCAAAAAAAATCAGCTGTTCCCTACATTTATGTTCGTCTAACTCGTCGAAATGTAGGGAACAGCTGATTTTTTTTTCGCGATTTCAGGTTTGGTCCCATAATAAAAGTTGTTCATAATGATGAGTAAAATCACGTGTTTAAGTATCGGTCACTAATTACCAGTCACCCTATATAATTGAAAAATCCTCGGTTGACGGCAAGTTTGGCGCAGTGGCTGGGCGATTGGCTTCTGCACTGTGCTAGTCTCAAGTTTGATTTGAATTTTCTTTATATGAATTGACTTTAGGTTCACTTCTAAATTAAATTAAATGCGTCGTGGTGCAATCGGGCCTTTGTTGTCTTTTTTTTGGATTAGCGAGAAATAATTAATCAGCTAACACATTGTATGTTTACTCTTTCAAACAAATGCGCAGAAGGGAAGTGATATACCTACCATTAAACGTTATTTAAATATAATGATTAGTCAGTGAGCTTGTTATAAGTCGATAAGATCCTATTTGATAACTCTATTAGCTCCGAAGATACATTGATAAAACTATATTCCTTGTAATCGACTAAATCTAGAACGAAACGACGATTTACTTATCATTTTGTTAATTATAATCGCGATTATCGGTATTATAATGAAACAGTTTTAATTATCGATTTCATTTATCACTTTTATGGTCGGAAGACTTGGATTTCACAAGAACATGTCAATGATCAAGGTTTGCAATGACTTTTGACTTTTTGAAGACTTACAATTTTATACAAAGGACATTTTTGTCAACCCTTTTTATAAGCGGTACCTTCTGCCCTACGAGTCCTTCGACTGCAATATACCTCTTGCGCCGTGATATTGAGGAAAACCTCTTTCTTGTGTAATGTCCGTGGCAACCAGACGAAACTAAAAAGTTTCAAAAGAAAGTGGCTTTTTTTTTGCGGATGGGAAATCATCAAATGACCCCTTCCGCTCTGGGTGGAGCGGAAGGGAGTGTCAGACTCTTACTGACTAAAACCCACCCGTGTTCCTTCCTTAGCCCTTTATGTTCCGGGCCAGTGGTAACCCTTTCGGACAATCCGCTGACCCAGCAGGCTTCGGCCCTAAGGGGGCCCCTCCTCGATACTGACATCTCTTTGAGGCGCGCGTGGAACACGTATGCGCTGGTGAGCTACCCATTACTCTCCGCCCGCAGGCCCGCGCCTACGGTGGCCGGGAGTCGTCACGCGGCTCCCGACGCCCGAACCATCTTCCGCGGCGGCTGGGACGAGAGGCTCTCTCCCTGAGCCATCCCGCCACCTCCTTTGCTAGCATGACTGCTTCGCAGAAGGAGGTGACTGCCATCCACTCCCTCTCGCCCCGGACCATGGCTTGCACCAGGGCCGGACGCGAGAGGTCGTCGCCGCTGCCGATCGCCTCTAGACACGGCGGTGCTCCGACCAAGCGGGGCAGACCTCCGCCGTGTGCTCCACCGTGTCCTCTGGGCGATCCTGGCAATGGTGAGACCCGGGCGTTTCCTCCCGCCTGATGATGTGCAGGAACCTCCCGAAACTTCCGTGTCCGGTGAGGACCTGCGTCAGGCGGTAGGTGGGGGCGCCGTGGCGCCTCTCTAGCCACTCCTCAAAGAGGGGTCTTATCGCCGCTGTCGCGGCGTGCCCTACACTGGGTTGCAACAGTCGCTCTTTCCATGCCGCCATGAGATCGCGCCGGAGATCCGTCCGCTCCGCAGCGATTTGCCGCGGAAGCGGGTCTTCCCCCCGGCGTAGTGCCTCCGCGCGCCACTCATATAGGCGCACGAGGACTATCGCCTGCAGATCCCATGGCGGCAGTCCGGCAAGGAGGCTTGCCGCCTCGCCCGAAAGAAAGTGGCTGTGTGTGTGGAAAGTGGGTTTGGCTTTAGTTTTAAAACTAAAGTAATACGTTTTCGTCATCTAATATTATATTTATCTAGTATATTTCTCGTTCATTTTATTTTCTAAGAATCCTTTCTCACATCTCCACAGCCTTCCAGACCTAATAATGACTATGTAAAAATATCAGCTAGCCAGCTCACCGAGGCAGAGCCCGAGACCAAAACAACGCAAGTAAGCAATACAAATAAATAGGTTCATGAATAATGCGGTCTCTAAGGTAAGGTGTTTGCCTTGCTGACGACACTCGTTCCATTTGGGCACACTCTCCCCAGACTTAAACTCTCATTGTGGTAATAGCACATAGTTTATATAGTGAGTCCGACCGAATGGCGTAATGTCTAATAATATTTCATAGGAATTGCCGTCGGTAAGGTACGCTTTCCCTTTTTGTGATTTCAACGATTTGCAGGTAAGCTAATTTAGTAAAGCGGTCGTTTAGAACATGATCTCGTACAAATATTAGTCTAAAAAGTCGTTAATATTCATGAATATTTACTTTATATTTCCATGAACATTTTAAATATAAATACGGTTAGTTTGAACAAACAAATTAATGACCACTAAAATGTATAAACAGTGTCAGTATTTGGTAGGTAATTATGTAAAACGATTTCATTTACTTAGGTCTAAAAATAATCCGTAATCCAGTAAAAAAATAAATAAATAAGGTAATAGATTTAAATAGGCGAGACTTATATATTTAAAGAAAGAAAATACATTTATTTAGCACAGACTGAAAACATAAAAAATCAAATCAAAAGTGTATAGTCCGATGTAAGAAATTAGCAAGAAAGTGTGCCTCACGGCTGCGCCAAAAAGTAATTTCATAATAACTTGCAATTTTGAACCACGGCTGATAACACAATTGCGTGTGGGTACACGCAATCATATCGAGAACCTACACCTATCTATTATAAAATTTAAAGTCCTGACTGACTGATATATCAACGCACAGCCTAAGCCGTTGGTCCTAGAGACATGAAATTTGGAAGGTGTGGTCATTGTGAAGAATAGGTATCCGATAAGAAAGGATTTTTCGAAATTCCACCCCAAAGAGGGTGAATGGGTAGAGGGTGAAATTTCACGTGGACGAAGTCGTGGGCAGAAGCTAGTGTGTATGTTTTATAGTGACAATGAATCACATTTTAAAAGCCGCCATGCATTCTGTGTCCAATACTTGATTGATCCTATTAATACGCCCGGACCACAATTATGGTCACTTGTCATTGTAGCCGGTCTAATTGAGGTGGTTCCCAGATTATAGTGCTTTCTGAAGATCCTTGGAATAGGTAGTACATTTAAGTCTCCATAGTACCTACCCGCTGCTCACAGCTCTCGCCTTTGTTTCGCGCCGTCACCAATTGGCGAGGTAGGTACAGCTTTTTTTTTGGGTGGGAATTTATCATATACCTTCTCCCGCTCTTAGGCGGAGTGGGAGGGCGTGTCGGTACTTTTACCAGGACTAAAACCTACCCGTGTTCCTTCAGTTGCCTATGCCAGGGGCCACTGTAACTCCTTTGAACAACCCGCGACCCTGGCAGGCATCAGCATCGGCCCTATAGGACCCCGTCAGTTAGTGCTGGAAATCTCTTTGAGGCGCGCGTGGAACACAACGCGCCATCGACCCGGGCTTGGTCCTTACCGGACGGCGAGCTGCCCAAAGCTCGCCGTCCGTAAGCCCGCGCCTACGCTGGCCGGGAATCGGCTCTTGACTCCCGACGTCCAGGGCGTATCCTGCGGCGACTAGGGGCGTGAGGGCGCAAAGATTGCCTCTCCCTCAATCGTTCCGCCTCCTCCTTCGCAAGCATTACTGCTTCGCAGAAGGAGGTAACGGCTTCCTTTGCACTCTCGGTTCGTACCATGGCCTGGACCGGGGCCGGACGCGAGAGATTGCCGCCGCCGATCGCCGCCGTGAGGACGCGGCGGTGCTCCGCCCAAGCCGGGTAGACCTCCACCGTATGCTCTACCGTGTCCTCCAGGGAATCCACACAATGGTGAGAACCGGGCGCATCCTCCCGCCTTATAGGAACCTCCCGAAGTAACCATGTCCTGTGAGGACCTGCGTCAGGCGGAAGGTGAGAACGCCGTGGCACCTCTCTAGCCACTCCTCAAAGAGGGGACTTATCGCGGCAATTGTGGCATGCCCAGCAAGGTACAGCTCACATCTCTCTTTTGTTCGAAGTAAGCAAATATTATGAGACATCTCGTCTCCTCTTTGCTCAACTGTATCCAGTGATGCTAAGTGGAGACGAGATACTTGTTGAGGATTTCAATTTGGATTAATACTGAACTTGAATATTTTTATACCTTTTACTTTTATATTTTGGACTGGAAATCTATGTTTCTATGGAAAATTTAAAATCGGTCTAATTTGGCTGTAACACTATTTTTCGAAAATGTTTTTAAATAACTTTTTAGACCTTTGTATCCTGCGTATGTGTATGACCTTCCATTAAAATCGGTTCATTCATTTCGAAAAACAAGGGCTTGAAAGTTTGTATGAAATGCCGTACGGCGTAAACGCTCTTAATATTTCTGCTGTTATTATAATGAGAAGAAAAAAACGATCGATGATTTTGTACTTACTTATTTTACAAACAGTTTGAAAGTGACCTTATATTATTATTTAATTTACACAAATTTAAAGTTATTATAATTTTAAATAAGAATTACGAGAATTAATTATTATAAATACAAATTAAATTTAAAAAATATACAAATTAAAAAATGTCACAATAATTTAATACTGGCAAATGTCAATGTTATATAAAAAAAAGAAAAAATATGTTAGATGTCATCAAAGTTACAATGAAAACCAAATAAGAAATGTCAAATGGTATAATAGCATGTCAATCGGTCAGTGATTCATCATTAAGGAAGTCGTCAATTGCGTAATAACTTTTTTCAATTAAAATTTTGATTAGTGCCCTTTTAAATTTGAATACAGTCAGTTTTAATAATATTAGGTACTTTGTTAAAGATGCGTGGGGCAATGCCAAAAAAACTTTTTTGCATTAGTGCGGTTTTACATTTAACTTGACACAATTGATGTACATATTGAGTTCGTGTTGGATTCCTTCTGACTGCCGACAATTTTTGAAATAGATGTGGATTATTTTTCACAAATAAAGCAGATTCCAGTATGTACAAAGACGGAAATGTTAATATTTTCAAAGATTTAAAATAAGGAAGACAGCTATCTGTTGTCTTAAGACCGCACATTGACCTTATACATCGCTTTTGCATCTTAAATACAAGCTCCCTATCAGTAGACTGCCCCCATATACTTTCCCTATCTGGGAAAGCATTCATGGAAATTTTCTCATGGAAAAGCCTTCCCTATGAGGAAACTTGTAGAAACACAGTAATTTGACTACTATCTACTGCAACCTTTGTGATTAAAGTTGTAGGAATATTCTCCGACACCAAGGTTTTTTTGCTTACTAATCATGGCCACCAGTGACCTATTGAAAGAAGTCACTTTTTTTGTTACCTGGTTAAATGTTGGCATATGACTACATCATTAAAAAAAACCTATGTATATTTCGATTCAAACGTTTCAACCCGGAACAACTGTATCAAGAGAGTTAATTCTATCAAAATAAACGTTGAAAATCGCTGAAAGTTAACGATGAGACAGCTAATGTCGTAACGTCAATACAATAAATCCGTTTTAACACAGGTGAGCCTCTTGCCATATTAAAATGTAAATCACACGGCTGATTTAATTTCAGGGTTGGAGAAGCTTAATAGGGGCCTATAAGTTAGAAAAGGTAGCGGAGACGATATAAAGGTGTACAACATTAACAATCTTCTAAGAGGTCATTGTACTCATCATTATGAACAACTATTATTGTGGGGCCAAACCTGAAATCGCGAAAAAAAGTCAGCTGTTCCCCACATTTATGTTCTAACGCAACTGTCTAATGGGTAAAACTGACGAATCAGTGAAACTGACTAATCAACGAAAATGGCGAATTAAATAAACTGACGACTGAGGGAAACTGACCAGTGATAAGCGGACTCCTCTATTGATAACAATTCAGATTGATTGTGTATGATGCAGATTGACAGATAATATATTTGATCACAAAGTATCTAGATAAGCTAATGAAGATTGCGTCACTGTATAGGTCTGTCATCTTCCGTAGTTAGAATTGTCATGTAGCACAAATAAACGAAAAAATCCGAAACCTTTTTGTAGTTACATTACAAAAAAAAATATTTAAAACTATTTACATACCTAAAAATTTGTACGGAGCCCTCGGTATACGAGTTCGACTCGCACTTGACCGGTTTTTTTTCTGACCCGAGCAACTACGGACTGTATCTATCTGTAACTTGGTAAAAAGTGAATGATGATTGTAAAGTGGTAGGCTCTCTTACAAGCTTTCAGTTTACTTAAACATTCTTCACGTGACCAGAGGGCTGGCCTATTTTTTGGTCAAAGAATCAGCATTGCCATACAACGTGGCAATGCTGCCAGTCTTTTGGGCACGTTTCCTGTTGACAGCGATGCGGATGAATGTTTTGATGCCCTTTGATTATTTCCTTTCCTTTTTATATACTTGTACATATTCTTATTATTATTTTAATACTGTACTTAAACATTTTATTATCTTTGCATGAATTATTTCACAAACTATAACAGTTATCGCTGCCACTTACGCCTTGTGCGGCCTCCTACACTAGTTGGCTCATCTTGCCGGGCCCGGGGCGCCGTGAATGCTTCGTCCAAACAAATTGCGTTAACTGCTGACCCAATGAAATATCCTCGTGTAGGTCCGTGTTTATCTTCTATCTCAACTTTGTCGACGCGTACGTGCTGCGCTAGTAAGTTAGCACAGATTACTTACAAGTTGCTACGTTAGTTCTAGTTGAGATGTTCTGCTTGTATGTATTATTTTGTTTGAATTTAGTGTCATTTATGTGTGTCGAAAGAAAATGACTGTTTTAGTGGCTTTGGTGGTTTCATAAGACTGTCGACTGATTTGATGATGATAATTATCTAATCATTTACAAGACCACTTTACTTTTGATCGTGTTGTTTGGTTTCTTAGCTGGCAGCAATTTAATTAGACTCTTGCAGGTATAATTCATATCATTTAAGTTCCCAGCTATAGGTAACATATTACCACCAACCATCAATCTCTTATGGAAAAGTGTTAATGGTAGAAATCTAACTTAGAAAGATATATTAATGATTCTAATGATTACCTATAATTCTCTAAACATGTACCTGTTATTGTCGCGAATCATATTTTGATCAAGATACAACCTGACACTGACCTGCAAATTGCAAAAAACTGAAAATTTGAATTTCGCGGTCTCAACTACCCATTTTTTTTTTTTTTTAAACTTTGCCCTACACTAGGAATTTCTCCTGTATTGTGGGTGCGTTTACAAACATTTAAACTCACATACACAAACAGCCAGACCCGGAACAACTACTTGTAGGTCATACAAATATTTGTTCCGTGCGGGAATCGAACCCGCGACACGCAGCGCAGCAGTCAATCGCTTAACCACTGCGCCAACCGTGCCGTCAAATTCACCTTAAGGTTTGATTTACGGTGTTGGGAAAAATACCTCTCTGCCGTCGGTCACGCGCAAGTTATCTTTAATTTGTTTTAATTTATTGTGTTTTGACTTAAATACAAAATTAGGTATATCGTTTAATTAATCTGCATTATTAGGTACAAGCAGGTCATCCGATTA
Organism: Oligia latruncula; assembly: GCA_948474745.1. Taxonomy (NCBI): domain Eukaryota; kingdom Metazoa; phylum Arthropoda; class Insecta; order Lepidoptera; family Noctuidae; genus Oligia; species Oligia latruncula. The sequence goes on from OX419699.1 coordinate 4,140,449, forward strand.
AGTACACAACATAATCGGTTATCAATAAGACTTTCTAAATACACAAAGAATTGGAACACTTAGTTAAATAATAAAGATACGTATCACAATAAAATCAAACGATCAAAATATTGATGCTCCAATAATACTAAACGAAGATCGAGGACAGAAGGTCTTTGGCCCGACAGTTTTACAACAGGTCAATATTCAGATAGTAAAAATACCAGGACAATACTAGAACAGTCTAGGGCTCCCAATCCCGCAACCTATCTTCAATCTCAGTATTTGCGGGACCCGCATACAGAAACTAATCATATTTATTTATGGCAATTAACACAATGAAATAATCAACATAACTTCACTTTTACTATTAGCAAGAGATCAATCAAGTTGCACTATTAATTTATATGCATGTAAAATAAAAAAAACAATCAACATACAATAATTGAAAAAAAAAAAACAAAAACATTTTCAACAAGTTAAAAAAAACAACACGTGTGTCGTGCATCGCGTACATGCTTCCCTCCAGTCCCCGCATCCGTAATCCCGTAGCACACAAAAATGACTAGGGATTCCGGAATACCGGGATCTTGATATTGCGTTATTGGACGCCCTATATAGAACCGACTTATCAAAACATCATTTGAAATAACAAGTCGCCAAAACTATAATAAAAACATTATCATCTAATTGATAAAACTCATAAACAGAATAGGAAAATCTTCGGCTAAATAGGGTGAAAGTCTGAGACATCATTATTATCAGATAATATAGTTCATAGTCTACAAAATTAAGTATGTAGGTAGTGTAGGTACTGCAGGTATCCCTAATCTTGTTAGCAATACCCTAAGTGGTTAGGTACTGGCTGATTAAAATCTAACTAATTCGCATGCTCTACTCGATACTAAATCAATATGAAATCTTCGAAATCAAGAACAAAGCCTTGATTTTATAAAATACCAGGCGGACAGGAAAAGAGCTGCTTTTTTACTGTCATAAGAGACAATAAAAAGATAACGTCGAAACAATGGGCAGACGCGGGGGGTGTGCTGCTTACTTAGAAAACTGAAACCCGTATCAAAGGACTAATACTAGTTTCAATAAATGCTGTTAATCTTGAGGTAGAGGTTTAGTTTGTCTTGAATAAATTAGATCCTAATCAAACACAATTCAATTACCTAAGCTAAAGTTCTGAACTACTGGCCCTTGTGACCTCCTAATACAATTGGGCTACACTGCTGTTTGTGTCTTGAAGTGAAAATAAATAAATAATTATATTTTAAGTACTTATAATTCTGAGATGGCCATTTTTTTCTCAGAATACAATTTCAGGAATTTTCAAATAATCAACAAAAGTTATAAGTATTAGGCAGTGTCTGCTTTAAAATCGCTTTTAAAAGAACGTCATTTATAATTAAAGATAAATGAATCTCAACATAAAGTCTGACTGACAGTCCAAACTGATATCATTCTTCCACGTTAACTGAGAAGCAGTCCAAAAAATTACACCTTAATAATTCATACTGCCGTCTGTTGTTGTCAATCTTTATTTCGTATCTCGGCAACGGCAAGAGACAGCTGTCATTTGCAGCCGCCCTTATCTTGCTTTGTTTGCATGTTTTCTGTGATGTTAGGGAGGCTACACACGGCCGGTAATAATTGTAGTGGTTTAGGAACTGGAGATCTAAATTGCTTATTGTGTTTTCTTTTCCCCATATGATTTAAATTAAACTGCAACGGGCTTTTATGAGCGCGAAACGCCATCGCACGAAAATAAAAGATATCAGACCGATTAACGTGACGATTTTTTTGATAAGTTAAATAATATTTAATGCAGTGAGACAACAACGAACATGATGATATAAAATTTTTGTCAGACGTAAAGAACCATCTGTTCATGTTTAGTGCTAATAATACAAATAGTCCAGTTTTCTTTTCATACTCAAATTATTTCACTAACTTTGAAAGTATCAGCGCGGACACGTCCAAATTTAGAACCCCCTAAAATTAACATATTTGCAGATCCTTCCTTTTTTTAGATCTAAATCGCGGACAAGGCCGCTAATAGACTTAAATTTTCATTTCCTTTATTTATTCAACTGTTCGTCCGCTCCAGTAGAGATTCTTGATAAAGTTTCTTCAGTTTCTCTAAGTGACGTCGCATTGAAATTCTGCACGGAGCTTATATTCATTGAACTGACTCCGCAATCTTGTTTCTTTAACATGAGTTTCAAAGAGGTTTGTTCGGACGCTGCGTGGGATACAATGCTTGTTGTTCTGTCTGTTCAGTTTGTTAGACTTAGAACTGAGTGGAGATTTTGTGTTGTGTTTAAAAAGCTATATTGACAGTGAAATTTTCAACTTTATGCTGATGTGATGACTAAAGTCGTGAAATAAAAAGGATATATTGAACGTACCAAAAATCATTCCAATAACTACTAGGCGAGTCTATTTTGTGTAGCAGGCGCAATTTTGAACTTCATTCTTCTACAGAAAACTTTATAGTACAGTACACTTTTCCAGCCTAAGAATTCAGGACCATACTACGTGAACGACATAACGCATAACGCAGAGTAAGGGCCTGGACCCATGTCTCGCGCACGGCATCGGCCACCGTGCAACGGCACGACGCCGCCACCGTGAGACGGCACGGCGCCGCGCCGCGGCACGGCGCCGTGCACGGTGCACCGCGGGCACAAGGTAGCAACCATCGTTCAGGTTTTGTCTTGCTACGGACCGCGAAGTACGTATTATTCTGCTCCTGTTACTAAGGCGACGAATGAGAAAAAACTGAATCAAAGAAAATATTGGGTGAATCCATATCTTTCTATAATGAACTATGATGGAAGTCATTTTGAGAGGCAATATGAAGCGCTGAAAATATGTGATCATGAAATTTCAGTCAGTCCATATCAAGTTTCGAAAATACCTGCCTTGTGCCCGCGGTGCACCGTGCGCGGCGCCGTGCCGTCTCACGGTGGCGGCGTCGTGCCGTTGCACGGTGGCCGGTGCCGTGCCGCAGACATGGGTCCAGGCCCTAAGGCCTCGGCCCCATGTCCACTGCGCGGCGCCGGCCGCCGTGTGACGTTGCGGCGCCGCCGCCGTAACACGGCACGACGTCGTGCCGCAGCACGGTGCCGCGGACGGCGTGCGCGGGCGGGGGCGAATTCTCAGTCGACATTTGGCAGTTGGTGTGCAAAATGGTGGAAAATATCGATTTAGATTTCTTTATTTCGTTAGTGGAGGCACGTCCAGTGCTCTGGGATAAGACAAATGACAATTATAAGGACAAACATGTAAAAACAGAAATATGGAAAGACGTTTGCCGAACCATTTTTGAATCATTTGATGACAAGGATATTAAAGAAAAAACTAAACTGGGTGAGTACTAACATTTAGTGCTACAGTGGTCTCATCGAGATATATTTTTATCGAGAAATAGAATAGAACACAATAACTACGAACTTTTCAGAAAAATTACGAAGGAACATCTTTTCAAACCACAAACTATAGTTATTCCGTATATCTAACTAAGAAAGAGAACCGTGTAATGGCCGCCCGTGTTTACTTGTCTATCTCGCACACAGTGATATTTTATTTTACACCAACTGCCAAATATCGACTGAGAATTCTCCCTCGCGGCACGCCGTCCGCGGCACCGTGCTGCGGCACGGCGTCGTGCCGTGTTACGGCGGCGGCGCCGCAACGTCACACGGCGGCCGGCGCCGCGCCGTGGACATGGGGCCGAGGCCTAAGTAGTAAGTTTATAAGATGACCATTTATTTAAATGCGTAGCGAGTATCGTGTGGCCGCTGTACCCTAGGGGACACCTGTTGTTATCAGTCATTTCTTAATAGCTTGTTACTGAGGTCAAGGAGAGGTTTTTATTTTTAGCCGATAATGATTATTACCTTTTGTTTTGCTGAAATCCTGTTGGTCAAGTAAAATAAGGGTGTTAGTTATATAATTATACAAGAAGCAATGGTGTGCAGACAAATGTTACCTGTATATGCTAAATCTGGTATCAATATGTACATTAATAAGTCGATGTCTCTTAGGTGTGCTTAAAAACTCTGAGATCCTCAGCATATAGACCAGAACAAAGTAGGAGAGAGCAAGAAGTCTTAATATTTTTTTTAACTCTCATAATTATGTTTCCGGTCCCGTTACAAAGGGTGCCAACGGGACCCTGCCTCTGCTGTCCGTCCGTCTGTCGGTGGGCTGTATCTCATAAACCGTACACACCGTAATATTGTTTGTTTTGGTTTTTTTGCCTGGTGGTACGGAACCCTTCGTGTGCGAGTCCGACTCGAACTTGCTGGTTTTTTATTGTACTGTCCCTACCAGACGATACCATGCTAAATTTATACTTGAGGAGACACAAAAACGTCAACCTTACATCTACCTAGTTATGTACGTATATGCTCGTAAATTTCTTCTGTAAAATGTAACTCCTTTCATTCTGAACCTCAACTTTCACACACAAAAGGTTCTGAATTTTTTCAAACCAAGAGCGTTTTCATTCTCTACGGAGCTATTATTTCAGGGTTAACTTTATTTCAGGATTAACATTTAAATATCTCTAATTTCTGGAGGCGACGTATGTCAAAACAGCACACGTGAGATTAGTTGTATCAAACGGGAATATTCTGAGAAAAAGATTATTTGAAGGTCTTACTTTATTATTTGAAGGTCTTACTTTATTATTTGCCTTTATATTTCTTTTGTTTTTGCAATCTTTTCTGAGAAAGATTTGGACTGACTGATTCAACTGAAATCAAGACGGGGAATTAGTACGCGTTGATAAAGTTTTCATGTTGACAATTCACGTGTACGAAAAGTGATAAATTGAACGGTAATATTTCTAAGTGGAAAATGAATAATAATTATTAGGAATAATGTCAAATAAATATTGTCAGGACAAAGGTACAGTAAGCCGCTCGTCAATGGTAACAAAACAAGTAGGTATAAGCTGGGCTCTTGCTCTATTGAAACCCCTACTACGCTAAGCCAGCTTACTGCATAGAAAAAAAAAAACTGGCCAAATGCGAGTCGGACTCGCACACGAAGGCTTCCGTACCACAAGGCAAAAACGCGGAAAAAAACACGTTTGTTGTATGGGAGCCCCCTTAAATATTTATTTTATTTTGTTTTTAGTATTTGTTGTTAGAGCGGCAACAGAAATACATAATTTGTGAAAATTTCAACTGTTTAGCTATCGCGGTTCTTGAGATACAGCCTGGTGACAGACAGACGGACGGACAGACAGCGAAGTCTTAGTAATAGGGTCCCGTTTTTACCCTTTGGGTACGGAACCCTAAAAAGAGAAGCGCAATGACACACCGCTAGTAATTTGTTGCAAAATGCGAAGCGATTACGCGATTGCGATTGCGATTTATTGCTCATCATCATCTGCCTAGCCTTTTCCCAACTATGTTGGGGTCGGCTTCCAGTCTAACCGGATGCAGCTGTATACCAGTATTTTACATGGAGCGACTGCCTATCTGATCTCTCCAACCCAGTTACTGGGTAATACGATACCCCTTGGTAAGACTGGTTGTCAGACTTTCGGGCTTCTGACTAACCGTAACGACTGTGAAAGATCCACGAATGACAGCCGGGACCAACAGCTTAACGTGCTTTCCGGGTATGTAAAGATGGTCACCAATCCACAGACCAATCGCGACAAGCGTAGCTTAACCTGATCGATAGACCTGTGCGGCTGTTAATATTTAGCCACATCATATAATACTTTTAGGCATTATAACACTTGCGTTTTTTGCGTTTAGTTCCTGTAGTCCCCTTAAGGTCAAAGTGTGTCCAAATTTTTTACCATAGCATAATCAATCAGCCTATAATTTTCCCACTGCTGGGACACAGGCCTTCTCTTGGTGAGGGGGAGTGGGCCATAATCCACCGCGCGAGCCCAGTGCGGGTTGGTAGATGTCACAAATATCTTAGAATTTTTGGCTCTAGGACATGTCGGTTTCCTCACGATGTTTTCCTTCACCATTTTAAGAACTTTTTCACCAAGGGGACACAAATATCTGCAACCGTTTCACACTTACTGTAGATGGGTACATCCACAAATAACAACCTAAGTATATTTTCTCAGAACACATCATCTAAAAGCCGCTAACATTTATCAAATATTATTGGCTTAGTCCGCAAACATACCGTACGTGTTATCTTTGTAACGTCGCAACAAATTTGCGGTGTTAATGCGTTTGCCGTGTAAACTGCGCGCAGCTAACATTAGCCGTGTCAGGCTGCTATAACATTTGAACGGGAACCTAGCGATATATCAAATGTATTGACAATCAACTTAGAGAAACTGGCTATTGGTTTCAAGGAAGCTCGCTGATACTTTTGTGATTTTGCGGGCAAAGTAAAAGCTTTATTTTATTGTAAGCTTAAAATATATTTTGAATTGGCAAAATCTATATGTATAAAATGGTAAACTGACTGACTGATTGTTGCTATATCAACACACAGCCCAAACCGCTGGTCCTAGAGACATGAAACTTGGAGGGTGTGTTCTTTGTGAAGAGTAGGTATCCATTAAGAAAGGGTTTTTCGAAATTCCACCCCTAAGAGGGTGAAATTTCACGCGAACGAAGTCGCGGGCATAAGCTAGTTAGAGATATTTTTGTCAAAGGACTAGAAATAGAAGCTTTCCCATGTCAGCCTTAAAAATGTAAATAATAATAAACATTTTTTATATTAATTGTAACAACAACTCTTTATTGTTATTTACAATGTCAGTGATTCTGTCTAGAGCACAGCGGTGGCCCAGTGGTATCGGCCGCGACTTACGAGTCGTAGGTTCCAATCCAGATAGGCGCTTTACTTTGCGTAAATTATTTCATCACCACTGCTCTCAAAACGGTGAAGAAAAACATCGTGAGGAAACATGTTCTAGAACCAAAAATTCGAAGACATGTGACATCTACCAACCCACACTGGTGCTTGCGTGGTGGATTACGGCCCACTCGCTCTCACAGAGAGGAGGCCTGTGTCCCAGCAGTGGGAAAATTATAGGCTGATTATGATGATTCTGTCTAGATTACGTACTTGTCCAATCCGATTTAGTACCTACTTATTTTCTGTTTCTATCAAGACTTCCATAAATCTAAAAAGTGTGTAGTACCAATAAAATAAACGTTGTTTAACAATAAAATAAAAAAGTACGGAAATTCCCCCATTTCGTCTTGAATGAAACTAATTTACCTAAAATAAATTGGTTTCTATAAACAACATAAATTGTCCCAAAGTTTACACAACATCTACAAATTACGAAAGGAACCGATAAAAGAAAGAGTAAGGGCCAAATCAAATGAACGATTAGGCCCTTTAAAATTCAACTAAACCCCGACGAGTTCCGAAAAAACTCTCAAACGATTGTTAAGCTGTTACAAATAATCCGAATGTAACCGAAGATTATTTTAAATCGACGTTAAGAAAAGTTGTCGTAATAAAAATCGCTTTATCCCGTTTAATACGTCGGCCAGAGGATTAATGACTGTCCAAGTTTCTCTTTAGACATAAAAAAAACGTACAGACAAAACTTTGTCTCCTTAATAATTTATTGTGGGGCCCTAAGCCTTGGCCTTTTTTACTCCCTCCTTCTAATTGTTACATGAAATGGAACGGCGCTCTTTTTTTATTTCTTTCCCTGTAGGTGACATTTAAGGTACTGTGGTTGAAAGATTAATGGGAGGACCTTTTGGTGTCAAGGTTTTCCGTTTTAATTGGTTGGTTTCTATGGATTAATCTGAGCTCTGAAGCAGAAAAAATAAATAAAACAGCCCATTTACGATTTTTAAATTTGAAACCCAACAGTTCAATTACAGAGTCTGAAAATAAAGAGTAGGTATTAAGTAATATACCGTGTTACTGAAGCAGATTTAATTAGGAATGGCAGGTACCTCGCTTATCCTGTTGGAAATTACATGGTTGCATGCTTTTTTATCTATATATATAAAATGGTAAACTGACTGACTGATTGTTGATATATCAACGCACAGTCTAAACCGCTGCTCCTAGAGACATGAAATTTGGAGGGTGTGTTCTTTGTAAAGAGTAGGTATCCACTAAGAAAGGATTTTTCGAAATTCCACCCCTAAGAGGGTGAAATTTCACGCGGACGAAGTCGCGGGCAGAAGCTAGTATCCAATAAAGTTTGAGGAAAAAGGGGCGATATACCTCTGGCTTATTTAAAATGTCAATATCAGTCTCTTTTCAATTTTGGATCAAATGAAAGTTATCTCGTGTAATGTCCTTACTTTGGCACTTCTTTTTGCCAGCACAATACATGTAAAATAATTGGGCGTGTGTAAACGAGCGTTACAATAACGTTTCATCAAGTAAAACAAGGATGCCTCATGCATATAAAACGCATTGTATTAAACAACTTACGAACTCAAATCTCCATAATGTGTTCAACAGTATTCCTGACTAACATAATATAATAACAAAAAGTTTGAAACATCGCTTGCATTAGAGCAACACAAAGTTAAATAAAAACTAACACAGCGAGACGCACCCTGTATGTTGTTAACGTTAAGGAGGATATTCACGTCGCCAGTTTCATAAAAAAAATTGAAACATCAAAATGCAATAATAATAAAACAAAATAATTATTAGAAATGCATTTAACTTAAACTAATATATAACCTCGAATTTCTCTCCTCTCATCTCTGATCACTCGATTGAGGAGCTTAAATAGATAACTTTGTCGAATTAATTGGTAATCTGATTTGCTCCAAAACCGGACAAAAGTTTATTTTTAAATAATTAGCGACCAGCCCATCGCACAGGTGCAATCTGCTGATGTGGAGACATGTCAACACAAATATAGATTTCTGTACTACATCTCATCAGTTAAATATTAATTTATTCCGGGTGGTTTATGTGTAAAATACATTTATTTTACACATAAACCACCCGGAATAAATTCTCTAAACCATGGCGAAAACTTCATCAAAATCCGTGCGTAGTTTAGAAGGACAACGTGGACACACAGACTAAAACGAAAAGTGACTTTAATTTTTAATATTATATTAAAGATATAGGATGCCTGGACGTGCTCAATAAAATGCGAAATAAGTATTGTGCCTTAAATTATAATTATTTTGTATATGTGTGTATTTTACTGTGTGTACATAAATAAATAAATAAAGTTAAATTAAACACAAAATTATTTTGAATGTATCAGGCAGCAACTACCCTTTAAAGCTTTAAACAGACTATTATAAACTAGAAGAAGTTTAGAGAAACAATAGCGAACGAAATTCGTTGGATCTAATATTAAACGTGGCGTGGAAAATATTCGTGTATATTTATTACTGTCAGTAAAGCAAGGTTCAGTGCACTTTATTGGGGATTATCATGGTGTTTAGGATGGTATTTGGCGTCTTTTGGATTTCTTTTGTCACTATAAATACGAAAGTTTCTAATTTTATAAGGAAACATGCTACTTATTTATGTTGGCTTCCTAGCTTAACATTTATATAATATACTACCTACTGCATTTAAAATAATAAGATTGGGACGTAAAAAATGTTCACAACACTATTTTGAAACTTGTTGAATTAGGTATACGTATACCAACATCAATTGCTGACATATTTCAAAAGATATATCTACCGCCATTTTTAGGTATAACTTGAAAAGGATTCCTCCGTTTCTAATAATATCTTTATATCTAATAGTTATTTCGACGTAACGTAAAAAGTTCTTACAGAGAAAATATTGTCTTATCTCATCATCATCATTTCAGCCAAAAACCGTCCACTGCTGGAAATAGGCCTCCCTCAAGCTCCTCTACTTGTACCGGTTTTGTGCTTCTCGCATCCAACGGGTTCCGTTGTCTTATGTTGTGTAATATTATTATCTATTGTAGAGTGTGTAGTTGTCTGTTTACATTCAGTCTGTCAAACTTTAGAAATATCATGTTTCAGGGAACTCGAATCAAACCGAAACGTCATAATTTGATCATGTTTGCGATAAACAGTCTTTGTTCTTCAAGTTTATATTCTGATATTATGTTATGGATAGTAAGTAGGTATAGGTATATAGCACAGATGTGAGTTCTATGTATGTACTATATACCCTATGTACCATTTACCGGGTAATATGTCTTTCATTGGCTTGAATGTGCTCTGGCGGCTGATAGTATGTCATGCTCACACAAATGTCTCGGTGACGGTGGCGTATGTGTTAATCATTTAGCTCCCTTCAAAATGGTTGAGCTGAATGGTGCTGATCTATGCGTAATGTTCGTGAACATTCGCCGTCAGTTGGGGCTGGTCATCACTTAGCTGCCTCGGCTTATTTTTAATTATTTTATTTTTGGATTGTTGTTTTCTTACTATTTGCTGTACTCTGGACGCTTTAAACGCGTACGTCTTTTTTAAATTGTTCTCACTTATACTTAATTATCCGGTCGAAGTGGAAGTGCTTGGGGGAGGCTTATGTCCAGCAGTGGACGTCTTTCGGCTGAAATGATGATACTTAATTATAATTATAAATTCAACATTAATGATGTAGGTAATTAATATTTTAGTAAAAATATAATTTAAAAGAGTGTCCATGGAGTTTCTTGCCCGTTCTTCTCCATAGGTACCTACGCTTTGGAATCGGCATCTATCTTCATATTTTCTGACTGACCGACTTCTTGACAATTCAAAAGTGTCTGTAAATAGTATAATTGAAATATAAATGCTTTGAGTTTGAGTTTGAGGGGCCTGTGGTGTCTTTTCCGTATAGGATCAGTTGTACGTTGTCTACGCTCTTTCAATTCTTATTTTATATTTCGTGGAAGCTGTGCTGTAGTTGTTTATAAGAAAAAATAGATAATTTTACGCTTCGCATTATTTCATTTACGATATATAGCACAGAATAAATATAATAATATGTGCGATGAGGCAAATATAGATTGATATACCAATATTCTTCATCCCGTCATTCGAAATAATTTCAGGCAAAAATTTTAGCTCGGTTCTCCTATTTCGCAACACAGCATGGCGGCTACAGTGTAGCGAGAAAATTGGGCAACAACATAACAAATCGCCTAATATACAGAGTAACACGCAGCCGCTGAACAATGTACGCTGGCGCCACGGAGAAATGACAGATGGAGAGATAATGTCCGAGTGAAATGAAAATTCACAATGAGATAAAATTGACATCTATTGCAAGCATCATAAATGCTGCACATTAACAGCTCTTGAAAATGAAAGGTTACTATTGTTCGTGTGGTCGGGCGGGGTTATGTGCTGCTGTACCTACACTACTCAGCATTCCCGCTCAACTCTCTTTTTGTTATAGTGGACTGCAAGTTGGTTTGATTTCCAGGAGATGAGGGATATGAAGAACGATAAATAACACGCACTTGTACCTTGAATGCAAATCTGAACACATCTTTATTCGCACTTGTCAAAGGAGTATCACAATACAACTGACATTTGAACTGTCAAGATGACAGTAGTACAATTTTAAAATGTCGCAACTTCCAACAGATATTTTGCAGTATGAGGTGGTGGAGGTTTTTTTTCTGGTGTATTGTCTAGGAGGGAATTGCTGATGCATTTTAGGGATTTAATAAAAAGTTTGTGCTATTGCTATACCCTTCAAACAAAGCATAGCAATGGTGCATAGTGCTAGATATGGTTAAGGTATTCAAAAAAAGTCACAAACATGGAGCGCTACCTCACTATACCAATAACTCTTGGTTGTTCCATTCTTACTTATCCATGGCAAACTCCAATGTACATTATTACACAGTACGTTACTCCTCAAAATTGTAGTTTGATGTTGAATAATTGACTCGTGATTGGTATACATGTTCCACCATATTGCTAAGCCGATTTGCGGTATCTATCGTTTTATATTTTAGCAGTAAATGAGTCCACTGTACGCTAGATTAAATTTAATGGATTATTCACTACGTGCAATAATCGTTTAGTCGTTGTGCTTATCTTGTATTTTATTTGTGTATGACACAGAGGAGGGAGTTGTCAGTTGTGTTAATACAAATTCGTAGTTGAAAGAAATAATGTATTATTTGAAAATAGGCGTATACTTGCAAGGGATAGAACCTACGACTGTTACTTCAAAATCAAGTGCTTATACTCTTTAGCTTACACTACGAGAATCAATGAAGTATTGTTTATTCCTGGCATAATTCTCAATAAACCCCTCAATTACATTTTCAACTTAAAGGTTTCACCAAACCACGTAGATCTCTTCATAACTAAGAGACGTGATCCCAAAACAGTATATAAGTTACAATATTCTTAGAAAATGATGCGTGAAAACATGGTTTAATGCACCACAGCCGACATGATGGATCTAATAAAAGTTGGCCACCCTACGTGACTCCATTATGACATAGTAAATAGAAATCTCAGTAGCGTACCTAATTCACACAAAAATGATATTTCAGGGCACGCAGACATGGATACGGGGCTCTAAAAAAATACTTTTATTATTTCAGTTTCCCTTTTGCGACGTTTTGGCGTCCATTTACTTAGTGAGATCTTATATAAGTTTAGCTTTGGGAAGGTTGAAGTATATCTAGTAAATTCGTTGCGCTACTGCCTTACGATATTTACTGTGGTTACGGACAGGGTACAAACGGACTATAACGATTTTAAGCTATTTCTCTGAAACAAGGTCTGTCTCTTTTTTGTTATTTTGTTTTGCAATAACATTTGAGATGTAGGTACTGGGAATCTGCTTGTTTGACGTAAATTCAATATTACTCGGATATCAATAATACTAGCTGCATATCTGTAAAAGATTTAAAATGATTAGGAGATATTCTCGGCTTTTTAGGACGCTAAAGTTAAGCTCTAAAACTATCCGTAGAACCATCAGTAATAGGTTTTTTAGGAGGGTCTCTGTTTAGAAGTAGAAGTTTCTTTTGAAAGATTCACGTACCTTCTTTATGAACTCCATTCCTACAATTTTAGCGAAATAGTGTTGTTGTACAAAAACGACTGCTATAAACAAAGACGCTAAATTAAGTGGTTACCTTTTATTTGTGCATGATATACGGTGCAAGTTAGTTAGTTGGTCCTTGTCCAGACTTATGAGAGTTGACGTCAGCGAGTCAGGAAGTTGTGCGACTTGCACCGTCTGATGTTGCCTTGGTGTTATGGGGCGCACGAGTTGTGGAATAGCCTGTGATTTAGAATCATCTATAATATACATAGTATAAAACAAAGCCACTTTTCGTTTCTGTCAGTGTAACCGCTTAGATCTTTTAAACTGCTGAAAGAAATTTGATGCGGTTTTCATCATCAGTTAGAGAATTTATTCCGGAAGGTTTATATGTCTAATAATATATTACTATTTAACTCGGATTCACAGTTATCTTAATGTTTTGAAATGTTGTCACATCAGTAAGTCGCTAGTATCATTATTGTGGATATATTTGTTCATGGCAGAAATGACATAAAATATCTTGACTTGAGCTAAGTATAATTTTATGATTAACTTAAGCAATAAAGTAAAAGACAATTTGTCTTCCTTCCCTTTTAAGAAACAGGTTTTTGCCAAAATTACTTGTTTACTCAACTGAAAGCTTAAAGCTAAAAAGCTTGAAAAGGTATACTTACAGGTGGGACGATTTGTCACTTACTCCAATGCGTGTTTATTAAGTAAAAGACTGAGTCGTGTGAAGGCTTAATCGATTACCGACATCTGAAGAATTTGAAAATTAAAACGATTTTTACACCCTTTGAGCAGCATGATCAATGGAAGTTTCTATGTAAACAAGAAAATAAACAAAACAAATACTGCAGCATTTCTAATAAATATCATAGAATATTGGTTCTTAGCTTATTGGGAAGCACTCATTGTAGTCAAAGTCAGTATTTAGATGACAATAGCAGTGGTTGAAGTTGGCGAATCAGTTGCTAGAACCAGTGGACTACTTGACTTTCCGATATCAAACAATGTCTGCTTAAAGGTGATGCTGATTCCAGCATAATCAGTGGTAGAGATGATAATAAAAGGCTAGGCTGGTAAATTTAGCATTGGTGGCCCAGTGGTAACGGCCGCGACTTGCGCGTTGTCGTGTTGTGGGTTCGATCCAGACAGGCGCTTTACTTTGTGTAAATTATTTCAACACTAGTAGCTCTCAAAACGGTGAAGGAAAATATCGTGAGGAAACCGGCATGTCCTAAAACCAAAAATTTGAACACATGTGGCATCTACCATCCCTGAGCCCGCGTGGTGGATTGCGGCCCACTCCCTCTTACAGAGAGGAGGCCTGTGTCCCAGCAATGGGAAAGTTATAGGCTGATTATGTTATGTTACGCTGGTAAATTAAGCTTAATATTATAATCAAGATGGATGCAGAAATTCTCAACATTGCCTAGATCAACTATGATGAAGTTCATGAAATGACTTCATATCCATATCTACTAATATTACAAATGCGAAAGTGTGTCTGTTGGTCTGTCTATTACCTCGTCACGCTTAAACCGCTGAACCGATTTAGATGAAATTTGGTATAGAGATAGTTGCAGTCCCAGGAAAGGACATAGGATAGTTTTTATCCTGATATTCCCACGGGATCAACACATATGCGGGTAAAAAAAACCGCGTGGCGCTGTTAGTAATTCTATAAAATTACCTGAGTGACTCGATTCCTGTACCATGTAGTACTTGAGCAAAACTTTATTATGTCTTAACTAGCGCTCCTACTCTTATTACATAATTATGCCTAAAACTTGCTCAGTCTAAACTATGGCTTGTCTTGTAATAATAAATAAATTTTAATTAAAACAATTTTGTGCGTTGCTTCTTCGTTAGGAACACGTAGGGAAATGTAGTCTTAAGGAATGTGGGTAGCTCTTCATCTTCATTACGGACTTTTTTTAGTCTGAAACTTGAGTAAGTTTAGCTTTAGTAAGTAGGTTGTGGGTATACAGCCAACAATAATAAAATTCAAGGTATTTTACAAGTGGATGATCAACAATTAGTTACAAGCTCAATACCGGTGCTTTAAAGGAAAACTCGTAAGAAAGTTCGTAAAGATTTTGAACATATTCCTTTATCTCTATTGTTATAAATGCGAAAGTAGGTAAGTTTGTTTGTTACCTTTACACGCCTAAACCACTGAACCGATCATCCTGAAATTTTGAATATACATTGTCAGGTGTACAGAAACGGACATAGGGTACCTTTCATCATGAAAAAAGTGCTGTTCCCAAGGAAAACAACAATAACGTTATTCTGATAATAGATGGCGCCACGTGTCTTTCGAATCATGATTGAATTATATTAGAAACACACTTTTTATTCCGATATTCCCACGGGATCGAGACCTGTGCGAGTGAAACCGCGGGGCGCAGCTATTTATTATAAGCCTGTGTTGTCCCACTGTAGGGCAAAGGCCTCCCTTCCCTCTTTCCACTCTTTTCGGTCTACTGCGATTGTGGGCCAACCCTTGAAGAAGGAGTCCCGCTCATCCCACTATCTCTTTCTGGGCCTGCCGCGCAGTCGTTTTCTGCCATTGGGGATCCACTGAGTGGTGGCTTTTGCATATTGCTGCTCCGACATGCGACAGATATGGCCAGCCCAGTTCCACTTTAGTACAGCAGCTGTGTGGACAGCGTCCGCTATTTGTGTTTTGGAACGAAGTATAGAGTTATTAATGCGGTCTGTGAGTTTAACACCTAGTTTTCGTTCCATAGCCCCTGAGCAGACTCCAAGTGCGTACTTATGACGCTTTGTAATATACCATGTTTGTGCTCCATAAGTGAAGGTGGGAAGAATGCACATGTCTATGAGCTTTCGTCCTATTCCTTAAACAAAGAATATTATTTCTGTATTAATGACCAACAACATAATTAACTCAAATTGATGATGCTGCCCCTCCAAGTGTTTTCCCGTAGGTAGGTAATAATTGAAAGATGATTAGGCATGCGTTGGTGTAATGTGAATATTTCTTCATAATAAATTTTATTTTTTCTGAAAACTAACACATAGGTATATATTTTATTATATACATAACATCACGCCTGTAATCCTCGAAGGGTTAGGCAGAAAGGTAGGTACACCTACATTTCGCCAGTTATGTATAAATCCCCTAGTTCATTTCAAATCTTTCACAGATTTCTAGAACTATAGTTCTACGTCTAGAACTTTTATTTCCACAATTATTTTCTCATTACCAGCCATTTTTCTCCCACGTTCATAATTTACTCGCAATAAACACCCACTTCTCGCGTCATCTCCAAGTAATACTGCTAAAAAATATGATCTAGCACATCGAATATAATTAAAACAGTCGTAACGTCTATAATATCTTGTCCCACTTCCTTTATTGGATCGTTAAAGCAAATTTTCAGTAGCCATTAAATATTTTTTACTCGTTCATTGTCTAGTTTAATTAACACCATCGTTATTTTTCGTCGTAATTCAATTCTTAATGATACTGAGTTTGTTTTATTATGTACTTGGAGTTTTTGGTTACCGACACAAATTGGAGTTATGATTTTTGTAAGTATCGTTTTTCTACAATGGATTAAAAAAAACTGAGATTTAATAAAAAACAATGTAGTGGACGGAAATCTAAAGCAATTCTACTTCTTATTGCGTGAAGCAACTCTTTTAGGTATGCAAGAACCTACACAGACAAACAACCCCAAAACCAACGAGACCAAGATCAAGGGGCTTAATAATTTACCCATCCTAACTTTGATTTACAGGCTTGAGCTCTAGAAGTTTTGAAGTAATTCCCAGAATATTTACAGGTGGTTAGTAAATTCACGCACAGTAATTAGCTACAACAAACCTACAATAAACATTTCGAAGAAAAAAAGAAATAGAATACGATAACAGAACTGTTTTCCCTAACGATAGCAAAGATCAAAAGGAATACGCTTCGAATAACACCAGAAATTCATAATTTTACGGACGAAGTATGTAATCGGAATCAGATATCGAATACGAAAATAAGGATTTGTAATGATGAAGCAAAAGTGATGGCTGAACTATGAGCCGTAGATCGCAAAGACAGTTGAATCTACAAGCATAGAACAAAATAATACTGATCACGGTTGATGTAATAAAATAATTAGGTAGGATCAGTACCAAGGCAGACAAATTGATGATCATTATAAAATGAATGATGATTATAAATTGTTGTAAGTAAGTGGGCAAGAAAAACACGGACCATTTTTCGCAATTATTTGCTTTCCACCAATCACCTTTGACGACATCCAAAAAGTGGATATTAATTTCGGAAAAACATAACGAAAAATCCTATATTTCCTTCATTAGGAAATAGAGGAACTGGTAGGAATGTTTCTTCTACGTATAAAACTTTCCGCTTCGTGTCGTAGTTGCGGAAATCTATAAACGATATCCGCGCGAAGCCGCCAGCAAAAACTAGTCCGACATAAGCATGTACTTCATAATTTCCTGCTTTTATTAAGCTGTATATTCACAATACGAATATTAATCATGTGTTGCTTGATATATCTGCATCATTTTTTCTTCATGTCATAGACTCATAGTCGACGTAGTATTCTCGTAAACGGGATGAAATTTTCTAATCATTATCTTGGATAATCAGATTGTGATGGCTGAGGCTCAATTTCACTTAATAAATCCTGTACCGATTGTGCTGACTATGTTCATCTCTTTAAAAATCGCTTCGCAAATAATAATAAAAGTACGCACACATGAAGTCGACATGACGACATTCATGATGATGTATGCGTCTGTGTCGAAACTAGGAGGATTTTACTCCAAGGCACTCTTTGATGTAAACATTCTTTTATAATATTGCTCAGCTAGTGAATACGTAGCCTAAGTAAGTTTATTTTCTTTACACATCGTATCCGCGGGCCGCAAGTACAAGTTTATCGTTAATACTCAAGATTTTATAGCCGATAATAAATCTAGCGAACTGTTGGAGTTAATTAAATTTCATTAAACTTACCGACCGCCGCGGATTGGCTCGTATAGAATTATGGCTTTAAAGATAAAATGTTAATTAATTACTACAGCTTCTTGAAAGTTATTATGTCGTAAATAGGTAGAAGTGTAGGGTCGTCCTTTACACATTGTCAATGAGATAACAGACCCAATTTTATAGAGGATGATCCTATTACCATCCACAGGGATTTTTTCCAATTTCAGGCCTACTATCGTTTTTTTACAGAACCTAAGCTTATTCCATACGGGAATCAACTCCGGGATTGAAATATCAGCAACAATGCGACCACAAAAAATATTGTCAGTTATTGGAGTCATGTTTTATTGTGTTCTTAGGCTTATGTTTATTATACTAGCCGAAATACATACCTACACAGTTAGATCACTGGTTTCAGACGTAATTACGCTTATTAATTCATGGATGTTCCTGGCCAGCCTGATATGTATGTAATCCCTTAGTTGCCGGTGGCTTCTTACGACGCCCTGGGGGAGAGGCAAACCAGTCTAATCTGTGACCGGTAACCACTTACAAGATGAAGGTAGGCAGTAAACTTCACGCGACACATGTGTTAAACCCTGCACTTTGAAATTTTGGTACCAATTTACCTTTTGTTTTGATTCAAAAGTGAACTGAAAAAAGATAATCTGCTTAACAAGCTAAATAAGCTAACACTAAGGCTGCCTTTCCACCAGAGATGAGGGATGTGTGTAAAATTACCAATACCACCGCTAACTTAGTTCAAGCTATAAAAATGAAACGATGTTATTGGTTGGTTTCACACACACCTCTACGCATCCTCGCTCATCTGTGGTGGAAAGGCAGCCTTACTTGGGTCTTCTTGCTTAGTTTCAATTGTTTTAGATTCAAATTTTACACACTGCAGGACAAAGGACTCGTACAGAAAGAGATTCGTGCATATGTACGTATTGCATCAAGATTGAAAACTCGTTACTCGGTACGGGTCCATATCCATAGATAAACCTACGTGGTCCTAAATGACTTTTACAACTAGAGCCACGTATAACCTTCTACGTATAGTAACAATAAAAATAAAACAAAAGCGACGCGGGTACCAAAAAAGAATTACACCTCGAGGACAACATAACGAATTTAGGTAGAAATAAAACGTCCCAACTTTCCGTACATAAGAAATTTAATGAAACAAAGGATTTTCTTTCGTCCTTTGAATTATTATCGAATAAAATACTGGCGACAGGGAAGAAAAGTTACACCCCGTAAAGGGGCCGAGGGATACCGTTGCCGACGGACGTCACACGAGATTTTATTCCACAAAATACAAAGGAGACTTGCCGTCACGACATCCTTGTAGCCATATACAAACAAAAAAATTGCACTAGGTACTAAGAAAAATGTGAGCTACATAAATCGTAAAAGGTATTTCTCTTAGTTTGTGAGGGAATACCGGCCAGACTAACAATCTGGATCGTCCTGTCATATGTGCAATCCAAAACTTACCTATTTAGGGTCCTAAAGGTGTGCGGTATTGGGTGAATGTAACTTGCAGGTGACTTTTTAGAATTATTTCACTTTTCCCAATCAGGATGAGCAGAAGGTGAAACGCATGTTTTCTATCGTTTCGACCATGTTTGAAAAAGTTTAATTATCGTTGCGTGTTTACACGTTTGGGTTAAAAAAGTTCAAATGTCTGACTAGGCTATTGACAATCAATCAATCTTAATACAAAGCCTTACAAACCCCCACAAAATTTAGAAAATTCGATCGGAATTATAAAAATCAAAGATGCCTACGATCTTATAAATTAATCCCTGGAATCCCATTTAGATAAGTTCCTTTTTCACTCAATGGTTTTCTTCCTGTGGCAGTTAAAATGGAAATTACGAGTACATCCATTAAATCAAGATTTATGGCACAATGATTACCTTTAAAAGGTACTTTACTATGCACTCTGAGAGAACGCGTACGTCGAACCATTTCAATAGCACATTTATCTATGCCTCGGGGAAATCTGTTCCACATGTAATACGTCAAAGGAAGGATTTCATGCATTGTTTCTGAAGATGGAGCAGATTATTAAATTCTAAACGTATTGGGGTCATGTGGAAGCTTATAATGACCACGTGAACGCAATGCCAGTTTTATTAATACTTAGGCCTGAACAACTACGCAGAAGATGTTCTTAATGTTATAGGTTTTTTTCCTATTACTGGATACTTATCCTGCTTTTCAGTAATACCTAGCTAGCTAGGAAATAAAATTATAAATAATTTAATCAACGATATTATGGTAAACCTTATCTGAAATAAGGTCGCACCAATGAATATTTCATTTACCTACTTATGTATCCTACGGTTGAATGTCGTAACAGTTTAAAGTACCGAACAGCCCAGCTTTTCCCGTAGAATCCTAAAGCTAAGCGGTATAAAGTCAGCAGCAGGTTCAGGTGGGTGCCGGAGGCCGGAGCCCATTGCACTGACGTAATCTCTTAATTGCCTCTTACGGGAACTAATGGTCAATTGCTAGTCCACATGATGCAGTAGTGCCTCTAATCTTTAAACTGTGCAGTTGGGGCGGTGGAATGTGTTTTTGCAGCTTCAAAGTACAGCATTTGTTTTGTTTGAGTAACGTGCTTTCCGAGGCACGGGGGTATCACACCGCCAATTTCCAAACTCCGGGCTGTTACTAAAAAAATTCTGATAGAAAAACTCATTAACACTTTGCCCGACCCGGGTATCGAACCTAGGACCCCACGCTCAGCAGTCAGCGTATGGTAATACTTGTAGTACGTATAACTATGATCTAACTGGGATTAAGAAATGCTACATCAAACTATACATACTCTGAAATGCAGAAGCAAGTGAAACCCACTTGAATAATTCCAAAAATATTTGATTTTATAACAATATCCATAGCTTTGAATTTTAAAATATCTTTTAGAAAAAGTCTCCTTAGTTCTAAAAGTTTTCCTCATACTTATTCAATATCATGGCACGTAACATCTCATAAGAAAGAAAAGAAAAAAAACCATCTACGTATTTACGTGTGAAAGAATGTCAAACTAGTTGGTACAAATCTTAGAGGCGCCGCGGGACTTTCAGTACTTAGAGCTTTAAGTCTAGTGTGCGCCCGAGCGAGTATTATTAACACGTTCATGTAACTTGTGCGGACGCACTTATGTACTACAAACTTGGCTTTATTATGAAAGGAAAATAAACATGAGAGAAAGTTCTGGTGACAGAAAAGGAGTTATTGTTAGACTTTGTTGTAATTTTGATTCTAATATAACCTCCTCCTTTTTGGAAGTCGGTTAAAAAATAAAGTGTGGTTGTCTGACATATTTTATCATCATCATCATTAACAGTTTGGAAAATTTAATGTCGGGTATACGTATGTCTATTTTCTACTATGCAAATTTTTTTTTTCTTTATTTTTCAATACATTCAATTACACTAACTAATTTTACAAGCATACACTTGTCTAAAAACCTTTGAAGGTAAGTAAAGTAAGTAAGTATATAAGTTTATATATTTATAGTTTATTTAATTAGATTCACCAACAATTGATTACACTTAAACAAACACATAATACATTTTTAAAGTAAAATAACAGTGTGTCAGTTACTTATAGGCAAACACCACATGCATTAAACAATGATTATGAGAAATAAGCTAAATTACATAGTTTTTTTTTTTTTTTTTTTTTTGCTAATATTGAAAAACCGGTCAAGTGCGAGTCGGAGTCGCGCACCGAGGGTTCCGTACAAATTTGTAGGCATGTAGCTACAAATTTACGGTTTTCGGATTTTATTCTTTACCTACTTGTGCTACATGACATTACATCTTGCCAGATTTCATGATTCTATTTCAACGGGAAGTACCCTATAGGTTTTGATTCCCTCGCAAGTGTCAAAATATGCGGCGTAAACGGAACAAAAACGCCCGTATCTTTTGGTTGCGTTGACTTAGAAGTTTGATTTTTTCACTGCTTCAAGGAATTCCTTTTTTAAATTCAAAGTTCATAAAATATGATAGAAATTAATAAATTATGAATATGCTCCTATTCCCATTACTATTTTTAAAACAGAGCAAAACCTTTTTAACCGGCCAAGCCCCGCGCGTACTACATGTGGCACCATACAATAGAAAATCAATTGTGTCTCATTAGCGGAACTTGAGAGGTCAATATAAGTTTGTGGGTTACAATAATTTGAATATCTTCTTTACTACACTTGGCCTCCTTTTGTCTCTTATCTCACATTGAACCTGTGCCTCATTATGCTAAAATTAATTTGGTCAAGGTCTAGCCAGACAACTTTAGAATTAAATTCCCAAACACCTGGTGCAAGCTGGCAGCTTGTTCCTCCCCACCACCATCTAATAATAAGAACAAATAGTTCATCTCATAGTTTCAATTCTATTAGCAAGTCTACAGAAACCTGACTCTAACTAACGTCTTACGCAAATTTAATATCAAACTGTCTGTTGAATTAAGGAGTATTCATATTCAAATTATTTGAAGGCATTCCAGTTAGACGTAGGTATCCGATACGACGTTTTAAGACGGCTAAGACCCGAGAGAGTACCGGTGGGAAATGTAGGCAGGTTCACCTGAGTGTTTCGTTTTGGGGAATTATTGAATATGTCATGGTAGTCAATGCTTTCGGAAATGCCATTTATGGCTAATGAAAGGCTTACGTTACCAGCGAGGTAGTTGTGTAACACACTAGCAGTAGCAATGGATTTCATTTTGACAGTTTCAACAACATTCATTGCGTTATTTACGTTGTTAAACTTTTCGAATACCGTAATCTGGCCCTACTTTGCTCCTAAGGTGGTAAAAATGCTCCACTTCCGAAAATTATTGAATCTGATTTTACGTACACTACTATTTAGTAGAATCCAATAATTTTATTTGAAAATATTGTTCTTAATCTAGCAACACCAGAGTTGACATATGTCAAAGTCAGCCATTATTTTTTTCTGTGTGTGATAGAAATGCATCGCTCTTCGAGGTGAAAATTTTGGAGCAAATAAAAATGACTAAGTATAACTATGCTCCATTGAAAAATAAATGACAAACCTGTGAAGAGAACTTACGGTGCAAAGTTACCCCCTGCTTAAGAACTACTTTGCTCCAAAAGAAATAAAAAACTTCGTCACTAAATACAATAATGTATTTAATGTCAGGTTAAACTTTAATAGTACTATTATATACACAATACATCACATTACTGATTTAGGCAAGATTTAAAAAGATATGGATTAAAAAAAAAAGTTGGAGCAAATTTTGGTGCAAAGCAGGACCAGTTTACGGTATATGAAGCAACTGATTAGCTTTCCTTCAAAATGATTCGTGTTACGCAACTAGGATGCTTTGTATATTAGAGTGTGGCGTTTTAGTAACAACAGTCTTGTTACGAATATTGCTACAAATAAATTACAAACTGTCCTAGAACCAAATATTCGAAGACATCGGAAATCTACCTACTGTACCAGCGTGGTGGATTATAAACCGCTCCATCTCACAGATAGAGGCATATGACCCAGCAGTGGGAATGTTATAGGCTGATTATGAGCCGATTATCTAATTAATTACAAACTTGGTTAATTAAAAACGCCTTTTAAATTATTTCCAAAGAAAAATGGTTGAATTTAAGTTGTTATGACTTTAAATTTTGAAAATTGTTCAAGAGTAAAATCTTTGAAGACTTTCCAAGTTGGCTTAGTCAATCGGAATACTTGGAATATAAGTTCAAGCTGACATTTAATGACGTCTGCCCGTGAGCATCACAGAGTTATTGATAGTAAGAAAGGGCATTAGAACCGGTGCTTCATCGAATTTACTAAATGAATTTCATGGTAGTGGCTAGACTTTGTACCCATTAATTATTACTATGACCTCTTAAGGGTATCTGCTGTCTAGGCTTGTAGTATCTTGATTGATAGCCATTGTTGAAGAAAGTCTACATGTAATACTAATCAAAGTAATCATGTAAGTTGTAAAAGTTCAATGTAGAAGTCATAGTAGTTTGTCCAAGTCCTTTTTTTTTAATTATCCTGTATTGCCCCACTGCTGAGCAAAGACCTCCCCCATATTCTTTCACCTTTTTTTGAGCTGTGGTTTCTCAGTCCAATCGGTTAGGAGCGAGTCCAAATCGTCACGCTAGCGTTTCTTTGGCTTGCCTCGTTGACGACGCCCGTCTTCAACTTCGTCCAAGTACTATGCTCTGTAATATTTAAGGGAAAATAACATAAGCATGACATAGCGCATGTACCTAATCCTCGAAGGTTTAGGCAGATCAATATGTACTCCTACATTTCGCCAATTATGTTTAAGGAAAAAAAGTATGCACAAAAAAAATCAAGAAAAGGCATGCAAATGAATGCACTATTGTTTTATAATAACAAAAAAAGTAACATTCATTAGATGAACCCTTCTGACCTTTTACTTTGGTGACATAAGTTACCAATAAATTATTTAAATACCCTTTATCTTAGTCTTGCATTATTTTTCAAATCTTATTACGATATGTATGCAAGAATAGTATTCCATTTCATCCCTTGTGCGATGAACTTCAATACTTTAGCACCAAGAAAAACACGTATTAATAATAAAATAATATATCCAAGTCAAATCTTCTTATCTCGAATTGAAAATCATTGGTTGCGTTGAATCCTAGTTGATCCTATGCAAGGGGAAACCGGAATCCGATTTTAACTAAATTGAGTTTTATAAGATGTCTACCTTTAGTCGAAATGGTACCTTATAATATTGGGTCTACGTTCTATGATATTGGGTTTTGTTTTTGGAACGAAGTTCTTTAACGCGCCTTGGGGTAGGAATTGACTGGTAAAAATCGTCACGTAGGTAACCAAAAAGCGTTATGTCACCTCCATGCGACTTTAGAGAGATAGTTAGTTTTTATGGTTTTTGAATGTTAAAGCCGAGTGAGATCCAAATGTAAATCCAAAATGTGCTACAATTTTCAAATTATTCGTCATGGGTGTCGTTTTCACGGTTTTTGAGATAGCTTTCTATTAAAAACACGAATTAAATTCACACTTTCTATTTTTTTTTATCTCTTTCTATTTTAAACGAGTGTTTGTGTGTGAGAGTATCGCGTGACGAGGGTCCCTCGACCACATATTTTAGTATTGCGAAGCTTTTCTTGATTCAAAATATAAACTATGCTTTTGATGTAATCATAGATGACGTGATCCTAATAATTATACTAAGTAGACTACAGTAAATTTCATGCTCAAAAAAGAGAGGTTATGTTACCTGACTGTGGTTTTAGAACGGGTAACGTAGCGACTTATTTCCATCGACACGGGCTTTGATGTTTTAAGTAAATTCCTAGTCTCTTTTAAGTAAATTCCTAGTCTCTTGGAATAAAGTTAGGATAGGCTCAAGTTGTCGACGGTATTTTCAAAATAATTAGGTACCTCATCATAAAACGTAAGTACCTTTCTCATGAACGATCTTATTATTCGAAGAAGAACAAGCAACACACTTATCGCCGACATCAAGCAGCATTGCTGAGTTTATTTTGAAAGATAAGCCTATATTTATTTATGACTGAAACTTACTCCCAGTCAACTAAATAGTTACCAGTATATGCCTATCATTCAATCTGCACAAGATAATCCTGGCTTAATAAGCTAGCAAATAACGCAAATTACCTACAGGCCAGTATTGCTCGGCAATAACATTAATTGATTTCCATTCGATACACCTGATGCCTCTGCGCTTAATTACTCTGTGTTCATTGTTAATAGATCTGTTATTATATAAATTGATGGTAACTTGCTACTTGTTTTACGAAGGTTCGCATATACCAAAGTCCAATCGAGATATAAAATGGTTAAATGGCTAAAAGCTATAGTTACTGTTGAAACTTCTATCAACGTCCAGAATCAAGGTAAAAAGAATTCGAGTTTAGATAGCAGACACTTTGTCGATTCGTTAAAAGGCTTATTTAGCCAGACCTTTCAAAAATTGTTTACCAACTCGACCATGAAAACTTTTAAGTACTTACCTAGTTTCAAAATTTGACGTTTCAAGCCTTCTACATTTATCATTTAAAAGGGCCATTAGCTACGTCTCTTGTTATTAAAAATAGACCCAATTTCAGGTGTATTTAGTCAAAACTTAAAAGGCCAACTATCGTGTTTCATCAAACATTCAGTTTTAACTGACGTTAATGGCCGTTTTGTGAGCACATGTAGTTAACTAAGCTTAATTAAGTGAGCCTACGCCCTAACGGCTCATTGTTGTGGCTCCCATAGCATCCTCGAATAACTACTTAATGAGATATATGTATAGCCCTTATGCTGTACACACTGCTGGGTTCAATGATAAATTTATTATATGATTCATATTTGACTTTTTCTTTATTTTTTGTTTAGGATTAATTAATTGTGGTGTGCAAATTTGACAAAAATAAAATCTTCTTTATTGAAACTTACTTAATAGGAAGTTGACTGACATACGCTGTGCGTTATAAAAGTCCCTAAAATTTAAAGAATAAAAAAAAAAATAGGAAGTTATGATAGATATGAGAGAAGCCTTATTTGGCAAGACGTAAACCGTTTCGTTCAGTAAAATACAATTATAAACTCATTTCATCCTGATCTTACCTATACATTTATATCACCATAGGTACGATATTTTTTCATTCACAAGCGAAATTCATACATAAACTTACGCTTTTTCAATGGGGGCTGGCAAAAACTGTAGAACGCCACCTGCTACGATCCTTACATAGTCCTAAATATCCTTATATATAACTCCTACGAGCAAAATACTCCCAATTTAATGAAAAAATCAAGATAAAACGAGTCTTCAAGCAACTCCAAAATAGAAAATTGCCAATACAATCCCCAAAATGCCACAACGTACGCAAAATTCTCTCCAAACTTTTATGTATGCAAACGTGTGGCTAAACTCTTGGCTGAGGGGTGAATAAAAATCTAATCGCCAAAGCCAATATTAAGTTTAGTTCCAAAATCTAATTGATTTTATTGCCCGTTCCCTCTGAAAATTTGCTTGAGGGGAATAATATTATGTTTGCGAGCGAATTCGGATAGATGGAATAACGATATAAAAATTAGGGATGTGTGAATAAAATAAATTGAAATATGGTAAGCGTCAATAAGCCTATAAGATTGTAGACTATATACACAAAAAAGGGTTCGTCGGTTTTCATAGTTAGCTAGGCTAAAGAGCTGACTATTATTTACAGAGACCAAGAAAAAGCAAGTATAGGTATATCCTGTGTTCATTAGTGGGTAGACTTTATCCAATAATAATAGTCTCAATCGGTGACAGCTTTTCTTAATTTTATTTGGTGTTTAGCAAACAGTCAATTAAACTATTTATTCATATTTTAAAAGGTTTTTTTTTGCTCCTAATGCTCCTAGTCTGAGCGTAAGTGCAAGTGAAATTTTACTCTGTAGACGTAGATACACGGTGTGATGGTAACAAAGTTGTAAAACCTCAGTGGCCGTGTGTACCACACAGTACTTGTTTTACTGTTATTAAATTTTCGCGATAACGTTGTCGGCTCGCTGGCCTATTAAAGAAGAATTGTTGGCAGTCGGGTGAATTTATTTCCAGGTGTTTATAGACTAAGGATCCCTGAAGATTGCTTTTAATTAAATTTAAATGTAGGCCTTTTGTTCCGTAGCTTGATAAGGCAGGTTTTTAGTTGAGTTTTGAGGGAAGACTTGGGTCGTAAGTAATACATAAGAATTTGTTCATGTGTGTTTTCTCTTTGTGCAAGTAGGTGAGTGTGCGCATTTCGTGGTTTTCTGTTATGTAGTACTTGGTTAGTCGAGTGGTACTAACGGGGAGTTATGGTTAAAGGTGTAAAGTTAATTACTGGTTTATTTATGCTGTTACTTTGGAAATAAACCTGTGAAATGTACCTATATATAACGAAGTTTAAGGTGTATGTTTATTGGCATACATAATACACACATGCATGTCTAAAATGGACCATAAGCGCAGATAAATAAAAGCCATTGGTTGGTGTATAAGCTTTCAACTTTATTGATCATTACTTTAAATACATAATTGGGAGCTATTTTCATACAAAACAGTTTCAGTAACGAGAGATCGCTAAATTAAGAATAATTGTGGCGTTATTCAGCTCTGTTTATTATTATATCTAGCAACACCGCTGGGAATTGAAGTAGTATACAAACTAGAGTGAGGAATAAATTCTAGATAAAATTTGGCTAGACACTGCGACAGGTGAACGCGATTTTAGATTCGACGTGCACTCGAGGGAATATGCGAGATTGTGATATTTATAGCGAATATACCTATCAAGCATTGCTATGGAGATTTATACTCGCTTAGAACATATCTAAGTAAACATTTGTACAGTTTAAGGTTTAACTGGAAGATTGAGTTACTATATCAATGGGTAGATATTAATACCGACTTCGACATTGTCATTTCTGCTTCATCATCATCACTGCTGTGCTGAGCATTTTTTTTTTGCTGTTAGTAAATCATCAAATTATGTTCCTAGCCAGCGGTAATCCTTTCGGACAATCCCGCTGACCCGGCAGGATTTGGCCCTAACGGGCTCCTTCAAATGATGCTGACATCTCTTTGAGGCGCACGTGGAACACGTACGCGCCGTCCGGCACGGGCCTCGTCCTGATCGGACAGTGAGCTACCCATTACTCTCCGTCCGCAGGCCCGCGCCTACGGTGGCCGGGAGTCGTCACGCGCCTCCCGATGTCCGGGGCATCTCCCGCGGCGGCTGGGACGGGAGGCTCTCTCCCTCAGCCATCCCGCCACCTCCTAGCATGACTGCTTCACAGAAGGAGGTGACTGCCTCCCACTACCTCTCGCTCTGGACCATGACTTGCACCAGGGCCGGACGCGAGAGGTCGCCGCCGCTGCCGATCGGCTCTACGAGGCTGTGCTGAGCATTGGCCTCTCTTTTTAACCGACTTCAAAAAAAGGAGGAGGTTATCAATTTGGACGCTTCTAACGCGTACTTCTTTTTTACATCGTTCTCATATATAATTATGAATTCAACGTTAATGATGTAACTAATATTCTTGTAAAAATATAATTTAAAAGAGTGTCCATGGAGTTTCCTGCCCGTTCTTCTCCATAGGTACCTACGCTTTGGAATGGGCAACTAGCTTCATATTTTCTGTTTGACCGACTTTTTGGCAATCCAAAAGTGCCTGTAGATGGTTTAATTGAAATAAATGCTTTGAGTTTGAGTTTGAATTCGGTTGAATATTTTTTATTTGTGTTACCTCAGAACTCCATGTTTTATAAGCCGATTTGTAAAATTCTTTTTTTATTTGAAAGGATGTACTTTCAGATTGGTTCCATAGAAATTTTATCAAAATCGGTTCAGTAGTTTTATTTTAAACCAAAATTACTGGTGAAAACGACATTGTTTTTGTATGTGTTAGCCTCATCCAAGTTCTACTGGCGATGGTAACAATGCCGTCCACACATTTCTGCTTCCCATCACGAAAATCATCTCGTCGAATCGTTGAGCTCCTTAAGTCTTGAGTTGAGTTGCACGATTTCTGACAAATGCGTGCACTGACTGGACAGCTCCTCTCAATCTGTGTGGTTCTTTCCTCAAAAGACCATCTCAGACATCGATCTACATGGTCTTCATATAACCTGACCAAGATTATGTCTGGACTTTAAAAAAACTGTGACCTCTGAGTTTGTTTCGGCCTTTCTTCTCAGAGTAGCCAGATAGTTAACGCCGACCTCAACTATTTAAAAAAAATATGATTGACGTTTAAAAGTGTTTGTGCAAACCTACTTACTAAATAAAATTATTTATCATTTTAATACAAAGTTATGTCTGCCTGTACACATAAACCACAATTGTCAAGTATAAATGGCAGCCAATCAAATTAATAGCTCTCCAAGCGATGTTATTGCATTTCATTTAGCTAAAGCTGGAACGTAACATCTGAGCCTGTTATATTACCACTTAACGTAAACAACAAATGTTATATTAATCTTAGTTGTTTTCATAAGTATTCAAGAATATGACGGAGTTGTTTCAAAGCATTTCGGCTTGATGGGTTTCGTTTGAGATTTTCAAGAGTCATTCATTTAATTGTTTCTGAATTTGTATGTCTTTGTTTTAAGAGGTATCGTGATAAGTACCGTAGCTTGTAGCTTGTGCTTATTGCAAAGAGAGCAAAAAGCCGTTGAATAAAAAAAAAATCAATATTTTCGCATCACACTACATACATTGTTTCTCTGCTGAATTTATAGGGTCGTGTAGGTTTTCAGCATATTTAATTTTTTTGCCTGCTTTCTCATAAAACAATAAATAAAAAAATCATCGAAATCAAAATTATTTTATATCTCATAAACCTTTTTTTGTCACTCATGAAACGTCAGAAGCTAGGTGCACGGTCCAATTGCTCGTTTCTTATGTAGAAGAGCCGACAAGGAACTCTACGGTTACTCTTTTTAAAATTATTGGTTTTTACAATGTTTTCAAATTACAGAGTGAAGGCCTATCAACAATTACCAAGTACTTAACAAAATAGAAAATGGTCAACACATCTACGGTCTATACAACGTTCCCACAAAAGAATCTATATAAAATACTAGCAGCGCCCCGCGGCTTCACCCGCATAAGTGTCGATCCCGTGAGAATATCTCTCTGCAAAATTCTATCGAAATCCGTTCAGTGGTTTAGGCGTGAAAAGGTAACATACAGAGTTACTTTCGAATTTGTAATATTAGTATGGATAAATAAAACTAATAAAAACAAAAAGCTGTTTAAACCAAATGATTTGATTACCATTTGTACTGTAACAAAACTGAACTAATATCCTGTCAACAAAAGCCACTAAGAGTTGAAATTAGAAAAAGTAGGTATATAATGTCAAATAAATGAGAAGATTATGTAAAGGAAGTATGTTAAAATAAAAATCGTAATTTGGAAGCAGTTAATAGACATTTACATAGTTATGCCGTTAACGAGGTACCAGGGAATACACATGTGGAGAAGGAATTATTGCCGAACTTCCTTGTGTATATATGTAACAATAAATAGGTTTAGATCTCGGGTAATCCTTCTGCAGTCGATCACATTCTTGGTAAGTTTTTTTTTGTAAATAGCCATAAACGAAAACATTTCCAGTACTAGAGCAATAAAATATGCTTCTTTATCATAATATTTTACACTTAACAGTCAAATATTTGTGGTGCACTGGCACACACAGTCCACAATTCAAATATTTGATTTGATTTTATATTCGCAAAGCAGTCGGTAATTAATGAATATGATGGATAGTGGAATAGACTATGATATTTTGTGACTCAATTAATGATGGCATGCAAAATTACTACTGTTAAACAAAATGTACATTTGGAAAACAAAATGGTTAAGCAAACATTTTTATTTTGACGATGTAAGTGGTAAACCTATAATGCCATGCATTATGAGGTTTGCAACTTACTAGAAGGTTTTACTTCCATAGATTTTATCTTCCCTGCTACTAAGACTACAATGGCTCTATCAGGATTTTAATTCATACAACTTTACTTTTACTTTAGGTAGGTACCTATCTGATTTCTAAGACCAGAAAAGAAAGACTTGAGGTATCCAAAAAACTTAATGGTTCAGGCCTGAGAGCAGTGGTGGCCAAGTGGTAACGGCCGCGACTTACGAGCTGTAGGTCGTAGGTTCGAACCCAGACAGGCGCTTTACTTTGTGTAAATTATTTCATCACCACTGCTCTCAAAACGGTGAAGGGAAACATCGTGAGGAAACCGGCATGTCCTAGAACCAAAAACTCGAAGACATGTGACATCTGCCAACCCGCACTGGGCCCGCGTGGTGGATTACGGCCCACTCCCTCTCACCGAGAGGAGGCCTGTGTCCCAGCAGTGGGAACATTATAGGCTGATTATGGGTATGGGTAATGGTTCAGGCCGTGGACGTATCGGCACACTAAAGATACATTGCCGAATCGGCTAGTTTCGCCCCGTAGGCATGCAGAACTTGCACTGTAAGATAAGCGGCTTACTCTGTGATTATAGTTACTAGGTCAACAATATTAACATATTATTATTAATGTTTAACCTACTTTGAACCCTGTATACCCCCGGGAGGGAAAATGCGTGAAACTCAATGTTGATTTTAACTAAGGGTGAGTCCACATTGTTGGAGACGCCCCAAATCTCTCAGATAATACCTATTTCGCAAATTTCTTCGATGTCGGTTTGGTTACATCAATGGTTACATTCGTATGCCAGACAAGCTCTAAAAATGTGCATTTTCCTATTTTAACGTTCAATTATTTGGAGAACTGGTGCCTGTATTTTGGTCACTGCGTGGTAAACGTACACATGTTTTTCATCCAGGGAATAACTACTTTTTTTTTTTTGTTAGCCTAGTTTGTGTCCCACTGCTGGGCAAAGGCCTCCCCTTTTTCCTTTCAAACCTCCCTATCTTGTGCGATCTCTGGCTATGTTGGCCCTGAATAACTACTTACTATAGTAAAATTGGTATACCAATTATAAAATAGGCTATATACATATATTACATTATATATGAATTATTATTATCGCTATTGAAGTAGGTATATTGAGTCGTGACTATACATAGTTCGAGCCCTGTATAATATCATCTATTAAGGAAGCTGAGAGGTGCTGCCACTGCCTTTATTTATTTATACTGTAATATTTCAAGCACATAAATGTACATTAGTGGACTTAATGCCATAGGCATTTTTTACTAGTCAATCTTTGGGTGATGCAGCTACAAACAGTTGCAGTGGTAGGTGCAATTTAGTAAATTTAATTAAATAATTAATGTTTTCTTTAGTCTTTCACATTATCGCTTTTACATACTTACATAGTAGGTTCGGACGGAGCAATGAGACTTGCGGCAGTTATTCTATATGAGTTTCAGATTGTATGCCACTGACTGCGTCAGACTACTTGAAAACTGATCATTTTGTTTGTTATTGTTTTTCCGCAGTCTGTTTTTTTAGATTGTTAATCGTTTTTTTCCTGTATTCTATTTGTGGAATCGGTTAAAGATTCATATCTTCTTTGATGGATTTAACGATAAAACATAATAGTATATCTAAAACTTACTGTATTGTTCGTTTGTCACAATATTATGCTAACAAAAGGTAAATATTCCAATCATAACAAAAAATTAAAATTAAACTTCTTGTTAGGTTCAGATTATCTTTTGTTACATTACACCCGAGGGTAACATAACTTTACGTCTATATTCCTCCTAGTGTGATTAGACAGACGTTATTATCTACTTATAGTACATACGCATTTAGTCAGTTATATTATTATTTAAATAAAAGGGAGAGAGCTGGGTTTAAGTTGCCGTATAGAGTAATTACTGATGGAAAAACCTAATATAACACTTTATCCGAGACCAGGGAATTGAACCCAGAACCTCGTGCTTAGCAGTAACGCTAGCGACGACTAGTACAACCAGGCAGTGTTTGTTATAATCTAATTTCTATGCATCAAAGAAAAAAAAATCTGATGTCATCATAATGTCAGATGCTAACACTTTATGAGGGTTGCTTATACATATAGTCACAGAGAGAGATCAGCTAAAATGTGTAATTAAAAACCTTATAATATGTCTTGTATGTAATAATCAACCAATCTTTATTTTTCAACATAGGTAAGAACTTATGTTGAAAAATAAAGATTGGTTGATTATGTTGTATGGTTTTAAACCCGCATTCAAATCCATCAAGTAGTTAAGCGAATACACACAGACGGACGAGCCGCGTGACCTCATTTTATATCATTTAGAGATTTTATCTTATCGATTATCCAAAAGAATCCACTATGTTAAGATGCGTATTCGATTAAAATAAAATGATATATAAAGAAAGGAAGGTATTTTCCCTGCAGTAGGACGATATGATACAAATATAAATTAAAGACATTTTGTATGCATGCAGCTAAACGAAATGATTCGCAAAGTTTTAATATTTTTTATATTCGTGAGCCACGCCTGTCAGTGACCCGTGTGTGAGGTACACGTTTGAAGAAAATTTTTATGAATTGTTGATTAATAAGTGGGGAGAGCTTGTATCTCCATGCCACATTTGGGTATTGGCAATACAGCAATTTGGACTTGACTGGTCCAAATGAACGCAGTACCTCCGCCTCTACCAGAATTGAGTTGTGTGTCATCATTCATATTTACTATGAACTTCGGTGGTACCGCCGAAGTGAACATTTATATGGAAGCAACGGATTTCGCTGACCAAATCATTGTATTGAGTTACCTGTTAGACATCAATGGTGACAGGGTATCAGCAATGAGTTCAAATTCGGCCATGGCTCCAAACTATGTGAGCGGATGGCAGACTCTAACGATGACATTAGTTGGACCAGAGACTTATGATGGCTACGTAAGTATTGACATTGTTTTACATAGTAGATAGTTGTTTGTCATGTAAGAATAATGATTTGCTTGTAATATAAATGTCACTTTGCGCCTAGGATAAAGGCAAAAGTGTCTTGAAATCTTAAAACTATCAATTTTGTTCTTAATGACTCTTATGCACGCAGTAATTATGATCTATTCATTATAGCTCGTTATTTTTTTGTTTAAGTGTGTATACACGCGAACGACACGCGTCGGGGTGGCAGTTACATCTGTCGTCGGCGCGTGTCGCACGTGTGTTTACACTAACATTTACTGATAGATGACCTGCTACGAAAATGTTTAGGCCGCGTTTAAATTATATTAGGCGAATAGTTCGCCAAATAACTCACCATATTATTCGTGGACCAATACGATTACGTTTACATGTTTGAATGCGAATAATTTTGGTTCACGCCAAAAGCTCGCTAAGTATTCGTGGCGCACTTGTCGCACACACTTTTACTAGAAGATTCAATCAATGGAGATTACTTGGAATATAGGTATTCGTGAACACATCATGTGTATGACTACATAATGCATGTACTCATCGAAAACTGACGGACCCAAGCGATAGGTTACAGCTAAAGATGTTGCAGATGATAATAGTAAGCAGCTTATTAGGTAATAGCCCAGTCCTAAAAAATAGTACAAAAGCGATTTTCTTTTAAATAGGTATATATAGTATTGATTTAAATTGTATGATTTCATTTTCAAACCCTTTAAATTGGCTGTTGGGGTTTTTTTTTTGGATAGATTTTGGTGTGGTGTTTTGTATAGACTATTGGTCAATGGTATCGTAGATTAACGGAATATTTAAAGGAAATTTAAAAAGTACCTAATGTTTGAATCCACGATCTAACGAAGATGTTAGTTATGTTTATTAGACCTACAAAGAGTAATGTATAATTCCAATGATGATGATAATTATGATCTGTTGCTGAAATGATATAACATGACAGAAACTGATTTTTTTTTGCAAAACCATTATGATTTTCATGTAGGGTAAATATTAAAAAAAAATTAACGATGAATTCTCCGAACGCTCATCGAAATCAATTCCACAAATCCCAGGACGTCTATGTCCGGTTGTTTAAATTAATTGCGTAAATTGCATACCGACTATTTATTAAAAACAAATTAATGAAACGATACATGAACACACACTGTAATTAATAAAACATTGCTTTTTTAATTTTAAGTACAAAATTAATTACTCATTCAGCAATTCAGCATGTAGGTATAAATTACTAATTGGTACCTACAGCAAACCAATCAGTTGTAACACTTACACAACGAAAACCACTCTTACTGCATTGGCATAAGGGTGCTGTCAATGTCAAATTGTTACCACAGACTGTAACTGATGCTGAACTTTAACTTTCTTAGTGGCATATTTTCAGTGGCTTCGAAGGAATGTGACCACAATCCCCACGCTTGGCATTGGTGACGTCATAGCATTGGTATTCACCAAAATGTGCAGCAAACTTCTTTGCGTCAGTAACAACATAAGTTTGCTGTACATTTGTCACGATCATTTTCTACACTTACATTTTCTCACTTTTTTCACCAAAAAAGGCGGATTGTCCTTTTATATTTTGTATCAATTTCCTCCTACAGAATACATGAGAATGCAAAATAAGCTCCAAACTGAAGATTTCAAAACCGTCCTGATCTAAAATATCCAAAACACACTAAACCCCATAAAATTAAACTCTCACCCATAAATCTGAAAACCGATACATGTTCAGTAAAACTGTGGCATAACGCCCGATCTAGGAGACACGTAGAAAACTTGCACCCAAGTAGGGTAATAAAACAGCCTTGTCTCTAATATTGCCCATTACTTGCCAGCGCTTAATTTAT
Organism: Oligia latruncula; assembly: GCA_948474745.1. NCBI lineage: Eukaryota > Metazoa > Arthropoda > Insecta > Lepidoptera > Noctuidae > Oligia > Oligia latruncula. The sequence continues at coordinate 4,176,676 of OX419699.1, forward strand.
GCCGTTGCTAAGTCATAAGGTAGGACAAGGCAGGCGACGGATGTTGAGTTACTGGATGCGGCAAGTAATGACAGCTCAATTTATGTCGCCATCAATCAAGTTTGGCTTGCAGACGTGCCTAGACGTACGTGGAATTGAGGCCTGTCTGAGTTGTACGAGATTAGTTTATGTACTCATAGGGAGGCATTCTGTTATGATGAATATTGGATTAAATAAACTTAGTTCTCATGACTATAAAGTGACTTGGAGTTAGTAGCACAAAGTATTGAATACTTATTTCGATAATTTCAAGTGAGATTTCTTACGAATACCTACATCATGACTTCACGTTTTCAATGACATAAATATGTAGTACCCAAAAGAATAAACAGTCGCGTGATTGAAGCCATGGGCACTGATAGTAGATACTCACCGCCGTTTGCAGTACAATCATTTAAAAATAATCTGTCCTAAAGCCAGCGGGGTAGAGGTGACTTCTTATATTGAAAACGTCTCTTACTCTCTGTCCTCTTGTCTCGAATTTGATGTCAACTCATATAAATAATACTCATATAAGATTTCAGCCAATCTTCAACAGTATGGTGGGGTTTAAACTGATTAAGCTTTCAACTGAAGATTCTACAAGAAGCCGTGTTAGGTATAAATAAACCCTCAATCTCTTCTTGTCGTTCAACATCATTGCTCCAAGACTTGCCAACGAGAAGGGAAACTTGACGATTTATTATCATACTGCTTTCTAAAAGTTTTATCTTAAACGCTAGGCGGCGTAAGCTAACGCATCTTGTGTTACACAGTTTAGTTTTAATCTCACCACCCTCATGCTCTTGTATTTTTCATTATGTACAAGATCCAGTTTCCGAAGTTCGAAAAGAAATTTATTTAACTGTTTCTGATGAGATATTTTGTTCTTTCATTAAAAATTCTCAGTAAAGAAGTATGTCAGTATTGAGAAAGTTTATTATTGAAGAAGTAAATAATCACTTTCCGTATTGCTGGAGGCTTGCCTTTAAATGATTGACTTTAGTGATCGGACCAAAACTTTTGATATGCGAACGAAATCAACACCCTTTGGTAACTCCTAATAAATGATCACTGCAAAGTAGACTTCTCAAACCTGAACTTCAGCTCTAAATAATAACTGACAAACAGACACCCAAGATATCAAGACGCACTTCAAAACTTGGCAAACAGACACTTTAGTTACGTGTAACGTGTTCGCTCCCGAGGTGAACGCAAGCGCAAACTTCGACGTGACAGTTTTCATTCACCGTGATTGCCGCATTACGCCCCTGCGTATGTAAATTCACAGTTAACAATCACAAATACTTTGAAATGATGTTTGTTATACTCCTTGTACGAGTTTACAATCTGATTTTACTTGGTAAATGAAGAGCTAGCTTCTTATTAGTTAATGTATAGGTACTTTGGGTATTATGAATCTTTGAATCATGATTTAAATATGTAAACAGAAAACCAAAGCACAGAAGTATGGGTATTTCTATAGAACTCTATTTCAGCATATCTGTGATTGAAGATTTGAAACAGAAGAGAAGTAGCTACATTTTGTAAATGTAGAAAATTGTTAAGAAGTATATATTTTGTGTATAATAATAAAAATATAAGTAGGTACACATATTATGCTACCTATAGCTACCAAAACTACTCGGTGAGATTTTTGTTGAAAATCAAACGGCAATAAAACAAAGGTCAAAGTCCCAATCCAATCATAATACAACTAGAATTATTTCTTCGAGATTACGATGCCTTATTCGACCATAACTTAGTATTCCGAGTCTTTACACTTCCCGTACTTGATCATTGTAATCGATTTTTCGCAATCCATAAGACACTTGTTGTCGTAGGTCACGCCGTCCGAGCCACACACGGGGCTGTATATCATTGTACATCGACAAGGAGTTTTCTTCTTCACACACTTCCCGATATGCATCAATGTGGTCGATTTTTCGCAATCCATAAGACACTTGTTGTTGTAGGTCACGCCGTCCGAGCCACACACGGGGCTGTATATCATTGTACATCGACAAGGAGTTTTCTTCTTCACACACTTCCCGACATGCATCAATGTGGTCGATTTTTCGCAATCCATAAGACACTTGTTGCCGTAGGTCACGCCGTCCGAGCCACACACGGGGCTGTATATCATTGTACATCGACAAGGAGTTTTCTTCTTCACACACTTCCCGATATGCATCAATGTGGTCGATTTTTCGCAATCCATAACACACTTGTTGTCGTAGGTCACGCCGTCCGAGCCACACACGGGGCTGTATATCTTTGGACATGGACAAAGAGTTTTCTTCTTCACACACTTCCCGATATGCATCAATGTGGTCGATTTTTCGCAATCCATAAGACACTTGTTGTCGTAGGTCACGCCGTCCGAGCCACACACGGGGCTGTATATCTTTGGACATGGACAAAGAGTTTTCTTCTTCACACACTTCCCGATATGCATCAATGTGGTCGATTTTTCGCAATCCATAAGACACTTGTTGTCGTAGGTCACGCCGTCCGAGCCACACACAGGTCTGGGTATTTTTGTACATCGACAAGGAGTTTTCTTCTTCACACACTTCCCGATATGCATCAATGTGGTCGATTTTTCGCAATCCATAAGACACTTGTTGTCGTAGGTCACGCCGTCCGAGCCACACACGGGTCTGTATTTCTTTTTACATGGACAAGGAGTTTTCTTCTTCACACACCTCCCGATATGCATCAATGTGGTCGATTTTTCGCAATCCATATGACACTTGTTGTGGTAGGTCACGCCGTCCAAGCCACATACTGGCCTATAAAGAGCCGGACATGGACAAAGAGTTTTCATTGCGATTAGAAGTACGAAAATTACGAAGCAGAAAAGTATTGCTTTCATTTCGTATTTAAGATATTCGATGAAGATCTTTGAAACAAGATAGACTTTAGTTTTTTGGAGGTTCTGGTTCCGATACAGGCGATGTTTTCACAAAATATTCTGATCTTTTCAACTTTGTGTTGCGTAATTTCTCAATGTTGTTTTGTACTTAGCCACTTATAAAACACTTCCACCCTTATTGAGTTGTTTCTGTCAACCAACTAAGTATTGCATGCAGTATGAATTTATAGCCGGATTAAGAAACTGTTAAAAATTACACATTTCTACAATGTCTACGTAATAACTTTAATTATATACGATTAGTTTTAGGCAGTCATAATTAGCTGATAAAAATTACAATTCGATATGCAGTTAAAACGCAGTGAGTAAAAAATGAAGTCAAGCCAATCCAATTCCAATCTAGAAACTGATTCTGCTATCAATATTGAAATGATGGTGTTATTTTTTTATTTTGATTTTATATGTATAGATCTGGTTTGACGTTGTGTATCGACTGGTCAATAGTATCGTAGAATAACTTAGAATATTCAAAGGAAATTGAAAAGTACCTAATTGGTTTGAACCCTCGATCTAACGAAGAAGTTATGTTTAGTCGACTTTACCTACAAAGAGTATTGTATAATTCCAATGATATTCATATATAATTATGACCTGTCGCTGAAATAAAATAACATGAAAGAAACTGCATTTTTTTTTACAAAACAATAATGGTTTTCATGTACACACAGCTCCATTAAGTAGTTACCCCACCAAAAGACATGTGCGTTCAAATCCGTGATAGGCCCAAGTTGGTTTTTGTATTTTGCAAAAACATTATATTTTAAATAATGTATTGTTTTAGTGAATAAATAAGTTTAAGTAAGTATTTTTTTTTTATTTCTGTTTTTATTATTGTTTTTTTTCAATAAAACAATACTTTTGCGACGACAAGCAACAATAATAGGGTTAACATTTACGACAATTTATTCATCGTCTAAATAGACTGGAGGTTTCAAGACCGCTTACCGTGCATAAGATTGGAAGTTCAAATCCTATATAGGCACGAAATGTGCTTTTTGTTCATTATATTATTTTGATATATTTTTCTATATTGTTTTAAGAAGTAATTATTTATAAAGAATTAAAAAATCAAGAAAAATAAAATACTTTATTAATCATTTAATAATATTTATTATTGCTATTATTTAACAAAACTATGATCTTATTTTACAACAAACAGAACAACTATTTTAGTTCTCATAAAATCAGAAATCATTTAAAAAAATAATTGATAAATAGTAGTCGTTTACTCTTTGCCGTTTTAAGTGAACGTATACAAAGTTCTAACTTGAAGGTATGGATTAATTTTATAAAGACAACGTAAGTAAGTAAAATTAATGGATACCCTCAAATTATAACATCTTTCTATTAGACAGGGACCTAAAGATATAATGACTCAGCCGATAGTAGATAACAATTTCATCGCAATTCATATGGGCTCGCTGGCTAGTTCGTCAAACTGCCGGTATGAGTATGACGACGTTCGGTGATGCGATGGTTCGAATCTGAGTCAACACAATGGACTCTTTTTGAAGTATTCTTTAGATTATTCGTAAGGAATTCAATGTTGTAGCAGTGTAACATTTTAAAACTTGAGGGGTTAGGACATAGTGACGCTTTCTGTACGAATTATTAAAAAAAAATGTAATTACGAATTCTCCGAACGCTCATCGAAATTAATTGCACAAATTCCAGGACGTCTATAATAAACCGGTTGTTTAAATTAATTGCGTAAATTGCAAACGCATAGGCACATGTCGAAGTGGTCCAGGTGCTTGGGAGAGCCCTATGTCCAGCAGTGGACGTCTTTCGGCTGAAATGATGATGAAACCTTTGAGGTCATTTCCAATGTCCATTTAAATATTTTCAAAACCCACTTTGATCGTTAGATCGTGAAAAGTAAACATCGACATCCGTTGAAATATGCTTAACTGACAAAAAAACTCACAAAGAATTCAAAAGATAAAGTTACCGCTTTGGTTATAAAAGAGAGCTAAAAATATAACGATGTCTTTGACTTAGTGTTGCCCTTTGACGCTTGTTACAAGTTTCTCCTTGTTAAGCTAACTGAAGGAAAAAGTTTTGTGACAACTAATACGGCTGAGGATGGGGATTTGATATCCTTTGTGACGTTCTTCACTCAGGCTTAGATTACGGAGGCTTGCTCCGAGTTCTGTAGTTAACGATATCAGTGCAGCCTTTGGAGTCGACTTCTAGTCTAAGCAGATGCAAATGGCTACAGTATCTACTAGTAAAAGAAATACTGCGGTCACTAGAAAATCTTTATTCAGCCCATAATGTTCCCACTGCACTCACTCAGAGAAGGCATGTACCTATCCCAAGTCTAACATGCCTTCTCAGTGAGAGTGAGTAGGCGGTAATCCACCACGTGGGCTCAGTACAGGTTGATAGATATCACACAACTTCGAATTTTTGGTTCTAGGATATATCGGTTTCCGCACGATGTTTTCCTTCACCGTTTTGAGAGCAGTGGTGATGAAATAATTTAAACAAAGTAAAGCGTTCGACTGGGTTCGAACTTACGACATACCTACAATTCGATAATTCGCGGCCGTTAGCCCTGGGCCACCTGCATTTTAATTAATACATGCCTCTACAATTTTTACCCAATTAGTTAGATTAGTTTTAAGTAAGTAGTGAAGTAGCAATTCGTTATAGGCACTTAAGTAAAACGTGGTTTAAGAGTTACTAGCATGAGATAGATAGAAAATACCTACCGTCCGCCTCGACAGACTTAGTTATTAGGAATTGTGAAAAAAAATCGGGACATAGGCAGGAGAATGATGTTGATGATGTTATTTGTGCAGGCATGTGTAGTACATTATCATGGGAGAGGCTTGTGGCTAAGTAATAACAGCCGCACGGGTCGATTGATCAGGTTAAGCTACGCTGGCCGCGGTTGGTCCGTGGATGGGTGACCATCTTTAAATATCAAGACACACGATCTGACCAAGATTTTGTCTGGACACATACTGGCCTATAAAGAATTGGACATGGACAATATATGTACTTTCCATTGCGACTAGAGGTACGAAAATTGCGAAGCAGAAAAGTATTGCTTTAATTTCGTATTTATAATATTCGATGAAAGTAAAAATATTTATAAAGTAAAAAATATTTGAAACTGGAAACGATGGTTTGGTTTTAGTTTTCTGGAGGTTCTGTGATCGATACAGGCGATGTTTTCACAAAGTATTCTGATCTTTGCAACTTTATGTTACGTAATTTCTCAATGTTGTTTTGTACTTAGCCACTTTTAAAACACTTCCACCCTTCTTCTTTCTGTCAACCAACTAAGTATTGCAAGCAGTATGAATTTGTACTATAAATTCATACAGATTTTCTTAATGTGGCTGTAAATGACTGTAAAGAAAATCTGTTAGAGCTTACCTAATTAGAAAATACACATTTCTACAATGTCTACGTAATAATTTTAATTATATACGATTTGTTTTAGGCAGTCTCAATTTGCTGATAAAAATACAATTTGGTATGCAACTAAAAAAAAAAAAATAAATATAAGTCCTCCAGACCGTTTTTCGGCCACGGCGGCCAATCTCAACGGAGACTAGCCTTCGGCGCGGGAGATATTATAGCAACTAAAACGCAGTGAGTAAAGGACAAAGTCAAGAGCCCTCTTCCTCTGTCCTACTTTTGCTGTGCCCGACAGGGTCCACAATGATCATATTCTGTAAAATCTACCACCTAAGTTCACATGTGGAAGCAATAAATATATTGAGTACCTATTGAGTAAGATTAGCAGTGACCTACGCCTGCCTTCTAATCTAGAAACTGATTGTGCTATCAAATAGTGACTATCAAATTGATTTGCGTCAATACATCTTCCAAGAACCTATCGTATTTGCTTACCTACAGTAATTTTATCTATATTCATTGTAACTGCCACTAGTTACTATGTTCATTTGTGTAATGTTTATTTTTTTAATTTTTAGTTGGTTCAATTCCCGGTTTAGGTAAGCTTGTCGAGAAATATGTGAATACAATCTTGTTTCTTTTTAAAAATAAAGGAATGTTTCCTAAAATAATCTATCTTAAGGTGAATGTGCAGTTTAGCCCGCGAAAGCAGCTATCAGCGGAGAGGGCTATGCTTTAAGTTTCCCTATGTGATCGAATCAGAAATGAAGAGATCCGCAGGAGAACCAAGGTAACCAACATAGCCCGAAGTCGATTATTTTTTTGTCAAACTAAAGAGGCAGTGGGCAGGCCACATTGCTCGCAGAACAGATGGCCGATGGGGTCGAAAAGCTCTGGAGTGGCGACCGCGTACCGGAAGAAGTAGAGCGCTACTTCTGCCTCCCAGCGGGAAGGCCTTCCACTGGGGTCGACTGATGACCTTGTGAAGGCCGCAGAAATCCGCTGAATGCGGGAAGCACGTAACCGATCGAAGTGGCGGCGCTTGGACGAGGCCTATATCCAGTAGTGGAAGTCTTTCGGTTGAAATGATGATAGTGATAGTGAAACCTTTGAGGTCGTTCCGATGTCCATTTTTATTTTTAAAACCCACTTTCATCTTATCACATCCTCGGTACGAACTCGAAAAGTAAACATCGAGATTCGTTGAAAAATCCTCGCATTACTTCATAATCAGCCTATAATGTTCCCACTGCTGGGGCACAACCGGATATCTATGGGCACAACAAATACGTAACACATACATGTTGGCCAAGTTATTTCGTTGTAACAACGTTGGACCGTCGGTCGTATCCGATCTAATCCTTTCGGCTGTCGTCCAAATTTTTCTTTTCCTCTTCTGTGTTTTATGATTATTTTCTCGTTCTTCTAATGCAATAGCCAACAATACTACGTCAACTTCAACCATTTTCAAAAATCAGAACTCGTCAACACGGTAAGAATGAAACTATTGGACTAGACGCAGAAACGGATACGTTCGCAAGCGACGTCGGTACGGAGCCGATCGTATGCGTCGACATGCTGCCGGACGCGAACGGCTGTCGCCGAATCCGATCGTATCTTTTCCGATCCGGTGCGGTGCGAGCCGTTTGGTGGAAATTATCGTTAACTCTGCAGTCTGTCTGTTACCTTTTCATGACGTAATAGTTGAACTGATTTCGATGATAGGTATTCGGCATACAGGTAAACCACGATCTGGGTTACGACATCAGATGCTCTTATTCTGGCAGTGCGTTCACGTTCCTGTGGGATAATTTCCGAACACCTCGCGGGAAAAGCCGCGAAAAAAAGCTTAGGTATTATAAAAATAACGTTTATATTGACATAATGCTGGCCAATTTAAGTTATGTATCTGACTACAGCTGCAGTTGGGCTATTTGGTAAATAAATAAAAAAACTTAGATACCAAGGCGTTTATAAGTCTATGGTATCTACACATTACATAACATTTACCTAATATTAAATATATTACTTATTTACCTCGATGAAATATTTAAAGCCCGCACCATAACGGCGAAAAGTCGAGTTTTCATAATCTGATTCCCTTTAATGTGACGGGAAATGTTAATAATATTTACCTTCCATCTCGTTATATTTGGATGTTTAAGAAAAATTTATGAAGTTACTACGATTTTTTAATGTGCAAAACGTTTTTAACACCTTGTGCGTGTGCGTAAGGCATATTCTATGGCCGGGGTCTCGCTGTCTAAAATATAGTGGACATTAGGAGATAATGGACGGTATTGCCACAATGCCACCATAGATTCTTTGATTTGATTCCTTACCTTAAAACCAGTGGACTCATCCATATGTACTTTTGAATGTCGGATTCTCAGTAATTTAAGCAAAATAATGGTCATCTTTACCTGGAAAGTGTTTTTCATTTCTCATTCTCGGAAAGTAGTGTTTGTTTGATCCGAATAGCGGGTGGAAGACGCTGCTTCCCACCTTTGGACCGGCGGGAATTAGTTTTAAAAATAGAATTTAATTTGGTTAGGTAGTCAGCTACGACTTTTTTTACATAATTAAGAAAAATGCTGCGGTCTTGTGAGTGTATAAACAGCCAGTGTGAATAAAAAAAAATACCTAGTAAGCGGGACGGCCCACGGCTCCCGGCGCGGCGGTGACTCGGTGTGATCCATATTTAAAATTTAAAAAAGACTATTATATAAGTACTACTCAGGTTATTATTATCAATAAAATATTTTAGAAATCGACTCTTGTTTACTCTCCTTATATTCGAAATAAAAAGTAGAGTGTTTAACACGGGCGAAAGTCATCAATTCTACTCGGACTATAAATAATAGCCCTCGCTGCGCCCGGGCGTCTAAATACCTCGTATGGGAATTGATTCCTTTCGACCCTTGTATAACAATCTACTATAAGCCAATAAAGATCCATGGTTTCCAGAAAAATACAACTCAAAGTAGGTACTCAAACGTCTACCGACTTCCTTAGTGATCGTTATCAAAATAACTTCCTGACTATTCAACCCTGAAAATGTAAATAAACAAATTAGTTTGTACCGTAAACAAGGGCACGTTGATAAATAATCGTGGTGATCCAGAACGGATGTTGTAAATTGTTCCAACGATGGCTGCTTTAGATAAATCAAGTTCCATGTAATCTCAAGGCTGTGGTAATGAAGCGAGCGGTCGGGAAGAATTATTTGGTTGATTTACCTATTATTTATGTCTTAAGAATGGCGTTCACCCGACGTCTTGACTTCGATAAGATAGATTAGCCAAAAGCGTTTGTTGCCACAGTTCAGATTTTTTTCAACGATTTCATTTTGAGAAGTTAGAAACCTATTACAGTAGTGCTATTCTGTGAAAACTTAGGTGAAGTGAGCTGGAAGTGAGCTCTCATTCCAGCTGATGCTAAGGATTGTTATTACCTATTGACGCTTCAGCTCACTTTAAGCTCTCTTTACCTAAGTTTTCACAGTGAGATTTTTACAGAATAGCACTATTGGAAAGCTATAGCTGCGATCATGTTATATTGAATTATTTTATAACCAGGAATGTGGATAAATTACAGTTGTGAAATGGTCCACAACCCCATTTTGTAGGTAGCTACCTACTATAAGCTGCAGTCTAGTCTATAGGCCGACCGCTTAACTGAGACGAGGTAGCAGCGCGGTGCGGGAGGGGTGGGATGACGTGATTCGTCAACTTGTGACAACTGATCACCCCTCCCGCACCGCGCAGCTACCTCAGGCAACATCTCAGTTAAGGTGATATGTTGAAAAAAATATGGTTTTTCTATGTCGTGTAATTTGTTAAGTATATGAAATAGGGATTTAACATTTTGGTATATGTTTTTTGACTCTTCGGTCTACCTAGTATCATGTAAAAGGAACACACGATTCAATGAATTTTTCTCGATACAAAAAAATTGCAAAGTTATATCTATTTGTTTTCGACATCACGGCGTAACGCTTAAGAGTTATTCAATGGAAATTACTTTAAAATAGAGAATTATCATATCAAAGTATACTCAAACTAGTTTTAAATTTTAATGCATTTATTTTGTTAAAAAAGGAGTAAATTCGTTTTGGCACATACGTCGTTTTATTGCGAGTGCACGCACATTATAGCCATCCCACTTCTTCTGCGTTTCAAAAGTAATTGCATCACTTTCGCTCGCTTGGTAGGTTTCGAGGATTTTAGATTTTTGAGGTCGGCCTATAGTTACACGTGGTTACACACATAAAATAACAGGCTGAACTTGTAATTTTTTTTAAATCGATATTTCGTTTTGATTCGAGCCCGCTGTTCTTAAGGCCGCACTGTAGGTACCTAAGGATGTGTGCGATTCGTTTTTTGCCCACTGATCCAGAAGTAAGGGATCAGCTGTATTTTGTTTAACATCCCGACCTTAAGCTGGGATATACCTTTCCTTTTAGTTTTGTATCTATGGGATTTATGTAACGTAAGGCTAACGTATTTTGTGTTAAATCACAGCAAAACTAACTGTGACTTTGCGAGTCTTAATGAAAGGTAAAAAATTTCTTAAGTATGTTATTTTGAATTAGTAGACCTGCCCCTGACTTACGATTAACGATAACGTTGTCAACAGGCATTTGTGTTCAATGTTTCACCACGAATGCACGTATTTCTGGATGAAAATAGGCTTGCAGGCAGTAGTTACCGAGCTGTTATCACAGGACATCTGAAAATAATTCTACGTAAGTTTGTCTGCTGTTAATGCAGGTTTTAAAAAGATACAGTGGTTAATTCAGCAACTAGTGTCTTTACTACCTGAGAAGAAAACATTCAGAAATCAACTCTCAACAAACGGAATAGAACCCAGACATGATATATAGCAAGTTTCCCCAACCAGAAAGCGCATTCAAAAACCACATTTTCCCCCAAAAACCTCGAAGCCATTAATAAAATATAACAGTTCAATCCCCCAACTCATTGGGGCATACATCACACAATAACGCAAACATCTAACGGGTCGGTTGCCATCACTTATTGGCGTTACGGGTATAATCCGGTAAAATATGCAAGGCGCCTCCGGGAGCGTTGTTAGTGCGAGATTTGCATAATGGCCAATCAGTCAACAGGCGACGATTTGCGCCGTGTCGATGGTATTCCCATAAAGTTTTCCGTTATAGACGCCATCTTGTGAGCCGAGTGACGTGTGGGCGTCGGGGAATTAGTAGAGGAAAGGATTGTTGTGTTTGTGAAGTGAGTTGTAGTAATGTAATGAGAGGATTTGCGTTGCGATAATACGGAAAACACTACTTTTACCTACCTATCACCAACAAACCTGAAAACGTAAGCGATAAAAAGCGTAGGTATTTTCACATCATCATATTCAGCCTATAATCTCACTACAGCCTACAGCCCGCCTATAGCCCACTGCTGGGACACAGGCCTCCTCTCTGTGAGAGTGAGTGGACCGTAATCCACCACGCGGGCCCAGTAGGTTGGTAGATGTCACATGTCTGCGAATTATTTATTCTAGGATATGCCGGTTTCCTCGCGATGTTTTCCTTCACCATTTTGAGAGCAGTGGTGCTGTAATAATTTACACAAAGGTATTTTATTTAATTCAAAACACAAACTTATTTCTAGCTCATGAAATAATTTCACATAACTTAAATAAACATCAGACTTCATTCTCAAAACGTCAGCCGCGCTCAAGTTTGAGCTATGAATTGCAGATAGTAAACTCATTTCAATTTCCCAACTTCACGGCTTTTAACTCAGTGTACGATGCTGCCAGCGTTTTGCCGGTAAGATCCCCCATCGATAAATCTAGCCACTTTTGCGTAACTTTGTTACTGAGGTGGGACAAATTCGTAGCAACTTGGCGACCGTCATTTTTCGTTGTTACTTTACAACACGTTGCGTCGCCGTACTTAGTTTTTGTTTCGTCCAATTTTATTGTGGTGATAACTTGGCGCTTTTTCCAAATTTATTGTTTGGAATTTTTGTAATCTACTGTTTTATATTTATAGCTGATTGCTTGGCTTCTGAATCTTAAGAAATAAATGTTCTTGAGCAAAGCACCGAATCATCGTATCTTTCGTGCTTAAGATTTTAAAATTAAGAGATTGTCTACAGTCTAGTTTATTGTCTCAAGGGTTCTAACAAGGTCAGCGGGATTGTCCGAAAGGGTTACCGCTGGCCCGGAACATAAAGGGCTATGGAAGGAACACGGGTGGGTTTCAGTCAGTAAGAGTCTGACACTCCCTTCCGCTCCACCCAGAGCGGGAGCGGTCATTTGATGATTTTCCATAAAAAAAAAAAGGTTCTAACAACCTATTAGATCTTTTTGAATTAAGTTTTAGATAGACTCATAAACTCTAGATAGGTACCCTATTTTATGCCTTTTATATGGTAGTGTAAGTAGGTGATATTACATTATCCTAAGACAAGATCTCGGGTACCTACATAATTTGTGGTGCAATAAAAGCGAACATTCTCAAGTTGATTGCACTATGATTAAACTCGAAGATTAAGTACTAAACTAAGATTAACGTTATCGCTGAGCTCTTCGTTTGAACCGAAGTTCGTTCTAATCGGTTGGAATTTAGTTGCATTGGATTATGGTAATAAGAACTTGGGTTTCAATGAGTAGATGAATGATTAATCTGAGTTTTCTTGTTAAAACAATTAGTGGCGATAAATTAGGCTGATTAATATTTAGTCAAATTGAAAGTCGTATTACTTTTATATACAAGGTCAAATTAAATTAGCTAGCGAAACTTTGCAGACGTAATCATTTGCAGAGTTTCGCTCAGACCATATCGATATAATAGATACCCATCAGGGTACCGATAACTAAACATGATAGAACAAAAAAATATTAATTTGATGATTTTTGTGGGGTCTTCGACCGCGATTAGTCTATTCGCTTGAAATATCAGTTTAATAATCAGTTTTTTTTATGTCTTCGCAGGCGTGATTAGTGTCCATATCTAAACTTACTGGCCCCTAAAAAAAAAACATCAAATCTTTTTTTTTATCGTGTTTAGTTTTTGATATCCATCACGACTGCAGTGTTTCGCTAGCTAATTTAATTTGACCTTCTATAAAAAATCTGTAGAAGTTTGTAACAAACCATTACAGAAACATTTGCGTCAATGTGAAAAGCTCATTTCGTTTTAAACAAAACACTGTTATACTGCTTCCTAAAAGTCGAATTATCCAGGCAACAATCTGGATGTTTGTTCAAGAACTACAGTTAAACACCGGTGTAACTGAACGCCAAGTTTACAGGTAACACAATGTTACAGACACATAGCACTATAAAAGAGAATAATTAGACCGCTACTGTAATTATGCGTGTTTAATTTACTCTTATAATAATTACCTTCAAAGTAGTTCGAACTACTTTGAAGGCGAGGTGCTAGTTTTTCTAAGGTAATTTGAAGACAGTACCGTAAACTGGTCCTACTTTGCACCAAAATTTGCTCCAACTTTTTTTTTAATCCACATCTTTTTAAATCTTGCCTAAATCAGTAATGTGATGTATTGTGTATATAATAGTACTATTAAAGTTTAACCTGACATTAAATACGTTATTGTATTTAGTGACCAAGTTTTTTATTTTTTTTATTTCTTTTGGAGCAAAGTAGTTCTTATGCAGGGGGTAACTTTGCACCGTAAGTTCTCTTCACAGGTTTGTCATTTATTTTTCAATGGAGCATAGTTATACTTAGTCATTTTTATTTGCTCCAAAATTTTCACCTCGAAGAGCGATGCATTTATAACACATACAGAAAAAAATAATGGCTGACTTTGACATCTGTCAACTCTGGTGTTGCTAGATTAGGAATAACAATATTGGATTCTACTAAATAGTAGTGTATCAGTACGTAACATCAGATTTAATAATTTTCGGAAGTGGAGCATTTTTACCACCTTAGGAGCAAAGTAGGGCCAGATTACGGTATTTAATAAAATTGAAGTTAAAATGGATCCTGTGCATCTTGTAGACTAATAGCGTGCTGGCGAAAGCTGGATTTGATTAACTTCCAGAGATGATATTATGACAGAGTCTCTGAATAAACTTGAAACTATGTGCTTTAATAGGTATTATTACCGCGTAACGGCTTTTTGACAGAATGACCTTTAGTCCTCTTCCTACAACACCATTATTTTAATAGAGTAGTCTCTACTCTAGAAAAATAATATTTAAATATTGGAGTTAAATTGAATACCTACGTAAAGAAAGAAAGAAAGAAAATACATATATTTAGCACAAACTAAAAGACACACAATACACCAGATACATATCATCATCATCTGCCAAGACTTTTCCCAAATGCTTTGGGGTCGACTTCCAATCTAACCAGATGCAGCTGAATACCAGTATTTTACATGGAGCGACTGCCTATCTGACCTCCACAACCCAATTACTAGGTAATACGATATCCCTTGGTAAGACTGGTTGTCGACTTTCGAGCTTCTGACTACCCGTAACGACTGTCAAAGATCCACGAATGACAGCCGAAATCAACGGCTTAACGTGCTTTTTGAGGCACGGAGAGGTTTTGATTTGTAAAGATAGTCACCCATCCACGGACCAACCGCGGCAAGCGTAGCTTAACCTGATCAATCGACTAGTGCGGCTGTTATTACTTAGCCACGAGCCTCTAAACATCATATCCTATATCAGATAAAAACAAATAAAAAAATAAATTAAAAGTGTAAAGTCTGATGTAAGAAATTACAAGAACAGGAAAGTGTGCCTCACGGCTGCGCCAAAAAGGCCCAGTTCAGCAACAATGCCCGACTACTAGTGCCTGACGCTGGTTTTCAACTGGACCTGATGTGTGAGGTGATGGATGTAAATCAGTTTTATACTGCAATGCGACGTGTGTATGCAAACTTAAATAAATAAATGATAAATTTGTGTCAGACAAAAACAGTAACGATTATGTATAAATAGACTAAAAATACTGATAAATAAATAAATGAGATGACGTACAGTGTCGATCAAAAGTCCTTAAGCAAATTCGCAAAGTTATAGTTTGAAGTTTAGTTAGTGACTTACGACCTTCTTTTAATGAGTAATTTGACACACACACCCGCATATTACTCGAATAATCACGCTATTGAATATAGTTCCGTGTCATGTTCGTCTTGTTCACATAGTTCGTAAAACTTTATGATTATACCCACAGAAATCTTAATAAATAAATTAATTATAAGGTGGACAGATGCACCATTCACCGCGAAAGAATGTTGTGGTTCTTTGTTGGTTGATAATAATTTGATATTGTGGGTTAGTGAAGTGTGTTTAATCTATTAGAGGTGTTAATAATTTTGAAACGCAAGCAAATTTAAATATTGAGATGAAAGCGGATATTATCGCGCTGCGTAAAAGTGGACTTAATATTATACCACAAATATTTGATGAAACCGGACTGACTGTGAGTATTATGATTTAATTCTTTTATCGAACATTTATTTAATTAATGTATAACTGCTGATCCTTGTAGTTATTTTATTAAACGTTTTATATTTACCATAGGGTCTAAATAGAAGAAAAAATATATATTTCCAAGAGTTTATTTATTTACTTTTGGAATGATGAATATAACATTAAGTATAAATTATAATCTTATCATTTGAACTATTTTCAATTTTTCAAAATAGTAGTTAATAATATTTTATCATTTTGCTAGTAGCCTTACAATATTCCTTTTTTGTTTTAGAGAAATTACCTACCTACTGTGAGTAGGAAGGTCAAAAGGTCGGAGGGTCCGTGCCAGTCGAACGCGATCGACAGTGGAAGGCCCCAGCTGGTCAGTGAATAAGAAAGAAATGTTGTTTTAACCAACCAGTTACCAGATGAAGTTGCATTGCAAGGAAATATGCAGAAATATGTTTAAATATTATAGGATCCATACGCCAGCGTTTACTTGATAGCATGGATAATAATGGGGGTTATACAACGTATTAAGTTATAAATTACAAATTGATTTTAGTAATATTAAAATAATATTGTGTCTTAACCGTATTAAGGATTATTTTGAGGTTTATAGTTTCAATCTTCTTTTCATAATGAAAATGAATACTTAAGCTATAACCGCAATATATATATATAGAACAATATTATTTTATTAAAGATACTTACAATATTTTAAGTCTAATGGTAGTAGTTCACATGCTTTACTTCAATAAATTGTTCTTTATGAGAAAATAAACTGTTTTAAAAGTTTATTTATAAAATTATAACGAATAAAATTTTGGAAATCACTTAAAAATCTTTTTTTTTTATCCCATATTTCAATAAAAATATAATAATACAAATAAAATAAATATTACATTATTATTCTCGTGTATTAATTAATCGAATAATAATAAAAAAAGATAAGAATATTGTTGAAAAGATAAATTAAAGTTTCAACCTCGAGATTCGAACCTAGGCCAACTTGTTTAATAATCCAATACGCAACGCTATCCGCTAGCGGTACTTGTTATGAAGATGTGAATTTTAGCAATCGTATGAACCAACCAAGGTCATACGTAATTACGCCGCGCGTGTGAAAAAGCGACGGTATAATTATTTTTTGTTTCGTTCGACGTTAGCCAGTGTACACACACAGATGTAGGTACGGGCCTGCGCGGCGCGGGCGCGTGTTCACCGAAATTTCAACTTTATTGTGCCTATGCAAATTTGTTGTAGACCGTACGTCACTAGTAATTCTTAGTAAACTACTAACGGTATACCTATACTGTAGTTTTATGTAGGTGGTTTGAAATCTTAACCAATAACATTAAGCCTGGGCCATAAAAGCAGCGGTAAAATGCAATTAAAGTTGGAGGTCAGAACGCAATAGCTCTTCGTAAGTCCCCGTATATATTGGTAGGTACAGGTATTACTAGGCAACGTGTACAGTACACGTTGCCTGGAAATTGACACTACAGTCTATAGAGGTATGAGGAACAGGGTGTAAAGTTCACTCATACTCTATAGAAAAGGGAGGATCCTCCGACCAGACGGGTGTTGTGTCTGGCAGGCAACTGCCTGATGATTCATGTCGGGCCGTTGTATCTATGCTAGTTGTGCGGTAAACTCTGCTTGCGCGATGCAGGATTTGCGTGACGTAGTATAACGCGTTGTTCGCATGTGGCGTTGTAGATAACGCTACATGTCCGTTCACTGTAATTTTACTTGAGACAGCAGCAACCTAACAGCAACCTTATTACAATGAGAATAAAGATCACTGTGATTTGGACAGTGATGCAGAACAGAGGTAAAATAACTGGGAAAGGACAGAAAGACTGTTCATATCGTATGATAAGTTGTTCTTAATAAGGGCAAATAAGAAAATCACAAAAGCTAACATATCAGTAGCTTTGCTGATCTAGTAGGTACCTACCTAATCGAGCTTTATAAAATGTTCGATAAAGTTTGGGAATGCGAAAAGGGCTGGATAAAATAATCTTGCCAAAACTCAATATTATTAAAAGACAAACAAAACAGTCATCATATTTTCATTAAAATGAGTACCTACGCTTGTGAGTTTCAAGATTTTCGTGCTAACTTTCAAACTCATCATCTGCCTAGCCTTTTCCCAACTATGTTGGGGTCGGCTTCCAGTCTAACCGGATGCAGCTGAATACCAGTATTTTACATGGAGCGACTGCCTATCTGACCTCCACAACCCAGTTACTGGGTAATACGATACCCCTTGGTAAGACTGGTTGTCAGACTTTCGGGCTTCTGACTACCCGTAACGACTGTCAAAGATGCACGAATGACAGCCAGGACCAACGGCTTAACGTGCTTTCCGAGACACGGAGGGATCACGTTATGTAAAGATGGTCACCCATCCACAGACCAACCGCGGCAAGCGTAGCTTAACCTAATCGATATACCTGTGCGGCTGTTATTATTAAGCCACGGCCCCTACATAATAGTACGGTCCAAATATTAAAAAGAACTTAATTTCAGTCACGTGGAATTTTTTATTACCGGCAAGTAAAACGGTCGGGTTACGTATTTTTATAGGAAAGGAAGTTGCTCATATATTTTCGAAAGTACAGACAATGGCGACAATTCGTGATACCCAGTCACAAAATTGTTTACGGTGAATTTGGAAATAATGTTTTCTATTAGTAAATTATAACCATTCCTACGCTAATAAGGTGTGTGGTACCTAATAGTTTGTGAGCAGTAGTGTCAACTCGCACGAAATTAAACTCTCCCGATTCGGGCAATTCTAAACTTTTTAATTTTAATAGGTTTTGAGCTACCAAGTCTATTTGCTAGAAATACTATTTTCTGAATTACGTTGTAGGTTATATTGGTCTTCACTGACGTTTCGTGTTTATTCGTTGTTTTTTTTCGTTTATTTATTCACAGGAGAATTGTGGTACAGCATAACAAACAAATTATGCTGGTAGGTAGATACTTTTTACACGACTGCCCAAAAAAAGAAGTGTTATGTTGTCAGGGCTCATGTTTGTTTGTGAGTTTCTTTATTTCACCGTAACTTCTAAACGGCCGGCATAACGTTTGCATGTGGTATCGTAAGAAGCGTTGCGTTATCCCGGGTAATATAGGCTGGTGAAAATTAAAAAATATATTTATGAGAGGAAAATTTGTCTACGTATACTATCATCGTCTAGAGCTTGCTTAGAACATAACAAAAATATATAACAGTAGAATTCAATATGCAATGGTTCACTAATAATATAACAAACGAAATTAAATAAATATTATAACAGTAGGTTTTATTCAATATCCCATAAAAAAACTTAGGTTTCCAGTTTTCCACTTTTGAGCACAATGGCGTTTTAATTGTACAGTAAATATTGTAATCTATGTAGTACTTTTCTTGTGCCTTCAATCATCAATCATCGTATATCATTTTTAATTTAAATCTTTTATTCACTTTTTGATAAGGCAGGCGTGTTTTATCATTTTTATAATTATTTATTTTTGTGTAGTTGTGTTTACATCAGGATTTTCAATGTAAATCAATAATAAATACTTGTCACAAACTATGACACTTTTCTGGAGATACACATACACACCAAATATGAAAGTTGTGCAGCAATTTTACACAAGAAGTGTCACATTACATAGATATGTGAAAACACTTGAAAATTCAAGGAATAAGAAAGTCCAGTACATATTTCGTCTTCAACTCGCAGTTCCTCTGGCCCGAGGCATCACTCACGAAAGTTTACGTACCCTCTGAGAGGACGACAAACAAATTCGTGTTCCTGGATATAATAACAATAATATTTAGTGTCCTAATAATGCTAAAATGTTTGTATTATACGGTTTACTACAATCGTGTTGGGTTGAGTTGGACTGAGTGTTTGTCGGGAACTTAAGTGTTTGTTTAGATATCATGTTTATGAGGTAGCATTTACCTATATCTTTGGTATACTGTAATGCTTTAGTTAGGCCGCATATATCTTTGGGTAGGACTAAGTACAGGACAAGGTTTTAAAAACAAGACTGAATTTGGCCGTAGATTGTGTAAAATAGCTTTCGACCAAACTCAGTTCTAAAGACTACTAACTCATAGGTTACTAAACGTTATGTTATCTTAACGAAAGTGAAGTAAAATGCCGAGAAGAGAATCATACATTAATAACAAACTTCAAATGTGCATAATGTCTTCAGAACGTTGAAATTAAATGCCGACGGAATGCTTACAACGAGGGAAGAATTTAACATGAGTACTCGTTTAATGTGTCTGCATTATATTTTATGAAATGCCAGTGTTTTATTACTATGTATTTTTTCTTTGTGAAACACAAAGAGAAGCTGCCTTTTAATCTAGTATTATGAGTACAAGTCCACGTGTGTGTTAAAATCTTCATGAAAAAGTCGCTATTATATTTTTCATATATCACTTTCAAAAAGCGAGTTGCTATCCAATTGTTAGAATTAATAGTAATCATATATTCTTACACCGTTATTATTCGGATCTATATACCTACTTATTACTTAGGCTTATTATTTTATTTATGTCTAATTTAGGAACGTTTATTAGAATACATTGGAAAGTATGTAATTTAACTACAATTAAAAAGCAAAGTAAAATTATGTTTAAAGAATTGGAGGAATAGACTAAAATTGTAAGAATCATATTTGGATAATTATTTTTTATTTATTTATCTTGTTTATGATTAAGAAGTACTGATAACTGATTGTATAAATAGGAACAAGTTGACAGAGGGAGGGATTCTAATTCCGATCCAGCCTGTCCCTTGCTGTCCTCTCCCAGCGACGCCCTAAGCCGAGGTCCGAACCCCCCGGGGGGGTGCCCTTAGCGTGTAGTCGCTTAGTTTTTAAGTTTTTATGCCCTGGCTGGAGGCCCAATTTATTGTGGCATCCACAGGAAAGTCCGGTTGAGCAGTCGACAACCCCTATGGTTGAACTGCGAGATGCCATTTTCAAAAAAAAAAAAAAAAAAGAGGGAGGGATTCGGGGGTAGACCGTCGAATTGGACGGACGTAGCTTGATATGTGGATCGACTGTGAAAAAATATAAGCAACTATCTACTTACATAACATTTTGTTTGATTTGCCACCCTGATTCTTATACAATGGCTACGGAGTTGTCGCTGTGTGTATCATGGTTCGTCAACATACATTGCTTTCTTATTCTTAACGCCACATACAGTTTTCGGTCATATTGCCGTAAGTAAATAAGTTTCTAGGTAAGTACTAGATACCATTTAGCCAAATTTCAAGTCGAGTATCTTTATTAACTTCAGATTAGACTATTCAAATTAAATTTATTTATTTGTACACGTAGGCGTAATGTAGTGGTACATGATGATATAAATTTAAAAAAATATGTTGTGTCACTATGTACTGCCTTGCAAGGCGTACAATATTGCTTGCACAGGCAGGCCTATATAATTATAAAATAACATATACAAAGAAAATAGTACAAAATTAAGGTAACATTATAAAATAACCTTATGAACTAAAGTAAGAAATAAGGTAAGTAATTAATAAATCTGAGAAAAAGGTATTAAGGATTTTATATTTCTTCTAAATATTAATTTATCGTGTAATATGCTTTCTGTATCAGGAACCTATGGAGAGTTTTTTGAAAACATTTAAGTCTTTTTAAGCGCTTATAAATTTAGCTTGTTTTCTAACTTGATATTCATACGCCAAAAGTACGAGCATAAAATTCGCAATTTAACAAACTCTGTACAATAAGAGAAAAGACAAAACTAAATATACCATTAAAAACCCGTCACCAACTGCAGTACATCAGACATCTGAAAGATATTAAAAGTCAACTCGAACCAGGATCAAGTTCTATATTTATATAAAGGTTTCCACCTTTCCAACGGTGTCCAACTTCGCGTTATTTGAATTGTAAAACACGCTCATAGTCGATTTAAATTTGAAACGACTTGGATTGATGTGCTGTTGTGGGCTTTGCCAGTTAAATGACGGGTATTCACCGCTCGGAAATGTTCAAAACATGCTTTTTTTTTATTTTTTTTGTGTTTTTTATAACAGATTGAATGGTTTTTTTTATATTTTAAGATACACAACGCTTTGATACATAACTAACTAGGCTAGGTAGCTGATATTCAGTAATTTGGTCTATTTTCCTACCGCAGGTATGCTGGAAGAGTGAAGAGTGTGAGAGAAGTAAGATGCTTCTGGCTAAGTAATAACAGCCGGGTCAATCAATCAGAATAAGCTACGCTTGCCGCGGCTGGTCCGTGGATGGATGACCATCTTTACATACCAAGACCCCTCCGCGCCTCGGAAAGCACGTTAAGCCGTTGGTCCCAGCTGTCATTCGTGGATCTTTGACAGTCGTTACGGGTCGTCAGAAGCCCGAAAATCTGACAACCAGTCTTACCAAGGGGTATCGTATTACCCAATAACTGGGTTGTGGAGGTCAGATATTTTAGCTTACTAAGTAAGAAAGCTAAAATGGCGCACCCTCAATCTCTTAAAACTTTTGTTTGTCCTAATTCTCTAGAGTTTGATGTAATCTACATATATATCCTACATACTCGTATAGTCTAGATATAGCTCGCTGAATGGGCGCTTTGAATTTTAAACTGACAGCTTAATTGGCTCCCGAACTGTTACCAGAACTCTGTTAATAACCAGGCAGTTTTGCCTGTGTGCTACTGAAAGAAACATACAGTATTAGGTCAGCAATATGTTAGCAGTTTGGGATTGCCGATGCTAACAACTTGTTAGTGGATTTTATGCAAGCGATAATTTACAGCTTTGAAATCTGTCTAATTTAGACTAGCCCGTTTTAACTGTAAGTTATTAGGATGGAATAGGAAGGATAATTTGCTTCTGAAGGAATCCTTATGGTAAATCCATCCTTTTCTAGAGGATCTCGATCCCACCATTGTGGTACGCGTTAGGTCGTCTCACCACCTCTTCCTGGACCAGCCTTGGCGGCGCCGTCTATCCCCAGAAACCCACCCCATTTTTTTTTTATTGTCATACATGTTTGTAGCTTTGTTTCAGCAATCATAGCAGTATTTGATTGTTTACAAAACCAGTGAAGTCGTTAAAATATCGTCCATGCAATAAGAGAACGTGACTACACACCTTAACAATCTTTCCTAAAATGATCAGTTCTAGAATATTCCTGCTGACATAACAGCTATGAACTGTAACGTTGAACTATTAAGTGATGACTAAGCTGTACAAGTGTAGACGTAGTAGACGTGTACACTTGACCTTACATGAGAACACTGAGAACACTGACTTGCCTAAAGTCTGTGCGGTTTTGTTTGTTTCGGTCTTATGTTGAAGTAGGTACTTTAAAATTAATTATTGTCTAAGTAAGTCGGAGTATATTGTAGGAATACGATCTCATACTAAACTTTAATTACAACCATGTTTGAGTAACAAAGTGAGACTATAATGAAAATAATTAATTTGAATATTGTCTGGCTTACTATTTTTGTGTAACTTACCAACTCATAAGTCATAAGTAATTTATTTGATAACAATATAAGTAAGTAGATTGTGTTGAAAATAAAAAAATAACATTATACAATAGCAATTTTAAAAACAATCATTAAATAGAGATACATTTAGAAAAGTCAATAAAAACAATAATGGTTAATTAAGAATAATAATTCAAGTACCATATACATATAATTATATAGGCAACTCGTTGTATAAAAATACAGACTGATACCTCGGGTCGGGCTATGTTTGACAACTTTTAATTTCGGTTGAATAGTGTTGGGAAAATCTTTCATAAGTGTGCTAGCTCTAGTTTGTCTTTGCTCATCAGTCATCAACTAGATGATGAATCTCGAGATCTTTAAATTTTGACGTAAAACTAAGATCATTTTAAAAAACAATTGAAGACATTCTATCGCTTAGCGTTCTAACTCTTTCCAGCTTTTTATTTTGGCTTTTTATTTATTGTGAATTTCGTTTTTGTTCGACCCTAAATTAGCTTTGATTAATTATCAAAGATATGACTGAATGGTATTTACTAGGTATGTGATTATTAGATAGAAACTATGCCCCTGAAGAATTGTAGATAACGACAAAGCAAAAAGACATAGGTACTGGTTTTGATATTATTACATTTCTTAAAATTACAAACTTAAGGCGAAAGCGCCAGGGTAGCCCGCGAAATTCAATTTTTTTTAGGTTTTTTGCAATTTGCTGGTCAGTATTAAGTTGTACGTTGATTAAAATATGATTCGCGGTCGTAACAAATATGTATTTACAGAATTATAATGATTAAAGTCATCAACACAACTCTCTAAGACCATGTAATCCCCAAATGTCAAGATTTCATGAAATAGTCATTCTTGGGGATTACATGGTCTTAGAGAGTTGTGTTGATGACTTTAATGATTATAATTCTGTAAATACATATTTGTTACGACCGCGAATCATATTTTAATCAACGTACAACTTAATACTGACCAGCAAATTGCAAAAAACGTAAGAAAATTTGAATTTCGCGGGCCACCTTAGAGCTTCCCCCTTAAAGTTAATAGTTGGGAAAAGGCTAGGCAGATGATGACAAACTTAAAGTTAATCTTCACCAAATTCAAAAGAGCGTTGTCTTGCAAAATGCAGAAGGAGTTGGTTCCAAGCCAATATAGAAGCGTGCATTTTGGTTTGCAAAAGGGAAATTGCAAATAAAATATTAAATTGCATTAGCAATATGTTGCTATTGGACAAACATTTTACTATGATAATATTCTTGGTAGGTGACTGAAGTTACCAAACACAAAAACACTCAAGTAACAAAAATCAATCATCATCGTCGTCAGCACTTTCCTGATGACTAACAATTTCAATGCCTTTCATTTTGAAAATTCAACAACATTCATTGCGTTATACGTAGCCGAGCAGAAGATTTTTTCAAATATATGAAGCAGTGAATTATGAAGTATGTTACGCAATTGGGGTGCCGCAGTCGGAAAAATGACAACAACAAAATGATGGACAGTATGTCAGTAACAAACCTGCATAAAAACTTTTCTATATATATCTATGGTTTTTTTAATGTTTCAGGCCTTTACACTTAACATGGAATCGCACGGTGGCTCGATTTAGGACTCCGGGAGTTTATTCTAGTCAATTATACTGTCATGCTAATTGATTGCCACACACCGGCTGTTTATTTACCAAGAGTTAAATTTACCATGTTTTCCCTCATAGTTGACCATGCCTCAAACATGCTATTTTTCACCTTTAGACGCGGTGACGCTAATATAATTACGTTTCCGACACGCAAATCGCACATAATTTTGATATCTGAACCATGCAGTGTAGCGTGAAGGTTTTATTGCCATAAAAGAATTTCTTTACCGAGTTAATGCCGTAATCTCTATGGAAGCATTTTTACGATAGGTATTAGTTTTATTAGGTATTTGTCGGCAATTTGATTTGGGTCATCAGATTGTTCCAGCAAATTAAGGAAAGTACATAAAATTATTGTTACTTCGTGTGAAGAAAATAATGGGTCACGTTTTAAACGCCGCTGACAAATGTGTCTGAAAGATAATATCAATCAACTCAGCCTATCGCAGTCCTGCTGGACATAGGCCTCTCCCAGGCTGCGCCACAACGCCCTGTCCTCCGCCTTCCACATCCAGTCTGTCCCAGTCATCTTCTTTAGGTCGTCCATCCATCTAGCTGGGGGGCGTCCCACACTACGCTTGCTGATACGCGGTCTCCACTCCAGCCGGTCGATTCTGGAAAAATCTCACCGTGAAAACTTAGGTGAAGTGAGTTTGTCTTTGCTAGGAATTGACACTATTGACAGCTCACTTTCTTTTCTTTTCTTTTTTTTTTTAAACGTTCACTCCACGCTCACTTCACCTAAGTTTTCACGGTGAGATTTTTATAGAATAGCACCGCTGCACACGTATGCTCCACATAACATCAAAAGCGGGAAAAGCAGAATTAATACATTACCATATGACAGCTGATTGCAGCAGTGATCAGCACTAAATAGATCAGCAGTGAATATTCTCACTATCACCAAGTATGGTCTCACTACTACAAATTGACGTTTAGTCACAGATTACTAAATAGTTACTACGTAACAGATACTTCACTCAGTAGAAAATTTCCAATACCTACAGCTATAATAGCCTACTCCGTCGCGTCAGCAACCGCTGCATGCTAAAATGTGCCTAAATGCTCAAGCGTACAGTTGTGATTGCTTCGCACCGCGCGATCCCACAGCAATCGCAGGGCTGCCTCTTCATTAAAATTAAATTAACATAACTATTTGTGTCTATTTTATTGAGAACCGTGAATATGTTGTGACTATAGGTGGTAGTTTAAAATGGTATCGTTTATAAAATATGTTTTTTATAAATTGGTGCCGACTGTGCAGTACATCTAAAACATGACATGACATCTTCATTGACATGTAAATGGAAAAATGTTAGATGTTTACCCCTTCTTTTACTTGATTTGCACCCATCTACTGCACATAAGGCACCACACGGCATCGTAATACGCGTACGAACGAACAGCACTATTAAAATTGAACGGCGTGCGCGCGCTTCGCTTGCGAAAACCGCACTGAATTTGATCCGCCGGCGGACCGAGACCGCTCGGCTGGGCGGTAGGCACTTATAGCGCGCAAGTACATGGAGTGACGGAGGCCTGGTTTAGTTTAGGTACTGACCATTTTTTACACTCCGTATTTTATTTACAAACCATTTTCCCCTTTATTCATAAACGTTGCTGAAAGTTAAGAACGAATAGTGATTAGCGACCGTTTAACCATACATTTTTGACGTTTGAATCACTTAACTATAATCATCATTTATACCTAGGTTATTATAAGATCCTTAAAATCTGTTTTTCACCTTTAACGCCGTACGTTAATAAAAATAGTTTTCCCGCCTCCCGTGATTTCTATCTCACATCAATCGGTATTGACATCTGCCCGGAGCCCAGTACCTGATTGGCTTTTACAAGTTACGGGTAGTGCTGTCAAAATTTTGCTACCTATTTTTAGATAGAATAAAGGATTTTTAGCTGGAATAGTCCACTAGTTGAATATCGGAATGGCACAAGGTTGAATTTTGGGTTTCACTGTTTCAGTCACATTTTACTGCGTGGATATAGGTAGAGGAGTCGACTCGTTAAAATTATTGAAAACTTTTCATGAAAGTGTCTGCATCTGTGATAATGTCAGGTATCTAAGCGCTGTGCTTGTGTTTTTTACATTTATTCCATGAAGGAAGGATTTATTTATTCTTCCGTTTGACGCAAATATAATATAATAATTTACATATAATATAACATAATTCTACATACAGCAGCCCGTATGTAGGATTTATGTATCTATACATTCTGCATGTATCCAAAAAACTTTTATCCAAAATAACAACGTACCTTCGTTTCTCTAACGCACACGTCAACTCTAACTCGGATAAAAAACTTAAAAAAAATAACTGGCAACCAACGTGCAACGGTTGTGCATTTCTAAAAAAGAAAACATGTTTACCCACAGTGTTGCGAGCGCAAAAAACAAAATAATTGAATCGGGAAGGGGTCGCCCCGGCCTTGGCGTCGCGCGTTGATTGGCCGATATTCAAATTGAGAACTAACGAGATATCGTGCGGCGTGTGCGCCTGATGACGTTTTACGGTGCGGCTAATATATTTCCTATCGCCTTAGGGAAGGTGTTAGGGGTAATGGGCCGAGGAATGGAGGGAGTGACTTAAAAATTGCGAGACGATATTGGTTGGCAAGGCTTTAGGTAGCAATAAGATATTCATTTATATTTATTATAATATACGATGTAGAAAAGTCTTGCGACGTTCTACGGTTCACAGTGAGATGAAGGTAAAAAATATTAACAGACACTTTATACAATTTTATCTTGTATATTTAGTTATCACATGACATTACTTCTCTAAAATCTGGAATACAATACACAAGCCAACACTAAAATCTATAAATTACTAGCTGCGCCCGGCGCAACTTCGTTCGCGTGGTATCCTACCCCTCACCCTACCGTACCTACTCTTACCCTACACCTACCCTACTTCTACCCTACCCTACTCTTACCGTACTCCTACCCTACCCCTACCCTACCTCTACCCTAATCCTACCCTAGCCCTACCCTGAACGAAAAGAAAAAGAAACAAATAACTGATCGAGTGGTAACTGATCAATTTATCGACCGCCGAGAGTAGAAAATTATTAAAGTACTAATATCGCTATTAAAACATAGGACTTGGTGGTAGAAGGGTGAACATATCGGGTTGCGTATTTTTAATGCTGAATCGTAAAAAAAAAAATAGTCAAAATAAAAAATATATAGTTTATGTCCTATTCTCAGACCTACTGAATATACAAACAAAATTTCATTAGAATCCGTCAAGCCGTTTCGGAGGAGTTTTGTTACAAACAATGTGACACGAGAATTTTATATATTAGAAGATGACCATATAGCTCCCTATAAGATTTTTAGCACCTGCAGCAGCCGCCTCAGCACAGACCGCCGTGCTAGGAAGATATAGTATGAGGCTGTTGGTATAGGTTGCATCCCACACCAAAGGCCTACAAGTCACTATGGTCATTCCGTCTGACCTCTTCTTAGTCGCGCCCCAAGGCATTAGGTTCTTAAATAGCTGACATCCTGGCGGGCGGTGACAATAAGAGCCTACGGATGTTGTCATTAATGCTGGCGTGCCGTGCCATCCGACCAGCGCTCTTGCTGCAGGATATGCTATGGTGTCCGAGGCAGTCGACTGCTTCACCGCATTGACAGCGATGTGGAGCCCCGCAAATAACCTTATGCTTGAATGTTTTTATCTGCATTTTAAGACACTCAATTGTCATCTCAATGTTTTGTTGTGGCACAATTGAAAACTATTCCAGTATGTTTTATTGTTCTAATGTTTATCATAATAATAAAAGCATGTAATGTAATACACATAAACACACAATCCGGGCTTACACGTGTCTAATAAACATGGGTTATATATAAAATCACATAATTTATTATACAGAGTGCTTCCGCTGTTGCTTTCATCGTTCACAGTCCACAGATTGAACATGATTTGCGTTTTTCCTTGTTAGGCTCGCGTTCTGAGAATCAACATGTTGTAGACGTGATCGTGAGGAATCACATTATTACGCTAATTCTGACAAGACAGAAAAAATGCTTGAGATTTATGTTGGCTCTGTGTTGTCACACTTGTATTTAGAAGTTGTACTTTCATATTGGAGTCTTTGGTCAACGGGACCCAACAGTGGAAGAAGGCTTTTCATAGGTTTGTCATCTTGCTAGGCTCTATAAAAAAATACTATGTGTATACTAATATTTTAAACAGACATTCACCACTTAAAAGAGCTCATAATCAGCTCTTTACTTATTCTCGGATTACCATGAAAAAGTCGAGAAATATTAGTTTTATATCCTACGTATAAAACCTATGAATTTCATGACACCATAAACCATTGAATCTCAAGATGGTTGCCTATGAAAACAATGGCGGGTGTTTACTGGAATGTTAACGGTGATATTCATTATTATACATATTGTAGGTTTATTTTTATATCAAGGGATAAACGTTTTACGTTGTTGAATATCTTAAAAGTCTGTCCCTACAACTTTATTATTAAATTCCATCGAAGGTTTTCCTGTACTGCATAATTGTCCTTTTTGAAGTAACAGAAAACTAAATGGTCTTCACGAACATCAAAGTCAAAATCCATTACTTTAAGCACTCTACTTACCTTTTAGTTCTGATTATTATCTCCAAAGACTTCCTCAATAAAATCGGATAATAAATAATGTATAACATTGTTGGTTAGGGAATGACAGTGTCAGTTACTTTTCTGGTTAATTTAAAGTCCCCGGCTTTAATGGCGAACTTTATGTACCGGCTTTTATGTGCCAATAAAGTTTCTTTGAAACGAAGCAAGGCCGTTAATCTAGAGACCAAATAAAAGAAAAAAAGTTACCGATGACGATGATAACGTGGTTATTTTTTGACAAAGGAAAATTCTTTTTCAGCCCCTTCGCCTGGACTTGACGGAGGAAACCTCGTAACAGTTCTCAACATTGTGTTGTGGGCTCCGGTATATAAGAGTGTTACTTGCAAAAACGAAGCTCTAAGATGTAACAATGGGAATTTACAGGTGAGTTTTTTATCAGACAATCTAAGTAGATATAATTTTTTTTCCTAGAACCAACCTTGGATTTCAAAAGCCGCATTGAACTACCTACATCACCACCTAGATATATAAGAAATATAAGCTTTGTAAATATACCTATGTATGAAGAGAGTGAGAAGTTATAGGTTAGCTCAATAGGAAAGGAATTCGGCACACCGGTTTCTGAGGGCCCCAGGCCAGAGTGCCAATCGTCTCGAATAACTTGTAAACCAGAGCTAAACCGTTTAGCGCTAAAGACAATTTAGTTATTTGGTTTGCAAGCGGGATTCCTAGTGGTGAGCTTAGCCTTCACTTTCTACCTTCACACTTCACACAAAACTAGCTATTTCCACATCAAAGTTAACATGAGTATTTCATGAGGAACATACTGTCAGCCCATCACCTACATGTCGGACTACATTGACCCTTACAACCTGTGTAGAATAAATAAGTAGCTTAGGTGTCTACGCTTGATAACTAACACGTGAAATATTGTTAGCTCTGTTGTCTATAAAGTACCTTCATATGTAAGTGACAAATATGTTTGGTTTACCCTGAGCAAAGGCATTGTATAGTTTATACGAGTATAATTATATTTATAGACGAATTTGAAATGTGGGTATAAAATGCTCACCCCACATTACATGGGTAAATTAAATAAATGTGAGTGTGCTATTATAGATGTAAGGCCGATTTAAAACCAATTAATGGAAAAAAACCGTTTAAAATTAAGACTATGTTTTTCTTAATTGTAACTACATTTTCTTGATTTTACCGAGGTAGGGATATGACGGAGTACCTATAAACTGTGTAAAGATTTTTTAAATGTGTGATTTACTGATATTGATATAGTCCGCGGGTTTAGTTCTAGTTGGTCCGTCCGACCAAGCGTAGGTATTACCTACCTAAGTTATAAAAACTCTATTAATAAGTTAAAAACTCTGTGTTGGTAAATCAATTTTCAATGTTTTCAAACGATATAAATAATCAATTTGATTCGGTTTTTTCGTGTAGTAGGTAGGTAGGTGCCCACAATGAAGTGTAAAACAGTTCTTTCATTTTTGTAGGCGAGTTTTCAATCGTTTAAAACGATTTATTTGGGGTTTAAAACGGCAACATTTTATTTAAAACGTTTTAAATAGGTTGTTTTACATATGAAGTGTGATATATGCCCACCTACCTACCCCTTTGAGGAATACAGGTGTAACTATATTTTTAGATATAATTGAGATCAGTTGACCAAATAAACAAAAACTAATCATATTAAGATGCGGTTAGATATGAAAAAGGCTCCTGGAAACCAATAGTAAGATGGTAGAATCAGTCAACATAATCAGCCTATAACGTTCTCACTGCTGGGACACAGGCCTCCTCTCTGTGAGAGGGAGTGGGCCGTAATCCACCACGCGGGCATGAAATAATTTACACAAAGTGTAAGCCTGTCTGGGTTCGAACCTACGACCTACAACTCGTAAGTCGCGGCTGTTACCACTGGGCCACCACTGCTCTCTCAGTCAGTCAAAATCAGTCACAAAACCGAAATTGATAGCGAAAATACTATTTTCAGACATAACTTATCGAAGTCCAAGATATAAACGGATGTTGTATCACGATTTACGGGCACCCATAAAAGTTTCTTCAGTTAGTGAAAGTAGGGAGACATTTCTTAGGAAATATGGAAATAATAATGTTACCAAAACCAAGAAATGAAATGCCTATTTACAAAAGTGATGTCAATAAATCTAATTCACTTGTTCAGTACTTGACTCTTCAGTTTCCTAACAGCCTCCAATCATACTCGACAACAATTACCAATCTTTTTCAAAAGTTCAATTTCTATACGAATTTTACTATCTATCTGCTCGAGCGCTTCGACGCTATACTGTATAACACTTCAATCGCTACTTCCAGCGATTGAAGCAGGCAAACAGTGAACCCTGCGCTTGCAATCCGTCCGCTAATTGAATATTGCCCAAGGGTGATATAACTCTTGACAATATCCGAATCTGTGACTACTATATCCGAACTGGGAGCCAGTTGTTTTGCTTAAACAATAATATATGTACCTCAGGGAATAAAAAATAGTAAAAAAAGAGTTTCGGGTAGTGCTTGTAACGTTCGACCGCGGTCACAGGTTTATGTTACCAAAGCGAGAATTTGGTGGTGCGTGTCGACCTTTGGAAATAGGAGAGTGTAGGTATGTGAAGTTATTAGGTACCTAGTATTTTTGTAAACTGTTAAATTGTCTGTCTGTTAGTTTTTAATTTTTTAGTTTTTAGCAAAACATTCATACGTTGGTAAATATTTAAAAACATACTTATATAATACTTTCGTTTAAGATGTTAATACATATTTAGATATCTCGTGCGATAAAACATACTGATATTTACTGAATGTCCTATTCAAGGTCGCGCGATCCTGCTAGGGCAGTAGGAATTGTTGTCTATGAGTGTACAAAGTGTCCCTCCATCATTATTTCATACACTCAAACGATCTCAGAGAAAGCATGCACAAAATAGCCCATAACATAAATCAGACGACAAAAGAAACCCCATAATGTTCGTTACTCAGAATTTTATTGCGTCTAAATGACGTACAACGAAATACCAACGTTCGGTTAGCGTATATACGCTTTAGTTTTATCGCCGCGTTTAAGGGTTAAGTGCGAAAAGGAATGTAGACATATACGTCGCAGGGACGTGGAAATACTTTCGTGGGTTATAAGTACTTACATGACGCTTATGAGGCGTGGATCGTTGTCGGTTCGTCTTTTGTGTCGTTTATATTGTTAGATTAAACAATAAATAACCTTTTGTCCCAAAGGGCAATGGAGAGGGCTATGCTTGGAGTTTCCCTGCGTGAACGAATCAGAAATGAAGAGATCCGCAGGAGAACCAAGGTTACCGACATAGCCCGAAGAATCGTCAAACTTAAGTGGCAGTGGGCAGGAAACATTGCTTGCTGAACAGATTGCCGAAAGGTTCTGGAGTGGCGACCAAGTACCTGAAGACGTTGGAACCACGACCTTGTGAAGGCTGCAGGAACTTGTTGGATGCGAGAAGCACAAAACCGGACGAAATGGAGGTGCTTGGGGGAGGTCTATGTCCAGCAGTGGACGTCTTTCGGCTGAAATGATGATGATGACGATGATAAACCTTTTGTGCGACTGTTGGACGTGTGACTCGACGAAATTAGGTTTGGTATTTCCGGGTTTGGTTTCATCTTCTTATAACATTCCAACATTCTGAAGAACGTTTACGCCGTAAGGCATTTCATACAAACTTTCAAGCCCTTATTTTTCGAAACGAATGAACCGATTTTAATGAAACTTCATACTCATAAGCAGGATACAAAGGTCTAAAAAGTTAGTAGAGAACATTTTCGAAATGTCTTATTTAAAAACCGGCCAAGTGCGTGTCGGGCCACCACAGTGTAGGGTTCCGTAGTAGCCCGTTATCACAATGTAGTACGATTCTGTTGTTCATTATTCTGAATAAAAAAAAAAAAATTTTTCAATGCAAGTCTTTACCCGTTATAAACAAGAAACTACTTCATCTTAGTCACTTTAAAGGATTAATGCTAAGGATTTTGTATTTGGTACAAAATTATCCAACACCCAAGTTCAACGACTATTACTGCTAAACTACTGCTTATGCGTATGAAGTATCATTAAAATCGGTTCATTCATTTCGAAAAATAAGGGCTTGAAAGTTTGTATGAAATGCCGTGCGGTGTAAATACTCTTAAGTTAAACAGCCGATCAATTATGTAGAAATCTCCAGTGAACATTAAGGCAAAGTGAGCTTGAAGTGAGATATCAATAGGGTCAATCTCTAGCATCGGGTCGAATGACGGCTCGGTTCAAGTTCAATTCATCTATGTTTTCACATTGTTTTTTTTTTAAATAGACTTTCAGGTCTGGTTTATTCATGTATTATTTCACAAGTTTGTTCTGTAAAATAATATTATTATTTTATTTCTGTTTAATACGTCATGAGCAGTTTGTTATTTGCGATGGAGAAAATTAGAATGTCTGTCTCATTATTAATTTTTTCTGAATTTAATTTTTTATTTTATTTCAATTTTTCAATAAATTATTATGAAGATATATTGATTATATCTTCATAATAATTTATTGAAGATATAATCAAGCATTACCACGGATATCATCCCAAATAACCCTACTTCCATTTCCCCTAACATACAAAATAACCTTTGCGTCGAAGTGTCGTAGCCCCTCGTAGCAGATCGTAGCACCTTGTAGCACATCGTAGCGACCCGTAGAATACGTTAATGTTTCGTAGACAATGGTTATTGTAACATGTTCATGTCCACAGTATTAAGGTTACGGTATATTTGTACGGTGTTGTATGTTTTTTAAATGTTTTAGGTATTTTTCACTTCGTTATGTTCCTATGTGGAAAAGGCTACTAAGAGATAAATGAGAAAAATAATTAAATTCTAGCCACACTAGGTATTTAAGGTTTAAAAAATTGCCAAAGATGTAAACAACAATGGCCGCTCGAAATTGTCTATGGTTTAGTGATGTATGAATTTTTAGTTTCGGTGCTATCGATGTTATGATTCTTTGAGTGGATTTTTTGGGGTTGGTAAATGGAATAACCCACTAGCTACTTCCCCAGCAAAAGACCTGCAAGTTCAAATTCGACAACGCTAAACAAAAGCTATTTCTATTTTTTGCAAAAACATTTTATACCTAATATAGTATTTTGATACGTATCGATACACAAGAACATTGGCTTATTCCTAAAATCCCCCCTGAAAGTCCCCCCTGAATCTTTGTTTTCATCTTGTTAGCTCGGAGGTTTTAAGATCGCTTAAAGTGGATATTGTTGATAGTTTTCTTTTTGAAATTCGGTATTTAATGGCGACGCGACGTTGGGAAATACGTTAGTTCAAATCCACGTCAAGCCTATCTCTTTTTGAAAGTATTCTTTATGATTTGTAACAAATTCAATGTTATAGCAGTGTAATATTTCAAAACTTGAGGGGTCCCATACAGTTTATGTAAGAAACAGCAGTGTGACATAACATAACGATCCTCAATGTTTTGTTTTTATAGTAAAACAATATTTCTAACATTTACGATATGGACATTACGTCCAAATTAGATTTTGAACATTTCTAAGTACGAGAATTTATTGGCTTTCTGATGAATTGATCCAGCTAGATTTCCAATATCATGATAGAAATATAATCTGATTGACGTCAGAACTAGATTCTGATACCAATTCCAGTTCTGTTTCTAGTATCTATTATTCATTATTCTAGCTTTTACGTTTTTCTTACGCCATACTTCATTAGTCTCTCTCCTTAAACTCTTTGGTCAGATATAACAACATCAAGAATATTTATCAACGAGGATGAATATAATCTAGACATTAATTTCAAATAAAAGTAAAATTACAAAAGAAAGAAGGAAAACAAGAGAATAATCCAAGTATAACTTAATTTACCGCTTCGAATAAACCGTAACAGGCAAACTCATTCAGTATAAACTTTATCATCCTAATCCCAAACCTCGGAATTAAACTGCAACCCAACAATGGCTTACAAAATTTTATTCAAACACAATTCACGAAGTGGATATCTTTCGATAATGACTGCTATTCATACTCACAATACAGCGAGACCGGATCTATAAAATCTCTCCATTCAAGACGTAGGTGCCTTATTCAACGGGATTTCTTACGAACGAGGCTCTATAACAATTCATTATAAGGCCATTGAGCTATTTCTATTGTTAACTTGGCCCATTATAGTCTCATTTAGCTTAGACCGTATTATAGGGTTAACAATGGCACTTTGTCGGTTCAATTATATCACGGGGATGTTCAAGTAATTCGGGGCTGATGTGTTGATGGGTCACAGTATTTATGAGCTATAGAGCGCGCTAACGGGACGTGGATTACACTGGGATTAAGCAGCATTTCTACTCCAATTTTAGTAGTAAAATGGTCGGACGACCAATTTAAAAATACATAAAAGATTACCTTTATGCAGAGCCATTCGAATATGAAACTGCGCCCGGGGCAAAGCCTCATTGTAGTGCTTATATATAAAATAAAATTATACCTACAGGCAACATTCAGTATTAACCTTTTGACCGCCACAGTCATTAGATGACAAACCAAAATGTGCCCAGCACGCCACGGGTCGCCTTCATGACAGACTTTGAAGCCGAGGGCACGTTTTTGATTTTTTGACGTATGGCGGTCAAAGGTTAAAGAAAGGATCACAAATGGTGATATTGGGTTATTAACAGCTAGCCATAATAAGCTGTTAATAATCCAATATAGTTTAGCGTAGCTGTGGCCCTATATCAAAATTTGTTGGGGGTATCGTTTTTTTACAAAATAATTATACTGGCATACTGACTTGGAAATTCAAGCTGTCAATGCTGTCATTGTGATCTTACTAAGAGAATGCAAGAGCGGGCGAAATGAGCTAGATAATTGGAGCATTCTGACTCGGATAGTAGTTGAAACTGTCATTGTGATTTTTTCACTAATACAATGCAAGAGTGAGCGAAGCGAGCTCGAAAATTCGAGCATCCTGACTTCGATAGGTTAGATTTCCCGTTTTATTTTACAAAATGCATGAAAAAACTTGAGAATTGGACCGTGCCTGTATATTGAACGTAATTAATTATTATTATTTTCATTAGATTTATATTAATTTCGGGCCCCTTTTCATTTCAAAAAGAATTTGAGCTTTGGAAATTATCTTACGATATTTTGCTCACACGTTGCGTTGGCACTACAGCCGGCCGCCCCCTGTGGCTTGAGGGAGCCATACAAATGTAACTATAGTAATGACGATGACTGTGGTTATGCTCCTATGCAAATTATGGCAACCTCATAAAGTGTTGCACTTCAATATTGGTTAGTGTTTCAAAGGAGGCGTCACGCATTTGGCCAACATATTTTCCTTTTTTGCGTTGTGGTAGGTACTATGTGTACAGCGCTCTATAGATTATTAATACTGATTCAGTATTGTATTTCGATTCCTAAGTATAATGCTATGTGATATTATTGTCTTCAGACGGAATGCGATAGTGTAGCGTTAATGTGTGGGTCGGGTATAGGTTACAATCTAGCTAGATATTATTAATATTAAGAAGCAGAGATGAAACTATACGCTGGGCCACATGATACGCATTGCTTTTGACTGCCTCTTTGTACAGTCGAACAAGCATATTTGTAATACAGGCAGCATAATCAGCCTGTAATGTTCCCACTGTTAGGACACAGGCCTCCTCTCTATCACAGGGACTGGGCCGTATCCATCACGTGGGCCGACTGTGGGTTGGTGGATGTCACATGTTGTCAAATTTTTGGTTTTAAGACATGCCGGTTTCCTTACGATGTTTTACCGTTTTGAGAGCAGTGGTAATGAAATAAATTAAACAAAGTAAAGCGTCTCCCTGAGTTCAAACCCACGACCTACAAGTCGTGGGTCGGGGCCGTAACCACTGGGCCACCACTACCGACTCTCCTGTCTGGGATACAGGCAGCTAACATGCAATAGAATTACTTTTAAACAATGTTGTGAGGGTGCTGAGTAGTCAATTCTTTTACAGCAATTTTTTTTTATAAACTTAAAAAGTTACGTTTGGGTTTATTATTTATTTGATTAGTAGTGGAGAGACGCACACCGCACTTTGTTCGTTATTTGATTTACAATATGTCATAGTGTCACTTTGTTTCTTCAAAGGCTGATTTTTCAATTAGTCAGTATTACATTTTTATCTGAAGAATAAATATACAGTTTGACATCTTTTCTATACAAAAGCTGTTAAACATCAATATAGACTATTGGAATATCAGTTCTAAGTATGTTTTTGTATATTGGCACCTTGTTTTTATATATTAATGAATTTAATTGTGCTTTTGTGTGTTGTGCTATGTCTTTTGTATACACTGAATAAATGTTTAATCTATCTTTTTATCTAAAGATGAATGTTTGCCTTTTTAACACATAGCTTATTCCACTAAAGTGTTACATGCTCTGTGTATTTCACTGTATAATGTGGCAGTCGGTAGTAGCGCCTCCTTCTTGATTGTAACAATGTACAGACGCCAGAAACTGTCAAATTTTCCCAATCAACTTTAAACCTCAGGGTTCTTTAGCGATAAAGTTGAAAATCTATTGAATAAATTTGACAATTGTAGTAGCTTGATGTGCTGGCGTCTGTACCTACAGACAGCTTCATACATGAGGTACTCTCTTGGTTATTTTTGATATTACATCTTGTATTATGATATTAATATTTGTTTGACTTATTTGATACTATTTTTACACACACTACAATGTGGAGGTAGTAGTTATCGACATATCTTGAGTAAATTCATTCAATAACATTTTGAGAGAGAGTCAATAACATTTTTGAACAACACTTATGTTGTTCTATTTTGGACAATCTGTGTTTCTGTGGTAACTGTGGGTTTGACTTAATATAATCTAAGTGAGCAGGTTGTAAAAGTAAAAGGACACATTATAAAAGTATTTTGATACCGGTAGGTAAGTTAAAATAAATAAATTGTATACTTTACGCACAAAAATACAGTTGCTATTACCTGATTTTATGCAAAAATGGGATAACTGAGTGATCCTGCTGACTAGTAAAATTTTAGAAGCAGGGTTGATTTTAAAAGTACATAGATTTAGCCCGGACTAAATCGTAATAAAAGTACATAGATTTAGCCCGGACTAAATCTATGTACTTTTATTACTAACTAACTATTACCTATTTACCGGTAAATAATAGGTAATAGTTATTTATCTTCACCATCGAACTGAAGCGTACAAAGGATTAACTCTGTACAAACTTTTTGTTTGATAGACTGGCGGTATGAGTCGAGCACTATTTTCTAATACCAACTCCACACGATCCAACAGACCGACGATATTCCCAAAATTCAGCTGATCCCGCGAAAATAATTGAAAAGCAATACAGCGCAGAGAACTGCGAGCTGGCAACAACTAAACGTGTTTATTCGTTCCCCACTGCCGAGAGAACCTCTGTTCTCTAGTAGTTTCTAGAACAACTTCATACCGCGTACTTTAACTTGGCAAGTTCGTAAAACAAATAAGGCATTTGAATTTCTCTGCCCACTTCCAATTGAATACCCCGACTTGGAGTTTTGAACTCGCCGACGCTTTAAAAGTCATGTTTTTAAAAGACTGCTAAAGTAAACTAAGGAAAACTTTTTGCTACTGTGAACGGTAATAGATGTATCTATTAGGTTTTTAATGTGTTGCTAAATGGGTCAATCGTTAAGCTGATTTTACCAATGAAACTAACTAATCGCGATCAGAGGGGCAATTCTCGTATTATGCGTATTTTTAACAACCTTCACAGTCCGATCTCAGTCTCAATCTGTCAAAAATACCTCTAATACATTTTTACAAGTTTTTGACATTGATTGTCGCTAAGATGAGATTGCGACTAGATTTTGAACGTTTTTAATTACGGGAATTGGTTTTCTGCATAATGTTAACTGTATTCAAGAGCTGTCAGTCTCAATATTCCTTAACAATGATGACACTGACAGCTCTTGAACGCGGTGTAGGTGTGCTGATCGCGTCCAGTTTCATTGGTGAAATTCGCCCTTAGTTAGATTTGAATGAACCGGATAGTCTATTTCAGTGATGAAGTTTTTAGTTTCAAAGTTCGAAGTTATATTTCGGACGCTATTGCCATCAACGCGCTTAGCAAACTTTATGCTGACAGTATATGCATTACAATGCATAGGTGACTGCAGCCTGTGACAGATATATGTATAGCCTATGCTTTGCTAATTTGACTAAATGAAGATTAGAAACAGTGTTAGGTATACTCGACTACATTTTGCAATGTTTATTTATTTAAACTTTTCGCACAAAAAGGTGCAAAGGCGGACTTAATGCCTTAGGCATTCTCTACCACCAGTCAACCAAGGGTGGTGAAGAGATTGGATGGCAGGTGCTTTGATTGAGAGGAACAATGTTAAAAAATATAACTGTAATACTTTGCCACATTTTCATTGATGTGTTTTTTTTATTCGTTTTGGATGACATGTGTATGTATTTAATTTTATTTGTTTTGTATGATAATTTTGTGTTATAATGTGATGTAATGGACTTTGTCTGAAATAAAATTAATTATTATATTAAGATCTAGGTACATCTGTTCCAGAAATCATTCATATCTGCACGTATGTCTAGGTCGTTAAGGGTTTCAAACTGGTAGTCAGAAATTCGGGGAAACTCTCTATTGCAATTCATGAATGAACAATGACTGCCAGCCATCCCGGGCTTAAAAATGTAGAATGACGGAATAGTAGGCTAACTTTAGGCTCGCTTGCTCTACACAAACTAAATACAACATAGAAAGGAAAGAGAAGCGCGATGACACAACGCTGGTAATTTATTGTAAATATGAAGCAATCATCTATTTACAAAAAATCTATTGATCGGACTAAAAAAATAAAACACTAGTGTTTTAGTATGTTGCTTGCAGAATAATCTGACAAAACAATCATAATGATTGTATGTGTATTAGTATAGTTTTTATTGTAAAAAGAAAGTTTTTAGAGGTATTTTCGTGATTCGTGGTGCATTTACGCCTGCCTACCATACTTATGTTACACATACAATGGGCATGTCATTGTCAGTCGCACGTACATAATGTGACGTATGTCTCATTTCTATAGCTTCTTTTAAGTAAGTAAAAGGTTGAAGGTTAGGTTTTTAATTTTGTAGGAAAGAATTACTTTTTGTCTGTCAGGTTTTTCATAGCACGCGTGTTTAGACCACATTTATGTAGATTAAAATGTTAAGAGGTACGTACTTAGAATTTGAATGAAATTTAATTTGATAAATTAACTGTTTGTTTTCTATTAATAAAATTAAATTTTATTCGAAAATATCCACCGGTTTCTTATTAAACTTCAACAATATCCGACGACCCTGGTTACTTATCTCTTTTGGTGACTGTACCTACTCTGGACGTGTTTTTGGATGGACATTGAAATAATACTGACTTAATTACTTGGTTATATTTTTATTTACTAGACTATTAAAGAATACAAGACTGCAGGTTGCAGCATACTCCTGTACATTCACTAAGCGAATGGTGATAATGTTATGTCGATAGTAGTTCTTATCGTAGTAAACAGATTATCTAGTCAGCAAGGCAGGCAAGCCATTTTATACCGCCGTGAAGGCTCTTCTAATGCACTTCTTAAGCCCGTACACACGTTAGCAGAACTCGAGGGTCTTACGTAAGATGCCTTCTTAAATACAACGTGTTACAACATAAGTGCAAGTTCCAGACCATAATATTAAGTTATACCTTTAAAATACAAGATTATTTTTAAAATGAATACCTCTTGTTCCAAATTTGTTTTCAGTGTTCGCAAGTTGTAAACACATAATCATTTCTAGTACCAACACAGAAAATAAACACGTAAAGTCTGAAATTGAATCCAAACAAGCTACTTTCAGACCTTGCGTTTATTCTGTCGCACGATGTAAACCAGAATTGCCGATACGTCACGAGCGAAGCCGCAGCTTAAACTTAGTCTTATAATTGTTTCCGAGGTCTCCCCACGACATTGTTATTCAAAGTGTGTCGGCCACAAATCGCGGCCCTCTTAATTGCGAACGTAATTTAATATTTTTCTAAAAGGCCATTATACGAGACGACACCCCGCCATCTGTAGGGAGTGTTGGGACACTGATGACTTAATAAGTATTTTGTGATGACAGAACTATTTACTTATCTAAATGTATGGGATTAAATAGGGGTGAGTGGTTGCTTGTGGGTCCTTTATAGCCAGGCGGCGTATGACTCACGAATACAATGCTAGCTTTATCTCAAGCAATTGAGACACATAATACTATATTATTTTTATTAGTATTTTCCGATAATCAGCTTCAATGTAAGAATTTATGAAAAGTTATTTGCTCAACGTAGTAATCGAACCTAGCACAACAACCTTTAGGTACAACTTTTAGGTAGGTAATTCAACGCGTTTAGCCAAGTTTAGCACATCTAAACCACGTTCAAGAGTTGTCAGTGTCAAAAGAACTGTTATCAGTCAAAGGCAACTGTAGAAATAATTTTACATGATTTCCACAGCAATGATGACACTGACAGCTCTTGAACGCGGTTTAGATGTGCTGATCGCGTTTAATTTCATTCATGAAAGGAATAAAACTGACACTGAAGTTTTTTGCCGGTTCTTCTCCATAGGAAACGACCAATTGGAACCGTGCACCTAGCTTCTGACGTTAGCGTCTTACGTGCCCATGTAGGCTTATGTGAAATAAAATATTTTGATTTTGATTGACTTTCTATTCGTGTGTCGAACATTTTATAACCAAAAATTAAAGTCCGGCCAGAAAAAAAGTACTGTTTTCTTAAGGGAAATAACATCTTGAGTATTTTTTACTATTACAGCGAAATTCTACAAATAACCCCCTATTTTAACTTGGCTTTGGCTGCTATTTGAGATTGAAAAAAATAATTGAAAAACTGGTCAAGTGCAAGTCGGACTCGCACACGAAGGGTTCCGTACCACAAGGCAAAAACGCCGAAAAAACACGTTTGTTGTATGGGAATATTTATTTTATTTTGTTTTTAGTATTTGTTGTTATAGCGGCAACAGAAATACATAATTTGTGAAAATTTCAACTGTCTAGCTATCGCGGTTATTGAGATACAGCCTGGTGACAGACAGACGGACGGACAAACAGCGAAGTCTTAGTAATAGGGTCCCGTTTTTACCCTTTGGGTACTGAACCCTAAAAACAGCTTAAAGATAGAATTGGATAAGTATTTACTATTACAGTAATTACCTACTTATTTATCGACTTCTTATTACTTATTTATTTCAATATTCAATATGAGCAACCTATATATTATAACTTACTCCGATAGGTTGTAAACGTTTCAAAGGCTCATAGAACCTTGTTATCCGTCGTAAAGGATATCAGTTATGACGTCACACACAGTTGAACACAATAAGCTATCGTACTGGGACACTTTACCTACGTTGTATATCAAATATTGGTGAAACTTAGCCCTATGAAAGACAGTGTGATCGAGTGAATAAAGTGATTGTTTTCTGTGAGAATATCGACGTATGAATTCTTTTTTCTCATTTTGATAAATTATTAAAATTTCAAATATAGAGTCAAGTCAAAAAAAATAAAAATTTGCCAGAAATAAAATATTGAAACTGCATAATTTTTTTAACAACGAATCCGTTGCCCAGTTATTCTGCTGGCAGTGTTACCAGCAGGATAAACAGTCTACTAAAGAGCAACAAGCCTAAGGAAATGTTGCAGCTGTCCAACTTTATAACCACGTACCCTATGCTCATAATACCAACTTCCAGGTAATTTTATCACTGGGACTATACTTATGTTTCACTTGTACTCATATCGCATTTGTATAAGTTTCCCATCCCACACTGATTTCAGAAAGCCTTGCACTTCGAGACACCGACAAGTTGCAAGTTGAGCCAAGTCTTGCAGACTCTTGTTACAACTTGCAACAATAATGTTATGGTGCATATCTTGCACAAGTGTTGCAGTAGTTTTGCTTGGTAGCGACATTGAGGTTTTATTACTGAAGTATAGGCTTTCTCGTATGGAGCACCTTGTTATACAAAAATCAGCTGTTCCCTACTTTTTGACGAGTTATACGAACATAAATGTAGGGAACAGCTGATTTTTTTTTGGCGATTTCAGGTTTGGTCCCATAGTTAAAGTTGTTCATAATGATGAATGCAATGACCTCTTAAGAGGTTGTTAATGTTTTACCAATAACCCTGTATATATTTCGTTATCGTATCCATAAAATTGTACTTATAAGTATATCGGTAGCCCTTCCAGCCGAACTGAACATACTTTGTCTACAAGTGCGTTCATGTAAATAGCAATAGGTAGGTACTCGGTCAGGCAGATGATATCGAACTCACGAACTATCGCTCTGAAGAGCGACAGCGCCCTACACATTGGGCTAGGACCCAAACCAAAATTATTTTAGTGTACACATTCCAATACATAGAGACATAATCTACTGTTACATGGAGCGAAACATGAGTTTACTCAGTTTACTAAACCACTTCTAAGTTTAATAGTACTTGTAGGTTCTCCCGAAATACCACAACTGTGCTAATACTATGTAATTGTGCAACACTGTTGTCTTATGTCACCACTTCGCTCGCTGTAATTCAGTGCAACATCTGACTTACACTTTATGGCGGGCAGTGATCCTAGATAATAGCGCACTGTTGCTACTTTTAAATGAAGCTAACATCAGATTCTAATCTGATCATCAAAGGGTTTGAGATTCAAGCCATTTCGATTTCTAAAGCAAACATGTCAGATATTTAATTAAAATAAGAGATTAGCTTAATCTCACCTCGTTAAAGTACGCACATCGATGCAAACCAATTAGTTATTCAAGACAATTGACGCTACACACAATACGTTCGGGTAGAGTGGACTAAGAAAGGGCGCCAACTTTCGCGCATGCGCCCAACAAAAACAGACCAAAAGACCTCCAGTCACGCGGAGCCAGTCTTCGTGGAGACGTCGTACAGAACGGACGTCGCTCGAACGAATAAAATTTACATCTCGCGAGTGTTGAGACTTATAATGATTCGGTTGGTGGTTCGGGATTTAGTTAGGTAGTAGCGTGCGATGCGCGACTTGCGCGATGTTAGCTTAT
This sequence comes from Oligia latruncula, assembly GCA_948474745.1. Taxonomy (NCBI): domain Eukaryota; kingdom Metazoa; phylum Arthropoda; class Insecta; order Lepidoptera; family Noctuidae; genus Oligia; species Oligia latruncula. The sequence continues at coordinate 4,221,425 of OX419699.1, forward strand.
ATGATCGTGGTACTGACAGTGTTGGACGTCTGTGTGCCTCTGTACCATCACCAGTTCGCGGTGTTCGTCCCCGGTGGCCCAGAGAGGGCCCACGAACTGGCGCATAGACATGGCTTCATTAATCACGGGGAGGTAAGTGTGGATGGGATGCTGCGGACAAGTGATCTATCTTGCGATGTTTTTCTTTCATTTCTGCGAGGACTAAGAAAGAAAAAGCTTCTTGTACGGACGTTATTAATGAACTGTTTGGAGTAGGGATTATGCCTTCATTTCTTATGAAAAGCGGTCTTATAGGTAGTTTTAATTTGATAAAATATATTTAGTAGTAGGTAATTCTGAAAAGTGAAAAGCCAGCAAAACTTACGGTTCAAAAATTCTAGATCACTTTTTGCCATGTTTTGTAGTACTCGTACCTTATAAAATTATTAACTTTCCTTCGTGTGTATAAACGGTTCAAGCAGAATTTCAAGTAGTTGTAATACTAGACGCGGTAGTACCGTTCAGATTTCCAATCTAGATAAAATGAAATAGGTTTAGCGCATTGCCTGAAACACGAAGGATAAGGAAGTCCTTTCAATGTGCTCGTTTGAAGTAGCGTGATAAGATTTCTCTCAATATTGAAGTCTTTTGAGAGGTGTTTTTTCTAAGTTCCATAAGCGTTTTAGCAACCAAAGACTTATGATTGACATAGTTTATTAAAGCTTATAACACTTCTTTTAAGGCTCATAATATATTTATGTAATGGCTCATATTTTGCAATATCAAAATATTCATTGAATTTTGTTTTGTTTTGAAATATGTGGGCAAAAATTGTTCATTTTATTCATGCACATAAATTACGATGCTAGATCAGACTATGTTCAGTGAATGAAAACAGCAATTTCGGTGAACCATAGTGATGAGGTTGTCCAATATTCCTGTTAGTTAGATACCTACCTACCAAGTTACGTACGTACTGGAAAAATATTTCAAGTTCTTGTTTTTGATGTAGATATGTAATGTTCTACTTCCTCTACAAATGTTCAGAAATAGGCTTTAATACAATGTGTACAAAATTGATTTGGCAATGTTTTAATGGACAAATGTTTTCTATTCGTAATGTAAGTATATTTAGAAGACATAGAAAAGAGTTTTTTTATGGTTTATGGTGATAACATACAATTTTATTAGGTAGTAAGTATTATATTGTTAAGTATCACATGGTCAAAAACCTGTAATTTTGAAAATGTACACAGAAATTACATTTGTTATCTAAAAGCAATTCCATTGATAGGTACATTCGTATGAATACGCACGCTGTTTCATAAAAAAAACATTCTGAAATTTTAATAACGTGAGGAAAAGGTTTCAGACATCGGAATATAATAAATACAAAAGTTTTGTTACATTTAAACTTTCAAGGCAACTGAGCGTCCCTTCGAGGGAAACTTTAGTAAATGTGTCGAATAAAAATAGTGAGATTTGGGCCTCATGTGGTTAGTTACAGGCTGAAACATGGCACAAAAGGTTTGCTATAGTTTCGAAAAAGGTTTTCTCGGGGCTACGATGATAATGCCGTTTTATGTTGAAGTACAATAAATCATGGAAATCACCTTATTTATTATAACCATGGTTTATATTATGATTGTGTAGAGTCACGCACAATAATTTATGACCGAGTCTTAAAGTGAAAACAAATTAATAATACAAAAAAATACTAGTCAACGTTTTTTGCATTTCAGCAATTCAGTCAAGTTAATGAAACTACGTTACGAATTGATTAATAGGATTAATATGGTAGACAAATCAATCAGCCTATTGCAGTCCACTGCTGGACATAGGCTTCTCCCAGGCTGCACCACAACACCCTGTCCTCCGCCTTCCGCATCCAGTTCGTCCCAGCTACTTTCTTAGACGAATATTATTACCTAACTAGACACGTGCAAAACTTTATAAAATTATTTATTAGTTTTATTTAATAGTTTTATTTAATTCATTAATAATGAACCATGATGATGAATCTGTAGGTATGCATAATCTGTTTCATGAATATTCAGGAAATCTGTTAATCACTTTAATGGAAATTATTAGAATATAAAACTAATAAAATCGTATACAGACCAAATGGTATGGGCTAGTAAATAATAGAAAGAGACAGAGAGAGAGAAAGTCGCATAGAGGTCTTTATAACGCTTTTTCATAACGTGACGGTTTCTATCAATCTACTCTCAAACCGCCTAAAGGAACTTCGGTCCAAAAAAATCACATAAGTACTTATTGAACATCTACTGATATCTAATTGTAACTAAATAGGTAGTGAATAATTCAAATGTTCGTAGATGGAGTGATCGAGGAGTAAATAATGATCACAGCCATATTGCCGCGTCACGATTAGATAAGCAAAATAAACACCGCGCCGCTGGGAAACGTGGAACATTCTGTTTACGCGGCAAATTATTCCCGAAGATGTTTGAATGTAGGATATTATTTGAATAAAGGAACTCCAGTAGTACTTTGGAGTAGGACAAACATATTACTCTTGGTATTAAAAAAGGTATTAAATCTATGACGACTACTTCTAAAAGAAAAATATAAATCTCTTTTTTTAACAACCTGTATTGTCCTGTTGGACAAAGGTTTCCCCATAACTTTCCACTGTTCCATGTGTGTTACTTTCTCCGGACAATCTCATGTTATCGCATCTAAGTCATGAATCACGCCAGCGATTGCTTAGTCGATAAAGTCATACGGTATCACGATCATCGTTGTTCAAAAAAGCAGTATATCTGATTTAAAATGGTACAATATTATGTTTGTTATAATTCATCGGTTAAACGAGTTTTCCACACGATTTCTCCTTTACCTTATTACCTTTATTTACCTTGTTTGAGTTTTAAAGAAAACATGAAGAAACTTTTACATACACTTAGGAGCGTTTACGACCTACGGCATTTCATACAAACATTCAAGCCCTTGTTTTTCGGAACGAATGAACCGAATCTAATGAAACTTCTACGCATAAGCAGGATACAAAGGTCTAAAAAGTTACTTAAGAACATTTTCGAAATATCGTATTTAAAAAAAGATAACTGAAAATCTCTGTTACCACGGAAAATTTAAAATCGGTCTAATTTGGCTGTAACATTATTTTTCGAAAATGTTCTTATGTAACTTTTTAGACCTTTGTATCCTGTTTATACGTACCTATGAAGTTTCTTTAAAATCGGTTCATTCATTTCGAAAAACAAGAGTTTGTATGAAATGCCGTACGTCGTAAACGCTCATAACACTTGCCTTAACTTACAAATGGCGTTGTTTTGAGCAATTGAGGCTCTTCTCTTATTACTAGCCATGAAAATATGTGAACCCAACAACGCAAGGCTAAATATTCTCGGCTAATTTTATTCAAACTTTGTTCTGGCGTTTTCGTGCGATTTTGTTAGTTAACCGTCTGTAAATGAAAGGCATAACTCTGATGCTTTTGACTATAAAATGGAATATTTTAGTTACAAAGTCACGTACAGGCTGTATAGTAAATTCTTTTGTTACTGGAACTGTTTAAAGTAATTAGAATTGTTCTCGTCTCTATAGTCGAAAATACTAATTTTCGAAATAAATTTCGGAATTAGACACCTTTTTGATCCAGTTTTCTTTCTCTTATTGTGTCTTTATTTTTATTGTTAGCCAATTATTTGTATTAGCCATATATAAACTATTTGCCAAGTTAAAATAATGTTGATATATCAGGCTTATGTTATCTATTCATGTATTTTCATCGTTCCTACGATATTACGTATAACTTATAATCTACATATTGTTATCTATTCCCGTAAATCAGGTGGGCAGATATGTAAACGAGTCCCTAATACGATGGTCCTAACGAATGGGATAATAACTTGTCAATACTTAGGGCGGTACCTAAACCCGTGTGTATACATGACACATGATTACAACTACGTAATTACTATGTGGGCTGGTACTGGCAGAATTTTCCATTTACGTGTTTAATAAGATACAATGTTATTTGAATAAGAACCTTATGAAAAATACTTAACTTAATATTAAGTTTTTATTTACTAGATGTAAAGCCAGGGAAATCACTAATTAAGATACACCCTATGTCAATTTGCCGTGTTCTAGCCATTTTATAACTGTCAAAAAATAAAATAGTGATTTACTATGTAAACAAAGTACACATAAACCCTGAAGATTCTGCTTTTCAGTATCTGGGCAGAATGATTATTCCGCCCAGACACTGAAAACCAGAAGCTTCATTTGCAACGAATACCATAATCCGTTCTAATTTCAAGCGCCATGTTAAGCCGGGTCTTAAAAAAAAAAGAAAATGACGGTAAAAATCTTAAAGACAAATGACGACATTCGTCCAAAAGGGAGAGAGATGATCTTTTCGTGACGTAATCAATTGTTACAGGGGGCCTCAAGATAGAGGATTAATGAGAGGATAAATCCCACGATTTATTTTTGGGGTCACCATATTTTTTGTTAAAGAAATGGTTCGCGGCGGTATTTTTAAGTCGCCGGAAATTAATATTTCCGAGAGTCCCAGCTTAATATTACAATTTTTTTAAAAGAAATTAGATTTCTCCGAAAGTATTTGCGTGTTACGTTTTAGTCTAGTGGGTAAGAAGTGACGTGAATTTTAAATGAGGTGTTAGGAAAAACCTGGGAATCCAATAATATGAACCTTTTTTAATTTAACAGTTCTCAGAAAGTGTGGGTTGGAAAAAGTTAGATTAGCATTTTAATTATATATTTCTTTAATAATATAAAGTTGATTGCTAATTCAATCATTTTGTTTAGTGTGACTTAAAGGTTCTGAGACACAACTTTTTTGTAAAAATTGAGAGATTTTCCTTGTGGAAAAGTTTATCCGGGGTAGAACTTTTAGTTATTTTTCCCGCCACGGCCAAGAAATGCATTTTGGCTTAGAGCACATTTTCTAAACATGATTTGCATAATATTGCAGCTTTACCGTAGAGGTTACCCTTTCTTTATTAACTCAAAACCAAAAGGATGGAACTTTAGTATAAAAATACTATTAAGTAACTCTTTAGGTACCTACTGTGGGAGAGTCTTCGGAATTGTATTCTTAGTGAAACACATGTTCGGATTATAATTCCAAGATATAAAACAACTTATTAAATAAAATCCAGACGGAGACTGTCGGCTATCCGAGCTGTGTCTTGAATCTTTTCTGAATTATCTATCTGTCTATATCATCATCATGATCTGCCTAGCCTTTTCCCAACTATGTTGCGGTCGGCTTCCAGTCTAACCGGATGCAGCTGAATAGCAGTATTTTAGGTACATGGAGCGACTGCCTGTATGACCTCCACAACCCAGTTACTGGGTAATACGATACCACTTAGTAAGACTGGTTGTCAGACTTTCGGGCTTCTAACTACCCGTAACGACTGTCAAAGATCCACGAATGACAGCCGGGACCAACGGCTTAACGTGCTTTCCGAGGCACAGAGGGGTCTCGGTATGTAAAGATGGTCACCCATCCACAGACCAACCGCGGCAAGCGTGGCTTAACCTGATCGATCGACCTGTGCTGCTGTTATTATTTAGCCACGGGCCTCCCCGTTATCTATCTGTCTGTAGATCGATAAATAATAAGTAATAATAAAGCTTTTGTTTATTTGGACACGCTAATCTTTGGGACAATTATTTTTCATTTGATAGCCCGATTCTTAAGGAAGGCTATTTATAGGCTACTTAACATCACGCTAGGACCCATTAGAGCCGAACAAAAACAAAAAAGTCAGAAAAGACGCTAAGCGAAAACTAAGTTATAGCGCGGGTAGGCAATGTGACGTGACACACCGTCGCATCACATCGACTGGCCCACCTATAACCTAAGTCGGCCATACACACTACGGTCCATCAGGAGAGGTCTTCCTGTGCATGAACCGGAGCATGTGTGAGAATAGACCTGTGCAGTTTTTTGAATTCCGATTTTCCGGCGCATGCGACCGGCGCAAAATCGAAAACCAATTCTTTCGAGTGACACCGTACGGTGTACCTGTAAAAGAACTGAAGACCGCTTCGGTACACCGGAACGTCCCCATACACGCTACCGACGTGTGGTTGACCTGCGCAGGCAAACCTGCATAGGTAACCTCTCCGGTAGACCGTAGCGTGTATGGCTTACATTAGTTTACAACAACGAGAAATGTCACGCGGATGAAGTTACATTTGACAGCCCAATTCTTAAGGGAAGGCTACTTATCACCACGCTAAGACCTTTAGGAGACGAGCAAAAACTAAGAAAGAACGCTAACTGAAAACGAAGTAATAGCGCGGGCAAGCGACGCGATGCGACAGTGTGGGTCGGGGGTATAAGAAATTTCACGCGGACGAAGTCCCGGGCATAAGCTAATTCTAAGTATATTATATATAAATAATGTTTATCTCCAAATTATGCCATTATCACACTAACATTATAAAGGCTAAAGTTTGTGAGTGTGTGTGTTTATATGTTTGTTACTTCTTCACGCTCAAACGGCTGGACCAATTTTGATAAAATTTTGTATGGAGGTAGCTGACACCCTGGATTAATATATAGGCTTTTTATCCCGATATTCCCACGGGATCCACATTTACGCGGGTGAAACCGCGGGGCGCAGCTAGTTTTCTAATATATTCGTGATAGTTGGACGAAAAAGCCATCCAGCATGCTAATTGCGTAATACGCTTTCAATGACACTCTGAATCATTTTGAAGGATATTGCTAATCCATTGCTTCATATGTTCGAAAAATTTGTGTGCTCTACAACGTAAATAACGCAATGAATATCGTTGAACTGTCACAATGAACGCGATTGCTACTGTTAGTGTGTTACGCAATCACCCCGCAGGTTAGAACCTCTACACTACCTAGTTATGGTCATGGTCCCACACAACATACAATTCTATCAACAAAGGCCTTAACAAAATCTATGATCAATTTATGTCACTACCCATGTACCTATTTATAGATACTTACTAAGAATTATGATCCATCTATGTATATGTCTCTGATGCCCTTCCCACGTAGATTGTTTACGTTAAAAAAGGTCTATTGACACAGCAGATGACAATAGTATTACATCATAAGAATGTGAACGTTTTTGGTTCATGGTAAGTATGAACATCTTACTAAGAATTTTTGCTAACATAAGTGCTTTATCTTTCTCAGACTTCATTAAACTAATGTCGATAAAAAGTAGCCTATGTCCTTCCCCATCTTTCAAAGCATCCCCATACCAAATTTCATCGAAATCGGTTAAGCCGTTTCGCCGTGAAAGTGTAACAAACACACATTCGCATTTATAATATTAATTTAGACTAGATTTGTACTACATCAGCCTATAATGTTCCCACTGCTGGGAAAAAGGCCTCCTCTTAGTACGAGGGAGCGGGATGTAATCCAGTATGCGAACCGAATGCGGGTTGGTAGATATTAGCGGTAACGATGATGGAAAATCAAAAATGTATGTACCTGATTTAGGCTACCGAAAAGCTTAATATGTCATTTCTGTTGTGTGTGAAAGTTGTTGTAGAAATACGAAACGCATTAAAAGCGATTGCCACTTATCTAGGGCTCTCTGGTTTATTAACGACATTTTACATGATACAAAGTAATTGGTGTCTTTGATTGACTTAAATACGAAATTAAATAGGTATGCCATTGAAAGAGCTACATAGGTACCTAAATACAATATTTCAGTAATTAACGTCTAGCGTTTATCATGACACATTTGCTATGCTAACATAATTGTGGGACTTCAGCCTGTCTGTCATTATGATGTGCTGTAATTATTACTTTTAATCCTACAGTACATTCACGATACATGAACTTTTAATTATAGGTTTAGTATTAATTATTAAATAGTAGAAAATAACATCAACTCATCAACTAGAAAAGAGTTGATAAGCTGAACCGATTTTCTTGAATAATAGCTAAGAACACTCTTGATCTAGTAACCTTTCAAACAAAAAAGAAATAATCAAATCTCGTTCAGCCGTTTGAGAGCTGTGATTGCGCAGAAAGACACAGATACACAGACACACAGATACACACTTGAAACTTATAACACCCCTCTGTTTTTTTTTCGGGGGTTAATGAGTCGTTTCGTCAGTCGATGTGATGTTCACAGCTACACAGCTAAACTATAAATAAATTTAGTAAAGAGCTTGATTATTTCGAGAACGTAATAATACTAGATTGTTTGCCAAGGGAGCAAACAATAATTTTGAAGGCGAGAGTGCTTCTTTGAATCCAGAGCGGTCTGGATCACTCAATAGAATCAAAGTAGGTAGGTACATTACTCGAGCTTAAAATAGTGTTGCTCCCGAGGTGGACACTACTTTATAACACCCTCTATGAAAAAATAAGTAAGTTAACTTATGAATAAGAATAGTACAACATTTATTTACATACAATTTTGAGTAAACAATTACGAACGAAGGCAGAATGCTTTTCGCGTTTTTTTTTAATTTATTTTGTCATACAGCCTGTTACTTGTTCATACAATGTTCGTGATTGATCTTTTTGCTAATTAGAACTTTTACTAACAATATCCACATTCCAAATTCAAATCACTTTTAGTCGCTGGGATTAAACAGCTATTTTAGTCCCTGTTTACGAAGAATAAACTAACACTTTTTGAAAAGATGTGATAAAAATAAATTTAGTAAAGAGCTTGATATTTCGAGAACGTAATACAATTCTTTTCAGAAATGTAATACAACCGGTCTATTCTGCAAAAATCTCACCGCGAAAACTTAGGTGAAGTGAGTTTGAAGTGAGCTGTGAATAGTGTCAATCAGGTGGAATGACGGCTCACTTCAGCCAAGTTTTCACGGTGACATTGTAACAGATTAGAGCAGCTGGTGGAGCTATGTAACGGTTACGGTTAGCCCAAGCTTGCAAGTTCGTAAAAATATGCGCGGCGGATGCTAACGCGTACTGGATTTTCTACTTGGTGTTGAAGCCGAGCATTAAAAACCCTACAAAGCGCATCGCAGCGCGTCTAAAAAACACTGCATTGTTGGATTTTCAACTCTCCGCGCTAAGCAGAGCGGTGAAAATCCAGTGCATGAAAAAAAATCGCCGCGGGAAGATCGTGCCCGTGCTAACCTGGGCTTAGATATATAAAATGTAAACGTTCCTGAGAACCTGAGATACGCTAGGGTCAATCTAGACCTGTCGAAGGTATTAGGTACAGCTAGTTGCTGGAAGCCTAATGAATTCAAATCCTCATCAAGCTGTGTCTGTTGTGATAGTTAAATTAATTTAGTAGAATTGGCTCTCTGAAACCAATAAACTTAAACTCTTAGAATCAGGTCTAGAAATAGCTTGCGTTACGAGAATCTTGAAAATATTTCTCATTGCTATCGACTACATTCCACGAAGGGATATGTGGGTGTGTTTAATACATATAGGTGCTTACATTGTATAAATTACTTTATAGACGACGCACCATCAAGAACACACTAGACTGCTACTGAGAATTTCCAAAGAGAAAACCCAGTGACACTTCTGCTGACCAGAGGGCTGAACTCAGAACTTCACGGGAAAAATTCGCACTAGCTACATCTGTACCAAGGCGGAAATAAATACCTACTTTTTCTTCTCATAAGGCACAAGGCTGGAATTTCTTTTATGCCTGTAATTATAATCGGTTCACAGTTACTTCATCTCTAACAGCATCAACATCAGCAACCTTAGCGTCAGCTCACACCGAGACGCGACGCGACGCAGTTTTCAAGATAGAAATACAATTTCAGACCTTATCTACTACACAAAAAGGTACACGATTCAGTGAGCTACGCAGCGCTGCGCCGCGCGTCGCAGCGCGGCGTAGCTCGACGTAGTGAACCCTGCATTGTGTACCTTTTAGTGTAGTAGATAAGGTCTGTAATTGTATTTCTATTTTGAAAACTGCGCGTCGCGTCGCGTCTCGGTGTTAAATGACCCTTATTGGAACAAGAATAAAGATCACTGTGGTTTTGACAAACTTGTCAGTGGCAGCACCCCAACAGCAACCTTATTGCAACAAGAATAAAGATCACTGTGATTTACACAGTTTTGCAAAATCAGAGGTAAAATTACTGTGAAAGGACTGTACTGCTTTATAATTATCACACATTTTCTAAAATGCAAATAGGATGTCATAGCCATGATAGTCAAATAAATTTAATGCTCTTATAGCATCATTATTAAAGCTAAGTTGATTGAAGCAACGAAACTGCTTACCCTGTTAGGAACAAGGGTATAATCCCAATTCATATCTAGCGTAATGAGGTACTTCCCAAACTGCTGGTGGCGCTAAACGTGGCCTTCGAGACCTAGATTTTTATTATCCTGTGTTTTTTTCTCCTTCAACGTAATATAACAACAATGTTTTTCGAGTTTAGTATGTTTGTTGTAAAAAGTAACGTGTTGTCGTAACCTTCTTTTTCTAATCTTCGTGAAATTCTTATTTATAAACCGAGCTTGAGACGTGATTTGCAGAGTAGGTTCTTGATTTTTTGCCATTTCATTATTTCCCTAGAGAGCTGTTCAGTAACAGGGGATTGAAGTAAGTTAGAAATGAAGTCAAAGAACATGGCAATTGTAGTTTATAATAGAATAACGTTTATTGTCTCGTATTACACCTAATAATAGTTTAAGCGTTAACAGGTCAGGTAGAGGGTTGCTAAGCGCTGATTTTTAGCTTAAAACCTTAACTCCTGTTTAAAAAAAAGAGCGGTAGGTACGAGCATAGAGGTACGAGTACATTTAGCAACAACGGAATAACAAACTGATAATAGTTATAATGATGATAATACATTAATGATTGAATTAGAAGATAAAAAAAGATTTTTTAACAGTTTGTGGACACGATTGCCTATTTCATCAGTAAAAACGTTTAGGAGGCTAGGTGGAACCATAGTCTTTACATGGTGGCTTATAGTACATAGATAAGGTAGGTAGCTGTGGTTTGCTATGGCTGACGGTGGAAGATACATTCAAATCTTATCGTAACCTAAATTACTAACAGAAACACTCATAAACGCATTGTTATTCATGCGCTAGGACTGGGTAACTCCACCTCAAAAAGTAGCAGCGGTGCTATTCTGAAAGATCACCGTGATAACTTAGGTGAAGTGTGCTTAAAGTGAGCTGTCATTCCACCTGATGACACTATTGACAGCTCACTTTAACCTCACTTCACCTAAGTTTTCACGGTGAGATTTTTACAGAATAGCATTACAGGTTAGATTCGAAGCCACAACTTCTTGCTCGCCAGTCATTTCTAATAAGCTGAACCTCTAACTTATAAACGCATGAACGATTTCTTATAAGATAGTGTACCCTAGCGATAGATCAAACGGTAAGGGAGAAGAGAACAGATGTTTGTTCCCAAAGGGAGTTAAACCTTTTAACATAACTCCTGTGATCTCAAAACTATACCGCTACATACAGAATATAATATGTATCTTAGAGACACACCCCTGGGCTTAATCATGGCAGGCTCACTCGAATGTAACATAAAAGTAAAACAAAAAATACCTTTTGTGACAATTAAGCAATACCGTGAGGTACATAATATAAAATGTATATCTCTATGCAATATGTATCTCATCGTCTTCATTGTCTTCAATGTATATACGAGTACATGCAAATAGCGCTTTAAAATAATGTGAACAGACAAAAATACGTCTACACACCATGTTACAGGAGTGCGATTCTGTAACCATCTCACCATGAAAACTTAGGTGAAGTGAGCGTGGAGTGAGCAGGCTGTCAATAGTGTCAATTCCTATCAAAAACAAATTCACTTCGCCTAAGTTTTCACGGTTAGATTTTTACAGAATCGACGGGCAGTTCCTTTCTTTTTCTTTACATAGTATAAAACAAAGTCGCTCCCCCTCTCTGTTGACTTAGATGTAAACGGATTTTAATGAAATTTTCAGCAATAGATAGTGATTCAAGAGGAAGGTTTATAATATGTACTTAGTCGGGCCATAAGTTCTGTCACATAGATAAAATTTTGAATTTAGAATGCAAACCGAGGAAAATATTATGGACATTCGAAATTTGAATATTTAAACAAAATAAAAACAAAGGGTTTCTGGAATTTTGTTCATTTTCTAAAATGGAGTGGACGCGCAAAGAAGACAGAGTCGCAGTAATTGCATTGCATCGTTACGGTCACGCGCCAACTGAGATTTTCAAACTGCTGAAAAATTTGAAAATTTCACTGAGATTCATTTATCGTACTATCAAACGATTCAGGGAAGATTCAAGATTACAAGATAAACAAAGGAGCGGTCGACCTCGTACTGTTCGGACTCCAGCGGTCATCAAAGCAATGAAGGCGCGAATCCAACGAAATCCTGTCCGCAAGCAAAAAATGTTGGCTTTGCAGATGGGACTAAGCAGAACTACTGTTAAAAGGGTGTTGAATGAAGACCTAGGACTGCGTGCTTATAGAAAAAAAACAGCACATCTTCTTAACGCACGGCTGAAGAAAATCAGACTCGAAAGAAGCCAGGTTTTGTTAAGGCAGTACGCGGGAAAAAAATACCGCGAAATACTTTTCTCGGACGAAAAAATTTTTAATGTTGAGGAGAGTTTCAACAAACAAAATGATAAAGTGTATGCACACTCTAGTGAAGAAGCGAGCAGACGTGTGCCACGTGTTCAGCGTGGTCATCACCCTTCGGCATTCATGGTTTGGCTTGGGGTGTCCTATTTGGGTCCAACGGAGTTGTTTTTTTGTGAAAAAGGAGTGAAAACCAGTGCCCTCGTATATCAAAACACAGTCCTAACAAACATTGTGGAACCTCTTTCACAAACAATGTTCGAAAACAGGCACTGGGTATTCCAGCAGGATTCTGCGCCGGCTCATAAGGCGAAAAGTACCCAAAACTGGCTCACGACCCGTGGAATCGACTTTATCAGGCATGAGGATTGGCCCTCATCTAGTCCAGACTTGAATCCCTTGGATTACAAAATATGGCAGCACTTAGAGGAGAAGGTCTGCTCTAAACCCCATCGCAACTTGGAGTCACTTAAAGCATCCCTGATTAAAGCAGTCGCCGATATTGACATGAATATCGTGCGTGCTTCGATTGATGACTGGCCTTGCAGATTGAAGGCTTGTATCGAAGCAAGAGGAGGACATTTCGAATAATTTTAATGTGGTTTAAATCTGTATTTTATACCCTTTCATTTGATATATAAATGGTTGTAATGCGTTACTCATTGTGTCATTTATTTAACTTTCCATATGTGTCAAAACTTATGACCAGACCCATGTATAATACATGTATATTATAGTAGAGAAAAGCCGAGAAATTCAAAGATTTGTAATGTGATGTCGTAACAAACATACACACATCAAAAGTGTCTAGGGATCAAGCATTTTTATGCGGATTTCTTGAGATTGAGATGTGGCTTTGTAATAAATTTATGATTTTATAAATTTATATGGATCCTTTTTGGTGCATTTCATAATTTGAATCAGGAACTGTGAATCAAATTCGAGTAAAAGATGAAAATCAGCTGTCAATATTTTCCCTATAAAAACATACAACGCATTGAAGACATTATTAGTGCTACTGTTTCCCTACTACTGATTAAAACCAACGTTATTATGGAGCGGCGACGTCATTTAAGCAGGGAAGAAATGCTCCGAGCCGTGGGAATGATAGAAGCTGGTTCCCGGCAACGTACTGTGGCTTTAGCTCTGAATACAAGTCAGAGTGTTATCAGTCGACTTTGGACACGTTACCGAAGCACTGGTACCGTGGCTGAGCGCCATGGAGGACGGTATCGCTGCACCACACGGAGACAAGACCGATACATTCAAATCTTAACTCGAAGAGCTCCAACAATAACCGCCATGATGTTAGCCGTGAGGCTTCATCACTCTTCAGGGAACTTAATTAGCGACCAAACAGTCAGAAACCGCTTGCATGAAGTGAACCTTCATTCCCGAAGACCGCTACGGGTACCACCTATAGCAATGCACAATCGTAGGATTCGATATCAATGGGCTCTTGAACACAGAAATTGGGCAGAAGAACAATGGCGTTTCGTGTGCTTTTCTGATGAGTCTCGTTTTGGTATGAGACCGGATACAAGACGTATACGACACTGGAGAACCCCTGGACGCCAACAGCGATTAAAATCCTGCCAGGAAGTCCATCCTTATAGTGGTGGAACCATCATGGTATGGGCGGGTATTTGGATCGGCGGAAGAACTGAGTTGATTTGGATCAGAGGCAACCTCAACGCTCAAATTTATGCTGAGACGATTGTATCAGACGTCATCGTTCCTCTACAAGTGCAAATCGGTCCCTTATTTCAGTTAATGCATGATAATGCACGACCGCACACCGCAAGAGTTGTAAGACAGACTCTCGCCGCAGCTAACATCAATGTCCTGCCCTGGCCTGCTCAGTCGCCAGACTTGAACCCGATTGAGCATGCATGGGATATGCTACAGAGAAGAGCTCTGCCGAATATGGAGGGTATCCAGTCGCAAGAAGACCTTTTTTTGTTGTTGCAACGAACATGGGCGGCCATTCCACAGCGTGATTTGGATGAACTCATTTTGAGTATGCCAAACCGATGTTCTTGTGTTGTTAGTGTTCGCGGTAGAAACACGGATTATTAATTGTTTAAGTTACCCAATAAAATTTTAAAGAAAACTGTTATTTCAGTCTTTTTTTTCGAACTTTTGTGTTAGTGGTTCAAATGTCAAAAATCCCTTTATTAGGAAAATGGCAAATTTCTTTATTAATGCAAAGGTGACTTGGTTTATCGTTACTGTGACAAACGAAAACACTTTATTTGATGAATCCTTAAAGAAAATTTTAATTAATATCAATCAGGAGAAAAGTTATTGCAAAAATATATGTTGATCCCTAGACACTTTTGATGTGTGTATTTTTGTGCGCTTACATTGCAATCGCTGGCTAAAACTTACGAAATAGATCAAATTAATGTACTATGGAATTGTATATCTTAAAAATGTCGATAAAAAAGTCTGCGATGGTATATGTTTATCTCCTAAGGATAACCCACAGTAACCATTTTTATCTTTTACATATTGCAAAAAAAAAATGGGTTATTTACCAAGCTACTTTAAACAATACAGTAATATTCCTTATCCAATTAAATAAATAAAATACGTTGTGCATTTCATGGCGATCAAAATTGCCTTTTACAGTATATCATTAAAATGAATATTTTAGAAGAAATCAGAGGTTTAAAAAGCGGGGGCAGAGCGGCTGGCGGGGCGGTACGAAGTTCAGGTCAGCTAGATTGCCTATAAATTAGAATAGAAAAATTAAACATTAGCTTCACTAAAGAAGTTCACTATAGGTATAAACTAGGATTATATACATTCACTAATTCTCTTAACCTACTTTACGAAACTTAATCCGTAATTTTCGAAACTCAACTTTGTTACGAGATACGAGAGTTCAATATCGAGTGCGAAAGACAATTATATTTTTACTACTTGAAAGTCGGGAAAGTACTATATTCTTATCTCTGGTTCTCTAAGGCATTGCTGAAGTTTGCAGAAAGCTTTATTTAAGACAATGTAGGTAACTCGGTTTAGTGTGTAAAACAACATTTTAGTCGAGACATCCGGGCAGGTACCTGGTTCTAAAAAGTAGGTTATACTTACAAAGTTTTTACTGAACATAAATAACTAGCTTTTGCCCGCCGTTTCGCCTGCGTGAGCGTCGGAAATACATCCCACGGGAACGCACTACCGGGATAAAAACGTATACTATGTCATGGTCTATCCGTGTGCCTTTCATTCAAATTTGTTCAACCGTTAAGGCGTGAAAAGGTAACAAATAGACAAAGTTACTTTCGCATTTATAAGATTAGAGAGGTATGGAAAGAAAAAGGGGAGACTTTTGCCCAGTAGTGGGACATAATAACGCTTACTTAAAAAACCCGGTCAAGTACGAGTAAGACTCGCGCACAGAGGGCTCCGTACAAATTTGAAGGTATGTAAATAGTAAAAAAATATATATATTATTACTACCCGTTTTTCGGATTTTTTTTTCCTTTACTTGTGCTACATAACATTACTTGCCAAATTTCATGATTCTAGGTCAACGGGAAGTACCCTATAGGTATTGATTCCGGAACATGAACGCCCGTATCTTTTGATTGCGTTGACTTAGAAGTTTAATTTTATCACTGCTTCAAGGGATTGCAGGGATTGTATTTAATATTAATTTCAACTTGGAGCAGTGGTGGCCCAGTGGTATCGACCGCGACTTACGAGTTGTAGGTCGCAGGTTCGAACCCAGACAGGCGCTTTACTTTAGGTAAATTATTTCATCACCACTGCTTTCAAAACGGTGAAGGAAAACATCGTGAGGAAACCCGCATGTCCTAGAACCAAAAATTCGAAGACATGTGATATCTATCAACCCGCACTGGGCCCACGTGGTGGATTACGGCCCACTCCCTCTCACAGAGAGGAAGCCTGTGTCCCAGCAATGAAAACATTATATGCTGATTATGTTATTAATTTCAACTTGATAACTCCACGTGTTCCTGAGAAAAAGGGTCTTGACTGACGGACAGACAGACGGACAACGAAGTGATAAGGGTACCGGTTTTCCTTTTGAAGTACGGAACCCTAATAATGGACAGTATGAATAAGGGTATAATGTAACTTTATTCACTGTTAAAATTGAACATTCCTTCAAATAACAAATGCCATCCAGTCACTAGAGAAATTGCTACTGTCACCAGGCTTAGCACACGGATTTCGTGAACGCAAATGTTGTAATTAATAGACTGGAGTTAGCTGGTTATCCAGCTGTCATGTGTTTTTTAAGCACCCTTTATTACACCTACGAACGGAGACGAAACCCGTTTCAACCGACTACGTAAAGCTAAAAGGAATAGAAAAGAATATTGTTTATTATTGTTGTAATTGGTTAACAAATAAAGTAGGTCAAAATTAAAAAGTGTCTACAACATACCTCTAGCGTGTACTATACAATGATAAGAAAATAAGTAAATGAAAATTCTAGCATTGGTAGGATAAGCAGAAAACTAAACTAGTGTCGTGATTTCATCGATTTAATTTAAAAAACATACGTTATTTTAATACCACATTATAATATCCACTGTGGCAACACTATCAACAAACTTTTAAAATGTATTTCTACTGTGGCAACTAACAATTATGATATTCGTTATTTCTGGGTGGGGCAAATGTCGTTTTAAATGGTAAAATGTAGTGAAAAGCCAGTCGTTGTTGGATTGTGAAAAAGTACAGTTGTGCGATTAAAAAGTATTAGCAAGAAAACGGTCTATTTCATTACACTATGTACAGTCAGCAACAAAAGTCGATTAACACTTCAGTTTTTTTAATCTCGGTTATTGAGCAAAATATGTGTTCAAAATTGCATTGTACAGACGCCAGCACATCAAGCTACTACAATCTGTCAAATTTCTTTAATAGATTTTCAACTTTATCGCTAAAGCATAAGGATCAAGGTTGATTGAAAAAATTTACAGTTTCGGGTAGCTTGATGTGCTTGCGTCTGTACTTCCGCTGTTGAACAAATATTTTACTCAATAACCGAGATTAAAAAAACTGAAGTGTTAATCGACTTTTGCTGCTGATCGTACAAGAACGATTCTATGAAATGTGATGGAGGATTTTGATTGTTGTCCATAAGTCAAAGTCACAGCATTTATTTCAAATAGGCACTTGTAAGGCACTTTTGAACGTCAAACCTTACAATAAAATAAATAAATTAAAATTGATTGTAGTCGCCCCTTGGAAAAGGTAGTTTCGTATGTAGACGAAACGGTAAGCCACTCGGCCTCTTTAAAAATGTTTTACAATATTTTTGTATACATTAATTATATAATTATATGTGACAATGCAGCCAGAATAAAATTACGTTAGGTAAAAATTATTAAAAATTAAGCAATGACAGATTACTATTTATTGACTCTACGAGTACTTACAGACTAAGTGATATTTTCATTACACACATGTTCCTTATACACAGAATATACTATCTACTTTCTCGTCCCAACAAATAGTAGATAATTTTATTCTATCCGACATCTGCAACATCTTAAAACACGATCTTGATTATGTAGTTTCTTACTGAAGTTTATTCTCCAGGTAGCTCGGATGCACCTGTTCGCATAGAGCCATCGATAGGAATCTATAAGCTGAACTACTTTTCGAGCTGACTTCGAGAACTTGGATTCGATTTTAATCTTTTACGTTGTTCAGTACGTAGTGTTGAGGAGTGGATTTAATTGTAGAATTTATGTATGTAGGTACCTCGACCGTGGCCGTGTTTTTTGTGTTTATTGATCATGTTTTCGGGTTATTATTTTAGAGGTAGTACCAGTAGTACCACTACTGGTACACACACTACTACCTACCTACAGATAGGGTTTGGGAGCGTTTGTTCAATTTCTAGGTGTAATTTAAATTGGTCACATAGAAAACCGTTTTGTGAAAAATAAAGAATTTCATCCATTTCAGATTTTCTTAAATGTATAAATTAAGAACGCAAATATACCTGACTCTTGAAAACTCTCTAGGTAAAAATACCCAAGCTTTCCGATTTAAATTCTACTATTCACTTCAGTCCCACTAACTCCCTTGAGCCCTGCTTTCTTGGACCCCACAAAAGAATTTAATTATGTAGGTGAAGCGAGGTAAAGTCTTACATCGCAAATAAAACCAGAAATTCGGTACATATTTATTAGGTAGGTACGCTACCGTGGTTTATCTCTAAAAAAACGTGAACAGAATACTAATGATCTGTGCTCCAATTGTAATCATTTTTTGGAATTTAACGACGAATCCTAAATTAGGCTTGATTTTGTTAAGATTTAAATTAAATTAGGATAAGAAATTTTATTCTGGAAGCGATTCTGAATTCTTTTATTTTTTTTGGAACGAATTAGGGTTCGTTTTTATTATAAGACGACGTTGTTGCACTAAGATATTTCTGTGTCGTGATTACGTTTTGCACATAATAAACATACTGGCGAGACGAATCTAAGCGTCACATCATTAATTCAGATTACCGTAGCATATAAAACTCTCACGATAAATACCCTTTTCGTAATGATATTTCTCATATTAGTCACTGTCCTTTCTATTTAAAATACCCCATGAAATATATACTCACATCCCATCATAAGAAATAAATTATTTATGAGTTACACAACGAGCAATTTGAGAATATCCTAAGAGATAAACTTACAAGATCGACTACCACAAAATAACCCTTACGTAATGAAGTCTTATGACACTCCCCCATTCACGATACCCCGGGGAATACCCTCCCCCATTCCTCTTTATCAGCCATAAAAATGAACACATTAATATTTTGAGGTCGGTTCATATTTGTGCCCCAAAACACGGTCATCAGTTGAGCAACACTTCGCTGTTATTTACATTAATGTTTTTGTTACGTGTCAAGGCGTTACGTTAACATGACTTCTATAGTATTTTACGATTAATTTTAGTAGCAGATTTGGATCTGTAGTGTTTTTTTATTTTTACGTTGGAGTAAACAAAGCTTAAGCGGTTATTACGGAACTATTAGGGATATTTTAGCTTGTAACTAAACCATAATAAAAGGAAAAAGGCGTTATAATTTGTGGTCGCTTAATAGCCTTGACGAACCACTAAAATTACGGGTTGCTTTAAAACAAAGTTTGGCGACCGAATTGGTGCAGCGGCTTACTGGGGGCCTAAAGAGGCCACTTTGGCAGAATCATAAAAGGATAACACTATGAATCATAATGGAGAGTTAACTGTTAAGTTAATCGTATCAAATCCCATTGGTGAAAGATTTTTTTGATTTTTTTTTGTTCTGTGTTAAAAATACCAATCAACCCAGAAAAACACGGACTGTCTTCGGCATAATTATGATTCATAATGTTATCCTTTTATGATTCTGCCAAAGTGGCCTTTTAGGCCCCCTGGTATGGCTTTCATCGGTGTGGATTGCTGGTTAGATTCTTTGTACCTATACCTATTATTTTGTGAGTTGCTGCATGTGAGATTTATCTCTACATATAAACCCAACATTTACAATACAGGAGGGTGTAATTCTGGTGAATGGTTTAAAGAAATCGAACAGATAACAAAACTGTCTGACTAACGTTAGTACTCCTCAGAGAGTTTCTTCTCGAAGTAGTAATTACATTTTTTCTCACCCTATTCACGTAACATACAAATTTATGTGCTTAAAAACTTACTTCATTCCAAAAAAGTTAAATAGGATTGTGTATATATAATCAGAACACCAAGAGAAAGATACAAGAACATGTACTAATGCGACCAAGATTACATCCATACAAAATGTCCGAAATCACGGACTGTCGGGCACAAAAGTTTTTCTCCATCGCTCCCAACTTTGCGAGTGTCGAAGTACTTTCAGTTACAAAAGTTTTTGCTTCAGACTTTATCCGAACAACTGCTGACGTATAGCTATGAAAGGGATTATTAGGGAGTATTAAGGTTTTGAGGGCCACCTGTTTTTCTTGCGAAGTTAGTGTTAAGTGTTATGTAGAAGATCCAAGACTTTGTACCGTAATACTTGAAGTAAACTTAATTTGTCACTTCGCAGTGTGGGCTAGAGACTAGATTAAAAAATCTAAATGTGCTTGTTTTTTGTCAATTTCATAATCAGAAGATGGTATGAATCATTGCAAGCGGCAATATCCCAACGGGTAACGGGACAAAAATTGTATATTTCATTCATTTTATATCGATATAAATCTATCTTGCAATACTGCTAAACCCTAAACCAAGCGGTGTTATTATTTGTACGGATGTTCAAGAACGTGTTCCCTGCGTTATTCTGAGTATTACCGTGCTTATCGACTGCCAATCATCAGAGGAACTGACCAGCTCTGTTTACGTCACATGTGTTGTTTGTGCCTGCCGTAGAATTTACGCCCGGAGCGTAGGATTACATAATACACCGATTTTCGCCCAGTATTTCACCGGATTACACGCTGGAGGTAAACATTTTGAAGGCCTTCGTTCAATGGCGTTTTAGGCGAATGGGAGGGTATCGTATCGTTAAATGCTTTTGTTTCTGGATTTATGATACCGGATATTTTTTTTTAGTAACTTGAGACGCCAAATAGTTGTTGTGCTTTTATAAAAAGTAGTTTCCTTCTATTACTTTTGAAAATACATGCATAATTCATCCTAATTATTATGCTACAACAATCTGCCTAAAAGTTTCCCTCCAATCGCATTTTTACGCCATGAAATAATTCTCAGCATGAATGACTACACTTCTAGGTTACCAACACCACAACATCAAAATACATCGACAAAAACATCACTAAAAACTACGATTTATCAATCACTATCCAATCTCATGTGCCACCATCAAAAAATAGGGAAGCAAGGAAAAAAGAGTTTATCACATAGTAAAGGGAACGCAAACAAAAGCAAAATAAATTATCCTCGTGACTCGGGTACCGGAGGGATCATGTTGGTATCACAATCCATCAATTAACTGCCTATCAAACGGCGATGGGAAACAATGTCCCTATATATATGTATTTTAGTTGTTTATTTGTCAAAGGAAATTCGCAAAACTGTGACGCAAGAAACGTTCGAAAAAGCCCTGTTATTGAAAAGGATTCCCTTCGTAAAGATAGAAATGAAACTTAGAAACGTATTGATGAAAAGCAGACACTATTGTGAAATACCGATTTCATTATCAAACATAACTACTGTTACCCCAGATTATTAAATTATGCGCAATGTTTGATTTTACTAAGACCTTACTGTCGTCTGACCTCTACCCAACAATCTGGTAACCAAATAACGTTCAGCATTTCTATTCGGCACCCAGCAAACTATCAAACAGTAATTACAAAATATCGTGCTCAAAAACATCGCCGGCGGAGTTGCGACGAAATCAAGTCTATATTAAACGAGGTCCTTAAAAAAATTCGTCATAACATCAGGGAGCACTTCCCGAATTCATTACTGGGTACGCTCATTTGCTCTAAATGTGAAAAGAATGCAAATCGCTAAGGGAAAAATAGCCGACCTCGAAAATCTTGGAAGTTTCCTCGCATCGAAGTGTAGTTACAATGGTCGGCCAACAGATGGCGTTAGAAGTTGCGAAGTTACTTCTCAAGTACAATTTGTTTTCGGTTTGTATTTTAATTTAATTTTTATGGGGATCTTGGCTTTGGAAACAGTTTGTGTAAGTATTTGGTGCTGAGCTGAGTTGTAATGAGTTTTATGGAGAATATTGCAAGACTAACAACTTGTCAGTGACTTTACCTAACGGTCGAGTTGGTTAGTAAACGCTTTTGATCGTCCTTGTGTTTTGATCTATGTAATCTTTTTTATAAATAATAAATTTTTGTTTTAGGTCCAGATGTGATGTTTTAGATTTTATTATTATTATCTTAATATAATTAACGTAATTAAATCTATACATCCATACAAATAAATAAAATTTAAATTTTGTTTGTAAATAAAAATTTGCGGAAAGTATACGGTTTTTTTTTGTCTGTCATTCTGTTTGTTCCAGCTAGTCTCCGAAACGGCTGGGCTGATTTTGATCAAATTTTATATGGAGATACTTTGAGCCCCGGGGAAAGACATAGGCTACTTTTTATTGACATGCACCAAAATCAAAATCAAAATCAAAATATTTTATTTCACATAAGCCTACATGGGCACTTATGAAACGTCAGAAGCTAGGTGCACGGTTCCAATTGGTCGTTTCCTATGGAGAAGAACCGGCAAGAAACTCCAAGGTTACTCTTTTTAAAAATAATTGGCTTTTACAATATTTTCAAATTACAGTAGGTATGGGAGGATAGCGTAGGCCTGTCAACAAGTATCAGGTACTTGATAAAATAAAAAATAGTCTACAGATCTAAAGTCTACAAGGCCTACAAAGTCCTCACATTTACAAAATAAGAATCTATCAAAAGGATAAATAAAAAATAAAAACCTAATAAAACCTAGAGATATGATTCCCATTACAACCACTAATAAAGCCGCTTATGCACAGTTGCAAATAAACCCAAAAAAATTGTGGGTTGCTTCTTAATCTGGACCAGACTAAAGGCCGATTTGTCAACTATAGTTAAAAGTCATGATAAAATATTAACGAAAAGCTTATTTCAAGATTTATTTCCTTGGGGAGCAGTCTTAAATGTCAGCCTATCTGGATCCAGCTGATTGAGGTTTTAGGACAGATCAAAATTCAGAACCTTCTGGAGTATAAGCAATCCGGCTAAAATTATTTTAGATATTAACTAATGAATCAAATGGTGGGTGGGATGAATAAAATTGACATAATAATATTTTTTTTATTGATATGACAAACGACAATTGTCAAGATCTTTTTTACTTCCGTTGTTAATGTTGTAGGTATCTAATTTATTTACGTACAGGTTTTTGTATTTCTATACACTATTTCAATGTTAAATTATTATTACACTATTTCAATATCAAATTCCGTGCCTCGGAAAACACGTTAAGCCGTTGGTCCTGGCTGTCATTCGTGACACATCTTTGACAGTCGTTACGGGTAGTCAGAAGCCCGAAAGTCTGACAACCAGTCTTATCAGGGGGTATCGTATTACCCAGTAATTGGGTTGTGGAAGTCAGATAGGCAGTCGCTCCATGTAAAATACTGGTATTCAGCTGCATCGGGTTAGACTGGAAGCTGAACCCAACATGGTTGGGAAAAGGCTAGGCAGATGATATTTCAATGTAAAATAAAAAAAGTCAGACGCAAAGGTGACATTCAAAATTGCAAAAGCCCACACCATAACAGGCTTAAAATATCACAAGAAACAAATAAAACGTAAAGCTGAGCCCACATTTACGCGTGTTACGGACACATAAAAGCCTATTCACACTAAACACGTTCCATTACAGTTTCGGTACAGATAACGCTGAAAATCAATTAAACAACAAAAGTGAACACGTTGGGTACGGAAGGGTACAGTATCCATTGAAAATTTCTAAAATAGATATTAATTAAAGCCACAAATGAATGAAAAATATTCATTGAATGCGCGAGTGTGATGACAATAGAGCGTCGGAGTGAGAAGGAACAAAAGCTCTGGATAATTGGAATCTCGCTTCAACGCACTCCGCGGAGTCTTTGTAAAGCTACCACTTCAATCTGGCGCATCGGCATAGGTATATTTAATTACCTTCCGTGTTAATTGCGCATGCTTTATCATCTTCTTAATTGTTTGCTCAAGCACGGTGCAACACTACAATAAATCAGTCGATGGTCCGGTAAAATTTAATTACAAGCATTGGAAATTCCCTTCTTATTAACATCATAATCTTCCTGCCCTTCACTTATTAGCGTGTTGATAGCAATCTAAATGGACTCGGCCCAGAATTCAGCTACTTGTTTGGCGCCATCACCAGCGTCCATCAGTTCCTGCAACGTGCAGCTGACAGGACACGCAGGACACGGTATTAAGGGCAGGCCCAAAGGAAAATCTTCAATCTTAGATTAGATTTATACAGTAGTAAATCATATTCAAATTGGAAAAAAAGTATATGGCAGGAAACTTCATTATAAATGTGAGGGTCGACCCAGACGAAAACATGATACGATAAAATTTTCTCGATAGAAAACCATCACAAAGTTACCTCTAATTTTCAACTAATTTGGTTTGCATTCTATTTTGGTGCATATTACTGAACCACAAATTAGACAAATAATAACACTCATTATAACCTAGCGATGACCCAAGCGATTTTTTAAAATAATGTCTATTTTAAAAGATAATCGAATAAAAAGCATTTGGCGCTTACTACATTTTTAATCCGCGAGATACGCTGTCTTCCGTCTCGCGTGACACGAGCTTGAGGCATCAGTTTGTTTCACCAGTCAGTACCATAGATAAAATACTAAATGTACAAGTCAGTACCCCTCGCTCTGTTGAGACGGGAAGTCTATGACAATTTTCTCCGCGCCTAGCAACCATTATTATTATCGACATTTTGTTGAATAATAAATGGGAAACAAAAAAATACAATGAAAAAGCGAGAACTTAAACACTTGAAGACTAAAATGATTGCTAATTGCCGAAGTCGAAGGTTTGTTTTTATATCAAGGTACTTATGCGTATAGTATACGCAAAATAAACAGATGATTTGACCGCTCGATATGATCGTTTATTGTTTTCGTGCGAAATTATATAATTTAGCTAGAATTTATTTTTGATAATATGTGATTGTTGTCCACGCTTCCTCACTAAAATTAGAAATACGAAAGAATTACAATATCCCTCCCTCTCGACCCGTCTCTTTCTTTGTTTGTTACTTTTTTACAACTAGTCGAGTGAGGTATTAAAACAAAGAATATAAGATTCTTCCAAAAACTCGCTTGTTTTAGGTATCAGTTCCCGGAAAAGGATATTAATCGAGTGATCGAGTTTGTTGATGGTTCTATCGGTAGTACCATTGAGGTCGAAAACAATTTTAAACCACCACCCTGAGGTACACCGGCAGAAGTATAACAACAAGAAGAACACGTCTGTTCTATGCATATACATTGCCGGCGGCCATACAGGTAACTACGAAGCGAGCGAAGCATGCCAAGCAGGATATCGAAATTGACGATATTGAACGCATTGCTTAAATCCAATAAGCAAAGAATCGTCAGATTTCCTCCCCATGCCTAAGCGTATGTCATTAGTAACGTTCACTAGCGTACAGTAGCGGTGCTGTGACCAGGACGAAATCCGGATTGGAAAATATTCAGCAGACTATTCTTGCAAAGAAATGCACTAAGCTGATTGTGAACAAGGTGTTCAAGGACTTTGGAGAGGAAAGGCAAGATGGAAGTAGGTCGGTATTCTGAAAAGGAAGCAAGATTAGATTTTTTGGGTAAAGCAGTGATTTTTGGCTCTTTCCACATCGGAAGACACTTGACACTACACCCGTAGCTCGTATCAATACGCCAGGCCGTCACACTTACACGTATTAGTCCATATCTTGAAAATTACTGAACCGATTTTGATGAAACTTGCACTGTTCCCTAAGTTGAAGTAAATGTAAGCTAATACAAAAAAAATGGTCACGATCCCATTAATAGTTGCTGAGAAATGCGTGGACAAACATACATACATACATACGTCTATGAAATTTTGTATATTTGTTTGGAAGCCTTAGTAGATTGTCATATGTGAATATAATGCAATTCCAATAATATTACATACATACGTATCGAATTGATAACCTCCTTTTTTTGAAGTCGGTAATAATATGTATCTAAGAATCGATGCTTGGCGTGATTTTAACTTCCATGGATTTATGAAATTTCCAGACTTTACCTAGATCTCTGTTTTCAAGTGATGTGTGGTTATGGCAGCGTTGGGAATCTCTACCGGTGGGTATTATTGTTATTGCAGCGATTGTTAGCATCCACAAGGACGGTTTGACGAAGAGGGCCGATACTGCAATTTTGTTTTAGTTTCAGCTTTCTTATGCATGATGCTTGTAATATCGTCGCAGATGCTTGATTTTTACTGCATGAATTGAGCGTGAACATCGTATAGCTGATTGTCTGTCAGCAGATTGACTTTTTCATCCATTGAATCGACACTGAATAAAGGACCCGACGAAAAATAAATTCAAAAACAATCATTGTGATGATTATAAGATATTTCTTATCACTGTGTTTGATTTTCTTTTATACCTTTTGGATTTTTTATCACCTATTTTATCACTTCTAATTTTTTATGGTGGAATGGAGTATACAGAACTTTTATTTCTCAACATACAAACACAAAATAGGATTGCATTGTATATATTACACAAGTAAAGACATTCTTATCCCTGCACATTAGCACTGCTATATTTTGCGAATTGATGATTTTGTGAAACCGAGAGCGTAGCGCATATTACTATTTTGTCCAAAGAAATTTAAAAATAGAATTTAAAAAAAGTCTTTGTTTTCAGGGTTCCGTAGTCAACAAGGAATCCTTATAGTTTCACCCTGTCCGTCTGTCCGTCCGCAGCTTAGCTCAGAGACTCTTAGTACTAGATAGCGATAATTTGGCATGGATATTATATGTCGCATTACTGGATGGCCGAGATGCGATACATCGGGTCTTCTTCACGATCCAACATAGTTTAGATAGGTGTGGGCACTGCAGTGGGTACTCGAACGAAAAGATTATTTGAATTTGAAGTAACTTTAATAAACTAGCGATTAACAACCGAAACGCACACGTGTGTCGGGAACTAACACGTGCGTTGGTATTGAGCGTTTGCCTAGAATGTCCGAGCTCGACTGTCGACTGTCGCAACACTCGGTCTCTCCACCAGTCCTCGCTGCATCCCGTCCAAGCGGTAGGGCTCGCTTGCGTTTCCGATCACATGATTTTTCTGACATTTAACTGACAGGGGTTCTCCCCCCTGCCATCTAAATGGTTGTCTTTGGATATGTGAAAAAATTCATGGTAGTAGTATATAATAACGAAATTAAAAGGAAAACTATCACGGCTAAGTAGGCTTTACAAGTTTACGAATAATAGTCGACCAACTTACATGTATGGGAGAACATGATTTTCAACTATAATGTTAAGTTTGTTCTTGGGTAAATTCATTTCAACTACGGAACTCTTCATTGTGCGTGGTCCGACACGCACTTGGCCAATTTTTAACTGAATATCCTGCATATACTACGCAAACGCACTGCACTTGAAGTTTAGTGTACAGAGTTTCGTTGCGCGCGTCGTCACGCCACCCGCGGTTGTTATTTGCACTAATGCGGGGGTTGGGAGACGCGCGGGTGAAATCAGATTTTATCCTGTCATTGGGCCCACTCTTAAGGCGATTGGCACACTGCACCGCATTACGCAGTGGGATGCAGATAACTTGCGCCCGTGCGTGTTTTTCTACATACAAATTTTATAAAAACGCGCTTCCGTGCGGGGGGGAATTTGGCTCCGTTTCACGCATCCCGCTGCGTAATGCAGTGCAGTATGCCAATCGCCTTAGTGTCCCGTTGTTGGAACACCACCACCTTTACACTCCAAGGCGGAGTCGTCTGTGAAACTCCACCTGAACAGGTTTTCCTTGATTCGGTCAACCTGGTTCCTTATTAAAAAGTAATTTAAAAAAATTAAACCGACTTCAAAAAGAAATCAACTCAAAATTATGAAATAACTTTAATTTCGGAAGTCGGTGTCTTGGGATCTGTATTTTAGTTTTTTGCCACCGACTTCCGAAATTAAAGTTATTTCATAATTTTGAGTTGATTTCTTTTTGAAGTCGGTTTAATTTTTTTAAATTACTTTTTATTTCGTAATTTTTAGTTTTTGCACTAGAATTTGACCAAGGTTTTGAGATGTTTTCCCTTTGACACTAAACCCGTAGCTCGTATCAATACGCCAGGCCGTCACACTTACACGTATTAGTCCATATCTTGAAAATTACTGAACCGATTTTGATGAAACTTGCACTGTTCCCTAAGTTGAAGTAAATGTAAGCTAATACAAAAAAAATGGTCACGATCCGATTAATAGTTGCTGAGAAATGCGTGGACAAACATACATACATACATACATACATACATACATACGTCTATGAAATTTTGTATATTTGTTTGGAAGCCTTAGTAGATTGTCATATGTGAATATAATGCAATTCCAATAATATTACATACATACGTATCGAATTGATAACCTCCTTTTTTTGAAGTCGGTAAAAACGACTCCTAACTTTACTGTACACTTCACCTTATCAACTAAGTAATCTTTTGCCTTATATCTTAACGTGCTCTACTTGGTCGTCCAAACATACCATATTCCAATTGGCTTAAATCTGTAATTACGATGAAGAGTCTGTATACCAGCTATAGTTCCAAAGCACTAATTGAGACACGTACGTTTGCTTCTGTGGAAAAGCAGGTTTATTTCGAAGCATGCTTTTAAAAACTTAACCCAACCTTTAGTCATTTGGAAACTAGTTCATATTCTTACACGACAGGTCGTTAAAATAAAGTTATTGAGTCCACCATAATTATCTCAGTTTAGATGCAGTCGTTTTATCCGTCCGAACTTGAGCTAAAATCTCAAGTTTGGACGGATAAAACGACTTAAACGAACATACTTATAAGGACTATTACACATAGAAATTAAATGAAATTGTTTATTCTGTAAATAGGATATTGGAATCACTGTTACATATCATACTAGCTTCTGCCCGCGACTTCGTCCGTGTGAAATTTCACCCTCTTAGGGGTGGAATTTCTAAAAACCCTTTCTTAGTGGATACCTACTCTTCACAAAGAGCACACCCTCCAAGTTTCATGTCTCTAGGACCAGCGGTTTGGGCTGTGTGTTGATATATCAACAGTCAGTCAGTCAGTTTACCATTTTATATATATAGATAGAAGATAAAAAAAAGCTAGCTGCTAGCTGGAGTAGATATTTCTTATCTGATTACCCCTGAGAAGACTAATTGGCGAAACAAGCTCAAGGGTCAAAGTCTCTTTTAAAGTACAATCACAGTCACAATTTATGCACCATTGCAATCTTAAAACACCGCAGTTTATGGTCGTGTGAACTCAGATAGCACTTAGTAGAATCGCCTGGAGTTTAGTGTACTAAAATCTAGACGGTATTATTCCTTTGTGGGGCGCTAGTGCTAAATCAGTGGTTAGTTTAGTTTAATGCTCGAGAAAAAATCTTTAACATTTTTGTTTGTTATACTTAATGATTACACATGTACGGAAGGTTTGTAAATCAGAATAACACGGGCAATTCCACAATATGAGTTTCAGGTTCTCTGTTTCAGATTATCTAAAGTACATAACATAGTATAGCATAACATAGTTGTGTTTTGTCTTATTTTTGTTTATTTTTCTGTATTTTATTTTTATTTAATGTATGATCCAACTGTTGATCGAAATAAAGAAATTGAATTGAATAACATCTTTTAAGGGGTACTGTGTTAAATGCTACAACAAAATACCTTGTGACATATTGCAATGCTAATATAATTTTTCAAGAGATTTACGGCATTGCGCGTACTATAGTATATTGGTATTGTTCGATTATTTTCCACAACGATTATATTTCGTGGTGCGCGCTTAGCCTTAGTGAATTTTTAGTTTTATATGGGCAGAAATATTTGAAGTAAAAAAAAAATTCTTGTTATTTCGAAATAATGGCTGATTCATTGTAGAAAAAAAAGAGATTCCCTGTTTCTTATGGTAAACAAAAAGAAGATAAATAAAAATAAAAACCTATCTAAACAAAATGGCATTTGGCTAGTGGATATGTTTTGCTCGTAAAACAGTAAAGGTAGTATGCGAGTTGACACACATATTCAACTCGTTACGACTCCCCTGGGATTATAATAAGCCCTGCTGTATGCTACTAAATAGGCCGCGCAGATTACTGACAATTATCGATCATTAGCTTGATTAATTTGAAATTAATCGTGCATGGAGAAAGGCGTATACTTATGATAATTACTTTAAAGCTGTCTTTACATCTTTCCTGGTACATTTTTGTTGATATTATTTCAGTAAACAAGACAGATGTGGTCACCGCCGTTAATAGTCATCTGCAATACGAGAACAGTGGTGTCCCAGTTGTAACGGCCGCAACTTAGGAGTTGTAGGTCATAGGTTCGAACCCAGTCAGGCACTTTAATTTGTGCAAATTATTTCATCACCACTGCTCTCAAAACGGTCTAGGAAAACCTCGTGTGGAAACCGGCATGTCCTAGAACTAAAAATTCAAAGACATGTACCATAGACAAATCATTTATTTGGCGCACACAAAAAGACAGTACAACACACAAAAGAACAATATTAGATGATAACCAAATTACCCACATGATTATTTTTTTTTTTTTTAATCTTTATTTAAAGAGCTTTGTCGTAGATCGACAATGTCGCTCTATACGTACATGATTTTATAATATAAAAATAAGGGGCCGTTAAAAAAAAAACAAAATGAAAAACACACGTATCGAAATAAAAGTGATACTATGACGAATACTTAAAATAAAATTAATAACGAAACATGTGACATCTACCAACCCGCACTGGGCCCGTGTGCTGGATTACGGCCTTCTCACTGAGAGGAGGCCAGTGTCCCAGCAGTGGGAACATTATAGGCTGATAATTTATTTGAAAAGGGTTTACCAGTGCGTGGGCCTACCTAAGAGACCAAGTAACAGTAGAGAGTAGTACTTAACTAGTAGTTGATTGGTATCATTTACCTATAACTTCGACATTTGCAAACCGAAATTCTGCAATACTTAACGTCAGAAAAACCGCTAGCGGCTTGTTGGGCGAGCCTTTCCGTAAGAAGCACAATTAGCTCCATTAGTGGGAATTATTACCCAAGTCATGAGCTATTACTACCCAATGATCTAATAAGAAAAGGAAAACTAAAGACTCGGCAGACCGTGATAAAGTCAGACCCCGAGTATCATTCACCCACTGCCGTTGTCTCACTGATGGGACGAATGGGAATAATTTTGTAATTTTATTTTTAAGTCCCATTGGTCTTATTACACAATTTGAGTCTGGGTGTTCAATGGGACGTCCTACTTACAACATGAGTGGGACAAACGGGAATAAATTGAATATTATTTATTAAATTCCCATTCGTCCCGCCAGTGAGTGGGTCGAACAGGAATACACGCTTCGTCAAGTGACAACCGGTTTTATAACTTCATGTGCGCTGACCCATGACGACAACTGTTACGGGTTCCTTTATCTTCTAATGTCTTATTTTTTCACTCCCTTAAATATTCAAATTTACTTTAAAGCCCCGGCAACATTGTACCTGTAATAATTAATAAATTATTTTTTTAATCTAGTACAAACGACTTAGATGTCAGATTCTCGACAAAATAATTGGCAATGTTACATAACAAAATAAAGGTAGGTATTATAAATTAATTAGAACAGTTTGTAACAATGAGAACAAACTGAGTATGGATAAACAGCCACAAAGTGTTTGACCTTACTTTGCGAACGTTTAAAATGGGCCACATTTACACCGGACAGTAATATAAAACATTAAATATATTTAATACAATATGTTTAAAATGTAAACGTGAACCCTAAAGCCCTGTCGTAGCAGCTACGAGGTAACGAGGCACATTTTCACAGGAAAAACAAGATTCAAAGTTAATTGAAACACATATATTTCAACAGACTATCGTAACGTAACTTCATAACATTAAGGGGCTTACAGGACTTAAACGCAAAAAAACGCAAGTTTTAGAAGCAGTAAAAGTATATGATCGACTACTGTAAACAAAATCAGAAAAATATATGATATTCTTCAGGATATGTGCTAGGTAGATAGTGTGTTGAAAACACAATACAACTAATTTGATTTGATAGAAAAAAATCATGAAGAGACTCTCCTAAAACTTTCTTTTTACAATAAAAACCATACTAATATACATACAATCATTCTGATTTTTTGTCAGAGTATTCTACAAGCAACATACTAAAGCACTAGAGTTTAATTTTTTGTAAATAGAGAATTGCTTAATATTTTGCAATAAATTACCAACGATGTGTCATCGCTTTCATTCTCTTTCTTTTCTATGCTGTCTGACAGTGACCGCGCTTTAGGTCATTAAGCCTCTTAACAATGCGTCTATGAAAAGCGAAAAGCTATTGATAGACAAATCCAATTCAGTATTATTTCTTGCAAAAAAAAAGTAATTGTTACTGCCCACAAAGATACAACAATATCATTTACAACAAAACCTCCCTAAGGGCAAAAACCAACAATCTACTAAACTACACGGGTGTGTACTGTATCAATGACGTCATTCTGGGCACAACAGCCTTTTGTTGGGCAAAACGACACTCGATCCGATCCTAGCATAACTATTGGGTGTCATTTTTATGGTCGATAAAAAATGTTTGAGTTCAAACGCTTTGAGCCCCTATGTTGACTTCATTGCTTTTATAATCTATGACATGTCACATGACATCGTAGAATGGTTTTTGTAATGTAAAAACGATTTTATGTTGTTGTTATTTTAATAATGGAAGGCCTGGCAAGCATCGCAAGATACAAGACTCAGTTCACTATCGACCTCCGGTCTCCGGAGGGGAGTGATGTAGCGGTATCTACAACGCCACATGCGAACAACGCGTCATACTGACGTCACGCAAAATCATGCATCTCGCAAGCAGAGTTTACCGCGCAACTAGCATAGACACAACACCCGTCTAGTCGGAAGATCCTGCCTTCTCTATAGAGTATGACTGAACTGTACACCCTGTTCCTCATACCTCTATAGCCTTGAGCATACGTCTTAGTACTGAGCTATTATAAAATACGTTTGAAAGCTGTCACACTATTATACCTACGCGGTGGCAGGAATCGAAGCGCTACCTGTTCCCATTGACCGCTTATGTATTGTCACTTTTCTATGAAACAGCAGAATTTTTTTGATAACCGACGAAAAATTTCTACGCTGGGAGGTCTAGAATTATGTGCTGACGTCATGGTTACAGTTTGAGCGTCGATGTATGTCACACTGTATTATCAACATGCTGTTCTTACTTAATCTAATATCATAGGTACACACTACATTATGTTTCTTATATTAAAACAAAAACCCGTCAAGTGCGACTTGGACTCGCACACCGAGGGTTCCGTACATGTATGTGAATAGTTTTGATTTTTTCGGTCGGAATTTTTTTTTTTGTAATAACTACAAATATACGGTTTTCGGATTTTTTCCTTTACTTGTGCTACATTGACCTAGAATCATAAAATTTGGCAAGAAGCAGAGTTTATGCTCCGGAAGGCTTCCCGTTGGGGAAGCCTATAGGTTTTGATTCGGGAACATAAACGCTCGTATCTTTTGATTGCGTTGACTTACAATAGAAGTTTGATTTTTTCACTGCTTCAAGGAATTGCAGCCCTGAGTATTTTATATTAATTTCAACTTGATATCCACGCGTTCCTGAGAAAAAGGGTCTTGACAGATGGACATCAAAGCAATCTTATAAAGGTTCTGTTATTCCTTTCGAGGTACGGAATCCTAAAAACACGTCATCATAATTATATCATTAACATTTCTAAACCATGTGATTACCGAGGCTTACAGTAAGTAATACATATTTAATGTAGGTATTCTGATTATTATCACTTCGTGTTTCTCTCTCGGCAGACATTTTTTTTGTCCGATGTTCTTTTTTCCTGTTTTATTTTTAAATACATGACTGCCTCAATCCAATGTTTGTTATTTACTGCGTTGCATGTAAATAATATTACTTTTGTATGTAAGAATGAATAATTCATTGATGCAGATAAAGAGAAATGTCTATAATGTATATTTTTTTTGTGTGACAGAAATATACACAGAGATACAAGTTGATGTAAAATAGATTATTTTAAATACCATCCGTCACGAGAAGCTATAAATTTTATAAATAAAAAACTTCTACTAAGTTACGTAGCGACAATTCAATCAACAACAAATGATCCCAAATTTAATCTACTGAAAGTAACATACGTGTAATATGAGTACGAAGCTAACGAGCAATTTCACTTGGTCGGGTTATATTTTAGCGATATAAAGCGCTGTCGTCTAATATTTTGTGGTACTGGAACGCGTCTGACTCATGGAACGTAAACATTTGGGCCGCCATTTTGAAGTAAGTTGACGCTGACGCTGTCAGTGCTGCAGAATGTAGATGCAGAATACTCGGAATCGTCTGATGACAGTAATAAGATGTGTGTGTTTTCATATTTTTTTCCTTTTAGAAAAATAAAAATAATTACAAAACTGTTGCGAACCCCTGAATGTGTGTTTACATAATTTATAGCTTCTCGTGACGGATACTATAGTTGGATCTTATTCCACTTCAAATACCACTAATAATTTATATTTGATTAATTATTATATTAACGAGAGATTAATGGTTCTGCCAATCGTGATAAGCGTATTAGTAATATTAATACAAAACAATTATCATATATAATGACAAATAACCACCACCACTATGTGTATTATTAACTGTAGTACTGAAGCTATAATATTTAAATAAGTATTTATATTCGCTTTTGATGATGAGGGGCTGGTGGCTAAATAATAACTGCCGCACGGGTCGATTGATCAGGTTAAGCTATGCTTGCTGCGGATGGTCCGTGGATGGGTGACCATCTTTACATACCAAGATCTCTCCGTGCCTCGGAAAGCACGTTAAGCCGTTGGTCCTGGCTGTCATTTGTGAATCTTTGACAGCCGTTACGAGTCGTCAGAAGCCTGAAAGTCTAGCAACCAGTCTTACCAAGTGATACGGGTATCGTATTACCCAGTAACTGAGTTGTGGAGGTCAGATAGGCAGTCGCTTTATGTAAACGCTTACTAGGGGTATCGTATTACCCAGGAACTGGTTTATGGAGTTGCTCCATGTTTGACTTGAAGCTGACCCCAACATAGTTGGGAAAAGGCTTGGTAGATGATCTAGATGATGATTCGCTTTTGATGAAAACCAATGGACAAAAAGACAGAAAATGCATGATGTGTTTGTTGAACTTCATGGTCTACGTCTACTTATTGCTACGAGCTACGGCGTAGCCGCGTAACCTCGTAGTTGCTACGACAGGGCTTTACGCTTGAGCCGACAATTTACTAAAATCTTCGTGTGTCGATAGCGTAAACTATCGCTTGGTCGTAAAACAAAGGGTTTCCTTTACCTAGTCATTTGTATGTGGAACATAAAGGGATCTATATACCACTGCAACTGTATTGTTCGATAGAACCTAGTTCTACTTGTTCAATTTATTTATCTTTGTTTGTAAATAAATGATTGTTCGTTCTGAATCTTATTTGTGGTTTCAGTCTTGAAAGGAATCAATGTTTATTGTCTTATAACCATTTTTTATTGATAGTAGATTTGTGTTGAAGAAAAAGGGAGGAAATGGCTTTAGGAAGTAATTAAGAACAATAAGGACTATAGGCCGACCGCTTAATTAAGACGTCGCCTGAGGTAGCTGCGCGGTGCGGGAGGGGTGATAGTGGTCACAAGTCACTGAGCTCTCGCATCACTTAACCACACCCCACAGTCGTTACGGGTAGTCAGAAGCCCGAAAGTCTGACAACCAGTCTTACCAAGGGGTATCGTATTACCCAGTAACTGGGTTGTGGAGGTCAGATAGGCAGTCGCTCCATGTAAAATACTGGTATTCAGCTGCATCCGATTACACTGGAAGCCGACCCCAACATAGTTGGGAAAAGGCTAGGCAGATGATGATAGATTACTAGTTTACTGTAAACATTTACCTGTATGTGTAAACTGTCTTTCATTTCTGTAATTGGTTGTAAACCGTTTTAATTCAAGAATAAATAAATAAATGATAAATGTTAATCAGAATTTTTAACATCTTTCTTTCCCAAAACGTTTTTTCTGTCGTCATTTTAACTCTTTTATATTTTCATAATCACGTCATTTCTTCACAGTCATATTCGGATTCTCGTTATATCAGTATATCATAATATTAATGTAAGCGGAACTCGGTCGGGAACCCAGGGAATGTTAGGAACACATACAGAACGAGGGATCATCTTGCTTACGTCAGCAAAGCAAGTTCGCATTACAAAGTTTCTGGTTGCATGTAACGATTTTAATGAACATTTTTAATGGAAGCGTGGCGGCTGCTCCTTTACCAACGTGATGAGAATATTTTGACACGCTGTGTGTGCTCTGTACTCTTTTACATGTGTGGTCTCGGCATTCGTCCTTGATCCGTCCTTTTGATTATTTTGACACGTGTATCGTTGGACTAATCCTACATGTTTATGTGACTCACTGTATAGTATTACGAACCCTTAATTTTAAAAGTAAATTAGTGTGTGAATCTTATGTATTTTTCCTTCTTTACAGATTGGCAACCTGAAGCACTACTTCTTGTTATCACATTCACTTGTCAGTAAGAGATCACCGAATGCCAGCGTCGACCATTTTAATAGTCTCAAAAATGACCCACAGGTAAATAGAGTTACTTCTTTATTGTAACGTATTAATACTTCTGGAAACATCGACATTATAATATGTATACTTATTTGTTGGGACTAACAAATAGTAACTTACATTAGATCGTATGAACTAACTTATAATAAAGTTCCACATCATAAATTATATTACAGTTATGTATATTCTACTAATACCTACCTATTTAGGGTTTGCAAAGAAACTGCGGACAAAAATTATCAAAATCCGATTACCGATTCCCGATTACCGATTTTGATGAAATTTGGTATAGAGATAGTTTGAGTCCCGGGAAAGGATATAGGGTAGTTTTTATCCCGATATTCTCTCGATATCGACACTTAAGCGGGTGAAACCGCGGGGCGCTGCTAGTATGTTATATATCCATTGTTAAATTGTTTCATGGCAATGAGGATTGGTGTGCCGGGAAAATGTCAGTGCACCAACTCTCAACCAGGTTGGTGGATGACACACTTCTTCGAATTTTTGGTTCTATGATGTCATAAAAGGAAAACATCGTGAGGTTTCAAGATGCTTTCCTTCATCATTTTAAGAGCAGTGGTGGTGAAATAATTTACACATGTCATAGTAAAATACATGCTTGGGTTCAAATATACTACCTTCACGGCCAACACGGCCGATCCCACTGGGCCACCATAGCTGGGGGCCTAAAAAGGCCACATTGGCAGAATCATAAAAGTATAACATAATGGACAGTTAAACTGTTAAGTTAATCGTATCAAATCCCATTGGTGAAGCATTTTTCAGTATTTTTTTTTGTCTGTGCTAAAATACCAATCAATCCAATCCAAATCCAATTCCAATCTCTTTGATTATACTCTAGTATAAGAGTCTTTTGTTCGCTGCTTTACTCAAAAGTAAAGCAGCGAACAAAAGAAAAACACGAACTATCTTCGCCATATTATGATTCATAATGTTATCCTTTTATGATTTTCCAAAGTGGCCTTTTTAGGCCTCCTGGTCTCTCTAAAATATCTTCTTGCCTATCAATGATAAGAAGATGCCAAGAAAAATGAGAAAAGACAGAATTAGGTGATTAATATTTAGGTACACGATTTTTTGGATAAAAAGGTAACGATTGTTTTGTCTTAGTAACCTGAAACCTTAATTAAAAAAAGTTAATTAATTCTAGAATTTCGTAGAGCGAATAAAAATGCTAGCCGTGACGCGTATTTATGTAGGTAAGTAATAATTAAGTTCGGCGAATTATATTTTAATCTAGTTCGCAAGTCTAGACATAAATAGTCTCTAATTTGTTTAAATTAGATGTTATCAAGTTTATTAACGTGGAATACTTAGTTGGAGTTAATTATGATGTGACAACGATATAATGATTCCACGCAATCATTATAATAATATATCAAACGAAATAATTCAAATTTTGATTATTATGTCTTTATCTTTACCGAAAATGTTTTCAAGTGAGTATTGCGTCTGACAAATTCACATAGTAACCAAATTTTCTTCAATCCAAAACTTACAGACAGCCATTTGTTTGTTTACGAACCCACTCAATACGCATTAATTTGATTGACATCATTGACATCGGTCCACCGTCAAATTATTCATTGGGATTATCCTTAAAGTTATCGGCGTGAATATCATGACTTGCTCCGTTTTGAATAATTGATTCTATGCCGTATTGACGCAAGGATTCTGTCTCAAGGGATTGGCCAGTTAGTTAATCTTCCAATTTGAATGGGATTTAGCCATCCATGAAGTTTGCTCGTCGACTGGCTGTCCAGAACGGAGGTCCGGTGAAAAGATCGGTTTGGTTGAGTAATCTTAGCGGTTTGTTAAGTTTAGGTAGGTACTAGTTTAGTAGTTTGGTAAAAGTTCTGTAAGTAGACCGTGTATGTCTTCAAAATAGAATCACTCGTTTGGAATTAAAAGCAGTCATTTGTTTCTTATCTTAATCGAGAGTGTAGACATATAAAAAAAAATAGGTAATCATAATTTTTCATGTATGTTTGCCTAATGAAACCTAGTAGTATTCTTTTGTTGATCAAAGTCCACTTATTTAGTTAGTACTTTAATGTAAACAGTAAAACACCCATGAATTTGAAATCTTTTCTTTAGCTATCAACTATTGGTAATATAGCCTAATAATCAATAAGCTTTCGTGTATTGTACTGATATCTTACACGGAGCAAGTATTTGACCCCTGAAACTCAATTACTTGGAAACACCAATATCCTAAGTTCAGACTTAATAGGTATTATCATTGTTAGCAAGTCCAATAGTTCTAGACTAGTTGTTGTTAATATGGCGTTGTTTATGACCAGAACGTGACGACTCGCATTTTGTAGCATTACTAACGATCGACTGTTAATGGGTTTAGATACATGTCGTGTTAAGTAGGTTTGGTTACCTATATAAGTCTAATCTTCTATGAGCACTACATATTACGTATTTTTTTCCAATCCTGGCCATGGGCTTCCCTTCACTCCTTTCATCATCCTGTCTCATTACTAAACAAACAAAACTTTGGTAAAATGAGCTTGAAGTGAGCTCTAATATAATTTCACCAGATGTTAGGGTTTGATATTATTGACAGCTCAAGTCACCTTAGTTTTGACGGTGAGATTTTAACAGAATAGATCGGATGGTATATGGTTATTTAGATTAGTATAAAATACTTTATGTGTGTATTTATTGTATTATGTAAATGGTACACCACAGACTACCTACAGTATTTGTCTGTCCTTCCCCTTTTTAATCCATCCAAAGGTTGTCTATAAAAGATCGCTTTTAGCGATAAGACCGCCCATTGTGTCACCCTTTGTACAGTTTTTATATTTATGTCTGTAATTTATATGGTGTACCTACATAATAAAGAGTATTCTATTCTATATGAAATTACTAGCTGCGCCCCGCAGTTTCACCCGTATAAGTTTCGATCCCGTGGGAATATCGGGATAATAAGTAGCCTAAATGTTAATCCAGGGTGTCAGCTATCTCCATACAACATTTTATCAAAATTGGTCCAGCCGTATGAGCGTGAAGAAGTAACTAACATATAAACACACACACTCACAAACTTTCGCCTTTATAATATTAGTGTGATTAATTACTGTCAGGTATTTAGCATTCGACTATTGGCGCCACGGATATCGATTTGCGCAGAAGCTAATTGCTCAGATTTTAGCACCAACGGAACTGTTAAATTGAACTGGCAAATAAGATCCCAATCGGTTAACGAAAATACTGATTATCTTGTACTAAAATAAAAATCGAAGAAAACAAAAATACTTTCCACAAATTCAAAAAAGCCTCCCCATAGATCTTTATTTATTTATTTATTGGCCTATCTACAATTGTTAAACTGTTTATCCTTAAAATACAAGCAATATACAAGCAAAGTGTACAATATGATTCGATAGCTCACTAACTAGTCCGAGTGCTTACTATTCTTTCTTTCGCTTACCTGTCTACTGTTTCTTGTGCTACCCTAGTATTGTCAGTGAAAACTTTTAATTGGCCTTCTATCACTATCTGTATCCTAGCTGTAAGTTTTCTTAAGAAATAAAATAAAATAAATAAAATAGACACAACATGCAAAAACAAAATTAAACATCAATAAAATTGCAATAATTGTGCAGAAATAACGCTCACAACTAGTGAGTAGTTACATAAAACGAGACAAGGAAATATACGGTCGAATTGAGAAACCTCCTCCTTTTTTGAAGTCGGTTAAAAATAATAATAATAAAATGAAGAAAGAAAAAAAACAGTCAATTGTGTTGGTTACTTTTTATGGACTTGGTGGCGCTTGAATTCTCGAAGTGATGTGGAAAAAATATCTATTGATTCATCGCAATTATTAAGAAGCCTGCAAATTCTGGGGATGGGGGAATTGGATCCCGAATTGGATCTCAAGATGGATCTTGTCTTAGTCTTTCAAAACATTTTAAATTCCGAGCACTCTTACCCGCCGTTCCGTAACTTATCAAAGGGGATTAAAGACAGTTCATTTGACAGGTGAGATGGGTGATGCAGCAGAGGGAGCTCCGGCGATCTAAGAGAGACCATCTCTTGCAACCGCGGCATGTCATGCGACAGTCCAGTGCGCCGGCCTTCCCTGACCCACTATTTAAAGAGCAGTGGTATTTGGTAAGAAATCAATGCGTTATATCTTTTTTTAAATCATTAGAAAGAAAGAAAATAGGTTTGTCACAGAAACGCGTGCATACAAAAAATGATAATAAGATAAAAAAGCAAAATAATTAGACCTCCTAAAATCACGAGCACAGACCAGAAATATAATTAATAATTAGTTATTTATAATTAGTTTGAGTATCTTATAAGGTTGTGTTGGGATTACTTGTCTGTAAGGCAAGCTTACTAAGTTTGGTAATAATAGAAAAAGTAATTTGTGTCGCATTAGTGACAGTTGAGCTCTTAACAATGCTATGGGTGTGGTTACAACTGTCGCTTTTCAGTTCATACCTTGATAGGGTACAGAGTATAAATTTCTAAGTCAATAATATCAAGGAATATAATATAAACTTCTCTAATGTTACTGGCATTATGATTTTCCTTAAGAACTTTAGGTGAATTTGGAACCTTTAAAAAGAAGCATAAAAAATACAATAAAACGTAAAAAGACAAAGATTTTTAAACGTTTCGGTACTCCTGATAAAGTACTGGCCATTCGCCTTTTATGAGCGTCCGGCATGCCCTGTATAACAATTAAAAGACACATTAAAAGCAAAATTTTCCTTTGCTCTCATTGTTGTAATGCAAATAATGAAAAAAATAACTTGACTTTCGCTTTTAGGCTTGGTTTATAATGTGGAAAATGGAATTTAAGTGAATATTTCATTCTAAATTTCGTCATCATTAGGTTCTACGTCCTTAACAAATGATATAACTTTAGCAGGGACTGCAGCCACCTCATGCAATAAAATTATGTGTTCTATTTAGACTTGCTACAGATAAGCTGTTTTGCGGACGTACATTTACTGGACACGCGTAAAGCGCCTTATCTGTACATGCACTTATAATCCTGAAACCAGACGTCCGCGTCGTTGGTATGAGTAGCAAACTCTACGGGTCTGTTTTTAGGTGGATACTGAACGTAGGTATGTTATAATTACCAAAAATAAATAATTTTATTTATTAAAGCAAACATATGTAATTCATCAAAATAAAATAACTTATTTATGAAACTAATGAATTTAATATAACTTCATGCTGAAAATATGTGATAATAGTTACAATTCCAGTAATGATATTACCTTCGTATAAGAATAATGTACCTACTTACTGCTTAAAATTCAGCCCAAGTACAAAATATTGCAGAACATTTCAGTGGCAGATGTTAAGCATAATTTAATAGTACGAGTGTACCAAGTCGACGAACTTTAGCAGAACAAAGCGGGACGGTATCATTTGTACGCTGTACTAAATTTCATCCGACAAAGAATAGTGTACGGAATAACTGATTCGGTAGTTTAGTCCCCAGATCGAGGCATAGAGCGAATAAGTATCTCGTCTTTCGAGAGATATACCTGCGAGTCCTGTGACTTTGACGTCCTATAGTTTTTAAGGTCACTCGTAATGTTACCTGCTTTATTCAGGTACAATTTTATTGTACAGAGGTTGATTGACTAAAGTGAGAATGAATTTAGTTGAATAAAATATAGGGAGGTGTGAAACATTCTCACCGGTGTGATGAATTTGTTCCAGTTTATTTGGTAGTAAGTCTTTAAACACGTTTTACTGGAATACAACTTTTGAGTGCACATCAAATGCGAACTTAGTATTTTATGTCTTCGTGCGAATTTACAGAAATCCTGTTTTAGGTTACCTACGACATAAAATGAAAGTATACTCAGAATTTGAAGTTTTCAGAACCAAAATACATTGTTGGAATCAATATTATTTATTCTTTTATTTTTAGTATCATGTTAACTGAGCTGAAAAATAATTTCCACTTTTTGAACCGCTTAATTATGTTTTTATGACTAGTAGGAAATATAAATAATAATAAATGATCTAATAACTTTTATTTACATTTAATGGTGAATAACATAAATGTTCGTACTTATATGTCAGGTAAACCACCTTCCTGACACGCACGCACGTACCTATCTATTACTTGCACGCGACAAAGTGTACCCCAACTAAGTGTAGTGACTAAGCACAAAGCGAAGGCGGAAAATATTAGCAATAATTTTTTCAGAAATTTCAAATACACCTAGTTTTGCGGTACAAAGTTAATAGCTACAACTAAAAAAAAAAAGTTGTGCCGAGATAACCAAATTATTGTTAACATTCTTAAGTTTGTAGCATTGTGTTTGCCGCCCACCGCTCCGCTTCTACTAAAGTCACAGCCACATATTTCCCGCTCGCCGCTGCGCTCCCATTCCACGTCAACAACAAACACTTACATTAAGTATTCAATGCGCAAAGCGTAATATCCGTCCACTTGAGTGTAT
Source organism: Oligia latruncula (assembly GCA_948474745.1). Taxonomy (NCBI): domain Eukaryota; kingdom Metazoa; phylum Arthropoda; class Insecta; order Lepidoptera; family Noctuidae; genus Oligia; species Oligia latruncula. Next base: position 4,264,927 of record OX419699.1, read on the forward strand.
TTCTAGGTTATTTTTAGATATTAACCTTATTTTTTGTTTCAGAACGGCGGTGCAGCGGACGGATTAGATATGAACGTCGGCTACGCTTGGAGGAAAGGATATACAGGGAAAGGAGTCGTTATTACCATCCTGGACGACGGAATTCAACCCAATCATCCAGACTTATCACAGAATTATGTAAATATTTTTTATATCTCCTAAAAGTGTACTGAAACACACATTAATCAAGACAGCTAAGAACTGTCAAATGAAAACCCAATTTAGAACAAAGCGATTTCTCTTTACCACCCATGTATTACGTAACTGAAGTTTATTGAACGGGAATCCCGATATTGTAGGATCCTGCAGCATCGACGGACATAAATGGGAACGATACGGACCCGACGCCGCAGGACAATGGCGACAATAAACACGGTACCCGGTGCGCGGGCGAGGTGGCTGCGGTCGCCTATAATAGATACTGCGGCGTCGGCATAGCTTACAACGCCAGCATCGGAGGCATCAGGATGCTAGACGGCCTTGTTAACGACGCAGTGGAGGCCCAGGCACTCGGCTTCAACACTCATCACATAGACATCTATAGCGCGTCGTGGGGGCCCGAGGACGACGGAAAAACAGTCGACGGCCCCGGCCCTTTGGCGAGAAGGTATTGTCTAATTGCATGCGATTTAGAGAAATGGTTACAGGCGAGCTCATTAAAAAGTGCTTTGTTTCAGGGCGTTTATAAATGGTGTGACGAACGGAAGAGGAGGGAAGGGATCTATTTTTATATGGGCGTCGGGAAACGGTGGCAAGCACACGGACTCCTGCAATTGTGATGGATATGCGAATAGTATATTCACTATTTCTATTTCTAGTGCAACGCAGGGGGGATATAAACCATGGTATTTAGAGGAATGCTCATCAACAATAGCTTCAACTTACAGTTCAGGAACCCCAGGCCGAGACAAAAGCGTAACTACTGTAGATATGGATGTGCAATTAAGGCCTGACCACATTTGCACTGTGGACCACACGGGCACATCAGCCTCGGCGCCATTAGCCGCAGGTATTTGTGCATTAGCCTTAGAAGCAAATGCATTACTAACGTGGCGGGACATGCAACACCTCGTCGTAATGACGTCTCGGTCACAACCACTGGAGAAGGAAGAAGGATGGATCGTAAATGGCGTAAAAAGAAAAGTAAGTCACAAGTTTGGCTACGGACTAATGGACGCCGCTCAGATGGTAACATTAGCCGAACAATGGACGAGCGTACCCCCTCAGCACATTTGTAAGTCACAAGAAATAAACGAGGACAAGTCTATTGAAACATCTTTCGGTTATACGATATCAGTGCACATGGATGTGAATGGGTGCAGCGGGACGATGAACGAGGTCAGATTTTTGGAACACGTTCAATGTAAAATTTCACTGAGCTTTTTCCCTAGAGGAAATTTACGGATATTGCTTACGTCGCCGATGGGGACTACTTCCACCCTTTTATTCGAAAGGACGTATGACGCAACGAGTTCTAACTTCGACGATTGGCCGTTCTTAAGTGTCCATTTCTGGGGAGAAAGTGCCGAAGGGCGTTGGACCCTTCAGATATTAAACGCCGGTAATATCCACGTCACTCAACCGGGCATATTGAAAAAGTGGCAGTTAATATTTTACGGCACGGCGACGAGTCCGATACGGCTACGAAATAAAAGCTATTTCAATTCAAACAATGTTTACCAGGAAGAGAAGGCTTATCATATTAATGACGTTTACGACGCCTCAGAATACTCACAATTCCTCAACGAAATCGAACTCGGCATTTCTGATAGACGTAATTACCCTAAAAATATTCCCTCCGCGCAACGGAAAAATGTTTTGGCAGATGCCAACGATAAACAAGTGCAAAGACTGTGCGATCCGGAATGTGATTCACAAGGTTGTTATGGGAAGGGGCCAACTCAGTGTGTTGCCTGCAAGCATTATCGTTTAGATAATACATGTGTGTCTCGATGTCCTCCGAGAAGCTTCGTTAACCAAGGTGGGGTTTGTTGGCCGTGTCACGAGTCGTGCGAGACCTGCGCCGGGGCCGGCCAGGACTCCTGCCTCACGTGCGCCCCGGCACACTTATTAGTAGTTGATTTAGCTGTTTGCTTACAACAGTGTCCGGACGGATACTATGAAGACCCTGACGCGAATGCCTGTTTTCCATGTGCAGAGCATTGCGACACATGCTCCGAAAAGGCAGATATGTGCTCCTCGTGCGCCCACAATTATGTCCTTTACAATGGTTCTTGTTTAGCTGCTTGCCCTCCGGGAACACATCAAAAAGATGATTTCGGTTGCATGCCGTGTCACGAAACATGCGAATCTTGCCACGGGCCCAGCGAAAATGCCTGTGTTTCGTGTCGCATTGGTGATTACGCATTCAAGAATCGCTGCGTACCAAAATGCCCCCCAGGATATTACGCCGACGCCCAAAGAAGAGAATGTTTGCCGTAAGTGTTATTGTTATGATAATTTATCTTTGCATTCCATTTCGTGATGAAACAGAGGTCGTCAATCTTACGAGCGCTCGGAATTTCAAACGCCTCGCTTTGAACTCTACGTTGTTCGAGCGTTTAATTGTCGCCTTTATATTTTAATCTTGTTTTAAGAACAAAATGTGAATTACATGAAATGAAATGAACAAAAACTATGTTGGTATTTTAGGTGCCCAATTGGCTGTTCAATTTGCACATGCGCCGTTTGTTCTGTTTGCCAAGAGAAATGGATTCTAACTAAGAGTGGAACCTGTCTCCCCGATGGCAATAACAAATGCGACACGAGTAAGTCCTTCACAACGTTTTTTTTTTTGCTCTTGTACCTCAAAGACTTAAAGTGACTTTTTGCAGGTGAGTATCACGAAGCGGGAAGGTGCAAAAATTGCCATTCGACCTGCGAGAAATGTAGCGGATCGAACGAGTGGGACTGTTTGTCTTGTTCGAGTCCCTTGTTGTTACAAGGATCGAGGTAATGGCCCATTGTCGACCTAGACCTTTTCCTGTACGGTTTCAAGTGTTCAGTTAACATGAAATATTTATTTTAGGTGCGTTGCTGAGTGTGGACAAGGTTTTTACCAGACGGCAGGAAGATGTTCGCTGTGTCCGCACACTTGTAAGAGTTGTGTGTCAAGATTGAACTGCACGTTGTGTGCTGGTGCCTTACGCTTGCAGTCAGGGACGTGTCGAGCGACCTGTGCTCCTGGCTATTACCCTGACGAGGGGACCTGTTCGAAATGTTACTTGTCCTGTGAGACGTGCACGGGTCCCAGAAGAGACCAGTGTGCATCTTGTCCCCCTGACTGGAGGTTGGCGGCGGGAGAGTGTCGGCCCGAGTGTCCTCAGAACTTCTTCCCGTGGCAGGACAGTTGTCGTCGCTGTCACCACTACTGCCAGGACTGCCACGGCGCTGGTCCCCAGCGGTGCACTTCCTGTCCACCACACTTTTCATTAGAGAACGGTTTATGCGTGGAGTGCCTTAGTTCCCAGTACTATGAGCCTAGAACGAGGACCTGCCGTCCATGCCACGACTCCTGCAGGTCTTGCTCAGGACCTGGGCCTACCAGTTGTGTCACGTGTGCACATCCACTTCGATTAGATAGGTGAGTTATTAAAATTAATTTAGTTTAAAAAATAATTTAACATAAGTCACAATAACATTTTTCTTACGACAGAATTGATCTACAGTTCTAACCAATAGTTGACCTCGATTAAGTGAAGCACTCTAACAAAATGTCAGGATTGTTTTACTAATAGAAATGTTAAGGGGCTGGCAGATATATATTTTGAAAGGACTGACATATAGACGAGATATGAGGAATTTAAAATTTCTATAGAAAACTTATTTTTCACATAACTCGTCTTTAAATCAGTGTCCATTCAAAATAAATATTTGGGAACCTAGATATGCTGTAATCCAATCGAATTAGATACACACTACTTTAAGAATATGTTTATTTACAAATTATTTTGGTATTACCTACGTTTGTATGAACTACGCATTAGCATGCGTAGTTCGCCGGCCCCTTAAACAATTAAATTAATTCACGTTGTAATTTCTTTATGAAATTTAATTATAGGTAGCTAGCTGATTTCAGTGTTTCAGTTTCAAGCAGAATTGATAATAGTTATTTGCGATAGAGTATGTAGATTTAGCGTGTTTTCAAAAATGACAACCACAAAGATGTCACTGTTGATAACTAACAACTAAAAAGCCTAATATTTTTCTGGCGCAAAATCAGCTTTTTCAGATCGGAAGAAAATACAGGGTCCCTGCCACCTGTATATCAATTCCGTTGCCAATTATCATAATATTTTAGCATCTAAAATACGATTTTATTTTATAAATAGAAAAATACCTACTTTATCTACAGTTCCCCGACAAAACTAAATAAAATCTTATTCTGATTGAGCATAGTTTTGATTACAAATGCAGGTTTAAGCAACCGTCCACCCAAGTTTGCAGCCAGGCTGTCTGACGCAAATAAAACGGTTATATAAACACATTTTTCGCTTGCAGAGTGAACCACAAATGTTTGCCGTGCTGCACAGAGAGCATGGTATCGCTTTTCGTAAATAGCAATCAGACGGATTGCTGTCACTGTGATAAGGATATAGGTAAGCTAGTTTTGTAACATTTACGGAATTCTCTGCCATAAATAAAAGCATCTTAAAGGCTATTTTCGAATGATTTTTGCGAAAAATCGGGATAGAACTGGTGTCTATATTGATATTGGTACTGTCCATCAGTTGTCAAGCCAATGTTCTGTTTATTTCCAAAAAAAATAAGCATTGGAGTCAGATTAAGCAGAATGTGATTGCTGAAATGATATTACCGGAATATTCCCAAAATAAAATATGAACGCAGTGCGCTGTAATGATTTTAATGAGTTACTTAAAATCAAACATGTATATTACATGGGTAAAATGTTGATTATCAAAAGGTTCTATGTACAAATAAGTAAAAATATTAGTTATTAATATGATTTAAATTTCCGGAGATTTTCAGTCATATTAGTTACCTACAGCTGTCAGTTTTTCAAAAATAGTCCAAATTTAAGTTCTGTGGGCCAAAAAAGGCCACTTTGGTAGAATCATAAAAGGATAAGTTAATGGACAGTTAACCGTTAAGTTAATCGTATCAAATCCCACTGGTGAAGCATTTTTCAGTTATTTTTTTTGTCTGTGCTAAAATACCAATCAATCCGATCCAAATCCAATCCCAATCTCTTTGATTATACCTACGTAGTGCAGCGAAAAAAAGAAAAACACGGACTGTCTTCGCCATATTACGATTCATAATGTTATCCTTAAATTATGATTCTTCAAAGTGGCCTTTTTAGGTCCCTGAAGTTCTTCTTAAGAAAAATATAAAATAAATACCATCAACTTTAGGGTATATCCAAAAGTAAATGGTACCAACTTTTGTGATTAATAAATCTTGAAAGAGCACTTTATCTTATTTACGAGGTTCTATGTTCTAATTTTTGCTAAAAACTTTTCTCATGTAAAATTAATTCATCGAAACTTTGAAAAATGGGCTTATAGACATGACATGTGTCAATTAGAACGCATTTAGAGACGGGTGCTGAGTATTTTTATTTTCTATTAAGACGCCGTCGCACGTCAACCTACCCGAAACTGTCAAATTTTCACAATCAACCTTGAACCTTTATCGCTTTAACGATAAAGTTGAAAATCTATTAAAGAAATTTGACATATTGTAGTAGCTTGATGTGCTGGCGTCTGTACATAATGGTAACAAATAAGTTTTTTTTGAGCTAAGTCTATTTTAATCATCAAAAGTTTTTCATCTTCAGTATAACAAAAAAATAGGCAGGGCGGTAAGCAAAAAACTTACCTTTACTTATTCAGCTATTTTAAATTACTTGCACATAAACGATAAGTCAATCACTTCCGACTATCTATTTCGTAAATTACTACCGCCTTTCTTACATACTAAAAGCATTTTACCAAGAACGTGTTCAAAGAATTTAGATCCGTAGTTGACCTTACATTCAATCAATGCCCTGTAGTCATAGTAGTTCCAATGTATAGGATTTATTGATAGTTTTCCTTAACAAACACCCTTTGTCCGTACGAAGCTTTGCAAGCTTTGTATAAGAAAGGTAGAGATTGGGAAACGCGAACATCCAATATATTATGTGGCTACATTTATTTAGAGAAAGTGTTTTGCCGATTGTAATTACATTGAAGACCAATATTTTTTGTGTTTAGCAATGTTTTTTGGTATTATTAGACGATTTTGAACGTCAGACGTCGCGTTTTGGGAAGCCTGATTAAGGGGCTTACAGGAGCTAAACACAAAAAACGCAAGTTTTAGAAACAATAAAAGTATATGATTGACTACAGTAAACAAGATCAGAAAAATATATGATATTCTTCAGGATATATGCTAGGTAGATAGTGTGTTGAAAACATAATACAACTAATTTGATATGATAGAAAGAAATCATGAAGATACCTCTAAAAAATTCTTTTTACAATAAAAACCATACTATATACATACAATCATTCTGATTTTTTGTCAGATTATTCTACAGGCAACATACTAAAACACTAGTGTTCTAATGTTTTAATCCAAACAATAGATTTTTTGTAATTAAATAATTGCTTCACATTTTGCAATAAATTACCAGGGTTGTGTCATCGCGCTTCTCTTTCTTTTCTATGCAGTCTGACAGTGACCGCGTTTAAGATCCTGTGTGCCTCTTAGAACCAACATTAGTAACCCCACAGCAGCACCAGCTTACTATCTCATGGTGTTGTTGCGGTTGGTTGACCAAAATTCTGACAACCGACTATATCATGTAACTGACATGTGATTTGACAGCAAATATAATCAGTCGACCGTTTGAGCTTCTGAAAACGAGGGCCCTACTTACACTAATTTAAAAACGTTCTGCGGTCTCTTGTTTGTGTGTTTTGACGTATTTTGTATGACAAATCTTTAAAACACAATCAGAAAGAAGTAAACAAGGCCTAATGCGACCCTGTATGCCTCGGACTTTTGGTAAAACGTTTTTTTTTCTAGGAGGCTGTCTAAACGGCTCATCAGCTGGAAAGCGGCGAATAGCCGAGAACATTCGCACGCACATCACAGCATCATTCTTCATAGAAGACTCTAAGGATGTCTCGAACATTCTAGAACGTAACTCAGTCGCCTTGTGGAGTGTGGGAGCCCTGCTACTAGCTATTGTTGTCATAGTGATAATTGCTGTTAAGGTAAAGTACCTATTTATAGTTTTTTCCTTAGCAATAAAACTGTGGGTTGACCAATTTACTTCTTATATTATTTATGCTATCAGTTATATTATCAAAACAAGTTTATTTTTTGCATTCTTGTAAAACCTAGTTTAGAATAAAAGAAAAGTTAAGGTTCAACAGGAAATGATGGTTAAAGTTATGAGAGTAAATTTTCCACAACTAAGTTAAATATTTTCTTCCACAGTTGAAGTCAAGAAAATATAAATGGCGGACAATATACCCGAAGACAGAATACTCCCAACTGACCACAATAGACGAAGACTTGATAGCCATGACGTCATCAACGACTTTGAAAGCCGTTGATAGTGTACAAATACAAACTAAAAGTGAACTTGAAGAACCAACATAGCAATATGTATGTTCGAGTCGATGTAATTAGAGTATATTTTACACTGCAGACTGATATGTAGAAGTTTCAATATACGATTCATGTAAATAGTTAGAGTAAATACTATTACCTAACTATCGTGTGGTTATTATATGGGTTGAAATGAAGTTATACGAGGAACTTTTTCTTTTTGTGATAAAAACCAAAGTTATTTTAGTACTATTCTGACTAGGTCTTACTATTTCTATAAGAAATTATTTATTTTACGTACCGAGTACCTAATCATAGATCTCGTCTTGCCTAATTAATCTGGTTTGTTGTCTATTTAAAATTATATAATAAAAACAAGTTCTAGTGCAATTACCTAATGGACTTTTCGCTTAACAAAACATTTTTTTGTCAGTTTGTACCTACCTAATTAAAAAGAAACATAAATATTTTTCAAATTATGCTTGATTTATATACAGACCACGAGCGTGTTATTTACATTTCTTGCATAAAAACTTAGCTAAACACTTGTATGCAAATGAATGTAATTCATCTCGCATATGAAGTAGGTAGGTACATAAATTGTATTTTTGATTAGTTTATGTAGCCATGTTTGATGTCAGAATTTAATGATGAATGAAGGGTGAAGCATTATTGTTGGTTACTTATATTTTGGTGCTAAATGCATTACAGCCCGATTCGACCTTTAAGGCGTCTTTAAAGTGCACTACTCGCTGCGCAGTACCGCACCCCTCACCCCCGCTGACACGTGAATTTGTTACTGCGCAGCGATTCGCCTCATGCTCCGACTTTCGAGCCGCCTTATAGTTTGAATCGGACTGTAGTTTTTTGAAACTACATAATGTATAATTTTTGGTGTAATTTAAATTAAGTATTTATTAATGTTTCGGGTTTAACTGACTGGTTTTGGAGTAGAACAGAACCGGTCGGGCAATATCTTGCAACCATGATTTTTTCAATATACCAATTCCTTACATATTTAATACCGAAAACAGCAATATATTGCTTCGCCCTACTTAGTCAGTGCATATTATATTGTAATAGAAAACTTCAGGTATATAATTCTAAATGTTCTAGATGTTTCTGCACTGTGTGTATAAGCAAAATTCCATAAGGCCGACATTACTTTCTATTGGAATGCGAATTTAACATAGATTTGTAAGAGAGAAATAAAGGAAGAGACGCGAAAGATAAGTGGTTTGGGTTGAAAGAACATTCAATTAGATCAGAAAGAAGCGATGGCGAAACGAATTCTCCTTACTGGTTTGATTCTTGCAATTGGGGCAAATATTTGGCTTATTTTATTACCGATATTGGTTTTTATTGATGAAATTGTTTTCACTTAAGTATAATTTATTTGAAAAAACATATGTTAGTCGATAGATCGATTAGGTAAGTACACGAAGGGATTTTAAAGTTTAGATCTATGTTTTAAAGTGTTTTGCTGAACATTGTAGGTAGAATTCGCCATTGGCCTACAACTTTTACTATATAAAATAGCTATAGATGTTGAAAACGTACTAGGCGACTAGTACGGTCAGCAACAAAAGTCGATTAACACTTCAGTTTTTTAAATCTCTCTTGAGCAAAATATTTGATCAAAATTGCAGCAGAAGTACAATGCAATTTTGAACAAATATTTTGCTCAATAACTGAGATTAAAAAAACTGAAGTGTTAATCGAATTTTGTTGCTGACTGTACCACCTACAATTTCCAAGTTAATAAATAAGGCTAACATACACTACATATCGAAGCAAAAAAGCGAAATATTTGGTGAATATCATTGTTTGACTACGTTTTCGTCAATTTCACATTGTTTCTAACCGATTTCAGTGAATTCTGCGTCGGTAAATGTGAATACACGTGAACGAACACAGTGAGTAATTTCGCCTTATCACCCCGTTGAATTTTGTGTAAAGTAACGTTGAGCATGTGTGCGTGCAAAGCATTTAATGTACAGGCGAACCAGCTGTTTGATAAATAGGTAGCTAACTTGCAACTACTTGTAAACAGAGTTGTGAGTGTGTTGCGTAGTCAATTATTTTACATCACGATATAATTAAACATGCCACAAGCTTTTTTTTTATTTTTTTTTGCGGATGGGAAATCATCAAATGACCCCTCCCGCTCTGGCTGGAGCGGAAGGGAGTGTCAGACTCTTACTGACTAAAACCCACCCGTGTTCCTTCCTCAGCCCTTTATGTTCCGGGCCAGCGGTAACCCTTTCGGACAATCCCGCTGACCCCGGCAGACATGCCACAAGCTTAAAACGTTATTACACACAATAAAAGTTAATATTGGAAATGTAGTAGAAATATGAGTATTTTTGTAACGAAGTTCTTTAACGTGGCTTGCGGTATTATTTGACTTGTAGAAATCGTCACGTAGCGAAAAAGCGTTATACCCCCTCCATGCGACCCTCCTTTCTCTTTCTGTGTGAATTTAAAACGCGTTTTTAATATAGAGCCATCTAGTATAACTTTTTAGCTTAAGCCGATAGCGAGGTCAAAATTAGAATCCAAGATAGCGACAACTTTATAAAAGCTTCTAAAAACTTACACTAGATGGCTGGTATTAAAAACGCGTATTAAATTTACACTTTCTCTCTCTCCGCCTCTTTCTATTATATACGAGTGTGTGTGCGTGCGAGTATCGCGTAAGGAACTTCGTTCCTGACGGTCCCCCTCCCACCACACAAGTTTTTTGTGCCTGTATACTACACAGCTTATTCGACCGTACAGGTAGGGAAAGAATCATTCAATGAAAAGTAATGTCAGTCTCAAAACGGACCAGTATATTTTCATGGGACCCAATACACCGCTTGATGTTACGCATTGTTTTCATAGTAACGTTAACATATCTAACGTATTATTTATTTGATGTTATCGTTTCAAAGTAATGTACTGTGTAAATACGGTTCAATTATTACTGTAATAGTATTCGATCATGTAAATATGTAAATAATTAACAGTTGTAAATATATCGATGGTTTTTATGACGGATAATTTACTGGTGCGTTTTATTTTCCTACCCTTAAATAATGTTGTGTGGTTTCTACATAAAAAGCTTGTAAATATTGAGGCGAATGTTAAATATGAAAAAAAGATTTGGAAGTCCGTTGTTTTTTTTTTTGTTAAAACATTTTATTTTTCACTTTTTAATTGTGGTATCTATCCCACACAAACCACTCTTGCTATATAAACAATAGTGAATGGAACTTATAATAACATAATCAACACGCACAAAGTGGATTAAGTACGTATTATTGAAGCTAATACAAAAACCACTAATCAGAACTTAACCAAATTTATATTGGACCTATATGGACCCTTAAAAAAATAAATTTTAAAATGGGTCTACAATTGATAAAAAATATAAACAACAATCTTGAAACAACAGTTTTAAACAAGCTTCAAAGAGAATTGAAATAACTCGATACTATTAGCAAATTTTCCGCATTCTCTTCCTGACGACTTTGGCTAGTTGGCAACAGCAAGCGAATTCTATTAACAGGTGAGTCTGTAAACAATACGACCTTTGGATAAAAAATAAACACCCCGCGGAAATGGAAAAACAAAAACATCTATTCCTGTTTTCTAAATAGGGAAAAATATTGCGAGGTTTTGAGGTTTCAATAATAAGGAAAATTTGGTAAGTATTGACCTCTACTAGGCGTGGGGTACCTACATCTCTACCTAACCCACAAAGCAATAAAACCGTGATGTTTTTACCCATAACCCTTACGTAGCAAGCAAAAGCTGATAAAAATCTACTAAGACATTAACACAAAAATATTGCTCTTTTGAAAACACTTTTAGCGAGAAATCGTCCATCAAAGAACCATTCATAATTCAATAGAAGGGAACAGCTTAAAACACTGTTTTTCATATTTATTTATTATTCAGTTCATCTTTTATTAAATTTATTTTACTTTTGACTCGGAACTGTTTCGATGGTTCGTTGGTTCGGTCGATTGAATGACTGCGGATATAAAAACTTGAATTGTGTTTGTCCGGTGTCTGTAGGTGTACCCCTAGCTATTTTACTAGCTTAATACTGCTGCTCGATTTTAAACCTTATCGGCTATTTGCTTAGGGTCGATAACTGAGATAATGTCTCAGTAAAACATAAAGGGACACACACACACGCATCACACACACACACACACACACCCCCACCCCCACACACACACACACACCCCCACACACACACATCCACACTCACATTTATAAACGATGATTAATGTTAAGTGACGTTCAAATGTCAGAAATGTACGGTTTAACAGTCGCTAATAAACAACGCAACGTTTATAAATAAAAGGGAAAGAAAGCTAACTGTATCAGGTCATGATAGATCCAGGTTGGATAAATTATAAGATGGGATAATATCATTTCAGTTCCTAAAGAGCCAGCACTGATTTTTTGGCTTCCATTACAAGCAGTTTGTGATTAGTAGATCGGAGGACACTCCTGCCTGTCCTCTTGGCGGAATCTCATAATCTCCTTTTATTGGGCCTTTTTTTATAGTGTCGCGGCAAAAACACATGATAATAAAATTAATACATATTATTAGATAGATAGATATAAAACTCTAGCAAACCATATAAATTGCAAATGTAAATAAATGTAGAAATCTTACAAAGGTTGACTTTTAAAGACAACCTTTGCAATTTTGACATCACCAGCTTTAGAAAACATACTACAAAATTATATTTATTCCCAAGTTGGATAGTCCCTGTGTAAAGAACAACGTGGTTTTAGAGTCAAAAGATCAATAAATACTAACCTACCCTAGTAGACTATATATCAAAACGTTTGGACCGTAGCGGCCAGACCTATGTCTTGTACTTTGACTTCCGGTAAGCGTTTGATATGGTCGATAATGATATTTTGCTGGCAAAACTACGTGCCATCGGATTTTCGCCAGGTTTCTTACGAATCCTCGCTGATTACCTCCACGATCATCAGCAGTTTGTCAGACTGGATCTTTAAGAATCCCAGCCCTAAAATACACGTTCTGGAATCAGTCAAGGATCAATCCTGGGACCACTACTTTTCTTGATAATGATCAACGACCTTCCTTCAGTTATTCATCACGCCAGAAGTCTTTGTATGCAGATGATTTAAAACTCTTTTCCGAAATTCACTCTGAAACCGCTGCAGCGTGATATTAAGGCGATATTGGAGGGGAGTGTGGAAGCAAGAACAAAATGGAATATAACTCTTTCAAATGCTTCTTCTTGAGTTTAACACGAGCACAACGCCACTTACTAAAAAAAAAAGATGAATTTAGACAATTAGATTTCATACTGCGCAATGCTAAAGATGTCAGTAACATCAGCGCTCTATTTTTAATGTACAGACGCCCGCACATCAAGCTATCCGAAACTGTAAAATTTTCCCAATCGACTTTGAACCTTATGCTTAGCGATAAAGTTGAAAATCTATTAAAGAAATTTGACAGATTGTAGTAGCTTGATGTGCTGGCGTCTGTACTTTACATCGAACTGTAGTCCATTGCATGCGTCTGGAATCCGCACGAAAAGAAGTAAACTTTACTCTTGAAAAAGGCACAAAAAGCTTATCTTAGGTATCTAAATAAATGTTTAGATAGATATTTTCCATTTATATTCCCTTCGAACTTTCGTTTAGGCTGATAAGGGTACAATTTCTCTCGAGGTTAGAAGAAAAAATGACCAAATCCATACCGACTAATGTTATAAATGCGAAAGTGTGTCTGTCTGTCTGTTACCTCTTCACGCTTAAACCGCTGAACCGATTAAGATGAAATTTGGTATAGAGATAGTTTGTTTCCCGGGAAAAGACATAGGATACATTTTATCCCGATATTCCCACGGGATCGAGACTTATGCGGATAAATTGAACTCTCAAAAATGACTTCTAGAATGTTCTTCAGACATCATCTATTCATTTAACGGCTATATCTCTGCAGGTTTTTATAAAAATGACACCATTAGTGGTGCGACAATAAAAACGGATTACCTCCAGTAACGACGATACGTAACCGCGGGACATACGAACGGCCAGGTTATTCAGCCGAATAAGTTAGTGGCGCCCAACAAGTCTAATAGTAACGTACACCATTACCACCACCATTACTCCATAACCACCATGACCATTAGACTTGTAACAAAAAGCGTTCCTTCATTATTATATACTTAGCGGTACTTATTTAATAAGTAAAAAAATAATTTTGTGCGACAACCGGTCTTTTATAAATTAATAAGTAAAAAAATAATTTTGTGCGACAACCGGTATTTTTTAAATAATGCATAATTGTATTGTATGAGATGTAGGTAATGCTGATGAATGGATCTTTCCCAAATAGATCATTCTGATTTAGAAATCGAACTTTCTAAAACCGTAATTTATGCGAAAAAACTTGAGTTAAATTACGCCTGATTATCAGCACAAACTTAGAACACTGCAACCATTCCACAAACCCTCCATCCTTCACCCCACTGTGTCCCAAAAGCTACTAACTCCCGAGATAAACTGTTTCGCATCCGAAATACATCTTCTGGAAGGGAACAAATGCTTTGAGAAAATAAGCCTTTATTTCCATAGCGAGCACAATGTGTTAAATGACTGCTCCAATGTGAATGGGCCACGGAAATCTAGAATTAGATTTGGTGCTAGCCTTTTGTGGGAGAATCCTTAAGTTATGTTCGTACTTTTGTAGAGTGGGAAGATTTTTGGATGAATAGGTAGTTGACAGAAGAGAGATGCTCCTAAATAGGCATTTAGAGACTGCCCGTGACTTCACAGCGGGCCCTATCAGAATAACTGAACTGCGACACTTATTTTTTGACCTCGTACACCATCTTTCTGAAATTTTTTACTTGCTTTATATATATTTTTTTTTATGATTGGTTTAGTATAGTTTCTGATCTTCCTGTACGAGTTACAATAAATACGTTCTCTTTCTATCTTTTCTTACTTTGTAGTTTTATTCACTTACTTACATATTTCGGTTATGGCAATTTTATATAACAACTTTTCTAGGTTTGGCTTGTGACGTCACCGTGTATCGAAGTCGTAAAAAGGGTTTCAAGGTTTTAATCGAGTTCATAGCTGAATTAAAAAGGAGCCGTATAGGTTTAATAAAAAGTGTTCTCTTTTAAAATAATGATAGAATAGATTAAGTACCTACTATTTGTTTTGTACCTACACCTATATATTATTACAGTTAGAAATGTAGAAATTATACAAGGTGGAACGTTAAATGCGCAAAACCTCTTAAGGGGTAATTGTACTCATCATTATGAACGACTTTTACTATGAGACCAAACTTAAAATCGCAAAAAAAAACTGCTGTTTAGTACCTACATTTTGACGAGTTATGCGAGCATAAATGTAGCGAACAACAGATTTTTTTTTTCGCGATTTCCGACCTCTTAAGAGATTTTGCGCATTTAACGTTACACGTTGTATAAAGGGTGACACAATGGGCGGGCAATGTGATGGATGCAACGTAAAGAACCAGAGAGGAAGGAAATACTTGTTTTAAATTCAGCCATAAAAGCGTTTGATAGTCACATTCTGCATTGTTTATTTTACATTCCATATAAATATCCCAACATTTTTGACCACCCCTAAAATACCTATATCTACACCACCACATAGCTTCAAAATACCTTCAAACTTAGGGGCGAACCTTTGTTTTTCTTTCATGTTTTGTACATTATTACTTCGCGAACCATCCGATTTCTTCGCACAGACCAAGGAGAATCAGAAAAAGAAAGGAACAAATGAAACCTTACAGTGATTTATTCTAAGCGACCGCTAAATTAACCCCAGAAAATGTTATTCGCTCCCTTTTTATAATTTAGCACTCGGACTTTGTTTTTCATGGACAAAGGGCTAGCTGTAAATATGAATAGAATTTGCTAACTCTAGACACAAAGCCACAAAGATTTTAGTAAGAACAAAGAAAGTGGAATTTTAATTTTAGATTGGTTTTAATTTGAGGTCTTAATTTAATTGAGTTGCCTTCCCTGCAAAGATCGTCGCTCCACCTAGCCTGAACCTTACGGCAGAAATAGTAGCTCGTGCCTAATCTTACATGTTTTTCATGTTTTCCGATGATGCTTCATGACAATACATTGTATTTACCCGTCTACAGCAAAGCCAAAGGCGGGTTTAGTTCTAGTCACCTAGACCCTTCCCGCTCTGGGTGGAGCGGAAGAGTGTCAGACTCTTACTGACTAAAACCCATCCGTGTTCCTTCCGTAGCCCTTTATGTTCCGGGCCAGCGGTAACCCTTTCGGACAATCCCGCTAACCCGGCAGGCTTCGGCCCTAAGGGGCCCCTTCCTCGATGCTAAAATCTCTTTGAGGCGCGCGTGGAACACGTACGCGCTGTCCGGCACGGGCCTGGTCCTGATCGGACGGTGAGATACCCATTACTCTCCGCCTGCAGGCCCGCGCCTACGCTGCGGTGGCCGGAAGTCGTCACGCGGTCACCTAGGGCTTACAAATGGTTTAGAAGAAACCCTGTTTTAGTAATAACACGATTTACTCACTAGCTTTTAAAGATTTATTTTGAATACATAAATAATCATCTTTCACAAAATTTCAATCAGAATAACTTATAACTTGAATTCAAAGCAGTTTCTCACGCAGTTTCGCGATCACCGAAGTTTACCTTTTCCTCGGCGCGGCAGGTAGGTAAAGCAATAAATATCTGTGCGCAACTTTTAAATAATTCACACGAAACACCCGAAGGTCAAACCGTTCCGTTGAACTGTTACAACTTTCCTTGAACTGATGGATATGTATGTGTAAAGAAAGTGAGTTTTATTTAATAAACCTCCATTTCTGAACATAATGTATGTTAATAATATATTATTCCGGTAGCCTATTGCGATAAGTAGGTAATAGCCTTTTTTATGGCCGCCGCATCGAGGCAAACCATTGCCTGTCAAAACCGCTTAGTACCTAATAGTAATACACTTTTTTTTTTTTTTGCGGATGGGAAATCATCAAATGACCCCTCCCGCTCTGGGTGGAGCGGAAGGGAGTGTCAGACTCTTACTGACTAAAACCCACCCGTGTTCTTTCCTTAGCCCTTTATGTTCCGGGCCAGCGGTAACCCTTTCGGACAATCCCGCTGACCCGGCAGGCTTCGGCCCTATGGGGCCACTCCTCGATGCTGACATCTCTTTGAGGCGCGCGTGGAACACGTACGCGCCGTCCGGCACGGGCCTGGTCCTGATCGGACGGTGAGCTACCCATTACTCTCCGCCCGCAGGCCCGCGCATAGTAATACCCTTTGTCCTAAACGAAAGCGACTGATTGATCGTGCGAGTATTTCATATTAATACGAGTGCGACGATCGCGTCAGCGCGCAATAATCGCGTATTTGCGCGACCATCGCTTTTGGTTAGGATGCTGCCTTACACCAAAATACTGGAATGGATTTGGTCGTTTTGCATTTAGGTAGAATATACGGTTTATTCCGAACCTGACCCGAAATCCTAACCCGGTCGTGGGTTAGGTTCGGAACTTGAAAAAAATTATAATATTTGTTCCGAACGTAAGCGAAAATACCCATAACATGATTTTAATCCTCCTAAAATGGGACTCCAATGTCTAATTGTCTGCGCAGACGAACACATATGGTATTCGCAATTTTACGGGCAAAATTGCCAATTTCATCGTATTTTCATCAAAGAAAACAATAAAAATAAATCAAAGAGAGACACCCGAGGAAACATTCAGGAATTTACTTAAAGATATTGAATTACGCGGAAAAATCCACCTTCCACTAATTAGCTTCGTTAGATTGTACCTACCTTTGTCGGTACTCACAAAGTAACTTTGTTACAAGAAATCAGTATATTATACGGATTTTGCTTTTACCGTAAATAAAATTTCTTTGAAGTCTTTTTTTACCTTTGTTTATTTTAAGTACAGTGGCTACAAAGATCAGTTACATAAAACAGAATATTATCCCACGCGTATGTACCGACGCTAGCACATCAAGTTACTACAATCTGACAAATTTCTTTAATGGATTTTCCACTTTATCGCTAAAGCATAAGGTTTAAAGTTGATTGGGAAAATTTGACAGTTTCGGGTAGCTTAATGTGCTGGCATCTGTACTATCGGGAAAAAAGTATCCTATGTCGTAGTATCCAGATCATGGTCTTTCTGAGTGCCAATTTCATCCAGAGGGGTAATTGCGCAACACACTAACAGTAGCAACGGCTTTCTTTTTGACAGTTCAACAACATTTATTACGTTTTTTACGTTGCTGTGCAGAATTTTTCTTCGAACTTATGAAGCAATGAATTAGCAATATCCTTCAAAATCATTCAGATTGTGATTGATAGTGTGTTGCGACATTAGGGTGTTCGGCGTTTTCGTTCGAGGTTTTTTATAGTTAGCATTCTTTCTCATAAGTATTTCTGTGTTACTAACAATTTTATGGATGTTTTATCTGAAAATAAATGAATAATAATAATAATAATCAGCAATCATTGTGCCGATAGTCGTGACAGCCAATGGTTTAATAGCCAAGAGCCTCGACCAACACCTAAGGAGGCTCTCGTTGGGCAGCTGGATCAAGGGCTTGATTCAGAAAGCGGTACTTCTGGACACGGCCCGCATTGTTAGGAGGTTCCTCTCTCTGGAGCCCTGACCGCCGGTAGCTTGGACCCTGTTCCCGATACCGGTGGGCTACTATTTTTTATATTTTTAAATGTTTTTATATTCTAATATTTAAAAATATAATTTATATGTGTTATTTAATGAAATAAAGGAGATAATAATAATATACTTAAAGATACCCTAGCTCCTGCTACGGTATCTTTAAGTATATTATACGGTTGATCACTATTTTTTTCCATTTATTTTTCTGGTGTTTGAGGTTGTGTTTAGGTTAGGCTTACATGACCTGAAGCGCGGTCACTGTCGGACTGCATAGAAAAGGAAGAGAAGCGCGATGACACAACGCTGGCAATTTATTGCAAAATATGAAGCAATTATTTAATTACAAAAATCTATTGTTTGGATTAAAAAATTAAAACACTAGTATTTTAGTACCGATGTTGCTTGTAGAATAATCTGACAAAAAATCAGAATTATTGTATGTATATTGGTATGGTTTTTATTGTAAAAAGAAAGTTTTTAGAGGTATCTTCATGATCTTTTTCTATCGTATCAAATTAGTTGTATTATGTTTCCAACACACTATCTACCGAGCATTATATCCTGAAGAATATCATATATATTTCTGATTTTTTTACTGAAGGCGATCATATACTTTTATTGTTTCTAAAAATTGTGTGTTTTGCATTATCAGCTTTGCTTTCCCTGTAGGGTATCAACTGGCTCATTTCGTCTACTTCCAGAACCTTTTCGTTTACTTTTTTTAATTCCTTGTATTTATAACGTCCAGTTTACAAGACAAAATTCTGCCAACGTGAACCAGTGCCTACTTACTTCTTTATTACAAAAGGGCGGGAAAACACTTACAATTTTACTTAGCGCCTTTATCTCTATAACCTCAAGTTTCTCTATCAAAATTAAAAGCATCTCAGAGGGGAAAAATAAAAGGAAATATTTCTAGCGGGCCGCCGGGCGTCCCGATTCTTGAATTATTGATTTGCTTTGTTTGAAAAACGTGTAAAGACCAACGCAGTTGACCCCTCTTACTGTATCACGACCCCCTCTTAAACAATCAATTGTGGAGCATTACGAGGGGGCTGGGAGGTCTCGTTAAGTGTTTCCTGGCAACGGTCAATTGTATAAAGGTTTGGAGGATCAAAGACTGACCAGATGATTACTAAGATTCCTGAGGTTTTCTTTGTGAAATTCTGTGAAAGTGTGTCATAGATATATAGTTTTAGGTTCGAAATTAAGTGTAGAACAATAGTTTGTAGAGGGTTAGATACATCATAATAGATATTTACTGACAAAATTTCCAAATTTTCTTTTGTTATTAACGTTGTTTTAATTAAATACGAGGAACATTAAGGTGTTCTAGATATAGATATCAGCGCAAATAAATAACATCACAGAAAAATAAATGAGAAGGGTGGACATATTAAAAATGGTGGAAACAAACATTGGACAAATAATTTGTCTTGATGACAAATACCGGGCGAGGGTGTCCAATAAATACGGATTCCTAAGCATTGTTTCCAGATTCCAGTCATTAATCATTTTTATGTCTGTAATTAATATAAAGATCCTGGCGACAATAGAATCTCGAGTTATTATCTTTTTGAGAAAAACTCCCTGCTGGGTAAAGGAGATTATGATTTTGGATATCAGTCTTTATTCAATTGCATTAAGGTGGATATTGTTGTGTTGTTTGCTAGGTTTGATGGAATTCGCATGTGGTTGCTGATGTTATAATTTAAATTGATAATGTTAACCATACTTTACTAACCTATTTTTATGTAGATTCATAAACTTTTGTGATGGAGGTCCTTTCGAATATTCAGTGTGATTCCGTTAAGTATGTTCGACGATTTTTTTGTCGCACGGGATAATATTCTAGACCCACTGAATGCGGGAAGCACAGGATCGGTCGACGTTTTTCTGCAGAGAGCATAATATTAGGTATTATTATGTAATCTCGTATTATATTTTATTCTCATACCTAACGAAGTCCTGCAGTAGGTAAACCTAATTGAAAAAAAGGTATTCAATACACGAGTAGAGGGATTAAGGCGAAACCCAATTAGCACCTTACGAATATTACTTAATACGCAAAATACGCGCTTTGACGTGGAGTTGCGGAATCCAGCCCGTATTACTTATTACCGGTACTAATCAGACAAATAGATATAATCAGAACCACTACCTATGTACAGTCAATAAAAGAGAAGTACGCAGGATCGTTGGATATAGTTGAAGTTTAGTAAGAAACCGATGGATGTTGTCGACTGAAATTAAATTTAATAAATGAGCTTTTTGGTTTCTATTAATTTCATCGAAAGACGTCCACTGCTGGACATAGGCTTCCCCCAAGCGTCTCCACTTCGACCGGTTCTGTGCTTCTCGCATCCAGCGGGTACCTACGGCCTTCACAAGGTCGTCGTCCACCTGGTATATTAATTTAATTAAATTTTATTTGAGTACCTACATCCATCGGTTTCTTACTAAACTTCAACTATATCAGACGATCCTGCATACTTATCTTTTTTCTTGACTGTACCTACTTAGTGGGCATACACACGAGCTACACGCGTCGACGACGGAGGCAACTGCAGCCGTCGACAATATGCCGCTCCTGTATTTAAGCACCGTACTCAAATAAACGAGCAACACGATGTCGACAGTAGCCGCCGACGCGGCGATGGCGGGCGTCGACAGTTGCCTCTGTCGTCGACACGTGTCGCTCGTGTGTATGAGCACTTACAACACAAAAAATTATCATATCAGTTCTAGTATAGAAATAGCAGAATCTATTAAAGAAGTGTAAAACTTATAGTTAGTTTATTCATTATAGAAAAAAATAACCAGAGTGTGTTTAACCGGTTGAATGCCGGAATTACAGAAACAATTAAAAACCCATTGTGTCTCGGGTGTATATACGTTCCGGCATACTAAGGGTTAAAGGCCGCCGTAAAAACTCCGTACCTAAAATAGCTGTAAAGTATTTTTGGCATTAGATAAAAGATTTAAAAATAACGTAATAGGCACCCAAAAATGATTTTTTTGGTGGTTGTTTACGTAAATTCTGAAACTTCAATCAGCGTCTTTTTCTAAATTAATAAAAATGTTTTATGTACAGGTATTATTAATAACGCATTTTTTTAGGTTTTAGTTTGAATGTCACGTGCTACTAGATTTGTTTTTAATAACCCTGAGATCGAGGAGGGGGGAATGGAGGGGGTGTTCAGGGGATCAGACCGGAATAAATCTTTATAAGCTCTTAGTATCAACAAAATTAACATTATCACGATCACGATATCAAGGGAGAGGAATTTTGATTCTTTAAAACAATAGAATGAAACTAAGTCATACCTAACAACGCATATGGAAAATATATGCGTTGTTAGATATGAATTAGTTTCATTAGTAGTAGTAGTGGGAATCAAAACCTTCTTTCATTGCGTTAAGAGCTAAGCAGATGAACATCTCATTATAAATATTATTGTAAGAAAAGCAAAGGTAAGGATAACATTATTTTATTTAAGAATAATAATACCATGATTTCAAAAACAGCACAATGACATAAATGGAATCACACACACACACGACACGACACGTGACACGTGTCGAAATTGTTATGATTATGGTTTTGTCAATCACTCTGCCTAGCCTTATCCCAACTATTTTGGGGTCGGCTTCTAGTCTAACCGAAAGCAGCTGAATATCAGTATTTTACATGGAGCGTCTGCCTATCTATTATGACGGCACGGTTGGCGCAGTTGGTTAAGCGATTGACTGCTACGCTGCGTGTCGCGGGTTCGATTCCCGCACGGAACAAATATTTGTATGACCTACAAGTAGTTGTTCCGGGTCTGGCTGTTTGTGTATGTGAGTTTAAATGTTTGTAAACGCACCCACAATACAGGAGAAATTCCTAGTGTGGGGCAACGTTTTTAAAAAAAAAAAAAAAAATCTGACCTCCACAACCCAGTTACTGGGTGATACGATACCCCTTGTTAAGACTGGTTGTCAGGTTTTTGGGCTTTTTACGACCCGTAACGACTGTCAAACATCTACCAATGACAGCCGAGACCAACGTTTACGTTCTTGTATAATTAATTTTATGTATGTAGGTATGCCACCCCTGCCAAACATGCGGTGAGCCTACAATGCCGTACAGTGAACAGGTGGTGGCAAGGATGAGGTCGCGAAAGGCCACAGATGTAATAGCTTGGGGATAATATGGATGCATCGTTGGCAAACATAAAAATATAAAGTAGAATAGTGGTAGGCTGAAAAAGAAAGAAGAATAGAGGGAATAGAGGTAGCATTTTGCATATTTTTACCACTCTAAGATTGTTATTAAACGACAAGGTCTATTTTTGTTTTCAGGCCAAGCAATGTAACAGTTAGATAGTTTCAACCTTAGTGAACTCTGGGAGATTTTGGCAAAAGTGGAATAGTGGATAAAAATTTATTTATTACTAGCTGCTGCCCGCGACGTCGTCTGCGTGAAGGCTCTACAGCACCAAAAATACCTAAGATGCCAGTGTCGCTATAGCATTATAAAGTAAACAACTTTTAAAATAGCATTAAAATATAAGTTTTTTTTTTGCAAGCGAAGCAAGTGAAGAGAGTTATATGGGAATCCTGCTGAGTTCAGTCATAAGAGGTGACTGAAGGAAATAGAGAAAATAATGCAGGAATACATTCCAGGACACAAAAGAGTAAAAATACGTTCAAAGGTATCATATATACCTTACAACACTTCCCTATAAACTACGTTGGTAGTTATGCTGCCAGGAGCCAAAATGTGTGATGACGCGGGAGCAAGCGACGACGTACAGTTGCCCGTGTGAGAAGCAACTCGTCCTGACGTCGACATCCACTGCCCTCAGTGTCTGCCCCTGCGAATTATTGATGGTCATCGCGAAGCAAACACTCACGGGGAGCTGTACGCGCTTGAACTGGAACGGGAAGTTATGAGGTATGAGGGGAATGCGTGGTATAAATACTGCCTCGCCGACGCCATAACCCGTAAGAATTTCCGCCTCAATGGTGTGTCTGTGGAGCGAGATGACTTTAAGGCGGGTCCCGTTACACAACTTCGGAGGAGATAGGTTCCGAAGAAGCATAACCGGGACACCGCTTCAGCTTGATGGTATGCGCTGGAAGTCCACTTGCTGACTTGACTTGTTCAGAAATTCCACGGGATAATGTGTGGCGTCATCTTGCTTGACAACAGTGTTTATCGAGGTGTAGACCACTTCATTCCCCTCAATTTCCGAGAGAATGCATTCGTTAATTGCTGCAGCCTGATAATTTTTGGGCGTCAAAATGGCCAGCTCACACACCCAAGAATTCTGCTGGTGCGGTATACGACTGAATGTCCCCGTACACACAGCGAATGAGTTCCTTCTAAGCTGGAAACCACTCTACCGAGAGACTCTGGAAGCACCACCTGTCTACCTCTCTCTTCTGGTAGAGTGCCTTCGCCAAGACTTAGAAGGACATCGGAGAATTCTTGAGCGCGTGCATTGCCGCCGAGCCGAGCTCTCATATTAATGGTCAAGCGCAGCGTACGAACTCGTGACCACAACGAAGATCGTTTCAACGAAGCATTCACCTCGTCAGCCCTCGATCCTCGGCCATCGTACACTCATCCCATACGATCAGAGAGCAATCCTTGAGCACGTGTCCCTTATCGCTGTTACGTGACACACCACAAACAGGCGTTTCGGCGCTCTCTAAATCGATGGGAATTTTAAACATGGCATGTGCTGTCTTGCAGTCCCGAAAGCAGTGTGGCAGCGATTCCCGACGACGCTACAGCAATAGCAATTTTGCCTTGCCTCCTGACCTCTGCAAGTATGCCAGTGGTAACAAATGTTTTTCCTGTACCACCAGGAGCATCCAAGAAAAACATTTCACCCTGGTTTTGCCAAACGCTTTCAAGGACGGTGTCATAAATTTGTTTTTGCTCTGAAGAGAACAAAGCGACATGGTCATTTCGTATGGTGGTCATTTCGCCGTCTCCGACTTCGTCTCCAGTAGCACGCCTCAAAGGTCGTAGAAAATCTTCAGACAGATGATGGCGATACTTCTCCCACAAAGCTACCGGGTTCGCGACTCCACAAAACACCAAGATGACGGCAAACAGATGACGCATGCGGCTGGGACTGTCACTGACGCTCGCCTCCGCAAGGGTGTCAGCCCAATTTTGGTCACCGTCGAGAAACTCCACGCCATCAAATGTCCTCAGAAAGGCGAAAGACTTTGCCTCGGACAGTGTGAAGTAACAACCGCAGAAAAACGCATTCGCCATTATTCGGATGCACGGTATAATTTAAGTTTATAATTAGGTATACGACATGAAAATATATTAATTACCAAGCAATAATCACACAGATAAATACCGAACAAAAGTATTAACAGTCAATGTTTATTTTGTACTAACAACATGAAATTGATGAAGAAATGATCATCATCAATGAACATAACTTTTTTGTAATACTTAACACCGCATTTTTTTTAAATTGTCTAACTCAACTCTGCTCAAGATTTTGAGGGTTTTGTTGGAACTTGAATTTGTCAAAACGAACTATACGATACAACTTATAAGAAGAAAATGCACATTACCATCTGTGAATTTTAAGAATAACTAACTACTAACCTCACCAACATGATCAAATTTAAATTATTAATTTCCAAAAAGTGTTGACATGTAACTTGATTTGATTTTTATGAAATCTCATAGATGGCGCTGCTTCAAAATTGTCTTATACTACTAACATTCATTAAACTATGTTTCTCTGCCCAAGTTACTTAAGTGGCGTAAAAGTTTTTATAGTGTAAAGCTAGATAATAGCGTGACTTACTCAAAAACAACATTTAAATATGCGTCGTTAGATTACACGCTGTCACAGAATGCGTAAGAAAAATAAAGATTCACAGCTCCTCCTCGTAGGTGATAGCGTGATAATATGTAGCCTATATGTTGACCCGACCTCTTAGTAATATTCATGCAAAATTTGAAGTAAATCCATGCAGTACTTTTTGAGTTTAGCCCGGACATATATACAGACAAACAGACAAAAATTCTAAAAACTATATTTTTGGCTTCGATATCGATTGTAGATCACGCCCCAAGTATTTTTTTTATATATTCTTTGTACAGTTTGGCCTTTCCTACGATTTTATTATATATGTTTATATTATTTATTTAAACATTATCATTATTTATTTTTTTAAATAACACAGACATAAGGACCAGAATTATTTCGTCATAAAGGCAAGCCTTTACGACGTGATTAAACACATAATAATGTTTTAAAGATCACAATATGATTTCGTTAGTACTATATCGCGCCAATAGATGTCGTTACATGTTTCCACTTATTGCAATAAAAATTGTTATAGAATGCTTTAAATTGATTATATCTTTTGATAGACTGAAGCGATTGCGATGAAACAAAGACTAATCACTGCTCCGAGTTCTACACTATATTTGAGTATAAATATGAACCATATTGGTTTGGTACTTTTTACGTTGAGCCTGTTCAAAATCTGTCACATCCAAACAGACAAACAGACAAACAGACAAAAATTCCAAAAATTGAAGAAATGGCATCTGTTGGTTATCCTATAACAGCCCAACTATTTTTTTTATTTTTATTTTCAATGTACAGAAACGCCTCGTCTACAGATTTATTATATGTATAGATAGATAGACTAGCTGATCGTAACAAAACATCACAGCTAGAAATCGAGTAAGAAATAGGTACCTATTTCTTACTCAAGAATTGCTCTTGAGTAAGAAATCCAAAGTTAAGTTCTACCAACGAGCAATAGAGCGCAGTATACTAGGCGGTAAATTAGCGAATCGTGTTCAAAACACAATACTGAGCTCCAAAACAAAGATAGCTTATGTGGCTCAAAAGGCTGCCGAGCTGAGCTGAGTAGGACATGTCTGTCGCATGCCGGACAAACTGTGGCTCATATAGCATAGTGCCCTGAGACAGTGAGGCGGGGTCGCGGCAGACCATGTAGGAGATGGCAGGACGAGCTGGACAGGTTCCAACAAAACTGGAAAGATGACGCGCGTACTCGTGAAAGATGGAAGGAGTGGGGGGAAGAGTGGGACATCTCAGGCTAGAAAAATAAACCACCAAAAACAGTTTGAAAACATCCAAAATGTATAGTCAGAAAAAAGATGGCGGGACGAGCTGAGCTCCTTCTTAAAGGATTGGTAGTAGATCGGGAAAAGGTGAAAGAAGGAAGGCTCAAAGGCCGCCGCCTTTGAGCTGCAGTGGGACAACACAGGCTTATAATTAATTTCTTCAGTGTGAGTCGGACAACTTGCACCACTACTCCCACTCAAATATAGTTTCGTCTATCATGCAGTCTACTAATAATATTACTCCCACTCCCACTCCCGGGAGTACTCCCCAGAGGAGGGTTTGGTGACGGACAGCCGCGGCGGGTTCACGGATGAGTGCTAACGCGTGCCCATGTTCCCGCCGTAAGCGGCAGAGGAGGACACCGTGGAGTTTTAGTGGATTGGAGTCCCACATAACCTATCATGCATTCTGCACTATCTCCCCGTGCAGAATGCATGAGCATTTCTCTACGATAAAAAAAAGGGCCCGTGCTATCAGTTCTATCTGACTAGGCCGAGGAAAACAAATATACGATAATCTAAATAATAATAAAAGTCAGATATTGCGAAGTAAACTTATTTTATACCGTAGCCATTGAACAGCTGATGAAGTATGACAGTTGTGATTTGAATAAAAGGGCAATTTCAATTGATAGTGAAGTGAGTTTCCACCTTTTAGTCATGACCCCGAGTCACATATAAGAATAGTTGAGGTCGATAGTGACTGTAATTCCCCAAAGACCAGTGAGTTGGAAAATTGAGAAGTGGATTAGGCAAATCACTTTTCATCCCATCATGGCCGACGAAGTTTGCCCTTTTAAATTTTATTATCTCGGAGGCACGCCGCGCCGTCTAGCGTCTGTTCATACCGGTACAGTGAAAGCGGGTAGCGAGACATTAAATTTGAATAATTAATTTTAATTTTTTCTCCTTTTTTAGGGTTCCGTACCTCAAGAGTCGAAAAACACTACAAAGTGAAAAATAACTTTAATTTCGGAAGTGTGTGTCTTTGGATCTGCATTTTAGATTTTGCCACCGACTTCCGAAATTAAAGTTATTTTTCACTTTGTAGTGTTTTTTTTAGAAGTCGGCCATATTAAACTAATCGAATCGCAACCCGTGAAATACTCAGCGGGATTGTCCGAAAGGGTTACCGCTGGCCCAGAACACAAAGGGCTAAGGAAGGAACACGGGTGGGTTAGTCAGTAAGAGTCTGACATTCTCTTCCGCTCCACCCAGAGCGGGAGGGGTCATTTGTTGATTTCCCAACCAAAAAAAAAACCCGTGAAATACTTATTATTGAGTAGTTCCAGTGGCCATCGGAGGTCTTCGTCATCAGTTCCACTTCACCAAATGGTGCTTGCCGAGAGCAAATGCACGAGTTACTACTATGTCCAGCAGTGGACGTCTTTAGGCTGAAATGATGATGATGATGATGAAGATTCCTTGAAGCTATTAAAAAATCAAGCTTCTAAGTTAAAGCAATATGGCCACTTATGCGACACATTTTGGCACCCGCAAATAAATCAGAACTTTCGGTTGACTTAAAATCGTGAAATTTGGCACGAAGCAAGATCTTCCAGCACAAGTAAAGAAAAAGGTCCGAAAATTACTAATTTGTAGCGTTATCACATTAAAAAAATGCTATGACAAACTTACATTTGCAGTTAAAGAATTGACCGTGACAATAGTATGGGAGAATATTTATTAACTACAAAGTTAATTTTGTTCTTGGGATAAATTCATCCCAACTACGGAACCCTTCATTGTGCGTAGTCCGACACGAATTCGGCCGGTTTGTTAAATGACTGCGACAAAGTGGGAGAGTTTTGGGGTGATTGTTAAAAAAAAACATGGAGTGATTTTATGATATAGCGATATGTCATCATCATCATAATTTCAGCCGAAAGACGTTCACTGCTAGACATAGGCGTCCCCCAAGCACCTCCACTTCGACCGGTTCTGTGCTTCTCGCATCCAACGGGTTCCTGCGGCCTTCACAAGGTCGTCGGTCCACCTTGTGGGAGGCCTAGCGATAACGATATGTAATGAATCATGAATCTGTTTGATAAAATACGTAAGCAATAATACTTGAACAATGTATTTAAAGAAGGAAATACAACAAAAAAAAACAGGTTTCAAAAGTTATATTAAAAAAACAAGACGTCGAGCAATTTCAGTTATAAGTACCTACGCAACAAAATACTTTACTACTCATTTTAGAAAAAATCAGACTAATAATAATAATATAATAATAAATAAAACTATCGCTAAAACGCTTGTTGCGTTTCCCCACCCGATTTAGAATGAAAATGATTTCCATCGCGATCGAGTGCTCTCCGTCACTTATGGCGCTAAAAACAGTTTATTCGTGACCAATTTCATAACTTCTATTTCAATGTTTGTTGTTGCAAATTGGTCGGTTCTCGGCATTGTTGAAGATTTTCTATGAATTAATTAGGCCTACTTTAAATTGTTCCACGAGAACCATATTCTAATTGTACTCATTCCAATATTGGAGACGGAGATCTAGAATCTATATCTTCTATATACATATATATAACATAAAATAAAGTCGCTTTTCGTATACTGCCTACTGAGTGCTTATTTCTTCTAAACTGCACATGGTTTTTGATGGGATTTATACTATCATTTTCAAACAGTTATCTGTATAAAACATTCATATTTAACTTAGATAAATTTCAAAGTTTTGACATGTCGCCACACCAACGGGTGCACTGTTTGAAGCAGGAGCGGGTCGGGACCTATACAAAGATTTCATAGCCAAATATGTAAATTAATTTATGCTACTAAAACAGCTTATAATTTTATTGTTAGGTTTATTTTATCATTCCTTGTGTTGTCATCTGACATTATGCTGAGCTGAGGCCCTTTTGGCATTGTAATCTTTGTTTTCGTTTTTTTTTATAGTTTAAAGGTTTATATTTTTGCTGTAATGCCAATAAATGCATTTTTCTTTCTTTCTTAAGTTCGGACTTTCTTCGTTTGGATGCTCAAATTGTTTTCAGTCTGTTTTTGTTTGGTGTAGACATAACGCGTATTTTATATAAAACCTTTCTATTTTTACCGACTTCAAAAAAAAAGGAGGTTATCAATTCGATACGTATGTATGTAATATTATTGGAATTGCATTATATTCTCATATGACAATCTACTAAGGCTTCCAAACAAATATACAAAATTTCATAGACGTATGTATGTATGTATGTATGTATGTATGTATGTTTGTCCACGCATTTCTCAGCAACTATTAATCGGATCGTGACCATTTTTTTTGTATTAGCTTACATTTACTTCAACTTAGGGAACAGTGCAAGTTTCATCAAAATCGGTTCAGTAATTTTCAAGATATGGACTAATACGTGTAAGTATGACGGCCTGGCGTATTGATACGAGCTACGGGTGTAGTGTCTAAGGAAAAACATCTCAAAACCTTGGTCAAATTCTAGTGCAAAAACTAAAAATTACGAAATAAAAAGTAATTTAAAAAAATTAAACCGACTTCAAAAAGAAATCAACTCAAAATTATGAAATAACTTTAATTTCGGAAGTCGGTGGCAAAAAACTAAAATACAGATCCCAAGACACCGACTTCCGAAATTAAAGTTGAGTTGATTTCTTTTTGAAGTCGGTTTAATTTTTTTAAATTACTTTTTTGTGTTATAGAACTATTGCTTCATCTATCCTACTTCCTACTAATATTATAAACGCGAAAGTTTGTGAGGACGCGCGGTTGGATGGATGTTTTTTACTCTTGTTAAAAACTACTGAACGGATTTGAATGAAATTTGGTACACGGATAGTTTATAACCAGGATTAACATATAGGGTACTTTTTATCTCGTTCGGATCATGGGATCGAAACATATGCGGGTGAAACCTCGGGGCGCTGCTAGTATTTATATAAACAAAGTCGCTTTCCGTGTCTGACTGAGTGACCACTCATGTTGTTCTTCTAAACGTCACAATGAGTTTTAATACGGTTTTTACCATCATTTAAAGAATTTATTGCGGAAGAAGAAATTATGTATTTATGTAACCTTTATTTATATATAGGATAGAAATCTCGATGTTCTGATAGGTTGCTACAGTAACACATCGCACTAAATTGTCCTTCACCGTTTTGAGAGCAGTGCCACGACATACAACTCGTAACTTGGGGCCGTTAACACTGGGGTACTACTACTCTCGCACAGCAATTACTTCATATTAATCGGTTTGTCAATATAAGCGGAGTCATAATAAACGGATTCCCCTGTACAGTGTAGGTACAGAAACCAAAGATATAAGTATGTGCAGAATCGTCGGAGATACTGTTAAAGTTTAGTAAGAAACTGATGGATGTTCTCGAATAAAATTTAATTTTATTAATAAAACAACAAACTGCTCATTTATCAAATTAAATTTCAGTCGACAACATCCATCGGTTTCTTACTAAACTTCAACTATATCCGTCGATCCTGCATACTTATGTCTTTTGTTGGCTGTACCTACATATATGGATATTTGTATATATATATATTTTTTTTTTGGTAAAACGTTGAACACTAGGAATTTCTCCTGTATTGTGGGTGCGTTTACAAACATTTAAATTCACGTACACAAACAGCCAGACCCGGAACAACTACTTGTAGGTCATACAAATATTTGTTCCGTGCAGGAATCGAACTCGCGACACGCAGCGCAGCAGTCAATCGCTTAACCACTGCGCCAACCGTGCGTCAAAATTCTCGAAAGTCTGATAAAATAAAAGAGAGAACAAGATTAAAAGTCCACCTTGAATCCCTAAATTAACATCAATTCCATGATCCCTGATTGCAAATGGACAAATGTAAAATGTTTGTACACAAAATAAATTCTGATGGCATTTAAATCGAAACCTTTGATGTAGCACACTCCATACAGGGGTGAATACATTTATGTTTTTAATTTATGTGTATATAATGTACGTGTAGGTTTTTGAACAAGGGTGATATTAAGAATTGTGTTTTTGGAAAATGTTTATGGATTAGGTTTTTTGTTACATTTTATTTATTTAATCATAATGTGACATCATAGATGAAGTGGAAAAATATCAACTAACTTTTGCAGGGCATTGTATACGTTACATCCGTAACCTCTACAGATATAGGCGTAGATGTTTGCTAAAGAGCATAGTCTCTGTTATGAAGAATTAAACTACTTTCTAATAATGTTTACTGTATGGCAATTAGTATTTATAAAAAATTACCTAATGATTTTAAAAGTCTAAACTTCATGACATTTAAAAATAAATTGTTTAAGTTCCTGTTGCATAAGTGTTACTACTCAACAGATGAGTTCTTGAATGAAAAATTTGATGCAAAATTTAAATTAGACGACTCGCCTTTGTGCTAATAATTTGAATGGAATTTCATTTCTATGACATTGTATTATTTTTTTTTTCTCATTGTATTTAATAATTATTGACATTATAATTAATAACCCTTGACATAGTATTTGATAGTAGTTAACGGTTTCCTTATCCTTGACATTGTTTTAATATTCTTTGAAATATTTGTACGCTGGAAACAGCAGAATATTATGGACATCATATTACGTGTAACACCTTTGTAACAACAATTTTCTAACAAATAAATAAATTATTATTATTATATTATGTTAAGCACTCATAATTACTTTCAAAGGCACCTACCGACATCCTCGAGACAAAACTCGTTATCCCTACCTTACCTCTTTATAGGGAACAAGAGCAACATTATGGCATCACATCAAACTCCTACCCTTCGAGGGTCGAAAAGTAACCGATCCCACAAAAGCATTCCGGAGCTAAAAGTGTCGTATACTACATACTCGTAAATACAAAAACGTCACTACTGTACCTTATCTGCTATAAGAGAGGGAGATCCCATGCAAATTAGGTGGGCACCTATTTATTTTCAAATAACATCGTTCTGAGTATAGCGGGTTGACATGGGTCGGATATATCATACGGCAGTTCCATATTTCCACACTTTTTTTGTTGAGCTGACAGTCGTGGACGCTAGAACGCGACCGCCATATATTACTCCAACACATATCGTTTTGTAATGAAGTGCCCGAAATTGGCAAGGGATGATTTATAATCATATACTTAGGCTCGTTTCGGGTGTGGACCTGGCAGGCTTTCTGCGTTAAACTCCGAAATTCGCAATTCATATAGGTTCGGGAAAATTAAGCTTTATATCGATACCTATACATAGAAAATTCTACTATTTGGGTGACAAGTTTTGCTGTAGAATAGTATAAGCGTATTCAATTATATACGTTAAAATATCCTTTATAACGATACTCGAGTACATTAACCTACGTTATTGAGCTTGTAAACACGAGCGGCACGCGTCAACGGCATACGTCTGCTGCTGCCGTAGACAACGAGCCGCTCGTGTATATGAGCATTAGGCCTACCGTTACACCACGTCGTAAACAAGTCTCATTTGTATAGATCGTGCCAACATGAAGCAGCTAATTGTACCTCAAATATTTAAAAACACTTAAACTGATTTTAAATTGCTTACTTCCATTAACCTTCGAAACTAATAAAATTAACTTCAGTAGATAAATATCTTTATTAGAGTGCATATCGAAGTTGATGTGGTCCTTTTTTCCCTAAAGGTTCATTAGAAAACCAGCGTCATACAGCATCTGTTTGGCATTAATGCTGAAATGAACCTTTTTGGCTCAGCAGTGAGGCACACACTACTGTTGTTGAAACATTATTTTTATTTTGTTAATTTTGTATTTTGTGTTTCACGAACTGTGTCCAAATAAACTTTTTTCTTTCTTTAAAATAAGATCGTGTTCTGAGTTTCCAACACTCCTGGTTGAGAAGATGCTGGCCTATGTCTATAAGAGATAGTTAAATATATTACTACATATATATTATATTACTTGCGAGATGATACTCCAACGGTTATGAGAACCATAATCATGAGTGCTTTTAGATGTTCACGAATTAAAGTCTTGTTTAAAATAAATGTAAAATTTGAATGGATAATGGCTATTTTTTTAGAGTAAAAACAACTCAACTGAAAGTTTCAGTTATTTGCTCAAATACCTAAATTATTCAGATCTGTTTCTAACAAATAAATTTAAAGCTCAATAATAACACTTTGTCTATGCAAATAAAAAGAAAACCTTCGTCTAAAAGTATTTTGAGCACAAATAGAAAAAAAACTTTTACTAGAAACGAAACAACAAAGTTTCGCTTAGTCTACGGTTTAGTCCATTATTGTCGATAGTCATAATAAAAATAATAAACAAATGAAGCAAACAGAGGCGAATAATAAAGAGGAATCTTCAAATAAAGATGGTTGTCAAGTCGCTTCGTCTGCCAATGCTACATTAATAGTTTGCGAGAGCCATAACAATAAATAGTGTTATTAAGATAAAAAAAAAATGGCGAACGACAAACTAAATCGCCAGTATATTACGAAAAGAGCGGCTTGTTGTGTCGTGTTGGGCCACAATAAGCGTGGGTAGGGCTCGTAAACATTTGGTATAGACGCAATAAAGATATTAGTGGCAGCACTTGGCCCAGCGCGAACGGCCATGTATGCTCAAACATTTTTTTTATGTGCGTAATGAAAGAAACATTTTTATTCAAATAAAATTCCGCCGAAGGAACGTAACGGAATATAGAAATTGCGTTCGAAAATGTGCTTGCTTTATTTTTATCACGGGAAATAAATTATGAAATGGGCCAAGGGTTATGTGCGTCTGCCATTAGGTTGAGTACATTCGCAGCAAGAGTCACGCTGTTTTTTTGGTTTTCGATGTGCTGAAATACTACGGTTTATAAATGATAAAGATGCGCTACACTACCAAAGAATTTTAAGGTATCAAACGAAACATGCACATATACCAATTCTGGAAAACGCCGTGAAATATATAATGAATGAAGTGGCATGCAACACACACAACTAGTC
The DNA here is from genome assembly GCA_948474745.1 of Oligia latruncula. Lineage (NCBI taxonomy): Eukaryota > Metazoa > Arthropoda > Insecta > Lepidoptera > Noctuidae > Oligia > Oligia latruncula. Next base: position 4,299,326 of record OX419699.1, read on the forward strand.
ACATCACACTAATATTATAAAGGCGAAATATATGTTTGTTAAAATATGTGTTTATATATGTTTGTTCTTCTTCACGCTCAAACGCTTGGACCAATTTTGATAAAATTTAGTGTGGAGGTAGCTGATACCCTAGATTAACATATAGGCTACTTTTTATCTCGATATTTCCACGGGATCAACACTTACGCGGGTGAAACCGCGAGGCGCAGCTAGTTTATCATAAAAAAAAGTTACACAGCACTACGCTAATGAAGCAAGTTCGATGCCAAACGAGTACGAATTTATTTCCAGTCATCACATTTTAAGTTACGGAACTTTAAAAGCTGCCTTTTGAGTGAGTGAAATGAATAATCCTTTCCTTTGCGACCCGCACTTTTGCAAAACAATAGACTCCATCAAGTATAATGATGGTTTTAAACAAAACGGGCTATTTCTCGGCGAAGATCTATCTCCCCCCAAGGAATTGTGTGCTGATTTATCTAACGCTTCATGTCGAATTAATAACTTGAAGAGTGACTTAGAATAATCTTTTATGATTTGATGAGAGAGATACCTACTATTGTTCTAAGCGGATTGAGTTGCGAAGTATGTAAGATTGTGACTGTAATTAAATGTTTTGTTACAAATTACTTTTGGAACAGAAGTAAGAAGTCTTGTTCAGGAATTTTGCCTTTGTTATAATTTTCTTGCGTAATGTGTGTCAGCGTCTTGTGGAGTTTCGGGACTCGGTAAAGGGCTAAAAGTTTTGTTACGAGCCGTGCACCATTAGGAACTTCTAGGAAAGTCTTGGTAATGATAGAATTGAAGTGGGTTCGGTTAGGGCACATAAACCGACAAGAATAAATAAGAACATAAAAATTGGTACAAAGGTAATGCTTATTTCTAAAGAAATCTCTTCCAGCATAAATGCGATGGGACAGTAGATATTAAATAAAAAAAAGAGATGTAGACAGCGTGTATAAAAGAAAAAAAAATGCATAAATTAAAAAATAATTAATAAATAAATATATAATAAAAAAAAATGTGAGAATATTCTTACTTAGATACAAAATAAACATACATAATACATACATACTTTTAAAATAAATATCACTAGAATGTTAATAATTCTAATGTAATTAAAATAATAAAAACAAAAGTCACACTACCTTCGTCTATATTTTTTACGAACTATATTAAAAAAAACAAAAAAAAAAAACTATATTAATTCCAGTGTAAATGGTCCTACCTACTCTAGCATGCACTACAAATGAATACAGAAGTCGGTACCTATTTATAAATAGTAATCCAGACTGAATTTCGGTCCACCCCGACACTTGCTCGAGCCTGTAGTTTTAGATACGTCCCTAAATAATTCCTGCTCTCCCAGCGACGCCCTAAGCCGAGGTCCGTACCCCACAGGGGCCCTTAGCGTGTAGTCGCTTTTAAACCCTGCCTGGAGGTATTAATTCGTTGAGGCAACGATAGGCAAATTCGGTTAAGCAGACGGCAACCTCATAGGTTGAACTGTGAGATGCCGTATACAAAAAAAAACAGATTTTTGGTCATGGCGATCAGTCTCTGCGGAGACTATCCTGCGGCGCGGGAGATAATTATAGTGCAAAGGTGTGTGCGGAACACAGGGTACACTCTCTCTTACCTTACTCTCACAGTTCAATGAGTACCTAGGCAATCCGACACAGGATCAGGAGATCAGGCGCAGGACCAACGGCTTAACGTAGTTTCCGAGACACGGAGGTATCACAACTTCCAAACTCCAGGCTGTTAATAAGAAATCCCTAAAGGAAAAACCCAATAACACTTGGCCCGGCCTGGGAATCGAAACCAGAACCCTAGGGTTAGCAGTCGCAATTGCGACCGCGAGACCAACGGGGCAGTCTATTATTAGTCTATTCTTATGACTATTATATCGGGTATTTAGGCACACAGCCCATCAAAATGATAAATAGTTTTCCTAGCTACACCTGCACTGAATGTGGTTACCTTATTATAATGATCATATTAATAAACTTCAGTCAATATCGGTTAATGAATATTTATTTTACCAGAATAAATTAATCAGTTTTACGGTTTTCCCAACCTAATTAATAACACTTCGTGATTAATTTTACATTGTGCGGAACATTTTGAATGCACTGAAAATATTATTTCGTTGCGACCCTTCATGTCAGATCGCTAAAGCCTGTCCAATACACAAGAGAAGCAATTTATAATAAACTTGGTAAAACTTATCAATCACATCTTTCTGCCATGATTTCACCATGACTCGGCACAGAAGGACTGGACAATGCAAGGACGCTGAATTTTTGAGGTCGACCCTCTGACTTCTGACGGAGATTAATGGACCAACGGCTTCAAAGACCCTACCATACAAAACGATACATATCCCTCCCATTCTTCTCCACAATCCATTGCTTTTTGTGAAAATAAAACTTAAGGGATTTCGAAGAAAAACCGCAATGAATGCAACAAAAAGTGATGTTACAGCTTTGATATTTTCATCCGGTCTTTATGACCCCGAGGGAATCTCGCGTGTTATGCAGGAAATGTGTGGTTTATTGATTGAAAATCGCTGTTACCTATGCGATTGAAAAAGAAAGGTTCACCGTTCGATGGTTACGGGGGTGCTCGAGTGGAAACACTTGATTTTTCACGCATTCCATTCTATTGAAGCGGACGAAATCGACGATTGTGATGATAAAAGATTATTTTATTATTGCGGTGCCGCAATTTTTGAGAAATGGGTTAACTTGTGTTGAGAGATCTCGTTCCATTTCTTGTTTTTATTCGTAGATGAAATCTTGCCTAAAATATAATAGTATTTCTTCTTCATTTGTTAAGTGGGTATATTTTTGAGAGGACCACGGACCACCCGTATAAATTTTGTCAAGTTCTGATAAGTGAGTTTTTAGTAAGCTTCAATAATACGTATTTTTTACTTAGTGTATGTTAATGATGTTATATTAATGTCCTGTCTCTGTTATTTACATAGAAAGTAGTGGTATATGAATTTATGTTGGATAGGTACCACAACTTAAACTTCTTTTGTGAAAAAGTTTTTTTTTTACTGGATACCTACCATATTGCGTAACGAAACTAGAAGACTTACTCCCCATATAAGAGTTTAATATTTAATCAACTTAATTACCAACAATTCCAAGCTAACATTTCTTAAGCTTCCGTTACTAAGGAGACTTAATCCCAAGAATTATGAGCCATAACTTTATTTAATATAAAACGTATTCACTTATCTCACAACATCGTAGCTATATTAAAACCTTAATACTTTCGAACCTTCTTAAAAAAGCAATTATTTTTTTATTACACACCATTGCCAGTTAATACTGGCATAAAAGGCTGTCAGATTTATTTCCTTTACCAAAAATTCTTAATTTAAAAAAGAGCCACCGCTTAACTTTTCATTGCCATTCACTTCACTTGCAGCTATAAGTAAATTTATCAGAGGCGGTGAGGGCCCTCGACGTTAGCATAAAAGGCGAAACCCTTTGGCTGGAGTTTGGAACAATGGTGGCTCTAACAATGGTACACAACAGGCTCTTCATTGTACTACAGACATCTTGTGATACAAGGATCTTCTGCAACCAACAAAACCGGTCTCGATGGTTTCATTAGGGTGCTTAATTGAGTGCATTTTAGATAGCACGTGAGAACGGTGATTACTCTAATTTTGAATAGCACGTGAGAACGGTGATTACACTAATTTTAGGTAGCATGTGAGAACAATGATTACTCTAATTATAGATAGCTCCTGAGAACGGTGATTACTTTAATTTTGGATAGCACGTGAGAACAGTGATTAGTCTAATTTTAGATGGGACGTGAGAACGGTGATTAGTCTAATTTTAGATAACACGTGAGAACGGTGATTAGTCTAATTTTAGATAGCACGTGAGAACGGTGATTAGTCTAATTTTGGATAGCACGCGAGAATGGTGATTACTCTGATTTTAGATAGCACGTGAGAACGGTGATTAGTCCAATTTTGAAATGTTTTTTATTGATGATTTGGGTAATTATTATTTTTATCACGTAGCGTGACCATTGATGATTAGAGTATTAACTCTTAATCGTGAAATGACATTATGATTTAAGAGGTGGAGCAGTTGTTCAAACTATTGTGCACCATATCTTGGATGACTTGAATTAACGTGGCCCACTATTGGGCTCAAATTATATAAAAAAACAACGGGGAGGAGTCCCATAGACACGAAAAAAAGAAGAAAACCACATATCTATTACATCATTAATTTACCTGTCATTGCTTTATTTTTAATTCTATTTACCTATTGTGGCGCAGTGATTTTATTCTAAGTGCATAGTCTTCACATATTATTATAATTAAATAATGAATCTATACAAAAAAAAAAATGGTTGCCTGTAAAGTCGGTTTTACGGGCGAAGATTTTACGTGACAACGTCTTTTTCTCGGTAGAATAGTTGAGTGGGAGAGAGACGCAAGGCATTCGGCGGGCCTCTCTCTCGTTCGGTGACTCATCGTAACGTTACCGAGCGTTACACTTTTTCATAAGTGACTCCCAGCCGCAACCTAATTTAAGACGTTGTCACGTCAAAATATTGTTATACATTTTCAAAGAGTAACGGTGGTTTCTTGCCTACTTGGAACTACTTATTGGAAGCGGTAACTAGAATTAATTACATTTTTTTGTACATTTTGACGATCAAAAGTGCCTGTTTGAAATAAATTATTTGACTTTGATTGAAATAGCAACAATAGAAATAGCAAAATTCTTATTAAAACAACTTCTCTTAAATAGATTGAGAAACCGGGTTCATAAAAGCTTTTAAAAGTCTTTCTTTACTCTGCACTCAAAATAACCAACCGCTATTGGAACCACCATTCATTATTGTTACGTTTTTATTAATTTTTTATTTCGGGAGGAAACCTACAAAAGGCTCCCGGGCTTTGAGGATAACACCGGAGAATGTGGGATTTTTACCTTACTAAAACCACCTTGGTCTCTGCACCGTTTGCCTCAAAATAGACCGATTATTAGGCCTGTTATTAGGGAACATCTATCATTCTCTATTACTTACTAAGTAATTACCGCCAACTTCATTATTTAAGTGACCAATTTTACAATTAATAAAACCATTAGCGACAATCATCCCAATTAAAACGATTTTGTAAAATAAAACCGACGAATGAGGTTCGAACACCGATACTTATTAAAAAAATCAACGCTTGAATTTATTCCATTGAAATCGTATTGGAAACAATAACCACTACATATTCTGTGTCAGTTTAAATGAATTGCATTAAAATCAGTAACAAGCGATATTCGACCGAAGTGTCCCAGTTATTAATAATGTTTAATGGTGAATTTTGTTTCCCAAATTAATTTTACGGCGTTAATTATTTTGTTGATTTTTAGTGTGATTGAGGTGGGTGGTTGGATTGTTGAGGTTTTGGAATTCTCCTCATCATTATTCTTTTATGGTTTTCTGTGATATATTATGTATTAGTCATCCCAGATCTTTTTGAATATATTTGAAGGATTAAAAAGGTTCTGAATGAGGTTAGTGTGAGTTTTTGTACCTATTCGATCCCGAAACCGAATAAGCGCCGTCTGGTGACAATAATGTGAAACACGATTATTCCAAACAAGTTGACGTATGTGAATGTTAATGTTACCGATAAACTCACACTAGGCCTACCGTTTCCTATAGTTGTATAGCATAATCAGCCTATAGTGTTCCCACTGCTGGGACACAAGCGTCCTCTCGGTGAGAGGGAGTGGGATGTAATCTCCATGCGGACCCAGCGCGGGTTGGTGGATGTCACATGTCGTTGATTTTTTTTTGTGATAATTGTATGAGTTGCACGAATGCCTGTACAATATTAAATGACAAAGACATTAGTCTTATATCATGTATAAGAAAACAATCCTTGCCCTACAACCAGATTGAACTCCAACAATAGTACTTAAAACACACAAACTAATCAAAACTATACAGACAAAATTCTCAGAAAGCGCAAAAACCAGAACCACAAAGTTTCTACAATCAACACAATCGCAGAATATCGTGATTCAAAACCATTCGATTGCACCATTTTAAGAAAAACGACTAAACTCGGTTCACGCTTTGGCTCGAGTAAAAGCAGCCATTGCATATTGTTGCGAGTTTTATTCGCTTTGACTAAGTTTCGATTGTACACCGCAATGCGCCGAGACCGCCTTAAAAGTATTAAGAGCAATCACAATAAAGCAGGACTTAACTTCGCACAAACTTTCGACTGTGTAACCGATCCTTTTAGGAAGTTTAACATATTGAACGAAATAGGGAACTTTTTTCATAATGCCAGCCAGCCAGCTTTTAATAACGGTGGAAGTTTTTTAATTAGATTTGGAAAGCTTGATATATTTACATTGTTGAGATGAGATCGTCAAGTGTCATGCTGTGAGGTTACTTGGGTGGGTACTCTCGAAATAAGTTTGTCTATGGAATTATGGGAAGTTCAAAAGGTCACGTGAGCTAAAGCGTCGTAGGAAGTTATTATTGAACTCAGTTTTGTATGGTAGCACTGGTCATTGCTGCTTCCACTGCGATCAAATTCAAGAAGCAGTAAAAGGCGATGAGCAAGTTGACACTATGCCATTGTAATTTAGATAAATTATAAGCAGACCCACTAAAAAGCGAGAAATAAAAACTTTTTAACACAAAAATTAAACCGCCGAAAAACTGAATAGCCAAAAATAATTTAAAAAAATAAATTAACATTAATAACTAAGTTCTTAAACTAATGTAAGTATACCTAAGTAATTTTGAGTCGGCGCCAAACAAGCAAATTAATTAATTACGTAAAGCGTGATGCGCGGCGGCGGAATCGGAATCAATGTGTTATTTCATATATAATTTAAGGAAACTCCATTAAGAGGGATTCACATGGTCCCAGTTTATTTTATTAATTTATTTAGATTTATCAACGTTCGTATACACTACAGAAATTACAGGAAACAACAGAAAATACAGAACTAAATGTAACAAACAATTATAGGTACATACAGAATTTACCTACTAAGTGAACAATATGAAAGTAGAGTAGAGTTGTTCCCCAACTTACCTAAGATTATAATAGGTTTAAGTTTATAATTAGACATACAATATTAATACGCTTGTTCATGTTACAACATCGTGTATATTAGAGCTAGGTTCTGAAGTAAAACAATAACTAGATCCATTGTTTTAGCAAGATATCTGTAGAGATGATTTATGTTGCTAGGTGAATGTGTTCTTAATATCTTGTCTTCTCGCTAATCTTATACGAGTTTAGTGATAAGCAAACGACGTTTTGCTGAAATGAGATGTTAGTTAATACTAGCTTTGCCTTTCGGGTTCACTTACGTTGGCAGTTTATTTTTAGAACTAGCTTCTGTCGCGACTTCGTTGAAATTTCCCGCGACCTACCCCATCGCATTGCATCGCCTGCCCGTGCAACTACTTCGTTTTGCGCTTAGTGTTCTTTCTGACTTTTTTTTTTGCTCGGCTCCTAACGGTCCTAGCGTGACATTAATTAGCCTATAGCCTTCCTCAAGGATTTGGCTATAAAAAGCAAAAATATGTTTTCAGAACCGACCTGTAGTTCCAGATATTAATGCGTTCAAACGAAAAAAAAAATTGGCGTTGCACGAAGAGGCCTCGTGTAGCGCAGTTTGTTCCGCCAGTGACTCAACTGAACTGAGCGCTTGGCGCATTCGGACAGTCACACCCAACACCTTATTTGACTGGCCAATTCTTCCCTTGCAGTGGTAGGGCTAACGCCCGCCTGGTTTGGGAGCACCCTTCCAGCGGAGTCCGGCGTCTAGCAGGCTGCTGTATTTCGTCGATGCGTGGGAGTTCCAGTGCCTTTGGCAACTTTTCAGCACACTCGTTCCATCATAGACCTCATCCATCGCTTTCCATCTGGCGTGATGGATGTCAAGAGCGGGCCCATTCAGCAAAAAATCACGGATACACTTACTTATTCGTGATAAGACTGATCGCCGAGCAGTCAGAAGTTATCAAATAGACAGAGACGTGACGTCACATCATCACGTCTGGATTTTTCGAAAGGTTAGGCAGAGTTATACACCTGTAGTATACCCACATTTCGCCAGTTTTGTTTAAGTCCGATGTAATAGAGGGCAAGCCTTTTGCCATCCATAATACCATAATCAGCCTATAATGTTCCCACTGCTGGGACACAGGCCTCCTCTCGGTGAGAGGGAGTGGGCCGTAATCAACCACGCGGGCCCAGTACGGGTTGGTAGATGTCACATGTCTTCTTCTGGGTAAGCTCGCTCCATCGTCGACTTTGTCTCTGTTACCTCTGACCTATTACTAGAGTCAAGAGCAAACAAAAAAAAAAAAAAACCAGACTCCGGACTGCTACTGAGAAATTCCAGATTTAAAACCTAATAACACTCCCCAACCCGGGGATCGAACCCTGGACCGTTCAGCATTAGCGCTTACGAACACTAAATTTGATGCGTTCAAGAAAACTTGATTACTTAGTTTCGTAAGATATAAAGTAGCAAAGAAATATCCCGTATCAAGGATTTCCGTTGCCCGTAACGAACTTATCTGTAGGGGAGTGTATGGTAATGAGTTATTAATGATGTTTGTAGAAGAGCAAACAACCTGAGTACTTAGCTACTTAGATAAGTAGGTAGTCGAAAAGAAAAGAAAAAGAAAAGAAGGAAAGAAAATACGTTTATTAAACCACGTTTAAGATATTATACTTGGCTGATGGTCGCAAACGAGGCTTCTGGCGCCTAAGATTTCAGTTTCCATAGTTAATGTATTTTGCTATTATCGCAAGATAGGTATGCTTCTTCTTTACATCTTGACCGGTCTAACAGAATAGGATAATTTAAACTTATTAAGAAAAAATAAGTTCCATTCGTCTCACAATTTTTTTAATGATTTTAAAACGAATAGTTTTAGAGCTATTTAAGAAAATAGATGAAAATTTACCATTCACCTTATCTGCGAAACTACTACCTATGCTTAATGTTATGAAAAAAATACAAAAAAAATAGTTCGATACTTGTAGATTACAGGAAAATCTTATGGTAAATCTCTCAATATTGTGCGTATAGGTTTACCAGAATCTCATGGAAAAAAAACATTGTTATGAGTTTCTGGAGACAAACTTACATTTGCAGTTGGAATTTGTGGGAGATCATGTTTTTCAACTACAATGTTAAGTCTGTTCATCGAACGGAACCCTCTCCACGCGAGCTCGACTCGCACTTGTCCAGTTTATTGTTATTGTAGCTCCTGAACAAAAGATACACCAACTTCTTTGTAATGTAAAAAAACCTCGTTGTCTTCTCACTGCACCTTTTTGTTGATTAAGTTCGTTGCAAGTCGCAAGACAGTTTAGTGTTCCCTGGGACACGTTGAGTGTCAGTTTCTGTTATGTTTGTTTCGGTAAATTCTGAAGTAGAAGAGAATACTCCAAGGGTATGGATGAGTAAGGATGATTATTAACTGCATAAAGAGCCTCCACTAGAATAAATAGCTTAGTTTTTCAGGTATATCTTGGGCAGACTGCAACCACGTAATTCGACCAATGTTTACGCCACAGTATAAGTAGGTAAAGCTGAAGTGGCAGTGGCCTGGCCATATTTGTCGAAGGACCGATGGCCGGTGGAGCAGACGAGTCGACGAGTGGAGACCATGTATCGACGAGCGTAGTGTGGAATGCCCCCCAGCTAGATGGACCGACGACCTAAAAACGGTGCCTGGGACAGACTGGATGAGAATGGCGGAGGACAGGGTGTTGTGGCACAGCCTGGGAGAAGCCTATGTCCAGCCACAGCTAGCTATGACTGCGATAGACTGAGTTGATTTATTGATAAGTAGTTAAGTTCTCTTCTCAGAGATTAGAATAAAAAAAGTTGATAAAGTACATATCTTCATCAATGATGTTTTCAATACAATAAGGTTCAATCATTCTTATTGTTGTAATATAATATTGATCGTAATACCGCTTTAACAAACCCTTGTACCCTAAGATTTTTATAATAAGATTGAAACAACAAAATTCGCCTTTAGTTCCCATAGGAATCGGTAACAAGATCGATCACTCCGACGTCAATATTTCCTCTACACAGTCAAAATATCAAGGCACTTCGTTTTCAATTTTTCCTTGTTATTACAATAAAGTCTAGAGTATTCAGAATATGGTTGGCAGTAAAATGAAAACAGCAACGCTCTGGCATGATGCCAGCAGTGTAATATGGATAAAGTGATTCTATCCCCAAACACCAAAGAACTTTAACTATACTGCAAAAGTGACATTAGCTAGGTTTCCCTACAGTGAGGTGCAGAAAAAATGGTGAAAATTGTCAAAAGTTAGATTAAATAAGTTTTCGAGTCGACGGTAATGCGGAATGGTTTCATTTGGTATTCTTGCCCCTGTTACGTGTGTTTTGGTTAAGAAATTATAGTTTTGTGTAAGGGTTGGTTATAGGTAAATTATTTTGGACGAAACTGTAATGTTTTACCATTTTTGGAAGGTTAGAACTGGCTTTTCTTTAGTCTTCTGAATTCTTAACAAGCCAAGTGGTTGAGAATTAACTCATTGAATATTCTATGAACCAGTACTTAGAATTATAGAGATATAAATGTAATAATTAAAAACTTTATTCCTCAAAAGTTTACAGTGATTTTACATTGGCCCCAAACTAGGCAATATAATAATATGGAGGGTTTACCATTTAAACATTTATTTTAAAAACATGTTCGGTAGTAAAAGTAAAATATGTTTGCTTCAAATTACAATAATAAATATTAGATTCTAGCGATTTCTATACATACACACACACACACACACACAAAACTTTTATTCACTACTTACAGTCTTCATTATTATTATTTATTAATAAATTAAAACAAAAACACACAATGTTTTTAGGTTATAAAATAAAGAAATTGTCAGCTGAGTGCTATCGTCTGAGATACAGGCCTCACCTAGTTCAAAAGATAGAGTCAATACCCTAAGTAAACCTCTTTATCACCACAATCTACGTTAAACCTTATGTTTTAGCGATAAAGTCGAAAATCTATTAAATAAATTTTACAGATTGGAGTAGCTTGATGTGCTGGCGTCTGTACTTATACTACACCCACATTTCCTCGAACGGGTAGGCAGAGGTGTACCTTTTCCTTTTCTTTCGAGGATTATAGAGTGTTTTGTTTATTACGAAAAAAAAAACTTAAAAAAAAAAAAATATAATTAAATACACGATGGCAGTTAATGTTGATGTACCAAGTTTTATTTATGAAATATGAAGGCACCGCAGTGCCCCCAAGGTAGCTAGAGCACTAACCTACCTTTTCTTGACGCGTTTCGTCATATTTTCAAGATGGAAGGGGACTATATCATGGATGGGGGGGGGGGAGTTAGGCGAATTATGAAATGTTTTTGGTGGGATTTCCAAAGAGTTATAATAAATTTGAAATTGAAATAGAGGTTTTTAATAAAAAAAGAGCTTAGGAAATATATAAAAAAAAAAAAAAAACTCAGTAAAATATTTGCACTCATTGAGTTAGTTTTGGAGGGGATACTGGCCGCTCAGGAATCCCCCTAGTTAATGAAACTCGTCCACTAAACATTGTGCAGTTCCACAGAAAACTACTAATTAACGAAATTACTCACACTCCACTAGATATACGAATGAAAAAGCGAAAACAAAAAAGTAACAGGCGCCATTTTTTCCAATTCTGCTCGGTAAACCAGCGGTCAGTCGCTATACTCAGGGGAAATCTGCTTCTGTTGATTCAATAGAATTTTTTTATACCCCCTTTCACATACTTCGGTAACTTTAAATAACAATATAAATACTACAGTCATAAATAAATACAATATACGAACAAAACAATTCGATCCGTGAAGCGGAAAATGGGTTCTGTATATATTTTTTCAGTCGCAGATCATGGGATTAAAGAAAAACACGGTGTTTCGCAGCTGTGGTTTGAGTTTTAATTATTTCATGATCTGCGGGAAATGTTCAGGTGGTTTCAAGCTTGAAGGCCGCTGCATTTGTTTGGTAATTTATCATAATAGGCATTTTATTTTAGCTTTGAGTAGTTGCAATTAAACGTTTTTGATTTGGTGAAAAAAAGTTATGGCAAACAAAAAAAAAACATAATTTTTTTGTTGAACCTACTTCACACAAATTCATATAAAACTACCTAGGTACTTGCTTTGTAAATATCAGTGACAGGAAGTTAATAAAAATTCATCAATTTAAACTAAGTAGAAAAAATGGTATTAATGAAGGTAACTCAAAAACTACCCAAGCAAAGTTAATAATTTTTTTATGGGACCGGCTAAGGCATAGCCATTAAAAAATAATTTGCAAATCTGTCTATTTATGACGGAGTTATGCCTGAAATACATTAAAAAAAACCCTCCTCCTTTTTTTAAGTCGCACAACCACCAGTAATCAGTTGGTTCCACTGCTCACAAGTCTGAGGCCAAAGCCAAAGAGCAGAATACATCCTTTTTCAAAAGAAACGATAGCTATGTTGTTGCCACCTTCTCCAGAAATTGAAGATGATTCAGATTCGGAATCTGTAACAGAAGAGGTCGGAGAAAGTGACGATTAACCCTGGCATTCTTCCTCATCAAATTAGATTTTATATAAATTTTTATTATATATCATTTTCGTCTTGTACATTTTAGTAAGTCTTACCTGCTTTACAGCAGAAAAAACCGCACAAATAATTTCGTCCGGCTAGAAATGCAAAATACCCGTGTGTAGTCGGTTAAAAACAACTGAAGTCTTTTATTTTATAAGTATGATGCAATGAACAAAATACCTAATACCTGTAACTAAAAATTGGCCACAAGCGGGCGGCGGGGTAATTGCGTAACACATTAACAGTAGCAATGGCTTTCATTTTGGCAGTTCAACAACATTCATTGCTTTATTTACATTGTTCAGCAGACACATTTTTCTAACATAATATATGAAACAATGGATCCTTCAAATTCATTCAGATTGTGATTTACAGTGTTTTACGCAATTAGGGTGCTGGCTTTTAATAAAAAATAACTATTTATTTAAATATTCAAAATACAGTTTATTGAGGTATGAGGAGCAGAGTGTAAAGTTCACTCATACTCTATAGAAAAGGAAGGATCTTCCGACCAGACGGGTGTTGTGTCTGGCGGGCACCTGCCCGATGATTCATGTCGGGCCGTTGTATCTATGCTAGTTGCGCGGTAAACTCTGCTTGCGAGATGCAGGATTTTGCGTGACGTCAGTATGACGCGTTTTTCGCATGTGGGGTTGTAGATACCGCTACAAGTTTGTTTCTAACAAGGAGAACCCTAAAAGTAGAGCGCATAAAATATGTATGCAGCGGGAATTATGCTGGTCGGTTAATATTTACTTCTCTCTTTTCTCTACTCACATAAACTCAATATTTACACAATTCATTGGAAACAGAAGAATGTAATAACGTACACATACAATACACTTACGGACCGACCTGACCACTGCCAGACTGGCAGGCGAGCAGTCTTGAGTTCGAGCCACGTCCGATGCACTACAAACGTCAAGCTAGAATACGCCACGCTATGCCAGCTTCAATGCAAGCTGCGTCAATGTTAAAGGCACGTCCATCACTAGCATTAATATTTGTTTAGATATTCTGTTAACAGAAATGCTAGCTGTTTCAACCCGTACGTGTAGATCGTAAAGGTAATCAGTTTCAATTAGTAAGTTAAGTAATAATTCCTCCCGTGATAAGCTAGGCATAGTGGCAGAACATTAGCTTATTCCGTACTAAAAACAAGTCAGTAGGTCGTTAGTGTAGCTGACTACTTAGGGTACACCGGAAGTTCGCTTAGTTGGCTATTACTCGTGGAGGCTCTTTTTAGCGCCAGGGTAGCCTGCGAAATTAAAATTTTCTTACGTTTTTTGCAATTTGCAAAAACAAAACACTAAACATATTCTATGTTTCCATCATCATCGTCATCTGCCTGCCTTTTCCCAACTATGTTGGAGTCGGCTTCCAGTCTAATCGGATCCAGCTGAATACCAGCTATACATTTTTATGTTCCCATCATAAAACTGTATAACTTCCTAAATAAAAAGTTATAAATTTATTCGCAGTCAAAATACTCGTATACTTTAAGATTATCTCTAAACATAAATTTAAGATCTATCTTAAATTTATGTTTTCCTTAGTACTAACTAAGGATCTTCTGCTGAGTAATTTACAATTCAATTATAAACTTACACACTCACACCCTGCCCATACACTACACACCCACACCTTACACTGGCACACTACACACACGATTTATCAAACGAATTATAAAAAAATATAAATTTTAATTCTGGTTTCCGTTAAAATTTTCCAAATTACCCAAATTGTATGGCTTTGTTACTACGGAGAATCACTTACTCCTAAGTTACAGGAACGGACACGTAGTTTAGTGGTCAGAGTAATATTGACCGTTGTATTAAGCCTTTTGTGTTTTAGTCATAAGGATATTGTTAAAGGGTTTTTGGCGAAATAAAGAATTTATTTATTTACTAGCTGCGCCCCGTGGTTTCACCCGCGTAAATTTCGATCCAGTAGGAATGTTTTAGACTCCTTTTTTTATCATAGTTTTTATATTACTGTCATTATGACTTACAATGTATTGAACAGATTTACATTAAAATACAATGAATGTTTCTATAATTAGCTTTATTATAAGGAATATTGGGATAAAAAATCCTATGTATTATCCAGGAAATGGTCTATCTATGTGCCAATTTTCATCCAAATCCGTTCAACGGTTTGCACGTGACTGAGTAACAAACATCCAAACATCTTCACAAACTTTCACATTTATAATATTACCCTAAGACCATAAGATATTAATTTAACAGTACATTCGCTGCGTGGTTCCGAGAATCATCTAATTACATCTCTCGGGTGTCGTAAGTCGCACAGGGATCATGGGAGGTGAAAGGGCTGCACTTAATTACTTGTATTATCTAATCTTTCCTTACCTACATTTCCTTTGGTATATTTTCCATTGCCGTAGCCTTTACATAGGGTTCCGTACCTGCGAACGGGACTCTATTACTAAGGCTCCACTGACCGTCCGTCTGTCCGTCACAGGGTTGTTGTATCTTTTGAACCGTACTAGGTAGACACTTGAAATGTTCACAGAGTTACTATGGCCGTTATAACAATAAATAATGAAAATAAAATAAAGTTAAACATTAAAAAAAATTTAGTGTTAAATCTTGTACATTGGTACGGGACCATTCGTGTGTGAGTCCGACTCGCACTTGGCCGCCTTTTTTAACTATTTATCGATGTGTGTAACAGTACCTGACGGTTTGGTTCTGCGCTGCGTCTTACGTTTTTGATTGCACAAATTGTTGCGTTTTTACATACATGCTTACTTAATATTATAAATTCGAAAGTAACTCTGTCTGTCGGTCTGTCTGTCTGTCTGTCTGTATGTTACCTTTTCACGCCTAAACCACTGAACGGATTTCGATAAAATTTCGCAGAGAGATAAATTGTATTCCGAAGAAGGGCAAAAGATAGTTTTTATCCCGATATTCCCACGGGATCGACACTTATGCGGGTGAAACCGCGGGGCGCTGCTAGTGTGACATATTCTGTTAATTAAATGCGTTCAAGATACCATAGCAAATCTAAAAATATATCAGTACCTACCACAATTAAATTATTCAAAACTGCGATTGTAGGACTTAATTCTTCACAATACAATTCCTATATATCAACAATGTAAACGAATAAATTCTTGTAACTCACTGAAAGTATCTCTAACCACAAACTATATATTTCCTTCACTAAGCAAAGCAGGGACAAACCAATCTTAATTACACCACGCACTTGCGTAAATTAAGTAAAGGACGCGACACACTTGTACGAGCTTAAGGGATAGATTCTCACATATTAGAGGAAAAAAATTTAATCTTAAGTCATTGTTTTGATTTGATTAAATGAATAAAGAATGGAATAAAGTCACCTAAAATTTAATGGAGAGGGCTATGCTTTTTAGTTTCCCTGCGTGATCGAATCAGAATTGAAGAGATCCGCAGGTGAACAACGGTAACCTGGGCTGTGTCTGTGTGGGGTATGTCTAGGAGAATTGCCAAGCTTAAGTAGCACGTTAGTCGCAGAACAGATGGCCGATAGTTTCTGGAGTGGTGACCACGTAGCGGAAGACGTAGCGTTGGAAGGCCTCCCACAATGTAGACGAATGACCTTGTGAAGGCCGCAGGAATCCCCTGGATGCGGCGAACTGGCGGTGCTTGGGGGAGGCCTATGTCCAACAGTGAGCAACTTTTGGCTGAAATGAATTAATTAAGAGACTTTTTGAAAAAGCCTAAGTATAAACTCATAATTCGAGGTTTAGCTCTTGCCTATTTTCTCCTCCAATATTGGACCAACTTAAAAGTTATTTCATAAACAGAATAAGAAGGATAATTATATACTGTGTCCCCATGTTTGTCTTTTTTAATTAATAGTTGTCTTTGTACACTAGGCTCCGTTGACAGCGGCAATTTTGAGCATTTTTTGAGGGTTCTAGTTCTGCTTATAAAAATAATGTATCATCAAAAAGGAAAACATAGGGACATAATTTGTATCCTTTTTATTCTGTCTATGAAATATCTTTTAAATTGGTCCAATATTGGAGGAGAAAATAGGCGAGAGCAAAATCAGGAATTATGACTTTTTACTCTAAGGGCTGATTTCTCCAACGCCTGATAAATATATCTTATAAATAATTTTGAATTTTTGACAGTTCTTCCACATACAAAAACTGTCAGACGTCAATTTTATTCCACGAATAAAAATTATCGGTCGATTGCAAAATCAGCCCCTAATGAAATAAAATAAATCCTCTTCACAAACCGTGTGCCCGATAGGATTTTCCATCGGCAAAATTGACGAACTTCCATACAACCTCTCACCCTTACTGAACCCTTTTAAGGGATTAATTTTCAAAAATCCTTCCTTAGATATCACTTTCGTTATAAAAGAGACTCATCTGCCTAGCCTTTTCCCAATTATGTTGGAGTCGGCTTCCAGTCTAACTGGATGCAGCTGAATACCAGTATTTTACATGGAGCGACTGCCTATCTGACCTTCACAATCCAGTTACTGGGTGGGTAATACGATACCCCTTGGTAAGACTGGTTGTCAGATTTTCGGGCTTCTGACTACCCGTAGCGACTGTCAAAGATCCACGAATGACAGCCGTGACCAACGGCTTATCGTGCTTTTCGAGGCACGGAGGGGTTTCGGTATGTAAAGATGGTCACCCATCCACAGACCAACCGCGGCAAGCGTAGCTTAGCCTGATCGATCGAGCTGTGCGGATGTTATCATTTAGCCACAGGCCCCTCAGAGACTATTGAGCCAATTTTCTGGTACTTCTAGAGCCAGCGTGCAGCCTATCAGTGAATTTAAGATTAAGGGGCTTACAAGGCCTAAACACAAAAAACGCAAGTTTTAGAAACAATAAAAGTATATGATCGAGTACAGTAAACAAAATCTAAAAAAAATATGATATTATTCAGGATATATGCTAGGTAGATAGTGTTTTGAAAACATAATACGAGTACAACAAATTTGATACGATAGAAAAAAATCATGAAGATACCTCTAAAAACTTTCTTTTTACAATAAAAACCATAGATACAATCATCCTGTTTTTGTCAGATTATTCTACAAGAGACATACTAAAATACTAGCGTTTTAATTTTTTCGTCCAAAAAATATTTTTAAATTGCTTTGTGTCATCCCGTTTCTCTTTATTTTCTATGCAGTCCGACAGTGACCGCGCTTTAGGTCATGTAAGCTCCTTAAGAAGATTTGGTAAAATCAAATGACTTAGAGTACCTAAATCATTTGACTTTTGCCAAATCTGCTTAATCCATACTAATATTATAAATTCGAAAGTAACTCTGTCTGTCTGTCTGTATGTTACCTTTTAACGCCTAAACCACTGAACGAATTTCGGTAAAATATGTCAGAGAGATAGCTTGCATCCTGGGGAAGGACATTGGATAGTTTTTATCCCTATATTTCCACGGGATCGACACTTACGCGGGTGAAACCGCGGAGCGCTGCTAGTCCTAAATAAAGAAAAAAAAAATCAAACTCCAATACTTTTCAAAGTAAATGATTTCATTCAAACTTAATTTCAATTAATTTATATCAAATGGTCTTCTATTAATTTAATTGATAGTCGCTTCATTCAACATCAAACTGCTTTTGACATGTAATTACAAGTCGAGTCAGCCATCATTATTTAATAAATGGCGTGCCTTTAACTATCGATTGCCAAAATAATTATTATAATGTTTTACTCTAAAATATTGGCACAGATAGTGAGATTATTCTAAACCTAAATGAGCATGTTTCTATGTTTTACTTCAATTTCGAGGAAGGCAGTGGCTTAGGTACAATCAAATAGAAGATAATATAGAAGAGAGAGAGATAGAGTGAGTTCAAAGATTTTAACAAATAAATAAATAAACTCATAATCAGCCCCTTTAATATTTCCACTGCTGGGTCTTCTTCGATTTTTTGGTTCTAGGACATGCTGGTTTCCTCATGATGTTTTCTATCACCGGTTTGAGAGCAGTAGTGATGAAATAACTCACACAAAGTGGGTGGATTCGAACCTACGACCTACAACTCGTAAGTCGCGGCCGTTACCACTGGGCCATCACTGCTCTAATAAATAAATTATTTTACCTAAAAAACTTCAGTTTATTGTCTAGGTCTGCCGATGTTTCATCTGTTTAACCATAATCCTATAAATACTATCTACTTCTCTTTCTTCTTTTATCTGCGGGAAAAAGAAAGCAATAATTTAAGTGAAATTACACCAAAACAATGCCATTACATTGTCCTTGGAACACAAGTGTGACAAAATATAACCATCACCTTAATATAAATTATAAAGGGGAGGTCTTAACAGTAAGAATTCTCCAATTAATTATATTAAGGCGGAGTTGCGTTGGAGCTAAATAATGGCGTAAATCTGCGTGTTATCCCCTTGGGCTGCTGACTGGGTAGAACCTACTGTTTGCCGCGTTTAGATTGTGTAGTGCGGACTCACGGGTGGTAAAGATATCGAGCTGTTACCATGCAGTTGGAGGTTAGATTTGCAATTTTTTATGGGAAAAATTAGACGCCCGAGCAGTCGTTCATATATTATGCTCATGTGTCATGACCAATTTCGTCATGTATGTGCTTGAATGATGGAATTTATTTACGTTCATTTCTAATAGTGCATTGATAAACGATAAATGATTTTATTTTTCTAAGTAGGTTTACACAAACACTTTTACAAGTCACTCTTATTTTTTTTAAACTAGATGAGGTCGGCGTTTCATATCTGACTACTCTTAGAAGAAAGGCCGAAACAAACTCAGAGGTTACAGTCTCTTTTAAAGTCCAGACATAATCTTGGTCAGGTTATATGAAGATCATGTAGATCGATGTCTGAGGTGGTCTTTTGAGGAAAGAACCACACAGATTGAGAGGACCTGTCCAGTCAGTGCAAGCTCAACTCAAAACTTAACATTGAAATAATCTCCAAGATGGATACTTAAATAATCATACTTACATAAATAAATCCAGTGCACCTTGAGCAGTTAGCCCACTATCGGTTTGCTGACTAGCAAACATTTTTACCACTGTATGTGTTGTTTTTGTGCATATATCTATGAAAGAAGAAGCAATCATGTTGATATTAAAAAGATTTACTTGCCGCTTTGACAGTCCGTATGTATTAAGAACAAGGTTGCGAATTCCATTTAATTCGTGTTATAATGAGAAGCGGAGCTGAAAATTATCTAAACAAACAGATAAATTATATGTAAGTTTGACTTATTAGAGTATAACTGAAACTCATTCTGTGATATAATAGTGTTAAATGTTATGCGCGAGCGTTACATGCCGCAAAGTAATAAGCAACTTGTGTACACTGTAACTTCCACTAATAGTGTAATATGAATTCCAGTAATAGCGGCCTATAGCTTAAAATACTTATTTAATGCTCACTGATATGGGTCTACGTAGAGTCTACGAATAATGCTACGGAGCTACGCCGTAGCTGCTTAGCTACGGCGTAGCGTAGTAACAGTGGCCGACTGGAGCTGTGATACTGTTCGAGCCACACTTGCCACTCGACTAGTTCTAAACAAAAGTGGCCCTTTAAAGTGAAAATCGATTATTGTGAAATCAATCAAATGAAAAAATTCTCAGGATTCGAAGTCTCAGACAGAAAAATCGGCACATTTATTGCGTAATATAGCAGTACTGACAATCACCTCCATTTTAAAAACATCGAATTTCATTGCGTTGATGATATTTTCAAATATTTAGGTAGGTATTTTTTTGATTAGTAAAGGAGGATTATGTGTGTCTACTTTAGATAGGGGATTTGTGGCAGCACACAGCGCACGTGACAAACCAAAATGTGCCCAGCACGCCACGGTTCGACTATCACGACAGACTTTGACGCCGAGGGCATGTTTTTGATTTTTTGACGTGTGGCGGTCAAAAGGTTAACAATTATAGATCTAGGACGCGTTCCCTCTGGATTTTGATTAGCAAAACTTGTAGACGTAACGATATCATTTTCTTTTAAAGGTTATGATTCCACTTTACCTAAGCAGCATTGTAACATTTTGATTTACAGGCAAGGCTAGGATTTCTACATTACAAGATCGCATGAAGTTCCATCTGAGTTAATTTAAAAGTTAGGTCCTTTATTAAAGGTTTCATGCTGTTATTTTCTTTTTGTAGATGATCTGCTTTGACTTTTCTTAAAAAATTAAGCGCATATTATCATAAGGCTTGCTCGTGAACTCCATCCCGAGTCTTTCATCTGGCTTAGTTCCGAGCTGATATCCTTTTGTTCGGCTCTCACACTCTCCTGCACAAAATTTCGGATATCGGTAGTTAGAAGGCTACACAGTTCGGTGCGTATGATGTCTCGAATTAGTTCTGGTGTAATAGACAGATAGGTGCTTCGTTGTTGAATTTATCGGGCGATGGTTCAATGAGTTTTTGTGACTACTTGTTATTCCAGGGGGTCTACTCCGAAGCGGTTAACCACTGTATCGGCCGAATGTTCGGTCATTTTCTGATTCGAATATTGTTGTCCTACTACGAATTAAAAAAAAAAAAACGTAAAAAAAGGGTTAAGGGTTCTAAAAAGGTTCGGATTGGCACAGTTTGGTCGGGACCAATAGACAATATAGGAAATTAATGGTAGTAGAAAATTACCGAACATTCGGCCGATACAGTGGTTAACCGCTTCGGAGTAGCCCCCAGGCCGTTTAAAACGCATAGTAACGTGAGTCCCCGTCGTCCGTCGTCAGGACTTTATTTATTATGTGAAAAAAAAAAAAAACAAACTGACTTTGAAAAAACACTATAAAGTGAAAAATAACTTTAATTTCGGAAGTCGGTGTCTCTGGATTTGTATTTAAGTTTTTTGCCACCGACTTTGGAATCGGTCCAGCCGTCTTCGGGTAATCGGTGAACATACATAAAAAAAAACATATATTAATTCGAACATATAACCTCCTCCTTTTTGGAAGTCGGTTAAGAAGTAATCATGTAGTGTGTGTGTGTCAACTCAGTTCAGTTGCAGACTGAAATGCCTCTATACATATCAGACACCAATTAAATATGTATAATAAACCTCATTGGTAAAATCACTGCAAATTAAAGCAGAAGTATCTCATGTTTTCATAATGATTCATATTTCTGGCAAATGTGGTGTCAGTCCCATCATCTCATTTTAAATTTTAATGAAATATTCTGAAGCCAAGCGTTTTATTAATACTCGCTTAATTATGTTTTTTGGGAGGCCATATAATAAATAAGGTTTTTCATGTTTTTTTCAAGTATCATCAAAAATATTCAATGGCTAATAGGCTAAATCAATTCAGGAATCATACCTGAAGTATTTTAGCTATCAATATCGGAAAATTATGTAATCGGAAATTGAACAGAACGCAAATACTATCAAAAATATGCCTTTGATGTAGCTAAATAACCAATAGGTTATTTAGCTACATCAAAGGCATATTGTAAAAGTCTGTAACTTAATAAAGTTACAGACTTTTACAATGTCAGTAAATTCCTAGAAACACAAATTTTGTTCTGACACCCACTTGTGAGTAACTTGTCAAAAAGGAAGAAAGCTGTAAGCTTGTAACATACTAAATGTTTGTTTTAAAACTCAACTTGACACCTAATCCCACCAACAATTTCCCCTGTTTTTTAGCTATGTAATACCAGCTCCGACACCCTGGCCCTGGCCCTGGTGCAAGCTATGGTCCGGGGCGAGAGGGAGTGGGAGGCAGTCACCTCCTTCTGCGAAGCAGTCATGCTAGCGAAGGAGGCGGCGGGACGGATGAGGGAGAGAGCCTCCCGTTCCAGCCGCCGCGGGAGACGCTCCGGGCGTCGGGAGTCACGGGACGACTCCCGGCCACCGTAGGCGCGGGCCTGCGGGCGGAGAGTAATGGGTAGCTCACCGTCCGATCAGGACCAGGCCCGTGCCGGACGGCGCGTACGTGTTCCACGCGCGCCTCAAAGAGATGTCAGCATCGAGGAGGGGCCCCATAGGGCCGAAGCCTGCCGGCTCAGCGGGATTGTCCGAAAGGGTTACCGCTGGCCCGGAACATAAAGGGCTAAGGAAGGAACACGGGTGGGTTTTAGTCAGTAAGAGTCTGACACTCCCTTCCGCTCCACCCAGAGCGGGAGGGGTCATTTGATGATTTCCCATCCGCAAAAAAAAAGCCCCGACATTATTTAGAACTCCTTGACTAAGGAAAATCAAATACAAAAGAAAAAACGCAAAAAATCTATTTTCTAGAAGTTTCAAATGATGTTGGAGTATTATTGCTCTTAAAACGGTGAAGGAAAGCGACATGTCTTAGATCCTGCATTGGGTCCGCGTAGTGGATTACGGCCCACTGCCTCTCACTGAGAGGAGGTCTTTGACTCAGTAGTGGGAACAATATAGGCTGCTTATAGAGAGTAATAATTTAAATATAGATGAACCTTATTTAGTTTCAGACACTAATACAGTCATGATCCTCACATGATCTGACCAAGATTATTTAGACTTCTGGATTTGTTTCGGCCTTAAGTGACGTAGGAAAGGCAGACCTCATCTAGTTTAAAAAAATATGATTGACGTGTAAAAGTGTTTAAGTACAAACCTACTTACAGGAGGAATATTTAAATTTATATTTAATCTTGTTTAACTTTGTGTATTCAGCTTATAATTTTAGTGAGTTTGAATGTGGAATTCTAATACCTGACTAAAATCATTATTAAATTATTATGAAAAAACGTTTGGATTAAATAGTTTTCGATGAATATTATAAAATCAAATAGTTTCACACAAATCAAGATTCGTAGAAATGTATTGACACGTTTTATAGAAAATACGACAATTTAAACCGCTTTTAAAACTGAATGCGTGTAGCATTTTCTGGCTTCAATTTGTAAATAATGTAATAGGTATCAGAGATTTCAGTTCTTAATAGTTTTTGACACATTGAATTTTAGTAATCTTTGAAACCTTATAATATTTTATTTTTTTAGTAAAATACTCGACCGTTCATTAATGGCACTGAGATTTTTAGAAGGAGACTGTCAAACAGGCGTGTATGATAAAAACACCTCTTTAAAAATCTTAACTTTTTCCCGAAACTCGATGTGTTAGGGACAGTCGGAGTAATTAATAGTTAAGCAAATTGATACCCTACCTCAATTTGTCGTTACCACCACCATCATTTTATACAACTGTCAAGTATTGACAATTGTGCTCAATTTGCCGTGATCACCAACGCCATTTCATACAAATACCTATTGACAGTTGTGAATATACGAACAATTTAAGTTGATGGACAATTTTCTTGAGACTGACCCTGACTTTACATATCAACAGTAGGTACTTCGTACTTATACATAGGTGCTTACATCCCCAAACGTATAATTTCACGTAGAAATAACACTAAGCATAAATTATCAACAAAACATGAAAGATAAAAACGCCATACAACTTAATAATTGCTGCTCTACTCATAACTCATGCTCGGATTACGAGAATTTTGGGTTAAAATTTGTTTTGAAAACATTGGAGTAAAGTGCCTTAAGTTAAAGGTAGAAGAGGAGTATAAAATTTTTTATAAAAATTATACTCCATTTATTAGAAAAATAACGGCCACATAACGACAGTTATTGTGTAGTAATGTCGAAATTACTGAAATTAGAGTTATTTTTTTATGTAAATGGTCAATAGATTATATTGCTTTGTATTTATCATGAAACACGAAAGGGTAATAACCGTTATTTTTGTAATGTTATAATAAATATAAGGAGATCTTCAAATATTAAAAGAGTTTCTAAACCAAAGAGTTTTTAAAAAACCACCTAAGCCTACATTGTGGAATGCAATAAAGAATTGAGTATTGAGTATTAAAGAGGGATTTAATCCTTATCATCATTTCAGCCGAGAGACGTCCACTGCTGGTCATAGGCCTCCCCCAAGCACCTCCACTTCGACCGATTCTGTGCTTCTCGCATCCAACGGGTTCCTGCGGCCTTCATAAGGTTGTCGCACCACCTTGTGGGAGGCCTTTCAACGCTAAGTCTTCTAGTACGCGGTCGCCACTCCAGAATCTTTCGGCCCCATTGGCCATGTGTTCTGCGAACAATGTGCCCTGCCCACTACCACTTAAGTTTGGAAATTCAGGGATTTAATACTTCATCTTATTACTCTCGCACATATATTGTCAGATGCCGTAGCTAACGTAATCATATATAGTTTTGTTCAGAATTCTCAATCCACGCCACAGGCGCTTCTGCTTCACAGGTTTGAAAATTTCTTCTGCTTACCAGCGTAAATAACGCAATTAATATTGCTGAACTGTCAAAAAAGGAAATGCCAACAATTTCCATTGTTAGTGTGTTAAGTAATTACCCCGTAGGCGTTTAAATGATATGTGTCAAAAACATGGCAGGCGCACACTCCTGGATACTTAGTATAGACATAGCTTTACTACGACCACCAACTTGGACACCAATAGCATAATCATCCTATAATGTTCCCACTGCCTTACCTTTACCTTTTCTTTTTGTTATTATTGTTTTCTTTTTTGTCACATGTCTTACGTGCAATTATTTGTGAAAATTCCAGTCTCGGCGCGGGGGACCAGGAGTCCATAGCACAGGGTATCCTAGTTTGTATTCCTGACTCCCACAAGTCCTAGTACCTACAATATTTTTGTAACACCTCTATTTTACTGTAATTGTACTTTGTGGGATAAATTAATACATTATTATTATTATTACTGCTGGGACACAGGCCTACTCAATTCGAAAGGGAGTGGGCTATAATCTACCACGCGTTCTCAGTGCGGGTTGGTAAATGTCACGTCTTTGAATTTTTGGTTCTAGGACATGCCGGTTTCCTCACGATGTTTTCCTTCACTGTTTTGAAAGCAGTGGTGTCTGCCTGGTTTCGAACTCAAGACCTACAAACTCAGGGCCGATACCACTGGGTCACCGCTGCTCCAACAAACTTGGACACCAGTAAGTAAATATAAAAAAAAAAAAAATAATTTACTATTCCAAGTATGATTGAAACTAAATCCTAACTAAAAGGATTACAGTTCCGAACACAATAAATCAATCCATTTATATATAGGATACCAGTTTGATCTATTACCGAGTCGCCTTCAAATTACGATAGATACCCCACTTCACAATTTATGGTAGCGCTAGTTAACTTTCACCAAAGTATATTTGACTAAAGTTGCTAACTATTTCCATCGGCTCAAACTGTTTATCCTTGTGAAGTGGACAGACTCAATATAACTTGCTGAATATATTAGTTTAAGATAAAGGTAGAATGACTTTAGATGACGATATTGCTTAATGACGCTTAAGAAAGGTTCGAAAATAGTTTATTTTGTCTGATATTCTCTCAATATATTTTTATAAATATTAGGAAGAGCGAATCTATCTATACCTACTTATATCTATATTGAGATAATATAAGCTGCAGAGTTTGTTTGTTTTTTTGAACGCGCTAATCTCTGGAACTACAAGTCAGATTAGCAAAAATCTTTTTGCATTTGCTAGCCCAATTCTCGAGTTAGGTTATATGTTATTTGACATCACGCTAGGACCATTAGGAGCCGATCAAAAAGAATGAAGTCAGAAAAAAGCTAAGCGACAACGAAGTAATAGCAGACGATGCGATGCGACGGCGTGAGTTGGAGAACAAGAAATTTCACGCGGATGAAGTCGCGAACAGAAGTTAGTTAAAAAAATAAGGTTGAATTAATTGTCAGTATACAGATCTCTCATGGCAAACATTTTCAAGAAAGTTGACTAAAAAAACCACAAAAATATAAAGGGTAAAATGACAAATCTGGCAACACACACATACATCTGGCCAATCCTTTAGATAGGCGACCAATTCGTCACGCCATCTCTTTCTGGGTCTACCGCGTCGCCGATTCCTGTTATTCGGAATCCAGTCAGTGGCTACTTTTGCCCAATTTTGTTGCGACATGCGGCAGATGTGGCCTGCCTAATTCCACTTTTGATTACGGCCCCCTTTGAGTAAGAGGAGGCCTGTGTCCCAGCAGTGGCAATTATAGGCTAATTATGCTACAGAGATATGAGGAACAGGATGTAAGGTGTAAAGTTCACTCATACTCCATAGATCCTCCGACCAGATGACATGACTGGCGGGCAACTGCCCGATGATTCATATCGGGCCGTTGTATACATGCTAGTTGCGCGGTAAATTCTGCTTGCGAGATGCAGGATATTCCGTGACGTCAGTATGACGCGTAGTTCGCATGTGGCGTTGTAGAATGCTATTCAAGCAAAGCATAAAATGTAATGACTTATGATACTTTTATAATAACCAATTCGTAAGATAGTTTACTCTTTTTCATATTCTCTTTTTACAAAATAAAAGTAAATGCAAAATCCTATCTGCATCTGTCTGAAAGCGAATTGCTTTGCGGTCATAAAATAAGGCATACAAGATAATGACTTACTAAATCAAAGCCACAAAGCCAGTCTTATCAGTCGCTTGTGTCTTAAGCCATACGCCGAGATAACAAGAGTCTAAAGTCCCTCTCTCTCCCTCAAAATGTTTTACGAACAATTTAATCAAGATCTCAGTAAGATATCGCTTATCTTGTTTATAACTAAAATTAACCAAAAAATATAATGGACAGACTCATAATTTTTATCCAAGTTATTACACTTTTCAAAGTTATTGGGATGAGCGAACTTCTTTTATACCCCTAATTTAGATTTACTTTGAAACTATTTTGTTTATACTTTAAGCATTGCTTTCTTTTTGAAAATATTGGATAATTTGTTTACGTTTTTTTTTTTGTTGTTACCAGTTTTGCACGAAGGGGCTCGTGTGCCTTAATAATAATAGCAGCACGAGTCAATTCACTGAAAAAAAAAAAATCTCACTACAGCACATTAAAGATTTACTGACTTTATGCAGTAAAGAAGAAATGTTAGTAAAACAGTAAAAGACAAAACATAAACTTTTAATGATTGAACATACTATTTTCTGAAAAAAAAAAAAACAACAAATAAAAACTAGCCAAGTGCGAGTCGGACTCGCACACGAAGGGTTCTGTACCACAATGCAAAAAAGCCAAAAAAAACACGTTTGTTGTATGGGAGCCCCCTTTAAATATTTATTTTATTTTGTTTTTAGAGCGGCAACAGAAATACATAATTTGTGAAAATTTCAACTGTCTAGCTATCGCAGTTCTTGAGATACAGCCTGGTGACAGACAGACGGATGGCCGAACAGACGGACAGACAGCGAAGTCTTAGGAATAGGGTCCCATTTGTACCCTTTGGGTACGGAACCCTAAAAAGAAAAAAACCACCATTACTGTAATGTAAGATTTCAATCGTTCAAACAATTGAAAACTTACATTACACTGTTTTATTCATCTGGTGGTATCGTTATCACCAGATGAATAATAAAACAGTTAATTTTGTGACCTTTTAGCTACTTAAAACGTTAAAGTTTCCTGTCATGACGGTAACATTTTGCCTCAGGCTTTAACTGTTTTCGGATCAGTAAAAAATACTGTTTTGAACGTTAGGCTCTTAAGGAACTGTTTAGAGCAGTTCAGTTTGTAATGTTTTTTTCATTTTTATTTACTGCTTATTTCTTTCAGTGTTGAGGTCGGTTCGTGGATGGGTGACCATCCATTACATATCGAGACTCTTCGTGCCTCAGAAAGCACGTTAAACCATTGGTCCCGGCTGTCATTTGTAGATTGTCAGTCGTTGCGGATAGTCAGAAGCTCGAAAGTCTGACAACTACTATAGTCTTAGTAAGGGGTATCGTATTATCCAGTACTCGGCTACTGGGTCGTGGAGGTCAGATAGGTAGTCGCTCCATGTAGAAATACTGATATTCAGCTGCATCCGGTTAGACTGGAAGCCGATCCAACATAGTTGGGAAAAGGCTAGGCAGATGATGACTGGTTTTGCCCACGACTGTGTCCGTGTTGCCTTTTAATATCCTAGTAACCTCTTATTGAAACACAATATACCCATGAAACCAAATTATATTATATATATATTTTTTTTATATATAATTTGACAACACGGTTGGCGCAGTAGCTGAGCGATCCACTGCTGCGCTGCGTGTCGCGGGTTCGATTCCCGCAAGGAACAAATATTTCCTAGTGTGGCGCAAGGTTTAAAAAAAAAAAAAATAACTGAAAACTTACTAAGAATCTGATTTTAAATTGTATCAAACGCGAACCCAGTGTGTTGTATTTTTTTTAAGCTGGGATTTTGTTTTATGTTCTAAAAATGAAACTGCTGAATGAAACTGTACAAGATACAATTATGTGTCCTAAGGAACTTGTTTTGAAAAAATTTTAAGGCTTTAGCAGGAATGATACATTGGGTAACATGTCCTTGAGTATTATACGAAAATATTATCGTAACAGAAAATAATGTGATGTATGTGTGTGTGTGTGATGTGTGTGTGTGTAATGTAATCGTTTTAATTTTAAAGTTCAATAATAAAAATCTCTATAAAATAACATTTTCTTAAGCTACGGGTCCCTATTCTAAAAAAGCGGTGACCACACATGGCAGCGGGAGTGACAGCTGTCATGAAAATGATGACAGCGGCCAGGATTTAAATTGTTAGATATGCGTTACCGCGTCAATAAAACAATGACGCAGTGACTTGACTTGATCTCCATGGAAACGCTATATAATAATGTGTCAGCTCACTCTTCTCAGTATGGACACTTTTTCGCGTGACTAAGTACGGTGAGGTCAAATCTAGCGATTTAAATCTGTGGACAGCGGGGTTCCACTTTACGGTGTCAAAAACGCTCTCTACGAAAACACACCAACTTACTTTCATAAACAACGTTTTAGTGACGTCATTCACCGGTAAATTGCGGACGTTATGTGTGTGGTCACCGTTTTTTTAGGAAACCGTAGCTTTAGCGACTATTTGGACCAAAAGCAAATAATTTGCAGACCCAACGAAATTATTCTCATTGTCGGGAAAATGTTGTGCTCGTACAACATTAACATCAATAAAGAAGACATCTAAGCAAAGAGTTGAATAAAAATTGATAGGATGCTACACACGCTAGTATTGGTACTAAATAACAGCAGCCGCCACTGAAATTGCGACTTTAGTTTGAAAAATTTAGGGTAGGTTATCCAATAAAGGTGAAGACCCAAATATACTTGTGTACGTAAATAAAATGTGTCAGACCGGGCCGCGTGTTCGCTAGTAAGGTTTAATAACGTCGGTTTAATCTCACGGACTTCAATATACTGGATAGTATACTCATATACTCTCATACTGGGTGATTTAGTGCACTGGCTGTTTTTTGGGATGAGAATTAGGTTTTTGCACGCTCATCTTACTGGGAGCTAATTAACTTCGACTTTTGTGTTGAGAAGTTTTTAAATTACGATTCCTGAGATTATTTGTAGAACAATTAATACCTACATGATACTTCATATCATCACGCCTATTTTCCTTGAAGGTTTAGGCAGATGTGTAGCTGTATAATTCACTCACATTCCGCTAGTTATATTCACACATAACTAGCGAAATGTTGGTGAATTATCACACTAATATAATAAAGGCGAAAGTTTGTGAGTGTGTGGGGGTGTGTGTGTGTGTTTATATGTTTGTACTTCTTCACGCTCAAACGGCTGGAGCAACTTTGTTAAAATTTTGTATGGAGGTAGCTGACACCCTGAATTAATATATAGGCTCATTTTTATCCCGATATACGATTCACAAAAGGAATTTCTCGAATACATACACAACATTTATTGATTCTGATATCATAAAGTAATTTAAATATTTTTCTTCAGTTTTGTCACTATATGTACATATATGCAAGCAAGAAGTAGGTAATTGTAGGACATTATCACTTGCCGCCAATACATTCTCCTTTGTGGTGAGACAGGTACCTACAGTAAGCGGTCAACGTGTTCACAGTCATGTTGAAAATGAGACGCTACCAATCAAGTACCAAAGCGTTGAGTTGGTGATAAGCTTCAGCTTTCCAGTGGTAGGGATTGTTGTATCTTGATAAAGTATTTCATTCTCATCAGATTCTCGAAAATAAAAACAATTTTGTAAATCGCTTTCGGATTTCATAAACATACTCGTATTTTACTGAAACAATTAACATTTACAGCGCTTTAAAGTACACCAAAAACCGACATTTTATTTTGGGCATTAGACTAGGAAACAAGAGAAGTGGCCCAATTCAATTTTGGCCAAAGAAAATGCAGAGTCATCAACCACGACCACTCTGTAGAACTGTTTCTAAAATCTGTAGATTATAAAAACGGATATTCGAATGACCTTCTTTTCAATTATACTTTACGGTCAGGCCCACACAATAAACCTCTCCCGTCCCCATCTTTCGGCTGCGACACAACATCGCGGTCCATTCAGTAGGCAGATTGGTTCCATTGATAGATCAATTCGAACCGCAGCATCCAAAACCAATTAATTATCCCATCAAATGAACTAGCCATGAAAGGGACTAATCCTCGAACATAAAGTTATACCAATTTGCTAACGCTCAAACTAAATTGAAAACCATGGTTACTCTATCACAGTATAAAGGTGAACAGTATCTCAACTGAGTCCTTTTTGTGAAAACAAAAGCTACGCTCTAGCGGCTATTAGGGTTGTCAACAAAACTTTTCAATTTGAATGCACTACACTTATAAAACGTAACCGCTTATCTCGGTGCAACGGCCCCGACTACCTCATGACTAACCTGTTACTTGAAGCATGCTATGTTTGCATGTGTGTGAGTGAGTTGATTCGACCCATTTGTTCCAAGTTGAAATACTAATATGTCTACTGTGACTAAGCTGTCATTTCCTATGATAGGTAGCCACTAAATTTGAGCTGGTTTGAACATGTTTGTACGATAAATTAGCTAAATAGTCGTATTAAAGGTTCGTGTTACAGATCAACGCGTGTCTGGGTGCGACATGTTGGAACGGAAACTGACGGGCGCAAATCAAATGGCGTAATTGTGTTTCGGCTTTAACTGAGTGTATGGTAGTTATCTCTTGTGTACATTTTACTATGGTTTCCTCATTTCATGACGTCCTGTTAGGTGGGGATTGCAATTTGAACTTTATGTTTAATGTAATAAGAATAAATTTACATTCAAATGGATAGCATTCCTAAACCTCACACTACGACACCGTGTTGTGAGATCCAGGCTCCTTCGTTCCGTTAACAATTTTATTTAAAAAGGAACATTTTTTAATCTTAAAATAACTATAAAAAGATTATGCTCGATGTGATTTGTGTCAGTTGTGTTGGTGTTGTATTTGTGAATTGTCAATGTGTGTATTGTGAGTTTTTACTCAAACTAAGAAAGTTTCTGTCATGTCGTAAGAAGCCTTGTTACCGTCACTCTGCATTTTTGTGACGGCAACAAGGCCTCGTGAAATACTTAATATAGATCTAGGTCTTATTCCTAGGTCAGATAAAGCAAACCAACAAACATGTGTTACGCAATGAGGGTGCTGTACACTGGTTGGCTTCCAGTGTAACCGAATGCAGCTTAATACCAGATATTGACACTATCATTGGTTATATAGATCTAGGTCTTATTCCTAGGTCAGATAAAGCAAACCAACAAACATGTGTTACGCAATGAGGGTGCTGTACACTGGTTGGCTTCCAGTGTAACCGAATGCAGCTTAATACCAGATATTGACACTATCATTGGTTATATAGATCTAGGTCTTATTCCTAGGTCAGATAAAGCAAACCAACAAACATGTGTTATGCAATGAGGGTGCTGTACGCTGGTTGGCTTCCAGTATAACCGAATGCAGCTTAGTACCAGATATTGACACTATCATTGGTTATATAGATCTAGGTCTTATTCCTAGGTCAGTTATAGCAAACCAACAAACGTGATTGGCAAAAAGTTGAGAACAAAGTAATAATTACTTTAAAAATACCTGTACATTAATTTTTAATCTCGCGAGTGGCCAGGCTAAGCAATTATTTTTACTTTTATGTTGAACACATTCTTTCTCGTCAACATATTTTTTCACTTTCAAAAGAATTAACAAAAAAATCCTTTCATGTTATTATAGGGATTGGGATTTTTTGTACAAATTTTAATTGGACTCCTTTGCTTACCTAAGGAGTTGGTAGGTGTGAGTAATAGTACATGCGAGGGTGTTAAACGCCGTGCATTTACTTAAGGCACACGTATCGTATACTATTTTATAGCACGTGTGACCTAAACGCGCACTTATGTCACGCTTTTCTGTGTATATAAAAATGGACTACTTAAGTCACAGAAAAACGTGACTTAAATTCGGGTTTAGGTCACACAGTGCTATAAATGTCATTACTTTATTAAAACAAATAAAAAACTATTATCGTTTTAAGGCTATAACTACTATGTTTCCCAGCAATCATAATTATTTTTAAAGCGACGTGCTCCAATGTCATGGCGGGCGGGCCATTTATTCAATTATTTTAATTGAACAATTAAGTTATTAATTTTTTTCCTGAATTCGTATTGTACATAATTACTCCATCAGTATTACACTGCTGTGGTATCATATCTTTTGAAGGTATTGTTTCGGAAAGAAATCTTTTCAAAGAAGTTGATAATGTTGGGAAAATGATTATGGTCCACTTTCTCATTTACCTATTCTTGCAGTTTATTCATTCTTCTTCTCAACGTGTCAATGGCAATCGAAATGGACTCGGCCCAGAATTCGGCTACGTGTTTGGCGCCATCACTAGTCCTTCGGTTCCTGTCACGTACAGCTGACAGGACATGCAGGACATGATAACATTAAGTGTCCTATAAAGGTATGAGGAACAGGGTGTAAAATTCACTCATACTCTATAGAAAAGGGAGGATCCTCCGACCAGACGGGTGTTGTGTCTGACGGGCAACTGCCCGATGATTCATGTCGGGCCGTTGTATCTATGCTAGTTGCGCGGTAAACTCTGCTTGCGAGATGCAGGATTTTGCGTGATGTCAGTATGACGCGTTGTTCTCATGTGGCGTTGTGGATACCGCTACAGTTCCATTGGTTGTGGAACAGCACCATATTTACACTCCAAGGTTTATCAATGTTGTAACGCTAATAACGTAATGCCTACTATATAATTAAATTGACGAAAAGTAAGTAATAAACTTACTACATTAGCATTAGGTACCAAGTATAGTAATTGGCATACAATTTGCCGAAACATCAGCTCAAATACAATACGTGCCAAAATTCATAATCTCACAGGCATATTTTCGAATTAATCTTCTGAATTACACTGTAGTGCCGAAAAAGAGCTGTTCTATACCACCATTCGCCAATTATATTTGGCAAATAGCGTTAAATTGGCCATTTGCGGCACAATACCTTCCGATTTATAGTTAAATGAGTTTTTTCGAAGCTGTATATTCTGATAAAGGTTTTAATGAGCTTTGAGCAAATACAATTAGCGGTATATCAATTACGTGTCTGTGTTTTTTTGAGTGCAACTTAATTATTGTTGCAAAATTTGTTTTGCAATTATAATCGTGATACCAGAGTGGCGGTGATGGAGTGGAGTAAAGTAATAACAGCCGCACGGGTTGATTGATCAGGTTAAGCTACGCTTGCCGCGATTTGTCCGTGGATGGGTGACCATCTTTACACACCGAGACCACTCCGTGCCTCAGAAAGCACGTTAAGCCGTTGGTCCCGGCTGTCATTCGTGGATCTTTGACAGTCGTTACGGGTCTTATTATAGTCGTTACGGATTTATTCATATATTTATATATACTTTATTGTACACCACATAAATACATAACATGAAAAAGATACATTATACACTACAAAATATACAATGGTTAAACACTACAAAATATACAATGGGCGGCCTTATCGCTTTTTATTTACATATAATTTAAAAACCTAACAGTCTTAAAATATGTAATAAAAACAATACTATGTACAAGTATATAAAAAGGAGGGGAAATTATAGCTATTGGTTCGTAGTACCTCAATATAGTTGATTCAGTACGATAAACAGTAGGTATATAAGCTGCTGCAACGATATGAGGGTATTTAGCAATTGGGTACCACAACGTGTGCTCTTTAATGTTACCACACCGATTAGAACGCCACTCTATTTCAGATCCGCAGTGTAATTGCGTAACACACTGGTAATGACGTCATTTTAATGATGTAGGAGCATTGGCGTTTATCTAATTTCTGAACTGACCAATTTTTCAAAAATTTTAACCTGTTGTAGGTGATGACAACATCATCACCATCTGCCTAACCTTGTTCCTTCCAGTCTAACCGAAGGACAGTATCAGTATTTTATATGGGGCGACTGCCTATCTGACCTCCATAACTCAGTTACTGAGTAATACGATATCCCTAGGTAAGGGTGCGATTATTATTTCCTTTACCTTTTGTAGCGGTATCTACAACACCACATGCGAACAACGCGTCATACTACGTCACGCAAATCCTACATCGCGCAAGCAGAGTTTACCGCGCAATTAGCATAGATACAACGGCCCCGACATGAATCATTGGGCAGTTGCCCGCCAGACATAACACCCGTCTGGTCAGAGGATCCTCCCTATTCTATGGAGGTTGAGTGAACTTTACACCCTGTTCCTCATACTCCATACTTTATTTGTGTAAAACAAGCGAAAGATACTTATTTAAGTTATCAGAGAGTCTTCTAACACAGTCTCCTAAATTATCTGCTTAAAAGGAGGGTATATTAATCAATAGTTGTTAACGTTTATTTGTTAAAATGATCAGCCATTTTTTTATTTTTATTTTTCAAGACTGGTTGACAGACTTTCGGGCTTCTGACGGCCCGTAACGACTGTCAAAGATTCATGAATGGCAGCCGGGACCGACAACTGTACTATATACAATGAAACCGATTGTCATTATGCGTGAATTACACAATAACGTTGCTGGTCAGTGAGTTATGTACATAGGTCGAGTCAATATACTTTTGTTTCTAAACGTGTAAGCTTTTCGTCAATACGTTGGTAAATACGCAAGTGATTATATAGGAAAAGGTATAGTGTGTCTCGTTAGTATCTGGCATATTTTAATTACTGTGGGCGTACTGTGGGTAGTGTTGGTTATTGCGCAATAGAAAAACGGTTTGTAATTTCATGAACAATTTAATCACACTAGCAAATCACACACTGTAGGTACACGACACAACCAGATACGGCACGCGAGACAGTTTCTGAGCACATTTTGTTTACAGCTTAGAGTAATAACGCACGGCGATCTGCCGTCAAATACCTAACTACACAATCAAAACTTTCTTAGTGATTTAACCGCTTAACCACTAATGAGACACAATTGATTTTCTATTGTAATGGACCTATAGCGTACCACGCCGGGTATACATTATTACAAATTATTAGGTACTTATATTATTTTAGTAGTTACTGTTAGTCTGCATCATCCCACTGCTGGACAAAGGCCTCTCTCCTCATAACTTCCAGCTCTTTCGATCCAGGGCTAAAGTGGACCACTGGTCTGTTGTTTTGTCCAGCTCGTCCCGCCATCTTCTACGGGGTCTGCCGCGACGCCTTCTAGCTGTGTCAGGGCTCCATGTGGTGGTTATTTTGGCCCACAGCTCATTGGGCATACGGCATACGTAGCCAGCCCAATCCCACTGCAGCTCAGCGGCTTTTTGAGCAACGTCAGTAACCTGTGTTTTGGAGCGCAGTGTGGTGTTGTGAATATGGTCTGTCAATTTGACGCCTAGAACCCTGCGCTCCATTGCACGTTGGCAAACCTTGAGTTTAGACTTTTGGATGTTTATCAAAGACACCCCATAAACCATAATGTTACTTACTTCGAAATTCTATCCCCGGTGACACCCGGGCGTTTCCTCCCGCCTGATGATGTGCAGGAACCTCCCGAAACTTCCGTGTCCGGTGAGGACCTTCGTCAGGCGGTAGGTGAGGGCGCCGTGGTGCCTCTCTAGCCACTCCTCAAAAAGGGGTCTTATCGCCGCTATCGCGGCGTTCCCTCTGCCCGACCCCTTGACAATTCAAAAGTGCCTGTAATTGGTTTAATTGAAATAAATGCTTTGAGTTTGAGTTTTTAACATAAAACATATGTTATAGCACTCAACAATAGTGTAGCTTTCCATTAGGGAAAGAATCGGATCAGTAGTTCCAAAGATTACTCCCACAAAACCTCACAAAGGAAGGCTCATGGATGTATGGAATCCCTTACCATGCTGCATCAAAGTCAAACTTTGTTTTTTAAAGATTTGATAAGTACCTATAATTATAGGTACTTATCATATTAACTCCTACAAAAGTTCTTTTTGTAAACAAAACCCGGGTTTCGGAGATTAAAAAAAAAACGAAATAAGTTAAAAACTAGGTATTTTATTTTGTTTGACACGAACGGCCATTATTGCTCTAAAAACAGCCTATTCTATTCTAGTTATTTTTAATTAATGTAGAATCGACAAAGTATAATTTTTTACATGGTCAAATTCAAGGTCATATTATCATATCATGAAACGGAACGTCATGTAAAGGGAATAAAGCAATATCAACACTTTTTTACTTTTAATTAAATTCCCTGTTCAAAAATTAATTCCCCGAAGCGTAATGTCGTAAAAAATTATGAACATTTTTACTACAATATTTTGATCTTGATGCATGAGACTTTTTGGTAAGACTTTGGTCATTCTCTGTTTACCTTTTTATAATATTAAGTATAGATTATACCTACTTACCATTCATTTGAGAAATAGTAAGACTAAGTATAATTTATTTCACGTTATTTTTAAGGTACATTATTAACGAGTAATCTAAGTTTCTCAGAATATCAACCTGTATAAATTATTTACAACAAAACGTCTCGCCTGATTGTTCAGACATTCGTAACAGAAAAAAAAGAAAAAGTTTGTTAAAAACTCGTGTATTTTAAATTACACTTACATTTTTAAGTATGGAAATTCTGAATTAATAATCGTTCTACGCAGTTCCGGCTGAAATAATACAAGTACAAGCAGTAGATACCTGCGTACTGTAATTTTAAATACTTATTTTACCTTTATTTTTAATTACCGAGCCTTGTTGCCGAAATTTTAAATGTGTAGGCCAGATGACCGGAAAGCGTCCTCCCTTAATGTAGGCTAAATGGGTATTTTATTTTTGTAAAATTTTAATCGCAAATCGGCTCTCACCGGGACCATGGGAACGTAAACTGTGAAATAATTTTTAACAACAAAACGTGTAACGGAGTGGAGGATTTTTTCATTAAATTTTAATTAAAAAGGAATTGACGACTTAACCGTGACGTAGCTGTTGGAAAATGTGGCTTAATTAAGCCCAACCTCTACTTTTAAATCGGCGGTTAATAAGTTCTGATATACCTGACAGGAAAACGCAGGAGGGGCTTATGGCTAAGTAATAACAACCGCACAGGTCGATCGATCTGGTTAAGCTACGCTTG
Organism: Oligia latruncula; assembly: GCA_948474745.1. Taxonomy (NCBI): domain Eukaryota; kingdom Metazoa; phylum Arthropoda; class Insecta; order Lepidoptera; family Noctuidae; genus Oligia; species Oligia latruncula. The sequence goes on from OX419699.1 coordinate 4,337,468, forward strand.
CCACGGTTGGTCTGTGGAGGGGTGACCATCATTACATACCCCGTGCCGTGTTTTTTCTCCGTGCTTCGGAAAGCACGATAAGCCGTTGGTCCTGGCTGTCATTCGTGGATCTTTGACAGTAGTTACGGGTCGTCAGAAGCCCGAAAGTCTGACAACTAGTCTTACCAGTAAATGGGTTGTGGAGGTCAGATAGGCAGTCGCTCCATGTAAAATACTGGTATTCAGCTGCATCCAGTTAGACTGGAAGCCGACCACAACACAGTTGGGAAAAGGCTAGGCAGATGATGACGATACCTGACAGGAAAACATGATAGGATCGTTTTTATGATGATCATCATAATTATAGGTAGGATTATAGGTAGAAGAGAGAGATTGTCTCATTCAGCCCTCGCCTCTCTTGTATATCAATCTCTTTGATCTGAAGGCCATTTCCCATAGTTCAAATTAAAATCTAGTCGTACATCTCGGTGACAATCAATGTCAAAAACTTGTCTAAAATGTAGGGAAATCAGGGGAATTTTTGTCAGATTGAGACTGAGATCAGACTGTGAACGTTCCTAAAATTATGATAATTGCCTCTCTTTCCAATAACGTCCAGCGGTGCTATTCTGTAAAAATCTCACCGTGAAAACTTAGGTGAAGTGAGCGTGGAGTGAGCTGTCAATAGTGTCAATTCCTAGCAAAAACAAACTCACTTCACCTTAGTTGTCACGGTGAGATTTTTACAGAATCGACCGGCTGGTATATAACTCGACATGTCTTAGAACCTATATCGTTAGTTCAACCAGAAATAGCAACGCCTACTCCGAGAATTCGGGTGTTAAATTGTTAATTCGGGAGCCTTTGAAACGTTCGTTTAACATGTGAAGCTGATTGATTGATTGGTCGAATAACCAACGAAATATCGACTAAAGCGACTGACAAGGTGCTCAGAGTGTTAAAGTTTGCTGTGTATTTGAACCCTAACCTTTGCCTTTCTGAGAATCAACTCCTAACTTATGCGCTTGAAACTTTATGGGTTAACCCCAATAGGTACCTACCTATTTACACTATGTGAATACAATATTATGCCATGCCCAGATCAAATTGCAAAAGAACTGTTTCGAGTTGGTTACTTGAACTGGATTATGCCGAGACTGAGAACATCCTTAATGTTTCAAAATAATTCTCATTATCGCGTTTGACCTTCTGGAACCTTGTCAAAGACACACTTCGCATGTGACCATGTTATTTTATTTTATTTTTTATTTTATTACTATTTTATAACTATTATTGTTGTTACTATCTCTCTCTCAATACGTAGAGCTTTCACAATTCTGTGTACGTAAGTGCTAGTTTATTTTAATTTAAAGGGTGTGAGCCTGGAGTTCTGTCATACAGGCCCTGTGCCCAGTATAGACTCCAGCTTTCACAAAGGTTTGAATATGCATGTGAATTATATTTTTTGTACCAAATTGTACCTTTTGAGAGAAATAAACGTATATATTATTATTAATATTCATGTAGTACATGATAATTTACTATGTTTCAATGAATACAACGATACTTATTAAGTTATGGAAGAGCGGAGTCTCCTAACACAGGCGTAAATCTGCTTAAAAGGAGGCTCCAATCACTAGTTTTTAAAGTTTACTTGTTAAAATAATAAACCATTTTTCATTTTCATTTTCAATACAAAGTACGAGAAACTCATTTTAATTAAAGAGTATAGATTTGTTTATCTACTTTGTTAAATATTGAAAGAATGATGTTTAATTCAAACAAACACAGTAAACCCATTCATCCATTTTGGATGGAATAAAATGAAGCGTAAAATTTGAATAGTCACATTTAGCGCCGATAAATGTTTAAAATAAAGTCTCGAATTTGGGTGCAATGGTGCGTCTACTTCGCTTTTCCAAAATGTAGGTTAAATATTACGCTATATTTGGAGAGGGAAACAATGATGAATAAATATGTTCTGAAAACAGATCAGCATTTTAGATTTTATAATTTGATCCAGAATTTTTTTTCGTTCATTAAAAAGTAGTGTTTTCTGAAATATACCGACAACTCTCATTAAGAGAACACTTTTCAACAAACGGAAACTTTAATTACAAGCCATAAAGATGATTTTCCTTAAGCCGGATGCGGTATAGCATTATCGAAAATATCATTTTACTAACAAACTAGGAGATCGTGATATTATTAGACACGACAGACATCGACAGTCCATTAATTAAATCGGAGCGGAAATTCCGCTGTAATTAATGAAAGCCCATTTGAGTACGGTTTCAACGATGCTTCCAGAGAAGCGTGAACGAATGCTGTGAAAGGTTAGATGGCCATAGTATGAAGGATGACGTAATGTGCTTTGTAAAGCGATTACAGCGCTACAGGTGTGTAGCGTTACAGCGGATAAGTGTTTTGTATACGTACCTACCTAGGTTTGTTTGTGCAGTTTGATGGGCCTGGTCGACAATAGACTGGAAGCCGACCCCAACATAGTTGGGTAAAGGCCAGGCAGATGATGTGGCGAAGTCTAAAAGTAGGGTAGGTAATATTTTATGAGCTAAACAATCATAGTTTGTTATATAATAAACAGACATTACTATTTAAAATCAGATGAGCCATTTCCACATTCCTACTCAAATAGTCGTAATTCCATCTCTATACATAAACGGAAAAAAATAATTTCTTACTAACTGACTTTATACAGTAAAAAGAAATGTTTGTAAAACAGTAAAAGACAAAACAGTAACTTTTTGAACATGATTACCTACTATTTACTGAAAAAAAAAAAGGAAAGCCTCCATTACTGTAATGTAAGTAAATTTCAATGGTTTTTTTGGTAATTTTGTGACATTTTACCTACTTAAAACGTTAAAGTTTACTGTCATGACGGTAACATTTTGCCTCAAGCTTTAACTGTTTTCGGATCAGTAAAAATACTGTTTTGAACGTTAGGCTCATAATTATGGAACTGTTCAAAGCAGTTCAGATCAATGTTCTTTCTTTTTATTTATCAACTGCTTATTCCTTTCAGTGTACACACTATTGCAAGATTTTTCCTTAATTAACTAAATCGATTAGGGTCTATGTATACCTACTATACACTATATTATGTACAGTGTAATCGCGGCTTCCGTTTGTGGCCAAATTTCATGTAAGCTGCATTAGATGGATCGCGGAGTGTGGCCGCGCCGCACACCGAACGGGATGCGGTGTTAAACTATTGGGTGTTGTATCACACCGTGCCGTACTACAATGAACGTGTGATCTGTTGTTCAATAGCACACAAAGGTGTAGAGGATAGAAGAGGAAAACCTTTTCTTTGTGTTTTTATTTTCATTGTGTTTGACGTTGAGCTCGCATAGCTGGCCAGCTTATACGGCTTTTGCTACCAGTTTCGTGTGGTCGACTGTTCAGTACTATACTGGGCCATAAATAATAGTATTAGATTTTTAGGAGTGTCATCTTTGTCACATAGGCGTGCGTGACAAAGATGACACTACAAATCCGATATTATTCCGAAACTCGATGTGGTATATTGATGGCTGTGTGTGTTTGTCAACTTGATACATTTTGCTTAAGGTGTTTGAGATCCATCGTAACAAGTCACCTCTCAAACAAAACAAAATGTATCAAAATTGGTCCAGCCATCTGGGAGGTATGATGGCGCAGACAGACACACAGATACACACATTAAACTTATCACTTTACTATTACACCCCTCTTTTTCCGTCGGGGGTTAAAAATTAAATAGTAGGACCGCGGTCCTAATAATCCTGAGGTCAGGTCCTGCGTCGGAGTTCCTGCGTCGTTCTGACGTACACGTCAGAAACAAACACACCATGGCCTACAGGGCGTGGTGTATTTACTTATGCAGCGTCAAGCCAGTTAGTGTGAACAGGTCCTTCGCATGGAGGGCCACTGTTTACCCAAAGTGGTCTTCTACTCTGAGATGGCGGAAAGTGAACGGAAGCATGGCGGTCAACATCTCCGCTATAAGGACATCCTTATGCGGATGTTGTTCAAGAGGCATCTAAGCACTTGCTGTATTGATCCAAGCGCTTCACATAGGTCGTCTTGGCGCTCTACTGTCTACAAAGATGTTTAAAAAAAACGAAAAGAGCGCTTTGATGACGACTAACCGGAAAACGCTAAAAAGAGACCTAAGCCCTTTAATTCTGCCGGTCAACTCTATTGCATTAGTTGTGACCGGGTATATAAAACAAAAATCGGTCTGGCAAGTCACGCAAGGAAATAATCATCTCAAAGGGTCGCCGTTATCGAAATCGATAAGGAGGGCTATCCTGTGTTTGTTTATTAAGAAGATAGAAAATAGTTTAATACTAGGTAACAAAGTAAGCTCATCATCTGCCTAGCCTTCTCCTCCTTTTCTTCTCATCTTTTAAAAAAATAAAAAAAATACCAGTATTTTACATGGAGCGACTGCCTATCTGAACCCCACAACCCAGTTACTGGGTAATACAATACCCCTTTGTAAGACTAGTTGTCAGACTTTCGGGCTTCTGACAACCCGTAACGACTGTCAAAGATCCACGAATGACAGCCGGGACCAACGGCTTAACGTGCTTTCCGAGGCGACGGGTCACGATATGTAAAGATGGTCACCCATCCACAGACCAACCGCGGCAAGCGTAGCTTAACCTGATCGATCGACCTGGGCGACTGTTATTATTTAGCCACGGGTCCCTCGGTAACAAAGTAAGCATAGACAGATTAAACACAGGTTGAACACGGGTAGCTTAAAATATCTACTAGCAACAGCTAGGTTACAAAGTACCTATTGTATTCCAGTGAGCCCCAAGACAGTCTCAGTCAGTCTATATCTTAGGGCTAGTGATAGATCACTAGACCAGTTTGCCATGTTAATTATTTACAATCTAAACCCTTTACTAATAAACGTTGTATAGCGTCTGTATAGTTACACAACGATTTGTCTTCTTGTTTCGAAAGTCAATTTACTGACGACTGAAAGAGAAAAATCGGTGTGTAACTATTCACCTGATATAATAATAGATGCGTTTATTAGTAAGGGGGTTTGACAAAGCATAATCGACACAATTGATAAACAGAAAATTTAAATAATCCAGCAGCTTACATATCCAACAAAAAAAGGCCGCTGTACCTACATTTTAAAACAAAACATCCATTTAGAAGGTATAATTAATCCAACTCAATCACCCTTGTGATCGGGGAGCAAAGGCCGTTTTGTTAGAGGCTTAGAGGGAGAGCATCAATGTGCCGTTTGTAAAGACGTATCAATTATGCGCTTAAAATACTTCGTCCTAAGCTTAATCGCTTTAGAAACCTTTTCCTGTTAAGACTGGCAGATAAGGGTTCGTTATTGTCTTTGGTTGATAAAAGGTTTTCTTTTTTTGAAATGCTGGTGCCCTAATTGCATTTGAAGGGCAAGGCAATTTAGGATTAGAAATAACTACAAGTTACTTTAACTTAAGGAGCGAGTAATTCGGTGTAAAGACATTTCTTTCTCAAAAAAAAGTACCATATCCACTTACATATTGAGAAATGTATAGAAAATAAATAATATAAAAGTAGGTAGATACAGTCTTTGTTATACAAAACAACAGAATTTAAAGATTTAATAGGTGACATTCGGTATTAGTACTTTGTTTTTTAATTATTTATAAAAATCTCGCATAGCAACGATTAGCCTCTGATTAGCATACCAATTAGTTTGCTCTTAATCAATGATTAACTTTTCTTTATTTATAAATTCTAGTTAACAGGTGGTGGTGGTGGTGGTGGTGGTAGGGGGCATGTAGTTAACGAAACGAAATAGATGTGAAATTATGCGTTCTGCACAGATTATATGATCCATGCGTCATGTTCGTGAACGGGCGCCGTCAGTTGGGGCTGGTTATCACTTAGCTGCTTCGGCTTATTTTTAATAATTTTATTTTTGGATTGTTTTTGACACGACATAAAGAGCGTATGTCTTTTTTTACATCGTTCTCACATATAGTTATAAAACATTATCGATATAACTAATATTTTTGTAAAAGTATAATTCAAAAGAGTGTCCATGGAGTTTCTTGCCCGTTCTTCTCCATAGAAATCTACGTTTTGGAATGGGCAACTAGCTTCAACTATCTGACTAACTGACAGACTATTAAATTTTGACAATTCAAAAGTACAAGGTTTAATTGAAATAAATGCTTTGAGTTTTGAGTATGAGTTCATGTGAACAAGTATAAAGGACATGCAAATACATAGCTATTATCGGCTACTGCTTTAACATTCATTTGGTCAGTTTATATTAGTAGGTAGATAATAATATGTATAAATTCAGAGATCTCTTTTAAATCAAGATATTACAAAATCCTGGGTACATTATTCTTGTTGCTTCTCTATGTGAGAACAATGTAAAAGAAGGCACAATTCAAAAATGAAGAAACAATTCAAAATAAAAGATTTAAAAAACGCTTGGCAGTTAAGAGATGACCAGTCTCAACCGACGGCGACCGTTCACGAACATGACGCGTGGATCAGCACCATCCAGCTCAACCATTTTGTAGGGAACCGAATGATCCAACACACGCGCCACCATCGATGAGACATTTAACAATATATGCATTATACTGTTCTAGAAATGTATTAAGTAAATGTAGGTACTTGTGTCTATTTTATATTACTTCCTATTGTTTTTGTACCCGGGTTTCAGTGTCTTTTAAAAATTATTATACTTGTTGACGCCAGCACATCAAGCTAGGTACGACAATCTGTCAAATTTCTTTAATAGATTTTTAACTTTGTCGCTAAAGTATAAGGTTCAAAGTTGATTGGGAAAATTTGACAGTTAGCTTGATGTGCTGGCGTCTTTACCTGCACCTAACACTAATACTATTCAACCTCCCAAACACGGCGAGAGAGGAGACCATGCTACGTGATAAGGATAAGGAATGAGAGTGACATAAGAAAAGAATGCCATACATGTCTTTGAAGGAAGAATATTGGAAATCAAAAATGATGTATAATAAAAATGTACCTTTATTAAATGTATCAAAATAAATTGTTTTCTATAAAATGCCTCTTATATTTGTATGTGACTGTCACAACGTGGCTTTACTTTAGTTCTGGGCGTTAGACCTGGCGTTATAAGATGAGGATAACACATTGGAAAATCTCTGTCTCCGATGAGCTTCCTCATGAAATCTTTCTCTTCAAACCTCCTGAGCATCTACTGAACCAAAAGTAACAGAGAATTTACTACGAAAAATTAATCAAGAAATTTTGCTCAACAGAGCCATCAATCAAATTATTCACTTTTTAGCAAAGATGAAGATGTCCTAAATACTGAGCATTAATAAAGATGAGTTTACTTAGTCTTGAGAATTAGTGAACATTGATAAAATTCAACCTTTGGCTCGGTCTTTGAATTTCAATACTGTGCCTAACTTTCATTTAACCAAATTAATGAAATGATTTAGGTATTCCGAAAATTGCACATTTCAATCAAAATCAAATTTAATTTAGGTATTCTAATTAGACTGAGAATTAGCACTTTTCGAACGTCAAAATTCCCTTCACCACTTCCTAGTGCTTTCGCTGAGGAGAAGAAGTGGCGCACCAAACTCCCCAGCAGCACAGCTGTCTGTTCAGTTAGAAAGAATTGCTTCTATACAATAGTAGGTATGCAAAGTAATTAACATTACGAGATACAGAACATTAAATTAAACTATTTGACATATAGCCAGCTAGCCAATCACTTTTACAATAGTTCGTTGATGAGTATATTGTTTTGTCTGTTTGCTTGATTACGGGGACGTAATCCACCCGTAGCCACCATGACAAGGATACGCCCCATTGTCCCAAAAATAAAATAGAAACAAACTCCGCGACACACAACATGTCGGTTCAAAGCCGAATTGTGGGCAACTTTTATTGGTTTTATTCCAACTAACAGCCAACTTTTCAGTTTCACATATCTATTGGACCAACCAACTATTGGCCGAGTTGAATTGTGTACAGTAAATAGCTTGTTTTACTGGAAAACATCGAATTTCCTTCAGTGTTTTATTGGATTCCCCGTTATAACAAGTTTGTAAAGAAATTTTCTCGGTTTTGGGTACCGTTATTGTGTGGCGAAGTCTTTCTAAAGGATACATGCGAAATTGTTTCTGTTGGCACAGAAAACATTGAGTTGGAACAATAGATGGAATGTTTTCTATGAAATTGAAGGAAGTTATTTTGTAATAACATAGTGTGCTTTTGAAATACCCTGAGTGGGGGTACAAGTAGGACCGAATTCACTGAATTCCAATGTTGTGCAATTTTAACAAAGCTATGTATGATCCTGGGAACAAAACTCGTGTAATACCCGAGCAATGTATTCATTAATATCAGTGTACAACAACAAAAAAGATAAAACATTTTCATTCTTCTTGGGAAAATAGGTAAATCAATTCAAATTCAAAATATTTATTTGCTAGAATATTGTATGTACAGTCAGCAAAAGAGATAAGTATGCAGGATCGTCGGATATAGTTGAAGTTTAATAAGAAACCGATGGATGTTCTCGAATAAAATTTAGTTTTATTAATAGAAAACAAACAGCCTAGCCTAGTTTTATATTTATTTTCTATTTTTATCATTGTTTCTCACAACCAAAGCACCTGCCATCCAATCTCTTCACCACCCTTCGTTGACTGGTACAGAATGCCTAAGGCATTAAGTCCGCCTTTGTACCTTTTTGTGCGAAAAGTTTAAATAAATAAATAAACAGCTCATTTATCAAATTAAATTTCAGACGACAACACGCCCGTATTCCCCGATTGAAGGGGTAGGCAGAAGTTTACCCCTATTTATTGTACTTAGATGTTAATGTAGTTATTAAGTAATCATTCAATGGGATTATATGAACTTAGGGTGTTGTATTGATGATTTAAATGATTACAATTCAGTAAATTCATTTACACACTCACAAACTTTAGCCTTTATAATATTAGTGTGAATAAATGACTATTTAAAATATGCATCAAACTAACTTAGACTAAGTTAATGACTAAGTGATACTTGAACCTGTCCGGATCATAGGTTTTTATTAACCCCACCTTTGTACTACAACATTTTCCACTCTCTTGTTTATTTTATGGGATTTATAATACCTATAAACGTGTGCCCGCGTGCCGCGTGCTGCATGTGTGTGCGTGTGTGTGTGTGTGTGGGGTATGTGTCTGTGTGTATGTGTCTGTGTGTATAAACGTGTGCGTGTGCATTCTCATCGGAAAAAATTACGTATTTGACCCCTTTAGGGGATGAATTTACAAAAACCCTTAATGAGTGCTCAATTTCGCTATAGAACTCTTGGGCATATTACGTGCTTCATGACTCAGTGGTTGTGCGTGGTCTGTCAGTGAGTGAGTGATTTAATAATTTAATTGAGTACATTTCAGATCTTTTAAATTTCTGTCAATCTAAATAGATAAAACAACTAAAAAATCTTCAATTTCCCTTCTTTAATCTTCTTTTTTTTAATGGCATTCAAACCATAGATTTTCCACAGAACCCATATCTTAAAAGTACTTAAAACCATCTATAGTTATAGGTACGGTATTCGGTGACTTCCGTCAGAAAGTGAGACGTACCCAAGATGGTATGAAATTCGTCACTTTAAAACGAGTTTTATACGAAGCCTTTGTAAATAAACACAAAGGACTTCCCTTATTAAAAAGATATTGAAGTTATTTTCTATTTACTGACGGAGGGTTGAAATTTGCGGTCAATTGATAAGTTTTGTTAGAAATAAATATGCCTAGATGGACAATTATTTGTGTTTAAGTTCAATTAGATCGTATCGAACGCGATTTTTTATGGTCTTGAAGTCTGCGTTACCGCAAACCAAGGACCAAAAATTGGTTCATAAATATCATTAGTGGCTCATCCAGAGACGACCTTTAAAAGTTTATGGGACCATCACCCCCGTGTAGCGCAGATGACAGTGGTAGTATTTTATGGACGAACTTTCACTATAAGGAGCTTTTACAATGCTAGGGAGGTTTTTTTCTTGACGAGAAATTCTCCTTTGTTAATCATTTTTAGGGTTCCGTACTCAAAGGGTGCCAACGGGCCCCTATTACTAAGCTGCGCTGTCCTTCCGTTCATCCACCCGCCCGTCCATCCATCTGTCTGTCAGCGGACTTTATCTCATAAACCGTTATAGGAAGACAGTCTCACTAATTATGCAGATCTATTGCCGCCATATCAATTTATTATTTACTAGCTGCGCCCCGCGATTTCACTCGCGTAAATGTCGATCCCGTGGGAATATCGGGATAAAAGGATAGCCTATATGTTAATCCAGGATGTCAGCTACCTCCATACAAAATTTTATCAAAATTGGTCGAGCCGTTTGAGCGTGAATAAGGAACAAACATATAAACTCACAAACATTTAAACACACAAAAAATAATAAAGTAAAAAATTAAAGAGGGGGTTAAATATTGTAAGGTGACGCGCACTTGGCCGGTTTTTTTTTATCTGCATCATGTATTGTCGCTTACACCATCTACGAGAAAATATAGTAAAGACATCATATTTTAATAAGATTCGACAAAATATTGGAAACAATATCGGATATTTATTTCCGATACCACTTTGATCTCGGTACAAAAGGAAATGGATCTGTTTGTCCAGCCGCCTACCCGCTCAAGTGGTAGAACTACTCAGGTTGAATTGATATGATGTTTGTAGAAGGGCTGCCAACCTGTTGCATTGTGTGCACTTTTTTGTGTTGTAACAGAAGAAAAAAGTCATGTTTTTTTGTATAGTTCCGACTCTTTCATCGTCAAAAAGCTTTTTCTTGTACCTATATTTATGATACTTCATCATTATCAATCAAAAAGTAGGTAAGTAGCCTATAGAAAATTCTTAAAAGTGGTTTTTCTTGTATAACTACTAAGCTAAACTGCCCTATACAGCATTTTAGAGAGCCAAAGTAAAAAAATAAAAATTAAAACCGTTTTATTATTTTATCAGGTTAAAATACCTATTTTAAATTTATCAAAATGACACGTAGGTACCCCTATTTCATTTATATCACTCGAAAGTTAGACGCCTCCATCGAATATAACAAACTATTCTTAAAAACATTATGATCACATAAAGACAGGAATTCATGCTATCAAATATACAGCTTTAATCAACGTAATACGATATAAACGGTAATTCCGGAGAATGTCTGTGAAAAGCAACCAATTAGGCACTTTCGTCACACCGACGCCTTTTTGTAAGCCCCTGTAATTGTCTCAAATTAAGGCTTATATATATTTTCCAATTACCTTTTGTTACTTTATCCTGTCCTAACAGTCTCTGGGAAGCCAGCATTTAGTAGCAATATTTTGATAAATAATAAAATGCGAAGGTAGGTACTGAAACACAAAGGACACTTTCTCTTATATTGATGTCGTTAAATTCTATTATTGAATAGTTTTGTTCTTATTCAGAAACAGCATGGCAACGGTTTCTAAACTTGAAGCATTCTGAAAAGAAAATTAAAAACTGGCCAAGTGCGAGTCGGACTCGCACACGAAGGGTTCCGTACCACAAGGCAAAAACGCTGAAAAAAACACGTTTGTTGTATGAGAGCCCCCCTTAAATATTCATTTTATTGTGTTTTTAGTATTTGTTGCTATAGCGGCAACAGAAATACATCATCTGTGAAAATGTCAACTGTCTAGCTGTCACAGTTCATGAGATACAGCCAAGTGAGAGACGGACAGACGGATAGTGGAGTCTTAGTAATAGGGTCCCGTTTTTACCCTTTGGGTAAATCACCTTAAAAATTACATATACTCACGCCTTTTTGCTCATGAGGGTAAACTTGCTACGATCCTTTTTTTTTTTTTTTTTTGCGGATGGGAAATCATCAAATGACCCCTCCCGCTCTGGGTGGAGCGGAAGGGAGTGTCAGACTCTTACTGACTAAAACCCACCCGTGTTCCTTCCTTAGCCCTTTATGTTCCGGGCCAGCGGTAACCCTTTCGGACAATCCCGCTGACCCGGCAGGCTTCGGCCCTATGGGGCCCCTCCTCGATGCTGACATCTCTTTGAGGCGCGCGTGGAACACGTACGCGCCGTCCGGCACGGGCCTGGTCCTGATCGGACGGTGAGCTACCCATTACTCTCCGCCCGCAGGCCCGTTGTTACGATCCTTGCACACTCCTTTTGCTTCGTTTGGGATGCGTTTTCACCAGAAATGAGCGAGGATGCGTAGCAAGGCGAGGGATGTGTGTGAAACTAACGAATAACATCGCTTCATTTTCACAGCTTGAGCTAAGCTAGTGTTGTTATTGGTTAGTTTTACGCACATCCCTCGCTATGCATCCTTGCTCATTTCTCGTGGAAACGCAGCCTTGTGTCCATATGTACATCTGCTGGATAATTGCATAACACACTATCACTACAGTACACTACCAGTACCACTACACTATCAGTATCTAACTTTCATTGCAATATTTACGCTGTTGAACAGACAAATTTTTCGAGCATATAAAGCAATGGATTAGCAAAGTCCTGCAAAGTGATTGAGATTGTGATTGATAGCAGTGGCGTACCTATACCGTTTGGGGCCCATGTCAAATTCAAGGGATGGGGCCCTCCCTCAATGTAAAGAAGCTCAACCAATATTATAGTTTTTTTCTCCCGCAATTTCTTCCTCGTACATTTCATATTTTCCCCCCCTACAAAATTTAACACCTGACTGCTTCTGTCCTTATGTTAGGATCCTCTCGTGCTCATGGCCCTCTCGAGCCGGGGGCCTCCTTTGACTGGGGGCCCGTGGCATTTTGCCCCAATGTCACCCTGTAGTAACGCCACTGATTGACAGTGTGTTATGAAATTAAGGGGCTGGTCATACACGCACGCCGGTGGCGAGCACTACGCAGCTGATCTTTCTGAAGATCAATGAAAGATATGAGTTAAATTGATACAATTTAACAAGAATTGCTTTGTGACAGCTGCGCGCACAGTTTATTAAAGGCCGCCGCGGCGGCGCGTAAGTCGTTGCCCGCAATGTTACCATTTTATAAATTTTATGTTTATACCAACTGTGATGTACTATTAAATGTAGCACACAATTCAGTGGCAACACTGCTCGAGTCAGTCACGGTTTAACCCCGTGTCGGCTGGACGTGTCCGTTGGGTTCTTGTGTACTTACTGATAATCTGGTAGTTTTACTTTAAACCCCTAATAAGAGATTATAGTGAACACCACACCAACATTAAGAACTAGAGAGAGAGGCTTGTGGCTAAGTAATAACAGCCGCACGGGTCGATTGATCAGGTTAAGCTACGCTTGCCGCGGTTGGTTCGTGGATGGGTGACCATCTTTACATATCAAGACCTCTCCGTGCCTCGGAAAGCACGTTAAGCCGTTGGTCCCGGCTGTCATTCGTGAATCTTTGACAGTCGTTATGGGTCGTCAGGAGCCCGAAAGTCTGACAACCAGTCTTAGCAAGGGGTATCGTATTACCTAGTAATTGGGTTATGGAGATCAGATAGGCTGTCGCTCCATGTAAAATACTGATATTCAGCTACATCCGGTTAGATTGGAAGCCAACCCCAACATAGTTGGGAAAAGGCTAGGCAGATGATGACCAACATTAAGAACAATAAAAAATAACATAAATTTACAGTAGGTACCTACTGTAAATTTATGTTATTTTTTATTTTTATCTTATCGTATGCTGCGCCGGTTGACGTCATCAGGTCAACGCTGTAGCTGAAAACCATCCGTGGGGCTCCTGTCTCGTATAGGGTCTCAGCATTATGCTGAGCGATGGCCGTTTTGCGTGGATGTGATACATATGTCCCTCAGCTTGTTATTTTTTTGCGTTTGTGTTCTTTCTCTGTTTCATGTTTACCACAAATAAACTTATTTTCTTTCTTTCTATTCAGAATGTACCAACATCAAACTTAGTCCCTGCAAACTTGAAAATTTTATTCAAATTGTGTGCAATTTATAATGAAAAAATGAAATCGTTCGCCTTTGTTCTGACAATAGGTATAACCAAAGAGAATATAACCACCGTCGTTGGGTATAACAAACCTCAATATTGATGATTTATGGTTTATAGAGAAGTATAAAACAAGTATCCACAATCTCTTTGACTTGAATTGCTGGGATCAATGATTAATGGTCCAAGATGTCCGCTAGACACCAGATTGTCAGCCTCACTCAAGTCCCAAGCAATTTGTCTTAAGTGTAGGAAAATGATCGGAACCATTATTTTTTAAATTATCATTAACACAGGAACGAGACAGGTCCCAAAATTATAGGACAAAATATTCTGAGCTTCATTTCCTCCGTCCTAAAAATTTAGTCCTAGCCATTTATCATATTTTTACAGCGTACCAAGCAATGGCACTGCCCTAAAATTCTTTAAGCTCATGAGGAAAAAAGAAAAAGGAATTCAAATTCGGAATTTTATCCACGTTTCACCAAATATTTTTTAAACTTTATTATTATTACAAGCACTTCCATTCCTTTCCTGCCAGCCCTTTGTGTCGGTTATTAAATGACCTTCTTTTAACGCAAACTCCTCGCAATCCTCGGCCAATTTTGTCCATTGTTCCCGAATCTCCCCATCCCTTCTAACGATGACACGATTAAAATTGTTTAAATGTTCCACATTCTTATGCCTTACCTGTATCAGTTACATGTTACCCGACCTTCCCTTCGTACCTACTTTATTTTTCGGATATTGATTGGATTTTAGGGACGAGGATATTTTATTTTGGTATGGATATATTAGGGGAGGCCTACGTCCAGCAGTGGACTGCTATAGGCTGATGATGATGATGATGATGATGATGGATATATACCAAAATAAAATATCCCCGTCCGTCGTCGTGGGTTTATTTACATTTATATTGTAATTTGAGTTGAGGTTCCGTTACATAATTATATAAATAAATGTTGTCGGCTTATTTCAATATAATATAATAATTGACCTTCTTGATTTCAATATAATAGTACCGGGTTTTTTTTAACTAAATAAAGTTTTTGTAAAAAACAAAAACTTTATTTAGTTAAAAAAAACCCGGTTAGTTCTATTTTGTTACGTACAGTCAGGAAAATTAATTGTTAACAAAATTGACACTGTACGCTTGGTTTGAGTAGGTATACGACTAATTTAAGTTGGTAGTCAATTGGCTTAACAATTACTTTTCCGGTCTTTTCATGGAAATAGGTATACCTACCTACTTTGAATAAAAAAAAAAAACGTAACGAGAAATACCCACTTGTAACTTAATCGGGGTGGTTATAATATGACTATTGTTGAACTTATTATATACCCTTTGCAATATTGAGTAAGTCCCAAGGGAGAAGCATTGTTAAAACTTTTAAATTGGACCCCTTATATCTTGTTTCCATTCTTATTTTACTTGACGTAAGTTATTGAAAATAATTACGTTACATTCTTCCTTTCTACCCATTCGTTTCCTTTTAGTCTCAAATTGTTTCTTTTGATAAGTTTTAAGGGTACTTTTGAAAAGAGAAAATTTTCAAGGCCGCAAAATACCTAGAAAAACGTTAAAACAAAAAGTGGAAGAACAAGCAACACGTACAAAGCTTACTAACGGTAGGCTTTATAATTATACCGAAAATTAATTTATATTTAGCAAATGTTCATTTTTCTACGAAGTTTTTTTGGTTTGCAGTTATCTTTTGTTTCAAACCTTGAAAGGAACAATTGGTTTATTTTGTATATAGAAGCTACTTGTTCTTTTCCTGGTATTTTACCTTCTTTTTTATTATCTTTTTGTTGCTGAATGGCCGCTCTTGATTTCGATCACACCTGATGGAAAGCGATGGATGAGGTCTATGATGGAACGAGCGTGCCGAGAAGATGCCTGAGGCACTGGAACTCCCACGCATCGACGAAAGAGCAGGCTGCTTGATGTCGGACTCCGGTGGGCGGTCGCAAATCAGGCGGGCGTTAGCCCTACCACCGCAAGGGAAGAATTGGCCAGTCAAATAAGGTGTTGGGTGTGACTGTCCAGGATGCGCCGAGCGCTCAGTTCAGTTGAGTAACTGGCGGAACAAACTGCGCTACACGAGGAGGCTTCTTCATACATCCCAGAAACCTTCAAAAATATCCATTCGTAAACTGGTCTTTTCTGAGGCAATCGATGCCTCCAGCACGCGTAGCATGAGCACCGATTTGTCGACGGAAGAGTAGACAAAGATGACCACAGACTAAGAAAGAAGAGAAAGATGACGTTCCGTGTAGACAGTACGACGGCAGCAAAATAGAAAGAGTCAACTGCACTTTTTACGAAATTCACTCTTTTACATAATAATTCTTTGTTGTCATAGGATTTTTTTTTGTTTTTGATTCTATACTTTGTGGCCGTCGAGTACAAAGTTTTCTACTGCATTTTGTAGTCTGTGGCGATTACAAAATCTCTTAGACAACTGTCAGTTGTCAATGTGATTTTGACAGTTGGGATAGAAAGCTTTCTTCTGAAATACTCTACATATAAAAGGACCTAGACAAAGATCGTTTGAAACGAAAGACAAAATTAACAAAAAAAAAACCGACTTCCAAAAAAAACACTACAAACTGAAAAAAAAAAACTACAAACTGAAAAATAACTTTAATTTCGGAAGTCGGTGTCTTAGGGATCAGTATTTTAGTTTTTGCCACCGACTTCCGAAATTAAAGTTATTTTTCAGTTTGTAGTTTTTTTTTTTTCAGTTTGTAGTGTTTTTTTTGGAAGTCGGTTTTTTTTTTGTTAAAAAGTTTTTATTTCTCGCTTTTTAGTGGGTCTATTTATAATTTATCTAAGTTACAATAGCCTAATGTCAACTTGCCCATCGCCTTTTTATAAAATACTAGCTTCCGCCCGCGACTTCGTCCGCGTGAAATTTCACCCTCTTAGGGGTGGAATATCGAAAAACCCTTTCTTAGTGGATACCTACTCTTCACAAAGAACACACCCTCCAAATTTCATGTCTCTAGGAGCAGCGGTTTAGACTGTGCGTTGATATATCAACAATCAGTCAGTTTACCATTTTATATATATAGATTTTTTTTTTTAAAACCTCCTAAGACAGTTAAGAAAGTAGCCTACGCGGCAATCCAAACTGAAATAGATGACACGGACTGGACAACTGTTCTCAACGCTTCTGACGCTAATATTGCTGCTGATCTACTAGTTTCGACCCTTTCTACAATTATCAAAAACCACACCCAGGTTCTCACAATCACGCGGAAAAATAGAAATATAAAACCCTGGATTACTCCAGGGCTCCTTAAATGTATAGCTCACCGTGATAACCTCCATAATCAAGTCAACAGTTCCCCAGAAAACAGCTTATTACAGATTACCTATAAAAGGTACCGCAATTATTGCAATGACCTGTTGCGGCGGTTAAAACAAAACTCTGAGAGAGAAGAATTCATGAAAGCGAGGAACAGTCCTAAGTCAACATGGGATGTAATCAATAAGGTAGTGAATTTAAAACCTAAATCAGCCCCACCCACCGAACTCATAAATCCTAATGACCCTAAAGCCTCTATTAATAAAGTTAACAACTTCCTTGTTGGTATTGGTAGGGAAATGGCTAACAAAATTTCTAACAATCATCCCGTTCCCAGTAGTTCTACCCCCCCAAATCGTCATAGTAACCCAAACTCCATAGTCATTCTTGAAACCGACGCAGAGGAGGTTGAGGGAATAATAATTAATTTAAAATCTGATTGTGCGGTGGGTTGGGATGGTATCCCAGCCAGTATAATAAAATCATCTCGCCAAACCTTGGTCCCTCTTATTACCCATGTTTGTAACCTATCTATCACGTCGGGTATTTTCCCAAAGGTTTTTAAAAAGGCAGTTGTGCACCCAGTTTATAAGACTGGTGACAGAGGCAGTGTCAATAACTATAGACCAATATCAGTACTTCCAGCTCTTTCCAAGGTACTAGAGCGTATACTAAACAAGCGTCTAACACGGTACCTTGAACTAAATAAAATAATATCTGAGAACCAATATGGTTTCCGAACTGGTATATCCACTGAGGATGCAGTATTGGCTCTAACAGAACATGCTATTCGGAATTTAGATAAAAAGCAAAAATGCTTGGGACTATTTCTAGACTTGGCTAAGGCCTTTGACACTGTCTCTGTCCCTATCCTTATAGATAAGCTGGAACGAATAGGAGTTAGGGGTATCCCTTTAAAAATCTTTGCCGACTATCTAAGAGACCGTGTACAAGTGGTGAAAATAGGGGAGCATGTTAGTAATGAGGAGGCTATCTACTGCGGCGTTCCGCAAGGAAGCATTCTGGGCCCCACACTATTTATTGTATTCATAAATGATTTATGCGATATGCCGCTACTAAACGGTAAAATTTTCACTTACGCTGACGACACAGCTCTTATTGTGAACGGAGTAGACTGGTGCCAAACAAAGCAAAATGCTGAACATGCTCTTAAAATTATAATGGAGTGGCTGTCAAATAATCTTCTGACACTTAATATTGATAAAACCTTGTTTATCCCCTTTGCAATGCGAGCTGATCATCTGCCCCCGCCAACTTTCAAAGTTAAAGCTCACTCGTGTCTCCTGCCTGCTCCTAACTGCAGTTGCATAAATATAACCAGATCTCCCTGTGCTAAATATTTAGGCGTATATATAGACCAGAGTTTTCGTTGGCACAAACAAATTGAAACTGTCACTACCCGGGTTCGAAGACTTATATTTATATTTAAAAGACTTCGTCAGTCAGCGGACACAAAGACCCTGCAAATGGTGTACATGGCTCTATGCCAGTCCCTATTATCGTACTGTTTGACGGTATGGGGTGGTGCACCTAAATCAACGATCTTACAGCTTGAGATCGCTCAGAGGGCTGTACTAAAAGTTATGACGAAAAGGCCCTACAGATACCCTACGGCTGAACTTTACGCTGAATGTAAAGTCCTCACGATGAGGCAACTGTATGTCCACTTGACCATAGCCCGTAAACACAAGTCGCGGCCTCTGCTCGAGCCTCGAGGTAGAATTAAGCATACAGTCTTTAAGCCCGATCGAACTAGAACCTCTTTTGCGTGTAAGCACTATTTTATCCTTAGCGTAAGGTTGTATAATAGGACAAACAAACTCTTAAATATATTTCACCTTAACAGAATAAACTGCAAAATGAAGGTAAAGGATTGGCTTACTTCTCTAACCTATAAGGAAACTGAGGAGTTGTTGGATAGCAGCGCTGCCTAAGTCATTGCATTCACACCACACGCTACTTAAAAGCATAGGTACATCCGCAACTTACCAACATACACATACACTCTCTCACACTACACTCACCCTCACACTACACTTACCCTAACACTACACTCATCCGTACACTACACTCACTTCTCCACATATTTATAGCAGAGATAAAATATGTATGGTTATTTTAGTTTATTTTATTTATATTGTATTCGTAAAAAACCTAGATTATAATTCTAATTCTTATTTGTGCAATGTAATAGAAAGTTGGGCATAACAAATGTGAAGGCCAGGGAGGAACGCTGACACCTAAGATACAGGACATGTCCTAGTTTGGGTGTCAGGAGTTTCACATAATGTGCAAATACTTAGCCTATCAATATAAGGATTATAAGATATTTAGTACATAATGTATTGTTGACCCTTTTCTCTCTCCTTATTGTATTAGGCTTCTGAAAATAAATTATTATTAAAATTATTATTATTATTATAGATTCCTTTTCTCGATGCAGGGACGTTAATTGTTGAGGAGTTCTCCTTTTATTAGTTTTTAGATTAGATGCTGATAATCCTGGCTGCAGCATCAGGCCAGACTTATGTCAACATTGCATTGAACTTAAAATTAGTCCTGTTTAAAATGAGCCCAAACACGACTACGGTGCTGTAATTTAAAGGTTTGTACTTTTTCTGATGCTCCTGGCTTCAGCATCAGGTCTTCGGTGTTCCTCAGTATCAGTACGTTTATCCGCACATCGAGCCCTTTTCAATGAGCCTAAACACCATATATCTGCTGTTAGTTGTCGAGGAGTTAGGTACTCTGCAGACTATCCTGACTGCAGCATCAGGTCATGACTTGATGATCATGAGACCAAATGTGGCAAATGCCCTATCAAACATCAAAACAATTTACTAAAAAACAGTCCTTGCCTGTTCGAGTAACTTCTTACTGTTAAGGAGTTGTACCTTCCATCATCAGCCCAGCTACCTGAGATGGTGAAAACCATACACAAATACACAAGATACTTCATAAAATATGCGAAAAACAATAAGTGAGCCTATAAAATTTGAGGGTTGCCCTCGATTTCTCTAAGATCCCATCATCAGATCCTAACTTGGTGACAATGGGACCACCTCAGAACTATCTACTTTCGAACAAAAAAAGAATTTTGAAAATCCGTCGACAATTGGCGGCGTATTCGATGAACAAACATACAAAAAAAAAAAAAAAAAAAAAAAAAAAAAAAAAAAAAACATACAAACAACCGAACATAGTACCTCCTCCTTTTTGTAAAGTCGGTAATGACAGATTGTAGAAAGATTTCTAAATTCTAGGCGGTATGTCAAAAATGAAGAAAAGAAATGTCACTTTGTATAGAAAGCAATGTGTCTTCTCACCATTTATTATCAGGTAACAAAGACCCATAGATACATACCTTAACCTAAGTATACATAATAATATAGTAACAATTTTGTTAGTAAATAAAACTTAATAACTAAGTTAGTATCACTTAGTTGCACTAAGTCTTTGTGCGTTCCGGTGGCACTTGTCCGCGAAAGCGGCGGAATACCACATCCTGCGGCCAAAAGCTTTCATCCATCACCCGGTGCAGGTAGCATGTTGGTACGCGCACCACGAACGTCTTGAAGTTGACGTTGCGGTGCGACTCCAGTAACTGCACCCTCGGCGTGTACCTCGTCTTCTGGCGCACGTACTCCACGATGTCCTCCGACGTAGTGGTCTAGTGTAGGCGGGAGATGTACACCGGTGTGTTCGGCTTTGCGCACGGTTCTTGTTCGTTCGCGGCCGGCGCTTCCTCCTTTGCACCGTCACGAAACCCTCATCATCGTTATTCGTTGCCTTTTAAGCCAACACAACTTACTTGAAAAGGACCTTGAGGAAGTTTTAGTTTTAATTAGAAAATAAGAACTGTATTCGCTGAACAGACAGCTGTGCTGCTGGGGTGTTTGTTGCGCCACTTCTTCTTCTTATCCAAAGCACTAGGAAGTGGTGAAGGGCGGGCATTTTGTGGGACCCATAGATATCCGATATTCGATATCCGTGGTTGGACCTAATTTTACCGTTCAAAACATAGATAAAGTGCGAATTCTCAACCTAGTCCGAATAAATGACTTTTAATTAGATTGCCAAAGACAAGATAAGCTTTTCTATTTGTATCTATCTGTTTTACTTATTTTCTAGTGTTATAGGCCGACCGCTTAACTGAGACGTTGCCTGAGGTAGCTGCGGGGTGCGGGAGGGGTGATAGTTGTCACAAGTTGACGAATTACTGAGCTCTCGCATCACGTCACCACACCCCTCCCGCACCGCGCTACTACCTCAGGCAACGTCACAGTTAAGCAGTCGGCCTATACTATAAGCTATTTGGCAAATGGCACTGTGAAAGGCAAGCGTACCAGTAACTTCAGTATCAGTGAATCCGTCACCAGAATACAACAGACATCACACTAATACTATAAAGGCGAAAGTTTGTGAGCGTGTGTGTTTATATGTTTGTTACTTCTTCACGCATAAACGGCTGAACAGATTTGGATGAAATTTGGCACACAGATACTTTATAACCAGGATTATCACATAGGCTACTTTTTATCCCTATATTCCCACGGGATCGACACTTAAGCGGGTGAAACCGCGGGGCGCAGCTAGTAAATATTAATACCAGTCTATTATTGTCCTACTACAAGCTAATAAAAGCGTCTTCTCATAGAGAAGGTACGAGCATTGATCATTACTTTCCGAAAAACCCTCAAAACATCACAAGAATCCCTAATTTTTCCATACATTATTAAAAAAATACTCCGACACAAGATTAAAAACATCGACGAGTAAGTATGACGTATTGCCGTCGCAACATTCATTAATTCCGAACGAGAGGACTCCATCAATTAAAATGCTACGGCCCAGTAAAATCACTAATGAAATATTGTCTATAAACTGAACAGGGTGAGAACAATTTTGTAGAGATTAATTTGAATGTATACCCTTATCAAGATTACTATTAATCCTGCCTCTAAGTTTAAAGATTAAAACTAACGGTTTTAATTAGGGACAGTAAACGTTCGTTGTTTGTGTCTATAAGTCTTACTATCTATATTTCTTTGGTATTGTTCGTCGAATCGTTGAGCTCCTTAAGTCTTGAGTTGAGCTGCACGATTTTTGACAAATGCGTGCACGGACTGGACAGATCCTCTCAATCTGTGTGGTTCTTTCCTCAAAACCTCAGACATCGATCTACATGGTCTTCATATAACCTGACCAAGATTATGTCTGGACTTTAAAAGAGACTGTGACCTCTGAGTTTGTTTCGGCCTTTCTTCTCAGAGTAGTCAGATAGGAAACGCCGACTTCATCTAGTTTTAAAAAAACATGATTGACGTGTAAAAGTGTTTTTACAAACCTACTTACAAAAAATAAAATCATCATCATCATCATACCTATAAAATTCAAAATCCTGACTGACTGACTGATTATCAACGCACAGCCTAAACCGCTGGTCCTAGAGACATGAAATTTGGAGGGTGTGTTCTTTGTGAAGTGTAGGTATCCAGTAAGAAAGGGTTTTTCTAAATTCCACCCCTAAGAGGGTGACTGGGGGGAGGGTGAAATTTCACGCGGACGAAGTCGCGGGCGAAAGCTAGTTCTTCTATAAAAAGATTTAATGAGGTCAGTGAATGAAGAAGACATATTGTTTTAAGCAGATGAGCAGTAGGTTTTTGACCCTTTTTTTATGTTCACACTAGCTGCACCCCGCGGTTTCACCCCCATAAGTTTCGATCCCGTGGGAATATCGGAATAAAGTATCGGAATAAGTGGCTTATATGTTAATCCAGTGTGTCAGCTACCTCCATACCAAATTTTATCAAAATTGGTTTAACCGTTTGAGCGTGAAGAAGTAACAAACACACATACACACTCACAAACTTTCGCCTTTAAAATATTAGTGTGAGACTGTCCGCTGACTATAGAATTAATTAATATAAAATTTTATCAATATTTATCAAGCGTCATTGAAAAATATTGCATCACTCTGCTTTGACCGGTCAACTACATCCATGCAAGCGGAGCCGTGAGCATAAAATGTTTATTATGAAAGCTCCAAGCAGCAAAAACAAATGACATTCATAGCTTTATACAAAACTTGCAGCGCCCCGCGGTTTCAGCCGCGTAAGTTTCGATCCCGTGGTAATATCGGGATAAAAAGTATCCTATGTATTAATCCAGGAAATGGTCTAGGTATCTATCTGCCAATTTTCATCCAAATCTGTTCAACGGTTTACGCGTGATTGAGTAACAAACATCACATTTTAATATTATTATTCACAAACTTTCACTTTATAATATTATTAGGATATATCCTAATTAACTTCATCAAGGCTACAAAGCTGCTGGAGCAGTGGTGGCCCAGCAGTAACCGCCGCGACTTACGAGTAGCTCCAACAGTATTCAGTAGGTCGTAGGTTCGAACCCAGACAAGTTTTCTGTCCCAAACTGTCAAAATCACACTGACAACTGACAGTTGTCTAAGGTAGTGAAGAGATTTTGTAATTGCTAAAGACAGTAGAAAACTTTCTACTCGACGGCCACAAAGTATATAAGTACGGTTATCTACAAAATTCCGTAACGACTGTCACAGATTTACGAATCACAGTCGGGGCCAATGGCTTAACGTGCTTTCCGAGGCACGGAGAGGTCTCGGTATGTAAAGATGGTCATCCATCCGTGGACCAACCGCAGCAAGCGTAGCTTAATCTGATCGATCAACCTGTGCGGTTGTTATTATTTAGCCACAGACCTCTCCTTATAATGTGTCCTTAAAATATCAGTAAAAAATAAGAATCAAAAAGAAAAAAAAACGAAGTATGACAAAACAAAGAATTCTGAGTCGAATTATGTAAAAGAGTGAATTTCGTAAAAAGTGCAGTTGACTCTTTCTACTCGCTTGTATAGCACTTTGGGGGGTTGTAGTCAATGCTTACTTCTTATTTAGATCTTATAGTTGTAAGATTCACTTGAAGCTACAACACAAGATGCTTTGCCCGTATTATAGTGTTAAAAAATGCTGCTGTATGTCTTTAACTCTCACCCTGTTATCGCCCTTGTAGCTCTGTGGTATAGCTCTAAATGAAATATTTTGCTTGTCTACGCTCTTTTGTCGCGAAAAGTTGTAAGGGCTGCTGCTGTAGCGCTTTTATATCTCGTTAAGTTCTAAAACAAGCTCTAATTGACGCCTAAATGTTTGTTGGGTTGTACCATCGCGGTCAGAATAGAAACAAAATCAGGAAAGGATGTTCAAAATTACGATTCTTATAAATATAGTAATGCACAGAAACAAGGCAAGCAAGATCAACACATGTTTGCAAATACATACATATTCATTGTTTATGTGTGTCCCCAAACATATGTTAAAATTAACCAAACACACAGGCTAAAACAGACATTTTCATAATCAGAACTGCACACTCAAAGGTTTACGTCACACATGTCCTTATCGTGACGTCATACAGACCCTGCTACGACATACGCAAAAAAATTGGCCAAGCGTAAACCGAACCTGCAGACTTTGGGTTCTATTGCGTAAGATACGAGGAAACAAGGAATAATAATAAAAAATGCATATTTGTGCAAGGTTTCTTGTTTTGTAGGAGCCATACAGTAAGTAACACACTTTCTTGAAAACTTTATCTAACTATAACAGAAGTACATACAATAATACATATGTTTATGAAAAATGAAGCAAAAGAATCATAGGGCATCAAAAAATTCATCCGCATCGCTGTCAACAGGAACAGTGCCCAAAAGGCTGGCTGCACTGCCACGTTATATGGCGATGCTAATTCTTTGACCATGAAATAGGCCAGCCCTCTGGTCACGTGAACAGTCGACTAACCGTTTGGCTACATCACGAAAAAAAAATCTTATGTAAACTAATCTTCTTCTTAGCGTGTTGATAGCAATCTAAATAGACTCGGCCCAGACTACGGCTACTTGTTTGGCGCCATCACCAGCATCCACCAGTTCCTGTAACGTGCAGCTGACAGGACACGATATTAAGTGTCCAATCTAAACTAATATTACTATAACTGTTAAAAAGTTAATTATAGCCCTTTGACAGACATACGATGGTGAGCTTTTTAACAGGGTCTTGTTGACACCCATTGGGTACGGTACCCCAAAAAAAACGAGTTCATTTATCACGGCGCCATTTTGTTTGGGTCTTTCTGCATAAACTCGTGTTTTTGGCACCGACAGACTTTGAAGCTCACAGATAAAAAAAAGGCAAAAATGAACAAAAATTATCAGAACGCTCTGAAACGGATTCGCGCGCCAAAACTCTTGTTGACACTTATTTTGATTTCAACGTCTGTATTTTGTTCGTTTGTTTAAAAAAATATGTATTTCGTGCAGTTTCCACTTTATGATCGAGCGTAGGTATTGGTTTTAATTGGTTTGTTGTATCACTAATAATTTCTCTATTATTATTGAACGTCACTGCCTCTTTGTTGGTCTAGTGGTTGCAAGCGCGACTGCTGAGTATGAGGTCCTGGGTTCGATTCCAGGGTCGGGCAAAGTGTAATTGGGTTTTTACATAAAGAATTTCTCAGTAGCAGCCCGGAGTCTAGATAAATGTACCGGTTGATGGCAATAGGCTCGCCTCTTATTACTTGGAACCTACAGGTACCTACACCTCTCTCTTTTGTTTATACCTTTTTTTTTTCTGCATGCTTAATGGATGAAACACATTTCTTATATGGGACCTCTTTTCATTTTTAACTTTATTTAATTTTTAACCGACTTCAAAAAGGAGGAGGTTCTCATTTCGGATGTTTATATAAGTATATACATATATATTTTTAAATTCTTTTTATGTACGTTCGGGCATAACTCCGTCATATATATGTCGCAGCCGACTGGTTTAATTAGCCGTTAAGTTAACTGCCAAAGCTTTAGCCTTTTAACTAAACGGCAGCCGTTCAACTAACGGCCTGTATGATATTCAATTATAGTTTAGGTTGAAAGTCTGTAACCAATCACACGCGAACCGAATTGGTCGCAGTAACTAAGCCAGGGCACCCCGACCAAATGTTATGCAACAAAAAAGTTATGCCCGAATTTACCTACAATATTAGAGGTACCCCAATAACAACTTTGACAGAAACGTGGGGTGTACCGTGTTATACTGAAAACATCTGCATACCCCTTTAGAGGGGAAATTTCAAGTGTCTACCTAATACGGTTCAAAAGATACAGCCCTGTGACAGACGGACGGACGGCGGAGACTTAGCAATAGGGTCCCATCCAAAAGGTGCCCTTTTGGGTACGGAACCCTTACACTGCCATATTCCTTCACATAAAAGATAATGACACCACCCTATGAACCGGAATGACAAAGTTTATACTGGATAAGACAAAGATTAAAACAGAAGACGATCAAGCAGGGGATCGAGGTGGGGGGGTGGAGGGGGGGTTCAGGGATTCAGAACGGAATATCTCGAAAATTTCATTTATATCAAAGGTTGCAGGGAAAGGTAAAACGCTATGTCGTGAAGATAAAAAGGACAGTTAATACCAGAATACCTCACTGAGAGCATGAGTTACACGTACCTCCCCGATAAAACTATCTTCAAAAAGTTTATCTCAAAGTTGGCTTGGGGGTTGCGGAAGGATCGTTCGTTCCCGTGACCCCCGGCGTAGGTGAGATGGAACATCGGGGTGGTTTTTAGTCAGTAACAGTCGGAACCGTAGCGTTGGAAGGCCTCCTACAAGGTGGTCTGACGACCTTGTGAAGGTCGCAGGAACCCGTTGGATGCGAGAAGCACGGAACCGGTCAAAGTGGAGGTGCTTGGGGGAGGCCATGATGATGACGATGAAGAGTCTGACAGACCCCGCCACTCGCCCTAGGGCGGCGGACATCCATGAGAATTTTCCCGGAAACAAAAAAAAAATCATGGAATAGTCATTCAATAGGGCAATTTGTTACGGTCGCGAAACATATTCTGATCACCTTTCATACAACTTCCCTAGAAATTGTAAAAAGACCTAAGAACTTTCTCAGTAACTTTTTTTTTAGTTTGTTCTTAGTTTACTTAGGAGCTTTTGCCTTAAGCGTTAGAAAACTTCTGTCTCCCGCCTATCCGAAGTCGCGGCCTTATAACCCCAAATTTCGACATGGAACCGCGAAGTGCAACCCCATTGCCGCAATTAAAGTTATAACAATTCGATATTGTAATTATTCGAGTTTGTATGATGACATAAAAGTTTTAACACAGATGATCTACCTAATATAATACGTTCGAATGTTGTGTTCCAATTGTTTTGACAACCAGAATTAGTTCTGCATGATGTATTTTACACTTGCAAACTATTTAGTTTGCAAGTGTCAAAATGAAACTGCGGTTCCGTTCAGTGGTTTAGGCGTGAAAAGGTAACATACAGACAGACAGACAGAGTTACTTTCTTTTGATTATCATATTAAAGATAAATTACTATGATTATCGTCATAATCAGCCTATAATGTTTCCAATTCTGGTACACAGGCCTCCTCTCGGTGAGAGGGATTGGGCCGTAATCCACCACGCGGGGCCAGTGCGGGTTGGTAGATGTCACATGTCTTCGAATTTTTGTTTGTAGGTTATGCCGGTTTCATCACGGTGTTCTTCTTCACCCTTTAGATAACATTGTGGTGATGAAATAATTTACACAAAGTAAAGCGATGGATCATTGTTCGTAGGGTCCGCTTCCAGTCTAACTGGATGCAGCTGAATGCCAGTATTTGACGTAGAGCTCTATCTGACCTCTACAATCCAGTTACACGATACCCCTTGGTAAGATTGTTTGGCAAACTTTTTTGGTCTTCCAACTACCCGAAACGACTGTCAAAGATTTGCGAATGACTGCTGCGACCAACCCGAAGCATGGAATAGTCTCAATATCTCCTGGACGGTCTCCCATCCTCGCACCGACCGCGGCAAGCGTAGCTTATCCTTCGATTGACCCGTGCGGCTGTTACTATTTAGCCATGAGCCTCTTATTTTGAAATAAACCCATGTAAAAACCAACACAAATAGTGGTCAAGTACTTCCTTATCCACTCGTTAGCCCTTTTTACATAGTTCTAACTCTGTAATATACCAACACCCGAAATGTGGTTGGCCACTAAAAATACCTCCGACCTTTTGCTACACAAGGTGAATTTAATGTGTAATTTAAAAGGAAAGTATCTCATTTTGATCATATTACATGTTTAGGGACAACTTAATTTTATTGAGCCCCTACTAGAAGAAATTTAATTATCTCCGTGTCCCGGTTCGTCGTCGTCTACGTTAAAACATCAAAGCTCTTCAGATTCAATTTCATAAAAAAACGTATTAACGAGATTATACGGTTTTGTAGGCTATTATTTTGTAAAATTTAAGGTTGCAGAAAAATTTCCTATTTCATCTCGTGTTCCGCAGTGGAAGTCAACTAAACACGAGATGAGATATAGTATTAAAGGGCTTACAGGATCTAAACACAAAAAACAAAGATCGACTACAGTAAACAAAATCAGAAAAATATATGATATTCTTCAGGATATATGCTAGGTAGAATGTGTGTTGAAAACATAATATAACTAATTTGGTACAAAAAAATCATGAAGATACCTCTAAAAACTTTCTTTATACAATAAAAACCATACTATACTAATATACATACAATCATCATGATTTTTTGTCAGATTATTCTACAAGCAACATAGTGCACTAGTGTTTTAATTTTTTAGTCCAAACAATATTTTTTTTTGTAAATAGATAATTTCTTCATATTTTGCAATAAATTACCAGCGTTGCGTCATCGCGCTTCACTTTCTTTTCTATGCAGTCCGACAAAGACCGCGCTTTAGGTCACATGACCTAAAGCGCGGTCTTTTAGATAAACACTTTTTGGATTACATATTTTTAGATAAACACTAACTTAAGTTAGTACAACAACTAGTTTACAAAATGCTTAGCCGAAATTGGTTTCGCAAGCAATTAAATTACTAATCACTGAATTAGTGGATAAAGGCGCTGAAACTCACATTTTGTAATAAAATAAAAAAAACAATAAACAAAAGACTGGAGGTGTTAACATAAGCCACAAACAGGCAAAGCGTTCCTCTGATTTTATTCTTTATTCAAAGAAGATATTTCCATTGTGATAAGTAAGCCTGGTTCGAAATGAAGGAATAAATCATTTTTCCAGATCTTTTGAATCTCGCTAACATGATAGTGACGGAAAGACGTCGTCCGCTATATGCTTCATATCCATTCCATTTTCGGTTCCTTTGTTAATAAAAATCCATCCATATTTTGTCCTGAACAAAAAAATGGATATTCGAGGATATTTTTGTACTAGAAGTATTTTAACACTTCGGAAAATGTTTAAGGCAGATCAACTTATTGAAAAATATAGTATGCGGTATGCTAAAGGATTTTGATTAACCACTAAAAGTGATGGATTGTTGTGCTAACAATCTGCCATTATCAAACAGTACCTACAAAAAATTTGCAACTGGCATCCCTGCTTTGCTTCATAGTACTTTTAATGTCTGTTTTAGATAACACTTGTAAGGAATCAATTACACAAACCACTATGGAGCCTTTTCGCTTTTGACACTATCTGAAAGAAAGAATATAGGTACGTTTATTTAAGGCAAATATGACGCAGATAAAGAACACAAACACAAAAAACGTCACATCCATAGAAAACGGTCATCGCTCAGCATAATGCTGGGACCCTATGCGAGACAGAGCTCCAGCGCTGGTTTTCAGCAACAGACGGCGTTGACGTGATGATGTCTACCGGTTCAGTATAATTATGTCCCAACCACGCGCGATTTCTCGATAAAAAACCCATTAATGATATAGATCAGCTCAATGATTACTCTAAAAAATGGCTTTTATAAAAAGACTCGACATGATTTATTCCGGTCTGATCCCTTCCACCCCCCTCTTCGATCCCCTGTTAGTTCGTCTTCTGTTTTAATCTCTGTCTTATCCACATTGGTTAACTCTTTTTGACAGGTAAGTACAGTCAAGAGAAAAAAAGTTTCATCATTTTCAAAATTAAAAATAAGGTTTTTTTTTTAAATGTCTCATGCGTGCATAATGGGATTGAGGCCACGGCAATACAAATGTTTTCTCCAAGTACTACCCCTTAGCAAGACTGGTTGTCGGACTTTCGGGCTTCTGATTACCCGTAACGACCGTCAAAGATCTATAAATGACAGCCATATTTGCCTGTCTATCACCTTCAAATGTTTTTCTTCAAGTCTTATACCTTGAACATAAAATCAATCAATACCTTGAACATAAAATATATTTTTCTTTCATCATAACGTCAGTAAAGGTACACATGAATAGTTTGCGAATATTCTACTAGATGTAAAATTTTATTTTGCACTCTGTCAAATTCGATTGTTGTTCGAGGGGTACGCACCTGTACCCCTATTTCATACGACAACTATTCACTGAGATGCTTCTTCTGTTTTATTTCATAGAAAACTTGCTTGAAATATCACAAAGCCGGATTTCTTCGATAGCCAATGCACAAGCTTTTAAAATCTACAGTCATTGCTTCTTGGGAGTATTGTATTACCCAGCATTGTTAGGGGGTCAGATAGGGCCATAGTTTCATGTAAAATCTTCCTGGTATTCTACTATATCCAGTTAGACTGGAAGTCGATCCCAACATAGTCGGGAAAAGACTAGGTAGATAATGATGATAGATTTTCAACTTTATCGCTAAAGCATTAGGTTCAAGGTTGATTGGGAAAATTAGGTCTGTATGGTATGTGGTATTATTTATCTAACGCCTTGTTTCATCATATTTTTCAATACCAAGCTTATAACTCTTCTGGTTGGTTATAAGACGGCTTGGCCAACAATAATCCAAACTTATCACCCAGTCTTTTCATGCTATCAACACATTCACATTCAAGACACCTCATAGGGAATGTAAAATTTTATTCCGTGTCCCAGATACGTCTAACCAAATTCTATAGCTGAACACACCTGCACCCGTATAACAGATAACAAACAAAAAAGGAACTATTGAGATGCTCCAAAGATATAGGGTTACCCGTTAAAGTTCCAAATATATAGGGTTACCTACCCGTTTAAGTTTCTGAAAGAGGGTATCCGGTATCTCCTCGAGTCGTTACAAGGGTGCTGCTACAAAAGGAGCGGGGCTGTGTAAAAGTCAATCAATGACACTTATCTGCGCACCCCTTTTCCGAAAGATAGGCGGAGTAGTATGAGGATGCAATTTAGAAAGCACGCCGCTTTCTTGTTATATGATAAATGATTTTATTTTGTAAGTAGGTTTGCACAAACACTTTTACACGTCAATCATATTTTTTTTAACTAGATGAGGTCGGCGTTTCCTGACTACTTTGAGAAGAAAGGCCGAAACAAACTCAGAGGTCGCGGTCTCTTTTAAAGTCCCGACATATTCTTGGTCAGGTTATATGAAGACCATGTAGATCGATGTCTGAGGTGGTCTTTTGAGGAAAGAACCACACAGATTGAGAGGACCTGTCCAGCCAGTGCACGCATTTGTCAGAAATCGTGCAGCTCAACTTGCTAATCTATCGCTCGCCATTGCAAAAATGTGATCTTATTGTCAATATCAACACAAATAAATGTCAAAAATCAGCCAAGTGCGTGTTGGACCACGAAACAATGAAGGGTTCCTCAGTTGGGATGAATTTATCCCAAAAACAACTTAACATTGCACCTAGTTGAAACACATGTTCTCCGGAACATTCCAACTGCAGAATCAGAATCAGAACTTTATTTGCTATGAATGTAGGTACAGGTAGGTATAAGATGTTGTACATAAATTAAAGAGATCGGCTACAATCGGCTGCAAATGAAAATTTGTACGCTTGTTTCTGCATTCTAGAACTATTTTTTGTTTTTTTTTCACACGCGATATTGTTTACAAATCTTTTTTTTTATTTTCATATTTGCCTCCTAGAAGTGACCCCCATATCTAAAATTCATTAATTTACGTTACATGTCCGTGTTTGGGTCACCGATTGAGTTGAAATGAATAGTACTTTTATGAATTATTTTTATTTCAAACTGACGAACCAAAGCTAAGAAATCCTGCTTCGGGTGCAATCAATGGGGTTTCCTCATCGTAAATGTATTGAGAAATACAAAAATCGTCGTGTGTGTATCAAACGTCCCTAAATAACATCCAATTATATGATAAAGAAATGGCTAAGAAAGGGTTCTGAATATATTCTTCGAAAACAGATGATTTGGGGGTCTTGGCACTGCAGATAGCAAATCTGATGGGTCAACTAAAGAGAATGGAACATAAAATTGAATCTCAGCAGTTTTGCGTGGGCTCTGCAAACATTAGCTGAGGCCTGATCCAATAAGATTGTATGCTTTGAAGGGACTTTGCAAGGCCATAGAGAATGGCTAGAAGAGTTACTATTATGAATAACTTAAATTTATGATTAGTTTCTCCGTAAATTAAGCTTTTACAACTGGCTTTGCGTTAGTCTAAAAAAATTCTAAGGGTTTTTCCTCTTTTTTCAAGTATCAATTTGGGTAAAACCAACACGATTTTTTCACGAGGTCTAATGCTTCAAATTATATTTATTTGATGATAAATTTTTTGCCCAAAAAATCAGTATACTGCCAGCCTTTTGGGAACCTTTTCCATTAACAGCGATGCGGAGGAATTTCTTGATGCCCAAAAAGCTCTTCCGAAACTGTCAAATTTCCCCAATCAACTTTGAACCTTATGCTTTAGCGATAAAGTAGAAAATCTATTAAAGAAATTTGACAGATTGTAGTAGCTTGATCTGCTGGCGTCTGTCCATAATTTATATATATATATATATTCCGCCCGCGACTTCTTCCGCCTGAAATTTCACCCTCCCCCCATTCACCCTCTTAGGGGTGGAATTTCGAAAAATCCTTTCTTAACGGATGCCTACGTCATAACATCTACCTGCATGCCAAATTTCAGCCCGATCCCTCCAGTGGTTTGGGCTGTGCGTTGATAGATCACTATGTCAGTCAGTCACCTTTGAGTTTTATATATTTAGATTTTAGTGTTAGCTTGTATTATTGTAATTTAGATTTATCAATAATGGAAGTAAAAATTCTCATAGTCAGAATAAAGAGCCGATGCTTACCTACCCATCAGATTTTTTTTCTGACTATGAAAATTTTCACTTCGTCTTTCTTAACGTTCATTTTAGATTCAATCATTCACAAGTTCTTGAATTTTATACGACTCACCATCGCGGTTTTTTCCGGATTCCATAGACAAAATCTTATAAGAAAACCTTGGCTCTTCCATAGATACCAACATCTCACCCTGTTTGGTTAAAACTAACTCATACAAAATTACCCTTACGGGCTTTGTAATCTTCTCAGATAGCGGTTAATATGAATACCAAACCTGGTTTAAAGTCAGGTTTGTCAAACTCTTGGCCCAACTCTTGGTGTGTTTGTTTCGTGCGTACTCCAACTGTTGGCACAAAGTTTGTGAATTGAATCTTGATGAAGTTACGCCGAGTTTTGTGACCCCAATCTGTGTGCTGAGGCATTGTTTTATGCTTGTGTGTCTTGGTTTCTATACTCGAGAATTTATTGAAATTGCTTTTGTGATATTTGATTTCTCTGAAAGAAATTATATTCGCCGATTCTTTTATCAATTGATTCAATTGCGTAATCTATGTCAATTCCCGTAATTAAACACGTCTAAAATCTAGTCGCAATCTCATCTCAGCGACAAATAATGTCAAGAACTGTTAAAAAATGATGCGCTATATTTGACAGAGACTGAGGTCAGATTGTGAACGTCCTTAAAATTCTGAGAATAGCCTCTCAGATGTTTCAGAAGACGCAAGAACTATGATCAATTACATTAGGTTTTATTATCGGGCTCGGAGCGTCCAAAAGCAACCGCGACTAAACCCAATTCTACATTAATATTTGACTTGCGCAGAAGTTAACATAAATATTCAAACAAAAACGAAAGTCAAAATCAAATCCATACTTCCATACTAATATTATAAATTCGAAAGTAACTATGTCTGTCTGTACCTTTTCATTTTAGATTTCGCTAAAATTTGGCAAAAAGATAGATTGCATCTCGGGGAAGGACATATGATAGTTTTTATTGACATACATTGCGGGCGAAGCCGCGGGCGGAAACTAGTATTTTATACGTAGAACAAATTGTTAATATCCTTTACAAAAAAAAACAAATAACAAAGAACAAAAAACCGGAGGGTAACCATATGATTAAAACATGAACCTCAAGTCTTCTTTTACACCGCATTAGACTTCGACTCAAGACAGCCCCTAAAACTCTCACAAAACGAAAACTAAAGCAAGCAACAAGAAATCGCGTGCATCAGTGTTTGTAGCTCAAGATGCGGCCGTAACCAAGACATCAGTGGAGCCATTGAGGACATAAATCCATCAGACACCATGAATGCGACATATCACGTCCGAGCCGACGCGCATTGCGACTTGTGTCGACTTTACGACGAGTCTTGGTTCGTAAAACTTGGGAGGTTCAAGTTCTAAAGAACAGCGATTGTTGAAAAAAAAACACGTGAAGATCCGATACATAATATTATTTAGTTAGACACACTAGCAGCTAATAGCTGATGCGTGTGTATCAAATAGGTTGGTATCTGAGCGAACGTCCTGGGTTATAGTCACATTTTTTTTTATTAGACTGTACTGTCCCACAGCTGGGAAAAGGCCCCATTCTAGGCATTCAACTGTAATAACCATGGTGTTGCAGACTTGCGCCTGATCACGTTAAACCGTACACCTGCCATCATCGCACAACGGAGGGATATTTTAAAAAAAAACCCAGTTCAGTTCAAGCCAGCAGTCCAGTTTCAAGGCTTTATTAATAAATATCGGTGGCGACATTACCAAAGTGGATTATTCATTAGTCTTTGAATGTTTTAGGCTCGGCGCAAACGGGCCACCAACCACAGCCACTGGTGGCTAGCGACAGCGACTTAACATACTTTTTCATATATGTCGCATCAGCGGGTGGCCGAGATGCGATACATCGGGTCTTCTTCACGATCCGACATAGTTTAGATAGGTGTGGGCACTTCAGTGGGTACTCGAACGAAAAGATTATTTTAATTTACAGTAACTTTAATAAACTAGCTATTTACAACCGAAACGCACACGTGCGTCGGAAACAAACACGTGCGTTGGTATTGAGCGATTGCCGAGACTGTCCGAGCTCGACGGTCGACTGTAGACTGACTGTCGCAACACTCGGTCTCTCCACCAGTCCTCGCGGCATCCCCTCCACCGACGATCGTGTCCAAGCGGTAGGGCTCGCTTGCGTTTCCGATCACATGATTCTTCGTTTACCAAACAATTCGTTAGATGGCGCTGTTCGCTGTACTGTGTTGCTATCTATCCACGACACGGCCATCCCTGACTAGCACCCGTCCTCGGGTGTAGTACCTGCGGACCAAATATACTCACAGAGTAAACAAGCTCGGCTATCCTGCCAAATATCTAAGGTAACTCGGCTATCCTGCCATTACCTAATAACTAAGGTAACTATCTCATTGTTACTTTAATTTCTCTAGTCTTCATTTACAATGCCTTGTTGTCAAGGTTTCGCACTCCCAACATTAATCATTAGAAAAGGTTCGATCAGTAAGTTGAACCAAAGAAAATCAAAATTCTAACGAATCAATTACAATTTACCAAAATTTGTGCAAAAACACAGTCCAGAATCACACCAATGATTCTTACTAGATCAGTTGTCACATAAGCTACTGCACATAAGGTGCGGTTGATTCTAGTCACCACATGTGCTCACTACACATGAGGCGCTCTGTGCACCAACACAGACCAGAATCGACCCATTGATTCTCAGAAAAAGAAAACTAGCGCAATATGTGCTACAACACATGAAGCGCTCTGTGCACCAACACAGATAGGACTCGATCCATTGATTCTCAGAAAAAGAAAACTAGCGCAATATGTGCTACAACACATGAAGCGCTCTGTGCACCCACCAACACAGACAGGACTCCACCGATCAACAAGTTAAACCATCAAAATTGTAACAACTCAGTTAGAATTTACCGAAATCAAACTCATAGGCAATGTATACTCAACTCATGAAACTTTCATTGTAATCTGTGCACCAACACAGACTAAAATCGCACCAACGACTCTTTACATATCTACCGCCACATATGTTACAACACATGAGGGGCTCTGTGCACCAACACAGAAAAGAATCGCACCAACGACTCTTAAGATATCTGCCGCCACATATGCTACAACACATGAGGGGCTCTGTGCACCAACACAGAAAAGAATCGCACCAACGATTTCTTAAGATATCTGCCACCACATATGCTACAACACATGAGGGGCTCTGTGCACCAACACAGAAAAGAATCGCACCAACGACCCTTAAGATATCTGCCGCCACATATGCAACAACACATGAGGGGCTCTGTGCACCAACACAGACAGAAATCGCACCAACGATTTCTTATAGACCTATCGCCACATGTTACTCATGAGGTTTGGTCTTAAGTTTTGAGTTTGAGTGTACAAGCCATTCTTAACCAAAGGTGGTCTCACTACCACTGTCATCAACTATGACATCTAATTCCGGAGTAACTTGGTGATCGGGTATCCTTCTCACACAATCATGAGGGTATTCTTAGGCTCGCTGAGTCAAGCGCCTTTACAACAATAATAAGAGACTAATTTTATTTTAGTCAAATCGAATGTTATCGTAATTGCATTTTTTTTTTAACACCCTGTGTCACGTGGTCTACTATCTCATCTAAGTGAATATCAGTCAACTCATCATCAGTTATCACTAAGCTAAGTCAATACCACTTTGACGCAACACAATCTTTGATGATAGAGTGACAGAATCGTAATAAAATGGATGTGACTCACCCAGTATCAGAACACTGCTCGGATTGCTGACATAGCAAACTTGAACCGTATCACTCGCTACTAGCCGCTGCTGCAGGCACTGGCTCGGAACCGCCTGGCACCCTCGCCGTACTGGCGTCTCCATCATAGCTTCGTGGACATCTCGAAGCAACATGTCTGGTGTTGCCGCATCGAAAACAGATGCTGTGGGGCACTGCCATCCTGTTGCACACGTTCTTGGTGTTAACCTGTAACCAAAAATTCAACAGCAGTGCATGTTCCACTCGGCCAATTCTGACCATTTACGACTTCTAAAACTCAAACTCAAATCATTTATTTCAATCAAACCTTGTGCAGGCACTTTTAAATTGTCAAAATTAAATAGTCTGTCAGTTAGTCAGAAAGTTGAAGCCAGTCGCCCACTCCAAAGCGCAGATGTCCATGGAGAAGAACTACTAAGTTTTGAAATCAGAAAACTTTAATCCTCTTCTTATTGTCAAAACTACCTCTAATTTAACTAAACAAACTTTGAATAATCTTAGCAAAAACATTCAATGACCAGAGCCTTGTAAACAAACTTTGATTTTAGCTAATGAAAGCGAAAATCATCAACCAGAGCCATGTAAACAAACTTTGATTATCTAATCATAGCGAAAATCATCTACCAGAGCCATGTAAACAAACTTTGATTATTTAATCATAGCGAAAATCATCTGCCAGAGCCATGTAAACAAACTTTGATTGTTTAATCATAGCTAAAAATCATCTACCAGAAACGGACCTCTGAACTTCCGATCTAACATGGTTATAACAGTCTAAGAACACTACTGCCCTACAGAGCCTCCAGACGTAGGTAGCGGGAACTGGAGGTAGATGTCCAGGGTCCCGTAGCGCCGCGGCAGGGTCATCCAGCCGCTCCCCTGCGGCGACGGCGGTGGCAGTATTAGTAACCGCCTCCGGGCCTCAAGCCTTCAACAGCGCACGTAGACACGTACGTCTGTGCAGGTGCAGGTGCAGAAGCGAAGTAGGCAGGCAGAAAGGTGGAAGGAAGGAAGAAAAAAAACCCTGTAACCAGTCGGTTTGTCCGTTGAGGTGATGTCCGGACACACGCGACCGACTGACACATCCCCACAACCGTAATCTGAGTTGTCTACGGTGGACAGCAGTGAGCTGGCATCCACTGGTTATCGAGATGCGGCAGCCCAGGTGGTGCGTTACAATAGAAACACATGAATAAAGGAAAGTAAAGAATGACATCCAAAAGTGTAGGTAGGTGAAGAAACATTATAGACTTTCTTTTCACTTTTAAACCTACGCTACGAACAGATCTGGATATCCTCCGCTGGATACATGGTTAATAGAAATAAGATAACAAGATTGTAGGCCGCTTAAGAAGTTATTATAACAAAGAGAATTGATAGGTACCAGTACGGATAACAGTTACATTATGAACGCTTAGAAAAGTGAGCTGTAGGTAGATCTAAGTTAACCGTGGTACGCGTAAGAACACTGATAGAACAATTCTAATTTACAAAGGATTCTAATTAAAACGTTGTTATTTAAGTTATAAAGAGAGTTGGAACAACTATAAGCGGCGAAGAAATAGATGTTTGCGACACTCGCCCGTCTGGGGTTTTTTCACAACACTTAGGTATTATTACATAGTAGTTATAAAAAGTTAGTACTTCAACAAATAACTGTGGTGAAGTTTTTAGATAATGGTTTCTTCAGCCGCGTTCCCGTCAAATGAGCTCCCGGGTTTTATATAGCCCGAGGTTGGATAGTTCTAGCAATATTTTGGTGGAAGGAGAACATAGCCAATCAGGACGTAGCTGGAGTGTTGCCACTGTAATTCCTTCAAGATCCATTATAATTGTAGTGTTGCCCGTTATTTGAGCAAACGAGTTATTTTTGTTAAACAATAATTAATAGAAATAACGTGTAACGTTACATCTTATAATCTAATTTTGCTCTTCGTTTTCTAATAACACGAAATCGCCAACCGAAAATGTTGTTATAGCCTTTGTCCTATCATAATATTACTTTGCAAGTAAATGTCGGGTAGAATCTCAAGTTGATGGTCGCTAATCGAAACGCTACATAGGATTTGTTCTGTGCTGAATACACGCGTTTGACCAATACCAGTCAACGCAACAACGTTATTAACTAGTTTGCCACTTAATTTGGCTGCACAACTCGCTTTTACTAACTTGCATTCAGCACCAGAATTGTAAACAAAACAATACAGCTCACCTTTATTTTGTAACGTGCCTGAGGGTAGTTGTGTGACGTCCACTCGCCCTTCACTACATCCAACACATTGACCACCATCCGCTTGCTGCCACTGCTCGTGCAGGGCCGCGATATGTCCTGGTTTCTCACTTGCAGCACACGAAGGGTTTCACTGACGGCTGCGAGGCTGCTTGCCTCGATTCTTAGAGTGTGAAGTGACTTTGTCCTTATCCAGGTGAAATCCAGGCAAAGAAATATCGCACCATGACGTCATCGCTCAATTCTCCATAATTTTTTCAGCTCGAGTTTATCCCAGTTCTGATGTCGCATCAGCGGGTGGCCGAGATGCGATACATCGGGTCTT
Organism: Oligia latruncula; assembly: GCA_948474745.1. NCBI lineage: Eukaryota > Metazoa > Arthropoda > Insecta > Lepidoptera > Noctuidae > Oligia > Oligia latruncula. The sequence goes on from OX419699.1 coordinate 4,377,278, forward strand.
CTTCACGATCCGACATAGTTTAGATAGTTGTGGGCACTTCAGTGGGTACTCGAACGAAAAGATTATTTGAATTCACAGTAACTTTAATAAACTAGCTATTTACAACCGAAACGCACACGTGCGTCGGAAACAAACACGTGCGTTGGTATTGAGCGATTGCCGAGACTGTCCGAGCTCGACGGTCGACTGTAGACTGACTGTCGCAACACTCGGTCTCTCCACCAGTCCTCGCGGCATCCCCTCCACCGACGATCGTGTCCAAGCGGTAGGGCTCGCTTGCGTTTCCGATCACATGATTCTTCGTTTACCAAACAATTCGTTAGATGGCGCTGTTCGCTGTACTGTGTTGCTATCTATCCACGACATATATTTTGTATAGACGCGCCGCACACGTGTAGCCGCTGGTGGCCACTTGCTAAAGCAGTGTCCGCGACTCGCCACTGTGGTCGCTACGGGCCACACAAGACGCCGACACCCGCCACTGTCGCACTGCTCCACTCCCCGCGCCAGTTAAAATTGGATGTACCCAATATAGGCGGCGTGTCTACTTCATCTGCGTATTAACAATAGCGCGAGCAAACTGTCCGTGTCGGAGTCCATCGTAAGATTGCGCAGCAGAGAGCGGATTATAAAATGTGGCGGCTTCCGAACACGGTGGCTGTCGTTCGCTTCTGACACTTTTACAAATGTGGCGGTAGCGCGCGATAACCACCGGTGGCTGTGGCCGGTGGCCCGTTTGCGCCGAGCCTTAAAGTAACTCAAACGCTGCCTCCGTCGGCTTGCGCCAACCGCTATAATTCCATCAACGAGACTTCGTGACGTACCTCGTTCGACCCGTATGTTCGTATGACTCTCGAAATATCTTAGTTACGACCCCGTCGGTTCAGCCCTTGTGTCGAGGTGAAGGCGCAGACATAGCCCAGCTTTAGAAATGTGTGTGAATTATAATTATGATAAATGATCCACGGTGGTTGGTTGCTGATGAGTTAAATGGGGATAGAAAGTGAAAAATATGTTTTAGGTTGGTTGTCTTTACTGCTACTGACGAAGGGGTGTAGTTCCTTATTGTGTATAGCAATGTATACAATATGGTACTTTATTGAATAGTCTCCCAGACCGTATTTCGGCCATGGCGGCCAATCTAAATGGAGGCTAGCCTTCGGTGCGGGAGATATTATAGTGCACAAATGTGTGCGCTGACACAGGTGCACTCTTTCTTTCCACACTCTCATAGTCCGATGGGATACAACAGGACCAACGGCTTGGCGTGCTTTCCGAGGCACGGGGGTATCACACCGTTAACATTCAAACTCCGGGCTGTTATTAAGAAATTCTTAATCGAAAAACCCAATAACACTTTATAACTCTCAGCAGTCACTCTTGCGACCACAAGACCAACGGGGCACCGAGTGGGGCGGAGCCTTACTACCTTATTTTCCGGTAGCCCTACTGCACCTATTAAACCTGTGGAGTACTCGTATTACAGTAATCATAGCTTATAATCACTACCATCATTTCTATTTGACAGGATGTTCTTCAACCATCTTTCGTTTGCGTCAATTTACAGGAGTTCAAATCATTAAAAGGCATATTAATCCATTACACAGATTAGTCTTCGAACCCTTAGTCAAATATAATCGAACAAAAAATAAATATGTCCAAACAGCGAATAAAATGAATCAGTAACTACGTTAAAGGGGACAGGGGGACAAACATTTCCTGGCAAATTAACTGGGGATTGATCAGATTTCCGAAGCAAACGTGGCGCGAAGTCCATCGCAATGCCAATCAGAGGGGTTGCTCTCTTTACTCCCAACCCACTTTGTAATTTGCTGTTTGGATGCACGCAATAATATCAGACACGTCTCCTAGGTTTGGAAATTACCAAGCCCCAGCTTGGTAATTTGCAAATGAAAGGCGTATTGGGAAGTGAAGTGAGGAAGATTATTTGCAACGTTTTGATTAGCTCCTTAAGGGTGTTTGTTGATGTTTGTAGTTTCGACATATTGAGGGGTTATTTCCTCTTACCACTTTTCACGAGGTACTGCGATTGTGGGCCAATCCTTTAAGGAGTCCTCATCCCGCCATCTCTTTCTGAGCCTGCCGGGTAGTCATTTCCTGTTATTTGGGATCCAATGAGTGCTGGTTTTATGCGTAATGCTGCTGTGACATGCGGAAGATGTGGCCAGCCCAGTTTCACTTCAGTTCAGCAGCTGAGCGGCCAGCGTCTGTTATTTATTTTTTGGAACGAAGTCTATAGTTCCTAATACGGTCTGTGAATTTGACACTTAGTATACTTCGTTCCATCGCCCGAGGCCTTTGCCCCGCAACACAGGCTTATAATGATAAGGGGTTATTATAACTTTGATGTTATGGAAAACAAAATTGATGAAAATAAAGTTTGATACTAACTTACTCTTTTTTAGTCTCTTGGCAAGCTGTTACGTCATATACTGGTTATTTTGTAAGTAGTTTATTTTGTAGGGACCACGGCACATTTATGACAAGTTTTAGGGAACGTAATTTTAATACGACTGAGTGCTGTAATTTACCAACAAAACTCGAGACACCTACTTGACACATGGCAGTTTCACCAACTAAAGCCTAATGAAATATCACATAATTTTTGTTTACAGCATTAACATTAACAACAGACAAGCAATAAACTTCTGCTCTCACAAGGCACGTTTGCGTCGTGAAATTGTACTTACATAGTTAATTGTACAACATTTCCTTTGCACACAAAAACTTCACCACAACATGAAACTAGGAATAGTACCCTTTAGGGAGACTCCAACATTTTACAACTCCGACCAACATAAAGTATACACTCGCCTATCCGAGGTGCTAGTCGGGGACTCGCTAAGCGGTTTTTGATGTCACTCGCCCGCAAAGGCGTCGTAAACGCGCGTGTTTGGGCCTCAGAATGTGCCCTGTCGCGGACCAAAATGTTTTTGTGTTCTCGTTCGAGCCCAAAGTTGATGTTTACTCCGAAACAAATGAAGGTGCAACGGTCTCCTAAGTGGAATGTAACGGATATACAACACGGACAAGTTACAGTTCTCATGACAAGTTTAGAAGGAGAATTTGTATGCAAAGTGTCCTATTTCAAACTTAAATGGAAAACTAAATTATATTTCTGATGTTCCGCAGTTGGGGACAGACTTCGCAAGTTCCCGGAGTAAGATTAATACGTCCATGGATAACCTACATAATTCTGGGAAGTTTTGTTAACAAATTAATGTTGGAATTGCTATTTAATTTGGTTAAAACATTTTAATATCAAAGTTTATTTCGGTATTTCAAATAATATCTTATGTAGGTACTTACTTGTTTGTTTCGCTCAGCTGTTTTCAATTTAAATACAATCAATGTTCGTGCTGAAAAATAAAATGCAATCATTTCAATATTGATCGAATCGAAATGTAGTTTATCAGACTTAATGTGGAATACTGAATATATTTATCCATTTTATATGGTTTTCATCAAACAATCTGCAGGATAAAATAAAAAAAATGGTTAAATTAATGGTAACGCGATAAGCCTCAGCAGTCAATAAATAATTGATTTTTTGTGATGTATGGTGAATACAAAATGTATGATACTTACCAACATGAAAGAAATATAAAAAAAACGTGTGGGATCGGAGGACCCCGGTCAGGAACGAAGTTCAAAATGAAAATCCAAGATGGCGACTGCGAAAATTTCAAAATGACCAAAAAAAAATACATTTTTGCAGCCACCATCTTGGATTATATGATGATATGACATAATATATATACAGGGTAGAATTTTCGAAGCGTACCTGGAGGAAAAGTACTCTAAATATCGAAGACAGCTAATTTTACTCAAAGGAAACATTCCTTTATTTTTAAAAAGAAGCAAAACTGTATTTAAGTATTTTTGAAAATACGCTTGTAACACCCGGAAATCGAACCGACTAAAATCCGAAAAAATATAAATGCGGTTTGTTTCTTTTAAAAAACAAAGGAATGTCTCCTTTGAGTAAAATTTGCTGTCTTGAGTATTTAGAGTACTTTCCCTCCAGGTACGCTTCGAAAATTTCACCCTGTATATTCCCTTATTCATTTGGCATTCAGGTCTTCATAAAGTTTTAATGAGTAAGGTAGATTTTGTCATTAACCGTAGTCGTTAAAATCTGGCTTTATGGCATATCTTTACCCAAAATTATTTTTTTAATCTTGAAAGTGAAGTGAGAAAAAAATGTTTACTGTTCAAGGGGTCTTTTATCAGATTTGACATGCAAATATTTTAATTTAATTTGGTATTTCAGCATATTACATGCAAACATTGGACAGGAACACACTATTCGAAGTATTTATGTTTAAACTGCAATCTACCCTAAATCTACATGTAGAAAGATTAGTTCCCTCTAGTGCAGTTGGGTAAATACAGTATGAATCACACCGTAAAATTCAAATTCTAAATAAACACATTACTATTCCTAATGACACAAACATTACATTTTGTTTACCAATATTTATTGCAAAGAAAGCAAACATACGTTCTTCATTCTCCAGATTAAACATGTCGTTTGAATATTGAAAGTAAATGTTTGCTGTATACTTTTTTAGGCCGCCCGTGTACGAATATTTACAACTCGAGACGAAACGGGCGCAAAGCGAGGCGTCGATTAACCGTGTTCGTTTAGTCTCGCGTGGTATCCTCAAACGCGATATGTTTTTGCAAAAGCATTAAGTACAGCAGAAGTAATTTTAATAGGTTTTTTTTACGCACCAACTGATGAATACTGGGATCAGACTGTAAATTAAATTTTAAGTTCGGCCATATTGTATTTACAGTACATTACTAAGGTTGATGGCTTGTAAAAGTCAATAGAGACGATGTTTGAAAATAAGGGAGAGAGGCGTTTGTTTTAGTGTAGTTACGAAGAGCACATGTGCATCTTGAAATTGTAAAAGTACTTAATTTACTTAGCTTGAAAAGCTTAAGTTACTATGTATAGTCAGTCTCAAACAGATGTATACATCGACAACAATTCAATCACACTAATATTATAAAGGCGAAAGATTGTAAGTGTGTGTGTGTGTGTGTTTATATGTTTGTTACTTCTTCACGCTCAAATGGCTGGACCAATTTTGATAAAATTTTGTGTGGAGATAGCTGATACCCTGGATTAACATATAGGCTACTATTTATCTCGATATTTCCACGGGATCGACATTTACGCGGGTGAAACCGCGGGGCGCAGCTAGTTGTCTATAATCTTTGTTCTCTAATATGTATTCTATCAAATCAAAATCGTTTATTTGCATAAAATGTGGTAGGTACAAAAGATGATAATGTAAAATTGTAAGTATTGCAAAGACACATTACGCCACGTAATGATGGCATGCAAATATTTAATTCATGAAGTACGTACGTGTGTAATAAATTAACAACATGCAGTAACATATTAATAACGTACAGTTAATTAAATTAACAATGGAAGATACATAATTAAAAAAATATTACAATGCATTTCTGAAGTGGTAGGACTGACAAGATTTTTTGTTCAGAAATTCGCCGACAGAATAAAAATCAAGCATTTTTTCAAAACCACAGAATTTTTTGTAAGGAAGTTCTGTTATCCAGATAAGTAATGAGTTATTAAGTGGTTCAATGCGCAGAAACATAGAGGGTGGTAGCGGCATGGACGCGCATACTGTAACCATGAATTATTCAACACTTGATTGTAGACCTGGCGTAGAAATTTTCCGTCAGCAAAAAAAATCTTCTGTTTCATAGAAAAGTGAACCTTTCATAAAAACCTTCGCGGTGAAAATGTAATAATTCTATTGTTTTTTAAACCGACGCTGTAGGGTTCAGAATCAAGATCTCAATCCATGGTGTACAACAGCCTGATCAACGAATAACTAAATTTGTTAAATAATAAGGATTATAAGAATAGTGTTATTATATGTTAATTAGTTAAAAATTAGTGGTGTAAGAGTAGTGATAAGGTACAATGGGGTTGGTGTATCCATGTGGATAAAAACCCACTATTAATTTTTTAAGAAAAAAAAAAAAAAAAAATCCATGGTAACAGAATACGCACCGATGAAATTGCCAGCCTATATAACCCATTGTGATGTACAGATGCTAGCACATCAAGCTACCCGAAACTGTCAAATTTTCCCAATCAACTTTGAACCTTATACTTTGGCGATAAAGTTGAAAATCTATTTTAAAAAATTGACAGATTGTAGTAGCGTGATGTGCTGGCATTTGTATTCCATTGTAGCTATACATCTTTTTGAGGCTAACATTAACTTGTGTATCCAAAATAAATAATCTAAGGTATTAGGTATAGCATAATCAGCCTATAGTGTTCCCACTGCTGGGATGCAGGCCTTCTCTCTGGAAGGGAGTGGGCCATAAACCACCACGCGGGCCCAGTGCGGGTTGGTAGGATGTCAGATGCCTTCAAATTTTCCGTTCTAGGACATTAGGTATAGAACAGTCAATTTTCCAAATAAAATTATAATCACGAAGTTCTCGTTATAGAAGTGTTTTGTGACAGCTCTTTACATTAGCTTGCGAAATGTGAAAACGAAGGTAAAGATGCACGAGAATTCATAAAATATTTCTTAAGGAACATCAAAACCGTACTTTTCTTCAACCAATCTCCTTACCGGTTTCTAGTAACAAAACCGGTTCCGTGAAGCGTATTAGTGATTTATGCTAGCATTTTACAAGGATCGTTACGGCTAATAAATCTTGGTTAACTTGTTGCGAATTAGGCTTCCCTTATAAACGCATGTTACGCGCGGTTTTTTCTTTCGCGCGTAATTTATACTCCGTGGCACGGGATTTGGGATCGTGTAATAGAGTAATATTTTGAGCAAAGTGACGTAGTGAGTGGATTATGTTTACATTTGTTTTAGATTATGCTTGTAATAGTAGTTGTTACATTAAGGGGAAAGCATCAGGGTAGCCCGCGAAAGGAGGAGGCGGAGCGCGTGAGGGAGAGGCAATCTTTGCGCCCTCACGCCCCTAGTCGCCGCAGGAGACGCCCTGGGTGCCTGGGCGTCGGGAGTCAAGAACCGATTCCCGGCCACCGCCGTAGGCGCGGGCTTGCGGGCGAACAATGGGTAGATCGCCGTCCGGCAAGGACCTGGCCCGAGTCGACGGCGCGTTGTATTCCACGCGCGCCTCAAAGAGATGTCAGCACTAACTGATGGGATCCGCTAGAGCCAATCCCTGCCAGGGTCGCGGGTTGTTCGACAGAGTTACCGTGGCCCCTGGCACAGGCTACTGAAGGAACACGGGTGGGTTTTAGTCAGTAAAAGTCTGACATACCATGCTAGCTCCGCCCAGAACGGGAGAAGTTATTTGATAATTTCCCACCAAAATTTTTTTTGATATTTTGATCGATGTTTTGAATGTTCTAGTAGCCACCTTGGTTATGATTTTGGGCATATTTTGAGATCAATATAAGATTGACTTTGAATACAAATTGCAAAAAAGCACTTTCACGTTGTTTCCATATTAGGTGCTGTTCTGATATTTTTTCTTTGTAAATCCAATTTCCTCTTCCAAATTATGTTTAAACATCCCCAATATTTTACGCTGTTATATTTTCACGGAAAAACACTTTTGTTCTTATCTGTACTCATAATCAACGCAGAATTTTAACCTACAAACCTATTACTCCACCTCACTGCCCTAACAACGAAACGAGCTAACAAAACCCTTACACATCGGACCAAAATTACCGACACACCGTACAAATAAGGATCGTAAAAACTTCTACGCTTTATACCAAGTAATATCGTGTCAATACTAAAGTATGTTCGTCACGATAGTTACGAAAGTTTGATAAGCCCGTTTACGGCGACAGTGAACAGTTCTCATGTTGTTTTATTTACATTTGATGGGGCAAATAAATAGAAATCGCTTCCGGGATGAGGGAATTAATGTGTGTTTATGTTGCTGTACAAATACGTCTTTTTGTTTGGTGTGGTAACTATTTACTAGCTTTGTATGCCTTTCATCGAGTTCGCTGTAATTAAGGGGATTAGAGGACTTAAACGCAAAAACGCAAGTTTTAGAAACAATAAAAGTAGATATATTATCGACTACAGTAAACCAAATTAGAAAAATATATGATATTCTGCAGGATATACGCTAGGTAGATAGTGTAGTGGGAGTAAGTTAACGCATGTACACAAGGCGATTAACACACGGCACCGCGCACCGCCGCGGAGGGCGGTGAAGCGGATCTCATGTCGCATTGGTCTCTATTAAATCCGTAGATGCCTAACACACGTACACCGCCTGGCCGCGCAGTCGAGCGGTGCTTTCACCGCCACCGCTCCTCCGCGCTGCCGTCCGCGCGGTGAGGCGGCGCCTCACACACGGGGCGCCGCATAACCGCGCGGATCATCGTGGGTGCAGTACGTGTTGCAATTTAAAAATGATGAAAAAGTGAACAAACTGGTCAAACCGTGTTAAATCAATCCGCGCGGACAGGCGCGTAAACCGCCTTACCGCGCGGAGCACCGCTACGAAATCCGCCTTACCGCCACCGCCCTCCGCGGCGGTGCGCGGTGCCGTGTGTGAATCGCCTTAGTGCAACAAGAAAATGTTTTTTTTTTTTCCATTAAACTATGGTTATTACCATAGATTATTATTTTTAAACATGTCTGTTTATATGAAAGTTAAAGAAAGGTAAAACGCATCTAACGACTCTTGCCAAGTTACGTGCCGGGGACTGTACGTACAATCATTCTGATTTTTTGTCAGATTATTCTACAAGCAACATACTAAAGCACTAGTTTTATATTACATCTGTTACTTATAGATTTTGAATTTATATACGTAACTGAATAATATATTATTTGAATCAGAATCAGAATCCAAATTTTAGCAGTTTAATCGAAGTATTGAAAATCTTCCGATTATCGTTTTCCGGACCGAGAACCCATCGAGCATTTGATTCTTCGAACGTATGAAAATCGGAAAACAAACCAATCGCATAATTACGAGTTTCGGTAAAATAAATTTCGTGATTTTTAATAATAAATATTGTAATAATGAGGTATTATGAAATTCTGACTTTTGAAAATCGGAACATCGTAATTCGGAATAAAATATTTCGGAGTATTTGGGTGTGCCCCAAGGCGATACATCGCAGGCTGCTTCCTCTGCTTCCTCCTGCGTGGTATGTGCGTGCGTGTTTATATTAGCATGCATTTGTTTTACATTGAGGTGACATCGAGGCAGCGAGCGAAACCACGACCGCGAGGTATCGTAGTGAGGCATCTTTGGCATGTACAGATGCCAGCATATCAAGCCTGTCAATTTTCTTTAATAGATTTTCAACTTTTTCGCTATTAGCATTAGGTTGAATGTTGATTGGGAAAATTTTACAGTTTTATGTATCTAACCTACAAAGGAGGCGTTGCTGAATTTTTAAGAAAACATAAGCATTACGCCAGCCCAGGAAGATGTAGCAAGATGAACCAGATGCGTACCGCAAGGGTTGAATCGAGGTGGTTCTAGGAAAGGATGCCTTGAAGGTTTTGGGGGGAAGCCTTTGCTCACCAAATGGGACAGTGACAGACAGACAGACAGTTTAAAAAAAATCATTAGGTCCATCTTTGTGCAGTTTTTACTCATACACACGACGACATATCGGCTATATATTTCCATATCATTTTTACCGACTTCAAAAAAAGGAGGTTTTCAATTCCACACGGATGTACTATTATTGGTACTGCATTATATTCATATATGACAATCTATTAGGACTTCCAAACAAATATAAAAAAAATTATAGATGTATGTGTATATGTGTGTTTGTCTGCTTTACCGATAAAGTTGAAAATCTGTTAAAGAAATTTGACAGATTGTAGTAGTTTGATGTGCTGGCGTCTGTATATGAAACATTAAGTAAATAAACTGCTGCAAAGCTGTCTAAACCATGGTCTAAACTGACAGCTAGTAAAAACCTATCAAATCCCAGACTATATAACAATATTGACAGGTTATCAATTAATGTTGAAATATTGTATCGACTAAGTTCAAAAGAGATTTATTTAGTACTAGCTTCTGCCCGCGACTCCGTCCACGTGAAATTTCTTACACTCCCACCCCGTTGCATCATATCGCCTGCCCGGGCTAATACTTCAAATAATTTCATCGGTTGGAACGAGATCCGGAGGTGGTCTAGACGAAGGCAAATATTAAAAGTCTGACAGAATAATCTAAATAGGTACTTAGGTCTTGCGTGATAGAACACTAGTATTAACTACAATAAAATGCGCTGGTTCTTAGTAGTAAAACAAAAGTATAATGTCAATCAGAAGTAGAAACCAAAAGGTAGAAAAAGCATAGACAAAATGAATAAAAAGACAAAATATCAAAAGGAAGAAAAGGCTTGCACAACTAGCTTCTGTCCGCGACTTCGTCCGCGTGAATTTTTTGTTCCTCCGACCCACCCCGTCGCATCGCATCGTTTTCGCTTAGCGTACTTTCTGACTTAATTTCTTCTTGCTCAGCTACTAAGGGCCCTAGTGTGATGTTAAAGCTTATCCTTCCTCAAGAATTGGGCTATTAAACGCATTTTTTTTAAACAAAGAAACTTCTCCTCCCCCCCCCGTTCTTCTCCCTTCCCTTCTTCTTTTTTTTATGTCTGTAATTTATATGGTGTACATAAAGAGTATTCTATTCTAAGTATTCTATTCTATTCTTAGCTCAAATTATCTACGTATATCTACATAATAACAATAATATTAGTAGAGATATACCTATAGTATTTGAGGTATATATTGAAGAAATGCGATATTTAAGTAGGTAATCATTCATCTCATTATTCAGTCTAGCTCTAGATATCAGATTGACAGCTCTTTTCATCAGCTTAGACCGTAATATTAAAATATGAGTATCCATCACTTTTGTATTGGATTATTTATTAATGCATTATGTAAAAAAAATCTTTTTCGGTGAAGTTTCGAGCATAATTTATGTGTTGAGTTCAATCATATTGAAAATGTTGCTTTATTGAAGGTATTTTTTACAGAAAGCTAAATGTATTCTTATAAATCTTAATAAGAATCCACTTGGCTGTTGTTGAAATTTTATTCTCGGTGTATTCGCAGATCAGTGAGATTCCGCGATGTTGCGGAGGTGGATGCAGCTCCACGCTGAATTTTAATTGTATTATGTTAATCTGTGTCAGTTTAGTGTTACTAGCACTAGAAGTTAAGTTGGTCCTGTCTGAATTAAAAGTTTTCTATTATATATTCTTTAAATAAACTATGTTATTGAATCTTTGTATATCGCACTATAATAGTGCTATAAAGTATGAATTAAGAGAAGAAAAAATAGAGCGCAATGCATAGTATCAGCGGGATAGTCCGAAAAGGTTACCGCTGGCCCGGAACATAAAGGGCTAAGGAAGGAACACGGGTGGGTTTTACTCAGTAAGAGTCTGACACTCCCTTCGGCTCCACCCAGAGCGGGAGGGGTCATTTGATGATTTCCAATCCGAAAAAAAAAAAAAAGTGCATAAAAGTAAAGGTCAAATAAAAGGTTTTGAAAGACAAAACCAATTAATAATTGGTCTTTTGAGTCGCAACCACAGATATAGATACACCTAGATAACGCAAGAGCAAGTACTTCGCGAGCCAAAAATCGCACCAGCTTACGTTCAAAAATCGTAAGCCGCCACTTTCGCGCTCAGTCCTGTGTACTGCTGGCTGGGTAAGCGTGTGCGAGAGCGCCAGCTTGTGACGTCATAGTAGGTAGTCAAAAAATGGCACGCTTACTTTTCATACAGTTCGTGATACTTGCGTTATCTAGGTGTATCTATATGTGGTCGCAACAGTCTCTCCCACACACACAAACACAGCACGGTACACATAAATAATTACATGCCCGCTAGCATCCATATTTAATACACAACATCATTACCACGGCCGCTATTGCGTCATCAAACTCAATTATCCAGTAAAGCCCAAAAAACAACAAAATACATGACGTCACCAAAACAAATGCCTGCCATATATTATAACTCCGCCCCACATAGCCGGGTCATCTAAGTGTTTTTGTCTCGGCTACATAGTGTTAATTTCCCTGGAGCAGTCAATTCTACTGAGCCATCAATCTACGTCAGTGTCGCAGTAACTAAAGCTTTTTAGACGTGCGTGTATCTCGGTACCTATATTTGTATTCATGTGTATTTGGTTTGTAGTTTCTTCTGTGAAGGAAAAATGTAAGCAGTCTTTCAGATTTACCTCCGGCTTCTGAATAATTGATGCAAATCGTATTTGCATTACATGTGTATGTTTTTTCCTTCAGAAATGTATTTTGTTATGGACTGTAAGAAAATATATAAATGAATTAATTACCGTGCCTTAGTCTCGCAAAAAGTCTTAAATGGCTGGGCCGATTGTGATGAAACTTTAGTAAGAGTTGTGTGCGCGCCGGAGAAGGTTCTTAACAAAAAAAAAACAGTGGCACTCCGGGAGTGCCGACAGAAGTGAAAACAACTGGTATGGTGAACTACGCCGTAGCATAGTGTGAGCTACGCCGTAGCACAGTTTGACATACGCCGTAGCACTCTCCATCTGTCTTACGAATTTTCGATCAGGTCACGTGTCCTGACGAGAGTTTAACATTTTTTACCCATTAAAAAAAAAGTGTTATAAAGAAAAGCTAAAGAAGTTTTCACTTCAAAAAAAATTAAAACGACATTGCAGCGCATTAGCTTTTTCATAAAAAAATACATAAGTAATTCTTTTTTGCTTCACTCCCGTATACCTATTTAATTCAGTTCGCCCAAATATTTTCGAGATTGGAGCGGTTGAGGTCGTCATGACGGCGTCGTACTAACCGTAAAATATTAATAAATATGTCACGAAAGTTATAATGTACAGACGCCAGCAAATCAAGCTACTACAATCTGTCAAATTTATTTAAAAGATTTTCAACTTTATTGCTAAAGCATAAGGTTCAAAGTTGATTGAGAAAATTTTACAGTTTCGGGTAGCTTGATGTGCTGGCGTCTGTACTTAAGGCGAAAGCGCCAGGGTAGCCCGCGAAATTCAATTTCGAATTCATTTTTATCATGAGATCTTGTTTCATAACTTTGTTTTCAATAACATCCGTACACTCTTTAATCTTTCGTTATTCTTTAAGGGGGAAGCGCTAAGGTGGCCCGCGAAATTAAAATTTTCTTACGTTTTTTGCAATTTGCTGGTCAGTATTAAGTTGTACGTTGATTAAAATATGATTCGCGGTCGTAACAAATATGTATTTACAGAATTATAATCATTAAAGTCATCAACACAACTCTCTAAGAGCATGTAATCCCCAAATGTCAAGATTTCATGAAATAGTCATTTTTGGGGATTACATGGTCTTAGAGAGTTGTGTTGATGACTTTTATAATTGTGTAAATACATATGTGTTACGGCCGCGAATCATATTTTAATCAACGTACAACTTAATACTGACCAGCAAATTGCAAAAAACGTAAGAAAATTTGAATTTCGCGGGCCACCTTACCGCTTCCCCCTTAAAGAATAACGATAGATTAAAGAGTGTACGGATGTTATTGAAAACAAAGTTATGAAACAGGATCTCATGATAAAAATGAATTCAAAGAGAATTTATGTGAACTGTAATAAATAAAGATATCTTGGTACTTATTTCACCCTTTGCAGGTATCGCCTTTTCCCCTTAGAGGGTAGAAAGCGCATAGTGTGCCGCACGAAGCCGTTTGAAGTCAAAGCAATGGCGCACAATATATGATTGTGAAAGATTTCAATGTGGCACTGCAGTGCTTTAGTAACATACTTCATCAAATATTTAGCATGTTTGCATCTTAGGGACTTAGCATTATGCTGAGCGATGGCCGTTTTGCGTAGATGTGACGCATCATAATCAGCCTATAATGTTCCCACTGCTGGGACACAGGCCTCCTCTCTGTGAGAGGGAGTGGGCCGTAATCCACCACGCGGGCCCAGTGCGGGTTGGTAGATGTCACATGTCTTCGAATTTTTGGTTCTAGGACATGCCGGTTTCCTCACGATGTTTTCCTTCACCGTTTTGAGAGCAGTGGTGATGAAATAATTTACACAAAGTAAAGCGCCTGTCTGGGTTCGCATAATGTGACGCATACTTTCTCCCAAATTGTTATTTTGTTTTATTTTTATGCGTCATGTTTGCCGCGAATAAACGTATTTTTTTTTTCTTTTTTCTTTCTATTTAGCTATATTCGTAAATCTGCGATTGGATAAGCAAGTACTTTGTTTTTTTACACATACTAATCCTACTAATATTATAAGTGTGAAAATTTGTGAAGATGTTTGGATGTTTGTTACTCAATGACACGTAAACCGATAAACAGATTTGGATGAAAATTGGCACATAGATAGACCATTTCCTGGACATAGGATACTTTTTATTCTGATATTCCCACGGGATCGAAACTTATGCAGGTAAAACCGCGCGGCGCTGCTAGTAATCTATATAAGAGTATATCAATAAAAAAATTATCACAACCCGATTAATAGTTTCGGAGAAATGCGTGGACAAGCATACCTACTTATATCTATAAAAATGTGCGTGTGTGGGGGTGACAAAAAGTATCTCCTGAAAAGTCTGCTCGCCTGGTACCTACCATGCTTCATAAAATGTTAATTTGTTTTGTGTGTTATTTTTCTAATAACAAGCTCTTCTAGCGTTGAGTGTAATTTTAGGTAGAACGGCTGTAACGCGACTAATCCAAGAAAAAATCACCTTCAAGAATACAATAGGGCCATAAACGGACGTTACGCGTAGCGGACGTAACGCGACTTCCTCAATATTTTCATGCTTATGAAACATGGTATGATGCTCGATTTGTAAATCTTAAAACTCTAAATAAAAATCTTAGTCTATTCCCACTGTTCCCGTTCAACGATTTGTTTAGAAACTCCACAGTCAGAGTTGTTCTTAGGGTAGACAAATTAAATCAATGTTATAATTTGACGACTCTAACGGGCCAATCTGAATAATTCGATTACTCCGCTCTTTCCTCCATAACTGAGTTAAGATCGGCGCGATTTATTAAAAAAATCAAATATTCATCATTCCAAAGTAAGACTGGAGTTGAAATTCCAATTTTATTTGAGTTTTAAAGTTAACTAATGTTTAATTTAAAAATAAATTGAAGTCAATTTGTTTGTTTAGATTTTTTTGGCAAAACTTTGTCTGGTAGGATTAATTGAATTGTAGTTGAGAGAGTTCACAATAGATTTTATTCAACTAAGAGCTCTTGTATTTGTTGTCTGGTCTAATTGAAAAGGAGAAAGAAAAATATTAAAGCAAACATGATGATTATATTTGTAATAACGAGCCACAGGCCACTGGCTCTATTGTGGCTGCAGGATAAACTTAGGTTACGCGATTTAGGTACATATTCGTTTTTATAGGGTAAGTTATGACGCTCAGATCGGGTGGAGTCACCTTGTAGTATTTGTTGAACAAGGTGACTTTTCACCCAGTCTGGAGCGAAAATGTAATAACTTATGAGCAGTAGGTAAGGACCGATACAACATGAGGCGACTCGCTGCGCAGTAACAAATTCACCTGTCAGCGGGGGTGAGGGGTTAGGTACTCCTCAGCGAGTAGTGCACTTCAGAACCGCCATAAAGTTTAGATCTTTTTGTGTAAGGGTGGCACACGGGCCACCAACCAGAGCCACAAACGCTGCCACGAGAAGCTAGAAGCTTTCTAAAAGATGAAGAAGATTTGTGGCGTGTGGCGGTCACCGGCGTCAACCGTGTGCGGTGAGTCCATGTATGAAAACTACAGGAAATATACCGGTGGCGTCGTTTTGTGGTTGTGGCCGGTGGCCCGTGTGCGGGGGGACCCTTAGTAGTTACGATTGGCATAAACACATGCATTTTTTTAAATTAAATAAAATGTTTATCGTGGCTAAATAGGGTAATCAACAGGGCGGGTACCTACATCTCAGTTCCTTCTCTATTTTGTTAAAGGTTTTGTGTAAGTTTTTAAAATTATAGGTAGATTGTACGTGAAGAATGAGTCTTCAAGACTCATTCTTCACGATTCACAATCTATAATTTGAGATATATAAAAATATAATTATATTTTATTTTTAAATTTTATTTTCGCTGCCAGCGTCTGTTTTCCCTTCCATGTGCCTTCAAAGTAAGAGTAAAGTGTGTATCTTCTAGGCTTGCTCGTTCTATCATCATAGACGTCGATACATTGCTTTCCAGCAGGCGAGGTCTACGTCAAGAGCTGGCCCATTCTGCAATAAAAAATAAAAGCATTTTCTTTAATTTATTGAACTCTTCAGTTCCAAAAATATTCAAAAGTCACAATGTATAGAACAATCAGCAAAACTCATCCTTACAAAAACACACACGAAATATCCTCAAACAAATCAAACTGACCCAACGCGTCAGTTCCACCAACTTAAAAACGCGAAAAACTGTTAAATGCGGGTACATTTTAAAAGGCCTGGATGACGTCAAAGTGGGTATAGATAAGCGCAGACTGCGCAATCTATCTTCCTCGGCGAGACGTGTGTGATACGGGCACCCACATGATATAATCGAAAATCGCTTACCGCGATCCATCTACATATTCCTTCTGACATGACTCAAATTGGCTTGAGGCTTTGTTGAAGTTTCATCAAGCATGATATGATTTTTGCTGTAACATTTTATAGGGTAGTTTTTTGTAGTTTCGAAGGCAGTGGCATTTTGGCAAACAAATTTTGTATGGAACCCTCTGTGCGCGAGTCCGACTCGCACTTTTTTTTTTTATTATTTATATTTTTTATATCTGCAATCATCAAAAAAAAAATTACTCGCACTTGACCGGTTTTTTTTATGCACAAGTACAATATTTACTCAGCACCCATTAAAGCGTAAATGGAAAAATGTTCAAAAATCACAATACAACAATACATGTATGTGAAAAATTATTTCAATCAAAGGTATTTGAATATCGCCGACTGGATAGTGGATACCAATTAGCTGGGTTCCAATTAAACCCATGCATGTGTCTGATGAACTGACAGTCGCTGGTAAAAAGTACGATTGGATTTTAGTGAGAGATTAAGGGTCAGTTCACACCGAGACGCGACGCGACGCGCAGTTTTTAAGATAGAAATACAATTACAGACCTTATCTACTACACTAAAAGGTACACGGTTCAGTGAGCTACGCCGCGCGGCGCTGCGTAGCTCGACGTAGTTGACACTGAATTGTGTACCTTTTAGTGTAGTAGATAAGGTCTGTAATTGTATTTCTATCTTGAAAACTGCGCGTCGCGTCGCGTCTCGGTGTGAACTGACCCTTAGGAGCGGGCGCAGGCGAATTGAGATGTGTCAAGTTGTCCACTGTTCGCGATTGCGATTTCACGAATTTTACTCGAGATTCGGTAAAAGACAACAGCGCGAGCGCAAGTATGGTAAAAAAGTGGCTAAGTGCGAGTCGAACTCGGACATGAAGGGTTCCGTACCACCGTACAATATTTAACACTACATATATTTTTTACACCCCCTTAATTTTCAACTTTTTATGATTTGTTGTTATAGCGACCATAGTAGTATACATTCTGTGAAAAACTCTAGCGTGTACCTAATACGGTTCAAAACATACAGACATCTGACCAACAGACAGACGGTCAGATGAACAGCGGAGCTTTTGTACAGTAGTGTCTCATTGGCACTATTTGGGTACGGAACCCTAAAAAGGCTGGCGGCGGTTTAGAACATTATTAATGACGTGGCAATCAGTTCGACGTTTCTGATGGAAAATATAATTATGTCAACTACACGACTATAGTGTAGTGCTTGGAATAGAAAGAAATAAAGAAAGAAAAAGTATTTATTGCGACTCGTACAAGAAGATCACAAACTAAACTAAAGACAGTAAAAAATAAAAATCCAAGTTATATAAAAAAAACGGAGATGCGACATTTAAAAATAAATGTCGCAGCGCTGGTATTCTGATAGGGCCCGCTGTGATGTCACGGGCAGTTACAGAAATAAATAAATATGTAAAATAATAGCAAATAATAAAATAAAATACTTTGACTTTGAGTGACAGAACTTCTCCGGATGTATTCTTAATAAGTCTTATAGAACAGCTCTTAACTAAAAAAATATTTGGAACTAAAAACGAAAACATTCTCCGGCAAGGATCTATTAAAAACTTTCCATTTTAGATAAGCTTAAATCCTATACCAAAACCTAACTCCAGCCGGATCTGTATCGCGTTCTACCAGGAGATCAAAAATGCATGTTCGTATGCAGATAGGCTTTCCAAAAACCCAGGCACATGGTATCTACGCGTTCCTGTAAAGGATTCAAAATAGAAATCTGTGAATAAAGAGGATATAGTGTGGTTCGTCCCCTGAATAATGCTAGTACGAAAGTACTGTGCACTTTAGGTATACCACAGAATGTTGAGCTTTTTGTACGGAAAAAACTGTGTTATATTTTTGGTTTAATAAAATGGACACGACACGACGATCGTGCCGTGATGGCCCATACACGAGGTTGTGACTGAATGTGACTTTTTCAATTCATATGTATTTTCTACTTTCTAAGTTTATCGTGGACATCCCTGACATCGAAGAAAAATATCGTAAGGAAACCTCGACTTATAATCTAACCCCCTTACTACTAAACGTTGTATAGCGTCTGTATAGTTACACAACGCTTTGTCTTCTTCTTTCGTCAAATTACTGACGATTGAAAGAGAGAAATCGGTGTGTAACTATTCATCTGATATAATACGTTTATTAATATGGGGGTAAAACAAAGTCGGGTTTCTTACACCATTTATAACTCAAGATCGGCTGGACCGATTTTTATAATCTTTGACTTGTTGGATTTTTCTCCGCCCCGAATAGCAGAATAATTGTTAGAACATGGGAAAAGG
The DNA here is from genome assembly GCA_948474745.1 of Oligia latruncula. Taxonomy (NCBI): domain Eukaryota; kingdom Metazoa; phylum Arthropoda; class Insecta; order Lepidoptera; family Noctuidae; genus Oligia; species Oligia latruncula. Next base: position 4,396,216 of record OX419699.1, read on the forward strand.
TCACGAAAAAAATATAATGAAGATAATTCATTTTCTCAATTTTGAGTATTCATTTGTTAATTAAAAAACTGAATTTCATTCAACCAATAAGTTAACACAACATTTATTGATTCTGAAGCGGTACCAAGTTGGTTGGGTCAGCTAATCACACTAATATTATAAAGGCGAAAGTTTGTGAGTGTGTGTGTGTGTGTTTATATGTCTGTTACTTCTTTACGCTCAAACGGCTGGACCAATTTTGATAAAATTTTGTATTGAGGTAGCCGACACCCTGGATTAGCATATAGGCTACTTTTTATCCCGATATTCCCACGGGATCGAAACTTATGCGGGTGAAACCGCGGGGCGCAGCTAGTTATAATATACCTAAGTCTTAAATCGCCCACCCATCTTGAATCGTGATTAGTTATTTCATTTTGCATCAAAAGGTCGATCATTATGCGGTGGGCGATCGCCTGCGACTTAGCATTTTCACGGTCGATTTTAGACATCAGCCGACATAAGTCGAAACGTACTATACTTTGGAACTAGGTATTTTAGTCACCTGCGCCCTAGCCGAATTGCCATTTAGACTATAGTCACATGTTGAAAGCTCGCATATTATTAACGCATTAAGTCCGCCACTGCACGAATTAAGAATTATAATATACAACATTATTTTTAGTATATGCGAAACCCGAAACACGAGTCTAGTAATTTTATGTAAAGAATCTATGTACAAAATTTCAAAACTGTATCATGAAAAATCACAAAGTTATAAGCTTGTTAAGTTACCTGTTTGTCCGTTCAAAAAACATGCTCACCCGCGCCGCACGCACCGCGCCATCTTGCGCTCATTGATAATAGTACCTTAGGTACCTAACCTTTCGGCGCGGAGATTGCTTATCCTACTTAGTGTCGCTCGGTGTCCAACTTTTAACCTATTTTAAATAATTTTGGGACAAAATATAACATGGGGTAAAAATTATTGGAATCTATTCAGTTAGGTACTTATTCTGAACAAACTATATAAAGGTTTCGCATATATACTAAAAATAACGTTGTATCGCTGTCAACACAAATAGAACTGTAGCAGAAAGTTTTTTATTACACACAAATATTAGTTACGCGTATTACAAATGACATTTCCATTATAAAAACATGTTTAATCCACGGGCTACGAAAATTGAATTGGACAGAAAAAGCCGGTCAAAGATATGATATACGAATACATCATTGCTGTCCACCAGAGCCATGGGGTAATTGGATTTTTCACTTCAATGTTCGTACAACGTAGGTAACTTAAATTTATTACAATATATACAGGATTAATTTTACAAGTGGGCGTGGATGGCCAAATCTAAAACTATGAGGAATAGCGAAAAGTACTCAAAGGAGTCGCGGGCTCGATTTTGTTGATAACTAAAACTGCATCATTGGATTTTTGAAAAATCAATATTTCTAGCCAGGAATCGAATCCGTTGATTTAAAAAAAACACACACACACACACTGTATTATTACACCATTGGATAGTGTCGCTGATAAGGATCGAATTCTGGGAAGTAATGACATACGGGAAACTAAAGAAAAGAGCTAATTTTTAACAAAATACTATACCCAAACATATACATAAACTTACGCCTTCTTCTTTTTCTTGGGTAGGCAGAAACAACAGAACGGCTCCTGCTACGATGCTAACATATCGTTCATTTGCGAGAAGCTCGACATAATTTATGATTTAAAAGTTTATAAGCAGTGGTAAGAGCGCGACAGAGCATAAAGTCACATCTTTCGATTTCCTGCATTTTTAGGCTTAGCGTAATGTCGTTCTTCTAGCAAAAATAATCAAATTTGCCGTGTATACTTTTTTTTTTGCGGATGGGAAATCATCAAATGACCCCTCCCGCTCTGGGTGGAGCGGAAGGGAGTGTCAGACTCTTACTGACTAAAACCCACCCATGTTCCTTCCTTAGCCCTTTATGTTCCGGGCCAGCGGTAACCCTTTCGGACAATCCCGCTGACCTTCACCTATACACTTAAGTCAAAATTGCTTATTTTTTTTTGTTGTGTCGCCCTCCTTGCCAATGAGCGATATACCTTATACTTTTTTTGTTTCGTTAACGATCAAACATCAGAAGGCTAATTCTGGTAATGTAAAACGTTCAAAATCTAGTCGCAATCTCATCTCAGCGACCATCAATGTCAAAACCTTGTCAAAAATGTAGGGAATTTAGAGGTATTTTTGACAGATTGAGACTGAAATCAGACTGTGAACGTTCTTATTTATTACGGGAATTGCTCCCCTGGTCATACACACAAGCCGGTTGTGAGTACTGCGCACCTGTTGTCTATGAAGAATATTACCAATGAAATTCCCCTATAGGTGTTCCCTATTTTTATGGGTGGGAAATTATCACATAATCTAGCTCGTTAAAAAGCGGACTGTTGGATTTTCAACTGTCAGCGCTAAGCCGAGCCTTGAAAATTCGGTGTGCGGTAAAAAAAGCGCTAATTGTGATAACTGCCGAACTTCCACAACGCGTGATTTAGGCTGAAACCCAAATGAATAGTTAATGGTCCAAATGTTAAAGTTGAATGGACACACAATTCTGTATTCAGTATCCGTTAATACAAATCTATTATTTATAACAATGTACGTACAACAGAGCCTAAATCCTATTTATTGTACCTACACAAGAAAAAAAAATTGAATCCATTGTGATTTTTGTAACCGAACATAGACTGAATGGTTGTGGTTTTTAATCCTAGAGCATTGACAAAAGGACTGAAATACCGCAAGTTCTAAGCCAATATTGAACACGAATTTCGTAGTTCTAGCTTTTGTTTTAGACATGTAATTAAACGAACCTTTAATATTTCCCATTTTGTGATAATTAAACGCTTAGATATAATGATGTGCCCCCTTTTGTGAATCTCAAATAATCTCTATTTAAATAGCCAAGTCACTGTGACCAACCTAACCTAGCCCATTTGGTCAGGGTGACCTAGCTTAGTTACTGCGACCAGTCCGGTTCGCGCATGGTTGGTCAAAGTTCCAACTTAACCTAACCTGTTTAATCGGACTGCCCTAGCTAAGTCATTGTGACAAACTATGAGAAAAGGCGAGAAAGTTAATAAGATTGCTCAATTTATTTATTGCCTTCAAGTAGAAACGAATCAAGGGCGTTCAAGAAAAAAAAATATCTTAATCTATCCAAACAAAAAACCGGACAAGAGCGAGTCGGACTCGCGCACCGAGGGTTCAGTACCATCAAAGTTTTTAAATTTTCATCGGCGAGGCCTATATTTATCAGAAAATTTTAACACTGTGCACTGCGGTGTAGAATATTGCAATTTTATGTCAGCGCTATCTCTCGACCGATAGTGGAACTAATGTTACTTTTGTTGATGATTTCTGAAAAAGTGTGCTATTTAGAGACTTTGTTTTATTTTTCCTGTAATTTTTACATAAACTTCATGGAATAATTTCAGAATTTTCTCTTTGCAAACTTCGGAGTTAAGGGGGAACGGTATTTTTTTTTTAATTTTTCATCAAAAGTCGAAAACTATGCGGCCAAAAAAAAAAATTGAGAATGTGCAAACTGCGCTCTTTCATATGGTACCCCACATGCCCTAGTAGCCCCACTTCGAATTTTTCAGACCCCCATTCAGTCCCTGTTGCAAAAAATATATTTTTTATTTCTTTCTTATTTGCAAAATAGTTGGGACAAACAGACAGACAGACGGACAGACAGACTTAGTCCACCATAAGGGTTCCGTTTTTACCATTTTGGTACGGAACCCTAAAAAAGACAATTAAAGTAGTTAGGTTGATTGTTTACAATCAACCTTGAACTAGCGCTTTTTACAAAAAATTTTAACCGTTCCTACAAAAAAAGGTCGCGCGCACGTACGTGTATCCCTTTCCTTAATGACATGCTCTAAATTTTCTTTATAACACGTTGAATTAGATGTTTTAATTTGACGTACCTATTTAATTTCACCTGTATAGTAGGTAATGAATGAGACATAAGAACACCAATTGGATATCGATATTATTTGACGACGAACGATTTCTCGTACCCTAATATCGCAATTCTAATAAATATAGACAAAATTATAAGTAACGCCAGCTACCGCCTCCATCCCTCGAGTCATGGAATCCATTCGATAATTTATGTAAAATCTACGTGGCGAACAATAATTTATCGATTTTCGAACGCGACATGAATAATAATATAATGACATAACCCTAATTGTTATATTATTATTAATTTTAATGATACACTGATGAAATTCGCGATTCAGCGGGTGGGAAATTTTGATTAGCTTTAGGTATGTAATGACAGCTAGGAATGTTAGAGTGGTGCTTTGTCGGTTATGAGCATGGATTTTTAGCTTTCTTATGAATTGCCATGCTTGTGATCCGTAGTCTCAAGTGTTTGGTAATGGTCCATGGTCCCATGGTCCATCAAGGTCCTACGTAAAAATAATCATGCTGTAATTGCAGCATAACCTCCTATAATATTCCCACTGCTGGTACACAGACCTCCTCTCTGTGAGAGAAAGTGGGCCGTCCGTAATACACCACGTGGCCCAGTGCGGGTTGGTAGATGTCACATGTCTTAGAATTTTTGGTTCTAAGACATGTTTTTTTCCTCACGGTGTTTTCCTTCACCGTTTTAAGAACAAAGCAATCAAAGTAACGCGCCTCCCCTGGGTTCGAACCTACGACCTACAACTCGTAAGTCGGGGCTCTTACCTACTACTGAGCCACCACTGCTTTGGCACTTATTTATATTTAATTTACATCAAAAAGAATTTAATAAAATGACCCAGGTTTAAGGATCTACGTATTACATTACACCAATGGAATATTCGATAAAATACATGTTATACCACCTGAACATTACATCAAATGAACATTATACCTTTTGATCAATAGCGCAAATGTTGTTATCACAAATAAATATTCGATGAAATGAAAATTATGTTAATCGACATTATACAAATTGATTATTTTCTTAAACGTTGTTCGAATTAGTAACATTACATCAAAAGTTGTTATACCAAACAAGGGTGAACATTCAATTATGTATTCAGAGCATGTGTACTCGATAATGTGTAAGCTATGGTTACCTGTAATTGAGTGTGCATTACAGGATAATGTATATTATACAAGTTCTATAATAAATAAATAAATCTAACCACTGAATCTTGTCGGGTTAATTATTTACTTCAGACATTCCACAATCTCAAAGACTGTCTGCTTAGTACATTATCGACCTTAGAAATCTTTCTTTCATTCAGCATAAAATTAAATGTGCATCAAACGTTAACCTCAATCTCCATTTCCTTTGTGAACTCAAGAGGAAATCCATTCACAGACAACTTGCAGTTTTCTAAGATTTTAAACAGCAGACGAATAAAAATACATCCCAATTACGGGAGTGAGCGACCCGATAAAGGAGCAAAAAACACGTCCGCTCCGGAGCGCTCATTATGCTAAACCCAGATATGACTTGAGTGATGTCAGCTAGCGCCGCAATTTGTCGACTACCCTCCACTTAACGAGACTTAGGATTAAGCAAATTGCTTAATATTGTAGTACTTGTGATCCACGTTTTCATTTCGTTTATATTGAGTGGATTGCATTTGTTTAAACTTATGTTACTCGCTTTTTCCAGGTTTCTTGTTTTTTTTTTTTTTCGTCTTTTAGTACGTTCGACCGTTCTTTGTTCGATGTTTTTAAAAATGTATAGTGGTTTGCTTTCTAGACACGTACGCAATTGACTTAAGTGGTCGAGTTACGTTTCTTTACTCGTGATTTAGTCATTGATTTTAATTTAAATAGCAATGTACAGTCGAGTTCTTTAATATATTGACCCTTTCAGGCTTCAAAAATATATGAACGTTAAAAAAATTAATAATATTGTGACAACTATAAGCATGTACATGCAATACAAGCTGTTTAGAGTTTTATGAAACTTACTATTGCCTATATATTTTTGATTCATGAACATGCTCAGATATTAAAGAACTCGACTGTACTTATTATTTTATGAATATAAGTTGAGAATTGGTAGCTTTCGCCCGCGATTTCGCTCGCGTGGAAGTCAGAAATTATCCCACGGGATCGTAAAACCAGGATAAATAAATATCTAAAAAGTGTCTAATATATCCTAACCTAAGTCATAATTATTATCTATACCTATTGTTTATCAAACTTATTTATTCTATTGTCCTATAGCCGCGCGCACGCATAATATAAACACGCGATAGGGCTTTTAATTATAAAATGGGAGTGGGCCGTAATCCACCATGCGGGCCCAGTGCGGGTTAGCAGATGTAACATGTCTTCGAATTTTTGGTTCTAGGACATGCCGGTTTCCTCATGATGTTTTCCTTCACCGTTTTGAGAGCAGTAGTGATGAAATAATTTACACAAAGTAAAGCGCCTGTCTGAGTTCGAACCTACGACCTACAACTCGTTTGTCGCGGCCGTTACCACTTGGCCACCACTGCTCCTGTTTGGTTATAACGCACAAACAAAACTTTGGCAGAATTTTACAAATTAATGTTCAACCCTTCAACACTTTTGAAAGTGCTCTTACAATAACTCTAGAATATTACGTAGACAAATCTTACATTACATCATTTCCAACAAACTCGGTTTACACTAGAATTATGTAAAAGTGCGCTAAGTTCATTGACTGTGTCTGACCGCGGTGCATGACTTGTGTGCTCAGCATGAAAAATTCATTTATCTTACGAACTAAATCTTGTACGCAGTTTCACGTTTCTTATTTATGGTTTGTTTTAATAAACGTGTTCATTATTTTTGTAAAATAATACCTCATTAAAATTCAGCTTAGTTTACGTACAACAATTATAATGAATGACTAATATAACTAAATTAGGGGCGTCAGACATTTTGTGAATCTATTTATTAATATCGGGTAAACAAAGCATGAAAAAAATTATGTTAATTTTTTAAAAGTTGCCTTTTTAATTGATTGCTCATTTTATTTGTTTAATTTATAAATTAACTCGCCCTTCAACGTGTCACTGACTCTGGCAGAGCCACCATCAGGGATTTTAATTTTGACAACACAAAATTTTGATAAGTCCAAGAGCTAGGTCGAAGAGTTATTCGTGAACTCTTCGATCTAGCTCTTGGACTATACCTTACTAATTGAACTCATTATATCTCCTAAACTAAGACCCGATTAAATCTGTGATTTGGCGACTGATTCCGACTAATTGACGACAAAATATGGGAGAAAACAGATCTTTGCTAGGTGCCTTAGTTTTTGAGATATAAATGTGGCCCTGCTGGGGACACTCTCCAGATCGGCCACCTATAAACCCTTATATCTTTTGAACCAGTGACCGACAAATTCTGATATTTGGCGACAAATTTCGACAAATTTTTTGTGTTATCAAAATTAAAATCCCTGATGGTGGCTCTGCCAGGGTCAGTGACACGCCTTCAACAAAGAACGCAGAGAACCAAAGTTGTCGACATAGCTCACAGAATAAGCAAGCTGAAGTGGCAATAGCCGTAGAACCGATGACCGTTGGGATAGATGTGTTCTTGAGTGGAGACCACGAATCGGTGAACGTAAGGTAGGCTAGGTGGAGCGACGATCGTCGCAGGGTGGCTGGTAGCAGCTGGATGAGAGTTGCCGAAAATCGAGTTGAATGGCGTGCAATACCACACCACAGAACACATATACTCCTATCGGATTGATTTGTGATTTGTATTGTCAAATGTCAATCTCAAATTGTCAATGTCAAGTAATAAAATAATGTGTGTTGTCTTTGGTCCCTGGCCCTGACATCAAGCAAAATTGTCAACATTTTTTTTGTTTTTTTAAGCTTGAGTACGAGGCATTTGATTACGTCGTGTGTGTATATTTATCTTTTATTTTTTTGTTTATTATTTTATTTTTTCTTTTTATATGCAATGTGCGTTTTGTTTGTGCAGAATAAACAGTTTTTCTTTCTTTCTTTTCTTTCTTTCTTCTTCTTCAATAGGAGAGGCCTCTATCCTACAGTTGACTGCTGTAGGCTGATGATGACTCACCTTGTACTAAAAACATTTAAAATTTTGTTGTCTATAGCAAGCTAGCATTCAAATGAATGGAGGATATGGGACCTTATTTTGATCCAAGCAGCGGATTTTATAAAGACCTACTGAAATTAAGGAGTAAGTCGAAAGTCAAAGTGCTTTTTTTAAAGTGTTGTATTATTTTACCTTCTCTTTTAGATAAGGTGGAGACGACAACAAATTTAACTACGTATACCGATCTAATGCCGTTCCTTCCCGTTCCTAATAGTTTAGTCACTATAGCTAGCCGTTTAAAAAATTTCTATATCATTCGATGTTAGGATTTATTTGATAGTCCTAAATATTCCTACGCATTACATGCATGCATTCTTTTTTTTTATTAGTAAGTATAGCTAGTGTTTTCATTTATCGTCCTATTCTTGTCTTCACGTTGTATACTTCAATACTAATTGAATACTACCATTGTTAGTGCGAAGTACGAAAACTATAGTAGGTTTATGAATAACTCACTACACAGACTTATGAATAACTCAACTTATCACATTTTATGCTCACTCAATTATTTTCTATTAGATTTATGTTCGTTACGGGATTCTGATTTCATTTAGCGAATTAATAGCCTAATGAAAGGGCAAAATGCAGTAATAAAATTATAAAGCTTTTACTAAATTAGATTTCATACTAGCTTGCTTTTCAGTAATTTCGTTCGCAAGCTGTAAAATTGTTATTATATGTATTGTTTGTAGAATTAATAACATATACGTACTACTAGCTGCACCCGCGGTTTCACCCGCGTAAATGTCGATCCCGTGGGAATATCGGGATAAAAAGTAGCCTCTTATATGTTAATATAGGGTGTCAGCTACCTCCATACAAAATTTTATCAAAATTGGTCCAGTTGTTTGAGCGTGAAGAAGTAACAAACATATACACACACACTCACAAACTTTCGCCTTTATAATATTAGTGTGATAAAGATTTACCCCGTAGACATAAGTAAATTAATAGCGTTTCATAAACACTCGGTGTAAAAACCCCGGGAAACCTAGCCAGTCACGCGCCGCGTCATATGCCATCATTAATTAATGATCATCGACTATTAATTTAGAAAAACTGTATTAAGAGAGACTTTGACTAAAGTTTGAGTTTATTATGCGGTCTATAATATTAGTCAGGTTAGTCCAGTTTTGCTCGATAAAATATTTTACTTTTTATCCCGATATTCTTACGGGATCAAAACTTATGCGGGTGAAACCGCGGGGCGCAGCTAGTACTAAATTAAGCTGAAGAGTTTGTTTGTTTGTTTGAGTGCGCTAATCTCTAGAACCACTAACTAAAAAAAATTGCATTCGATAGCCCAATTCTTATCGAAGGTTATTTAAGGAAGGCTATTTATCACTTTTAGGAGCCGAGCAAAATGAAAAAAGTCGGAACGAACGCTAAGCGAAAACGAAGTAACAGCGCGGGCGGGCGATGAGATGCGACGCGGTGGGTGGAGGACCGAAATTTCACGCATACGAAACAGCAGGCAGAACCTAGTAGTTACTACTACTAATCTTATAAAGGCGAAAGTTTGTGAGTGTGTGTGTGTGTTTATATGTTTGTTACTTCTTCACGCTCAAACGGCGGGACCAATTTTGATAAAATAAATTATGGAGGTAGCTGACACCCTGGATTAACATATAGGCTACTTTTTATGCCGATATTCCCACGGGATCGACATTTACGCGGGTAAAACCGAGGGGCGCAGCTAGTAATTTAAATAAAATGAAGTAAATGTAAGCTAATAAAAAAAAAGATGCCTTCCCATTTTGACCAATGGATCCCAGACTTGGTCTTTGACAAATAATCAAGTCCAAACTCAAGGTTTGCAAACGTGCAATGGAGCGCCGTATTCTAGGCGTTAAATTGATAGACTGTATTCGCAACACCACACTGCGTTCCAAAACACAGGTAACTGACGTTGCTCATAAAGCCGCTAAGGTGAAGTGGGACTGGGCTGGCCACATCTGCCATATACACAATGAGCTGTGGGTCAAAATAACCACTACATGGAACCCTGACACAGCTAGAAGGCGTGGCAGTAGACCCTGTAGAAGACGGCGGGATGAGCTGGAAAAAAACAAAAACAAATCAACAAAATAACACATGAAAAACATTTATAAAAAACTTGCAACTAACAAGCACAGTAAGTTTTGAATGAAAGACGATTTGATTTTTTTTTTGAGTGTTATGAAAAAACTCCGTTTTCCTCCCGTTTGTCAGAAAGAGACTTAACAACTAACACAGTCATGTCAGAACTTAAGAAGTGTTTCCTTGACGCGAGTCTCGGGAAGTTAAAAAAATAAATATTAAAAAGAAAAAGTTGTTCTCACTTTTTCTTAGTTACACAAGATTCCTATGGTACAGATGCCAGCACATCAAGCTACCCGAAACTGTCAAATTCTCCCAATCAACTTTACTAAAGGTCTCTTAGTAAAACCTCGGACAGACAGACAGACAGACGGACATGACGAAACTATAAGGGTTCCTTGTCAGAACTACGGAACCCTATAAAAAGCAGATAGATGATGATATTTTCTTCATCCTAATTTTCGAACATGGATTATACCATGCCATCTAAATACAACAAAATCCTATATTTCACAACATTTTCTTAACGACTGTTTGCAGTCAGTATTTTTGTCTCAAGAGCCCGCTGTCGGGACCATTACATATTAATAATATGGAATAACTAGTACCATGCAGAATGGGACATAAGTGGCACTTCGCACGGTCGCGGCGTGCGCACGAATACCAATATTCTAAAAGCATGCTCACACATTCCACACATGTTTTGTATGATGCGTTTTATTCAAAAGGCTTTTTTCGTGAAATTCAGGGCAAAGCTCGCTGGCTCGAAATTGAAGGATATTATGAGTTTACTGGGAAAATATTTTACTTAATTCATGTGAGAGTTTGGATTTTCGTGTAAAATAAGTTCACTTTCTTTATGGTTTTTGGTAAGGCTTTTAAAAGATGACTGTGTTATGTAAAGACGAAAATGGGTCTTTAGATTAATGTTGTATTATTTAGCTAACTAGTAAATTATTTTTGACTCGTTTCTGACAATTCCAAGGGTTGGTATGATTGGAAAAATTATTCTCATAAATTACAAAAACATCAGTTCTTCAAAAATTAAGCGAGTAGGTGCCGCGTAGGTCTCGCTACGCTGGCCTACGCGCTGTGCTACGGGGCGTAGCTACATGGAATGCTACAAATAATACTTTCGGAATTGTTTTGGTAAATTTGTTTTCAGTACAACTGTTTTTAAGCGTAGTGTGGTATGCCCCCCAGCTAGATGGACGGACGACCTTAAGAAGGTGGCTGGGACGGACTGGATGCGGAAGACGGTGGACAGGGTGTTGTGGCGCAGCCTGGGAGTCGCCTCTGTCCAGCAGTGGACTGCAATAGGCTGAGTTGATTGATTGACAACTGTTTTTATGGCATGTATATTTTACACGTGTGTCGTGATAGCTCAGTGCGTAGCACAAGCGTGGTCAACAATGCTCATGTCATCTCGGTATGAGAAGACCATAATAGGCTGGTATTATTTAAATTTAACTCTGCCTTTTTGACCAAAACACCATTACCTATGTATAATATAAATTGGTATATATAGGGTGACTGGTAATTAGTGACCGATACTTAAACACGTGATTTTACTCATCATTATGGACAACTTTTACTATGGGACCAAACCTGAAATCGCGAAAAAAAATCAGCTGTTCCCTACATTTATGTTCGTCTAACTCGTCAAAATGTATAGAACAGCTGATTTTTTTTTCGCGATTTCAGGGTTGGTGCCATAGTAAAAGTTGTTCATAATGATGAGTAAAATCACGTGTTTAAGTATCGGTCACTAATTACCAGTCACCCTATATACTCAACTGAACGTGAGCATTCCGTTAGATTAGATTTATTTATATATTTTAGTTTCCAGGACTACCTACCTAATAAGAGATAGGCAGCGATTTTACTTTCGGAATATAACGTAATCTATATTCACTGTTAAACATAAGCCTCTTAGCAACCTCCGGAAAGATGTCCCTAATCTTATTGGTTCTCATTTATAAACCTTTTCTGTGCCCTCGATATAATTATTCAGGTAGATAACTAAGTAACATGAAACCTTGCTTGTTTGTCTAATAAATATTAATTATTCATCTAGGTACGTATTTCTGATTTTTTTAACCTTAGTGTTTAGAAGGATGTGATGTCGAGGACTGTTTTTTTGCGTTAAATGACATATGATTTTATTTTTGTACAAACACTTTACACGCCAATCATATTTTAAAAACTAGATGAGATTGGCGTTTCCTATCTCTACCTAAACAATTAATACACTCAGAGGTCACAGTCTCTTTTAAAGTCCAGACATAATCTTGGTAAGATCATGTAAAGAGCATGTAAATTGGTGTCTGAAATGGTCTTCTGAGGTGAGAACCACACAGATTGAATGGGCCTGTCCAGTCAGTGGACGCATTTGTGTTAGCAATATGTTATGACTAGGATTTATCAAATTAAATCTGATGTTAGATTAAGGTTGGCATGTAATTATTGAATTTTGTCTGACCGTAGTGGGTCAGACAAAATTAAATAATTACATTTTCTTAAGGGTCTTGATAATAATTTAATGATCTGCAGCATTGAAATTAAACTTGTTTAAAACCCACCCTGAAAAGAAAAATACATTTTAATTAAACGGGTTTTAAACAATGTCGTTAAACGTTTTAATTTCGCAAGAGCTGACCAAAAAGTTTGGTTCACCAATAGATTTAATGAAAGGGGTGAACTTTTAAATTAAAAAAAATAGGTTATATTGAGTTAAAAGTACTGAGAATAAATCGTGATTATAACATACACAATTTATGATTATACCATTAAAAAAAGGGTTTAAAATATGTTGGTTTCAATCTTTAGTTATGATGTAAAATAAAATAAAAAAAAAAACCTGTAATTAATAATTACCATTCCAACGTTGTCTATGTCTATTTTTGTTTTTTGATTTGTGTTGTATTGTATTGTACTTATGTCATCATCATCATCATCTGCCTAGCCTTTTCCCACCTATGTTGGGGTCGGATTCCAGTCTAACCAGATGCAGCTGAGTACTTCTACTTTACATGAAGCGACTGCTTATCTGACCTCCACAATTACTCTATATTGTACTTATGTATGTAGGATGGAAGAATGGAGAAATGGGCGAAATTCCCGGACTATGTGGCCATTCAATACATTGTGGATTGAATACAGGATTTGGAGATGAACAAGGCAATATACTCTACGGCGTCACCACCTACGCAGCCCTGAAGGAAAAGTTAGCTATTTAGGAAAACATTCAAAATAAGTCCACAATTCGTGCGAGCTTTTCCAAACAGCATCAAGAAGGTACGAGTGGTGATGGTGCTAAAAGCTGATAAAAATATCTAAAGGTGTTTATTTCTGCTAAACCATTCTAATTCTTCTATCCTACATGTATGTTTATATATTTGTCGTTATAAAATATAAATCCTCTTAGTGTAAACATTGCCTTTAACGGTAACAAAAACTATTCCCATATATCAACGTTACCAAACTTATTATCTCGTGACGTCATCGCAGCAATGTCTCCGAGGGCCCCCTATTATAACTCCCGTATCGAATATGCCTATCCATTTTACTATTACATTGTTTTAGCAGGATTCCGCACCTTAAAAACTTTGTAATGGGGCATTCTTTTGTGTATCGAATAAACGAAACTATTGTAAACTATTGTGTGTATTGTTTTTGTTTGTTGTTTTTACTATTGTTGTTGTATTGTATTGTATTTTCCTACTGTTATCTTTTTCTTGCAGATAAGAAGAAAGAGATGTAAAACAATTTGAGCTGAGACAGTAAAATTAAGATGTTAGAAATCTTCTTTAAAATCAAAACTACGGGTACTTTGTCAGCTTTTAACCAAAGTAGGTATTCTCTTGGCAGAAATAGAAATCCATTTCTATTTTTGCGGGAGAAAACAAACGACACTTAAAAAAAATTTGTTCCCGAACATTTTCGGGAACAATTTTTTTTTCCAGCCAGTCTCTTTTTTTCCAAAAACAAAAGACGAGCTACAGATAAATATAATTTAACTTTGACATCAATTTTAAAACCTAAACTTATATTACTGAAATACTCTCCATTTCGGAACAGTGTTCAGCGTAGGACTGAAACAAAGTAAAGTAGATATTAAGTATTTTAAGATTCCCAGTACTCCCGAAGTGTTTGAAGATTCTTGAATAATTTTATGAAGCTTTGGTAAATGTGCCTTTTGTTTGGCTGCCAAAACAAAAGGCATTCAGCTCAAGGTATTTGTTGTTTTAATTTTACGTTTCAACCTATGTATTTACTACTTACATTTTCTCTCATTTACGCTTTTATAATCTTGCCTATTACTTCGCCCCTACTACATAGTGGTAATGCTATGTCTCGTCTACTGCCTCAGACGATAAGCTACGATTTTCTTAACCAATGTGCTCTTAATTTAAAGATAATTTCTAACGTGACGATATTATCGTAGACGGCCACGTCCACGGGAAAGGAAATAATTATATTAGTCACAATTACGGACCCTGTCGGGCACAACATAGATAATAGGAGAGAGGAGGAAGAACACCGGGTGTTTAATATGATACATTTTAATATTAGTTAAAAAGTTAGTAAGTTATACTGTTTTATTAATTTACAGAATTGAATTTACGAATTATAATTATTGTATTATAAATTATATACATTTATTTATTTAGTAAAATTCTAAAAACCATTTATTTTTTTATTGTTCATTATTGCTTTATTTATTTATTATTATTTTTATTTATTACGTAATTTTAAAGCGTCTCAAAATAGATGCAAAAATAAAAAAAAGTAATTTAAAAAAATTAAACCGACTTCAAAAAGAAATTAACTCAAAATTATGAAATAACTTTAATTTTGGAAGTCGGTGTCTTTGGAATTTGTATTTTATATAGTTTTAGTTTTTTGCCACCGAGACTTCCGAAATTAAAGTTTTTTCATAATATTGAGTTACTTTCTTTTTGAAGTCGGTTAAATTATTTACTTTTTTATTTCGTAATTTTTAGTTTTTAGAATTTGACCAAGGTTTTCCAATTTTTTTCCTTTGATACTACACCCGTAGCTCGTATCAATAAGCCAGGCCGTCACACTTACACGTATTAGTCCATATCTTGAAAATTATTGAATCAATTTTGATGAAACTTGCACTGTTCCCTAAGTTGAAATAAATGTAAGCCAATAAAAAAATGGTCACGATCCGATTAATAGTTGCGGAGAAATGCGTGGACAAACACACATACATACATACGTCCATAAAATTTGGTATATTTGTTTGGAAGCCCTAATAGATCGTCATATGTGAATATATTGCAATAATATTACATACATACGTGTCGAATTGATAACCTCCTTTTTTTTGAAGTCGGTAATAAAAAGAAAAGAAATCTGACATGTCCACGCCCTATAATCCCGTTTCACGCTTGACAATATTCGTTTTATTATATAATTCTGAAGATAACAGAAGTTGGTCTCTTCAGGGAGTTGATGTCAGGTCTCATGATGTTTTCCATTAGACTGGTGACGTGCTTCTGTAGTGCGTCTTCGGATCCCGGAGGTGATTTGGCGTGATTTGAAAGAGGGCAGCGGGCTCTGGATTGCAGGCAAGCCGCGAATTACGATTAGGTATTTTGGTGGTCAAAGTATCGGGTGGCTTAGCGTAGCTCATATGTCAGCTATTTGAAGTGATTCGAGTTAAAACATGAATCTTTTTGTTTTCTTTGCGTTTCGACGGTAAATCTATGTTGCTTATACTATTTCATCGGCGGCGTCAGATGCGTTGTTCAGATCGTGAAGGTGTGTCAAATGCACCGCTCGCGAGCCGCTTGCGAACTGCGCGCGTGCATTTCATGTTCGTACGCAGCCCCTGCGCCGTCCGCTACGTTCGCGCGCAAGCTACGCGCCGTACTCGAGTGGCGCAAGCAAATTCACAACTGAGGCTCATAGTTCAAACGCGAAAGAAGCTAAGTATGTGCGCACGAGCTGCGCGCGCGCTGCCTGGGCGCCCCACTCGAGCCTTGCTGAGGTTGCACTAGAGCGGCGCACTAAACGTAGGCTGTAACCGCACGCGAGCAACACGCGCGCAGTTCACAAGCGGCTCGCGAGCGGCGCATTCGCCAGACCTGGACACACCTTCAGGAGTTCAGGTAAACGGATATTCAGGACAGTCCAAAAAATAATCTATAAAAAAGGAAGCACAGAACCATTCGAAGTGGCGATGCTTGGGGGAGGCCTCTGTCCAGCAGTGGACTTCTTTTGGCTGTAATGATGATGATGATGAAAGGAAAGAAACTCCAGTTCACTTTTTATCGCAGAAGCTTATAAAAATCTTGAATACAATACAGCTTTCCAATCGCTGCAGCGTCTTACTTAAATACCCCATCAAAACACCACATAAGAAACTTGGATATAATAAATTGTATTATTTTTCTTTTATAATGGAACTCCGGGTAGGCAGCACGAGTAACCTTTGTGAGGTCAATTTGTAACACGTTTGAAGTTTAATAGCAAAAGAAAAGACTGCAAAACATAACACAAAACACACGTTTGGTCCAAAAGAAAACCTGGGGCACTCCGGGATTGAAAAAAAACAAAACACAAACAGAATACTTTGCCATCACTCACTGACATATTGGATATACTTTAAAACCGAGTACATCCCGAGGACGCGTATTTTTTAATCGTCTTTTAAACAAAACACGCGTGGTGCCGCTTACGGTAACAGTGGCACAAGTTCAAAGGTTTTTTCCCATCTCCAAAAATGCCCAACACGCCTAAACAAGTATTTTCTTCATAAATAGGCTGCGTTAACGTCAATGGCGTGTAAAAATGATTTAAAAGT
The DNA here is from genome assembly GCA_948474745.1 of Oligia latruncula. Lineage (NCBI taxonomy): Eukaryota > Metazoa > Arthropoda > Insecta > Lepidoptera > Noctuidae > Oligia > Oligia latruncula. Next base: position 4,413,241 of record OX419699.1, read on the forward strand.
AACCCATAAACAGATACTGAACATAAGGGACGCTAACCCTTCGACGATTATCATAATGTTTTGACGCTACTCTGTTAGACTTACGTACGTAAATACATTATGTAATAAAATCATACACCTTTTTTTGACAAAAAAGGTTGCAACTGAAGGCTTAGTGGGCGTTTCGGCCGCGAAGTTTCGTTCGATCCGGTCGAAACAGGAATTTCATTATTATTAAGACTGATTATTGTTGTTAACATTTATAATTCTTATTGTACGCTTTTTAATTGATATACAGGACTGTTTATTGTGATTTATTATGTTTGGTGTTGTTTGTTGTAATTGTTTAGTAAACTTGGTCTTTTTCCAACAATTCCCTGACTTTTACTTAAATCATATAACCCTACCTAAGGTTTTTCATCCTGACTACAAAATGTGCTTACAAAAATTATAGTCCGAAACACCACTCAAAAATATTAATAATAATAAAATTCCTGTTTCGACCGGATCGGACGAAACCATGGACGAAACTCAGCGGCCGAAACGCCTACTAAGCCCAACGGAATATGCTTGATATCATATTATGATCCATTTCAAACGGGAGTTTCTTAACATGGAACCTTTGTATAATATTAAGTATATTCGATAAGGATTGTTTCCGAAGGAACTATTTCTGAGCCTGCTAATGAATAGAATAGAATAGAAAAGAATATAATACTCTTTATTATGTACACCATATAAATTACAGACATAAATAATCTCACATATGGTGGTCAAACATGGTCTTTGACAAATCAGCAGAGGTCCACGCTCGAGGTTTGCCAGAGGGCTATGGAACGGAGTATTCTGGGTATCAAACTAACAGACCGAGTTAGGAATACGACCATCCGTTCCATCACAAAGATAACTGATGTCACTTGGAAAGCTGCCACGCTAAAATGGAACTGGGCTGGACACATCTGCCGCATGTCAGACGAACAATGGGCCAAACTTACGACCCAATGGGTCCCACTTAATGGCAAACGACATCGTGGCAGGCCCAGACGGAGATGGCGGGATGAGCTGGACTCCTTCAACAAGAACTGGTCCTTAACAGCTTTGAACAGAGAGAAGTGGAAAGAGAGTAGGGAGGCGTTTGCCCTGCAGTGGGACATCACAGGCTAATAATAATAAATAATATAGAAACTGTACAAAGGGCGACAAAATGGGCGGTCTTATCGCTAAGAGCGATCTTTTAAAGATAACCTTTGATTCCTTTGCTAAAGGGCGCTGAAAGAATCCTTTTTTTTGTAACAAATTCAAAATTATATAGATAAAACTTGTAAAATGACGAAGGACTATGACACTACATAATATCTTGAATAAAAATCTTTATCCACGACAACTTTTCTTCCACAAAAGAGATAACCACCAAATTTTCAGTATTACAAAAAGTACCATTACGCCTACCAGAAGAGCCATTCCAAGTAAAAAGTATTATCGATATTAATACCACTTTCGCTTGCTTTTATCTAGTTTTCTTCAGTCGTCAACAGAACGAAACTATTTTAAAGTTAGATTGAGTTAGAAAATGTTATCTCCGAAGTATTTTGTATGGTTTTTGTGTTACTTGTCCCCCAACATATTATATGGCCCATATAAAGTTAAGGGAAGTTTGGATAGGCCCAAACATCGATTTTATGTAAAGGTCAATCTTGTTTTTATGTAAAACCGTTATGTGGAAGATACAATGTCTACGTCAAATATTATGTGTGTTTTTTATGCTTCTATTTCTTGAAGATAGGGATGATCATAATTTGTATGATGATTTAAGATAAATCACAGAAGTGGTTATGAAGCGTTTTACGGTCACAGGTGGTCGCGGGTTTCATTTCTACTTTTGACTAATAGGTATTTGTATCGCCTATGATGTATGTACAAGATGGCGCAAAATTAATCAGCCTATCGGAAGATGTTATAATTTTTGCAAATGGCGTCGTACGTCAATCATATTTGACATTTGTGAACTAAACAGCTGCAGTATACAAACAGACAAGCAATGGAGCGCTATACTCCGCAAGGTATTGGATATTGTGAAGGAAGCGTTTCCTGGTCGCGTAATATCTCCCATTTTGGCGATTTGGCATGGCCAGCAAGATCGCCCGATTTAACCATCCCAGACTTCTTTCTCTGGGGTTACTTTAAGTCGCGGTTTATGCCAACAAGCCACAGACAATCGCAGCCTTTTTTTTTTTTTGCTTATGGTAAATCATCAAATGACCCCTTCCGCTCTGGGTGGAGTGGAAGGGAGTGTCAGACTCTTACTGACTAAAACCCGGGTGGGTTTTAGTTCCTTCCTTAGCCCTTTATGTTCCGGGCCAGCGGTAACCCTTTCGGACAATCCCGCTGACCCGGCAGACCTCGGCCCTAACGGGCCCCTTCACTGATGCTGACATCTCTTTGAGGCGCGCCTGGAATACGTACGCGCCATCCGGCACGGGCTTGGTTCTGAATGGACCAAGCCCGTGAGGTGGTGAGCTACCCATTACTCTCCGTCCGCAGGCCCGCGCCTACGGTGGCCGTTAGTCGTCACGCGGCTCCCGACGCCCGGAGCGTCTTCCACGGCGGCTGGGACGTGAGGATCTATCCCTCAGCCATCCCGCCACCGCCTTCGCTAGCATGACTGCTTCGCAGAAGGAGGTAACTGATACCACTCCCTCTCGCCCATGGCGTGAACCAGGGCCGCGCGAGGTCGCCGCCGCTGCCGATCGCCTCTACGAGGACACGGCAGTGCTCCGCCCAAGCGGGGCAGACCTACACCGTATGCTCCACCGTGTCCTCTGGGCGATCCTCGCAATGGTGACACCCGGGATGGCAATAGGCTCACCCCCTATTACATGGGACTTAAACATAAATGGCGAAATGTGGGCGTACTGGTTGCACCCTTCGGGAGTACAGGCGTGACATTATGTTATGTGTGTGTATTTGGTGTAATGTAAAACACAGCCCGAGATACAAAAAATTCTTAGTATTGGCTTTCAAGGTAAGAAAATACTCTTTGGTTAAAAACCACATCATATCAACATTATCATATGATCAAACAAAATCGAGTAAATGCGTAAGCAACAACTAATCGACTGACTTGACTTTGATTTTTCGATTGACTTTGCCTTTGACATCGAGTTTTTTGTCTATCGATAAATCAAAAAGCGACACTCAATTTCAACCTTAATATTTATCGATCGTTAACAGGCGACAGTGACGATCGATAAAATCGAGCAAATCTGCCAGGTAAGAAGCTAACATATCTTATTGATCATCAAAATATAGCATATCTAGCGACTTTAACGATCATCGATCGTCAAAAATCGAGCAAATCTGTAGGGTTCTAAGTCTTTCGTCCATATAATATAATTGTAATGGTTTTCTTTGTTTAGCCTATACTGTCCCACTGCTGGGCAAAGTCGAGAGGACTTTGCTTCCTTCCAAAAGTTCCTAGAAGGACCAAGTCCTTCCAGAAACTCTTTAATTACAATGGTTATCATTTCATCATCATCATCATCTTCCTGCCCTTATCCCATGTTACTTGGGGTCGGCACAACACGTTTTCTTCGTCCATTCTCCCCTGTCAACCGTCATAATGGTTATCACTTAAAAAAACAAAATATTTTTCATACATAGGTACTCGTAGTTCTAGAATTAGAGAGACTTCGTGAATTCCAAATGCAAAATTCAAATAATAACCGACAACTTAACCAAAAAGTATGTTAGATGCTTATGCAAAGATGTCTCTGGTCTAGATAAAGATACGAGTGACTGCCACATCGTAAATGTCGTTGGCACGATTCCGAATGCGAGATAGTAAGGTAAAATGTTAAGGAGTCACAAAAGGTGGCTTGAAGACGGAGAATTATAATGGTGTACTAACTTTTAACTACTTTTTATTAACTTTGAATGAGATAGCATGAAGACCAAAAGTAGGTATGAAACATTAAATGTTTTTTATTAACTAATATTAATTTAACTTAACTAGGGGCCCGTGGCTATATAATAACAGCCGCACAGGTCGATCGATCAGGTTAAGCTACGCTTGCCGCGGTTGGCCTGTGGATGGGTGACCATCTTTATACACAGAGACCCCTTCGTGCCTCGGAAAGCACGTTAAGCCGTTGGCTGTCATTCGTGGATCTTTGACAGTCGTTACGGGTAGTCAGAAGCCCGAACGTCTGACAACCAGTCTTACCAAGGGGTATCGTATTACCCAGTAACTGGGTTGTGGAGGTCAGATAGGCAGTCGCTCCATGTAAAATACTGGTATTCAGCTGCATCCGGTTAGACTGAAGCCGACCCCAACATCGGACAGTCGGTTAAAATGAGGATGCTGCGCACCTTCCTATTGCTTTATCATAATGGTCACGGTGATAAAGCACGACTACGAAAAAATCAAAGGTAAAAAATATGATTGGCTTGAGTATCATAGTACATAACTTAAGTTTACTATCACTTACCATTCGAATTCATGTAAAACAAAAAGCAGTAGCATCTAACAGAATTGCATAAAACAGCAAGTTTCTAGAACCAGCCAAGATTAAACCATCTTTGCGAACTAACAATTTTCTTCAAGTTACACTTTTAAGACCACAAATATTTAGCCCGCGCTGGTTCGATCGCTCCCTAGGTACAGTCGGTTTCATGCATTATGCAAAGTTTCAATTGTCTAGGACGGTACAGTGGCGCTCATGTTTAAAATTCATTCTGTACGCTACCAAACCGGGCTGATACACTGAGGGGCCAGTCTTTATCGTTTCTTATGTATGGTTTTAAGTTGATTTTCGGATTTAAGGTAACTATTTTTCTTGTTTGAGAGCTTTTAAAAATGTTTTCTTAGGGATCCCTTCTTTTCGCATAATGTTCTTTTTCCTAATATACTTTGGCATAACTCTTTTGGTATAATTTGTTTTGCCATAATAATACCTTGCCATATTTTTTTTTGGCATACAGCTTAGTTTGGCATAATTATCTTTAAGGCTTATTTGTTTTGGCATAAATTTAATTCGCATAATACTAAACTAAAGTAGTTTTAAATATAATTAAAGTATTGTCTGAAAAATTCAATATTTTGTGCTACTAGGCGACGTGGACGCAAGAGCGAGCGAAGGGCACCCTGAGGTTCGGTTTGGTTAGGTTCCTTTAAACCCTGCAGACAGAAATAGGAGCACACACTGCACAGCGGGGCTCCGTCCACCTGACGTCGTTAGAAATAAAACATGCAGCATGCTAAATTTATGCTTTAGAAGGTTATTCTTAATCATTATTATGATTAGAGAAATTATGCTTAAAAAAATTATGCGTAAGCTGTTATGCGTAAATAATCATCATCTGCCTAGCCTTTTCCCAACTATGTTGGAGTCGGCTTCCAGTGTAACCGGATGCAGCTGAATACCAGTATTTTACACGGAGCGACTGCCTATCTGACCTCCACAACCCAATTACTGTTATGCGTAAATAATGTTATGCTAAAATATAACTAGGAGGAACAAAAGTATGCTAAGTTAAATTAGGTGTTAAAATTTTATGCAAATGGATAGGGAACAGTTTTCTTATACCCTTTTGACTTCAAATGCGAACCAATACAGCATTTTCTGCAATAGATTGCGATGTATCAAGAAGAGATAACTTCATGCCTAAAATGCAGCAGTTTTGAATTCGACATTCATTTCACAGCCATTGTATGATACACTTTTAGAGTACCGTACCCAAAGGGTAAAAACGGGACCCTATTACTAAGAAACCACTGTCCGTCTATCTGTCTGTCACCAGGCGGTATCTTATGAACCGTGATAGCTAGACAGTTGAAATTTTCACAGATGATGTATTTCTGTTGCTGCTATAACAAAAAATACTAAAAACAGAATAAATACATATTTAAGGGGGGCTCTCATACAAAGGTTTTTTTTTTGGCGTTTTTGCCTTGTGATACGGAACCCTTCGTGGACTCGCACATTAGCCAGTTTTTTGCTACCTGTCCCAGACACAAATTATTCGAGTTGGTCTTCTTAATTTTCTTAAATAAAATAACATTTTACAAAACGATTCAGAATTTTCCAAAGTGCCACCGAAACGTGTCTAACGTAAAAAAAATATTTTAAAAAATGATAAAAACGCAGCACACTTTAAAGCGAGCGAGTTCAAAAGCTATTTGTTTCATGGCTTTAACCGAAGTTTTGAGGGTTTCGCAAATAAACCGGGCAATGTGCGCCCTCGCCACTGGAAACAAACTTGGATTATTAAATGGAAGATAGGAGAGGAGAACGTTTAAAAGATATTGTTTTATTTTAATAGTGGCTTCTGTTTGGCGTGGATAAAAATGTGGTTCAAGCTGTTAAAACGTTTTTTAAGGGAGAAAAAGAAGAAAAGATTTACCTTGTAGTTTGTTCCTTTTGTTTGAGCTCACCGACCAACTTTACTAAACAACTGGATTATGATTTAATTAACTTGTTCTAAACATGTACAGTCGGAGAATAAAGGTATCTAGGCTTTTTTTAGAGAAATATTAATTTACATTTTGCAAGAGATAGAGAGAGTACATTTCCGACTTCATATTACAAACATTTTTAATGAACATTACAGTTAGAAGTAGTAAGTAAAATCAATGTAAGAAAAACGTAATTTTGCTCATGTGTAACTTGTTCGAGATTGGGATAAGATAGAGATATGGGATGAGATAAGAGATGAAAGTCAGTTTAAGGTTAATAACTTCACTGTATTGTCTGTTTCCACAAATATAAGATTAAGTTATTCTAGGATGGAAGGTGAACGATATGGGATTATGAGTTACGCACACGGTATGTTGCCGAACTACGAACTAACTGTTGCGATGTAAGTGCAATAATATAAATGATGGTAACATACCGAGCGGGTGGCGCAATAATGATAACCCAGGTAAACGTGCTGTTCGGTGGTTGACCCGTACATAACTGTAAACTTTATGCGCTAGATAACCCGAGAAATTCAAAAAAAATCTTAAGTTTTTTTGAAATTTGAAGGTCAGTTGTATGTTGCAAAAAATATGATTCGCGAGAGCGATATTTCGTGAAATAGTCATTTAATCACACTCTTTGGCGACGAGCGGCGCGCACAGGCGAAAGTTTGTGTGTGGGGGTGTGTTTATATGTTTGTGACTTCTTCACGCTCAAACAGCGAAACCAATTTTGATAAAATTTTGTATGGAGGTAGCTGACACCCTGGATTAATATATAGGCTACTTTTTATCCCGATATTCCCACGGGATCGAAACTTATGCGTGTGAGACCGCGGGGCGCAGCTAGTAGGATTATATGAACTTAACGGGTAGTATTGATGATTTTAACGACTATAATTATGTAAATACATAGGTACTTGTTACGCTCGAGAATTATATTTTGTTCAACATACACCTGCAAATTGCAAAAAACGTAAGAAAATTTTAATTATATTACCATTAAAAAAAAATAATTACGTTTAAAAAAAAATACAATTTCGCGAGCTACCTTGGCGCTTACCCTTTAAAGCCTTCATTTTAATCCGAATAACTGAACCATGCTTTTATTGAAAAACGACTGAAGTTTTTTTTCCCAAAAAAACAGGTTCAAACAAACACTCTTGTCGATGGAGTACCTAAAAACACTCGAGTTTTCAATTAACTTTGCAATTAATACGAGGAATACTATTTTTAGTGAGAGGGGCTTGTGGCTAAGTGATAACAGCCGCACGGGTTGATCGATCAGGTTAAGCTACGCTTGCCGCGGTTGGCCCGTGGATGGGTGACCATCTTTACATACCAAGAACGCACATTAAGCCGTTAGTCCCGGCTGTCATTCGTGGATCTTTGACAGTCTTACGGGTCCTCAGAAGCCAGAAGCCAGAAAGTCGGTCCTCAGAAGCCAAAAAGTCTGACAACCAGTCTTAACAACCCCCGTATTACCCAGTAACTGGGTTGTGGAGGTCAGATAGGCAATCGCTCCATGTAATATAATGGTACTCAGCTGCATCCGGTTAGACTGGAAGCTGATCCTAACATAGTTGGGAAAAAATTAGCCAGATGATGAATACCATTTTTAATGTGAGGTAAAATGTGGTTATTAATTGAATATTCTAATTGCTTTGACAACTTTCTGGAAATCAATTGATAGTTTTACCGGACATTATTTTATTAGCCATTTAAAACTTTTTGTTCCGAGTAGATGATTACCTTAGGGTGAGTATAGACTGGAGCATTTAGTGGTACGAGCATTCGCCGTTTTATAATTTGACTGTACACCAATATGACAGTTTTATTTCCGACATTCAAAAAAAGACATTTAGTATATTAGTTATTTTGGGAAAAGGTAATTTTGAGATTTGTTCATTATGAGAACAGTACTATATGGGAATCGGTCCTAACAGACCGCAAGCGAGCAAAGGCAATAATGTACAATCATCAACAATAAACGCTAGGTATAAAGAAATGTTACAAGTAAATGCTCACTCGCCGTGAGCATTACGTCGAACGCAGAATCGAGCATTCGCAGGAACATTACAGCTAATAAACGCTAGGTAGAAAGAAATGTTACAACTATATGCTCACTCGCCGTGAGCATTACCTCGAACGCAGAGTCGAGCATTCGCAGGAACATTACATTACATGGTAAAGCTTTTGGAAACTGAGCTTTTATCTGTATTGTAGCATTCGTAAGAACGTTATATTACATGGAAATGCTCCAGAAAATACTCTAGTGTATACTCACCTTTATGTTAACTTTGGCCGATCGAAGTTATTATTTCATTATCGTTAATATACCTACGTATGAGTTGATATTGGTACGTCCTATATAATACGAAGGCAAACAGGAAATTCTTTTACAGGGTTAATGGTAAAACATTAAGAAACTCTTAAAAGGTCATTGTACTCATCATTATGAACAACTTTTACTTTGGGACCAAACCTGAAATTGCGAAAAAAAAACAACAGTTTCTACATTTATGTTCGTTTAACTGGTAATTTTTTTTTTTTTTTATGTAGGGAACAGCTGATTTTTTTTAAGCTTAGGAGGTTTTGCGCATGATATGAAATGATTTGATGAAATGATTTTATTTTTTGTAAGTGGGTTTGTACAAACACTTTTACACGTCAATCATGTTTTTTTTTTAAACTAGATGAAGTCGGCGTTTCCTATCTGACTACTCTGAGAAGAAAGGCCGAAACAAACTCAGAGGTCACAGTCTCTTTTAAAGTCCAGACATAATCTTGGTCAGGTTATATGAAGACCATGTAGATCGATGTCTGAGGTGGTCTTTTGAGGAAAGAACCACACAGATTGAGAGGACCTGTCCAGTCAATGCACGCATTTGTCAAAAATCGTGCAGCTCAACTCAAGACTTAAGGAGCTCAACGATTCGACGAACAATACCAAAGAAAGGACATTTGGGTAGGCCACATAAATTACTCAAACTGCCAGACCATGAAAAAAAAATAGCATTTAACGTTACACGTTGTATATTACATTATTACGATGTAATTGTTATTAATGTTGCATATTATTAAAATAATACAGCACCCTAATTGCGACCACACTATCAATCACAATCTGAATAATTTTGAAGGACATTTATTGCTAATCCATTGCTTCTTAAGTTCGAAAAAATTGTCCGCCTAACAACGTAAATAACGTAATGAATGTTGTTGAACCGTGAAAATGAAAGCCATTCCTACTGTTAGTGTGTTACGCAATTACCCCGCAGGTATCAAGTACTAGGTATGTTCGTAATGGTTTCTTTGAACAAAAACTTTACTGAGAAGAATAATGTTAAAACTGAATGACGTGTGTTCTAAAAGCTTGTCTTTTCAGTTGCTGAATAGAATTACATGAAACATCATATTTCACAAAGATAAAAATCCTGTTTCTAAATAAAGTAATGAATTGAACGTCTGCTTATCTATCTATGGTATACTTATACTAACGGCTTAACGTGCTTTCCGAAGCATGGAGGGGTCTCGGTAAGTAAAGATGGTCACCCATCCACAGACCAACCGCGGCAAGCGTAGCTTAACCTGATCGATCGACCTGTGCGGCTGTTATTATTTAGCAACGAAACGTATTACACACCGATTTTTCACTTTCAGTCGTCAGTAATTTGACTTTCGAAAGAAGAAGACAAAGCGTTGTGTAACTATACAGACGCTATACAACGTTTATTATAATAGTAAGGGGGAACGATTTAAGGTTCTTCTTTCAAAAGGCGCTTCATTCGATCATTAGGCCCTTTCCTCGAAAGAAACAGCAAACTACCATGAGCATTATCCTTAAACGAATATGTCAGACCTATTTCTATGTTCGCTAAGTAAGCCTCGTCTCGTTTCGTTGCGATCCATTACTCCCGCACTTTGTATTCGACAATACAATGTGACATTTAGAGGTGTTGATGACACGGTACTCTTGATGCGTAGATGTAATGGAGGTGTTTTTGGGAATACGTGTCGAAACGCGGCGTTTTATGTTACAGTTTACGTTCGAAAAAAGGGAAAGTTTTAGTTTTGTTTTTTATGAAATCATAATTAGGTGAAGTATTTTTATCTCACAAGCGACGCGCGCTTTACTTCTGGTTACCAAGTGAACAAACACGAAGTGCGTGACGCAAGTGGTTTGGCAACGTCGCCCTGCGCCCTTTTTCGAAGGAACGGTCAAAATTAGGTAAATACCGTTATCGCTAGTTCAACGGGCGCTAAAATTGATACTTTAATTTTCCTATAATAATATATATTATGTATTTAATAATAATAAAAAAAAAATTCTGGAACAACGATAACTCGTGTTTACTTCAAGATAATTTAGTTGCACTATATAAAACGATAATTACACGATTTTTTTTTAAGAATTTTGATTTGGGAAATGACAATTTATAATGATTATAAGTTTTTAATTTCATCCCGTATTAGTAGTAGATTATCAGTGCAGTATAAATGTTATAAACTTTAAACCGCGAAAGTAAATTTTAATCTTTTCCCACTGCGTAACCCGTGAAACAATTCCCATTGATCATACATACTACCCATGCCCGATAAGCTATCAAAACACCCTTTAAAAATATTCACCCCGAAGTTTGTCGTCATTTTACTGCCACAGGACTAAAATATCAGCTCCATACCCAATGAAAACGGTTTTTTTTGTTGAGAATAAAATCGCCTTGGGACCATTTGGCTCATGCCCGTAAATGTGTTAAGCCACTTTCACAAATTTATACGCCTATTTTGACCCTTAAGCCGTTGTAATAAGACCTGTAGCTGGGCGTATAAATGTCAAAACTGACACTGTTGAGGGCGATTCAGTAAATCAATATTATGAAGTGACGTTTTATGAAGAATGCTCGGATGCAATTAAATGCTTATAATGCGATATTGGATATCCCACAAGGTGGACCGACGACCTTATGAAGGCCGCAGGAACCCGTTGGATGCGAGAAACACAGAACCGGTCGAAGTGGAAGTGCTTGGGGGAGGCCTATGTCCAGCAGTGGACGTCTTTCGGCTGAAATGATGATGATGATGATGAATGCGATATTATAGGAGTATATGTTTAAAAGGTATAATAATATTTTTCGCCTGTAAAATCAAAAATAATAATAATCATTATTGGTTATTGATTATTATTATTTTTGATTTTACATATCTCGTGACCGTGGGGTCCCGCTCCTTTGGAAGGCATACAAGGGCCCGAAGCCAACTCGCAGAGGCCGCTTAGGAAATTTTAATGAAATGCGTATTATTATATAGCCCGTTGCCCAGGTTTCAAATGGTTCTGCGACAGTCGAAACATTCGAGAACGATAAAGATCCAGAAATACGATAATCAAGATTTCATAACATTCTTAACTCAATTAAAGCCATCTGTTATGAAGATTATATAAAATACTAGCTGCGCCCAGAGGTTTCACCCGCGTCAATGTCGATCCTGTGAGAATATCGGGATAAAAAGTAGCCTCTATGTTAATCCAAGTTTTCGGCTACCTTCATAAATTTTTTTATTAAAATTGGTCCAGCCGTTTGAGCGTGAAGAAGTAACAAACATACAAACACCCACACACAAACTTTCACCTTTATAATATTAGTGTGATTTTCATTCTTCAATAGGTAAGTATATTCTCAAGAGAGAGTAACAGCTCAGTTTCCGTATTATTTCCATTCAGTCTCCAGTAGTACACCGGTTAGTAATCCTCATAAAAACTACAAGTACTGGTCTTCTAAGCTGTAAAGCTGTTTAAAAAAAGGTGGAACAAACTGTAGTATTCATGAGCTGCTTTATATTTCCGTTTCATTTCGTTTCTTTATAGCCAAGTGGTTCTGAATCGACTGGCTATCTTTTTGTGGTTCTTGGCGAGACATTTGTGCGATTGGTAAATTGGTAACAAACTAATAACAATTTAATCACCAGACGGCCTATTCAATTACTTCCAACTTTAATTAATATTAATTATTTTAATCCTACTATCCTATCCTAATCACACTAATATTATAAAGGCGAAAGTTTGTGAGTGTGTGTGTGTGTGAGGGGGTGTGTGTGTGTGTGTGAGGGGGTGTGTGTGTGTTTATATGTTTGTTACTTCTTCACGCTCAAACAGCTGGACCAATTTTGATAAAACTTTGTATGGAGGTATCTGACACCCTGAATTAACATATAGGCTACTTTTTATCCCGATATCCCCACGGGATCGACATTTACGCGGGTGAAACCGCGGGACGTAGCTAGTAGTATTATAAAAGCAAAAGTTTATGAAGATGGATGGAAGTTTGTTACTCTTTCACGCAAAAACTACTTAACGGATTAGGATGAAATTTGGCACACAGATAGTTTATAAACTAAATTAACACATAGGATACTTTTTATCCCGGTAGTACGTTCCCTTGGCAAAATTTCCGAATCCCACGCGGGCGAAGCCGCTGGTAAAAGCTAGTATTTCATAAACTCGAAAGATTTCTTTGTTGTTAAACATAACGACCTGGTATAGAAAATATGTTAAGTCACAAACGGATCTTTAGTGGAAAAAAAACATTGTTCTATCTCATTTAGCAGAGTATTACTTAAGAAAAAATATAATAGTAGGTATAAATGCACTAAGCACCAATAATTATTTTATGTCATAAAAATTGTATATCACCGACTTGACTCACTGTTCCAACTGCACTACACTCCCCTTTACTTCATGTATGTAAATTTTAGTCTTACAGGAATAGACAGACAACTCGATATTCTGTTGAATAGCAATTTTTGCGGTAATAACAATCGGGAAACATAAGTGGGACGCGGCCCGACCCTTTTCATATCTTTGTTGATATCTGTCACATCCCAAAGCTATGAAGATATTGTAAATGTGATATAGGATATTACGGATACGTTATGAGTACGATGTTTCATTGCCTTGATATTGTTATTATGTTGTATTAATGATAAGGCTGTAAATGTCGTGTTTTATTGGTTGCTTATATTGAATTGTTTATTTCGTAATACGTTAAGTAAAATACACACATGCTATTATGGTATTTACCAATCAGGAGTTGTTATAGAATACGGCATGCAAGCTGCTTGCATACTTTTGTGCAAGTTACATGCAAGTGTATTCCGGGCTTAAATAAAACATCTCAGAGAATGAAAGGTGAGCTACGAGGATAAAATGATCTTAACTTGCTACGACGTAGCTGATCACGCCTACGCAGCTACGATCGCTACGAAGTTGTAATATGTTTGTTACGCTAACATCCTTGTTAGCTTTCAACTCAATATGGATGTGATTTTAAGATTTACGTACAGAACCTGGCATTTAACTTTGCAAAATAAAATAGCAGACTGATTAATTTCTAAGACATGACATGAGTACGTCTGACGGTCCGCTCAGTCTCGCTTTCAATTTGGTTGACAGGCCTATTTTGTCAGAACAACATGCCCAAATCTTGGGGCCTAAAAAGGCCACTTTGGCTGAATCATAAAAGGATAACATTATGAATCATAATGGACAGTTAACTGTTAAGTTAATCGTATCAATTGGTGAAGGATTTGGCAGTTTTTTTTTTGTCTGTGCTAAAATACCAATCAATCCAATCCAAATCTAATCGCAATCTTTTTGTTTATATCTACGTAGTGCAGCGAAAAAATGAAAAACACGAACTGTCTTCGCCATATTATGATTCATAATGTTATCTTTATAAGATTCTGCCAAAGTGGCCTTTTTAGGCCCCTTGGTATCAAAAATCAACCAACTTAGCCTATCGCAGTCCACGGCAGAACATAGGCCTCTCTCAGGCTACGCAACAACACCCTGTCCTCCGCCTTCCGCATCCAGTCTGTTCTAGTCACCTTTTTAAAGTCGTCGCCCCATCTAACTGGGAGCCCACACTACGCTTGCCGATACGCGGTCTCAACTCCAGGACTCGTCTGCTCCACCAGCCATCGGTTCTTCGACAAACATAGCCAGCCCACTATCCACCATCGACCACCATATGGTATGACACCAGAGAAGGCAGGTCCAAACCTATTTTTTAATATTTCCTTTTCCCAGTTTAAGAACAATATTTCTCTGAACTACAATACGAAGGTAAGTCGGGCTTTGCTTTGAAGGAAAACATCGTGAGGAAACTGAAACCTTCATCTAAAACGGTGAAGGAAAACATCGTGAGGATTCGGCATGTCCTAGAACAAAAAATTCGAAGACATGTTTTATCTACCAATCCGCACTGGGCCCTCATAATAGATTACTGCCCACTCCCTCTCGAAGAGAAGAAGCCTGAGTCCCAGAAGTGGGTACATTATGGGCTGACCAGCTTCTGCCCGCGACTTCGTCCGCCCATTCACTCTCTTAGGGGTTGAATTTCGAAAAACCTTTTCATAGTGGACAGGTACCTACTCTTCACAAAGAACACACCCTCCAAATTCCATGTTTCTAGGACCAGCGGTTTAGGCTGTGCGTTGATATATCAGTCAGTCAGGAGTTTAAATTTTATATACAGAAATAATTATGCTATTAATTTCTCCCTTACTTACATCCGCATTCCGCATCAGCATTCAATTCAAATCCGTCACTTCCATAACGTGTCTCCGTCGAGTGCCTATCTAGGAAAGTTTGCAATCTTATGAGTATTATGCTAAGTAAATTTGCGTTGTACGTCGCTCAATGTTTTTCCTCATTTTCTCGTGTGATACGTAAATGCGATGCTTTAGCGTACCCAAAAGATAACCGAGTTACCCCCGTACAGTTACCGTCGAGATGAATTTACAAGGAACGGATAAACAAGGCGGGGTATCCGATACTTTGTGAGTTTCTCATTATAATTTATTCTTTGACAATCTGGGAGACGTGTTTTTAGCGTAAATTACTAGCGGAAAATGTTTGTAAAAAATTGCTTTTCAAAATTAAGGCTTTAAATTTAATATTTTGAATGGTACGTGATTTATTTTTAAGAACACAAGTGCCAGTTTATTCTTGTGAACTTGCTTTTGAAAAGCAAAAAGGTGTTCTTATAAAGGTTCTGTTTTCCTTTTGAAGTCGGAAACCTAATCATCATCATCATCATCAGCCTATAGCAGTCCACTGCTGGACATAGGCCTCCCCTAATGAGCGCCATAGCGCCCTGTCTTCAGCTTGAAACCTAATAATCATGGAAATTATGGCTTACTCTGTTTTCATCAATACTTAAAATAAGTATTTACTTCTAATAAAGTACAAAAACATGAGTTTAAAAACTGTATCCAGCAAATGCAATACAATTTATAGTTCAGTATACAAATTGCAACACTTTTAGAAATCTTAATGCTGACGTCAAAGTTTGAAATCCACTTAGCTTTTACAAAAAATTTCGATGTCAACTTTGAAAGTCTTTATCGCTATACATCTTGGGTAAAGACCAAAATAATAATAATAATAATATTCCACAACTATCACACAACGCCGTCTAGTCTCAAGCTAAGCAGAGCTTGTGTTATGAGTACTAGACAACTGATAAACATACTTATATATTTCTAAATACATACATATATAGATAAATTACACCCAGACACAGAACAAATGATCATGCTCATCACACAAACATTTGTCCTGGGTGGGAATCGAACCCACGACCTCCGGCATAGCAGTCATAGTCACTGACCACTAGACCAACAGGCCAAAAAATGTTTATGTGTACAATGTTAGGTATTTAGATACCTAAAGACTACCTTTTTTTTCAAGTTTACTGCATAAATTAACTTATTGTGTGACAATTTGATAGACTCGAACCCGTGACCCGACTGTGGCCCATTTGCGATATTATAAGGAAAAAAAGATTTGATTTTTGGTATGTTTGTTTGTTACACTTTCACGCTAAAACAGATGAACGGATTTGGAAATTTGGCACATAGGTAGACCATGACCTGGATTATTCGCAAGCGATCGGAACATATGCGGGTGAAGCCGGGGCGCAGCTAGTAATCTAAAAGATGATGCCACGAAATGTGTGGAAGCTGGTATGGAGCGGGTTCCAATAGGAATAGATATTTTATCATACGTACATAATCATAATTAGCCTATAATGTTTCCACTGCTGGGACACAGGCCTCCTCTCTGTGAGAGGGAGTGGGACGTAATCTACCACGCGGGCCCAGTGCGGGTTGGTGGATGGCACATGTCTTCCAAATTTTGGTTCTAGGACATGCCGGTTTCCTCACGATTGTTGTTGATTGTTTATTGTAATTTTATATGTTATTGAAGTATTTTATTGTTATTTATTAGATCATTACTTTATGTACAGTATTAAAATAATAATAAGAATATGTACAAGTATATAAAAAGGAAAGGAAAGAATCAAAGGGCATCAAAAAATTCATCCGCATCGCTGTCAACAGGAAACGTGCCCAAAAGACTGGCAGTATTGCCACGTTGTATGGCAATGCTGATTCTTTGGCCAAAAAATAGGCCAGCCCTCTGGTCACGTGAAGAGTTGTTTATTATTAATTAAAACGGTAACACCAATTACAACGATGACGACGACGATGCGATTACGACGTTTTCCTTCACCGTTTTGAGAGCAGTGGTGATGAAATAATTTACACAAAGTGAAACGCCTGGCTGGGTTCGAACCTACGACCTACAACTCGTAAGTCGCGGCCGTTACCACTTGACCACCACTGCTCACCATGGTATATCATTAGAAAGGTATTTACAAGAATTCCAATGACGCTTGTCTTCCAAGTGGAAGTGGGTGGAAGTTGAGACGAAGCGGTAAGGGAAGCTGCAGTAACCGTTGTAGCTACAGAAAAACGTTCTTAGGAAACTGTCTTTTACTTCTTGAGTAATTGCTACGTGCACCCCAGATTTTGGAAAAAAGGTACAGTCAGCTAGAAAACGTTTATCCTTACAAATTTATTTATATGTTGCCAATTGATGCCAGTTTCGTTTAAGGATTCAAACACACTTGGATCAACAGGAGTACTAGAAAAGTCAGAAATCGCATAAAACTTTACCCATACCATTTCGTAGTGACTTATCCACGATCTGTTACGACTTTTATAGGTAATAATTATTAGAAAGGCGTTATGACATGTAGGTACCATGTGGTGCACTGGTTCAAAAGGGCTGTAAATTGAGAAATATCTATAAAAAACCTTATTTTTGTATTGCTAAAACTTATAGCTAATCTATATATTACTAACTAGCTTCTGCCCGCGACTTCGTCCGCGTGAAATTTCACCCTCTTAGGGGTGGAATTTCGAAAAACCCTTTCTTAGTGGATACCTACTCTTCACAAAGAACACACCCTCCAAATTTCATGTCTCTAGGAGCAGCGGTTTAGACTGTGCGTTGATATATACACAATCAGTCAGTTTATCATTTTATATATATAGATAATAAAGCTGAAGAGTTTGTTTGTTTGAATGCGATAATCTCTGGAACTACGGGTCAGATTTGAAAAAATCTTTTTGCATTTGATAGCCCAATTCTTGAGGAAGGCTATGGGCTATTAAATATCACGCTATGACCCTTAGGAGCCGAGCAAAAAGAAAAAAAGTGTGAATGAACGCTAAGCGAATACGAAGTGTTACGACGGGGTGGGGGTACAAGAAATTTCACGCGGACGAAGTCGCGGGCAGAAGCTAGTAATAATATATTTGGTGCAATATAACTCGGAACGGACAACAATTTGGAATTAGGTGTCATAGCAACTTCTATTCATTGTAAAAAGAGCTATCCAGCGATGTATTGAACATGGCTATTTCAGGGGGTACCAAAGTAAGCATCTTCCTTTCATTAAACAATTTCAATCTAATTAACACATCACGACAAATAAAAATTTGTAATTCATAACCATTGACATATATATTACTAGCGTAAGGACCGGGCTAACGGCGCGACTAAATGGCACCAACGCGCTGGCCCTAAAAGACGGTTTTAGGGCCAACGCGACTCAGTTGACAGTGGTGCGCGCGAACTTCGAACGAAGAACTTCTATGTAAAATGTTCAGACGGGCGTATCCTTACTTTTGAAATCGTTGTTCATAACAGTGTTCTTTATTTGAGGGTTGATTTTTCGAATCCCAGATAATTTTATCGGAAGAATAATTTTGAATTTTTGAGAGTTCTTTCATACAAAATCTGTCAGACCAATTTTATTCTACGAATAAAAATTATCTGTCGATTGAAAAATCAGCCCTTCAAAAAGTAAACGTTTCTGAATGAAACAGGTTCAGAATACTGCAATACCACACAAAAGCAACTACAGATGTAATTCAAAACCGGAAAAAATATAACTGGCTTTGTGAACTCTTAACAAAAACTAACGTACAAAAAATAATTCTGTTTTACATGCGTTTTCTGTACGTCCACAATAGAATATCTTGTTTGGCTTTCCACAATATGTGTTTTGTGATTTGCTTTCTAGTAAGATTACAAAATTAAAACAGATTTAACTCGAAATAATGGTTCTTTTTTGCATGCAATAAACTGATTTGATTTGTTTTTTTTTTATGACTGATAACGTGAGTACATTTCAAAGGGCCAGCTATTTATTTTACTGCAATAAAGTACTTATAGTGATAAATAATGTCATTTGTCTTCTTTTCGGATATTGTGCACATGGTTCTCTTAAAGGAATTCGGTGAATGTTACAAGACAGCTGCCCGATGCGTGCTAGTTGCTCGTGGAACTTCCACTTTTCCAGACACCAAATAAAAGCCAAGATTATGATTTTTCCCGTTAAAAATAACAATGTTTTCGCTAAAAACCAAGTACACTTGCTTTTATTCGTCTCTCGCAAGCGGCTAATTGTCCATTTGCGGGCATTCGGGCGTGCTTTGCGAAAAACAGAGAAATTCCCAGTCGCCATTTTAATTCAATTCTTTCGAACAAAGCTGCTGTTGCATTTTTCGCTGTTCACTCCACGTTTTGTTGTTGAAAAGTGCAAACGTCTATGAAACGAAAATGGGACAAAAAGCGTCTTAATTTCCTATCCTTTTAGCCCGTCAGATGGCTCGCAGATAATTCCATAAGCATTGTGAAAATTTAAGAGGAAAAATTGGGGAAACGAACCCTTCCCTAAATTCAGAAACCTTTAAAGAAATATTTCAGCCTTGAAGTGAGGTAAAGGCTTCTCAAGTGCCAGAATAAACGTTTGCGAGAAATTAGAATTTTAACAAGAATTTTTGCTGGAAAGGAAGTTTCTAATAGGTTTAGATTATCTTGGTAAATATATTTGTTTACCTTAATGTATTACCTAAATACAATTCCAAAGGCTTACAGGAAAGTTTTGTTTAAAGATAAGCTTCTTACTTTAGATAGAATTGTAACTAGGACACAATTTACTCGTGCAGAATTTAGCTCAGATGGAATCTTAAATTCCTCGTAACCAGTGACTACTTTTAATTAATCATCGAGGAACGCACGGATACTTTGACATCCATAAACTCCTGTCAAAATCCAAACAAAACTTTTTGAGATTCTTCCGCCAAGTCCATCGGAACTCGCAATCTGGTCGGCTACTGTCGATTAGAATTCAACCCGAGTCCAATACCATTCCGTTATTAATTAAAGATGGTACAAAGTTCAGGGATTCCTCACACAATTCGGCCCACCCCGGTTTGTGCTCGCCTGGAATGTAATTGGAATTGTTCCGGTCGGAAGGTTAGAATGTGGCCAATTTAAGATCGGGATAAGGACAGTTTTGAACTGTTGGTTGAACTGTTTGAGTAAATTCAAACGTGTTAGTTTGAAAAATTCGTTTGTTTCGGATCGTTACGATTTGGGTTTGTAATGGACAACACTGTTGATTTATTTTCGTTGGATCCCACTTTTGAATCCCAGTTTAATATTTTTGGCGTTGGATCCCACAAAACATTATGTATTGCCGTTGGATCCCAAATTTAAAAAATGCAAGGGAATTACGTTTTCCCAAAAACTATTTCCGTTGGATCCCAAATGCTTAAAAAAATCTGAATGCGGGTACTTTCAATAACAAAATGGTTTATAATTAGGCTGTGTCTTTTTGTGGACGAAGGTAAATGGCATTTAAGTTCGTGTGTTAAGTAGTAAGTTATATTTTTTTTGGCTTATCAACTGTTACATCAAAATTTATAATATAATTGTAATTAAAAGTCCTTGCAATACCATGTAGGTATCATAACTAAACCCTGGAAAACGTTGATGTACTGCGAAAAGGTTTTTTACGTATACACATTTAGTATTTAAAGTTATTAATACAAGCCTGGAACTAAGTAATATACCTTATAAGTAGAGGCATTTGTTCAGAAATGAGCCTAACTCCCATAAGGTTCATTACCTTTTGGACTACCCAAATCATAAGGCAAATCATCGAACACCCAAAAACCGTTCACTGCTGGAGATAGGCCTCCCCAAGTAGTGATACTTAATGATGCGGGAGAAAAGACGTCCTGTCTCCGGCATACAGCGGCTGCCCTTGACCTTCACTAAGTATTCCGTCCACCTTGTGGGGGAGGCCTAGGTACAGTCAGCAACAAAAGTCGATTAACACTTCAGTTTTTTTATCTCAGTTATTGAGCAAAATATTTATTCAAAATTGTTTTGTACTTTTTTTTTTTTTTTTTAAACGTTGCCCCAAACTAGGAATTTCTCCTGTATTGTGGGTGCGTTTACAAACATTTAAACTCACATACACAAACAGCCAGACCCGGAACAACTACTTGTAGGTCATACAAATATTTGTTCCGTGCGTTACTTAGTTAGTAGTTCGGTAACATAAAATGTGATAACAAATTATTAATCACTTGCACTCAATAAACCATTCTCCGCCTAATAAAACTACAAACTAAGTACTATTTACACGTAATAGTAGGTAACATTAAGATTTATAGTTAGTGAAACTAAGCTAATTAATTTGTGCTCTCAGCTACGTCCGGCTAATACATATTAGTTCCTCATTAGGTCAATTTGGTTCGGTTGCCTAGCAACGGCTTAGGTTATAAATCTAGGCTTGTGGGTAATGGTGATGTATTACGTTTGCGATTGGAAGTGAGTCATGTTGTGTTTGGGTTAGTATGACGATGGTTTTCGGGTGTTTAGTGCGAAATAGCTTCCACAAGTGGCAATACTTAAATGATCGTACGGAGTGTGGAGCATGGAGTGATCAAACTCGCAACACCATACTGCGCTCCAAAACACAGATTACCGACGTTCCTCAAAAGGCCGCTAAGCTGAAGTGGGACTGGGCTGGCCACGTTTGCCAATGAGCTGTGGGTCAAAATAACCACTACTATCAACCTCCCACCGGAGTCCGGCGCCAACCAGCCTGCTGTTTCGTGGATGCGTGGGAGTTCCTGTGCCTTAGGCATCTTCTGGGCACGCTCGTTCCATCATAGACCTTATCCATCGCTTTCCATCCGGCGTGGCCGAGGTCAAAAGCGGGCTCATTCAGCAATAAAAGTAAAAGTGGCACTCCAGGAGTGCCGACAGAAGTGAAAACAAAACACAAACAGAATACTTTGCCAACACCTCACTGACATATCGGATATACATTAAAACCGAGTACATCCCAAGGCCAGGCGAACATATCCGAAGCGGTGTTGGTTACGGTAACAGTGGCGCGAGTTCAATAGTTTTTTCCCATCTCAAAAACGCGCCTAAAAAAGTTTTCACTTCGAAAAAAAATAAAAAAACAACGTTAGCCCTGACACAGCTAGTAAGCTCCAGCGTATATATATATAGTATATATAGTAGTATCATTATAGAACTTTCACCGATACTCTTCACTCTTTTAGCACAACCTATTTGATCTATGGTTTGACTGAAGCAACACACACACGTCTAAAGTAGCCTACAGAACCTCGTAATGGCATTTCTTAAAAACATGTGAACTCATGAATAAATTGTGGTGTAATATGTAGCAAAAACCGAGAAAGAGGTGAGTACATAAATAATTCCCCCAATGCCACTGGCATAAGCTATTTATTTTTGAAATTGAATGAAGTGGGTGTGCCCAGAAATAATTTATCAACAAAATGTGTTACATTACATTGGTTTGGTAAAAAAATCGCGTCGTTTGTTCACGCCCGCGCCGCGCTGTTTTCTTTTTAGGGTTCCGTACTCATAGGGTAAAAACGGGACCCTATTACTAAGACTTCGCTGTCTGTCCGTCCGTCTGTCTGTCACCAGGCTGTATCTCAAGAACCGCGATAGCTAGACAGTTGAAATTCTCACAAATTATGTATTTCTGTTGCCTCTATAACAACAAATACTAAACGTTAGTTAAATATTTAACGGGGGCTCCCATACAACAAACGCGTTTTTTTCGGCGTTTTTGTCTTGTGGTACGGAACCCTTCGTGTGCGAGTCCGACTCGCACTTGGCCAGTTTTTCTAATAGTGTTGACTGTGGTTACTTCGCACGTACTGTACGAGTATATGTAGCTTATGTTGTGGTTAGAAGATTAGCCAAAACCAATTTAGAGCTGACTTCTCGGGAAGTACGGATAAGCTTACTGCAAGTATCTTCACTGGTAACGTAATAAGTAGGTACGAGTCATGACGAAATCTGATGATTGGTAATAAATTGTTATTGGTAAGTAATTGATATTGTGACATCAGAAAAACAATTACTGTCGTATTCAATCTCACCTGCGTATTCAATGTCAAAAACTTGTTAAAAATGTAGGTAAGTAAGTACAGTCAACAAAAGAGATAAGTATGCAGGTTCGTCGGATATAATTGTAGTTTAGTAAGAAACCGATAGGTGTTGTCGACTGAAATTTAATTTGATAAATCAGCTGTTTGTTTTCTATTAATAAAATTAATTTTTATTCGAGAACATCCATCGGTTTCTTAATAAACTTCAACTATATCCGACGAACCTGCATACTTATCTCTTTTGTTGACTGTACATTGTTTTTATCTTGACAGATTGAGACTAAGGTTAAAATGCGAACGGTCTTAAAAATAAGGATAATCACAAAACGGGAAAACTGATGATGATGATAAACACATGATCGTCTCACTTATGAGGAAATGCGGGTGGTCGTTTCAAATCAAATCAAATCAAATCATCTTTATTGTGGATCATAGGAAAGTGTACATTATACAGCTGGTGTTAATTTAGTGTTTTGTGAACAGCCATGTCCTGCCCTTAGGGCGTACAATAAAATGTAGGTACATAAAGTGAATTTACATGCATGTCAACAATAATATTATAACAAATTAACACATTTTACAAATACCAATTTCAAATTACATTACAAATTTTAGACAATTAAATATTGATAGACGCATCATGTATCTATCTATACAAAACGCATCATGACCTAGGCAGATTGTATTCTAACAGTGATTTGTCGGCAAAGAAGTCTTTCACAGAGTAATAACATTTGTTCACTAACAGTTCATGGAGATTCTTTTTAAATGATTTTATTTCAGTAATTGCTCTTATCGGCTTTGGAATGTTATTGAAAATACGCGGAGCCGAGCAGAAAACACTTTTGTGCAGGAAATCCGTCTTACTAGGCACTATGTCTAGCTTGTCCTGATGCCGTATACGCGTCCGATATTTAAATAGATAAATATTATTTTTAACAAAAACTGCGACCTCATAAATATATAGACACGGTAATGATAATACGTTCATCTTTTTAAAAAATGGTTCACAGGATTCAGTTTTATGTAGATTGAAAATTGCCCTGACACATCGTTTCTGTGCAATGAACGCGCGTTCTCCATAGAAACGCTCTCGCCTGTTTTCTTTCTGGATAATGACCATAAAGCAATGTTTTTTACAGAATAATAAATATTAACTACTTGTATGTCCCTATGTTTTCCTTTTTGGTGATACATTATTTTTAGCACTAGAACCCAAACATCAAAAAATTCCGAATTAAACCACTATCAACAGAGGCCTAGTGTACAAATTTGACAACTATTTATGAAACAAGAAAAATGTAGGGACACTGTATATATCTTATTAATCAGTTCATGAAATATCTTTTAATATGGTCCAATATTGAAGGAGGAAATAGGCGAGAGCCAAACCTCGAATCATAACTTTTTACTTAGGCTTTTTCAAAAGTCTCTCCGACCGCATTTCCTCTTAAACACAGAACGTAGTTTGTTGTTGTTGTTAGAAAATAGTTACAACGCAAAACAGTCTTGTAGAATGTTCATAGCAAGTGTTTGCCAGAAACATATTTCAGGCTTCAAAAAACATTTGATATGATGTGTCGTGCGTGTATTTTTATAGTTAGATTTTAGATAACTTGTGCCTTGACATATTTTATTGTTAAGAAATCCATTACTCAGGTGTCCATGATTTCTTCAGTTGTGATTTTCCTTCGAACGTTTCCATAGTTCACTCAAAAACAATAGAATACCAAATCTAAAAACACAAATAAAACATTCTAAACAGCAATACAACAATGCAATTCAGAAGTACTACATATAAAATACCAATAAAAACTTGAATTAAACACAAACAGCGTTCCATGAAGATGTCTAGACGCGCTGACATTCATCCTAGCCGTCACTTGTTTGTTCATCCGGTTCAACTACTATTCATTTAGTTTTTGCTCCGTTTGTTGCACGACAGTGTACTGTCAACGTAACAGTGTGAAATGCACAAATCTTGGAGTGAAATATATTGCTTTCAAGGCGGAACGAATGGGGCCCAACTATCGGATGTTTGTGTACCAACGTTTTTGTACACGTCAAGGAGTGGTGTGTTTTTCTTGCATGTGGTTCGAGGGTAACAAAAAGTTCGTACCTAAAAGTAGACAATGTTTTTTTACTGTTGTTACAAATTGTGCTCAGCAGCAAAGATCTAATCTATTTAGTTTATCGCAGTCCACAGCTGTCTTGGATTCGATTCTTTCTAAAAGATCACTGATCCAGCGCTTTCACATCGGTGACATTTCAGGTTGTTAAGAGCTGTATGTAGGTTAATTCTAGTGGAAACTTTGTTGTTAACTTCCTTTAACCTTTTGACCGCCACAGGTCAAAAAATCAAAAACGTGCCCTCGGCGTCAAAGTCTGTCATGTAGTTGAACCGTGGCGTGCTGGGCACATTTTGGTTCGTCATCTATACAGTCATGACCGTGGCGGTGAAAACGTTAAATATTCTATAGCAAAGACTGATTAGTGTCACTTAGGTAATATCGTTACAAAATCAGATAAAGGGAATATTATTGAGGTATTCCACTCAGAGCACTGATTTGAACCGCACTTGGACGAACGGCACCTGAGCACTTCCACTAATTGACTACCTACTGTTTTAAGAAAACAGTCTGTCTGTTTTTAGATATTTTTTTATTTTCTGTTGTTGATTCTCTTCTGAAGTACCATTCCAGATTTTCTATTTCATGCACGAATATTTTTAACAGCAGAGTTTGCTCAAACTCTGCAGGGTGAAAATCAGGCTTATAATAATAACTGTAAAATTACAGTTTTATACAATGCCAGATATTTCGTCATATCCAGTCGTCGCGTCGTAATTCCGTAAGATCGATTGTAATCGACGAAAACTTACGCTTTGGAATTTTTCATTACGATCAAAGGAAACCAATTCTGATTACACAAGAATGGCAAAAAAATATCCTATTATTAGAATGGATAAAGCTTTACTAGCGCGAAGAATTTTTGTTACGTTTGTAGAATTTGGCTTTTCAGCCTTATCTAGATGATCTGTATATGGATTCTGTTATTAGTTACATTTAACGTTGAAATATACAACAAATTTCTTGGCCCTTGACGTTGATACAGCAAAAAAATAGCCACTAAATTTTTCACTCATTTACAAATCGACTTAAACAGGGTGTAAAATTCACTCATCCTCCATAGAAAAGGGAGGATCCTCCGACCAAACGGGTGTCGTGCCTGGTGAGCTACTGCCCGACGATAGTTGCGCGGTAAACTCTGCTTGCGCGATGCATGATTTTGCATGACGTCAGTGTTATACCTACTTCGCATGAGATGATGTAGATGCTGCCACAATTACGTATCAGTAGTACAGCCAGTTATAGCAATTAGCTGACCCACCTTTGCATAAATGGATAAGATTTTTTAGAATTTTATAATTCTTTTATATTTTACTAGCTGCGCCCCGCGGTTTCACCCGCATAAATGTCGATCCCGTGGGAATATCGGGATAAAAAGTAGCCTATATGTTAATCCAGGATGTCAGCTACCTCCATACACAATTTTATCAAAATTGGTCAAGCCATTTGAGCGTGAAGATGTAACAAACATATAAACATACACACACGCGCTCACAAACTTTCGCCTTTATAATATTAGTGTGATTTACTTTGCTTAAATAAACAAAATATTTTGCCAAGATATTGTATGGCATAATCAGCTTAATGACTCCACCGCTGAGACACAGGCCTCCTCTCGGTGAGAGGGAGTGAGCCGTTATCCACCACGCGGGCTCAGTGTTGGTTGGTAGATGTCATATGTTTTCGAATATTTGGTTCTAGGACATGCCAGTTTCCTCACGATGTTTTCCTTTACAGTTTTGAGAGCAGTACTGATGAAATAATTTACACATGAGTTCGAACCTGCGACCTAGAAGTCGTAAGTCACAGCCTTTACCACAGTTACAGATTTAGGGTTTTGTATGGGAAATCTGTCAAAAACACACAATGGGCAGACCAGACCATTGCAACGTCGGTAAATTAATAGACTTGGCCCCCTGAAGTTTTTAAAGGACATCACCAAGGTCAGTGTATGTCCTCACAAGATATTTTAAGGGGCTTACAGGACCTAAACAAAAAAAACGCAAGTTTTAGAAACAATAAAAGTATACGATCAAAAAAAAAAAAAAAACAAAAAAAAAGAAATCAGAAAAATATATGATATTCTTCAGGATATATGCTAGGTGGATGTGTGTTGAAAACATAATACAACTAATTTCGTACGATATATAAAAATCATGAAGATACCTCTAAAAACTTTCTTTTTACAATAAAAACCATACTAATATACATACAATCATTATGATTTTTTGTCAGATTAAATTATTCTACAAGCAATATAATAAAACACTAGTATTTTAATTTTTTAGTCCAAACAATAGATTTTTGGAAATAGACAATTGCTTCATATTTTGCAAAAAAATTACCAGCGTTGTGTCCAGTCTGATAAAGACTGCGCTTTAGGTCATGTAGGCGCCTTAGGAAACAAATCTGACACCTACGCGATAAATTGAAAAGATTGACTGAGCTATTATTATCAAAGCGTTACAAGGCAACACCTCTTACCCGTACGGCACAAATTGGTTGTCCTAAGTGCTCTAATCCTGAGCTGACTGCCAAATAAATAATTCTATACTAAATCTGTCTCTTTCGCACGAAAATTGCTTTTAGGGACCCTTTTTATGCCTGTACTAATTACTTTGAAGACAGCCTGTTAGGGTTGTGGGTGACTAGGGTGTAATGTTAATAAAAATACACGGTTTTTAAAAAGGAATGAGATTCAAAGTGGCCTTTTGTGTTTTAAAATTAGAAAAGTTAAGAAAAAAACTTAGAAGGAATATATTTTTGGGGTTCCGTACCTCGAAAGGAAAAACGGAAGTCTTATACGATTACTCTGTGATCAGTTCGTCTGTCTGTCAAGACACTTTTTCTCGAGAACGCGTGGTTTAAATTAATATAGAATACGTAAGTCTACAGTAGGTACCTTGGAGGTCTAAAAAAATCAAGCTTCTAAGTCAACGCAATAAAAAAAAGGCCGTTTATCCAACATATCAAAATATGTCGGATAAGTGGCCGAATTTTTTTATAGCGTTGAACGGAAAGTTGACCTAGAATCATGAAATTTGGCAAGAAGCAAGGTCTCGCAGCACAAGTAAAGGAAAAAGTTCGAAAATTGTATTTAAAAAAACAAAACACCTACAACATAATACCAACAACCACCCGCCAACCAACCGCTAGAACATAATACCAGCTCATACTAATTTGATTCATAACTCACTAAGCGAGAAGATTACGCTAATAACTTCATTGCAGCAGTAACCGATCCAATCGATGGGACCAAACTTCGTTAGCCAACAATCGAAACAACCCTACGCACTTTGTCAAAGTACTACAATCTGCCTATGATAGTCCACTCTATGTAGTACCTATGTACTAAGCCTAAATCAGTAACGACTATGGGTGTTTTTACACTGCGACGATAACGACACGTCTATATCGTGTCGTCAGCTCGAACGACAACGATATCGGTACGTGACCAAACGGCCGCACTATGGGAAAATCGCGTATGTTTCGTCTCAAAACTCCGTATCTCAGTTGTTTCAAAACTAAATGAGCTGTAATTTTGCACACATATTCTTGGATGTATCAAGTTTAATGGACATATTTTTGATTTTGAAAATTCTGTTTATTAATTTATTTAAAAAATAAAACTTAAAAAAATACATGCATTCTATAAGAAAAAAACAATATTTTGTCTTTTTTTTGTAATTAACATAAAATGGAATAATAGAAACAAGCGAGAAAAAAAAGTACAAAATTCAGGAAACTCCTAAAGATTTTGTTGATAGCAAGAAGGGCCTTGGCTTCGTCTTTACTTACGTTACTTTCGATATTGTTTCTGAGGTATTTCTCAACTTGATATTATATGGAACAGAAGTGTACAATAAGGTATGGAACACGTCTTCATTGATAGCCGCTCTTGAACACTTTCTAGAATGATGAAGTCTAAACTTTTTGTAATCCTTATTTCGGGATTCTTGCGTGACTTCGGCCAACTGTCCGATAGAATAAAATAGCATAATACTCAATGATATTTTCTCCGTGAATAAGTGTTTTATGAACGGGGGAAGGCATATAATACTAATTATAAATATTTACGTACAGTCGGGCTGTACTATATGCGTATTCACCGAACTTTTTTGAATTAATAGCTATTCCAGATGACAACCGGAATAACTCGTAGTATTATGTACATTCGATTCAATTGAAATTCTCTTGTAAGTAGTATTCTATATTATGCCCATTTATCATCAAATTGCACAAATCTCTTTTGTTACAAACAAATTCACCCATTTTTCAAATCAGTCAACTTTGCGAATATTTGAAAATAGGTATTAAATGCTTTTTAGGGCAACTGAATGTTTTACCAACACCTGTGAATGTTTCAGGGCTCACCATCCTTTTATAGGCATATGAAATAGTGCTATGTGCAAAAAGATAAGATAGTAATAATTTGCATTCTTCCCATAACCAACGTTTTTATTTCGACCCTATAATAAGGTCAATTAGATACGTCTAATTGACCTTATTTTATCAAGTAAGGTGGACAAAACTATATCAAAACCAAAAAGAACTATTAATAATACTCATCACTGTAATGAACTTTGACCTTAATAGATAACAAATGATTTTAAGATAAATAAAAATAAATTTAAAAAAATGTTTTTTTTTTCTCACGATATGTTTTGGCTCCGTGTCAGAAAAGGGGCAAGTTTAGGCAATTTCTTTTTTTGGTCTTGCTTAAACTAATGTATAAAGATCTTAATACAATAAATATCTCGACAGCGGCAAGCAGCGGTAAAGGGTAAATGTCTCGTCAAAAAAAAAATAACCCTAAAAACATACCATCTTAAACTATATTGGTTAATTTTATTTTATCAAACCAATATATGTAATTTTAATTATTAAACGTAATGAGGAGATTATAAGCATTCCAAAAATGTATAATACTTGTACATTTGTATTAAAAACTTTCGAGTAATGTGGCGTTGAATTGTAGTAACGCATTGCGTCAAAATTACGTTATTGAACATGAGTTAGCTTTGGTGCCTATTTAAAATACATTATGATTAACAAAAAAAAAAAAAAATATAGCTAATAGAAAGCTTATTTATTAGACTATATTACTTTATTAATTTTATTCCATAACAGCGACTTTCACGTGAAACGGTTTTGAGACGGCTTTGTATGGGGCTTTCCCATAGTGGGCCGGCCGGCGACTCCTGCCCATGCCACTCCCCCCGCGATCTGTTTCACCCCGCACTGTGTCGTCCGCCGATATCGGCACGACTATCAATGTCGGCGACGATACCGTTGATTACAATCCCACCAAAAACATAAATGTAAAAAAGGAGAGCCAAGTTCAATACAAAAATTATGCTTCGCCGTAAAAAGAACGGAGATCTAAATGAGTGCCAAGTTCTATGCAAAATCCAAATATGTATCTATAGGAACAAAATAACATTATGAACAAGTATTAAACTCTATTTCTTTGCTTTATTAAATACCTATAACAATTGCTGTTATTTAAAACTGTGAGATCTTAAAGTAGGTTTTTTTCTTAAACTGTGAGATTTTAAAGTAGTTTTTATCAGAATTTAGAATGAAACTACCAGTCCGAAGATCATCATCTGCCTAGACTTTTCCCAGCTATGTTGAGGTCGGCTTCCAGTCTAACCGGATGCAGATGAATACCAGTGTTTTACATGGAGCGACTGCCTATCTGACCTCCACAGCCCAGTTACTGGGTAATACGATACCCCTTGGTAAGACTGGTTGTCAGACTTTCGAGCTTCTGACTACCCGTAACGACTGTCTAAGATCCACGAATGACAGTCGGAATACGAGTCCGACGATATCGTGTAGTTATCGTTATCGTCCAATGTGAAAACGACCATTGTCAGACAATACCTTTACATTAACTGTAATCAGGTAAGCACTGTAAGCCTCAAGGGATTGCCAGTCCTCCAATCAATCGATGTTAATAATAAAATAAGCCTCTCTCCCTATTGGCTGTTAGGAACTATCAATTATTAAACCCCTTTGCGTATCTACCTTTGTCTGAAATAGTACTCGAATTGGTGGGCTTGAAATATCTAGGCCATGTCTGATTGATTTGATTCTTATTTGTTTGTAAATCAAATGAGTGCGCCTTTCATAAAAAAAAAACATCAAGCTACTACAATCTGTCAATTTTTTTTTTTTTTTTTTTTTATTTATTTATTTAACCATTTATGTACACACATATATAAACAGACAAGAAAAAACAGAACAGAAAAATAGGTACAAAGGTGATGCTTATTTCATAAGAAATCTCTTCCAGCATACCTGCGATAGGGCAATAAATAGAGAGATGTAGACAGCGTGTGAAAGAGTAAAGGAGACAAAAAATAATACATAAAACCTAAAAACAATTCACTTAATAAAACTAAACAAGTATTGTGAGAATATACTTACATACATACAAACAAACATACATAATTCTTTAATAGATTTTCAACTTTATCGCTAAAGCATAAGGTTCAAAATTGATTGGGACAATTTGATAGTTTCGGGTAGCTTGACGTGCTGGCGTCTGTACAACGGTAATTCACTTTTTTAACTATAAGATTTTTTTTCTAACGAAAATGAAAACAGGAGACGTAAAGAAAATAGCACAGTAAGTAAAGAAATAAAACGTTTTTTTCATTCACCAAAGTCTTTGTAGGATTTTTCATATTTTGAATGTGACTTTTTCTTATCTTCAGAAGAAAGAATCCCAATAAAATCATAATATATTACTATGTGTAGCAAAAAACTCGACCTATTGCAGTCCACTGCTGGACATAGGCCTCTCCCAGGCTGCGCCACAACACCCTTTTTTTTTTGCGGATGGGAAATCATCAAATTACCCTCCCGCTCTGGGTGGAGCGGAAGGGAGTGTCAGACTCTTACTGACTAAAACCCACCCGTGTTCCTTCCTTAGCCCTTTATGTTCCGGGCCAGCGGTAACCCTTTCGGACAATCCTGCTGGCCCGGCAGGCTTCGGCCCACAACACCCTGTCCTCCGCTTTCCGCATCCAGTCCGTCCCAGCCACCTGCTTTTTCGTCGTCGTCGGTCCATCTAGCTGGGGGCCGGGGGCTGGGGGGCTGGGGGGCTGGCGAGGACTCGTCTGCAAACCTCCAAAAATTTTCAAATCTCCCCCAGTATAATTAGCACACATTCAAGGATGCACAAAACAACTAACCCATGACGTCACCACACACACTCAAGTCTGCCAACCGAATCGCACTAAATCCCACTTAGTAGTCATAATAATAGGTAATCGTCCTCATCTATCCCGATCACAATGAAATTCAATTTTGTCAAACAGAATGTCGCTCACAAAACATAATTGAATAGAGATTTGACATGTCTTCTGTAAGCCGTCCTCTGGAGTAGGTTTTGGGTCAAATAAGTAATTAAATTAAGGGCAGGCCCGAGGGATTGGCGGTTTAATATTATGCATCTACAGTTCGCCTTTTATTAGTGCAGGGTCTGTTTTGCCTTTGTTATGGAGTTGTTCATAATTACAGAATTAGATAACTTTTTAGTATGTACGGTCAGCAACAAAAGTCGATTAAAAAAACTGAAGTGTTAATCGACTTTTGTTGCTGACTGTACAAAGATTTTAGATTGTTATTACGTTAAGTTAGGATATATTAGTTTTTTAATTAATTTAGTCTAAAAAGTTTATCCAATGTAGGCATTTTTATCGTATGAAATGAAAAATACCTAATTACTTTTTTATATAAAACTAGTTTTTTCCCGCGAGTTCGTCCGCGTGAAATTTTGGACCCCCGACCTATCCCGTCGCATCGCATCGCCTGCTAGGGCTATTACGTCGTTTTTGCTTAGCTTTCTTATTGACGTTTTTGTTTTTGCTCGACTTCTAAAGGACCTAACTAAGTAGCTAATAGCCACCTATTTACAGGTTTATTGGAAAAAACCCCACCAACCTCTTAAGGGGTCATTGTACTCATTATTATGAACAACTTTTATTAGGGGAACAAACCTGAAATCCCGGAAAAAAATCTGCTGTTCCCTACATTTATGTTCGTATATCTCGTCAAAATGTATCCCAACAGATGATTTTTTTTTCGCGATTTCACGTTTGGTCCCATAGTAAAAGTTGTTCATAATGATGAGTACAATGACCTCTTAAGAAGTTGTTAATGTTTTACCAATAATCCTGTATATAGCCTGTCTCAAGAATTGAGCTGTCAAATACAAAAATATTTTTAAATCCAACTGGTAGTTCCAGAGATAAGCGCGTTCAAACAACCAAACTCTTCAGTATCATCACATATAGATATGATATATGATATTTATGTTGAAAAAGTGAAATGTCTGGAAAAAGTATTGTTTGCCCACATAAAGTATTACACGCCCACGTAAAATGTAAGTAAGTAAGTTTTATGTGACCCTTGGCTATTGTCAAAATTATAAAGCTGATTGACAGCACATACAACTATTTTGGTCGAGTAAATAATTCTACAGTATTTATTTTAGTAAATAAGTATACAGGATGTCAGGGACTATAACGCGTTAGGGTCAGTTCACACCAAGACGCGACGCGACGCGCAGTTTTCAAGATAGAAATACAATTACAGACCTTATCTACTACACTAAAAGGTACACAATTCAGTGAGCTACGCCGCGCCGCGCTGCGTAGCTCGACGTAGTAGGTAGACACTGAATTGTGTACCTTTTTGTGTAGTAGATAAGGTCTGTAATTGTATTTCTATCTTGAAAATTGCGCGTCGCGTCGCGTCTCGGTGTGAACTGACCCTTAGTAACCTGTTAATGGATTATGAGCAGAATCATTTTGACCGCGTTTTGAGCTCTTTTTTATGAAACAGTATCCTTTTTTGATAACAGACGAAAAATTTCTACGCGACTCCCAGAATCATGTGCTGTATAATTCATGGTCACAAATATTTTGAAATAAATAAGGCTAGCTATTAACTACAAAACCAAATCAGATCAGAAACCATTTCATTTACTTAAATTATGTAATAAATAAATAAATAATAAGATTACAATTAAGATACATTTTTTATAATATTAGATTTAAATATATAATACAATCAACCCACAACAAAAAAAATTGCAAGAAAAAAGAAGCAACCTCAAATATTAGCCACGATTCCTAGGCGTTTACATCAGTACATACCCTAGGGGCAGCCACGAATTTCAACGTTCGTTACACAAAAGACAAGAAAGGTACAATAAGGGTGACACAAAAATAACGTTGGCAGTACTAATTGTCCGGAGACCAAGGGACTGGCCGCCGGTGGAGCGGCAAATTGTATTAGGCTCGCAATAACGGCTAGGAGCGCCATATTATATGTGCCTGATGGAAACTGGACTGTGGATAATAATTTTAGTGGCTTCTTAGGAGTATCTAGTGTTTTTTTAGGGTTCCGTACCCAAAGGGTAAAAACGGGACCCTGTTACTAAGAATTCGCTGTTTGTCCGTCCGTCCGTCTGTCACCAGGCTGTATCTCAAGAACCGCGATAGCTAGACAGTTCAAAATTTCACAAATTATGTATTTCTGTCGCCGCGCCGCTTTAACAACAAATACTAAAAACAAAATAAAATAAATATTTAAGGGGAGCTCCCATACAACAAACGGGTTTTTTTTTGGTGTTTTTGCCTTGTGGGTACGGAACCCTTCGTGTGCGAGTCCGACTTGCACTTGGCCAGTTTTTTATCAGCCAGTATATGTTCAGGGTGTCTTCCCTGTCAGTTTAGACTCCTCCTCCTTGGACTTGGCATCGGTTGGTTGTGTTAGGATGTGTCCTAACACAACCTGTATTAATTCAGGTCATAGAAGCATACTTCTGTGATTACATCGAGATTGCAAACAATAGTTGAAGCATTTAATTAACGTTTTAAACCACATAATTATTATAATTATGAAAATGTATCTACCTATGTAGTTTCCCAAAACAATGTAGGTTTTATAGTCTTCCCAGAGATGTAAGGCGTTGCACATAGGGGGCTCCGGATTGGGCTTTTAAGAGGTATCGGTGCCCCGTTCCATAGTGCAGATGGTGACCACCAGGGTGGATTTAGTGAGGTAAAAAACCCACACTCCCTGGTTTTATCCCCAAAGACCAGGCGCCTTTGAAGGTTTCCCCACGAAAAAAAAACAAGAGAATTTTCTCATACCTCTGGCAGAAGATAACGATAAAGAAACCTGCGCAGTGAAAATTTGTTACGAAAAACCTGCCAAGTGCGAGTAGGACTCGCACAAGAAGGTTTCCTTACCACAGAACAATATTTAACACTACACATGTTTTATAAAAAGCACGTTTTTTGATTAGTTTATTTGTTTTTATTATTTTTTGTTATAGCGGCAATAGAAATACATACCTACTGTGTGAAAATTTCATCGGTCTACTAAACGGTTCATGAGATACAGCCCGCTGATAGACAGGCCGTCGGACAGCGGGAGTTTAGTAATGTGATCCTTCCCATTTTGAATCCACCCAAAGGTTGTCTTTAAAATATCGCTCTTAGCGATAAGACCGCCCATTGTGTCACCCCTTGTAAAGTCTCTATATTTATGTCTGTAATTTCAATGGTGTACATAATAAAGAGAGAAGAATATTCTATCATAACATTCCGTTTGTACCTTGGGGTACGGAACCCTAAAAACCTTTGTCTTAATTTTTCATAATTCTGTTATGGGACAAATAAACAAACTGATAACCCAAATATCATTGTGGAAAGGCGTAAATAAACTTGAAAGACAACATCCCTTACAAAAAAAAATCACTCAATTGAGAAAAGGTCAAGAGTGGGTGGATTATAATTTAAATATAATCAACTAACAGCGCCCCGCGGTTTTACCCGCATAAGTGTCGATACCGTGGGAATATCGGGATAAAAAGTATCTTATGTCCTTCCCCGGGATGCAATCTAAATCCAAATTCCAAATTTTATCGAAATCCGTCCAGTGGTTTAGGTGTGAAAAGGTAACATACAGACAGACAGAGTTACTTTCCAATTTATAATATTAGTAAGGATGTGCTAATGAAGTATAAACAATTGTATAGTTTTTCAACCTTTAAGCCCTTGGTATGTACACACTCGTTTCTCTTGCCGTGAAAAACTCGGTTTATTCGCCGTGTGTAGGCGCGGTTCATCAGTGTTGTATGGATTATACTATAGAAACTTGTTAATAGACTTTTTTTTTTGGCGCGGATTATACGTCGTACTGTAACACCTACCCAAAGGGCCTAAGAAATTCTAAGGAATCTAAAAATCAAATGCTTTATATGCTTTTTTTTTATTTTTAGCTTTACCAAAAGATCGCTGGAGGTCCTGCGCATTCAATATAATAATGTTTTCAGAATGATGTTGGACTGCCCCGTTTTGTAGCGCATCTGAGATGTTTGCGCTAAATGGAACCGACGACTTTTATGCGGTCATGCGGAAAAAAATCTCGTCCTTAGTAGCAAGTCTGCGGGACAGTGACAACAGTATTCTGAGGATAGTGGCGGATAGCATCGACTCTCCTATTCTGAGACGTTTTGTGGGGGTGATGAACGAGTGAAGCACTTTCCCTTCGCTTGTGCGTCGTCCACATGAAGCGATCTCGGTTATACAAGCTTTTAAATAATAAATAATAATATGCAACTAACATTAATTATAAGGAATTTACTAACACAGTGGATCTTATGTTGTCCGAAATAAAGAATTCATTATTATTATAACATAAGGATAAAGAAATAATAGAAAATATCTCTTTATTATCAGACTCTTTACAATATTTTCTGTGTAGGACGTTTTCCTAATGAATTTTCAATAGTTTTATTTTCCAAGTCCTATTGTTTTTGTTTGGAGATGTGCCAAATGGCCTCTCTACTCCTTTGAGGATTGATGTCTTGATGGTGGGCACGAACTTGAGTGAATTATGTTTATTTTCTTACGATTGTGAAAGTATTAAGAGGATTTAGATGGATAAGTCCAGTATAATAAGTGATGGTTTTTCTGAAAACTTGTTAGATAAATAATATTTTTTTTGAATACTAACAGAACAGATAAGATGATCGGTTTATCAATTTTTAAGTGTTTATTATATGGGGGTTTGGGCGATGATAGCCGAAATACAGGCTATCGCCTAGTTCGGCTACAGATGTCTAATTCATTTGTAACAAAAAATTATAGCCTATAAGATATATGAGTAATCAAATTCCTTTAAGTCTTTAAAAAAATATGTACAATTTAACTTACCTACCAACACGACTATTAACCCTTCCCGCGCTCAAGTGTACTCTGCATATGATTACATAGTTCGCTCGAAGGTAACCTACTGGACTAATAGCGAGCATCGCGGGGTTGGAATGTGTTTGCACAGTATTTCAGGCAAATGTTCAACATTCTACGACATGCGAGGTGCGGCAATTAAATAACGAAGATATTACGCGATGTGTTTATAAAGTGAATGCGTGTTGCAAATGGCTGCATGTGGGTTTAGTTTGTCATAGCCACCTGTTAGAATGTTAAATGAGAGGTAGGACTTTTGACAGGTTGATTTTAATCTAACTCAAGAAACGTGTACTTTATCAATAACTAGCTTCTGCCCTGAAATTTCTTGCGTCACATCGCATCGCCTGCCCGTGCTATTACTTCGTCTTCGCTTAGCGTTCTTTCTGACTTTTTTCTTTTTGTTCGGCTCCTATAGGCTCTATCTTGATGTTAAGTAGCTTATAGCCTTCCTCAAAAATTGGGCTATCAAAGGCAAAAATTTATCAAATCTGGTAGTTCCAGAGATTATCGCGTTCAAAAAAACAAATAAAAAGACAAACAAACTCTTCAGCTTTATTATTAGTATAAATTTAGTCTGTAACCAACAATAAACAAAACTTAGTATTGAAAATCCTTTGCAAAGGTACAAGGCTGATTTTAATCTAGGTGTTCACGCCGTTTGATTGGCCACCGTTTTTGTTGGAAGAAAGAGACACTACTACGTATACCTCATCATATACATGACACGGAGGATTCGAACCTCCCCAATACGAGCCTACCTATTCATAGACTCGCACACGCTAGAAAAATCGACCATAATTAAAAGCTCCGCCAAGTAAACATACTTGCTAGCCGAACCCGGGTTCATAGCTCGAGTACGTGCAATTCGCCAAAATTAAGCAAAATTACGCGCGGCGCCCCTCTGCATTGAAGAACTCTTGAGTCCTCTGCCATCACCAGATTGATCCAAGAGCAGCAGAAGAGGTTAGTGAATCTTAATTCCTTCATTTGATGGTGTGTTCTGCACGTACTCCGGTTCCCCAGTGATTGAGAATAACCTTTTATAAGGATCTGTAATCTCCCGCATATCCCTTTAATATAAAACACTTTCCTCGCATTTCAAATAAAGATTAACTACCCGCATTTATAGTCCACCACGCGACCACTAGACTTGCCGTAAAATAGTTTCTGTTATTATAAAAAATCAATTGTCCTTGAGCTCGGTATTAAGTAGTTTCATTGAAATATTATAGACGGATTCTTAAATACTTCAGTTTAGAGATTTAAATAGTCATGACTGTAACAAAAATAAGATTTCTTTAAACATTTTAAGACTCTGTTTATGACTATATCATTTAACCTACGATTTATGTGTTTATGTCTGTCTGTCCGTCTGTCAGGGTTTTATTTTTATTTATACCACTTTCGTCCTTACTCCTTAATAAAAATAAAGATGCATATTCAATATCCCTATACATGTTTATTCAATCATTGCATCTCGTAGACGTTTCGTAGCACGTACTACGTACCTACGTAGCGTTCCGCGTAGCTGTGTAGCCTTGTCGTCACGTCAGCGTAGCGTGCAGTGCAAGTAAATATATTGCATAATCAACATGCTTACTTCACTTGAAATGCAATAACCTCGATATATCGTAAGCAGGAGGAAGCTACATAGTATGTACCTACCTATGTACTAAATTGGTTTAAAACATCTTGACCTACTTGCTTGTAGCGCATTAAGCAAAGGAACTTACAAAAAAAAGTTCGATTTTATTGTTAATACCTTTTAACAATAAAAAACACTTCAATAATAATTAAAATACAACACATTCCAGTTGACCAGAAAATGTTATTTTAGAGAGAAAATATCCGTAACCACATTACCCATTTTTACCTTACTTACTTAGCTTAAAACCACGGTCTGTAATTGCACAAAAGCACAGTTAAAATTCTACATCAACGACAATTTATTATAAGGAAACAAAAATCTCAAGGCGACCATCCAGTGTTGGTTTACTAAAATTAAGTAGGACCTAAGTAACCAGCAAAAACTGGTTTAATCCGCTCCTAACCAAACAATACCGGAATGGAGGGAAATGGCCGTTTGTGGAATTATAAAGCGAATACACACAGCTCGGAACCAAATGGACCCAGAAAGATACCAATAAATGTTGCTTTAATAAAAGTTTGGTTCTTTTTAGTGTACCGTAACGAGAAAATATAAACGAATGTCTGTTTGTGTTTTGTTTCTGATGTTAATTTGTTTTTTGTATCAATTTTCGAATGTTTTCTGTTTGGAGCTGCATTGTTGATCAATTTGCCAGTTTTTAAAGTAATAAAGAACTTATTGAAATAACAATAGAAGTAATAAACAAATCAAGTATCTTGACTTGGCTCGCGAGGTTGTCGACAAGTGAACTCAGCGAACATTGTGCCGATAGTCGTGATAGCCAATGGATTAATAGCCAAGAGCCTCGACCAACATCTGAGGCTGCTCTGTTTGGGCTAGCTGGATCAAGGGCTGGATTCAGAAAGCGGTACTTCTGGATACGGCCCGCATTGTTAGGAGGTTCCTCTCTCTGGAGCCCTGATCTGTAGCTTGGACCCTGTTCCCGATACCAGTGAGCAACAATTTTTTTACATTTTAAATGTGTTTATATTCGAATATAATGTATATGAATATAATGAAATAAGGGAAGGTATAATTTACGTAGTTACTAACACAGAATTCGAACGTAAAATTTAATTACAGACTAGCACTTATTGTAACTATTCATAGAAGGCCTTGCGGCTAGAATAGTGTAATTACGGAACCAATTTTATAATTCCCTGAGTGTTTAATTACACTCACAGTATTAAACACAACACAAATTTCCTTCTCAAGTTTTTAATTGTTGAAATGGAAATAATAAGACCAACACTTTTATTTTTGGAGCCATTAGAAACGAAATAATAATGCTAAAATTATTATTTTTGGAGCTATTGATAACGAAATAATAAGACTAAAATTATTATTTTTGGTATTTTACAAACCAAATAATAAGACCAACATTTTTATAAATCCGTATCAACTATTTGTAGAACACAGTCGCTGAAGCAGATACTTTCCAGTGAATACTTTCCTTAACGTACTAAAGAGTACAAGTTGTAATGAATAGAATAAGTTTCTTCCAAACACATTGCAATCTTGGCTGGCGGAACGGGGAGGCGATACATGAGAACGTTGCATAGTTTTGTTTTTAAAGTTCCTTTTGCAGATTATTTTTGTAACTTTGTAAGAGATTTAAAGAGATGTAGGTATCTGTTGAAACCACGTCATCATCTATACTAATATTATAAAGAGGTAAAGTATGTAAGTTTGTATGTAGGGGGTAATCTCTAGAACTACCAGTCGGATTTGAAAAAATATTTTTGTATTTAATAGCCCGATTCTCGAAGAAGGCCATAGGCTAACATCACGCTATGACCATTAGGAGCTGACCAAAAAAAAGTCAGAAAGAACGCTAAGCAAAAACGAAGTAATAGCGCGGGCAGGCAATGAGATGAGATGCATGGCGACGGGGTGGGTCGGGGAAATTTCACGCGGACGAAACCGTGGGCAGAAGCTAGCAGTATATAATATTAGTGCTGTTATCGCTATTTCAACATTACTGAAGTGCAGAAATATTTTAGATTGATTCATCATTACATACTATTATATCAGCTGAAAAGCATCTACCTGCTGGTCCTAGTTTGGTGATATAGCATTATGCCTCTATATTGTGAGTATATATATATGTATATATATTATATATTTTAGTATTATGTATTTATTAAAGTGTAGGTACTTATGTATTTTTTTCTTTTGCATTATATGTGTAGGTTTATTTAATATTCTAGTTTTAGACTTCACACATTCATATTTTCTCTTCTTGTTCTCACACACTATTGTCTACATTTCTTTTTTACTTCTCCTTTAGCAGGTCTGCTGGAAGAAATTTCTTAAAAAATAAGCAGTACCTTTGTACTCTAATTATAATTATGTCTTATCCCTATGTATTTTACTGTGTGTACATACATTTAAAAAAAATTAAAAAAAAATATGCCATGGCGAAGAATTAATTTTTCATCTTAGAAATAAAGAAGACCAATGCTGATAGTGAAATGTCACAACAAACTAGTACATTTGCTGCGGCGGAATTAACCATGACTTGAGTAATTCACACACAATTCAAAATCAAAACCTTACTCAATTTCAATTACCAAAATACCCATTAAACAGATAGTGGCCATATTTCACTCCAAGTGACGCTTAGTCAAAAAGCTGAATCTAATACGCGATTAACCCTTCAACTGCTCGCGTGGGTCGCAACGATTTCACATGAATGGTGGAGGGTTAGGCCGGGATAGTGGACTGGCTTTAATCGGGACGTTATCACAGAAGAGCTACAAAAGACGGGATGACTTTATTTTCTAATAAATTTAACACACATTTTATATATTTTCCGGTGCAATTGGTGGGTGTTGTGTGTGGGGGTAGGGGGTAGGGTTACTGACCTCAAGGGAAAGGTGCCTTAGTAAATATTGGTAGACTGAAGTTCACTAGAGAAATAATTTGTTTTAAAGATCTCTTTGTTGCCTGTCCAATTGAGGGGACCGTGGCTAAATAATAACAGCCGCACAGGTCGATCGATCAGGTTAAGCTACGTTTGCTGCGGTTGGTCTGTGCATGGGTGACCATCTTTACATAGAATAGAATAGAATATGTCTACCGAGACCCCTCCGTGCCTTGTAAAGCACGTTAAGCCGTTGGTCCCGGCTGTCATTCGTGGATCTTTGACAGTCGTTACGGGTCATAAAATTTTATTTTATTAATAGAAAACAAACAGCACATTTATCAAATTTTTAACATCCATCGGTTTCTTACTAAACTTCAACATTATCCGACGATCCTGCATACTTATCTCTTTTGTTGACTGATGTATACATCATTTTGAAGGTAACTGCACCTATGGTCGGACTTTTGATTCGTCTTTACTTTTTTAACATAGATTTATCAAATATCAGTAAACAGATTAAGACCCTTTTCATAGAATAATAAAGCTAAGTTCATAATAAGCTGCACTCCGTCTTCCTCATGGGTCCCTCATGAATTTACAACTGCGAAAACGATCAAGATTTTAAATCTCACGTCGTTAATCTGCTGCGGTGAAAGCACTTTTAACACAAACATGTTTATGGTGGAAATACTGAAATTGGCACAAACATCTTCAGCTGAAAGGTAGAAAAATATTGACCGTGTGATTAACAATAGATTTTTTTATACCGACTTAAAAAAAAAGAAGGTTATCAATCCGACACGTATGTATGTAATATTATTGGAACTGCATATTGTAAATGTGCCTAAGCTGTCAACCCTCGTTACCGCCTTTGCCAACTGCAAATCTCTTTACGAAAGAAAAAAAACTACATACCTACTGAAATGCAGATAACTACAGACGCAAAATATTCACGTTTTTCTTTTTAAAATCCTGCTATTCACCTACAACCAGTAGATCAACTATCTCAATTGCAATACTTACCAACGAAGAAAGAGCCACAAGGTAATTTAGTACCTTCACACGAGTACCTGAGTTTCAGTCTGAATCTCAGACAGGGCCGAGTTCGTGTTGTCTCCAGCAATTAGTGTAAACACCGTCGACCTACAACCGTGAGGGCACTTCACTCCGGCCCGCTCCACCGCGGGCTGTGGCTTGGTGATAGGCGATAGCGATAGCGGGAATAAGGTGACGTTAGTTTTGACATTCGCTTGTTGTTTTCTTTATTACTCGGTTCAAATTACTGCCATATAGTAATGAGGTAAGCTTTTCTCACCCTTTGCCTCCACTTTGTATATCTTCGATAAATACGTAAGAAATACAAAGTGGAGGCAAAGGTTGTAAATATTATAAATGTTGGGTTAGGTATTAGTTCTAGTCACCTAGTTTTAGAAGCCTGTAAAATGTTCATCTTCATCATCATTTCAGTCGAAAGATGTCCACTGCTGGACATAGTCCTCCCTCAAGCATTGCCACTTCGGCCGGTTTTGTGCTTCTCAGGTCCAGTGTTGAGTAGTTTACAATTTGCTGATAATGTTCGACATGCAACAAGAGACACTGAGATTCTTCTAAAAATTTCATATATCACCATTATCCATAAATCACAAAAAAAATGTCTTTCGTAAGTTTTAATGAACATTCTGAAATCTCATAACATTTTAATATTGATCGATTTGATTAGGTTACCGTGTTTCCATGCAGAAACATTATTTCAGAAAACTTGAAAGTCATAAATTTGCCTCACAACTATGTACTTGAAAAACTTTCACACTAATATAACAAAGTTGTGATCAGTCGGAATAAAGAGTTCTAGGTATTATGTCTTTATATTCAATCTTTCTTCTCATGAGCGAAAGAAAACTTTTGTAAGAAAGGCTACAAAATATTACTTTTAGTTTTACAGACGAATGAAGGAGAAAATAACCGATAACCGTTTTATGTTGTTTCGTTTAAACCATATACTTTAAAGAAAAACACCCTTTTCTAACTAATACTTTTTAGTCGCACAACTGTACTCTTTCACAATCCAACAACGAATAGCTTTGCGCTACATTTTATCATTTAAAACATTTGCCCCACCCAGAAATAACGATAATATCATAACCGTTATTTCCAAGTGTTGCCAAAGTAGAATAATACATTCTAATTGACACAGTGGAAATACATTTTAAAAGTTTGTTACAATATTAATAATTTGGACTTTGACAGTGATGCCACAGTGGATATTATAATGCGGTATTAAAATAATGCATGTTATTATAATTAAATCAATAAAATCATGACAATACGTTATACGAATTAATAAAAGACAATCACTTTTGCATAAACATCACGCATGGTATTCCCCGAAGCGTGAAGCAGAGGTGCACCTATAAAACAACCAACTTTTCTCCGAATAAGGTTAAATTTCATGTTGGTAG
The DNA here is from genome assembly GCA_948474745.1 of Oligia latruncula. Taxonomy (NCBI): domain Eukaryota; kingdom Metazoa; phylum Arthropoda; class Insecta; order Lepidoptera; family Noctuidae; genus Oligia; species Oligia latruncula. The sequence continues at coordinate 4,457,713 of OX419699.1, forward strand.
GTAATAGAGGGCGAGCAATCATCCGGTCCAAGTCCAGACTCCAGCTGTGGTGACTTATGTGTTATAACTTTTGCGAAAAATATTACGTAAACCAAAATGGTCTTATTACAAAACGAATTCTAACTTTAGACCGAGCCTAAACCATCGAGCCAGTTACTATATTTTTTTAACTTTATGCCGACACAAGTAAAGTTCTTAATGCAAAATTGACAACATAGAGTCGGATTTAACGTCAGTTTTTGTAAAAAGAACTCTAACTTTGTCGGATTATAGTTCGTAATTTTAAAAAATGGCTGGAAAATTTAAACCAGGGTCTAAAGATAAACCTTGTTTTGTAATAAGACCGAAGTTTACGTAGTATTAGTAGCTGAAATCAACATACTACATAAACCATACATGTTACGTATAGTACTTTTCACTGAAAACAATACGACCAATTAAAATTACCCCCTTATTTAACTTGCAGTAAAAGTAGGTACTATTCACAGTTCACTGATCGCAGTACTATGTTGAAACTTTCTACTTATAAATTATTCAGTCGATCCCATCTCTAAAAGTTCGCCCCCGTTCATAGCGATTAACAAATTGACTGTTATTTTGTTCAAACCGCTATAATTACGACTAAGACCTCACCCCTAAGCCCTCGTCAGTAAATGCAGAGAACTTGCACCGCACGCTTGTTTGCTCCACAAATATGTCTAGGTACATAAATAAGGGGTATATTTCATATAAAAAATAATCATACCACGCTTATATTTCTTGCAGGATTTTATGCAGTGGGGTTCGTCTTTTGTCAAACTACTTCTGAACAATTTTCAATTTAGAATGTTCAGTAAACAATTTTCAGTTTTAAAAATTTCTTAACAGTGGAGTGTTTGTCTTATTAAAAATCAAACACTCCACTGATAAGAATTTTTTAAATAAAAGCAATAAATTAAAAGTTTTAATATTAATTTTTATATTAAAGCAGCTTAATCACACACCACATTCTTGGTAAACCTTCAACAATAGCGAAATCACCATTCACATATTAAAATCGTGACGTCATTGTGCCACCATTTTGGAAAATACATAAATGTCCGATTACTGGGAAGAGAGTATAAGTTACGAGTGTATTCAACTCTTATTATTACAACTGATATTCGAATATTTCATTCAGTAAAGGCATAATAAGTTTTAAATAAACCCCTTTTAAATAACTTAACTACTACGCAAAAAGTAAAACCATTTTTAAAAAGGTAAGGCGGTCTTAACGCTGGTTTTAATTCTACAAATAGATAAAAGATAATATCCAAGAAGCGTTTGCGATAAAAGAAAAAAGAAAATTATGAAAGACAAGCTTAAGAGGAGTTGTCAGGTGACAGCCACAAGCTTCCAGCTTGTACTCAGCTGAATAAAGGTTGGATAAAAATTGTGTGCGTTGATGTGGCGGGGGTCTCTTATATCTCGAGGAAAATTTTGTATGAGTATTTTGAGAGATTACCTACTCTTATATTACGTTTATTTATTTATCAGCTTACATGTGAAACACTGGTTAGGAGGCATGCATTAAAATTTTATGACACAATAATAAGACGTGCTCCATGTAAGGACATTGCAAATCTTCCATGTTTAAAATTATTCAATTACTTAATATAATATTGATTCAAAAGGTGCGCAGTATTCGCAACCGGCGTGCGTATCTGACCACATGCATGAACGTAAACGAGGCAAAAGGAGCACCTATATAAGAATCGTAGCATGTGGCGTTCTGTGGTTTCTGTCTACCCCCATTGGAAGAAGGCGTAAGTTTATGTTATTATGTATGTCAAATTATTACAATCCATTACATACTCAACAAAGGTAACGGGAACAATCTGCGACTCTCGCATTCCCCTTAAACTTGACCTGCTGTCTTGTATGGATCAGAATGTTGGGCCACAAAAGGGATGAATGAAAGGCAATTGCATGCAGCTGAGATGAGAATGCTAAGAGGGATGTGTGGTATTACACAAATGGATAGAATAAGAAATGAGTACATAAGAGGAAGTTTGAAAGTGGCACCGGTAACTGAAAAGTTGTGTGGAAATCGGTTGTGAGGAAAAATGAAAAATGTGAGTTTTAAATATGGATGTCGACGGCTATAAGAGTAGGGGAAGACCAAAGAAACGATGGATGGAATGTGTGAATGATGATATGGTTAGAAAGGGGGTGACTACCGAGATGACGACTAATAGAATGATACATGAAGAATAATACATGTTGCGTCGATCCCAAATAAATTGAGATAAGGGCAGGAGAATGATGACATTACATACTCAACAGTTAGAATAATAAGTAAGAAAATATTGATCCTCCTTCGTACCCCCGCTGCCTTATCGCACACACAAACCCCTTCCCAGATATCAGGTGACGGCCTGCATATTCCTCGTTAAACAAGATACTAAGTATTCGCTAATTCTGCAGATAACTGGTGCGCTTGCATTAAAATTAAAATACAGACGCTCCTTTGCATTTTATTTATTTAATTCTATTAGAAAATGCAATGAATATCGTCTGAATAAAACGCTGTCTGGTACGGAATTGTTAGTTTTATGAATGCTTTATTTCAAGACGTCTTAGTTATAGTTTTATGGGGGCGTCTGTTCGTGCTGTAGATCATACAATTTAATAGTCGACACTTGGGCAATTTTCCTGTTGATAGCGACGTGGGCGAATTTTTTGTTACCACTGATGATTTTTCCTTCTTTTTATATACTTGTACATATTATTATTCTCGTTTATAGTATGGGGTAATCGACACTCAAGGACATATTAAATACATACAATATTATTTATTTTAATTTGAAACTTAAATATTATTTTGGAAATTGAAATAAAATTAATATCCTACTTGTTTAACCAATAGTCTGCTGGTAAATTATTGTGCTTCGGGGAAATTTATTAAAATAATGGCCGACTGATTGAGATGTGGAGTAATAAAGTTGTTTCATGAAGTTTATTTATTTATTTAGGGACAACAAACAGTAGTGTTAAGTAAATAATATATATTTATTTTTTAAATAAACATAGGTTAGAACTTAATAATAGAGGTAAAAAATACACTACCTACTGAAGTTTAATTTTTTTTTTTAAACTGGCCTAGTGCGAGTCGGACTCGCACACCAAGGGTTCCGTACCACAAGGCAAAAACGCCGACAAAAACACGTTTGTTGTATGGGAGCCCCCGTTAAATGTTTATTTTATTCTGTTTTTAGTACATATTTGTTGTTATAGCGGCAACAGAAATACATCAGAAAATTTCAACTGGTGACAGACGGACAGACTGACAGTGGAGTCTTAGTAATAGGGTCCCGTTTTTACCGTTTGGGTATGGAACCCTAAAAATAGAAAAAAAATATTAATGAATAATTAATGAACGAGTTCGGGTAGCCAGCACCCTAATAATAATTACGTAACACACTCAATCATCATCATCATCATCATAATCAGCCTATAATGTTCCCACTGCTGGGACACAGGCCTCCTCTCTGTGAGAGGGAGTGGGCCATAATCCACCACGCGGGCCCAGTGCGGGTTGGTGCACTCAATCATAATCTGAATTATTTCCAAGGATATTGCTAATTCATTGCTTTATATGTTCTGATTTTTGTCTGCTCAACAACGTAAATAATGCGATGAATGCTGATGAACTGTCAAGATGAAAGCCATTCCTACTGTTAGTGTGTTAGGGAGTGGGCCATAATCCACACTCACACATACATTTTGCCTACCCAGGGAATCAAAACCAGGATCTCATGTACATTAGTAGCTCTTACGACTAAACCAACGAGGCGAGTCTCCATAAATGGGGATCCACACGCAAAGCTCAGCGCAGATGTCGCCAGCGGCGCGATAGCTGCTGTCAAAACATTTTCGCTTTGTTTACGTCAGTTTGTTCGCTATTTTTTGTGTTGAAACCGTTCCACCATCGTTATCGATAACATGTTTTGTACCTGGAAGCTTAAAGAATTAAAAGACGAACTAAAAAAATGTTTTTGTGCGATAGACTTTTCCCACTTTTTTTTTGTTATATTTTTGAGAAATAAACGTTAGGGTTAGTACCGGGGTTAGTACTGTGGAACTTATGTGGTATATTTGATGTGTAAGGGGGCGCAAACACAAATAAGACCACTTTAAGACTTTAGGAGAATAATTATAATATAAAAAGGCAACGATACAACTTCGCGGTTAAGATATGAAACACTGCTTCTAGAATCAAACGCCATAATAATCATATTTGACATATGTTTAAACCAACGAATCGAATCATATTTCTAGCCAGTGCTTATTGCTAAAGGCTAGCACACACAGGCACTACACGAGCTACGCCCCACTTTGAATTAAAGTATTGGCCTAGTTCGCATCAAAATACAAGACTTTAATTCTAACGATTCGAAAATTTAAGCGTTCCTACCTATTATTAATCCTATAAGGAAAAAACTACCTAACGCCCGAAGTTAACACTGTGAGGTCCAGCTTTTTCTAAAAGCAGGGCTCAAGTCAGGACAAACGAAACACTTAACTAACACTCCCTTAAGTGCCAGGTAAGTCTACATTTAAGAGTGCTAAAATGCATCAACACAAACTAACGTTGTCATGCCTGAACCTCGTCATAACAAAACGAGCGGAAAAGATGTGACTTGGCCTCCTTCGATAACAAATGATGTGAAAGTTCACATCGGCCTGGATGAGGCTTACCGTGTTAACTGAACTTAACTTCAGATCCTTTTACCCCATCGGACGGTATCAGCCAGAGGGAGCGAAAGATTATGATGCCATTGTTCCAAAAATCTAATAAGTGACTGAACTCCATTATAATCAAAAGATACTCCGCGTTTATAATAACTATATCATTTATAAAAAACTGTGGGTGCTCCAACCCAAGCTGAACCAGTTGTGTCAACTCAACACACTTTGCAAAGGCTATGCCCCGTTAGCAAAGTTGGTTTCAACTTAAGCTGATCACTCCCCCCTCTAGAGAGTGACAACAGTTTTTATACAACCCTCTTCCTCCTATAACGCGCATTACTATTTTCTGGAGTTCACTCACACTAAACATGGCCTATGTAATTTAGAAAACGAAGATTCGGTCCCTCAAGCCTCATGGAGCCGTGAGACCTTAAGCCTCACGCTCCCAGCTGCGTCCGAAGTATCTTCCCAGCATATGAAACACACATACAAACACATGTTAATAACTTTATCACAATATTCACTAAAATAATGTTCTATTGATGTTTACAATAACTAAATGACACACCAAAAGTCAAAGTCTGTCACAGTCTATCTAACATCACAGCCTATCAAATGTTACAGTGTAACGAATGTCGTAGACCAACAAATATCACAGACTACCAAATATCATAGCTTAACAAATATTACAGACTAACAAATGTTACAGTCTAACAAAATTTACTCTGTGACCTGACGCGTATCAAACATAAATGGAAAAACAATGGTTTATTTAAATTTTAACATGGAAAGTTTTTATCTTTATTCTTCCATTTCCATTTAAAATGTATATGTTTTAAAAATGAAAAATCCTTAGACAAATGATCATTATTTTTAACCGACTGCGTCAGAAGGAAAGTTATGTTTTTAGCAAATGTTTTTATGAATTTATATCTATTTGTAAAACATTTTAAAATTGAACATTTTGTTCTAGCATTTCTAGTATATTGGAATCCTTTTCTCTTGCGTGCTTTTTTAATATTAGATGTTGCATAATGAGAATTATTTTTATTAAACTTAGGGATAACTACATGATGAATGCTTGGGAACGTTTTAACATTATTAATGACCAGATTAATACAATTATCTTCTGCCTCCGCATCTGTAGAAGAACTAAAAGTGCTTTTAAAATGCACAGAAATGTCTTTCACCTCTACGTCTTCATCTCCACTTACATCCAACTGAAAAACATCTTCATCTAACCCAACATCATCATCCACTTTACTATTCTCAACTGACAATATGATCATTTGAGCATCACCCTTTTCATTTATAAAATAGTCATTCTCTTTTATTTCGGAAATATTTATTGACAAATTATTTTCATTAAAATGATCATCATCGATGTTAATTATATCGGTTTGCACATCGTGATCGAATTGCTCTTCCTTCGGTTCTGAAACATAGCTAGATACATTAGTTATAATTGGAATGAACTGACCCGATTCCTCGATTTCTTCCTCGTGTTCGCACTCGAACACTTCCACCACCTCCTCAGCCTTTGCGGGGCTGCATACTTGGCTGCTGCGCTCGTCTTCAACTTCTTCAACATCTACCTCTTCACTGCACTCTTGGCTGCTGCGTTCGACTTCATCTTCTTCAATATCTGCTTCTACACTGCACTCTTGGCTGCTGCGTTCGACTTCAACTTCTTCAACATCTGCTTCTACACTACATAACACAGAAGCATCATCATCAACATTCAAAATATTATTTTGTCCGCATTCTTCAGACGGAACCTTTAACATCTCCTCTTTCCTCGCTTTATAAAATGATTCGTGACATTTGCACGGGAACTCCTCACGAAAGCCATCGCATAATTCATCAAATGACATATCCTCGCGGTATATCACCTTATAAAAAGCCAGAGATGCTCCTTTGAAATAAATCTGCATTATCAATGCCCAATCACTATCACGCCATCCACTACTTGTGGCAATATCTCTGTATTGTTCAAAAAGATATTCCAGGCACATATTAAATCCTGAGAACTGTGCAGTCTTAAATCCTGGGAGGAGTGCAGACATCTTGCTTTTCTTAATAAAAATAATATTTTAACCACTTAGCTTTTTTTTTCCGGCGACGATTCTGCGCCTGTTCTATATTCACTCCAACGCAAATTAAACTAAGGGGAGTTTAATCTGCGATCGCATATAAAATAATCCTTGACTTTTCCGTCAAATAAACTCAGCTTGGCTTGCACATAGAAAATTCACTTCATCTGAAATCAATCCATTAAACGATGAATTGCGTAGGTTCGTTCGGCGCCTCCACCAAATGTGGAACTTATGTGGTATATTTGATGTGTAAGGGGGCGCAAACACAAATAAGACCACTTTAAGACTTTAGGAGAATAATTATAATATAAAAAGGCAACGATACAACTTCGCGGTTAAGATATGAAACACTGCTTCTAGAATCAAACGCCATAATAATCATATTTGACATATGTTTAAACCAACGAATCGAATCATATTTCTAGCCAGTGCTTATTGCTAAAGGCTAGCACACACAGGCACTACAGTACATCCTGGTATCCACAGAGAGGCATTATCGAGAAAATTAAAAATAACTGAATGATAGGTTACAAAATGTATGTAAGTGATAGCTTTCAATGGCCATGTCGACGATGCGCCACCTATCGTGAAAAAATGCTATTAAAGATCCTCATTGAATCGGTCTTTCAAATAATAGTGTGTCTATTCAGGGTGCCAGGGACAGGGACGCGCGACCCGTTACCATGAATTCATACACATGATTCTGGACTGAAATTTTTCGTCAATTTTCAACTAAATGTGAAGAATTCATGGTTAAAGTTTGCCCGTCGATGTCCTTACGATCCTGTATATTGTAATAATTGTTCGTCCTGCTATTTAAACCAAATGTATCCGAGGTCAAATCTCAAGCGTGCTACTATTAACTACGTTAACAACTATACAAAGACGAAACCCAAGTTCAAATTACAGTTAACTAATAAATCAAAACCACGAACATTAACTTGTAAAACCCATTGCTTGAACACACTATTGTTACACTATACAAACTCTATCGCACCTCTATTTGGTTAGGAGGGGACCAACATTTGTAGTATTCTTCATACAATTCGAAGAACCCAGGTGCGTTTGGGTTCTTGAACAAACACTTGGAACAAAACCGGACCCAGCCTTACAAAGGAACAGAACTGTTTTGATGGCAAATAAGGGCGCTTATGGCCGTTCTAATAAGTTTTCGCTTCATGCGGTATTTGTTTAGGTTCTTTAATACGGTATTTTATTTGGGAAAGTGAGTAATAAGTTGAGCTGCTTATGTTGATTAGAGGGGGTTGGTTAACATTTATGGGGCTCTTTTGGAAGTATGTACAGTCAACTAAGGAGATAAGTATACAGGAGCGTCGCATGTAGTTGAAGTTTACTAAGAAACTGATGGATGTTCTCGAATCAAATTTAATTTTAATAATAGAAAACAAACAGCTCATTTATTAAATTGAATTTCAGTCCAGAACATCAATCGGTTTCTTAGTAAACTTCAATTATATCCGACGCACCTGTATACTTATCTCCTTTGTTGACTGTACCTGTAGGTGCAGTATTACCTGTCGGGCTTCTTTTTTTCAAATATTAAGGTTCTATTTATTTTTATTTTTATAATTTATTTTTGCCAGAATTAAATATAACTTATCAAAGAAATCCCTCATTTAACCAGTCAGCCTATAGATATTTCGGATATGCTAGACTAGTTTCACACCAAACCTCCTTTATTCATGAGCTTCTCACGCGAATCGAGAACCAAATCTAGTCAGGCATAACCAAAACATGCATAAATCACACATCATTATTATCATAGACACGAATTATGTCTCCACTTAATATTGCTACTCTAACTAGGTATGGCCCGTGGTTTTACTCGCATCCTTGCAGAACTACGTATCTAAACGCATTCTTCGTCCACCCAGCTTACTTGTCCTGTCAATTGAATATCACACATGAAGATTATTCAATTCAATTTTCCCTATGTTATACAAAATTACATACACGTTAACAAACAAGGCGTATAGTAACGAACTTAAAACGGCACACAGTGTGGACTGCAAATATTCGTAGTTCCGACTCTCGACATATGCACTCATAACAGGGCTGACAGTCGACAGTTTTAGCGTCGCCTTTTTTAGAAATAAAACCTTTACAAGCCATATTTTTTTGACTAGGATTTTATTTTGATTCATAGTACCTATAGCTTTTTGTGTATAGCTAGGAATAAAATAATTGTGAAAGGTGTAAAAATGTACCTATTTAATATTGTTCATTTGGGTTCCGTACCCAAAGGGTAAAAACGGATCCCTATTACTAAGACTCCACTGTCTGTCTGTCTGTCTGTCACCAGACTGTATCTCATGAACCGTGATAGCTAGACAGTTGAAATTTTCACAGATGATGTATTTCTGTTGCCGCTATGACAACAAATACTAAAAACAGAATAAAATAAATATTTAAGGGGGGGCTCTCATACAACAAACGTGTTTTTTTCGGCGTTTTTGCCTTGTGGTACGGAACCCTTCGTGTGCGAGTCCGACTCGCACTTGGCCAGTTTTTTTAATTAGGCTTCTGTATTTAATCTATATGGGTAGGTATTTGGGTACCTATTTTAATTGGATAATAAAATTGGTATTTGGGTGCAAAATATAAAGCAATTATTTAATTACAAAAAATCTATTGTTTGGACTAAAAAATTAAAACACTAGTGTTTTAGTATGTTGCTTGTAGAATAATCTGACAAAAAATCATAATGATTGTATGTATAATTAGTATGGTTATATTGTAAAAAGAAAGTTAGAGGTATCTTCATGATTTTTTTCTATCGTATCAAATTAGTTGTTTATGTTTTCAACACACTATCTAAGTAGCATATTATCCTGAAGAATATCATATATTTTTTCTAATTTGGTTTAATGTAGTCGATCGTATACTTTTAGGCATTATAAAACTTGCGTTTTTTGCGTTTAGGTCATGTAGGTAGTCCCCTTAAGTTTATTATTTTCCATCTATTATTTAGCTAGTATAATTTTCTAGATTACCTAATCGATTCAATTGTAGTTATGTTCCGCAAAACATAGTTTCATGAACTTTTACTCACTGAACCTATAGAATTTGAACCAACAGCTATGAAATCTATAAAAAGCAATCAATTCACGAATTAAAAAAAAATAGTTCTGACAAAAAAAAACACTGCAATGGTAGAACTTGTAAGTCACGTTTAAAGTTTAACCCTGTTAACCACAATACTAAATCATCCACCGAGAACAGAGCATAACTCCCAAAACCAGCAAATCCAAATCTTGTCACCCGCTAACCCTTACTAACATAATTCCTGGCGTTCTTAACTCGGCAGCTTAAAATGGTATCGTAAAGTGACTCGCACGAACCAGCCCCTGCCTTAAGGGGTCATGACATAGTCGAGAAATAAAAAGTGAGGGCAAAATTATAACTGGAACGAGCTTTTTGCTTAAGTGGAACGAAACTCTGCATTATGAACAGATTCAAAGTATAGCGTACTAAATAGGGAAAAAGCATTGTGCTTTTGTTGTGTAGACTGTAATATATTGTCTGTTGAAGAAGTACTCCAATGTAACAAAGGGGCTGTATTGTATTCGAATAGATGATTGTGCGGTACATGATAAGCAATATGATGTATGCATAGTAATGTCTCAATCTGGTCTTAATTACATATTGCCTGGAGCATTGCGGTTGCATGCAGAGACGTAGGTCGCGGTAAGTTTTTGCGGCGATGCCGTATCGCGTTTTGGGGTCGCTCGAATGTATTTGAAGTTTATGTATTTATAGCCAGTATGCTGCTATAGACAGCAGTTCGTTGTTATTGTGACCTTTTTGTTGCAAATAGTTACACAGTGCAAAGGTTTTACTGAAAAGTCTATGTTACAAATTGGCTCAACCAATTTTTTGAATCAAATATTTTTTCGGGGCGTAAATTGCCCACAACCTGGAACTATTGATTTAAGGTGATATATTGAAAAAATTGGTTTTTCTATTTTGTGTAACTTGCTATGTATGTGGAATAGGGATTTAACATTTTGGTATAATTATGTTTTTTGAGTCTTTGGTCTATCATGTAATATGGCTGAACTATGCTCTATTTTTTTAACAATTCTATGTAATTACCCATATTAAGGCTCCTTCAAACAGGCGCGACACGCGACGCGAATCGCGCGCGACACAAAGGCACCGCAAGTCGCGCTACGAGCGGTACCTTTGTGTCGCGCGCGATTCGCGTCGCGTGTCGCGCCTGTTTGAATGAGCCTTTAGCAATTAAATGATTTTAATTTGAATTTGAAAGGATTCAATGGTTTTTTCTCGATCCAAAAAAATTGCAAAGTTATACCTAACAATTTTTTTTTCGTCATCACGGCGGCGGCGTAACGCTGAGTTATTCAATGGAATTTACTTTAAAACATAGAGAATTTACTTTAAAACATAAATCAAAGTAGTTTTAAATTTAATTCAGTTATTTTGTTAAAAAAGGAGTAAATTCGTTTTGGCACATACGTCGTTTTATTCCGAGCGCACGCACATTATGCCATCTCTCTTCTTTTGCGTTTCAAAAGTAAATGCATCACTTTCGCTCGCTTAGTAGATCAGTCGCTACGATTTATTTTCGAGGTAGCGCCTTAAAAAAAACATCGCAAAACACCAATAGTATTACGGGACGCGTTTCCATGCAAAGTCCGGTTGGAAATATTCTAACAAATGTACGAACAGAGGCAATACCCAAAATAAATGTAATCGTGTGGTCGGCACAATAATCATTTGAATACGAATGTACTGATTTTCTAGGGGAAAACGTTTACATTACCGACCAAGTTGTTGGGAACAGGCGACAGAAACGAAATACTTTAGTACATTTCGGGTGTCTTTTTTTTTCAAGGTAAAGTTTGGGGCGCTTCGGCTAAATTGTAGTTCGACTGTTATTGTTTTATTTGTTTAACTATTTAGTTCATAAAGACAGATAATATGTAAGGTACACAAAATCGAAGTATATAATTATCAATTTTATATCCCACATGGACTTAATGTCGGATTTTAATCTGAAAAATAAAACATTTATAAGGACTAAAATCCTCTTTAGCTAACAAAAATGGAAACAATACTGCGATAGTTTAACTGTTGAAACCAAAATGTACAATGGATATTTTATGTCCTGAAACTCGAGCATTTATAAAAGCTCACTGACGTAGCAGCGTAGTAGATCAGCCAACAAGATAATGGTTTAGTGGTTATTATGAGACATACAAGTTAATCTTCATACTTGTTAAACGAACTTTTGAAGAACGGTAGGTGCTCGTAAATAAACTAGTAAGTAGTAGATGCACAAATATTTATTTCTACACTCAAGCATTTTTACATATCGTTTCAAGCAAGTCGTAGCATTGCTATTGCATTGCTTTCGCACTGCTATTGCATTGCTTTCGCACTGCTATTGCATTACTATTGCATTGATATTGCATTGTTATTGCGGTGCTATTGTATTGCTATTGCATTGCTATTGAATTGTTATTGTATGTGTAATTGCTATTGCCTTGCCGTCAAGTGAAGCAAGCTGTTTTTAATTATTTAATGTTTCAAAGCTTAAGCTTTTCTAAAAGTAAAAATAAAGTCCTCTGTGCCATTTTTCTGTCAGCCAGTATACAGTCGCCTACCTCTCAATGCCGGTTGTATCGCTTTTCCACGCTTCGCCAATAATAACCGACTTTTACGACTATCTCACCTATTTCGACTTCGCGTTCGCTTTTTCTTTGTTTACAAATGGCTATGAGTTACAATGAGGGTGTCATATAATTTTATTATTTTTATTCAGCTATGCTTATTGCTGCTCTTCGAGAGATGTTAAGTTTAATGCCGAGTACCCTCCTTCTACGAGTGTTGTTTCGTGTATGACTATTTTGTTAGGATTACGCTTTTTTTTTTTGCGTAATCCTAACAAAATAGTCATACACGAAACAACACTCGTAGAAGGTGGGTACTCGGCATTAAACTTAACATCTCTCGAAGAGCTTTAGAGAATAAAAAGGGTAAGCAGTTATCGAATCAGAAAATGTCAAAGTAATATCCATTTATTTCAGGTACAAAAAGGGTTTGGCAGGGTTTGTCAGGTAAATTAAGGCACTTGGAATTTCAAAATCATACTGAAAATATTGACGTTGAAATTTTTATGTTGAAATTAAAATTTACAAGAAAAATAGAATTGATTCTAGTTGTCCCTTTCAGAAGGTATTTCATATAGAGAAGAATGAGGAAAAAACTCCACAGATACCTACTCTTTTAAAATGTTTCACAATATTTGACATACATCATCCTCATCATTAGGTATCTTTGACATACATGAATTATATCATTATAATTATGTGTTTACTATATATTTATGTACTATAATAAATTCCTAATACCTAGTGTGGGTTGTTTCACGTCCACTTGACGCACGTGTAAACGTCAAAAATCGCGCTAACTATCGTCAAACCAAAAAAAGCGTTGTTTCAAATTACGATTACAAAATTATCGCCTTGACTAGCGTCAAATAATAACGATTATGTACTCGTTAATATTTGACGTACACGACGTAAGTTACGTTAACCAACAGGCCCATATAGGAACATGTAATTGTCAACTTTTCAAACTGTAATTTTCATTTAGGCAGTGCACGGTCAAAAATTTCCTCTAGCTGCTTATCCTTTTAATTCCGTAACGGTTGAATTTAGTAAAACTATGGATTCCTAGAAGAGCGGTGGCCGCTACCAACTTTTTTTTACCGACTTCAAAAAAAAGGAGGTTATCAATTCGATACGTATGTATGTAATATTATTGGAATTGCATTATATTCACATATGATGATCTATTAGGGCTTCCAAATAAATATACAAAATTTCATAGACGTATGTATGTATGTATGTATGCATGTATGTATGTATGTATGTATGTATGTTTGTCCACGCATATCTCCGGAACTATTAATCGGATCGTGACCATTTTTTTTTATTGGCTTACATTTTCTTCAACTTAGGGAACAGTGCAAGTTTCATCAAGATCGATTCAGTAATTTTCAAGATATGGACTAATACGTGTAAGTGTGACGGCCTGGCTTATTGATAAGAGCTACGGGTGTAGTGTCAAAGGGAAAACATCTCAAAACCTTGGTCAAATACTAGTGCAAAAACTAAAAATTACGAAATAAAAAGTAATTTAAAAAAATTAAACCGACTTCAAAAAGAAATTAACTCAAAATTATGAAATAACTTTCATTTCGGAAGTCGGTGGCATAAAACTAAAATACAGATCCCAAGACACCGACTTCCGAAATTAAAGTTATTTCATAATTTTGAGTTAATTTCTTTTTGAAGTCGGTTTAATTTTTTTAAATTACTTTTTTTACGCGTCCAAGTCCATCTCTTTTTGGGCCGGCCTCGGCGGCGCTGTCCATCTTCAGGCACCCATTGTGTGGCGATTTTTTTTTTACCAACCTACTTGCATAAATACTAATGTTTCAGTGACGTAATTCGCCGGTAAATTGCAGACGCTGTGTGGCAGTCACCGCTCTTCTAGGGAACCGTAGTTTTACAAAACTATATGGTATGATGCGAGCTAGTCAAATTGTTCTATTGAACCGAAATCCTTTGGGCGCAACCCTATTACATGGTTAACTCAGCCTATCGCAGTCCACTGCTGGACATAGGCCTCCCCCAGACTGCGCCACAACACCCTGTCCTCCGCCTTCCGCATCCTATCTACCCCAGCCACCTTCTTTAGGTCGTCCATCCATCTAGCTGGGGGGCGTCCCATACTCGTAACATGGTTTTAGAGAGAGGATCAATCTGGAACAGGCAAAAATTCTTGGAAATCTGATCCTTTGTTCTTTTTTTACTTGAACGCCTATAATTCGTGTCTTCTTGAAGGCAACCTAGTTTGCACTATCTAAGACGATATTACACGATTTCTTTCAAGAATTTAGTTTTAGGAAATGACAATTTATAATGATCATTATGTACAGACGCCAGCAGGTCAACCTACCCGAAACTGTCAGATTTTCCCAATCAACTTTGAACCTTTTGCTTTAGCAATAAAGTCGAAAATCTATTAAAGAAATCTGACAGATTGTAGTAACTTGATGTGCTGGCGTCTGTACCAGTTACTGCACCGCCTATTTAGAGTTTGAGTAAATTTCTTCCTGTATAGTTCCTGATTTATTTTTCGCAACAAAGAGATTCTTGGCTAATCGATAACATAAAAGCTTGTCGTCAATCATTCGATATAAATACCTACATTATAGTGCGTACATATAGGCCGACCGCATAACTGAGACGTTGCTTGAGGTAGCTGCGCGGTGCGGGAGGGGTGATAGTTGTCACAAGTTGACGAATCACTGAGCTCTCGCATCACGTCACCCCACCTCTCCCCCACCGCGCTGCTACCTCAGGCAACGTCTCAGTTAAGCGGTCGGCCTATACCTACTTACATATTATAATATATATAGGTATACTTACATGGGGAACCTTCAGTAGTTTTCGCGGCATAACACATTTCTAATATATTATTAAAAGCGCGGGTCTCTACTTGATGTTTTCCATATAATCGTACTCGAGGGGAATGGAAAATCAAGTATATTTCACGCTTGGTAACATTTGAGCCGCTATACTTGAAAATAACTACACTCTACTCCACTATAACATAAACAGGTATACCTTCTATTAAATATGCATATGTTTAATGTATTTTGTAACACTTAGTGCTTCGTCAGACTGCAATGGCAGGCGCGGGGCGGGCACGGCGCGGCGTACTCAAACATAAGAACTTCATTTGAGTGTCCATAGTGGGCACGCGGGCGCGGCGAGTGGCGTGGGCTGCTCGCCGCGGGGAGGAGCGGGCAACTCACGCCATAGCTTGTTCATACAAGTGGCCGCAGTAAGGGCGCGCACGGCGCGCACGGGGACCGGGGTTCTCAAACTAGTTGAACATTAGCTTTTTTCTCGTAAAAATAAGTCTACTTCATCCATATTATATTTTGACAAATACTGGCCACGACAACTGTAAGAATGAAGCCGCGCTCCACTGTGGACAGGCAGACCGCGCGTTCCCGCAACCGCGCCGCTCCCCGCCTCGCCCTGCCAGTCTGGCCAAGCATTTAAAGTTGATAAGCATTTTACGTGAGAGGAACCCGCACCCTAATTGCGTAACACACTATCAATTACAAAATGTATCATTTTGATGGATTTATCTAATACATTGCTTTATACGTTCAAAAAATGTGTCTGCTCATCAACTTAAATAACGCAATGAATGTTGCTGAACTGTCAAAATGTTAATGTAAAAATTAATTGAATCGGCTCAGTTTTCGAGGAGAAAAAAAGGGAATACGAAATGTCGATCTCATTCGGTAATCCAAGTTCCTGTATAACTAGAGTTGGTATCGCGTGTTTTGTGATAAGTAAAATTACGTTTAATCGGATAAAGCAATGGAAAATGCAACCTTCCCAAACCTTATCCTTCGTTACTACATTCTATACCACAAGTAATTTAGCAATCTAGTTCTGCGACAGACATGCAACTTACCTAACAATGTAACCTAGTTTCTGTGTCCTCAATTACAAAGTTTTTCACTTACTATTGTATCAACCTTCAAAACGTTCACTTCATACCTTTTTTTTTTTTAAACGTTGATAAATTCTCATGCAGTCTGCACTAATACGGGAAGATAGTGCAGTTATGTGGGACTCTAACCCACTAAAATACCTTCCTACATTAATAAAGAAACTATAACAGCAACTGCCTATTTTCTTACCAAAATTAACTCCTAAGCCCGTCTAAGTACAAGCGAATTTGATTCTTGCTGACTAAGGTTTTTATTAGCCGTAAGAACGAATTTGGCAAGCACATAGATCAGTGAACTTTTCCTTCGCAATATGTTTTTCGTAAACTAGTATTAAATTATACGCTGCAGTCGAAGAGTGCTACTGACGTTGTAATATAGAAGGTATTCTCAGTTTCACAGATATTAGAGCTCATATTTTTTCTTGTTTTATGATTGTATCGTGTTTAGAATAATTGAAGTTTTTCAAAGATGTAGCTGACAGCAAAAATGCTAGTATTTTTCTTTAACACTCCTATTTATTTTCTGTTGCAATTTGTAGGGATCAAAGGCCCTCGCGCTGGAAATATTTCGTGTAGTGTAGAATTTCGAGTTGGAATTTGTGTAAAATACGCTTCTACGAAATAAAGCTTTTAAAAATCTTTCCACGAAGCTGATTTGTGCTCTAATATGATTTTTTACATTTGTGAATAAGTTTTGGCTCACTTATTTACAAATGGCTTTTATAATATACTAAGCTTCTAAATGAGATCTGAGTGAGTGTTAAGTAATAAAAGTTGTACTTTTACAATTAACTAGCAAGAATCATCTGTTATTATGAGACTTCCGGAGCCAAATTTAACTTTTACACTATGAGGTAAGTCCACTTATATCTAACCTCAATGGCATGTGGGCTGGCCAGTATTCATGAGACACAGGTAGCCCCAGTTTTTAAAGTTAAGTAGTTTTCGTTCTGGCTCCATTCCAGCGCCGTAATAACCGCATTACAAATAAGTGTCTCTCTGGATCGCGTCGCATACATTGTAATTCTAGAGAATTCGGTTTTGGCAACGAGAATGAATAATGTCCCGAAGATCTATGCCGCTAATGTTGGCCGTTTTATGTGCAACGTTGCTATAGATTGCGATAAGTAAGTGGCTTCTGTTTTGGTAACTATTAATGCCATAATTATAACGTATGTCGTTTTTGTCTATCCCGCTTCTATATAATATTCCCTGTAAATTGAGAGGTGTAGCTCTTGTCATACAGGAACTCCTAGTACAAGAGCCAGGGCTACACTGATGTTTGTGTCTTGAAGTATAAATTAATTATTAAAAATCAAAAAAGCTAAAGAACCTGTTCTATTTTCAAAACTGTATTTATTGTAATAGATGGTCGTCTGCCAGTATTACTAGTAAGTGGAATGGCCATCGACGACAGTCTTTTGTTTTTATTGATCATAAAACATCGTGAAAATTCTTCCGATATTTCTGTGAAACATTTGAACGTGGAATCTCTTGTATTTTTTATGGCAATGCCTTTGTCTGACAACCGGCCAGTTGAAATATGACCAACATTTTACAACACTGTTATTTTCAGTTCTGCTGAAAATTCTCTTTCATTCTGCACAAAAAAAAATGCCAATCGATAATTCCTACATCTATAACTGCCTATAACAGGGACTTTTGTAAAAGGAACGCGGTATAAATAACTTCTTGTCTTAAGACAGATTGCTGGGCCATTTATAGCAGCTGACGAAGGCACCCTTCTTCTTCATTAAATAGCTTTACTGGCCTACTGCCAGTCGGGGCTGCTTAACGGGCGCTCATTAGCACCAATTCCTTAATCCATTATATGGCACATAACTAGAAAAGATGAATAGAAAGTTTTTAGGGTGTATGACCTTTAAATTGGCGCTGTAGCACAAACAAACTGACACAATTCACCGCCGGAATGATACCGGCAGAAGCAAGACGTTCTTCACGTGTTTCTCGCTTGTCACCTCACTTCGTTTGTTTTCGAGTAAATACTCATTCGAATTTTAAAACGGATATAATGATTTATTAAGACTCGTACGACGTCCACGACACTACTCAAAAAGTTGCAAATTAAAACTACTGCGTATTTGATATAATAACTGATTCAGGATGCTGTCTACCGCGCTATTCTATAGTGCGTCCGGTATCGAACATAATACTTTTTTGACTAACTAATACTAATTTGCGCATACCGATGATTTTTACGCCACAATGCGCATAAAAGAAATTCCATCTTGTCAAGAGCGCGGTCTAGTTCTAACGGCATCCTAAGTATATTGATAGAAAAGTACGACGCTCCTTGGTAGTCGTACGCTGTGGAGGTGCTGGTCAGAAGACCCCACAGTGCTAACCTTAAAATTTCTTTTTTGTTTCGCTTTGTATACTAACAATAATTTTTAAGAACAATCTTACTAACAATTGAGCCTATAGTTGCCATAAATAAACAAATATTTAATTTAATTTTAAATCACCAGTGAGTAGCCAGAATGTCACACCAATATAGTGAAACACACCACTTGAAAAGGCGTACCTGCAGGGTGTACTATAGGTACTCTACCTAACCCGTCGTGAAATACAGGCGTGACGATATTATGTGTTTTAGAAGGTGTTCTCCAAACAGTATTAATCACAATTCCGTGCTTGCGTCTAAAATGCACGTTTCGTAACCAAACAAGCGATTGTATCGTGAATATCGTATGTGGTTTCATATCGATTCTTAGCGTATGTGTACGATAATTGTAGGTCTCGTACTACCAACACGCTTGAACAGGAGTAGCTAAGTTATGTAGTTAGTGTAGCGCTGTAATTACAGTTCAGTCGTATGGCTGCGAATTACTCGTTCTGTTATGACTTAATTCTTGAGTTTCATGTCGTTTTCTGCCTTAGGCGGAATTAAAATTTTGCGCATAATCAGCCTATGTTCCCACTGCTGGGACACAGGCCTCCTCTCTTCGAGAGGGAGTGGGCTGTAACAGACAACGCGTCATAGACTACGCGGGCTCAGTGCGGGTTGGTCGATGTCACATGTCTTCGAATTTTCACTTCTAGGACATGACGATTTCCCCACGATGCGATGTTTTCCTTCACCGGTTTGAGAGCAGTGGTGATGAAATAATTTACAAAAAGTAAAGTGCCTGCTTGGGTTTGAACCCACGACCTACAACTCGTAAGCCGCGGCCATTGCCACTGGGCCACCACTGCTCAGGCGGCTGCTCTGCGGTGGCTCTTACACATAATTATATAAGTTTGCGCAGTATGATTACCTTGCACTCAATCGATCCATTATTATCAGGCAATATAATTGACGGCCCATAAACTTTAATGTTTTCGCGTGAGCTAGAACTGCGCATCACTTATCCTACACGGTGCAATTTAACTATGGTGCAATAAAAATGAAACTCGCTCAAACTTTTGTTCAATCATTTTGCAATTTTCAATATTATCCCTAAGGGAGGTCGCCCACGGCGACTATTCGCTGCGATTCAGTAGCGAGTTTCGTCAACGCGCGACTGTATCTTTGGCTGTACGTTTGGTCGCTTGTCGTATTAGCAACACGCGACAGAAGCGATTGAGTATTGCTTTCGCATCGATGCAAACGGGCGACAGAATTGATTCAGCTTCGCTACTAACGCGCGACCGTTTCGGGCGACATTGGGTAAAAAGAGCGAAAGGTTGAATATGACATTTCCTAACATTTTTCCTTGTATTTTGTTAGTTTTTGAAACGTTGTTACGTAACCTTTATTATAGGGGTGCACTATGCAATGTTTACATTGCCCACGCCTACGGTGTGGCCGCTTCCACATTCTGTCATTCAGCTATCTTCTTTACAATACATGTCAGACCGAATAAAAAATGTGACACTGACAAATAAAATAAATATTTTAGGTTGATGTCAACTAGTCTGCTCAGTGCCGTAGCTTCAAAAGATATTAGGTGTATGTCCAGACTTGATAAAGGAAATAATTTGATTAATGACGAACAGTAAAAGTCGACTGTACGGATTCGACGGTTTCACAATGTGTTTTTCATTTTTGAAGAACGATGGCCGAAAATCGAAATTCGACCTACATTTATTTTTAAAACAAATGAGTTCGCCTTCTGTTTGAATTGTATTTACCTCGTTAATGGGTTGTTTTAAAATAACTTTACAGAGTAAGTAGGTTGTACGAATACAACTACGATGTTTATTTTTTTAAATAGTGCCATATTCTTGCAACTTGATCTCTATATTTATTAATCAGCCAGTATAAGTAATTGAAGGTCAATTCACGTAACTAAAAATGTTCAAAATCTAGTCGCAATCTCATCTCAGCGACCATCAATGGCAAAAAGTTGTCAAAAATGTAGGGAATTTAGATTAGATTAAAATTACGCGAATTGCCCCTCTGATCTCATTGGTTTCACTGACCTTAGTCTGTAGTGTGACACTAAGACAGTTGTAAGACCTTTGTAACTAACAATTATTATACACAAATAATGAGTTTCATATTATATCATAAATAATTGATTTCACTATATTGTGTACAGACACAATATAGTGAAATCAAGCTACTACAATCTGTCAAATTTCTTTAATAGATTTTCTAATTTATTGCTAAAGCATTAAGGTTCAAAGTCGATTGGGAAAATTTGACAGTTTCGGGTAGTTTGATGTGCTGGCGTCTACACTAACAGTTGTGTGCATGTAATTACTGACAAATATTATTATTTCAATACCTACCAGTTATCAGAATTTCTGATACAAAAATAAACTTATTCGTAACAAAACAGTCTGTAAGGGTATATCAAGTGACATTAACCTATATCTTTCGACCTTGAGGACCTTTGGTCAAACAATAGGTCACCTCCATCTCCCGTAGGCGTCATAAAAGTTGACATTAATGTGTTACTGGGTCTAACATGTGTTGCCTACCAATCTAATGTGAGAAATGATAATATGCTGGTCAGATTTACAAAAGTAACATTTTTGGTGAATAATAGCTGTCTTGCACAACTTAAATTGTTTTAGCAGCATGTTTTTTTATTGCGGGTATCAAGTTGCTATCAACATTTCATACATCTAGTGTATAATCAACCTATAAGGTTCTCACTCCTTAACTCGAAAATAGCTCGACCGATTGTGATGAAACTTTGGTAAGTTGTTGTTTGCGCACCGTAGAAGGTTCCTAACAAAAAAAGGTATTGCAAGGCATTAGCTAGTAAGGAAATAAATATTCTTCTTCTTAGTTTGTTGATGGAAATCTAAACGGTTTCGGCCCAGAATTCGGCTATGTGTTTGGCGCCATCACTAGCGTCCATCAGTTCCTGTAACGTGCAGCTGACAGGACACGCAGGACATGATATTAAGTGTCCCATCGTTTGTGGAACAGCACCACATTTACACTCCAAGGTGAAGTCGTTTATGAGTAACGGTGGAGTTTCTTGCCTATTCTTCTCCATACGAAAATTACCTTTTGGAATGGGCGACTAGAATCAATTCTATTTTATTGTAATTT
The DNA here is from genome assembly GCA_948474745.1 of Oligia latruncula. Classification (NCBI taxonomy): domain Eukaryota; kingdom Metazoa; phylum Arthropoda; class Insecta; order Lepidoptera; family Noctuidae; genus Oligia; species Oligia latruncula. The sequence continues at coordinate 4,479,622 of OX419699.1, forward strand.
TTGACGTTCAAAAGTGCCTTTTATGTGCCTATTGGAAATAAATGCTTTGACTTTGAATCTCCCACTGAACAGGTTTTCCTCGCTCCGGCCAACTTGGGTCCGGAGTCTGTTAAAACACTGGAAACTCATGTCCAGGTCTTTAGAATAAATATTGAAATCGGTTGAATATACAGTGTGAGTCTTCATAATGTGCACATATTGAAATGAGGGAAACTAAGCTTAATTTTATCGACGGAAAAAATATTTAAAAAATCTAAAATAAAAAAAATATGTAATATTTTTAAAATTATTTTTCGCTGCTGTGGCCCCTGTGTAAACAATCGACCCTCAATTGAGAATTACGGTTTTTTTAACAAAAATCTGTTATTTTTTCATCAATTTTTACAATAATTGTAAAATTACTCAATAAAAACCCCAATTACCTACCCTTTTTTATTACTTTAAATTATTCTCCATCGTATCAGATTTCTAAACGTAAAAATACCATGTTTATAACTCAATCACAACATTTCCTATCAACTGTTGAAGAAAGGCCTTGCAATCACCATACTTTAGCAGGTAAAGATCCTTTTAAATATTTTTTTATTTTTTCAAATATTTTTTCCGTCGATAAAATTAAGCTATGTTTCCCTCATTTCGTTATGTGCACATTATGAAGACTCACACTGTATATGTATACCTACGAAAATCTCTGTGTTTTATAACTTCAGACAACATTCCACCTGCCAAGATCTATTGAAACATAAAAACTCTACAACGTAACTCACGAATAAATTCTAGCTTAAAATAAAAAAAACGCACATCAAAAGAATCGTTCCCATAATTCTACAGCGTTTTAACAAATATGGCGTCATGTAGGCACATGACGCAGGTGTGACGTCATAAAGGTAACTAAATGAACGAACATGTCAGGCCAATCCATCAAAGGATTTTAGAGAACCACGGATTAATTTGTGAAAAATTGGATTGAGCCATGACAAAGTTATAGGGCCTGTTGAAGCCACGAAATGCTTGACGGTTTTTGAGTAAAAAATGTAAATTGATTTTCTTTTTGGTACCTATTCTGTTTCTTGTCATTCAGCATAATCGACCTTTAATGTTACCATTCTTCAAATTAATAAACCAATCCTTCGAAATGAGCGTATTCCCTGATCATCTAAAAATCGCACTGGTGAATGATAAATGATTTTTATTTCTGTAAGTAGGTTTGTACAAACACTTTTACACGTCAATCATATTTTTTTTAAACTAGATGAGGTCGGCGTTTCCTAACTGACTATTCTGAGAAGAAAGGCCTTTATAAAGAAACCTTTATACATACAAGAGAAATAGCAAATTAACAGATCCTAATAATTATTGTCCAATAGCTCTTCTATAATTCGCTCTAGCTATAAAAATGTATAACAAACTACCCCAGGTACTCAGAAATGAGAAAAAGATTGCTATTTTTACAAATAAATTTAAAAAAATGTACATACTAAATAAATGTTATAGATAAGTACTTTATATAATATATTATATCAAATTATAATCCATACTAATATTATAAATGCGAAAGTGTGTCTGTCTGTCTATTACCTCTTCACGCTTAAACCGCTGAACCGATTTAGAAAAAAATTTGGTATAGAGATAATTTGAGTCCCGGGAAAGGACATAGGATAGTTTTATCGACATACCTCGCCGGCGAAGCCGCGGGCAGAAGCTAGTACTATACATAATATTATAATCCATACCAATATTATAAATGCGAAAGTGTGTCTGTCTGACTGTCTGTTACCTCTTCACGCTTAAACCGCTAAACCGATTTAGATGAAATTTGGTATAGAGATAGTTTGAGTCCCAGGAAAGGGCATAGGATAGTTTTTATCCCGATATTTCCACTGAATCGATACTTATGGGGGTGAAACCGCGGGGCGCTGCTAGTTTATAATATTAGTATGAATTTTTATAACTGGCGAAATGTGGGTTGTTATTAGGTAGATAAACTCCCTGAGTAACGATTCAGGATTAGATTTTACATATCGTAACAATAGTTTTAACTTTTAACTGACTAAAATTATATTATTTTTTATCAGCAATTCAGAATCAATCGCCACACGTCAAAAATCACAAACGTGCCCTCGGCGTCAAAGTCTGTCATGTAGTCGAACCGTGGCGTGCTGGGCACGTTTTGGTTTGTCATCTATACATGACAGTGGCGGTCAAAAGGTTATTCACGTTTAAAGCTGCTGCAATTTACATCAGTTTCAAAATGGCGTCCTAATTCAAAACGCTATAACTAATCTTGATCACGACTGTACCAGCAAGGCAGTGCACACTGTTGCCATTTCGTATTTAATTTTATCCTAAGCACCGAACAGTGGGTCCTCGCCTGATTAATTTACCTACCGAGTCACGGTAGGACCACTCCACTGATGAGATTCTACAGGGGTACTACCGCGTTCAGCTGTTTTAGTTGTGACTAGAATTTAGCAGGAATTTGATACTATCCTAATATAATTTACTATCATAAATTTTAAAGTCGTTCAAATAAAGCATTCATACGTAAAATTGGTATGTAAGATAGATAGTATATTAATTATATAAATAAACTAGCTTCTGCCCGCGACTTCGTCCTCGTGAAATTTCTTGTTTTATCTGTTTGTTTGCGTGATGTTAAAAAGCTTATAATCTTCCTCAATAATTTGGATATTTTTTTTTATTATTATTTATTTAAATCGAATACAAATGATTCAACAGAGAAACAAATTAAATATCTCGACTTAGTTCACGAGGTTGTTGACATGTGGAATGTGAGCTCGGCTATCATTGTGCCGATTGTCGTATCGGCCAATGGACTGATGGCCGAAAGCCTCGATCAACATCTATCGAGGCTTTCGTTAGGCGGTTGGATCAAGGGCCTGATTCAGAAGGCAGTACTCTTCGATACGGTTCGCATTGTGAGGAGGTTCCTGTCTCTGGAGCCCTAACCACCGGTAGCTTGGACTCTGCTCCCGACACCGGCGGATAACTATTTTTTTATATTTTTAAATGTTTTTTTTATACTTATTTTTTTAATAAATATTTAAAAATGTAATAAAATAAGGCATGTAAATTAATAAAGGACATAATAATAAAATCTTTATTTTCAGGCTACTATGGCCCATAGATAAATACCTTACAGACTAACATATGTATTATAGTAGCATATATATACATATATATTATAATCTTATGGTATCTCAGCAAAATTAATTACAAAACAAAAATTTAAATATGAGATTAATAAAATTTCTAAAGCTAAGTATAAACTGTTAAGGTTATTTTATCCAATTTAACTCAAAACGTAAAACAAAATACCTCTAACCTATACCTATTTAATTGAAAACTTTTTCAATAAAACTTATCTATTGGAAACTGAATATAAATTAAACCAAATAGTTTGAAAAATAAGCGGCGATAGGTAAATACTAGTTTTCGAAAAAAAGATGCGGGTTTAAACAATCCGCAAATTGAATGTTTGCAGACTGTTTAAACTTGTAAACAAAATGGGAATTATTTGACTAGATTCACATATATTACGAAATGTTTATATTCACCCTTTGAATATACTTAAACATTGAAGATTTTTAAAGCCTGACATACCTGCCGCCATTTTGAAAAAAAAAAAACAAATTGGCGGGCAGGTAGGTATGCCACAGACCTTCAAAGCCCTTTCCAATGACGTATTCGATTGCGATGCATATAAAGACAATGAGTACCTGTGTAGATAGATTTGTAAACACTATCTCAGTACAGTTCATTCGCATAAAATTTAACCCCTGATTTTGCATCACTGTCAATATCACTGTAGAGAGGTAGCTGTCACTAATGTCATCTGTCAGTCACCAAGAATGGCGGGAAACAGTGAAAAGTGAAGTGTGCCTGCATGAATGGCTTCGTGTGGTGATGAGTTAGTCTAATGATATAATCAGCTAGAATACGGGATCAACAGAATTATACAGTACCTTTCACAATATTTTGTGATACATAGTTTCTATTCCAACTTTTATGTTCTTCCCAGCAAGACACTTTATTACAAATTCTGACAAAATAAAAACAATGCACACGTCATCCCCTTTAAAAATAAAAATAAACTACCCTGCATCCCCTAGTACCTCATCCTACATTTTTAACGTCCACCGAGACGTTCTACGTGACCCAACATATCAACAGATGTGTTAAAATTTCACCAAATATTTTGATAAGGAGGAAAAAAGGGTTTTTTCCTTAACATTTATCCCCAAGACGTTAAGACTGACCCACAAACCAAGTTGTAACTTAACTATGAGGAGGGTAATAACTTATGTAGGGTGAGTGAGCGGCAGGGTATTGTGTGGCCTCAGTATTGGTGCAAGTTGTAGGGTGAACTTAACGCAAGTATCACGAACTGTATGAAAACCAAGCGTGCCATTTTTTGGCTACCTGCTATGACGTCAAAAGCTCGCGCTCTCGCTCACGCTTACCCAGCCAACAGTACACAGGACTGAGCGCGAAAGTGGCGGCTTACGATTCTTTATCGTAAGCTGTTGCGGTTTTTGGCACGCGAAGTAGTTGCTCTTGCGTTATCTAGGTGTATCTATATCTATGGGTGAACTGTATTGTTTTCTGCATCAGAATGCAGTAACTGCTGCAAGAAATCTATATATATAAAATTCAAAGTCCTGACTGACTGACTGATATATCAACGCACAGCCTAAACCGCTGGTCCTAGAGACATGAAATTTGGAGGGTGTGTTCTTTGTGAAGAGTAGGTATCCACTAAGAAAGGGTTTTTCGAAATTCCACCCCTAAGAGGGTGACTGGGGGGAGGGTGAAATTTCACGTGGACGAAGTCGCGGGCGAAAGCTAGTTTTAAAATAAAATCTGTCAGTAACTCACTTGGTCGGTTCCGATCTAAACTTCTCGATCATTTGTCTCGCAGTCGCAGGTAATGTTAATGTCAGTGCGTTTTTATTTTTTTTATTTCTTACTGTTTTTTTAAAAAATTTTTTTGAGATTGTTCACTTATTAGGTAATAATATGAAAATGCTGTATTTACCTATAATTGTTTGTTACATTTAGTTCTTTATGGTCTGTTGTTTCTAAGTAATTTATATAGTGTATACGAACGTTGGTGAATCTAAATAAATAAATAAAATAAATAAAATCTGCCTAACCTTTTCCCTGCGATGTAGGGGGAAGGGGTTAAGTAAACAACATGATGTGTAGTACTCCAAGAGTCAACTCACAACTGACTGCCCTTGTACCTTTAATTGGTAACGTATATATACATAGCTTGTATGTGACAATATGCAGATATTAAGACTACTAACACAGCATCTCTATCTTAACTATATGCTATACGTGATGTACGTGCCTTCACACCACATCCCAACTATGTTGGGATCGGCTTCCAGTCAAACCGGATGCAGCTGAATACTAGTATTTTACATGGAGCGACGAGTCGACGACCTATCAGACCTCCACAACCTAATTACTGGGTAATACGATACCCCTTGGTCAGACTGGTTGTCAGACTAAAAAAAAATACTGTCAGTAACTATACTTCAATAAAAAGTAATTTAAAAAAATTAAACCGACTTCAAAAAGAAATCAACTCAAAATTATGAAATAATTTTAATTTCGGAAGTCGGTGTTTTGGGATCTGTATAGTTTTTTGCCACCGACTTCCGAAATTAAAATTATTTCATAATTTTGAGTTGATTTCTTTTTGAAGTCGGTTTAATTTTTTTAAATTACTTTTTATTTCGTAATTTTTCGTTTTTGCACTAGAATTTGACCAAGGTTTTGAGATGTTTTCCCTTTGACACTACACCCGTAGCTCGTATCAAAAATCAAAATGGTCACGATCCGATTAATAGTTGCTGAGAAATGCGTGGACAAACATACATACATACATACATACCTCTAAGAAATTTTGTATATTTGTTTGGAAGCCTTAGTAGATTGTCATATGTGAATATAATGCAATTCCAATAATATTACATACATACGTATCGAATTGATAACCTCCTTTTTTTTTGAAGTCGGTAAAAAGTGAATTTAGAGTTATTTTTCTTCCATATGGGAATTAGACGCTGCATAAGCTGATGGAACTAGTTAAAGCGGTTAAGATAGCTCGAAAAAAAAGTAACAACTTATTGCAGTACTTACAACTTACATAGAGTCGAAATATTTCTAGCTTGTGCTACCTACATCCTACTATAATAAGATAAACGGTATAATCGTAAGTATCCCCTAAAAACAAATTCAGCCGTATTCCACATTGAGCACCCGCTTAAATGGCACCTGAGTGAATGCACCTGACACACAGCGGTACATTTACTCAGGTGCTATTTAAGCGGGTGCCCAATGTGGAATACGTCCAAATTCAATTAACATGGATTTGCTGGGGAGTTTGTTGCGCCACTTCTCCCCAGCTAAAGCACTAGGAAGTAATGAAGGGCGGGCTATCACACTAATATTATAAAGGCGAAAGTTTGTGAGTGTGTGTGTTTCTATGTTTGTTACTTCTTCACGCTCAAACGGCTGGACCAATTTTGATAAAATTTTGTATGGAGGTAGCTGACACCCTGGATTAACTTTTTATCCTGATATTCCCACGGGATCGACACTTACGCGGGTGAAACCGCGGGGCGCAGCTAGTCTAATATAATTTTACCGATCAAAAATTCTCAGCCTAGTTAGATCAAATCGCTCCGCTTTCTCCTATGACTCGCTCCGTCAATCGTCTGCGTCCCAACAGACAGCTCCGGGAAGCAGGCTACCAACTGCACAGTAGTTAATTAAATTCTATCCACTGCCCGCCCACTGTATAAAACCATGCCGAATACACTGCCTTAATAATATTAACGTAACTTGTAATAAGTTGCTGTTTCTACCAGTTTATGGCCGGCTTTTGTTTTAGTTTTGTTTTGAACAGCAGATTTTTGCTTTTAATTACGTTACTGTAAGAAATATTGTTGTGTTGGTACTTTGCGAGTTTGCAGCCACTTTGTTTGGGATGTGAGTTAAATTTTTTTTTTTTGGAATGGCATCTCGTAGTTCAAAATATGAGGTTGTCGTCTAATATTATTAATAATCGTAATAAATTAAGGCCTCCAGGTAGGGCTTAAAAAACTTAAAAACTAAGCGACTACATGCTAAGGGCACCCCCTGTGGGGTACGGACCTCGGCTTAGGGCGTCGCTGGGAGAGGGCAGCAAGGGACTGGCTCGATCGGAATGAGTAAGCTCGAGTTCCAGATCACTTCTAATTTATAGTATTGTAAATATTATCTAGACAACTTTTCTTTATTCAAATCGGAAAAAAACAAAATTAAATCCTAACTTAACTAAAACTATACAGAAACTAAAAAATAGTGTCGAAAAATTGATCCGCATCGCTGTCGACTAGTAATGTACCCAAGAGACTGGCGGCATTACTATTTAATTTATAGTTAAACTGATATCGCATGGAAGTAACAGGAGTTCTTCAAGTAGTTTATCAAAAAAAAACTAAAAACGAATTTTCGACGCGACTGCCTATCTAATATATACTCCACAACCCAGTTACTGGGTAATATAATGGGCTGCTACACATATTGGTATTTAAATCTCAAAAAATCAAACCGTAAAAACCGTGCAAAGCAGGGTCGGGTCACTAGTTATTTATGTAACTTATAAAAAAAACTAAACAAGTCTATGATACAAGTCAATCGGCGACCAGTCACGTGGTTCTAACAACAGTATAGCTAAAATCTATTCAAATTCATGTTTCCAATTGATGTTACAAATAACAACTTCATAATAGTGTAAATTAAGTTGATTTCAGAATGACTAGTAGGTACTAGTCATTCTGAAATCAACTTAATATTGAAAAAGTCTTAAAAATGGTTGAAGTTGTAGCATAAACTGAACTTTATTGTGCAGGAATTAAAGTTATTTTATCAAAAACTTATATTTGTTTACATGTTTAGAAAGTAAATCGCGAATGCAGATTAGTCGTAGTCACGTTGATACAATACAGCCATCAGGTTGAGGGTAAACCAATGGCGTAACATGGATCATGGGTATAGATTCGGATATCTATGGTATAGATGCAGTCTAAAAAACTCTGAATTACGAAGAAACAGAGCATATTCTAGTCAGGCTTACATAAATACTTCTCTTCTCTATCATAATGTTATACATTGTGATCACCTAATTGTATCTTTAACTTCGATTTATAATGGCACTATCAGCTAACAAATAAACTCATACATAAACACACCAACACGGGGTGTGTTGGTGTGTTTATGTATGAGTATATATGAGAGCTAACATAAAACACACACACACACACACCCCCACACACACACCCCCACAAACAAACAAACCCACCCCTGTTTGTACAGACACCCTTACGAGGACCTTGTTAGTCCTAGAACCAACCGAGGACCCTCCAAAAAACTGGTTTAAATACCTCGTTGGCCTTTTAGAATAAGATAGAAAGAGACAGGTGAGTAAATCTATAGTGATGAGCCTACTGGGATAATGCTATCTCAACATTTTTCTGTATGAATTTCGGCTATCATACCGAGGACCTGAAATACACAGCTAAATGTGACCAGCGATGCACATACGAGGACTTTGTGTAAGCCAACCGAGGACCTCCTACGTAAGCCCTGCGACGTCCTTCCGAGGACGTATTTTTACACAATATTTCTTACAGCTTGTACAAAGTGCGGACGTTGTGTTAGACTTTATATCACTAAACCGAGGACAGTTTTTCGCGTAGAACTTGTACAAACCGAGGACCTGGAAAATACCTACCTACCTACCTAAAACATTTTACGTGTAAGATAATAATCAATGTTCCAATTTATTTCTTACACACTTTTTCTAGAATGAAGTACCAAGCGAGGACGAGTCAATGTCTTTACGTTTGTCAGCGCTTTATTTTGTTAAACACTCGTGATTGTTGCTTTTAACGTAAACAGTAGGTATTAAAAATAATGGCCGTATCTATATACATATTTATAAGGAAAAACTGACTGACTGACTGACATATCAACGCACAGCCGAAACTACTGGGTTTAGGAATGTGATTTTAGACATTACGGACGCTTTTAACGTTCTGCATCGTTCTCACATGCATAATTTTTTACATGAATGATTTAAACAAGACTTTGTAACCATATTATTTTGATTTAAAGAGTGTCCATGGAGTTTCTTGCCCGTTCTTCTCCATAGGTACCTATGCTTTGGAATGGGCAACTACGAGTATCTTCATCTTTCTGACTGACAGACCCCTTGACAATTCAAAAGTGCCTGTAATTGGTTTAATTGAAATAAATGCTTTGAGTTTGAGATTGTGAAATTTTGCACACGGCTTCCTTTTATAATGTAGGGGAGCACTAAGAAGGGGTTTTTGAAAATTCAACCTTTAAGGGGGTGAAAAGGGTGGATTTCGTTTGTATGAAAAGTCTTATTCCTTGAGTTAATAAACTTGAAACATGGCACAAATATTTATCTAAGTAAATTATGAAGTTTGGCATTTTTTGTTTTTCTAAACTAACCCCTAAAGGGGGGTTGTGGGGTGTCAAAATTTGTATGGAAGATGTTTAACTCGCGGTCCGATTAACTCGAAACACGGTATTTATACTTAAGACACAAAAAAATAAAGAATAATGTGTATCAGGGTTTTTTAAAATCTACCCCTAACGGGGTGAAAAGGGGTAGTTAATTATACAGGCGAGGATTTTACTGCGTGGGTTGAATAACCCGAAAATTGGTATAAATAAATCTTCCGAGTCAAGTAATCAACATACCCCAAACGATTTTTCGAAATTCCACCCCTGTGGGGGTGAAAAGCAGGAATACAGTTTATATGAAAAATCTTATTCATTTGGTTAATAAACTTGAAACTAAAGGGAGATTGGGGGTGTAAAATTTTGTATGGAAGAATTTTAACGCGCGGTCCAACTATTTCGAAACTCAGTATGTAAGACCAAAATAAATAATAAAGTATAATCAGGGTTTTAAGAAAATCTACCCCTAACGGGGTGAAGAGGGATAGTATTTTATTACGTGGCTTGATTGGATAATTGGTATAAATAATCTTTAAGTCAAGCTATAGAAACATCCCAGACGATTTTTCAAAACTACACCCATAAATAAAATATTTTTAGTAGCCATGTTTTTAATCACGTCTAAACTTGCTATGGAGTATCTTAATTTGACAGAAACAGGACTAAACTAATATTTATTTATCTTCTGTCCTTTTTTAATGAAATGTAGAAAAAGATGCACTGAACTTAAATTTAGTTTAGTTTGTGAACAAGGGAATCGGCGCCATTAAGTTATTAAGTTTACATGCTTCCCAAATTATTTTGATCTCACTTAATAAATTTCTTTGTTGTTTTCTAACTAAGCATTGTGTTATGTAATTTTATGTTAAGTTTTTAGCCCAAATTATGTCGATTTCTTTTAATTATGGTTTCTATAAGTCTTTTTGTTTGAGTCGTTTTCTATTAACTGTTATGTAAGTTTTCTAATCATTCTTCTCAAAGATGTTACTGCAACTTGATGATTACTTCTATAAGTAGATCGTTGGTAAAACTTTGTTAAATAATTTGTTTCATTTTAAAATAAACCTACTTTTATTTCAGTAAAGTTTATGACGTGGTTTTCTTTAGTACGTTCATGTTCTGTATTTCTTTGTACTTTATATTTGCTTAAAATCTTGCTGCAGATATTTCACCTAGGAAGGCATTTACTTTAGATTCTTTATGAAAAGCGCACGTATTCAGCTCCTACCTCCAGACAATACAATATTTTATATATACAGACAATATAATATAAGCGGGCCTAGGTACTTAGCACATACTGCAGAAGAAGCCTGATTATTCCTCATGCACCTAGTAGCTACTAACGGTTTGTTTAAGGATTCAGTCTACCTTCGATTTTCTCCTTCATAATTTTATTTAAATGATAGCATATAATTTGTCTTCTACACACAAGGAAAACTGTCGAAACGAGGACTAGAATACACACTGTTCGGAAAATCTAACAAACCGAGGTCTTAAATACACATTGTCTGGAAAAGCTACCTAACCGAGGTCTTTTGTGTTAAAGTTAACACATAGGTCCTCGGATAATACAACAAACGTGAAATGAGTGTAAAGAGTCTGTGTATGAGGCGACAGTGGCACCATCTGGTGGATACACAAAGTCTGTGTAAGGTTATGAATAATCTTGATCAAACCGAGGTTCGGACAACTTTTTCGTATTAAGTATATAGAAAGACTCAAAATCGCTTGCAGAATACGAATCTTTGGTCAAGTCAAACCGAGGACCCTCGAAAAGGTCCTCGCTTTGAAAAGGTCCTCGGTCGTGCCTTGTGTATTCATACGCACGTCCTCGGATGGTACTTAAAACAAACACACCCCCACACACTACTACAGTCACACAAACACATACTCACAATTGCACAATACACAGTGCTGCTAACTACTTTTTATGTTATTGTTTTTCTTTTTGTTTCTAAATTAGTTCAATTATTTTTATTAGTTTAATTTTAATTGTTACAGAGTCTCAATAGTGTATAAGCTAACAATTAAGGGAAAGTGCGAGTCAACCCCAACACAAGTATTTTTAATTACTTACTGGGGCTGTCTCAATCACATCTGCAAATGTAACTGTTTGAGACCCAATAAACAATTTTAATTTTAATTTAAAGTCTATGAATAGAAGCGTTTATATGCTGGTTTTAATGACTATTGTGATAGCACAACAGTAATAATAATCAACAATTTTCAATCTTCTATCGTGTTAAATTGTTTAATCGTCTCCTCAAGCCCTTAGTTTTGATACCCCCAATGTTAATGTTCAAACTTCTATTTTTTTTCTTAAACACATTCTTTTTTGACGTCTAAAATTCGCCATTTTGTTTTTATAAAAACGAAACCGACTGAAACGACCTACACGAGTCAATGGACACCTCATGTATAAAAATCCATCCAGCCGTTACGATGTTTCGAGGATATAAAACCTCGAAGCATCGTAACGGCTGGCTCGATTCTTTATACAATTCCACACACAAAGATACATAGCTAGGTACGCGTCAAAAACATAACCTTGTCTTTGCTGTCGTGATCGGGTAAAAAGAGATGTGATCACCACCGCTGTTTTCTGCATATTCAAACTTATCTCAAAGTTCTTAATATAACACCATCTGCCACCAGTCGTGCCTTGGTATTGAAAACTACTTTTAGGAATACAAAAGTCACACATATTTAATAATTTGAAAACTCGGAGCACAATTTGAAATAGGTACCTACTTATTCACCATTATGTACCAATTTACTATACTATAATTTAACAAAAATGTTTTCTGCATTAAACATTAGGACCATCTAACAAAAATAATCATCATCATCATGTGCTTCTCGCATCCAACGGGTTCCTGCGGCAAAAACAAAAATATTCATTTCGAAAAGCATTAGTTTCACTAAATTTGGTAGAAAATCAAAACTACGCCAATACAGGTCAAATTACAACTGACAGGATTTCTGGCAACTGCTAAATTTGTAGCCAAACAATTGGCCGGCATTTTGGTAATGCAAAATTCTTACCAAAATTATATGTTGTATTAGTTTTATAGACGAAAATTAGGCTCATAACATGTAATTTAATGTATGTAAAGGTGAGTATCCACTATGTTCGCGCTCCAGCAGAGCTCCGCGCTCCTGCAACTGCTCCAATGGATACGTCGCGCGTACTTCTACATGCAACACGCCTGCTCCTTGTGCGTTCCTTTAGTTTCCGCGAGCTTTTGAGCGAACATGTCGTCCCCAGAGTCAGTGGCTAGCGCAGCGTATATACTGATACACTGTTTAATCGAAGACTATAAAAACCCTCCTCGATTTTGGGAATCAATTTTTTACAAGAAAAGACATGATAATACATTGCTTCTGGATCTCAAATCACAAGAAATTAGTGGACATTACAAGAATTTCCTGCGACTGTCTTCGTCTGATTTTGAATATTTGTACAGTGCGAACATAGTGGATACCCACCTTTATGGGCGTTCTGTAATGAGGTTGAATATTCGAAACCATAAAATCTAAATGTCAGCCATAAAAGGAAATTAGGTAAGCTAGGGCAGCAATTTAAAAAGTCGTAACTGTAAAAAGTCTAACCTGGATTTACCCTGGATAAGGAAATAGTGCCTAACTGCCTCTAGAGCCTAACCTTAGGATCAATATACAGAAGCATCTATTTGTGCAGTTGCTAGAGCAGTGGTGACCCAGTGGTCGCGGACTTGACTTACGAGTTGCAGGTCGTATGTTTGAACCTGGTGCTTTACTTTGTGTAAATTATTTCATCACCACTGCTCTCAAAACGGTGAAGGAAAACATCGTGAGGAAACCGGCATGTCCCAGAACCAAACATTCGAAGACATGTGACATCTGCCAATCCGCACTCGGCCCGCGTGGTGGATTACGGCCCACTCCCTCTCATCGAGAGGAGGCCTGTGTCCCAGCAGTGGGAACATTATAGGCTGATTATGTGTGACTGCCTATCTGACCTCCACAACCCTGTTTCTTACTGGGTAATACGATACCTCTCGTTCGTAAGACTGGTTCTCACGCTTTAGGGCTTCTGGGGGGTTCCCGATATGTAATGGATAGTTACCCATTCATTAAATATCGAGATGATTGGACAGTCGGTAAACGTAGCTCAATCTCCGATCGACTCGTGTGGAGCACTCCGCTACGAGCAAACATTTAAAATATCACTAACAAACCGAATATTAATTATTCGAATCATGAAATTCAGTAATTGAAACGCGTTCGCTGTCATGTCAAAAACCTTACAATTCAAAACCAACCGTACGTATCGTTGATATGCCTAACGTTAACAAAAGCTGACTTAATTGGATTCGACTGCTGTGAGTGAGAATCAAATCAACATGTGTGTATGTAAAGCGAGGTGTTATGTAACTTTTAGACGATAAAAACTAGATGTTACTCTAGTGCTTTTAAAGTTGATTTTTGATTACGGGAAAAAACGAGCGGGTTTTTTTGTTTTAATCGTCTTGGATTCGAAATCAATTTCTTTTCATAAATTATCGGTTCTTGGCTTCATCAATTTGGTTTTAACTAGGGCAGTAGATTTTATATGTTACGCGGTACTTGCCTGTTTGATTATTTAAAGTGATTGGATTCCACAGGATTACCTCTTGAGGGCGTTATTTAATCACTATACTTACTTGGAACTTTCTGATTAATTTGTTATTACCTATTTTATTTACCTCTTTATCGTTATAAGTAGTTTTATTTATAAGCATTGCATTACAGTACTAGGAAGACCAGAGGGTCTTCCTAGTACTGTAATTCATAAACATTCATAATTATATTAGACCTGATACAAAGTTCAAATTATCACAAAGCCACCCGAAGTACAAATTGTTATTAAGTAAGTGCCTCTCTATGTTGACTAATTAGAAATTGATGTTTAAGGTAGGTAAGTAGGTACTTAAAGTTTGGGAACACCGCTTCTAGTAGTTAAAAATTCAAGGAATTGCGACACGTAAGTACCTAAGTGGACGTACATTTTCTAACGTGATGATATTATCGTTGACGTTCATGGCATCACGATAATGGCTCCCGCAAACAGGCGCGACGCGACCCTCGTAGAACAATTTCTATGAAAACTTCATGGAAATTATTCGTCAACAAAATCGCGTCGAATCGTCGCATCGCGCGTGTCTGCGGGAGCCTTAACAAAGGGAATTAAAATGTATAAAAATATAAGAAGACGCTTTTAATTTTCCATCTACGATAATGTTACAACTTGCACGTATTTCCATACGTTTCATGGATGGGCGTCCACGATAAAATCGTGACGTAAAATGATTAAAATGCACCATTAGGTTGCCTGTGTACCTACATAAAATCGAAACGGTTTAGGTCTGCAAAAAGAAAACCCTTTCAGAATAAATAGACTAAAGATATACAAAACCAGGTACACCAAATGACCGTTTTAAATCTGTAGCTAGAAGCAGGAGTAATTAAATCGTGCAACGAAGGGTGACCATCAGATTACAGTTCGAAGGATAGCGATATTTTATGTTTTGTTTACTGCGATAATCTTCTTGTTTAATATTGAACATGAAGGTTTTTTTGTGTAGATTGTTGGAAGAATGTAAACACAACATTAGCTGACCATAAAAAAAAATTTCGTTGTTCTCTTTCCTACGCTCGGTGCGCCACTATTTTTTTCCCTCTCACAATTTCACTTTTCAAGTTTACTTTTGTTAATATGTCTTGGATAAAATAGACTGTTAAATAATCTATCCGTGGTATTATTTCTAAATAGATATTTAGTATCTTTGAACAATAATTGTTTTTTAATCACACTAATATTATAAAGGCGAAAGTTTGTGAGTGTGTGTGGGGGTGTGTGTGTGTGTGTGTTTATATGTTTGTTACTTCTTCACGCTCAAACGGCTGGACCAATTTTGCTAAAATTTGGTATGGAGGTAGCTGACACCCTGGATTAACATATAGGCTACTTTTTATCCCGATATTCCCACGGGATCGACATTTACGCGGGTAAAACCGCGGGGCGCAGCTAGTAAAAAATAAATAAAGCTAGTCTATAATGAATGTACATCTTACTAAAAACTAAGTGAGCCTTGGCTTTGTCAATGTAACCATTATTTTATTTCTTCAAATTGAAAATGTCTATCAACATGTTTTACAACAAGCTGTTTAAAAACACATTTTTATTAAGTACAATAAGACCATGACGACAAGAGAAAATAATAAAGCATGTGTCACTGAATTTTGTCATTAGAAGGTCACATTTTATGGCTCCGGCTGACAATGGTGTGGCATGTTGGCTCGTGTTCAATGCCTTTTAAATCTTTGATGAATCAATGGACGTTGAAAATGCCTTGGCTCTAGTATAGGCACTATTATAAATGTAGTGACAGTTTGATATTTTACGTACAAGGTTACTTCTTCAACTACTAACTACATCAAAAGAACTGTTAGGATTAGCCAAAATATAAATACGGAGGTGGTCAAAATAGGTCAGCCTTTGTATCGTCTCTTCTAAAAACCAGTTTGTTTAATATCTCTAAGTAAAACAGAGTCGGGTTAGTTACACTATTTATAACTCAAGAACGACTGGACCAAATTTTATGATCTTTGATCTGTTGGATTTTTCTCCGCCCCGAATAGCAGAATAACTATTAAAATATAGGAAAAATTCACGAAAAAAATAATAATGAAGATCGATTCTGAGGCGGTACGACGTTCGCCGGTCAGCTAGTTAAGAATAATTATATTGAAAGTTACTTGCTCAATCATGTTGTAATATAAACAGTTTGTTTTTTATGAAAATACTGTTTTTATTTCCTATAGTTTACCTATCGTTTATAAAAATACCAGTGGTTTTATGTAACAAAGGAAAATATTGCGGTGGATTTTAATAAAGCTTCTGTTTTTTTGACGGCACGCATAACTTTATATTCATTTAAATAAATATTTGGACTCAGCTAAAATATGCCATGCACCGGTCAGATTGCATGAGGATTCCATAAATGTTAACTGGAAAATCTCTGCATAATGAGACCCGAAAACGAAGATTATTCTACGATTGTTTAAACGTTTAAATGCCTTTTTCATATATATATTGGTTTTTTTCTACACAAAAAAACCTGGCTTGTTCGTGGCTGACGATTCATTATTATATCAACAAGAATTTAGCCATTTATTTTCATTGGATCCCACTTTTGAATCCCAGTTTAAAATTTTTAGCGTTGAATCCCACAAAACATTATTATGTATTTCCATTGGATCCCAAATTTAAAAATTCAAGTGAATTACGTTTTATTGTCGTTGAATCCCAAAAACTATTTCCGTTGGATCTCAAATGCTTAAAAAAATTGAATGCGGGTACTTTCAATGGTAAAAACCAGAAACTAATAAATTTCAGTTTATTCTACGACAGTAATTTTTAACAGCATTGTAAGGATAAGGGCAGATGATGATGTAGGTATAGACACATCAAGCCAGCACATCAAGCTACCCGAAACTGTCAAATTTTCCCAATCAACTTTGAACCATACGTTTCAGCAATAAAGTTGAAAATCTATTTAAGAAATTTGACAGATTGTAGTAGCTTGACTTGGCTGTACCTGAAGGCCAATTCTCGTAATTAAAAATGTTTAAAATCTAGTCGCAATCTCATCTCAGCGACTAAACGACAACGACGAGAAAACTTGTCAAAAATGTAGGGAAATTGGAGGTATTTTTGACAGATTGAGACTGAGATCAGACTGTGAACGTTCTTAAAATTACGAGAATTGCCGAGGGCAGAATTATAAGAACGTTCACATTATGAACTCAAACTCAAACTCAAATCATTTATTTCAATTAAACCTTGTACAGGCACTTTTGAATTGTCAAAATTAAATAGTCTGTCAGTTAGTCAGAAAGTTGAAGCTAGTTGCCCCATGGACGTAATATATAGAAGTAACTCTATATATTACGTCCATGAGTACTCCCAGGATATCTGAGGAGATATCCTGATAGTTTATAATAGAAAAGATACAGTCCTAAGTACAATTAAAATCATGGTGCACCTACCCTCGATCTGCAGACGGTAGGTAAGCAAATTACCTTCATTTGTACAATTGAACATCTCATGTTTTTCATCATTAAGTACTGCTGACACTACTCAAATTAAATCACGAACATTTCTATTTAAATAGTGGGTTAAAAATATACTGAATTAAGTAAGTCCCAGAGCTGATTAAAAACACGAATTTCATTGTCGAGTGCATCCGATGTCGATGCAACATACAACTTTCATACAACTTTTTGGCGGAAAGATTATGCATAATTATAGAACACAATACAATACAATATACAATTTTAAGAACGTTCACAGTCTGATCTCAGTCGCAATCTGTCAAAAAATACTTCTAATTTCCCTATATTTTGACAAGTTTTTGGACATTTGTTTGTCGCCGAGTTGAGACTGCCGACTAGATTTTGAACATTTTAAATTACGAGAAGTGCCCCTCAGGTCTCCGCCCTTTTACAAAATGATCCATTTTATTTTGTTATGTACTTGTACAGTCACGAGCGTTGTTATGTATACACTTGGCTTTATTCAAAGGCGATTCTCCTTTATTTTTGAATGAAATTTTATATTATTACGAACATAGTAATTTCGAACCCATAGGTTTGTGTAAAGTGTCGTATTTCAACGTTTCATTCGTTATTTCGTGAAAAAATCGCAATTGAAAGTTGACAAGTGTTGACATATTATTGCTCGTGACTATACACAGACAACCTAAAGATAAAAAATCAACATTATAAAAAGATTGGTGACTCGAGTGGAAATAAACTGTACCTACACAATTATAAACTAAAATATAGTGTGGGATTGGTGCAAAAACGTCAGTTTTTCATACTTTTTGTACCAAATCACTCTAGCATACTAATATTATAAAGGCGAAAGTTTGTGAGTGTGTGTGGGTGTGTTTATATGTTTGTTACTTCTTCACGACCAATTTTGATAAAATTTGGTGTAGAGGTAGCTGACATCCTGGGTTAACAATAAGCGACTTTTTATCCCGATATTCCCACGGGATCAAAACTTATGCGGGTGAAACCGCGGGGCGCAGCTAGTAAAACAAATAACGGAAATACACTGCATGTACAGCGAATGAACGAACTATTCCTACTCAGCTATTTACTATTAGTACATAAGTTCTAACATAAACGTCCTCTGCCCACTGCATTCACGTTTCAATTATAATTTGATTTACACAGTTGAGATAACACGGCTCAGTTTGTCATTAGTATGATTGCAATTACCAATGGTCGCCAAATTAAGTCAATTGAACGTATCGTGTGATCGATGTGCTGGACGATAAAGCGTGTTGTTTTGTTTATTAGTTTTATTTGGGTATCTAATTTGCGTTTAGTGGATAGTGGCTGTTTGGTTGCTTCCAGTAGTCGATTACCGATGTAAAATGGTGCTGGTTTTGTGCTAAATTTACATTCAGCCCCTATCGCTGCACCTCGCGCTGCCAGCAATAATTCCCGAAATATTGCTGCAGCAGGATCGAGATAAGTTGTTTAGATACTGCCCTACCACTCATTTCGCTCGAGTTTCGGCAATGGCAGACGTCGAGGCGGTCGGCGAGAACTGAGCTATAGAGCGGAATGTAATTGTAAACACGCACGTCCTTTGACATCGGCACAAAAAACCGCTCCTATGGGGAGCGCCGGGCAGCGCGAGGGGCAATGGCAGTGGTATGAGAAGTATTGTGCATACACACTACGCTACTCAATTCGGCTGAATGTAAACGTAGCATTATGTAATTGGGAAGGAAACATGCAGGCGGTCCACCACGGGTCTATTAAATAAAACCGAGAGGCGATAGGTGATAAGTGACTAAACGACAATTAATCAGAAAATGTATGAAAAAAACTAGTAAAGTTTTAAGTATAGGAAATGTGTCCATTGTCCAGTATGAAATATTTCATGTGCCAGTTATTAGATTACCCTACAAACCCCAGGTGATGGCTGATATTGTCTAGCCGTCTGAAAATTCATGTTCTGATGTTATGAAAGAGGTTGTTATTCAACAACTGAAAGCGATGAGTTAGTGAATGTTTCCAGAACTAACAAGTCACATAACGTAAGTTTCAAGAACTCTGCTTGTCGTTTTATTAAGTGTTTTTTATACTTTCATGGTTCTTTTATTTTCGATGGGAAACGTCTTTCATGAGTAGTGGTTAAATCTGGAAGTCTGGTAAACAGTACTAAACGATGGTCTCGATTTTGTAGAAGTTTCAAAAATATTGTTAACAAATGTTGATTGGTTTGTGCCTGTTACTTTTGTGAAAGTGAATTTCTTGGTCAATATTTTTTCATTATTTCGGTAGTGTGTTCCGTTCCCAGATGAAATGAGTTCAGTAATTTAGCGGTAATCATGAGCGTTTCATAGCAGGTATCACTTCGTACTGGGATCGGTTCGGAACAAAAGATAAATTTTATTCAAATTCCTAATCCCAAAAAGTGGGATCGGATTGTGGGATCCGATCTGAATAAGCCGTAAAAATGTACAAAACCCACTGACGTAGTCACTTACTTTGGCACGAAATTATTGTTCATATTATTCACTCACTAGAAAAAGACGTGATTATGAAATGAACTTCACTTCTTTACCAAACGAGATAAACTAAAGCTTCAATTAAAAAAAAATTGAAAAACATTCGTTCCAGACAGTTCAAAAAGTTTCCACCCTGTCGAAAATTAAAAAGAAAGTTATTTCATCCACACAGTGACCGCAAAAAGAAAGATTCCGTTTGTGGCATACCTAAAAAACTAAGCCTTTGAGCACCTGTTGAGTTTACTTTTTACTTTTAGTGTGTGGCCAGCCTAAGCCTGACCTGTGCAGGTTTCTTTATACTCTACCTTTTAAAAATATTGTTTTATGTCGATGTGGTTCTATTTTACGTTTTTCAAAAACGATTTGTAAGGATAGAATTCAGTTGAAATTACTGACCCCAGAAAATACATTTCCTGTGAATGGTGAGCTCTTTTTCATGAAATGTAACATTTCCGTTAGTATTTCAGTACCTAATGCGTGTTAACCTAGTCTTAAAAATGCATACTTTCCTCTCAGATGTTGGCGTATTTTAGATATTAGTATTTCTGATCTTCTAAACTTATACAATACACATGCTTAAAAATAAGAAAATTCTTATATCATCTATTTCCACCCCGCAAGTTTCTGTAACATTCAAGAACAATAATCGCATACCATAAACGCACGTTCAATTATGGCCATTCAAGAATTGCATGCAAGTTGTGCAATTTCCATAAAATGGCATACAATTATTGCATGCAAGTTTTGCCTCATCTAAACGCAGAGTTGCACGTGCTTGTACATTTCTTTTAGGATTTTTAGCCTCAAAAGAGCAGCAACGATTAACACACCCTCACGCAACGTACTCATGTTTGAACGATAGAAAAATTTCATGCCAGAATTGAATGCGATTTTATTGTACGTGCAGTTTACACCTCCAGTTTTGAACGGTAACTAACTTGCCCGTATCATGCAACAATTGTACATGTTGCTTAAACTGTGCCAGTCAATTGTTGCTTCAATTTTATGGTTCACAAGCATTAAACTTGCACCGTGTAAATGGATCTTAAGAGCGTTTACGCCGTACGGCATTTCATACAAACTTTCAAGCGCTTGTTTTTCGAAATGAATGAACCTATTTTAATGAAACTTCATACGCATAAGCAGGATACAAAGGTACAAAAAGTTACATAATTATGAACATTTTCGAAATGTCTTATTTAAAAAAAGATAACTGGAAATCTCTGTTTTTATGGAAAATTTAAATCGGTCTAATTTGGCTGTAACACTATTTTTCGAAAAAAAAAAATAATAATAATTTTAAAAAATATATATAAATTCCCTTCTACTTCTACATTACTTCTTTGCTAAATGCATATGAAAGTAGGTATATACGGTACTTACCTATAACAATTCTTTTTTTTTTTGGATGACTGTTTGTTCCGGCTAATCTCCGAAACGGCTTGACCGATTTTGACTGGACTGTAACTGGAAGATGTTGTAAGGAATAACTTAGGCTACTTTTATTTAAAAAAAAACCCATGATATCCAATTTGTTTTCCGACATGCACGCAGGAACCCGTTGGATGCGAGAAGCACAGAACCGATCGAAGTGGAAGTGCTTGGGGGAGGCCTATGTCCAGCAGTGGACGTCTTTTGGCTGAAATGATGATGATGATGATGCACGCGAATGACGTCGGCACAACTTGTAAAAAATAAGAAAGATTTAATTACCTATGACTACTTTTTATACACGCACGTATTAATCCAGGCAACCCTCACTCACGTTAACAGATACACGTGTAGTTGATAGTGGTCCATTGTTAAACGTAAACTTAGACGTCTGGCGGCCACTTAGACCGGGTCCAACACATTAAGAAAGCTCGTAAAGTCGTTAAGAGATGTTTATTGGTCGGACGTGCCTGTCTTTGTCCCAGTTTTGCGAATAATGTACTTGTGATACGTGAGAGAATAGTGAGTTATGTTGTGGGTATGGTGGTTATGGTCCATTTGTATGAGAAGAAATAAAAGACGATCTATGTGTTTTGAATTTACAAGGTTTCTTGGTTGTCTTTTGTTTAGAACTGTCACTAGAACACACGTAAGCAAAGCTCTATAAGGGTATATGATACAATGAGTTTTATAATAGTCACAGAGGCAGGAGTGACGAAAACGACGACGTGACCATTTAGCAATATCCTTCACAACGAATCAGATTATGCTTAAAAGTCTGTTAAGCAATCAGGGTGCTGGCTTGGCACATGCTAGAGCTTACACGATGCTAGAAAATGTTAAGCCAACAGTATCTTTATATAGACATGCATGTACCTTAGTCCGTAGAGTAAAATTATCCGATTGGATACTAGTTTCGCCGGCCACATGAAGCTAGTACACAAGAATAGTAATATAGAGGTATGAGGAACAGTGTGTAAAGTTCACTCATACTCTATAGAAAAGGGAGGATCCTCCGACCAGGCGGGTGTTGTGTCTGGCGGGCAACTGCTCGATGATTCATGTCGGGCCGTTGTATCTATGCTAGTTGCGCGGTAAACTCTGCTTGCGCGATGCAGGATTTGCGTGACGTCAGTATAATGCGTTGTTCGTACGTTGCGTTGTAGATACCGCTACAGTAAAATCGGTGGCGAGGGGCGCTACTAGCTCAAAAATAGAACCCCATCCTATTAAACTAAAATACTAGCTTACATATCTTTCTTACTAACTTACAAGTAAAAAAATATGGATAGTTCTATATACACGAGGCCAGAGTGGAGAGCAGTGGTGGCCCAGTGGTAACGGCCCCGACTTACGAGTTGTAGGTCGTGGTCTCGAACCCGGTCAGGCGCGTTACTTTCTGAAATTTATTTCATCACCACTGGTCTCAAAACGGCGAAGGAAAACTTCGCGCGGAGACCAGTATGTCCTAGAACTAAAAGTTCTAAGACAATGCGCATTGGGCCCAGGCGGAGGATTAAGGCACACTCTCTCTCAAGGCCTGTATCCCAGCAGTGGGAGCGTTATAGGCTAATTATGTTATGAGGCCAGAGTGATAAGTTACTTTAGTCTACGCGGAACTAGTTGGCCGCGCCTTAGGTACGTGAGCGATGGGACGGAGGGGCGGGGGCGCTTTGTCATTTCTCAGTACGTGCGTTGCGAACAATAGGCAACCCCGCCACCCTCACCCCCGTCCCCACCTAAGGCGTGTGAAGACCAACTGGACTTTGAGGGTCGAGAAGTTGGAGTCACGTCACAATACGAAATTCAAGTCGTTCGTGTTACGTGTTCCGACACATCATCTCGAGAAGTTCCTCAAGAAAGAGTTCTGGCCGAAGGGTTTTGTGTACCGCCGGTTTTGTGGCCGGCTACATGACACCAGTCAGCGAAACACGACGCAGACACTTCGTATGTTTTAGTTTGTTAGTTTTTTTTTTTGTGTAATTATAATGTTGTATGTAGTTATAGTATTTTTAAGTTATATTCATATATACCTAATAATAATATTTAATAAGGCGCGGCCAACTAGTTCCGCGCGGACTATAGCACAATTTTACTGTCCTAGCATCAAAAACTAGGCTCGTGTAACCCGGGCATTACCCAGTGTATTCCTGAAACATAACCATGATACATTTGACAGGAATTACAAAACAAACAACTGTTAAGTGAACGGAAATTTGATCAATCATAGGTGCTGATATTGAAATAGCATAATGCGATTCCCTGATGAGTTCCCACGTCATCGCTGACAATCATCAATCACTGCCCCAATTAATTACGTATCTAATGTGGAACGATCGGTTTTGTTTTGATAGATGTGCTGAGGATTTTGAGCCTTAGGACAGCAGAGAATAGTAGGCCTGTTTTGTGACAAAGTTAGCATAATGAAAGAAGTAAGTATGCGTTTAATGGCATTACAACAAAAAAAGACACCTTAAAACTATTAAGAGCGTTTACGCCGTACGGCATTTCATACAAACTTTCAAGCCCTTGTTTTCCGAATATAATGAACCGATTTTAATGAAACTGCATACGCATAAGCAGGATACAAAGGTCTAAAAAGTTAGTAGAGAACATTTTTTTAGGTTTTTATTTTTTATTTATCCTTTTGATAGATTCTTATTTTGTAAATGTGAGGACTTTATTGGATGGAGAGGGAGAGGAAGGCCGAAGAAAAGATGGATGGATTGTGTGAGGAATGATATGAAAGAGAAGGGAGTGAATGATAGCGTGACGGCTGACAGGGGCGAATGGAAGAAGAAAACGTGTTGCGCCGACCCCAAGTAAACATGGGATAAGGGCAGGAAGATGATGATGATGAAGTACCTGGTACTTGTTGACAGGCCTGCGCTGTCCTCCCATACCTACTGTAATTTGGAAATATTGTAAAAGCCAATTATTTTTTAAAAGAGTAACCGTGGAGTTTCTTGCCGGTTCTTCTCCATAGGAAACGACCAATTGGAACCGTGCACCTAGCTTCTGACGTTTCATAAGTGCCCATGTAGGCTTATGTGAAATAAAATATTTTGATTTTGATTTTCGAAATGTCTTATTTAAAAAAAAGATGACTGATAATAAATTGGGATAATAGCAAAAAATATAACGTTTTCAATAGGGCTAGTCACTCTGAAATCAACTTAATTTACTTTGAAATAAATTTGATATTTGTTTAACTTGAAATAGGGTGGGGTGTGCAGCACTGCGCACTTTTACTATAGATAAGTTGTGATAAACAATATTCTGGGTCTAATCTCAATTTATCAAACAAAGACACTTTTTAAATCCACAGCTTCACATATATTCTGATTAAAAATAGTCGTGAAGACATTACGTATTCCGAATTTAGGTGAAGTCGCATTTCATACGTCCACTGTTCCTTTTAAGAATATATTCAGATAAGAGAATTCTGGTTTCAGGAAATCGCATATCTTCAACTGTCTTTCCGCACAGCCATTGTTGGATTTCAAATTCCATTTTCATTCCGTAGATTTAAAAAGCAAACATTGTATATTTTCAATTAGTTTAGAACTAAATTAAGCTATACAGGACGATGCTGATGACACAATATACCTACATACATGATGTGTAAAAAATGTTTACCTTTTCCAAAAGGTTGGCAGATTAAATTAATGTAAAAAATGTGGCAGTAAAAATATAAAGGGTTTTTTTTTATCGAATTAACTTTGACGTAAATGGAACTCAATCAATCGTGTACCTATCAGAGATAACCTTAATAAAAAACATAAATATATTTCAAAATATTTTGATTTGGATTGTAAAAGTTTTAGGAAAAGCATACACGGACAGACAGCATGAAAAACCAGGTGGTACAAAATGCTGCTGGGGAGTTTGTTGCGCCATTTCTTCATCCCAGCTGAAGTACGAGGAAGTAGTGAAGGGAGGCCGTTTTGGGGGACTGTCTTAGATAGTTTTGACATTTAAAAACCGGCCAAGTGCGTGTCGGACTCGCCTTTTTGCCTTGTGGTACGGAACCCTTCGTGGTTCCGTACCACAAGGCAAAAACGCCGAAAAAAACACGTTTGTTGTATGGGAGCCCCCCTTAAATATTTATTTTATTTGTTGTTATAGCGGCAACAGAAATACATAATTTGTGAAAATTTCAACTGTCTAGCTACCGCGGTTCTTGAGATACAGCCTGGTGACAGACAGACGGACGGACGGACAGACAGCGAAGTCTTAGTAATAGGGTTCCGTTTTTACCCTTTGGGTACGGAACCCTAAAAAGAACTGATTCCCAGTCTAATTTAAATTAATGACTTTTGATTTAATTTGTCTAATTTATTCAGGAAAAACAATACACTAGGAACTCTCATCTGAAATAATTTTATTGTTTTAGCGGTGATAAAACCATAAAATTAATTCAGATGCCAATATTTGCACTTAACAGGAATATAGCTCATCAATGACAACAATGTGCTATGATTTTGGGTTTTCAAACCACAAAACAATAATCATTAGTACTATGCTTTTAATAGGATTTGGATGAAAGGCACACAGATAGTTTATTATAACCTGGATTAAAACATAGGATACTTTTTATCCCGGTAATAGGTTTCCGTGGGATAATTTTCGACCCCCACGCGAGCGAAGCCGCGGGCAAAAGCTAGTAGGTACCTACTCTATTTAAAAAAGCAATAAAACATATAATCTTTCCAACCGAACATCAAAACACAAACATAACATATTATACCACAGAATAGAATAGAATAGAATACTCTTTATTTTCCACCGTTTAAAATTTTAAACCACGTAAATGTACAAGGTGTTTTATTTTATATAGGATGAACAAAAATTGTATATAAACGTATTATGGCTAAAAGCGTTCACTTGTTCAACATTGATTGGCTGGCGTTGAACGACTTTCCACTACCCAGACAGGTTCGATTTCAAACGCCTGACACTTCTATAAAATCTCCTTGGATTTTACTCGTGATGTCTGTCGTTTTTCTAGTATTCCTTTAAAAAAGAAGAATGTATTGTGAATCAGACGGGTTTTGTAGTTTGGCGTTTCATTTTGTTGAGTTAAAATATAAGCTTGTAAATTCAAACCATTCGATGCTTAGCACATGATTATAATAGAAAAGAATCCTACTCTTGTTTAAGCACAACATATGGATTACAGATGACATACAAAGAGGCTTGTGGCTAAGTAATAACAGCAGCACGGGTCGTTCGATCAGATTAAGTTAAGCTTGCCGTGGTTGATCCGTGGATGGGTGACCATCTTTACACACCAAAACCCCTTCGTGTCACGTACAGCACGTTAAGCCGTTGATCCCGGCTGTCATTCGTGAATCTTTGACAGTTTTCAATTTCACACTGTAGACTGACACAATGTGCGGTTTTATCGCTAAAATCTATATTATAAAGACAAACTTTTGATGGATTAAAGGAAGCAGGAGAGAAATATAATCATTCAACCTAGTGCAAAATATTAGATCTATGGTTTATGGACCTATAGGCCGCGATGACTGGTTTAAGGAGGTTACTCGGTAGTGAAACATAGTAGAAAAAATAAAAAAAATTGTGGTGCTAATTTATGAACCAGAGAGATCAAGTGCAGATCACACATCTCATCCGCAATAATCGCTCTAACTACTGAATGAGTTAAACAAAAGAGCAACAGCTCAAGTAAAGCACCTGAAAAACAAATATTAATATCACTCCTTCTGGAACTTTCCCGAGCATCTGTCGACCGGGATGGTTTCATGCATAATGCAAACGGCTGATTGTGCCACATAGGGCCCTAGAGTTCTTTGCGAAAACATTCATCCTGTATTTGCTCGGTCGCATCGCGCCGCGTTTATTTTCTTGAGCGCATGTTACATAATGGCGCTGTTGTCTGTTATTTTGCGGTTTTGTTCTTCTAGTGTAACTACAATTTATTTAAAAATTCCAATAAATTGTGAAATAGTTGTGAAGAATCCTTCACAACTATTTCACAATTTATTGGAATTTTTCAGCTGGACTGGGCAGCGTTTGGAAAGCTTCGCCGAGTCTTTTCGCCGGGATTTCCTAAAGTCTCGAACACTCACGGTACATACGACTGGTCCATAAATTCAAGTTCGCTCAACGAGCTATAGAAGGATCTATGATTGGAGTCTCTCTGAGGAATAGAACCCGAAGCTCATAGAATAAGCAAATTAAAGTGGTGATGGCCCGGCCATATTAGCCGTAGAACCGATGACCGGTTGACGTGATCTTGAATTAAGACCGCGAATCGCTATACGTATGTGAGGTAGGAGTACTTCAGGCTAGGTGGAGTGACTTTTTCGCAGGGTGGCTGGTAGCAGCTGGATGAGAGTTGCCGAGAATCGAGCTGATTCAGGTAATTGGAGAGGCCTATGTCCAGCACCCCGAAGAATTGCCAAACTTAAGTGGCAGTGGGCAGGGCACATTGCTCGCACAACAGATGACTGATGGCGCCGAAAGGTTCTGGACTGGCGACCGCGTACCAGAAGACGTAGTTGTTGTCGTTGTAAGGCCTCCTACAAGGTGGTCCGACGAACTTGTGAAGGCCGCAGGAACCCGTTGGATGCACATAACCGGTCGAAGTGGAGGTGCTTGGGGGAGGCCTATGTCCAGCAGTGGACGTCTATCGGCTGAAATGATGATGATGATGTCCAGCAGTGGACTACTGTAGGCTGGTGATGATGATAATGTTGAAATAATGTAGATTTTGGTTAGGTAGATCCATTCTTCTACATGTTCTGCTGAAGTTATGTTTTAAATATGATCTAGGTACCACCCTCGTCCCTACCTACCGTCTCACAAAACAAATTAAAAACAATGAAGTTAAAGTACCTATGTATTTTTTGCAACATTACATGGTCATTAAAAGTGGGTCAAGTACAGACGCCAGCACATCAAACTACTACCTACAACCTGTAAAATTTATTTAATAGATTTTTAACTTTATCACTAAATGATAAGGTTCAAAATTGATTAGGAAAATTTTACAGTTTCAGGTAGCTTGATGTGCTGGCGTCTGTACATGATTTTTTGTAGTCACTGGATGGATCTTTACAACGATATGACTCTTACTTTACTACCGAGAAGCTTTCAATAGTACATGTTTATCCTGTCGCAATTTTTCTGGACTAACCGCCAAACTAAAATTATGACGGTCATCGAATTTACTTAAAAAACAGACTTCTCAAACTTCTACAAAGAATCCTCAAAATATGTAAAGTCACACCAAATCTTGCAAAAGCTAGAACACAACACTACTTCAACCAAAATAAAAAGTAATTTAAAAAAATTAAACCGACTTCAAAAAGAAATTAACTCAAAATTATGAAATAACTTTAATTTCGGAAGTCGGTGTCTTGGGATCTGTATTTTAGTTTTATGCCACCGACTTCCGAAATTAAAGTTATTTCATAATTTTGAGTTAATTTCTTTTTGAAGTCGGTTTAATTTTTTTAAATTACTTTTTATTTCGTAATTTTTAGTTTTTGCACTAGTATTTGACCAAGGTTTTGAGATGTTTTCCCTTTGACACTACACCCGTAGCTCTTATCAATAAGCAAGGCCGTCACACTTACACGTATTTGTCCATATCTTGAAAATGACTGAATCCATCTTGATGAAACTTGCACTGTTCCCTAAGTTGAAGAAAATGTAAGCCAATAAAAAAAATGGTCACGATCCGATTAATAGTTCCGGAGATATGCGTGGACAAACATACATACATACATACATACATACGTCTATGAAATTTTGTATATTTGTTTGGAAGCCCTAATAGATCATCATATGTGAATATAATGCAATTCCAATAATATTACATACATACGTATCGAATTGATAAACTCCTTTTTTTTGAAGTCGGTAAAAAACCCTTGAACCTTTCATTAACCCCACACGCTACAAAGAAATCCAATTAAACAAAAATCAATGCTGCACCGTACATCGAAAGCACGCCCCACGAATACCAAATAAGACAATCTCTCATTTTGTTGTTACAAATCGTTCCCACAGCTGGGATAAATCACGGGATAACGCAAAAACGGGGATCAACGAAACGTGACTAATTCACTAACATGGAAAAGCTTTCACTAAACAACTATTGGTTGTGCATAAGTGTATCGGATGTGTTTTACGTTCCCAGTGGGGGGTCAGCAAACCCAGTGGTATATTTTTTATAGTTATATTTTTCTGGGCTCAGAGATCAAGAGAAAGTTACGATTTTGAAGTGTACATACATACTGATTGTGCACCTTGCTTTTAGATAATATGTAATAATAATAAAAAATGTTTATATATCTCCACAAATTACATAGGTATCAACGTGAGTTACAGTCAGACAGAAATTTTGGCAAAGTGTGTAATTTGTGGGAGATCTGGAGTCTAAACTAAGCTTAGGCCTGTATTTTAGAACTCCAGGCTCGCCATTAAATCATGTTGCTCAGACTGTCGACGTCGTGAGTAAGCAGAATTATCTGAATGGATGAATGAGCTAATATGTAATGGATAATAATTAATTGTGTATTGCGGTGGTGACCACTTACCAACATGGAGGTGATCTGTGTGCCTACAAACCACAAAATTTTATAAATATGTGGTATGATGAAATCCTCTAAATTAAAAAAAAAAAACATAGCCTACGCAAAGTGTAACCGCTTACAGAATATTAAATAATGTGGTTATACTGTTGATTGAATAAGCTGTGGTAAGTCCTGGCCATTTGATTATTCACCCAACTTTGGTATTAATAACTCTATGTAATATCCCGGACAGATCAATGTGACCACAGTCTGTTAAAATCTATTTCTAATAATATTCTAAGTTAACTTCTTTCTCCTTCTCATAACCTTCGTTCTCTTTTTCTCTAATTCACGCAATTAATTAATAGAGATAAAAAGAAGTAAGAAAGAGTAACCGTTATTTTGCAGCAAACATAACGCAAAGAAAAAACACTAACACAAAAAATAACAACTTGGGATATGCGTCATATCTACGCAAAACGGCCATCTCTCAGCATGCTAAGACCTTAAAATAAAACATTGACCTTTAAGACTAAAATAATTAACATAAAACATATAATTAAAATCTCGATTATGATTGTAAATGTTTGCTTGGTCAATCCCTAGCATCAGTGGGATGACACTGACAGCTCACTCCACACAAGTTTGAAAACTGAGATTTTTACAGAATTGACCGGCTGTCCTTTTAAACCCTGTAAAATTTTAATATAATCTAATCAAAATTCTAGTATAATCTTCTTCCTCAAAATAGATTGGTTATAATTTGATGCCCTTTTGTATAACGGTATAACGGTAACCATACTGTTACACTAATACATTTGTCTGGTCTCCTTTATCCCAGCCAACATCGAAAATTCCTCAAATGAATAAAAATTTTCTCCGTTTCCGTTCCAAAGTCCTGGCCCTGCATTTAAAAAAAACATTATAATGCATAATCTGCCTATAATATTCCCACTGCTGGGACACAGGCCTCCTCTCTGTGAGAGGGAGCGGACCGTAATCCATCACGCGGGCCCAGTGCGGGTTGGTAGATGTCACATGTCTTCGATTGTTGGTTCTAGGTCGTGCCGGTTTCCTCTCAATGTTTTCCTTTACCGTTTCGAGAGCAGTGGTGTTGAAATTATTTACACACATTAATGCGTCTGTGTGGCTCCAAAACTATGACGTAAGTTGTATAGTCGGGGACGTTACCACTGAGCCAGCACAGCTCTCAACATTATAATAACCTTTGAATAATAAAAGTACGAGTCAAAGAATACACGAGTGGATTCAATCATTCTTAAGTCAGAGCAAAGACAAACAAACTTTTTAGTCGAACAGTCGGGAGCAAAAGTGAGAAAACTAACTTGAGGTGAACTGAGTTCATGTCAGACGTTATAAATAATAAGAACTTTTCATAACTATGAAGAAGATAGGAATCATATCTATTTTTAACCGACTTCAAAAAAGGAGGAGGTTCTCAATTCGACGGAATGTTTTTTATTTTTTTGTGTGTTTGTTACGCGATTACTCCGCCAATTGTGGACCGATTTTCAAAATTCTTTTTTTGTTTGAAAGGGTATGGTCTCGAGATGGTCCCATTGTCACCAACTCGGAATCTGATGAGGGAATCCCATGGAAATCGACGGAAACCCTCAAATTTTATAGGCACACCTATAGCGATTTGGGTATTTTTCACAGTAACTCGTGCATTTGCTTTCGGAAAGAACCATTTGGTGAAGTGGAACTGATGATGAAGACCACAGATGGCCACCGGAACTACTCAATAATAAGCATTTCACGGGTTACGATTCGATTAGGTACTTTAATGTGGTTGCTAAGCAATTTATGCTCGTCACAATGGTGAAGTGGAGCTGAGGTTGACTTCTCAGCTCCAGTTCTGCTGGTTCTTACTAGGAGAACTCCTCAACAATTAACGTCCCTGCATCGGGAAAAGCAATATTTTGTAAAAAGCTATTGTAAATTAGATAAATAACAAACTGACCTACTAAAAAGTGAAAAATAAAAACTTTTTCACAGAAAAAACAACCGACTTCCAAAAAACACTACAAAGTGAAAAATAACTTTAATTTCGGAAGTCGGTGGCAATAAACTAAAATACAGATCCAAAGACACCGACTTCCGAAATTAAAGTTATTTTTCACTTTGTAGTGTTTTATGGAAGTCGGTTGTTTTTTTTTGTGAAAAAGTTTTTATATATGGCTTTTGTTTTAAAGTAAGGTAATTGGTAAAGACGCCAGCACATCAAGCTACTACAATCTGTCAAATTTCTTTAATAGATTTCCAAGTTTATCGCTAAAACATAAGGCTCAATGTTGATTGAAAAATATGACAGTTTTGGGTAGCTTGATGTGCTGGTGTCTGTACATAAGACATCAAGCAGACCCTAAGCGCCTATGACAAGTGACAATCGCTTTCAAAGCTTTTCGTATTTCTACAATGACTTTCCACAGGATTGACATAAGCTTTGGCCGAAGCTTATGTCAGCCACATACATTTTTGACTTTAATATCATCGTCTATCGAGTATCCCTTTCACAGGCTTTCAGGCTTATCACAGGCTTTCAGGGGAGCAATTCTCGTAATTTGAAGAACGTTCACAGTCTTAGACGCAATTCCCGTATTTTTAAGTACGTTCGCACTCTAACCTCAGTGTCAATCTGTCAAAAATATAATCAATTTCCCTAAATCTTTGACAACTTTTTGACATGGATTGTCGCTAGATAAGATTGCGACTAGATTTTGAACATTTTTAATTACGGGAATTGTCCTCGGTGTCAATCTCTCTCTTATCTACATTTACATAACGTTTAAATTGGTATGATTGACGCGTTTTTGTATATTTTGTGCATAGTTAGTCATTGTATTGATATTTTGTGCTATAAGAGTAGCACAATAAAGAATAAGAAGCGCGCTTATAAAATGCAGTAACACACTACACTCACTACTACAGCTACTGTTTAGGATTCCTTAGTCGCAGAAGTTGATCTGACAGTCATCGCATCCTGAATCTAGTAGACTGTGATCTTTACTCATCATCTGCCTGGCCTTTTCCCAACTATGTTGG
Organism: Oligia latruncula; assembly: GCA_948474745.1. Lineage (NCBI taxonomy): Eukaryota > Metazoa > Arthropoda > Insecta > Lepidoptera > Noctuidae > Oligia > Oligia latruncula. Next base: position 4,512,854 of record OX419699.1, read on the forward strand.
GGTCGGCTGCCAGTCTAATTGGATATTGCTGAATATCAGTATTTTACATGGAGCGACTGCCTATCTGACCTCCACAACCCAGTTACTGGGTAATACGATACCCCTTGGTAAGACTGGTTGTCAGACTTTCGGGCTTCTGACTACCCGTAACGACTGTCAAAGATCCATGAATGACAGCCGGAACCAACGGTTTAACGTGCTTTCCGAGGCACGGAGGGGTCTCGGTGTGCGGATCTTTAGAGACTAGCCAAAAAAAATGTTTTTTAAAACAGCCTCTTTAGATAGCAAGAGCTTCGAAAGAATTCAAGGATTCCAGACAGACACAATAAAATGAGTCTTCGGTCAGCTGGATCCGGTCGCTTCTGGACACGCGGGTCCAGTTGACCACATCATTTATTTTCTCTATTTTTATTGGTTAACTGGACCCACATTCAAACTTAGAAGAACATCTATTGTTTAAAGCTACCCGTGGATACAGTCGAGACAAAAAGACACATAATATACAAGGGCACGAATCTGGTAAAGAACCTACCTGTCTTTAGAAATGTACAGAAAAAGCTGTATGCTTAAAAAAAACAATAGCCAGTAAAAAAAGGTTTTTGTCTTAGATGTCTGCTCACCCCCATGATTGCAGAATAAGCGTGAGTATAACATTCGTCTTGCTAAGAATACGTCTTATTTGATCGCGATAGGTTAATCTTGGTTCGCCTCGGGCCGTCGATCGTACGGCAGCGTGGCGTTCTATATCAGTTTCATCATTCTTCGCGCATTTGTTATACATAAGTATAGGGAACGCATATCGGTCGATTGCTTTTCTGAAAGTAAATGGAATGTGTAAATAGATGGGGAGATGGCGCATTTACTATAAGTAACAATAATTTAATTTTTTTTCTTTTTATGCCACAAGTCAGGCACAGGACAGATACACACAGACACAAAGGCCACACAGGCAGTTCGGGTCAGGTTTTTTTTAGATCGGCTACTATACCTCGCAACGTAAAGTAGCCGACTGATTTCTGACTAATAATCCGAATATTATAATTATTTTTAAATTCCTCGACCGCAACCCTGCGACCCACGCAAAGCGAGGGGGCTTTGCGTGGGTCGCAGGGTTGCGGTGAAGGAAAACATCGTGAGGAAACCAGCATGTCCTAAAACCAAAAATTTGAAGACATGATACATCTCCCAACTCACACCGGGCCCACGTGGTAGATTACAGCCCACTCACGCTCACAGAGAGGAGGCCTGTGTCCCAGCAGTGGGAACATTATAGGCTGATTGAGAGGCTTACAAAATATTATGTCAAGCAGCAGATGTTGAGATAATATAGCTTACAGAGATAACTGCAAGACATTAGTATGGCCTCTACTAAAGTAGTTCCAAGAAGAGACCCAGTAACAACAAGTTCCAATATAAACATGAAAAAAAACAACGTACCTACTATATGTTTTTGATTTCATGAACTTTTCCAGGAAAAAACCAAGTGGTATATTTAGGTTATTTGTTCGTGGAAAAAATTTCATTTCAATACAAAATCTGTCATACGGTTACGATACAAATAAATGTACAAATAAAATAGAACTTTGAAATTACTTCCCATAAAAATAAAAATAAATTGATTAAGTATAATCATTCTTTTCGGACTATCAGGGGCTATTCTGAAAAGAATGTTTGTTTCAAAGATAAAAACAAATTTGAAAGAATCCTCTTTTTTAGTTCTGTTATAAGTAGTTCTGTAGCAACAGTGCCGTAGCGATATAGCCTTTTTAGTGCCTAATTGCAAACCTTTATTGTATACGTTAAAACGTAGACAGCTGAATTACGAGACAAACATTAATTTATTTAAAAAAATCATCCACTGCCTAGCCTTTTTCCAACTATGTTGGGGTCGATTTCCATTCTAACCGGATGCATCTGAATACCAGTACTTTACATGGAGCGATTGCCTATCTGACCTCCACAACCCAGACACTGGGTAATACAGTACCTCTTGGTAAGACTGGTTGTTAGATTTTCGGGCTAGCAGTGGGAACATTACCTATAGGCTGATTACGCTAAAACCATGACACAAAAAATGATTAGTAACACTCACGATTAGGTTAGTAATATTAAACGAGTAAGTAAAATAAAAAAGTATGTCAACTATTGATTTTCCTCGAAATGCCATCGTGATTCAACCCTCGAGGGAGACTATGAAAAGGCACGCTTCTAAATATCCAAAATGCTCAAATATCTATTTCATACTTACACAATCCCAACCACATCAAGCCGACCGGCTTCCAATGATTTTAATAATAGTTTTCAGACATAATAGTGGTTATTCCGAAAGCAATTTCAAGAGCCACTTAAAGGCCGACTCGATACTCATTGATAATTCGTATTTCATCAATCACTACTCGCTATCGATTGGGGTTACCTTACCTTCGAACAAAGAGTATCTTCCAAGTTATTTGTCTGCCGTTCTATAAGGTCGATGGTACCGAAATTGTTTCATATTTGAGCCTGATTGAAATATGGCGGCTTTTGATTGAATGGTTTTATGAACTACGAGGGTATATGGGTCATCGTGTGCTGGGTTTATTTGTTTCATACAAACTAAAATTGCAAAACCCTTGTTAAATATTTTGATTTAAAATTCCCGACAATGTTGTCCTGTCCAAATTTCAATAATTCATACAATATTCCATTTAAAAAATGCACTTTCATTTTTCCCAAATTTTCCAATTTTCCCGGCCACATTTATTTATTTATTAAAACTTGCACAAGTAAAACAATACTGTACAAAGGTGGACTCTTTAAAATTTTAGTTGTCATGTAAACATCGATTCTTTATTTGATTTGTTTTTGTTTTGTATAAAACAACACCTTTTGCTGTGCCCTAACAGGATCTACAATGATTCCTTAGCTCTAAGCCTTTTGTTAACAACATCTTTTTAAACATTGTGGAATGCAAATAAATGATATGATATGATATGACTTAATGCCTGAAGCATTTTCTACCAGTCAACCTTAGGGTGATGCAGAGACAAAACATAGAAGATGCAATTTAAGGAATAAATAACTCGAAAAGCAATAAATACTTACTAATAATGTATAGATATATACAATTATACATACATACATTTAGACAGAATAAACTTTCTCAGGAGAAATAATGATAGGTAGAAAGAGGGAGAAATTGGGAGAGTGGGAGAAAACGAATCCAGCAAATCAGCGCTGGGATGAATCTACGAACTTCAATTTCAATTTTTTCTTTCCTTGAGAACCTGATTCGAATTATTATGAATATTTTAAGACAACAATTTGCCAAATCGGTCCCGCCGTTCTGAAGTGATGAGCTTACCAACGAACAGCGTTTCATTTTTATTATATTATAGATTAAACACCTTAGGGGCTGTTCATTTATTACGTAAGACGATTTGAGGGGGAGGGGGTCCACACAATTCTTATTTTTTCTTACATGGGGGTGGGAGGGGTGTAGAAAACTCTTAGTGAAGATCACAAAAGTAAGCAAAAATTATAAGTTTAATAAAAAATTGCAAAGTTTTCTATGCTATTTTGGTAGATAACTGATCTTACGCAAGATTTAAAGGGGGAGGGGGGGTCAGAAATTGGTTAAAATATCTTACGTAATAAATGAACAGCCCCTTATTGTATACCGCACAAAACAAACATATTTAAAACTAGTATACAATGAGCACTTTTATCATACGAGGCGATCTTTTACAGGCAAACTTTATGTTGACTGAATGAAACGATATACATTTTGGGTAGAGCAATGTACGCACGGCTACACACCAAGCTATACGAAGAACCTATACTTACAGTGCGAGGTCAGCTAAAACTGGAAATTTATAGCTTGACTAGCTTCTGCCCGCGACTTCGTCCACGTGGAATTTCACCCACCCCCCATTCGCCCTCTAAGGGCGTATATTCGAAAAACCCTTTTTTAGTTGATAAAGAACACACCCTCCAAAACTCATGTCTCTAGGACTAGCGGTTTAGGCTGTGCATTGATATATCGAGAGTGAGGACATTGATTTTTATGTATACAGGGTTATTGGTAAAACATTAACAACCTCTTAAGAGGTCATTGTATTCATCAATAGAAAAAACTTTTACTATGCACCCAAACCTGAAATAAAAATAATGTTTTCCCAATAACCCTGTAGGTATAGATGTGTCGTCGTGTGTACAAAAACAGCAAACATAATACTACTTAGACATAATAATATAAAATACATAACAATACAATATAATATTATATATTTTTAGCCTGAACTGTGTCGCTTCTGAGAAAAGGCCTCTCTCGTTTCCATCCTCTCCTCTCGATTTAGTTAAAAATAAAACAATATAATAATATGTATTGGGAATAAACTTCAAACAACCAGTAGCCAAGCTGTCAAAGTCAAGAAAGAAAATTTCCCTAACATTATATTTATTATCCGTAACATCAAATTGTGTTATTAATATTCAAGAAGTAATAAAACCTTCCTGGAATCATCTGGGATATAAGTGAAATATTATACGATATTTTTATTTATATTATTCCGAAAAATCCCGGATACCGGTAAATCCTAAGATTTACCGTCGAATCTCGTGATTTACTGATAGCTAACGGTAAACATTATTTAGTAACTAAGTATATATGATATGTATAGTCAGATATAATAATAGGTTTTCATTTTCTCCGCTGGGTTCTAGAATATTTTCTTTTTCTATATTTTTTTTTCTCAAAGAGGTTACTGATGTCACAACTAGACATAAATCTACTGTCACTGAAGCTACGCATCCGATACGGATTTGCCACACCCTCGCTACGAATCTGCTACGTCCTCGCTACGAATTCGCTACGCCCTCACTACGTTTTCAATACATACTTGCTACCTAAACAAACAACATTGAGGTAAACTAAGAGTTTTTATTTTTGTAAGCCAGGCTGTAATTAACATTACACCATCCGAAATCATTAATAACTTAGTTTAAATACAAGAGTGATGTGTTTGTTTAGTTCAAACATCCAATATTAGTCGAAATCAAGCCCGAACACAAATAAACTTTAATTTCCTATACCCTCCATTTCCGCACTCAAACTTCCTGAACCATAATAAAACAAAATGATTAGTTAAACGTCCCAACTACACATTGTAACTGTTCGGAACACACCTCCTTTGTTTGCATTCGACCAGACGAATGGGCCTATCTATCAAAGTAGGTGAGCAGAATACCGGCCCTTGTCATTAATAACCGCGCGAAGTAATGGAGCGCAAACTTTCTACGCACGATTTTCATTAAATTCTCAGTGGGGAAAGCGAATTTATAAAATCAATGGGGCCCAGCAATAGAAATTAAGCCGTGAAATATTGCCGCAGTGGCAGATTTGTTGTGATACCGTTTGCAACGTTAATGGTTGGTTCTGAATTTAGTATCGGAACACTTTTTGAATGTTTATTACTTAAAATTTTTGAGAGATGCTCATTTGTTTTTGGTGGACACGTTTCGGGTTTTGTTTTATTGAATTTGCGATGAGAACCTTTATGCTATGTTCACATGCACGCCGTGCAGCCCGGCGGGCTGCCTGGCGGGCTGCGCGGCATGCAGCCCGCCCCAGGTCGGCGAACATTCAAGCTGTTCACACGCACGCCGTCGTGTCAGTCAGCACGCCCGGTTCGCGGCATTCACGTTCACAGGCGCGTTTACGGGCTCGGGCGTACCGTTTACACGCTCGTGAATGTGAATGTGCACGTTGAATGTCGAGTTGAACGCGCGCGTGTGAACATAGCATAAGAATTTGTTATGATAAATCATTTGAGGAATATTCTAATCGCAAATACAATAAAACAAAAAGTCTATACACTATGCCCTATTACATGGGACTTAAATATATCTGGCGAAATGTGGGTGTACAACCGCGGGACAATTGCGTAACACATTATAAATGAATCGGTTTCATTTTGACAGTTCTACAACATTCATTGCGTTATTTATGTGTTGAGCAGAATTTTTTTTCGAACTTATGAAGCAATGGATTAGCAATTTGCGTCAAAATGATTCAGATTCTGACTGATAGTGTATTACGCAATTAAGGTGCTGGTAGGGATTACAGGCGTGATGTTATGTTATTTACTTTGCATGTCTTTTCTAGTACTCCAGTCTCATTGTCAATCTAGAGTTTAGACAAAATCAAACTGTTCCTAATTTAATTTATCCTAATTTTATTTTTGAAATTTTTATGACATTGATTTTTGCAATCTGTACTACAGTAACTCACACACTTGTTAAAATTCTAGGAAAATCATCTACTTATACAATATTTGTAAATATGTGAGCACCATGTATCATCTATCACATAATTACGATTTACCTGTCATTGCTTCATTTTTAATTCTTTTTACCTTTTGTGGTAGACTAATTTTATTCTAGGTGCATCGTCTTTGCTTATAATTATATGATGTATACAAAACCTTGTAAAACATTTTAAAAGAGTAACGGTGGAGTTTCTTGCCCATTCTTCTCCATATGAAAACTACATTTTCGAATGGGCGACTAGAATCAATTCTATTTTGTTGTAATTTTTGACGTTCAAAAGTGCCTATTTGAAACAAATGATTTGACTTTGACATTGCTTCACCTTCAATTTCTTCTTATCCAATTGGTTCAATTTTCAGTGGCATCAGCTATTCCAGTATGCAGCAGGTATCATGTTCCATCGTATGCAGTCTAGGTTTTAGATAAACTCAAGGTTTTCCTTACTTTTATGAACCCAAAGAGAATAATAGTGAGCAGTTGTGGCCCAGTGGTAATGGCCGCGAATTACGAGTTGTAGGTCGTAGGTTCGAACCCAGACAGGCGCTTTACTTTGTGTAAATTATTTCGTCACCACTGCTCTCAAAACGGTGAAAAAAAACATCGTGAGGAAAACGGCATGTCCTAGAACCAAAAATTCGAAGACATGTGAAATCTGCCAACCCGCACTGGGCCCGCGTGGTGGATTACAGCCCCCTCCCTCTCACCGAGAGGAGGCCTGTGTCCCAGCAGTGGGTACATTATAGGCTGATTACGTATGTATGTAAAGAGAATAAAACCACCACCATAACCACGTGTACAGAGATCAATAACTGGTCAAAATTAAAATGGCCACTCATCGTTTCATCTAACATAAGTGCAATTTCATTTATGTGTCGTGAGCCTGAGTCGCCAGTCAGTGGAATTGTCCGAAAGGGTTACCGCTAGCCCGGAACATAAAGGGCTAAGGAAGGAACACGGGTGGGTTTTAGTCAGTAAAAGACTGACACTCTCTTCCGCTCCACCCAGAACGGGAGGGTTTCATTTGATGATTTTCTACCCCAAAAAAAAAAAAGAAAAAAACTGAGTCGCCCGTGTGAGCAGTCAAGAGGTTGAATAGTGTCTTTTAAGACACATAAATACTTAATATCCAAAGACAATTCTTGCTCAATTCGCGCAAAAATAACAAAAACATTCACCACTAAATACAACAGTTGAGATAAACAATCGGTTCCGGCTCCCGATAACCGAACTAGTGCAACCCGGTTCAGTGTTGAAGTGTCAAACATTGCTCAGATAACTGACTACTTGATATCTCTGCTGGCCTAGTAACTTTCAAGATACAAGTACTCTTGTAGTTTACTGGAGTACGGTAGGTAGGTGTTTAAACGGACAGAAATGCGATACTGTGACAAAGGGAAATTTTATACCGAGTGGATACGATTTAAACAGTCTTTGTCGTGGAAAACTACACTGATTATCACATCACACTAATATTATAAAGGCGAAAGTTTGTGAGTGTGAGTGTGTGTGTTTATGTTTGTTACTTCTTCACGCTTAAACGGCCAAACCAATTTTGATAAAATTTTGTATCGAGGTAGCTGGCACCCTGGATTAACATATATGCTACTTTTTATCCCGATATTCCCACGGGATCGACATTTACGCGGGTGAAACCGCGGGGCGCTACTAGTCTAATATACATAAACTATAATATAAATAAACCTTTAATAAAAGTAGTGTTTCTCATCATAATTCAAATAAACTGTAGCTGTATTTAAGAGACTCGTGAAGGAACATTACTTGTTGTTGTGATCTTGTTTTCGTAGCTGCAATAATCTAAAGTCGTCATTTATTTTCGTTGCTTATATGTATATTTAGTATGTATTTATTTATGTATCTATTATACAGCATTATATATGTATATATCTATGTATCTATTATAGTATATTATTTTGGCACCACTGACAACCCCATTTTTTATATCCACGCAATCACTGTCCATTCCAAGGTTGCCTGGAAGAGATCGCAGAAAGCGATAAGGCCGCCCATTGTATCGTATTTTTTTGTTATGTATTTTCTGGTGTACAATAAAGTATATATAAATAAATAAATAAATAAATAATGTTAATAATTAAACAATTAATATATTTTATTAATAATAATATTTATTAATATTAATATATTTTATTATAATTTAATAATTTTGTGGGAGCCAGAGGAGGGGCTTGCTTGTGGCTATGAACAGCCCCGCAGGTTGATCGATCAAACTCAAACTCAAACTCAAAGCATTTATTTCAATAAAACCATTTACAGGCACTTTTAAATTGTCAAGAAGTCGGTCAGTCAGAAAAATATGAAGCTAGTTGCCCATTCCAAAGCGTAGGTACCTATACGATTAGGTTAAGCGTAAGAGCGGTATTTTAAAGACAACCTTAACCTGACCTGTGTAGATACGATCAATATTCATGAAAAGAATCTAATATTTACTTAGTAACTTTTAAAGGGTTTAACTTTAATGATCTTAAAAAATTTACATAATTTATAATAAGCTAACAGTCTTAACATAATAATAAGAAAACTAGTTTAAAAAAACTTGCTAATTGAAAAGGTTTTTTTTCATAAACATTTTTTCTCACAAATTACTTTTCATTGATCCTAAAGGTCATAGCACACATATCAACTCGGAAAGGGATCGTCTCCGTATCGCCTTTCACCTCAACGTCAAACAGGCGTCAACCTAACGTAAGCACGTAACCAAAGCGGATCAGAAGTTCTGATACATCGACTCAGGTAGCTGACTCGACGTAGCCGTAGGGCAAGGCGACGCCGCGTTTACGGCTCGCCAACCGCATGCTGCAAGAAGGTCGCGGGAAGGGTGAGAGGGGCAAGGGTGGACGAAGAGACATAAGCTCGGGTACGGAGAGACGTAAGCGCGGGCGCGACGAGCCGTAAGCGCGGGGGCGACGAGCCGTAAGCGCGGGAACTGCAAGTTGACCACGCACCGCACCGTGTTTCGTGAGCTTGTCCCCAGGCGAGGCGATTACGTTACGATCCCGATTAGTGTGCGTTGCAGTAGGGAGTTTCATACAACGAATACTAAATGGCTCGAGTTGATACGGTGACGATCCCTTTCCGAGTTGATACGTGTGCTATGACCTTAAAACAGAAAGTTTATTTGCAGAAATCTTGGAATAGTTTACAAGATCTTATTTTTAATGAACTCCTAAAAAGGAGGAGGTTATTAGACAGCCTCATTGGTGTAGTGGACGCAAGCGCTTCTGCTGAGCTTGACCTACTGGGTTCGATTCGCGGGTCGGGCAAAGTGTTATTGGGTTTTTCTATCTGGAATTTCTAAGTAGCAACGCGCTCGCTGTCTAGATTTGTACCCGGTTGATGGCAGTAGACTCGCCCCCTATTACATGGGGCTAACTAGCTATATCTGGGTATAGGTACTGTAGTCTAGAGATCGGATATTCGGATGCATATTCACCCAAGGTTGAGATGTTGACTAATATGGAATGCGCTTTTGTATCGATCGTAAAAATCCCGTGATTCCGAAATTTGTGTTTTTTTTACTATAGAATCGGATGCATATCTACCTACCTAATATTGCAAAGTATGTAGATAGATACCAAACTGCAATAGCAAACAACGTCAAGATAAGATAACGACTACATACATTTAGAATAATTTTATTTCTATAGTTCCTTCTTTCCACACTTTACACCCGACTAGTTATGCATTCCCGGTGTTCCTTGCGTACCGGGTTTTTTTTACAGAAAAAATATTTTAAGAAGCCGCTTCCATACTTTCAAAGCAATAAATTCACTTTAGGTAAATATGCATCCGAATATCCGATCTCTATGTCCTATGTGTCACTAGCAAATCTATAAAAAGTATCTAACACACTATCATGAACGTCTCTACAATGTTTATAAAAGTGGCACGAGCAAGTCGACCTTTCTCGGCTTATAATTATGTTTTTAGACCAATGATGGTGATAAATTCCTTCAGATCCAGTTCAAACTAATTTTATGTCATTCGTGACAAACAAACACGCCTCTAACAAACCAGTGAGTACTGCAACAGTTTTTACCTAGTATCAAAAATATTATTACCTAAACATTTTCCCACAAACATACCTGTGAAAAAATTCACAACAGTTATTATTTTTAACAATATTTTTAGTTACTTACTTAGTTATCTACTGTGGCTATGAGCTTCACGTTCCTGTGGGACAATTTCGGATATCCACGCGGGCGCAGCCATGAGCAAGAGTTAGTATGGGAGACTAGGATCAATTCTATTTTATACATATATTGTAATTTTGGACGTTCAAAAGTGCCTTTTATGTACATATTTGAAATAAATGCTTTGACTTTGACTTTAGTATAAAATATAAATAAATATTTTTATTTTAAGCTCTAAATCTGGTCTAGACCCAAACGAGACATTTCAACAAAACTCATTTGACATAAGTACCCGCTAAATGGACATACGCCATTTGACGTCGCATTTGAATTTAGAACTCCCAGTATACGAGCTGTGTCTGTGGCCTGTACCGAATATACATTTGTGGTTAGAGCCAATCAGTGGTCACTCACCCAATAAAAGTATTCGGTAAGTATTTTTTGGCTTTGACTTTATTTTTTTGTAGCAGTAAAAGTCTATTATTAGGTAGTTATTTGACCTTTCTCAAAATGGAAAATATGTTATTTTAACTAATGTTTGGTTGGTGATAAGTGCTGTTTCAGTTTGAATCGCTTTCATGTCATTCGTGATAAATAAATTTTAATAAATAAAAAAATAAAAATTAAGATACCTACGCGATAAAAAAACATCCATCTTTCAATTCTGAATTACGGTGATTATTGCTGTGTAGTGCTCATAATACACGAGCGACTATGTTACCAACGGCAGAGGCGACTGCAGCCGTCGACATTCGTCAGCGGCAGCCGCAGACGCGTCGACGGCAGCCGCCACGTCACTATCTTTTTGCTAGAAACCTTAGCACAGATAAAAAAACTTTCAATTAGATGTCAGTCACGAAGTTCTAAACTTGAATGTATATACCGGTATGTATGATACCGGTAATGCAGGCCCGACTTCTTAAGGGCATTTTCACAGATACTCACCCACGTTTACAATTTATTATTAATGTTGGGGTCTTACGATGTTTTCCTTCCCTTAAAGGTTGGCAATAAATTTAAGTGGACTGCATATAGCACGACGGCACGATGGAACGGCGTGCACGACCTTTTTTAAGTGAATTGGTGTCGTTTGTCTATTGCTTGCCTTTGAATAAAATATAGATAAAGTACGGTGCATTTGCGGTGTAGAGCAGTGGTGGCCAAGTGGTAATGGCCGCGACTTACGAGTTGTAGGTCGTAGGTTCGAACCCAGACAGGCGCTTTACTTTGTGTAAACTATTTCATCACCACTGCTCTCAAAACGGTGAAGGAAAACATCGTGAGGAAACCGGCATGTCCTAGAACCAAAAATTCGAAGACATGTGACATCTACCAACCCGCACTGGGCCCGCGTGGTGGATTACGGCCCATTCCCTCTCACAGAGAGGAGGCCTGTGTCCCAGCAGTGGGAACATTATAGGCTGTTTATGACGGTGCATTTCAATGTCATGTCGGCTTTTCAGATACCACTTAATATAACGTGTTATTTGATAGTTCAGTTCCATGTATCCAGCTATAATTTCTCCACTACAAAGCAAAGCCTTCCCCGCAAACGGAGAAGGATTGAGTAATGAATACCTAGGTACAACTCGACAACAAGAGTTAACTTGAGATCCGAGCGGCCCCCCGACCCCCGCGCGGTTACCACTCTCGCCATCGACGCCTCAGTACCGCGCGCTTACGTCATCCGAGCGAAGTCTTAAGTTAAGAGTAAACTAATCACGAGCTCGAACTCACTGGTGGTCATGGGCAAAAAGCACGCTGTCTCACCTGGCTTTGTGTCTGACAGAGCTAGTATCAGAGATGAGCAGTTAGACGCTAGTCTACACGCACAACGTCTAGTTCTCACGAATAGAAACAAATTTAAAAAGTTATAAGTAATAAATAAAGTTTATTGAACTCTTGGATAACTGAGCTTTGTTGGTACGAACTCTGTTTTGAAGATTTAACAGTTCTTTTATTACTTATTTACACCCGAAGTTACGTTAAAAATAGCAAGAAAAACGAATCTTTGTGGGCTCATAGCTTTTTAATGGTTTTTTATTTTAGTATTCTGTTTCCGTATAAACAAAATTAATAATAAGTCAAAACGATATCATGTTTAACTTTGGATGCACAATGTCAAACAGTGGAGAAATACTCTCCCGAAATTTGTGTGGAAAAAATATGGACTAGTGGCACCTTAACTCTTTCGGGTTGTAGGTAACGCGTTGATGCCACATGTCTTTGATTTTTTTTATTCTAAGACATGCCGGTTTCCTCAAGAGGTTTTCCTTCACCATTTTGACAGCAGACGTGATGAAATTAAATACACAAAGGAAATGTCTGCTTGCGTCGCCTGCAGACCTACCACTCGTAAGTCGGGGCCGAACCCACCCAACCACCACCGCTCTTCGTCTGAGTCCCTAATATTTATTTATTTATTGAGGATCTCCAACATAGGATACACTTATACAGAGAAAAATAATAATTATTAAAAATAAACATGTCAAGAGTGAGCATTAATATTACAATTGTTTAGTTTAATTGATATAATATAATCACTTTATCATCTTAAAATACCAAACATGTCCTATTCTATTTTTCAGGGGACACAGAACAATTTCTCTCCAAATATAGCACTAAACTAAAGTGTATTTGCGAGACAATATTTCACACAAAACAATTGCCAAGGTAATATTTAGCTTGCAAATATAACGTCCGTCGGTTGCTACTTAAAATTAATATTACAGTCCACGGTAGTCGACAACAGACTTCTCATAATAATTATTGTGGAGTACAAACCGGCGGTTGGTCTTTGCGATTTATGTTCGAATACCGGCTGGTGTTATATTTATAGGATTGTCTTTTGTTTCTCGATATTCATGGTTACTCTCTTCTATATATAAAATATTTACCATCAGTCAGCAATGTCAATGTGATGATAATTTACCGGGATAAAAGGTATTCTATGTCCTAACCCAGGTCTAATCGCGTGCCGGCTGAACAGATATTGATGAAAGAATCTGGGTTCTTTCATCAATATCTGTTCAGCCGTTAAGGTGTAAAAAGTTAACAGACAGACAGTTACTTTCGTATTTATTGTATTAGTATAGATTATTATAGATTGTCATTCGTGTTGTTAGGGGTATCATATGAAAGAGCGCAGTTTGCACATTTTCAAACATTTTTCTTTTTTTTTCAAGCCGCATAGTTTTCGACTTTTGATGAAAACCGCAATTATCTCCCCTCCTTATCTCCGAAGTTTGCAAAGAGAAAAATCTGAAATTATTCTATGTGATAGAAGTTTACGTAAAGATTACAGGAAAAATAAAACGAAGTCTCTAAATAGCACACTTTTTCAGAAATCATTAACAAAAGTTACATTAGTTCCACTATATCGGTCAAGAGATGGCGCTGACATAAAACTGCAATATTCTACACCGCAGTCCACAGTGTTAAAATTCTCTGATGAATATAGGCTTCGCCGATGAAAATTTAAAACCATATGATGGTACGGAACCCTCGGTGCGCGAATCCGACTCGCTCTTGCCCGGTTTTTTTTAAAGCCCTCTGAACCCTAGTGGCCATTATTATCACTTGTAATTGAGCTTCAGCTACGATAACGATGAGTTCTTGGAAAATGAATGAGCTATGACCAGGACCATGATGACCAAATATTATAATTTCTAAGCAAGTTTTGACCAAAACATTGACGCGTAAGAGTGTCATAAAAGATCTTCTTATAAAAATAAATATCATAATATTCCCTCATCATTTAATTTAATTTAATGGAGTTCTAATCAGTTATGTTTTTTTTTCTTAATTCATTGACCCTGAACGACACCTACTTCATAAACCAAAAATCTTTTCAATAAAAAATTACATTCTGAGTGATGTAGTAACAAATAAAAAAACTTTCAATCAAATTAGTTACTGGCATTAAAAAGTACCTACTTATACAATAAAGGTTAACGAACCTAATTTTGAGAATACTAAAAAAGGGTCTAAATCAATAAATAAAACCTTTTAGACCGTATTGGGTAGGTAATTGTAATCTACTCAGATTTTTACGAATACTCAACGTTACTAGAGGCAACCCCTTTCCAATCCAATTCTGATACTAAACCTCAAGTCCAATAAAATTTACATAAAAAGTCTAAGGGTGGGAGTGCGAGCTTCACTTACTTTGATGGTTCTGTACTATTAATGTTTACTTTCCTTCCAATAGAACAGCCGATACTTTCTGTAAAAGTCTCACAGTGGAAACTTAGGTGAAGCGAGCTGTCATTCTACCTGGTGCTAGAGATTGTCACTGTTGACAGTTCACTTCACTTAAATTTTCACGGTGAGTTTGTTTGCAGAATAGATCATCCGATGTATACTTCTATACAAAATTCAAAGTCCTGAATGACTGATATATCAACGCACAGCCTAAACCGCTGGTCCTAGAGACATGAAATTTGGAGGGTGTGTTCTTTGTGAAGAGCAGGTATCCACTAAAGGTTTTTCGAAATTCCACCCCCAAATGGGGGGAGGGTGAAATTTCACGCTTATGAAGTCACGGCAAACGAATTGACAGATACTGAATCGAGTAAGAATGAAATAAAATCAGGTCGGTTTGCATAATTAAACACATAAAAGTCAAAGTGATGTAATGTAAAGCAACTATTTTTTCCAGAGAAATCCTTATCAATACCTACCCCCTTTTAGGCCGAGATCTATAATCGTTGCCAGCTCGTACTCTGACTTAGACATGTCCCCATCCCAGTCTTACATTTGTTGTTAGACAGTAGTGCGACAGTGACAGGAATAATGCTTAGCCTAAGTACGTCGAGCGCAGTGGGGGCCCAGTGGTAACAGCAGCGACTTACGAGTTGTAGGTCGTAGGTTCGAACCCAGACAGGCGCTTTACTTTGTATAAATTATTCCATCACCACTGCTCTCAAAACGGTGAAGGAAAACATCGTGAGGAAACCGGCATGTCCTAGAACCAAAAATTCGAAGAAATGTGACATCTACCAACCCGCACTGGGTCCGTGTGGTGGATTACGGCCCACTCCCTCTTACTGAGAGGAGGCCTGTACCCCAGCAGTGCAAACGTTATAGGCTAGGCTGTTTATGCTATCTAAGTACGTTCTAAGTAACGTTTTATCTCGGCCTTAGACTGTAACAGTGGCTGTCCTAAGCACGTGCGAGGGGTTCCGGCTCTAGTGGAACGCACCGATGCCCTTCCTGTGCTAAGTCAAGTGAAAAGAAAAGCGCGCCATGCCGACCGTCACGTAGGGTGATATATACGTAAGTATCCTCTCCAAAACCGACTCGGTCATCATCCAGTTTTCTGAATTGAGAATTTTAAGTTGAAAACTTGTCAAACTCGGCATTATTTAAGGTACAGTCAACAAAAGAGATAAGTATGCAGGATCCGATGATCCTGCATGCTAATCTCTTTTGTTGACTGTACATTGAAGGAATCACCTGCCTCGCAGTCTAGTAGTCGCAAGCGCTACTGCCGAGCATGAGATCCTGGGTTCGATTCCCGGGTTGGTCAAAGTGATATTGGACTTCTTACCAGGAATTCCTCAATAGCAGCCCGGAGTTTGGATTTGTTCCGGGTTGGCGGCTCGCCTCCTATTACATGGAACTTAAACATCACTGGTGAAATGTGGGTTTAGGTACTATATACCTCTATCCAACCCTACGGGGATTATAGGCGTGATGTTATGATAACATAACATAAACTCTTCTTTAGCAATCAAGAAGCAATCATAAGTAATGCTAAAGAAGAGTTTAACAAGCTCTCAACTTCAAATTCTCAATTCAAAAACTGGACCAAACCAGCCTGTGGCTCTGTGCCGCATAGGGTCTTAGCATTATGCTGAGCGATGGCCGTTTTGCGTGAATATGACGCTCATTTTCCTCTAACTTGTTATTTGTTGTTTTTGTGTTCTTTTTCTACATCATGTTTACCGCAAATAAACTTATATTCTGTCTTTAATTTTCTTTCAAAATCACACCCAGATTTCAAATGTAAAAACTCCGAATCCGCAAAAACAAAACACAAACGCCGGTCTACAACATCCAGTAAATAACAGCTTGGTAATAAACATACCACTTCAGAGCACTTGCCTGATTAGACCGAGGGAAATCATCCGAATTAGCAATAATGTGAGACCAGCATCCGTCTTACATACACTGATTTAATCAAGGAAATAGGTCACGGATGAAACCGAGCGTGTTTGTAATTATAATGCTGCGGGCTAAGTAGTGCGGCTTAAGATCGTGAAAAGCATCTTTAATTAGTCTTTGGGATTTGGTCATAGAGAATTAAATGAGGTGCGGAGGGGACGTCTTAAGTCCTTGTACTTTTGATTAATGTGGCTAATTACCATCTGCCTAGCCTTTTCCCAATCTATGTTGGGGTCGGCTTCCAGTCTAACCGGATGCAACTGAATACCGGTATTTTATTTATATGGAGCGACTGCCTATCTGACCTCCACAACCCAGTTATTGGGTAAAAATTATACCCCTTGACAAAACTGTTTGTCAGACTTTCGGGCTTCTGACGACCCTGATCAACAAATGACAGCCGAGACCAACGGTTTAACGTGCTTTCCGATTTTCTATTGAACAAATGTCTGCAATTTAAGATTTGTAGTTCCTATTTGATTATTGTAGTAACTATATTCGTAATTATGCTCTAATGTAATTTAATTAATTTTGTAAAATCAATGTTGTTTGTTTTCGTTTGTGTGTAATTTAATTTATTTTATGTAAATTCAGATACAAATTATTGTTCGTGAATAAATGAGTGCTTGGCCAGACAGGCAGCGCGGGGCAGGGAGCGGTGGCGCGGGTGCGGGAACGTGCGCGACTGGCTTGTCCGAGCGCGGCTTCGTTATGAGTGTTGTCGTGTCCAGTGAAAATTTAAAAATATTTAAAAAAAAGCAACTAAAAGAAGGCTGGCAAGGAAGGGAAAGGAAGTAAATACAATTAATAAATAGATATATACTAAATCGTAGTGATGGGCCGATTATGAGTTTTGCTAGTGACTAAACTATTGCATATATTTGCTTGAATTTTCGTGTGCAGACTGAGAACGGCATTGGATATACATTAAACTGTATTTTCATATTGTCGTCTCCACCTTGTATAAGGATCTCTTGGCTAAAATTTCATGAGTCTAAATCCAGCGGTATTCACTATGCGTTATCTATCAGAGAGTAAATTAATTCATTATAGATTATTACGTAGAGAGACTATCTATTATTCCCAGCGTCCTTTCACTGACTATTCGTCACCAGCCGGTCGATTCTGTAAAAATCTCACCGTGAAAACTTAGGTGAAGTGAGTTTGTTTTTGCTAGGAATTGACACTATTGACAGCTCACTCCACGCTCACGTCACCTAAGTTTTCACGGTGAGATTTTTACAGAATAGCACCGCTGTTCTTGTAGGCACTAATGAAATAACGCCTTTGTTCGAAAACAAAAACCCTTCCTTAACTTAAATATTTTATAATGCAGGAGTATGTTTTAGAAATAAGTTCCGAGTAACAGTAAACATTTCAAATTAATTCGCATGACACAACATTCTGAGAATACCTACATTCAGAAATTCTATGAGTGTTGTAATGTTATTCACGATGTCGAAATTATTTTGTAGGTAGCCTTTATTGGCAGTAGCGTAATTATATATGTTACAGCCAAAATAATAAACCCGGATATTACATTATTATCTAGCCATTATTTACAATGTCTACTCAAATTAGATAAAGTGATAATTGACACATAATTAATCACATTAGAGAAGCGGGGCTACGTCGACATAGGATGCTAGAGCGAGCGAAGGGCACCCCGAGGTTCGGTTTGGTTAGGTTACTTTAAATATACCAGTCATTATGTATAATAGCTATTTAATCACTATGACCGTAACATGTATAATATTACTAATATGCTGAATTATTCATTTGTTTAATTAAAAAATTATATTAAATCTCTCAATCTCTTTCTCAAAGTTGCACCTACCTAACTGGACAGTTTGTCCTAGGTAAACATACTCGTCCACGACTTCGAGTGTAGCGTCTCCGATCTTTATGAGAGTGGGTGTGTACGTGTGCACTCACTTTAAATTAAATGAACCATCTACTAGAACCATCCAATTGAAAATCAAGTAACAAGTTTCTTCCCAGAAACACAAATTCCTAAGTTAAAACAACAAGCTCCTTTACAATATTAGTCAAAATATTCCTTTATGGTCTCGGAGCATTCCAAATAGGTACGAATACTGGGTACAACAAACTTGGCCGCCAGTGTACAGAACTTGTTTTAATTAATACAGTCGCATTAGTGAGCTTTTCGGGCGATTGCATTACACTGGATGCCCACTTAATGATCCATGCAGTTGTGGAGCAATTATGGAGTCAACTGTGTGGTTACAGTGCAGTGAACCAGATCAGGTGTTGGACTGCTTTTCTTGTTACGTAGTCTGTATTGAATAATATATAATACATACTCGTATTTTAGATTATTAATTTATTTATACATACATCCTACTTATATTACATCTTATTTATCTTGCAGTTGCAAGGCTGAGGGCTGATTTTTCCAACGTCAGATAATATTTTTCGAGGAACAATTTTGAATCTTTGACAGTTCTTCCATAAAAAACCAGTCAGACGTCAATTTTATTCTACGAATAAAAATTATCAGTCTATTGAAAAATCAGCCCTTAAAGGAACAAAAGATAATTAAAAAAAAAATATTGTTAGTTAATCTGAATCTAAATCATTTTGAAGGATATTGCTAATCAATTGCTTCATAATATGTTCTAAAAATGTGTCTGCACAAAAATGTAAATAGTGCAATGAATGTGGTTGAGCTGTCAAAATAAAACCTATTGTCACTGATACGGTTATACGCAAATACCTGAAATACCTGGCAGGCCAGCAGAAATGATACCGATATGAATGACTAAATAGGTAGGTACAACCGTTTCGTTGCTCCAATCAAAAACTGCCGATGAAAATATTTTTCATATTTTTTATTTAGCAAAATTCTTTTTATGAAAACTACGTCCAATTTGTCTCTCGGATAGCAAATTGATGGATCAAAGGCTAAATTTGATCCAGTTAAAGATTTTGACATCAATCAAAAAGTTGAATCAATTTCTAATTCGAAATAAAAAATCGTGGTTATCACTTTTCATTGTAATTATAATTTTAAATCCAGAGTTTATATTATAAATAATTTAATTATAACTCGTTGCTTCATTTTTCAGATATGATTATAACAATGTAGTTTCCCTACTTACTTGGTAACTTCGCACATATTTTAAAGATTTTTTAAAACTATTAGGTGACGTAATTCCGGTCTGACTGCACCTCGGTTGACACTTTGACGTGTAGCTCATTCCTTTTTCGTGCGCGGTAGCTATCGCACGCGCCCTTAAGCATCATGCCAAAAAGAAGCGCGCAATCAAAAATTGATCACTACGCTAGGAAAATTAGAAAAATTGAAGAAAAACAAAGACCGTTACAATCGTCATCGGATGATGAAGGTAAGCAAAGTATACTTTATTCTTTGGTGATCTAGAAGTGAATAGTGTAAAATATCAGTTTTGAAAATGCTCTGGGATTGACTGCGAGTCAATAACTTTGACATTGTTCAAAACTAAATTATAAAAGTTAAACTTTAATATTGCATCGGGATTGACTGCGAGTCTTTAACGATGACAAACAAGCACAGAAAATACGCACAATCTAAAACAGATGTAACGTTAACGTGCAAAATCAATTAAGAAATTTTATTCTTTAATATTGCATCGGGATTGACTGCGAGTCTTTAACGATGACAAACAAGCACAGAAAATACGTACAATCTAAAACAGATGTAACGTTAACGTGCAAAATCAATTAAGAAATTTTATTCTTTAATATTGCATCGGGATTGACTGCGAGTCTTTAACGATGACAAACAAGCACAGAAAATACGTACAATCTAAAACAGATGTAACGTTAACGTGCAAAATCAATTAAGAAATTTTATTCTTTAATATTGCATCGGGATTGACTGCGAGTCTTTAACGATGACAAACAAGCACAGAAAATACGTACAATCTAAAACAGATGTAACGTTAACGTGCAAAATCAATTAAGAAATTTTATTCTTTAATATTGCATCGGGATTGACTGCGAGTCTTTAACGATGACAAACAAGCACAGAAAATACGTACAATCTAAAACAGATGTAACGTTAACGTGCAAAATCAATTAAGAAATTTTATTTCTTACACTACCCTCAGAATTGTTATCTTCACAACCTTAATTACAAATTGTAATTTTAGGTAGCGAAGATCCTGATGTGGTCCCAGGCAATGATAATGAAGCTATTATGGAGCCAATACCCATGCCAACCGACGTACCACAAGACGTGGCATCGGAATCTGGCGACATTCCTAACCAACACTATGCCCAGGCGGAACCCTGTCCCCCTTTTTTTTTTTTTTTTTTTTTTTTACGTGGAGAAATGCTCATGCATTCTGCACTACCACGGGGAGATAGTGCAGTTATGTGGGACTCTAACCCACTAAAACTCCACGATGTCCACCTCTGCCGCTTAGGGCGGGAACACGGGCACGCGTTAGCACTCATCCGTGAACCCGCCGCGGCTGTCCGTCACCGGACCCTCCTCCGGGGAGTACTCCCCATCACCGGCGCACCAGAACACATAGCACGCCGTGACCACCCCAGGGACCAAACCAGCACATGGGCGCCAGACGACCCCGTCTCTGCCACCCTTGGTCCCCCTGCGACGGGTCAGGTCATTGGCCCCGCCGCCTGCCAATTTTCGGCCGCAGAGGATAGGGAGAGTGGCCAACGTCATACCAACACTCCTCTTCCCCTGCGGCCCCACCGCGTCCGCCATCGAACGGTGGCGACCCCGTCAAGGCCGCGGAAGGTAGGGAGAACGGCGCACCGTAATACCGGCACTCCTCTCCCGCCGCGGCCTCCAACCCTCAGCCGCGATGCCTCCGATACGACATCGCGGCCCGCCTCAGTTGCGATGTCGCCCAAGCGGCACCGCAACCTACATGTTGGCCGCTACGTCGTCGGCTTGTCGGCAAAAGCCCTGACGAGCGGCCCCTCCTCGGGTTCAACCCTGTCCCCCTGAGGCAACTACTGGTAGCATGGAACCTGAGTTAGACTGTTAGATCCTGATCTACTGTCGCCACTCGGTGAATCGACATCAGATTCGCCTGACTACGGCGATAACATTCACGATAATCTATCGCAGTTGTGGCTTCCTTTGCTAAGGAAAGGAATGCCTAAAGAAAACAAGGACAAGGTACTGAAAGAGTACCTTGTGCCAGACAATTGTAGGCTCCTTCAAGCACCCAAGTTGAATGCTGAAATCTCGGCGGCGGTACCGGACATGGTTCGCAACCGCGACAAGACACTTACAGCGTCTCAACAACAGCTAGTGCGGGAATCACCGCCATCAAGGCTCGAGTGAAATTAATCACACCTAGCTCGGACAAGGCATTCATAAATATCATCAACGAGTCCGAACGGGATAAATCACTGTTTGGCTCGTTCTTATCAGAAAAAATTAAAGCCGCCAAGGCCATTGAAAAGCAAGGCCTTTCCATAAAAAAGACCGCAAAGTTTCAAAATCGCCTCAACTTCCTAATACCCGCCAGTCCTACCCGGGAAACTGGAACCTGCCTCCTCGATACCCAGCGAACAGGGGGGGGGGGGCGAGGTGCATACAGGAGGCCGATGACGACGGCGGGGAATCGCTGTCCGTACACGATGTCAGCACAGCCGCCACAACGCCCGGCCTCGCAGGACAAACCTCGGGCTCCCGCTCAGCGTCACCGTTAACGCAGGTACATGCGGTTAGACTTACCCAATTTTATGACCGATGGCTAAAAATAACAATGTTGTTCTTGATTGGTTAAAAAATGGTTATCCAATACCCTTTCATACACATGTACGACAATCAATAATACCTAAAAACAACCTATCAAATACTGAGAAATCAGATATGATGAAAGCCGTTATGAAACTCAAATCTTTAGGGGCTATCTCAGAGTGCAATGTGACTAAAGATCAATTTATTTCTAAAATATTCCTCACATTAAAACCTAACGGCGATAAACGCTTTATATTAAACCTAAAAACCTTAAACAAGCTAATCAATAGCGAACATTTTAAAAATGGAGGATTACCGAACAGCATGCAAATTGATACCACGCGATGGATACCTTGCTACCATCGACTTAAAAGAGGCGTATTTCCTCTTAGGCATTAGGCATTCCGACCGTAAATATTTATCAATTTCAGCCCAATAATTCGCTAAGAACATATGGCTTTAATTGCATGCCGTTGGCGTTTGGCTTATCCGTTGCCCCACGGGTATTCACTAAGGTTATGAAGGAAGTCATAACTTACCTCAGACATCACGGTTTTCAGTCAGTTTGTTATTTAGATGACATTTTATGCATTGGAAATACTTACGAGAATGGTCATAATAACGTAAATGAAACTTTGAAACTACTCGAGTTTCTAGGATAATTGACAACAAAGTCAATTACGATAAAAGTATGTTAAAACCGCGACAATTCTGCAAGTACTTAGGATTTTGTTACGATACCAGGTATCTCAGTACCTATACAATTGCCAGCCGATAAGCGACGTAACATCATCGAATTAGTAACAAAATTCACTAAATTACAGCCATGTTCCATCCGCGAATTAGCTCGCTTTATCGGTATTCTAGTCGCCACTAGCCCAGCCCTTAAATACGCTTGGGTATACACTAAGATTTTAGAACGCCAGAAGTTTCTAGCGTTACTTAAGCATAATAATAATTACGAAGCTAAAATTAACCTACCTAATATTATATTAGAGGATCTGAACTGGTGGCTACACGCAACCTTATGCGACAGCCAAATTTTGACATCGAAATCTATACCGACGCGTCGATGTCAGGCTGGGGTTCTGTTTGCAACAACGCTCAAGTACATGGCAAATGGAAGTCTTCAGAAAATTATTGTCATATCAATTACTTAGAGCTGATGGCAGCCTTTCTAGGTTTGAAATCCTCCGCCAGTGATGCAACCAATAAATAAATAAAATAAACAATATTACTGCGCATGGACAACACCACTGCGATCAGTTATATAAATCGTATGGGGGTATTCAATACCCCCACTTAAACGACTTGGCTAGGTCCCTTTGGAAATGTTGTGAACAGCGCAACCTATAGGTCATATACCTATCATACGTAAATTCCAAAGAAAACCGGGCAGACGCCGCGTCTAGAGTAGTCAATCCGGATACTGAATGGTCACTTTCCGATGAAGCATTCCAAGACATTATAAAATATTTTGGTCAACCTGAAATAGACTTATTCGCGTCCCGCGATAATGCGAAGTGTACCACATTCATCTCATGGAAAGAAGACCCTGACGCAGCATCCGTAGACGCATTTACGATGGACTGGCAGAGCCATTTCTTCTACGCTTTTCCACCATTTTCCCTGGTATTAAAATGCCTTAGAAAAATTATTGATGACAAATGCACATGGCTTACTAGTTTATCCCAACTGGCCATCACAGCCATGGTTCCCACTATTGCAAAGCCTTATAGTTTCCGACGTTGTTTATAAATTAAGACCCATAAAACCCAAGTACTCCACCGCCTGGAATCCCCAATTGGTTTTAAACCATGTCTCAACATGGTTCCCTAATAGTGAGTTCTAACTCACACAGCTCACAGGGTACAAACGCTGTCTTTAATTAAACTCGAGAACATACTTTTCTCTGATAGCGGCATAAAGATCGTCATAACAGACATCATAAAGACATCCGCACCCGGCAGAGACCAGCCAATATTGTTCTTGCCATACTTCAGGAAAAATACGCGTATATGTCCAGCTACGGTGCTCTCAGGTTATATTTCTATAACTAAAAGCATAAGACCTGAGAGTACAAACAATCTGTTGTTGACGTACAAACGGCCACAAAAACCCACTACCACGCAAACCATCAGTAGATGGATCAAACAAGTCTTGTCAGAAAGCGGCATTGATACCAGTGTATTCGCCGCGCACAGTACACGGCTCGCGTCAACCTCGGCCGCAAGCTTAACCAGGAGTTAATATAGAAACCATTCGCAAAAGCGCAGGGTGGACTATTAGTTCATCTAATTCATTTGCTCGTTTTTATAATAGGTGCGTTATAAACGAAGGCGAATTTGCCAAATCTGTTTGCTTACGATTAGACATACAGACTGATTATTAATTCCTATTAACTATAGGTACCTATTATAAGATTATATTACACTACAGAAATGTTTATTTATGTTATGTTCATGTGATCGATAAGATCTTTATGTTTAGCTCGTTGAAGTTAATTCGAAATAAGTAAATATAAATGTAACGTACCATTACGGAAACATAAGTATAACTATAAGGCTGATTTGTCTATAGGTAAATAAAACCATAATGTTTAAAACCTTATTGTTTTCCATTTCAAAACTTTCTGACTCTTAACATCTACATTGTTATAATCATATCTGAAAAATGAAGCAACGAGTTATAATATATGATCAAACGAACTTCCAAGTGAAGTTCGATCATTATTATGATGAGTTGCTTCATTTGAAGATAATATGATCACCCTCCCTCCCTGACGCTTGAAGATTCCCAGATATAGAGAAAGTTTTATATCATACTCATGACTCTAAAAAATGAGCTACACGTCAAAGTGTCAACCGAGGTGCAGTCAGACCGGAATTACGTCACCTAATAGTTTTAAAAAATCTTTAAAATATGTGCGAAGTTACCAAGTAAGTAGGGAAACTACATTGTTATAATCATATCTTCAAATGAAGCAACTCATCATAATAATGATCGAACTTCACTTGGAAGTTCGTTTGATCATATATTATTATCCATACTAATAATATTACAAATTCGAAAGTAACTCTGTCTGTATGTTACCTTTTCCTTTAAACCACTGAACGGATTTTGATAAAATTTTACAAGGAGATAGACGGTATTGTGGGAAAGGAGACAGCCTAAAGTTTTATTCATATTTTTATTTATTGTATTTTTATTGTATCGTATTACATATAATACGATACAATAAAAAATCAATTGTGCCTCATTAGCGGAGCTTGAGAGGTCACATAGAAGTGATTATAATTTTTCTACTCTAGTTTAATATAGTTTACAAGTTCAATAGTATAATAGTAATGTAGTAGTTCAGTGGTTCGCAGAGTGGTGGCAAGCTCCAGCGAAAGAGCCAAACAAGTCTCCGACACACGACACCCTTTGCACGACACATCCTTGTGCCGAAAAGGCTAAAAAACCAAAACAGTTTTTTAAAGTGAGTCGTCCCACTCACTGCCGAACGCTCACAAGAAAGATTGAAGTTGTGGCGAGACAGTGCTTCTTTACCCAAACTATTCGTTCCTCCCGCTGAATACCTCCCACCTGGAAATGAGTTACCTCGGGTAACCTGGAAGTATTTAAACAGACTCCTGACCCTGGTTGGCCGAAGCAATAGCAATATTTATAGACGACTCCGCCTTGGAGTGTAAATGTGGTGCTGTTCCACAAACGAAGGGACACTTTATATCGTGTCCTGCGTGTCCTATCAGCTGCACGTTACAGGAACTGATGGACGCTGGTGATGGAGCCAAACAAGTAGCCGAATTCTGGGCCGAGTCCATTTAGATTGCTATCGACACGCTAAGAACATAATATTATTGTATAATATGACGCCAAATAAAACGAAAAGAAAAATCGAATTGAAATAGGTACAATTCTCTGTTAATATTATACGATAGTTAAATCCTCTTGCTCTTGTTAAAAGCTTTTCATTCCAATTCGATTTTCAATTCAAAAAAGCAAATTGCCTCTTTCGGAAACATTCCACGAAAGTTCTTTATTTAAATGTACCACTATTCTTTTTTATTTTAATTCCTGGCTGTAAACTTAAGGTAATGAACCGTAACTGAAAAAATATTCCAGTTCGTAGGTACAAACCACCCGTAACCTTTTTTCTCTTGTATTTACATTGACGTAACCGTATTTACTGAAGTTTTTTTTTCGGTTTTTCAAATATGGATTTTATCGAATAACAAAAAGTCCAATACATTCAATAGGTGCTTATTTTATGTGGCTATTGTATAAATAATGAAGCTTGTAAAAACTGTTGTGGCTATTATATTACTATATTATACCATACACACATATAGGTTTTAACCCACCCATGTTCCTTCCTTGACTCAAACTCAAACTCAAAGCATTTATTTTACTCCAAATAATATGTAGCAACAAAACAACAATCTAAAAATAAAATAATTAAAAATAAGCCGAGGCACCAACTGACGGCGCCCGTTCACGAACATGACGCATAGATTAGATGCGCGCACGCACCATTTAGCTCAACCATTTTGAAGGGAGCTAAATGATCCAAGACACACGCCACCGTCAGCGAGACTTTCAAGTGAGCATGTAATACTATCAGCCGCCAGGGCACATTCAAGTCAATGAAAGACGTGATATTACCCGGTAAATGGTAGCTATAGGTACCTACATAGAACTCACATCTGTGCTATGCAATACAAAGGAAATTGAGTTCATACAATGCAAAGATAGTCTTACAATCTTCAGCAGCTCCAACAGTATTTTCAAGTGTTAATCAATTAGTTGTGGTTGTGGGTGGACCTTACCCCTTTATGTTCCGGGGCAGCGGTAACCCTTTCCGACAATCCCGCTGACCCTGCAGGCTTCGGCCCTAACGGGACCCTTCACTCATGCTGACATCTCTTTGTAGACCCCTGGCGTAGAAATGTTTCTTCTTAGCCCTTTCATAAAAATGTGCAATACCTACGCGGTGAAAATCTATGGCAGAGCAATTTTTTTTTAATAACCGGCAAAGCATTTCAACCCTGGGGATTTAGAATCATGTACAGAATTCAAAGTTACAGTTTACGCACTGCACTGGTTAAAAATGTATCCTGTATGTACTGTCAATGCTTTATTCCTAGTCTCATTGATAATATTGTCAAAAACAATAGGGTTCGGGGCGAAGGATGCGCGTCGTATGTTTTTAAAGGAAACTTCTAGAATGTTCTAGAAACTTCGACTCGCCCTCATTGGTCGAGTGGGAACGGGAGGCGTTTCCGCCAGAAGCGCGCGGATTGTGGCGGGAGCGTTTGGAAAAAGTTTCGCCTAGTTATTTTTACCCGACTGCGGCGAAGCCCAAAAGGAGGGTTATGTGTTTGACCTGTATGTATGTATGTATGTATGTCCGATTCTTTGTTCCCTCATAACTTCTAAACGAATGAACGGATTTGAATAAATTATACGTCTTTAGATTTGTCTTGGTAGCGCGAGTGTCACTGGCTACATTAAAATCAAAAACAAAGTAAAATGGCGGATTTAGGGTGCCATATTGTGGAGTTCGAATTTTTTTTTTC
The DNA here is from genome assembly GCA_948474745.1 of Oligia latruncula. Lineage (NCBI taxonomy): Eukaryota > Metazoa > Arthropoda > Insecta > Lepidoptera > Noctuidae > Oligia > Oligia latruncula. The sequence continues at coordinate 4,540,807 of OX419699.1, forward strand.
TTCTAATACCATCGAGTGAAATATCAAAATTAAGGGTTTTAAAAGGTGATTAAAAAAATATACACAACTTATATGGTTAAAAGTAATTCGAAGTGACAAATCGTAAAAAACACGTTAAATAAAATAATTATTTCTTGTTCCCTGTTGAGTGACTTTACGGGTCAGCTATTAATTAATACATAAGTAAATCGTGTGCGAAATCTTTCAAATTTGTAAACTAAAAAGCTGGAAATAAAAAACAAGTAATTAAAAAAACTAAAAAACCCGACAGCGGTAAAAAAAATTAGTTAAAAAAAAACTGAAAAGCTAAAAACAAGGCCATTTTTAATTAAATAAAAGTTGGAAGCAGGCGGGACCCATTTGAGTTTGAAAATATAATAAAAAAATGGTATGGGTCCCGCCTGCTTCCAACTTTTATTTAATTTAAAATGGCCTTGTTTTTAGCTTTTCAGTTTTTTTTTAACTAATTTTTTTTACCGCTGTCGGGTTTTTTAGTTTTTTTAATTACTTGTTGTAGTTATTAATTATATTGTGTTTTTATTTTATGTTTTATTTCTATCTCATTGTAAACTCCACCGGTCGACGTCATCACGTCAACGCGGGCTGTCTATGAAAAACAAGCACTGCGGCTGTCCCTCGCATCGGTTGCTGCATTATGCTGAGCGATGGCCGTTTTGCGTGGATGTGACGCATATTTTTCCCCAACTTTTTCTTTTTCGAGTTTGTGCCCTTTCTTTGCGTCATGTTTACTGCAAACAAACATATATTTTTTCTTTATTTTGTTTATTTATTTTCGTGTAGGTATACATTTTATGAAACACGTTTATCAAGAGAACGGAATTTGTGGGTTAGTTTTGTACTGTTTTGATTTATTAGGTATAAGAGATAATTAGCTCAGCGGAACTAAGTGTTAAACTATAGACAAACCTGCCACCGCATTAATAATATTAGTACCAAGGTCAAGAGTCCTATATTATCATTGTTGGTGCAATCAGTAACAAAACTATTAAAACTTCAGCTTAGACTAAAACCAGGAATAGAAAGATAATCACTACGAAATTAACAAACTCATGACTATGCATTGAAAAGCGTATATCGACCTTTTTTGTAACTTGCATTGCTGACCGTACTACACTGTCAGTTTAACTTGCATGAACAAAAGTGACTCCGCACTATAAATAGAGCCACCGCGAAGCCACACAATTTAGGGTAATCGTTTGAATAATAAATACACTGCACACTAGTGGGGTGCCGTATCAAGGGTTCCGCAGCACACACAAATCATATTATGCAACACACTCCGAACGAATGGGTGAAATAGACGAGAATTAAGTTCCCCGTGCCGGAACTGAATGGGTCTGGTGGTTTTTGACAAAGGATTATTCCTACCTATAGTGTTTTTGGCATATGTATAAATATGACTATATCGATTACTATATTCTACCCAAAAATTTATGTTTTATATTTTACTTAACACTGAATAACGAAAACGGCGTCAAGGCTTGTCTAATAGCAAAGATTCTCAAAATCATACATTTTATAGTAAAATTATAATTTTGAGAATCTTTACTTACATCATTTTGTGAAGTTTACGGATATGATTTGTACGTCCTAGCTGATTTTTATAATTATGTATGTTAGTTTTAAAGGGGATGTTTTGCACCTCAAATAATTCCTAAATAGCCAAGTAACTGCAACCGACTTACATAGTAGCGCTCGCCAGCCGCTGTGGTCCCAGTCGCTCGCTTCGCTCGCTCGGCTCGCGCGTAGTTGGTCACACTTCTAATCTAACTTTACCCATTAAGCCGGGGTGCCATAGCTTAGTTACAAGTGTCTATCATTAGAAGTTCAATAAGTTTTAAGAGGATCAGGTTAAATAAACCCTGTTTTGAAATCATATGAAACAGAGAATGGTGTAGGCAACTTCAAAACCCTTAAAAGAAAACTCCATTAAAACAGATGATTTTAAATTCGAAGTACATTCAAAAGTGTCTGGAGTCGCGTTCAACGAGTACCTGTGACAAAGTTTTCAACGCCAACCCAGCTTTTGAGACATGAGAATCCTTTCACACTGTCCATACTTGCCTACTCAATAATATAACAATTAATAGGTAGACTCCCCAACTTGTGTAGAAGAGTGCAAACCTAAGTTGTAACTTATAAATAGTTTCGAAAAGATTTCTAAGTCGCAAGTTGCTAAGTTACTAAGATGCTCTCTCTAAAGTTCGGAGTTAGAAAAGTCTTAGGAAATAAGTTAGGATGTAAGTTGTCGATGACTGGGTTTTGTACGTGGTTTTAGGTGCTTGTTGGATTTATTTGATGGTCTGTTTTGCACCATTTCACAGTTTGTAATAAATTTCGTTTTATGAATTTCGATTGCAGGAATTAGCATGTTTTATTTTTGAAAAAAAAAACAGTAAGTTTAAGACGAGGCTTTACATCGTTTTGCTACCAAAGCAAAGAGAGATATTTCTTTTGTGGTATACTTGTCCTTAATTGAGTAATAATTTAGTTTTGATCCACATTTCTACAGTCAAGAGATATCGATGGTTATTTTCAGGCGTTGTATCCTCCGGTGTGGTTGGGTCAAGCGTTGTATCCTCCGGCGTGGTTGTTACAGGGGTAGTAGTGATTGTTTCTGGTTCAGTGGTAGTAGTGATTGGTTCTGGTTCAGGTGTAGTAATGATTGGTTCTGGTTCAGGTGTAGTAATGATTGGTTCTGGTTCAGGGGTAGTAGTGATTGGTTCTGGTTCAGGGGTAGTAGTGTTTGGTTCTGGTTCAGGGCTAGTAGTGATTGGTTCTGGTTCAGGGGTAGTAGTGATTGGTTCTGGTTCAGGGGTAGTAGTGATTGGTTCTGGTTCAGTGGTAGTAGTGATTGGTTCTGGTTCAGGCGTAGTAGTGATTGGTTCTGGTTCAGGCGTAGTAGTGATTGGTTCTGGTTCAGGGGTAGTAGTGATTGGTTCTGGTTCAGGGGTAGTAGTGATTGGTTCTGGTTCAGGGGTAGTAGTGATTGGTTCTGGTTCAGGGGTAGTAGTGATTGGTTCTGGTTCAGGGGTAGTAGTGATTGGTTCTGGTTCAGGGGTAGTAGTGATTGGTTCTGGTTCAGGGGTAGTAGTGATTGGTTCTGGTTCAGGGGTAGTAGTGATTGGTTCTGGTTCAGGGGTAGTAGTGATTGGTTCTGGTTCAGGGGTAGTAGTGATTGGTTCTGGTTCAGGGGTAGTAGTGATTGGTTCTGGTTCAGGGGTAGTAGTGATTGGTTCTGGTTCAGGGGTAGTAGTGATTGGTTCTGGTTCAGGGGTAGTAGTGATTGGTTCTGGTTCAGGGGTAGTAGTGATTGGTTCTGGTTCAGTGGTAGTAGTGATTGGTTCTGGTTCAGGCGTAGTAGTGATTGGTTCTGGTTCAGGCGTAGTAGTGATTGGTTCTGGTTCAGGGGTAGTAGTGATTGGTTCTGGTTCAGGGGTAGTAGTGATTGGTTCTGGTTCAGGGGTAGTAGTGATTGGTTCTGGTTCAGGGGTAGTAGTGATTGGTTCTGGTTCAGGGGTAGTAGTGATTGGTTCTGGTTCAGGGGTAGTAGTGATTGGTTCTGGTTCAGGGGTAGTAGTGATTGGTTCTGGTTCAGGGGTAGTAGTGATTGGTTCTGGTTCAGGGGTAGTAGTGATTGGTTCTGGTTCAGGGGTAGTAGTGATTGGTTCTGGTTCAGGGGTAGTAGTGATTGGTTCTGGTTCAGGGGTAGTAGTGATTGGTTCTGGTTCAGGGGTAGTAGTGATTGGTTCTGGTTCAGGGGTAGTAGTGATTGGTTCTGGTTCAGGGGTAGTAGTGATTGGTTCTGGTTCAGGGGTAGTAGTGATTGGTTCTGGTTCAGGGGTAGTAGTGATTGGTTCTGGTTCAGGGGTAGTAGTGATTGGTTCTGGTTCAGGGGTAGTAGTGATTGGTTCTGGTTCAGGGGTAGTAGTGATTGGTTCTGGTTCAGGGGTAGTAATGATTGGTTCTGGTTCAGGGGTAGTAGTGATTGGTTCTGGTTCAGGGGTAGTAGTGATTGGTTCTGGTTCAGGGGTAGTAGTGATTGGTTCTGGTTCAGGGGTAGTAGTGATTGGTTCTGGTTCAGGGGTAGTAGTGATTGGTTCTGGTTCAGGGGTAGTAGTGATTGGTTCTGGTTCAGGGGTAGTAGTGATTGGTTCTGGTTCAGGGGTAGTAGTGATTAGTTCTGGTTCAGGCGTAGTAGTGATTGGATCTGGGGTAGTAATTTCTTCGTATAGTTGACATTCACTTTCATCCATACCAGGCGGTATGTAACGGAATGAGTCGACTAAAACAATCGAGTTTGGAGACGCCATGCCCATGATGGATATCTGAAACAAAGAAAGTAAGGTTTTTGTTAGTTGGCATAGTTGTGTAACCTAAACAGAGGTTCAAGGAGGTATGGATGCAAAGGAGGCAACGGACAGGCAGAGAGCGACAAGTCCTCTCCAGCCCACTGTAGATGCACGATGTACGGCGATAACCTCGGGAGCTGCGGGTAGCATTTAGCAACGCCGTGTATTTCCTTAACATTATAATAGTTTGTAAATCTATACATACTACTAGAATATACACAATAACATTATAGAAAATTAAATTGAATATTTTATTTAATTTATTCGTTCTTTGGCCAAATAATTAGCATTGCCATTCAACGTGGCAATGCTGCCAGTCTTCTGGGCTCGTTTCCGGGTAACAGCGATGCGGACGAGCACTTCGACGCTTATGTGTCCTTTGTTTTTGTATTTATTTGTATAGTAAGTTAGTTAGTCATTCAATTTAGTATCTAGTATAAATAGTTAGTTACATTTTCTCTAAATAAATGATTTTAACTTATTAAATTAATATGTTTAAATAATTATTGTGTTTAACACTGTGGAGTAATAGTTTTTAATTGAATAAGGCCGATGTTCAATTATTAGATAAAGGAGATAGGTATTTTTTGGCCCCCTTGTAGCATCTATTTACCGTTATAATATAGGTACCTAAAAATAATAACTAATTTATCATTCAAAAATGTACCTAGATTTTTTAACAAAGTCTAACCGGAATCATGAAATCGTAATAACAAAAAATAAAATGTTTTGATAATCTTTTTATTTTGTAACTATAATATTTACATAATTTATGCTAATACCTATTTAAAATAATAATAATATGTACATTTATATGAAAAAAATAAGCAAAATGATCATAGGGCATCAAAAAATTCGTCCGCATCGCTGTCAACAGGAACAGTGCCCAAAAGGCTGGCAGCATTGCCACGTTGTATGGCAATGCTAGTTCTTTGGCCAAGAAATAGGCCAGCCCTCTGGTCACGTGAAGAGTCGACTAACCGCTTGGCGATATCTCGAAAAACCAAGTGGGCACTCGGACCCCATGGCCCTAGTGTTTCAACCCCAAACGGCTCGAACATTTAACTCCCAATCAGGTTGGAAAATTGTCGCCGTTTGAGGTTTTTTGATAATGCACTCAATTGATTCAATTCCAGATATGGTCGTCAATGTCATAAATGCATGTATTCAAGCGTTATAAAAGATTTGATAAAAAAAAACAATTTATTTATCTAATTGCAGTTTGAGGCGATAGACAAATGTGTTTCATTACGTAAAAAATGTACCATGGACACTGATGCAGGCCCTCCTGTGTTTAATCTTGTTTTTAACACGCTTTTATTAGGTCGACCTGTATGTAACTAACTATGTAATGGACTCTAAGGTAACTAATTTAACCATCTTCCAAGGGTCGTAGCGTAATGAAAATTGGCAGCTGTATGTAGTTCTGATGACAATACAATAATATGGTACTGTCGAACTGATCTGATGATGGAGCCGGAAGATATGAACTGGAACTTCATGATGGAAAGTCGTATTATAGCTGTTTTGGATTTCTTAGAAAAGTCTTGTAATGAACTTTGACCACGATTAGGTTTCAAGGTCTGATGATGAAGCCGCATGGCATTCCATGATAGAATATCGTATCATAGTCGTGTTTGCACTTGTGAGAAAGGCCACGTAATGGACTTTGAACACGATGAGGTTTCTTTTTTATAAGCGTGTTTTCTAATGTTTTTTAAATGATTAATTTATTATTAAGTTAGCTAACTCCTGCGTAGAGTCGTTTAAAAATCAACTTTAATTGGATTGTAGTTCTTGGTTGCTTGTCAGAGTCAAACACTATAGTGATGTTACTCAGTCATGAACGGTTAGGCACTCGATTGTCCCGATTATGTAATTCGATTACTCAATTCAAGTTAAATCTAAGGTAGGTAGGTACTACTACAGGGAGGTTTCTAGCAGTTTCACACATTTCATGCATTTGAAACGCACAAGAAAAATTCTTAAAGGGTGCATGTAATGTACAGGGGTCGTTGGAGAATTTCTTGAAAACGGTCAAAAAGTTGGTTTTTTAAAGCAGTGTATCTCTTAAACCGTAAATAATTTAGACCATAAAAAATATACTTAATGATATTTTCAAGTCTTATTTTAATACAGTGATGGAACCCAAATCATAATTAAACATAGACATTAATACATCAAAAAAATCTTCAAATACACCTCTTGATCGTCTAGCAGTTTATCCCTTCATTAAAATTTTAATTTATTTTAAATTGTCCTGTATATCTGTCTAAATGTAACATCAGTTTTTTGTGGCAAATAAATAAATTATTATTAAATTATTATTATTATAATAAAAAAATTATGAGAAAAATTACTATCACTTAGTATCGTGCTAAGTAAAACAAAGTTCAAACTTACATAGCCTTCATAAGTTTCTGAGCCGGTTAAGGTCATCGTCAGAGTGTGCCATCCTGACACGAAGTTTGGATTCGAGGCCGAATGCATTTCCATTCCTGTTACCCTGTCATCACCACTGATATCTAACAGGTTGGCTAGTACAATGACTTGGACAGAAGGATCCCTTGCTTCTATATAAATGTTCATTTCTATCGTACCACCGATGTTCATAGAAATGATGACACACAACTTAAATCTGATGAGGTGTTATAAATGAAGTACTACGTTCATTTAGACCAGTCATGTCCAAATCGCTGTACTTGCCAACAACCCAACATGGCATGAAGACACAAGCTCCCCCACGCATGTGTAAACCATTTATTGACATTTTGCTCAAATGTGTACCTTACACAAGAATCACTAATTACATAAGGCACCAATACTATTAATATTAATACTTTGCGAATCATTTCGTTTTGCATGGGTGCAATGCAATGTTTAGAAGGTATTGCTTTTAATTTCACGTTATTGCTATTATATATATATCTATACATTAAGTTAATGGTGTTAAAGATACTGTAATTTTATAGCCGTAGATTAACAAATCGTTTAACATGCATAACTCACTCCTACTAAAACATTGTGTGAATTTATACTCACAAATCCGTCATCAATGTTGACTTCGTTTAAGGGTATGGTTATCTTCAGAGTGTGCCATCCAGCCACGAAGTTTGGTTCTGAAGCCCTATTCCAAACTTGTCCTAAGAAATAAAATCCAGATCTGGCCACAATCCAGATCTGTTCTTCCAAATCAAACGTTTCTATATAAGTGTTCACTTCAATCGTACCGCCGGCCCTCATAGAAAATTTGAATGACGAAACACAGCTAAGGACAGGTCCCTGGGGCCTGGGCGTAATAAAAGTAGTACTCCGATCATTTTCATTAATCAAGTCAATGTCACTGTACTTGCCAAGAACCCAAAATTGTTCGGCGGCGTCACAAGACCCCCACTCATGTGTCAACCATTCATTATAATTTTGCTCAAACGTGTACCTCGTACAAATATCACTGACAACGTAAGGCACCAATACTATTAATATTAATACTTTGCGAATCATTTCGTTTTGCATGGGTCAACAAGTCAATGCTTAATAAATCCTTATCGCTTAACTGTTAGTTTTATAATTTAATCGAATACTTATCTTCATTATTCATAACTAGCTTCTGCCCGCGACTTCGTACGCGGATCCTGTTGCTTATGCCAGCGACAACGGGGTCGTCAAAATCGAAGATCTGAAACGTCTGATGTCGAATTCTAAGAGCCCGGGGACGGGAAAACAGCGTGATGCGCGAGATGATTCGAGACGTTCCAGATCTTTCATTTTTGTAAGTCAACAGGAAATGCCCATCAGACTAAACAACTTTTGCTAAGACGTAATTTCTATAAGTTATAGTGTCGCTAGGCTTTGGAGTTCCACAACAGGTGTTCCAGATCTTCAAATTTATTCTCACAGCAGAAAATGCTCTTCACGTGGAATATTTTTTGCTATGGCACCATTTTTATATCTCTTATACTTTAGCTGGTCTGTTGCGGTTCTGCATCAGGTGTTCCATTTTTCAAAATAAATTATAGCCTGTATGTTGCCCAGACTTAGTACCTATACAACAAAAAACTTTTCATCCCGTAATTCCGCAGTGGATATGGATCCCAAGGGTACACTGAATTAACAATAATATTGCAAATAACTTAAAAAAAAAATCTTTATAAACTATAGCTGTACCCGTGGCTTTGCCCACGTATCGCATAAGTAATATTTTTATTTTAATAATAGTTAGTGATAGTTTGTTGATTTACAGAAACACTCAAAAGATGCGTCTCATACTGTACTAAAGCTTAGATCCCTCAAAAACTATTTGGCTTAGTAAACTCAAAATTTGAAAGTTATGTAGTTAATTTACTGGTAAGAGACGTCAGGTTAATAAGGAAATTTAGGAGACGTCGAATAACAGAAGTGTTATAATTTACTGTAACACTTTTGTGTAAACAACGTTCGTTGTTTTTCCCTCGGTCTCATTCAGTAGGTAAGTACAGCGAGTCAGGACTGATGACGCGGGAGCAAGCGACGTACAGATGTCCGTGTGAGATGCAGCTCGTCCTGAGGTCGACACCCGCAGCATTCAGTGTCTGCCCCTGCGACTTATTTATTGTCATGGAGACGCTCCGGGCGTCGGGAGCCACGGGACGACTCCCGGCCACTGTAGGAGGCCTGCGGGCGGAGAGTAATGGGTAGCTCACCGTCCGATCAGGACCAGGCCCGTGCCGGACGGCGCGTACGTGTTCCACGCGCGCCTCAAAGATATGTCAGCATCGAAGACCCCATAAGGCCGAAGCCCGCCGGGTCAGCGGGATTGTCCGAAAGGGTTACCGCTGGCCCGGAACATAAAGGGCTAAGGAAGGAACACGCGTGGGTTTTAGTCAGTAAGAGTCTGACACTCCCTTCCGCTCCATCCAGAGCGGAGGTCATTTGAAGATTTCCCATCCGAAAAAAAAAAGGGGTAATTGTGGGGAATCAGTGGTATCGGTGGAATCGGTGTCGGTCTAGTAACACCACCTGCCATTTATTTTTTTTGATATTTTCAATGTACAGAATTTTCACTTCTACAGATTTATTATAGGTATAGATGAGGCAACAATCCACCATTGTTTATCTTCATTATTTAAAAAAAAAATATCCATAGGAGAACCGTGCAGTTATGGGTCTATTGGTATGCGGATTCTGGAGAAGTATACCATCGTCGATGTGGGCCAAAACCGAAGGCGAATTATTCGGCTCGTCACTACGACATCGTGGCAAAGCACAGGGCTAATCCGTTTTTATCCACCCGCATAACTGCAAAAACCGGACAAAAAAAAAAAAAAAAATCTCACCGTGAAAACTTAGGTGATGTGAGTTTGTTTTTGCTAGGAATTGACAGCTCACTCCACGCTCACTTCACCTAAGTTTTCACGGTGAGATGGTTACAGAATCGCAGTGCTGCACGTAATATGTGCTTACAAACAGTGCGTAATCACCTGCATGAAGATGAAGCTGGTTTACGCTATAGTAAACCAGCACCGCAGATTTTGCTGTCCACCGCTCACCGACAAAAACGACTTCTGTTCGCTAGGTCTTATATATAAATTTTAATTAAGAGAATAATTTGGTTATTTTTAATGATGAAAAATGTTTTAGATTTTGAAGTGTAAGTGATGTTATTATTATGCATTTAGAAGTTGTCATAATTTCTCACTATCTAACATGTTGATTCACTTCACCTCCAATTTCACTTTGTTTTTTGTATACTTCTTTGAAAAAAATTTAACGTCCATTCTTATTGAAGAAAAAAATCTTGTCTTGTCTTATAAACTGGTAAAGAAGTTACCAGCAGCGTTCTACTCATCCAAAAGTTTGGGAGCATGTTATGTTTACGTGGGTCACTGTTGTGCCGTCTCTCATGGGATGTCGCAACGGTGACCACCGTTACTTCGTAAATTTTTTGTTTAGTGTCTGTGCTTACTAACATACCCTAGTCATAAGTTTTACTAACAATATTGTTTGTTTTTGAGTCTGAGTTACTCTAATAAAGAAAAATTCTATTCTATAATAGTTTGCATTACTTAAATCTTTGTATTAGCCTCACATAGCTTTTTATTTGCTAACATACTCGTATAACCCATGCCAAATTGAACCTTAAGCCAACTTTTGTAAGAAACATAATAGTCGAAACGAGCTGGCTCGTTCACTAATAACCCAAGCGGTAGGGAACAAATAGACGCCCGCATTCCAATGCCTAGTTACTGTTTATTTAATAAAATATTAATTTCAATTTATTTGATTGGTTTTATTTATTTACCTTTTTAATTTTTTGCTTGAGTAATTTTATTTGACACAAATATTATGTCTTTTAAGAGACAAAAATAAAAACCTTTAAAACAATATTCCTCTGCCGGGGTTTGAACTTACGACACGAAGTTTAAGTCATTATGGTGTAAGCCGGGTGCTTTCACCGACCGGCTGTGGGATCCATATTTATAATGTTGAAATATTGGAACTCCTTCAATAATGATTACTATACATTGGTATATTAATTATTGGTATATGTGGATATATCATACGCACACAAACAGTTTAGCGTTTGCTATTCGTACCCGACCGAACTCATTAATTTACCCACACAGTGACAATAACCCGTGTGTGTGGGATGTAAACCGAATAGGTTTGCAGTGTGTACACGCGCGCATTGCGTTTGTACAGTTGGTTTTCTTAGTAGCAGGAAAACATAGCTAATAATAATTGTCCAAAATTGTTATGAAATTCTGAGTCTACTTTTCTCGTATCGACATAAACTGCATATTGCTACTAGGGTGGTAAAATTATAGCCATTGAGTAAGGCGGTAGAGGGGCTGGCTGCACCAAAATGCGCAAAACGTTTATTATTTATTAAAAATTCTTTATTATTTATTACTATTTTTATGAGACATCGTGTTAGGCTTAAACTGTTTAGAAATTACTGATTGTTTTGAACTTCTAGGTATACCTTTTTATACAGCTTTAATCTGACGAAGATGTTTAAAGATGATGTTGACTTAAGTTTATGTTTTTTTTTTAATATTTTTTTGTATTAATGCTTACGCTAAAAGTGGTGATAATTATTATAGTAAATTATAATACAAGAAAAAAAAACTTACATAGCACAAAGACGTTCCCTGGCTGTTCAAGTTCACTACTAATGTATGCCATCCGTCTGCGTAATTTGGGACAAGTGGTGAGATACCAGCGGTTCCAAGAGTGGTGTCAGGACCATTTGCCACATACTCGTTCGGAAATACGGTTAATTGGTCATATCTGTAGTTTGCTTCCATATAAACAAGCACTTCAAGTTTGCCTCCAACAGTCATTGGAAACAAGAACGATGACACACAACTTAAAGCTTCTAAAGGCCTAATAAATGTACTACTGCGTTCATTATGACCGGTCACATTAATGCTATCGTAAGTCCCGACTTCCCAGAAGTCGAAGCCGGTACAGATCCCCAGATCAGTAAACTGGTCATAGAAGTCATCTTCAAATGTATAGGTTACACAAGATTCACTAAACGCATGCGACACTAAAAGTGTTAATAAAAAAAGTTCTCGTAACATATTATCGTTTGTCAATACCAGTTTCAAACATGTATGTTTGCCAATAGGCACAAAATCTACTATGATTATTAAGCTTGCGTTAAAGGCAACTATCATATTTATTCACATATTAATCGAGGTTAAGATAACATTTAATGTAAACCAGGTAAATCAATTGATAATGTTTTTTGTAGGTGATATTAAAAACTTAGACTCACTCTTGTGTTTCATAATGAAACTTGTGTTATGTGGCGGACTTGGCTGCCACTAAACTAAATATAAATTTTATTTGTATTACTAATTGTAATGCTATAATTTTAAAACGTAGCTTTAGTTTCACATACAAAATAATTGCTTGGCGATGATGAAGATTTTTAAGACGCTACAATGTTATTAATCCAGATAGAAAAACCCCTGAACCTTCAAACGTCACTGAATCCAAGACTCATCACCTGTAATGATGAGTCTTGGATTCAGAATGAATGACGCCGAGACGAGCATGCTTCAAAATTGTTTATCATATCACGGTACCATTCCACCCGGGTCTGCTTCTGAGCATCGGTGAGGCTGTGCGGCCAGCCACCCAGGGTGAAACTAACCTTCTCACGCGAAGATGAACGTGTAGAATTTCGTGAAGGCTTCCCGATCCAACCTGCAGTATATGCTGAATCTTTTTATACGTCGTGTACGTTGGACCTTGGAACCTTTATTTCGCTCTATCGCGTCCTTAATACAGTCTGTATTACAGCGGCGAAGATCGCTTTCAAGGACTTAGAGATCTGTCTATTGAGTTGCCAGTAATTTAGCATCATATGAAGACTGCAGGATCATCTCGCGCGTAAGTTGCCAGGTCCAGTTTTCGGTGATTGTGGTAGCCGGATCTCTTCCGGGCATTCTTAGCACCCCTTGCCTCACCGTGGCACCGTGGCCGCTACCATAGCTAAGGGTAGGCGGGCTGCCAAGTGTTTTTTGTGCTTGTCATTCTTGGGGGTGGGGGGGGGGGGGTATTTGCCATAATCGCCACGCTTGGCAGGCGGGTTGGCGATCGCAGTATAGTTCTCCTTTAGCTGCACCAAATCACGCTCAGCTCCGTACTCAATCGTTTTTCGTAAGAAATCACGCAAAACAGCAGTTTTGCGTTGATCCATGGCTACTTGTTGCGACTGTCTGTATTCTCTGCGGTCCCTCCGACGTACTTCTACTGCAGTCAATCACTTGACCACGCTTCAAGGGAATGTTAATATCAGACGTCGATGCCATTGTCGGTGCGACAGACGGTGATCCTGGTGCCTTTTCAGAAGGCAAGCCAGAGTCCGAAATGACGTCATCCTTTCGACGCGCACTTATTTCTTAAGTCAGTCTTCTTAGTTTGCTGCGGGTGGTTATTTCATTCTTCTGGCTCATGGTTTCTAATAATTCTCTTCTTCTTATTGAACCTGCTCCGACTCGAAGGACCAAATGTTGAAGAAAACGGGAGTCAGATGATGTAGGTGGAGGTGATGGTGTTCCTGTGACGAAGAAGTGAAAAGTGAAGTGTGTGTGTACATAATCAGCCTATAATGTTCCCACTGCTGGGACACGGGCCTCCTCTCTGTGAGAGGGAGTGGGCCGTAATCCACCACGCGGGCCCAGTGTGGGTTGGTAGATGTCACATGTCTTCGAATTTTTGGTTCTAGGACATGCCGGGTTCCTCACGATGTTTTCCTTCACCGTTTTGAGAGCAGTGGTGATGATATAATTTACACAAAGTAAAGCGCCTGTCTGGGTTCGAACCTACGACCTACAACTCGTAAGTCGCGGCCGTCACCACTTGGCCACCACTGCTCTAAGTGTGTGTGTGTAATTGTTTCTGTGAATAAACACTTTTTCATTTTTTTTTCAATTAATTAATACATACAATACTTAGAGACACGTCACTGGTAAATCAGTTCAATACTAATACTTCTAAAATTTATATCACTAGAATGTTAATAGTTTTAACGTACTTACGTAAATACGTTTATTTCGATCTTGCGCGTTATCTTCCGTAACTCCCATCTCCCATATGTCCTAATGGACCACAAAACTAGGTACCTGATGACTTTTATTTCCTGGTAATCATCATCTTGATATACATATACAAACCTGTAAAAAAATTGGTTTACAGATACTATAATTAATTAAAGACAATTACTATCAAATCGAAATCAGACAAGCAATTTCACTAATTAATAACATTATGAATTGCGTGTAAGGAAGTTTTGTTATTGATATTATAATGATCTTTATATATAAATACCTACCAACTGAACATGGAAAAGATCTTAATATAATTATAACATTTATCAAGTTACGACAAAAAGGCACAAACGATAAATATAGGCATTTTAGAAAAACAGAGCATGGACACATTAGTTTCCTACAATGTATACGACAAGAGCGTGACTGGCAAAATTTAAAGCCTTTACGGTGCCGACATTTTCATGACGGTCAGCCTTGTGCTCTTTGTGTGCCTTCCACCGCTGTCTTAGAAAACCCGAGGATTGTAGGTTTAACCCGTTTTTTATATCATCTATACAACGTGTAGCGTTAAATGCGCAAAACCGCTTAAGAGGTCATTGTACTCATCATTATGAACAACTGTCTGAAACTCAAAAACTACCGAAGGCATTTTCATACGGTTTTCAGCAATAGACGGAGTGATTCATGATCAGGTTTGGGTGTATCATTAAGGTTTTGTGTAAATTGGCTGAAATATGACGATGATTGTTGAAGATGTCGGAAAATTAATAGTAAAAAAAAACAATAGTTATACGAAAACAATGTAAATGAGACATTTTCTGACATCCATGCGGAAGGCGGAGGATAGGGTGTTGTGGCGCAGCCTGGGAGAGGCCTATGTCCAGCAGTGGACTACGATAGGCTGAGTTGATTAATTGATTGACGCGGGTGAAACGTCGGGCAAAACTTATTGATAAAAATAACGTGTAATTTCATTTCCTGAAGTTGAGGTCACGTGTCTTTTGAATATAAAAGTATTCATTTCAAATCTTTATCTGATTACCAATTCAAACTTATGTTAAAATTAATTAATAGATAAACATCGCCTGATAAGTTTATCTAACCTCGATCACTGTATTAAACTTGTATCGTGTTTATCTAAAACTCTAATAAAATTTTAATTGGGACAACAACATGCTATCGTAGTCTTAGTAGATAACTATCAAAGTAGTCCTACTAATAATGTGCATTAATTTCATTTGCTTTTGTCATAAGGAAAAATAGCTTACTCAAGCAGGTTCTTTCCGACTTGCACGCTTTTAACGCGTACGTCTTTTTTACATCGTACTCACATATAATTGTAAATTCAACATTAATGATGTAAATAATATTTTTGTAAAAATATAATTTAAAAGAGTGTCCATGGAGTTTCTTGCCCGTTCTTCTCCATAGGTACCTACGCTTTGGAATGGGCAACTAGCTTCATATTTTCTGACTGACCGACTTCTTGATAATTCAAAAGTGCCTGTAAATGGTTTAATTGAAATAAATGGTTTGAGTTTGAGTTTGCATGAGAAGTTCAAAAGAACACCATGACTGTTGACAGCTCTTCATTCCTAAACATTGTTCTATCTTTCAATTTATGATAGATCCTAACTGTGATTCTGGTTTTCATAACATGATATTATTTTCAACAGTCGGGATGAAAGGTACTCTATGTCCGCTTTTGTACAGCTGACAACGTATATGCAAAATTTCAGGATAATTGGTTCAGTGATTTAGGCGTGAAAAGGTAACAAACAAAGAAACTTACTTTCACATTTGTAATATTAGTTAGAATGTAATTAGGCATTTCAAATGAAAACGTTTAGCTAACCGGCAATGTTTTGCGTGAATTTATACTAAACAAAAGAAACTGACTAAACGTAATACCTGTCACTTCAGTTGTCATACTACGTCACACTTGTACTTTCAATTTAGCAACTTTATCTAATTCGATGTATTTTTAATGGATTATAGAACCTGTTTTTTTTGGCTGTTTACAATAGACCGATTATAAAATACTATATTATTGTTATAAATCTAACTAAAAAAAAAATGTGCTAAAACAGTTCCATCTACGAAGAGTAATTTAAGAATAAATGATAAAGTTTAACATACTAATAAAAGAGAAAACTGTCGGAATTTGGTTATACCACATTTTAAAACAAGAAAGTGTTATTTTAAAAAAAAACTTTTTGACGATGTTTGCCTTTAGTTAAAAATAAAACTTTCCATTTATTTGAACGCACTATAATTATTAACGAAAATAAAAACTAAACAAATAAATAATTATAAGCCATTAATAAAACGGAAACAATAAAGAGTCACACGCCGCTGAACTAATTATAAACATTTGTTTTCTAAGAACGGTTTCATTTTAGCGTAAACTGTTATTACCTATGTTAATACACTTTCAAGAAAAGTTATTGTGATTATTATTGTATAAACTGTAGGAGGGGCTTTTTTCTTTTTGGGTGGGAAATCATCAAATGACCCCTCCACCGCTCTGGGCGAAGCGGAACTCTTACTGACTAAAACCCACCCAAAGTGTTCCTTCAGTTGCCTGTGCCAGGGGCCACAGTATTTCTTTCGAACAACCCGCGACCCTGGCGGGCATCGGCCCTAGTGGACCCCGTCAGTTAGTGCTGACATCTCCTTGAGGCGCGCGAGGAACACAACGCGCCGTCGACCCGGGCCTGGTCCTTACCGGACGGCGAGCTGCTCATTGCTCACCGTCCGCAAGCCCGCGCCTACGGTGGCGGTGGCCGGGAATCCGCTATTGATTCCCGATGCCCGGGAACTGTAGGAGGGGCTCGTGGCTAAATAATAACAGCCACACTGGTCGATCGATCAGGTTAAGCTACGCTTGCCATGGTTGGTCTTTGGTTGGGTGACTTTACATACCGAGACCCCTCCGTGCCTCGAAAAGCACGTTAAGCCGTTGGTCCCGGCTGTCATTCGTGGATATTTGACAGTCGTTACGGGTAGTCAGAAGCCCGAAAGACTGACAACCAGTCTTACCAAGGGGTATCGTATTACCCAGTAACTGGGTTGTGGAGGTCAGATAGGCAGTCGCTCCATGTAAAATACTGGCATTTAGCTGCATCTCGTCAGACTGGAAGCCGAGCCCAACATAGGTGGGAAAAGGCTAGGCAGATGCAGATGATGATTCATCGGTGCAATCCCAAGAAGCAGTGAAAAAATCAAACTTCTAAGTAAACACAATCAAAAGATACGGGCGTTTTTGTTCTGAAATCAAAACCTTTATGGTACTTCCCGTTGACCTGGAATCATGGAATTTGGCAAGAAGCAATGTCATGTAGCACAAGTAAATCATAAAATCCGAAAAGCGTGAATTTGTACTAACATTACAAAAAAACTCATTTTAAAATTATTTACATACCTACAAATTTGTACGGAGCCCTCGGTGCGCGAGTCCGACTCGCACTTGACCGGTTTTTTTAAGCAATGATTTTTTTAAGCAATGATTTTTTAACAGCTCCAAATTTGTACGGAGCCCTCGGTGCGCGAGTCCGACTCGCACTTGACCGGTTTTTTTAGCAATGATTTTTTAAAAGTCACGCAGTTTGATAGTCCGATTAAAATATGAATTATTTTTGAAATAACTATCGCATTCCTTCCTGTCATATTTAGTTTAGCAAGTAAAGCGAAAAGAAAACCTAAAGTAGGTAACTATCATAGTTATTAGCTGTAGGAACTACTGTAACTATGTGTAAGAAGATTTCAAATCACGATCAAAGAAAGTTACTCTACAAACTACTGAAAAAAAACCCCTTAAACTCTATATTTTCATTTAAATATATTACAAAACTTATGGTATAAATTACAGTGTTTCCTAGCACAGTTACTTAGTCCGGCATCGGTGACCGTCGGCGAATTTATACGGAACACTTCACAGCTATGTACACATAAAACTGTAGACTTTTGTCTACTAAATGTTGAGTGTATTTTTAATTTTTTTTCATTTCATCGAAAAAATGTACTGGGACAATGTACATCCTGATGACGTAACCTTGGGACGCGGGACGCGTGAGTGGTTACCCAGTAACTGGGTTGTGGAGGTCAGATAGGCAGTCTCTCCATGTAAAATACTGGTATTCAGCTGCATCCGGTTAGACTGGAAGCCGACCCCAACATAGTTGGGAAAAAGGCTAGGCAGATGATGATGATGATTCTTCTTATCCAACTATCTAACTTTCCTATGGAGATAGGAAACGACCAATTGGAACCATGCACCTAGCTTCTGACGTTTAATAAGTGCCCATGTAGGTTTATGTGAAATAAAATATTGTTTTTTATCAGCTAGGTATTTAAACCTGGTTATGTAAATTTAGGACAATTTTTTTGTTAATTTTTTGGCGATTCATGTTTTGTGAACTGTCCCAAAAGTTCTCTTGCAATAAGTTTCTCCATACATAATACGTTGAAATACAAAGTTTTATTTGTCGCCTCACATTCCCAACATTCTGCACCACGCCTCGTCTGTCAGAATTCAAAAATATTTAGGTGCTCGATCCTTTACAACGACTAAGAAAATTCTTGAAATTTTAAAAATGTCACCGTCAGCTGTCTAGACTGCAAACGATCTCCTTCTAAATAATAGTGAATTTAAATATACACGAAAAAATGCAAATACATATTTATAAAAATATTCAGAGAAAAACCTTTTCAGAATATTTAAAGAATATCGAAGCTTTACAAATAATAGTACATGATTACGCATAAACCGCTAAGCAGCAGATAATGGTGACTTTTTGAACCAAATCTCCTGTAATACCAGATGATCAAAAAGACATTTGAATAAAAATATTGTGAACAAAAAATAACAATTTATATCTATACTAGCAGCGCTCCGCGGTTTCACCCCCATAAGTGTCGATCCCTTGGGAATATTGGGATAAAAACTATCCTATGTCCTTCCCCAGGATGCAATCTATCTCTTTGCCAAATTTTATCGAATTCCATTTAGTGGTTTAGGCGTGAAAAGGTAACAAACATACAGACAGACAGAATTACTTTCGAATTTATAATATTAGTATGGATGCCAAAAATAAAGCTAAAGAATTTGTTTGTTTGAACGCACTAATTTCTGGAACTACCAGTCGGATTTGAAAAAATATTTTTGCCTTTGATAGCCTAATTCTTGTGAAAAGTTATAAGCTTAACATCACGCTAGAACCCATAGGAGCCGAGCAAACACAAAAATAGTCAGAAAGAACGCTGCCCGAAAACGATGCAATAGCGCGGGCAGGCGATGCGTTTCGCGTGAGTGCCAAAATTTTACGCAGATGAAGTCACGGGCAAAAGCTTGTACAAAATAAGGAGAAATACAAACATGGTTTATAAATCTAGGGTTTTAAAGAATATAATTAACAATCTGCAGCTGCAGTCGACCACTTGGAAAGCACCAACGTAATTAAGCTAAGGGATATTGAGCATAGGATTAAGATTCACCGGTTGCGATATAGTTGCTGTCTTATAATACACAAGTTTTTGCCCGCCCAGGAGAACTACCGGAATAAAAAGTATCCTAGGTATGTCCTAACCCAGGTCATGGTTTATCCCTGTAGCGTAATCAGCCTATGATGTTCCTACTGCTGAGACACAGGCCTCCTCTCGTCGAGAGGGAGTGGGTTGTAAATCTATCACGCGGGCCCTATGCGTGTTTGTAGATGTCACTTGTTGTCGAAATTTTGGTTCTAGGACTTGGCGGTGTCCTCACGATGTTTTCCTTAACCATTTTGAGAGCAGTGGTGATTAAAGTATTGCACAAACTAAAGAGCCTGGCTGGGTTCGAACCCACGACCGACGACCCGTAAGTTGGGATCGATCGATCGATCGAAAATGTTCTTAAGTAAATTTTTAAACCTTTGTATCCCGCCTATGCATATGAAATTTCATTAAAATCGGTTCATACATTTCGAAAAACAAGGGCTTGAAATTTTGTATGAAATGACGTACGGCATAAACGCTCTTAAGGGAATTGCCTCTCTGATGTGTTACCTAGCGCACTCAGCACCCGCTTCGAACATCACATTTTACTACACAGATCTTTATAAAGCACATAATATCTTACTTTCAAAACATCCGATATCCTATCTTTGTAAAATACAAAATGATATCAACTATAAAATCAAAGTTCGTTGATCTTGCGATCGGATATCAACGATATGTGTTCAAATAAAATCGGAGTGTAAGCATGGAGCGTCGCATCGGTAGCCTGGGGCTTAACCCTTGTTTCAGTCACGTAGGGTATGTATTGAGATAAACAGAGTGCATTAGATCGACTGCACGATAAATATGGCGCTGTGTTGCGGATTGTATAATTAAAACTCATGCGAAGAAAATATTGTTGGATTTATTAGTTTTAAAATGCAAAGGTACAAAAAATGGACTTGCCGGTTGAGCGTGGATGCAGAGAGAGAGAATGTTGCTAGCCATGAAAAAATATTAAATTAAATTACAATGTTGCAACTTAAAACGACTTTGTTATCGATTACAATTAAACTAAAATGACTAAATAAAACGAAGAATATATTTATGTTAAATTTACTTTAACACGGATCATGTTTGAAAATTAAATAATAATATCGTTTATTGCGGATCATACATACAATACACACAATCCATATAGTATTAGTAACAACGACTTATAATCTATGTAAGTAAAACTTATGAACTAACCAACAACTAGTAACTACGTGGCTCAACACATGTTGGCCTGTGCCTCTGCACCCAGTGCCTAAAAAAAAAGGGGCTGTCCACCTTGTTAAACAATATCTTTAGGATGCTGTTACCTCCGCGCAACCTACCTATTATTGACGCCACCCTCTTTCTCATTATGCCATTAAAATTAACAACACAGGCTTCCGCGAACATCTGCGAAGCGCTACAGAAGCCCGGAAGCCCCAACAACATCCTAAATTGTCAATCATCTGAAATTAAAGGCAGCATCAAAATTAAGGTACGTAACACAAGATGGCTTTCTTTATGCCTTCACCCAGTCAGTATTTGTCCAGCCGTCAAAGACAGCCGAAAAAACAGAAGTGGTATTGCCGAATAATGCGCATTGCTCCATATGTTCGAAAAATGTGTCTGCTCAACAACGCAAATAACGCAATGGATGTTGTTGAACTGTCAAAATGAAACCCATTGCTACTGATACTGTGTTAAGCTGTTCTATCAGCCTGCCATTTAATTCGACTAAGTGAGTATGACCAAGGGCGTGGAACATCGTTTATGTATCATAAATACTGCGATCACAAAACCGTCTGGCAAATGTGGTGACTATAGATATTACCATTCAAGTCAAAGTCCACTGCTGGTCGAAAAATATGACTGGATTTTGTAGTAAAATTAACCAGCAGCAGATTTTCCGTTACCCTAGAATAGAAACTAATGAATCTAGACAAATCTTTGTTTTACCCACCCTTCCCACATCCCCTACAACATGTATCTGCATAAGATCGAAGAAATGCTAATCCGCGCTCGTGAAGGCAATGAACTGCAGTGGGAAATATTATGCCTGGATGAATACCACCCCACTTTCATGTTATGTGAATTATGTAGATACGGCCTTTGCACTGAAGAGATGGAGCTAAACTCTATGAAATATATTATATGAGAATCATGTTACGTTTTCTGGCTTCTTGCCGAGATGCTATTTTGTTTAAAAAGTTACTTTACTTTTCTTTATTTTTTCTTTTCTTTTATCAGCTATTTGTATATTTTCTTCTCACTATGGAATAATTGAGTAAAGACCCCTTTTCGAAAAACAAACCTTTCTGAAGAAGCGTGGTGGCTACGCTACTAGCACAATGCGCTACGCGGGTGTAGCACAGTGCGTGCTACGCGGGCTACGCCGTAGCTCGTAGTGTAGCGTAACATTGCCCGCGCCTCATAAACTCTCTATTGTATATTTTATCAAGTGGTATATTTATCAATTATCGCTTGGCGGTTTTTTTTATTCGTTGCACTATTCGACAGTTATAAAAAGGTAAGGTTTTTTACGTTTTGTAAAAAAGCTAAAATTAATCTAAATATATGAAACTCAAAGGTGACTGACTGACTGACTGACATAGTGATCTATCAACGCACAGCCCAAACCACTGGAGAGATCGGGCTGAAATTTGGCATGAAGGTAGATGTTATGACGTAGGCATCCGTTAAGAAAGGATTTTTCGAAATTCCACCCCTAAGAGGGTGAATGGGGGTAGGAAATTTCACGCGGACGAAGTCGCGGGCGGAAGCTAGTTTCATAATAAAGTTAAACGAATTTCATACTTCATTTAACTTTATTTTGTATCAAGAAGTAACCTTCATCCAGTAATTAATTGCCATAGTCCGAGATGAAGCCTTATTTAACAGAAAAACGATCTCATTTCGGTATTGAGTTTCTAAAACTTCTCAGTTACAAAGTTATGGTTAAAGAAATATTATTTCTCAATAAGAAATTATAAAGATTTCACTTACTTGAGAACATTTTTAAAACTTAAGATATTATAGTATTATAACAAATTTGACACACAAACTAAGCAGCTATTGTTTTTATTTATAACAAATCATTTACATTATAAAATTTCATTTTCTACGCAAAAAGTTCTCAATTAAGAATGAAGAACCAGAATAAAAACCCTGGCTCCCATTACAAATTTCCCAATACCAAGTCCAGAAGTGGACAATAAAAACAGTTTATCTGTGTAAAGTGTAATTAGTACATAGTTTAATTACGGCCGGCGCACGGCCGGTGATTCGGTGGAAATCTTGGCTGGCTCCCTGCAATTAATGCTGGCTTTAACTGTGGCCGGTGGCACGATCCAATTACTAGGAGTTTGGCTTAAATAATGAGATGCAGTGCGGTTTGAATTATGTCAATCAATTGGAGTCTGCTGTGCGAATTAAGGCTTAGTAAGGAGAATATCTTAAGGAGCTTTGAGTCTTCAAATGATGTTCTAGTAAATGGTTCTTTTAGGTACTTTGGTCTTGGATTAGAAAGGTTACCATACAATATATAGTCTTTAAATTTAAATATGTTTTTACGTCTTCCTTCACTGAAAGAAACACGAGTAAAAATAAATAAAAATTGATCTGAGCTGCTTTAAACTGTTCCATGTGAGCCTAACGTTCAAAACAGTATTTTTTACTGATTCAAAAACAAAGCTTTAGGCAAAATGTTACCGTCAGCGTCATCAGTTCATGACAGTAAACTTTAACGTATTAAGTAGCTAAAAGGCCACAAAATTAACCGTTTTATTCATTTGGTGATAGCATTCAAACTATTAAAATTTTCTCACATTACAGTAATGGTAACCAAACTGTAATGTGAGTTGTGTTCCTTTTCTTTTTTGTTGTTTTCAGTAAATAGGTAGTACTGTTTTACAAACATTACTGTATTACAAACATTTCTTCTTACCTACTGTATAAAGGCAGTGTGGAAATTATTTTTTTCAGTGTTCTCAGAATGAATTCGTCGGATTGAGTAATGCCTTGATATAATGTCCTGACAGCCCTGGGTCGTCACGATACAGAAACTTATGTATCTGTATCTGTTAGCCTGCATCATCCCACTGCTGGGCAAAGGTCTCTCCCTATGACTTCCACCTCTTTCGATCCAGGGCTAAAGTGGACAACTGGTCGTTTGTGTTCCCCAGCTCGCCCCACCATGTTCTACTGGGTCTGCCGCGACTCCTTCCAGCTGTATCAGGGTTCCACGTAGTGCTTATTTTGGCCCACAGCTCATTGGGCATACGGCAAACTTATGTACGGTACTAATAATGCTAAACTCGTTGCTAAGTTATGGGCTGACATAATTTAGATAACCATCGAAACGCTACGTAAAATGGCACTAGCTATAAACTTTGATGGCTTTTTTTTTGTGGATGGGAAATCATCAAATAACCCGATCTGGGTGGAGCGGAAGGGAGTGTCAGACTCTTACTGACTAAAACACACCCGAGTTCCTTCCTTAGCCCTTTATGTTCCGGGCCAGCGGTAACCCTTTCGGATAATCCCGCTGACCCGGCAGGCTTCGGCCCTAAGGGGGCCCCTCCTCGATGCTGACATCTCTTTGAGGCGCCCGTGGAACACGTATGTACGTACTTTGATGGCTTTATGTAAACATTTGGTAAGTAGTGCACTTGGTCCGTTGACCTCTACCTCGACATCGGTATTCTAGACGCGATACGACACAACCACAACCGAGCGACAAAATATATTTTTGGTTATGCCGGAATCATGCCAATGTGTATACTATAAGGGCTTCGCGTCCTTTATAGGGTTCCGTACCAAAATGGTAAAAACGGACCCCTTATGGTGAGACTAAGTCTGTCTGTCTGTCTGTCACAGCTGGATATCTCAAGAACTACTAATGCTATCAACTTGAAATTTGGAATAGTTTTAGATGACGTTTGCCCAACTGTTTCGCAAATAAGAAAGAAATAAAAGTATATGTATATTTTTTGCAACAGGGACTGAAAAGGGGTCTGAAAAATTCGAAGTGGGGCTACTAGGGAATATGGGGTATCATATGAAAGAGCGCAGTTTGCAAATTCTCAAACATTTTTTCTTTTTTTTTTTAGGATTTTTCGACTTTTGATCAAAAATTTAAAAAAAAAATACCGTTCCCCCCTTATCTCCGAAGTTTGCAAAGAGAAAAATCTGAAATTATTCTATGTGATAGAAGTTTATGTAAAGATTACAGGAAAAATAAAACGAAGTCTCTAAATAGCACACTTTTTCATAAATTATCAACAGTTACATTAGTTCCACTATCGGTCAAAAGGTGGCGCTGACATAAATCTGCAATATTCTACACCGTAGTGCAGTGTTAAAATTCTCTGATGAATATAGGTCTCGCCGATAAAAATTTAAAAACATATGATGGTACGGAACCCTCGGTGCGCGAGTCCGACTCGCTCTTGCCCGGTTTTACAGGGACTTTCTGAGCAGGGACTATCAATAAAATGAAAGGCTTATAATAAATATTCTCATAAACATCCCTAGAGTTGGATCTATACTTTTTACTATGTACTTTTTATGTCTTTATTATTTTCAACTCCTATAAATACGGAAAAGTGCTTATGTCGTAATATTATTCCATCAACTTATAAAAGTAATATTCGTGAAGGTTGGCTGTCACAGCCAACCGGACAAAACCACTACAGCTACTCAGCTTACCTGCAAGCTCCATCAACAAAATTCTACCTCTGACGTTACCTTTACAAATTTAAAAGTAGAATGTCCACTTCAATCATCGCTTCCGCTTACAACTTGGCTCCAAACGAAAACTGGAGCTTCGTGCTATTTGTGCAGCTTCATTGTGCAGGTACGTATACAGATTGCATTCAAAAATGGCACCTGATTGTTTCTGGCCGCTCTTTTCTATTCGGCCGGTATTTCCCTACGGAGTGACGTCACGGCTGACCCATGGAATGATCGGAATGGGTTTGTTGCAGAAAATTTGTGTCCAAGAATGAAAACAGGACCGAGATTCTAGGATTTAAAGGTAGTGGACTGGTAATTTAAGGATTTTTAGTGTCCCACTTTTGCGTTCATTTATCATCTTATTTAGAATGTAAACAACCTTTAGCTAAATCACAATGAATATACAGGTTGGTAGGGAAAACTGTAACCATGAATTCAGCACATGATTCTAGACCCCTTAGCGTAGAAATTTTTCGTCGGTTATCAAATTTCATAGACAAATGGAATACCTACGCGGTCAAATGTACAGAACAGCTATTTTTTTTAAGTAAAAACTTCTTAGGCGCGTTTTAAGATGGGAAAAAACCATTGGACTCGCGACACTATTACAGTAACCGACTCCGCGCGTGTTTTGTTTATAAGACGATTAAAAAAAATACATACGTAGGTAATTGTTCAAGTTTTCACTTCTGTCGGCACTCCCGGAGTGCCACTGTTTTTGAAGTGAAAACTCCTTTAGGCGCGTTGGGCATTTTTTGAGATTGGAAAAAAACCATTGAAATCTCGACACTGTTACCGTAAGCGACACCGCGCGAGTTTTGTTTTTAAGACGATTAAAAATATACCCGCTTCGGATGTGTTCGGCTGTCCTCGGGATGTACTCGGTTTAATGTATATCCGATATGTCAGTGCGTGATGGGAAAGTATTCTGTTTGTGTTTTGTTTTCAATTCTGTCGGCACTCCCGAAGTGCCACTGTTCTTTTTTTTAAATCACCGACGAATAATTTCGTCGCCCCAGGGCGTTTTAGAATCATGGACTGTATCCATGGTAGCAAGTTGCGCGTCTTTCATTTACAACTTAATTCTTTTTCAACAGACTTAAAACAGCGATGCCTTCCGTTTTTTTTTTTAATTTACCACCAATTTCAAAACTTCTTAAAAATATTGTCACTTTGTATTCGCTTCTTCGGTTAACTTTTATTATGTTGCTTCTTGTTTTGTTGTCAAGTACTTTGTTTTCTTTTACTCTTTTCAGCAGAGGCACTTAAATCCATGTACCGAATCCAATTTCTTCTTTCGACCTTATGACCTAGACAAATTGACATTTACATTTTAGGTATAACAATGAAAGAAAAGTTAAAACTTTATAGAACTGACATAAGCTATGAAAAAGATTATGTTATTCCTGTTGAAAGGCTTTGTAGAAACACGGAACGCTTTGAAAGCGATTGTCACTTCTCTAGGCTCTCTTGTCGTAATAGATCTCCCATTTCTGTATAGGTACCTACCTTTATCGATTTCGTGATTGCAACAAACGTTATTTTACAGAGGAAAAACTGTCTGAAAAATAGCCGTCATTGACTTTCTCCAAGGTGGTCCGATTATGACAATGTAGTTTGTTTTGAACGGGTATGTTTTACGAGGTTTTCTACACAACAAGTAATTAAAAAGAAATAAAGAGGGTGTGTGCTTATGACCACTCAATAGAACTGAAAACATACAGTAAATGTGGCTGATGACAGCTGATGACGACTGGAGCCGAGTATAACCGATTCAGCACCGAGTAAACGCGATTCAGCATCATCGACCCGAGCGTGACGGTTCAATTTAAATCACTGTTCAGGAAGAGCTCAAAGTACGTCCAAAAAAGTTTTTACTTCAAAAACAATTAATTGTTCTTTACGAGGTTTCCATTGCATGGCGACGATAGGTACCTATTTATTCAGATAGCTAGACCCGTTAGATAGTACGTACCGATGCGATGCAATGCCGGCGTCATGATGTGCCGCATACTGGCTGCCAACGAGATAACGTTTCGTCATAACACATTGTCGGGAAACGGCTATGACAGGCGCTCGCTACAGTGGAGGCAGATATTTTAAATTATATTCGAGAGTTACAAATTTTAATATAATATTACATAATATTGAAGCATTTATCTCTAGTGGATAGGTAGAAACTGAAAAACGTGTCGAGATCTTATTTGCAGCAATGTTTTTAGTTCAGGTATCTACTTAAAAAAATACAAGTAATTAAAAAAACTAAAAAACCCGACTGCGGTAAAAAAAAATAGTTATAAAAAGAACTGAAAAGCTAAAAACAAGGCCATTTTAAATTAAATAAAAGTTGGAAGCAGGCGGGACCCATACCATTTTTTTATTATATTTTCAAACTCAAATGGGTCCCGCCTGCTTCCAACTTTTATTTAATTTAAAATGGCCTTGTTTTTAGCTTTTCAGTTTTTTTTTAACTAATTTTTTTTACCGCAGTCGGGTTTTTTAGTTTTTTTAATTACTTGTTTTTTATTTCCAGCATTTTAGTTTACAAATTTGAAGGATTTCGCAGACGATTTACTTATGTATTAATTATTAGCTGACCCGTAAAATCACTCAACAGGGAACAAGAAATAATTATTTTATTTATCGTGTTTTTTACGATTTGTCACTTCGAATTACTTTTAACCATATAGTTGTATATATTTTTGTAATCACCGTTTAAAACCCATAATTTTGATATTTCACTCGATGGTATTAGAAGAAAAAAAAAATTCGAACTCCACAATATGGCACTCTAAATCCGCCATTTTACTTTGTTTTTGATTTTAATGTAGCCAGTGACACTCGCGCTACCAAGACAAATCTAAAGACGTATAATTTATCCAAATCCGTTCATTCGTTTAGAAGTTACGAGGGAACAAAGAAACGGACATACATACATACATACATACAGGTCAAACACATAACCCTCCTTTTGGGCTTCGCCGCAGTCGGGTAAAAAAGGTCCGATTTAATTCGAAATCAAAGTCAAAAAGTTGTCAAAAATGTAGGAGAATTGGTTCAATTTTTAACAGATCGAGATTAGAATGCTAAATTTCATCAAAATACGGGAATTGCCCCTCAGTTATTGGATCTATAATCCTTATCATTATTATCACCCTGACAGCCCGATTCTCCTCAGTAAATAGGCTTCGTTTTCATTCTTCGTTAACCTTTTGACCGCCACAGTCATGTATAGATGACAAACCAAAATGTGCCCAGCACGCCACGGTTCGACTACATGACAGACTTTGACGCCGAGGGCAGGTTTTTGATTTTTTGAGGTGTGGCGGTCAAAAAGTTAATAAAAGTTGCACAACATAGTTGTTCATCATTTGTTATAAACAATGGTACATGTAGTAGGTACTATACGTGTAAACATCTTTCCAACACATCCCAAAATCAAAACAAAATGGAGCTAAAGCATGCATTATTTTTGTTCTTATAAGTACATACATTAATATCTACTACAAAAATATGTCAGTTTGTCTCTTCATTTTTATTTATCCTGAAACTAAACAAGTGCGAGTCGGACTCGCACACGAAGGGTTCCTTACCACACGGCAAAAAACGCCGAAAAAAATACGTTTCTTACATAGAGACCCCTAATCCCTCCGGATGTGTCGCAAGCCAAATTGAATGGCGGTGAAATTTTTTTTGTCTGTGTCACCTACCACATTGGTCTGCGCGTACCTCAGATTATTACGTAAAGTTCCTAATATAACGGTTTAAATAAAGGGTGTGTATCTTGCATAATTTCAACTGTCTACCTATTACGTTTTATGAGAGACAGCCCACTGACAGACAGACGGACGGACGATCGGATGGACGGATGGACAGCGAAAGTTTAGTAATAGGGTCCCGTTGGCCCCCTGTGGGTACGGAACCCTAATAAAAAACAGAACGCGGCAGCGTATGTAAAACCGTTTATTTTCCACAAGTTGCAATAAAACTAAATAAAAGTAACTGGGTTGCTCCGTATTTACATAGGCGATTTAATTTCGTGCATAACTGAGTTCACACAATGGGGTATCGTTATAGATTTAGATAGTTTTTATTAGTGTTTGAGCCCCACCATTGATCTGGCGATTTATTTTTCTGACTTTGGTAACAACTGAGGGGCCATTCTCATAATTTTAAGAACGTCCACTGTCTGATCTCAGTCTCAATCTGTCAAAAATACCACTCATTTCCCTAGATTTTTGACATGACATGATTGTCGCTGAGATGAGATTTCGACTAGATTTTGAACATTTTTAATTAGCTGAAGGCCAAGGTAAAAGTACCTATAGTAGTAGTAAGAATTATATCATCACCACTGCTCTCAAAATGGTGAAGGAAAACATCGTGAGGAAACCGGCATGTCCCAGAACCAAACATTCGAAGACATGTGACATGTGGAGCAGTGCTGGCCCAGTGGTAACGGCCGCGACTTACGAGTTGTATGTCGTGGGTTCGAACCCAGACAGGCGGTTTACTTTGTGTAAATTATTTCATCACCACTGCTCTCAAAACGGTAAAAGAAAACATCGTGAGGAAACCGGAATATCCAAGAACCAAAAAATCGAAGACATGTGACATCTACGAACCCGCATTGGGCCCGTGTGGTGTATTACGGCCCACTCCCTCTCACAGAGAGGAGGCCTGTGTCCCAGTAGTGGGAACAATATAGGCTGATTATAATGCGAAACTTGATCAGGTAGGTAACCAGATATTAATCGTACTACGTTGTCATGAAGTTTCACCACAAATTGAATTGAATTATGCTTTTATAATCCGAGAGCGAGAGCGATTAAGGTTCTGAACGGCTAATTATTTACTTTGCGGTGTACCAACCAAATTGGATTTAATTTGACGACAATAAGCCTAAAACCAATAATTCGATACAATAATGATAATTATGGATTGTGTGAGGAATGATATGAAAGAGAAGGGAGTGAATGATAGCGTGACGGTTGACAGGGGAGAATGGACGAAGAAAACGTTTTGCGCCGACCCCAAGTAACATGGGATAAGGGCAGGAAGATGATGTTGGTGATGGATTAAAGAATTGATGGTGGTAATCAAATTACCGTAGGTACAAAAACATGTTCAAAACAAAGCTGAATTTAAGTAGGTAGGAATTTAAAAACCGAAACAGATATTATCTTAAGAAATGATCAGTACCTTTGTACTCAATATATTATCCATTTTACTGTGAGTACATAAACAATAAAATAAAACATGTTTTATATTCTTTATGAGATCAATGTTGCCGTGTGATGATGTCATCACCAAAGACTACCACTGGAGGTGGAATATAGTCTAGTAAAACCGAAATAAAGATATACAACCAGATGGAAAAACCAAATAACACTTTGCCCGACCCGGGAACCGAACCCAAGACCTCATGATCAGCAGTAGCGCTTGCAACCATTAGACCAACAAGTCGGTCAAAATATATCTTCTAACTAAAACAAATAAAACGTGTGCGTAAATATGGGTCGGGGAACCCCCAGCAGGAACAAAGTTCGAAATGAAAATCCAAGATGGCGGCTATGCAAATATCAATATGACGAAACGTTTCAAAATTATCACAGCCGCCATCTTGGATTTTCATTTTGACCTCACCATTGGTATCAGCACCCTTGAAAACCACGAAAACTATATAATATATATCTCTCTATCCTACTATAATGAATTAATCCTACTTCCTGCTAATCCTACTAAATATTTTAAACGCGAAAGTTGTAAGTATGGATGGATGGTTGTTTGTTACTCTTCACACAAAATCTACTAAACGAATTGGGATGAAATTTGGCACACATATAGTTTATAACCAGGATTAACACATAGGATACTTATTATCTCGAGATTCCCACGGAATCAAAACCTATGCGGTTGAAATCGCGGGGCGCAGCTAGTATAGGTATAATAAAATGTCGCATGGAGGGGGCATAACGCATTTTCATTACGTGACAATTTCCACCAGTTTACTCCTACCACAAGCTCCGTTAAAGAACTTCGTTCCAAAAATACCTAATTAATTCTCATATTTCCTAAACAAAAAGGAGGACATTGTGGATGTCACGTGATCGCTCGGAGCGACCGTGTCTGGTGTCATCTAGTGTGGCGCGCTTTTATCAAAAGTTTCGAGTTACACCCTAAAGGCCGCGGCCGTGTACCAAGGATTATATTTTACACTTTCATACTGAAGTGGCAAAGAGACAACGGTGTGAGAGGTGGTTCGATTGTAGGCGAGCAGCGAGTAAGGAATTTGGGAAGGCCTGGGAAACTTCTTAATTTGTCTTAGGTATAGTCAATAGTACTCCCTCTTACCGAGAGAAGGCCTGTGTCCCAGCAGTGGGAACATTATAGGCTGATTATGATTATGATGATAGTCAATAGTATAGTATGCGGTACGTGCACAGTGTGCAGCAGATGCTAACCCCCATATTAATAAATCCGTAGTAAAAATGACCTCAAATGTGTTATTATTATAAGGTTTGGGATTGGAGAAGAGGAATCAGACTCCGAAAGTCATGAATAATTTAGAATTTAATGTCCAGGAAAATGTCCAGGAAAATCACTGTCCATTTCAAGGTTGCCTGGATCCTGGTATATTTTGTAGTGTTCGACGTATTTTTTCATGTTATTTATTTTTGTGGTGTACAATAAAATATCTATAAATAAATAAAGAAGCAAATCAGGCACAAATTATGTAAAAAAAAAAATGTTTATTATGCATGATCATAATTATGCTACATCTTATTTACTGATTTTTTTTCCCTGTATTGTCATGAAAATCACTGTACGTTTCGTACCCACACTGATTTTAACATAGACGAGAAAAAACTGAAACAAAAACACAGCTACTTACAACTTATTAAAACAAAACACAACTCGCTTGCACAACAACCTAATCTTTGAACCATGACAAATATAAGTAACTTGGCTAATAAAACGCATGCTTAGTTACAAAGTTTGGAACTAATCCGGAGTTGCGCACTTATTCGGGCATTAGCTGTATTTAGGTCACGGCATTAGGAACATTAAACATTCACTTAATGGCCACCTTTTTGTCTGCCCTGATTACGTCGTGTTTGTTGGAACTTACAATGTTATTGATTTCTTTTTCGGGGTATTCTAAGGTGATGTCGTGATGACCTGGAGGTTAGGGAACTTGTTTCTTGGGTATGAGGTGTTCGTCTACTTAGCGTGTCGATGGCAATCTAAATGGACACGGCTCAGAATTCGGCTAAGTGTTTGGCGCCGCCACTGGCGTTCATCAGTTTCTATTACGTGCAGCGGACACGTAGGACATGATATTAAATGTCCCATCGTTCGTGGAACAGCACCACATTTAGGGTCAGAACACACAGCGACGCGACGCGGTGCGCAGTTTTCAAGATAGCAATACAATTATAGACCATATCTACTATAGTAAAAGGTACACAATGCAGTGAGGCGGGCCGCGCAGCGCCGCGCGGCGTAGCTCGACGTAGTAGACACCACCTCACTGAATTGTGGACCTTTTACTGTAGTATATAAGGTCTTTAATTGTATTGCTATCTTGAAAACTGCGCGCCGCGTCGCGTCGCGGTGTGAACCGAGTCTTAGCTCAAAAGCGGAGTCGTCTATGAATCTGGTTGTGATTTGGAAGCTGACAACCATCCAACAACGGTTTCTAACACTACCTGCCGGCACACAAATCCTGCAAAGGAGGTTTGGTGCTTAGAAATCAGGAGGGCAACCCCCGTGATTAAAAACGATCGAAACCTCGTCGTCACAGCGACAAACTATGTCAAAAGCTTGTCAATAATAGAAAATTGAGGTATTTTGACCGAATGAGAAAAATAAATAGACATAATATTTATTTGCATTCAACATGGTATAAATTTATTTAAAAAATACATTATAGATCATACATGTTTTGCTTATAAATCATAGCATGCAAATATTTTAGGTTACATTACAAAATGTTTCCCGTCAAAAAATGATTTAATGCTGTAAAACTTATTAGTGTTTAACCATTTATGTAGTTTTTTTTTTAATCAATCTAAGATCTAAAGTTTTTAAATAAGACTGAGAATGTGAACATTTATATTAATACAGGAAAGGCCCCTCAGTTTAAACTATCTCAAATGTCTACAATGTCAGAGGCATCCACTACTTTCAAAGTCACAGCAAAGCGGCTTTTTTATGGCAGAAATCTTACTTCTTTATTTAGAAAAAAACAGAATAAAAACAAGCAAAAAATATCTCTTAAATATAAAACCTGGTTACTACACTGAACACTAATAGATTCAGTGAAGTGAACGTGATTCCAGCGTTACATTCACGAACGAATGAATATCCATTCATTCGTTCATTAAATCAGTTTCATATCAAGCGGTTCTGCTTTATCAGTAGTGAAAAGCGTCGGATTCAAGGAGAAAAGGCGGAATATGGCTTGTTTTAAATATGGCTGGAATGGTTATGAAAGAGTGTTTAAAATGTGGAAAATATGATTTTAGTTTTCCTACTAGCTTCTCCCCGCGACTTCGTCCGCGTGAAATTTCACCCTCCCTTCGTTCACCCTCTTAGGGGTGGAATTTCGAAAAACCCTTTCTTAGTGGACACCTACTCTTCACAAATAACACACCCTCCAAATTTCATGTCTCTAGGACCCGCGGTTTAGGCTGTGCGTTGATATATCAGTCAGTAAGTCAAGACTTAGAATTATATACTTTTCCGGGATAAAAAGTACCCAGGGTGGTGCCCAGGATATTAAAGAATAATTATACCAAGTTTCATCGTAATCGAACCGGTAGGTTTTGCGGGATGCCTGAACAAACAGACAGACAGACAGACAAAAAAAAATTTAATCACATTTTTGGGTTCGGTGTCGGTCTAGTAATCCCCTGCCATTTATTTTTTTGATATTTTCAATGTACAGAATTTTCACTTCTACAGATTTATTATAAGTATATAGAAGATGACTGAAATACGTAATGTGTTAGATAGTGAAATAGTTAACAACATAGGAAGTGTGATGCATAATAATTTTACAGATTAATTTTTTTTTTTTTTTTTTTTTTTTTTTTTTTTTTTTTTTTTTTTTTTTTTTTATAAAACGTTGCCCCACACTAGGAATTTCTCCTGTATTGTGGGTGCGTTTACAAACATTTAAACTCACATACACAAACAGCCAGACCCGGAACAACTATTTGTAGGTCATACAAATATTTGTTCCGTGCGGGAATCGAACCCGCGACACGCAGCGCAGCAGTCAATTGCTTAACCACTGCGCCAACCGTGCCGTCATTCAATTCGATTTTGATAATTCTTTTTTTTAGGGTTCCGTACCCAAAGGGTAAAAACGGAACCCTATTACTAAGACTTCGCTGTCCGTCCGTCCGTCCGTCCGTCTGTCTGTCACCAGGCTGTATCTCAAGAACCGCGGTAGCTAGACAGTTGAAATTTTCACAGATGATGTATTTCTGTTGCCGCTATAACAACAAATACTAAAAACATAATAAAATTAATATTTAAGGGGGGCTCCCATACAAAAAAACGTGTTTTTTTCGGCGTTGTTGCCGTCTGTCTGTCGCCAGGCTGTATCCCAAGAACCGCGGTAGCTAGACAGTTGAAATTTTCACAGATGATGTATTTCTGTTGCCGCTATAACAACAAATACTGAAAACAAAATAAAATAAATATTTAAGGGGGGCTCCCATACAACAAACGTGTTTTTTTCGGCGTTTTTGCCTTGTGGTACGGAACCCTTCGTGTGCGAGTCCGACTCGCACTTGGCCAGTTTTTTATTAACTTAGTACTATTCGGCCCCAGAGACGACCGTTGTAAATGCGTTAGCCAAGAGGCCGAGGCAGCAGCGTTCTCCTTTCTCAAAATTCAAATTTCTAATGTAATTATTAATAATCATATTTTTTACAATAATAGATTGGACGGTGACCTCCAAACTAGGCATTTTCCTATCTTCGGTCAGAATTCCGAGGTACAGACGCGCCAGCACATCAAGCTACCCAAATCTGTCAAATTCTCCCAATCAACTTTGAACCATATGCTTTAGTGATAAAGTTGAAAATCTATTAAAGAAATTTGACAGATTGTAGTAGCTTGATGAGCTGGCGTCTGTACATAGTGATTATTGCATGACAGGAAAACATAAACTAAAATCAAATCAAATAAAAACCAACCATAGTTTAGCCTTAACAGACCACCACGAGATTACAAGTAATTTTTCAAAATATGTAACAGAAACAAAATACTTACATTTCTTCCCGCCTTTAGCAAAGCCTATTAGTTATTCTGTGGCAAAGCTTACAAATGCGGGTCTCCTTATAAGGAAAATTTCTAGCCGACTGGTCGACACTCCACGTGACCAGAGGGCTGGGTTGTTCTTTGACCAAAGAATTAGCATTGCCATTCAACGTGGCAATGCTGCCAGTCTTCTGCATGTTTTCGGATGACAGTGATGCGGACGAGTACTTCGACGCCTAAGTGTCCTTTTGTTTTTGTGTTTGTATTTCTTTGTATAGTTCAGTATATAATTCAGTATTTACCTAGTGTAAATATTAAGTTGTGATAAATATTGTAAAAGCTTACAAATCAACCAATTCACGTAAACTATCACGACTCTTCAAAACCTAAAACTGACATTTTCAATCTTCCTTAAACTTGGCGTAGACATCTATGAAACGGAGAGGAAATTAAATCGAAAGACTTGCGCGTCACGAGCTAAGAATTTCAATATTTTGCGCGATAAAAAACTATGAAGAAAGTTCTAGTATCGAACTACAAACTTACAGTCTTTAATTAATAGTTTCGATACACTTTTGAGATTCGGATTTCAAACTGTTTCCTTTGAGAAATAGTAAAAAAACAAAAGCCTGTCTTTGACGTCGCACAGTCGTGTAATAAAGAAAACTGTGAGTATTATGGTATTATGTCAACAAAATAAACATAGTGTTTACTTTGTTATGAGAAATTCTAATAATAAAGCTGAGGAGTATGTTTGTATGAAAGCGCTAACCTCTGGAACTACCGCTCAGATTTAAATGTTATTTTCGCATTTGGTAGCTCAATTCTTGAAGAAGGCTATAGGCGGGCCTGCGGACGGAGAGTAATGGGTAGCTTACCGTCCGATCAGGACCAGGCCCGTGCCTGACGGCGCGTACGTGTTCCACGCGCGCCTCAAAGAGATGTCAGCATCAAGGGCTTAGGGCCGAAGCCTGCCGGTCAGCGGGATTGTCCGAAAAGGTTACCGCTGGCCCGGAACATATAGGGCTAAGGAAGGAACACGGGTGGGTTTTAGTCAGTAAGAGTCTGACACTCCCTTCCGCTCCACCCAGAGCGGGAGGGGCGATTTGATGATTTCCCAACCTGAAAAAAAAAAGAGGCTATAGGATAAACATCACGCTAGGACTCTTAGAAACCGATCAAAGACACAAGAGTAAAAAAAACCCTGAGCGAAAACAAAGTAATAGCGCGGGCAGGCGATGCGATACGACGGGGTTGGTCAGGGGAACAGGAAATTTCACGCGGAGGAAGTCGCAGGCAGAAGCTAGTTCATTTATAAAACTCCACGAAGGTCGATTTGTTTTCGTTGGATCCCACTTCACTTAAATTAGTTCGAAGTTACTATAATAAATTGTGTTTTTCTGTTAGTATAAACATGTAATATACCTTCAAAGCTCGATTTAGAATATTTTTTTTTTTCGGAGGCTTGAGCTTTTCTTGGAAACTTACATAGGTAGGTACTCGTATACAGGGTTATTGGTAAAACATTAACAAGAGGTAGCGAAAAAAACATCAGCGGTTCCCTACATTTTGATGAGATAGAGGAACATAAACGTAGGGAATAGCTGATTTTTAATTTCGCTATTTCAGGTTTGGTCCCATAGTAAATGTTGTTAATAATGATGAGTACAATGACCTCTTAAGAGGTTGTTAATGTTTTACCAATAACCCTGTATATAAGGTGTGAAAAGTATTAGGTACTGTCCTGTTTTGATTTATTAATAAAGGTACAGTAACTCTTCACTTTAATAATTACTTTATTAACTATACTTTACTTTACTTTTATTTATTTATTTATTTATTAACACTTTATGCACAAGTAAAAGAAATACTGCACAAAGGCGGACTTAATGCCTGAGGCATTTTCTACCAGTCAACCTTACTTTTCTACTTTACTCTATTATTACTTTATTACTTTTATAATTACTTTAATAATTATCATTTTCATATGTGCTCTTTTTTGGAACGGTTAAATTAACATAGGTGAACCAAAGTTTGAAATCTTGGTTAATTTTGTTACTTTTGGTTACTTGGTTTTTTTGACTGCCCCGTTGGTCTCGTGGTCGCAAGCACGACTGCTGAGCCTGGGGTCCCGGGTTCGATTCCCGGGTCGGGCAAAGTGTTATTGAGTTTTTCCATTAGGAATTTCTTAGTAGCAGCCCGGAGTTTGGAAGTTGGCGGTGTGATACCCCCGTGCCTCGGAAAGCACGTTAAGCCGTTGGTCCTGCGCCTGATCTCTCTCCGGTCGTGTCGGATTACCGTCCCATCGGACAATGAGAGTGAGGGAAGAGGGAGTGCACCTGTGTCTGCGCGCACACTTATTGTGCACTATAATATCTCCCGCGCCGAAGGCTAGTCTCCGTTGAGATTGGCCGCCGTGGCCGAAATACGGTCTGGAGGACTTTATTTATTTTTTTATTTTTTTTTATTTAAACATTACAAAGCAGCACGTATTCCTAACAAACATGTAAAACAAACTAGCTAGAAATCGAAAACATTCTAAAGACCACCTTACACCAGAAAATCCGCCCAAAATCCAGGTTGAAACCGCAAAACAAAATTTAAAGCCGTCCCGACCCCAACTAATCATTCCCTCGCTTTCCCTGCAAACATTATTTACTTCCAACTAATAAACTCTATGAATATCCGAGCATAATACTCGTATTTCATCAAGAGGACTCGATGCTCGCATATGAAAGGATCCCAAGATATCTCTACGAAGATGCAACTCATTACTATGGTAATATATACCGTAGTCTGCATGAATTCTGTTGGTGCCGCGAATAATGTTATACATATTATGGAACCTAGCGATTCAGTACCTAATGAGGGGTGCGTCTCATATCATATAAAGTTATTTGGTATATTTTCACTTCAATAACGTTCACAAGATGTAAAAACGTGAGATATATTTTCTTACTACCAACTACTGATATAATTTCTTTACAAATAACATTTATATACTCTAAAACTTTTTTCATATAACCTTATTGGATATATCGAAAATCATTAGGTCTATCGTTTAAAATATATATTGATACCATCATTATGGTTAACACCCCGATTCAGAGAATCAATCCGACTCGGATAGGGTAGGTTAGGCTCGCTCCGCTCCCGCATTAGCCTTCGTGGTTATTTTATTTATAACCACCCAAAAAAAGCAAGCCCGCGAAGCGCGGCTCCGTCGAGCTATCTTGGCAGATAATCAGTACTGAGTATATCATATTAGACTAAATAGGTTTATGTCTTTTGAGTGGTATATCAAGATTTTATATTCATTGTTTGTTATGCTTAAAGAAATAAGTTATTATAAAAATATCAATCTTTTTTTTTATATTAACATTACGAGTATATCAAATAAAATAATAGATTAATTGGTTATATCTTGTAAATATTAGAGATTTTGTAATTTTAACATATTATTACGTGCTGGACCTATGTCCAACAGTGGGCTGATGATAAATCGAGTTGAATGGCGTGCAATAGGAGAGGCCCATGCCTCTTCTATTGCACGCCATTCATCTCGATTTTCGGCAACTCTCATCCAAAATGTATGGAACAACAAAATTTATGTTATATTTCCGAGGAAAAATTTATGCGCTAGAATTCTTATGCTGAATTCATGGTTACTGTTTTTGCTGTTTACGCACTGGTTATTTTTTTTCCTGTATAACTTAATCTGAATTATGTAATCATCTGCCTAGCCTTTCCCAACTATGTTGGGGTCGGATTCCAGTCTAACCGGATGCAGGTGAATACCAGTATCCATCCGACCTCTACAGCCCATTTTTTTTTTAAACTAAAAAAATACAAAAATGAATAATAAAATAAATTACTTGGTAATATACAATACGCCTTAGTAAGACTGGTTGTCAGACTTTCTGGATTCTGACGACCCGTAACGACTGTCAAAGATCCACGAATGACAACCAGGACAAATGGCTTCACGTGCTTTCCTAGGCACGGAGAGGTCTTGATATGTATGATCATCCATCCACGGACCAACCGCGGCAAGCGTAGCTTAACCTGATCAATCGACCCGTACGGCTGTTAATACTTAGCCACAAGCCTCTCTAAATCTGAATTCTGTGTAATTTGAAACCAATTTAGATGACACCTCAGAACATCAAAAGATTAAAATGTGACCTAATTTGCCTACTCTTATTTCGTCTCTTACTCAACCTACTAATGAACCTACCCGTGCGTTTAATTCAACGTACAAACGGCCGTACGAAACCGGCGATGTCCTAACTTGTCTACCGGCCGAACAAATCTATCACTAGGCTTACAATTATGTCCAACTGGCCAACGTCAGACGTCGACATGTGATACGCACCAAGTTCACTTCGAAAAACAAGCGAAGCCGTTAGCTGACGTCAGAATGTCACGCATAGACAACATAGTCTATGAAATGCTGCGATGGTGAATAGTAGATACCTAGATGTCGAGGCATTCCTTGATTGTGCATACCTGTCGACCTGTTCCGTGAATATCTCACCTTGAAAACATAGCTGAAGTGAGCTGTCAATAGTGGCAACCTCTAGCATAAGCTTGAGTGACTTCACCAGAGTTTTTACGGCGAGAATGTTACCAGACTGGCTGAATGACATATCACATTGTGACGCTGTTGGTGACTTTAGTGGTCAACGCCACATGCGAACAACGCGTCATACTGACGTCACGCAAAATCCTGCATCGCGCAAGCAGAGTTTACCGCGCAACTAGCATAGATATTACGGCCCGACATGAATCATTAGGCAGTTGCCTGCCAGATACAACACCCGTCTGGTCGGAGGATCCTCCCTTTTCTATAGAGTATGAGTGAACTTTACGCCCTGTTCCTCATACAACAAAGCGTTTGAAATCGATGAATCAACGTGATAAAGTGAAAGTGAAGATGATTTAGGAATGATTTGATTGTGCGATTGCGTTTACTTGATTCGCCCTCACTTCACGCACATTGGTCCATTTGGAGGACTAAGTGCGGAAACCAAACCCATAGCATAGAACATTCGCCCTCACTTTTATTCATTCAGGGGCCTGTGGCTAAATAATAACAGCTGCACAGTCGATAGATCAGGTTAAGCTACGCTTGCCGCGGTTGGTCTATGGATGGGTGACCATCTTTACATACCGTGACCCCTCCGTGCCTCAGAAAACCCGTTAAGCCGTTGGTCCCGGTTGTCATTCGTGGATCTTTGACAGTCGTTACGGGTAGTCAGTCTTATCAAGAGGTATCGCATTACCCAGTAATTGGGTTATGAAGGTCAGTTATGCAGTCGCTCCATGTAAAATACTGGTATTCAGCTGCATCCGGTTAGACTGGAGGCCAACCCCAACATATGTAGTTTGGAAAAGGCTAGGCAGATGATGATGACTTATAATAATTTACAAAAAATGGTCATTAATAAGGAACTGCAACTCTAATAAATCATCTCAAAAATTGTAAGTTCAATAGTTATGTTTTGTTTGGTTTGACGGCACGGTTGGCGCAGTGGTTAAGCGATTGACTGCTGCGCTGAGTGTCGCGGGTTCGATTCCTGCACGGAACAAATATTTGTATGACCTACAAGTAGTTGTTCCGGGTCTGGATGTTTGTGTACGTGAATTTAAATGTTTGTAAACGCACCCACAATACAGGAGAAATTCCTAGTGTGGGGCAACGTTTTATCAACAAACAAACATTATAAGAAACATGCTATTTACAAACTAAAGTAGGCACTGTCTGAACAAGGCTACAAACTTCTTACCCTGTACCCCAAATTTTATATTTTATCAAACTACCAACTTAATAAAATTTCAATTATTTCGTTCAAAAAGGAACCAGTCCTCAAGTTGGTCGTTATCTCAGTCCTCAAAGTTAATCAGAGGGATTGTATTGAAATTCCATTTTAATAAAAGTCAAATTAACTGATAAGCTAAGCCAGGATCTAGGCCAACTAACCATCTAAATTAGGAAATAATATGATTATCTTCAATGGCGGATTTACAGCTGGCTGAGAAGGTTTGAGCCTAGGGTGGCAGATTTTAGGGGTGGCAAATTTGGAGACCGTTTTTTTATTATTTTAAGACGCTTTCCTGCTGTCTTGCAGAAAGAAGTCTACAAGACATCTTTCTGATGATTTTCTCCACTTCCCGTTCATTGTACAGACGCCAGCACATCAAGCTACTACAATATGTCAAATTTCTTTAATAGATTTTCAACTTAATCGCTAAAGCATAAGGTTCAATGTTGATTGGGAAACTTTGACAGTTTCGGGTAGCTTGATGTGCTGGCGTCTGTAGTTTTTAACGCTCAAACGGCTGGATCAATTTTGATAAAATTTGTATGGAGGTAGCTGACACCCTTTTTTTTTGTTTCCTAGGCTTGACATATAGGCTACTTTTTATCCCCATGTTCCCACGGGATCGACATTTACGCGGGTGAAAACGCGGGACGAAGCTAGTTGTCTTATAAAGCGGATTTCTAGAGGGCGTTTTTGTAATACCAGACGTATCTTCGTAAATTCGATAAAACAGATTGATTTAAGCACTTTCATTGGTTTTACTTACATCGTAACTTATTTAATCTGTGGTTTTACTGAGAATCAGTAACAACGTTCTAGTTTTCTTTGATTTTTAGGTTTTTCTATCCATTCGGGTAACATCACACATTCCTCTTAGTATTCACATCTCAGCTGCATGCAATTGTCTTTCATAATCACAGTAATTTACGTAGATATAATTATGTTTTAATAAAAAATTACC
Source organism: Oligia latruncula (assembly GCA_948474745.1). Lineage (NCBI taxonomy): Eukaryota > Metazoa > Arthropoda > Insecta > Lepidoptera > Noctuidae > Oligia > Oligia latruncula. The sequence continues at coordinate 4,583,033 of OX419699.1, forward strand.
AGTAAACGATTCTGAACAAACTACTTCCAAAAGGTGCATCAATTCACACATTGTATAAGTACCTATATGTTGTTTCCCGTAACAAAGCAATAGAAGCCACGAACGTGTTATAATGAATAAAAATAGCTTTTCCACTTCCTATGTAAGTTTTATGGGTTTCTAGGAACTATTGACCACTTCAAGACTCGTTTGATTGAATGTTAGAGGTGTAGTTAATACTGTATTCCAGTTGAATATTTCAGAACTTTTCTCTTTTTTTTTTTTTGGGAATATCATCTCTCAGTTCAACCGAGGAGGTTGTCGTCTACTTAACTAGACTTGCCTGTGGTTGCCTCAATAAATTAAGGCCTAAAGCCAGGGCTTATCAAAATTAAAAACAAAGCGACTACACGCTTAGGGCACCCCCTGTGGGGTACGGACCTCGTCTTAGGGCGTCGCGAGGAGAGGGCAGCAAGGGACATGCTGGATCGGAATTATTTCGTAAAAGACTAGCATTGTAATTATAAAGTACTGGGGCTGTATTATGAAGTGCTAAAGCCATCATGATTCCAGTGTGAAAGAGAGGTGGAGCTATGCAGAATGTATAGCACTGTCCTTTTCCTCAACGAAATCGTCATGGCTTTGACACTTTTTAATACGGCCTCTGTTCGAATAATTTAAAAAAGGATTAATAGTTTTTTCGTGTTCTAAATTTAAAGCACACCACACAGCAAAGGGCTCTTTTTTAACTGTCCTAGGGAGTTCAAAACTAGTGAAAATTACAAACTAATGAAAAAAACAAAATGTTTTCTTCTCTCGTGTCTTAGGACATTTTAAATAATGGTTAGTGCTAATTGTACTAAGATAACTGTCGTACCAGCGGGTCTTAATCTTAATCGGGCTTGCGTTTTGTTGGCCAGTAGCCAATTTTCGTTTGGAAGTTAGCGATCATTGGAAAAAATATAGAAATGTTATCTATCTTTTACTCCCAAATTATTATTTTACGAGCAAAGTAACAAAACAAACTTGTCATCAATCAATGAATCAATAATTCAAAGTTGCACTCTGTTCCACCTCCATAGATTTCAGAGGCTTTTTCAAGATGGCCGTCCTTTGATCCCTTTGGCTGAAGAGCGTCGCGGTATTTTTACTGGTTTACGATTTTAGCTCAAGAGACTCGTGGCTAAAAAATAACAGCCGGACGGGTCGATCCTCAAGGTTAAGCATCGCTTGCCGCGGTTCTTCTGCCGGCTGTAGTTTGTAGATCTTTGACAACCGTTACCGGTAGTCAGAAGCCCGAAAGTCTGTCCACCAGTCTTACCAAGGGTTATCCAGTAACTGAATTGGTGAGGTCAGATCGGCAGTCGCTCCATGTAAAATACTGGTATTAAACTGCATCCAGTTAGACTGGAAGCCGTCCCAAACATAGTTAACATAGGAAAAGGCTAGGCAGATTGATTGACGATCTTTGCTCAAGTAGGTAGGTTAAAAACTTAAGATGAAACTCCTTGGATAAAATATATTTACGACTTTGCCTCTACTAAACAAAAATACCTTATTAGAATATTTGACACTTGCTTGAACGTTCGAATGGAACACACCGGCAATAGGCTATTTGACTGGTTTCTGATAAACATCTCAGATTATTTAATGGTGTCTAACGAGCCCACAAAAACCTATTACTTCAAATTGCATAATGTATTTCTTTTAAAAAATATTAAATAAAAATGTACTGTTTAAATAAGCCGCCAAAACGCTATCTTTAACAATATGGCGTCGTGACGTCACGATTCACGTAAACAAACGTTGAAACGGTCGAGATACTAGACAAAAGTCATCTGTTCTGTCAACGATAGACCGAAATTTACTAAATCATGACGTCATCTTAAGTTCAGCCAATCCAGACCGTTTTCGATTACGTGGAGCCAGATTTAAAAAGATGAAGTTTTTTCGGGATTTTTTTTATAAATAATACATTGTTTTGTAGTAAAATTAATGCAAATCGATTTTAAAAGCGATAATCTATACGAGTGCCAATAATTATGACCTTATTTTTTACATTGTCAAATAGCCTATTATAACCAGCCTGTACTGCTAAAGGTAGGGCTACACAGATAGCCTCTACAGTACCTACTCTACTGCCGCAAAATTCATGACTAGTCCACTAGCACTTGACAGTGTAAACAACTCTCAAAATTCATTTCAATTCGCACCACAAACAGGTAGCTAAAACAAAATATTTCAATGGCGGCAATAAAAATAAGTACAAACCCCCACTAAATGTAAACCTACCTTTTAGAATTACTGTGCTCGCTGTTCCTTTATTTTATTTAGGTTTAGGTACTTGAAATGCGTTACGTTTGCAGAATAATAACGACCTATAAAACCAATCCTGTTTCAACGTTGAACGTTTTACTTAGTTATGTCTCTGTAAGCTTTCAAATACTTTCAGTTTACGGTGTACGCGGATAGGGCTGTTTGTTGGTACAGTTCGTTTTTACGCAGCCGGACCTAGTTCTACATTTGATTCAGCAATAAAAACGGTGTTTGTGTTTGAAAAACACGATAAAAGGTTAAATCTAAATTTTATTTTAACGTTAATTCAAAGAGTTTTAAATTTTATAATACCTAAAATGTAATATTTTATGGGCTTTTTTTTCAAGTTTTTGGGGTACCTATCTAGTTTTTCCACGACACAATTGTTCTGGAGTTCTAGACATAGTTTTCTGACCGAATCCACAAATCCAGAGAATTCTCTTATTTTTCATAGCAATAAATAGTATTATTATATTTCAAACAAATAGGGCTTACGCTGGCTGGTTTTTGGCACAAATGTACTCTATTTAGTAACTCGACTAAAGAACATGGAATGCAAGCAATACTCGCATAGACAAAATTACGAAAAATAAAATACTGAGCCGTGGAACGTGCTTGCTGTCACAATTTTTTCCGGGTCTAGTTCAGGACCGGCTCACTAAGCGGATGTGCACACGAGGCAGAATCGTGGACGCTCTCACCTAAGCGGTTATAGGATCACTTCATTGTCCATCCGTGCGTCCGCGTCAGTCCGTAAGTCTACCAAGACCCTTTTTAGGGTTCCGTACCCAAAGGGTAAAAACGAGACCTAGTACCTAAGACTTCTGTCTTCACTTCGGTCTGTCACCAGGCTGTATCTCCTGAACCGTGATAGTTAGACAATTGAAATTTTCACAGATGATGTATGGGTACGAGGCCCATACAATGTTGTCCATTGTCATTTCATTACGCGCGTTGAGCGATTTTTGGTAGAGCAAAAACGTATGGGTTCGCGTCACTGTCATACTAATTTTAACAGTATATCTGCACCTAAAAGGGTGTCTATTATGTCATACTTTTAAGTATTTACTTCTTTTGGCTGTCCCCATGACTGCCTTTTTTTCACAAAGATTTATTTAGGTATTTATTTCTTGGATCGCTAACAGAGGCTACACAATTAAATACATGCACTTTAACATAAACAGGGACAAATACAAGTATGCGCTTCCAATTATAGGAGACTATATCAGTCACTTATTATCTAGGTTAGTACAACATGTTTGACAAGGATGAAATCACTCTAATACTATAAAGGCGAAAGTTTGTGTCTGTGTGCATGTGTGTGTTTATATCTATGTTACTTCTTCACGCTCAAACGGCTGGACCTATTTTGATACAATTTTGTATGGAGGTAGCTGATACCCTGGAGTAACATTTAGGCTACTTTTTATCCCGATATTCCCACGAGATCGACACTTATGCGGGTGAAACCGCGGGGCGCAGTTAGTATTAAAATAAATCAACATAAAAAACATATACTGGACCGATTACCGAATACCGTTCACGGATCTGGAGGTGCCCTTTATAATAGGTACATATATAGATTATAATCAGCAACACTTCGGAAATTTTATTACCAGGCTGTAAACGAGCCTTCAAGAGGTTACAAGTAAGACCTTTGCGTGTTCTATCGAAGGAGTATCAAGCTTTCAATAATTCATTGTTCCATAGACAACGCGACCTTTACCACGATTCGCTTTTCCGACAGGCAACAGCATTGGTTCCTATCAAGTTTTCGTGGTATTTATTTTAACTGCAGTAAAGAGTTCAAGAAGAATGAACTTAGGTTTAAATCGATGCTACTTTATCAGGCTTTGTTGAACGATTTTTTTCGATTCATGTTTTTATGTAAATGTACATTTTAGCTGCAAAAGTAACCTTATTTTTGCCTGTTTTTATACCTTTAAGTTGAGGAACACACGCATTAAAAAATTATTGACTCGGATAGAATACTCGTTATTATGTAGGTACTTACACCATGCATCATAGACATAATCCAGAACTTTCCAACAGTCTAGATCGCCTGTTGGAAAGGGGTCAAGAGCTGGCTTATTTCGAAATAACAAAAAAAAAAAACCATATGGTTTTCTTTTGTCATCATTGTGTCAAAAATTTAATAAAATATTAAATTAATTTATTAAAAAAAAACAAAAAAATTAAAAATTAATTACAAAGGAAAGGAGGGAGGGGTTTTTTTTTTTTTACAAAGGGTGACACAATGGGCGGTCTTATTATTGAAAGTGATACTCTTGTCCTACATCTTTAAGTCATAAGTCCATAAGGTCATCTTTAATACGAATTATATTTTTGGTTACTCAATCGATCTGCTCTACAGTGTACAGATTTGTTTCTGACATAGGATTCCGATGACGTTCATCAACTGTTTATTTTAATTGGATACAAAGTCAACATCAACAAACGTTTAAACTGCAATACAAATAGCACAGTCGAAGTCCTCGCTTAGACAAATACCTAAACTGATTGACAAACAAACAGAAAACGTGAAAAATGTCGTTTAAACTACAAAGTTTTTAACGTAAACATACAGTCACGCGCAGGCAAATAAATAAAAAAGTTGCCTAACAAAATTGTCGAAGCGCCCTGATTGGCTGAAAGTTTCTGTGTTGCTACATCGAATAATAGAATTTTGTATTGCCTAGCTGTATGGCCTTGGTTAGGTTAGGCTGCACTAATTCGGTCACGCCGCGGACGCGAATTTTTTTTCGAAAATAAATGAATTAAAATGTTAGGGCGAATGTTCATGAAAATTATTTGTCAATTCGTGAATGGTAAAATTTTTGGATTCTTTCTTATATTCTTTACCCATTCCCTGTCCCATGAATCACTTAAGATTAATGTTGATTGTTTAACTATATGTCTAATTTGTGGACAGTCAACAGGTTCACTGTCCACAAATTAAGGTTGTTTGTAGAAAACGTAGAAAAACATTAATTGATGTTTTTGACTACCGCACGACGAGAAGAAAGTTCAGGAATCCCAGAAACATTTGAAGACTTCATAAATTAAATAATAAGTAACAAATTAACTTCGTTTTATTTTTTCTTCGTTAAATTATTAATGTTGTTACCGTTATAAGAAACATTACATACAAAAAACCTTCAATTACACTGCCGAAATGAAAAATGGGAACACATTATCGATAGCTTGTTCTCACACAACTTAGTATCAACGTCATTTCTTATCAAACGAGGCACAAATAAACAAAACTCAAGTAAAAACCATCAGACAAGATCAGCATGTCTTCCTAACACTGATTGATGGAAGATAAAATCGTGTAAAAAAAAACACAAGGCCTGTATCAAAGCGAATCGGGAGCAGTGAGACGTACACTGGAGGTACATATCGGGCTATCGGATTGAAAGATACATCAGTTACACTGGTTTACAGTGTACAGCGAAATGCAGTAGGACAAGTGCAGTGGGACTAAATAACTAATGTTAGTGAATAAGTACTGTGGCTAAGTAAAAACAGCCGCACGGGTCGATTGATCAGGTTAAGCTACGCTTGCCGCGGTTGGTCAGTGGATGGATGACCATCTTTACATATGAAGACCTCTCCGTGCCTCGGAAAGCACGTTAAGCCGTTGGTCCTGGCTGTTATTTGTGGATTTTTGACAGTCGTCACGGGTCGTCAGAAGCCCGAAAGTCTGACAACCAGTCTTACCAAGGGGTATCGTATTACCTAGTAATTACGTTGTGGAGGTCATGGCAGTCGCTCCATGTAAAATACCGGTATTCAGGTGCATCCGGTTAGACTGGAAGCCGACCCAAACATAGTTGGGAAAAGGCTAGGCAGATGATGACATAATGTTAGTGAAAGACCTGGGAAGGCACAGTGATCACAAATTGAGGTAGGCAGTGAACGAGTGGCATCCAAGGACTGGATGAGAAATTGTAGGTCGTCTGGCGGCGATATGGGCGAACGATATTGTTGCCATCGCGGGTAAAACCTGGTTGAGGTTGGTACAGGAGAGTAGGGATTGGCACATGCAAAGAGAGACCTGTGCTCAACAGTGAGTGATGAAGATTCGAAATTTTGCAGGCTGTTGCTTAGTCAGCACTTTGGGGTAATTGTAGCTTAGCATATTATCATGTTTGATGTAATATTTGAGGGGCCCGTGGCTAAATAATAACAGCCGCACAGGTCGGTCCCGGTGGGACAGGTGTCTTAGTCACTTTGCTCTTCTTTTCACAGTTTCGCATTGGTCCCCAAATTCCGATCTCTTCCGACCGAGTCTTCTTCTACCTATTGATGGCATGTGTCGTAACTAAGGTAGTATTCTGCTAATAAGGTAGTATTTAGTTTGCTTCTAGTGAGATCAAATTCTGGGAAATCAACCACAGGTAGAGTTCGTCTAATTTTTTTTTCCGTTAGCCTGTTCTGTCCCACTGCTGGGCAAATTCCTCCCCCATTTTCTTCCACATTTCCTTATGCTGTGCCATCTCCGTCCAGTCGGTTAGGAACGAGTCTAAATCGTCACGCCAGCATTTCTTAGGCCTGCCTCGGTGACGACGCCCGTCTTCAGGCACCCACTGTGTGACGACTTTGGCCCATCTGTCTGGATGCATCCTATAAGTGTGACCCGCCCAGTCCCAATTCAGCCTCGCAGACTTGCCGCCAACATCGGCGATACCTGTCTTGGAGAGTATTGCGGTGTTGCGAATTTGGTCGGTGAGTTTAATCTTTAAGATACTACGCTCCATCGCTCTTTGGCGAACCTTGAGTTTGGACTTCTGAGCCTCTGTCAAAGACCAAGTCTGGGCGCCATAGGTTAGGATAAGCAGGATGCACATGTCGACGAGCTTACGCTTTAGTGACGCTCCTCCAGTAACACTAAACAAACATTTGAAATGTGTATGCCAACAAACAGTGCAGCATTTAAAACAGAAGATGAACTAGCAGGGGATCGAAGAGGGGGGTTGGAAGGGGGGTTCAGGGGATCAAACCGGAATAAATGTCTCTATTTTATCATTACTCATTTTATTACCACATTCCTCTAAGGAAGGTTAAGAAAATTCGTAATGACGATTTTAAAACCAGCCTTTTTCTATACTAATAATATAAAAAGGTAAAGTTTGTATGCAAGGGGCAACCTTTGGAGCTTTCACTAATGGGAAGCTATAGTATTGCTGATTTTATGGTAAAACAAGAAATTTCACGTGGAGAAAAGTCGCGGGCAGAAACTAGTAAAGACTAATAACCTTACTGCAATAGTGCACAAACAAATAACTCATCGTTTATGCGACGAAGTTATTCATTTCACAGAGCTAAGTTTTACAATTTATGCGACAAAAAAGCTACTAGAACTTTTTTATAGTTTTTGAGCTTCGAAACAGGAATGTCTACTAAGAAACCTATTTTTTTGTGCCATTATTATAAGCTTACAGGCTTGAAACAAGTGTCTGTTTAGACCAACATCCAGCAGATACATCCAAAAATAAAACAAATTTTCGCCGCATTGAGACCGCCTTGAAAAGCTACTGGTCCATAAAGATGCTAATGAAGGGTGATCTGCCGATCTCCCTGAAGCAAACTTGTCGACATGTGTATCCTGCCCCTCCTAACCTACGGTGCTCAGACCTGGTCGCTCACGTCGAAAGAGTTCCGGAGATTCTTGGAGTTTTCCAAAGAGCGACGGAACGCAGCATTCTGAGTGTAAAAAGACAGGACAGAATTCGGACCACCACGCTGCGTTCCAAAACGGGCATACTGGATCTAGGAGAGAAGGCTGCCAGGCTTAAAATGGGATTGGACGGGTCACGTCTGCCGCATGCACGATCACCGCTGGGCAAAAGATTCCACACAATGGATGCCTGAAGATGGACGGCGCCGCCGAGGACGGCCCAAAAAACGATAGCAAGATGACCTGGACGCTTACCATGAGGGCTGGTTCGGGATGGCGCGGGAAAAGAGTTCCTGGGAGGATTTGGGGGAGCCCTTTGCCCAGCAGTGGGACAGTATATGCTCCAAAAAGTAATATTTAGTTAACCAACCGGAATCTGCGCCGGAATCATCCACAGGCCATTTATATTAAAGTTTTTTGAATACCTTCTTTATGCTTTATATTTAAACCATTCAAATTCCGGTTTGGTGACTAGTTCTGGGTGTCAGAACCTAGACCTACTTGGTTTTAACAGGTCTTGGTCAGACCTTACCAAACCATTCAGGCCTGAACCTACTCTAGGTTTTTTTTCATATGGAAGGATCAGAGGGGTAATTCTCATAATTTTAAGAACGTTCACAGTCTGATCTCAGTCTCAATCTGTCAAAAATAACTCTAATTTCCCTACATTTTTGACAACTTTTAGACATTGATTGTCGGAATTACGGGAATTGGCCTTCAGGTTCCACTCCAAAACTAGTTCATAATATTTTGAACTAAACGAAACTTCTGCTGCCTCTGCTACACCACTAGCGGACTACCTCTTCTCAAAGATATATATCAGTTGCACAGCCCGGTTCATTGAACTTTACATAGGCGGCCGAGGCTAATCTTTCGGTAATCACGCTTATACCATACACTCACGCCACATTCGTCTTGTTTTACGTATTTTCCATCCTCATTCCCTCATCCCGACATCCCCCGTTTGTTTATATAATGCCGAAGAAAATCTTGTTACGTTGGGCGCGTATGCTAAAGAAGTATTTCAAGTTTTGTTTTGACGGGATGAGGAAATTTTTTGTAAATATTTATAAACTACTCAAAACAAAATAGGGCCCACCCTAAGTTAATTTAGAAATTTCTCTAAGAATAAATAATTAAGTAAGCATTTGTGAAGTAAAGCATTAAACTTTGTTCTTGACATGTTAATGGGTCCAACAATGTTTCGAGCGTCAATTTTAGCGTCGAAGTCAAGTGCTTGAAAAAATACTTGTTGTGCAAAATCTTTCATTTGTATTCTCAGTCCGATTCAAAGCGTTGACGTTACCCATCACGTTTTGTCATACCTTTTTTTATTACGGTGTTAATCGTGGTTACTATGCCTGGTTTCCGTCATCGTGGTCATGGATACCGCAGCAAGAGCTGTTGCTATGCTTCAGGAGGGAGGTCATCAGAGATCTGTAGCAATACGTCTCGTTGTATCGCGATGAGCTATCCGAAACGCGTGGGAATACTTTCAGGAGGCCGATAGTGTAGCTAGGAGGCCTGGATCAGAAAGAATTGCAGCCACAGCTTAGCAGGAAGACCGGTACATCAGGTTAACTGCACGAAGAGAGGGTACTGTAACCGCCCGGGCCGTACAAAACCAGCTGCGGTAATCTGCTGGTACCAGAGTACGTGAAACTATTCGTAATAGTCTCCACTAAGATGGTCAACGTTCCCGAGTGTGTGGCCGTAACAAATATGTATTTACAGAATTATAATCATTAGACTCAGTAATACCACTTGTTAAGTTAGTGTAATTGTAAAATGTCAAGATTTCATGAAATAGTCATTCAGTGGGATTACTTGGTCTTAGAGAGTTGTGTTGATGACTTTAATGATTATATAATTCTGTAAATACATATTTGTTACGGCCGCGAATCATATTTTAATCAACGTACAACTTAATACTGACCAGCAAATTGCAAAAAACATAAGAAAATTTAAATTTCGCGGGCTATCTTAGCGCCTCCCCACTTAATCATTAATATTTTTAAATACCAGCCTAAAAACTGGGTGAGCCCTATTTTTACCGACTTCACAAAAAGGAGGAGGTACTATGTTCGGGTGTTTGTATGTTTTTTTTTTGTATATTTGTTACCGACTTCACAAAAAGGAGGAGGTACTATGTTCGGGTATTTGTATGTTTTTTTTTTTTTGTGTATGTTTGTTCATCGAATACTCCGCCAATTGTCGACGGATTTTCAAAATTCTTTTTTTGTTCGAAAGTAGATAGTTCTGAGGTGATCCCATTGTCACCAAGTTAGGATCTGATGATGGGATCTCAGAGAAATCGAGGGCAACCCTCAAATTTTATAGGCTCACTTATTGTTTTTCGCATATTTTATGAAGTATCTTGTGTATTTGTGTATGGTTGTCACCATCTCAGGTAGCTGATGATGGAAGGTACAACTCCTTAACAGTAAGAAGTTACTCGAACAGGCAAGGACTGTTTTAGTAAATTGTTTTGATGTTTGATAGGGCATTTGCCACAATTGGTGAAAAAGTACAAACCTTGAAATTACAGCACCGTAGTCGTGTTTGGGCTCATTTTAAACAGGACTAATTTTATGTTCAATGCAATGTTGACATAAGTCTGGCCTGATGCTTGATTGATATGATTATCAGCATCTTATCTAAAAACTAATAAAAGGAGAACTCCTCAACAATTAACGTCCCTGCATCGAGAAAAGGAATATTTTATAAAAAGGCAATGGGCAAGTTGACATTAGGCTATTGTAACTTAGATAAATTATAAATAGACCCACTAAGAAGCGAGAAATAAAAACTTTTTAACAAAAAAAAACCGAATTCCAAAAAAAAACACTACAAACTGAAAAATAACTTTAATTTCGGAAGTCGGTGGCAAAAACTAAAATACTGATCCCTAAGACACCGACTTCCGAAATTAAAGTTATTTTTCAGTTTGTAGTGTTTTTTTTTGGAAGTCGGTTTTTTTTTGTTAAAAAGTTTTTCTTTTGAGTAGTTTATGTTATTGTCATTATTCAGTACATTGCACATTGCTATGTTAAATTACATTAAATATGTAAAAAAACAAGGATGTTAGGTACTTAAAAACCTTTATTTTCACAAAGTATCAAAAGTTTACTTTGTTTAAAATGAAACTAGCATTAACGCTCTCCGCGTTCAATATAACAATGCGTTTAGGATACTGGTCTGCCCCGTTTCTGTAGTGCGTCAGGGATGTTCGCAGATGTGCATGTAGATTGCTTTTCGCAACAATGCGTAAAAGGTGCGCTTTCCTGGTGCGCAGGTTGAGGGCCGCTGTGCTTACTAACATAGTCGTAAGTTTTACTAACAATCTTGTTTGAGTCTTGGTCACTTTAATAAAGAAAAATTCTATTCTATTCTTTCTATTAAGATCAATTTAAAAAAACCCCTGAGGGCAATAATTAAAACCCCAATTTTCTGATTTTCTTTGGAAGCCACACAGCTTTTTCTGACCTTAAAACCGACTACTAACCACGATCGACCGCTGTAAACAAGAGAAAGTAATATAATAACAACAAAATTACACGAAACAGTGAAACAGTACAAGAAAAGTAATTTATTAAACAAACAATGACGCGGCTGGGAAACCCTTAAACATCAATTAAAGTTTCGGGAACCGTTCTATATTTAGATATAATTAATAAATATTTGTCGCTTGATTGTTCATGTAATAATTTATTTTCTTAACGAAAGGGCACGGAGTTTCAAAGTTGATTTATTACTTTAAGACATTCCTGAATCTTGAAAATCTTTTGTATTTGTTCTCTTCTTTAGTCTTTCTACCTTCTTATAAACTTTAAACCTCTAAACATCTTCCTTTAACTATATTCTTATAATAAAGCTAAAGAGCTTGTTTGTTTGTTTGAACGCGCTAATCTCTGAAACTGCCCGTCGGGTTTGAATTATTTTTGCATTTGATAGCCCAATTATTGAGGAAGGCAATAGGCTATTTAACAACAAGCTAGGATCAATAGGAGCCGAGTAAAAAAAAAATCAGAAAGAACGCTAAGAGAAAACGAAGTAATAGCGCGGGCAGGCGATGCTAAGCAATGGGGTGGGTCGGGGACCAAGGAATGTAGTCATCACAAGCTAGTCTTCTTATAAACTCTTAGCCCCCCTAAGATCTTCATATAAAATTTACTATACAACCTGCCGTTACAATGGCGACATTAATTTAACACACGGGTAGGGCTGGCCAGTAATCATGAAAATTATAACAACAAAATAATTCGTAATTTGAAAACTCGCTCGCCCACATAGAGCTCTCTCTCTTTTCTTCAATTCGCCTACCCCCTTACTAATAAACGTTGTACCTATAGCGTCTGTATAGTTACACAACGCTTTGTATTCTTCTTTCGAAACTCAAAGACAGAAATCGGTGTGTAGGTAACTATTCATCTGATATAATACGTTTATCAGTAAGGGGGAACCTTTGCAACTTTGTTAGAGTCCCACATGACTGCACTATCGTGGTAGTGCAGAATGCAGGAGCATTTCTCCAGGATAAAAATAAAAAAGGGAAAGTCTTTGCACGTTATTCGTTTTAATTTCATTGCTGCGATATCATGATCCGTGACCCGCCGCAAATGACTCCTGCGCTACAGTTATTTAAGTACAGGTTGCTCCAAGATGTTATTTTAGAAAATTGAAAATAAATAATAACGTTTAATGAAATTAAAATATTATCAAAAGCATAGCATAATCAGCCTATAATGTTCCCACTGCTGGGGCACAGGCCTCCTCTCTGTGAGAGGGAGTGGGCCATAATCCACCACGCGGGCCCAGTGCGGGTTGGTAGATGTCACATGTCTTCGAATTTTTGGTTCTAGGACATGCCGGTTTCCTCACGATGTTTTCCTTCACCGTTTTGAGAGCAGTGGCGATGAAATAATTTACACAAAGTAAAGCGCCTGTCTGGGTTCGAACCTACTACCTGCAACTCGTAAGTCGCGGCAGTTACCACTGGGCCACCACTGCTCTAATCAAAACCAGAACGCTTTATATTCTTTAGAAATGAAAACCTGTTTAGGCACGTTGGGCATTTTTTTAGATGGGGAAAGACCATTGAACTCACGCCACTGTTACCGTAAGCGACACCGCGCGTGTTTTGTTTATGACGATTAAAAAATTACCCGTTTCGGATGTGTTCGGCCTTCCTCGGGATGTACTCGGTTTTAATGTATATCCGATATGTCAGTGAGTGATGGCAAAGTATTCTGTTTGTGTTATGTTTTCACTTCTGTCGGCACTCCCGGAGTGCCACTGTTTATTTTTTCTTATAATCACAAAATACCAGCCTGTTATTGTCCCACAGTAGGGTAAAGGCCTGTTCTCATACGGGAATGGCACAAGCACGTTTGCTCAAGACACAAAACAAACAATTTTCACAACAATAAAAACAAGTATTAACAAGCCATATTTAATAACAGGACATTCCACAATTACACATTAATTAAAAGTTACAAAACACTTTACTAAAAAAAAGTTTCGAAGAAAAACACGCAGTGACAAGAAAAAGGTTCAATTTTTTAACTAAATTAATTCATGGAGTTCGACAACTCGCTGTTTTCAGCTTTTTAATAACTTTTTTTTAATTAGTTGGTGCTCAAAGAGTTCCCTTTATGGACTGGGACGTCGAGTCCTTTTTAAATTGTTCTTGTATTCATTAACCGTCTTTGAAAGTGTTGTTGACCTTTAATTTGGTCTTCTCTCGACTTTCAAATAAGTTAGCAACTGTATTTTTTATATGTACAGTCACGAGCACTAATATGTCAACACTTGGCAACTTTCAATTGCGATTTTTTCGTGAAATGACGAATGCAACGTTGAAATACGACACTTTACATAAACCTATGGGTTGGAAAATACTATGTTCGTAATAACATAAAATTTCATTCAAAAATAAAGGAGAAAATTGCCTTTGAATAGAGCCAAGTGTATACATACTTATGCTCGTGACTGTACATTATGCTGGCATACTTTTGGTAGGTCTTTTTTGATGGAATATAATATATTAAAAAGTTAATTCAGATGTTAATAGATTTTCTTGAAATTGATACCTTTTTAAAGTTTTCTTTTCTCTTCAGTGCTACGGCGTTTTAGAGAAAGGCTAATGCATTAAATTAAGTACGCTCCGGAATATCGAATGGCCGCAAGGTCGAATAATAATAAAACCCGAAGAAAAACCACAATAATAATATTTAAGTCTATGTGCCTATTTCTGTTACTAATGAACTAACCATTCGTATTTGGTTATTGGTATTCAGTTCAAACAAAAGACATATTTTATATATTCTCTTATAATTAACCAAATGTACGAGAAATAAAACTTCTTTAAATTCGTATTCAAATTCAGAAAAAAGAAACTTAATTTTAACAAGAATAGATTGCGCAATGACCCCCGAACTAGGCATTTGCCTGGTATCTTGGGGGTCTTGGGATTCTAATTGTTGGAGACGAAACGTATCACTGCGACTACGGGAGCGGAGCAGCAGCGTGCGGGGATCGGAGGATGAGGGGCCGCTAGCCGCGGACCTACACTGCCCTTCACTTCAAATACAACGGTCCGAGAAGCGCGCGTCTTTGTGTTCAATATACGAACCATATCTATAACTGCAGTCCGCTATTTTATTTCAAGAGTTCCTTATTATATTGAAAGTGAGCTCAAGAATAACAAAGGTAAGCACGAAGGAAGGATTAACGAAAATGCATCCTCCAAAGGAGCTTAACCCATTGGCTGTCACGACTATCGGCACAATGATCGCTGAGTCCACATCCCACATGTCGACCACCTCGCAAGTCAAGTCAAGATACTTGATTTGTTTATCTTTCTCGGCTTTCACGAGGTTCTCATCATGCGGGACGGTTATGTCAACAATCATTGGACGCCGCCCGCTCTGATCGATCCACTACCACTATACGAGGCTTATTGGCAACAATAGTGCTGTCAGTGATGATGGATCGATCCCAGGGCTCTTTAGTCAACTGTACCTACAATGTGTTATTTCCATTTTCGAGGACTGGGTCGGGCACGTACCTACCTGTAGTACGGCACCTCCGATTCCACAAGGTTGTAATATTATTAAGAAAATGTTTTTGACCCTAGAATTACTTTATGCATTTAAAATTGAGTCATTAAATTGAAATAAGATTTAATTTTCTTTGGCTCAATCGGCGGACAGTTTGGCGCAATATATAAGTTTTGAAAATAATACCTATATTAAAACTTACTGTAATCGATTCAGTAGTCAATTATGAACAAACTACTTTCAGGACTTGCGTTTATTCTGTTACATCTTGTATAAAGAAGGTGCGAGTAAGCACTAAGTCGGGATTACAAAAAATATATTTACTTAACTTTAAAAAAGTAAGTTTGAATGGAAGTTTGTCAATGTTCGAGGACATTCTAGACGACATCACACTTAGAGCGGGACATATCAGTGGATAAAATACTGTCCCAACTTGCAAAAGCATAAAAGAAAAATCTCGGATAACATAACCACACAAATCTAATCTAAAATAAACGTATTATAATGTCACAGACGGTATAATAATAATCCAATCTAGGGAACTCAGTAAGCACTAGTATTTTTCTTACTTGCACAATAAATTAGCGGTTCAACGCATTAGACTAACTTATTGCATTTTTATCCAAGCTCTCTCCGCTTCACTTGGAGAGTAAACTTACGAAGAACTAAAGTTTGCACTTCAAACTGAAATTAATGAATTATTTATTGTAAGTATTGTGTTTATTCAGTGCTCCTTTTATTGTGAAAGATGTTCTACTTTGCTACATCTATCGAAAGAAAAGCTTTTAAATCTACCTTCATCATTCCTCCCTGTTGTACCAAACTTCCTCGATCTGTGCGAGTCTCACCATCATCATCATCATCATCATCTGCCTAACCTTTTCCCAATTATATTGGGGTTGGCTTCCAGTCTAACCGGATGCAGCTGAATACCAGTATTTTACCTGGAGCGACTGGCTATCTCACCTCCACAACCTGTGACTGGGCAATACGATACCCCTTGGCAAGACTGGTTGTGCGAGTCTCATAAAATAGAATAGAATACTGTTTATTATGTACACCATAAATATTACAAATATAAATAATATATACATTTTACAAGGGGTGACACAATGGGCGGTCTTATCGCTAAAATCGAGCTTTTGAAGACAGCCTTTGGATGGATTAAGGGAGAAAAGAGAGTCAATACTGCAGGTAGTCTGTGGTGTACCATTTACATATATACAATAAACAAGGCCAAGTTTACCAGCTTATTGGTTCATTATTGCCTGAAAATGACGTCTCGAATCGTCTCGCTCACCCCGTTGTTTTCCAGTCCCCGGGCTCTTAGAATTCGACATCAGACGTTTCAGATCTTCGATTTTGACAACTACGTTGTCATGTCGTTGTCAGCGACAACGTATCGCTGGCATAAGCAACAGCATCCGCGTACGAAGTCGCGGGCAGAAGCTAGTATACAATAAATATAGACATCATCATCATCCATACTAATAATATTATAAATTCGAAAGTAACTCTGTCTGTCTGTATGTTACCTTTTCACGCCTAAACCACTAAACGGATTTAGACAAAATTTGGCAGAAAGATAGATTGCATACTAAAGAATAGATAGAAGCTAGTATCTCATATAACGTTGCTTAAAGTTAAGACAATGATGTTTAAATCTACATCATTACTTAACTTTAAGCAACGTTTATAAGGGCAGGAAAGGGAGGCTTCAATAAGGGTATCGATATTCCCGCTGTTTGGACTTCGGTCACCATTTATTTCTCTCAACAGCCTATTAATGTGTCTACTGTCAGAAACTCTAGCCTTCCTGCATAACTTCACGAGGGGACATCTTTGAGATTAACTCAACACGAGTCTACTTCACTCGGTAGACTGCACAATGTCTTCGATTTTTTGGATTCACTTATAAGATACTCGGCTTCCATTTGGAACCACGCCAACAAAACCTCAACAAACAAATAAGGTAACATTCTTTCCCTAATGTCCTGAAAAAAATAACAACAATGTACCCTTTTTTCTACCTATATTTCGTAACAACAACCAATAATTATGGCAACGCGACGCACCCTCTAATGATCACGTTAAAGTGTTGGGAATACATTTAACACTATTATTAAGTGTTATTTGGACTAGCTATCAAGCCACGCAGGCGGTGCCCGGGGCAATCGCTAGCTCATAAAGGGGGAGTAAGGTTCTTGTGTATTATTTTCGTTTTCCGCAGTTAATAACACGTCCGTAATAAGTGTTTGAAAAGAATTCTGAGTATTCTGGAAACGCACAATATTTTATCATTTTGAAGTTAACGTTTTCAATGTTCTTTGTTTTGAATGTTTGAATATGTTGGTTAAGGCGAAAGCGCCAGAGTAGCCCGCGAAATTCAATTTTTTTTAGTTTTTTTGCAATTTGCTGGTCAGTATTAAGTTGTACGTTGATTAAAATATGATTCGCGGCCGTAACAAATATGTATTTACAGAATTATAATCATTAAAGTCATCAACACAAATCTCTAAGACCATGTAATCCCCAAGAATGACTATTTCATGAAATCTTGACATTTGGGGATTACATGGTCTCAAAGAGTTGTGTTGATGACTTTAATGATTATAATTCTGTAAATACATATTTGTTACGGCCGCGAATCATATTTTAATCAACGTACAACTTAATACTGACCAGCAAATTGCAAAAAACGTAAGAAAATTTGAATTTCGTGGGCCACCTTAGAACTTGAGTGGAGTAGCGGTTTAGAATTTATTTATTATTATTTTTTATTGCTGAATGGGCCCGCTCTTGACCTCGATCACGCCTGATGGAAAGCGATGGATGAGGTCTATGATGGAACGAGCGTGCCCAGAAGATGCCTAAGGCACTGGAACTCCCCCGCATTGACGAAACACAGCAGACTGCTTGACGCCGGGCTCCGGTGGGACGGCGTTAGCTCTACCACCGCAAGGGAAGAATTGGCCAGTCAAATAAGGTGTTGGGTGTGACTGTCCAGGATGCGCCGAGCGTTCGAATCAGTTGAGTAACTGGCGGAACAAACTGAGCTACACGAGGGGGCTTCATTGATTTTATGGGACCTATGCGTATAAACACTGCAAAATTAGCTACCTCCGGTTGCTCTCTTGACTCAATAGAACAGGGTGGTAAAAGAGCTCTAAGAAAGCACCTAAAACCTTTTTTTTCCTGTGGGGATATCCTCATGGATATCCTCCGTCCGTTCCATTATAGGGAAAATGTAGGGTTACGTCGAACTCCTACCGACTAAAACCCTATGGTTCCATAAACTACTATGAGTAGAGGGTCCGTGAGATACTTGTGCATTCCCCACACCCCCTGAAACTTGACTCCCCCCTCCTCCCCACCCCAGTAATTGATTTGATTTCAACACATGATTCTAGACTCCCAAGCGTAGAAATCTTTCGCCAGTTTGTTTTTATCTAATGTTCCATACATTTTGACCGTGTAGCAATTGCAATTTTGTATGAAACAACAGATTATATGCCTTATAACCGACGAAAGATTACTAAGCTGGAAGGTATAATATCATATCGCACACCTAGATCTAAACAGCGATTAACTCAAAAAAACACTTTTTTCAGGAAAGTTGAAAAACTGGTTACTATGTCCATGTGCACTGCAGGAATTTGCTGTATTGATCAATACTTTTTAGTAATGGAACTATTTTTGAATCTGTTTTGTTGGTCGCTAGGTAGTAAGTTAGGGAATTCGATGGTATGCATACCTCAAAAATTGAGATTTTAGAGTTAGCTCTCTTTAGATCTAGGTGTGCGATATGCTGAATACATGGGAATAGTTTGCGCGTCAATGCCGTCCACTCTGCATATATATCAGGGCATCAAAGTGAAGGAAATAACAGACACCGTCATAAGCACTTATAAAATCAACTTTAGCCGACTTAGAAATTGTGAGTGTACTGAGACTCCTTTTAATGCTATTGCTTTAAGGCACATAATGGCGCAACGCAAATTTTCATAGAATTTGTCCTAATTGTCCTACAAGAGTCGCGTCTTTACCAGTTTCTTTTTTAAGATTTTAATAATTATAATAATATTTTTATTTCGAGCAACAAGACTCATAGTGTTAGTAACAATATACTTACAAACTATGTTAGTAATACACATACAAGGACAAAAACAATACCAAACACAGAAAACAGATTGTGACATCACTGCTGCACGGTGACAGGCCCAGCCGAAACCTTGCAGCAATGATTCACAAACGCACAATCAAGCCTGCTTGCTATCATAGACAGGATGCTGTTGGCGCTGCCCCGTACCCTACGGACCCAGGATGCACACCGCTTCCGCATCACCGTGTAGAAACAGTCCACGTGAGCTTCAGCGAACATCCCTGATGCGCTGCAGTACCGGGGCAACCCCATCAACACCCTGAATGCATTATTGTATTGGACGCGAAGGGCGCCGTATGATTTTTGAGTATCGACAAGATAAATTAGATTCCTTCTATTAATAGAACCTGCTAGTAAAATTGATAATTACTTAATCAATATACGCTCGAAGAAAAAGAAATGTAAGTAAACTGAAGAAAGAAATTTTTGACATCATTTTCACGACTATGAATATGACGACGTTGTTAATAAAAACATACCATCACGTCAGATATCTCCTACATATTTCCTTTGATAAAAAAATATATTAGAAAACTGCTTTGAGAAAAATATCAAAGTAATTACGTTAATCTTACGTAAGATAAATCACTCGATATCATCCTCCTTTTCTAAGCTTCTGTCTCTTTAGATGCAAATATAATTAGTATCTAATAGAAAAAGTTGCTATAACACCGGTTAGAAGGTTCAGCAAAAAAAAAATCCGAAACATACAATGCGACGGGATGGTTCGGGGAAACCCACGGTAGAAGCTAGTTTCTAACAAATGCAACATCGAAACTGTGATCAAAATATCGACTAATAAGTACCAAAGATTACAATTAAAATTTCACCATTTAAAGAATAAATACCCCAGCATGTTTTCCATTCGGGTAGCAGTTCTGTACAGTGATATATATGAACCATTTCTTGCAACGTGAGCGGATGACATTAAAAACCGCTTAGTGGTGCGCACAACGACATACCGGCAATTTTGGTGGCCCCTTAAAAATATAGAAAGCATCCATAGGTGGGTCGTTGTAGCAATTACAGTAACGAATCGTTTGTTGCTAGTATTTTTCCGAGTTTTCTTTTGTTTTCATTTCGAATGATCACTTTGTGTTGGTTTTACCTGACCTAACGACTTGAAAATCACAATCTGAATGATGATTGAAGGATATTGCTAATCCATTGCTTCATATATAAACTTGTCTGCTCAACAACGTAAATAACGCAATGAATGTTGTCTAACTGTCAAAATGAAAGCCATTAATTGCTACTGTTAGTGTGTTACGTTATTACCCCGCAGGTTATATCTGACCTCAAATTTAATATAGGTAGGTACCTGGGCATAGATACAGTTGCGCAATTTGAGGCTATACGAACGAGGTTACTGAGGGTATTTTGATTTTTTTTGTTTGTGTTTTTTATTTTTATGCGTCATGTTTGCCGCAAACAAACTTATTTTCTTTATTTCTTTTTCTTTTAGGTTGGTCCCTATGTAGTTTTGTAGGATAAATCATTTATTTATTTATAGGAGAACCTACAGCTATAACAGAAGCATAACAATAGTATATGAGACATAAAGCCAATTACAGGTTCTCACGAGAAAAACAGAAAATGTAGTAGAAATCTTAGGATCACTTACAAGCACTATAAAAGGGAATACAAATATTAAGGTACGAGTATATAAGCACTATGCACTTTAAAAAAAATCTGCGTTCAGCCGAGTGCGTGCAGAATAAGTTTTGATGGTAAATGGGTCAAATGAGAACTCTTTGCAAAGAATATTAAAGTCCTTACTCGCTCGCTCCATGTATGAGTTTTTTGTTAACGTAATAACACGCCTACAATCCCTGAAGGGTTAGACAAAGGTGTAGCTTGCAATAGGGGGCGAACCAATGGCTATAAACTGGGCACAAATGGAGGCTCCGGGCTGCTTCTGACAAATATCTGATAGAAACCTGGGAATTGATCTCAGGACCTCATGCCCAGTACTAGCGCTTGCGAGACCAACGAGGCAGGCACGTACGAGGCGAGGCGAGGTAGGTACGTTTTAACCGCAGATATCTATTTCATTCAAATAAACCATCCAATACAAGCTAAACATGCATGTCAGCTTTCCACTGCTCTTCCACTTTTTAATTTCACCCGCGTTTAATATATTTTACGTATAATAAAACAAAGCAATAACCGTACATCATTTTCTCCCCTTTTTTACGCGCCCGAAGAAAATGCACGCGATTTCACTTGTATACTGTTGCTAAAGGCTAGTTTACATTGTGCGAGTCGGATGGACGGCTAGTGATAATTTATGAACGAGGTCATACTATGGAAAACTTTGACAGAAACATGTTTGGATTCACGCAATCCAAAGTTGGATACCTAAGCATTAAAACTGAAATTGTGATTTAGCTACCTCCTTTTCTTCCTTTTTAGGGTACCAAAATGGTAAAACGGAACCCTTAAGCCCGGTTTCCACCGCGAGCGGAACGGGCCCATTAATGACTTCGTTAAACTCGCAAACGCAACTACATACTTGTATTTCCACCAAACGGTGGAAATACAAGTATGCAGTTGACTGTTAACAGTTAACGCGGTTCACAGAATACATCTACTTACCAATTTTCAACAGTACCTATAGTTCTTATAGTTTCGGAAAAAAGTGGCTGAGACATACGGACGGACGGACAGACAGACATGACGAATCCATAAGGGTTCCGTTTCTGCCATTTAATGACTTCGTTAAACTCGCAAACGCAACTGCATACTGTTAACAGTTAACGCGGTTCACAGAATACATCTACTTACCAATTTTCAACAGTACCTATAGTTCTTATAGTTTCGGAAAAAAGTGGCTGAGACATACGGACGGACGGACAGACAGACATGACGAATCCATAAGGGTTCCGTTTTTGCCATTTGGCTACGGAACCCTAAAAATACTAGCACAGTCTGAACACAGCCTTATGGGAAAATAAAGGAGACTGCTAACATGACATATGCACAGTACTTTCTATCTTTTTAATAATAGTCAGATACAGAGAGAAATTTTCGTCTTTATTTTTAATCTTACGTTTTATCGACATACCTTTTACTTCTGTATTGTTAAAATCTTGTTTTGTCTAATCAAAGCACTGGCGTATCTTTATAAAGTTTTATATTTTAAATAATTATGTTTATTCTTATAAAGTTTTGGGATGCATGAAGAAGCCTCCTCGTGTAGCGCAGATTGTTCCGCCAGTTACTCAACTGAACCGAGCGCTCGGCGCACCACCCTACACCTTATTTGACAGGCTAATTCTTCCCTTGCGGTAGTGGTAGGGCTAACGCCCGTTTGGTTTGCGACCACCCTCTCACCGGGGTCCAACGTCAAGTAGTCTGCTGTGTTTCGTCGATGCAAGGGAGTTCTAGTGCCTTAGGCATCCTCTGGGCTCGCTCGTCCCATCAAAGACCTTATCCATCGCTTTCCATCAGGCGTGATCGAGGTCAAGAAAGAAAAAATTTTTTTTTTTAATATAAGTACCGTATGTCCCTGGAAGTATCTTAAAAAAAAAAACAGGGCCAGCAATTACTTTTTTTTAGATAGCTTTGATAGTTTTTTTTTATGATTTTTTTCTTTGCGAAAAAAACAAAAATTAGTCATAACTTTTGTACCGTAAAAAAATTCTCCGACATTCTCAAGGATAAAAAGTTTGGAAATGACCTTGCCCACGCCCCTATTCGATTTGATCCACCCTGTATAGTCTGGATTTGTGCCCAATTGATGGCGATAGGCTCGCCCCCTGTTACATGGGACTTAAACATAACTGGCGAAATGATAGTGACCTATAGGTTCTATAGGTAACCTACCCCTTCGGGGAACGCAGGCGTGATCCCGTGGGTTCGATTCCCGGGTCGGGCAAAGTGTTGTTTGGGCTTTTCCATTGGGAATTTCTTAGTAACAGCCTGGAGGTTGGAAGTTGGCGGTGTGATACTCCCGTGCTTCGGAAAGCATGTGATCTCTCTCCGGTCGTGTCGGATTGCCGTCCCATCGGACAATGAGAGTGAGGGAAGAGAGAGTGCACCTGTGTCTGCGCACACGCTTATTGCGCATTATAATATCTCCCGCGCCGAAGGCCACGACTTTTTTATTATTTTAAAAAACTCTGTCATCACTATGATTAAACCACATTTTTGCAGCTGCGCTTTTTACTGTTCCTGCCTGCGGATGGATCACAAAAACTCCCACAGAAATGTCAAAAAGCAATTCACATTTATATTTCTGACACAACTATATGGGTGCCTCAAGCACAAATAAGACATTTCTTATGCAAATTGCCTCTCAGCCTCCCGCGAACAAATAAGGACATAACTTAAAAATGGCGAGATCGCACATAACCTTGTAGAAGCCGCTGTCTCTATTATAAATAGGATTTTTTTTATTAGAATGATAAATGATGATAAATGATTTTTATTTCTGTAAGTAGGTTTGTACAAACACTTTTACACGTCAATCATATTTTTTTTTAAATTAGATGAGGTCGGCGTTTCCTGACTATTCTGAGAAGAAAGGCCGAAACAAACTCAGAAGTCACAGTCTCTTTTAAAGTACAGACAAAATCTTGGTCAGATCGTGTGAAGACCATGTAGATTGGTGTCTGAAATGGTCTTTTGAGGAAAGGACCACACAGATTGAGCGGACCTGTCCAATCAGTGCACGCATTTGTCAAAAATCGTGCAGCTCAACTCAGAACTTGAGGAGCTCAACGATTCGACGAACAATAAAAAGACAGGACATTTGGGTAGGCCGCATAAACTACTCAAACTGCCAGATCATGATAAAAACTAAGAAGGAAAAAAAAGAATTTGATAGAGGAGGGGTTAAGTTATAACAGCCGCACGGATTGATCGATCAGGTTAAGCTATGCTTGCCGCGGTTGATCCGTGGATGGGTGACCATCTTTGCTTTATTATTTTTTGTTATAGCGGCAATAGAAATACACACTGTGAAAATTTCAACTGTCTACCTATTACGTTATGTTCATGAGATACGACCCGCTGACAGACAGACGGACAACTGAGGCTTAGTAATAGGCTTCCGTTGGCACCGGACGAAGCTTTATGGTCTATTTCAACACCTCCTGTGGTCCGGAGGTGGTGAAATAGACCATAAAGCTTCCTTGTTCAACTCGGACTGCGTAACTGATAGTGGGGTGGCGCCCCTATTCCAACTCTTTTTTAGGGTTCCGTAAAACGGGACCCTATTACTAAGACTTCGCTGTCTGTCCGTCCGTCCGTCCGTCTGTCTGTCTGTCACCAGGCTGTATCTCAAGAACCGCGATAGCTAGACAGTTGAAATTTTCACAGATGCTCTGTATTTCTGTTGCCGCTATAACAACAAATACTAAAAACAGAATAAAATATATATTTAAGGGGGTCTCCCATACAACAAACGTGTTTTTTTCGGCGTTTTTGCCTTGTGGTACGGAACCCTTCGTGTGCGAGTCCGACTCGCACTTTGGCAGTTTT
This sequence comes from Oligia latruncula, assembly GCA_948474745.1. Classification (NCBI taxonomy): domain Eukaryota; kingdom Metazoa; phylum Arthropoda; class Insecta; order Lepidoptera; family Noctuidae; genus Oligia; species Oligia latruncula. The sequence goes on from OX419699.1 coordinate 4,607,721, forward strand.
TTACCAAACCCATAACAGTAAATCGGGCATCCTAAAATATTGTTTCTAAAAGGAAGCGAGCACCTATATACACTAGTTGTGATTTTGGCACCCTATCCTGGCTCTAGAATCTAATAAATCTCGAAGTTGGCAATATATTTTTAGACTCGACACGAAAACCATATCGATATTAAAATCGAGTTCGCAAATGGTTTTATGAAATTAAAAATTTTACAGCTTTACGAACTGAAATCTATTTGCGGGGAAAGTTTTAATGTTTTTCTCTTGATACATTGGGTAAGTTGGACAAGTACCTACATTTAATGGATCGAGACATTATGTATTTTGACCTCCTAAAGATAACTAAGTATGTTGTTGTACTGTCACCCAGTGCACTGCACATCAGTGCAGTGGTAACAATTTAACATTGACAGCGCGCTTATGTCGTTGCAATAAATGTGATTTTCGAAGTGCAAGTGTATCCACTATCCACTAATATGCAGTTGACTGTACCTATTTGATTGTAGTATAGTAATTTATTCTTGGTAGGTATATCATCTTCACACATGATTGTCTAAATAATTTTGAAACCGTTTTGAAAAAATATTGGAAAAAAGAAAAAAAAAATGACTTTTCTTGAACATTCTTCTTCTCCATAAGAAACTACCTTTCAGAAGGGGCAACCATAATCAACTCATGTTTTTTTTTAAAGTGACGTCCAAATGTCCCTTTTATTGGTCTAATTGAAATTATACTTTTTTGACTTTGACTTTGACTAAGGCAAGATATGCCTTAGTCAAAGTCAAAAAAGTCGCATGTCAGTTTCTTTCAAAAACTCGATGTGCATTTTATAAACGCCGGGATAGCTACCAGTAGGTAGCCACCAGCCTAGCTACTACCAGCTCGTCTACTGTAGTAGACGAGCTCCCATAATCAGCCTATAAAGTTCCCACTGCTGGGACACAGGCCTCCTCTCCGTAAGAGGGAGTGGCCGTAAATCCAACTAGTGGCCCCGGTGCGGGTTGCTAGCTGTCACAGGTCTTCGAATTTTTGGTTCTAGGACATGCCGGTTTCCTCACGATGTTTTCCTTCGCCGTTTTGAGAGTACTAGTGATTAAATAATTTACGTAAAGTAAAGCACATGTCAGGGTTCGAAACTACGACCTGCAACTCATAAGTCGCGGCCGTTACCCAGTGGTAACCCGTCGACGCCACTAGTTGTCAGACTTTCGGGCTTGTGACGACCCGTAAAGACTTTCACGATCCACGGATGACAGCCGGGACCAACGGCTTAACGTGCTTTCCGAGGTACGAAGGGGGTTTGATATGTAAAGATGGTCACCCATCCACGGACCAACCGCAGCAAGCGTAACTGAACCTGATCGATCGACCAAGACCCGACATCGACATAGGCAGATAATACTAGTATTATTCAAAAAGTGCATTGTATTAGGGAAAAGCATTATTTTTGGCTAAACTGTCATGTTTAATAATTCATAACTCTGACATCGTCGTGAGTTTGTATGTAAACGGTTATTTTCGAAACTACTGATACGATTCCGAAAATTCTTTCACATTAGGCAGAGTGTCGTAGAATGTTAAAACAAGAAATTTCACGCGGGCGAATCGCGAGCGGAAGCTAGTAATACACACGGGCTACTTCACATTTAACATACAAACTCACAAATTTTAGTCTTATAATATAAAGGCATTCATATCATATAATATAAAGGCAGTCATATAATATAAAGCACAGATATAATCAATAAGCTACAAACGAGCTTAGGTTGTAAATAATAAAGCCACAGCCAGTGCTACGTTGCCATTAGAAGGTACCCTGACCTTTAACCAGTGGTTAAAGATAACAACAGCTATGACACTTGATGCCATGTTGGGCTTTTAAAACAACGGTCCTACTAAGTCACATCTGTAGGTATGTCAGTCTCTTTCAAAAACTCGATGTGCATTTTATAAACGCCGGGATAGGTACCTACTGTAGACGGGCTCCCATAATCAGCCTATAATGTTCCCACTGTTGGGACACAAGTCTCCTCTTTGTATGAGGTGGACGTAAGCGCCACTACGTGCGCTCAGTGCGGGTGGATACGCAGAAGATTTACCTACGCTTTGGAATGGGCAACTAGCTTCATATTTTTCTGACTGACCTACTTCTTGACAATTCAAAAGTGCCTGTAAATGGTTTAATTGAAATAAATGCTTTGAGTTTGAGTTGAGTTTGAGTTTGATTTGGCAAAACAAAATTCTAAAGAAACACAATATTTTAAAATTTTAACTAAATAACTCACTTCGAATGCCTCCGCTATTATTACGTATCAACAACTACTTGAATTTGAGAAGAAAGGAATATTTCTTTCGTGTTTATATGACAAGAAAGTATATTTTCTGAGATAGATCATTCTCTGCGATGTTCTCAATTTATTTGGAACTGTTGCAGTAGCAGTGTTCTTCTTCCGAGTTAGGTTTTTTGCACTCATTGGGAGAACTTCTATTCCCCAAAAAATTATAGACAACGTGATACGCAGCCGGAAAAATGTAAACAAATATTACAAGTATCCGCACTGAAAAAAATAATTTCTTACTGCAGTGATTTCATTAAGACTTACTGACTTTATACAGTAAGAAGAAATGTTTGTAAAACAGTAAAAGACAAAACAGTAACTTTTAATGATCCTACTATTTACTGAAAAAAAACAACAAAAAAAGGAAAACCACCATTACTGTAATGTAAGTAAATTTCTATGGTTTGAACGATATCATCAAATGAATAAAACAGTTAATTTTGTGACCTTTTAGCTACTTAAAACGTTAAAGTTTACTGTCATGACGGTAATAATTTTACCTCAAGCTTTAACTGTTTTCGGATCAGTAAAAAATACTGTTTTGAACGTTAGGCTCCTAAGGAACTATTTAAAGTAGTTCAGATTAATGTTTTTTTCATTATTTACTGCTTAGTTCTTTGAGTGCGCTCACTCTTGGTCCCCGCTAACTTCACGGCCCAAACATTGTGGTATTCACCCAACGCAGCCGAACGCTCCCATGACAAAGGTCTCAAAATTACTACGCACTTAGCGTAAGTTACACTAAATTGAGTTTAGGGCCTAACTTGGAGGCCGCCTTTGGATAGCCGGTTATGGAACGGTGCCAAGTTGATAAATAAAGATGTTTTATTGCTGGACTCCTGGTTTCAGGGTTACTGAAATCTATGTTATTGTGACTCTAAAATGTTTGTTATTTGTTTAAGTTTTGAGTGGGAAAATTAAGTCAGTTAATTAGATACTATTTGATTGAAATATAACGGTTCTTAAAAGAATTTGACATAGTTAGTTAGCTTGTGTAGGAAAGCTCTGTGTTTTTGTAACCAAGTAGTATTACTTACGTTCCGATTTAAATAGGTCAGTGCAAGACACAAAAGAGGATTTCAATACTTATTGCATCGAATTCCCCAAAATATTTATTAATAAATATGTGTTATTTATTGGAAATAAAAGCGGCCAAATGCGAGTTGGACTTCCCACACGTACCGCCGCACAATAATATTTTACTTTTTTAAAAACAATTAAAATCGCTATAAAAACACGTTTTTATATGGGGATTTGTATACCCCTTAAATTTTTTACTTTATTCTATTTTTATTAATATAAAGTCTGACAACCAGTCTTACAAAGGGGTATCGTATTACTCAGTAACTGGGTTGTGGAGGTCAGATGGCAGTCGCTCCATGTAAAATACTGGTATTCAGGTGCATCCGGTTAGACTGGAAGCCGACCCCAACATAGTTGGGAAAAGGCTGGCAGATGATGATTCTTTTTTTTTATTAATTATTGTGATAGCGGCCATAATAGTATCTATAATGAAATTATGTAGACTCTATATTATACTTTAATTCTATTACGTTTCACAAGATACAGCCCTGTGACAGACAGCCGAACCGCTGGACTGCGGGGCGTTAGCACCCTGTTACCTTACCTAACCTAACCCTCAAAATATCAATTCAATATTCCTACAACAAAAAAAAACAAATAAGTAGTACAAAAAAATATTGTAAAAAACTTCAATAACAACAAGATCAAAGAAGTTCAATAAATAATAAAAAACTGGCAAAGTGCGAGTCGGACTCGCACACGAAGGGTTCCGTACCACAAGGCAAAAACGCCGAAAAAAACACGTTTGTCGTATGGGAGCCGGAGACGGGCAGACGGACAGTGGAGCCTTAGTAATAGGGTCCCGTTTTTACCCTTTAGGTACGGAACCCGAAAAATGGTCGCAACCAATATCTAAAATCTGAAGAACATTCGACAAAATGGAAGTCAAAAACAAACCGACACAAATAATTCCTTTGCAAAAGTTGCCACAATACTTTAATATGAATTGTTTATTTTTCACCGAGGGCAACAGCGCAGCGTAAACAGAAAATATGGCCAAAGGTCTGAGAGAAATTAAAAAGTTTTAATTGAATATTAGCCAGCTGAGCGGTTATGGAAAGTTACTTTCTTCATTGGAGCTGTTCGCTCACTGTGTTAAAACTTGCCCAAGATTGAAGTTCTACCGAAATTATACGCGTTGGTAAAAAGAAATTAAATCTGAAGGATCAAAAGTTCTGCCAAAGAGAAGTCTGCAGGGTGGAAATGGTGTTGTTGTGCAGTTTTCATAGGCATACGATTATCATTTATACTTGGATAATACAAGAAAACATACGTTATTCACAGTTATAAAAATTCTGAATTTTTTTCTTAAATCTTAATTTAATGGGCCCAGGATTTGGGCAGGAGTTTGGCGCCTTCAGTAACGTCTATCAGTTCCTGTAACGTAGAGACAAGACACAATCTACCTACTCGATATTAACTTGTGTCCCATCGTTTGTGGAAATACCTGAGCAGGTTTTCCTTGCTAACCTGTTTAGAAAATTCCAAGGTTAGCCCAGGTAACTCATGCCCAGGTGGAATATTTTCAGCAGGTAAGAAACTAATAAGATGGGCAGGGAGCACTGAAGAAAGAAGCAACTGTCCTACCGCAGCTTCAGTCTTTTTTCAGACCGGTCGCCACTGAGTGAGAGGACACTTTAAGATGCTGTTACGGCTTTTTTTTATTATTGTTATTTTTTTATACGCAATGTGCGTTTTGTTAGTGCAGAATAAACAGTTTTTCATTTTTTTTTCTTTTTTTTCAGCGTTTGCGGCACAAGGATGTTATCGTGCAAAGGGAGCAGTTTCAAACAATGTTTCTGGTTCAACGTCGGATACTTCTACCTATACTTAACATTCTTACTTACACTTGTATTCCTAACTTTTTTATTCTTCAAAGTATTTTCAAGAAAAAATCGCACTTTGAGTACTCGAAGTATCGTTAGTTTAAAAATGCTAGGTATATGATTCATTAGTTCAACGACCTACAATTTCATGAAATCTGGCTCCCACGCGTCAATTTTTATCTTCAAATCTGACGTCATAGTCATAAAAGGACCGTATCAGCTATTATCATAAAAGTGGTCAACCACAATGCAGTTTTCGAGTGCCCTTATCAGCTAAATGCATTTTCTATAAATACGAGGCACCACAGTTTATGGAAACACTGCGAAAAAAAAGTGGTGCGCTTATCATTTCAAGGGAACACCGAAATATTACGGCAGGTCAGTTCAGTTATGTTTTTTTTTTATCTGTACCTACCTATCTACCTACTCAGATGTTTAATCAGATTGTTGGTTTTAAGACGAGTGCTAATCCTGCCGACAAACTGTCACTCAATTTGGCAGGTTTATGAAATGTATGATACAAGTTTTCGGTCCAAATTTTTTTTCTACCTCTGTTACTTAGTTTCTTATTGTGTTTTCTGGTACCTAGGAAACTGATTAATTAATCCTTCCTCGCCTGTAAATGTAAAGGTTAAGCAAGTGTAATACAAACAGCGCCATTTTCTGGTCGAAGGTTTAAAAAAATATGACGGCCATTGGCAAAAGAAGAATTCAGAACTCAGAAGCATTTGAGATTGATTTGTAGAAATACTTATTGTACACGAGTATTTAAATAACGTATGAAACAACTGTGTTTATTTTATGTATTGTGTACAATCCTACTGTTGATGTTACAATACATCAGAGGGGAGGTAACTCTCGTAATTTTAAGAATGTTCACAGTCTGGTCTCAGTCTCAATCTGTCAAAAATACCTCTAATTTTCTTATGTTTATGTAAATTTTTTGACATAAATTTTCGATGAGATGAGATTGCGACTAGATTTTGAACGTTTTTAATTACGGGAATTGACCTTCAGGCCGCCAGTAATAGTCACAATACCCCCCTTACTAGTTGATACTTTATTAAATATTTATGTTATATATTGATACTTTGTTAAATATTTATGTTATACTAGCTGCGCCACGCGGTTTCACCTGCGTAAATGTCGATCCCGTGGCAATATAGGGATAAAAAGTAGCCTATATGTTAATCCAGGGTGTCAGCTACCTCCATACAAAATTTTATTAAAATTGGTCCAGCTGCTTAAGCGTGAAGAAGTAACAAACATATAAACACACACACACTCACAAACTTTCGCCTTTATAATATTAGTGTGATGAGGAAAATATGAAACCAAAATCCCTACAAATTATGAATGTCATCCAATCACAGAGTAATTATAACTCTGAGTGGTATGAATAATCACGGTCATAATGACTGTTGTCATAAATCCTTTAGAGATAATTTTAACAATGTAATTGTTACAAAATATTTGACCCAAATTAAATAACATAAAATATGCAAACATGAGTTTGTCCCGTTCATGCCGTTCAGTACTAGAAACTAGAAATGTACTGAAGTCATTTTTATAATGATTTTCACAAGTCATTTTTATCTTCTGTCTTTTCCCAAAACGTATGATGGGGACGATAGGAAAGCCGACTTCCAGACTAACCGGATGCAGTTCAATACAGTTTTCTATTCAAATTTCTATATTCCGAAAATAACTACTTTGATGAAATACTTTTCATCACTATAAACAAAAAAAAAAACGCGTACATTAGCCAAGTGCTATTTGTAAAAAAATAATAAATGCAAGATACAAAGCATTATGCAAGGCCTAATAGTGATAACGCAAGGCCATCGAAGTGTGCCACAATGTCAGATTGAGATTATGACAAAGATAAGATATCCGATAATATCGATTAGGTATTATTAGAGCTCCGTTTTTCAATGTATGCCAACTGATGTAATAAATACATGAAAATAGCTACTTTAGGTACTTGTAACAAGTTTTCATACATTTAAATTCCTTCAAATTGTTTTGATTTAAATGCTAATGTAGGATAGGATAGATTAATTGACATCGATACTATGGAATTTCGGCAATTCGGACGTTCGATCTGATAACTTCGGGGAATTACCCATCGGGCATATGACTCAAACTCAAACTCTTTATTGCATTCATGTGTTCATATAGTTGTTACAATATACTTAAGAAAAGAAGACATTCGAAATCAAGCAGTAAACCCGTTGTGTTCACGACGTAGTAAATATAACGCGAATTCAGGCAATAGTTAGTCGTATGTGAATGTAAACGAAACAAAGGAGTATGTAAGGAACGTAACAGGTGGCGCTCTGTAATTCCTGCCTACCCATTTAGGAAAAAGGTGAGAGTTTGTGTCATGTGTATAGGAAATCGTACGTTAAGGTTAACTCAAAAATTAACTTTGTTATTAATCAAACAGCATAATGGCCCGAATCCTCGACGGTAAAACTTTAGCAGCAACGGTGAGGAATGAAATAAAGGACAAGATTGAAAACTGGCTAAACCTTGGTAACAGAGCACCCTCTCTTCGATGCGTTTTAGTAGAAGGAGACCCGGCCAGCGAGACATACGTTAACAACAATATCAGGGCCGCAAGAAATATAGGCATCAATGCTGAAGTGATCAGATTTGACAGTACAATAACAGAGGAACAGCTTATCCAGCAGATACAGACCCTCAACGCTGATGGTACTATCGATGGTATCTTGATTCAGTTACCAGTACCTGAGACTATGAGTGAGAGGAAAGTGTGCAATGCGGTCGCTCCTGAGAAGGATGTCGACGGATTCCATATTGTGAACATTGGACAGCTCTGTGTTGATATGCCATCGTTCGTGCCTGCCACTGCTTTAGCTGTTATTGAAATTCTGAAAAGGTCAGTGTTTTTTCTGAATAAAAGTAAAGGCTATACAACTATTAAGATAATTGTTAAAGCTGATTTTAAACTTTATACAGATTTCACAACTTTCTACATTTTCAGATTCGAAATCGAAACGTTCGGACGCAACGCAGTAGTAGTCAGCCGATCGAAGAATATAGGTCTGCCAATTGCTATGATATTACATAGCGACAAGAGACATGAGAACGGGCTTGGAATGGATGCGACTGTTACAATCTGCCATCGTTACACGCCAACAGAGCAATTAAAAGTCTTTTGTCAGAATGCCGATATTATTATCACTGCTACAGGTAAGTAACTCCAGGTATTATGTATGTCACCCTCAGGCTAGGTGGAGCGACGATCTTCGAAGATTTGTTACAAATGGATAAATGAGAAGGGGCGAGAATAGAGCTCAGAAGCGTGCAATTGGGAGCAATTACTCTTATAATTATGAAGATAATGTAATAAGTCACGATTGTGTCCATCTTTAGACTTACATGATCTAAAGCACGGTCACTGTCGAACTGCATAAAAAAAAAGAGAAGTGCGATGACACAACCCTGGTAAATTTATTGCAAAATATGAAGCAATATTATTTAATTATAAAAAATCTATTATTTGGACTAAAAAATGAAAACACTAGTATTTTAGTATGTTGCTTGTAGAATAATCTGACAAAAAATGAGAATGATTGTATGTATATTAGTATGTTTTTTTTTGTAAAAAGAAAGTTATTAGAGGTATTTTCATGATTTTTTTCTATCGCATCAAATTAGTTGTATTATATTTTCAACACACTATCTACCTAGCATATATTCTGAAGAATATCACATATTTTTCTGATTTTGTTTACTGTAGTCGATCATATACTTTTATTGTTTCTAAAACTTGCGTTTAGGTCCAAAATACCAGGCAACAGAATTTGAGAGATTTCTGGAATATCTTCCCAAACTCTGTTGGTAATTTGAAGTTCAAAGTTTGTTACAAATATTCCTGTTAATGTTTATGTCAGGTATTCCAAAACTGATTAAAGGAAGCATGATCAAGCCTGGCGCTACCATCATTGATGTTGGCATGACCAGAGTTACTGATGAAAATGGAAACTCCAAATTCGTTGGAGATGTTGATTACGATGGTAAGTGATTTCTTGCATTTAGCATTTTCCGCAGAACCTACTATAAATACGCGACAACGCTTCATATATTTAGATATCTTTTGCTAAATAATCGTGTTTTTTCGCTCATGTCCTATTCGTTTCTCTTCTATCTTTCGTATCACTAACAATCTATGAACCTTTGTACAGGATTTTCTACTTTGTTTTTATTTTAGTTTTGTTTTTTTATGTGTCTTTGAGTGTTTAGTTTCTGATATTCCTGTGCAAGTCCCAATTTTTTTTTTTCTCTCTTTCTGGTATACCTACCTAAGTATTTATTTTGTCCGACAATTTTTTTTTCTTACATTTATTTATTTTATTCTAACAGAGGTCGTCAAAGTCGCTGGTGCCGTGACCCCAGTTCCCGGTGGCGTGGGTCCGATGACGGTTGCTATGTTGATGCACAACACATTCCAAGCTGCAAAGCAACTCCGAGCATAACCTGAGGAGTTTGAAGGCTTTTTCTAGTTTTTATTTTATTTCCAGGTTAGAAATACTTAGGTTACTGTTTCCACAAAAATTTCTTCTTTTTTTGTCTATGCACTATATCTACAATTCTTTATCTTTGGTCGTTTCTTGTTCGTATTATTAAAATTAACTTTAATCTGAAGGAAACGGTAATATTTTCATGGATGCATGAAAATATAATATAATTTCGAAACTAATATATTGTAAAAGAATATCTAAATCGGAATATCTTAAACTCACACCCTATCTCAAAATTGATAGTTAATTATCCAGTGTGCCCGTAATATGTATTGTTTAATTTATTTAGTAGGTACCTAGTTATTTGTTGTTACATGCAAGTATTCAATTACCTATAAATTATTATTTCCATGTAAAACTTTTTCATTTAACATTAACATCGCCTTTTCTGAGGACGTAACTGTCACGTACCATTTTATTCAGTTAATAAGTTAGTGAACACTGACATCGACTGAATTTGTGGTCGGTCAGCGCGCTATGCTCGGAAATTTTTTGAAAGTTATGATCAGAAATGAAATTATCCAGAAAAGAACTGGAGTTTCTCGAAGGACCGCCCGCGCCGCCGGCCGATGGGGCAAACGTGTCCTAGAAGAAGACGTACCTCCAGCTAAATGGAACGACGACCTTAAAAAGGTGACTGGGACAGATTGGTAGGCGGAAACGGTGGACATCTTTATGGCGCAAATTGGGAAAGGCTTTTCTCCAGCAGTGGACTGCGATAGGCTGTGCTAAATAAGTTTGAATCACTAAAATATTATTGCAAAAATTTGCCAATAGCCAAGTGATTTGATTGGCTGTTGTTATTTCCGTAAGCCAATCACAGAAGTTGTATCTGACCATCACGCGTCTTACGTTACCTTCTTATAGGTACGTTTGGTAATTGAACGAGTAGTTTTCAGTTATCAATTGATTATTGAGTCCGTGCTTAGCCTCGGTGCCCACGCACACTTACATACGCATTATAATAGTCTCTTTACTTATCTAACCTTTTCATCCTGTAAGTGTCTACACTTAACGCAACCTTGAGAGTACTTAGCTTAACTAATTCTATGATTGGTAACAACTTCTTTCTTGGAATCAACTCTCTAATGCATTTCTAACATGATTATCTGCGATTTCAGCATATCAGTAATTATTATATTGTGAGCAGCCCCAATGCACTTTTAAAATACCTATCTACGTCGTACCTAATTGCAGTTTATACATATACTGGGCGTGAAGGTTTGTGTAACCATTCTGCTAATTAAAGATGTTTATCATCAAATCAATCGTTTAAATGATAAATAAATGATATCTGATTTATTTTCTGTAATTAGGTTTGTACATACACTTTTAAACGTCAATCATATATTTTTAAAACTAGATGAGGTCGGTGTTTCCTATCTGACTATTCTGAGAAGAAAGGCCGAAACAAACTCAGGGATCAGAGTCTCTTTTAAAGTCCAGACATAATCTTGGTCAAATCATGTGAAGAAGATAGGTGTCTAAAATGGTCTTTTGAGGAAAGAACCAAGAGTTTCGTTGGTATTTCTCTACTCTTAAAGCCAGCCATACTCAAAACTTTTGCACGTTATGTCCTTCATCCCTCCTTGTCATATACCTAGATGAGAGTTGCTGAGAATCGAGTATAATGACGAGTATTACAATTACTTAATATAATTACTAATAAGTACATCTATTTCAATATTTACAAAGGTGTTTTATCACACTTCTTCAATTCTGCATACTCCAACTGAAGTGTGTCCTTCACCATTCGAGGTAATCCCGTCGTGTGCATACAGATTTGTTTAGTAACTTACCAACTTGGTAATGCATTTTTAGTAAACTAGACATTTAAGTCACATAAATTAGAGATAATGTTAACTTGTTTCTTGATATCCCTTTACGCAGTGTATAGTATATAGTACTGTGGAGATCCCGCTGGATCTTCACATATGGCACTTTACGCAGAGTATAGTGGTTGCTTAGGCCCTGCGCAGATGTTCTGGTCACGAGGTTTAACGGCGGCGTCGCCCGTGAAGTGTGTCGATAAAAACTATCCTATGTCCTTCCCCGGGATGCAATCTACCTCTCTGCCAAATTTTATCGAAATCCGTTCAGTGGTTTAGGCGTGAAAACGTAACATACAGACAGACCGACAGAGTTACTTTCGAATTTATAATATTAAGTATGGAATATAGAACATTTTGTTCCGTTATATTTATAGACGGTAGGTAGGTTAATAACTATAGGTGGAATGTTTTCTCTCAATAAGAAGTGCACTTAGGTAGTTTCAATAGGCTTCCTAGGGACCTTAATGTCGACTTGTTCTGCACCAGTGTGGCGACCTTTTTTTTTATATATATTTTTTTTTTATTGTAAATCATCAAATGACCCCTTCCGCTCTGGGCGGAGCGGAAGGGAGACTCTTACTGACTAAAACCCACCCGTGTTCCTTTCTTAGCCCTTTGTGTTCCAGGGTAACGGTAACCCTTTCGGACAATCCCGCTGACGTGTGGCGACCTTAAGATGGCTTTTAGCACAGTCATTTTTCATGGATAGATATCTAACTTATCTACTATTCTCTTACTAATTATATTAACTTGTATGTAGTTTCTTTTTATCGACTATTTCTTCAACTATATGTGGAGGCTTGTTATTATTAGCTATTTTTTTAATATTACATTCCTTATATCAATGGTTTGTTAGTCTGTAAACCTTCTTTGAAACAAAATAAATAAGTTATGTTTAAACACGGTTAATATTATAGTAAAATATCGCGATGTTTAATACGCGTATAACAGACAATATGCGGCGGATAGTAACAGACACGATAACATAAGGCTTTACCTACACACAACATACTAAGTAGATAGAATTTCCAAAGATTTCAACTGAGACATTACTGGAGCAAGATGACTGTTAGGTACGTTTATGAACACCCTATTATCTTAGTCAACTAATAAATTTACAATGAAGCTGATCTAATCAACTTCTCCGTTTTCGTTAGGTTGCGTAAATTATATCTATGCTTAAAAATAGATGTGCGTAACGTTAGCAGTCTGCGAAACTAAAACCTTAAGACCTTCTAAGAATTTTTTCAAAGTTAGTCAAAGTTTTTTATTTGTAAACATAGGTTTAAAAACAGGAAAGCAGAATAGGTACAGAGATCTCTATGTCAAATTATCAAGTAGGTAGGCATACGAAATCATCGTTTACAAAACCCTCTAAAAAAACTGAAAATTCTTCATTTTAGATTCTCGTGTCGTCCCAATACATTCACAGCCTAAATACACTCGAAACAAGATGTTTTTATTGCGTATAACTAATTACAGTAATTTAATTATCAGCAACGTCGAGACATTGACATAACGCGTTATCTTATTATGACCCCTGCGTCACGGAACAGTCGGAACACACCCACGCACGTCATTTTATAGTTAAATGTTTTTTAGGGCTTAGGTATGCGAAATGATAACAGCCAGACGGGTCGATTTAAGGTACAGCTGCTCTTGCTGCGGTCAATTCTTGGATGGGTGACCATCCATTACCTATCGACCCTTCCGTGACTGGAAAACCACGTTAAGCCGTTGATCCCGGCGGTTGAGGTCAGATAGGCAGTCGCTCCATGTAAAATACTGGTATTCAGCTGTATCCGGTTAGACTGGAAGCCGACCCCAACATAGTTGGGAAAAGGCTAGGCAGATTGTTTGACAAATGACGCATGATATGACTGCTGGAATAGAACCGATTCGAAATAAGTTGGAATTAGGGCTGGAAGATGAGCCTTCAAAACATAATTTGGTTTTCATGCGGGAATCCAGGTTATGTACGAATACTATAGCATATAATATCTCGACTAAAGTTCCTGAGGTCATGAGGTTTTTATAATGTTATAACATATTAATTTTACCATGCCTATTGGAGGGGTATTGGATGCCTCCGTATTGTGCCTCGTTCATCATTTTGTGTTACGCCACAATACAAAACCATTGAGAGAGAAGGAGGAGATCCGCAGGAGAACCAAGGTAACCGACATAGCCCGAAGAATTGCCAAACTGAAGTGGCAGTGGGCACACATTGCTAGCAGAACAGATGGCGGATGGGGCCGAAAGGTTCTGGAGTGGCGACTGCGTACCGGAAGACGTAGCGTTGGAAGGCCTCCCACAAGGTGGACCGACGACCTTGTGAAGGCCGCAGGAACCCGTTGGATGCGAGAAGCACAGAACCGGTCGAAGTGGAGGTGCTTGGGGGACGCCTATGTCCAGAAGTGGACGTCTTTCGGCTGAAATGATGATGATGATGATGACAAAACTATTCCTGAATATGACGTAGGTACAGAAATATATTTTTATCATCTGGGTATGTCGTAGCTATTGAAAACATGTTTATGTTATTGCTTTCAAAAACAAAAGAACGTCACATATTTCCTTTAAACAGCTTCCACAAAAATATCTCATCAGTTCATATAAAAATACACTTGACCATTAATAAAGATTACGCATACGGCCCTAGGATCGACCCCTGTCGCACGCCGTCGCTTCGTGACTAGCACGCGTACTGTGGCTGATCCGAAAAGCTACTCCGTCGGCATAGACTTACCTACATTATTCTCTGATCTACAAACAAAATAATTTTAATACAATAGTTTATGGAAAATATTAGAACTATGACAGTATTGTCCTAATCGATCGCGTACTGTTTCAGTAAGACTAATTTACTAATACTTTAAAATAATCAACTTAGTAAAAACAAACACCAAGACTGGAAGGAGGACGCGCGGGCTCGCGAGAGATGGAAGAAGTGGAGGGAGGCCTTTGCCCAGGAGTGGGACAGCGCAGGCTAATAAAAAAAAAAAAAAAAAAAATCAAATTGTGATGATGAAATTGCCTTTTTGTACTATAATAATTATGTCTCGTCCAATGAAACATTAGGATAAGATTAGAATTTACACTACGTCAACTTTACAAAAATCGAGTTCAATATAAATTATGTTTTTTCTTTTAAGTTTAGCTTCCTTAATATAACTTCTGCTGTACTTTGCTTCATAAACTGACTTTTTTGCTCGGCTCCTAAGGGGCCCAGCGTGATGTTAAACCGTGCGTGTTGTTACCTTTAGCCTTCCTCAAGAATTGGGCTATCAAATGCAAAAATATTTCTTCAAATCCGACTGGTGGTTCCAGAGATTAGTGCGATCAAACAAAAAAACAAGCTTCTTCACCTTTATTATTTATTATTGTACTCATCATTATGAACAACTTTTACTATGGGAACAAACCTAAAATCGCGAAAAAAAATCAGCTGTTCTGTTCCCTACATTTATATTCGTATAGGTAACTCGTCAAAATGTAGGGAGCAGCTGATTTATTTTCGCGATTCCAGGTTTAGTCCCATAGTAAAAGTTGATCACAATGATGAGTACAATGACCTCTTAAGAGGTTGTTAATGTTTTACCAATAACCCTTTATACAGTGTGAGTCTTCATAATGTGCACATATCGAAATGAGGGTAACTAAGCTTAATTTTATCGACGGAAAAAATATTTAAAAAAATAAAAAAATAAATTTTTGTAGAATTTTCATTAAAATTCTTGTTCGCTGCTGTGACCCCTGTGTAAACAATCGCCCTCAATTGAGAATTATGGTTTTTTTTCTAACAAAAATCTGATATTTTTTCATCAATTTTTACAATAATTGTAAAATTACTCAATAAAAGCCCCGATTACCTACTCTTTTTTATTATATATTATTATTATTAGCCTGTGATGTCCCACTGCAGGGCAAAGACCTCCCTACTCTCTTTCCACTTCTCTCTGTTCAAAGCTGCTAAGGACCAGTTCTTGTTGAAGGAGTCCAGCTCATCCCGCCATCTCCGTCTGGGCCTGCCACGATGTCGTTTGCCATTAAGTGGGACCCATTGGGTCGTAAGTTTGGCCCATTGTTCGTCTGACATGCGGCAGATGTGTCCAGCCCAGTTCCATTTTAGCGTGGCAGCTTTCTAAGTGACATCAGTTATCTTTGTGATGGAACGGATGGTCGTATTCCTAACTCGGTCTGTTAGTTTGATATCCAGAATACTCCGTTCCATAGCCCTCTGGCAAACTTCTAGCGTGGACCTCTGCTGATTTGTCAAAGACCATGTTTGACCACCATATGTGAGGATGGGAAGTATGCACACGTCAATGAGTCTTCTCTTAAGGGACATGGGAAGATCACCCTTCATTAGGTATTTCATCACTCTTTTTTATTACTTTAAATTATTCTCCATCGTATCAGATTTCTAAACGTAAAATACCATGTTTATAACTCAATCACAACATTTCCTATCAACTGTTAAAGAAAAGCCTTGCAATCACCATACTTTAGCAGGTAAATATTAAATATTTTTTTCATTTCTCATGCTCGGAAAGTAGTGTTTGTTTGATCCGAATAGCGGGTGGAAGACGCTGCTTCCCACCTTAGGGCGGGAACGACTCATAGTAATTGCTTCCCTCTCTAGGGCGGGAATGAATTTTAAAAATAGAACTAAATTTGCTTAGGTTGTCAGCTACGTTTTTTTTTTAATAATTAAGAAAATTGCAGCAGTCTTCTGAGTTTATAAACAGCCAGTGTTAATTTTAAAAAAAACTTAGTAAGTGGGACGGCCCGCCGCGGCGGTGAACGGAATCTACCTACTTATGTGGCTGTGACGCGTTGTGTTCCATATTTCAAATTTAAAAGAGACTATTAAATAGGTAGTATTCATGTTCATGTCATCAATAAATATTTTAGAAAAACTACTATTTTTTACTTTCCTTATATTCGAAATGAAAAGTAGAGTGTTTAACGCGGGTGAAAGACATCAATTGATTCCTTTCGACCATAACAATCTACTATTTATTTTTTCAAATATTTTTTCCGACGATAAAATTAAGTTATGTTTCTCTCATTTCGTTATGTGCACATTATGAAGACTCACACTGTAGATATAAATTATAAACATTCCATTTATAACAATGAAGCAGTACCTAACTAAATGTTATCTACTTTTGTTTTTGTAGATGGAATATTTTTATATGATGATAATTTTAATACTGACTGATGATAACACATGCGGCCAACTTATGACGTAAGTAGTCACACCCATGACTGTGTTGTATCTCCTTCCCTACCATTTCTTTCTTTGCGGAAGTCTGCTGTTTGTAGGAGGCCGATGCGCACTCCTAGTGCGCATCGGCCTCCTACAAACTAAAACCTACCCCTACCCCCCTACTCTGAGCCCTTCTGACACCATCGCTGATTCTGCTCCTAAGCACCCTTGTAGTATCATCATCTGCCTAGCCTTTTCCCAACTATGTTGGGGTCGGTTTACAGTCTAACCGGATGCAGCTGAATACCAGTATTTTACATGGAGCGACTGCCTATCTGACCTCCACAACCCAGTCACTGAGTAATTATTATTATTATTATTATTTATTTCTATATTTTAACATATCTCGGGACCTTTGAGGTCCCGGTCCTTTGGAAGGCGTACGAGGGGCCGAAGCCAACTCGCAGAGGCCCGTTAGAGATGTTCAATGAAATGAGGCACCAACCGACGATTATCCCTGTATGCACTATGCAAGAGCACCCAAGGACAACCCCCGGTTGGTGTAGGACTATTGCAGGATATGGAAAAATAAAAAGTTGGACTATTGGTTTGGGTGGCTAAAGTGGACCGGTTTCCAGGAACTATGGTAAAACTATGACCCCTGCCTGATCAATGCTTTATATATACACAGATAAAATAGCAGGGGGTGACTTGCACACTCAATAATGGGCCCCCGAAAACGGCCGCTAGCACATAGTGACGTAGCGACAAGGGGGCAACACGTCCTGAGGTGCTTATGAGGAGTGGAGAGGTATTCCACGGCTATCAGGACAATCCCGGAAGTACGGTCAAGATCCCTACCAGCATCTTACTGGAATACTTCCTTCCTCCGAGCACGTTTGCTCTTGCGAATCTCCACTCAAGCCGGCCAATAAAGGCAAGAATGAGGTGGGAGCTCTGTTCCTCGTCATTGTTCACTCCAGCCGGCCAATAAAGGCAAGCCAGAGGTGAGGAACAAGACTTCTCCCGGGAGATAGGGTCCGTGGGGTCGCTACTGCCCAACAGCTCGCCACATGCTGCCCTGCGGATTTCTGTATCCCTCTTGGTCTGGCTCCTCACATTAGACCTGTTCCGGCAAAGTAAACTCTTCCGGCACAGGCCTAGAGTTCGGAGCGCGCTAGCCCCACCACGACGTCAACGTAGAGATACGGCGGTGGGGTTATTATTATTATTATTATCCATTTATTTCAGGCATCAAGGCCCATATAAAACACATACAATACAATATTAATATAACTTAAAAATACATAAATACATACAACATTATAATTACACAACAAAAAATAAACAAACTAAAGCACACGAAGTGTCTGCGTCGTGTTTCGCTGACTGGTGTCATGTAGCCGGCCACGAAACCGGCGGTACACAACACCTTTCGGCCAGAACTCTTCCTTGAGGAACTTCTCGAGATGATGTGTCGGAACGCGTACCACGAACGACTTGAAGTTCGTGTTGTGACGCGACTCCAACTTCTCGACCCTCAAAGTCCAGTTGGTCTTCACACGCATGTACTCCACGATCTCCTCAACCTTCGTGGAGTGGTGCAGTCTGGACACGTACAGCTGCGTCGTTGGGATTGCTGGACGCAGCAGCATGTTGGGTCCCACCAGCGCGGTGCCGCACTGGTTCCGGCAAGGAGGCTTCTTCTTCTTCTTCTCTACCTTGATGAAACCATCCTTGTCGCACGTATCCTCCTCCATTGGTAAGACTGGTTGTCAGACTTTCGGGCTTCTGACTACCCGTAACGACTGTCAAAGATCCACGAATGACAGCCGGGACCAACGGCTTAACGTGCTTTCCGAGGCACGGAGGGGTCACTCTTGTAGTTTAAAGGGTCAAATTAAATAAGCTAGTGAAACTCCGCGGGCGTAATGGGTAACAATATCTAACTAAACACGATAAAACCAAAACAAATTAATTTGGCGATTTTTTTGTGGGGTCATCGACCGCAGTAGTGTAGTCACTTGAAGTATCAGTGTTTAGAAATCAGTTTGTATTGTGTAAACTTCACAGGCATTGGTTCGTAGGTATATCTCAACACGACAAAATTAAAGAAAACAGCTTATCAGTTCATTTCAATTAACAAAACATCCAGCTGTTGTTGAACCAAAAAAAAACACTAATCTTTTATTTTATACTAGCAGCGCCCCGCGGTTTCACCCACGTAAAGGTCGATCCCTTGGGAATATCGGGATAAAAAGTAGCCTATATATTAATCCAGGGTGTCAGCTACCTCCATACAAAATTTTATCAAAATTGGTCCAGCCGTTTGAGCGTGAAGAAGTAACAAACATATAAACACACACACTCACAAACTTTCGCCAATATAATATTAATAATGTGATAATTGTTTAGCGATACCATCACTTCTGCAGTTTCACTAGCTAATTTAATTTGACTCTGTATGCAGGAACTCCCTGAAGGTGGCTGACAGGCTTGCTGGGTTGTGTATCAACGTTCCTACTACAATCTGTCAGATTTCTTTAATATATTTTCAACTTTATCGCTAAAGAATAAGGTTCAAAGTTGATTGGGAAAATTTAACAGTTTCGGGTAGCTTGATGTGCTGGCTTCTGTACCAAGGTAGCTTCTTCTGCAGAGCTTGCGATGACGTGTAGGTACAGACGCCAGCACAACAAGCTACTACAATCTGTCAAATTTTGTTTAATAGATTTTCAACTTTATCGCTACAATATAAGGCTCAAAATTGATTCGAAAAATTTTACAGTTTCGGGGTAGCTTGCAGATGTGCTGGTGTCTGGACAATACGATTCGTGTACAATAGTAGCGTCTTTTTTTTTTGTTTTTTTTTTTTTTGACGTGACAACGTCTTAAATTAGGTTGCGGCTGGGAGTCACTTATGAAAAAGTGTAACGCTCGGTAACGTTACGATGAGTCACCGAACGAGAGAGAGGCCCGCCGAATGCCTTGCGTCTCTCTCCCACTCAACTATTCTACCGAGAAAAAGACGTTGTCACGTAAAATCTTCGCCCGTAAAACCGACTTTACAGGCAACCATTTTTTTAAAACAATTGTGGGTGCGTTTACAAACATTTAAACTCACATACACAAACATCCAGGCCCGGAATAACTACTTGTAGGTCATACAAATATTTGTTCCGTGCGGGAATCGAACCCGCGACACGCAGCGCAGCAGTCAATCGCTTAACCACTGCGCCAACCGTGCCGTCTGACGAAGTTACTGTTAGCCTGCATCATCCTACCGCGGGGTAAAGGACTCTCCCCATGACTTCCAGCTCTATCGATCCGGGGCTAAAGTGGACCAGTGGTGGTTTGTTTTCTCCAGCTCGTCTCACCATAAACCTGCCCTGACGAAATTAGGAGACGGAAAATTGGATGTATTTATGCCTGTACAGTCAACAGCAAAAGTAGATGATCAAAATCAGAAATTCAATACTAATGAACGGAGTTCGCGTCAGAACTGTGTGGCGTCGAAGTGATTCAAAAATATTCTACGTAGTAAGTATTCTAAGTAGTAGTACTTCGACGCCACACAGTTCTGACGCGAACTCCGTTCATTAGTATTGAATTTCTGATTTTGATCATCTACTTTTGCTGTTGACTGTACCTACAAAAGCATCTGACGAAATTAGGAATTTAGGAGACGGAAAATTGGTCGTCGTTGCGCCTGTAGAAGATGCCCACAAATAAGTGTTAGGGGTAGAAATCTAACTTAGAAAGATGTATTAATGATTGTAATGATTTTATTTCTCTAAATATGTATCTGTTAATGTCGCGAATCATATTTTGATCAAGATACAACCTGACCCTGACCTGCAAATTGCAAAAAATGTAAGAAAATTTGAATTTCGCGTTATAAACTACCCATTCACCCTAAGGAACAACTTTACTCCCATTATGGTAATTAGCTAACTTTACACCAAAATCATAGGCACGTAGGTAGTTGTTGTTATTCATAATATTATATTGTCAAGACACTTAAAAAAATAGGTGCGGGCAACCGCACATCACTAGAATTAACTAGCAACACCTAAACTACGAAAATCACCTAACCGCTACGCACTACGCTACGAAAGGAGATGGCTAAATGACTACTTCAAGCATGTATAGTAATCTCACATTAACTCGTAATTTTTAAGTATTCATTCATGAATTATTTAGTGTTTAATAATTTCCTAGAACTTTCGTGAACTATTATACATAAAAAAAGTATCTTAGTTGCTTTTTTTGATTAACATGACAAGTTTAAGGGGAAATAATACAGTACCTACTGCAAGCTAGGGAGGAGTCATATCGCTTTTCCAGAATGTCAAACCGAAACTGTACCTATATCGATTTTTGATAATAGGTATCAAAACAATTTATTTTCTGAAACTAAGAAGTGGCAATCAGAGTTTTCGGGTTGTTTTTAAAGTGACAATCGACTCTACTCAATTCCACTCTTTTCTACTCTATCAAAATCAAATAAAAATAACTGAAAGCATAGGAATGTGTTTCTTCGTCTCCCTATTTCTCTTACTCCCTATTTCTCTTACTTATATCTTACTACCTGTTTTGTGTCGAAAAATATTAACTGAATAGTGGTCGACAAAAACTAATTCGATTTTTATCTTTCAACCCATCCGATTATTTTATCGATTCTGTTTCACTCGACGTTCAATCCCATCTCTTTGAAAAAAATAAACGTCAGATGTCTGACATCTGACGTTTATTTCGTCGCACAGAGTACTTTGATAAGTGTTTCGTCGTTTCGTTTGAACGCACTGCCGTTTGCTAGCGATGGGCGATTCCGAGATGTTTTAACAATCGAAAGAATCGGAGTCGTTAAAATAAACCATCGAGTCAACCATCGACTCGCCGTTCTACAAAACAATCGAGATGTTTTTCGATTGTCTCGAGTCAATGGAATCGACCGCTGGTTTTCGACTGTTCGAATCAGTCATCACTCTCACTCACCGAGTCGAGACTCGAGTCTCGCTCGGTCACCGATGACTCGATGACTCGAGTCGAGCGAGTCGCGCGTAATTTGTGAATGTTTACCTTTACAGTACTTACGAGTCGACGACGATTACTTTGCACTGTTTTATTTTGAACTAGTTTTTAAATTCATTAAAATGCCACGAAGTTTTATAAGATCAGTAGTGTGGGAGTGGACCTAAATAAGTAGGTAATATGTCTGTTTGTTATTAACAAAGACTAGAAATAAAAATAATTACATAAGACAGATTAAGACTTTTACTGAAACGATTTTGTGATTGTTATTTGATTAAGATTGTTGATTATCCCGTGACCGACAGATTTTACCTTTAAATTTAAATAGGTACCTAGTTAACTAATACGATTAAAAAACTACGCTACAATGCTACTTAAACATCTACTTAAGGGGGAAGCTCTAAGGTGGCCCGCGAAATTCAAATTTTCTTACGTTTTTTGCAAATTGCTGGTCAGTATTAAGTTGTACATTGATTAAAATATGATTCGCGGTCGTAACAAATATGTATTTACATAATTATAATCATTAAAGTCATCAACACAACTCTCTAAGACCATGTAATCCCCAAATGTCAAGATTTCATGAAATAGTCATTCTTGGGGATTACATGGTCTTAGAGAGTTGTGTTGATGACTTTAATGATTATAATTATGTAAATACATATTTGTTACGGCCGCGAATCATATTTTAATCAACGTACAACTTAATACTGACCAGCAAATTGCAAAAAACCTAAAAAAAATTGAATTTCGCGGGCTAGCCTGGCGCTTTCGCCTTAATTAATATAAAAACATTTTATAAGAACCCTCGATATGTTTTATTTATTTTCACGATTCCTTCTATCTAATTATTCGTAAGTAAGTTAACTACTTACTTACATTTTATTCCCGTCGCGGTATTGATTATTTTCGATTGCTCTTGTTGAAATTATTAGTTTGGATTCGCAATCATAACGCAAGTCAAGAACTCGCGAAACTAAACCATCGATGAATAACTCTCGAATGAACGCGCCATGCGCTAGTCGACTCGCAATAGTCGCAATACAGCCCATGCACCAGTCGACTCGCAATAGTCGCAATACAGCTTAAACAGACCGAGTCGGACTCGAGTCCAAGTCGAAACAATCGAGAACCATCGAGATGTTCGAACAATCGAAACAATCGAATAAAACCTCTCGCCATCGCGCATCACTACCGTTTGCTTGTTTGTTGTGATTTTTTATTTTGGATTTTCATTGACCGAGGGTCACTGAAAATCCTTGTATAATGGACTTATTTTGTGTGCTCGCGCGACTACGTAGCCTCTCGCTACTCGACACGAACTTGACTTGCAATCAGTTCATCATGAGATGCTTAAACTGGGGTGTAGCCACGCAAAGACTGCGGCGGATATCACCTCTTCATTGTCTGCTGTTCTACTCACTATCTTAGCACGATGGTTGACAATGGAGTAAGTCACAAGGTAAGTCATCTACAGTTAGCATCATTCTAGAACTAATAAATATAATAAACATCACAAATGTGACTTCAAGTAGTTTATAGTGTTTCTCAAAATACATAATGAACTCAATGGCAATGAATCAGAAAGACTCATCTCGTCTCATCACGACCACAACACGTCACGACTACAACAGACTGGTTGCTTTAGATGTCATAATGTTCAAATGTGTAGGTGTTACAGTTAATTCATGTGGGTACTAAGGTAATTATGTTTGTTCCAGGTTCCAAGGGATGCCAACATTTGTCATCCTTGTTATGAACTGCTGAATTCAGAAGCAACTAGTGATGTTCGTTTATTTGGCCATATAATGGTGTGCATATCTTTTGGCCGTTCTGTGAGAAGTATACAACGCCATACAGTGGAAAGAAGCGATTCAATGTTGCAGAATTTACCAACGTCGCATCCAGCTTTCCACCAGTTAAATAAAATGATTTTTAAACACAGTGTGTTCTTTACATTTACATGCCCATTCGGTAGCATGGATCATCTTCCTCTTCAGATATTAAATCCAGATCGTCTCGCCATCTCTTCCTGGACCGGTCTCGGCGGCGCCGTCCATCTTCAGGCACCCATTGTGTGGCGGCTTTTGCCCAGCGGTCATCGTGCATACGGCTGATGTGACCCGCCCAATCCCATTTGAGCCTGGCAGCCTTCTTTCCTACATCCAGTATGCCCGTTTTGGAACGCAGCGTGGTGTTCCGAACTCTGTCCTGTCTTTTTACACCCAGAATGCTGCGTTCCATCCATAGATATAGATAGACCTAGATAACAAGTATCACGATCTGTATGAAAACCAATCGTGCCCATTTTTTAACTACCTACTATGACGTTACATATTCAAAAACGCCGCCGCGTGCGGCACCCGTCTCCCCCGTCCCCGGGGCCTAGCGCCAGCGCTCACGCTCACCCAACCAGCAGTACACAGGACTGAGCGCGAAAGTGGCGGCTTACGATTTTTGTACGTAAGATGGTGCGATTTTTGGCACGTGAAGTAGTTGCTCTTGCGTTATCTAGGTGTATCTCTATATCTGTGGTTCCATCGCTCTTTGGCAAACTCCAAGGCGGAACTTTTGCGACTCGGTGAGCGATCAGGTCTGAGCACCATAGATTAGGTTCAGCTATTCAACCACTTATTTATATTATTTATTGTCTCTGAAAACTGTCTTTATTTCAACTCATTTGGAAAGTAGTTTAGGATTAACAAGAGTTTCACGCGTGCGGGGAGTGATTTTTGCGCGAATTGTAGAATACCTGTTGTATCACGTTTTTTGGTGCAATTACCCATTTGTACATATTTACTAAACGGGATTCGGGGTGGGTCGCTAGCATAGATATCCCAGTCACTAGTCAAAAATACAATTATCAATATTATCGCAGATACATCCTAAAGCCTAGGTAAAAGTTCATAGCAATGTCATTTGTTTGCAGTTTTTTAAATGCCTTTTGACGTAGGAGTTACACGATTTTATTTTCAGGATTGTAAAGATATAAAAAGTTCCTGTAACTTTTTTTATATGAAATATTAATATTCAGCTATTCAGCATTACATATTGCTAGGTACCATGTTTATACATTGCTGGTGATTCGTCCATACATCGATTTAGCCATGTCCTTTGCCATGGACGTAGAATTATTTGTATTTTATGGGTTAAACGCGTCATGTACTCAATTTGTCTGCTGCGTCATAGCAATAACAAAACGAAACAAAAATTACGTCAAATGTCAATGTCAGATCCTCTCGAGATTTTGGCGCGTTCTAAAACTCAAATCGGAGTTTATTTTAATTTTTAATATAAACCTTATATAAAAATGACTTTAGGATGCTTATAATTTACGACAAGTTATGTTAAGTAATAAGCGCTATTTTTTTTTTCTGTTCTAGTTATTAGTCCCCTGGGTTCGTTTAGAAACTCCTTAATAACCCTAATTTTGAGTTTGACAGTTGACTTGACACGAGTGCCACCCACGTTTAGCGCACGTGAAATTTAGATTCTATAGAACAACATAAATTTTAATTCGATTCCGTTTCGGTTCATAGAAAAGTAACCAATAAATAGGACAAGATTATATGACTGAATTCATTGATTAGAAACTATCCTTGCGACAGCAAGGTTTTGTGTACGTGGTTAGCCAAGTGTTAGTAAGGTACTAGAAGTAGGTTTTGAAAAAGGAAACTAAACATTTTGGTAAGTCGGCTGTTAAAATTTCTTTGCATTTTTATTGAAGGTTTCATGAATTATTATTCATTTGCCGTTGTATTGAAGTGATGTGGATTAAGTAAGCATTGTCGACCAATATTATCAGTAAAACACGAAGAAATGTTTGATCTTCAGTGACTAAACATGGGAAGTTTATAATCATTCTTCAGGATAGTTTATTCAACACGTTTCCCACTTATGCACTACCTACTTGGTATATGCCATTATCAATGTTACTATCGCTGAAGTCTGTCCAATAAAACTTCAAGGTAACCTACTTAATTTTTAATAGAATCTATTTCATAGTTCATATAGTGACAAATTCAGCCAGTATCCAGATAAAATGTCTAAAAAGCTCCCTTTCGCCACTTCAATCCAGTTTTGTTAACATGAACGTAATATTGAGTGGTTAAAAGCAGTTTACACCTGACCTGGCATTAAGATATTGATTGAACTTCGTAACCCATTGATGTTCTCATTTTAATACTATAATTATCTGGTTTAATTTGGCTCTGTGTCTATACTTGGAATATGTGTGTTATCTGTGTAGTAAATGTTCGGTCATGTTGACCTAATGACCTATGTAGGTTGGCAGTAAGCGATGAGGCAAATCCTCCGCAACCGAGTATTCAGTTTGCTACTGACATCCACAATGAGAAGTCACTCGTACATTGATTCTCTGGGCTCGGCCAGGTAAAATAATATTATACAGTTGTGTTGTGGCTTACAAACTAATTTGTTTTGACCTTTTTTCTTTTTTTTTTGCATTTTTGTTTCACCATGCACTCTTTTTTTGTTTTCTTTGATCTTTGGGTATTTTTTAGTTCTTTCTGTTTAGTTGATTCTAATTTTGCTTTAGTTTTCAATTAATGCAGCATTTTATTTCGTTTGTTTAGTAATCAGGGATTTAAAGGACATGGCTGTTCAAAATAAAAATTGGTTCTTTATTATTTTAAATTAAATAGGTCAACTAATTTTAATAACTTATATGTGCTGTACTATTACAATTTAACAAACAACTTCTTGGCCTTCCAATTTATAGTACAATAGAACTCTGTTATTGTAATTACCTTGATCTACTGTCTGCAATTTTTTAGTGGAGTCTCACCAGTTTGTTTATTGAATGGGAAGGTTACTTGAGAATCTAAACATACAGCAGTTTGGACATTATTATTATAATATATTTGCATTCTTATTTATTTACTCAATAAGTAATTAATACTTTTGCTCCGAAACAACATAATTTGGATCAGTCTGACTAATAATTATTATTACACAGCCAAGTTTGATTACATTTCCAGTTTTTGAAGTTATTGAGGTTGTGTGAATATTTAATTGAATGATACCATGACCATTATCAGTACTTTTCCTAAACAATTTTATGTAGGTATCAATAAACCCAAACAAAATGTATTGTTTTTTAGTGTGCTAAATTAACAGCAGAATAGTTTATAGCTATGCAGGATCAAAAATTTAAGTTTAGTACTTATCATTTTTATTTTGTTCATACAGCATAATGGCCCGAATCCTCGACGGCAAAGCGCTAGCAGGGACAGTGAAGGAAGAGTTGAAAGAACAGATTGAGAACTGGATAAACCTTGGACACAGGGCACCCTCCATTCGGTGCATCTTAGTAGGATCTGACCCAGCCAGCCACACATATGTCAACAACAAGATTATTGCGGCAAGATATGTAGGCATCAATGCGGAGGTGATCAAACATGAAAGCACAATAACCGAGGACCAGCTCATCCAGGAGATAGAAGCCCTTAATGCTGATAATAGTATTGATGGCATTCTAGTTCAGTTGCCTATACCTGAGACAATGAGTGAGAGGAAAGTGTGCAATACGATCGCTCCTGAGAAGGATGTTGACGGATTCCATATTATGAACATTGGACAGCTCTGTGCTAATATGACAACGTTAGTGCCTGCTACTGCTTTAGCTGTTATAGAAATGCTGAAAAGGTGAGTTGATTTTCATTAAGTCTTAGACATTGTGTAAGTGCTCGGAAATAACGATTACTTATAAATCAACAACTAGGTACTACTACTAACAACTATCTACCACTAGCACCACCTAGCTATCTTATTACTTATAACTTCTTTATTGATGCTTTATTAAATTAGTACCTATGTGTGTGATAAATCGTATTTGAATTTGCTGATCTGCTCTGCTCTTTAATCGTTAACTCGTTAGTAAACTAATGCCAAAGATAAACAACACCGGAAGTGAAAATTTTCTAAATTTTTAGGTTCAATATTGACACTTTCGGACGCAACGCGGTAGTAGTCGGCCGATCGAAGAATGTGGGACTACCGATTGCTATGATGCTACATAGTGATGGGAAAAATGAGAATGAACACGGGATGGACGCTACTGTTACTCTTTGCCATCGCTTCACGCCGAAAAATCAATTAGAAGTCTTCTGCCAAAATGCCGATATAATTATCACTGCTACAGGTAATTATATATTTTATCAATAATGTAGCGTTATTAGCCAACGAAAGTCATTCCAGAATACCAGGGAGGTAGTATTTATTTTTTAGATGATGCAGCATTGTGCTCGCATAAGACCACGCACAGGTCTTTTTTTTTGTTTTTTTTTTCGTTGTTTTAAATGTTAATTTTGTTATTTATAAATCCTCCTTTTTTGCTGTTATATTTCCTGTGCGTGTCCTAAATAAAATACTCTTGAACTTTTGAGAATTTTTTTTAAAGATTTTTTTTATCAATCTCTTTTGTTGGTGTCTTGTGTTTTTGTTTGTCTTTATTTAAATTATAACATTTTGTATTCCAATTGCCTTAGGTGTGCCAAAACTTATCACAGCCAATATGATCAAGCCTGGTGCTACTGTCATTGATGTTGGCATCACCAAAGTTACTGATGCAAATGGAAAATCTAGACTAGTTGGAGACGTAGACTATGATGGTAAGTGATATTTTTTTCAATCATAAGAGGGGCAATTCCCGAAATTTTAAAAACGTACACAGTCTGATCTTAGTCTCAATCTGTCAAAAATACTTCTAGTTTCCCTACATTTTTGACAATGATTATCGATGAGATGAGATTGCGAATAGATTTTGAACGTTTTTAATTACGAGAATTGGTCTTCAGCTATTATTTAATACTAATATAATTAGTATCGTTTTTGATTACGTCATGTTTATGTTAATAAACGATCCTTTCATGCATATTTTCTTTACAAAATAGTTTAAATGTTTCACATCTGCCAGGCGTCCCGCGACGGCTCAATTTTTCCAACCACACTTTTCTTTTGTTTTCTTTTTTTTTACATTTATTTATTTTTCCTAACAGAAGTCGTCAAAGTCGCTGGTGCCTTGACCCCAGTTCCCGGTGGCGTGGGTCCGATGACGGTTGCTATGTTGATGTACAACACATTCCAAGCCGCTAAACATCTGCAAGAGAAGGCCCACTTACAGTAAACTATATTATTTTCAAGCTAAATCATGAAATATGTGTGCATACAAAAACAGGAAATACTTAAGACTAGTATGCTTACATAAAATCCACTTCTTTATTTTATGACTTACGTGGTGGGTATACTCGACCTCGTAATATCTTTACCACCCTACGTTGAATGTCACTTGCACGTCTTAAAATGACAAGGTCTATTTTGCTTTCAAGACCAATTTGACAGTTAGATAGTTTCAACCTTAGTCATCAACTGCGTAACCTTTTCCCAACTATGTTGGAGTCGATCTAATCGAGTCCAATCTAATCGGATGCAGCTGAATACCAGTATTTTACATGAAGCGACTACCTCTCTAATGTCCACAACCCAGTGACTGGGTAATACGATAGCCCTTGGTAAGACTGGTTGTCAGACTTTCGGGCTTCTGACTACCCGTAACGACTGTCAAAGATCCACGAAAGACAGCCGGGCTTAATGTGGTTTCCGAAGCATGTTTCAACCTTATTGAAGTTTGTTGTCAAAAATGGTCAAGCATTCACGAGGTCGAGGTCTATACAATAACAGAATTACTACTTGCTCAGCTTTCTGAGGGCTACTTTTAACGCGACTGCTAAGAAGGATGGTTTTCTGTGGTGTCCTATCTACTATAATTCTGTGTCTTTGGTAATTTCTTGTTCGTATTAAACAATTAACTTTAAAAAAATAGACATCCATTTAAATATAATTTGGAATTTGTAACTCAAAAGAATCTCTGTATCGAAATATTTTGAATTGGTAATTGATAATTTATTCCAGTGTGCCTTTAAATAAATACGTTGGGTATCTACAGATACCTATCTATTAGATAAATAATTATTAGTGTTTAAGGATCATTGAGTATTATAAAGATAATTAATATTATTCTGGGTACGATTACTTGTAAGATTGTTGCATTTTCAATGTAAACATTGAGAATGCACATTGCACAATATATTTTTCTATACATTGATTGTATAGATATTAATATTTTCAATACATTCCTTTAAAAAAAAGGAATGGCTGTGAATGACTGTACTGTTTTGAGAATTTCTCGAGACTAATATAATCCGTCGAAATAATATGGTGAGCAACATTGAACTATATTGACAGTATACTAAAGTGTAATATCGTTTTAAGCCTTTGTCTTCCAGTAATTGTGATTGATGTAGTTTATTAATTTAACGCTTAGGAAAGTATGAATAAGGTTCAATATTCTATAGCATGGCCAAATAAAGTACCTAAGCCATAGTGATGCACAAAAACATTGTTAAATCTGCTTGCCTTATTTTAGTATAATTTATTCCTTTTTTAGAGCTGTAAGGATAAATAAAAGACGTACATTTAAATGTATTTATAAGTTTTGGTTAATTGCGTATTAACTTGTTTAATTGTTTTTGTTGTTGAATGCAACTATTTAATAATACATTATTTTCTTCCCATTTATAACTTTTGTTTCATTTGTAAAATTTAACGAACCTAATAGGTAAGTACAGTAAATAATTGCATTTTTGTATGCAAGTCACTCTTGCTGTGTAACTACCTTAGAAATATCATCATTCATTTCTTCTTTTTTTTTTTCCTTCTTAGTTTTAATCATGATCTGGCAGTTTGAGTAGTTTATGCGGCTTACCCAAATGTCCTGTCTTTGGTATTGTTCGTCGAATCGTTGAGCTCCTCAAGTTCTGAGTTGAGCTGCACGATTTTTGACAAATGCGTGCACTGATTGGACAGGTCCGCTCAATCTGTGTGGTTCTTTCCTCAAAAGACCATTTCAGACACTAATCTACATGGTCTTCACACGATCTGACCAAGATTTTGTCTGGACTTTAAAAGAGACTGTGACTTCTGAGTTTGTTTCGGCCTTTCTTCTCAGAATAGTCAGTTAGGAAACGCCGACCTCATCTAGTTTAAAAAAAAAAATATGATTGACGTGTAAAAGTGTTTGTACAAACCTACTTACAGAAATAAATATCATTTATCAATAGCACTCTAATGTGGCCCTACTCAGATAATACTCGTTTTTATTGTCTGTGTAATAACGTTTCAATCACAAAACACAATCGATCGATGAGTTGACCACTTAACAACCTAGGTAGCAGTTAATTATTATGTATCTCCTGAAACTTGGTCACCGTACGTATTCCGTATTCAAATCCTTGTTTCCAACTAATATTATGTCCACTTAGACAAATATCAACGTTATTTCAATGAGAATTAAGTTGATTTCAGAATGACGACGTACCTACTATTGTAAACGTCAATTTTTTTATTTCGAAAAACATGTTGGTTTACATGTTTAGTAGGTACCTAATTAAATTACGAACGCAGGATAGGTACGTATCCTGCGTTCGTAATTTAGTTTCTAAACAACGTTATGGTTACGTAACCTACCTTACCAAATTATATGCCTCATTTAATTTTAACACCCATACAAAATTACCCAATATCACTCAATTTCCGACCTGCCACTGTAAAGACACCACATTTGAAGACAAGGGGTGTGTAAATAATTAATTAGCGGAATTACCGACTCTGTTACTAGCACGTGCTAGCACGTTGTAACTATATACATGTACCTATATCACACGATTTTGTGGCTCCTTCTGTGAGACCGCACCTTTATGTTAGTAATATTAGACCAAGATAGTAGGTAACGAGGCTCGGATTAAATTTTGATTAGTCGGTAAAAGTGTTTTTATTGTGAAGAGAGGTGTGTAGGTATGTCTTGGATGTAACAGTATGACATCGGTATACAAAATAAAGAATAGGTAAGTGCCTCTTCCTTGACTTACAGAATTTTTCGGGATCACTCCGCCGAGCGATACCAAAATGAAAAATTCTGATAGAAGATTTAAAAAATGGTTTTCTGATTTTTCATTCCTGTTAGGTTAGACTGGAAGCCGACCCCAACATAGTTGAGAAATGACTAGGCAGTTTGATCGATTGGGGAAATAAATGTGCATATTCAGCCTATAATGTTACTGCTGGGACACATACCTCATCTCAGTGAGAGGGAGTGGACGTAATGTACCACGCGGGCCCAGTATGTGTTGAGGAACAGTGGTGATGAAATTATTTACACAAAGTAAAACGCCTGCCTGGCTGCGAAACCACGACCTACAACTCGTAAGTCAGGGCCATGACCACTGAGCCATCACTGCTCCCATTGCTATAGAACAGATCAAAATATTTATTTTGCAAAATGTCTATGTCTAATCCTATCTACCGCATATTTACCAGACTAGGTAGGTACCTATAACTTGCGTCAGGGGTTTTCTAAAGTTCCCATGATTGTATATCAAACACCTAAAGATCAAGAAGCTAACAGTAACAACGTCTTAATTAATGGAATTTCTTATATTATGTAGACACTTAATTAAAGTCCGTTATCACCTCTTATCGTCGAGTCACATGTGGGAAATAATACACTGAGTTCAACGGTTCAAGATTGTAGGATAGATTGCGTGTCGTATCTACAGTGAAGTAGTGGTTACGTCGCAAACCCGACGCCCGCCCGAGCAAGATTATTATTAATGACCGTGGTTAGAGGTAATCGATTTCCTATTGTTAACCCTTGGAACGTATATTATACATACCTAATTGTTATATTCCTACACACGTACATGCAAATCTTATTTAAGTACTTAGGTACCTACATGTGTCTGTGTTTAACTAGGTATCTACCTACTGATTGTCTCAGCTTGCTTCCTCCACTTTGTCACATAAACCTTCAAAGGTTTTTAGACAAGTGTACCTACCTATGCATGTAAAAATTAGTTAGTGTAATTGATTGTATTGAAAAAAAAGGAAAAAAAAAAAAAAGGAGAAGGTATTCTACCTATCTCCTCTTACGCGTATTTGAGGTGAAATTGTGACCGAAGAGCGGAAGTGAAACTCGAACTTTGCCACACACGTAGGTATTAAAGTTAAAAGTTAGGTAGGTACACTATTTAACTAATTAAACTAGTAGGGACAAAATAAGCTAATGACTTAGGCAAATCTGATCTGTGTCCCACGACGTTTGACAAGCAGGAGATCGACGGCTCGACGAGGAACGCTATGGGTAGCTTCGCTTCGTGTTGCAACATAACAAGGGTGTGTGTGTTCCTGACTAACTTATAAATAGGTACTTATAAAAATATATCTAATACAGGCGACACCACGTATTCTAAGGTGCGTTCACAAATGCTCACTATGTGACGCTACAAGGTCAGGTACCTACCTACTCAAACAAATAGAGTATTTCTTAAACCTTGAATCAAATGAGAAATTATGTACAGACGCCAGCAGGTCAACCTACCCGAAACTGTCAGATTTTCCCAATCAACCTTGAACCTTATGCTTTAGCAATAAAGTCGAAAATCTATTAAATAAATCTGACAGATTGTAGTAACTTGATGTGCTGGCGTCTGTACCTAATAGGTACGGATGTCTTGTTGACTGTGGATACCTTAGTATAGTAGAGCGCCTATACAAGTGGCAATCGCTTTCAAAGCGCTGCGCATTTCTACAACTACTTTCATGGACATAAACTTTTCGATACTTAGCTTACATCAATCCTAATAATGAAACCACACACTTGTATTTATCCTTGTTCTATGTATATCATCTGCCTAGCCTTTTCCCAAATATGTTGAGGTCGGCTTCCAGTCTAACCGGATGCAATTGAATACCAGTATTTTACATGATGCTTATGAATATAAAAGACTTGTTTATATTTGACCTTGTAATAGCTTTACCACCCTAAGGCGTGAATTATACAGAAACGTCGTAGGGTGAAGGCGCAGCGCAGGCGCACGTCGCCTTCGTACATTTTGTATGAAAACGTTTTGAAGCGGCATCATGCCTGCGCAGCGCCTGCGCCGCGCCTATACCTTTCGCTGTCTCTGTATGATTTACGCCTAAAGTTGAATTCACTTGCACGTTATAAAACGGCAAGTTCTATTTGTCTATGACATTTAGATAGTTTCAACCTTAATGATGTTTCAATTTACTAGGAATTATTGAGAAAAGACTGCCTCATTGGTTTAGTTATCGCAAACGCTACTGCTGAGCATGAGGTTCCGGGTTCGATTGCCTGGTCCGGCAAAAGTGTTATAGGTTTTCCTTTAGGAATTTCTCAGTAGCAGCCCGGAGTCTGAATTTGTGCCCGATTGATGGCAATAGGCTCGCCCCCTATTATATGGGACTTAAACATGTCTGGCGAAATTGGGTTTAGGTACTATAGGTACAGTCAACAAAAGAGATAAGTATGCAGGATCGTCAGATATAGTTGAAGTTTAGTAAGAAACCGATGGATGTTCTCGAATAAAATTTAATTTTAATAATAGAAAACAAACAGCTCATTAATCAAATTAAATTTCAGTTGATAACATCCATCGGTTTCTTACTAAACTTCAACTATATCCGACGATCCTGCATACTTATCTCTTTTGTTGACTGTACATCTTTGCCTAACACTTCGGATATTACAAGCGTAACGTTATGTTATGTTGACAAAAGTTATAAAGCAATTACAATGTCGACTATACCTACTTCCTCTTCGTAAATAACTACGCGGAACCCACAGCATCCGACACGCATTCTACTTGACCGCGTTTCTCTTTTCTCGGTATAATAAAGCCGGATAAGTCTTCGCCCAAATTAATTACACAGCTAATTGAAAAAGTTGTCGTCACGTGTTTCAATTTATAAATAAGCAATTAACTAAATATTGTTTCCTTAAAACAAGGAAATCATTATTTTAATAGCCTGGGGATCTACTCCGAAGCGGTTAACCACTGTATCGGCCGAATGTTCGGTCATTTTCTACTACCATTAATTTCCTATATTGACTAATTGGTCCCGACCAAACTGTGCCAATCCGAACCTTTTTAGAACCCTTAACCCTTTTTTTACCTTTTTTTTTTAATTCGTAATAGGACAACAATATTCGAATCAGAAAATGACCGAACATTCGGCGGATACAGTGGTTAACCGCTTCGGAGTAGACCCCCTGGTTGGTAGGCGAAAACGCGTGGGATGGTGTCGCTTCTTTTTGCGAGGAGGTGATGCATGCCTCTCACTCCACCCACACCAGAAGGGTAGCATACAGGTTTGGTCATCGATCATCTCCTTATGGTGGCCGGAGATCGTTAAGCACCCTGCTTAACGATCTCCGGCCACCATAAGGAGTAGCCTGCCGGCGGCGAAACTGAGGCTGTATCGTCGCTCGAACAGTTAGGCCCAAAGAAGTGGCACGCAGTGTTGCATGCGCGCCTTTATGGGAGGACTTGCGGTCTTGGATCGGCCTCACCTAGTGATGGGGCCCGCTCGGCATGGTGGGCTGATACCAGTCGGGGGTACGGCGAATTACAATAGTTCGTGTATTAGTAACGAAACGGCCAAGCCTCATATTTTGACTAAGGTGTAGATGTAAATAGTTTAAATTTTTTTTGGCGCCTATGATCTACTTTTAGGTTTTCAGATTGTTTCCTTCACTTGTGCTACATGACATTGCTTCTTGCCAAATTTCATGATTCGTCAACGGGAAGTACCCTATAGGTTTTGATTTCGGAACATAAACGCCCGTATCTTTTGATTACGTTGACTTAGAAGTTTGATTTTTTTACTGGTTAAAGGGATTGCAGCCTTGAGTATTTGATATTAATTTCAACTTGATAACTCTACGCGTTACTGAGAAAAAGTGTCTTGACTGACGGACAGACAGACGGACAACGAAGTGATCATAAAAGGGTTCCGTTTTTCCTTTGGAGGTACGGAACCCTAAAAATGGTTGATTGTTCGTCAGAGAATGATTGGAGCCAGACAAAGATGATGAAAGTTTATATTCCAATAACAATTTGCCTTAAACTTTCAATGATAACCTCACAACAATATAACGTCTTATCTCTTACTAGTGACACGTCCACAGTCCCCCGCAAGGGGTCAAAATAGATAGTGTGACCCCGATCTCGTGATTACTATACGTTTTACGAACCTAAGTACTTTTTAGGGTTCTTCCGTGCTCAAAAGGTGCCAACCCCTATTACTAAACCTATGCTCTCCATCCGTCCGTCTGTCTGTCAGCGGACTGTATATCATGAACCGTATTAGGTAGACAGTTAAGTTGAAAATCACAGTGTGTATTTCTATTGCCGCTATAAAAACAAATAATATAATTAAATAAACTTAAAAATTAAAGGGGGTCTTCATATCAGAAACGTGCTTTTTCGGCGTTTTTTTTGCAGCGGGCTGTACCTCATGAACCATAATAGGTAGACAGTAGAAAATGTTCACAGTGTGTATTTCTATTGCTTCTCAACAAATAATGAAAATAAAATAAAGTTGATAGAAATGTAAAGGGGTCTACAAGAATCTTTTTTTTTCCGGCGTTTTTTGCCTTGTGGTACGGAACCCTTCGTGTGCGAGTCTGACTCGCACTTTACCGGATTTTTTATTATGTGTTCATTATTTCCAATAACAAATAATCAATAAAAACGCTAAAAACAACAACATTTCTACCAAATAGGTACCTACTTAACTAAGGCGTCATCAGCAATCTGATTGGGCAATTAAAATATTGTTTTTAGAGACGGGCTAAGCAATAACAGGTTAAGTCACTCTTGCCGAGGCCAGTCCGTGGATGGGTGATCTTCACATACCGAGACCCCTCCTCCGTAACTTGGAAAGCACGTTAAGCTGTTGGTCCCGGCTGTCATACGTGGATCTTTAACAGTCGTTACGGGTGGTTAGAAGCCCGAAAGTCTAACAACCAGTCTTATGGGGTATAGTGGTACCCTATAACTGGTTTGTGGAGATCAGAGGCCGTCGCTCCATGTAAAATACTGGTATTTAGCTGCATCCCGTTAGTCTGGAAGCTAGCCGCATCATAGTTGGGAAAACGCTAGGCAGATGCTCAGATCAAATAAACAGTCAAGACATTATCGCTGCGAACAATAGGTACGTGAAGCATGCAAAAACTACACCTCACCGCTCTGTGCATACACGAACACACGCACACATTTACAACCATTTACAATCAAACTACACCTTACTATGTGCACACATGTTTACGAAACCGGCATCACTTTACTGTTGACAGCCCTGTGTCTTGGTTTTTTATTTGGTCTGATGATATTAATATTATTAGCGACGGGATGTTGACAATTTTTCTATATTTTCAACGAATTTAGTTAAGTTATGCACGTGCCGGTAGCTTTTAAAATTGCATGCAAGGAGGTTGCATGTCATTGTGCAAGCGACTGGCACTGCCATAACATTTTCTGACGGCCTTAAAAACCTTAACAAAAGTCATCTCAATAACAATCAAAACCTTTTTTGAAAATTTCTTTTTGAGGTTTTTCTGACAGATTCTGACTAAGATTAGAACGCGAAAGTTTTTAAAAATGCGGAAATTTTCTCGATTTTTCCTCAGACTTTGTATAAAAGTCTACGTGCTAGTTTCTATGCCATCAATGACATGGATCCCTGCTTGCGATTGCGCATTCATATGACACGAGTACCTATTTCCGGCTTATGCTTCGTACTTATAATGTAATTCCACATTAACACTCCGCATAAGTACCTACCTAGTAATTAAAAGATTATAATAATAATAATATAATATAATAATAATATAATAATAATATTCCACAACTATCACACAACGCCGTCTAGTCTCAAGCTAAGCAAAGCTTGTGTTATGAGTACTAGACAACTGATAAACATACTTATATATTTCTAAATACATACATATATAGATAAATTACACCCAGACACAGAACAAATGATCATGCTCATCACACGAACATTTGTCCTGGGTGGGAATCGAACCCACGACCTCCGGTATAGCAGTCATAGTCACTGACCACTAGACCAACAGGCCAGTCATTATAAGTTACATGTTATTGTGCAATCGACTGGCATTGCCATAACAACTTCTGAAGACCTATTCCCGGGTTTTTTTTTAAGTACGGGAATAGGTCTTTTTTTTTTTTGGGGATGCGAAATCATCAAATGACACACTGGTTGGAGCGGAAGGGAGTGTCAGACTCTTACTGACTAAAACCCACCCGTGTTCCTTCCTTAGCCCTTTATGTTCCGGGCCAGCGGTAACCCTTTCGGACAATCCCGCTGACCCGGCAGGCTTCGGCCCTAAGGGGCCCCTCCTCGATTCTGACATATTTTTGAGGCGCGCGTGAAACACGTACGCGCCGTCCGGCACGGGCCTCGTCCTGATCGGATGGTGAGCTACCCATTACTCACCGCCCGCAGGCCCGCGCCTACGGTGGCCGGGAGTCGTCACGCGGCTCCCGACGCCCGGAGCGTCTCCCGCGGCGGCTGGGACATGAGGCTCTCTCTCTGAGCCGTCCCACCACCTCCTTTGCTAGCATGACGGCTTCGCAGAAGGAGGTGACTGTCTCCCACTCCCTCTCGCCCCGGACCATGGCTTGCACCAGGGCCGGACGCGAGAGGTCGCCGCCGACCAATGAATCCTTGCTTGCGGTTGCGCAAGCTAGTGATACGAGAATTTCCGACTTATGTATAATTCCACATTTCCACTTCACGTAGGTACTTACCTAGTACTTAAACGATAAGTACCTAATTGCAGAAATTATTATAGTGTAGATACGAGTACCTACTGTGGTGATAGACGCAATCAGACCAAATGACGTACGTAGTTGGAAAAAAAATTTGCTCCAAAGTTATCGTACGATGCATGTGATAACAGCAACACGGGTCGGATGGGTGATGACCAATTACATATCCAGACCCCTCCGTGCCACGATAAGCACATTAAGGGTCAGTTCACACCGAGACGCGACGCGACGCGCAGTTTTCAAGATAGAAATACAATTACAGACCTTATCTACTACACAAAAAGGTACACAATTCAGTGAGATACGCCGCGCGGCGGCGGCGCCGCGCTGCGTAGCTCGACGTAGTAGGTAGACACTGAATTGTGTACCTTTTAGTGTAGTAGATAAGGTCTGTAATTGTATTTCTATCTTGAAAACTGCGCGTCGCGTCGCGTCTCGCTGTGAACTGACCGTAAGAGGGGACGGGGCCTGCGAGGAATTTGAAAAATAGGTATTTAAAGAAACTATTGCCGTCGCCTTACCTCAAGCCTGCCCCCGTAATGTGTGATAGGGACAGCTGTAGCTCAGACCGAAATTCTCACAAAAATATTGACGAGATCGACGTTTCGTATTCCCCTTTTTTCTCCTCGAAAACTGAGCCGATTCAATTATTTTTTACATTAACATTTTAAGAAAAAGTACGAGTATGTTTAGGTTCCTACCATTTTTTTATGTTAACTTTTCTAATTTGTCTGGTAGTAGGTAGTAGTAGGTTCTCTATTCACGGCGGTAAAAATAGGGCATAATTTGTAATTTTTATGGGGTCATATTTTCTTTACAAATTAGTTGGTGAAAAAAAGAAAATGACAGGGACGTGCAGCAGACGTTGATTTTATGAAAAAAAAAAATGGCTCTAGAGGCATTATTCAGGAAGAAATAAAAAGTAATTTAAAAAAATTAAACCGACTTCAAAAAGAAATTAACTCAAAATTATGAAATAACTTTAATTTCGGAAGTCGGTGTCTTGGGATCTGTATTTTAGTTTTATGCCACCGACTTCCGAAATTAAAGTTATTTCATAATTTTGAGTTAATTTCTTTTTGAAGTCGGTTTAATTTTTTTAAATTACTTTTTATTTCGTAATTTTTAGTTTTTGCACTAGTATTTGACCAAGGTTTTGAGATGTTTTCCCTTTGACACTACACCCGTAGCTCTTATCAATAAGCCAGGCCGTCACACTTACACGTATTAGTCCATATCTTGAAAATTACTGAATCGATCTTGATGAAACTTGCACTGTTCCCTAAGTTGAAGAAAATGTAAGCCAATAAAAAAAAAATGGTCACGATCCGATTAATAGTTCCGGAGATATGCGTGGACAAACATACATACATACATACATACATACATACATACATACATGCATACATACATACATACATACGTCTATGAAATTTTGTATATTTGTTTGGAAGCCCTAATAGATCATCATATGTGAATATAATGCAATTCCAATAATATTACATACATACGTATCGAATTGATAACCTCCTTTTTTTTGAAGTCGGTAAAAAGGGGAAATACATTTGTATGTAGAATCGCACGCCCTCTTCCCTCTTAACCGATTCACACATATCAGTGAAGTCACAGATCCGGCAACGAGTCCGCACGAATTTGTGGCTTCACTGATACATACCTAGGTATATGTCAATCGACTGTCATTCGTAGATCTTTTACAGTCGTTATGGATAGTAAAAACCCCAAAAGTATGACAACCAGTTTACCAAGGGGTATCGTGTTACCCAGTAACTGCGTTGTCCAGGTCAAATAATCAGTCTCTGGATGGAGTCAGTACCAGTTTTGACATGTAATATTACCAGTATTATATGTAAAATACTGGTATTTAGCTGCATCCGGTTAGACTGGCTGAAAGCTTATTGATTATTCTCAGATCATGTTTTTATTATTATAATAATAACAACAGTTGCGTTATGTACTCGTAAACGATAAGAGTAACTTGATATTTTTGTGTCCGTATTGCGTTAGACTATGTGCGTCAACATTTTTTCTAGAAAACATTTTGTTGTGTCGTTTTGTTTTGGTAATCTTACTCGGGACGAGCGATAAAAATAACGAAGCGATAATTAGTCAGTAACAGTAGGTAAATGTTCCTGTAAAGTTAATTTAGTCGAACACTCAAACACTAATCAATGTTTCATCATCATCATCAGCCTATAGCAGTCCACTGCTGGACATAGGCCTCTCCTATTGCACGCCATTCAACTCGATTTTCGGCTTCGTTTATACAAAAAATGGACAAAATATTAATTGCATCAGTTTTTAAAAGAGACGCAAATATGAATAAAACTGACTGTCGAAATTACGCAATTGTTTAAATAGAACGTTAAACTTCCAATAAGTTGACGTCATTAACCCAAGTTCATGTTATCAACCTAAGGTAATGGTAGGTAAAAGTAATGGGCCTTATAGTGGATACGTTCGCGCTCCTAGAGAGTGCTAAGTATGTGGAGCAGTTGCAGGAGCGCGGAGCGCAAGAGGTTCGCGAACATACTTAGTGGATACCCGGCTGGACACACGCAAAACATTGTGCTTATGGGTGCATGCAACGGTACAGAGGTCGTGGAGGTACTTAAAATTGTGTATTAATATATTTTCTTCTTCTTCTTCTTCGTGGCGCTGGCACTAATGTATTGGGATGCAAGAAAGGAGCCTCCCCGAGTGACGTTAGAAATCGGTACCCAATCCCCCAAACGTCCGACGCACCCTGGACACCTAGCACTCGGTAACGCAGAGTCTAGGTGTTTTTTTTTTTTTTGATAAATGGCATCTCGCAGTTCAACCATAGGGGTTGTCGACTGCTTAACCGGACTTTCCTGTGGATGCCACAATAAATTGGGCCTCCAGCCAGGGCATAAATAACTTAAAAACTAAGCGACTACACGCTAAGGGCACCCCCCGTGGGGTTCGGACCTCGGCTTAGGGCGTCGCTGGGAGAGGACAGCAAGGGACAGGCTGGATCGGAATTAAGAGTCTAGGTGACTAATCTTGTGTATCTAAATCTTGTGTAGTGACTTTCACCACGATGGCACGAACCGGTTATCCCAAACGGCTCTTTTAAGTGCCAATCCCCGGAACTTAACTACTCCAGCCCTTTGTTATAATATTCAAAACTAGTTTTCGTAAAAAAAACATTAGCAAAAGTTGGTACGTCAATATCAATGTCACCAGAAGGTTCCCAGGTACGATATCAAACTTACGCACCTTCGACCTACTTAGGTATCTAAATTTTTGTTTTCAAAAGACTAGTACTTAACCAGATCCCTTTCAATGAAGGATCAGTGTGTGCCACGTAGCCATTTTCACATAATATAATTATTATGTAGCGGGGCTAAACACCTTAGGCTACATTTCCACCAGAGATGAGCGAGTATGCGTAGCGAGGGATGTGTATAAAACTAACCAATACCTTAGTTAACGCTAATTTAGTTCAAGCTATAAAAATGAAGCGATGTTATTGGTTGGTTTCACACACATCCCTCGCTACGCATCCTCGCTCATCTCTAGTGGAAAGGCAGCCTTACGGCTACACTTAGGTCATTAAGGCGCCCATTTCATTAGTCGTAGGTACAGTCGGTAAAATAGTACCTAGTGTGAAGACAACTGCCTACGTTGTTGTGTAACTCTTTAAAAAGATATCGTCTTAGTGTGCATACACACGATGTGACATTCGTCGACGACAGAGGCACCTGCATTTGCCAACTGCGGGCATCGACAGACGTCGATGGTCGCAGTCGTTGACGCGTGTCCCTCGTGTGAATGCACACTAAGACAATATCTTTTTAAAGAGTTAGCTCTGTATAAAGTTATGTGTTAGATTTCTCTGGTCTCTCTCGGAGAATATAGAATAGAATATAGATACAGAGTATATCACACCAACACCAATATACTAACAATTTTATGGACCTAGTCTGAATTAATGTTTTTATTATTATTATAATATCCCAAACAACACACTGTTATATTTTTGAATGCGGCGCTAAATATTGCGTTGAAAATACAGTGCGCGAAAAAAAAACACTGCAATACCCGTGGGCACAGAACATATTATACCTAATGGTACAAGACGAGGGTAACCATTTTATAGAAACGAATGTCTCTAAGCATCTATTTAGTTTCGTCTGCGTAGTTTACAGAAGTACTTTGATCGCCTGTACACCAAACAGATTTGCTGTGTGTACAAGTGTTGAGTAGAATAATCTTAATTATCAATTATTTCTATCGCTTATGGGAATATCTACTTAGTTTAGGTACATATATTGAAGGTTGATTAGTCTAGACACTAGCTTGTGTGTGTGTTAGTACATACGAGTAGGTATTATTAAATTGATAAAATAGATACAGACGCCAGTACATCAAACTACCCGAAACTGTCATATTTTTCCAATCAACTTTGAACCTTATGATTTAGCGATAAAGTTGAAAATCTATTAAAGAAATTTGACAGATTGTAGTATCTTGATGTACCTAACGGTTATGGGTATTTCATGTTGTTTTTTCAATCTGCCTAGTGTTTTCCCAACTATGTTGGGGTCGGCTTCCAGTCTAAACGGATGCAGCTGAATACCAGTATTTTACATGAAGCGACTGCCTATCTGACCTCCACAACCCAGTTACTGGGTAATACGATACCCCTTGGTAAGACTGGTTGTCAGATTTTCGGGCTTCTGACGACCCGTAACACTATCATAGGTGACCTATTTGATCAAATTAAAAACTAACAAGACCTCTCCGTGCCTCGGAAAGCACGTTAAGCCATTAGTCCCGGCTGTCATTCGTGGATCTTTGACAGTCGTTACGGGGAGTCAGAAACCCGAAAGTCTGACAACCAGTCTTAACAAGGGGTATCGTATTACCAAGAAATTGGGTCGTGGAGGTCAGATAGGTAGTCGCTCCATGTAAAATACTGGTATTCAGCTGCATCCGGTTAGACTGGAAGCCGACCCCAACATAGTTGGATAAAGGCTAGGCAGATGATGATTTCATAGGTGACCTCTTCTTTATATACATATTGGTATTCAAATTACACTAATCAGTATTCACACTCCCAAACTCTTCATTACACAACGTCAAGTAATTATAAGGCTGGTTACAAACGAAGAGAGAATTACTCCTCAATATGTCCCTTCTGTCGCTCTTAATGAACTTAATGTAAGGATACTCAATTAGTACGCTTGGCAATCTACGTAATCTTATTGTCGGATTCGTCAGTGAATGAGGGAAGGGTGTGTTTTGTCTAAT
This sequence comes from Oligia latruncula, assembly GCA_948474745.1. Taxonomy (NCBI): domain Eukaryota; kingdom Metazoa; phylum Arthropoda; class Insecta; order Lepidoptera; family Noctuidae; genus Oligia; species Oligia latruncula. Next base: position 4,651,634 of record OX419699.1, read on the forward strand.
TACTCGTGTGTGTGCGGCTTAACTACGCGTACCTTTTGAGAATACCGTGCTTTTGGGTTCTTTTATGTTCACGAATAGGTAAAGTTGTTTTTTTTTCTTACATTATAATAATATTATGTTTTTGTTTGTTAATTGTTTACCAAAAAATTACACAGTCCTACAACTGTAATCAGTACTTGTCAAACTGCAAAACAGTCTGTGTGCAATGCAATTTCGTTAGAGTTTGGAATTATTATCCGGTTTTTATTGTTTTTTAGGGTTCCGTACCCAAAGGATAAAAACGGGACCCTATTACTAAGGCTCCACTGTCCGTCTGTCACGAGGCTTTATATCATGAACCGTGATAGCTAGATAGTTGAAATTTTCACAGATGATGTATTTCTGTTGCCGCTATAACAACAAATACTAAAAACAGAATAAAATAAATATTTAAGGGGGGCTCCCATACAACAAACGCGTTTTTTTCCGCGTTTTTGCCTTTGAAATAATTGATTTAAGTACATAAATATTTACAAAATAGGGCCATAAACTAGATGTAGGTAAAAATAATTGGATTCTACCTGAATTAGGAATAAACCTGTATCTCAGATATCTCACTCAAGTGCTTATACATAAGTATTGTCTAAAATTCCATAAACAAATAGCAAATAACTTATCTATACATATAATAAATCTGTAGACGAGGCGTTTCTGTACATTGAAAATAAAAAAATAAAAAATAGTTGGGCTGTTATAGGATAACCAACAGATGCCATTTCTTCAATTTTTGGAATTTTTGTCTGTTTGTCTGTTTGTCTGTTTGTCTGTTTGGATGTGACAGATTTTGAACAAGCTCAACGTAAAAAGTACCAAACCAATATGGTTCATATTTATACTCAAATATAGTGTAGAACTCGGAGCAGTGATTAGTCTTTGTTTCATCGCAATCGCTTCAGTCTATCAAAAGATAAAAAAATTTTTTATTGCAATAAGTGGAAACATGTAACGACATCTATTGGCGCGATATAGTACTAACGAAATCATATTGTTATCTTTAAAACATTATTATGTGTTTAATCACGTCGTAAAGGCTTGCCTTTATGACGAAATAATTCTGATCATTATGTCTGTGTTATTTAAAAAAAAAAAAAATGATAATGTTTAAATAAATAATATAAACATATAAGTATAATAAAATCGTAGGAAAGGCAAAACTGTACATAGAATATATAAAAAAAAATACTTGGGGCGTGATCTACAATCGATATCGAAGCCAAAAATATAGTTTTTAGAATTTTTGTCTGTTTGTCTGTATATATGTCCGGGCTAAACTCAAAAAGTACTGCATGGATTTACTTCAAATTTTGCATGAATATTATTAAGAGGTCGGGTCAACATATAGGCTACATATTATCACGCTATCACCTACGAGGAGGAGCTGTGAATCTTTATTTTTCTTACGCATTCTGTGACAGCGTGTAATCTAACGACGCATATTTAAATGTTGTTTTTGAGTAAGTCATGCTATTATCTAGCTTTACACTATAAAAACTTTTACGCCATTTAAGTAACTTGGGCAGAGAAACATAGTTTAATTAATGTTAGTAGTATAAGACAATTTTGAAGCAGCGCCATCTATGAGATTTCATAAAAATCAAATCAAGTTACATGTCAACACTTTTTGGAAATTAATAATTTAAATTTGATCATGTTGGTGAGGTTAGTAGTTAGTTATTCTTAAAATTCATAGATGGTAATGTGCATTTTCTTCATAAAAGTTGTATCGTATAGTTCGTTTTGACAAATTCAAGTTCCAACAAAACCCTCAAAATCTTGAGCCGAGTTGAGGAAGACAATTTAAAAAAAATGCGGTGTTAAGTATTACAAAAAACTTATGTTCATTGATGATGATCATTTCTTCATCAATTTCATGTTGTTAGTACAAAATAAACATTGACTGTTAATACTTTTGTTCGGTATTTATCTGTGTGATTATTGCTTGGTAATTAATATATTTTCATGTCGTATACCTAATTATAAACTTAAATTATACCGTGCATCCGAATAATGGCGAATGCGATTTTCTGCGGTTGTTACTTCACACTGTCCGAGGCAAAGTCTTTCGCCTTTCTGAGGACATTTGATGGCGTGGAGTTTCCCACTTACCGCGCAGCCTGCGTAGCACGTCACCTTCTCGACGGTGACCAAAATTGGGCTGACACCCTCGCGGAGGCGAGCGTCAGTGACAGTCCCAGCCGCATGCATCATCTGTTTGCCGTCATCTTGGTGTTTTGTGGAGTCGCGAACCCGGTAGCTTTGTGGGAGAAGTATCGCCATCATCTGTCTGAAGATTTTCTACGAGCTTTGAGGCGTGCTACTGGAGACGAAGTCGGAGACGGCGAAATGACCACCATACGAAATGACCATGTCGCTTTGTTCTCTTCAGAGCAAAAACAAATTTATGACACCGTCCTTGAAAGCGTTTGGCAAAACCAGGGTAAAATGTTTTTCTTGGATGCTCCTGGTGGTACAGGAAAAACATTTGTTACCACTGGCATACTTGCAGAGGTCAGGAGGCAAGGCAAAATTGCTATTGCTGTAGCGTCGTCGGGAATCGCTGCCACACTGCTTCCGGGACTGCAAGACAGCACATGCCATGTTTAAAATTCCCATCGATTTAGAGAGCGCCGAAACGCCTGTTTGTGGTGTGTCACGTAACAGCGATAAGGGACACGTGCTCAAGGATTGCTCTCTGATCGTATGGGATGAGTGTACGATGGCCGAGGATCGAGGGCTGACGAGGTGAATGCTTCGTTGAAACGATCTTCGTTGTGGTCACGAGTTCGTACGCTGCGCTTGACCATTAATATGAGAGCTCGGCTTGGCGGCAATGCACGCGCTCAAGAATTCTCCGATGTCCTTCTAAGTCTTGGCGAAGGCACTCTACCAGAAGAGAGAGGTAGACAGGTGGTGCTTCCAGAGTCTCTCGGTAGAGTGGTTTCCAGCTTAGAAGAACTCATTCGCTGTGTGTACGGGGACATTCAGTCGTATACCGCACCAGCAGAATTCTTGGGTGTGTGAGCGGGCCATTTTGACGCCCAAAAATGATCAGGCTGCAGCAATTAACGAATGCATTCTCTCGGAAATTGAAGGGAATGAAGTGGTCTACACCTCGATAAACACTGTTGTCAAGCAAGATGACGCCACACATTATCCCGTGGAATTTCTGAACTCCCTGTCAGCAAGTGGACTTCCAGCGCATTCAAGCTGAAGCGGTGTCCCGGTTATGCTTCTTCGGAACCTATCTCCTCCGAAGTTGTGTAACGGGACCCGCCTTAAAGTCATCTCGCTCCACAGACACACCATTGAGGCGGAAATTCTTACGGGTTGTGACGTCGGCGAGGCAGTATTTATACCACGCATTCCCCTCATACCTCATAACTTCCCGTTCCAGTTCAAGCGCGTACAGCTCCCCGTGAGTGTTTGCTTCGCGATGACCATCAATAAGTCGCAGGGGCAGACACTGAGGGCAGTGGGTGTCGACGTCAGGACGAGTTGCTTCTCACACGGGCAACTGTACGTCGTCGCTTGCTCCCGCGTCATCACACATTTTGGCTCCTGGCAGCATAACTACCAACGTAGTTTATAGGGAAGTGTTGTAAGGTATATATGATACCTTTGAACGTATTTTTACTCTTTTGTGTCCTAGAATGTATTCCTGCATTATTTTCTCTATTTCCTTCAGTCACCTCTTATGACTGAACTCAGCAGGATTCCCATATAACTCTTTTCACTTGCTTCGCTTGCAAAAAAAAACTTATATTTTAATTCTATTTTAAAAGTTGTTTACTTTATAATTCTATAGCGACACTGGCATCTTAGGTGTTTTTGGTGCTGTAGAGCCTTCACGCAGACGACGTCGCGGGCAGCAGCTAGTCTACTATAAATATGGTTTTAATCTAATTGACGTAAATAACGCTACTTTTTTGCATCATCGTAAGACATTTTTGCAACCATGTTCTAATGATTTTTGCAATGTTACATTTTTAATAAGGTCGTGTTTACTTTGTCATACCTACTTGAAAAATTTACCGTGTCAACCAAATATTAAGGTTGCATGTGATTTATTGTAGGTATAACATGAATTGTAACGAATTTTATAAAGATACCTAGATTTATAAACCTTGCTGCATAAATAATTAATATCAACCTATATTGTTCCCACAGCTGGGACACGAGCCCCCACTCCGTGAGGACTATGGGGTGCAATCTATCATCACGAAGCCCTAGTGCGAGTTGGTGGATGTCAAAATAGGTCTAAGAATTTCTGGTTCTAGACCAGACATCATCATCTGCCTAGCCTTTTCTCAACTACGTTGGGGTCGGCTTCCAGTCTAACCGGATGCAGCTGCATATCAGTATTTTACATGGAGCATGGATGGAATAATATGATTCCGCAACCATTGTCTTATGACCGATTCGCCATTGGACTGTTCGTCGACAGGATCATTCATTTATTTCCGTTTCCCCGGCAGATTCTTTCACCTACGGACATTTCGCCGACAGAACATTTCATCTTCGTCGCTTTCGACGACAGGCCTTTTCAACTACAGAAGATAACTTTTGAAAGAAAGAAAGAAATAGTACCTATTTATTGCGACTCGTGCAGGAAGATCACAAACTAAACTAAACACAGTCGAAAAAATAAAAAACAAATTATATTTAAAAACCGACCAAGTGCAAGTCGGACTCGCATACGAAGGGTTCCGTACCACAAGGCATAAAACGCCGAAAAAAACGTTTCTTTTATACCCCTTTAAATTTATACTTTATTTATTTTTATTATTTGTTGGTATAGCGGCAACAGAAATTCATCATCGGTGAAAATTTCAACTGTCTAGCTATCGCGGTTCATGAGATACAGCCTGGTGACAGACAGACAGACAGACAGACGGACAGTGGAGTCTTAGTAATAGGGTCCCTTACTAATAGGTTTTTACCCTTTGGGTAAGGAACCCTAAAAAAAGCAACAAAAAGAAACATGAAACAGAACAACATGACATGACATGTTTTGCCTAGTTCCCTCACTGATTCTAATAAAATTGCGACTGTACAGAGTAGGTAAATAAGACCTCCTTGTACTGACACGTTTCTAACCCGTTGAATGTTCAACAAAGAGGTAAATACTCATTTGATATGCACCCTTTTCCACGCATTATGTGCACTCCACTAGCGACAATAAACTTATTAGTAAGTAAGTAGGTAACTACGCGGAAAAACCAACTGTGGGACATGTAAAATAGACTTAAGTACATACCAACTTGAATTTAATAGTTGTTACACATTCACTTAAGGTGTAACTAGTCGTGAGTTCGAACTCACTGGTGGTCATGGCCTAAAAGCACGCTGTCTCACCTGGCTTCGTGTCCGACATAGTTAGTAGCAGTGATGAGGAGTTAGATGCTAGTCTACACGCACAATGGCTAGTTCGCACGCACACAAACACCGTTCCGAAATAAAACGCGTGTAAAAAAATACGAAAAGTGCTTTGGAAAATCGAGTTTTATGAAAAAACCACTGCATAAATCAATTAAAAATAAAGTTTAGCTTTGTCGGTACCGACTTTTTTTGAAGATCATACAGTTCTTTTATTACTTACTAGCAGTTCCCCGCGGTGTCACACGCTGCGCGGCTCCTAAGGGTCGTAGCGTGATGTTATATAGCCTATAGCCTTCCTCGATAAATGGACTACCCAACACTAAAAGAATCATTCAAATCGGACCAGTAGTTCCAGAGATTAGCGCGTTCAAACAAACAAACAAACAAACTCTGCAGCTTTATAATACAAAATAAGTATAGATTTACACCCAAAGTTACGTTAAAATTAGCAAGAAAAACGAATCTTCGTTGGTTCATAATTTTTAATGGCTTTTTATTTTACTATTCTGTTTCCGTACAGACACAATTAATAATAAGACAAAACGATATCATGTTCAACTTTGGATGTACAGATGCCAGCACATCAAGCTACTACAATCTGTCAAACTTTAATAGATTTTCAACTTTATCTCTAAAACATAAGGTTAGAAGTTGATTGAGAAAATTTGACAGTTTTGGGTAGCTTGATGTGCTGGCGTCAGTACTATAGGTACACCTCTGTCCAACCTTTCGGGGAATACAGTCGTGAAGTTATGTTATGTTATATTTAGCAAATCCTTCTTCCAAAACAAGTCTATTCTCTACCTCCGAAATCTAAAAAGTCTCCACAGAGCGCACAAGTAACTCGTAAAATTCTTCAGTGGAATAATAACAACTTAAACCACTTAAGTACTAAACCTACTAAGGTATAAAACCTGGAAAATGTAAAAGCTTCTTGATGTAAGGCAAGTTCGTTTTGAAGACGTCAAAAATGAGATTTTAAAATTATTTCGTCGCAGCTTATCGCATTATTTTATAGGTTCTTATAAAATAATGTGATAAATAAACTGTTTGGCAGTAAACTGTTTAATAATAATAATAAAACTGTGGCGTCATTTACGTCGCCGCATGCGCACTACGCATCACACTGACGTCACGCTAAAGTAGGTGCACGAAAGCTACGCTGACGTTGATACTCGGGTCTCCAGTAGGTATACAGGCATGAGGAACAGGATGTATAGTTCACTCTTCCTGCATAGAAACGGGAGGATCCTCTCTCCATTCCTCCAGACAAGTATTGCGTCTGGTGGGCAACTGTATATATATATACTAGTTGCGCAAGAAACTCTGCTTGCGCGATGCAGAATTTAAAATTGAATTTAAAAAAAAAAAAATAATAAATAATATTGAATTAAATTGAATTTTTTCTTATCCTGAGAATAAATTCTGAATTTTTTGACATACTGGAACTGTCAGACCGCAGACGTCAATTTTATTGCACGAATAAAAGATATCTGACTTTGGTAAAATCAGCTCTTAAACGAATATCAACTTTACACGAGTGTAAATTAAGTTGATTTAGGAATGACTAGTACTATTGAAGAAATCATTTTTTTTTAAGTTGTAGCGCGTACTAATTTTTTTGGGTTGATATTAAAGTGGTCTGTTTCAAAAACACATATTTGGAATCAGAATCGCGAACGCTATTTATAAGTAACACACTGCGATCACCGATCAGTTTGAAAACTTGAAGATTCTGGCAGTATATCGGCTGTGGCCGTTGATATCAAGCCAGGCAGTACCTACACCTTTCCGATGATGTTAAATGCATGCAGAAGATGGCATTCAAATGATCAGTAGATTGATCGAATCCGTCGTGAACTTAAATTTTAAAGAAGTGTTAAAATTCAAACGTCTGCCGGATCCAAACGGCGCCAGTAAAACGCAGAGATTTATGTTATGATAGATTATGATTTATGTTTACGGGGTTTGTTCATCGGAACAACCTCGTTAGCTCCTTTCAATCTGGGTTCAGGCCTGGGCACAGTACAGCGTCCGCTCTCCTTAAAGTGACTGGTGACATTAGAGAAGCGATGGAGGATACCAAAGTTACCGTATTGGTTTTAATTGATTTCTCCAACGCCTTTAACGCCGTCAGTCACGATATTCTCCTTTCTATCCTCTCTCACCTTATGGTTTCGTCCGAGGCTTTGAAATGGTTCTCTTCTTATCTTCGGGGACGTCAGCAGTCGGTTCGCGTTGATCAGAGTTCGTCGAGTTGGCGTGACCTGGATGCTGGCGTTCCACAAGGCGGTATTCTTTCTCCATTGTTATTCTCCATCTTCATTAATTTTATAACTCACTGTCTTCGGTGTTCGTATCATCTATATGCTGATGATCTTCAATTATACACTGCTGAGCGGGTAGAAGGTTTGTCGGACGCTATAGCAGATGTTAACCGAGACTTAGATGCTATCAAAAAGTGGTCTGATAGTTTCGGGGTGTCAGTAAACCCCTCGAAGTGTCAAGCCATTTTAATTGGAAGCTCTCGCATGATGGGTAGGGTGACGCTTAGCTCTCTTCCTCCTCTTATTTTCAATGGTACCGTCATACCCATTACCCCTACCGTAAAAGATCTCGGTTTGCATCTTGACTCTACACTTAGCTGGCAACGCCAGGTCTCAAGTGTTAGTCAAAGAGTCAACGGTACTCTGCGATCCCTGTATCGTCTGAGGAACTTTTTGCCCGCTAAGACGAAAACCATGCTTGTGCAGACTTTGATTTTCCCTATAATTGACTATGGTGACGTGTGTTACTTTGACTTGAACGCGGTTTTGCTGGATAAGCTCGACAGATTACTCAACAATGGTATCCGGTTCATATTCAACCTCAGGAAATATGACCATGTGTCGAACTACAGGTCTGAGCTCAAATGGATGTCCATTCGCCAAAGAAGAAGTTTGCGCGCTTTGACCACGCTTTTCTCCCTTCTCAACTCTCCCACTCCTCCTTCTTATCTCGTGTCTCACTTCCAATATCTATGTTCTTCTCACGCTAAGAATCTGCGTTCTTCTAACAATCTTCTCCTACTCTGCCCTTCTCATACTTCTGACTTTGTTCATTCTTCCTTTCATATTCAATCCATTCTTCTTTGGAATGCACTTCCTCTTGATATCAGGACGGCCACCAGTCGGTATGCATTTAAGCGGAAATTGCAGAGTTATTTTCGAAACAAATAGCGTAGAGTCATCTCAACACCTCTCTCCCTTGAATTTGTATGTATATATATATATATTATAAGTATATATTAGAGTAAATAGTATGTATGTGTATATAACCTATTTATGTATTTGTGTACCTAGTTTTAATAGTATTTTTTTTTAATTTATATCATTGTTCCTCTCAACCAAAGCACTTACCATTTAATCTCTTCACCACCCTTGGTTGACTGGTAGAGAATGCCTAAGGCATTAAGTCCGCCTTTGTACCTTTTTGTGCGAAAAAGTTTAAATAAATATGTTATAGCCCTGAAATAGACGATTTAGTACCGATACAGATGATACTTACGACCATGGAGATTCAAAATACCACAAGAACTATTTCTTGTTTCCACTACCCACCCCGTCGCATCGCATCGTCTGCCCGCGCAATTACTTCGTTTTCGCTTAGCGTTCTTTCTTACTTTTTCCTTTTGCTTGGCTCCTGAGAGTCCTAGCGTGATGTTAGCCTATAGCCTTCTTTAATAATTATTGGGCTAACAAATGCAAAAATAATTTTTCAAATCCGACTGGTAGTTCCAGAGATAAGCACTTTCAAACAAATATACAAACAAACTCTTCAGCTCTATGATTAGTAGTAGCTGCGCCCCGCGGTTTCACCCGCATAAGTGTCGATTCCGTGGGAATATCGGGATAAAAAGTAGCCTATTTAAGTTAATCCAGGGTGTCAACTACCTCCATACATAATTTTTTTCAAAATTGGTCCAGCCGTTTGAGCGTGAAGAAGTAACAAACATATAAACACACACACGCATACACTCACAAACTTTCGCCTTTATAATATTAGTGTGATAGATAGACAACATTTGATTTTACTCATCTCTAATAACGACCACAAATCCGAATTCCTACCTTTTTTAATAAAATCCGAGAGCACACTCGCCGTAACTAACGAATGCTTTAATTTCCATAATAAAGATTTGCATTCACTACTGCTTAATTAGTAGATACTCGAACTAACAAGAAAGAATTCCAAGAATTCAAGCTCTAACGAGTCAAAGAGATAAAAACTGGCCAAGTGCGAGTCTGACTCGCACACGAAGGGTTCCATACCACAAGGCAAAAACACCGGAAAAAAAAACACGTTTGTTGTATGGGAGCCCCCCTTAAATATGTATTTTATTTTAGTTTTTAGTATTTGTTGTTATAGCGGCAACAGAAATACATAATTTGTGAAAATTTCAACTGTCTAGCTATCGCGGTTCTTAAGATACAGCCTGGTGACAGACAGACGGACGGACAGACAGCGAAGTCTTAGTAATAGGGTCCTGTTTTTACCCTTTGGGTACGGAACCCTAAAAATAGGGGAAGTTTTAAGTTTTTTAAGTCAAATCGCTTACCTAAGGGACCTACTGCGTGGTACGTTTGCTGGCAAATCGCCGCGTTTGCAAAATGCTTTGGATTATGATTTCCGTCCGCTCGGACACTGGACAGTGTTAGAATCGTCTGAAACTATTTTTCGCTTAGTGATCGTAGATGTGTGAAAGGCTGGAAGGAAAATGAAAGAATAATCTTGTAGATGTCCGTGTCATATTGCAGATAATCATTTCTGGTTGTATAATAACTAGGTCTTGTGTTTTACAGGCGGAAAGAACCTCAATATTTTACTTGAGGTACCTACTTCTTTATGGGCATGTGATAATAATAATAAATATATATTTTTGTTTTTTTTTTTTTGTATTATCGCTTGATTCCATTGAGAGTGTCAAATTATACGTTTTTGTGGCATAAACAGCCGTATCTTTTTTTCACGTTAGCTTAGAAGTTTGATTTTTTCACAGCTTCAAAGGACTGTAGATCTGAATTATATGGTTTCAATTTCAACTCGATACCTACACGCGTTCCCGAGATTAAGGGTCTTGACAGACAGACGGACGGACGGATGGACAACAAAGTGATCCTATAACGGTTCCGTTTTTCCCATTTGAGGTACGGAACCCAAAAAATAACAAAATCAGTTAGTAAATCCATAAAATTATAACGAAATTCCAATGCCTGACAGACTTACTTTTCAAAGTCAAAGTCAAAGTCAAATCATTTATTTCAAATAGGCACATTAAAGGCACTTTTGAACGTCAAAACGTTTTCCATTTATAACGCAACTACAAATGCAATAGAAACTTCCTTGCTACACCGACACCACATATTTTACGAACTTTTCCTCTACAGAACTCCTACATTCCTTCCACACAAACATTCCGTATTACGCCAGAGCCTCATTTGTATCATGAACTTCCCACGTTTAGTAGTACATCGCTCGGCTAAGCTCAAGGAACGCAATTTATCCATATATTAAAGAGACGATCGATCCTCTAGTTCGCGCGGCGACAATTGCAGAAGCCAGCAAATGCAGCAACTGCGATGTGGACCGGTATTGTGTAGTATTGCTGCCTCGGGATGTGCTGCGAGACGGTTGTAAGGCATAAGAGGCAGCGGGAATAAAACTTGGCTATGGGTTTACTACCAATGACCGGTGGAGCAGACGAGTCCTGAAGTGGAGACCGCGTATCGGCAAGCGTAGTGTGGGACGCCCCCCAGCTAGATGGACGGACGACCTAAAGAAGGTGGCTGGGGTAGACTGGATGCGGACAAGGTGCTGTGGCGCAGTCTGGGAGAGGCCTATGCCCAGCAGTGGACTGCGATAGGCTGAGTTGATTGATGCTTTTACTTACCGAGTTCCAAACTTCGAGATACAAAGACGTACGAAGGTATTGGGTATCGGAAAGCGTATTATGGAACTCAAGTGGAGTTGAGCAGGACAATTGGCAAGGCGCTGTGATGACAGGTTTAGTAAGGCTGTGACAGAGGGGCGTCCGACTAGGAGACGAGATGTCGGTCGTCCGGCGGCGAGATGGGCAGACGACATTGTTGCCATCGCGGGCAAAACCTGCATGAGGCTGGTACAGGAGCGTGAGGATTGGCACAAGTAAAGAGAGGCCTATGCCGCCTATGCTTTGCCCAGCAGTGGGTAAAGTCGGGCTGTGGATGATGATGATTAGAGGTGGGCAAAGTGTATCATTTTTGCGATTGGAACATTAGAATCTCGATCACTGAAATCATCCGAAACACTGATATGTTTCATTTGACTTATTTGGATCATCGGTTCAAAATACCATTTTGCTGTGCACTACAGGGTCCATATTGATCTAAATTATATAGTTTCCACATATGTGCACATTATGGTAAAGCAATAAAGATATTGATTATTGAGTATTGAAAATGCTTTGAGTTTAAGAAAACAATTTAATTTCACTGCTCGACATAAGCATCTCCAATCCGACGTCATTTAACTCAATACTCGGCTACTCGGATAATATGGCCGGCCCATTGTCACTTTAATTATTCTGTAGGCTATGTCTACTTATCTGGCTACAACTGGTCGTCTGGCTGAGGTTAAACAGGTTTTTTTTTACTTGTGTAAAGGTATCTACTCAAATATGAATTTCTAGATAGATAGATAAACCATTTATCTCTAGTCTAGAGACAGAGTACCTACTTAATCGGCCTCCTACCAGCAAAGGACTTCTAGATGGAAATCGGAGGGGTAATTATTGTATTAATTTTAAGAACGTTCACAATCTCATGAGCAATTCTCGTATTAAAAGAACGTTCGCAGTCTGATCTCAGTCTCAATCTGTCAAATATACCATTAATTTCTCTACATTTTTGACATTGATTGGCGCTGAGATGAGGTTCAGACTAGATTTTGAACGTTTGTAATTACGAAAATTGACCTCAATCTGTCAAAAATACCTCAAATTTCCCTACATTTTTGACATTGATTGGCGCTGAGATGAGATTGAGACTAGATTTTGAACGTTTTTAAAGTCTCAATCTGTCAAAAATACCTCTAATTTCCCTTCATTTTTGTCATTGATTGTCGCTGAGATGAGATTGCGACTAGATTTTGACCACTTTTAATTGGTCTTCTATTTGAAATATTTCTATAACACTTTATATTTATAATCCAAGCCATTTGACCCACTGCTCTCGAGATTAATAAATTAGTAAGTGCAGTACTTGTGAGTGGAAGAAAATGGAGGAGGCCTTTGCCCACAGAACATTTTAACGAAAAAAAAGAAAAAGAAAAAAATGCTTGTGAGTAAGGGAATTGATATTGAGAAACGATCGCAAATCGCTCACGACTTGTACCAACGCAACTTACTTTATAAGAGTCGATACCTAACAAGCATTACGAACGCAATAAGCCACCGAACAGCACGTTGTAAATGTTACACCACGCCTCATTGCCGTGCACACTCCACGCCACACCGCCGTGCACACTCCACGCCACACCGCCGTGCACACTCCACGTGGTGCACGTACGAGCGTGCATCAATATTTTCATTGCGTTTTGCATGTTGAATGAATGGTATGGGAAATGAAATGTGCAAATTAATCTTGTTTTACCCGGTGTCACTAAGGATCATTAGGGTTGCGTTTTGATGCGACTGTTTTATTCTATTCTATTTTTAATAAATGGCAAGCAAAGCCGATGTCGACTATTCTGCCAATGTCAAAAGTGAACTGAAAAAACAAGTGTGCATAAGGAAAAAAGTTCTAAACAAATAAAGATTATTTGATTGATCCAGTTGATACAATGTAGATCTTGCTGGGTTAGTACGGGACTGAAACAAACAAAAAATAAGATGCGAATGTTGTAATCTTAGGCATATGAACGATGTCAAACACGTAATATTGCGTAAATCTTTTTAGAAGAAGTAGGTAGTTAAACGAAATGAAAAGGCTATTGAGCTTTACTTAGTTATGCGTTTGATTTCAATCGTATGAACCTGGAACCATAGCATAAACTTCGTGTTCCATTGTCTCTTCGTGATGCATAATGAGAAGGTGTGTATCTCACTGACAGACAACGCACAGACATCATTGGGTTGAGAAGCAGGACATTTTGCACAAGACTTTCTTTGGTATTGTTTGTCGAATCGTTGAGCTCTTCAAGTTGTGAGTTGAGCTGCACGATTTTTGACAAATGCGTAAACTGATTGGACAGGTCTGCTCAATCTGTGTAGTTCTTTCCTCAAAAGACCATTTCAGACACCAATCTACATGGTCTTCACACGATCTGACCAAGATTTTGTCTGGACTTTAAAAGATACTGTGACCTCTGAGTTTGTTTCGGCCTTTCTTCTCAGAATAGTCAGATAGGAAACGCCGACCTCATCTAGTTAAAAAAAAATATAATTGATGTGTAAAAGTGTTTGTACAAACCTACTTACAGAAAATAAATCATTTATCATTTACACAACGAAAGAGCAATAAGGAAGGATTTTTGAAAATTCATTCCCTAAACGGGTTAAATAAGGGATGAAAGTTTCTAAACAAATTCTTCATTTTTTCCGATGCTACGTCCTATCGGGCACACGGCTTGTTTTAAATAAAGACGTCGTTGTATTGTATCTATACTATTATTTTCTTTTGACTGTACCTATCTGTCAAAAAGAGTAACCTAGATAAAGTGGATAAGACAGATTAAAACAGAAGACGAACTAGCAGGGGATCGAGGGGGAGGGGTGGAGGGGGTGGTTCAGGGGATCAGACCGGATTAAATCTAATAACAATGCTGAAGAGTTTGTTTGAAAACGCTAATCTCTGGAACTATCAACTAACTATCTAGACGTCATCCATCGCTTTCCATTAGGCGTGATCGAGGTCAAGGGAGCCCCACATTCAGCATAAAAAAAAAACTCCCAGTCGGAATTAAAAAATTCTATAAGCTATTTCAGATCACGGTACGGTCCGTAGGAGACGAGGAAAAAGAAAAAAATCAGAAAGAACACTAAGCGAAAACGAAGTAACAGTGCGGGCAGGCGATGCGATGCGATGAAATGAAATGATTAATTTAAATAAAATACTATTTGAAAATAAAAGAACAATTTGAAAACAATACCGAAGCTAAATGAATACAAACACGATTCCTATAAAGTTTATTTACAGTAAACCTAATCAATCTACCACTGTAGGTACAGTCGACATCAGATATTTATGAACTACAGGCGCACACTAAATTTGTGTAGCGTTGTTGCAACTGACTCGATAACATCGCTGTTTTCATACAACGTCGATTGAAACCAACACATTTAGAAGCGAATTGATATTTATGTAAATTTAATTCCGTATGTTTGTTTCAGGTTACATAACATTACGCCCGTTTTCACCGACCGACGGGTCAATCAGAGATGTAGGAACGTACCTACATATTTATCGTCGCTCGCATGACTAAAAGTCCTATCTAATTTTCTAATTTTTAACCGTATACGACCTCTGTATTTGGCTTTGGCTTTTGAAGCGTATAGTCCGATATTATATATTTTTGATATTATTTTTCTTTTTTTATTTTAACATATTATATTCACTGTCACTATTTTACACTAATGTTTTGTATCGTTACAGTCCTCACTTGGCGTAATGAATTCTTTGATATTTTAGCTATCCAATGGTGTAATTTAATTTAGGATGGAGATTATAGATATGAAGCTGCAACACCAAACTGTATGCCCCGATTTTGGTATCATTGGTTTTTTTGACTTGCCCCCCATTTTTAAAGAAGTATTCACGTCAAAAAGACATGTTGCGCCAAGTAAGGGGGCAGGAGAATGATGATATCTGACAGAAATGGCATAGTTTTCAAATAGGGTCAAAGTTGTTAATGCTAGTAGGAACTATACCGAACAAAAAAAAAATTAAATTGAACAATATCGTCGTTGCAGTTCCTAGAAACGATGTCGTGTCGAACGTTATTAAATAGACATGAAAGCTCCGCACGTTATTAACTGAGGACACTTTTAAAGCAAGGGGTAAATAGAAATATAATCCTATAACGTTTTTATTTTCCAATAACACGATGTCCGTGCGGGTTAGTAGATGTCAGATGTTACAAATTTTAGGTTCTAGGACATGCCGGTTTCCTCACGATGTTTTTCTTCACCGTTTTGAGAGCAGTGGTGATGAAATTAAATGCTCAAAGTGTCTCCCCTTTTTTTTTTTGGGTGAGAAATCATCAAATGACCCCTCCCGCTCTGGGCGGAGCGGAAGGGAGTGTCAGACTCTTACTGACTAAAACCCACCCGTGTTCTTTCAGTTGCCTGTGCCAGGGGCCACGGTATCTATTTCGAACAACCCGCGACCCTGGCGGACAAAGTGGCTCCCTGGGTTCGAACTTACGACCTACAACTCGTAAGTCAGAGCCGGTACCACTGGGCTACCACTGCTGTGAAATCCAAATACATGTATGTTTCTGTAGTGAATTATTGATATTCAATAAAGAAACATTCCTCCACCCCACTAAAATAAATAACACGATAAAATAACCACGAAAACGCGATATAAGTAATGTATTGTATCCCGGATTCGCACAAATCTCTCGAACCGAACGCTATATATCAGACAGCAAGTACAGTCGGCGGCATATTTATAGACAGCGAGTGGTCGCAATAATCTGTGCGATGCCGGCCGAAGTGTTGCGATCGCAAGCGGCGCGATATTAACGGTATCCGATAACGTGCGATTCGCCTCGCTGCAGTTACGTGCGGCACAATATATTGAGTAGGAATCAAAATGATCTGCTGCAAAAAAAGACATGTTGGAACGGATATTAAGTCATTTTTGTGATTTTTTTATTTGAAGGCTTACAATTGGAGGTGTAGTGGTTTAGCAATTTGGCTTCTGTGTTTTTATGGCTGCGGGCTCGATTTCGGCATGGGATATTTTGTGCAGCTATTGGTAGATTTTTGGACTTTTTCGGATGCGTGTGATAAGAACACGCCCGCCCAAATAAAATAAAAATGTCTGTTTTTTAAATTTAAGAAATAAAGGAATAGTTTTAATTACATGTATGTGAAAAAGTGTCAATAAAAAATTAAATTTTATATGTTAAAAGTTACAAAAAAAAAGGAGCTACGTCTGCCAACAAACTGTTTTGCAGTTTGGCGGAGGTAAATATAATATGTAAAAAATTGTTTCTGTGAATAAACAGTTTTAATTTTTTTTTTTTTTTATATAAGGAAAAACCAGTTGCCATATTACGACGGTTTAATGCCATCATAAGGTACGGCACCCTGGTCGACACACTCTCGATCTTCACCACGTTGCTCACAAGGGACTTATGGACGATAAACCTGACACCATCTTGGGACTGCTGGTCGCCCTCCCGGAAATAGAGCTAGTTTCCGGATTTGAGGATTATCGAGTCCTCCCCCTCTCTTCGGACTTCAGATAACCCCACTATACTCCATCGTAACCTGCTCCATTCTTCCTAGGTGATCTTCTCGTCGATCCGTAAGCGTGTGGTATGTTGCCAGGCCGCTACCGTAGCCAAGGGTAAGCGGGCCGCCAGGTACTAGGGGCTAAGTTATATAACTCATTAGCAGAATCATACATTCAATATGGACTCAGTAGTTACGGTCGAACATTCAAATCTTATCTCAGTAAAATATACAGACTCCAACTAAAAATACTAAAGAATATCGTATCTAAAAAAATCAAATTCCAATTTCGAAATAATGAGCATCGACTATTTCATCACTGTAAAACATTACCTGTACATATACAATTTAAATATACATTGCTAAAAGAACAATACTTCAACGGTTATTTAGAGCAAAAAGTTCAACATCCTGTATTCACGCGGGCCGTCGCACGTAACCAGCTGTGCACGGTTCGTGCAAATAACACCTACGGCGAGCGGACAACTTCTTACCTAGTTCCTCGGTTAATTAACAGCCTACCTTCCGATTTGCGCAGTGACATTACGCCAAGAAATATTAAGTTAAAACTTAAGTCCCACTACCTACAACACATAGAATGCTCAATGTGAAATGCAGCTAACGTAGTAACTAGCATATCACCTGAGATGAAGTTACCAAGTTCCGAAATAGGGTATTAAGTTGTATTAATTTATTGTTTACCCTGATGTTATATTTACTACGATGTAGCATTACATGTAGCATTAAGTACAAACCTTAGTGGTTTAAAAATGCTATTCTGCTGAAACAAATGTACTAATTTTTAAATGGTAAATAAAAAAAAATAAAAAAAAAAAAAAAAAAAATAAAAGTGTTTTTTGTGCTTGTCATTCTTGTGGGGGGGGGGGGCACGCTTGGCAGGCGGGTTGGCGATCGCAGTATGATGGTGAAATGCATAGAGAACGCTGCTGCCCATTCTCCGGTACGACCCTTAGTCGCCTTTTACGACACCTAGGTACGGGAAGTATGGGGCTAGAACGATGGCACCCTCCCTTTTTCGCACTGGAATCATGATGGCATTATTACTTCGTAATACGGACCTTGGACCAATTTATATAACATGAGTGATATTTTTTCGATTTGAATATTTCATTTGACACAAAAATCACACTAATATTATAAAAGCGAAAGTTTGTGAGTGTGTGTGTGTGTGTTTATATGTTTGTTGCTCCTTCACGCTCAAACGGCTGGACCAATTTTGATAAAATTTTGTATGGAGACACCTTGGATTAACATATACTTAGGCTACTTTTTGTGCCGATACAAAAATCACACTAATATTATAAAAGCGAAAGTTTGTGAGTGTGTGTGTGTTTATATGTTTGTTGCTCCTTCACGCTCAAACGGCTGGACCAATTTTGATAAAATTTTGTATGGAGGTAGCTGACACCCTTGATTAACATATAGGCTTTCTATGCCGATATTCCCACGGGATCGAGATTTATGCGGGTGAAACCGCGGGGCGCAGGTAGTACAAAGTAAAATAAGTATTAACAATAATATTTTTTGAACCCGATACATCACACATGCAGAAAAGTACAATCGACTCGTACAATTTATTAATGGCCGCCCGGTCACAATAATAATCGGTGGTGATATGAACCCGATTGCAACTGGTGCGTTATAAATTGATGATATATTTTGACTGTCCCGTTGGTCGTGGTTGCGAACGCGACTGCTGAGCGTGCGTTCCTGGGTTCGATTCCCAGGTCGGACAAAGGGTTATTGGGTTTTCCATTAGGAATTTCTTAGTAACAATCCTTGGAAGTTGGCGGTTTAATACCCCCGTCCCTCGGAAAGCACGTAAAGCCGTAAGACGTCCTACGCCTGATGTCTCCCCGGTCGTGTCGGATTGCCGTCCCATCGGACTTATGAGAGTAAAGGAACAGAGAGTGCACCTGTGTTTGCGCATACACTTGTGCACTATAATATCTACTGGTTCTTGGCTAATCTCCGTTGAGATTGGCCACCGTGACCGAAATCGGTTGGGGGGCTATTATTATAATAAATTAGCTTCTGCCCGCGACTCCGTCCGCGTGAACATTTATAATATTAGTATGGATTTTTACCGCGTAGGTACTGCACATTTCTATAAAACAGCAGTTTTTTTTTTGTTGATAACCGAGGAAAAATTTCAACGCTTGGGGTTCCTGAACAGAATCATGTACTTAATACATGGTAACCGGTTGCACGTCGATGTCCCGGAAATGACACCCTGTATATGAAAACAAGAAACAGTGTAATAATATCGTTCGGTAATACGGCACAAATGCGAAGGTTCCGCGCGCAAATACGTGCCGATTCATATATTAGAATAGAAGCAAGATGTTTTCTTATTGAGAGAGGCTTGTGGCTAAGTAATGACAGCCACACGGGTCGATCGATCAGGTTAAGCTACGCTTGCCGCGGTTGGACCGTGGATGGGTGACCATTTTTTGCATACCAAGACCTCTCCGTGCAATGTGTCTCAGTGGAATGCACGTTAAGCCGTTGGTCCCGGCTGTCTTTCGTGGATCTTTGACAGTCGTCACGGGTCGTCAGAAGCCCGAAAGTCTAACAACCAGTCTTACCAAGGGGTATCGTATTACCCAGTAACTGGGTTGTGGAGGCCAGATAGGTTAGACTGGAAGCCGACCCCAACATAGTTGGGAAAAGGCTAGGCAGATGATGATGATGTTTTCTTATTGAAATGTTATTTGTTTCTTGCGGATATGTAACAGGATTACATAACCTCACGTCTGTATTTCCCCAAGGGCTGAGCAGAAGTGTGCCTATAGGACACCCACATTTTCTAAGTCCTATGTAATAGGAGGCAAGCCTATTGCCATCAACCGGACACAAAAGTGGACTCCGGGTTGCTACTGAGAAATTCCAGACGGAAAACCCCAATAACACTTGGCTGAAGCAGGAATCAAACCCGACCGACGACCTCATGCGCAGTAGCGCTTGCGACCACTAAACCAACGCGCCAGTCAGTAACTGTAAATAAGAACTAGGTCATATTTTAACTTAGTTGGTGAGACTATCTATGGCAATTATATTACCTAAAGACATCATCATCATTATTTCAGCCGAAAGACGTCCTCTGCTGGATATAGACCGCCCCCAAGCACCTCCACTTCGACCGGTTTTGTGCTTCACGCATCCAACAAGTTCCTGCGGCCTTCACAAGGTCATCGGTCCACCTCGTGTGAGGCCTTCCAACGCTACGTCTTCCGGTACGCGGTTGCCACTCCAGAAGCTTTCGGCCCCATCAGCCATCTGTTCTGCGAGCAATGTGGGGCCCTCTGCCACCTAAGTTTGGCAATTCTTCGGGCTATGTCGGTTACCTTGGTTCTCCTGCGGATCTCTTCATTTCTGATTCGATCACGCAGAGAAACTCCAAGCATAGCCCTCTCCATGGCCCTTTGGGTGACTTTCAACCTTCTAATAACACCTACAGACAATGACTGACATAAATTAACAATGAAACGAGATCCCCAAAGTACCTATTCAAAATGTAACCGACAGCAATGTGAACAATATGTAACACTTTTAATATTAATTCCGACAGAGTGTTGTCATACGTTACATGTTGAAACGTGTTTCATAATGATTACGAAAATGACATCTTGTTATGAGCCTTTATTGTCACATTAATATATCGTAGCCAAACATAACGTATTAAGCTCATTTTTATACCAATGAATAAAAATATTATTATTTTGACTCCTCGATATATCGAACGACAACACCTAAACCGAGGACAGGACGACCTACTCCCAAGCATCCTTCCACTCACAATAAAATTTTCATATCCTATAATAAAATCTTTGAGACAGTCTTCCCCTCGCTTCCAAGATAATTCTCTAGAATAAAAGCCGGTAGAATCGTAAAGAACCTTTTAAAGAACGTAGTTATACGTCCCTAGCTACGTTTTAAATCGTTACATTTTAATTTTACTTCAATGATCGCAATGAAAATTAACTTTCTCTTTACCCTGGACTTTGTCTCCTCATGGTATCTTTGTAGTTTAGAACGACTTTCTAACATACCTCGTGACCCAAATATTGACTGGTATAGCGGGATAGATTCATAGATTCCAAACAATGAGGTTGGTTCTGTAGAGATTATGATCTGCATGGTTTGTGCGATGCAATATTTTTGGTAATTATAAGATAATGGGATGACATTTTAAGATAAACGCAAAAACGCTAATTGTGAACGCAGAAACGGTAGCTAGGCGTCAGATTTGGCTAACAAGAAAAGGATAAAGATACAAAGCACGTAGAACGATTTCTAGGAGTAGTAATTGAATATATGCGATAAGCCGTGGTTTAATTGATTCCTCCCAGTACCCTGAGAGCTCGTAAAGTACTTCTACAGTACCTACTATTTCGTACCAAAGTGTCACAATTGGTAAGAATTTTACGAAAATAATTCTTAGCAAAACTTTAAAATTATAGTAGCTTAAACAAGTAGGTTCACTTACCCGCAGGACCAAGCATATAGATGTTATCAGGTCTCATAAAATACCCTTTTACCGGGCAGGGTTCCAACTTTAGATTTAAATGAATGCATTTTCTTCTCGATATAATTGGTACTATCTAAAAACCAGCTCCCTAATTGCGTGACACACTATCAATCTCAATCTGAATCATTTTGAACGATATTGCTAATCCATTGCTTCATGTGTTCGATAAATGTGACTGCTGAACAACGTAAATAACGCAACTGTCAAAATAAAACCCATTGCTACTGATAGTGTGTTACGAAATTATTCCGCCGGTATGTCCTTACCAGCCAGTTTATACGTTATCATTAGACCTATGAATACATAATAATATACGATCTAATTGATACGTGAACGTTGCACTTTACGGCTGTCGAAAACTTTCTCTAAAACTTGTGATTCCTAGGAAAGCGATTTCGTCATTATTTCACGGCCGTCACAAAAATCTGTTATTGTCACCAGTATTGAATATTAAGGTGTCAAAAAACGCTCCTGTTTTTGGATAGCGGTTATTGTATGACCGTTCACCGCATTCTTAAGCTACGGCCTAGAAGAGCGGTGACTGCCCATATAGCGTCCGCAATTTACCGGTGAATGACGTCACTGAAACGTTGTTTATGAAAGTAAGTTGGTCTGTTTTCGTAGAGAGCGTTTTTGACGCCGTAAAGTCAAACCCCACTGCCCAGAGATTTAAATAGCTAGATTTCACGTGACAAAGTCACGCGACAAAGTGTCCAAAAACCATGGACGTAATATATAGAAGACGTCCATGGTCCATACTGAGAAGAGTGAGCTCACACGTTAATATATAGCGTTTCTATGACAATAAATCAAGTCATTGCGTCATTGTGTGACAGAGGTGTCAAAACGAAACAGAAACGCGACTATCTTTTGACGCGGATAGGTGAAACAATTAGAATCTTTGTCACTGTCATAATTTTCATACAGCCGTCTTGGAGGTCACAGCTTTTCTGGGAAACCATAACTTTATAAAACCAAAGGACCGTCAAAACAGAATCGCGGTTAGTAGTAATATTGTATTTATAGTACTGTGTCACACTACTATAATACAATATTGCTACTAACCTGTCTACTAATTTGGTATGTGTGACCTAAACCCGTACTTAAGTCACGCTTTTCTGTGACTTAAGCAGTCCATTTTTACACAGAAAAGCGTGACTTAAGTGCGGGTTTAGGTCACACGTGGTATATAATAGTATACGATACGTGTGACCTAACACCTCGCTACGCTCGGGCGCTAATTTCACGCCGTGAAATAATGGACTACTTACCTAAGTCACACGTATCGTAATGTACAGACGCCAGCACATCAAGCTACTACAAAAAGATTTCAACTTTATCGCTAAAGCATAAGGTTCAAAGTTGATTAGGAAAATTTGACAGTTTCGGGTAACTTGATGTGCTGCTTGTCTGTACTATTTGCTCCCATAGTAAAAACAAATAAACTATGTACATATCTTGTCATAAAATTAAAAACTTCATTCAATATTGACAATCACTGGAGAACATTTCGAATTACCGTCAGGATTGAAAATTGCCTGCTAATAGAAATGTCAGTCGACGAACATAGGGGACTAGTCACCCCTCGTCAGGAAAACTGTCACTCGTGAAACTTCAGGATCACAAATGTAGATTATATTTTATTTAGGAAGTTATTGTGTGTGAGATATTTGGAATTTGGATGTTATTTCCGTGCTGTCCGTGATTTTGTTAGTAATGAATCTATTCTCCCGTATACAGTCCCTTTTCCGGGTCGGTATTCAAATTGTGAAGGGTTTACGTTATTGTGATTTTTTAGTTTGGGATTGGATTCTAACATACATGAATGCCATGTTAGTGTTTTCGATCTTCCACGCCATTGGTCATTTTTTATGGATTACTAGCTGCGCCCCGCGGTTTCATCCGCGTAAATGTCGATTCCGTGGGAATATCGGGATAAAAAGTAGCCTATATGTTAATCCAGGGTGTCAGCTACCTCCATACAAAATTTTATCAAAATTGGTCCAGCCGTTTGAGCGTGAAGAAGTAACAAACATATATACACACCCCCCCACACACACACACACGCACCCCCACAAACTTTCGCCTTTACAGTATTAGTGTGATTTTTACGCTTATTTAACTCAAAAGCTTAAAATAAGCGGTGCTATAACATTTGTGGGACGCCCCCAGCTAGATGGACAGACGATCTCAAAAAGGTGGCTGGGAGAAACTGGATATATGCGGAAGGCGGAGGAGAGGGTGTTGTGGTGCAGCATGGGAGCGGCCTATTATTTTCAGCAGTGGACTCCGATAGGCTGAGCTGATAACATGTAGAGATCTCAAACTCAAACTCAAATCATTTATTTCAATTAAACCTTGTACAGGCACTTTTGAATTGTCAAAATTAAATAGTCTGTCAGTTAGTCAGAAAGTTGAAGCTAGTTGCCCATTCCAAAGCGTAGATCTCTATGGAGAAGAACGGGCAAGAAACTCCATGGACACTCTTTTAAATCTATTTTTAATTATATGATATCCTATATACCAGTAGCGAAGGGTCAATTTTTGTAAGAGGTAAGCTGAAGTAGATATCTTTAATTTATGATTATATTATTTGTCTATGGAATTCTGACTGTGCCATTTTTCAAAGGGAAGCCGGTAGGAATCGAGTTGTATGGAACCTTCGCCACTGCTATACAGCGTGAAATTTTAATGGTTGTTTTCCCGCGGCAGAAAGATTTATAATCAGTAGTGCTACCGATTCATGAAGTTAAAGTTTTTTTTTTTTTTCAAATAATTATAAAAATAAGATCTCAACTCGAAAGCGTGAGAATCAATAGTAACTCACGTGCGCCCGCCCGCTACCTACCATCTTTTCAGGTAGCAGGACGACCACGCGCAGTCGTCCGTTTGCGCTGTAGACTCACGGAATAGATAAATGCTATACTATTGGTTCGAGATCGCGTTCGAGTTTTGTTTTTCACAATTGTAAATCTGCCATTTTTTAATACTTTAAAATTATTTTTTTATAAATCGATTGTACTATCAAGACAAAATCATTTCGCTTCGGGAAAACAACCATTAAAATTTCACGCTGTATACCGTGTTTCTGGTAAATAAATTACTTCGATTTTATAAATCAGACTATGACCAACTTTTCAATTTTGCTGAAACGAGTGTTATTCCATAAAAAAAATATAAGTTTATTTCATATCATTTTGGCTTACATTGCATGACGAGGAGTCTCCATTTAAGCATAGAAAATGCCTGTAGTTGAAGGCTCCGCTCTTCCCTTACATCATAAACATACAAGTATAATCAATAAAGATGTTCAGTACTCCATGAAGAGGGGATCAAAACTAGTAGAATCAATGAATTACTAAAATATGCTCCCTGCGTTTTAGACCACTTTTTATTCTTTTTTGTCAATGCATTTTAGAATTGTTTCCGAACGACAATTTTTTCGGTTTATCCGGGATTTGGCCTGCTGCAAGCAAGGATCAAATGCAGCGGAATCCGCTCGTGTTGGATTCCCAGGATTTTTCTGGGAGCCGCAGTTTTGCCATTATCAACAGCTACTTTCAAAACTGGTTTGTCTTCCAATTTTATACGGATATAAGGTGATCCTTATATCCCTACCGGTTCATACCGGTATGTCATTTATTTAATGTTTTTATGAGGACTTTACTGTGTATGGTGCAGGTTGTACGGTCTTTGTGAATCTTCTAGTAACTAGTTTATCATCATCTGCCTAAACTTTTCCCAACTATCTTGGGGACGGCTTCCAGTCTAACCAGATGTAGCTAGAATACAACTGCCTATCTGATCTCCACAACCCAGTTACTGGGTAATACAATACCTCTTGGTAAGACTGGTTGTCAGACTTTCGGTGTTCTCACGACCCGTAACGAATGTCAAATATAGGTATATAAATCGTATACAAGGTGTAACGCTAAATGCGCAGAACCTCTTAATGGGTCATTGTACTCATCATTATGAACAACTTTTACTATGGGACCCAATCTGAAATCGCGAAATAAAAATCAATCGGTCCCTACATTAATTTATGCTCGCTTATCTCGTCAAAAGTACTAAACAGCTGATTTTTTTTGCGATTTCAAATTATCCGCATTTAACGTTACACGTTTAAGCTTTTTAAATTATGTAAATACATTACATAATTTAAAAAGCTAACAGTCTTAAAATAATATGTACAAGTATATAAAAAGAAGCATCCCTCGGAGCATTGCATCGCTGTCCATAGGAAAAGTGCCCAAAAGGCCTGAAGCGTTGCCACGTTGTATGGCAATGCTGATTCGTTGGTCAAAATCAAGTGAAGAGTCGACCAACCGCTTGGCGATGTCTCGATAAACTAAGTGGGCACTCTGACCCCATGGCATTAGTGTTTCAACCCCAAACGGTTGCTTAATAATCTGCTTCATAATTAATTTCCCTGACTTTACACGACAATCACACTAATATTATGAAGGCGAAAGTTTGTGAGTGTGTGGGTGTGAGTGAGGGTGTGTGTGTGTGTTTATATGTTTGTTACTTCTTCACGCTTAAACGGCTGGACCAATTTTGATAAAATTTTGTATGGACGTAGCTGACACCCTGGATTAACATATAGGCTAATTTTTATCCCGATATTCCCACGGGATCGACATTTACGCGGGTGAAACCGCGGGGCGCAGCTAGTCATTAATTAAATTATTGTTCATTGTAATTTTCTAGTTAAATTATTCTCATATTACGAACACTCCCTGAAAAATGTCAATCAAAACTTTAAGTCTGGAATGCACTCCTGCAGGTTACGACACCAGACGCAATACAAGTTCTATTTACATTAAATTCAAAACTGCACTAAAGTCCTTACTCCATAAACTCAGTATGAAATGCGTTGGGACCCGTCCATAATGGAATATAAGGGCAAAGTGACATAAAAACAGTACTTCACGTCCAGACTGAGATAGTTACGTTAAAATATATTTAGTTAAACTTTTGGAAATGTAACTCTGACAAATAAACTACGGGTTTGGCAAACGAAGGCTAAAGTTTGGCTAATTGAACTCATTTTGATACTGTTTTGTTTGGGTTTATCTGGAAATACAGATAAGTGGATTGCTGAACAAAGTTAAAATAGAACACATTTATTATCACACTAATCACACTAATATTAAAGGCGAAAGTTTGTGAGTGTGTGAGTGTGTGTGTGTGTGTGTGTTTATATGTTTGTTACTTCTTCACGCTCAAACAGCTGAACCAATTTTGATAAAATTTTGTATGGAGGTAGCTGACACCCTGGATTAACATATAGGCTACTTTTTATCCCAATATTCCTACGGGATCGACATTTATGCGGGTGAAAACGCGGGGCGCAGCTAGTACTTAGATAAAGGCAACCATAGAAAAATAAATGTCATCCATACAATAAGTAGTATGCATAAATATGCATTATCAGCCTATAATCTTCCCACACACACACACACACCGCCACAGGGACACAGGCCGCCTCTCTATGAGAGGGAGTGGGCCATAATCTACCACGCGGGCCCAGTGCGGGTTGGTGGATGTAACGTCTTCGATTTTTTGGTTCTAGGACATGCCGGTTTCTTCACGATGATTTCTTCAACGTTTTGAGAGCAGTGGTGATGAAATTAAATACGCAAAGTAAAGTGCCTGTCTGGGTTCGAACTCACAACCCACTACTCGTAAGTCGGGGCCGCCCGGCCGGTACCACTACTTTACCACAACTACTTTCGATGGGATGTATGCAGTCGTCGAAAATGGAAAGGTTTTAAAAAATTAGGTTTTTGTAGTTAAGATTTGTATCGAATAAGTCAAATAATCTATCAAGTAGGTGTACAGTCAACAGCAAAAGTAGATGACCAAAATCAGAAATTCAATAGGAGTCAAAACTGATCACGAATATATGGCAGCTGTACTGGTAGTAAATGTTTGGTATAATTTACAATCACATAAGTACTTTTGAATCACTTCGACGCCATACAGTTCTAACGCGAACTCCGTTCATTAGTATTGAATTTCTGATTTTGATCATCTACTTTTGCTGTTGACTGTACCATATGCATAATTATAGTACTATAGGTACAGACTTAGTACTTATTAAGTTCTGCACAGCTCTACGTCGCACTATATTCAGCAAGTCAATGATTATACGCACCCATTGGATATTTACAAGTTCGTTAACTTCTATTAAAACGAATGTTACAAAGCACACCGTCAAAATTACGTCTCAGAATTATTCAGGATAACAAACATGAGGTGAAGCCCCGTTTGCATTTATTGGGAGCGTTTGAACAGGCCCTCTCGCAGTGTAAACACTCCTGCAAGTTACATCAGTTTTGTGGAGTAGGAAGCTACGACCGCATGTGCAAGTCATGGATTTCTTATGGTTGTATGGTACATAGGCTGTACGCGTAAATACCTTTGCTTGCTCACGCGCCTGTAGCGCTCGCCGCCATTTTGAAACAAAGTTAAGTAGTGTATCGCTACAAGTCCCTTCACAATTATTCTACCTCTGACAGAAGCAACTGAAATGCAACTTTATTGTAACAAGAATAAAGATCATTTGGATTGATAAACCTGACAG
Organism: Oligia latruncula; assembly: GCA_948474745.1. Lineage (NCBI taxonomy): Eukaryota > Metazoa > Arthropoda > Insecta > Lepidoptera > Noctuidae > Oligia > Oligia latruncula. Next base: position 4,679,675 of record OX419699.1, read on the forward strand.
TGGCAGCAACACAACAGCAACCTTATCGCTATTAGAATAAAGATCACTGTGATTTTGACAGTAGAACCAAATCAGATGTAAACTAACTGTAGAGGTATGGCATAATCAGTCTATAACTTTCCCACTGCTGGGACACAGGCCTCCTCTCGGTGAGCGGGAGTGGGCCGTAATCCACCACGCAGTGCGGGTTGGTAGATCTCACTTGTCTTTGAATTGTTGGTTATAGGACATGCCGGTTTCTTCGCGCTGTTTTTCTTCACCGTTTGGAGAGCTGTGGTGATGAAATAATTTACACAAAGTAAAGCGCCTGTCTGGGTTCGAACCTTACTACTTACAACTTGTAAGTCGCGATTGTGAAAGGTATGCAGCACTTCCTGCAGACTTGATTTACTAGCTATTGCAATTGAAAAGGGGAGAGGCTACTGCTCTTCATAACTGAATAAATTATAGCAGGTACATTATTATTATATACGCCGACCGCATAACTTTGACGATGCCTGAGGTAGCTGTGCGGTGCGGGAGGGGTGACAGGTGTCACAAGTTGACGAATCACTGAGCTCTCGCATCACGTCGCCTCATTCCTCCCGCACCGCGCTGCTACCTCAGGCAACGTCTCAGTTATGCGGTCGGTCTATAGTATAGGTAGAAGGCATAGGTAACAGTCGGAGTACAGCAAATGTACAAGTATCTCCCGGGCCCCCGACATATGGTAGTAGAAGGAGCAGTGGGGTTTTTCTCGGTAGAAGTCCGACATAACCCTCCGTCCTCCCCAGTCGGAGGGTAACCATGAGGATTTCCCCACGGAAAAAAAATGTATTGACAATATTGAGCATACATATTTCCTCCAATAATTTTAGAACAGATTCTAATTCCCTATCTCAAGCCCAATAATAACACCATTTGTGCCAAATTGGACCTTAATAACAAACCTTTCTGTTTATTATAGTTAAAGTTTCCCTTGAGGGTAGATACATTAGTCTGATGTTGTACCACGGGACCCATTATATACATGTATAGATTATATGTGACTTAATTGCCACCCAGCAAAAAGTAATCTTTGTTTTTATTCGTTTTATTCAGGTCAGTGTGCTAAAGCCATTATATTATGGCTAAACCTACAGGTTTGGTAGAAAAAGTGTTCATTTTAATTATTGTTTACTATAAACAAAACGCACATTACAAATAATAAAAAAGACATAAAATATACACATTTAACGTAGTCAAAAACCTCGTACTCAAGCATATAAAATGTTGACAATTTTGTCCATTGCTATTGCCATTTTTATTTGTATAATTTCTGGTAGAAAAAGTTACTGAGTTTGAATACTAACTAGCCGATCGATTCTGTAAAAATCTCACCGTGGAAACTTAGGTGAAGTGAGTTTTATTTTGCTAGGAATTGACACTATTGACAGCTCACTCTAGCTCACTTTACGGAATAGCACCGCTGAAGAACTAAGTGCTCATACACACGAGCGATACGCGTCGACGACAAAAGCAGCTGCATCCGCCGATACGCGTCGACGAAAAGTTTGTTCCTCATTCTGTCCGCGTCAAAAAGGTCTGTAAAGTTGTATTTTAATCGGAAATTAGTTCCGATATTCCCGCGCCACCATTTTTTTTTTTTTCAAAAGTTACAGTTTCTTAAATTTTATTATTTATTTATTTATTTAATACTTCAAGCACATTTTACAGAGGCGGACTTAATGCCATGGGCAATTTCTACCAGTCAACCTTTGTGCTTTGGGTGATGCAGAGACAAATAGTGGTGTAGGTGCAATCATGAAAATTGAGGAATAAATATTCTTTAGTAACTCTCTCTTTCTCTTTGGTTTTCTTTAATTTTCTTATCTTTATTTTCTATTTTTTTTCTTACGTTTTGTGCAATTTACATGTTAAATATTGATTTAAATGTTGATTCTGAAATGACTTTATAGAATTACTATCTGCGCCCCGCTGTATCACCCGTGTAAATGTCGATCCCGTAGGAATAACGGCCTCCATGCAAAATTTTATCAATCAAAATTGGCCCAGCCGTTTAAGCGTGAAGAAGTAACAAACAATAAACACACACTCACAAACTTTCGCCTTTATAATATTAGTGTGATAATCATTAAAATCATCAATACAACCCTCTATGTTCATAATTATAATCCTATTGAAATGAAATAGTCATCTTTTCATAAAATATCAATCAATAAGATTATACAGCTAGTAGAAAAATAAAACCTTTTTCTTATAGTTAATTACGAGTCGCACTTTCTGGAATTAAATCGAGAACCTTACAAGGACATGAGAAGTCCATTACAATGCGACCTTTCACTGCACTTGTTTCACTAATGGACTCTCAGTGAACTGCGACCTTTACGCCATGGTCAAACTATGATTTATTAAGTAGGTACATTCGGATTTACGTGTGTAAGTGCGCGTCGGACTCGCACACGAAGGGTTCCGTACCACAAGGCAAAAAACGTCCATTAAAACACTTTTCTTGTGTATCCCCCTTTCATTTTTAACTTTATTTTATTATTTGTTGATAAAGCGGCAATAGCAATACAAACTGTGAAATTTTTTACCTAAAAACACACACAGATACAGCCCGCTGACAGACGGATGGACAGTAGAGGCTTAAAGTATAATAATAATAAATCATTTCATTCATGCAACGAAGAGCCTGTAACATAAATACCTTATTATATAGACTAACTCATCATCTGCCTAGCGTTTTCCCAACTATGTTGGAGTCGGCTTCCAGTCTAACCGGATGCAGCTGAATACCAGTATTTTACATGAAGCAACTGCCTATCTGACCTCCACAACCCAGTTACTGACGATACCACTTGGTAAGACTGGTTGTCAGACTTTCGGGCTTCTGACTACCCGTAACGACTGTCAAAGATCCACGAATGACAGCCGGGACCAACGGCTTAACGTGCTTTCCGAGGCACGGAGAGGTCTCCTGAACCTGATCGATCGAACTGTGCGGCTGTTATTATTTAGCCACGGGCCCCTCGACCTATTTAGACTAATTAACATACATAATTATAAAAACCACAAAAACACACTTAATCTATGCACCTTTCTAGTTTGTACCAAAAATTACAGTTTCACAAACAAAATTTTGTGTAAAAGCATGGCATGTAGAAAAGTTATCAAGTAATAACAATTTTCTGGCTAATCTCCGCAATCATAGCCCAGAACGGCTCCCATTAGACAGCAGGGGGTGTGATGCTGCAATGCATTTCTCATCTCTAATTTCGAAATCCTGCTGAGTGGCCTAAGCGGTGTTTTTATTTTATTTATAAAAGAGCGGGCCCATTTAGTAATAATAAAATTTAAAAAAACATATGAAGCACACAGTAAATTGGTGCATTTGTACATTTTTTTTAGTACAGACACCAGCACATTAAGCTACTACAATCTGTCAAATTTCTTTAATAGATTTGCAACTTTATCACTGAAGTATAAAGTTCAAAGTTGATTGGTAAAATTTGACAGTTTCGGGTAGCTTGATGTGCTGGCGATGGCGTCTGTACATTTTTGTGTAAATTATTTTATCACCATTGCTAAAAATGGCGAAGTAAAACATTGTTAGGAATTAGGAAACCGGCATTATGTTCGTATAACTCGTCAAAATGTAGGGAACAGCAGATTTTTTTTTCGCGATTTCAGGTTTGGTCCCATAGTAAAAGTTTTTCATAGTGATGAGTACAATGACCTCTTAAGAGGTTGTTAATGTTTTATGAGTAACCCAGTATATCGGTACCCATCACATCTACAGTGTTTCGCTAGCTATTTTAATTTGACCCTGTATATAATACCTAGTTACACAACAACAACCAACAACAACAACCAGTCAACCAAGGGGTATCGTATTACCCAGTAACTGGGTTGTGGAAGTCAGATAGGCTGTCGCTCCATGTATACTGGTAATCAGCTGCAACCGGTTAGACTTGAAGCCGACCCCAACAAAGATGGGAAAAGGCTAGGCAGATGATGAAGATAATTAATACCTAGTTCATTTTAGATACCAACCTTCTTTTTTTTACAATAGATTTGAAGTCAAGTGGAAAATTTGAGTTTTCCTTTAGAAATAGGTACCACCTATACACGTAGCCCTCATAAAATGTTGAACACTGAACTATACCCGACAGTCCAGCCATTGTAGTACACGAACTAGTACCTACTGTGGTACACAATAAGTACACCAAAGTGCTAATATATCACACGCGGGCACAATACACAGTACTATAAACAGATCCCGTTCTCCCTGAACTGGTATAAATAATAACTGCTGAATCGTATATCTCGGTAGGGTGCCCGTACTTTGGCGGTACGTTAGGACCCCTGGCTAGAGTATATTGTCTTCGTTGTTTGTGGTCACGACTTACTTATTTACTTAGTTTTACTGAGGACACCCTGTACAGTCACGAGCATAAGTATGTATACACTTGGCTTTATTCAAAGGCGATTTTCTCCTTCAGTTTTGAATGAAATTTTATGTAATTACGAACAAAGTATTTTCGAACTATGGGTTCGAAAATACTTTGTTCGTAATTACATAAAATTTCATTTTCAGTTTGTGTAAAGTGTCGTATTTCAACATTGCATTCGTTTTTTCACGAAAAAATCGCAATTTAAAGTTGTCAAGTGTTGACATATTAGTGCTCGTGACTGTTTCGAACTATGGGTTCGAAAATACTTTGTTCGTAATTACATAAAATTTCATTTTCAGTTTGTGTAAAGTGTCGTATTTCAACGTTGCATTCGTTTTTTCACGAAAAAATCGCAATTTAAAGTTGTCAAGTGTTGACATATTAGTGCTCGTGACTGTACCTACCTGTTTTTGTGGCCGAATATATTACTTTATTTGGCCCATCTACGATTACGCTGACTACAGATAGGTATTAGCATAGGTTTCCTGGTACAGCAGTGGCCGCAACATAACGCCCGCAGTGACGGCCGTCATATGAATGATGACAGCGGGGCTTGACTTCACGGTGTCCGTAGCCCGTACAATGCGGACGTAAAAGAAGTTGGAGTTTACCACACCACCTTCTTAACGTAAACCACATTTTCGTGATGTCATTCGACGCTATGTCACGGCAACGATGTCTTATATTTTAGCTGCACTACATATACACAGTACAAAGCCGGTAGTATAATTTTGTAGACTTGATCGATTTAGAAATGCTGGTCCAGTTATCACCGAAATCAAGCTCGTCATTCATTTGACAAGTTCCCTTTAAGGCTGTGCACAGACCTAGTCAAAACAGTCTGTCGTTGACAGAGCACTAGAGCGATAAGTGGAACTTAGAAAGTCTTGACTAGTTCTGCACACGGTCTAAGAAGGTACCTATTGTTGTCTATTCCGTATTCTGTGTTATATTATTAGTAATTCTGCAAACAATAACGCAAACCATTTAACCCGTCTGCCTTCAAAGCAAGAGTGAACAGGCATCTTCTGGGCACGTTCGTTCCATCATAGATCTCATCCATCGTTTTCCATCAGGCGTGATCGAGGTCAAGAGCTGACCCATTCAACAATAAAAAAAATAAAAATTAGGTGTAAGTACTCACCTGATTTTTAATGAATGTATATAACGATAGCTTATGCGGGCTTTCGGCTAATATGGCCGGCCTATTGTCACTTCAGCTTGCTTATTCTGTGGGGTATGTCGACAACTTTGGTTCTGTACTTACCAGAAACTTTTACAAAATCTGTAATTTTTCGTTTGAACGAAGTTCCTTCCTTATTTTAACTGGGTTGTGGAGGTCAGATAGGCAGTCGCACCATGTAAAATACTGGTATTCAGCTGCATCCGGTTAGGCTGGAAGTCGACCATAACAAAGTTAGGTTTTCCCAACTTTGTTATGGTCGGCTTCCAGCCAGGCTAGGCAGATGATGATGATGAGCCTAGGCACCAATGCACTTCCATTAAAATGGTGGTAAAGGTGAATTTCCTTAAAAAGTGAAGGTATTTGTTTCTGCGGCCCTCCAATCTATTTAGAAATTTATATTGGCTCGAGATAGTATCATGGTATACACAGCCCTGATCTAATGGATACTATACCTATCTAGTTGGCGAAATAGCCCTTACTAAGAAGTACTATGTTGATGAATTATCCTTAATGGAGTTTAGTAATAACATTTGTGTATATGTACACTTAATACATAGATATTGCTATTCCCAATACGGTTCCAGATCGTATTATTGAGATATAATGGAATATAATTAATTTGGTCTAGATTCGAACAGGAACTTTAATTAACCACATTCTAGGAACCTAGAATTTCAAAGATTAATTATTGATTTGCAGATGAAGCGATTGTATGTAGATTTAACATCTGATAAAAAAAGGAGATGAATATGTTACCTACGCGATTTCTCGATTAATCTCCGGCAATTTATTGTGGATCGATTTCGAAAATTCTTTTTTTCGTTAACATTGCTTGGGTAGTTTTTTAGTTTAGCTTCGATAATACGTATTTAATCCACTTTGTGTGGCGTGATGATAATAAAATACTTCCAGTCACTGTTATTTACATAAAAACAGTAACTGCACTATTGTATAAGTAAAAAACTTTTAATTATTTCACGTAAGTTCTAGGAGAATAATAAACACGTAATAATTAATTAATGAATATTTAAATGTTACGGGCTAGTCTGAATTTTTCTATAGGTATATGTTTAGGGTAGTAGTTCAGCCATGTCTTTAGTCTGCTCAACAACGTAAATAACGCAATGAATGTTGGCTAATAGTCAAAATGAAAGCCATTCCTACTGTTAGTGTGTTACGCAATTACCCCGCAATATTTTACTCCCATATCACATGCACCACAGAAAAACATCTACTAACGCAATATTCATTTTCAAATAAGCACAGAAATTCCCTAACAATAAGTGTCACTTATTTGCGAAATGGGGCATAAAAATGCCTCCAAAGTGTACCGCTTTCGCGATTATGTGGTGCTGTAGCAAGCCATGTCAGCTCTTGTAGTTAAAGCCCGGCCAAATTGCGTACATAATTACAACAGTTAAGCTGAGGTATAACCGTTAATGAAACTGAAAACGAGTTAAAGTTTTAAATGCCGTCATGACTGCAAGCTGTTTCTCAATTTCGGTAAATTTGACACATTTTTATGGTTGCGTTGGCATTTTGTTGTGGAGAGTGTTAAATGTTTTGTATGTTGCTATTTCGATTTTTGCTGGTCTTTTGTTTCATTATCTAAATAAATTTTGCTACTGGGGAGTTTGTTGCGCCACTTCTTCCCATCGAAAGTACTAGAAAGTGGTGGCGGGCGGACCTCTTGGGGGCTGTCATAATTATGCAATTTTGACGTTCGAAAAATGAATTTGAATAAATTACTTTTGATTTTGATTTTGGAAGCTTTGAGGGTTGCGAGCAGTGGTAATCAATGATATTATAAGTGTAAAAAGGTGGTGGTGACCACGGAATAGATATCTATTCCTTGGTGGTGACCCAGTGGGAACGGCCACGACTTACGAGTTGTAGCTCATGGATTCAAACCCAGCCAGGCACTTTACTTTGTGTAAATAATTTTACCACCACTGCTCTTAAAACGGCTGAGAAAAACATCGTGAGGAAACCGGCATGTCCTAGAGCCAAAAATTCGACGACTTGTTACATCCACAAACCCACACTGGGCCCGCGTGGTGGATTATGGCCCACTCCCTCTCATAGAGAGGAGACCTGTGTTCCAGTAGTGGGAACATTATAGGCTAATTATGCTAAGGGTCACTGTGGTCTGTGGTGCTGTATGAATCCAGCAAGTCAAATAGTAGACATTCAGTTTCATTAAAAACACCGGGAAAATACTGACAAAAAATCACATTCGCAAATAATCTGTACGTTTCAATCCATCTGCCTAGCCGTTCCCCAACTATGTTCGGGTCAGCTTCCAGTCTAACTGAATGCAGCTGAATACCAATATTTTACATAGAGGGACTGTCTATCTGACCTCCACAACCCAGTAACTGGGTAACACGATACCTGTTGGTAAAACTGGTTGTCAGATTTTGTACTGTCCTACGTTCCCTACCACGAAATCACGCAAGTTTCCAGACGTTCATGATATTCATAAGATGTTCCGACGGAAATCGCAAAAGTTAGGGAACCTTTTTCATTACAAAGGACTCCAGTTTCAATTAAACAAAATACTCTTTTAACATCACAATGAAACAGGCATCAATCACAAAAAGTACGAAAGAAATTAAAAGTAACATCGTGTTCTTCCACATCAGTTCACAATTCATTCGTTCAAAAGTATCGCAAGTGATCGCATACAATCGTACGGCAATATCGTGCAAAGTTAAATTTGCTTCGTATTGATAAGGTATGACGTCACAGGGGCATTAGAAAGTTTTATACGGGGATCAATCACTCGCTGTTTCAAATTGTTTTACTTTATACTACAGAGTTACGTGGTTTTGCTCGTTAATTTGTTTCTTTTTGGGTCTCTGAGGTAGATATCGAAAAAACTTTGATGAATCGATGGTTTTTTTACGTAAAGTACCTCCTTTTTTTTGTTCGTGTCGCTGACACGACAGTATTTCAAATCTTGTTGGCCCAAAACTTCGCCACTTCCACAGCGTCGTCGGTGGCAGCGCAAAGGTCACTTTGACTGCATGTTTTGGGACACAGTACCTTCTTATCTACACTGAGAACCTCATCATTTCAGCCGAAAGACGTCCACTGCTTTACATAGGCCTCCTCCAAGCACCTCCATTTCGACCGGTTCTATGCTTCTCGCATCCAACGGGTTCCTGCGGCCTTCACTAGGTCGTCGGATCACCTTGTGGGAGGCCTTCCAACGCTACGAACTAAGAACCCCCCACTGAGAACCTATGACTTACTATTTTCTCAAAATTTATTAGCACGATCATGTAAATTTCGTACATAATTGCTTGTGCCTCTTAAATTCATTTTAGAGCTAATACAATCGAAAATAGGGCTTCGCCCCCGTGCCTCGTAAAGCACGAGCGTTGATCCCGGCCACCATTCGTGGACCTTTGACAAACGTTACTGGTAGTCAGAAGCTCGAAAGTCTGGTAAACCAGTCATACGAAGGGGTATCAATTACCCATTAACTGGGTTGTGGAGATCAGATAGGCTCCATTTAAAATACTGGTATCCAGCTGCATCCAGTTAGACTGGAAGCCGACCCGACATGGTTGGGACAAGGCTAGGCAGATGATGAGGTAATACACAATCGAACTTAAAATATTTTTCTACTTTATCAACTTTTGACATTAAGCCTTAAACACAATATATTTTCTCTTAGATGTCCCAACCAATATACATTCAAATAGAACAAAGTTTAGTCCTCCACATTTATTATACTCTTACAATTTATTCTTCTATTCGTCACCAAACATTGTTAAGGCTCTGGAATCGGCAAAAGCATAAAATGTTTATCTCGCAAACTTTTACTCTTCGACTTTTCTTATTGCTGATGTCAAAAAACAGACAGAAATGGGGACTAACAAGAAATAAACAAAGCTTTGACGTTATTTACAACGAAATAAAACTGATATAAAAACGGATAGACCTTATTGGTATTGTGCAGTGTGAGATTCTTTTTTGATATCGACACTAAAGATAGTCCCCCGTTTTTATAAACGTCGCATAAAGTTATGATTAGTGTCTGCTAATCAATTTTTTTATATCGTTTAAGCGTCTCTTAACTTTAAGCACCGTTTATAAATAAAGGGGAGAATAGGGGAGGGAAGGTAAGTAAGATATTTAAATGCCACTAGCTCGTGTCACGGTCAAAATTTTAACCAGACTTCAAGTTGGTGATGACTGCCCACGGTGAGTCTAAGTTACTATTGCCATTCGTGGAGACTATTTTAAAATTAAATAAATGGTTCATCATCCCTGCTGGGCATAGGCTTCTCCAATTGTACGCCATTCAGCTGGATTCTCGGCAGCTCTTATCCAGCTGCTACCAGCCACCCTGCGAGGACCATCGCCCCAACTAGCCTGAGGGCGTCCTACCGATCCTTGCCGATTACATAAATGGTTGACTTCCTAAATATAAATTTTTAGCTTTCACAGTTTTTTTAACACTACCATCAGTTTTTTTGCCGTCGGTGCTCCATGGACCAATTGAAATTTGACCAATTGGTCTATAAGGAAGATTAAATGTTTCCATCGTCCAAATATCAACTGGGCTATGGAGAACACTGGACTTAAACCAAAACTATGTTCCATTATAACATTATAACCCTGAGTTCACACCTGTTTCCTATACTTTTGGTTCAAAGAAGCTGCTTTTGTTAAAAATTTTGGTTCACACAAATATTGACCGTAACACTACGGTCAGTTTTAATAGCTCACAAACAAGTCAGGTAACGGTGGTGGTCGGGTGGTAAGTTTTGTACCAAACATTATTTAGAAAAAACTAAAATAAAACACATCAGAATTTTTACTAGACGGTTAGTCAGCCTGTTTCCCAACCATACATAAAATAAAATACACACAGCCGTACAAAGTAACACATTTTATGTATAGAGATGTTCCCGCGAAGAATCAAACGATTTCGAGCTGTTCCGGAACGAGAAACTTTGAATGAGATTGTATTGGCCGCATCCCAAGTTGGGAACTGTCGGTGGGGTCCATTTTGCGACCAAAATAGACCCCGGACTTGATGTAATGGTTTGAACAGATATGGAGTGTTCTTGACTGACCAGTTTTTGATGGAGATTGGTATAAGATTGTGGGTATTTTGTTAGGAGTTCAGAAAAGTTATTTTATGTGATGGTATTTAGGGGCTGGAAGCAATTCGGAATTGTTGTTTAATTATTCGCGTACAAGCCGTGTTTCCTATGGAATCCCTATCGCCAAACATTACGAACTTTCATCCACTGTTTGACTTCTATAGAAGATGAATTTTTAATTAAAAAAAACCTTCCTTAGTGCTAACCTTATTTACATGAGGAACATTTGTGCAAATTTTCAAGCTTCAAGACCCAGTGGCTCAGTGTGTAATATTATGGCATAATAACAGATAGTATATATATATATACTTGAAATAACGTTCATATGATATAATTTTCATATTATGCTATAAAAACGTATGTATGTATGTATGTAACCTTCTTTTGCTCATATAAACTTTTAGTATAACGTTCATTACATATAATTTACAATTTGTATAATGCTCTTTTTATATAACGTTTAGTTGACCTAATTTTCAGCCAAAATTCTGTAATGAATAGTAAGTAAATATCAAGAAACATCATATTGTTATAACCTCATCTAACAAATGATTCACCAACAATAGACGGGATCTGGCGCTCGGCGGCCGCTGCCGCGGCACGGTCGCTTCACTCGCTCACCTTCGCGCGTTATGCCGCTTTGCAGATGGAGCAACTTTAGCTGAGGCAACTATCAATTTTTTTAAATTTTCCTTTAAAAGTTGCCAGTTGCTACAACTAAATAGCCCTAAATGTATGTAAACAGCTAGTTACCAGTTACTGCAATAGTTGCTCCATCTGCAAAGCGCCTAATGGTCACTGTTGCAACCTAACCTAACGAAAATGGCAGGCGTTTAAAATCTAATCAGTTTTTGCAAAAATATACAAAACAAATTAGACGTTTCTAAATTATATTAAACGTTACTTACAGATTTTGAATATTATAGTAACTGAATATTATACTAAATTAATATTAATTCAAATGTGGCCCTAAATACCATATAAAATTAGGTAAAATTAAATTATATCAATAATTCATCATATCATTTCATCGTTATATTAAACAAAAGTAAATTAAATGAAATTAGGTCATATGATCATTAGAAATTTTTTGTTATTATTTCAAACGTTCGAGACACCAGCGTCTTAGGCTGTGCGTAGAAAAAAAATCTTAAATTCACTGATTTCTGTCAGTGAATGTAAGTTTTTTTTTTTGAAAAAAAAACGTAACGTACGTACCTACTCGTACGTGCGTACGAAAAAATCATAAATTTACAGATTTTTTCCTATGCTAGATTTTTATGAAGTATAAGATCGCTTCGCTTCCAAAGCTGGCTTCCACGTGTCTAGTGACCCGGAGCAGTAGATAAGCTTCAGTATCAAGTTAGCTATTTGGCTAATATTTTCAAAAGGACATAAATTACGTTCATCAAATTAGTCGGTGGACACTGAACGACACACAATAGCAGTTTTATTGTTATTACTTCTGGGGGCGTTTACTGTCCCACAAAGAGTAAATAAATAAATAATATTATTAGGACCCTGGGGTCCCCGATCTTTGGAAGGCGTATGAGGGGCCGAAGCCAGCTCGCAGAGACCCGTTAGACGCTTTTAATTAAATAATAAAACAAAAATAATAATAAAAATAAAAAAAATGCATTAAAAAGTAATGCATTATTATGATTATTTTTCTTGGATAAATGAAGCCGACACGAGATGAAAAGGTAGGTAAAAATAAGTAAAAATAAATTGAACACAAACAAACAAACAACAACAAACAAAACAACACACAAATTGAACATAATTGACATGTAAAAGCAAATGCTTGCAACGTTTAATATTAAATACCTCGAAGTAAAATCCTTTACGTAATTTCCATCCCACAGCACAAGTCGGCGGCAAAGAGGCAGTTTTCGCTACGCAGCTACTAAATGCTGGAACAATATCCCTCCTCCCATAAAGTATAGTAAAAGTTGCTCGACTATCAAATTGAAATTAAAAGAATTTCTTTTAAGCCATCAAAAAGATTTTGAGAATCTTTGAGCCGACATACTCGTATCTGCCATATAAAACAATTTATTTTATCAATTTTATCATATTTATTAATGTTATACATTTTAACAACTGTACTAATATTTTATTAGTAGGTATTCATTTTTTTTTAATCTCAATCTGTTTAAATTTTTATTAGTCAATTATTATTGTCCTTGCTCTAAATTAAAATTAATATCGAATGAAAATCCGTTTCGTAGTTAAAAATAACAATGCAGTCACGCGATTTTGTCATATAGGCACTTTCTATTTATTTCTTTTTTTATGTAGGTAAAACGCACATATTGGTTATTTATTTTAGTTTTTCATTAATCACAATACAGGACACACGCACATGTATGTCGCATTTTTTTTATTTTGTATGAACTTTTCTATATTAACACATTTAATTAATTCTCTTAATTTATTTTAACGGACTGTGTTTGTTATTCCAGCCAGCGTATGGCACTCGTGGGTTGCAGCTGAAAATCAGTATTGTCATCTGACATTATGCTGAGCTGAGGCCTTTTTAGCATGATAATCTTTGTTTTTTATTTTGATGTAATGCCAATAAACACGAAAATGCATACTTTAAATTACCGGCGCAATAATTTAATTACTGGTAGGCTAATGAAATCAGTATACATTTTATATTTTCGTATGATATGCCTGGTAGGTATGTTCTGGTAATTTTCTTCCGCCGCTTTTTTTTTGTTTTTGGCAATACTTTTTTTCTCTAAAACTTAGTCGATCTCAAAAATAGAACCTTTTGCGTGAGTACGTAGTGTCGATATGGCAAAATTATTATGGTTCACACATCATCATCATCTACTCAACCGATATACATCTACTGCTGGACATAGGGCACCCCCAAGCATAGCCAGAGCGACCGATATTGTGCTGTCTGCATCCAGCGGATCCCCTCGACCTTCATTAAGTCGTTGGCCCACCTGTTTAGGGAGCGCACTCACGCTGCACCTTCCGATATACGCGGTCGTCACTTGAAAATGCTTCAGCGCCATCAATATTGATGAGAGCAACACTATCATCATTTGCAACTTTGTTCCACTCATTGCTGAGCACAGGCGTCCCTTTTTTACAAATTGCGTAACACACTGTCATTCGCAATCCGAGAGTTTAGAAGCAAATTCCTTACCCATTGCTTCATAGGTTTGGGAAATTCGCCTTCTCAACAACGTAAGTAACGCAATGAACATGGCCGAACTGTCAAAATGAAAGGCATCGCAAGCGATGGATTGCCATTGTATGATGCGCAATTACCCCACAGGTCTTCCCCGATAAGATGCATAAAGTTAATAGCACAATAAACTGGCTTCGAATTCAAATGCCTCCATTTCCTCAAACGCAATAACCGCGTATTTATCTACGTTATCAGGGTAGTCTATAAAATAATTTGCGTCGGGACTTCACGCCTTCTTACAGGGAGTCACTGCAGCCGATCCTTCAGTAACGAACTCTGAAATTTATTCATAGCTTCCTCGGCTCTTGTAAATACGACGCGGGAACACAATCGGGATTTCGTTTTGATTTTATAACTAATCTGCGGGTACGACGTGTCATAGCGAATTGAGTTTCCGATTACGTACCTAGATCTCTGAGGGCATTTTCAAATGGAAATTAGATTTGAAATCAGGAGTGCTAGCTCTGTAGTGGAAATATTTTATATCTATGTTCTAGTATCTAGGTCATGGTCTATCTGACTGCCAATTTCATCCAGCGGGGTAGTCACGTAACACGAATTTTCATTTTGACAGTTCAGCAACATTCATTGCGTTATTTACGTTGTTGAGCAAACATTTTTTTTTAACATATGAAACAACGGATTAGGAATATCCTTCAAAATGATTCAGATTGACATTGAGATAAACCGACAGAGTTACTTTCGCATTTATAATATGTATCCTCCTTGTATCGACACCTTACTATGTGACAATAACTCAAACCGTAGTAAAAATACTAGCTAGAATTTTTATCAAATCTAAAACTCTTTCGACAGTGACATCTCTGTCACAAAGCTTTCATGTTCAACAAAAATTGCAAGAACTCTTAATGTGAAAACGTATAAAACAATACCTTGAAATAGATGAATGAATAAAAAACTTAATGAAAATTACATCCTTCACCATCGTGATAGAAATAGAATAGACAGGAGCTATTAATTTCCTGGCACTTCAAAGACCTGTAAGAAGGCTATACTTTAGATTCATCTCGCTTCCTAATAAAGGTTTCACACGGGTCGATTTTCTAGCCAATATTTAGTCGCACATTCATTATGTGTTCTACACTATAACTGAATTTCTTAAACCAGATGATTCACCTATTCTTAGCACAAGGGATCAGCATTGCAGCCACCGTGGCAATCCTGCCAACCTTTTGGGCACTTATCCCATTGACAGCAATGCGGACGAATTGTTTGATGCCCAATGAGCTCTTCCCTTTTTTATTATATACTTGTACATAATGTATATATTTTAATGATAGCTTGTATATTGTAATGAAGGTTGGTCACAATAAAGTTTAAAAGAACGATTCTTAAATTATAAGCAAAGTTCCAAATATGATTTCACTATAATAATATCATTTAATTTTAAAGTATTCAGTTTATTTTTTTCGGCCTCCGTAGTACTAATTGAAGTATTTTTGTTTATAATTTTATTATAAGGTATTTTCTTTTTATCAAAAGAGCCAGGTTCTTAATTACAATATAGCCCTTAAGACTAATAAGCAATTCAAATATTACTAAATTCTTTACGTGAGGTATTTTTTGCATGCTGGAATCTTAAGTTAGCAAAATAATGATGTGGTATATTTAAGACCTTTTATGTAGGTACCTGTATTTTATAGCAAAGACATTATATTCAATTCTATTCACATTTGAAATCCACCTTGGAAATATCATATAGATAAATTGCGGGGTCCGCATGCGGCGGATGATGAAATCGACCGAGTAGATTGTCAGTCGGAGGAGTTATGACATGATTTCTTCTCAATATTTTCAAAACTAATCAACAAATAGCAGACGATATTAATCGACTGGGTAATAGGATAATAAATCAGGGTCAAATTAAATTAACAAACATAACTCCAAAGATTTGATGGATAGCAATATCAAAACACGATTAAACAAAAAAAAATACTTCAAGTAGGTAACAACAATACATATGGTTGTTGATCAAACCAAAAAAAATCAACAAAGTCAAACTCAAATCATTTTTTATTTCTAATAGGCACATAAAGGAACGTCAAAAGTTTAAATAAAATAGAATTGATTCTAGTCGCCCCTTCCAAAAGGTCAAACAAACCATTTTTTTAACATGTATACGTATCCATACCCTTCACGTCTATGGGGTTTTGCTAGCTAACTTAATCTGACCTTATTTATTGTGGCAACACGAACTTGTGAGTCGATTTGGTAAGACAGTACGCTAACTGCACAGCAAAAATCGACCCGTGTGTAGACCCCATAACTTTTATAACCGGAAAACTGAATCATGAATAACGGTTATAGTCATTTTGTTCTCTTTTTTAAGCTAAATGTCTGTAATTATTCAAAAAGATGAATGCTGTTTAAGATAATTCGGTTCACGTAAGAACTTATCTGTTTGACAAATTGCCGGTGAACGGAACGTTGTTCAAGTATCTTAATAATAGTATCTTGCGTTTGGGGGTCAAAAGGAAATGGAGGTGACCTGTTGAGACTTGGAATTAGAAAATTAAAGATTCTGTTTCCTTGTCTTACAGGGTTTTAACTTAGATTACGACAGACTTAATTTCTCAGAATATTTAAAGCGAAGCTGAACAATATCGTGCTTCTTAAAAGTGACTGACGATGCAGACATTTGGGATTTGGGTCTATAAACTATGCCCATTTAACAAAAAAAAACAACTTTTGAGAGTAACAAAATAAAATTAATTTATATCAGACACAATTAAAAAAATAAGTAACTACCTAAATGAGAAAAAAGTGTCGTAACTGTCAAAATGTTACGCTTTATTCGGTATAAATTTTTTCAATCATTATCATATCATATCATTCCATTCATTATCATTTTGACGTGAATACGTCTTTAAAATTGCTTCCATAGTGGGAGGAAAGTCAAAAAACCAATGATAACAAAATCGGGGGATACAGTTTGGTGTTGCTGCTTCATATCTTTCATCTCCATCCTAAATTTAATTAGACCATTGGATAGCTAAAAGATCAAAGAATTCATTACGCTAAGTGAGGACTGTGACGCATCGCGCGGTGAAGGGGGAAGCGCCGCCATATTGAGGTAATTTTACTGCGTATCGAGATTTCCACTTAGTATAACTTTTGACTCGGAAAGCTACGACGTTCGTCAGCTCTTGTCAAAATCTATCGATTGTATACAAAACATTACTGTAAAATAGTGACAGTGAATATAATATGTTAAAATAAAAATAATATCAAAAATATATAATGTCGACCTGTACGCGTCCAAAAGCCAAATCCAAATACAGAGTTCGTATACAGTTGGAAAGGGCTTTTGAAGAGCAATCGAATGGTACCAATAAAACACTGACCGAGTCAAGCAATGCCGGGAACGTAAAAGAATGAATGCGGCCGAGCGGTTCAACCCCGTTGCGTAAACGTATTCACGTACAACACACGGCCGTGTCCATGACACAGCCACACCCCATTTTCTTTTAACTCTTATCTGAGGAATAAATATATGGCGATTTGACATTTTTTCTATACAATACCTGTCGAACTTTCATATTTATTCTTCGGATAAAAATATCTGACTATTGAAAAATCAACCCTTACAGAAACAACCAGTCAATATATTACAGATTCATTTCTTTTGAGTCTTTCAGGAGTCGTCTGCAAAGAATACATAGGTTTTATTCACCGCCTTTTGATATTAAAATGTTGGTAGCTTATAAATATTTAATGCAATCTCGTTTTAAGTACCGAGTGTGATGTAACTCATTGCGAAGCTCAAGAGTGTTTTGACCGACTGCGTAGGAGGAAGGTGAGTTATGAATTTTGAATTGCGGCTCTTGTTTTTTAGGGTTCCGTACCAAAATGGTAAAAGCGGAACCCTTATGGTGAGACTAAGTCTGTCTGTCTCCGCCAGGGTCGCGGGTGGTTCGAAAGAGATACCGTGGCCCCTGGCACAGGCAACTGAAGGAACACGGGTGGGTTTTCGTCAGTAAGAGTCTGACACTCCCTTCCGCTCCGCCCAGAGCAGAAGGGGTCATTTGACGATTTCTCAACCAAAAAAAAAAGTGTGTCTGTCTGTCTGTCTGTCACAGCTGGATCTCTCAAGAACTACTAATGCTATCAACTTGAAACTTGGAATAGTTTTAAATGACGTTTGCCCAACTATTTTGCAAGTAAGAAAGAAATAAAAATTTTGCAACAGGGACTGAAAGGGGGTCTGAAAAATTCGAAGTGGGACTACTAGGGCATGTGGGGTATCATATGAAAGAGCGCAGTTTGCATATTCTCAATATTTTTTTCTTCTTTTTTTAGGCTGCATAGTTGTCGACTTTTGATAAAAAATGTAAAAAAAAATACCGTTACCCCCCCTTATTTCCGAAGTTTGCAAAGAGAAAAATCTGACATTATTCTATGTGATAGATGCTTATCTAAAGATTACAGGAAAAATAAATCGAAATTTTTTAGAAATCATCACTTTTTCAGAAATCATCAACAAAAGTTACATTAGTTCCACTATCGGTCAAGAGATGGCGCTGACATAAATCTGCAATATTCTACACCGCAGTGCACAGTGTTAAAATTCTCTGATGAATATAGGCCTCGCCGATGAAAATTTAAAAACATATGATGGTACGGAACCCTCGGTGCGCGAGGCCGACTCGCTCTTGCCTGGTTTTTTTTTATTTGGTGTGGATATGGGTTTGAGGGTTGAAATTACGTCACGCTAGAAGATACCTGTCCGGAATTTTATGAGCTTATGTTGAGTGTCAGTCTTTTTGTATAACATTGAGCTGTCATCATTATGCTTTGCTGTTACTTCATTTCTGATTTTATCCATCAAAGAAACTCCGAGCATAAACCGCTCCATAGCGCGCTAAACGACCTTGAATTTAACGACTAGCATTACACCATTTTCCACATTTTCTGCAATGAAATAATAAAAATCAATCTAAATTCCATTCCCCGCAACAAATTCTCAATTTTCCCCGTCGACAACAATACTAGGTTTTAAAACTTATACGAATGAGATGCTCTATACTTATAGACTAGAGTATAGTATACATGCTCCGCTCCCCGGATCCGGCCGAGTTATCTTACAGTATTTATTCTGGTCTGTCTGAGTGCAGCGATTGGACCGCGTGACTGGACTGCTAATGTCCGGATTGAGCTGCCATCGTCTGTGCTTAGGCTAGCATCCATTGGACGATTTGGATATATCTTTGAACGTTCTTTGAAAATTTCTACATTTATGTATATGTGTAATTCGTATGGTGTACCTAATAAACTCTATTCTCTTCACTTTTATTCTATTCAGGTCTTGGTTTCCTATTTAATAGGGCAAATAAGTCAATAAACCCGTCTTGAGCAAGCGTGGTGATCAGTGCTAATATAATAATTACTAATATTGACTAATAACTGGTATGTGTGGTGCAAACTGTTATTAAAAGTTGGTTATTAATAAAGAAATAAATGCTCGCTTTTAAACGGACTAAAGCCGGTAAATCGGGAAAGTAGCTGGCATGAAAGTTACTGCTAAGTACGAGTAACTGGCATGTATCCGACATTTGCAAGTAACACTGGCATGCAAGTTGTGCCCTTGTATGCCAGTATTACCATCGCATCGCACAAAAGTATGCTTTGGCAAGCCCCCGCGTCCCCTCCCTCAACGGGCATGCAAGTAAATCAAATGTTGTGCTAGCTACTTGTATGCCAGTTAGTAGCGTATACACATGGCAGTAGCTGGCACGTGCAAGGAGCTGGTATGCTAGCGTGCAAGCTACTGGCATGTGTATCCCCGGCTTAAGATTCACACCTTGTCTGCGTGAACAGGTGACACAATTTTGCCTGAAATTATTATTTGTACTGATATCTTGTTTCAAATAACAACTTTAACTCTCATGGCATCTTCAGTTTTCCAAACATTTTCAAGTGAGCACATTTTCCCAATGGATGCGTTCCTATGGAAGACAACACAAGCCACTGCCCGTGAAATAGCTTGTATACTGCAATCGTATTGCTTCCATTCTTAGATACACGCCGCGCCGAGCTTAATGCTGAAAGATAATAACACAAATACCTTGTAATAACGTACTGTATGGCCATTACAAGTGCGGAAAAGTTACTGTAATAGGAGTTTGGAAAAAGATAGTAGAAGAAAGTTGTGCCGAGTAGTATCACGTTTCTTTTATAGTTTTACACTGTGACGATGTGGCTTGTAGACGATGCGTGGTTGCGCTTGCCAAAACCTCTGTGTGTTTATAGTCAAGTTTTCAGGGGAGACAATATATCTGATCACGGCTTCGTCTGCATGAAATATCTTGTTTCCCCGACCCACCTCGTCGGATTGCCTGCCCGCGGTATTACTTCGTTTTCGGTTACGGTTCTTTCTAACTTTTTGCTCGGTTGCTAAGGGTCTTAGCTTGATGTTACGTAGCCTATAACCTTCCTAATACTAGAAAAAAATGGAAAACAATAACCTTTGAATGCTATAACCACACATTCAGCTTTTCATCACAAATAAATAAGTAAGTACTAAATAACCACTCCAAAAATAAATGCAATTTACCAAGTTCCTGATCACCAAACAAAGGAATCCTGATTGTAATACCCGCGATAATAACTGGCCGGACACGGAAACGCGTCAGATATTCCGACCGGGCCGGTTTTAATACGGGCCACAATCGAAAACAATGGTAATGTGCGTACATTGTTTTGCGACATATGTACCATTTATTTATTAAAAGGGGATGTTTTTAAAACGGTTTTTATTACGGCCGCTTTAACATGAGAGGGTGTTTTGTTTACAGCGGCGTTTTAGAGGTTGATTTTTGTTTCGTTTTGAATCATCATCTTCCTGCCCTTATCCCATGTGACTTGGGGTCGGCGCAACACGTTTTCTTCTTCCATTCTCCTCTGTCAACCGTCACGCTATACTCCCTTCTCTTTCAAATCATTCCTCATACAATCCATCCATCTTTTCTTCGGCCTTCCTCTCCCTCTCCATCCATCAACATGTATATTCATCACTCTTTTAGTCACATGCGTTTCGTCCCTTCTCATCACATGCCCATACCAAGCCAAACGATTTCTTTTCAACTTTTCTGTCACTGGCGCCACTTTCAAACTTCCTCTTATACACTCATTTCTTACTTTATCCATTCTCGTCACTCCACACATAATGGATTTATTCAAATTGTAAAAGGAAACCACTGCTCTAAACGGTGAAGGAAAACATCGTGAGGAAACCGGCATGACCTAGAACCAAAAATTCGAAGACATGTGACATCTATCAACCCGCACTCGGCCTTCGTGGTTGATCACGGCCCACTCCCTCTCACTGAGAGGAGGCCTGTGTGCCAGCAGTGGGAACATTATAGGCTGATTATGTTAAAAGAAAAGTGAATCATACTTATTACAAAACAAGATTTATCTTTAGAACCAGGTTTAAACCATCCAGCCATTTTTAAATTTCGACGAAGCTAAAGTTCTTTTTACAAAAACTGACGTCAAACCCGAGTCTAAGTTGTTAATTTTGCATTAAGAACTTCACGTTTGTCGGAATAAAGTACAAAATAGACTAACTGGCTCGAAGGTTTAGGCTAGGTCTAAAATTAGATCTCGTTTTGTAATAAGACTGAGTTTCTTGTAAAGTCCTCATTAAAGTTGTGTCATCTGTTTGGAACCTTTTTAACAGTTCTCCATGACATATCCTCGTTATGACAAAAACCTTAACAAGTTCAAGGCCTAATTAATTAAACACAATAAAGTTGCGTATGACCAATTATCAGGTTCAACCTCCAAACCACAGGTACAGTCAACAGCAAAAGTAGATGATCAAAATCAGAAATTCAATACTAATGAACGGAGTTCGCGTCAGAACGGTGTGGCGTCGCAGTGATTCAAAAGTATGTGATTGTAAATTATACCAAACATTTACTACTAGTACAGCTGCCATACATTCGTGATCAGTTTTGACTCCTATTTAATTTCTGATTTTGATCATCTACTTTTGCTGTTGACTGTACCTACTATCTATCAATTTGGTTACCTACTTATAGGTACAGACGCCAGCACATAAAGCTACTAAAATCTGTCAAATTTCTTTAATAGATTTTCAACTTTATCTCTAAATCATACGGTTCAAAGTTGATTGGGAAAATTTGACAGTTTCGGGTAGCTTGATGTGCTGGCGTCTGTACATCTGAACCTTTACAGCCTTAAGTTCTGGCGAATCTTAAGGCTCCCAAAGACAAACAACGGTAGTAGAATTATTTCTATATAAACACTTCATGGAATTTGTTCTACTAGGGTTACGTCGCGCTGTCGTGTTGCGCCTGTCTATGGGAGCAGCGCATTCTCTCCTATTTCGGCCACATAGTGCGCAGAGGCGATGAAAGTTTGGAAAAATTGATTGTGGTTGGGAACACCCAAGGCAAACGATCGCGCGGTCGTTCACCAACACGATGGGCCGATCAGGTGAAGGAATCATCGTCCACTAAATTTTACGCGGTGGTAAGGGATGCGCTGGACAGAAACCGGTGGAGACGGATCATCCGCTCCAGATGTAACTCCGAAGCTGACCACGATCCTCAGACATGAGGGACCGACTACAGAGAGAGAGATGGGAGCCTTGAGGTAAATCCCGCGCGGGATACGGGACGAAATTCGCTCACGCCGATTGTGTCAACTCAACTCAATTGTATGGAGGTCTTCAAACTTCATCATTATAATAATCGACGCGTCTAGTCACGTCCCGCAACCTGCGCGGGTTTCGTGTCAGTGAAGCCAGTGCTTTATACTTTTAGCCGAAACGAAAATAAAATAATAATAACACGTGTTATTACGGATGCTGAAAAAAAAAAATACACGTGGTGTAAGCTATACAATTCCTGTAGTACAAAGTGCCTACGTTAGATTGGTTGCAAACTGTCGTTAACCATGGTTTATGCTTGTTTGTTTCATATTTATTAGGCGCAACTGACGTGTTATTAAAAAAGTTGTTCCTAATTTCTTTTTTATTACTCGTCGGTATTATTTTTGACGATATATTTTGTTGGTTTGTAATAAAAATGTCTTCGCCTTTCTGTTGTAACGTGCCGTCTCTAAGGCCCCATTTGTTTTTGTCACACAATAAAATTGACGCAACAAAATGACTTGCAGCGTCTAAACACAGATTACCTTTAGACGGTGCAAGAACATTTTATTGTTGTTTCCCCTTATCGTTTCATTTTTTAATCAAAATATTTTATTTCATATAAACCTACAAGGATACATATGAAACATCAGAAGCTAGGTGCACGGTAAATTTGGTCGTCTCCTATTATAAATACAGGTTGAAATTTTAATGACCGTTATCCTCGTAAGGGATCATTGTACTCATCATTATGAACAACTTTTACTATGGGACCAAACATGAAATCGCGAAAAAAAAATCAGCTGTTCCCTACATTTTGATGAGTTATGTGAACATAAATGTAGAGAACCGCTGATATTTTTCATAATGATGAGTACAATGACCCTTTAAGAGGATAACGGTTGATATTTGTTTCGTAGTTTGTTTGGTATTTTTAGCCTATGTTGTCTGTACAACATCGGCTAAAAATACCCCTGTACGCACTGGGCTTCACAGCTTAGTACGGCCGTTATCCCAATTGCGTACAGTGTGGCTAAGTTTAAAACAACGGAGCCTGGTACCTATGATCACCTAAGACCCTACTGAAAAGAAACCTAGCCCTACAGCAACTACCTACCTAGCACCCTAGCGCCCTACCCTATCATACAAACCACACCAAACGTGACTTACGTTGGTTTACGTGAGGGAAGTCTGTTACCAAGAGACCTACGGGCACAGACGGAATTTGGGTAGGAAATAGGGTTTGTGTACGTCGTGCAATGTACAGTCAGCGTCAGAGAAATGGAACCCCCCCAAGACTTAAAGACTATCGCCCGAGCACGCTCGGGCCCGCCGTCGCTCGTCGCTCGAGCGACGCGGCGGGCGGCGGCGCGGCGGCGCTGGCGCGTCACGTGAGCCTTGAGCAGCTCCCTCTCCCGCCGCCGCACCCATCTCTGCCCGAGCGCATTCAACGGTCCGCCTCAGATATTATTTGCAAGTTTCATTCAAGTTTTTAGGTATTTTTTCGGCTTCCTTCTGGCCGAACCGTATACCAAGAATAACTTACAAAAAGACACTTTGCGTGCGATTAAGATACGAACCCGCATCACCAGGCGCCAGCCGATCATCGAGACCGTGTCTTATACTACTAGGCTATTGGCTCAGTTGTCAACCTCAACAAAAATTGGAATAGTATTACTCCATAAAACGAACAAGGTTATTAACGGTCTAATCTTCTAGTTAATAAGGTTTAAATTTCAACTTTCGTTTTATATTTAATACCTTAGTTTTACAAAATGCAATACGCATTAACTCCTCAATTAACTAAAAGATAAGGTTGAAATTAGCTTGTTTGGTTGAATATAATGTGTTGATTCCGATTGTTGCACTACCGTCATTTTACTTCAGAAACTTAACTGCTGTATGAACTGCGAGTTAAGGTTGAATTTAGAATACTTCTTCGCTTTATTTAGTAAACTGTGATTGAGGGTATAATTATTTTTTAAATGGTTTCGTTTTCGTGCCGATTCGCTTGTGTGTAATTATCTTCGTCGTAATATTATCAAATTTATTAAGTTTTTGACCAGTTGATTCTATTAACCGATGGTATGGTTTGATTAACAACTTTTTTGAAGGCTAAAATTGTTGTTATCTGGGAACAGGAACAAAGCATAAAGAAAATAGCACGAGTTATGGGCATAACGGTAAGATTTATGTTATACTTCCACATATTACCTATTTATTGTTGCAATAATGTTGCATTATTACTTACTAGTTGGATGTTTTTATGTATTTCTAATATTATTATTTTCATTGCAGAGAAAAACAGTTCGTAGATGGATACAAAGGTATCAAGCGACGGGTGATGTGAAATGTGATCGCCAAGGCCAGAGAAAATACAAATGGAGCGACAACGTAATATTGTGAAAGTTCATTTAGTGGCACCCTTCAAAACTTCAAGAAGTGATAGACTGTGACATCCTCTCCGTTATTATAAGGCAATTTACTCGGCAGATTGATTGTGTAACGTATCTGATAAAATTGCGTTGGAACATATACGAGCAAGTGTTAATAATTCCCAATATTTGTGGGATCATTATCTCGTAGTTAATCAAAAACAAACAACCTTTATAATTATTATCAATCCAGATAATCTGGTTTACAAGTAGTCTTGTAATGTATTAACGATGCACCATCTGACCTCACATATTTTTCTAATGTTGTGTTAAATAAGGGTTATTAGAAAATGTGATAAAAGAGAAAGATGTATATTGCTATACTATTATAGTTTAGCATGTTGATTCTTCCTCTGTAATTCACAGACACAAAAGACAAAATTTCTTTTTTTTAAAGGTTTTTTTCCGATAAGTAAGTATAAAAAAAATCTGTTTTCACAACTTTAAATAAATAAATATTATTGTAGTTATGTTTCTATAAATATATATATAAACGAACCTTTATCTAATGTTAAACGTTCTAAACCTCATCCAGGGTATCTCTTTTGTGTTTAGTTAATATTCTAAGTAAATAACCCCAATTTAACACAGAAAACTGTATACTCAACCTGGAAGTGGATTCCATGAAGTCCTAGAAATGTAATTAGAAAAATAAATGAATATTGTTTATCAAAATGCCTAGCTTTTATTACAAACCTCCATTTGATTTCTTAAATAATAATTAACGAAAATCACCTAATAAAGAAGCTAAAAAAAAAGGTTAAATAAATAAATAAATAAAATAAAGGAAAAAGAAATATTCTCATCCGCGGATTTGAACTCGTGACCACCGCATCGCCAAGCCGCAGTGTTAACCATTAGACCAACACGCCACTTACGTTACATTACGAAAAACTTAAATAGGTTTGATGTCAATACCAAGGGGGGTACCTTATTTGTGAAGCGAACTGTACACAGGAAATGGTTTTCTCACTGCCGATCCCACAGACTCATAGGACCGATGATGGCTAAAGGTGTCTTGGCCACAGTGAGAGGAGTTATGGAAGGTGAATCAAACTCTACTCCAGCTTGATGACTAATTTATTACAGTAATTAACTTAATTATATACAATTTTAGTGCTCAATACACATTGATACCTATTTACATGTGTGTTGTGTGTGTATTGAGCCGATGAAGCGAAGATCTCAGTAGGTCACTTCTTAGCGCTGACGGTATGCTTGTATGTGAAACGAATTTTGCTCTGATGCTGACGCTGCTGCGATGCTGTTGCTGGCGCGTGTAACTTCTGTTTGTTCATGGTTGAACAACCCCTAAAGCCTTTGCCCTGTGGCAAAGGCTTTCCTTTCTCCTTTTCACAACTAATAGTAGGTACGCCCACAGACAATTAAATAGGACTACGTAAATCAGGCTTAAAATATTTCAAAATTCACTGAAACAAATGAATACGGTATGAAAAAGATAACTTACATTAAATGGAAAGTCTTACTTTAAATGTATGCAAAATTAATTGACTGAAAAGCTTTCTAATAACCAGAATCTCGGCGCAGGCTACTGCAGAAAAATCCAAAGCAAAATGTTTAAAATATGCAAAATGATTAAGAATTGAAAGGATTAAAAACGGATTTCGGACCTGGCGCGCTAACGATAATTGCTACTAAATGTTCATTTAAAAATCTCCATCGTCCAAAGGAAGGAATGATTCCCGTTTTAGGCCTGCCATTAGCTTTCGTTAGGCACTAAAACGAGCTAATTCTTTCCTACGAAAATTTTATAAGCGAACATTGGAAGGTTTTAATCGTGGCTTGATGCCCGCAGCAAACTTTATCGCCGAATTATAAAGCATTCGGGCGCCATGTTTTTTTTGTCGTTTTGCTTTATGCTTTTTTTTTGTAATTTGTTTCTTTTCGCTGTTTCTGTATGTGGCCTGCGTTGTGAGTTATAGGGATACGGAAAATTAAAAGTGTATGGAAAGGGGTCGTGTCTTTTTTGTGGGTTGTGTACGGCACAGTTTGTGATAATTGAAACCGGGGTAAATTGGCTTCTACCTGAATTTTCTTTTGTTAATTTGCCTTTAAAAAACCGCATCAACTAAATAAAAAAAACTGGCCAAGTGCGAGTCGGACTCGCACACGAAGGGTTCCGTACCACAAGGCAAAATCGCCGAAAAAATCACGTTTGTTGTTTGGGAGCCCCCCTTAAATATTTATTTTATTTTGTTTTTAGTATTTGTTGTTATAGCGGCAACAGAAATACATAATTTGTAAAAATTTTATCTGTCTAGCTATCGCGGTTCTTGAGATACAGACTGGTAACAGACAGACGGACGGACGGACAGACAGCGAAGTCTAAGTAATAGGGTCCCGTTTTTACCCTTTGGGTACGGAACCCTAAAAAGATCTTAAACATTACTTTTGCGATAATGTTATTATGATGAGCTTCCTAATTACGTACTTAAAAGCTATTAATAACTCAATCATTATTTTAATTCAAAGTAAAAAGGGGTCTTACCCCTTAGGGGGGGTTGGAATGAAACATAAATGCACGGAAAACCCATAATTCGTACTAATTGGGTACAAGAATTATAGTTTCCCCGAAAATGAAAGGGACTCAGGTACCGGTGTGCCTTTAGCCATGCAAACCAAATGCTTAGGACATTTTTGGGGCATTATAGTTGTCCAAAATGCCCGAAACACAATGTGGCCTTTATGTTCGTGGCCATTTCATTTGGTGTGTGGCATAAGTCCGTGGTGTCGTTAGGAAAACAAAGTTGCGTTTCCGTACTCATTTGGAAACAAAGTTGCGCAACATGTTTTTTTATTGCGAGAAAAATGTTGTGGCAACACGAATTATAATACATAGCATCAGCCAGGACTACACTAATATTTATCTTCTCTCCTTTTCTTTATAAAATAGAAAGAAAAACATGCACTGAACTTAAATTTTGTTTATTTTAATTTGTGAACAAGCGAATCGGCGACAATGAGTGAATGACTGAATGCATTGTTTCAATGACATTAGAAACATGCTAATGTTCCGTATACATTGGAAAACAAAGAATGATGGGCATTTTTGTATGGAGCCTGGCCTGATGACCAATAGAGTTAGAGAGTAACGACTGTCAAAGATCCACGAATGACAGCCGGGACCAGCGCGCGGCTTAACGTGCTTTCCAAGGCACGGAG
Organism: Oligia latruncula; assembly: GCA_948474745.1. Lineage (NCBI taxonomy): Eukaryota > Metazoa > Arthropoda > Insecta > Lepidoptera > Noctuidae > Oligia > Oligia latruncula. The sequence continues at coordinate 4,707,890 of OX419699.1, forward strand.
GGGTCTTGGTATGTACAAATGGTCCTGGGACCCGATAGATCGACCCGTGTGGCTCTTATTACTTAGCCACAAGCCCCTCAATGTTATGAGTCAATAACTAATATTATTGAGAACTGCAGTGAACATTAGCGTCATAAACTAATACGTTTACATGGTACTTGCAGGTCTGATATTTCTTTAACCCGGTATTTCACAGCCTTTTGCTCACAATGAAAATTGATGTATGCTATAAACTTTCATTTGATGTATATTTAGTTTTTATTGGACATACCGGCCAGAACGCCCATCATTCTTTGCGCAACGGTCTATAAATTGTAAGCTAGAATTTAGATACCAATTACTGTTGAAGCACTCGTAATTTATTAGCCTGTCAATTAAGCGACCTTACACCGTCTAATCATAGCCCTTACACACTCCACAATAAAGGTCATTATTACAGAACCTGATCGGCTTAGTTAGCCATAATTATAATGGCACGGTAGCATTTCAAGTGATTAAATCGCCAATGTGTCGCGTAACCAAACGCTTGTAATTAGGTATTTGTTTTCGTTGCCAATTTCCAATTATCAGGCTTTGATTTATTATTTATCTCTGTTAGATGTTTTTTAATTGAACCTCAAATAATGATGATGTTATTTATCTTGTGGTTATAATAACGTTATTTTATGACATTTGGTGTTCTAATGTTTGATGTTTATTTTTGTGAGCTTTCGGCGAGTAGCTACTGATGGAAAGGTACATCAATAAATCTTTAAGATAAAATAATTATTACGGAGTTATTTCAAGCTTTATACATCTTTCTCACAATCGTCAAAACCTTGTCAAAAATGTAAGTAAATTGATTGTATTTTGACAGATTGTGATCGTTTTGACAGATTGCATCGACTCTAATCCCAAATCTTCTATTTTTATTTATTTATTTATTATTAGCCATTATTGTCCCACTGCTGGCCAAAGGCATCCACTTTATTAAAGGAGTCCAGCTCATCCCGCCGTTTCCGTCTGGGCCAGCCGCGATGTCATTTGCAACTAAGCGGGACCCACTGGGTCGTAAGTTTGGCCCATTGATCGTCTGACATGCGGCAGCATGGTAGCTTTTCGAGTGACGTCAGTTATTTTAGTGATGGAACGCATTGACAAATCTTCTATTACATCACAATATCGAAAGTATTGATCGTTTAAGCAAGTTTCGCAAAGCAGATAACCAACAAAGGACCCAGCATATCTCTCCACAAAACCTATCAACACAAACAATTCATTTTCAATAAAACTGCCACACTCAAATACAATAACTTAACTGTCCAGCAATAAATGCCATAAGTTGTTGAATTGAGTTTTTAAATAATAAAGTCGCAGAGAGTGTTCGCTCCCGATTCTGTCACCTCGAGCAGGATGAGCTCCGCCAAGAGATTTATTTCGCACACAGGGGTACCACATGCTGCCGAATGGGGGCGAATGTTCCACTTACAGATGTACCAAGCTTAGTTTAAAAGTGATGTTAAGGGGCTTGCAGGACCTAAACGCAAAAAACGCAAGTTTTAGAAACATTAATAGTATATGATCGACTACAGTAAATAAAATCATAAAAATATATGATATTCTTCAGGATATATTCTAGGTTGATAGTGTGTTGAAAATATAATACAACTAATTTGATATGACAGAAAAAAATCATGAAGATACCTCTAAAATCTTTCTTCTTACAATAAAAACCATACACTGATTTTTTGCCAGATTATTCTACAAGCAACATACTAAAAGACTACTGTTTTAATATTTTTAATCCAAGCAATAGATTTTTTGTAATTAAATAATTGCTTCATATTTTGTAATAAATTACCAGCGTTGTGTCATCGCGCTTCTCTTTCTTTTCTCTACAGTCCGACAGTGACCGCGCTTTAGGTCATGTATTTTCGTATTCTTGAATGATCTTTTAGTGGCTCTTGTAGTTGGGCATTGTAAGAATTTTTCAAACATGTTCATAATATCTACTTTCTTGTGGTTGCAAGCGCGACTGCTGAGCCTGGGGTCCTGAGTTCGACTCCCAGGTCGGGCAAAGTATTACTGGGTTTTTTCCATTAGAAATTTCTTAGTAACAGCCTGGAGTTTGGAAGTTGGTGGTGTGATACCCCCGTGCCTCGGAAAGCATGTTTCCGTTGGTCCTGCGCCTGATCTCCACCGGTCGTGTGGGATTGCCGTCCCACCGGCCTATAAGAGTGAGGGAAGAAAGAGTGTCTGTACACACACTTGTGCACTATAATAGCTCCCGCGCCGATGGCTAGTCTCGTTGAGATTGGCTGTCACGGCTGAAATACGGACTGAAGGACTATTCATATCTACTTCTGAAGATCAATTTTCAATGTATTATGTACTAAGAAGAGTTGTGACGTCAATAAGGTTACCAATATTGACAAACAAATAATCGATGGCCATTTTCTTTTCTTCATATTACTTATATGAAACTTAATGCCATGATATCGCTGTTTTGTAGAATATACCTGTACTCATTATACAACTCCAAGCACAAGCAAAGGGTTAAAATGTATAAACTCAACTTCGGCTGTTCGACCCTCCGGTCTCCGGAGGGGAGTGATGTAGCGGTATCTACAATGCCATATATGTGAACTACGCGTCATACTGACGTCACGCAAAATCCTGCATCTCGCAAGCAGAGTTTACCGCGCAACTAGCACACATACAACGTCCCAACATCAATCGTTGTGCACTTGCCCACCAGACACGACACCCGTCTGGTCAAAGGATCCTCTCTTTTCTATGTAGGATGAGTGAAGTTTACACCCTGTTTCTCATACCTCAATAAACTAATCAACTAAAATCAAACGGAGGCCCCTAGAAGAGGCAAGGGTATTTAAGGTGGTGTATTTAAGCTAACCCTTCTGTGATAATCCTAAGTCCTTTGTCACCTGTTTCAACGATTCGGTTTATATCGGTTATTATTTATTAATTTAATTTATCTTTTTCAAAATTATTTACCGTCCCTATAAGAATCATTTCCAACAATCCTTTTGCTAGTTTCCTATAGAGTTAAAGTGAGCGGTAAGTGGTCGCTCCTGGTCACAGTTGATAAGTGGTTGTATTCCCGCGCCTTTTCACCCCTCTACACCCCCATTCTTTTGTTATTCACACCACTTTTCAGCACCAGATTGCATGATTGTTGTGAAGTATTATTTCGTCTAGATGCAGTTTTGTGTTGTGTTTTAAGAATTATGTGAAGGGGGTGAATGTCAAGGGTGGTTTAGCACAGTTTGGTTGAAGGTTTGGCTTTTTTATGCCACATTAAATTCTGGATTTTTGTACAGGGTTATTGGTAAAACATTAACAACCTCGAGGTCATTGTACTCATCACTATGAACAACTTTTACTATGGGACCAAACCTGAAATCGCGAAAAAAATCAGCTGTTGACGAGTTATACGAACATAAATGTAGGGAACGACTGATTTTTTTATTGCGTACTTGCATAATACCTACAAGTCAGTGCCAACAACATATTGACGTGTAAAAGTGTCGTAAAAGATTTGCTTACATAGATAAACATCTCGTTTCATAAAGTTTATCAATCTACAAGCGATAAATAAGTTCCACTTAGTTCCACTCACCTATCCAATTTAACTTACGACTTACGATAGCAGAGACAGCAAACTAACCGATTTATAGGGAGTGTACCGAAACTTTGTCTTTTTAAACTGACGAACTTAACTTACGTAAAAGTGAAATAGTCACTTTTACGTAAGTTAAGTTCGTCAGTCACCTAACTTTAGAACTTCTGCGGGATCGAAATATATTTTGTCCTTAACCTTTTGACCGCCACAATCATGTATAGATGACGAACCTACATGACAGACTTTGACGCCGAGGACACGTTTTTGATTTTTTGACGTGTGGCGTCAAAATGTTAAACAATATTTCGTGGGTTTATAAGAATGGTAGATGGCTATTTTTACTATTCATAAAGGCAGGAATCCTTACATGCCTACCGGGGGGTATGTAAGTATCATAGCAGCTGGTGTTCTTTTTGTTTGTGCTTACTCACATGGGAAGAAGGCGTAAGTTCATGTATATTAGACTAGCAGCGCCCCGCGGTTTCACCCGCATAAGTGTCGATCCAGTGTGAATATCGGGATAAAAACTACCCTATGTCCTTTCCCGGGACTCAAACTATCTCTGTACCAAATTTCATCTAAATGGGTTCAGCGGTTTAAGCGTGAAGAGGTAACAGACAGACACACTTTCGCATTTATAATATTAAAGTATGGATAGAATTTGAGTAAATAAATATTCCATTAATATTGTAGCTGTTTTTGAGAAAGTTTTGGAGGGGCCCATGATTAAATAATAACAGCCGCACTGGTCAATAGATCAGGTTAACCTACGCTTGCCGCGGTTGGTCTGTGGATGAGTGTCCATCTTTACATACCGAGACCCCTCCGTGCCTCGGAAAGCACGTTTAGCTGTGGGGTCCCGGCTGTAATTCGTGGATCTTTGACAGTCGTTCAGAAGCCCGAAAGTCTGACAACCAGTCTTACCAAGGGGTATCGTATTACCCACTAACTGGTTTGTGGAGGTCAGATAGGCAGTCGCTCCATGTAAAATACTGGTATTCAGCTACATCCGATTAGACTGGAAGCCGACCCCAACACAGTTGGGAAAAGGCATGCAGATGATGGAGGTTTTGAGATAATGACAACAAATCTCGCTGCTTCACCTTTCAGACTTTACACCTACATACGAGTATTTTTATCGTATTTTTTTTGCCCGCAAAAATTTAAGAACAACAATACAATACCAGTAGCAATTCCCACAAAACTATATTTATTATAACTGTAGCGGAACGCTCATTTATCTGCAGTATCCGAGTACTTTTCAACTAGCTCGTGATTTATACGTTCATGTTTTGAAATATCTAACCCACTGTGTTCTTATCTTTCTGCACCTTTGCTTTTGAAAGCGGCGGGGCAGAAACAGGGCAAAAATGTAAACTGGAATTATGATGTAATGAATGGGTTTATGTTTTGTTGTTTTTGTTCAGGGGTTCCCTTTAAGGTAGTTCAAAAATACTTTATTCGGGAGTAGCACAGGAAATACCAGCAAAAAGCTAATAAATACGTGTTAATAAAAAAAGAACATTAAATGTAACAAAATCATGAAAACAATAAATAAAATAAAAACTAGCCAAGTGCGAGTCAGACTCGCACACGAAGGGTTCCGTACCACAAGGCAAAAACGCCGAAAAAACCACGTTTGTTGTATGGGATGAAGAGGTAACAGACAGACAGACACACTTTCGCATTTATAATATTAGTATGGAAGTAGGGATTAGAAGTTTATCCATTCAGTGTATTTTTTTATCGTAAGAAATAAATAACTGTCTTTTATTGATTTTTCAATCGACAGATAATTTTTATTCGTGGAATAAAATTCCACGAATAAAAAAAATCGAATTCGGATTCGTTCGAATTTCGTCTGACAGTTTTTGTATTGACGAACTGTCAAAAATTCAAAATAATTCTTCGGTTAAAATTATCTGGCGTTGGAAAAATCAGCCCTTAGAGTGAGTTGCATCAGCTAACTATAACCATAACCAATCTCATGACAGCCGTCAAATCTCCGGTTAAGCAAAATTCGGGTTGCATCGGTTTGAGAATTGTTAAAATGACGTCATAAATAACTATAACAAGCCATTTTTAACTATAATCAAAGCTTTGACAGACGTCAAATCTCCGGTTAAGCGAAATTCGGGTTGCATCGATTTAAGTTTTGTCATAATTGTTAAAATGACGTCACACATAACTATAACATTAATCGACCAAATTCGGCCGGTTAAGGGCTATAGTTACGGTTAGTGTCATTGTAATGTCATCTGCTTTGCAGTTGTAACCTATAAAAATATTGTGTTGTTGAATAAAGTACCTATTAAAACAAATTAGGTATGTCTTTACTCCGCGAAATATTGTGGGAATAAAGCTCTTCTAGCGATGATAGTGACAGTGAATCCGATTTGCCAGTTAGGAAGAGAAAAAAAATCACCATCGCATTGATCGATTTCATAAGTGTGATGAGAATAAATTTTTGGACAGATTCCGGGTTTTTAGTTCCCAAGGGTTCTTGTTTTCAGCAAGGGTCCTCCCTTGCTGAAAACAAGAAACCCCTGAGAATATTTTACTTAAGAATATCGATTTCTAATTTCAGTTTTTTTATTTTTAGTTCTAGCTTCACTGTTGCTCTTCAGTGTGTTGCTTTAATTGCCAAAGAAACTTAAGCTCTAGCGTATGCTTCTGCGTATTCTTCTGAATTTTTGGTTCTAGGACATGCCGGTTTCCTCACGATGTTTTCCTTCACCGTTTTGAGAGCAGTGGTGATGAAATAATTTACACAAAGTAAAGTGCCTGTCTGGGTTCAAACCTACGACCTACAAGCTGTAAGTCGCATCTGTTACGACGGACACACCACTGCTCAGCGAGTAGGGGTGTTTTCAAACGTTAAAAAAAAAACACATAAATTGTACATAACAAAGCATTTTTATTTCTGCAAGTAGGTACCTACTTATATTAATTTCAACGTCACACGACTTAGAAGTAGGTAATATTTCATCTAAAAAATATGCAGGTCGCTCCACCGATGAAAATACATAAATACCGCATGCTCAACATTACATGTGCACAACAGCCAACTATACCAACGTCTGCCCACCAAACAGTTGCAACCTTGCAATAGCATCCAGCAAGAGCAGCTCGGTGTTATAAGCGTATTCTAACTAATATTATTATTGTTCTTTTTGGTGTGCTGGAATCCACTGCAAAATAATGTTCTTTCCCGCATTCATCAGGCACAGTATGCGTTTGCTGTGAAAATCGCCATATGATGTAAATATTCCTGTATCCAAATCTCCATAATGTATAACAGTTTCAATACTTTCTTGCATTGTCTATACGCACTTTCGCTAAACTGCACAGATGATTTGATTTGCGTTCGTGAATCCATGCGTTCTCAAGTTACCGCACATCTGCAGCAGTCTCGGGCAATGTTTTCGCACATTGCGTTGCAATCATAATGAACAATTAACTCAACATCCTTCTGGAGTAAATGCTGTAATGCATCTTCCAATAATACAATCCTTCAATTACATACAGGAAAACAGAAATATCAATTTCATGCAATTCGAAAGAAACGGAAAAATAAAATGAATGTTATTATCACTTGACGTCTTGTCTTTCTGACAGTGTCAGATAGTGATGCGGCTCGATTTTATTTAACTCGTTACTCAAATAAAAAAAAAATAAAGAATCGAGTCCATTTTCTCTCGATGTGCCACTCGGTTTAGTTGCGGTTAGATAAATATCATCAACACTGCCACACTAGTTAACTATCATTCTTGGATAATAAACAAGGTAATAAATATATTTCGTGTAATAAACCGTCATAATACTGTAATGTACAGAGTCACAGAGTTTTAATAAGAGAAAATACATGTTCTGTGGGTTAGTGCTGTCAGATAATAAAGTGTAATTTTTCATTAAATCTTCACTGATTTTATCAGATCAATCTGATAATCAGTGGAATGTAAGACAAAAAGCTCTTTACAAAGTCGAACAAAGCCAATCTTAGCCGAATTATTATTATTATCAGCCATTTCTGTCCCACTGCAGGGCAAAGGCCTCCCTTCCTTTAGTCACTGACTTAAACACCTTGGTACATTACCAATATAGAACGGTTACTGTATTTTTGATCTTGCTATGATTCTGTTCTTGTGTTTTTAATTTACATAATAGAGACAATCGAGTGCCTGACCGTTAATGACTGAGTAACATCACTAGTGTCAAACAAAGAAAGCGTGATGACAACAAGCTTGAAGTGTTGCCCTTGTCAAAAAATTACCCACGTACATTTTGGGGAAATATGACGTCTTATCACTTGTCACCCTTTTAACTTTAACTGTAAAACATGTAAAATATATGACGGTGCAACAGCGGATAGTAGATTCTATGGTTATGGTTATGGTTACGATTAAACTTAACTTTGACGCAAACTATAACGGAGCTTTTGATACAACCCACCCTAGTCTACTAACTTATACATAATGACAGGGCATAATGGACGCGCAACCTATCATGGATTCTGTAAGTACAGACGCCAAACTACTCCTTAAAAAAAAGCCGTGTGTTTGTACCTTCTTTTTTATAAGCGCATTGTTGAGGTAAATAGTTATAATAGCAATAAAGATAGGTTCCTATAAAAAAACCAAATCCGTCACGCAGTATGAAAGATTGCAAGCAAACACACCGAGGCAGATATATGTATGCGGTCTACGTCATAAGCGCAAGCGATTTTATTAGAAAAGCTCATATTGGAACGACGACGGTCCTTTTGCAAAAGGAGTTGAAAAAAAAGAAAAAAAAATCGAAACGATGAAAAAAATCGAAAAACCAAAAAAAAAACCGAAATAATAAAAGTCACGCTCACGTTGCGACTTACTCTCTCCCTCTCTCTCTCTGGCTGTGTGTCTTTCTATTATATACGAGTGTGTGTGCATGCCTGACGGGGTCTCCCGAACGCACATGTTTTTTAGGGTTCCGTACCTCAAAAGGAAAAAACGGAACCACTACGATCACTTTGTTGTCAGTCTGTCTGTCAAGACCCTTTATCTCGGGAACGCGTCGAGTTATCGAGTTGAAATTAAAACCATATACTCAGGTCTGCGGTCCCTTGAAGCTGTCAGAAAATCAAACAACGTAAAATAAATATACGGCCGTTTATGCCGCAAATAACGTATATTTCGACACTCTCAAGGGAATCAAAATGTATAGGGTACTTTCCGTTGACCTAGAAGCATAAAAGACAAGAAGCAAGTACAAGTAAAGGAAAAAAATCCGAAAACCATAAATTTGTAGGTAAATTTTAAAAAAATCCGTGATAAACTATTTACATACGTACAAAGGACATTGCCCAAAATCAAAACCGCTATAGAGCAGTACGAGTAGAGTCCACCATTAAAATATACTCATAAATTATAAAATATTTTTTTAACTTTTCTGAGTTCAGTTGATCGAAATACGCAACGGAACCCTCGGTGCGCGAGTCCGACTTGCTCTTGACCGGTTTTTTTTTCTTGGATATACTTCAAAACCAGTCATGCCAAGTTGATCATAAATAAGGTTTTGATGTTTTTTTTTTATTTTGTAGAATATAAAGAAAGTGACACCTATCTGATCTACAAAACAAAACCAATTTTAAGCTTCAATAAGTTCGCCTTTCACCACTCGTCATAATGAACAGTTATTTGATTCCTATCTTTCTTTGATATTGATGAATTTTATATATAAAACCATTTAACAAACTGAATGGGAGCATATTTACTTTGTAAAGTATTAGTTATGTGGTTTTAATTATTGAGAATGTGAGGACTATGTGGGTCATTGCTTTTTTTTCTTCTCTGTGGGTCTTAGCTTTAATCATGGCAGTTTGAGTAATTTATGCGACCTACCCAAATGTCCTTTCTTTGGTATTGTTCGTCGAATCGTTGAGTTCCTTAGGTTTTAAGTTGAGCAGCACGATTACTGTCAAATAAGTGCACTGATTGGACAGGGCTACTCAATCTGTGTGGTTCTTTCCTCAAAAGACCATTTCAGACACCAATCTACATGGTCTTCACATGATCTGACCAAGATTATGTCTGGACTTTATAGGAGACTGTGACCTCTGTGTTTGTTTCGGCCTTTCTTCTCTTAGTAGTCAGATAGGAAACGCCGAACTCTACCAGTTTTAAAAATATGATTGACGTGTACAGTCACGAGCACTAACACTTGGCAACTTTCAATTGCGATTTTTTCATGAATAACGAATGCAACGTTGAAATACGACACATTACACAAACTTAAGGGTTCGAAAATACTTTGTTCGAAATAACATAAAATTTCATTTAAAACTAAAGGAAAAAATCGTCTTTGAATAAAGCCAAGTGTATACATACTTATGCTCGTGACTGTACGTGACGTGTGTGTAAAGTGTTTGTACAGACTAGCACATCAAGCTACTACAATCTGTCAAAATTTCTTTAAGATTTTCAACATAAGGTTCAAAGTTGATTGGGAAAATTTGACAGTTTCGGGTAGCTTGATGTACTGGCGTCTGTACAAACCTACTTACAGACATAAAATCATATAACATTTAACATTTCTTATTTCAGTGTTCTTTTCTATACCATATTAATATGGTTAGACAGTACCAGACATCAGCCGGTCTATATTGTAATCTCACCGTCAAAAATTCGGTGAAGTGACAGCTGTCAATCCTTAGCGTCAGGTAGTATGACAGTTCACTTCAAGCTCACGTCACTTAAGGTTTCACAGTGAGATGTTTGTAGAATAGCCCTCAATCCTGAATCCCACAACACCCTGTCCTCCGCCTTCCGCATCCAGTCCGTCCCAGCCATCTTCTTAAAGTCAAGAAAGAATAATGTAAGAAAACATTATGCCCAAAAATGCAAACAAAAAATTAATAAATCTCAACCGTGAATCTTTCACAACTTCGCCCAACTTTACGCCTTCGTAGAAGAGAAACTGTTCAATTCAGAGAACACATGTGCTTGTCAAAATGAATATGATGGATGATCATGCGTCCCCCTCTCCCTTTAATTCCCCCTCCCCAAGCCTACTCTTCCGGGCTAAGAAAATTGACTACGTGTCATGTGTCTAAAAAATCTTTTCTTTTTTGAAATTGAACTATCGAAGTCGTCCCTGGGTAAAGGTTTATTCACACTTAATGGAAGGACAGTGCGATTGCGATGTTGCGTGAATAATGAACGTTTATGTTTCTGGGTTATAAAATTTTTATTTATTAGGTAGAAAAAGATCATGAGGAAACCGGTATGTCCTAGAAACAATTATTTTTCAAAATTTCCATCAACCCTCGCTGGGGTGGATTATGGCCCACTCTTTTTCACAAAAGAGGAAGCCTGTGTCCCAACAGTGGAAATGTTATAGGCTGATTATGCTTAAGCTTATTCATCATCTGCCTAGCCTTTTCCCAACTATATTGGGGTCGGCTTCAAATCTTAACGAATGCAGCTAAACACCAGTATTTTACATGAAGCGACTGCCTATCTGAACTCCACAACCCAGATACTGGGTAATACGATACCCCTTGGTAAGTCTGGTTGCCAGACTTGGTCGTATGCTTACGCTTATTATTTAACTAATTATAACTAATACTACCACTTTTATTTTATAAATGACGATTTTATTTTATTTTATGATGACGAAGTTAATGTAGCTAAAACTGGCAGGGTGTTGTGGCTCAGCCTGGGAGAGGCCTATGTTCAGCAGTAGACTGCAATAAGCTGAGTTGATCGAAGGTACTGTCTGCCGGATAGCACCTGACGTAACTCAGTTTTGTCACAACCCAAATATGGCACTAATGATTTAATTAAACGCCACTAAAATAAACCAACATTGAACCGTTCCAATACCGTCAAAAACCGCAAGGAAATAAATCTTGACGGTTCGCAATAAAACCGTAAAATCTCGCCTTGCGTTAATATTAATTGTGCCACCATCACACGCGTCACCAATAATGTTTCACAAGCATAACACGTCAAACCGACCTCAGAGCATTAACTTGAGAATTTCATGAGTTTAATACGAAAATTTCATAGGACGGGTACACATTTTCGACTCGTTAGCAATTTTAGCTATTGTTACGGTTTTGCAGTAGAGTGGAGGAGTTTTGAAACTAAAATAAAGCTATAAAATAGGTCATAGTTTATTTTATGCACATTTTATTTATAAACAATGATTAATGTTGACGGCACGGTTGGCGCAGTGGTTAAGCGATTGACTGCTGCGCTGCGTGTCGCGGGTTCGATTCCCGCACGGAACAAATATTTGTATGACCTACAAGTAGTTGTTCCGGGTCTGGCTGTTTGTGTATGTGAGTTTAAATGTTTGTAAACGCACCCACGATACAGGAGAAATTCCTTGTGTTGGCAAGGTTTTTTCAAAATAAAAAAAAAATAAAAAATGTTAAGTGACGTAAAAAGTGTATGGATAAACAGTCGCTAATCACTACTTAACTTTAAACAATGTTTATGAATAAAGGAGTACATTTAGTAAGCTTGTTTTTTATACTTCCATAACGTTTCGGAGACATATCTTGTTTTTTTAGCAAGAAACTTTTTTCCATATCTTTTTAATATAATACGAATCACGCGTAATTTCAGCCGGAAATATTGCGAGAATCATATACATATGTATATTTCATAAACGAAAACGTATATACTCGCATGCATTAGTAGACTAATACCCTAAAGGCCTCCAAATTCACGAGTACTTTTCTCATAAATAATCCTTCAATATTCATAAATCACAACGTACATTCTTTATTCAATATCGTTTCGTGTGACAGATTCAGTCCAAACAGGGTAAATACCAAAATGTGTTAACCAGGAACAAGATTAATAAATTGTGACAAGTGTCATGGCGTCCCACATTTGTAAACTACACTTAGTATCCGTCCAGACTGAGGCGCGGGGCGGGCGCGGGCCCGAGTGTGGGTACACACGGGCTGCCTGTCCACACTGGAGCGCGGCTGCGTTTTGCGTGTTGTCGTGTCCAATGTTTGTCAAAATATAATATGGATGAAGAAGACTTATTTTTACTAGAAAAAAGCTTCGAACTAGTTTGGGAACCCCGGTCCCCGTGCGGGCCGCCCGCGCCTGCGTCGCGAACCCACTGCGGCCACTTGTATGAACGAGCTACGGCGTGAGTTGCCCGCGCGCTCCCCGCGCCGAGCAGCCCGCGGCGCTCATCACGCCCGCGTGCCCACTATGGACACTCAAAGGAAGTTCATATGTTTGAGTTCGCCGCGCCGCGCCCGCTCCACGCACTCTCCCCAGTCTGGCCAAACACTAACTATTGTGATACAAACAGCTTTTATGTAAAACGACACGAAAAATATACACGAATTTCAACAACGGGAAAACATCTATTTGTGACAGGTATGTCACACTCTGTGACATTTAGGTCACGTTAACAAAAGGCGTGCGATGCGTTGCTTGTCGCGATTTCGGAACATCCGCATGTGTGTAACCAGTCTTACAACTCGCTCCTATTAAAAGGTGTTGTGTTCATAATTCGACTAATGTATGGAACGCGAAATTACGGCGACGGTTTTCAACAGTGAAAATGCATTAATTTAACAGAAATGCGGCTATAAAGCTTAGCGGGTTATTAGAAGCCTTTGAAGTGAATACAACAGATGTTCATTGGAAAATTTCCATCTCACGTGCTCAGTTTTGTGTTCGAATGTAATTAATTCTAAAACGCTATATAATATAATATTCCGTCTTTTAATAATCAAAGCGGTTGAAACATTATTGTAATAAAGACGATGAAACGTTTGACTTTCGCACGGAGTTAAACCACGTACGCACGGACGTAAAATATCGCGGCGGGATTTTATCGCGCACTGGATTTTCAATATTGGGTGTTGAGCGGAGCATTGAGAATCCAACAGAGTGCATCCCAGCGCGTCAAAAACACACGCTATGGGAGGGTTGAAAATCCTGTGCACGAAATAAAAGCCCGCGGGAAAAAACACGCCCGTGCGTACATCATCTGCCTAGCCTTTTCCCAACTATGTTGGGGTCGGTTTTCAAGTCTAACAGAATGCAGCTGCATACCAGTATTTTACATGGAGCGACTGCCTATCTGACTTCCACAACCCAGTTACTGGGTAATACGATACCACTTAGTGACTGGTTGTCAGGCTTTCGGGCTACTGACTACCCGTAACGACTGTCAAAGATCCACAAATCACAGCCGGGACCAACGGAGAGTGCTTTCCGAGGCACGGAGGGGGTCTCGGTATGTAAAGATAGTCCCCCATCCACAGACCAACCACGGCAAGCGTAGCTTTGCCTTTACCTGATCGATCGACCTGTGCGTCTGTTATTATTTAGCCACGGGCCCCTCACGCCCGTGCGTACCTAGGCTTGTAATAATACATTTTCGTATCCAACAGACGTGAAAATATAGTTGAATATGTAAGGTATTTCTTCAATATATTTCTTTGAAAATATTTATTACTTGCTACGGCGTAGCACTACTGAGACGAGTACTGCGCTACGCTGTCGAAAATTGCTACGACAATCGTAGCAAATTCTCACATCACCTCTTCACTGATGTTCAAAGAGGTAAGAAATTCTACAGAAAAAAATGGTACGCAATACATTCTTCGCACGTACCACCGATTTTCAAGTGCCTCTCGTCTCCCAGAATTCTTATTTCATTCAGATTTAAGTTGTTACGACACGTTTTTGGGGTCTGAAGAATTTTCTTCACCCTTCTGTGTGACATTATTTACTTGCTAAACATAGTTGTTTCGTACATTCGGATCACGTAGGGGCAGAGGAGAGTGGGGAATTCATGACGTCATAAGCAGGTGTAGCGTGCAACGTGTTATATTTCATAGCTGCTTTTTGTTTTCGTTTTTGAGTGAGAGCGGTAATAACTTCTGAATTAAAATGTATCACGCCCTGTCCTTGGAGATAAGCTAACAATTAATTGTTGTCTGTTTGTGCAATATTTTGTTTGAAAAAGTCGTAAAAAATGACTCCCTTATTGTCTTTAGTACAAATTATTTTTGTAGCTGTCGTTAGGTACCTACTATAAGCTCTACACACGCTTATAATAGTACAGGAATCTATATAGGGTAGGCGCTACATAACAAAATAGGAATCAAAATGCACTGAATTACAGCTTCTTACTTCAAAAGGAAGTGCTCACGGCGCCTATCACATAATTGTTGTGTCTTGAAAACAATCGCCGCATATCCAATTTTTAAAGCATAATCAGCCTATAATGTTCCCACTGCTGGGATCCAGGCCTACTCTCAGCGAGAGACTGAGTGCTACGCGGGCCCAGTGCGGGTAGGTAAATGTCACATGTCATCAAATTTTTGGTTCTAGGACATGCTTCACGATGTTTCCCTTTACCGTTATGGGAGCAGTGTTGATGAAATAATTTACACAAAGTAAAGTGCCTGCTCGAGTTAGAAAGATCACGCTGCGCAAGACTTGTAGCGTATGTTGGAGAAAAAACAGCCAGGCTGAAATGGGAGTGGGCCGGACACGTCTCACGAATGCTCCCGGAGAGATGGGCAAAGATCGTCACTCAAATTTCTAAGGGTTCTTCAAAATTTCACCCCTAAGAGGGTGAATGGGGGGTCGGCGAAATTTCAAGCGGACGAAGTCGCGGGCAGAAGCTAGTCTAACTATGCTCTGAATGGCGGGAATACTTTAGTAAAACAATTTGCATTTATCCAAAATAACTGAAGCTCCATTATAATAATAATAAACCTTTTATACAAACTCATAAGCAGGTACCTAGAATGCCTGACCAAACCATGAGCATAATGCGCTGCAATTTGAAACCATTAAATTTAATAATTGAATCCATTTTGCTCAAATTATCGGCCGCACACAATTTGTAAAGTTCGTACTCTTTTACAATAATATTAACGTGCGGTGTGTTTTAATGTTATCAAATAAGGGTATGCACAGATGACCGTCAAAAATGTTGTCTACAATAATCAGCAGGCCAATAAAATTCTCGTACTTAAAATCGTTCAAATTCAAGTCGCAATGTCATCTCAGCGACAATCAATATCAAAAACTTGTCAAAATGTACGGAATTTAGAGGTGTTTTTGACAGGTTGAGACTGACATTAGACTGTGAACGTTCTTAAAATTACGGGAATTGCCCCTTAAATTTGCAAACAAAATCAACTACCTATTATGGTATGGTAAGTTTTTAGCGCTACTGCTCCACAGAAACTGTCTGTTTCAAACCCACCTGTCGCTCATGTTTTTCGACTATGACAGCGTTAGATGGAGATTTTGTAACCTTACCATACCCGTGCTTATACCCACTAAAGGGAAAATGCCTCTCATACAAAAAAGTAATAAGTCCTGACTTTCTTCCTATGCTTGCTTTCATCGTAAGTTTGAGACAGGCATTAGAAAGTAAAATATCATAGATTTATTTCTATGTTGTACATACATAATCAGCCTATAATGTTCCCACTGCTGGGACACAGGCTTCCTCTCTATGTTGTACAAGTAGTCCTAAATCCATAGTAATAATGAAGCTGAATAGTTTGTTTGTTTTTTGTTTAAACATACAACGCGCGCGAGATTAACGCGTTCAAACAAACGCGCTAATCCCTGAAACTACCAGTCGGGTTTAAAAAATTATTTTTGCATTTGATAGCCCAATTCTTGAGGAAGGCTATAAGTTATCAATATCACGCTAGGACCAAAAAGAGCCGAGTAAAAAGAAAAAAAGTCGGAAAGAACGCTAAGCGAAAACAAAGTAATAGCGCGGGCAGGCGATGCGATGCGACGGGGTGGGTCGTGGGAACATAAACACACATTAAACACACACTAAACACACACAAAACTCACACTTTGTACCATTATAATATATAATGTTAGTCTGTAAGGTATCTATGGGTCAAAGTAGCCTGAAAATAAAGGTATTATTATTTCCTTTATTTCATTAAATAACACATAAATTATATTTTTAAATATTAAAATATAAAAACATTTAAAAATATAAAAAATAGTTGCCCACCGGTATCGGGAACAGGGTCCAAGCTACCGGCGGTCAGGGCTCCAGAGAGAGGAACCTCCTAACAATCCGGGCCGTGTCCAGAAGTACCGCTTTCTGAATCAAGCCCTTGATCCAGCTGCATGCCCAACGAGAGCCTCCTTAGGTGTTGGTCGAGGCTCTTGGTTATTAACCCATTGGCTGTCACGACTATCGGCATAATGATTGCTGAGTCCACATCCCACATGTCGACAACCTCACGAGCCAAGTCAAGATACTTGATCTGTTTATCTTTCTCGGCATTATTATTATTATAAAATTTGACGCGGACGAAGTCGCGGGCAGAAGCTAATAAATTGATAAAGTTAAAGCCCCTACCTACTTGCCAAGGTGAAGACACCCCCTTGCCCTAAACACGACATTATTGTAGCAGTTGTCAGGCAAAAAACAAACCGAATAAAAATCACCTGTTTGAAGCCTACACTTGCAATCGATTTTAAAACACAAGTATCAATTTAGCCAAATTGGATTTATAACTGGGGTTTCAACAACTTTATCCATTAGTTAATCCATGGATATACATTTAAATCTATTTATCTGTAAGTCCAATTTGCGTTAAAACTTTGGTGATAACGTTTCGAGCGTTTACATAATTACTGTGCAAACAATTTAGTATGAGTACGTTACACGTGAATAATATTTGTTGCGCATAACCGACTTTGAGTTGAAACAATTCCAACCGTGTCGATTTTTGGAGATGGAACCTTTACGAGATCACTTTCTTGTCCGTCCGTCACAGACATTATTTACGTTTCTAGATCATTAAACACTATAATATGTAGAATAGTTAGCGTTATGATTTAATACGTGTTATTTCTTTGATATTATTCAACGTGAGCAACTCACTACATTCACAGCTTTACCTTACCCACATACAAGGTGTTGATTTGCATCCTAGTCAAATCAACAATAAAATGGGTAGGTTTTTTTTTTTCTTATTTACGGAAATCCGTAAGTGTGAACCAGCCGTATTTAAACGCGGCCCGTCTGTTACTAGCCCTATAACCGCGCTTTCACACACAAACAAACGCCTTTTACTTTACTAAAATACTAAAATACTAAAATATCTTTTATGACAACCTCCTGAAATTTGACGAGGATGCAAATCAACACCTTGTATACCTACACAGGTAGTACGAAAATACACCCCCTATCCGAATACCTTATAACCAAGTTATAATATGAAAGAAGAAGTGTTGCTTAATAACACGAGGTGATTTATTAAGAGGAACGCATCGCGGGACGGATGCCGGTAATCGCTCCGGGAGTTCCCCCCGGCGAAGTTTCTATGAAATTGTATCGGGTACCTGGATGCAAAGATGTTTAGAAGCTGGATGTGAATTATTAATTTAATTAAGTATAGAGTTGGGCTTCATAATTATGCGGGTAAATATCTTTTTTAAGTCGACTGCGCGACACCAAAGACAAGGTTATGTTTTTCACGTGTATCTACCTATAGTAAAAGTGCGCAGTGCTGCGCACTCACACCCTATTTCAAGTTAGGCAAATATCAATTTTATTATTTCAATGACAATTAAGTTGATTTCAGAGTGACTAGCACGGATAAAAAGTTATAAAAATGTTTGAAGTTGTAGCATAAACTGAACTTTATTGTGTAAGAATTAAAGTTATTTTTCCATTAGTTCATATTTGTTTACATTTTTGGAAAAGAAATCGCGAACGCAGATTATGTATCTTTTTTCACGGAGTGGCTGCCTTCACTATTATCATCTTTCTACCCTTTTCTCAACTATGTTTGAGTAGACTTTCAGTTTACAGCTGAATACCAGAATTTTAGGTGGACTGTCTGACCTTCACAACCCAGTTAGTGGGTAACACGATACCCGTTGGTAAGACTTAGGGTCAATGGCGCGTTTAAAAAACGTGGTGTGCACAGGCCCTTAGAGCGACTGCCTTCGTTTGACCTTATGGACTCAATTTTCAAATTTAAAAAATAGCAAGCACTAGTGCACTAGTTAAGAATCCAGGCAATAAAGCCTTCTTAAGCAAGCTTTGGTAAGGATTTACGGAAAGCTGTAGGCGTATGCATGTGTTAGATATTTAGTTAGACAGTCCAACTCTCCCTCTAAATTTAGTTCCACCATCAAAAGTCAACATCTAGTACCCATGTAGACTCAGTACATATAGCTAGATAAATATCGAACATCAAAGCTAGCTGCCAAAGATGGCGTATTAACATACTGAAACTTGCTGACCGTAGATACTGAACAACTATCATAACCACCACAACTTTGACTATAGTTCTTGACCTACCGATCGGTTATTAGAAGCAGTATAACATCAAGTAAGTAAGTACTAAAGAACCTATACATACTAAGTATACGGCTAAATATCGAAATGCACTCCCCGTGTCGGTAAGGCGAACTCTTCTTTGTCTACCTACTTTTAAAGCGCAATCAACACGCATTTTGAAGGATACTGCTAATCCATTGCTTCATATGTTCGAACAATTTCTCTTCTCAACAACGTAAATAACGCAATGAATGTTTGTGGCTTAGGCAAAGGTGTACTTAGTGCACACACATTTCGCCAGTTATGTTTAAGTTCCATGTAATAGGGGCGAGCCTCTTGCCATAAATTGCGCACAAACCTGGACTCGGGGCTACTACTGAGATATTCCTTACGGCAAAACCCAGTAACACGTTGCTTGACCTGGGATTCGAAACCAAGACCTAATATATAAGCTCATGAGTAGCGTTTGTGACCACTAGACAAACGATGCAATTCAGGCAGGCATTTCTAAATATAGGAATTATAGTTCTAAGTCGTGTTTCAAAGCCACGTCTAGAACACGTAAACAGCAGATCATAACATAGGTACATGTATTGTGAAATCTTGCAACCCTAGCAGTATCGAACACAGCATCCCGGTTTCCTTAGACAGCTAACTTACAACCCAAGGTATAATTATAATGAGCAAACTTGACTTTTCGCATCAAATTCCTAAATTTAGCTTGGAAATATTATAATGACGTTTTGAAATCTACTTGATTCAAGTATCCTAACTATGATTGCTAGTCATTTTCAAGGCCTATTGCAGTCCACTGCTGGACATAGGCCTCTCCCAGACTGCGCCACAACACCCTGTCCTCCGCCTTCCGCATCCAGTCCGTCCGGCTTGGACGGACTGGATGCGGAAGGACTTTCTTTAGGACGTCCGTCCATCCAGCTGGGGGGCGTCCCACCGCCCACACGCGGTCTCCACTCCAGGACTCGTCTACTCCACCGGCCATCAGTCCTTCGACAACTATGGCCAGCCCACAGCCACTTCAGTTTGCTTACTCTGCAAGCTATGTCGGTAACTCCGGTTCAAGTTTGCTTAGAAACTAAATAGTCTACTCAGCACTATTGATGGTGCAGGTCAAAGGTGCATACGGTACAACGGGCCTACAGTGCGCCATTTTGAATGTTTAAACATTCAGAGTAATTATTTCTAAAATCTATGCAACCCAATATAAGTGTGTGAATGGAACAAGATGTAAGCAAGTTCTAAAAATATGAATGTCACGTGGTCAACTTTGACCGTTAATATTTCGGAATCGTGACACTTTATGTTTTCTGTTTATATTGATATCGATTTACATAGGATTCAGGCACGGCCGCCATTTCTAAAAAAAAAACAAACTGGCGGACAGTAGACGGACTTTCAAATCCCTTTTGAAGATTGGTGGGTTTTTGGGAGTTTTCTTAATATTCTTATCGTAATAAATGCGGCAAATTCTATAAGTTTATAAAAAGGCTGACTATCCCAAATTATAATTTCGACATAATCGTGAGAGTCAATCACAAGTTTATTACCGACTTCAAAAAAAGGAGGTTATTTTATGTTATGTAGACAAAGTGCGAGTGTGAACTTTTATAACCTACAACTCGTATTTTAATTGAGGGCATTATTAAATAAATTTAGCAACCCTCCATCGAGTTCGTTCCGCCTCAAAATATCCTGAAACAAGGTAAAGAAACTTAACATTACGAAACCACTCAAAATAACATATATTCCCATATCGTGTGCCTACTAAGTAGGTATATGTACGGGTTATATCAATAAACGTAATGTTGTTCGAGTACATCATTACTGGTATATCTCGCGGCTCCAGATATCCGTATTGCTTTAAATATATACATTTTAGGCAATCCAATCTCAGAGCGTATGTGTATGTGTTAAGGGGCTTACAGGACCTAAACGCAAAAAACGCAAGTTTTAGAAACAATAAAAGCTTATGATCGACTACAGTAAACAAAATAAAAAAATATATGATATTCTTCAGGATATATGCTAGGTAGATAGTGTATTGAAAACATAATACAACTAATTTGATACGATAGAAAAAAATCATGAAGATACCTCTAAAAACTATCTTTTAACAATAAAAACCATACTAATACATACAATCATTCTGATTTTTTGTCAGATTATTCTACAAACAACATACTGAAACACTAGTGACACTAGTGTTTTAATTTTTTAGTTCAAACAATAGATTTTTTGTAATTAAATAATTGCTTCATAATTTGCAATAAATTACCAGGGTTGTGTCATCGCGCTTCTCTTTCTTTTCTATGCAGTCCGACAGTGACCGCGCTTTAGGTCATGTAAGCCCCTTAAGTAATAAAAGTATGCGGAAGCGATTTTGGGTGCTTCCGCATACTTTAGGGTACATCCGATGGCAGTGGAATAGCGGGCTAACTGCGACCACACTTACAATGCCGATGACTTTTTTCATTTTGACAGTTCAACAACTTGCGCAAATAACGCAATGAATGTTGTGGAACTGTCAAAATCATCTTTGAGTAGACGAAACTTTCAAACCTGTGAAGCAATGAATGAGCAAATAGATTGTATAGACAAAGATTACCATACTATTCTGGACTTCTATTAAAAATAAACGTTTCCTGTCTGACATTCCTGTCACATCCAGTTCTTATTGCCACACGTTCAGTTCAATCAGTAAAGAATTAAAGTTTTCTGCTCCTTACCTACTTAGTACTTATGCTCCAATAAGTCTTGTAACTTAGGTACACACTTCGGAAGAGCCACTACCGTTAGCTGTTTACGATCAACTCGCTTTAAAGTGACGACAGTTTAATTAATTGACGATTCGCGTTTGTTTTGGTGAGATAACTACCTACTTACAGTTTAAGGGTGTTCACCACCTTCGGTTAGGTTCTGGTTAGTTATCTAGCAGATTGTTAAATAGGTACGAAATTTTTTGTTTAATTTATTTATTTATTTAGGTTAGCCTACAATTGTTTACACGTTACATTTCATTTAAAAGTACACGATATACATTTATAAGTGCAACAATCACTTACAGGCTAACACCACATGCACTATTTTATTTATATTATACATTTTTTTATTTTTGCAATTAATTATAAACTGGTTGTCAGACTTTCGGGTTTCTGACTACCCGTAACGACTGTCAAAGATCCACGAATGACAGACGGGAGCAACGGCTTATCGTGCTATCCGAGACACGGAGGGGTCACGGTATGTAAAGATGGTCACCCATCCACAGACCAACCGTGGCAAGAGTAGCTTAACCTGATCGATCGACCTGTGCGGCTGTTATTATTTAGCCACGGGCCCCTCCGATATTCATACAAATTATTATCAAAAAAAAAAAAAAACAGCAAGTAATGTATAACTTAATTTCACCTCTTATTTCCTAATCCAATTATTACCATATCACAAGAAATTCAATCACAAAAATATCTTCAGTTAAATATTCGTTTACATAAATAGCGTAATCAAATCTCAATAAATTCCTTTTAGGAATATGCTCAAAGGGAAATTACGCGACATAGGTTAGATTCGCAAATGATGTAGACTCGTGATGTTTCATTTTGTTTTCGATAAATAATTCGGCATCAATTCGGTTTGTTTGTTTGAGAAGACGAAGAGATATTTGGTAGTTAATATTTGAAGATTTTTCTCGGAATCGGTTTTACAGGGTTCTGTGTTTTACAGGATTCTGTCTGTATTTTACAGGAATCTGAATTTTACGGGGTTCTGTATTTTACAGAGTTCTGTACTTTACAGGGTTCTGTATTTTACAGGGTTCTGTATTTTACATGTTTCTGTATTTTACAGGGTTCTGTATTTTACAGGGTTCTGTATTTTACAAGTTTCTGTATTTTACAGGGTTCTGTATTTTACAGGGCTCTGTATTTTACAGGGTTCTGTATTTTACAGGACTCTGTATTTTACAGGGTTCTGTATTTTACAGGGCTCTGTATTTTACAGTGTTCTCTATTTTACAGGGTTTTGTCTCCGCCCCGAATAGCAGAAAAACTATTAAAACATTGAAAAAATTCAAGAAAAAAAAATAATGATATAATTTATTTTCTCATACATTCGTTCTAATTGATTTTGAGGCGGGCTGTAAAGTTTGGCTGGGTTAGCTAGTAAATTTATGGTTTTTATATTTATTTTTTAATTTATAACACATTTAGCGATACAATTTTACATTTTTATTTAATTTGTACGAATTCTAGAGAGATCTATCAATTTTTAAATTATATTTTAATTTGTCACATTTATCGATACAATTTTACTTTTTTTTTTGTATAGTATATTGTACGAAATTTATAGATATCTATAATTTTTTTTTGGTTTTCGAGCATAGAATCCCCTTAGGTGAAGGCCTCTTCCAAAGATTTTCATTAGTGTCCATTATTTAACCTCAAACCAGGCACGCTAAGCTGGCCAGTATTTTTTTGTTGCCCATTAAAAATACTAGGGACAACAACAAACAAACAACAAAGAAGAAATTACTATAATAAGAAGGTATATTAATTAAGAAGCTTAATTATACAAAACAAAAATGTTAACTTTTAGAGATTTTTATTTTTTCAATTCGTGTATTCTCAATTTCCATTCGTTTTCCATTTTACTTAAGTTTTTCTGTTAACAATATTACATAATTTAGCTCTTTGCTGTTCCTATTTAATCAAATAAAATAAACCAGAACACATACAGGCCCGTTTGCAACACAAATCACAAAATAAGTACATTTAGCGCTGAACGAATTTTAAACATCGTTCGATTTCAGTCAATCGTTTAAAGTTGACAGAAACAGAATGATGTTTTAAATTCGTTTAGCACTAAATGTATTTAGTGATTTGGGATGCAAGCGAGCCTCACTATTGTTCACTACCGTGCGGCCGAAGAGAGAATGCATTCTTGACACCTGCCGCCTGGTTTAGGACCACGGGTTCCCACCGGAGTCCGGCGTTAAGCAGCCTGCTGTGTTTCGTCGATGCCTGGGAGTTCCAGTACCTTAGGCATCCTCTGGGCTCGCTCGTTCCATCAACGCTTTCCATCAGGCGTGATCGAGGTCAAGAGCGGGCCCATTCAACAATAAAATAAATAAAAACGTGTTTTGCGAATTTGATCTTTATAGCTACTAGAATTGTCACACTGACAGGTGTCGGGAACACATTATCTCGACGGCCGGACTGTAGTTCCCTTTCAAACAAAAGAACCTACTAGATAGGACATTCACTTGTTTTGGTTCAAATACAGTAGAACGAAAACTCGTCCTTAAATGGATGAAGGTTTAGGACTAAAGCACACTGACACTACATCGATTAAACCTTAATCGGCTTGCTATGTGCTGGGGGTTTTATTGAATCGAATGTTTGATCAATGTATTGAATTTTTGGTGCAGATCATAAAAGAGATTGTAATTTTGTTGATGGAGTGTAATGTTTTAATTGCATTTACCTACCGTCAGTAATGAAATTACTGTATATAAAAATACTGCAGAATTTGATATTGTATTTCATATACGAATGAAACCAAACCTTGAACATAAAAGTCACTTAACTTTAACACGTCCTTTTAAGTACCTCTATCCCAAAACTCCACCTCAAAGTGAGAGCGACAACATGATACTTAACGGAGGCATAACATTGAGTTCCGTTTGAGTTTTCGACCGTTTAAAACGTCAGGAATATAAATATAACTTTTAAACAACGGCTTATTTAACAGACAGGTACCTACATTACAAAGACCGGTCCGGGCGGGATTACAATTAATGTTATCAGTATACCTACATGCGAATGCTGCCCAGCCTTGCAAATAAAGGGAAAATGGGTCACTCGTCATATTCATTTATTGTTATGACATGATTTAATACAACATTAATAATAATATATCAAAAGATAGAAATGTTTATTATAGTAAGGTATTCATGTGCCAATTAGGTTGAATGAGCCTTTATATAATAGTTAAATGATCCCTATAGCTGCCAGCTTGATTGTAGAAGAAAGTAGGTATGGAGGTATGAGGAACGGAGTGTAAAGTTCACTCATCCTCCATAGAAAAGGGAGGTTCCTCCGACCAGACGCGTGTTGTTTCTGGCGGGCAACTGCCCGATGATTCATGACGGGCCGTTGTATCTATGCAAGTTGCGCTGTAAACTCTGCTTGTGCGATGCAGGATTTGCGTGACGTCAGTATGACGCGTTGTTCGCATGTGGCGTTGTAGATACCGCTACAGATAGAAATGTATAATATTATAGTTAGGTATTCATGTACCAATGAGGTTGAATGATATAATAGTTAAATGATCCCTATAGCTGTCAGCTGGGAAGCTGGATTGTAGAAGAAAGTAAGTATAGAGGTATGAGGAACGGAGTGTAAAGTTCACTCATCCTCCATAGAAAAGGGAGGATCCTCCGACCAGACGGGTGACTGTCCGTCGATTGATATCGGGACGTTGTATATGCTACTCGCGCGGTAAACTCTGCTAGCGCGATGCAGGATTTTGCGTGACGTCAGTGTGATGCGTAGTTCCCATGTGGCTTTGTAGATGCCGCTACATAAGTATAATTGTAATTAGGCTTTCCATTAAAACATCTTTCTTTAATTTCATAAGTATTTTTCTTACTCTCTAGACCATCAACTATGTTGGGGTCGGCCTCAAGTCAAACCCGATGCAGCTGAATACCAGTATTTTTATTTCGACTGCCTATCTGACCTCCACAACCCAGTTACTGGGTAATACGATACCCTTTGGTAAGACTGGTGGTCAGACTTTCGGGCCTTTGACCAGTAACGACTGTCAAAGATCCACGAATGACAGCCGGGATCAACGGCTTAACGTGCTTTCCGAGGCACGGAGGGGTCTTGGTATGTAAAGATGGTCACCCATCCACGGACCACCCGCAGCAACTCTCTTGATATGTACGTATTAAACGGTAACATTTTTATTTCATTTTTATTATCTACAATTTCTCTACTAAGATTAATATGGTTTTTAAGCCTACACATTGAATAGACCCATCTGAATACTCTTTTCGACATGTTCGTCGACAAAATGTGGTCAATGTGCACTAATCCTAAGTGGATCAAGGCTTTCAGGGTTGCTCGCTGAAAAATAAATTGCAGCATAGATGAATGAGAGCGGCGGGAATTGCATGTTAAATATTTGAAGCGAACGCCATTGTGGCTGGCAACCCCGGCCCTGCCTTGTATTTGTGCCTTGCTTGAGAATTGCTACTCTAGAGGATAACTATTTTAAGTAAAATATACCTGCAGCCTGCAAAGAAATGTGCTTGCAAATATTATGGGTAAGTGAATATGTTTTTTTGTAGCGTTCGTCTCTTGGTCTTGTTTTACCGGCCCGTTGTGGTAATCCGAAGTGTAGTATGGAAGTGCACGAAAGATTTCTTGAATAACTTATTCGTTTTTAAGTGCCCTTTTTTGCAGATTTTACACTAGCTGCGTCCCGCGGTTTCACACGGTTTCACGGTGTGTATATCCGATATGTCAGTGAGTGATGGCAAAGTATTCTGTTTGTGTTTTGTTTTCACTTCTGTCGGCACTCCCGGAGTGCCACTGTTTTTTTTTTAACCTTTTTTGTCCCACTGTTTGGCAAAGGTCTTCCCCATACCTACTTCACCAATTTTTCTAATTTTGTGCCTTCTCCGACAAATGTCCTGAGCTTACCCAACGTTAATAGTTCAATAAGTTCTGAAGCTTTTAGGGCTTCCTAAATTTCACTATTTCCGCCTCGAAAATGCGTCCATTCACACGTCCAAATGTTAACATCTTTAACGTTAAAACACATATTCAAATCTCTACGTAAAGCCATCCGTCACTCATCCTCATTCATCGCTTTCCATCAGGCGTGATCGAGGTCAAGAGCGCCCATTCAGCAATAATAAAATAAAAAGCTACATTAATTTACATCAGTTCAGACATAATGCAGGTGACGCAAACCAGCTAATCTACAGAGGAGACGCGCTCCGTAATCCTTAGGAGTTTAAAGCAAATTAGCGCGGACGGTAGGTACTCTTGAAGATTCTCTTATCTTAAGGCAGACGACACCCTCTGAAAATTGGTCCACTGAGATACTAAGTACTTGTTGTCTGTGATTAATGAGCGCCGTTTTGTACTTCGTTTGTTTACCTTTTTTATTTATTAGTATGGTTAGGAGTATTTTATAGTACCTTGAAGTCCGGTTTTCGAAAGAGAGCCTTGAAGGATACTTGGCGGCTTATTTTATTTTTTATATTTATTTGTGCTCAATTTATTACCTTATGTATAATGTTGACATTACAATATATGGCCTATCGGTCACCACAATACCCCCCTTACTAGTAGATACTGTAGTACAGTGATAGTTATGTAACTACATAAATTTTCAAGGTTTATCGTCTATTTAATTAAAATAAAGTTGTGTTAGTTCCACTATTTATAACTCAAGATTTGGCTGAAAATTGGTGAGGAGGCAGCTTATAACCATGAGACGAACATAAGATTTTTTTTTTTTTTACTTAAATGAGTAGGGTATTAGTTTGCCGGGTCAGCTCGTTAAGTATAATGTATAGTGTAATATAAATAGTAACTAAATCAATTTTATTAAAAAAGAAAGTTTTCCAATAGACTTTCATTTTAGAATCGTTTCAAGCCCGTACTTTATTAAGTATCTACTGGCATGAAATTATTACACAAAATATGTAAGTTTTATGTACTCGTAATGTGAGAGCAATAGCACATACCTACATTACGAGTGTGTCAAAGGAAACGAAACAGAAACGCGACTATCTTTTGACGCGGTAAGTCGTATCTAGCGATTTAAATCTTTGCCGCTGTCATCATTTCCATGACAGCTGTCACTGCGGCAGTTATGTGCGGTCACCGCTTTTCTTGGAAACCATTCCTTTACACAGTCAACGAAAGTAAAAACTCTAAAAACAGTACATTCAAATTGTTTGAACTTCACGACTGGGATTCGGTAGTTCGATCCCTTAACCCCAATACTTTTCAGTTCAGCTCAACTAAAATCGCATAGATTTAAATCTGTACCCACTGGAGTGAAAGTCATGTTAAATTATTTTTCTCAAGGGGCGGGTACATGTGTGCTTGTCAAAGCAAATATGATGGATGTATTAATGTACCTATAGAAGGATAAGTGGTGTTTTATAAACATTTCCATCAGCTTTGGAGGGCTGAGATTTACCGAATTCTGTAGCTAGGAATTACGTTCTTGTAATTTTCGTAACCAACATACTCGTCTAGGAAAACTTAATTTCCTAACGATATTCTAATTTTAACATTTTTATTTTTTTTGTCAACCGCAGCCTTTGCCCAGCAGTGGGACACAATATAATAATAATAATCTCTTTATTACATACAACTCCATAATTGCAAAAGGTACCAAGATGTTAGTAACATAAAAACTATGTTAGTAGACATTGCCAATATTTATAGGAGCATGTAGCTGGCTTAAGTACCAGATGAAAGGACAATCCAGTTTGTTGGCAATGACACTCGGGAGACCGTTGTTACTGGCACGCAACCTGTGCAACAAGGACGCTGCTCGCTTGCGCCTGATTGCAGCGAAACTATCAATCCGGGCGTCCACGAACATCCCTGAGGCACTACAGAAGAGTGGCAGCTCCAACATCATCTTGAATGAATCTTGAATGCATTGTACTGGACTCGAAGAGCATTAACGGCCTATAAAGTGAAGCTAAACCAAAGGCTACACGTGTAAAATACTTGACAGTAAGCTTTGAATAAAGTTATTTTAACTGAACCTGTGCAGCGTGAGAACCTTCGGATCAACATATGTATTATATATTATATTACACCTCACCGCCAATGCTCTTCGTTCCCGGTCCACATTTTTTTTTTTTTTTTTTTTTTAATGTTGCCCCACACTAGGAATTTCTCCTGTATTGTGGGTGCGATTACAAACACTTAAATTCACATACACAAACATCCAGACCCGGAACAACTACTTGCAGGTCATACAAATATTTGTTCCGTGCGGGAATCGAACCCGCGACACGCAGCGCAGCAGCCAATCGCTTAACCACTGCGCCAACCGTGCCGTCAACATCCTTTCCATTAACTATGTTAGGGTCGGTTTCCAGTCTATCCGGAAGAAGCTGAATATCAGTACTTTACTTGGAGCGTCAGCGGTCTATCTGACCTCCACAACCACTTTCTGGGTAACACGATACCCCTTGGTAAGACTGGTTGGCAGATTTTTGGACTAGGTAATAGGTAATTTGGGCTGGTGTCCGCAACTCCACGTCAATGACTTTCGGACTATTAACAAATGTAAAAAACACAAAATAGTAAAAGATGTATAAAACATTTCCAATTGTTTATGCTAATCATAGCCTATTGAAACAAAGAAAAGCTTTGAGTAGGTGGCGTAAACACCTACTACGGTAATGTATTTGCTTTTGTGTGTATTGGCATTTGCAAATAATTTTATATTGTGGGTGTTACTAACCTTTACGTTAGGTTTTTCAATTCGCGTAGGAGAGTATAACCCACGCTTTACCACAAAAAACAATGACGAAATACAAATATCTATTAACCTAAATTGAATTTAGATTAAAGCCAAACAACAAAGCAAAGAACACTAAACAAAGTACACCAGAATAACGGGTCAACAGCCATTGGTAGTAAAGATACTTGAATTTATGAATAAGGAAAATCTTTTTTATCATCATCATACAACAAAGAACTCTAAACACTTCGGAAACCACGTTAAGCCGTTTGGTCCCAGCTGTCATTCGTGGTTCTTTGACAGTCGTTACAGGTCGTCAGAGGCCCGGAAGTCTGACAACTAGTCTTACCAAGAGGTATCGTATTACCCAGTAACTGGGTTGTAGAGGTCAGATAGGCAGTCGTTCTATGTAAAGTACTGGTATTTAGCTACATCCGGTTGGACTGGAAGCCGACCCCAACATAGTTGGAAAAGGCTAGGCAGATGTGATCATCATCATATTTACACCATGTCCCGTAATTAATAAAGCATACCACCAAAAACCCCAATTAGAATATTACACATATCAAAAGTGCCTAAGGATCAAGAACGTTTTTCTGGTCACTATAAATCAGGTTTTTTAAGAGCGTTTACGCCGTACGGCATTTCATACAAACTTTCAAGCCCTTGTTTTTTTAAATGAATGAACTGATTCTAATAAAACTTCGTACACATAAGCAGTATACAAAGGTCTAAAAAGTTACTTAAGAACATTTTCGAAATGTCTGATTAAAAAAAAAGATAACTGGAAATCTCTGTTTCAATGGAAAATTTAAAAGTGGTCTAATTTGGCTGTAGCACTATTTTTACGAAGCTTCAAAGTTCTTCAGAGAAGTTATTAAACTGATAAACCATAAGAAATCGCTTGCATGAAAACAATTTGCGTTCCTACAAGCAGCATTTTCCCAAACATATATCTACTTAAATTATTTTTATTATATTTAATTTTGCCGCCGAGCACCCCTAAATCTTTTGAGAGGCAGGTGCTCCTACACTCATTTAATAGCAAATAACATAACTGTATCTTCAATTTCAGTTCCATATATTTCAGGCGCTAATGCCAAGCATACACAACTGTCTAGTTCCGACTAGTCTTGACTCAAAGATGGCGGCGAAAGCACTATAACGTTTCTATTTTAACATGTTACTAAGGTAAAAATAACATTTTGCACTTTCAGTTGAATTTGTAGAAAAATCACTTTGGTCTCTTTAACGGAACATGGGCTTCTTTCTTGTTTTGCGTATGTAGAGAATTCGTGTATCAAGGAATAATTAATCATCAATGTTTAATAAATATTTTATAATAACTTGCCACCCAAACATCCTGGCAAACCACAAGATTTTATCGGTCAAACTTAGCTTTATGCTATTTAAGTAATATCAAATCAAATCAAACGTTTATTTGCTAGAAATACATTGTTTTGGTAAAGGTAAGATCTTATAACCTAAGTGTGATTGTATTCTGCCTGCAAGCAAGCGTGCAAATTTTATTAAGTTTACATACAATTTATTATTTTACTATTATTATTATCTACTATTATCATGCAATTATTCACTATTCAATTTACTAATTTCTATTGTTAAAATTCTAATAAATATACAAATTTCAATTTTTATGTTCCATAAATTCCTTAGTACAATAGTATGTATTGTATAACGCATACCAAGCAAGACATCTAATATGCCATAACCATACATAACAATGATATCAGTCACTAGTTACCAGTCACTAGGGTGACTGGTAATTAGTGACTGACATATTTTTTGCGCATAATCTATCACTATATAGGTACAGACAGACTATGCGTAAAAAATATGTACACTTGAGTATATGGGTTTAATTTCAACTCGATACCTCCACGCGTTCCCGAGATAAAGGGTCTTGACAGACAGACAGACGGACAACAAAGTGATCCTATATATGGGTTCCGTTTTTTTTCCTTTTGAGGTACGGAACCCCAAAAATGAAATGTCTAATAAACCTTATATTATACCGGCGCACATTTCTCGGAAACATATCTTTGCAACCATTTGCCCTTTCGATCATACAAAAACTTTCTATTTTCCTATATAAAACAAACCCGTCTTTTCTATTTCATTATAATGTCGGGTGAATTCGTCTTTGTCCATAAAGTCTTGTCAAAACTTTTGTTGTGAATGTGTTTGTAAGTATTTTCTCTTGACGGTTATTCTTGGAAATGGGGACTACTAGTCTAGATACCCAGTCGTGGACGTAATAGCTCTTTATGTAATGACCTTTAAGAATATGCAACGAAAAAAGTTAATTAATTGTTGATTGAATAAGTTGATGTAAACAATGAAGTTGTTTACGTAATTAGTGAGACGAAAGCTTAGACGGAGGTAAACAATATATTTATTTACCTATAAATACCATTGCCTAGAGATTTTAGCAATCTAAATTTCAACCAATCGGAAAAAAGTCATATTAAAATTTTTCGTAGCATTTCGTAGCCGCGTAGCTGCTACGCCGTAGCAAAACAAATAACCGTAGAACTAATTCGTGTAAACAACCTCTAATTTGCCTCGTATCAAAGACTAATATTACTTAAAGACCTCTATAAGGTAACATAAAATATAACTAGTACCGACCCAGCAGTCTGCGAATGTCTCGGTTTCACGACAATAGTAAACGTCTCGCATTGTTTACATTGGAAGAGTAAATATTGGCTTAATTATAAATTTTCTCTATAATTAATATACGCTGCTCACTTCACAGGCGCTCTTTAATAAAACCCATTGTTCTGTATAATTAGAAGGTACATTCATTATTCTAATTACCTGTCAACCGCGCCACAGTGCCGGTGCGGTGAATCAAGTTCGTACAAAGGTTGAGGGAGTTACAGTTTGTAGATGCATACAGAAATGTAACTGCAATTCTCAACGATACGCGAGCGCTAACTCTAGAAACAAATGGCACATAGGTGGTAGGATGGTTACTTAGTTTAGAGTTGTATACTCTTATCAACAGGACAAAAAAAAGCCGTATTTTTTGGAATAGCTCTGAAACAATTCCTTTGGTTTTCGATTTTAGTCTCTAGGTAGACTATGACGCAAGAACTCAACCAGCGGGGTAATTGCGTTACACACTAATAGTAGGAATGACTTTCATTTTGACAGTTCAACAACATTCATTGCGTTATTTACATTGTTGAGCAGACAAATTTTTCGAACACATGAAGCAATGGATTAGCAATATCTTTCAAAATGATTCAGATTCCGATTGATAGTGTGTTACGCAATTAGGGTGCACTTTAACTTAGGTTAGAAAACTATCGTATTGATTAATATTTATGTTTATTTGGTTATTTTGTTATTTTATCTGTTTCTTTTATTCTACTATGTTACCCTACAGGGAATACAGGCGCTGTGATGTTATGTATGGTATATTTTGTTCATTGATTCTGTTTGCCAATAAAATGTAATTATTTTTACTATCAACATAACCTCAGGTTTTTCATATTCCAAAGATATTTTTATCTAAATTGCTTCGCTGTTCTCTCGGTACTGTGACCTTGCTTACTCGTCTAATATCGGGCGGGAAATTGAACATGTTTCAACGATATCGCTTCAGTAAATCTTTGAGATTTTAATGAATTTTGCGAACAACTTAATGCCTGGCATAAACAGAAAATTGTTAATGTCACTCAGAGGTTTGTTAATTTGAAGAATCATTTATGTTCTTGTTATTTTGTGTTGTTTAGAATTCGGTTGATATAATATGATATTTGATAGATAGATAGATAATTATATATATATTTTTTAATAAATTATATCTACCGAATAAGACGACATAACTACACACGACAATGACATACGTCGACATTATCATCATCATCATCATCTGCCTAGCCTTTTTCCAACTAAGTCATAAGTCATAAGTAAGTCATAAGTTATTTATTTCATAACAACATACATTGTGTTGAAAATATTACAGTGATGATAAATAAAACAGGTAATAATAACCAACAAAAAGAGAAAAAAGAAACATTAAGCACGTTCATACTATTTAAAATACGCGTACAGGTACGCGACTACGCATTCAAAATGGAACAATATAATAATAAATAGTTGTATGTCAATAATTCAGTAACAAAATTAAATAATCACCAAAATTACATATTAGTATAAGTTTGAAATTCAATATCCGTTATAAAAAAAAAAAAAAAAATAATCATATGAACACAAATAATAATTCACAAAGCATTTAATTGTGGCTGTCGTTTGTCATCTATGAACTCGTCAATACTGTAATAGCCCTTCCTCAATAAATATGTTTTTAATTTGTTTTTAAACAAGTTAATGCTGTTTATACTTTTAAATTCTATTGGCAACTTGTTGTATAAAAAGACCGATTGAAATCTGGGACTGTGATGAACGACGTTCAATTTCGGTTGGATTGTGGAAGGTAAGTCTTTCCTACGAGTACTATCCCTTGCTTGTCTTTCCTCATTAGTCTCGTGCAAATTTTTAACCAAGTTGGTTAACAACACTAGAATATACAGACATGGCACTGTTAAAATGTTAAGTCTGATGAAGTGGTCTCTGCACGAATCTGTCTGTTTCAAGCGGAGCATTGTCCTTATGGCTCTCTTTTGGATTATAAATGCCGAGTGGACGTTGTACTTGTAGCTGTTGCCCCAAAACTCAATACTATATCTGAGCCTTGACTCAACCAGCGCAAAGTACACCATCCTTAGTTGGTCCAAAGTGAGTTCATCCCTCAGGCTTCTGATTGCGTAACACGCAGAGCTAACAGATTTCGATATAGACAATGTCTCAACCTTCCAGTTTAATAACGCGTCTATGTGGACACCTAAGAATTTAACATTTTCTACTACTTCGACATTGTTACCACAAGACACAACTTTAAGACTAGCGTTATTTCGTACCGTTGACCTAAATAATAAACATTTTGTTTTGTTTACGTTGAGTTTTAAATTATTTGTAGCAAACCAGTTTTCAAAAGCTTTTAAAGCACTATTAATCTTGGATTCTAGATTACATATATTATCTGCAGAAACTATTGCATTAGTGTCATCAGCAAAAATAATTAGTGTCATGTCCGCTATTCGTTTTCTAATATACTCAACCAAGTCATTCAAGAATAGGATGAAGAAAATTGGGCCCAGAACGGAGCCCTGAGGGACACCTCGAGATACAGTCACTAGATTAGATTTATATTTTTTTTCTTCTCCATCCACAACCGTCTTTATTTCTATATACTGACGTCTATTATGCAAATAAGAGCTGAATAGCTTTAATACATCTTCCCGTATACCATAATGTTCCAACTTGGCCAGAAGAATTTCATGGTCTACAGTATCGAAGGCAGAACTAAGGTCCAGAAAAATGCCTGCCACTTTATGCTTCTCGTTTAAATTATAGACAACCTCGTCAATTAATGCCCCAATAGCGTCACTAGTTCCTAGTGTTTTTTGATATCCGAATTGCTGACTATTTAAAATATTGTAAGTTTTTAAGTGCCTCATGAGCCTATTCTTCATAATTTTTTCGAAGATCTTCGACAATACAGGCAAAAGGGAAATCGGTCTGTAGTTAGCAGGATCTGTTTTTAAACCTTTCTTAAAAATTGGAAGCACACGAGCGATTTTAAACTGATCAGGGAAAAGGCCTGCCGCGATGCACTCATTATAAAACGAAGCTAATGGAGTTGCCAATAAGTCAATATTATCTTTTATAATAGTCAAAGGGATTTCGTCATAACCAGTAGAGGATTTATTGGGCATATTTTTAACCATATTAAATAGTTCTAAGGGTGTGACTGCGTCAAAACTCATGTTAGAATCTACTCTGTTAACGCTTTCAGTTAGATAGGTAATTGCTAATTTTTTGTCACAAGTTGTTAGGTAGACGGTGTTGTCGAACCTTTTTGAAAATATATTAGCCACATCTATAGCATTATTAGTAACTGTGTTGTCAATCTTCAGTGTAATTTGTTCATTGTCAAGGTTTTTAGTAACATTGCGCTGCTGATTTACTATTTTCCATATCGTCTTACTAGAATCAGATGCCATTTCTATTTGTTTTCTGACATCATTCCTTTTTGCACAACTTACTACTTTTCTATACATTCTGTTAAACTTGTTTCGATATTCTAGAACTGAAATGTCACATTGTGTTTTGTCTATGGTGTTAAGGAAACGTTTTACTTTGCTGGATGTCCTTATTCCATTAGTTACCCATTTAGACCCCCTATTTCTTTTAATAGTAACTTTTAAATTACACTTCCTAAAGAAAGATGTATGCATTTCTTTAAATTGTCCTATAAAAGTGTTAATACCTGTGCTCCAGTCAGTCTCTAACAGCTTTGCTCTATAGTCACTTTTGTTCTTGTCATTATATTTTCTTCTGCAAAGACGCATATAATTTATCCGTTTCTTAAACTCAACCTTTTCTAAGCGTAGTGTACAGAACAGACCCGCGTGACCGTCCGATAGCCCATTGTGATCAACATTTGTACATTCTATAAGAGTGTCTGGTAAATTAGTTAAAAAATTATCTATACATGATTCTGATTTATTCCTTTTGAAGGTGGGAGTATTTATTAGATACCTGAAGTTGTAGCACGATAACAACGATAAGAAAGAACTGTGTCTCGTGTCATCTTTTTTTAATACATTAATATTGAAGTCACCGCAAATTATACATAATTTATTGAAGAAATGCTGTAACAGTTTTTCAAGCCTATCCATGAAGTTATCAAAATTACTGTTTGCTGGAGTTCTATAACAACAAACAACACACAAATTTGTTTCAAAATCTCTAACGCCACACACTTCGAAGCAGTCTGTTTTATATAACTGCTTACATACTAGCAGTTCGTCCACGTTTCTATCCTGAGCTGTCAAGATCATGGAGCCTCCTCGATTCTTTTTGAGTCTAGTGTTGTAAGACCCCATTTTGTAGTTAATAAAATTGAATTGTTTTGCCAGAGTATCATTCAGAAAATGTTCGGATATACATAAAAAAATCATTTCTTTTGACAATTCGCATAGATACATTTCAAGGTCATCCTTTTTATTATTGATGCCGCATAAATTTTGATGAAAAATATTAAGAGTTGAATACTGTTTGGTTTGTTCCTGCACGAAAAATATGAGGAGATACATTGTCGTCGTATTCCTGAATGTCAGAATAGATAACATAATATTTTTTTAAATTTTCAAATATATTTTTTATGCCGTAATAATTAATTGATCCATTATACTTAAACATGGTGCGATCATATGTCAAGTCTAGGTTAGAGTCAAACAGTATTGCATAATTATATGTATGAATGTCGAGATATAACAAATTATTGAAAGTTTCAATTCTCGAGTTATACATTATAGAATGGTCATTAAATATAAAAGTCGGTAAGCATATTATTACATTAGTATGTTGAACAGTCAATAGTGTCTCCCTAATATAAATAATCAAGTCAAAGTAATTGTTCGTTCTTCGATAATCTTCTTCACCAATAAAAATTATGCAGTAGTCACTCATTGAG
The DNA here is from genome assembly GCA_948474745.1 of Oligia latruncula. NCBI lineage: Eukaryota > Metazoa > Arthropoda > Insecta > Lepidoptera > Noctuidae > Oligia > Oligia latruncula. Next base: position 4,744,924 of record OX419699.1, read on the forward strand.
TAGTTGGCCAGTTTTTTATTTATGTTGTTTAAAAGATTTTTGATTCCACTGTTTGGCAAGAGAAAGTGACATATTTGTGTTTCTGGAAATGTGTTTTCAGCTCTTGATAATATATTGTTCGTAGTGTTACTACTTATGATGCATAGTTTTGGATTTTTATGCACCGATTTGTTATTTTGAGTCATTTGTTCTGACTTTTTATCCGATTTAGCTTGTGTAGATGTAGTGCATATATATTGCGTTGGTTTAGTACACACTGTAGTTTCCTCTCGTTGAGTTCCTATTATTTTATTTTTGCGTTCAGATTGAGCGGTAGTTGTTAATGATTTCGTTGTTTTCGGAGTGTCGGTTTCATCATTCCTTATTTGTGCCGATGTGCACGTCGTTTGTGTGCTCTTTGAAGCAATCGTAGTAGCAGTATTCTGTTTTTGTTTGCGTTTTTTTCCAGATCGTGGTGTAACGTTTTTATTGTCCGTTATATTAATGCTTTTGTATGTGTCTATGACTTTTAAATATTTTTGCACGTCTGATTTTAATTGACAGTTTTCGGAATTCAGATTCTCAATTTCCTGGTGCGCTATCGATAAATCGTCTGATAATTGTCTAACTTTTTCGTTTAAATCGAGTGTGTTCTGAGTAATATTTAGCGATGTATTTGGCAAACTCATCATAGTTGCATCGAAAAGCGCCGAACTATCTTTGGAGATGTCATTTAGTGAACTGGTTCGTTGTATTTTCCGGTATGTAATATTGTTATATTCCTCCATTATTACTCAGTATTTTTTTTATTTTTTATTAGATAGTATTCTGTATGTAATGGAACGCAGTCTCAAAACGCTAGTATTCAAATGTATTAGAGTGAAGTTTCCGAACGATGATAAACCTGTCACGTTCGTGAGCTAATTGGTGATTGGTTAGATGACTCAGCTTTTATTGTTTACAATTGAAAAATAAACCGACATTGAATTCACAAGTGTTCTTTTCTAAAATATATTTTGATAATGTTGCCCAGTATACCGTGTGTCGTTAGCTTAATATCAACTTTTTGTTAATTATTTATAGCCAACCTGCTTTGATGGTGTTGTTAGTGGATTGTCCTTAATCACTGCCGGAAATAGCACTTGCACTGCTATCGCCTTATTCATCCAGTGTATGCCGCTCCAAACCTAGATAACACTGTAACCAGTACTACCACTCACTCCTAGTGAATTTGACTATGTTCAGGCCACCATGTATCGATAAAATTGAATAATTATTGTTTAAATAACACAGAGCGATGTTTGACGTATGAGCGATGTTTGACGTATATGAGCTACTATGTTGAGGTCGGCTTCCAGTCTAGCCGGATGCAGCTGAATACCAGTATTTTGCATGGAACGACTCAAGACCTTCACAACTCAGTTACTGGGTAATACGATACCCCTTGCTAAGACTGGTTGGCAGACTGTCGGGCTTCTGACGACCCATAACGAGTCAAAGATCCACGAATGACAGCCAGGACCAACGGCTTAACTTGCTTTCCGAGGCACGGAGAGGTCTTGGTATGTAAAGCTGGTCACCCATCCACGGACCAAACGTGGCAAACGTAGCTTAACCTGATCGATCGATCCGTGCAGCTGTTAATACTTAGTTATAAAAATACAAACCCCACTTGCCAAAAAACTTACATATTTAAAACATACTATTTTCACTGACAATATTCTAGACAGCTATCTTTATGTAGTTTCAGAGCTTGTATTCCAAGTTTTAACAAATCGTAAAGTAAAACATAACCATACACACACCCCCTTATGGTCTACCATTACTAGGGATGGCCACAATAATTAGGACAGTACCACCCTTGATGTTGCAAGTCACTTTAATTGGAGTTGAATTTCATCCTTTTGGATAGCCTTATACGTACGTCCACTAATTAGTGCGGGATGAATTTATCTTGTTTGATAATTTCGTCGACTTTAAATGTGATTTATTGCAAATGATGGGATTAGGCCGCTTGTAAAGTTTTGGTGTATCGTTGAAGGAAATGAAGTTACAGTTTGTGGTAGATTATTTTTTAACACGTGAAAGTTTGTAGGTAATTAAAAGTTATTACAAACGAAGTCACGGATTCCATACACTTTCTGAAGTAATCATTATCATTTTTACCTGGCTATAGAAATAGAATAGATTATGTCTTTCCAAACCTACTGTCTGTTTCAAAAGTATGTAATGAAAGTGTAAACAAAGTTTCCAACTAGAATTGATAACATATTTCTAATTGGAGATCAATCCATAAATAGTGAGTTAGCTTATTTCATAACGATTCCAACGATTTAACTTTTAAATAGCTCCATTGGATAGTTTAGGAGATACATAACATAAACATAACATAACATAATTGTTTCATCACCACTGCTCTCAAAACGGTGAAGGAAAACATCGTGAGGAAACCGGCATGTCCTAGAACCAAAAATTCGAAGACATGTGACATCTGCCAACCCGCACTGGGCCCGCGTGGTGGATTACGGCCCACTCCCTCTCACCTAGAGGAGGCCTGTGTCCCAGCAGTGGGAACATTATAGGCTGATTATGTTTAGGAGATATCGTCATTTTAATGTGACCGCGCACTTTAGTGGCAGTATAGTTCTGATTTTCCGTGCAGGCGCGCGAGATGACGTGGACGAAAAAAATGACGTCCGCGGCGGGAGGGATACTAGATGTAAGTAAAAATATTTGACAATAATAATATCCCTAAGTTGACAACACAAGACAGAGACGGACTACCATCTTACTTAAAGCACTAAAAAGTGCCACAGAGTAATGAAATGCAGCAGACGGTCAGTAATCCGACAGTGCGCCATTCCGAGTTCTTGTGAATCACAAAGGAATATGTAGATAAGTGCATTATAATGTAACAGGGGATTGAAAGGCTTTGTAGTGTATTTTTATGGTAGTTGGTTTGATAAAGTTGTAACATTGGTAAATAAATTTAAGTAAAAACCTAGCAGTTTTTACATAAACACAAACGTCACGCATGTATACCCTAGAGTGGTAGGTAAAGTCTTTAGTACACCCACATTTCGCTAGTTATGATCTAAGCCTCATGTTTTGTTCAGGCGGAAGAAAACGCCCGGGTGTCACCATTGCCAGGATCGCCCGGAGGACACGGTGGAGCACACGGTGGAGGTCTGCCCCGCTTGGGCAGAGCACCGCCGTGTTCTCGTAGAGGCGATCGTCAGCGGCGGCGACCTCTCGCGTCTGGCCCTGGTGCAAGCCATGGTCCGGGGCGAGAGGGAGTGGGAGGCAGTCGCCTCCTTCTGCGAAGCAGTCATGCTAGCGAAGGAGGTGGCGGGATGGATGAGGGAGAGAGCCTCCCGTCCCAGCCGCCGCGGGAGTCGCTCCGGGCGTCGGGAGCCACGGGACGACTCCCGGCCACCGTAGGCGCGGGCCTGCGGGCGGAGAGTAATGGGTAGCTCACCGTCCGATCAGGACCAGGCCCGTGCCGGACGGTGCGTACGTGTTCCACGTGCGCTTCAAAGAGATTTCAGCATTGAGGAGGGGCTCCCTTAGGGCCGAAGCCTGCCGGGTCAGCGGGATTGTCCGAAAGGGTTACCGCTGGCCCGGAACATAAAGGGCTAAGGAAGGAACACGGGTGGGTTTTAGTCAGTAAGAGTCTGACACTCCCTTCCGCTCCACCCAGAGCGGGAGGCGTCAATTGATGATTTCCCGTCCCCAAAAAAAAATTTTTTTTTTTTCTTAATTTCGCAATTTTGTTATTATGTTTTCACCAATTTAATATTACTTGGCCACACTGGGACACTAGGTGACTAGGGTTACTAGGTTTATAGTTCCTACATAGCGCCACATTTGCTGCCAAACACATTACCTTAATTAGAATCAGGGATTCTGCAATTTGAACTAGACCTACTATTAAGACACGAGGATATTAGTTCTAAGATCTCCACTGCAGGAACTGGGCACCGTATGCCATCAAAGATCGTTTATATTCTACTAAGAAATTACAGTGCCAACAGTAAGTGCAGGGGGGTAGGTAAGATGAGAACAGTATATTCATTCCACACGAAATCGCACAATATATTCTTGTTCATACTTCAGACACCTGGTACAGAAATACCCTACGAGCATTCATGGAAAAATCCATACTATAATATTATAAATGCGAAAGTGTGTCTGTCTGTTACTCCTTCACGCTTAAACCGCTGAACCGATTTAGATGAAATTTGGTATAGAGATAATTTGAGTCCCTGGAAAGGACATGATAGTTTTTATCCCAATATTCCCACGGAATGTAAACTTACGCGGGTGAAACCGCGGGGCGCTGCTGATTGTAGAATATTTTATTTATAACCCTTTTTTAGGGTTCCGTAGTTCTGACAAGGAACCCTTATAGTTTCGTCATGTCCGTCTGTTTAATGATTATGTTTGAATGTTCATTTCACGTTATAGGAAATGAGGCTCAGACCAAAAATTGGTCTCTCATGTTTTAAGCTTGGTTCCTTATTTATTCAGACGACAGAATGTAAAAATATCTATCCTGAGTTCGACTCCCTGGTTAGGCAAAGTGCTACTGGGTTTTTCCATTGGGAATTTCTGAGTAGCAGCTCTGAGTCCAGATTTTTAGCTCCTATTACAAGGGACTTTAAACATAACTAGCTAAATGTGGGTGTGGGTGGTACAGGTAGGTACACCTTTGAATAACGCTCCGGAGATTACAGACGTTATGTTATGTGACTGTCGCAGACTCGCAGCCAACTGGTTTAATTAGCCGATTAGTTAGCCGCCTAGCCTTTTAACTAAATGGCTGCCGTTCAACTAACGGCCTGAATGTTATTCAATTATAGTTTAGGTTGTGGAACTGTAACTAATCACGCGCGACCCGAATTGGTAGCTGTAACTAAGCCATGGCACCCCGACCAAATGGGTTAGGTTAGAACTGTGATCAACCGCGTGCAAGCCGAGAGAGCGAAGCGAGGCGAGCACTACTTCCAAAGGTCCGGCGGTTAACTAAACGGCTAATTTAACCAGTTGGCTGCGACATGATTACTAAACAATAAAATCGAAAATACGACTGCAGTAACAATGCATCTCATTAATCAATCCCCAAGCAATGGATTTACTGTATCTACTTATACTGTGGTGTTAACATGAACTAATAATCTGCGACCATCTTGATATTATGACGTCAGAGCCCAGGTGCACACCGGGAGACCGCAGTGTTATCGCATAACGACGCTCCGTCGACAAAACAGTCCGGTGTAGCGCTTCGAGCGCTGTTTCGTTAAGCAATGCTATGTTTCACTGATTGTGTTTATGGCTTTATTTTGAAATAGGCAAACAAGAATAAATCAGCAACAAAGGAGTTAAGTATGCAGGAGCGTCGGATATAGTTGAAGTTTACTAAGAAACCGATGGATGTTCTGGACTGAAATTTAATTTAATAAATGAATTGTTTGTTTTCTATTAATAAACTAAACTTTTATTCGAGAATATCCATCGGTTTCTTAGTAAACTTCAACAATATCCGACGCTCCTGTATACTTAACTCCTTTGTTGACTGTACAAGTATATAAAAAGGAGGGGAAACAATCAAAGGGCAACAAAATTTCGTCTGCATCGCTGTCAGTAGGAAAAGTGCCCAGAAGGCTGCAGACAGCAATGCCACGTTGTATGGTAATGATGATTCTTTGGCCAAAAAATAGACCAGGTTTCTTTGATCACGTGAAGAGTCGACCAACCGCTTGGCGATGTCTTGAAAAACTAAGTGGGTACCCATACATTTATTTTATCGTATTGCCAGGTTTTGACCCCGGCTTTGGCCGCGTAGAGGTCGGAAATTTTCCTACAGGAACGGAAAACAGTATCCGATGTCCTAGCCTACAGGCCATGGTCTGTACGTGTGCCCATCCAAATCGGCTCCTTCAAACAGGCGCGACACGACACGCGACACTAAGGCACCGCAAGTCGCGCCTCGAGCGGTGCCTTTGTGTCGCGCGCGATTATATCGCGTGTCACGCCTGTTTGTAGGAGCCTTATAGAGTGAAAGATAATAGATAAAGTGACATAGTTATTTTGGCACTTATAATAATTCGATCCATAACTTTTTTGGACTTGAGGGTAAGATACTGGGTTCACCGTTTTTCCTTTTCTTTTCTTTCCTTGTTTTCCTCGGCCAAAACGAAAGAAAAAGATGAAGAATCATACTATACTGTTGCGTGTGACTTCATTCGCAAACGACCCCCAGTTAGGCGATAAAACTTCGAAAATATTTCGACAGGACGTTTGCAGAATTTCTACTTATATCTTCTTCGTCTCGTTCCTCAATTAATAAGGCTCTAAGTTGCCGCGATCTGTCTGTCAATCGGACCAGGCTTGATCAAATAAATCCAAAACTTATGTTCCCTTAGTAAATTACAAACCAATCCTAGCCAGTAGGTACTAAACTAGGTAAAGTTTCATTAGTTTCTATCAAAATGACATCAAGCCCAGGCTCCCGTCAGATCGACAGTCGCAGATTAATATTTAATACAGTTATTGGTAGCATAGTACTTTATACCGCTGAGGATTGTGACACGGAGACTACTCGCAAACTATGTTGGTGGTGGTTGGTGTCAATGACAATGGGTAGGTAGGTAGTTGGTATAGTCTAACAGCAAAAGTAGATGATCAAAATCAGAAATTCAATAGGAGTCAAAACTGATCACGAATATATGGCAGCTGTACTAGTAGTAAATGTTTGGTATAATTTACAATAACATACTTTTGAATCACTTCGATGCCACACAGTTCTGACGCGAACTCCGTTCATTATTGAATTTCTGATTTTGATCATCTACTTTTGCTGTTAACTGTACTAACTACAAATACCTATCTACCTACCTACTTTTAGCATTTATTTAAGAAAAAGATTATTTATTAATTAACCATTTATGTACACACTTATACATATAAACAGACAGTAAAACAAAACAGAAAAATAGGTACAAAGGTGATGCTTAAGATTCATTCCGTTTTGATTTCAGGTTGCTAAGACGTCGTCGTTTAGTCGTACATATATCTATACAATCTGTAAAAATAACTATTTAAGACTCTGTGATAAAAAAAATATATCAGTACTTTTAACCAAAAAAAACATTTTTTTTTATTTTTTGTTTGGTTGTTCCGGCTAATTTCCAAAAACGGTTGGACCGATTTTGGCGGGACTTTCGCTTGGAGATAATATAAGATACTTTGGTTTTAGTAATATTATTTTATTTGGCATTCCTTCAGGTATTTCAAGATCTAGAACTGTTTTCACGAACGCAAATCTAACTACAAAAGCCTAGTGATTCGGTTGTGGATGACAATTTCCAGTCGTTTCCTACCCACATTACGGACTGATACTTAGTCCGGGATGTGGTTTGTATGAAACCAGACATGTATCATACCTATATATAAATTTTCTTGTCCGAGTGCATTAAACATAATGTTCAACTGTTGTATTACGGGTATCAGGTTAAGCTACGCTTTCTGCGGTCGGTCTGTGGATGGGTGACCACGGTGACCACGGTAGCCGTTGGTCCCGGCTGTCATTCGTAGATCTTTGTCAGTCGTTACACGTCAAAAGCCCGAAAGTCTGACCACCAGTCTACACGATTAACATAATTAAATATCCTAAAACTCAAACGATTCGATCAAAGCTAAATTAATACATAATCAGCCTATAATGTTCCCACTGTTGGGACACAGGCTTCCTCTTGGTAAAAGAGAAACCACCACGCGGGCCAAGTTGGTAGATGTCTCATCCCTTCGAATTTTTGGTTCAAGGACATGCCGGTTTCCTCACGATGTTTTTCTTCACCATTTTGAGAGCAGTGGTGATGAAATAATTTACACAAAATAAAGTGCCTGTCTGGGTTCGAACCTACGACCTACGTAAGTCGCGGCTGGTACCACAGGGCTACCACTGCTCGACTCGCTACCTGTAATATAAGATCACAACTCAGCCTAAAAAAAAGTCAAAACATAGCGCTGCGAACAATACAGTGAAGCATGCAAAAACTACACCTCCACTCTGTGCGTACACGCTCACACGCACACAAATTTACAACCGTTTACAATCAAAACTACACCTCACTATGTGCACACATGTTTACGAAACCGGCTTCACTTTACTGTTGTTTCTATATTGGTTTTTTATTTGGTCTGAGGATCACAACCTAGTTTATCTACATGGAATCAATCTCCGACACACATACCTGTAGCTACATATATGCACCTCTACTTTGACAATTACCATGTCCCTTGTTATTTCAATTTATACAATTTCCATTTCGTATCCGAACTCAATAATATCACCCGTTTTAACATACATTTGATCAACCGCCTCATTAACATATAGATAGGGACCCGAAAAATTCGCTATCCAAATTGTACCTTCCTTTTTGTCCCTCCAGGCTCTTTCAAAGATAAATTAGGACCTTTTTTTGTTGGCCCTGTGACCACTGGGGCGGATTCGAGACATTCATTTCGTCCTGTATACATTAAGCGAAGGTATTGAAGATTCAAAGTAGCTCAGGTTAATTATTTCGTTGGGAACTTGATTAGCCCTTGTAATAGGGTTCCACTTTTTGTTTTGCGGTTTGAGTACGTTCATACTCTTTGTTAATTAAACTTTGTTTTACAACGTTTTAGAATGTTTCGGAATGGTCAAGTTTTAAACGGTATTTATGTTACATTATTTTATTAATTAGAGTCTCTGTTTTTGTTTTTTGTATGATATTAGGTACTTCGTTTTTATGACGGCTATTACAAAATCGAAGTGCTCAGTTTTTAGTAGATTTAAAGGTGCGCGGCAGCGTAGGTAGATATGCGTACGTGAGCGCCTAGTGAAGTACGCTACGCACACATGCAAACCGCTATGCGTCGAACGCCAGGAACAAACCAAGTTAACCGACATAAGCCCGTTATATTATTTTATTACTGTTGGCTTGGTTCGTATCGGGGGGGCCCGTGGCTAAATAATAACAGCCGCACAGGTCGATCGATCAGGTTAAGCTACGCTTGCCGAGGTTGGTTTGTGGATCGGTGACCATCTTTACATACCGTGACCCCTCCGTGCCTCGGAAAGCCCATTAAGCCGTCGGTCCCGGCTGTCATTCGTGGATCTTTGACAGTCGTTACTGGTAGTTAGAAGCCTGAAAATCTGACAACCAGTCTTACCAAGGGGTATCGTATTACCCAGTAACTGGGTTGTGGAGGTCAGATAGGCAGTCGCTCCATGTAAAATACTGGTATTCAGCTGCATCCGGTTAGACTGGAAGCCGACCCCAACATAGTTGGGAAAAGGCTAGGCAGATGATCTTAGTTCGTTAAATATTATTTGTATCGATGAATGTTATCGGTACAAATAACGGCTCATCTATAGAGTTTCACTAGGTTCTTAAAAAATTACCTTTGCAGTAACGTTACTTCTGGAGGACGATAATTTTCTTGTTAGGGTTCCGTACCAAAATGGTAAAAACAGAACCCTTATGGTGAGACTAAGTCTGTCTGTCACAGCTGGATATATCAAGAACTACTAGTGCTATCAACTTCGGAATAGTTTTAGATGACGTTTGCCCAACTATTTTGCAAATAAGAAAGAAATAAAAATATATGTATATGGGTCTGAAAAATTCGAAGTGGGGCTACTAGAGCATGTGGGGTATCATTTGAAAGAGCGCAGTTTGTACATTCTCAAACATTTTTTCTTTTTTTTTTTAGGTCGCATAGTTTTCGACTTTTGATGAAAAATGTAAAAAAATACCGTCCCCCCCCCCCCTTATCTCCGAAGTTTGCAAAGAGAAAAATCTGAAATTATTCTATATGATAGAACTTAATGTACAGGAAAAATAAAACGAAATCTCTAAATAGCACTATCGGTCAAGAGAACTCTCGGTGCGCGACTCCGACTCGCTCTTGCCCGGTTTTTTTTTAATATAATATTTTTCCATACCCACCTCAGCTTACACGCAATAGCATTGTTTTGTGATACTATCCAGTTCAATCCATACGAGCAATTCAAGTTTAGATTTAACGATTTATTTATTTAAAGCGCATCTATTTATATCTCCTTCAACCACAGCACTTATTGACAAAGGCCCCACGAGGTTCAATTCAAAATATTCCTGAAAATGAATTCCCTAAACAAATTCATTTTCAAAGCCGCATGAATGCACAAACAAATAGTCGAATATTTCCCACAATTATTAATGATATAAGGCCATAACAAAAACGCTTGGAACACCACGAGACTAAACTAAACAATACCACTACCCTCTGTTTGATTTGTACCGTTTCGAATTAATGTGAAAATTAACAAACTCCACTGAAATTGGATCCGCGAATCAATAACGGCCAAATTTATTCAATTAATAACGCCCAAACACTGGAATAAAGTGGATAAATGTCACATAAATTAGTTTGTGGAGTGGCTGTCGATGATATAATGTGTTCACGACGGTATATTAGGGTTAGGTAATAATATAATTATAATATGGACGCTTTGTTATGAATTAGATGTATTAGCGAGAAAGTTAAATATTAAAATTGTTATACTTTTTGGGAAGATCAAAAACAAAGGAGCTAGGCAAGTAATAATACAGCAATGACGAGAAAGAAAGACCTAATTCTATCCAACAATATGTGTGTAGGTACATACATGAATAGAGACCGCCACTTTAGCAGGCAGGGCACATTGCTCGCGGAACAGACGGCCGATGGGGCCGAAAGGTTCCGGAGTGGCGACCGCGCACCGGAATACGTAGCGTTGGAAGGGCTTTCACAAAGTGGACCGATGACCTTGTGAAGGCAGCAGGAATCCGCTGGATGCGGGAAGCACAACCAGTCGAAGTGGCGGTGCTTGGGGAGGCCTATGTCCAGCACTGGACGTCTTTCGGCTGAAATGATGATAATGATGATGATCATAAAAGACACAGGACTTCGCCTGAGTCCAGTAGGTCCTTTATTATCCAACCGCTTAATCAATCCGCTGGATGCGGGTAGCACAGAACCGGTCGAAGTGGCGGTGCTTGGGGGAGGCCTATGTCCAGCAGTGGACGTCTTTCGGCTGAAATGATGATAATGATGATGATCACAAAAGACACAGGACTTCACCTGAGTCCAGTAGGTACGTCCTTTATAATCCAACCGTTTAATCAATCAATCAACTCAACCTTTCTCAGTGTCACACGTCGAACCCATCGCAATTTAATTCCGTATTTTTCGGACTCGATAAACATAAAAGTTTTCCTAGCACATCGTCACACCAAAGCCTTTTTATACAACGAAAACAACTACTTATTACTTCACAAAGACATCACCCAGGAACCAAATGATTGTCCCAAAAAAATAATAATATATCGAACGAGGAATCCGTCAGAGCGAATCCGTAAACTGTCGGGCGATATCGCAAAACTTCTGGAAAAGAAAAATTATTTCCGGGAATACATACATTATTTATATTTGGTGTGATATTGTGCCATATCCTTTGTTTACGAAGACTGGTACTGTCCTGAGGGATACGTCGCGTCAATGTACTCGCATATATTGAATTATCGAGCCCACCGAGCGATGGTTGACATCCTCGTGTCCAGGGGACCAAGTTATTGAATATATTTACATAAGCGAAAAAAAGGTTTCCGAACAAAAAGTACGGGTTATCATATATCATGTCAACACGAGTTAGGTTCGTCCGCGTGTCATTCGATTTTTCGTGTCGATACGTGTGGAAGAGTGTCACCATTAATATGTATTTATGGAACGTCGGCTTAATCAATATTGGGACTTCTAAATGATGTGTGAATACGTTTGTACGTTAATGTAAACTACATTAACATAATAAAAGCATAAATGTTGATAGATACATGCCTGATATCGATAAGCAACTCTAGCTTCGTCAAGCATACAAACGCACCTACTTTGTGGCTTGACCAAAATTACCTCAATTCATCATCATTTCAGCCGAAAGACGTCCACTGGACATAGGCCTCCCCCAAGCACCTCCACTTCGACCGGTTCTGCGCGTCTCGCATCCAACGGGTTCCTGCGGCCTTCACTAGGTCGTCGGACCACCTTGTGGGAGGCCTTCCAACGCTACGTCTTCCGGTACGCGGTCGCCACTCCAGAACCTTTCGGCTCCATCGGCCATCTGTTCTGCGAGCAATGTGCCCTGCCCATACCTCAATTAACTCAGCCTATCTCAGTCCACTGCTGGACATAGGGGAAGGTTGCGATCATTGGACTAGCTCTTTCATTGGACCACCAAGGTATTTCCAAAACTGTGCAAGCTAGCAATACCCAAACTAGTCGAAATGAGTCCGTGACGACTCAGTTGCACCCCCCTCTTACCTCAGTGACCATGCGGCACGTGGCGAGGAGAGACGTGTGACGTTGTCTTTGCGGCGGTCAAAATCTAATTATTACACTCAGGACAATTTGACGTCAGTATCATTGCATTCATATTTATCTGCGTGCACTGTTATGAACTATTAGACAATTTAATTGTGATTCCATGAGTGTTATTCAATTTTGTCTAATCATGACCATGTATATTTTATTTATTTTTTTCTTAACGAATACCTTGTTGCCATCAATGGACCCCAAGAGAGTTCCACCGTTGGACCAGTCCAATCATAGCAACTTTTTGCTGTATTTTTCTGGTTTGGGAATAGGTCCCGAGTATTTCACTAATTGTGGAAAAAACCATAGAAAAATCATTATAAATTTAAAATTCCAGTATGTCGCCAAAAAAAAGGAAGTACTTTGCATGGAATGAACCTTGTTTTAGAATCAGTAAGGAAACAAAGAGTTGGTTTAAGTGAAGCAAGCAGAATATAATAATGGAGTCCCGAAAGCAACAATTGCTATTACTACAAGCAACCTTAGCTTCCTTTAGACTGTATCTTAATTTTGATGACTTGTTGGTCTCACTAAATGTGCCAAATGTAAAATTTTATTAGATACCTACTAATTATGTAGCCTATAACTATAGTTTGTTTGCTTGTCGTATGTGTATGAGTAATGTTTGTCTCTCCTCGTATGTCACAATTTTGTAATATTGATAATTATAATTAGTTGCCTCGATTGGACCTCTAGAACAAATTTCTCGAAGTCCATTGATAGCAACCTGGTGGTTCATTGAAGGTGCCCATGGTCCAAAGAAGGCAACAGCCTAAGATTTTGTTTTCTTCGTTTATAGCAAAAAGTGTAAGCCCGAATTGTTTGTGCGTTTGATTATTATACATATAAAAGTCCTACGAAATAGAAATAATAAACTGCTTTCATTTTAACACTTACACTTTTTGAGGTATGAGGTCGTAAAGTTATGTGGTCCATTCATAGCAACCTTCGACTACGCCTCTTCCAGGCTACGCCACAACACCCTGTCGGAGGACAGGGTGTTGTGTCCTTCATCCAGTCGATCCCAGCCACCTTCTTTAGGTCGTCTTAGCTGGGAGGCGTTCCACACTACGCTTACCGATACGCGGTCTCCACTCCAGGACTCGTCAGCTCCACCGGCCATCAGTCCTTCGACAAACATGGCCAGCCAACTGCAACTTCAGTTTGCTTACTCTGCAAGCTATGACGGTACTCCGGTTTTTTTTTTGATAATTTCGTTCCTGATTGATGAAGCATAACTTCAAAAAACCAAAATTACCTGCAGATTAGAATAGATATTTGCTTATCTAAGTTCCATTTACTTAACAATTAAGATAACAATATTTTCAAGCATCCATCACACCATTCGCTGAAAACAATTAAATCTAATGATTGATGGGCCTCAAACCCCTACCTATTTTTAACACCGAACCTCCTACCTAATTATAATGTTTGTGTAGAACAACATAATTACAACAAAAAAAGCTAAAATGAACCCATGCACGTTGACAAATGATACCTTATAGGTACCTAAGTTCAGTGTATATTCAAGATGGCGCCGATACCCGATGGCTGAAAGCCATCACGACAAGCGACAATTAATAACCACCCTGCCATAATTTCTGCGATCCACCACCGCTTACCTTTATTATTCGATATTTTATGCTTTTATGAAGGGTTTCGGGCCTTTCATTAGGATGTGGCTCTTTATCTTGTAAATGGTAATTAATGATCGGTGGAAAGGTATTTCTTTATCTAATTGTTTTAAAATACGTGAGTTTTTGGGTACATTTTAAGCAAGATTTAGGTGTATTTTTAAACGATTGTAGGTATTTTTATTATTAGGCAATAGGAACTTAAATCACAAAATTGTGGGCATACAAACAAACCAACACTCCATGTTAGGTGCATCGTTACCGTAGAAAGAACGGTACCACGGGTACCACTGCACTAACTTATAACACCCCGTCGTTTTTGCGTCGGGGGTTAAAAATAACACCCGGCACTTTTTCATAGCAGCATTTTTTTTGGGTAGAATACATCCTTTCTTTATTTGTGTATTTTTGAAAACCCCGAAATCCGCAAAACCAGTATTGCCGAGAAAAAAATCGCCAAATATCTTTTTCGGGATTTGTATTGTTGGTGGGGAAGATCACTGGGGCAGACTGGGAGCCATTTTATTATAATTATCCTAAGATGAGCTACAGAAGGCTCAAGGATGATTTCCACCAAACGGCTCGTATCGTATCGGGTCAGTGCAACGGGCTTGAACAGATTTTGCAACTTGCAATGAATTGTAATGTATTGTAAATGTGTTTCTGTATTTTTTTGTGAATAAACCTTTATTATTAATCGGTTTCTGAACTGCGAGATGCCGGTTCGATTTGTGCGTGAAACGTGTCACTGACTCTGGTAGAGCCACCATCAGGGATTTTAATTTTGATAACACAAAAAATTTGTCGCTAATTAGTCGATTTTTTCGGTCACTGGTTCAAAAGATATAAGGGTGAGAGTTATAAGGGAGAGAGTCTCCCCAGCAGGGCCACATTTATATCTAAAAAGCACGCTGTCTCACCTGGCATCGTGTCCGACAAAGATAATATCAGTGATGAGTAGTTAGACGCTAGTTTACACGTACGTCTAGTTCTCACGCACACAAACACCGTTCCGACCGAAAACGCGCGTAAAAAATACGAAAAGGCCTTTAGAAAATCGAGTTTTATGAAAAAACCACTGCATAAATCAATTAAAAATAAAGTATAAGAACACTTTGCTAACTGAGCTTTGTCGGTACCGACTTTGTTTTGAAGATTTTATACGTCTTTTATTACTTATTTACACCCAAAGTTACGTTAAAATTAGCAAGAAAAAATAATCTTTGTTGGCTCATAACTTTTTAATGACTTTTTATTTTACAAATCTGTTTCCGTACAGACACAATTATTAATAAGAAAAACGATAAATCATGTTTAAGTTTGTATGTACAATGTCAAACAATGGAGTAATGGGCTCCCGCAATTTGTATGGAAAAACTTTCGGCTAGTGGTACCGAAACAAAGTAGTCTCACATTATAAAATCGATGTCAACACCTAAAACTTTCCATTAATAACACTATGGGTTCAATAAATTACTTGGGCACCTCTGTAAGTAAATTATAGCCTATGGTACCTTTGACCCCATTACTTGAACGTATGGAATAATATGTCGTGTTCTCTACCCATTAAGTAAGTACTTCACCATTACTTTGAATCAAGCCGATTGAATGAAATGACGTAAAAAAGAGGTTAAGGGTTTAATACGAGGTGCTTAGTTAGTAGGTAATGGCATAAACTACGAGGGTTATTATTTTTCTACTATCGTTGATGAATATGTAGGGACATTAGATACAGAGAGTATCTCTCTATCTGTTATTTTTCCTGACTGTTTCCTCCGGTTTTAAAAAGCTTAAGCAACTAAGGACGCTGATCTCAGTCTCAATCTGTCAAAAATACTTCTAGTTTCCCTACATTTTGACAGGTTTTTGACATTTGTTTGTCGCCGAAATGAGACTGCGACTAGATTTTGATCGTTTTAAATAGCGAGAACCTGGCCTTCTGATCAAATGATTTGATTGGTTACATTTATCTAGGTACCTAAACTTAGGCCTGAGTTCACCAACATTCAACCCACTGGATAATCAGTTGATTCAAATGTTGGTGAACACAAGGTTTACGCCTTTTTCCTATAGGAATAGGCAGAAACTTTCAAATAGGCACAGAACGCGACCTGCTACGATCCATACATACTCCTTTTGCTTCGTTTACGTTCATACATCTTGGGTTGATTGTAACCATAGAACCGTTCGTAAACACTATTACGTATGGAAATATCTTACTAACGTATTTAAGAAACATTGCAGGCTGACTTGGATCGTTTTCTCTAGAGAGACTATCGGTCTGCAGAAGTTCATTAAACTCCTCAACAACTTCAGCACCAACAACGATAACAACATAATAAATTGCTACTTAAAACTAGGAAACAGTAACCAAACTATCATAATTATCATTTCGTACTCGGCGATCCTTGGTGTAACGTTACAGCAACGCATGAATGCGACACATAGTACACAGTATCACAAACAACCAGTGCACTAACTCGCGCTCATAACTCACGAGTCACAGTTAGTTTTAATCAGTCGTTAGCCGGTTACTCCCCTAGGGATCGTTAACAAATGGCCCGGCGCCACTCCACGACGCAATCCAGATGCGTTTAATAGCTTTTTAACCCAATTATGAACGCAACTTCCTGGAACATTTTGAGACATTGAAATGTTTATTATTATATATACTACGTACTTATAAAACTTAAAGTTTTGCGAGGCGGTATATGTGCAGAAGTTTAGATTTTCAAAATAAAGAAAATTAAAAAGTTTTAAGAATTCGGGCGATCCATATTTTTTAAATTAAGAAAATTACAAAACCTACAAAGACAGAATATCTTCACTTATTTGATAGTAAAGAGGCAACAGGCAGGAAAAAAAGGAGAAAACTAAGCATTCGGCGAGTTTTTTCCAAAGCTAAAGGTAGATTCTTTGTAAAGCTTATAATAACGAATTTACATCCACTACCTACGAGTGGCCTCACGTCAAAAGTCCCGCGTTCGGTTTAGCCGATCTATCCAGTACAAATGTCATTGTGAAAACTTAGAAGTGAGCCCTCAATAGTATCGATCCCTACCATCAGGAGAATAAATTACAGCTCACTTCATCTAAGTTTTCACAGTGAGAATTTTACAGAATCGATTGGCAGGACTTTACCGCCAGTCTATCCCCGCTCTCCATTGTTCTACTGCCTTTATACCTACACTGTACGTTTATGACCCGCCCATAAACGTTGTTAACGCTTTACTTATGAAGTTTTTTATGGTCAAAAAACTTTATATCAGTCCCACACATTTTATCAAACAATGAACTTCATCGTATCATGTTTTCTTGGTACAATTTTTTTTAGGTATCACCCTCGACTCAAGACTGCAATGGGGTCCTCATTTTCAAGTTCAGCAGCATATGCTGTAAGAAAAATCCGTCAATTTACTGATGTGGATACCGCGAGGCTAGTCTATTTCAGTTACTTTCATAGTATGTCTTACGGTATTTTACTGTGGGAACGGGCTGCAGATATCGAGTCTATTTTTATTCTGCAGAAAAGAGCCATCAGAGCAAAATATGACCTCCACAGGCGCGATTATCTAAGGGAACTGTTTAAAGATATTAACACATCATGGTGGTACCTTGTCAATATATCTATGAAAACATCATATACGTAAGGAAAAATTTAAATATTTTCAGTAAAAGAGGTGAAAGCCACACCTGTAGGACTAGAAATAGGGACCAATTAGTTTAACCAGGCTTCAGACTGGCTAAAGTAAACTCATCCTTCATGGGGTACTGTTTAAAATGTTCCAATAAAATACCTCCCCACATACTCCAACTCAATGAAACGAAATTCAAATCTTACAAAAAACGCGTGTGCGTTTTATGTACAGACGCCAGCACATCATGCTACTACAATCTGTCAAATTTCTTTAATAGATTTTCAACTTTATCGCTAAAGCATAAGGTTCAAAGTTGATTGGGAAAATTTTACAGTTTCGGGTAGCTTGATGAGCTGGCTAATAATAAGTTGGTCACAAGTCAGAACGCTGGTCCTGCTCCACAAGGGCGCATATAAACTAATAAATTAGCATTCGAAAATATAGTTGGGAGTAGATGAAGATTTAAAAAACTCTTTGTATTGTATAATTGCAGAGCACACGTGTGAGCACTGAGTGAGAGACTATAAAGCTACCATTTACTGGGTACGTCTTTCATTGACTTGAATGTGCCCTGGCGGCTGAGAGTATGTCATGCTCACTCAAATGTCTCGCTGGTGGTGGCGTGTGCGTGGGATCATTTAGCTCCCTTCAAAATGGTTGAGCTGAATGGTGCTAATCCATAGGTCATGTTCGTGAACGGGCGCCGTCAGTAGGACTGGTCATCTCTTAGCCGCCACGGGTTATTTTCATTTCTGAATTGTTTTTTTTTGTTTTTATCTTTTCTAACCGACTTCAAAAAAGGAGGAGGTTTCTCAATTCGACCGTATATTTTTAGTACGGACGCTTTTAACGTGCAAGTCTTTCTACATCGTTCTCACATGTATCATTTTTACATGAATTATGCAACCAATATTTTTGTAACAATTTTATGATTTAAAAGAGTGTCCGTGGAGTTTCTTGCCCGTTCTTCTCCATAGGTAGGTAGGTACCTACTACGTTTTGAAATGGACAACTAGCTTCATCTTTCTGACTGACCTACCCCTTGACAATTCAAAAGTGCCTGTACTTAATTAATTTATTATTCATCAAGTTTGAGTTTGAGTATCCTGGGTTTACCATAGAAAATAATCTGCAATCGTTTATCTCGATATTTAAAATATTAAAAACAAAATTGAAACTTTGCGAATGCAGTTTTCTCGCTATCGAATAAAGTTATTGCCAGAACTTTTACAGTCGACTTTGCCATAGTCAAATCGATCTACACTGAAATCAAAGGTGGTAAATAATTTCATCACCACTACTCTCAAAACGTTGAAAGAAAACATCGTAACAAAACCGACATGTCCTAGAAACTCCTAGAGTCCTAGAGCCCACTCCCTCTCGAAGAGCGGAGGCCTGTGTCCCAGCAGTGGGAACATTATAGGCTGATTATAGTTCTACTAAATCGCCCAACACATCATATACCTACGTAGTTAGCAAGCCACCCGTCTCGTTTCACTGTGGCTTGGCTTATTGAAACCCGTAAGAACATAATTGCAGGCGTACCGAGGCGGGGCAAACGCGTAGATCTTTCTTACGCACAGAATATATTGGTACATCAGGCCTCCCAATAAAGAATTGTGATACTTACATAATATTTACGTTCCAAATCCTATTAAAAGCAGGTACGTATTGGCATCTGCTTTCTAGGGATCGGTGTGTACCTAGTCTAAATGTTAATGCGTGGACCACGGGACAATACTATGCAAATATCATCCCCCTATATTGGGCCTGTAATATATGCGAGGGGATGACACGGACCTCCCACCGCCCAAACTAATACTTGCGATACCTGTGTACGAATATTTTCTGCTAGTAGGTATAGATGGGCGAGAATTTTCGGAGATTTTTTAAATGAAAACTTCTTTAGGCGCGTTGGAAATTTTTTGAGATGGGGAAAAAATCATTGAACTCGCGCCACTGTTACCATAAGCGACACCGCGCGTGTTTTGTTTATAGTTAAGACGATTAAAAAAATACCCGCTTCGGATGTGTTCGACTGTCCTCGGGATGTACCTACTCGGTTTTAATGTAGGTATATCCGATATGTCAGTGAGTGATGGCAAAGTATTCCGTTTGTGTTTTGTTTTCACTTATGTCGGAGTGCCCTTTTTTTTTTTGTTTGTCATATGCTTAGATGTTGTCTCTGCAGCGTATTTCCCTTTCCGTGTTAAATTCGAGACATGGACAGTTTAGTAACCAGCTTCAAAAGCATTTTTCTTGTGAACGTAATAATAAAAAATATGATTATATAATGAATGTATACAAAACCTTGTAAAACATTTTAAAAGAGTAACGGTGGAGTTTCTTGCCCATTCTTCTCCATACGAACACTACCTTTTTTGGAAGGGGCAACTAGAATCAATTCTATTTTATTGTAATTTGTGACGTTCAAAAGTGCCTTTTATGTGCCTATTTGAAATAAATTATTTGACTTTGACTTTGCAACTTAAGAGTAAACTAGACGCGTGCTCGAACTCACTGGTGGTCATGGCCAAAAAGCACGCTGTCTCACCTGACTTCGTGTCTGACAGAGCTAGTATCAGTGATGAGCAGTTAGACGCTAGTTTACTAGCAAAACGTCTAGTTCTCACGCACAGAAACACCGTTCCGAACTGATAGGCGCGTAAAAAAATTCGAAAAGTACTTTGGAAAATCGAGTTTTATGAAAAAACCACTGCATGAATCAATTATAAATTTTTTGTTTACTGAACTCTCCGATAACTGATCTTTGTCGATACGGACTTGGATTTTAAGATTTTACAGTTCTTTTATTACTTATTTACACCCAAAGTTACGTTAAAAATAGCATCTTTGTTGGCTCATAACTTTTTAATGGTTTTTTATTTTACTATTCTGTTTCCGTACAGACACAATTAATAATAAGGTCTAACGATAACATATTTAACTTTGGGTGCTCAATGTCAAACAGTGGAGTAATACTCTCCCGAAATTTGTATGGAAAAAATATCGACTAGTGGCACCTTAAAGAAAATACCTATTTCTTAAGTCATCATCTGCCTAGCATTTTACAAACTATGTTGGGGTCGACTTCCAGTCTAACCAAGTGCGGCTGAAAGCCAGTTTTTTACATGAAGCGATTGCCTAACTGACCTCCACAACCCAGCAGTTATTGGGTTATACGATACCCTTGGTAAGACTGGTTGTTAGATTTTCGGGCTTCTGGCGACCTGTAACGACTTGCAAATGTCAACGAATCCACGGACCAACTGCTTAACGTGTTTCAATCGACCCGTGCGGCTGTTATTACTTAGCCACAAGCACCTTTTTCTTAACAGTATGGCAACACCATAAAATATCTATCAATATCTCATCCGAAAGTGACTCGATTGACTGTTCTCGTGTGTCACATTATAGGTATGCCCACCAAAACCATGTTGTTGGCGCTTTAGTATAGTATGAATCACTGGTGTAAGTTCAATCGGCAACTGAATTTTGTCGTCTTGAATTCATACACGTGTAATCTTAAGTGGTGTCCAAAAATGGAAAACTTGGAATCCCCATTTTGAGTTTTCGCAATTGTCTTAGACACTAGACGTCCTGCCTGGGTCAAAGATAATGAAAGTTTCATCCCCCTTCTGCAACACCCCTCGGGATATATTTATTTCAGATTATTGGATGACCTTTTTGACCTTGACCGTCACCTTTGACCAATTGTTGTTAGATTTATATTGCATGAACCTGTGTTAACATTATCAGTTGTAAGTTCATTCGGCAAATGAATTTTGTCGTCTCTACTTCGAAGCTTTTTATTGGTGAAGGGTTATTTTAATTTAAGTGAGTTCCTTAATGAAAAGATTGTTTAAGTTAGTATATTTTTGTCTCATTTGCATGCCTACATGGTTAAATATGGCTGATCTTGTAATAGTTTTGTTAACTTTTATACCCATATTTGCAAAAGAAAATTATCTTTATATTATCTTTATCTATGTATTCAGACAAGCGTAATCGTTAAGTTGCGACCTTAAATGGAAAACATGTTTTTTTTTTTAATATGATAGGCGGAATAGAAAGCTAATTTACAAATTATCCAGTTGTGTAACACAGTTTCAATCACAATCCTTGAGTTTAGGATATTTGTAATCCATTGCTTCACAGGTTTAATAAATTCGTCTGCTCAATACCGTAAATAACACAATGCGGTTGAACTGTCAAATTGAAATAAATTGCAATCAAATGACATTTTATGTGTGTCACAATTACACCACTAGTTTCAAAGCTGCAAATGCGTCACAGAGCATGTAACGCGTCTTGTTGGTTTAAGAATTGAAATGAAAAACTTGCATCGTTGACACAGACTTCCTTTTTATTACAAATATGAATTGCACATAAGAACATTTCATACAAAAATATATTCTTAATTAAAAAGATTCCCACTAAAACAAACTAGAAAATATAGGTAGATCAAGACCCCCGGGAGCGGGCCAGACAAAATTAAAATCAATATTACATAAATACAATAATCAGAAAATTTTGATTATAATTAATTATGCAATCATAGTGGAAATGCAAAAGATATTTTATGAAATCAGATGTCAAGAGTTTTTCTAGATGTAAAACAGAAATTAAAACATTTAAGATTATAAAAATTTGTTTCCTAATAACTTATTCTGAGTACATTTTAATTGACGAAACTCCAAGCCAAAGCAAATTGTGACATTCATTCATATTTAAAATACCATAAGAATTTATTGACAATATTTTTTTTATTAACAATTCAACAATCTAGCTAACATTATATACAGTTATGATGGTAAATGGTAACATTACATCTTTGACTCTATTTAATTTCTCTATGACCGCCGTTTCATCCGACGACTTTACAATCGTGTAGGTATCATCCTACAGTACTTATATCACATTATTTATAGTTATTAACATACCTGTCGAATACAAAACATGTAAATTTTGAGACTTTATACAATTGAGATTGAAATTTGTGACAATTTTATTAATTAAATATAAAAATCTAACTTCTAGAAATACATATCTATCATAATAAATGAATGATTATCTTTTAACTAATTACAATTAAAACTAGGAAGCTTTACTACTTATAAAATAACTTTAAAATTATGACGAGTCAATGTATATTTAGGATTATGTAAAAAATTGCCTAATAGAATCAAGATTTTAAACTACTTTTTCGTCAACTTGAAGAGGTTCAAAATTAAAAATTGTACAATTTTTAAAACGCTATGGTAACTTTGGGCCTATGAACTAAATTATAATTAAAATACATTTAATTACAGTTAGGGGTCGTAACGCCATACTAAGAGAGCTCACCAGATCTTAAACCAGATTCATATTACATTATATTGTATTTGTGGCATGTTTATGGCTTATATTTCAATGACTTTTGATGGAATCATGTCTGCTGATATCTGTCTGATCTGTTAATTTCAATGATCAAAACATTGTTTTCATCCAAGTATCAAATTGTTGTAAGCAACAGCAATCAATAATTTTAGGCCGTCTCAGAACAATGTAGAAACATTAATAGAAACTTTATGGATACTTAATTTTAGCATAACTGCCTATAGAAAACTTCTTAAGGACCGTCAAGCCAAAATAGCACTTGTTAACAATGCAATACTTCATTAACAACAGTAAAACAATAATGCATCAAGAGAGCCCAAATTAATGTGTAAGGAAACAAACAATGGACGGTTGATGACGTCATAGGCACTCAGTTATTTGTGCGACAGAGACGGAACATACCACAGGTGTAATGCAAATTACCTCAGCGGCTAACATCAAAGGCAGGTTTGATTAAGTCGAGTGAGCGCTAAGTCAAGATGTACCAGCAAACATGGGACCACTAATAAGGACTTGTGTTCCTAAACATAGCTACGTAACTTAGTGCAAAGCTATCATAGTCTTAATCGATTACGTTTCGATTAACAATTAAATGGTAATCGATTTAAATAATTTTCCTGGACGTTATTTTTTATTTTCGAGTTCGAAAGCTTGTACGGAATGTTATATCTATCTTTAACTTTTGAATGATTGATATGGAATCGATTCTTTCGTAAACTTCCGAGAGAATGCCGAAGGAACACGATTGGGAGTTATATCGTCCAAGTATCACATTGTAACAGTGTGGCGTCGAAACCATCGTTACACGAACTCTTTGTTCAACTTACAATTTTATAACTAGCTATATTACATACATACATAGTTATTTTAATTACGAGACTTTAGTACTTCGACTGGTGATGCGATTTTTATCGATACGTAATACAGACAAACGACAGACGTTCATTTTTCTTCACAGTGTAACTACTGAAGAAAAATCTAACACAAATTGTTAGATTTTTCGTTACAGAAAAAGAACAAATCAAGTAGTATTATCTTAGTAGCCTATTTTGTTACGTCATTATAGATAGAGCTACGTATTTGTTTCAAAAATTGATCTAGGTACTATGGAACATTCTTATTCGTCGTCTGTCAGTATTATACTCGAATTTTGGACAAAATGTGGAGATGCCGATGACAGTGACAATCTACTCTATATTCACCAAACATTCTGCAAAGGCGGTAACTGCAAACTATAGTCGAAAAACTTTTATCGATAATCGATAGATGTCTTTCATCGAACTTTTCTCTAACTAGTAAGCACGGACCTTTTATCGATCGATAGATAATTGTCGAGTAAATAAATAATTAACGGAAGTAACTATATCATATTGACTTAATCGATAAAAAGTCCGCGCTTAACATATTTCCGATTTTCATTAGCTTTTACAAAGCTTTAGGTAAATGTTTTATAACAACATCCAACATAATCGTAATGGTCCTCCTTCAAAACACAGTAAAGAAATTAACAGTAGTCCAACTTTTATTGACATCCATGTCAAAGTGTAACAAACTAGCGAAGTTGACTTACTGCTTGTCTCTATGGTGTAAAAATTCGAATTGAACAACTAAAATTTTCAATAACTAGGAAGTTGTGACCGTCTATCACTTACTGACTTACCTACCGCTCGTCGCGGATCACTTGACTGATGACGTCATGACTTACTTCTACGATCACAGCGCGCGCTATGTGGAATGTTCGAGTAGTGGTTCGTGTTCGCACTCGGGTCGCCCTTTCTCGCTCTCTCTCGCGGGGAAGTTTATGCGCGAGGTGAGAACGGCGACGTCGCCGTCGTCGGTGCACGCGAGTGGCGAGTACACCACGCCGCGCGTGCGTGTGCGCTTCTGCTTCTGCTCACGTGGACTGTGCGCCTGCGAACAGAAAGGACGTTTAAGATTTTTGTGGTCACAGGAGTTTTCCACCGCATATCATAAAGGAATATATTTCCTCAGGGCGGTCGTAGCTACAATCAACAGCAAAAGTAGATGATCAAAATCAGAAATTCAATAGGAGTCAAAACTGATCACGAATATATGTTAGCTGTACTAGTAGTAAATGTTTGGTATAATTTACAATCACATACTTTTGAATCACTTCGACGCCACACAGTTCTGACGCGAACTCCGTTCATTAGTATTGAATTTGATTTTGATCATCTACTTTTGCTGTTGACTGTACATGCAATTGCATATCGTTACGATCTATGGTTATCGAGCCATGTGTGAATATTTCAATGTTAGAATATTACGATGCGATAGCAAATAGATGAAAAACAACGATGCGTGGAACTGTCAGATTCTTGTTTTAATCATTCTGTCAGTTTTTCACACACACGGCTCGATATCAGCTTCAGTGAGCTGGAGAAATTGTGGAGACTATCCCTTACATATTTGTTATTGTCTATGTTCTCAAAATAAACAATTCCCAGTACTGTTCTGTAATAACAAAAACAAGAATTTCTAGAACTTTCCTATGTGTCTTTAGATCAAAATAAACATGAAGTGGACGTATCCTTAGTTTATTATTGCAACAAAAATAAAGAAGTATTTATGTGACGTAAAACATCTTCATTTCGTATACTGCTCTTACGAGAATGTCGATAGCGACATTAATGAAGTTATTCACAGTAAAGTATGAATGTTTATGGATGTATAGACCATAATATGTTTTATTAGTAATATTGTGATGAGAAATGTGTACTTTGTTTGACATATCCATCTGATATTATATATATCTGATATTGACGGCACGGTTGGCGCAGTGGTTAAGCGATTGACTGCGGCACTGCGTGTCGCGAGTTCGATTCCCGCACGGAACAAATATTTGTATGACCTACAAGTAGTTGTTCCGGGTCTGGCTGTTTGTGTATGTGAGTTTAAATGTTTGTAAACTCACCCACAATACAGGAGAAATTCCTAGTGTGGGGCAATGTTTTTATAAAAAAACAAAAAAATAAACAAAACAAAATTACGTTCGATAGTAGCCTCCGCTAGATATCAAGACTGTACCTGAATTAAACTAGTCATTTTATTCAGTTACAAGCCATAACTTATTATGGGCCCAAAGTTCCATACAATTTGATCCGTGTCCTTTTAATAGTTTATTTAGTTTGTGCAAGCGTATCTCTATCTTGCAGAACATAAAAAACATGCCAATGTTGCGACAAGCATGGATCACAATTTCTCCATCTGACTATCTTTGAAATAATGACAGTTAACATGACAGAAATTGGCAGTTACTCCGTTTAAAATTTTCATACATTCAGCAATGGTTAAAACAAAAGTTTAGATACTACCTACAAGCTGTTGTCAAAAAAACAACAGTCATACCAGCGCTGCGGTACTAATTTTTTAAATATCGCAGCATTATGCTGAGATAGGAGCTCTTTTATCCTCGCCCGGGTATTTTTCTCGATTATTTTGTTAAGGTTTTAATGCTATTTTTTATTGTTTGTATTTCCTGTATGTGTCCCAGATAAAACAATTTTCTTTCTTTTTTGCTTTACATACCTGTAACGCCATCAGTACAGCGATGAACAGCCCGACAGCCGCCGCACACACCGCAAGCGTAACGACCGCGACACTGGGCGCGGAGCGCGCGCTCGGTGCGGTGTGTAGCGCGCCCCACTCGGCGATGCGCCGCTTGCCCGCTACTGACGAGTTTATGCACTCACCTGGTGGAAATGACAATGGTTAGGAATGCTGTGAGAGAATAATATCCAAAATTCAGCCTTTAGCTGAAGTGACTCTATTTTACATTAAGATACGAGTGACTAAAGTAGTCCATTATTGCACGATACACTCGGGCGCTAATCGCCGTGCATTAATACTACTTAAGTCACACATAACGTAACTATTTTATACCACGTGTGACCTAAACGCGCACTAATTCACGTTTTTCTGAGTAAAAATGGACTACCTATACTTAAGTCACAGAAAAGCGTGACTTAAGTGCGGGTTTAGATCACACAGTGCTATAAACATTTTTACTATAGTTATCACGTTTTAGCATGACAATAGCGGTCATTGGCCTACCTACATTAACTAGATTTTTTAATTTAACCTGAATAAAGTCCTAAATTAATATCTATCGTGATCTTCAACATGTTCCAGGAGAAACCATAGGTACATAGTTTATTGTTTGGGTCCCTACGGAGAGATATTAGGAAAAGGGCAATGTCCGCTATTGCCATGGTAAAACGCGACAACTATAGGTAGTAAAAAGTTTTGAGCTAAATTTCAGCTTAAGGCTGAATTTGGTTTTTCAAAACTGGGCCGTATTCTCTATGACACAATGAACTAAACCGCGCGAAATTAACGCGAGATTGGCGTGATTAGCTAACTGATTGATGTGGTTTCGAAGTAAGGAATCACTGAGTGGTCATAGTGAATTAGGGCCCTGAACAGATACCTAAATATTTAATCTTGAAAACCAACATGGAATGAAAAACTCTACAGATGTGGATTGCTTGGACTCTAAAGTAATTGAAGTTTTATACACTCATAGCAGCGAGTAATAGAATAGAATATTCATTTATTTGCTCAGAATGTAGTAGAAGTAAGTACTACTATTAGTTAGTAGAAGTAAGTACTACTTAGGGTATAGCTCGCGTTCCCAAAATCTAAGTATAAAAGTAGGTACAAGTTTCCATTATAATGAAGCTTGATATTGACGCTGAACGCTTTCACCATTCGCTTGGTTTCTTTTGAGCATGTCCCGTTTCTTACAAAAAAGCAAAGAATAAAAATAGGTTAATAACGTACCAGTATCAGGGTTACAATGGCAGCAGTCGGTGGCCGGCGTGGAGTTGGTGGCGCCGCGCTCAGAACAGCATGGCACGCATTGGTTGTTCAGCCTGTTACAGAAGAAAACGTTATGGTGAGGAGATGTCATACAGATTTTTTTTTATATTTATTAAAACTTTATGCACAAGTAAAAAAAAAATACTGTATAAAGGCGGACTTGCATTTTCTACCAGTCAACCTTAGTGAGAGCAGTGGTGGCCAAGTGGTGACGGCCGCGACTTAGGAGTTGTAGGTCGTAGGTTCGAACCCAGACCGGCGCTTTACTTTGTGTAAATTATATCATCACCACTGCTCTCAAAACGGTGAAGGAAAACATCGTAAGGAAACCGGCATGTCCTAGAACCAAAAATTCGAAGACATGTGACATCTACCAACCCTCACTGGGCCCGCGTGGTGGATTACGACCCACTCCCTCTCACAGAGAGGAGGCCTGTGTCCCAGCAGTGGGAACATTATAGGCTGATTATGTAACCTTAGTGATGTAGAGACACACATTAGGATTGAGCTGCCCGCTCTGCTAAGCTAATGAGGTAAAACTATAAAACTTGACATTTTAATAATCATGCAAAATCATCATAAGACACAACTTTATTTACACATTGACATTGTTTGTTTTCTTTTGTTGGCGTTTACTTCATAAGCACTTCTTATACCTAAACATAGAGTTTGTATAACCAATACTTATAACTTCTGTGCGCTAGTGTACTTTTTCTTAACTTTATTGCATGAAATTCAAAACGTGTCAATTGCCTAAACCGTATTTCTAGAGATGTCAACCAATATGCTGATATTTCACACCTACCTGACATCTAAGATCCCAGCCACTTAGTAGCTATCTAGTACCTACCCCCTATCTAGGCTGCTCAAAGGAATTGGTAATATGTCTGTAATACACGTTATACAGTCGTTATAGGTAACAATTCCTGGAATTTCTAGAATATTCTAGGTACGAGATGTTCGATTATCCTGTATAGCATAATCAAATTGTATAGGATAGGTTTCAGTTCAATTCGAATCGTGTTACGTGTTAAACAGATGACTGAACGGAATTTGATTCTATATCTGGATTTCTGATGGTTGAGATATTCTGCACAGATTTAGATAGAGCAAATATCAAATATCATACACTCTATGACAATAGGTAAAAATTGAAGTGACAAGCGATTTTGATCCATGAGCGGTGCAACTATTAGGTGAAAGAAAGAAAGAAAATACGTTTATACGCGGGAAACATGACGCAAAAAAAAACACAAAAAGAACAAGTTGGTAGTACGTCACATCCACGCAACACGGCCATAGCTCAGGTGCTGTTAACGTGACTTGAACTGAACCTCAACTGCCCAGCCCGTATCATGTATCAGTGAGAATTTACCAATTTTGTGAACGGTCAAACCAAGGCTGGCAGTTTGAAAAGATTACCCAATTTGCAAGATTGACAACTAATCTTCTCAAACTGCAGGCGTTGGTTTGACTGTTCACAAAATTGGTAAAGAATTTTAAACAGTACGATAGTCGACCATGGAACTAGCTAGAGCAAAATGACTTCAGACCAAAAGCGAATTTGTGCGAATCGGTTTCAGTTTCATTGGTGAAATTTGCCTCAAATATTACATAAATAAGATCATAACCCACAAAAATAGTAGCACTATGTGTCAAACACTTTGTAGGTAAAGGTAAGTGTCCACTAGCTTAAGCGTAAGACGTCACAAGTGTTTCTGGCCGACGCGGACGCGTAGTACCTACGTGTGTCAGTGTCCTTCAATCACTAAGGACCCTTACGTCACGCCACCTTTGCCCCAAGACGTGGAAACTAAGTGGTAGTGTCGGGTGAAATGTTTCACTGGAGCGGAAAGGGAAATGCGACGCAAAAGAATATAATTTTTGCGTTTAAGTACACTTTTAATTTGTTTTTAATTTACGAAGCGATTTTTTTTTCTAATCCTTTTTTATGGTCTCTTTTTACCTATATATAAAACAAAGTCGGGTTAGTTACCTACACCATTTATAACTCAAGAACGGCTAGACCGATTTTTATGATGTTTGATTTGTTGGATTTGTCTCCGCTCCGAATAGCAGAATAACTATTATAACATGGGAAACATTAACAAAAAAAATAATAATGAAGACAATTCATTTTCTTATACATTTAGGCGGTACGAAGTTCGCCGGGTCAGCTAGTTCAGAATAAGTTCTCAGAAAATAAACTTTAATATCTTATGGACGAGTGAACTTTAAATTAAACACATTCTTTTATTTTCAAGTAAGTATGTACAGACGCCAGCATATCAAGCTACCCAAAACTGTAATATTTTCCCAATCAACTTTGAACCTAATGCCTTAGCGAAAAAGTTAAAAATCTGTTAAAGAAATTTGACAGATTGTAGTAGCTTGATGTGCTGGCGTCTGTGCGTATACAGGGTGGCACGAACATCCTCGCGCAACCTGTTACAATGGATTCAGTACATGATTCTGAACCGCGTTACAATTTTTCGTCGGCAATTAAACAAAAAAAAAAATATCTGTTTCAAACATTTTGACCGCAAAGGTCACTTTTCTATGATACAGCAGATTATTTTTTGATAACCTACGAAATGTTTCTACGCTTGATAATCTAGAATCATGTGCTGAATTCATAGTTACGGTTACAGTTTGCACGTCGATGTCTATGTCACCCTGTATTTTAGGCTTTCAGACATTACATAGTACAATTTGATCTTTTTCCATCGTGAAGGTAGTAGTAGTATAGTATCTATTAATTATTTATTTATTTTATAACTAGCAGCGCCCCGCGGTTTCACCTGCATAAGTGTCGATCCTATGGAAGTATCGGGAAAAAAACTATTCTATGTCCTTTCCCGGGACTCAAACTATCTTTATACCAAGTTTCATCGAAATCGGTTCAGCGGTTTAAGCGTGAAGAGGTAACAGACATATAAACACACGCACACTGACAAACTCAAAAAATTCTAAAGCCAAATAATTTATAACAACATTTGTATTACCTGTATCTAATCTCCAGGTACTAGGCTCACAAAAGTGACCACGAAACACAATTTTACCGTGAAGCGGAAAACTGACGCGCTTTCAGCACGTGCACTCGACATTTCTCGCCGGCTGCTATTCCACGGCCCGCTCAACTAGACTGTTTCACTCGCTATTTCATACATAACCGGCGTACTAAAGTAACCTCTAAACGTATGACCCACCTGTCGAGTCAAACGTAAAGTGAAACGTGGGGCAATTGAACTGTCCCGCACACAGACGCAAAGAAATGCGGAATTTGAAATTAACTTTGCGAGTTACTTCTGGTTTCTAAAATCCGGGATTTAATCAGTGCATTGTAAACTCGCATGTCAACTTGAATATTTGCTTCTAGCAATTATATTTTTTTAAATAAAAAAATATACTTATCAGAGATAAGGTTTTTTTTTTTAAAATTAGACGAGTCCTATTACGTCTGTTATCTTGCTAATTCACTGAACAAGTGATGTCTATGTGTACAAGCGCAGTCAGACTGCTCTCCAAGGCCCTAAGACCAGTCATGTACTGCGGGCTCGTTCCCCTGCTGGCGTCGTAGTACAACTCCTCAAACAAACCTACACATAACCCACCTTGTATAGTAAACTACACTAAGATCCACAAATCTCTCTAATCTCAGGGGTCTAGAACACGTGGTACACCACCTTGTATACTAAAGTATTAGACATCCGTATACCCATAGCGTATACCTATCAGTCTTAGCGGTCTTGAACACGTGGTACAGCTAAACTGTCCCGGTCCGAAAGTAAGTTCTACAAACGTTGCATCACACCCAAGACACGTTCCACTGCTTGCGTCGTAGTACTTCCCCTCATAACACTCGATACATAACCCACCTTGTATAGTAAACTACAGTAATATCCACATACCTATCAAGTCTTAGCGGTCTGGAACACGTGGTGCAGCTAAACAGCCCCTGTCCCGAACACGTTCGACAAGTCGCATCACATCCACGACACGTTCCACTGCTGAGGTCGTAGTACTGCGAGCCGAGACACTCCATACATAGCCCGCCGTCTAACATGAAGCGGGGTGGGCAGGACTTGCAGTGGAGCGGGCCTGAGCCGTCGCACTCGCGGCAGTAGTGGTGGCAGTGCCGGCAGCCGCCGAGGGTTTGGTAGAAACCTGGAGAAAAACACATACGTTAAATGTGATGAACAGGAAAAAATATTTAGGATTCACAGGAAAAAGGCTAGGCAGATGAGTATTCAAATAAGTTGACTGGAACTTATGCGGAATTGTTTAAGCGTGGTTACTGTGCATCTATAAATAAAATATCGCCTTTGATCTTCACATGATGTTGGTGTTCTAAATCTATCACACTAATATTATAAAGGCGAAAGTTTGTGAGTGTGTGTGTTTATGTTTGTTACTTCTTCACGCTCAAACAACTGGATCAATTTTGATAAAATTTTGTATGGAGGTAGCTGACACCCTGGATTAACATATAGGCTACTTTTTATCCCGTAAATGTGTATCCTGTGGGTATATCCACGGGATCCAGATTTAAGTAAATAAATCAAAGTTAGGTTAGTTACACCATTTAGGTATAACTCAAGAACGGCCGGACCAATTTTTATGATCTTTGATTTGTTGGATTTGTCCGCGCCCCGAATAGCAGAATAACTATTAAAACATGGGTAAAATTCACGAAAAAAATAACAATGAGTATAATTAATTTTTTAATCGACTTCAAAAAAGGAGGAGGTTCTCTTGATTCTCACTTCTCAGGCGGTATGAAGTTCGCTGGGTCAGCTAGTAGTAAATAAATACACAAAGCCTCTAACAGGCCATTAACATTATTGCGCTCGGAAACCAAATTCGTGTAATTTTCTGGTTCTATCGTAACTTCGTAAGCCGTGACTAGTGAATTGCTACTTTACATAGGACATAATACTATCCAGCATTATCTAAATAATTGTTCCTCTATTGTCAATGGGATGTTTTTAATTTTATCGTCCCTTTCATTCTTGCCTACCACCAATTATAGGATTACAAGATAACATCTTTTTTCAACCCCTTCTGGGATTACTACCGCACCATTTCTAAGTGAAAATTCTTGAAACCCACTTGAAATTTGAGTACACGTGCGCACCGCAAACTGAATTCAGGAGAGACTCTTTAGTAGCTACTCGAGGCCGCAAGATGCTTACAGTGATAAATCTCTTTCAGTTAAACTAAACGTAAACCTCTCGGCGATAAAATAACAATAAATTACGACTTTATTCGTATGGATTTAAAGCTTACATGCTATTTAATTTCAGACTCTATTCTAAACGAAAGACGTTCTGGGTTCGATCCTCGAGTCTATCTTATTTTATTGGGTTTTTCATTACGTACTTTTTTGGCTCTCCAACGCTTACAGTAACATACATACACATATATATTACATACACACAGTAACTCATTGAATTTTTGGATTAAGGTGTAGGTACAGTCAGTTATAGCAATTAGCTGACCCACCTTTGCATAAATGGTTGAGAATTTTTAGAATACGAATCGATAAAACTTATTATTATTATTTATAATTTTATTTATTTTACTAGCGGCCCGCCCCAGCTTCGCATGTTTTGTCCTACAAAGGATGGTTTTTATCCCGATAATACGGGGAATACAAGCACTACGCCTGCATTTCGATTGATAAAATTTATCATTTTGCACACCGGTATTCTGCATATTCATGTCCCGTTACAAATATGTCCTGCACCAGATAAAGCTTCACAACATAAGAGTATAATTATAAGTTCCCGGAGACCCTTGCGTGTTCCTCTATGCCCCGTCTACTAACACAACAACATTATAATCCGCTTTGTTACCCTTCAGCGAAACATCTCCATTAATCTCGTGTATTGTATTATCCATACTAATCAATACTGAGAATAAACATATTTTGTTATCTTCCAATCCGCCTGCCTCACACGATTCATTAGAAGGAATGCTATAATCAGTAACCAGGGGGAACATTCGATTGTTATCTTCATTTTCATCGTTATTCGTTTCTGGGTAGTGGACTAATAAAGTAAATAGAGCAGGTAATATCCGTGATACATTCAGGCAAAATTATGAAGCGGGATTCGTCGATGTTGGCGTAGGTTGGGAATCCAAAGAAAATTAAGACTATTATCTTTTACTAAGAGGGAAAATCTATACTAATATTATAAGGAGGTAAAGTTTGTAAGTTTATATGTAGGGGGTCTGTAACTACCAGTCAGATTTGAAAAAATCTTTTTGTATTTGATAGCCCAATTTTTGAGGAAGGCTATAGGCTATTTAACATCACGCTATGACCCTTAGGAGCCGAGCAAAATGAAAAAAAGTCAGAAAGAACGCTAAGCAAAAACAAAGTAATAGCACGGGTATGCGATGCGATGCGACGGGGTGGGTCGGGGGAACAAGAAATTTCACGCTGACGAAGACGCAGGCAGAAGCTAGTATGATATATAAATGAAATGACAGCTGTCATACTACATAAGTAGCATAATCAGCCTATAATGTTCCCACTGCTGGGACAAGCCTCCGCTCTATGAGGGAGTATATCCACCGTAATCCATTACGCGCAGTGCGTGTTGGTAGATGTGCCATGTCTCCGAATGTGTGGCCCAGAGGTAACGACCACGACTAATGAATCGTAGGTCCGAACTCAGGCAGGCGCTTTACTTTGTGTAAATAATTTCATCACCACGCTCTCAAAACGGTAAAGGAAAACATCTATAGGAAACCGGCATGTCCAAGAACCAAGAATTCGAAGACACGTGCCATCTACCAACCTGCTTTGGGCCCACGTGGTAGATTATAGCCCACTCTCCCTCGAAGAGAGGAGGCCTGTGTTTAAGCAGTGGGAACATTATAGGCTGATTTATACATGAATTTAATAAGGTAAATATTGAATTGGTCCTCTAAAAACTTATTAACCTTCTAGAGTCTAAGAATGTCCATTTTAATTTCAGGACATCAAAATGGGAATTATTTGGGATTCGATTAAATACATGTCAATTAATCACGGAAAAAGCAGGGGATAATAAAGAGGAAAATCACTAAGATATTCGTCATACCTTGTGGACACTCCGGATGACATTCTCCCGCAGCCAGCCTCCAGCCCTCAGGACACGACGCACACTGATCTCTTCTCGGCCCGATACACGTGCGACACGACAGGTAGCACTTCGAACATGTACCACGATCTGCGTAGTACCTGCGATAGTAACGATACTTTAAATTATTTGAAAGAAATTGGAGAAAGCTTTAATTCAGAATGTGAACACCAAGTAAGTTCCTCTGAGCTCTTCTGTCTTTATGTATTTTTCGGTGTTATCTGTGCATGAATAAATAAATAAAAGAGGAGAACATACCCGTCAGCACAAGCTGTCCTGCAAGCGCCCGACTGTAGCCTCAACGCGCTGACACACGACGTGCAGTTTAGTCGTGACACGCATTCGGAGCAGCCGTGCATGCATCGTGCACAGCGACCCGCTTCCGCGTAGTACCCTTTACTACATTCTGATACACATCTATAAGGAATAGATATGGTTTAGTTTCGTAGAAAGAAAGGCACACTTTAAAATAGGACATCATAAGAGAAAAGTGTTTGAGACTTTCCAAAACACAATACATAAAAGCTCCAAGACTGGACATGGACAACTACTCACAATTTAAAAAACTAGACGTAACCTCACGCCTTGTTTCTCCAAAGGATTGGGCAGAAGTGTACCCCACATTTCGCCAGTTATGTTTAAGTCCCTTGTAATAGGGGGCGAGCCCATTGCCATTAACCAGACATAAATCCCAAGTCCGCTGCTACTGAGAAATTCTAGATAGAAAAACTCAATAAAACTTCGCCCAGCCTGGGAATCGAACCCAGGACCTCATATTCATCAGTAGCACTTGCGACCATTAGCCCAACCAGGCACACTCGCAGACGCACTCGTGCATGTTAAACAACTATACCTATAGACACAGTACTCATTAACATATTACGACATAGCCATCCTAAAATTAATCTAAAACATACAAAAATGGTATTACTCGAAATTAAATAAAAACAAAACGAGAGGGGTGCATAATTGTATCTGCCAAAAAATACAAGTACCTACCTGAAAATAACCCAAGGTAACATAATTATTAATGTTGGCCTTACTCATTAGCTTAAAATAAACATGAACCCGGGTCACGTCCACGTGCAACCGCGGTTCGTTAAGGATTCCGCGTGAAAATTATATAGAATCTAAAGGGCTTTAAATACGACATTAAACTCGACAGAGAAGTTCCGCTTTTATGATTTGTCGAGACGTCTTTCCATTCGGCTTATCCGAAAGCAGAATTCAGTATACAAAAACTTTTTAACAAAAAAAAAACCGACTTCCAAAAAAACACTACATAGTGAAAAATAACTTTTATTTCGGAAGTCGGTGTCTTTGGATCTGTATTTTAGTTTTTTGCCACCGACTTCCGAAATAAAAGTTATTTTTCACTATGTAGTGTGTTTTTTGGAAGTCGGTTTTTTTTTTGTTAAAAAGTTTTTATTTCTCGCTTTTTAGTGTGTCTGTTTATAATGTATCTAAGTTACAATAGCCTAATGCCAACTTGCTCATCGCCTTTTACAAAATATTGCTTTTCCCGATGCAGGGACGTTAATTGTTGAGGAGTTCTCCTGGTATTCCACCATCAGCTCCATTTCACCATTCGCATTGTGACGAGCATAACTTGCTTAGCAACCATATTAAAGTAAGTAATCGAATCGCAAACCGGGAAATACTTATTATTGAGTAGTTCCGGTGGCCATCTGTGGTCTTCATCATCAGTTCCACTTCACCAAATGATGCTTTCCGAGAGCAAATGCACGAGTTACTACAAAAAATACCCAAATCGCTATAGGTGTGCCTATAATACTTGAAGAGTTCCTTCGATTTCTCCAGGATCCCATCATCAGATCCTGACCTGCTGACAATGGGACCACCTGGAAAGTATACCCTTTCAAACAAAAAAATAATTTTTGAAATCGGTCGAGCCGTCTCCGAGTAATCGGGGAACATACATAAAAAAAAAAAAAAAAATAAAAAAAAAAAATAAAAAAAAAAAAAAGGTTCCGACGAATTGAGAACCTCCTCCTTTTTGAAGTCGGTTAAAAAGGCAGCGTAAATTAACAAATGGTACTCCTCACCTGTAATCTTGAATTAGGTTAGGATTCTGACAAGTAAGACAATCTCCATCGTTTTCTCCGTAACATGACTCGCAAGCTTCATTACATCTCTTGCATTTCTGGCCTTCAGCAAATTCGCCTGAAGTGCACTTCTCAGTTCCCACAGGCATACATTTTCCCTTTTTATTCAGTTCCCAGTTCGGTTCACACGAGAGGCAAAACGCGCTCGTGCATGTTGAACAACCGACGGGACACCTAAAAAAAAACAAAAACATCAAAACCAGGTCACATCAAAGTTTATATTAAAAAAATATCACGGAAATATATTATGATACGAACCTCATACATTCTTTCCTCTTTTTGTCAGCGTAATATGCTGGAGGGCATGACGTCACACATCGCCCGTCTAATGCGTAAGTCGACGGATGACAAGTCACGCACTGCGCTTCCCCGGGCCCTTGGCAAGTGTCGCAAGATTCGTGACATTTTGCGCACATATAATCTTCAGTTTCATAGTGAGAAGGCGGACATGACGCCAGACATGTTCCGTCATGAAGAACTAGATGGTGTTCACAAGACGTGCAACCGTCTGCCCGTTCGGAACAAGTGGCGCAGTGGGCTGCACACGGCCGGCAAACGGAAGATTCACTGTCTTCCCAATAACCATCTGGGCATTGTTGGAGACACACGGCTAGGTCTGCAACTAGTAAGTGTGCTGGCGCACATGTCAAACACGAGTCCTGGCCTGGACCAACACAAGTCTCACAAGACTCGTGGCACGGCCAGCATACTCCACCTTGATTCGCGTAACTTCTTGGAGGGCACCGGGAAACACAAGAGTCATCCAGACGATAGTGTTTGCACGCGATACATTGAATCGGTCCTTTTCCATAGCATCCTTGAGAATCGCATTCGGGATCACAGTCATGCATGACACGCTTGTCATTACTATCAGCGAGGACATTCTCCCCATGCGGAGAAGGGACGTTATGTCCATCGAGCAGAGCTACCGCCTTCTCCGGGTTGGACCCGGCGGCGAATAGATTTGGAAAGTTTTGATAGTTGGCAAACGCGTCAGTGTTGTAAAAAGAATCCCCGATAGTTTCATAGCCGTCCGCGGCGGTGGGGAATGCAAAAGGCGGTGCTACAGGCGACGGCCTTTTTGTTCTTAATCGTACTGGATCAACTGATGTTCCATAAAATATAAGCTGCCACTTTTTCAGTATACCAGCTTGGTTAACGTGTCTATTGCCAGCATTAACTATTTGTAGTGTCCATCTGCCTTCAGCGTGTTCGCCCCAGAAGTGAACACTCAAGAAAGGCCAGTCATCAAAGTTAGAACTAACTACATCACGCGGCCTTTCAAACAACAACGTTGATGCTGTGCCCATTGGTGATGTCAAAAGTATTCGTAGATTACCTCTAGGGAAAAACCTTAATGATATTTTACATTGAACATGTTCAAGATAACGCACTTCGTTTACTGTGGAACTGCACCCATTAACGTCCATATGCGCCGCTAAGGTGTAGCCAAATGTTGATTCTATCTGCTTGTCTTCGTTTATTTCTTGCGATTTGCAAATATGTTGTGGCGGGACGGAAACCCATTGCTCTGCTAAGCTGACCATTTCAGATGCATCCATGAGACCGTACCCGAATTTGTGACTTACTTTCCTCTTGACTCCGTTTATGATCCAGCCTCCCTCTTTCTCGAGAGGCTGTGGTCGCGACGTCATTACAACTAAGTATTGCATATCTCTCCATGTGAGTTCTGCGTTTGCTTCCAGGGCTAACGCACATATACCTGCCGCGAGGGGAGCAGAAGCCGAGGTTCCCGTGTGTTCTACTGTACAAATATGATCGGCCCGCAACCGGCCGTCCATGTCAACAGTGGCGACACTCTTGTCATGTCCTGGGGTGCCTGAACTGTATGTAGTAGCTAAAGTTGAAGAGCATTCTTCCAGGTACCAAGGTTTGTAACCACCTTGCGTTGCACTAGAAATTGACAAAGTAAAAATACTGTTCGTATAGCCGTCACAGTTACAAGAGTCTGTATGTCTTCCACCGTTTCCAGAAGCCCACACGAAAATGGATCCTTTACCGCGACGACCACTTGTGACGCCGTAGATGAATGCCCTGAAGAACAAAAGCGACGATTAATAAACTTCTTCAACTTTCTAATTTTAATTTTTCACTACACAAGTTACTATAGTAATATCCTACCTTCTAGCAAGAGGTCCTGGACCATCAACAGTTTTGCCATCATCTTCAGGTCCCCAGGAAGCACTGTAGATATCGATGTGGTCTGGGTTGAGGCCCAAGGCTCTAGCCTCGACAGCATCATTGACGACACCGTCCAACATCCTCACGCCACCAATACTAGCGTTATAGGCGATACCTACGCCGCAGTACTGATTGTAGGCAACTCCGGCAACCTCGCCGGCACAACGTGTGCCGTGCTTATTGTCGCCGTTGTCTTGAGGCATCGGGTCCTCGTCGTTGCCATTGATGTCTGTCGACGCGTTGGGATCCTACACAAATATAAAATAATTAAAACGACCGGAAACTCGGTCAATGGTATAATTACATTAAAACAAAACAGAAATTGTATTTCAATAATCTTGTTTCCTTGTTGGATTGGACTGATGAATTTACAAAATTCAAGCCACTTTTGGGAAATTTAATTAATTCTGATGTTGATACATTTACACTGTTAGTAATTTGGCGCGTTTTGATAATTGTTTTAACTTCATAAATTTCGACCCTCTCCACTCATACTTTGTACTCAATTTTCCCTAGTGGAATGAGTGCCATTCAAGGTATTAACGTTCGCGAATCTTACTGAGCATCGCAATCATGGCATTGAAATTGATAATTAAAAAAACTTGGGTAACATTGCATTATCTTGGAACAATTTTATAGAATCTAACTCAGATTAATTTATTTGTTTTTGAAGTTTCTTTAGGCGCGTTGGGCATTTTTTGAGATGGGAAAAACCATTGAACTCGCGCCACTGTTACCGTGAGCGACACCGCGCGTTTTGTTTATAAGACGATTAAAAAAATACCAGCTTCGGATGTGTTCGGTTGTCCTCGGGATGTACTCGGTTTTAATGTATACCATCACTCAGATGACAAAGTATTCTGTTTGTGTTTTGTTTTCACTATTGTCGGCACTCCCGCAGTGCCACTGTTTTTTTTTTTGTCTATGTTGTCCCACTGCAGGGCAATTGCCTCCCTTTCTCCTTTCCACTCCTCTCTTGTCTTGAGCTAGTATGGACTAGACGAGCTAGATTCATTTAAGATTAATAAAAAAAATGAATTTGCATTCAAGATACATCTCATGATCGAGAACAAATACCCTAATAAACCACTACATCCAACCAAACAAGCAAGTAATGGAATCCGTTCGAGATTAATGAAGGGTCTAGTCGAGATAGTTCCAGATACAAGTTATAGGGTTTTTCAAAAACATGAACACTACCTAACTCAGTTCGAAATCCTAACTTCGTAAGTTAATATGCGGGCAGCTTATCTTTAGTGCTGGACCCTTACAGCAGCAGTTAGTCCAACAGTCCCACTGATTGTACTATCAGCCTATATTAACGGCCCTCTATGGAACAAGTAAATGCTGTGTAACTTATCGATATGTTACAGATACAGTAATTACAGCTCTGAAATAGTGTTGCTTTTGAATTTTGGGACTTATTATCTATGTGATTCTTGTATCTGTAATAACCCATTATTGTAGTAGGGCTCTGCTAACTACTGTCGAAATATTCTAGAAACTGTATCTGACAGGATTTCTAGCTTTACTTTGGACCATTTTTCAAATATTTTAGAAATGGTGAATTTGCAAATTACATACAAAAGCTCAAGCAAAAAAATATGCGATAGGACATCAAAGCCCAAAAACGAAATACAGTAATTGATACCACTTTTAGAGGTTTCTGTTAGCCACGATTTTGTGAGAATTCGTATAAAATCCAAACAACATCCATCCCGAGTAAAAATTGTGGATACGAGCAATTTTCTGAAAACTAATATCTGCATTCTGCATGATAGTTTATTGGTCTCCACAAAAGTATAATCGGAAACCACTGGGAGTAGAGAGATTAAAAACGGAGCCATTTTTTTAACTGTTCCTCGACTTATATTTATGTGTGTATGAGTCTTTTAGCGTTGCCTCGTTGAGTCCATTTATTGAAAGGTTTCGTAGTAGTAAAAGCTCTTTAATACTCGTAGTTTTAAACCGAGTCTCATAATTGGATTAAATATGTTTTATGGACACTCAATTTTCTGTAAAATTTAAAGACCACTACTATAGGCCACGCAATGAGATCAAAGTGTTTTCCATTTACTAGAGGACAAGTTTTTGATACACTGGCCAGTGTATCAAAAATTTTCGCATTTTATTTTCTTCAGCATTTTATTCAATCATCAAAAGTTTGTGCTATATCATTGAGGCATCTGTCCGGTGGCTGTTATGTCCGTCGTAATACATTCATCTGCACATAATTTTTGAATGTCGGAATTTACTATACAAACGATCATACAACAAGACAAGTGTCAATAAAGTTCTACTTACATAGTTCTGCGCCAAGTCCGGATGGTTGGTCTGTATACCATCATCCAGGATGGACACGACTATACCCTTCCCGGTGTAGCCCTTCTGCCAGGCAGGTGCCACGTTCATGTCCAAACCGTCCTTGGCACCTCCGTTCTAAATAAAACGTTAAGTATGAAAATCTTTGAACATTTTCACAACGGAAGCCACGAGACGGCCAAGCTTCCGAAGTAGGTATTTTACAGTTATTTCTGTCTCACCACGTTTCAGAGATGCTACAGCTAAGTAGCTTATAAGACTACATTTTTGAGGTATATGACGTTGGTTTTTCTTGCAGGGATATAATGTAATTTTGTACAACCATATTATTGAAGATAGAGGACACGAAAATATAGAGTATTTAAATCACATGAAGCTCTTACCGTTTTATTTACAGATGTTTTGTTTTGCTTATCCACTAGGACAAATAATTAACCATTTAACTAGAGAACAATTACAAAATAAACTTTGTTTTGATAATCATCATGAGATACAATTATACTTACTTTGAACTAAATTAAATTGCTAGTGAAAAAATAAAAAGCTTTAAATATTATTTTGAACATTTAAGTATTATGCTTACTGATTTTTATAAGAAACTAAAGGGTTCAGATACTTTGCAATATTCAATAAACATCACAGTTTTTTTGGCTCATGTATATTCTTGACATAATCCTCCATCACTTTCAACTCAAGGGTATGAAAAAATGGGCTAGTTAGAAATGACGAGCCTAACTCTTTAATTCAACTTCTCCATCTCTATCTTTATCAAACGTTCCAAAAGATACGTACCAAGTACCATTGCTCCTTGAACAGTGGGTCGGGGAAGAAAGGCGAGGAGGTGAGCGCGCGATAGTGCGGCCGGTGCGGCTGTAACCGGCGCGAGAGTTGCGAGAACGCGGCGCGGTCGTACGGCGAGTAGTCGCGCTTCATACGCCGCTTCTCACGCTGTTGCTCGAACCACCGGACCTGGGCAGAGAAGTGCTCGGTTAGTAACATTCTATGGAAAACCTTCAAATTACCATCGTGCAAACGTAATGCTTAAATAGAGTGAGATTTCAGTTTCATTTATATTATTTCTGTGACTAAGCCCTTTATCGAAATATTAAACTGCTTAAATTATTTTTCTTAGGAGGTATTTGAAGAAAAATTTACGAGAAGTTGATAGAAAATTAATTTTGTTATTTTAGAAACCTAAGTCAAGCACCAAGAGGCCAGAGATCAGAGTTTATTTATCTAAACCAACAAAATACAGTTTTTCCACTCTTTTAAAACCAAACTGTAACTACGCAGCAACAACTGCGAAACAATGCAAGAGCTAGTTTGTAAACACATTAAATAGGTACTTTTCTTGGGAAATAATGAGAGATTAGAGAGGAGCTGAAACAATCTCTTTCACGGTTGTTAAGACGTGTTAGATTGGATACAAAACATTTAGCGAGCCATAAGACGTAATTACAACGCTCTTAGCTCTGGATGGCGGCCAAGCAAAAAGACAAAGGTCCGACAAACATATTCTGGATCTAGGTTTAGACTTTTATAGCGAATTAATTGTGAAAGACGGGGAAACTGTTTGCCAAGACTAATTAATGGATATGTAAGCTTAGTTTATAAAGGAAAAAATATGTGCTCTTTAGCAGTATGATCAACATAACATCACGCATGTACTCCCCAAAGGGTTATACAAAGGTGCACATATAACATTTCGCCAGAATAGAATAGAATAGAAATACTCTTTATTATGTACACCATATAAATTACAGACATAAAAATAGAAACTGTACATAGGGTGACACAATGGGCGGTATTATCGCTAAAAGCGATCTTTTAAAGACAACCTTTGGATGGAAAGTATGGCAACCTTTGCCAGTTATGTTAAGTCCCATGTAATAGGGGGTGAACCTATAATTGCCAT
Source organism: Oligia latruncula (assembly GCA_948474745.1). Taxonomy (NCBI): domain Eukaryota; kingdom Metazoa; phylum Arthropoda; class Insecta; order Lepidoptera; family Noctuidae; genus Oligia; species Oligia latruncula. The sequence continues at coordinate 4,788,532 of OX419699.1, forward strand.
CAACCGGGCACAAATCCAGACTCCGGGCTGCTACTGAGAAACTCCAGATGGAAAAACCCAATAACACTTTGCCTGACCAGGAAATGGAACCCAGGACCTCATGCTCAGCAGTATCGCATGCAACCACTGGCTTACAAAAGCATAGAAAAAAGGACGCAAGTGCACGGAAGTGAGAAGAGTCAAATATTACATTAAAACGTGGGTACTTTTTTCTTAATTGCATAAACTATTATATTATTCAAACTATGTCCTATGAAGATACAGAGAACTTTTACTTGTTCGTATTATATAATTTTATACACCTTTTTACTTAGGTATCAATAAGATAAATATGATAAGTATGTGATTATTTAATCAACTAATGTTAAGTACCTCCAATCGCCTGAAACACAGGATTACCTAGTTCAGGCATAAATCGTGAGTAAACATAAATAGATTTAAGAAAAACTGTATTTAACGTTTAGTCCTTATATTTTTTTTATATATATATATTTTATTATTACAAAATTCAAAAATCCGTGCGAGTCGCCTATAGAAAAATTACAATATTTAAAAGTGACGATTCGCCCATTTCGGGCGAGTAAATTCATCGACTAATATACCATCTAGGCAGACCACTAGACCATCGAGGCAGTCAATTCTCATTAAGTATATTTTGAGCGACTACAGAATTTTCAACTTTATATCCCTGGTTTTTAGGTAAAGGCACCTCCACCTATTATGAACCTTTACAATAAGTAAATAATCCAACCTTTGTTGACTTCCACCAGAGCATGATTTTCTCGTATTGTTGTGAACACGAAAACGTACAAAGAAATAGGGCAACTTATTCTTAACAAAGGACAACGCTAATTAGTCTAATAATTAGAAAAGACACAAATAAAGAAAGCAGATAGAAAAGTAATTAGATCTGGACCGTTATTAGATTTTATTATTAGCGTCGGAGGCGACCTGTGGTTTCTGCGTCCAAACTAATTAATGAATGAGTAACACTATAATTGGTCGTGTGGTTGCAATGCTGTAGCGAAGAAGACTGAATCGGATTGGACGGAGAAAATCTGACGGTAAAAATCAAAGAGATTTAAAGGAATATTGTTGAAAAAATCTAGACTCTCTCAAAGTGGCTATACTAACTTATACAGTAGATATGTAAGCCATGAAAACTGAAAAGTAGTAATCTAGGTAACCGTGGAGTTTCTTGCCGGCTATTCTCCGTAGGAAACGACCAATTGGAACCGTGCACCTAGCTTCTACGTTTCATAAGTGCCCATGAAGGTTTATGTGAAATAAAATATTTTGATTTTGAGTGGAAAAGGGAGAGGGAGGCCTTTGCCCTGCAGTGGGACAGTACAGGCTAGTTAGATTAGATTGATTTTGAGGTACCCTAGATTTGGTTGAACAACTGTTTGTTTGAAATCTACGGCAAAGATTTTGTTGCGGTTTTGTCATTAGGTTTTATTGTCGTGAGTTCCTGAGGGAGACCTTTGCCCAGCAGTGGGACAGTATAGGCTAACCAAAAAAAATTTAAAAGATTGGCATATATGACCCAGAACCAAAAATTTTATGCCACAACCCGCACTGAGCTCACGTGGTAGATTACTGCCCTCTCGAAGAGAGAAGGCCTGAGTCCCAGCAGTGGGAGATTATAGGCTGACTATGCTTATGCTTATTGTCATGCTGTCGAAAACCAAGAATTTGTGTAAGTCTCCATCGGTCGGAGTGCATAAAGCAGAGATTTTATAAAAGCCAAACATAAAACCTCTTTAAAAAATGCTAACTGTCCAACAAAATAAAGACTATTCAAACCTAACATTTAGAAGGTGCAATTTCACAGTTGTTGGAACGCAACGGACAGGGGAGGGTGGGGCGGCTAGCACCAGCGTAGTGTATTAGCATGAGAAAGCCCGGGGCGCCGGGACCGGGTTTCATTGCTTTTTCACAAGTGCCGAGGTCGAGACGAAACGACACAATTCGTCTGACGCAAAACTTAACAACAAAAAAGTCGAACAAAATATACCTTTTTAAAAATATTCTCCGCTGTTGTAAATTGTGTTGTCTTAGCTCCGGTACTCTAATTTCATTAGCAACTGTGGTGAGAGCAAACGTTGAGGAGCGGCCATAAGCCACGTAATAGTTGGGGGAAAATGGAATTACTTATGCAAGGCAAAAATTCAAATTCCAAGGAAATTTCGTTTATTTTCGTGGAATTTCTTAAAATGCAGCGTGTAAACTTTGTGGGGTCGTTCTATGCCTCGGATATAACTTGGTCCAGAATAGTATGAATAAGAAAATCTCTATGATCATTTTAGTCTATAGATTTCATAGACAGGCACATTTCATTACAATGTAAAATAATTTGGTAGGAAGCATTTCACACCTGCAAAATAAAACAAGAAGACAGTCGTAAATACACCCATCGTAAAAAGGAATACAGGTAGCCATAGTGACAATTTTAATATTTACATCCTTGTTTATTACCTACTTCAAGCAAAATACAAGAATAGAACGTTTGCACACAATTGAAATGGTACAAAAAGCATTACGTGGTTAGTGGCTGGTGCCGGCGGAGTGTGGGGCGGAATGTCACACGTATTTTATTGGCGCGGTCGCCGCAGCATATGAACGACTCAGGAGCAAACGTCCACTGTTTGTCACAGCACCGCAGCTCCAGTAATTTAATAAAAATCCCCGCTCTACTCTTTTTTATAATGCATGATTATATAACAGGAACAACGGGATTACGTTTTTGTGGTCTTAACTGGAGCGTTTTATGTGTACGTAAAAAATTTTAATGCCCTCTTTGGGAGAAACCATATTTGCTTGACAAAGTAAACAAGCACTTATTTTAATAATCTTATCCCAGCCATCCGCAGTCACAATGGAACGGGCTCTAAATCTAATAAGAAAAGTTTGTATTTTTCTTCTTTCCACATTTAGTAAAGTTTTATCTTCATATCAACACGTTACAGTAACACGAGATGTCTACATAGGCACGGAAACTTCTAGTCGTGAGGAAAACAATATTTTTATTCAGCTGACGTTGATAAAAATCAGTTTTTGCTTCATCCAAACATTCGTGTCTCGCATATTGTTTTTTGCGCGCACATTCAGCTGAACAAACAGCAGATGTCGCGCAAACCAAACATAGTTACCCTTCGACTTGGGATGGGCAAAAAGTCGGCACAAGAGCCGAACATACCGAATGAGGTTTAATAAAGCTCCTTTGTAGTAACACACCGTAACGTAATAGGGTCCTAAACTAATAGACCAAAGGGGTATATTACGGACGCCGCAAGTCTACGGCACGGACGGGCTTAAACAGATTTACGCCTAAAAGAAACGCACTTCATCTACGCGGTTGACCCATGTCTTTTGTTGCGCGACCCAATTTGCGCTCCGGTGAAAGTATTTGTTTTCAGTCTAATTAAAATTCTTTCTTGCAGTTCATTATGATGTAGACCGGCTTTATGAAAAAGCTTTTTTGTTGTATAATGTAAGCGGAAGGCCGGTGCGACGTGTATGCCCAGAGGACTCGTATTTCGAGAACGGCTATTGTTTAACTCATTATTAACAGTGAATATTTTATACAAATAAACTCTTAAACTCCCTCCCTTTCTATCTCTTCTTCTCTCTTTCTCCTATCCATTATCTGGTGAATATCATAATAGCCATACCCTTCCTAAACCAAAGCACGAGTCACTGCAATAAATGCGGAGCACTCTCTGTGAATGTGACCGCATCACGCCGAAAAATCATAATACAAATCTCTGTCATGTACATCTAAACGCAGTTACCCTTTTATGTAAAGGCCTCGCGACAGAACAAACTCTTGGAAAAGAGACCAAATCTAAACAGTGCCGCGAATAAATAGGTCCAACTTTAATTAACCGCAAGCCAAATATTGAAAGACGACATAATTACCAAGAAGGACTTGGCTTCCAATTTCCCAAGAAATTCACCAACTATATTGATAAGGATCGTTATGTAGGTTATCTATGTTGGTGTTAGTCTCATCAACATGAGAAAGGCCGGTCGCTGGGGCCGGCACGCCCCAGAGTTTTATTAGTCCACGGTCCACTCCGCCCAAGTCGACCCCAACTCCGCTTGTTACGGCCACAAAGACACAAAACCGTCACGGTACGTAGCTGGAGGAAACTTTAGTTTACAATAAATCTGACCAGTGATACAAATAGCCCAGGCTAATATTTGCCCCATATAAATGGGACAGCTGGTCACGTATTCGGCACATGCCGAGTTAATATTTAAGTAAGTAAATGCTTTGTTCCTTTGTAATACAGACTTTTGGGCCTATTGATTTGTGTTTGCGGACCATGTGGATACAAATAGTTGATCATAGCGAAAATGTATATTTTCCTAAGTAAGAAATTTCACTTGCTTGTTTCTTCTCTTGTGCTAAAAGATAATACCTAATTACCATCATTATCATCATTTCAGCCGAAAGACGTCCACAGCTGGACATAGGCTTCCCCCAAGCACCTCCACTTAGACCGTGTGCTTCTCGCATCCAACGGGTTCCTGCGTCCTTCACAAGGACGTCGGACCACCTTGTAGGAGGCGTTCCAACGCTACGTCTTCCGGTACGCGGTCGCCACTCCAGAACCTTTCGGCTCCATCGGCCATCTGTTCTGCGAGCAATGTGCCCTGCCCACTGCCACTTAAGTGTGGCAATTCTTCGGGCAAAGACAATAATATGTAAAGGAATTTATACAAATAATGTAGCAGAAGAGTTTGTGTGTTTGTTTGAACGCGCTAATCTCTGAAACTGCTGGTCGGATTTGAAAAAATATTCATTTGATAGTCCACTTCTTGAGGAAGGCTATAGGCTAATTAACATGATGATAGGACCCTTAGGAGCCAAGCAAAAACAAAAGAAGTCTGAAAGAACACAGCGAAAATGCAATAATAGAGCGGGCAGGCGATGCGATGCGACAGGGTGGGTTAGGGGAACGGAATGTAGAAATTTCATGCGGACGAAGTGGCGGGCAGAAGCTAGTGGTAGAATAAACTGTAGGTATACGTATTTATTTATATCTTTTATTTATATTTAATCCAAGATGTGATGAGAAACTGGTATATACGATATGCTAAAAAACTAATAATATTCTGTATTGAATCTTGAAGGCGAACCAATGTTGACAGGTGCGACAAATTGTGTGGGTATTGTGCTTCCTCAAATAAGCTTTATTTTTTTCTTACGTAACATGAAGTAAACTCAACGCTAATAACGAGTATTGATTCTTGACTCTTAAGAAACAAAACAAAATAATTCAACGATGTCCTCGTATTTCCGCTGATAAGCCCAAAATAAATAAAACATATCAAAACAAATGAAAATAACATCGTTTAGAAGTTGCTCCATGCGCGTATTGCCAAAAATGAAAATGACATGTGGGTACAATTTCAACAGATTCACGGGCAAAACATACAGAGGCTTATAACAATATAAGCCATCAGACGGAATGATGTCATTTCCCCCAGAAAAAAGGTTAAAAGGGCCATTCCCGAAGAGAAATCTCGTTATTATTGCAGCTCGTTCAGCGAAAGCTAAAAATGATACTGAAAATGATGTCCCACGTGTGATTGTGTAACGTTTATGTTAATACTTTATACTGTCATCAAATGGCGTGAAGAACTCTCTGCACCTCACACTTGCCTTGAAAGCGTCAAGCGCTATCGAGACATTGTGAGCACCGCTTAAAGCTCAACTTTAGCTGTAAGAACGGTAAATGCTCGCGATACATGCATAGAAATTGTTGAGATTTGCTTTCTTATTAAGAACACAGATGGCTGGGTTCGCTGTTATGTCTGTATTAGAGAACGCAGAGATTTTTATTGAACCTATACCTACCTATATTTTCCTAGTATGTGCACTATAACGTGTTATGAATGTAATCGTCTTAAGCGTAAATTTTCTTTTTTACAGATCAAAATCAAAAGTCATTTATTCAAATTAGGCTGAGAATCAGCACTTTTCGAACGTCAAAATGACAAAGACAGTCGCCCAAATCACCCGCCCTTTACCACTTCCTAGTGATTTCGCTGGGGAGACGAAATGGCGCAACAAACTCCCCAGCAGCACAGCTGTCTGTTCAGTTAGAAAAACTATGTTTTATACATAGTTTTTTTATATTGACTAAAAGATATCAAGGCCAAAACACCTGAGGTAAAAGATACCCAAATGTGTATTTTAGATGGCCAAGTCTTTAATCCTAATAGCTACGTAGGTACCTAATTGGATTCTGGGAGCTACTATAAAAAGCTAAGGTACAAAGAAAAAATGTTTTTTTTTTATGCCCTATGAACTGTTTCCCGTACCTTTAGTAATATTCATGTACTTATAGAAAAAGGCTACATGAAACTGTAAGTAATCAATTTAAAAAAAGAATACGGTAACAAATGAAACAAAAACGCCTGAAAGAATCGTAGCCTCCCCTTAAAACTTGGAATAAAAACTGTAACAATGTCTTTACTTTTGCAGAAGGCGTTCTGCGCCCCGCTGTACCAACAAGGGATTGCATTAGTATTCCTGCCGCGTAACCTTAAGGATAACCCCAGTTACGGTGTAAAGTCGCAGCGTACGATATGTAAAAATATCACATATACTTATGTAGGCGAAGAAAAGTACGTGTCTACCGTTTCAGTGAATGTTTTCACTTTTCCGAAAGTTCAATAGCCTTTGTTTTGATGTGTTACACTGAGTGCCTGTCCACATTTATCAAGGGTCGCTACAACAGGAGCTCATATAATAAAAAGCCCCAAAGGTATTGATTCTGTTCCTAATACCTACATGGTCGGGAGCCCGGGACTAGCGGAGATCACCGCCTCATTTCGGCTAATACTTTCGTATCCAAACACTATCTTTATAAAAAAAGAAAATAGACGTCCTTTTGTTTCGCTTTATTAGGTAGGTAGTGTTATGAGGAAAAGTTACTTTCCGGTCGGAAGGTCATCTTTTCCTATCAATGTAAGGTTGAGTGCACACAGCTAGGTCATATTTATTAAGGTATTTTTGCCACCCCGATACGTTGCAGGTTATTAGAATTGGATCGTGTCTCCTTGAAGAGGTATAAATAAGATTTATAATTCAAGAAAGGAAAAGTTAATTTCTAATTCTTACAATAAATAGATTATTTTTCAAGAAAATAGCGTAAGTGTTTTCAGAAAAAGAAAACACGAAAATTTATACTAGGAATAATAAAATCTATACTAATAGTAAAGCTGAAGAGTTTGTTTGTTTGTATGTATGTTTGAACGCGCTAGTCTCTGAAACTAACGGTCGGATTTGAAAAATTATTTTTGCATTTGATAGCCCAATTCTTGAGGAAGGCTATAGCCGAAATATAACATCACGCCTTTAGGAACCGGGAAAAAAGAAAAAAGTCTGAAAGAACGCAAAATAATAGCGCGGCCAGACGATGCGATGCGACGGGATGGGTCGGGGGAACAAGAAGTTTCAAGCAGACGAAGTCGCGGGCAGAAGCTAGTGATGAATAAAACCACCGTAGGTACAGAATTTTAAGATATCATAAAATAAAGAACTTGACATTTGTTGTAAATGTAATGCCGTTAACGCAACAAAAGCAGTCATTTTTCTAAGCAGCGTTGCATTTTCTGTTGAACATAGACTAATTTCATACAACTGAAAAATGCTCAACTCAGTTGCAGAGCCGGCACGAAAAGGCGCCACATGCTCAAGGATATTTCGTTTAAGACATTCTTGCATACAGCTTGCATTTATTCTCGGAGCACTGATAGCGACATACCTACAAAAGTATAATAGTAATAAATGTCACATTTTTTAGATGACGTCGAGAGCCAAATTTCGCGAATCCCGTAGCACTGACTCACTCGCAATGAGCACTGTCTCTAGAAGAATAAAAACTTGTTTTTTTTTAGTTTTTATTCTTCTAGAGACAACCGAATTCCAAAAAGGACACTACAAAGTGAAAAATAACTTTAATTTCGGAAGTCGGTGTCGTTGGGTTCGCATTTTCGTTGTTTGCCACCTACTTCCGAAATTAAAGTAGTACTTACCCCACACAAATTCGTATAACACTACTTGCAATGTAAATATCAGTGACAGGAAATAATTATAACATCATCAATATAAACTAAGTGGCAAAAATACGGATTATTGAAGCTAACTCGAAAAGTATCCAATCAAAGTTAATATATTTGCCGGAGATATCGCGTAACAAACATACAAAAAAAAGGAGTCAACTTGAGAAACTCCTCCTTTTTGAAGTCGGTTAAAAACAAACCCGGTGAAGTGTGCCTCCCGCGACTAATGTAGATGGCTGATACTTCGCCCTCTTTGCTTTGTCACGCACTACGGGACTACATCAAAGAAAAAGGCCTATAATCCGAATGGGACTAAGTAATAAGTTTTTGATGCGTTATCTCCGCAATCCGCTAGTTTATCTGTTATACTGAACATTTTTTGGGTCAATACAGTTGCTTTTGGAAACTTTTGCTTACAAAAACGAAAAGTTGCTGATATTAGGGGTAAAATGACGTCAATCGGAGATATTTCTTAAATATCTGGGCCAACTTGATAACAAAAAATTAATAGAGGAGCAATTTATAACCTCGAAGTCCTGACGCGGAACAATCCCAGAAAGAGAAATATTCGAAATAGGTTACGTAAGCGCCGGAAAGCTTCCAAAACAGTTTAAATTTTAAATGTAGTATCCATTTCACTGAATGTAAAATTTAAGTAGTTCAGATGAAAACTAACTTTGTACCAAAGAGAGCGCGGTACGAAACGATCATAGGCACGGCACAAATACAAGCAATAAGTTTATTTAATTTCACTTAAACGAGACTAAAAGAAAATACAAACGTAATTTCGGGTATATTTTACACAACGGATGTTTTGATTAATGTTAAAAGGTATCAAGCATAAACAAAGATTGTAGATAAATACACGAATGTTCTTCGGTATTATGTGATTTTATGTTCATAATAATAAAATAAGTCGTAACGAGTCGGTTGAACACGTCGACAGCTAAATAAAATTATGTAAGTAAGTACTTACTTTTTATTATAATAACAACGTAACATGACATGGGAATATGACAACTTAAACCCTTGTTCTATTCATGGATAAAAAGTAAAAACCCGAGAAAAACGGAGTTGTCTTTCACAAAGCAAATCATAAAAACGTTACGACCGTACTGAGGACTTTGTGACTTTCACATTGTCGTCTAGAAATTGTATTACTTACAAATCGTTTTAATAATGTGAACATTTTGTTGAGCCCATAGATGATCCCTGTGAAGATGATCTACTTAATAAAATTCATTCGGTGCCAAACAATGAACAACCTAAATTTCTGGGTATAGAAGCATTAGCAAATTTTGACCAAGAGTTCCGTAAATAACGAAAATTAAGGAAGGATTTTTGAAAATTCATCCCTTATTGTGGCTAAATAGAGGATGAAAGATTGTATGGAAGTCCGTAGTTTTTCCGACGGAAAATCCCATCGGGCACCCAGCTTGTATAGAAATATAGGAAGAATTAGGGGAAACTGATAAGTAAATTATGTGAGAAAAGCAAGATAAAATGAGGAGAATGCAGAAGGCGCGTGTCAGATGGTACAGTCAACAGCAAAAGTAGATGATCAAAATCAGAAATTCAATACTAATGAACGGAGTTCGCGTCAGAACTGTGTGGCGTCGAAGTACTTACTACTACTTAGAATACTTACTACGTAGAATACTTTTGAATCACTTCGACGCCACACAGTTCTGACGCGAACTCCGTTCATTGTATTGAATTTCTGACTTTGATCATCTACTTTTGCTGTTGACTGTACAAAGATTAAGTGAGGACGTGGATTAGGTGGGGGGTAAGGTTGTAAACCGTCGATGATGCACGCATCCTTGCAAAACGAGATTATTTTGCGAATTATAGGAAACTAGTTGCCGCCCGCGGCTTCGTCAGCGAGGTATGTCGATACAAACTATCCTATGTCCTTCCCCGGGATGCAATATATCTCTCTGCCAAATTTTATCGAAATCCGTTCAGTGGTTTAGGCGTGAAAAGGTAACATACAGATAGACAGACAGTTACTTTTTTCGAATTTATAATATTATAGTATGGATAATACACTCACTGGCTAGAGTTGAATGAATGAAGCCGGACTGCTTTTGTTCTTGTTAGGGCATGCATACCAGAAGTTGGCCTTATTCTTTTTTATAAAGAAACTAGCTTCTGCCCGCGACTTCGTCCGCGTGAAATTTCACCCTCTTAGGGGTGGAATTTCGAAAAACCCTTTCTTAGTGGATACCTACTCTTCACAAAGAACACACACTCCAAATTTCATGTCTCTAGGATCAGCGGTTTAGACTGTGCGTTGATATATCAACAATCAGTCAGTTTACCATTTATATATATAGATTATATATATAGATTATATATATAGATTATATATATAGATTGGGTCGAATAAGTCTGCCAGATAGGTTATATACCTACAGCCAGATAAATTAATTGTTTAGCTAATTTAGTCAATTTGCCATGTTATAATATTGTGGCTAAGTAATAACAGCCGCATGGGTCGATCTATCAGGATAAGGTACACTTGCCGCGGTTGGTCCGTGGATGGGTGACCATCTTAACATATCAAGACCCCTCCGTGCCTCGGAAAGCACGTTAAGCCGTTGGTTCCGGCTGTCATTTGTGGATCTTTGAACGTCGTTACGGGTCGTCAGAAGCCTAAAAGACTGACAACCAGTCTTACCAAGTGGTATCGTGTTACCCAGTAACTGGATTCTGGACTTCTGGAGGTCAGATAGGCAGTCGCTCCATGTAAACTACTGGCATTCAGCTGCACCCGGTTAGACTGGAAACCGACCTCAACTTAGTTGGGAAAAGGCTAGGCAGATGATGATGATAATAGCTTTTTCATACAACTGTCATCGAATGATAGTTGCGATATGAATATACGAACAATTTAAGTTGGTAGTCAATTTGCCTATCAAATTTACATAAAGTAAAAAAAGAAAGTTGCGTACAAACTTTCGACCATTTTGCACTCTCATTTTTACATCTCTAACAGAAAAGTTTCCACAGCCTACAAAACAAACGAATTAAATAACACATTCTGTATAATTCACAAATTCGAGGAACAATGTCGCGAGCCTGTCACCAAGATTGCTCAATAAAGAAAAATCCGGATTAACACGTAAAAGGAAATGAATACTTAACACGCGGCGTGAACGGAGCTTTAAATGAACCATTTTAGAGTAGAAAGACTCGGGTAGAGGATATTCTGTGAGGCGTGGAAATTATTATGTGGTCGATACTAATGATGAAGGTGAAAATGTGCATTTCCTAGATAGTAGAAAAATGCTACGACCAACAATCACAAGACTTACAATGATGCAGTTTTTATATGTGATTTTAAAATAGCGACTCAATCCTGCAAAATGCACACGTTCGAAC